>CM060939.1:173417225-178417225 GCA_030765085.1 Allium cepa | reverse complement strand
GCAGCATGGTCACACTAGATATCTAAATGATTGAGATGGTAGATTATTATTCATACGAGGCATTATGTCTGACTCGAAGTTTATGTTTTCCACTTAAACTCTTGGGTACTCAATTGTTTTTGAGTAGTTTGAAAGTTAAGGTTTTCAAGCACCTCTTAATATGAATAAGCTTACGGAGACGTGCAAAAGGCATGATAGCTATTTAGAATTCTCCATTATTTTGATTTCACTATGTTGTTTGTAATGGCAAAATTGTTATATTGCCTGTATGTACTCTGTTCTACCAACAGAGCATCTTCATATGCCACTCTTGGCGTACTTTGTAATAAACATTCCTCTAAACGTGGTTTGCGAGTTTGGGATTACGTAATGAATTTGAAATATTTTGAAATGATATGTGATGTTGTTTGAAGTTTAAATTTTTTCCATATTCATTTGTTTTTGTGTATCAATGAATCTAACTTCACCATATTTGATCGTCGAGGATTAATAACTATAGATGACCACAGCACCCATAGCTGTTAGTTTTGGGCCTCCAAGTAGGGAGATGTTACAAGTTGGTATCAGAGCATAGGTTTGTGAAACTTCAAAAGAAGGTTAAACCTAAATGATTTTCAAACATAATCCAATTGAAAGTATGATCGAGGTTTGGTTTAACGCTATAATAGCGTACTTGTATGTATATGTGTGTATATATATATAAGTACATGTTTCCCTCTCTCTTAGACTGTTCTTCTGTATCTTACTAAAGCTCGTTCGCAGATTTACGAGAAAGAAGATATGGAAGTAGGAAATAGAAGAGGAAATCTTGATGGAGGAAGCACCACAACCAACGGAAATGCTCGACCTAACACGAGGAGGAATCAAGGTCGATAGGCTAACGCTAATCCAAATGCTAAAGCCAATGTAGGTACTGGAAATCCACCGGTAGATGATGGGATGGTATATCAGTTGTTAGCCAATCTTCTGCAAGCTGGAGTAGCTGGTAATGTTGGAGGAGCTAATCTTGTGGCTCCAGTTGGGAATAACTATGCTAAGCTAAGTAAAGACTACACCAGTTTGGGTGGAAAAACGTTTTTTGGAATAGAGGATGCAGTTGAAGTTGAGAATTAGCTATTGAGTTGTGATAGTTACTGATCTAGGCTTGGATGACGGGCAAAAGATAAGGCTAGACTCGAGACAGTTGCAAAGGGCAGCACTTCACTGATGGAATAGTGTGACCACCGAAGTTCCAAATGAAGAGCTGACATGGGTTGATTTCAGGAGAAGGTTTGAGCGGAGGTTTCTATCTGAAGTTGTTAAGTCGGCATTGATGAGGAAGTTCATGGATCTTGTTTGAGGAGAGATGTCAGTGGTCGAGTACGCTGCTAAATTTGATGAGCTGTCTCAATATGGATATGCTTTAGTTGACATTGATGTCAAAAAGAATGAAAGGTTCGTTCAAGGGCTGATACCTGAGCTTACTAGGTTGACCATGACCCATATCCGAGAACCTAGTAATGTGGTGGTGGAGATTGCCATTCACCATGAAGAGATGCTTGCTATTTCTCTAGAGAGAAACTAGTTGAATCCCAGATTCCTCAGGGAAAGAAGAGGAAGTTCTTTAAGAAGATGGGAGCCAGAAAGGAGATATAACTAAGAAGGTAAAGTTTGATTTAGTTTGCTACAAATATGATAAGAAGGGTCATTATACGAATGAGTGCCGATCAGGCAAGGGAAAGAAGGCTGCAGACAAGAAGAATGTGAAATGCTTTGACTGCAATCAAGTTAGGCATTACAAGAATCAGTGTCCAGAGCCAGTCAGGGTGGACAAGAGGAAATTTTTTGTTGTTGGATCATCAGCTAAGCCCACTGCAGCTGACAGGGAAACACTGTGATGGAAGGTGTAACGACCCGTAATTTCGCCACTTTGAAAATGAGAGATTTCGTTTGTTTTAAATTTAAAAAGGTTTAAAACTTAAATAAATGAGTTATATATAATAGATAATAATAGAGAAATTATTTTTTCTTATAGTTTATAATTTAAAATGTATAAATTTGGATTTTAGAATAAATCAACAAAAGTTAAGTTTTGTAAAAAATAAATAAATGCTTAAATAAATAGGTTTAAATATATATTTAAAAAGATAAATCTTATTGAAAACATTTAATAAAGATAATAAAAGTATATTAAAATATTTATAAGTATGTTAATAATCATTTTACAAAAATAACCAAATTTTGTCACATTTTGTCAGTTTTACATACACCGTAAAATTAGAGATTTTAATATTATTTAAATATGATTTTAAAATATAAAGAGACATGTTTTAATTTATTTAAAGAAGTAAAAAGTTCATTTTTAAATTTGGTTTAAATAAATAAATAGTTTAACTAAAACGTCAAAATGTGACCGTAAAACATTTTGCCAAAAAACAACGTTTTGTCGATTAAAAGTTGTCGCAACGTCGTCGCACCTTTATTTTCTTATAGAGGAACATATTTTCAAATAGTGTAAGTATTAATTATTTCACTAATCAAGTTTACTTTTATTAAACAAGGTTAGAAACTTCTAAAAAACAATTAAGAAAAAGTAAGCACAAAAGGACAAAAATGTCATTTCAAAGCAAAAGGTAAAACATCAAATCAAAGAAACATAATTATTACTTAGTTTACTTAATATCTAAATGAAAATGACATAGAGTAATGAATTAAAATGTGATGTTAAGTGTTGAAAAAAAATAAGATTACTTTATAAGTAAGTAAGGTTATTTTGGTAATTTGGTAAAGGAATATTTTGGTAACTTACCACTTCATTTCTTTTTCTATAAATACCAACCACTTTCTCACTTTTTTTTCACACTATTTCTACCTTCTTCTTTTTTCTTTTCCAAGCATTTTTATACCTCTTTAATGGCTTCTTCTTCTCTTCCAAATGCTTACTAACTTATTCAAAACCATATCAAATCAACTCCAAACGCCATCAAACTTTGCTAAAAAACTTATAATACCATTTAAACATGGTTTAGAACCTAAGAAGTGAAGAAATGATGGAGGAAGGTGAGGATATAGGTATCGCCGAACCTATAAAGAGAAGGAAGCAAGTTGGAAAGCTCCGGAGCAAGAAAAAGAGAAGGAAGTGCCGCTGATTTCATTCCAAGAAGCTAGAAGCAAATTTAAGGCGCCGCGGAAGCTCTGTCGGATTTTCGGGAATTTGAAAGAAGTGGTCAATGGCATAAAGCAAAAGAAATGGAGTATAAGTTGATTAGTTAAAGTTTAAGTGAAGTGTTGTTGCAAATGAATGTTGGTAGGAAGAATTGGTTAAGTTAAAGGTAAGTACTCTTATTTACTAATTAATCCATAAATTATTTCAAGTATAATGATTTGAAAGTTTAAATATGTTGAATAAATGATTGATAACTTGGTTGCAAATTGGTTGATCGTGTGATTGTTTATTTGGTTGATAACTTGTTTGATAAATGATAAGAGAAATGATTAGTAATTAACCATAATTAATTAAATGAGAATTAAATCCATATAAATGTGTGTATGAAAATTATTTAGCCTCTTAATGATTTTAAATAAGCTAAAATAGTTAAATATGGTTCAAAACAAATTTGAAGTGTTTCGGACAAGTTCCGAAGCAATTCACAAAATTGGTCAAAATCGAGCTCGTTGCGTAGCGGCAGTTCGTAAATTTCGACCCGTAACTTCAAATTGACGTAGAGAACGATTTATAAGTCGGATTTCTTCGAAATAAAAATTCTTTGGTCCATAATGATAATAGTTTTCCAACGAAGAAAGAAAATCAAGATTTCATCAAGTAGAGTTTGAAATATGTCCAAAATAATTTTCCAAAAACATCACGGTTTTGCAGTTCGTAATCCAAAAAGTGATTTCTTTATAAATGATATTTTTAAATGATTAAAAATATGAAATAAATTTAATAAATCTATTAAAATGGTTTAAAAGAGATTCGAAATGGAAAATATGAATTTTCAAATATTAAAAAGTTGTTTAAATCAAATAAGCTTATATAGCATTTTCTACAACACTTTTATGCTGTGAATTCTATAACCTTTTGAAATGTAGATTTAAACTTAACAATTATTTCCTAAATCTTTTGTGAATGAATTTAAAGGAATAATTAAGTAATGTAAAGATGATTCAGAAGTTTTAATAAGAGTTTGAGTAAATTATTAAGATGAATTGTTTATACCACTTAAACAAAAAAGTGAAGAAGATTGAATATAATAACAAACTGAGTATGCGGAAACGACTAGTACAGTTGCCCCGCCTGTGAGATCTGAGAAGATAAAACAAGGTGTTTAACTAAGGTTAGAGATGGAGCAACCAGTGCCCTGAACTTACCTGGCCTATGTTTTCTCTTTTTAGGCGAGGGATGGAATAAATCGAAAGGAAAGCCCGGATGCTCTAAAAGATCATATTTAAGTTTTTCCAAGATAAAAGAAAAGAAACAAATTATTTGAAATTTAAGTAACTATTTAACCTCTTTTATTCGATGGTTTGTACAAAGGAACCGAGATCGGATTTGGGTGATTCCTATCCAAAAACCCATTCAAACTAATTTTCGAAATAAAATATATTGAAGATAATGATCGTTAAAGTCAAAGGTATTCATGATGTAGGATTACTTGCCATTAGTCCCTGGAGGTGAAACTTTCCATTAGTCCCTAGAGGTGAAATTCACCATATCTAAGATTGCAGCAGTGCTCTACTATGAAAATCTTTGATTTGCAAGAATATGATTTGAAGTTAAGAAGAAAGTCTTTGATTAAGATTTAATGAATGATTTGGAAAGGTTTCCCTAAGTAAAACAGAAAATGATTTGGAATTATTCCAAAATTTAAGAAAAGTTTAAATAAACCAAATGATTTGATAAATGAGGCTTAATGATTCCATATACTCTTCAAAAGAAAATAGAATAAATTAAAAAGAATATATCTAAGAAAGATATCTTATAAAAGATGAAGTAATTGATTTATGATTGATATCCACTTATAAACTTAACATCTTTTAAAGCGATGAATGGTTTTGAAGGAACTGAAGTCGGATTTGGGTAATGTCCTATCCGAAAACCTCTTCAAACCAATATATACGTTCGAAAGTGAAGACATGTTGAAGATGATGATTATTGAAGACCGTGGATCTTCATAGCGTGAGGACTACTTGTTGAACATGCTCTGGGTAGCTCCCATTATAGAGTTATTTATAGCAGTGGTCTCCTCGGGATGGAGATTTTTCGGATTGCAAGGGCTTCTCATCTAGTAATGGCCGAGGAAAGTGCTTTCGGTTTCGTTCAATCCTAGAACGAACTCGTATAGATGTTTTTCTGACATTGTATTCTAAATCACATTTGAGTGCTTTCTACAAACGTATATCAGTTGGTGGCGGAGAAGGCAACTTCTCTTAGCTTAACACCCTTTCCCGAGACATACGAGCTCAGGAAGTTATACTTTTCTAGAAATCAGTCGTGTGACGTGGAATGGCAGTGTGGCATTCAAAGTGGAACCTGTTATGATCAAAGCGTGGTTTTGTATGAAAAGCGTGGCTTTGAAAAATTTGAGCGTTGCCTCATAAGCCTCACACTCCGGTTATGATGGGATTCTATGTGGTCAGATGTATGCTCGCTTTTCGGATAGTAGTGATTTGGGTTATCAGATGTTCACCAGATTCGTCTAGGCCTCATGGCAGGGATGCGCGAAGTCCGAGTCCCTGGATGTTATTCGCAGATTGTATCCACTTTTAGCCATTTGTATTGTTGTATAACGACATCTGAGTCATGGACGTAAGCCGTGGATACTGATTGATCTTTCCACTAGTTCCATATCATGTTGGAAATCCAATCCCAATACGAGAGTTATGACTTTGATTGTGGTCCCAAAATAGCTGTAATGACTTATAAACATTTCAGCTCCCTCTTTTGGTATTATATATTCCATTCGGTATATTCCGTTGACCCAGTCCGGATATATTCTGTTAGACCTAGTTCAGGTATTGATACCTTATTTGAATAAGTTTATTTGCAAATGTTTTCAAAGAGATGTCATTAGAAATAATATCAAAGCTTTTGATATAAAAGTATTTTGGTTATCATAAGGTAAAAACCCGTCCGTGTTTATGTGTGAGCGTGGTCTTATGAGATGCACTTCTTTTCAAGATTTTGATGACAAAGTCATTTTAAATTTCGAGTATCTCATGCTGGTTTATCAAGCCTGATCCGGGTATTTTCAATACTCGGGTCATATCCGAGTAATTTCAGGTTGAGTTGAAGATGGTTGGAGTTTCCAGAGGAGAAATGAAGATCTTCATCATCCTATAGACGTATTCTATTATCCGCTTCCTCTAGTGCATTTGTGTTGTTGTTTGTCAGCATTTGTAAGGGCAGATGTTATAACTGTCCAAGCTGAATCTAGGTTAGACTCTGATATTGTACTTAAAATTTTCCGCTGTAAAGATTATTATTGAAATAATATATGTTATTCCATTCATGTGAGATTCTGTTCTATATTTATTTTCTTTCTATCCATAATGATCCGCTTATTCATACAATTTGAGTTGGACATGTGTGATTTATTGTCGATTCCAAGGGTATGGAAAAACGGTCCATTACATTTGATATCAGAGCTGAAGGTTAAGCGAGAACCTTGGCTTTGTTGGGGTAAAGACTCATCAGTGATAGGGTTAGCAATACCCTAGAATAAGTAACTCATTAGAGATAGGGTTAGTAACACCCTAGAATGAGTTTGAGTGTATTATATATGAGCGCGTATTTATCTGTTGAATGATTTATGGATTCTGATCGATGCGCCTGATCACCATTATCGTTGAGGGTTCCTAAACATTTAAACAAGGCGAACCGACACATTGATTTTGAAAAGATTGGTAAATGAATTAATTTTACCTAGGATTATACTTTGAATATAAAGTATATATTTTGAAAGGTTATACAATTAGAAATCAGGACTAGTGAAATTTAAATATGAACATCTTGTGATTAGAATTTCACAGTGACTATAAGATGTTTCATAAAGATAATCAACAAGTAAGTAATCTGACATGGTAATTAAGATCTTTAATACCTATGCAAAAATAATAAATTGATCAATTATTTGATTTAAAAGTTTAAGTATAAATACCTTGCGAATTAAGTTTCACGATTCGACTATAGGGTATTTGATAATAAGATTTGTTTAAGGAATGAACATATAAGATGAAAATGTATTTAAATAATAGAAAATGATTTTGTAAAAGTTATATATAAAAGGAATGGGAATTTAAATTCGAGTAATTTAAAGAATTATGGTAATTTAAATGAAGTAAATTAATATATGATAAAATGAATTTATAAAATAGGTTTTACAAAGTAACCTCTAAAGGATTTTGAAAATGTTATTGTTAGAAATATAAAAAAGAGGTATTTTATGATAACTAATTCGATTGGCTTGAAAATAAACTAAAAATGGGCAAGTGATGTGCTTGGATGGAAAGCACTTCTCTTAAGTATTACTTTTCTTGTTAAGAGGATATATGATACTATTGGTAATACCCAGTTCCTTGAATTGTTTTGGATCTACATAATTTTATTTAGTAAAAGAAATAATGTGAATCATTTATTAGTAATCTTTATAAAAGTGTTTTAAACTAAAGATAAATTGGGATCGCTAATTGATAAGATAAAGCGGGATTTCCGACGATTTTAGACAGTCGAAAATTTCCGAATCATACCTAACTCAGAGCTAAGGAATTTATGAAAACTAAAAGATTGTGAAATATTATGAGTAAATGAAATTGGATAAGTATAATTTATAAATGTGATTATAAACAAAAAAGGGAAATTATAACCTGGAAAATGTTTTATTAATGAATGCTAGCATAAATTAAGAATTTGGACTTAAGTCTTTAAAATGTGCTTGATTTACATAAGTTATCAGATGAAATAAACTTAAGTGATAGTTTTATGAAATTATTCATAAATAATATTAGTGTAAAAAGAAACATGCTGAGTAAAAGGATTATGGGAAAACTTTTTTAAAGATAAATAATCTTTTGAGTGAAAAATGGTTTCTTTAGAATATTTTCCTTTATTAAAAATACTTGGAAACGAATAATTAAATGGATTATATAAAGAAGCACCTTTATAAATTGTTTGAGCTTAAGATAAATTTTTATGAAAGTTTTAAGAGTTAATAAATACATATATCATATGTAGATCCTTTCGTCACACAAATGTTGACCTAATATTCGAGTTTGGAACTTTGAGGTGTTTACACCGATCCAAAAAGGATTTATCACTCGATTCTTGACGACGAACATTGAGTAGGGTTTATGGTTGGGTGCTTGAGTTTTCTATCATAGTTTAGAGCTATGCAAGGAAAGCAAAGGTTTCTGAGTAAAAAGCCTGATTAAAGTCCACATTAGAGGATCGGGAGATCGATACTAGTTCGGAAATAAAGTTGTGTATTCGAATAGAAGATCGAATAAGATATTTCATACGGATGATCTGTGTATATTATATGGAATTATGTTTGGAGATAAATGTTTTAGGCAGACTTTCCTTTGGGTAATTTCGAGGATGAAATTCTTTTAAGTAGGGGAGCATGTAACGACCCGTAATTTCGCTACTTCGAAAATAAGAGATTTCGTTTGTTTTAAATTTAAAAAGGCTTAAAACTTAAATAAATGAGTTATATATAATAGATAATAAGAGTGAAATTATTTTTTCTTATAGTTTATAATTTAAAATGTATAAATTTGGATTTTAGAACAAATCAATAAAAGTTAAGTTTTGTAAAAAAATAAATAAATGCTTAAATAAATGGGTTTAAATGTTTATTTAAATAGATAAATCTTATTGAAAACATTTAATAAAGATAATAAAAGTATATTAAAATATTTATAAGTATGTTAATAATCATTTTACAAAAATAACAAAATTTTATCGCATTTTGTCAGTTTTACATACACCGTAAAATTAGAGATTTTGATATTATTTAAATATGATTTTAAAATATAAAGAGACATGTTTTAATTTATTTAAATGAGTAAAAAGTCAATTTTTAAATTTGGTTTACATAAATAAATAGTTTAACTAAAACGTCAAAATGTGACCGTTAAACATTTTGTCGAAAAACGACGTTTTGTCGACTAAAAGTTGTCGCAACATCGTCGCACCTTTATTTTCTTATATAGAAACATATGTTAAAATAGTGTAAGTATTAATTAATTCACTAATCAAGTTTACTTTTAATAAACAAGGTTAGAAACTTCTAGAAAACAATTAAGAAAAAGTAAGCACAAAAGGACAAAAATATCATTTCAAAGCAAAAGGTAAAACATCAAATCAAATAAACATAATTATTACTTACATTACTTAATATCTAAGTGAAAATGACATAAAGTAATGATTTGAAATGTGATGTTAAGTGTTGAAAAAAAATAAGATTGCTTTATAAGTAAGTACGGTTATTTTGGTAATTTGGTAAAGGTATATTTTGGTAACTTACCACTTCATTTCTTTTTCTATAAATACCAACCACTTTCTCACTTTTTTCACAATATTTTTTCCTTCTTCTTCTTCCTTTTCTAAGCTTTTCTCTACCTCTTTAATGGCTTCTTCTTCTCTTCCAAATGCTTGCTAACTTTTTCAAAACAATATCAAATCAACTCCAAACACCACCAAACTTTGCCAAAGACCTTATAATACCATTTAAACATGGTTTAGCACCTAAGAAGTGAAGAAATGATGGAGGAAGACGATGATATAGGTATGTCCGAACCTATAAAGGGAAGAAAGCAAGTTGGAAAGCTTCGTGGCAAGAAAAGAGAAGGAAGTGCCGCTGATTTCATTCCATGACGCTAGAAGCAAATTCAAGGTGCCGGGGAAGCTCTGTCGGATTTTCGGGAGTTTGAAAGAAGTGGTCGATGGCATAAAGCATAAGAAATGGAGTAGAAGTTGATTAGTTGAAGTTTAAGTGAAGCGTTGTTGCAAATGAATGTTGGTAGAAAGAATTGGTTAAGTTAAAGGTGAGCACTTTTATTTACTAATTAATCCATAAATTATTTCAAGTATAATGATTTGAAAGTTTGAATATGTTGAATAAATGATTGATAACTTGGTTACAAATTGGTTGATTATTTGATTGTTTATTTGGTTGATAACTTGTTTGATAAATGATAAGAGAAATGATTAGTAATTAACCATAGTTAATTAAATGAGAATTAAATCCATATAAATGCGTGTATGAAAATTATTTAGCCTCTTAATGATTTTAAATAAGCTAAAACAGTTTAAATAAGGTTTAAAACAAATTTTGAAGTGTTTCGGACAAGTTCCGAAGAAATTCACAAAATTGGTCAAAATTGAGCTTGTCGCGTAGCGGCAGTTCGTAAATTTCGACCCGTAACTTCAAATTGACGTAGAGAATGATTTATAAGTCGGATTTCTTCGAAATAAAAATTCTTTGGTCTATAATGATAATGGTTTTCCAATGAAGAAAGAAAATCAAGATTTCATCAAGTAGAGTTTGAAATATGTCCAAAACAATTTTCTAAAAACATCGCAGTTTTGCAGTTCGGAATCCAAAAAGTGATTTGTTTATAAATGATATTTTTAAATGATTAAAAAAATGAAATAAATTTGATAAATATGTTAAAATGGTTTAAAAGAGATTCGAAATGGAAAATATGAATTTTCAAATATTAAAAAGTTGTTTAAATCAAATAAGCTTGTATAGCATTTTCTACAGCACTTTTATACTGCGAATTCTATAACCTTTTGAAATGTAGATTTAAACTTAACAATTATTTGCTAAATCTTTTGTGAATGACTTTAAAGGAATAATTAAGTAATGTAAAGATGATTTGAAAGTTCTAATAGAGTTCGAATAAATTATTAAGATGAATTGTTTATATCGCTCAAACAAAAAAGTGAAGAAGGTGTTTTGTTGTTTGTCAGCATTTGTAAGGGCAGGTGTTATAACTGTCCAAGCTGAATCTATGTTAGACTCTGATATTGTACTTTAAATTTTCCGCCATAAAGATTATTATTGAAATAATATATGTTATTCCATTCATATGAGATTCTGTTCTGTCTTTATTTTCTTTCTACCGTTTATTCGTACAATTTGAGTTGGACATGTGTGGTTTATTGTCGATTCAAAGGGTATGGAAAAACAGGCCATTACAGAAGGTATGTTTTTGATTCAAAGTATACTAGTTACGATACTTTTCATACCGGCGCATCACATTCATTTATATCACAGTGTTTGGTTGATAGCTTATGCTTAGAACCCACATACCTTGTTACTTCCTTAAGGGTTGCAAATTCAATAGGAAGGTATGATACTTTGGGGATGAGATGTGATCAGTTAGAACTTTATTTGTTAGGTCATAAGTTTGCATGCGGTTTGTATGTTTATGATTTTGCAGATTTCGGAATCATTTTGGGCATGGACTGAGGAGGTATGAGGCCAGGATATTCTGCCAGGTTAGGGAGATATTTTTTAGAAACCCTGATAGTCATAATAGAATTATATTTTCAGTAGAGAATTCTAACCGAGGTAGTTGTTCTTTGTTAAGTGCAATGGAAGTGGGAGAAGATCTAAGTCAGGTTCAAATTGCAAGAGAGTTTGCATATATGTTTGAGCCAATCACAGGATTACCACCGAAACGAGCTATTGAGCTTCGAACAGATCTTGTGCCAGAACCTGAACCAGTGAGTAGACTACCTAACATTGTGACACCGACAAAGATGAAGGAAATGAAGGTGTAGCTAGTGGATCTTGAAGACCAAGCAGCTTGCCTTGGGGAGCGACCATGGTATTCGTAAAGAAACCAGATGGGTCATTAAGGATATGTATCGATTATCGTAAGCTAAACGTAAGGACGATAAAGAATTAGTATCATTTTTCAAGAATAAATGATATGTTTGATTAGTTGAGTGGAGCCAGAGTTTTTTCTAGTTGGATTTGGCAACAAGGTTCCATTAGCTAAGAGTGACGGAGGACAGTATTCTTTTGACTACATTTCAGACTAGATATATTTCATATGAGTGGTTAGTGATGCCATTCGGGTTGAAGAATGCACCTAGTTTCTTTGTGGATTTGATGAGCTGAGTCTTCTGAGTATTTGGACAGATTCGCGTAAGTGGTTATGGATGACATTTTGGTATACTCTAAGGATGAGAGAGAGCATGAAGATCATCTTAGACTTGTGTTAGAGATGCTGAGGCACGATCAGCTAAAGGCAAAAAAAAATAAGTGTCATTTTTAGAAGAAAGAGGTTAAGTTTCTTGGTCATGTGGTTTCAGAGAAGGGATTATCAGTCGATCCAGATAAGATCGAAACTGTGAATATTTGGAAGAGACCAAAGACGGTGACTGAGATCAGAAGTTTTCTCAGAGTTGCTAGCTACTATCGGAGATTCATCAAGAATTTCACATGGATAGCAGCGCCTTTGACTAAGCTTACCAGAAAGGAAGTGATATTTGTGTGGTCCGACAAATATGAGGAAGCATTCCTTAAGTTAAAGCACTTGTTGAATAATGCTCTAGTGTTAGTAGTTCCATAGGAAAACCAAGGGTTTGCAGTATACATTGATGCATGTGAGACTGGATTGGGAGAAGTGTTGATGCAGAAGGGCAAATTCATTACTTACGCATTTAGGCAGCTTAGACCGCACGAAGTAAAATATCCTACTCATGACTTAGATTTGGCTGCGGTGATTTTTTCCTTGAAGATTTGGATGCATTATCTCTTGGGAGAGAGATTTGAGTTGTATACCGATCATAAGTCTTTAAGATACCTATTCTTTCAGAAAGAGCTGAATATGAGACAACAGAGGTGGTTGGAGTTTTTGGCTGCTTATGATTTTGGTATAGAGTATACTTCAAGGAAATGGAATAAGGTAGCAGATGCTCTTAATATGAGACATCAGAATGTGCTGTGGCAGAATGTAAGGATCTAGAAGCTTTGGTCAGTTATGTATGTAGTTAAGATCAGTTGATATTTCTAGTTAGAGTATTGTCATGTTTAGAAGTTCGACCAGTATTGATCGAGAGAATAGCTTCTAAGTAGAAGGAGAATCCATTATTAGCCGAGAGAATCAGAAGGGTAGAGGTTCGAATTGAGATCAATAATTTGAAAGATTTTTGTCTTGACTAGAGACGATGGTTGAGAAAGAAGGGAATGGTTATGAGTTCCAGATGTTAGGAACTTGAGAAGAGAAGTTCTTGATGAATATCATCGATCCAAGTTTATGATTCATCATGGAGGGACCAAGATGTATCAAGATATGAAAAGGAGCTTCTATTGGGAAGGCGTGAAGAGGGATATTGGCTTGTGGTTTAGGAGTATGTAAACTGTCAGCAAGTGAAAGCCGAACATCAAAAGCCAAGTGGGTTACTTCAGCCTTTAGATATTTTAGTTTGGAATGGGATTCGATATCCATGGATTTTATAGATGGGTTGCCAAGGTAAAGGAGAGAAAATGAAAGTATATGGGTTATTGTGGACAGGTTGAACAAGAGTGCCCATTTCATTTCAGCAAATTCGACCAGGACAGCACCAGTTTTGGCGAAGTTGTTCATGAAGAACATAGTTAGACTTCATGAAGTTCCTAATAGCATAGTCAACGAAAGAGATGCTTTATTCACTAGCAAATTGTGGAAGAGTCTAAAGGATATGTTAGGCACTAAGCTCAAGATGAGTACCGCATATCATCCACAAACGGATAGGCGGACAAAGAGAGTCAATAAGGTGATCGAGGATTTGTTGAGTGCTTGTGTGTTGGACTTTGGTGGATCTTGGAAAGATCACATGCAAATAGTTAAGTTTTCCACTAATAATAGTTACCAGAATAGTATAGGAATGATGCCTTTTGAAGCTTTGTATGGAAGGCCATGCAAATCCCATGCATGTTAGTTGGAGACTGGAGACAGATTTGTCTTAGGTCTAGATTTAGTTAGGGAGGCATTAGAGAAGATTGAGTTGATCCAAGAATGGATGAAGAGAGCCCAATCCGAACAGAAGAGTTGCGTAGATAAAAGGCATAAAGACCTAGAGTTCTTGGTGGGAGACTTAAGGTATCACCGATGAAGGGTGTGGCATGGTTCGAGAAGTTAGGAAAACTTGCACCGAGATATGTTGGTCCATCCTAGATTATAAAGAGGATTGGAAAGCTCGCGTATGGAGGTTAGTTGCCGAGCAATATGGAAGTTTTCCATAATGTATTTCATGTGTCTCACCTTCGTAAATATGTGCATTATCCAGAGGCTACTATTCCTCAGACAGAGTTGGAGGATTTGGTAGTAGAACCTGATTTGACTTTTGTATGACAACCAGTTCAGGTTGTAGCGAGAGATGAGAAAAGATTGAGGAACAAGATAGTCAAGTTGGCGAAAGTTTAGTGTAGCGACAACGAGAAAGACTGTACTTAGGAGACAGAGGACATGATTTGAGACACTTATCCTAATCTGCTTTAAGGGTATTTTTGTATTAGATTTATATAGATATTTCCCAGTTAGATAGACTAGTATGCTTGTTAAGAGTCGTTACAGATGATTGCTATGTTTAGTGTTTAGTCCTTACTGAATTTCGGGAATGAAATTCTTTAAGGAGGGGAGCCTATAACACCTCAAATTTTTGATAACATTATTTAGGAGAATTAATTAGATAAATTAAATAGAATAATATAAATGTTAAGTAATAAGGGGATTGAGACTTAAATTAACTAATTGAGGCTGTGCCTAATAAACTAATTTTGGGCTTAAGGATGGTTTTAGGTTAAACAAATTGCAGAAGGGTATTACTGGAAATTGCAGCCCAACGGCCCTTACCCATATATATTTTCGTTCCCACCATCTTATTTCCCATTCACGTCATTTTTGAAAATGCAAATTAAAAGATAGAGGAACGGCCGGCCATTGAGGAAGAAGAATAAATTCAAATTAAAGCTAGAAAATCAAGCTTATGGGGAAATCAATCTCAATCCAATCTCATTATCCAGATCAAGGTGAATAGTAATTCCATCTCTATTTTGTTTTAAATCATTTACTTTTGTATTTAAGGATAAATTCGTTTTTATGATATATTGGATGATGATATGCTTGATTATGATTTATATGATTTAAACAAGATTGTTTAAAATGGTTTTTGCACGGTTTTAGGACAAAACCGAGATTTAATGTTGATTAAATGTCATGGGAAAATTTTGTGTTATGAGAAACATGATTTTGGAGTTGGGTTTTAATTTTGAGTATTTCTAACCAATGGGAAGATTATATGAATTTTCATAGGAAAATATGGTTAATTGGGTTAATAAATTTATTTGGGAAAATATATTGATAATTTGGGTCTGGAATTTTGATATGTTAGACAACATGATTAAAATGAATTTCTTTAATTTTTGGAGATTTTTCCAATGTGATTTGCAATGTAAAATAAATTGTTTTAGAAGAGGGACTTCTTTACAAAATTGGTTTTGACTAAGGGAAGGGCTTAATCAGTTTACTTAATCATGGTTTAGATCTGATTAGCTGTAGTTATTTTTGAGAAAGAATTTGAAAAAGTTAAGGAAACCAATTTGGTGTTGACATGTGGCAGGTTAGTTAGAGAAAAATTGCTTTATAAAGAACTAAACCAGATTTACTCAGAAAATAGGCTCTGCCTGCTTTAGAAAGTACCTTTCAACATAGAAGTTTTTACTTCATCCTTGTCGAAACCAACTATGCCGAAACCAATACACAAGATATCACTATGGTGGTATGCAGTAGATTGGAGATAGCCAAAAGTTTAAGTGTCGAAAGCGTAGCTTTCGAAAGAGTTGAAACCTTGGTCTGTTTTAAAAATGAAAAGCGTCTGCCTTTGTTTTGTTGTAGCCTTCGACATATCGAAGCAGATAGTTTTAAAAGAGGTTTTATAAAGGTTTCAAAAGGGTTATCATTAACTTATAAATACTTTCGACTGGGTTCCTTTACTTAAGAAAGAATGTTTTGAAAGAAGGGGTTCCGACCTAGTTGATACCATGCTGTCGTTCTTTAATCTCTTGATGGTGTTGAAGATATCAATGCTATCGAAAGGATACTTTGTTTTATAAGTTAGAGCCGCTTCCAACAGCTTTCGAAAGGGGTTTGGGATTTCGAAGGTGATGCTTTCAAAAGGGGTTCAACACCAACCTTCTAATGTTTTTACCCAGATATTAATGCTTTCGAAAGAGATGGTGCCTGTTAATACCAAAATTGGTCGCTAACACTCAAATCCAAGTGAAAGCACCAAATATCAATCACAGCTCGCAAATAGCATATATGTAGAGAGTATAAATATGAAGAACAGTAAAAATTAAAGAGAAAACAGTAAAGACAAAGTATAATAGTGGTTCGGCTGACCTCGGTCTACGTCCATTCCAGAAATTTCCTTTTTATTGATGTTAGAATCGATTATAGATACAATCCAGAGTTTCTAGAACAATAATGGCAGATTAGCCTTTGTGTAGAAGATGAAGGGAGACATAATCCAGATTCCTTTTCTGAATCCCCGTATTTATAGGCAAAACCTGAGGTTCTGGACTTCCTGAGTGGTACAGGTCCATCAAGACCTTTGCTGAACCTACACCCTTCATTGCTACTGACCCTGAGTATGTACATGCTGACCCGAGCCTTCCTAGGTGACGAGCCGAAGCAGTCCTACGCTTGACTCGAATTAGTTCATATTAGAACTTGAAGCACATATACGCCGACCCCCTTCAACCGAATGAGTATAGCCGACCCACACATGTCAAACGACCTACACCGAGCCACATCATTCTGACCGGCCCATACCACCACACCGAGCCACACCGTCCTGACCGAGCCATACCTATTCTCCACTCCTCGACCGATCCGTACCTCCCAAACTGAACGACACCATCTCAACCGACCCATACCTCCTCTCTACTCCTCGACCGAACCACAATGTCGAGCCACCATAATGCCGAACGACCCTGACCGAACCACAAAGCCGAGCCACCCTGACCTCACCATGATGCCGAGCGACCCTGATCGAACCACAATGCCGAGCAACCATCAAGACCGAGCATCCAAAGCCGAACCACCAAAATGACTCGAAGAAACCATCTGCAAGACTCGAAGCTCGACCAACCATGACTCGAAGCAAATCTAGGACTACTCGAGACATGTCGAAACCTAAGCTTCAAGTATCCAATAACCTTCATCCATCGACCATGCCGAATCCCGTCTATTTAACCGTATTTGTTATTCATGATTGATCGTCCATCGATATGTTGATTAAATCCATCGTAACCCAACCTCGACGAACGAGCAGTCGATTTACTTGAATCCGCCTATCTTCGGCCTTGCCAAAAGGGCGGGTTAACATTTGCCTCCCCAAAACATACCTTGCTATCGGAAGGTGTGTTTTGAATAGCCTCAAATCCAATATCTGAAGTCTATATGTGAATCCTGGTCGCTCCGAACCTTTGCCGAGCATAGTCCATACTCGACGATCTGAAATAGTAACCGATAAATAATATGGGGCCTAAGTCCTAGGCCGAATCTTGGTCTCTCTGGACCCTTGCTGAGCATAGTCCATACTCGACGACCTTTTGACCAAAAACTAGACAAAAAAGCAACCAAAATCCAAAAATCCAAAATCTAGATTCAAACCAGAAAACCAGATATCCATATCAAAAGTCCAGATTAAAATCCAAATTAAAAAGCAAGCATCCAAACCAAAATCCAAACCAAGAAACCAAAAAAACAAGGAGTTCAAACCGAACCCTAAAACCAAAGTAGAAAAAGCAAACGTCCAAGTTAAAAGGGAAAAACAAATTTCACAAACTGGAGTATCTCGATAAACCATAATCTCATAGCAAGCCTAAGGGTTGTCTCCGACCCCGTACATAAGTAAGTGTTTTAGCCGTTTTTCCGAAGTTTGTTACTTATTCCAAACCATCAAGATTAGTTGATGACCAACCGGCCACCATTCCTGGGCCTCATGCCTTCGTTGTTAAAGGTAGGCGGCGGCTGCTTCAGTTCCACCGCTGCATTCCGAGTTCCGACATATTGCCACAATTGACTATTCCTTACATGTTCCTCGATTAGGTCCTTTAGATGCCAAAAGCTATTAGTATCATGGCCATCTAGGTCATGAAAAAGACAGTGCTTTCCTGATGCCCTTTCACATTTTGAGGGCACCCTCCTTGCCGGCCATTGATACGGAAGGTGATCTCGAGTATCCAAGAATATCCGCTCCAATGTTGCGTTCAATCCTGTGTAAGTGGAGAATTTTGGTTCATCCCAGTGCTTCCTTTTCCTTTTATCCTTGTCTTTACCCAAGTTTTCACTGAACGTTCCTTCATCCTTAACCACGTTTACTTCCTTTAACTTCATATCCAAACATGCATCCTCTTGTCGGAGAAACCTCTTGGGTTCATGAAAGAATTCCTCGAGATCCAATGGTGGACCCCGTATCAATGATACTTTGAAATCTGAATCATCCCTGACTCCTAACACCGTCGTCATCAGAACCATTGATGGATCCGTCCGATCCACCAAAGCAACTGCTGCATTAAACCGAGTTAAGAAACTCCTATGCGATTCATCTCCCCTCTGTTTAACAGACGTCAGTGTCATTGCATTTTTCGGTCTTTTTATGTGAACTCAAAACTGTCTCAGGAACTTATCCACCAGTTCTGTCCATGTTCCAATAGATCCATCCTCTAGCTGTCTGATCCACATAGCAGCTATATCGGTCAAGTGTAGGACATCGGGCCATGACCTCCTCTGATGCCCCTAGAACTTCAAAAGGCCTTGTGTATCTTATCAAGTGGTCAGTGGGATATGTCTTACCGTTGTATACTTCTAGAGTGGGTAGCTTGAAATTGGGTAGATTCCTAGCTATCCTTATGTTCTGGGTAAACGGACTTTTGTTGACTCCCTCCAGATCCCTGTTTGTTAGACCTCCGCGAATAGTTCGCCTGATGATATCAGCCAATCCAGCGTTTCCAACCAAGGGTTGTCCCCTATCCATACTTCCTATCTACTCTCCAACTCCATGTGGAAATTTTGGCATATACTCCTCGTCATGTACTCCCATGTTCCTATTGGTTTCGGGTTGCATAACATCACCTGATATCCCTCCACTGGATGGTCCAACATTATCCAGTGGTGTGCCCTAAGTCTTGGTCCATCCAGGTTGATAGTTGTTTATTGATTGGGAGCTGCCCCCTGTTGAATCATTCCATCTGTCTGCTCGTTGAGTCCCTCTAATCCAGCTCCAAGAACTTGAACACCTAAAGTTCCCAATTGTCCAAATTTCCTAAGAAGAGCCTGCATCATCTCCTCTTGGCGTTTCATCATCTGCTCCTGCATAGAATCCATCATAACCTGCATCCATCCTAAGTTATGTAGATGGATGCATGATCCTCTCCAACTCCAGAAGTGGCCGCTTGACTTTCCTTTTGGTTGCCCCTTTCCGCTACTTACTTTCTTGTTGGTGATCTAGCCATTGCTTCCTAAACTCCAATTTCCTAGCTCCAAAATCTTTGAGTTCAATTCTCAGTGAAAACACCAAAATGTTAGCACCAAAATTGGTCACTAACACCCAAATCTAAGTGAAAGCACCAAATACCAGTCACAGCTCGCAGATATAATATATGTAGAGAGTATAAATACGAAGAATAGTAAAATTAAAGAGAAAGAAGTAAAGACACAGAACTTATAGTGGTTCGACTGACTTCGGCCTACGTCCACTCCAGAAATTTCATTTTTATTGATGTTAGAATCAATTACAGATACAATCCGGAGTTTTTAGAACAACAATTGCAGAGTAGCCTTTGTGTAGAAGATGAAGGGAGACAGAATCTAGATCCATTTTCTGAAGCCCCGCATGCTATATTTATTAGGCAAAACCTAAGGTGTTGGGGTTCCTGAGTGGTAAAGGCCCATCAAGACCTTTGCTGAACCTACACCCGTCATTGCTACTGACCTTGAGTTCTATACATGCCGACTCGAGCCTTCCTAGGTGACGACCTGAAGCAGTCTTACGCTTGGCCCGAAGTAGTTCATATTAGAACTCGAAGCACATATACGCCGACCCCCTTTAACCGAAGGAGTATAGTCGATCCACACATGCCAAACGACCTACGCCGAGCCTCGTCCCTGAACGGCCCAAAGCACCAGTCCGAGCCACACCATCCTGTCCGAGCCTTATCTCTTCTCCACTCCTCGACCGATCCGTACCTCCCAAATTGAATTACACCATCTCGACTGACCCATACCTCCTCTCCACTCCTTGACCGAACCATAATCCCGAGCCACCCTGACCTCACCACAATGTCGAGCGACCCTGACCGAACCACAATGCCAAGCAACCCTGACCTCACCATAATGCCGAGCGACCCTGACCGAACCATAATGCCGAGCAACCATCAAGGCCGAGCATCCAAAGCCGACCCACCAAAAATGACTTGAAGAAACCATCTACGAGACTCAAAGCTCGACCAACCACGACTCGAAGCAAGTCTAGGACAAATCGAGACATGTCAAAACCTAAGCTTCAAGTATCCAATAACCTTCGTCCATCGACCATGCCGAATCTCGTTTATTTAACTGTGTTTTTTATTCATGATTGATCATCCATCGATTGAGTTGATTAAATCCACCGTAACCCAGCCTCGATGAACGAGCAATCAATTTAGTTGAATCCGCCTATCTGCAGCCTTGCCAAAAGGGCGGGTTAACAGTGCCGATGCTGTCGAGGTTTTCCCGGTATTTTATATGACAAA
The DNA here is from genome assembly GCA_030765085.1 of Allium cepa. NCBI lineage: Eukaryota > Viridiplantae > Streptophyta > Magnoliopsida > Asparagales > Amaryllidaceae > Allium > Allium cepa. Next base: position 178,396,445 of record CM060939.1, on the reverse strand, counting down.
AGGATGGTTTTGAAGCAGGTGCTTTCGCCTATATTCACTTTCACCCAAAAAAAATTAAGTATAAACCCAAAGCTTTCGAAAGAGGTACTTTCAATATTTTCAGAAGGGTTACTTCCATTGGTGTCGAAAGGGATACTTTCAGCAGGTTTCGAAGCCAAGGTTCTAAAGTTATATGTTAATACTTTAATGTATTTGAAAGGTTTTGAAAGGTAGATTTTAAAGTATTATTAGGCAGGAGCCTAATGTTTTTGAGAGATTTTGAACGAGGTCATCCTATGATGTCGAAAGCTAAGTTTCAAAGGTGTCGAAAGGTTTTATAACCCAAACTCTATTTTTAAAGGAAAAACCTAGGGCAATATTAAAGGAGTTTTTATAATAGTTTTAAGAAGATGCTATCTTTGATAAATTTAAACCCACGGGAGTGGTATTTCTATGTTGTTATGTTGCTTCTTCAAATATGTATATATTCACTTTTAAATGGACCCGTAACTGCATTTTGGGGATGAGGATAGAAGAACCAGTTAGGTTAACCCAGTAGGGAATATAAATTGATAAAACTCCTAAATGAGTAGAATTGCATTCAGGAGGTCAGGAAGACCAAAATATAGGACGCTAAATATAAATTAAAGATATTGACATGGGCCAATAGGTTATTAGTAAGCCCATGAAAACTATGTAAAGGGAAAGATATTGGCAGGGGCCAATAGGTTCATAGTTAGCCTATGAAAACTATAAAGGAAGATGTCAGATAGACAGATTCATAGTTATCCATGAAAACTATGTATATAGGAAGATGTCTGATAGACTGGTTCATGGTTAGCCCATGAAAACTAAGATTGGATACTGGCAAGAGCAAATAGGTTTGTAGTTGGCCCATGAAAACTATATCCGGATGAAATATTGATGCATGTCAATAGGTTCCTAGTCAACCCATTAAAACTAGTATAGGAAGATAGGATATTGGGGTTACCAATAGGTTCCTTGTCAACCCATGAAAACTAGAATAAGATTAAGATATTGGAGTTGCCAATAGGTTCATAGTGATCCCTTGAAAAATATGTAATTGGACATGGTGTCCTTAAATGTTTAACCGGTTATTAGTCAGCCCATGAAAACTAATAGGTTAATAGTAATCCTAGAAATTATAATTGAGACAGATAGTCTAAAATGAATGGGGATGGGTAATCCAAAATTGATTCATTTGTTTTTGCATATCATCATATTATACTATTTTGAATTGTTTTAACCATTGTGGATGCAGGAGCACAGTATATGGTTTGTAAAAGGTTTTGAGATACTAGTGAGGGTAAAACCCTTTCTGCTAAGCGGCGTGGTCTTACTAGATATCTAAATGATTAAAATGGTGGATTATTATTCATACCAGGATTTACGTCTGGCTCGAACCCTTAAACTCTTGGGTACTCAATTAATTTTGAGTAGTTTGAGGGTTAAAGTTTTCAGGTACCTCTTAAGACGAATAAGCTTCCAAAGACGTGCAAGAGGCATGATAACTATTTAGTGTTCTCATTTCTTTTGATTCCGCTGTGTTGTTTGTAATGACAAAGTTGTTATATTACCGGGATATACTCTGATCTACCAAGGGGGCATCTTTATATGTCGCTCTTGGCATATGTTGTAATAAACATATTTTCTATGAACGTGGTTTGTAAGTTTGGGATTATATAATGAATTGAAAATATTTTGAAATGATACGTGATGTTGTTTGAAGTTTAAAATTTTCTCATATTCATGTGTTTCTGTGTACCGATGAATCTAACTTCACCGACGTATTTGGTCGTTGAGGATTAATAACTATGAATGACTACAGCATCCGTGGTCGTTGGTTTTGGGCCTCCAAGTAGGGGGATGTTACAACAGACATCTGTCACTTTATGACAGACGTCTACGGTGCTAGGGAATTTTTGCCCAAATATATGGCCAACATCTATCGTATAGTGATAGACGTTTGTGACGTTTTTCAGCCTATTTTCAGCCTGGGTTTTAGTATGAAGATTTATAATATTCGCAGGGGCAATTCTGAAACTTTGCGTAGGTCTTTTTACTCTCCTATATAAGCTATTTTCATGATTCAGAGACTATAGACGGCAAAGTGATTAAGGGTTTAATCAAGGGTTTTAGCCTCCACTAATTAGGGTTTTATCTATACCTAATTTTCTACAGTTTTCTTCTCCATAAATCAATTCTATTAGAATTTTGATCATTATAATCAATCCCATGTACTCTTCTCATTGATATTAGTAAAGGCTCTCTCTCAAAGTAGATGTACACAAAAAAGGCGTTAATGGAACTACTATAAATTGGTGTGTGATTTATTTTATCGTTATTGCTTTGATTATCTATTGCTTGTTTGGATATTGTGATTGGTTTTAGATTGGATTGAGATATTGATTGGTTGTTTTTATACTTCTTACCACGATCTCGTTTTCCACTGTGCTTTGGGGCTTTGGTTTGAGTGGTCTCAAGTTAGAATTTCCCACAACATTTATTACTTACCAACTTTCCCTCATTATCAGAAGTATATCTGTGGTGTGATTAGTGTTTCAAGAACGTATTCCTATATCCCATATCCTTTGATTGCAGTCTCTATTTGGAATTTCCAAAGTAGATAATTGGTTTCATCTAATTGAATGGTGACGAGTTGGCTTTAGGGTTTGATGACGGCACTAAGAAATTCTTGTGTTGCATTCGTTTGGGTTTGAGATTGGGTGGTTCCTGATACTGATGTGGGTGAGTTAGAGTTATCTATATCTCCTTCAACCATTCATTTCAAATTCTTGAATCAAAATCTGGATTCGAAGAGAGAGAGAGAGAGAGAAAATAGTGGGTTATTCAAATTTATAACTAAGTGGTAAATGCCTTTCTAATGTGATTGATGTAGCCAGAGAAGTGTTGGATGAAGATGATATTCCTACACACTTTTCTTGGCAGACACAATCAAGAAGATGATGAAATTTGGGTTATTCTGATAGGTTTGATGCAGTCAGAGAGGTCTGAGTGATGAAACTTTTTCGACACACCTTTTCTTAGCACTACACAACAAAAAAGATGATAAAGGATTCAAGATCTTTGAAGAAATTGAATAAGAGGTTGGAATTGGATTTTGGTTGCTCAACTGATGAGACTTTTTTGATGAGAACCTATTGTGTAGCCGAGTTCTTCAGATGATGATACTTTTCTTATGATGGCTCGGGCGTGACACTTGTTGTCAGGCAAGTTACAGGCTCTAATACCAATACAGAAATTTTAATAAATGAATTTTATTATATGTGGCTTTGTACAGAACTGATTTCATGCATTAAAATGTTATTACAAAACCTGTATTTATAGTGTACAAATACTGTAAATATAAGTTGTGAATGGGCTGGGCCCAAGACCTATATCCATATGCTACTATGCTGCTTGTAATATGAGAAATATATGCTTTGACCATTCAACATATTTATTATTCTCTTATTCCTTTGATATTTACATAAATCTTTGTTGCATTGTGGTGAAGGATGTATAGCTCCTTTAATAAATCTCGAAATCATTGTTTTTGACCTGGGACATACATATATGTTATGCTTTCAAATACTCTAAATATCTTTGATGTTATATGCATGGCTTTTTGCCACTTTATTCTTCTTTTTCTTCAGGAGTTTTATTCCATACACTTCCAGTTAGAAACCAATTTGATAAATACACCGTACATTTAATGGCTTTGGTCCAAAATTCTTTTGTAATATTTTTACATTTTAATATACTACGAGCAATATTGAATAGAGATCTATTATTCCTTTCTACGATAGTGTTTTGTTGCGGGGTGTACAGTACCGGTAAAGGACGACAAATTCCACTTTCTTCACAAAATTTCTCACTCTTTTGAGGTGAATTATCCATCTCGGTCGGATCTCATGGCTTTATCTTATAGTCGTTTTCATTTTCTACAAAAACTTTAAATTTCTTAAAAAAGCCAAATACATCCGATTGTTTTTTTTTTGAAATGATACTTAGATATGACATATCATTGGGATAACATAACACTAATCACACGTCAATATATGTTCGAATCACGCTACGCAAATTTCGAACTTGTGACCTCTCACACCAAAGCCGAATCACTTCACCACTAGGACAATGATGCTTGTCAATACATCTGATTGTTGTTGAAGAAAATAAACCCATGTTCTTTTGCTAAGATCATCAATACAGAGTGCAAAATAATTGATTTTTCCAAGTGAGCACAGTTTTGTATGACCACAATAATGTTCATATGAATTAGTTCTCGTGAATCTTTAGCTATTGTGGTGGATTCTTTTGGAAAAGGTTTTCGTGGTTGTTTTCCAAATAAGTATCCAACACATAATTGATTCTGTGACTAATAGATGGTAAACCTTTTACCACTTTATTCTTTAGAAATTCTACACCTCAAAGTTTGTGTTCAAATCTTAAATGTCAAAGCCATGATGAGTAGCTTTAAACAAATAATTGCATATTCGAAATATTCAGTGGAAACATATTATTTTTTGAAATTGCTACATTAGCAATTAAATTTATTTTACCATCTTTCGTAAAGAAACTATTGTTTTTCATATGAATATCATATTATTTTTTTAAATGTTGTCCCAAACTTAGGATTTTTTTTTTTCAATATTAGGCGCATAATAAACATTAGATATAAAATCATTTTTTTCATTTTTTAAATAAATTTTTGTTTTTCTTTACCTTTATATGAAATTTTGTATACAATACTAAAAGTAATGTTTCCACTTACCAACTCATCAAATTCCGTAAGCAACACATGTAATTACTAGCTCTCGTATCCGAATATCATGTATTATCATTTTTGTTTTCATCCATTGTGTGTCAATATAGGTGTAGAGTCTTCTTCATCATTTTCAGCGAAATCAGATCTTCCTTGAATTTTATTGATAATATATCTCCATTTGAAAGCAAAATGCTCAATTGTCACAAATAATAACATTTAATTTTTGACTTGTTATACCTTGGCCTTCCGTTGTAATTTGTGCGTCCTCCTCCTTCTCGACCTCTTGTAGTATATGTAATTAATTTGATTTCTTTCTTATTTATTGACAAATTTGTGAACACCTCTGTCACAGTTTTGATCACTACCACTTCCTCTTTGTCAATTATTTTTTTCAATTCTAAATGCTTTATTCTTCTGCAAAGTGAGTTTGGTTTGAAGTGCCTGCTACAGTGGCTCTTCTCTCACTTTTCTATTTAATTTTTCTTCATACGCTTGAAGTGATCCCATGAGTTGATCGACGATCATGTTTTTTAGATTTATGGATTTTTCAATTGTTACATCTATGTAGTCAAATTTGAAGTACAAAGACTGTTGAATTTTCTCAACTATCCTAACAACTTTTATTTGTACTCCATATCTTTTCATTTAATTTGCAATAGATAAAGCACGAGAAAAGCAATCATCGATTGATTCCAAAGATTTCATATGTAAAGATTCAAACTTACCTCACATGCTTTGTAGTCTAATTTTCTTCACTTTGTCAGTTTCTTTGAAAGCATTTTCCAAAGTCTCTTATGTTTCATAGCTACTTTGTGCATTTACAATCTTTTCGAACATAATTTCGCCTAGAGCTTAATTGATGGATGATGCAAGAGCATGTTGATCATTCTTCTTTGATTCCTTGAAATTATCTCTTTTGATCTGGGATAAATTGACAATATCGACGGGTTCCTTGTATTCATTTTTATAGCATCTCACACATCTTGTGATCCAAACAACACTTCATGCCAATGCTTCAATTATCGTAGTACTCTTTATTGAGTAATGAATTTAAACCGAACTCAATCCACTTGTCATTCTTCCTTGATATCCACCGAGTTCTAATACCAATGTTGGAAGTTTTTTTATGTATAATAGTTTTGAATTTAGGAATGCGCCTCCATTTACGCTAATTCATATCTCAAATAAATGATGGACATTCACTTGATCTGATGATTCTTTATAAACATCTTCTAAACTATGTTATATGTTTTTAAATATATTATAAAATATCCAAACATATGTTGTAGATATTTCTTATATGTAAAAGTCTAGATTTACAAAATGGAAAATCAAGCTTCCTTTCAACATTAGCCAGTGGCGTCGCAGTCAGTGGCCAATCGTCGGCCTCCTCTAGCTACGGTAGCGTTCTACCATTATACGTACGTAGTATCTGCGGCAGTTGAACGCCGCAATAGCTAAAGATGGTCAGCGATCAACCGTCGACCGATGCATTCCTAACCAAAACCAAAATAGGGGCAGCCTCGGCAACACATTTGTATATTTTGTTTTGTATTTTCAAATATTAAGGCAGTTTATATCAAAGAAAAAGCTTTTGAATGGGTAATTGACCATGGACAATCAATGATAACCATATGGGAAAAGGAGAAAATGGTCAGAGCATCAACTTGGTAGACAACATGTAATGGAAGTAGGGACAAAATATGGACGACGAATGGTGATTCCACTTCTACCATTAATGCATGGGCATGGTCTTTGATCACTTTTCCCTCTTATTAATTAACTGAAACTGCAAGTGGGTTCTACTACTTGTTCAACTGTCTTTACGTGCATGATCCAAACTTTTTCCTGTTATTAATGAAAACAAAACTTCACGTGCAAAGTTTTTCCAATTATTAATAACGATTTATATTGTGGTACACACACTCATTCTTCTGTTAAAGAGACTAGCACGCTGTAAATTGTAATGCCTGGCCAACTGTTTTACATGCATAACGTAACATTTTTAATTGTTTATGACTCGTTCAAATACACTGTTGGCTTTCCCTAATAACATACTTAATTCGCCTAGCCAACAAAGTTAATAGCCAAGAAATAGAATGAATCATAGTTCATTCATTGCAAGAAGATAATGTTTCTGATAGCCTCGTATTATTATACTAATAAAAGACGACTGTGAAACAATAAACAATGATGGAGGAAAAGGTCAGTCACTACTCACTGGAATCTTGTTGACAAATTAAAACTGCTGAATTTATCTTTTTGCTACAATGCCATAGTATCCGAAGCCTAATATTTTGGCACTTTCTTTTTATTTTTATTTATTATTATTATCATTATCATTATCATTATTATTATTGTGTTAGAAATCAGATTTCAAGAGCTTCTTGTGTTAAATTTTATTTCACAGTATTGTGGTAATTAGAGTTATTCATTTCACTTTCACAACAGCTTCTATAGTAACTACATCTTATTTGAATCATTTTTGCAACAACATTAATTTTTTGCATTATGTGGTTTTACAAGCTACACGTATGTATGTAGGTAAACGATTTTAAAAATATATTTCAATTATAAGTTCAATGTCAAACTTAATTTTGTGCTTGAAAGCTTGACTTTTTTCAAAACAGTTTCTGCTTGCACAAGTAAATATTTTTGATCATATATATATATATATATCACACGTATATATTGCAATAAGTTTGAAAGAAAAAAAAATTAAGGTGAAATAGATTTTTGGATGAAATATAATATCGTTGACAAAAAGGACAAAACTAGAGTCACCAGAAAGAAGGCAGTTAAGCAGGTCAAAATAATCCAAGAATATTAAATTTTGATTTACATTCCTCTTTTTAAATAAATTAGCTACACATTCATTTATGCTCTGAAATACAAATTACATCTCTGAAATTATTTAGACTAAATAATTTCAGTGACGAATTTGGATTTCAAAATGCAGAAGAATGAGAGTCTAATAAAGTTTAAAAATCAGAATGTGTCCTTAATTTTCGCTTAATTAATTATGACTAACACAGCAAAATAAAAAAAGAGTAACTCCTGTATTATATACGCAATAGAATACATGTGATTAAATTCATTATTTGATGCTGAATAAAACACGTACGTTTTAGGTAATTCAAAAAAACACGTACGTTTTCATTATTTTTGTTTAACCATCAGCTAGCTGGTTCCTTTCTCGCTGTATAGGAATACGACTAGTCGGTACATGTACAAGTTGCAAAGTCTTCGTGTTTTGTTAGCATTCTATGTAGTTTTCTGTCCATTTTGGAGGGTTGAATTATTTATTTATCATTAGCACACAACTTCTGTTTGGCCTGCTTTGAATCTTGAACCACTTTCTTAAACGACAACGTTTACATTATTCTGTTGAACTCATATTCGGTTCCATTCCCAAATCAAGTGAATAGATCAAATCTTTTATATGCATGCATAAAGTACATTATGACATTATATAACAATATTCATAACATGTTAGTTCTGAAATACTATCCAAGCAATAACTTAGAGTTTTAATGGAAGGAAAAAAAAAAAAATCCATATGCCAACGGGATAATTTACAAACTGTTTTGATTTTGATCGTTGATAATCAATTTCTGGCCAATTATTTATGTGGAACAACAACCATCGCTATGTGTAGATCGTCGACTTAAGACTTCTGTGGTCAATCAATTCATCAATGTAAGGTCCCATTCGCAATTAAAAAATTGTCAGTTTAGGTTGTCGTCACGTCTAACGCAGCAAATGTGTCGAACACATCAACCATGGAGTCCACACAATTGCTCCATTTGAATGAACCTTTAAAACCAAACAGTTACCATCCACCGCGACAGGCGCCACCAACTTCGCTCATTGTCACACCTTTTCATGCTTTACAATTCCTTCTTCTTAGTTTCTTCACCAAATCACACTTCTTCTTACTTTAGTTTAAAAATTGAAGCATTACTTGCCTTTTTACATCATTTATTTAGGTAAATTGTGTTAAATCTGCTAAACCTTGTACTTTCGACGATTCTTTCTGAATTTTTTCTTTTTAGACTGTCTACCCATAAATTTTTTGATTCTTCTATCCTCTATATTTTAGACTGAACTGAGAAATAGACGTTGGTCTTTATCGATATTCGTTTCGTCGAGGTCAAATTGGCTATTGGTAGAATGAAATTTCACCGGGATGGATGTCGATTACTATCCCATTCAAATGAAGAACAAGTTGCACAACCTAAAACGTGAATGGACCCTCGAAATAAGCTACCGCAGATTGAAGGGCGGGTTATGAAATGTTGAGTGGAGTTTTTTCGCATGATGCGGAGACGACACAAACCATTAGTAGATGTACGGCTTTGCAACAAGAGGATGACATATTTTCTGAATGGGAAATATATATTCTGGTTAATGCGAAGGCAGATTATAGAGATGTTCATTTACCGATGGACAAGCCCGGAGAGCTTAGACACCTTGTGATATTTCTAGTAGGAGAATTTAGAAAAGAGATGTATTGCATTTGTATTCTGAACCGTCAGTATGTTACAAAAATTACCTTCTTTATTGTATTTTTTCTAACATTTCATAATATATAATTAATATACAGGTAAATAAGCATAAGGAAGAAGTTGCAAAAAAAATTAGTCTTAGGGACAACAAGTTTTTTTTAGTCTGAATGACACTTTTTAGTGTAAACTGAAAATGATAGTTACAACTTTCATTCTGTGATTTACACTAAAAATTATCCTTCAGCCTAAAAAACAAAATTCTTGTCCTTGAGACTAAATTTTTCTCTAACTTTTTCCTTAAGCCTAAAAACCCCATTAGTATATATATTCATTTAACTATATTATATATAAAGATCTAAAGTACCCTTTTAATTGTCTTTTTCATACCATAAAGAGTATTAACCATTCTTCTTTCATGCCCTTTTCAAATATATCTTTCTAGAGCCCCTCGTGTATGCCAAAAGAACACAAATTAAGTCTATTAAATACACTGCAACTATGAATCAGATACAAGCAAACAATTAAGGTGCTGTTCGTAGAGCTTTTTGGGATTGCCCATGTTTGCATCAGACGCATTTTACGTGTCAAGTAAGGGGCCCACATCAGAGCATCGTTTAGTTGAACCATTAGGAGGTTGGTTTTCGACACGTCCAACGCCACCACCTTTTCCCAATGGTCAGCTCTCCCCCTCTGTATATTCCTTCCCTACATCATCTTCACCACATCCCCAATCCGAAAATTCACCTAATTTTTGCCGAACCTACATCAAATTTTTGAGGTAAAATTTTCATATTTGGGTTTTTCCTATTAATATCTACCTCTACTAATTTTCTAGAATTTATTAGATTTTCTCATAACGTCGACCAATGAATCTTTTAGTTACTATCTTCCATATTGTAGACTAAATCGAGGAATAGCCGTTGGCCTTTATCGATATTTTCTACGCCCACATCGCACATCGAAAAAGTCGGGTCGGCTATTGGTACGATCAAATCGCCAACGCCTTCAACACACAAGCGGGCATCGTTTGTCAGATGAAAACAAGTTTGACGGCCTCAGGCGTGACTGAACCCCTTAGAACCGGTTAGTGTAGATCGAAGGCGGGTTCTGGAATGTGGGAATGACACCGTCGGAGGAGATGACTGTAACGGTCCGCCTTTTCGACCTATAAATATTGACATTAATACATCCATGGTATTCACATGCCGAGCATTCTGTGCCAAAAATGCAGATTATTAAGGTAAAAAACTAAAAAGAAAATAAATAAAAAAGAAGAGAATTCTCAAAAAGGAACGGTAATATATAATATTAAAAGACACTACAAAAAGCCACTCTAAGATACATAACATTTTAGAGTTATTAACCTAAGTATTAACAACAACCTGAACAGTTATAACAGCATGTCCTCACAATTGTTGATGTGTACATACTAGTAGTGCAGCGGAAATAAGAATGCTATGGTATGTAAAAACATCAAGCTCGACTCCTTAAGCTCAGAGGAATATCCAACGAAAACCTTCCTTTTTTGAACTGCCCGAAAGAGCACTCGAGGAAAAAAGTGAAATATAAAACCATAGTCAGACTTAAGCCTGATGTGGAAAACTTAAGAAATATATGATCAATATATAACATTAGCTTTTGAGACCGCTCGAATTATCGTAATGGCTTCCCTTAAAAGAACCAAACACATCTAATAAGTACACATGACGATATAATAGATAGTGTCTAGGGTATAGAATTTAAATTAGAAAATAGTTATGCAGCTTGCATATCATAACACAACAATATTAGAAGTACAACTAAAACCACTAAGGTACATTCACATATGGATTCCCATTAGAGGAGAACTCAGTACATCGAGGCCAGCCTCTTGACAAGGGTCATAAACTACCTTTTGAAACTACATACATCTCTAGATAAAATATACCACTAGGTTAAACGGTCCTCGTTAATGCCAGAACACATGATACCTTATACCAGCAACTCCCGTGCACCTCAATCGAAAGCATCTCCATATTTTTAGAGTCGACGTACCATTGGGTTTGCTAAACCCACTAGCTATGTGTCCTACTCTATTTTCTATCATTTTCAATGGTGAAGTCACGTTCAGTATCTCAACACACGAGACTTCATCACTCGAATGTGTCACGAATCTCTCCATGGATTCTAGCGTAAATCATCCGACGAATGTTAACTCTATCCTCTCTTTTGAAATCAACCTCAAGATTAACAACGCCCTCATTAGCGTCGTTTGAAATGTTAACGCTGACTTCTTCCTTGGACTTAACCGGAGGATAGACAGTTCAACTCTATAACATTTTACTTCATAATTGATTCCAAAACATAGAACTCGTATATTAGTTTTGAAGTGATTTTCGGTAAGTAATACATATGTATACTTATCCGATCTCGAACTCTTCAAAACTAAATCGACGAGTTTTCAATTAACTCAATTCTGGTTTTAGTAGAAGTAAGAAAATGACATAAAGGACTCCTAGGGGATCTCATATATATATATATATATATATATATATATATATATATAAATAGTGTGTGTGTGTGTGTGTGTGTTCTTAAAGCAAAATATGTTTCATACCAATGAGTCCTTCCTGAGGGATCTCAAACCATATGAAGCCGTGAAGCTTTTATATACTTTCTATGTTAGTTTTTGTCAAATTTGATAGCAATAAAACGATCATCATATGAAAATCAAGTCTTGTATACTTATCAGCTTTTCGTCTCTCTCAACTTACGCTATTCCTTGATCCAGAGCAAAGCCATGTAGGTTAGAGCACCAGTTGCATCCAAGCCATACCTTGACACTTCATTCTTAACTCACGCATATAGAACAAGTCTACTTTGTCGGCTTTTAGTGCTAAGTACAGAAGTAAATACTTTACATAAACGAGTAAACACACAAACACTATTAAGTCATACAAGCAACTTCAAATCCTCGTATTTTTTAATAATACTTCTTTGTAAATACTTGTGTTTATATATTTTAAATATCTTTACAAAAGATATACACATGTATACTACTATTTCACTATTCATTTCTACTCTTTTTAGTACTTCGAAATATATTCATATACTTATGTCAAAGATATAAGAATATCCACAAATTACTTAACAATATTTTATACTTTAAACTATAATCAAGAAGCTTAAAAACAAATGTTATTAAAATATTGTTGCTCTCTTTTATAAGTTAAACGTTTGCTTTTGTAGTCATTCTTCTAAAACATTCCATACTTGTCATTATCTTTTAACTACACTTTTTAAAGGTCTAAGTACATTCAAAAGTATATTCAAATGGGTTAAAGACAAATTTTACTTAAACATTATCACTATAAACCCAAACCACTTAATACTTATCACTATCTTTAAAATATTCTATTTAATAACTTCTCAAAAACTTTTTTCATAGCTAAATCCAGTAACCAAAACCCACTCATCCTTTTATAAAATACTTAATTTAATTTTCCAATATGTATGTATATAAATACTTTTAAATTACTTATAAATACAATTTAATTATCCATATAAAATATTACTTAAAAATAAATAAATTAGAATTTAACAAAAATCAAACAAAAAACATGTTATATATAAAACTCTTTACTTTAAAAAATTTATAAACAATTATTAGAAATATATTTAAACTTGAAACTACTTTTAAAACACTCTAACACATGTTATTAAACACCACTAAAAAGATTTTAGAAAAACACTTCATCTAATTATCATTTGAACTCATTTTAAATCACCAAAATAGCTTAAAACAACAAAATAACAACCGTGCTATAAAAAGGGCCCAAAAATGCTAATTAGCTCAAGACATAATTTATAAGAGTTGTAAAAGATCTGGATAGAGAACATTCTAGAAAACGTATGAGCATTGCGATCAATTTTCTCCACTCGTTTAAATAATCTAATATCTAAAATTCCTATAGTAATAAGTATACTTACGGTACTTAAAAACCATGCAAAGAAACCCCTAAGGATGTTTTCAAAATAATGTTAAAAATATCCAAAAACAAGCTATTTAAATTGCAATTATAGCGACTATTTTGTTTCTAACTTTTAAAACTTTGTTCTATCATTTGTACAATTTTCCAAACCATTTCCTCACCATCATATATGCTATTATAAGTTTAGAGCATAACCAAAATATATGCTTTCATAATATATTCATATATACCCATTTTAAAAGTTTAACACAAGGGATTTATGAAGTGCACTTATAGCGACCTTTTTCACTTCAAACATTTTAAAACACACTTCAATGCCACACACAATCAACCAAACATGTAAACACAAATTTAAGCCACAAGTTTAAGGCCGTGTTACGTGTTATAGAGGTACCTGGAAGTGATGATATACAATATCGAGTTGTCATTTTCTTTCAAAATCAAGGTGGTCCAAAGTTATAGCTTATTGGTTCAATACTTAACTTTATGTTCACACAACATATATAACACAATATATATTACCAAATGTTGAGTAAACTCACTCCAAAACCTTACTAACATCCAAGCACAAGCACAAGAACACTTTAACAACTTCCTACCATTACCAAACAACCAAAGATACCACCTTTGCCTTACTTTTGTTCTCGGCCACCCCTCTTCTCTACCTTTTTTCTCAGGGCCAGTCCAAATATGGGATTTTTTGTTCCATTACTTCATGCTTTGAGTTGGTTTCCCTTGCTACTTGGTTGCCTTAGAGCCTATGCCAAAGTTTATGTGGAGTTTGGGCTTGATATACTATGATTTGAGAATGATAAAGAAGAGAGAAGAGGCATGGCAACTAAATTTTTTCTATGTTAAAAAATTTGCAAACCAATTTACGAAACAACTAGGGAGATTAAATAGAATTTTCCATGAGGTCACTACCACCTCCTACCATCCATGAAAGGTCACCAAGCACCATCCCACTCATATGCCAACTTTACACCTCACACCCCTTAGGAAAATATCTCCACATAATATCTTCTATCCAATGACATCACCCACGATATCATCAAAATAGATTTAGTTAACCGTAAATCCAAAATATTTTTAGTTGCTAATTATTTACACATTAATGTATTAGGAAAGCCTAAGAGGTTCGAACAACTTTTATCCAGAAAAAAGCCATTTATCGATAAAACGATTTTCGGTCACATTATTGATATTTCTTCAAACTATTTATTTCTCTAAACATATTTCAAAAACTAGTTTACATTCACTAATTATTAATTAAAAGGGGTTAACAAGGTTATAAATCAATTTTAAATCACATTTAGTCAAGATTCAAATATTTAAATAATTCAGATATTTAAATATGAAGTGTTCGAAATTAAGGGTCATTACATGTAACATCACTTATCTTGAGGTCCGAAGCTAAGCACCATAGATGTTGTAGTCATCCATAGTATTAACTTCCTTTGACAAAATATGGTAACGTTAATGGTATCATAATATCAAAAGCACATGAATATGAAATAAAATCTACACGAATTTCAAAATAATTTTTCTGATTTCATTTCGAATCCACATTCATATTCGGTTACAAAATACCAAAATGATTTCCAGGTTAGTTAAATGTAATTATTAATAATTACGCAAAGAGCGACATATGATGATGCCCCCTTGGATGATCAGAGTACTAAATAGACATAACAATCATAAATACATCATAGCGGAAATAATACTAAATAGCTCCTACATAGCTAGCTTTGCCTCCTGCACGTCTTCTGAAGCTTATTTGTCCAACCTACTAGACCTGAAAATCCTTAACTTTCAATCTACTTAAATCAAATTTTGAGCACCCAAGATTTTAAGAGGTAAAATATAAACTTCGAGTCAGACATAAAGCCTGGTGAGAATAATACTATAACATCTCGATTTATTGATATTAAGTGAGACCACGCCAATTAGCAGAACATGTTTCCCCTCATTAATATCCTTTTAAAGCATATCTTTTGCAAATCAAAATCCTACAATCAACTGATTATAACAATTTAGCATACACATATATGAATTAAAATTAGGAAATCAATGGACTATCTGTCCACCCTATTGTTTTATCAGGCTAACTTTTGACCATTGGCTGACTCAGGCCTACCAGACATAATCAATAATCTAACTTCTATTAGACACAATTCTAAGCTATCTTCCCTTAACTATCTTCTTCTATGGTCAATTAATCCTAATGGTTTTGCGGGCTCAACAATAACCTATCTTTACTGGGTATATTCCCTTCTGTGTGTAACATTATTTTAGTGTCATCTGTGATAAAGTCCTACACACTGGAATTTTGGATTTATATCAGCTAGGGGATATTAGCTAAAGTATAGGGCGTGACCCTACACCAGTCCCATTTAGTATTCTAATATTCGAGACATAAATTCGGGATTATTTACCCTATTTAAATTTCATTTCCTATCATATACTTAGAGTTAACTACATTATTCAAATTTCATTTCCTTATAAATAATCTTTGTAAATGATTTACCCCTGAAATCAAAACTTTATAAAACAACGAAATCAAAGTCTTTGCTTTACTCAAAATACTTATGCCATGATATGTGCATAACACAAAACAATGTTGATGAAACCTAATCGATGAGATTTTCTATCCCTTTAAAATGACTTAAACTTCTTTTTAACTTAGAAGATTTTAGGCTATAAGGCCACAACAATACCTTCGAAACCTTTGTTTAAAACCTTAAACAATCCCCTTTCGAATTCATTGAAAGTACCTCTTTTAAAATGAATTAACAAATTTAACCTTAGAACTCTAGGCATAAAGGCCA
Organism: Allium cepa; assembly: GCA_030765085.1. NCBI lineage: Eukaryota > Viridiplantae > Streptophyta > Magnoliopsida > Asparagales > Amaryllidaceae > Allium > Allium cepa. The sequence goes on along the minus strand of CM060939.1, from coordinate 178,380,370 downwards.
AAACACACCTTTCCAATGTATTGAAAGTAGACCTTTTGAAATCATTACTTAAACCTTAGATATCCTCTTTCGAAACCATTTGTAACGACCCAATTTTTTGACGCTCGAAAGTCGACATCGATACGTCCACTGTATCAAATGCCGAACAATCGAATGCTGGAAAACTGAACCGTTAGGGTTAAAGAAGAAGAAGATAAAAAAAGAAACAGAAACAATAACAGAATCTCACATTCGCAACGAAACAATATATAGTAGATAAATGAAGAATCTTTAAATAGAAGAACTATATCAGTTTATACATTACAACAACATAATACAACACTGGCAGTCATTATAACTTGCTCACACGAAAACTGAACTTGCACCAACCCAAACGCAGCGGACAATACATAGTATAAGTGATATGTCTCGCTATCCAGCTTGCCTTCTGATCTCCACAGCAACCTTTAGACTTCGCTCCCGAACAACTGATAACCTGACTCTAGGCTACCCGTGTGGAAAATTATGGGCACCTAGAGTTTAGAAAGGGAACAATAAACTCCAGGTCAGCCATGGGACTGGTGTGAGATCTTAAAACAGTTATTTTCACAAAGAAAAGAAATCCGCTATGCTTTTGGAAAATGAAACTACCATAAGGCCTCTCTGGACACACACAATGCAAGAGCACAATTGGAGGAGATTTCCCATTATGATAGTCAAACATGCGTGATACGCAAAATGTTTATAATATTATCATTAGTGCTTAGTGTGGAAAACATTTCGAAAGTATAATATTAATCTTAGCCAGCATACCACCATTATGGTATACCCACTATAGCTACCAATTAAATGGCAGGTCACCACCATAAGTAAAAGGCAGGTTATACAACTAAAACCGTACAGGGCTCATATTGTTTCTTTGGATTTCCAACAAATGGTCACGCTAAGGAACTTCCTCACTGAATGAGACGCCTTTGGAGGGACGCCCCCAAGAACCTAACTGAATCTCTGGCAACACAAGGTCGAGTTACCTATGTAACTAGGTAACTACTGACACGAGTATGACACCCCCCGGTCTAGACCGACCTTTATCCAAGGCGCCTTATCAACCAACAACCACATAGTAAATAATATAGGCTCCATACCAGAATACCACCTTTAATAATCCACACAAGTTAAATATCTGGGCTCCATACCAGATACCACTTTTTATCCAGAAGGGAATGTACAACCCTGAGGGGCGCGACACCCATAATCTTGCCGCAACCTTCCTGTTTCGACCATTTTCGGGGTGTGAGGTCCGACGAAGTCTCGTCCACAAAGCTACGCTTTTCACAAAAGCCATGCTTCGATCAACAAATGATCAGTAGCACTCAGCACGCCACACTACCAAATTTGGAGTATATCACTAATAACCATTAACTACATAAACTTTGAGCTCGTACGTCTCAGAAGGGTGTTAAGCTAAGAGAATAAATTCTCTGCCTTGATAAAAATCAGCTTTATATCTCAAAGTGTAATGTCAGACATACAACCATACAAGTCCGTTCCAGGTTCGAACGGAGCCAAAGGCACTTCAAGGAAGCCCTTGCAAATCCGAATATTCACTAATCACGTCCGGACTTCCGATCACAAACGGTGATAAAATCTCTATACCGGAGCAACTCAATGCAGAGACATTCGGCAGGTAACCATTTCGTTTTTGAAAATACCCGGTCTTCAACACCATCATCAAATGCTATCCCATTTCGTTGTATCATTATTCGGAATGGGTTTTATGACACAAAGTCCTCTCCCGGATAATCCGAATAATGAGCGCTTATTTTAAGAATAAGTGTTACATTCAGATTTCAAGTAAATCACAACAAAATTTCAACTTTAATCTTTTAAACAAAAGATCCATCACAAAGATTCGATGTGGGTTTCGGATAATTATTTGGAATCCGACCTCTGGTCGCATCGAAATTTAAATGTCATTTAAAGGCCAATATTGATAGTCGGTTATTTAACTATCAAACATCATTCACAACAATCACTAGATTTTAAATAATTTTTCCCTAATTATTTATTTTCAAAATATCTTCGCAAGATAAATTTTCACACTTCAACCCTTTTGAAAACAAATTTCAAATCACTTTCCTCACTGGAATAAATTTTCTAATATTGTTTATTTCCACTGAAAAATTTGCCGAGTCTGAATACTTTAATTTACTTATGAAAAAATATATTTGGAAATACATAGATAAAAAATACTTTTAAACACTTTATTCAAAATATTAGTTATGAAATTTTATACCCATATCTCATATAAATCTTAAGCCCAAATAATTTTAAAATAAAATTATTAGATAGAGTATAACTATTTAAATAACCATTTTCTAAATCAAATATCAATTAAATCTTTAAATAATCACTTCTATAATTAAATTAATAAATATTTACTTTAAAGATTTTATAAAAAAAAATCGAAAATAATTTCTCCAACAATATTCTTTCTAAAACCAATTCTAGAACTTTTAATTTATATTTTAAAAGCTACTTTGAAAACATACTCGGCTTTCCAGGGAAAATACACTTTACATTCCAAAATGGTTTATTTAAATCAATCAATAATCCTTCTTGATTTATTTCAATTTACATTTCAAATCCGTAAATTCCTTTCCATACTTTAAAAAAATAAACCAATATTTATTTTTAAAACAAATTTCCCTTTCCTTTATAAATTCCCATTATGAATTTAAATTTCCAATACGCACTGATATACAGTTTCCAAATCAATTTCCAAATTTATTCCAAACACCAAATCAAATTCCAATTTGATTTCCAAATTTATTCCAAACACCAAATCAAATTCCAAATTGATTTCTAACATTTATTTCCTTTTTAAAATAAATCCTTTTATTTTTTCCAAACTGTTTTAAAATCTGAATTTTAAATAAATTCTCCAACTTTTAAACAACATCACTCAAAATCCATTTATTATAACTTTTTCCCATATTTTGGAATTGATTCGATAAGATTACAAAAATCAACTTTTGTACTTTTAAATTTATTCAATTTTCTAAAATGAACTTACTTAAAATTTTCTACTTTAATTTTTAAAAATCCAATTTTATATTTCTGGTATTCTACGATACCAAAAATATATTCGGCTAAACTATAGCCTTCAATAAATTTCAACCACCAATATAATCATTCACACCAGTATAATCATTCACAGATTGTCACATCACAACATATACAAATAAATTCAACAAAGTGAAAAATCCAGTTGGATCCCTCCCACCTATTTCCCTGCATCCACAGATGTTAGCACAACAATTAAACACAAATTCCACTTCGAGATGGAATATCGCGGTATATGGGATTTATACCATATCATCCGATATTATGCGGCGCATAGGGTCTCATCCGCTATATAATGCGGAAAATCAATCGCTCCAAATATATATATATATATATATATATATATATATATATATGTATGTATGTATGTATGTATGTATGTATGTATGTATACTATCACAATCAGACAATCAATCATTAACTGAAATTCTAATTATTTCAAATTGAGTGAAAAGATCTCACCTTTTTATTTGCAATCCGTTACCAATCCCGACTTGTCTTCTTCATTTTATTAGACCTTGTATAAACAATTTTATATAGTTGATTAATATTTTGAATTATTCAAACAATTTAATCACTAGTTATTTATTTAATTTTAGATAATAATTTGGATTTACACCAATAATTTATTTTTTAAACAAATTTTCTTTTAATAAAATATTTGAACCAAACAAATAAGCAATCACCATTTAAATAAATTTAATTAACTAATTATTTAATTGAACTATTAATTTCCCTAATCGAATAATTAATTTCCATTTAATAGATTTAATTAACTAGTGATTTATTTTGAATTAATAGTTTTAAATTTTTTTAAACTACGTATACATTATTTATAAAAATAAATTACAGATTTTAAAAAATCAATTTTATATAAACCTTAACCAACTTAAAAACAAATACTATTAAATAAATAATTTAATCAACTTTACTGTTAAACTTTCCCAAACATTATGTAGTTGAAATATATACAATTTTTTTCTTTAATTTACAAATTCTATGACACACACACATATATATATGTATGTATGTATGTATATGTATGTATATATCTATATGTATGTATGTATGTATGTATGAAATAATTTCACCAATACCATAAAAATTATCTTGTTCAAGTATATATATCTGATAATTATTATTATTATTTCTACTCAACAAATTATTCAAAAAAAACTCAAAATTGATACCCTACTGACAAAATCGAACGAACCCAGGTTCGATCGAAATCTCTGGCCACCATGCATGCAAAACCCTGTCTCGCGATTTCCAATTGTCGCATGCCCGCGAACGCCACACAAAGAAGACGAACGCGACAATGTACTCGAGCGCGTGAACCAGCTATCACCATTGCAACCACGACTGAATCGCGTGAACTTCCCAATTCGAATGAAACCCTTGCCGCAAATTCACACGCCGTCGCCCCTCTTCTTCGAGTTTTGCTGCCCCAATTCGCGTGCGACATCGAGATGAACAACCTTTAACACCCTATTTCGATCTGCCGATTGTCGTTCGTCCCCAGCAGCCATTCGCGACCACCGTGCCCACTTCCAACTATGGCGATCCATTCAGGATCTCATTTCGGCTTTCATAGAATTGATAAATTTACCGATGTCGATTGGCATTCAATCACGTCAAACGGAGAGGGGAAAATAGGGTTCGATTCGATTCGATTATTTACACGGAGGAAAATCGAAACTGGAGAGGAATTTGCTCAGCCATTAATTTGCTTTCTAAAGTTGTAAAGTCAATTTTTGAACGAGAAATAAATTTTCTTTTTTTCTTTATAAATGAATTCAAGATTATACTATCTCAGCTGAATGATTTTTTTATTTTCTTCTTCAACGCATGTTGATAAACATGATAAGGGTTTAAACTAGGGGAGCACGTGTAAAATTTGTCTTGTGAAAACCATTTGTATTAAATACATATATATTATATTAGTTTTAAATTCAAATTTAAATTTAAATCATTCAATTTCGCAACTCACAATCTCGATCTTCAATTGAGACGTGGCATCTGCCGTTTATAATGTTATACACCTATGCAGACGTAATGGAAAAAGTTTCGAGCCCAAATTCGATCGTATGGAGAAGATAGCTTTTTGAACCCAGCTATTATATTGAATTTTCGATTTAAATTCAGCACGTTTATCAACCGTGCGATCACACAACAACTCCAAACACTACGAAAATTGAAATCCGATAATAATACAATATTACGGATCCATTGGAACTAATTTCGTCAAATTCCAAGACTGTGCGCCGGAAGGCTATTTTTAAATATCGATTTAAACGATAATTTTTCAAAACTAGACAAACACTTTAAATTTCAAATTTTAACACTTCCATTATCTTCAGTATTATAAATATAAATTCTCCATGCCTTTAAATTATTTTTAACAAGCTTAAAATTGAAAATTCAATATTTTACCCAACCTTTAAAAATTAAATTCAATAATAGTAATTGCCAAATTCATTCTGATATTTGAAATTCAAGTTAAATAAATTTCTAAATATTAAAATTCAATCAAATATTCTAATTTCAAATGTCAAAAATTCTGGGTCGTCACATTCTTCCTCCCTTAAAAGAATTTCATCTTGAAATTACTAGTTAAGAAGAATGATCCTTAACCCGTTCATCATTTTCCCAAAATCCAACAGTTTTAACAACTTGCCAAAACAAACCTTTTTATTAAAGACCATCATTTCAACTAACTTTCCAAAATCTTCCATAGTTTCCAAACAGCGTTATTTTCTTAACAATTCAAATTTTAAATTTTCAAATTCTCTCAAAAAATTTCTAACTCCTTAAATTTTCGAAAAATTTCACCAGCGTCTCCTTTGCGCGGCTAGCTAGGTACTACTACAAAATGCCACTACGGGCCCCTAGATTTCAAAAGAAAACAAAACGCCAAGTGGCTAGACAAGAAAATCATCAAATTTCATATTGAAATTTAAATACATACCTTTTTCGAGCAATTCGAATTTATCTTCATAATCAAAAGTCCAATTTCCTTTTCCTTTATAATACATGTATGCTATTTAACAACCATGTCCAATTTCTACATTCAAAGTCATTTTGCACATTTCTTTACAAAATTTCAATATTCATTTCATTCAAACTCGTACGATGCACTTATATCATTCGTACGCAATATCAAATTCGATCGCTTACTCGATCACACAATTTCACTTTCGAATTAGTATCGTTCACCCGACTTCCTTGTGCGGATTCAGATCTGATTTCTTGATCAGAAACCGTCATTCTCCTTGCATAGCCGTAAACTATGATAGAGAATTTCCAAAATCAACCAAAAATCCATATCCAGGTTCGCCGTTGAAAATCGAGTGAAAAATTTCAATTCGGATCGATATAATTATCTCGAAATTCTGTGTTCGAACTCTGGATCAAATCGTTATGCGAATAAAATAATATACGTACATCCCACGTATTTATTCCTAATTGATTATTAGCCATATCAATTCTCTTGTATTCACATTCAAATTTTTATTTCTGTCCACTTATCCATAATCGCCATTTCACAATTTCCAATTTAATCTTCATTCACTTATTAATTTAGAATATTTCTCAATTCCAAATTATACTTAAGAATTTTACCATTTCTCCTTAAGTTCGATATAAATATTCTATATATTTCTTATATTGATTTTCAGTTCACCATTTTGGTTTATAACTACTTATATTTAAATTGGATTTCCAATTCCACATGAATTCAATTTACCTTTCATTTACAAATATTGAATTCAATTTATTTCAAACCATATTTAATTTGTCATTTCTTCAATTAATTTCACTTACTAATTTTATTTCAATGCTTTGCTTCATTGGGTTCAACTTGACAAATTTTCACTTTACTTTGATTATCACAAATCAAATTCAACTTCCAATATTCATCTTTAATTTCAACGTAATTCAATTTTCTTCCAATTAAATTCAAATTTTAAGCCTTGATAGGTTTTCCAACTTATTTACATTTCGAGCAAATTTCCAAATTTAATAAATTATCAACCCTCTTATGATTCCATAAGTATTTTAAATAGGATTTCAGAGTCTTTTCAACATTTCAAAATCATTTTTGAAATCAATTCAAATTATCTTTGTGAATTTCCAAAACCAAACCCAGTTTTGCAAACAATTTCAATTTTAAAATAGTTTGGCAGCAATTCCTCTTCTGGAAACTCAAAAATGAACATCGATGATGCTACAGTCATCACCAAAATTATTTTCCAGTGACCGAAAAGAGTTTGGTGCTATTAATCCTTCAAAAACATTTTTCCAAACCTTTGAAAATCATTTTCAAACTCAAGGGAATTAAATTTCTCAACTCTTCCATATTTCAAATCTTTTCAAAAATATTTTCAAATATTTTTCTCGAATTCTATTTCAATTTATAAATCACATTTACAAATTATATTTACAAATCCCATTTGCATAGGAATTTATACTCTTAGTTTCCAGTTAGGATTTCAATTCCTTATTCAATTTCTTACTTAAATGATAATAATAATTTAGTATTATCACTTCCTAACATCTAAGCAACGATATACTACTAAAATAATTTATGGAAAATTATTTCTTTTATATACAAAAATAATTTAGGTAAAATTATTTCATTTACCCTATTTAAAACAACACTATGTCGAATTGTTCTGTACAAGTGTTTAGAGATCCCTATCAATAACGTTAATTACTCGTATTGACCAGAATCCATATACCACTCAACAAACCATTCAATACAGTATAAAACAATTTTATATTCACTAACAAATACGCGCTCATATCTATTATTACACTCAAAATCATTCTAGAGTACCATTGACTCTATCCTTAATGAGTAGTCCCCACCACATCCAAGGTTGTCGCTTGACCAATTGCTTTGATACCAAAATGTAACGACCCAATTTTTCGATGCCCGGAAGTCGACATCGATACGTCCACTGTATCAAATGTCGAACAATCGAATGCCGAAAAACCGAACCGTTAGGGTTAAGAAGAAGAAGATAAAAGAAGAAACAGAAAGAATAACAGAATCTCACGTTCGCAGCAGAAAAATATATAATAGATAAATGAATAATCTTTAAACAGAAGAACTATATCAGTTTATACATTACAACATCATAGTTTACAACAATACAATACAATACTGGCAGTCATGATAACTTGCTCACACGAAAACTGAACTTGCACCAACCCATACGCAGCGAACAATACATAGTATAAGTGATACGTCTCGCCATCCATCTTGCCTTCTAATCTCCACATCAACCTCTAGACTTGCTCCCGAACAACTAATAACCTTGCTCTAGGCTACCCATGTGGAAAATATAGACAACTAGAGTTTAGAAAGGGAACAATAAACTCCAGGTCAGTCATGGGACTGGTGTGAGATCTTAAAACAGTTATTTGCACAAAGAAACCCCAAGTCTGGCTCTAATCAAATTACCACTGATCCGATCGATATCGATCCATCTACTTTTGTCCATAACTCGAGCATACAAACTCCAATCAACTTGACATTTGGAATGTAGCCTTATGCGGCCTCCTTGTCACTCCGTACTAATCACACCTTGATTACTTTAGAAATTAAGGATCTGATCTGTTGCCTAAGTGAAGATCCAGCTCCATCCTTAGCCAATTTTTCAGTGTTGTCCATCCAAATCCATTCAACCATCGTCCACAGTTTCAACTGCGATCAATTTCCATTCCATGCATTTTAGCCAAATCTGTGGTATCCAGGCCTGACCAAAAGGCGGGATAAGAATATACGAATCCAAGATATAAGCGCTTAAGGTTGATTTTATTTCATCAAATAGTGACATGCTCATTATAACTAACTTTGCAATAAAATTTACCAAATCATGCGCATGTGATATTATGATGATGTAATATCTTATGTGATTTATAGGCCTACATATAGCATGATTTTGTTGGAATATAGACAAATAGAGCTGCTATTTAATAGTCAACAAACAAGTAAATTGGTAACATTCTTTTAGCTTGTTAGACTAGAGCACTTATATCAGTTGCCTTCTAGCAGTCATATAGCATTTGCTAATACGTACATTACATATGGGAACACTTATTAGTCGATACCCTAAATATTGCGTCAACAATAAAAGTAGTGTTTTTGGATTGATGGTAAAAGCTACAGGTGATAATTGTTTTCTGCTAAATGTACAAGATGGTAAAAGTGAAATATTTACCGTCGACTGTATTTTTACCATATCTTGAAATCATAGATGGATGTTTATACGGTTCTTAGCTGACAAACAAAAATTAGGACGGGTGCGTTCTTAATCAAAGCAGACAGTTGCTTGGGCATGTGCACACATAGGTCACCAATTACTTTGCGAAATAAGATGCAACAACTTTACGGAATAAGAGCAGGGCTTCGAACTAGGTGTGCAATTTTTGTGCCAACATATAAGTGTCCATTAGTACATATAAACTTTTACCTCTAGTTGTAAATAAGTGTAGAGCTAGGGCTTTGGGCATTTTTACTATGCACATTTAGGTGTGTGCATTGAAAACTTTGATCGTAAATCAGGGTTGATAAACATATTTCTTAAAAGATTTTTATAAAATTTCTCATTATTGATTATTATACCTGTCTATAGGTACATATGCTTTTCGAAGAAATGATCAACCGCATCAATGAATTGATATTTTTCTCTAATTGTCATTTATATTATAACATTTTGTTACCAATGAATTGGTATTGTATCTATACGGTTATGGATTTTATGTGAACATCGTTATTTTATTTAAAATATTTTATATGAATCATTTGTATATCATATTTCATTATGCGATTAATGTGTTTTTCAGTTGTTTGAATGTGATGATTATACGAGTGATCTAAGTAGTTGATATAGAAATCGGGTATGTACCGTCAAGTATTGATATGAAATATTTTAAAATATTATGATAACATCGGTAAAATATCACACATGTGTAGGATATGTTATAAACGATATTGAACTATGTTATAATGTTATATTGATGTTAAATATTTGGATAAATAGTTCCAAATTACCATCAAAGACTGATTACATATAGTTTATAGATTATAATCTACACTATGATATTTAATATTTAAAATCATTGAAACAAGAAATTCGTATAACATGCATATTTATCATTTTCATCATTTTCATACTATATTCATTGTTTCTTCAGTCTAATCATCTATTTTACTTTCCCAAATTTTCTATATTTATAGTTTCATCATTTTCTTTTTCGGTTAATTTATCAGATAAGCAATGTCAATTTTATACCAAATACTACTTTAGCTCATTCCTTATCGATATGTAAAATATATAACTTTACCACTCTTGAACTCTTAGTTGTGGGTGTATGATAATCACTAATACAACGAATTTTTATAAGCTAACTTACCAATTGGAAATGGTGAAAAAAAAATAACTAAAAAGAGATGTTGCTTTTTCATGATCCCATATTTAGTGATAAAGTCTTTAAGCAAAATAAAACATATAAGATAAAGAAATTGTTATCCCCATATTTTTAAATGATACAAGCAAAAGAATTCATGCCGGAATTAAGGATTGATGCCGAAGTTCAAAGTCTGGTGTTGCAGTTAATGATGCCACATTTTATCAACGAAAGTAGAAGAAGATACCACATGTAATTCATGCCGCATCGATTCCATGGCTCATATCAAATATTATTCGCATAATTTTGGAGAAGGTTACGATGAAAAAAATGACACCGAAGGCATGATATTGAGAGGATGGCAAAGCACATATAAAGAAATATCATATGATGCCAGAAAGTTAATGTTGAATGAATGATATCGTGCCTAAAAGCTTGGAATATATGTATCAAGTCCCCATAAGCAATGTTGCATGTTAATAAAGCAATAATGATGTCAAAGACCTGCATATCATAGACCACCACTTAAAGAGATTTAATGCTTCATAAAGGCAAGGGTAGATATCACAGCTAATCAATATCGCATCTAGCCGGTACCATATCTAGTTGATGTCACATATCTTTGAGGTTGAAAATGATGCCGCTCATCACCGATGTCGTCTCTTGGTTATGTCGCTTCCCAAGTAATGCCGCATCTTATTGATGTCGCTCGTCACTAATGCAATCTCTTGGTTATGTCGCTTCCCAAGCAATGCCACCATTTATTAATGCCGCTCATCAGCAATGCTGTCTCTTATACATGTAACGACCCACCTTTTTTGGACAGTTTAAACCGACGATCAAATACACATGTCGATTTCAAACCATTAAAAGGGCAGATAGTTATTGGGGTAATTAAGAAAAGAAAAGGAAGGGAAATAAAGGAAATGAAACAACACAGAATCTCACAGCGGAAGGCTAAAGTATAATAATAAAATAACAGTTCATGAAGCTGTTAATTAAATGAATACATTTGAAATGAATACATTTGATTATTATTATACAACATTTATCAGAGTTACATACACAACAAATATCATACAACAATGCAGCGGAATGGAATGAATATAATAGTAGTAGATAATATACCAAATCTTCGTCTCCGTCCTCCAAGGAAATGATCTTCAACCTAAACTGAAAACTCAGGACTGACCCGAGCGTAATGAAAAGACAAAACACTCGAGTCAGGACTAAAATATCCTTATGAAAGTTAAATCAATCGTAAATAAATATGAGTGTAACGGCGTCAGAGATGTTTACGGGGTTTGACATCTCCTATCCAGTGTCAACGTGCGTGCAATAACTCAAGAGATGTTACGGGATTTTCCATCTCTCAAGGATCCGTGAAACTATCTACTATATAGTAATATACGCTAAGTAGATAATGTCTATCAGTAATATAAAGTATCAAAATAGCGTTAAGGCGTTACCATAATCCCCCTTAACACATTTTATATTCCCAAAAGCATATACAAGACCGTAGTTTCCCCAAAACCGGAAGTCACCAGAGGGCAATCCATATACTCAAGGTACAAATCAAAACGTAGTGGTCGCGAATAGGATAATCAGTATGACAAGGTACATGAGGCGATACCAACTAGGATACTAGTAGTTGCGTGATCCGGACTGATGTTGGGCATAGCCAGCAGCTACCCCAACACCGCGAAACAACACTCCGAAATCAAGGGGTGCACCCAAATCGAATCACAAATGTAATAGAAATGGTATCGAAGAAGTGTGTCCGCTAGAGGTGGCGAACCTCAATGGCCCGGCGCGGCTCCTGTTTTAGTCATGTCAGGGGTCATCCAATAATCGTTCTCTTTCTTCAGTCAACGCGTTCACCAAACCATCCACTTCATTCTGGATCATCACTCCGCGTATAATAGTTATTAAAGTGGTTTTCGGTATCGACAGAGAGTACGTCCATATCCGATCCCGGTCTCTTTAATAACTACGTATTATTACACCGTTGGCTCTTTTACATTTCAAATCGATTTATAATTGATATCAAAATATCATATTCACTTCAAAAATCAAATCCATTTCAAATATCATCGTATCTTTCAAAATATCAAATTCCATTCCAAAATCAATTTTCGCATCAATATCTCATTTCGATTTCAAAATCATTTCGAATTTCAATTTAGGTTGCAACTTCATTTAACTCAATTCGTATTTTAAATTCAAGATTTAAATATAAACATTTCACCTTATTGACCAGCTTAGGATTTTAGAAAAATAGTTTTAAGTAGTTTAAAAGTAGTTTAAATAATTAAAATAGTTAAAATACTTAAAATCTTTTAAAAAAATGGATTTAAAATTGATAATTAGTTTGAAATAATTTAAATTGGGTTAAGTAAATTTAAAATAGATTAAAATAGTTTAAGTATTCAAAATGGTGTATATAACAGAGTAATTTGGAAAACAAATTAAAACAGCTTCAAAATCAATCCATTTCAATTATAACTTCCCAATTCAAATCAATTCCAATTTCCATTCTACCGATTCAATTTCGATTTCAATTCAAAAACCAATGTCAACTTTTACTTCAAATCAATTCAATTCTACATTCACCTTTAATTAATTCAATTTCAATTTATATCGATTTGGAGCTTGATTTCTCAAAATATCAATTTATAACACTTAACAAAATTTCCAACAATATTCAAGTTTAAATCCAAATTCCAAATATGATTCAATTCCAAACTCAATTTCAAAATATCATTTTCATATCACTTTTACTTAGTAATATTCAAAGCTCGAAATAATGTTCAATCTTTAAAATAAATAGATTTTCGAAATTCAATCATATCCAAATTTTAAATTTTAAAGTCACAACTTAAATTATTTACCAATTTCTTTTAATCAAAATTTATTTCAACATTCCAACTCAAATTTTCGACAAATTCGATTTCTATAAATTGATTTCTATTTATCACTTTTAAATCGAAACATTTAAATAAATTTCAAATCGACGATTTCAAAAATTATTAATTTAGCCAATTCAGTGTCCATATATAATTTTCTATCCTATGGCCAAGTAATTATTTATTTCAATTAAATGTCAGGGATGAGTATATATTACTTAAATTAAATCTCAGTATCATATGTATGCATAACAGGATCTATATAAGCAAATAAACATCCAAACATTCAATTATCAACCAATAGCATCCATCAAAATTCATCATCCAATAAACAATACAATTCATGGCAGTTTCATAGTTATCAATGTCAGGTAATTTAATCGCAATTCAATTTTAATTTCAATTTAACAGTCAATTTAATTTTTCAACGGTTAATGCAAATGACAAGCTATATGACAATTAAATTTTTACCAAACAACGACAAATAAAATCATAACACTTCATAATATCAAATTTAACTAGCATAAAATATTTAGTACGGTGTGAGCGTTATAAAACACTCACCTTGATTTTACGATTTTAAATCAAATCGAACGACGTTCGATTTAACCCAAAATTTTCTCTAGCTCCAAACGATTCCAATCCAACTCCATAGCGTAGTGCTCGTCCACACGATTCCAACGCAAAAAGTTTCATCCGAATCCGACCTCGCAGCAAAGAGATACATAATTTTGAAGTTACACGAATTATAATATAAATATTTACATAACAATTTTTATTTAAACCCCAGATTAAATCACTACCGCACAATCCCCTTCAACAAGATCTGGCCGCACATGCTATCTTCCTCTCCATCACGTTCGCGTACAGGCAACCAAACCCATCACGCACGCGACTAGGGCATAGGGCCGCAACCACCACGCTACCCTAAACTCCATCATACCCCTGCCAAATCAAAGCCCTCCTCGCGAGCCACCCACGCGCCAAGTTTCATCCCGCCATTCGCCGTCGTTTGCACGCAATCCAAGGAAATACGTACACACTTCCATGTCAGATCTGGACGAATCCATGAAGAAATAGCATACATCAACCGTACGGATTTGAAGAGCTCGTCGAGATCTACACTTTTGCTTTTGGAATTTTTTGATTTCGTTGAACGGATTGAGAGATATTAACGAAAGAAGTTCGAGCAATTCTGGCCTTCGAAAATAGGTGGCGGCCATGAGTTAGAATTAGGGTTTCTGGATTAGAATAATAATAAAACTGTCTCGGTTTGCGTGCGTATTTATATAGGTAGGTCCAAAATCATCCGAACTCCAATCGAGACGTGCCGCCAGGCGTTTATAAGGTTTTACCCCCATTCCGGACGCAATGGAACTAGTTTCAAGGCCTAATTCGATCATATGTGAGAGTTACGGAAATAAACGATCAATTTTAAATTAAACCGATTAAACGATTTTCTATGCGTTTTGGCTTGCCCCGGACAAACGGTAAATCCGTTTGACTTGAAATTTAAAATCTTACAATAATATCACATTACGGATCCAATGAAACTAGTTTCGTCGAAATCCGAGACCGTTTGAAAAATGACTATTTTAACTCGCCAAATTAATATTAAAACAATTTCAACGCGTTTCGAGCTGCCACGGTCAAACGACAACTCCGATTGCTACGAAAATTGAAATCCGATAATAACTAACTATTACGGATCCAATGGAACTAGTTTTGTCCAATTCTGAGACTGTTCAAAAATTGGCTATTTTCCAGTCGAAAATTAAATATTAAAATATTCAATTTTCACAAATAAATTTTAAATTCAGTTTTAAAAGTTCTGTAACATCACTATAACTTTCATATGATAAAATAAAATTTTACAAATCATTTTTAATCATACTAAACCCAATGGATTCAACATTTATTATTATTCCAAACGACTTACAATTTTTTTTTTCTAACACTAAATCATGAAATCTTATTAAATTAGCTATTTTAATTATCGAAAATTTACGGGTCGTTACAATACATCACTTCTTAAACAATGCTGCCTCTTATTGATGTCGCCTCTCATGCAATGCGTATCTCTTTAAGGCCATCTATAATCAATGTCGTCCATTATCAATACCACGCCTTAGTGATATCGTACTTCATCAACCTTTAAAGGATATCGTAGCTCTTTAATACAACATTGATGTCAGATGTCATGGATGTCAATAAAATTATCAAGGCGGGTATGGATGTTAAGCGTTAACACATGATTCCGTAATCCGTCAATTTACCAAGGGACATCGTGGATTATCTAAAGAATGCATAGCAATTGGAGCCATTAAAGTGGCTGTTGATATCGAAAGTTCTATATGCCAAAGATAGTGCATAGCTGGGATGACATACCCCTACCTTTACAAATACGGACCTAGGGGAATTGTGGAAGAGCGATCATTTATTTTCTCTCCTCTCAAAACTAAAAAATTATAAGTCTAAATTGAATTGGGGCAAAACTTGATTTGATTGTAATAATTATGGAATTATACAAACAAGAATTTGGACATGCCTATTATGGCAGTGCTTTTCAAACATTATTGGACATGAATATGCATATAACAAAGCTCTTTTGATCCAAATCTTATCATGATTTTACTTTATATAGATTCACATGAACTTCGGTCTAGACTAGTGTTTATATGCATAGTCACTATCTTGGTAACTATATATGAATAATGGACTATGAACTATGAGGATTTCCTATCTAGTCCATTAACATGCTTAATGGGATATTACAGATACTCTTAACTTATTCTTTCTCTCCTTGGATCATATGGCATGGGCTTTCGAATACCATATTCCAAAAGTCTATATGGACATCATGGAACCATTTCTTAATAATATCATCTTACACTTGACCTTGAATGTTAAGCCCATTCTTGATTCTTAGCACTATTTGATCAACACAACCTAAGCCATTCTTATTCGTGTCGTCAAGGGTATTAAAATCAAGTTTTGGCTCATCATACTTGGCATCATGCATGTAATACCAATTTTTGGTCTAACATTTTAGAGTTAGAAGGAGGGCATGAACCTCTGACTCCTTATAATTCTCACCTTAAACTAATTGCATAAAGTTCTTTTTATTTCAGGACCAAAGTAAGTTAACACTTCAAAGAAGTCACACGACGGACGACACTGGAAGAAAATGTCATCCTAGCTTCAACCTAGAAATTGTGGAAGCTGGGCAACCGTCAGAACCAGCAAAGCCTACCAGTAGTAGAGCAAAGATCAAAGATATAACCCAACAAATGTCAATGATGCAGGAGTTATTGGAAAATATCCTTGCATAAAAATCTTCAAGCTCACTGAGGAAGAAGAAGTTGAATCTTTAAGAATAAATTTGAATGTTTCTTTGCTCAGAAGCGAAACCAAAGACAAAATCATTATGGCTCCACAAAAGAGGAAAGGAGAACAAGAAGCTGAAGCAACAGAATTCTCTTCTAAATCACTAGCAGAAAATATGGAAAAAGCAAACCATCAAGGAAGACTTGTGGAGAGGTTATATGAGCAGTCTTGAAGTTCAATCTACAAAGAATATAGGCCCAATAGGAGCAATTATCATAGCGATGAAGCTTATTTGAGGGACATGGCTGAAAAGATGGCAAGGGATATGCTTAACCTTAAAAGAAAAAGGATCCTCAATGCTAGAGTCAAAAATAACTCCCGGGAAGCCCCATTCACAAATAGGATCATGTCCATAGGGATTCCATCTCACGTTAAAAATCCATCCTTGAAATACAGTGGGACTGTTGATTTGAATGATCACCTAGTGGCATTCAAAAGTTAGAAGGACCTCAATAACGCCTCAAGAGCTGTATGTTGCCAACTTTTTGCTACCACCTTCCAAGGAGCAGCAGCTAAGTGGTATAGACATTATCACTTAGTAGCAATTTTTTTATGAGTTCTTAGCACAGATTTGTATTTGCAAAAACCTACAATTGACTTTAGCATATTAGCTAACATTAAACAAAGACCGGGAGAACTGTTGGGTGACTATCTTAAGAGATTCAATGCAAAGTTGCTAAAGGTAGAGGATATGACCGACAAAGATAAATTAATGGTAGTTCGCTTAGGGCTGATTTAGCAAACACCTTTCTGGCGAGGTCTTTATCTTCATGGATGTAGGGATCTCCAAAAATTTCATTTTCAAGCTGATAAATTTATCTGTATGGATGAAATGTTTCATGCAAATAAGAAATCCCAAAAAAAGAAAGAAATAGGAGAGTTTGACTTTATTCGCCATAATAAGAAATTAAGATGGGAGGAGGTCTAGAAGGGCTGTCATATTGCTTTAAACAAGCCGATATCTTACATCAAAAGAAAGCGACCACCTTCCAATTTCCTACAAAGCTAACCCTAAACTAAGAAGGGGGATATTACTGTGATTATCATAAGGTGAATGGACATAAAACGAATGAATGTCATGTGTTGGCAGGGATAATTTAGAAGATAATCTGTTCAAGATACTTGAAAGAGTTTATCAAAGATAATCAAAGATATACACATCCTAATAAAGGCAACCAAATGCTTCCAAACAACACTACAAACTTTGTAAAAGGAGATACTCATTCAGATTTCAATTCACCCAACAATCGAATTGGTGTAATCCATGGAGACCCGCATTTGGTGGGAAACAACAAGAAAGCCAGAAACCGATATATTAGAGAGGCAAGAGAGAGTTTTCGCTATTCAAGAAGAGCCTCCGTTTTAGAACCCTACGTTTCAAATCTAGATGCACAATCTAACCATAACCCCATAAGAGCTGAGAGGGTTTCGCCATCCATATAATGACCCGCTTATGATCAATGCATAGATCGGGCGTTCTATGGTGACTAAAATTCATGTTGATACTAGAGGCACGGTGAATGTTATTTTCAAACATGCCTTTGATCAAATGGGAATTCCGGAGGAAAAACAAGAGCCAAGCTTTGAGCACTTCTTGGGGTTCAATAATAAATGATCTCCTACGGAGCAGATAAGGCTTCTGGTACATATGGGAATTCCATCGCATTTTAGGATTTTCAAGACTCTATTTATCATTATGGACCTACCTTCTTACGACAGCGCTTTCTTTTGAAGACCAGCTTTTGATGAAGTCGATGCTTTTGTCTTATCAAAATATCTCATGGTGAAGTTTCGAACTAAGAGCAAATGGGGAATAGTAGGAGGAACAATTCAGCTCTCAGGAATTGTACTTTGGCACTCTTGATCAATATAAATAAGATAATCTTTCGTGTTATGACTCAGAGCAAGATGAATTGATCACAATTGAAATCAAAAAGCCCTTGGATAAAGGTCCTTTAAATCAACCATCTAAGGCAAAATCATAAACCATTAGGAAAGCTAAGCATGCGTAAGAAATACTTAATTTTTCTAAAAAGAAAAGACAAAGGAAAGAAAAAAATTGATAATGGATGAAGTGGATGGTGAGGAAATCATCACTGAATTGGACTGTAGAGGTGAAGAAGAAAGGATGAAGCCCACTGAGGATCTTGAGGAAATATGCTTGGATCCAACCGACCCAACAAAGATAGTGAAAATCGGGAAAGAGTATATGGCAAGCTCAAAGAAGAGTTAATCTGATTTCTTCAGTCTAGCAAAGACGTGTTCGCCTAGACTCATTTAGACATGGTTGGAATAGATCCAACCATCATGTGTTATGCCTTAAACATAGACCCAAATATTACACTCGTCCGACAAAAGAAGAGACGATTCGAAAAAGTTCGAGCTAACACTTTAAAAGTGGGGGTCAAGAGATTGCTCAAAAATTGGTTTGTTGGGGAAGTACCTTATCCGAAATTTTTGGCGAATCCAGTATTGGTCAAAAATTCTAATGGAAAATGGAGAACTTGTGTCGATTATACCAATTTGAAAAAGGCTTTCCCAAAAGATTTTTATCCCCTTCCAAGAATATACAAACTAGCCGACGCGACAAGTGACCACAAATGCTTATCTTTATGGATGCATACTCTGGGTCCAATCAAATTATGATGTTCAAACCGGATGAAGTGCACAAGCTTCATAACAGACTGGGGAACATTTTGTTACAAAGTAATGCGTTTCAGATTGATGAATGCCAAAGCCACCTACCAAAGGTTGGTAAATAGAATGTTCAAAGAGTAGATCGGTCGATGTACGAAAGTATAGTAGATGATATGCTGGTTAAGTCCCAATAGAAGAGCAAACATCTAAGCGATCTAGAAAAAATGTTCAAGGTATTACAGCAATATCAGATGAAGCTCAACCCAAGAAAGGTTCTTTTGAAATCTAATCTGGAAAACTCTTATGATATATTATTAGTGCTCGAGGAACAGAAGCCAACTTTGATTAGATTCAAGCTATTAAAGACACGGTGGAGCATAAGATAGATAACGATGTAATGAGCTTAAATGGAAGAGTGGTAGCATTAAATAAATTCATTTCCAAGGCCACTGATAAATGCATTCCATTCGTCAATGTGATTAAGAAGAAGAAAAATTTCGAATTAGAAGAGGATTGTCAGAAAGCCATTAAGGAACTAAAAGATCATCTTGAGAAACCACCAATTTTATTCGGCCCTACAGATGGGGGAAATCTTTATCTTTATATGGCAGTTTCAGAACATGCAATTAGCTATATTCTAATAAGAGAAGAGAAGGGAACCTAACTCCTAGTATACTATACAAGCAGAAGGCTTAAGACTGCAGAAACTAGATATTCGATTATAGAAAACCCGATATACAGTTTGATGCTCACAACATGAAAATTGAGAGCTTACTTTCATGTGAATCTAATTAAGGTCTTAATCAACTTTCCACTAAGAAAGTCTTCAGTAAACCCAAAGCCTTGGGAAGATTAGTAAAATGAGGAATAGAACTTAGCTAGTATGATATTGAATTTCTATCACAGGTGGCAATTAAAGGACAAATTTTAGATGATTTTGTTAATGAATGTATAGGATTCATCAAAGAGCAATCGGAAAAATAAAAAGGTCTAAAACCTAAATGACAATTGTTCATAGATGGAGCTTCAATGAACAAAGAGTTAGTTCAAAATACATAATATTTACCTCCGATGGACACCATGTGCATTATGTAATGTAATTGGGATTTTCGAGCACAAATAATGTGGCAGAACATGAATCAATGGTACTAGGACTCACTTTAGCTCTACAACCGAAAATTTATAGGATTGAGATTTTTAGTGATTCCGAATTAATGGTCAATTAGTTGAACCAAACATATCAGATGAAGGATGCCAAGTTGGTCTTATATGTCAAAAAAGTGTTAAAAAAGCTGACCCAATTTGACGATTTCTCAACACATTAAGTGCCGAAAGGGAAGAACTCCCAGGCTGATTCTTTAGCCAAATTGGCTAGCTTCGGAGGAGAACCAAAATCCTGAATGGTGCCAGTTGGCTACCAATCAAACTTTAGTATAGAGGAAAAAGGTCCCAAGCCGAAAAAAGAATCCTTGGTATTGATCAGATCTCAAGCCCTAACACACAAGGAAAAGGAAAATCGAAATGAAATCCTTCATGAAAAATCCTCTTATACAAAAACCGATGATCAATATGAGAATAATTAGATGACATCTACCGTCATGTATTTTATGGAAGAGAAATTGCTAGAAATAAAAAGGAAGCAAAAGAATAAAACATCAAGCCCCAACCTGCATTATGGTAAATGGAATGCTCTACAAGAAAGGGTATTCACTCCCTTACTTAAGATGTGTTAGTTCAGAAAAAGAACCAAAATTATTAGGAGAATCCCACAAAGGATTCTATAAGTACCATTCTAATGGCATAAAGCTAGCCAAAAGGTCATGAGACAAGGCTTCTACTGGCCTCAACTGACTAACTATGCTATAGATTAGGTGAAGAAATGTGAGAAATGCCAAAAATTATCTAAGACACTTCACTTGCCACCAAGTGAATTGACTTTGATCTCAAGTCCATGGCCTTTCGATGTCTAGAACATCGACCTGATAGGGCCACTGCCTATATCCAAAGGGGGAGCTAAATTTGCAGCAGTAGCCATTGATTATTTAGCCAAATGGGTAGAAGCGGAAGCATTACCGAATATCACATTGGGAAAGTGCTTAAATAATTAAGAATATTGTCACCGGGTTTGGAATTCCACATAAGATAATATCCGGTAATGGAACTCAGTTTGAAAGTAAGGAATTTATCCGATTCTGCAATAGAAATAGGAGTATCAAGAGTTTTTTATCTATAGCACACCCTAAGGCTAATGGAGCTATTGAAGCTGCCAATAAAACCATTAAGACCATCCTAAAGAAAAAGTTGGACAAAGCAAAAGGAAATTGGGTAAAAGAACTAGTACTTTTATTGTAGGCATATAGAACTTCTGCTAAAACTATAATGAGACATACCACGGTTTCTCTAACATACGGATGTTAAGAAATGCTTCTAATCGAAGTTGAAGTGCCCTCTCATCGAAGGATTGCATACGCGTTTAATCCAAATTAGGAATTGAAAATAAAATCCCTAGACTTAATCAATGAGCTAAGGGATGAAGCATACATGCGAACAACCGAATATCAACGCAGAATAGAGTAGTACTATAATTCCAGAGTCAAGGAAATATCATTTCGAAAAGGAGATTTGATGCTCCGAAAAGTTATGGCAAATGCTAAAAATCCAGCGTATGAACCGCTCGGACCAAATTGGGAAGGACCCTTTATTATTCATGAAGTAATCCTATAAGGGACCTATCGACCATGTCGACCAAATGGTAATGTCATAGCATGAATTTGGAACACCAAATATCTAAGGCCATATTTTTCTACGATAATGAATAGAGAAACCAAGACAAGATTGTCTACAGAATCGATAATCCAATGAAAGAAAAGAAATAAAAGGAAAACCCAAAACTACTACCTAAGATGGTAGTAAGGGGTGAAATAAAGCCTTTGATTCCACCACAAAGGCCTGGTCAAAGCATCTCCTAGAGGGAGGTCATAGTAAGCCTTTGGTCCCACCATATATGGCTTGGCCAAAGTATTTGCAAGCCTTTGATTTTGCCTATGTGGCCTGGCTGTAGTGCCTCTTAGAGGGAGGATGGAGTATGCCCCTGGTCCTGCCTAACATGGCCTGGCCAAAGCATGGAACTAGCCTTCATTCCCGCCTCTAAGGCCTGTTCGAAGCGCCTCCTAAATGGAGGTTGGGTAAGTCTTTGGTTCTGCCAGAGGATAGCTAACCAAACATACCAGATTAAATACCTAAATCATCACCTAAGACGGTGATAAGGGGTTCGATCCAAGTTGAGATCATTACCTAAAGATGGTAACAAAGAAATCGATCAAAGCCTAAATCACTACTTGAAGAGTAGTAAAACGTTCTTCTACAGGAAGATCAAATACAGAAGCAAAATCAAACACAATTCTAAAGATGGATCAAGGCAATCTTCTAGAGGAAGCCTATAAAAAATGAGTCATTTGCGCTCCAAAAGCAAAAGCAATCTTCTAGAAGAAGATCAATAAAAATGAGCCATTTGTGCTCCAAAAGAAAAAACTATCTTTTATAGGAAGATCAATAACAAACGAACCATTTGAGCTCCAAAGAGAAAATCAAGCAATCTTCTAGCATAAGATCTATCACATATAAGTCGTGGTGCTTCAAAGAAAAGAAAGCAAGAAAACATACAAGAGATTATTATTGCCAAATGGACTTTTTGGTCTTCTATTCAAATTATTATTGTTAGATGGATTTTCTTGTCTTCCATTTAGATTATTATTGCCATATGGTTTTTTGGTTTTCTATTCAGAATATTATTTCTAGATGGATTTTCTAGTCCTCTATTCAGATTATTATTGCCAGATGGATTTTCTGGTCTTCTATTCAAATTATTATTGCCAAATGAATTTTATAATCTTCTATTTAGATTATTATTGCCATATGGTTTTTCGGTTTTCTATTCAAATTATTATTGCCAGAAGGATTTTCTGGTCTTATATTCAGATTATTATTGTCATATGGTTTTTTAGTATTTTATTCAGATTATTATTGCCATATAGATTTTCTGGTCTTCTATTCAAATTATTATTACCAGATGGATTTTTTGGTCTTATGTTTAGATATTTATTGCCATATGGTTTTCTAGTCTTCTATTCGAAAACTTATTATTGCCAAATGGATTTTCTGGTTTTATATTCAAATGGATTTCCGGTCTTTTGGTCAAGAGATTATAATTTCTGAAATGACTTTATAGTCTTCCTCTATTTGGGAAATTATTATTACTAGATGATTTTCCAGTCATCTCTTATTTAAGAATTTTCTGGACATTTAATCAAGAGATCTTTATTACCAGATAAGATTTCCGGTATTCAAAGTGAGAAATTACTACTGTCAGATGTAATTCTGGTCTTCCATTCATAATATTGATTGAAGTGTTTCTGGTCCTCCGTCCTATAATATTTCCAAATAGGTTTTGAGATTATGAAATTATAATTCTTAAACGGCTTTCAGGTTTTCTATTCGTGAAATCATTAATTCTATGTAGTTTTTTAATCTTGATTAAATGGGATTCTATTCGAGTAAGCTTGCTGCCAATAGATTTTTGGCCTTTTATGAAAAAATTATAATACTTTAAAAGTAGGCTTATATATAAGATATGGAGGATTCCCTATACAGAAGAACATATATCAATTCGTGGCTCAATTAAATCCAATAGGGATTGCTTAAAAGGTAAAATTGAATTTAAAGTTTATAATGAAAATCACCACTTGTTGTTTGCTTATAGGAAAGCAGAGTTAGGAAGAAAACCTTGCAAAGAATGGGAAAAATGACAAAGTTCTTGGTTTTACACTAAAGTGTAAAAAGTTTCTTTTACACAAGGAGAGGGGGAAATGTTATCCACATATTTTTTAAAGGATACAAGCGAAAGAATTCATGTCGAAATTAAGGATTAACCAGAGTTCAAAGTCTGACGTCACAGTTAATGATGTTGCATTGCATCAATGAAAGTAAAAGAGTATACCGCATGTAATCAGTGTCTCACTTAATCAATGCCACATATCAAATGTTATTCGCATAATTTTTAGGGAAGGTTATGATGACAAAAATGATACCAAAGCCATGATATTGAGTGGATGGTGAAGCACACTAAAATAAATAGCATATGATGCGGAAAATTTAATATTGAATGAATGATATCGCACCTAAAAGCTTGGAATATATATATCAGGTCCCCATAAGCAATGTCGTATGTTAACATAGTGGTAATGATGTCGAAAACTGCAAACCGTATACCACCACATAAAGAGATTTATGCTTCATAAAAGCAAAGGTAGATATCATAGCCAATCAATATCGCATCTAGCCGTTATCACATCTAGTTAATGTCACATATCTTTGGGGTTGCATTTCAAGTGATGTCGCTCACACAAATGTCGTCTCTTGGTTATGGCGCTTCCCAAGCAATGCCACCACTTATTGATGCTGCTCGTTACCAATGTTGTCTCTTGGTTATGTCACTTCCCAAAAAATGCCGCCCATTATTGATGCCACTGATTACCAACGCCATCTCTTGTTTACATAACTTCGCAAGCAATGTTACCTCTTATTATTGTCGCCTCTCATGCAATGTCATATCTCTTTGAGGCCCTCTATTATCGATACCGCACATTATCAATATTGCACCTTAGTGATGTCGCACTTCATCAACCTTTAAAGGATGTTATAGCTCCTTAATACAACATTAATGCCGAATATCATGGATGTCAATAAAAACAATCAAGGCAGTGTGGATATTAAATGTTAACACATGATTCCATAATCCATCGATGTACCAAGGTATGGCACGAATTATCAAAACAATGCATAACGACTGGCGCCATTAAAGTGGCCATTAATATCGAAATTCCCATATGCTGAAGGTAGTGCAGAGAAGCCACACCTCTACCTCTATAAATGCGGACCTAGGAGCATTATGGAAGGGGCGACCATTTCTTTTCTCTCATCTCAAAATTAAACAAATGTAAATCTAAATTGAATTAGGAAAAACTTGGTTTGATTACAATCATTGTGGAATTATACGAACAAGAACTTGGACATGCCTATTACCTTAATTGTTCCTTTTAGACATTATTGGACATGGACATGCATATAATAAAGCTTTTTTCACTCAAAGCTTGTCATGATTTTACTTCGTGTAGAATCACATGAGCTTTGATCTAGACTAGTGTTTATATGCATAGCCACTATCTTGACAACTACATATGAATATTGGACTATTAATCATGAGGATTGCCTATCTAGTCCATTAACATGCTTAATGGGATATTACACATACTCTCAACTTATTCTTTCTCTCTTTTGATCATACAGCATGGGCTTTCGAATATCATATTCCAAAATTCCATGGGCACCATGGAACCATTTCTTAGTGATATCATCTTGCACTTGACCATGAATGCTAAGCCCATTCTTGATTCCTTAGCACTATTTGATCAATACCAATTAAGCCATGCTTAGTCGTGTCATCACAGGTGTTAAAATCAATTTTTGCCTAATCATACTTGGCATCATGGGTGTTATATCAACTTTTGGTCCAATGGAAATTAGTAGAGTTTTCTTTACCGAAAGACTAATGAAGAGGACTAAATCTATATGATTAAAACTAAAAAATAGTGTGATATTACGAAATTTCAAGCAAATAAATAAGTGATGAATTCTTTTATACATTATTTAAAATAAGCTAAATTATTATTTTCAAACAAATCTAAAC
The DNA here is from genome assembly GCA_030765085.1 of Allium cepa. Taxonomy (NCBI): domain Eukaryota; kingdom Viridiplantae; phylum Streptophyta; class Magnoliopsida; order Asparagales; family Amaryllidaceae; genus Allium; species Allium cepa. The sequence goes on along the minus strand of CM060939.1, from coordinate 178,354,174 downwards.
ATAGATTGTTTATGTATATATATATATATATATATATATATATATATATATATATGAGTTGATTTTAAAATTGGATTTTAAATTGAAATTGAATTTGAATTGGAAATTCAAAAAATAGATATATATCTGAAATATATTTTGGATTTGAAAATATATTTTTATATGATTTTATTTAGAATATAATTTGTTTTCTTTAAGAGGGTTTTTATTTATATAAATATGAAATGTGATATCCCGGAAATTTTGGCAATATCAATTTAATAATCTGTATTTAAAATTAAATTGATTTGATAAATTTTGTTAATAAAATTTGACTTGATTTAATAATCCAATTAAATAGATAATTAATTGGTGAATTTTATCTTTTAAAAGCTAATAAAATGCTTTCTATTTATAATGTGTGTGTGTGTGTATATATATATATATTGTAAATAGATAAATTTTGATTTGAAGTTTAATAAACAAATAAAATCTTGTTTTTAAATTCTAATATTCATTTTGATAATTTGGAAATTATTATTTTATTTAATATATAACTATTCAAAATTATTTAATAAGTAACTATATGGTTTTAAGATACTTAAGGAAAATGTTTTAAATTGTTTAAATATATTTTAAGAATAAGTTTAAATTTTAAATAAAGTAAACAAAAGTTTATTTTATTTCCTTTTTAAATATAGCTGGATAAATATAATTTGAAATTATATATGAAAATTTAAAATACCATTTATATATTAAACATTAATGGATTTAAATAAGTTAAATAAGATAAGTAATTTAAGATTTCTTTTATAAATTATTTAAATTTGATAAATATGTTATTTTCAAACAATATTAATAAATGTAAAAAAAATAGACAGGTTAATAGAATTTCTATTTTAAATTTGTAAATGATATAAATTAGCTTTAAATTGGATTTTTAAATTTAAGTAGAATTTGAATTCGAATTAATTTTGAATTCAAAAGAATAAAAAATTTTAAATTATCTGGATAAGCTTTCATTTTTATATAATTTGTTTCATTACATTTTCTTTAAAAAAGAAATGCACATACACATTTACATATGAAAATAATTTATATATATAAGCATTTAACAAATAAAGAAAAGGGTTCTATTTACTTCTAAATTAAATAAAAACAAATAAAATTACTTATAAGACACATGTTAATATATTAAGTGGTATAATGACATGTGTTAAGTAATTAATTAAAATAGATGACAAGTGTAGTTAAATTAAGTAACTAATGTAACAAATGTAAAAAATTAATACAAGTGTCATATTTGCTTTTAATTTTTCTTTTATTTTAAAATAAATCATCTTAACTTATATAAGCATGTTTTCTTCATTCTCATTCTTTTTCAATCTTCATTCTCAAAACTAAAGATTTCAGCTGAAACAAATCAGTAACCAAATTTCTTAAAACTAAAAATCATGTTCAAATCTGAAAATTTCCTCCTCAAACCAGAAAGTAATCTGCAAACCCTTTTCTAAATTCAAATTCTTCAACTAGTAATCATTTTCCAAATTTTCATATGCAAATCTATAAAGCATCCTCAAAATCAAATCTAATCAAGCCTACCTGTAGTTCACTTTCTTCAACCTGAGTCAAAACATTCAAAGCCATCTCAGCATGCAACTGCAAGTTTTTCAAATTAAAGCATTCAAATTTAAAGTTTCAAATGCATCTGGAGTCAAGCCTGCATGCAAGTCTAAAACAACAGTAACCCATTTTTAAAAACAAGAAGTAAAAGCATTCAAGTGCAAGTTTTAAAACCAGTTTACAAAAGCAAAAGCTTTTCAAATTTGTGCTCTGATTCATCACTGTTTCCAGCTGAGTAACATCACTATTTTAAAGGTTTAAGTATATGTTTATGTTGCATGTTCATCTAAGAAAACCAGTATGTTTGTGAATATATTTTAAATCTGTATATATATAAATGTTTGGTGTGCATTTCTGAGTGACTGTGTTTCCTCTGATTCTAGTTCCAGGTCCAGATTATAAAAAAAATTCTCTTGCTCTTGTTCAAATTTTTGTTAAGACTTAAGTCTTGAAAAAAGTTGTTTATTATACCATAGCTTTAAGTTTAAAAAAAAAATTGTTAAGTTAAAATAATCTGTATTTCCTCTGGAAATAAATAAACCACAGTGCAAACTTACACAAGTAAAAAAATCAATCACTCTTATTCTTTGATTCAGGAATATGAATCAAATGCTAAAGCTAGAACTTGATTTTTGAAACAAAAATTACGATTTTTAGTAATGGGATTTAAGAGCATTTATGTTTTAACTAGAAATTGAAATTTGAGGAAATTCTGAGGAATTCGATAGCTTGAGGGGTTGTGATTCTTTCTGGAGGAAGAGGAGTGGTCAGTGACCTTGGGAAAAAATGTTGCAGTGATGTCAGATCACGGAGGCGGCAGCGGCGATCGATTAAGTTTTTTTAAACCAAGTTTTGAGTAGTTCAGGAGTTTTTGATCATCGCGATCCTCTGGTTGATCGAGTTCGATGGAACTCAGGGGGAGAGTAGCTAGGGCATGGACAAGGTCATGGCCGGAGTCGCCGATGTTCTGGTGATCAGCTATGGAAGTACGAGGTGGTTACAGGTCTGGAAATTTGTTGTTCCAGGTTTGGTTCGCATGTCGAATTTTGATTCCGTGATATTTGTATGGTTTTGATGGTCAATGTTGGATCTGAGGATGATCGACGACTTGCTCAAGGCAGTGGTGATGACCAGAGAGGGTCGGAGCCACCGTGCATATGCACGGTGCAGTGGCGTGTCAGGTGAAGTTTTGGGGGTTGCAGGATTTTGGACTCGGGTAATTCTCGAGTGATTCGAATTTTGGCTCGAAGAGATGTAATACTTTGCGCGAAGTAAATGGAAGGGGGGTTCGGGTATATTAGTGATTACAGGTTTCTCCGGAAAACCTATTTGTTTCCAATTCAAATTTAGTTTTAAAATCTGAAAGCAAGTTTTAAAACAGAATTTAAAACCTAAATTTAAAGTATGGATTCAAAAATGAGTTTGAATCCTAGTTTTAAAGTTTAATTAAATTTTATAAATTAAAATGTTTTAAACAACTTTAAAAGGGTTCAAATAGTTTGAATTTAAAAGTAAAGCTTTAAAATAAAAGTAGAGATTTAACTTAAGTTTAAATCTGGATTCAAATCCAAATTTGAATCATAGTTTTGAAATAAAGGAAGTTTTTAAATTTAAATTGTTTTAAAAAAACTTTGAATGTTTAAGGTGTAATTTAAAATATGATTTGTATTTTAAAATGGATTTGAGTTTAAATTCCTTTAAACTTCTTTTATAAAATAAGAAATTCTTTAGCATAAGTTTTAAAGGGTTTTTAAAATGTGTTTTAAAACTTTGTTAAAGTTAAGTTTGACTTCATTTTAAATCTAAAATTTAAAACAAAATTTAAAAACAAATTTAAAGTAAATTGTTTTAAATTGCTTTGTTAATGATAATTTAATCATTAATAAGAAATGTTTTATTTTAAAGTAAATCAAAGATTTAATGAATTGTGATTCATTAAATTAGTAAGGTAATTTAAATTAGTTAATTAATTTATTTATTTAATTAGTTAAGGGTTTGAATAAATTAATTAAGGTTAAGTAATTAAGACTAATTAAATTTGTAATTAATAATGATTAATAAGTTAATTACTTAAGAAAAAGTAATTAAAGAATTGTTGATAAGTTAATGAAGGTCACTAACTTGAGATTATTTAATAATTAATTAATGTGATTAATTTGATAATTAATTGGATTAATTAATTTAGATAATCATTTATGGAATTTGGTTAAGTATTTTACTTTATGAAAGTAATTAAAGGTATTAATTACTCATTGTGGTTAATTAATTAATTTGATTAGTTTAAGTTAGTTAATTAAGTTTAATTAATTTAGAATAATCATTGGATGGGTTGATAAGTAATTACTTAATGTAATTAATGAAGGATAATTACGTAGAGAGGTAATTAAGATGAGTAATTACTGAATGTAACTTATTGAAGTATAGAAGAGTTTTGGGATTAATTGCTTTAAAGGGTAATTAATTAGTGAAAGTAATTAATAATTAATTACTTAGTGTAATTAATTTAAGAATTGATTAATTAAGACATTTGAAAATAATTAAGTAATGTAATTAAATAAGGGTAATTAATTACTAATGAGATTAATCAAGGATGATCAATAAATATAATTAATTATTAAATGTAATTAATTTAGGAGTAATTAATTTACTCAATGAAGTAATTAAGAGTATTTAATTACTGAAGGTGATTAATCAAAAATGATTAATAATTATGGTTTAATTAAGGTTAATTACTTAATGTAGTTAATTAATTAAAATGTAATTAGGGATCATTAATTAATATAATTAATGATGTAATTAAGGATTAATTAATTAAGGTTAATCAATCAATGATAAGTGATTAATGAAGTAATTAATTAATGTAATTAATTAGGGATTAATATAATTAATTAATTAAGTAATTAAAGGATAATTACTGTTTTTGGTTAAGGATAATTAATTTGTAAAATTAATTAAAGATAATTACTTGAATGTAATTAAAGGATAATTAATCAAGGGTGATTAATTAAGGTGATTAATTTGAGGATTAGTTAATTGATTGATTAAGTAATTAAAAGTTAATTATTGTAAAGGGTTAAGTATAATTAACTTGTGTAATTAATTTAAAGGCTAATTACTTATTGTAATTAGAAAATTGTTAATCAGGAATGATTAATTGAAATGAAAAATGAGATGGTGATTAATTAATTGATTTGTAACCAATTAATGGTTAAGTAAGCAAAATTTAAAATGATGAAGTAATTAATTTAATTTATTTTAAATTAATTAAAGGTAAAATAATTAATTTAATTCACTTTAAATTAATTAGAGATGGAAGTAATTAATTTAATTCATTTTAAATTAATTATAAATGGTGTAATTATTAAATCATTGCTTATGTATAGATGAATAATATTCATTGCCTTGAATTGTTTGTGATCTCGATATGAGATTAGTAATGCTGTGTGATATGGAAGCTTTGGTTGCATTGTGATGATAATATAAATTATCTACTTGTGATGATAATGTAGATTGTCAATTTGTGATGATAATATGGATTATCTGTTTATGATGATAATGTTGATTATCTATTGTGATGATGCGAATTATCTATCTGTGTGTATATAGATAATTAAATTGAATTGTTTTAAACTTAAAACAACTTGGACCTAAAAGATACGTTTTGGATTTCGATGAGACCGAGATCGGGTTTCCATATTTGGATATCCAAAAACCACATCGATCCAAATTAACGATAGGTCGTGAATCTCAAGTGAAGATGAAGATTCAGAGCGCAAGGGTTATCGTCGTTAACTCTGAGGGTGATTCCAAAATGAGTGTAACGAGATAATGCCTTCGGTTTCGTTCGAACCCGGAACGAACTTGTATGGACTGAATGCTTTCAGGACATCGTTTGGTGGACGATGAGCATTCCAAGAGATGTGTTCTCTAAAGGTAATCATAGCCTCAAGCCTCATCAACCGGGAATGGCTAAAACAGGGGAGGTGCAGCAAGGCTAAGTGGGTCATGCCCAAGTAGGACGATATTTTCCCCTGTCTAGAAGTCCCTTTTTATTCGGTTGCCAACTGTGGGGTTGTCTTGTTCGGGACTGTCCAGTAAGGGATGGTTCGGCCTTATGTTGCAGGGGATTGGGAGTAATCCTCGGTACGGTGATCTAGGCCCCGTATTGTGACGGGCGGTACCCCAATAGCCCTGCCATTGTATGGAATCCAAAATCCAATAAGTGCCAATGGTTTTTATTGTATTACCCACTTTTATGGCTAATAGATGGAATTTAATCATGTAACAATTTTGGCTATTTCATATTTACTCGAAAACCCTAGACCTATTATAATATCACCAGATTTTCTATCAAATGTTTTGGTTAGCGTAAGGTAAAAACTTTTCCATGTTTATGCGTAGGAAGTCTTACGTGATACCTTTCTTTTCAAAGGTTTTTCAAAGGTTAAGCAACTTTAACCTGTTACTCACACCAGACCCATGTCTGACCCGGAGTTTATCTTCTGTTTTCTTAAACTCTTGGGTACTCAAATTTTTATGAGTAGCCAAGGGGCTCAGGTTAGCTTTGACGAATTATGGAGGAACAATGGAGCCGGAGGCTTCAGCGTATAGATATATAGTGTTCTGCTGTGTTTGGTATCTTTGTGTTTTCTCTGAGTTGTATTGAGTTGTATAACTGGCCGGGTGTTTATAACTGTCTAGTATGTGATGTATAAGCTGTGTATCTCTAATAGATGTTGTATATGATACTATGTAATATCTTATGTTATTAATATAATTTATTCGTTCTGCTGTTTAGATTCTGAAATGTTTTCTCTTCTTTCTTCTCTTTCTTTCTCTTATATATCCCTTTCTTTCTTATTAATGATGCGTTATTCTGTGGAGATGAATGGTGGGTCGTTACAGTGGTATCAGAGCACTAGGTTGGGTGAATACCTAGGCTTTGGAGTGTTTTCTTTCTTGAGAGAGCGTATTTGTAATTTTGATATATATATTTATATATATATATATATATATATATATATATATATATATATATATTTCTACCTCTTTGTTGGGTTACCTGTTTGGGTTTTCCAATATAGGTTATAAAGGTAGATAAGGTAGTGGTGTGTGTAACACGACTACTACCATTGATTGGAGTTTGAACGTTTGAGGTTGGAAGTGTATTTGTCGAGACTGTAGACCTACTACCGTCTCGAGTGAGCTTTGTAGTGATGTAAGGATTTCATTGATCTTTGAAGGTAACCTGTAAAGGTTCGGAGTTCATCTTTGAAATTGGGTGAGTAAATTTGGATCTGTCGGTTGGGCAGAAGTGTGTGATGGTATCTTGATACCTCAGGATAATTGTAGTTGTATGATGTGACACAGTGACTATGGATGTCTCCGAAGATGTTTTCTTTTGAAGCAAGTTTTAGGAAGTGTGTCTTCTCTGGTGTTCTGGCTGGGTTCAGCAGGATGTGGTGGTTGGCTTTGAGGTCCGAGTTTCTCGAAGAGCTTATGGATTAGGAAGTCTTTGGCTTTGGTGTCAGCAGTACAGCTCGGAGCGTTCTGTATGCCGGAAAGGAAGTTTTCTGGCTGAGAAATTTTTATGAAATGTGGAGTTCAGAAGCAGTAGAGTGATCCATTTCTTCGATGGATTGGCTAGATAAGCGTTAGCTGTTCTGATTGGTAAACAGGAGAAAATTTTTCTTTGGATATTAGGCTTGGTTGATCGCAAAATTGACTTGCGATAGCTGAGTGTTCTTTTCAGTTATTGAATATTTTTCTAGATGTCTTCTAGGAAGACAGAGGTTTGACTGTATCTGAAGATTGAGTTTTCTTATCAACTGGATTCCAGGAGTAATGTCGGTAGTTCAGCTTAGTAGAAGGATGGTTCCTTGAGCTAGATTTTGGTGAAGCAGCTCAGGATTGGTGGAACTTCTGATTTGCCTTTTATGGATCTGTTGAACCATATTCTGGGATGTGTTGTCCAGATTGTGCTCGTGTTCATCATCAATATTTTCTTCTATTCCAGATCAGAGTTGTGCAGCGGAAGTAGTTTGGGAGTGCATCTGTTTTGTCTTTTCCGGATAGAAGAAGTAAGTTCAGTCTACTGTTGTTTGTGGAGTAGAGTTGTGTTCTTGGTTGATGGTTGATCTTGAGAGGATCATTTTGATGGGTTGTTTCTGGTCTAGTTTGTTTCTAGAGGCATCGGCAAGGGATTGAGCTGATCATGAAGGACGTAGGCAACCCAGGATCGTCAGAAGATTTTGAGGATAAGAGATGAAGGAATTTGGATTCTGGAGTCGATGATTTGATTTTGGATAAGTTTTCTCCGATCAATGGAGCTATAGTTTTGGGTAAGACTGGAAAGCTAGCTCCGTGGTATTTTGGATCTTTTCTGTATTCTTGTAAGGATAAGTGTTTTGGTCTACAGGGTTGAATTGCCAGTTTGGATAACTGGATTTCGATGTGTTTCACATATCTCCGAGGGAGTACGTGTATCTCAGGTTGTGGAACCAGCTGTTCAGGAAGGTTTGGTTGTTGAGTCAGACTCCACTGTAGTCTGATATCCTGTTTAGTTCTGTAGATCTAGATGAGTAGGAGTTCTGTAGCTTCGTAGTTTTGATTGTTTGGATTTTGTAGAGTGAATATCCTGATATACATATACTTGGGAAACTCGAGGAAATTTTATCCAGAATTTTGTCTGGATAATTAAATTTGTTTGATTGGATTAATTGGTTGTTATGGTTGTTAGTATATGATTGATATATGCTTGTGATTTAAAATTTGAAATCATTGATGGGTTATTAAATTACCTTTGCTTTTAAATTTCGGGAACGAAATTCTTTTAAGGGGAGAGGAATGTGATATCCCGGAAATTTTGGCAATATCAATTTAATAATCTGTATTTAAAATTAAATTGATTTGATAAATTTTGTTAATAAAATTTGACTTGATTTAATAATCCAATTAAATAGATATTTAATTGGTGAATTTTATCTTTTAAAAGCTAATAAAATGCTTTCTATTTATAATGTGTGTGTGTGTGTGTGTTGTAAATAGATAAGTTATGAATTAAAGTTTAATAAACAAATAAAATCTTGTTTTTAAATTCTAATATTCATTTTGATAATTTGGAAATTATTATTTTATTTAATATATAACTATTCAAAACTATTTAATAAGTAACTATATGGTTTTAAGATACTTAAGGAAAATGTTTTAAATTGTTTAAATATATTTTAAGCATAAGTTTAAATTTTAAATAAATAAACAAAAGTTTATTTTATTTCCTTTTTAAATATAGCTGGATAAATATAATTCAAAATTATATATGAAAATTTAAAATACCATTTATATATTAAACATTAATGCATTTAAATAAGTTAAATAAGATAAGTAATTTATAATTTCTTTTATAAATTATTTAAATTTGATAAATATGTTATTTTCAAACAATATTAATAAATGTAAAAAAAATAGACAGGTTAATAGAATTTCTATTTTAAATTTGTATATGATATAAATTAGCTTTAAATTGGATTTTTAAATTTAAGTAGAATTTGAATTTGAATTAATTTTGAATTAAAAAGAATAAACATTTTTAAATTATGTGGATAAGCTTTCATTTTTATGTAATTTGTTTCATTACATTTTCTTTAAAAAAGAAATGCGCAAACACATTTACATATGAAAATAATTTATATATATAAGCATTTAACAAATAAAGAAAAGGGTTTTATTTGCTTTTAAATTAAATAAAAACAAATAAAATTACTTATAAGACACATGTTAATATATTAAGTGGTATAATGACATGTGTTAAGTAATTAATTAAAATAGATGACAAGTGTAGTTAAATTAAGTAACTAATGTAACAAATTAATACAAGTGTCATATTTGTTTTTAATTTTTCTTTTATTTTAAAATAAATCATCTTAACTTATATAAGCATGTTTTCTTCATTCTCATTCTTTTCCAATCTTCATTCTCAAAACTAAAGATTTCAGCTGAAACAAATCAGTAACCAAATTTCTTAAAACTAAAAATCATGTTCAAATCTGAAAATTTCCTCCTCAAACCAGAAAGTAATCTGCAAACCCTTTTCAAATTCAAATTCTTCAACTTGTAATCATTTTCCAAATTTTCATATGCAAATCTGTAAAGCATCCTCAAAATTAAATCTGATCAAGCCTACCTGTAGTTCACTTTCTTCAACCTGAGTTTTAATCAAAACATTCAAATCCATATCAGCATGCAACTGCAAGTTTTTCAAATTAAAGCATTCAAATTTAAAGTTTTAAATGCATCTGGAGTCAAGCCTGCATGCAAGTCTAAAACAACAGCAACTTACTTATAAAAACAAGAAGTAAAAGCATTCAAGTGCAAGTTTTAAAACCAGTTTTCAAAAGCAAAAGCTTTTCAAATTTGTGCTCCGATTCATCACTATTTCCAGGTGAGTAACATCACAATTTTAAAGGTTTAAGTATATGCTTATGTTGCATGTTCATCTCAGAAAACCAGTATGTTTGTGAATATATTTTAAATCTCTGTGTGTATATATAAATGTTTGGTGTGCATTTCTGAGTGACTGTGTTTCCTCCTATTCTAGTTCCAGGTCTAGATTATAAAAAATATATTATCTTGCTCTTGTTTAAATTTTTGTTAAGACTTAAGTCTTGAACAAAGTTGTTTATTATACCATAGCTTTAAGTTTAAAAAAAAATCAAGTTAAAATAATCTATATTTCCTTTGGAAATAAATAAACCACAGTGCAAACTTACATAAGTAAAAAAATCAATCACTCTGATTCTTTGATTCAGGAATATGAATCAAATGCTAAAGCTAGAACTTGATTTTTGAAACAAAAATTACGATTTTTAGTAATGGATTTAAGAGCATTTATGTTTTAACTAGAAATTGAAATTTGGGGAAATTCTGAGGAATTCGATAGCTTGAGGGGTTGTGATTCTTTTTTGGAGGAAGAGGAGTGGTCAGTGACCTTGGAAAAAAATGTTGCAGTGATGTCAGATCACGGAGGCGGCGGCGGTGATCGATTAAGTTTTTTAAAACCCAGTTTTGAGTAGTTCAAGAGTTTTTGATCATCGCGATCCTCTGGTTGATCGAGTTCAATGGAACTCAGGGGGAGAGTTGCTAGGGCAAGGACGAGGTCATGGCCGGAGTCGCCGGTGTTCTGGTGATCAGCGATGGAAGTACGAGGTGGTTACAGGTCTGGAAATTTGTTGTTCCAAGTTTGGTTCACATGTCGAATTTCGATTCCGTGATATTTGTATGTTTCTGATGGTCGATGTTGGATCTGAGGACGATCGACGACTTGCTCAAGGCAGTGGTGATGACCGAAGAGGGTCGGAGCCACCGTGCATATGCACGGTGCAGTGGTGTGTCAGGTGAAGTTTTGGGGGTTGCAGGATTTTGGACTCGGGTAATTCTCGAGTGATTCGAATTTTGGCTCGAAGAGATGTAATACTTTGCTCAAAGTAAATGGAAGGGGGGTTCAGGTATATTAGTGATTACAGGTTTCTCCAGAAAACCTGTTTGTTTCCAATTCAAATTTAGTTTTAAAATCTAAAAGCATGTTTTAAAACAGAATTTAAAACCTAAATTTGAAGTATGAATTCAAAACTGAGTTGGAATCCTAGTTTTAAATTTTAATTAAATTTTATAAATTAAAATGTTTTAAACAACTTTAAAAGGGTTTAAATAGTTTGAATTTAAAAGTAAAGCTTTAAAATAAAAGTAGAGATTTAATTTAAGTTTAAATTTGGATTCAAATCCAAATTTGAATCATAGTTTTGAAATAAAGGAAGTTTTTAAATTTAAATTGTTTTAAAACAACTTTGAATGTTTAAGGTGTAATTTAAAATGTGATTTGCATTTTAAATTGGATTTGATTTTAAATTCCTTTAAACTTCTTTTATAAAATAAGAAATTCTTTAGCATAAGTTTTAAAGGGTTTTTAAAATGTGTTTTAAAACTTTGTTAAAGTTAAGTTTGACTTCATTTTAAATCTAAAATTTAAAATGAAATTTGAAAACAAATTTAAAGTAAATTGCTTTGTCAATGATAATTTAATCATTAATAAGAAATGTTTTGTTTTAAAGTAAATCAAAGATTTAATGAATTGTGATTCATTAAATCAGTAAGGTAATTTAAATAAGTTAATTAATTTATTTATTTAATTAATTAAGGTTTTGAATAAATTAATTAAGGTTAAGTTAAGTTATTAAGACTAATTAAATTTGTAGTTAATAATGATTAATCTAAGTTAATTACTTAAGAAAAAGTAATTAAAGAATTGTTGATAAGTTAATGAAGGTCATTAACTTGAGATTATTTAATAATTAATTAATGTGATTAATTTGATAATTAATTGGATTAATTAATTTAGATAATCGTTTATGTAATTTGGTTAAGTATGGTTACTTTATGAAAGTAATTAAAGGTATTAATTACTCATTGTGATCAATTATTTAATTTGGTTATTTTAAGTTAATTAATTCAGTTTAATTAATTTAGAATAATCATTGGATGGGTTGATAAGTAATTACGTAATGTAATTAACGAAGGATAATTACTTAGAGAAGTAATTAAGATGAGTAATTACTGAATGTAACTTATTGAAGTATGGAAGAGTTTTGGGATTAATTGCTTTAAAGGGTAATTACTTAGTGAAAGTAATTAATAATTAATTACTTAGTGTAATTAATTTAAGAATTATTTAATTAAGACATTTGAAAATAATTAAATAATGTAATTAAATAAGGGTAATTAATTACTAATGAGATTAATCAAGGATTATCAATAAATATAGTTAATTATTAAATGTAATTAATTTAGGAGTAATTAATTTACTCAATGAAGTAATTAAGAGTAGTTAATTACTGAAGGTGATTAATCGAAAGTGATTTATAATTATGGTTTAATTAAGGTTAATTACTTAATGTAATTAATTAATTAAAATGTAATTAGGGATCATTAATTAATATAATTAATGATGTAATTAAGGGTTAATCAATTAAGATTAATTAATCAATGATAAGTGATTAATGAAGTAATTAATTAATGTAATTAATTAAGGATTAATATAATTAATTATAATTAATTAATTAATGAAGTAACTAAAGGTTAATTACTGTTTTTGGTTAAGGATAATTAATTTGTAAAATTAATTAAAGATAATTACTTGAATGTAATTAAAGGACAATTAATCAAAGGTGATTAATTAAGGTGATTAATTTGAGGATTAGTTAATTAATTGATTAAGTAATTAAAAGTTAATTATTGTAAAGGGTTAAGTATAATTAACTTGTGTAATTAATTTAAAGGCTAATTACTTATTGTAATTAGAAAATTGTTAATCAGGAATGATTAATTGAAATGAAAAATGAGATGGTGATTAATTAATTGATTTGTAATAAATTAATGGTTAAGTAAGCAAGATTTAAAATGATGAAGTAATTAATTTAATTTATTTTAATTTATTTAAAGGTAAAATAGTTAATTTAATTCACTTTAAATTAATTAGAGATGGAAGTAATTAATTTAATTCATTTTAAATTAATTATAGATGGTGTGATTATTAAATCATTGCTTATGTATAGATGAATAATATTCATTGCCTCGAATTGTTTGTGATCTCGGATATGAGATTAGTAATGCTGTGTGATATGGATGCTTTGGTTGCATTGTGATGATAATATGAATTATCTATTTGTGATGATAATAGAGATTATCAATTTGTGATGATAATATGGATTATCTGTTTATGATGATAATGTTGATTATCTATTGTGATGATGTGAATTATCTATCTGTGTGTATATAGATAATTAAATTGAATTGTTTTAGACTTAAAACAACTTGGACATAAAAGATACGTTTTGGATCTCGATGAGATCGGGATCGGGTTTCCATATTTGGATATCCGAAAACCACATCGATCCAAATTAACGATAGGTCGTGAATCTCAAGTGAAGATGAAGATTCAGAGTGCAAGGGTTATCATCGTTAACTCTGAGGGTGATTCCAAAATGAGTGTAACGTTTTCTTAACCTGAAATAAAATAAATAAGATAAAAATATATGAGTTAAGGGCTTAGATCAACAATTTTAAAGTGGAGATCAGTTTCAGTTGTAACTCAAATAATCAAAGCAAAACTCAACTTTTAATCTGAGCTTAAGCAAACAAATTCAAGTCCAAAATCAACATCTAGTTCCAGATCAGAATCGAGATTCAGATTATATTCAAATAATAAACCAAGAGAAACTGTGCTCTGTTTATAAATAAACTGTGAGTAACCTTTATCTTTAAGCTTGATCTGCTTATATGTGTGAATGCATGAAATAATCCTTGAAAATATGATGAGTAGTTTGTTTGCCTATTTGTTAGGGATGAAGGCATGTATATACGTATAATAATATTGTATGCATGTCTGTTAACAACATATATCAGCTCTGTTTATCAATATACTATGAGTAAACATATTTTTAAAAAAAACAGTTTCAATTCTGGATTTCATTTGGATGTATGTATGAAAACCATGTTGCTTGCCTGAATATTTGGATTGAAATGAATGCCTCTACGTATATAAGTATTGAATGCCTGTGTATATACAATATAGGCTCTGTTGTAATTACAGGTTTTGATTTCTAAAAAAAATCCAATTCCTCATCATTGAATCACTGTTAGCCTTTGATTTGAAATTAAAAGTGATTGAAATCATGCAATATCACTACTAAAGATAAGTTCTGGAATTTATATTAAATATTTGACTCAAAATTTTATAAATAATAGTAAAATTTAAATTTGGGTCAAAAACATATAAATTCAATTTTAAGATTGGATTGCATGATTGTATTCATGATAGAAAATCATGATTTTTGATATGTATATCACTATTTTTAGTTTGATAATTGATGGGTATTCTCGAGTTGAACGTTTGAGCCGTTTTGGTCGATGTAATTGTTTTCAAATGTAATCGTTTTCAAAATGTAATCGTTTTCAAAATGTTAAGTGAAACAATAAATAGTATTATTCAGAATATTTTGAATGTGATCTTATTTTAAAATAAGAGTCGTTTGAAAGCTTTAAAGAAAACTGTTTGAATTAAAACCAAAGGTGGTTTATATTTTTAAAAAATGGCTTGGTGGGCCAAGAAGTAAATATGTATATATGTGTGCATATACATAATATCAAAGATGATTTGAAATAAACTCTAAATGTTGAGTTTTAAATTTGGAATGAGATGTGATACCCAAAGTGATAATTTTTTGAACTTTTAAGTGGAAAGATTATTAATGTTGAGTTTTAAATTTGAAATGGGAATTCGAATTGGGTAAGGTTGGCTGGATTAAGTAAATTGAATTTAACTTTGGGAAGGTTAAATAATTTAACAAGCAACCTGAATTGGAAATTTCAAGATGAAATTGGGATTTAACTTGGGAAGTTAAATGGTTAATTTGAATTGGGAGTTTGTGTGATCTCAAAATAGGTGTGAGATCTGGAAATTGAAAATGGACGGATGTTTTAAAATACTTTGAATGATACCATCATGTTGTTATTAATAATCTTTAAGCTGAAATTGGATTTCTTTAAATGGATGAAGAAATGGGGTGTGGTAATATATCAATTATTAAGATAAAATGAAATCATTTTGGATTTAAGATTTGAATGTTTAAGATAAAACTTCAAAGGTTTGGTTTCAAAATTGAAATTTGGTGATAAATTGAATTTCAAAGATTTAGTTGTTTAAAAAGGACTTAAATTATTATTTGAACTTTGAAATAGGTTAAAAATGGAATTTGGATTCAGAATTAAATGGTTTAAAGAGATAAGTTGATTTGATTTAAAGGATTAAATCAACGTTTAAAAATTTAACTCGACTTTATGTAATTCGAGATGGTTTAAATTTGAAATTTGAATTGAATTAGTTCAAATTGAATTTGATTTGAATTAATTGGAATTGTGATTGAAGATGGATAAGTTTAAAAATTCAAACGGAAAATTTGAATTGGATTAATTTGAAATAAAATTGAAGTTGAATGAGTTCAAATTCAAATGGGAACTGAAGATTGATTCAACTTGAATTAGGGCTAAATCAATTTCAATGGAAATTGAAGTTATTTAAGTTGGAATTGAGTCAGTTTAAATGGAAGTGGAAATTTAAATTAAATTGATTGGGAAGGGAGTTTGGGAATTGAATAGTTTGACTCTGGACTATTTTTAAAATAAATTGTTTTAATATAAATCTATTTTTTTTCCAAACTATTTACTATACAACTTTTCTTTTTAAACCTAAAACTATATTATACTTGTTTTACAATTATTTTTGAAACTATTTAGCAACTTTTCAACTGTTTTATAAACTAATTACTGTTTATCAACTACTTTGTAACTAATTACTATTTTACAACTATTTTGCAATTATTTAAAATTTCTATAACTATTTGACTATTTTATAACAATTTTATCATTACTTAACTATTTTACAGCTATTTTACAATTAATAATTATTTTTCAACTACTTATCTATTTTAAACTTTTCAAATTATTTTCTAAATTTAAGCTGGTCAGACTGTAAACTGTTTATGATTAAATATCCATTTGAGATAAGAATTAAGGTGATAATCCAAATAAGGATTTAAATAATTATGAATCAGTGGATAGAAATTAAAGGAAATGTGAATAGAAAGGAGAAATTGATTTAGGTAATGATCACTGAAGATAAATACGTAGAATGTACGTATATTATTCTATTCGCATAGTGATTTGATCCAAATTCGAGCATAAAATTTCGAGATAGTATCGATTCGAGTTGGGATTTTTCACTCGATTTTCGATGGCGAACTTGGATATGCATGTTTGATTGGTTCTGGAAATCCTCTATCATAGTTACGACTATGCAAGGAGAATGACGGTTTCTGATCAAGAAACCAAATCTGAGTCCGCACTAGGAAGTCGGGAGGACGTCACTAGTTCGGAAGTGAAATTGTGTGATCGAGTGAGCGATCAGATTGATATAGCGTATGGATGATATGTGTACATCATACTGGTTTGAATGAAATTGATATTGGGAATTTGTGGATAATAAATGTGCAATGGTTTTTGAAATGAAAGGTATATTTTGTGAAATATATGATGAAGTAAAGTGGAAATTGGATATTTCTATGTTAGAAATTTACTTTATGGAAGTAAGTAAATTGGTAAATGACTTTATAGAGTAATCAAATTTGAATATTTGATTTGGAATAAAAAGATTATATATCTTTGTTATAAAAGATAAATCTCCCCTTGTTGAATCTATTGGCGGAAGGAAAGGATTTTTGAAAAGTATTTGAAGTATAAAAAAGTAATTTATACAAAGTATGAAGTGATCTAAAGATTTTCAAGATTTTATATATATAAAGAATCTTGTGAGAATGATTTTGGAAAAGGTTTTGGAAACCTATGAATTTGGAAAAGGCTTTTGATTTTTGAGAAAATCAATTTTGGAATTTGGAAAGCCTAGTTTGAGAATTATAAATTTTGGGAATCGATTTTGTGTAAAGGAGATTTTGATGAAAATCATAAAGGGTATGATTTGAAAGATACTATAAGTGTATAGTATAAAGTTTTTTGAGATTGGCTTTGGGGAAAAAGGCGCTCCCTTGATATGAACTTCTCAGGAGTGCCACAGGGTGGTACTGTCTTGAACCCTAAGGAGGGGTTCTAAAGTTAATCCTGTGAGGAGTCCGGACAAACTAGTTCCTGAGGATTATGTGTAGTGTGTAGCGAAAGTCGAGGGTGCTGATGCCTATTGAGGCATTTGAGTCATGTTGTGATGACAGTTTAACTCGATGCCACTGCGATCTACTACAGACCATAGCGAAAGTCGTGTGTGCCGCTGAGAGCCAACAGTCTACGTTTGATTTTACATCGGTAGACTGCGACCTATGGTAATATGGCGAAAGTCATGTGTGCTGCTGAGAGCCAACAGTCTACGTTTGATTTTATATCGATAGACTACGTCCTATAAAGACATAGCGAATGTCGAGAGGGTAAGAGCCTAAGGCTACATTGGGACTTGACTGATGTAGTCTGTGACCTATGTGGGAGTGGAGAAGTTTCATTCTTTTGGCAGCGAAATTCGAGGGCGCCGATGCCTACAGTTACATGGACTTTTGCTGTGATGGCAACGTAACCCAGGATGTAACTGCGATCTGTAGCGGGTTCCATGGCGTAATCGAGGGGCGCGGTGTGCCTACAGTTACATGGACTTTTGTTGCGATGGCAACGTAACCCAGGATGTAACTACGACCATGGATGGGGGTGATGATTTCCAGAGCATTCTCACCAAAAGATATTTCCTCTATTTTCAAAAAAGTTTTCTATATTTCCAATAAAATTATTTTTTTCAAGTATTTTCACTGGGTGTTGAAAATGGGTTTACCAAGTACTTATAGATTTTCAGTCCTACGCCTGATCAACGTATGACCGAATTTCTGTGAGAACGAGGACGGACTTGTTGAGACATCGAGTTATAAAAGTATTTTTATAAAAACTAATTTAGTAATATTATAAATATTTTTAAAGTGTTTTAAAAAAATGGTCAAAGAATAAATTTATCTGATTATTAAGTTATTGAATAAATTCTGGCATCATTCCTTTTCGAGGACGAAAAGATTCAAAGAGGGGAGGAATGTGATATTCCGGAATTTCAAGCAAATAAATATGTGATGAATTCTTTTATACATTATTTAAAATAAGCTAAATTATTATTTTCAAACAAATCTAAACATGGATTGTTTATATATATATATACACACACATATACATATGAGTTGATTTTAAAATTGGATTTTAAATTGAATTTGAATTTGAATTTGAATTGGAAATTCAAAAAAAATAGATATATATCTGAAATATATTTCGGATTTGAAAATATATTTTTATATGATTTTATTTAGAATATAATTTGTTTTCTTTAAAAGGGTTTTTATTAATATAAATAAGAAATGTATTTATTAATTAGTAAAACTTCATATAAAAGCTTTATAACCATTTAAAAAAATTAAATTATTAATAAAGTTATGCATAATTACATGTGTTAGCTTATAATTCACTTTGATAACAAGTGTAAAGGAATTAAGTATTGTAAAAGACAAGTGTCATTACTTTATTTTTATTTTATTTTTAACAAATCCTAATTAAACCTATATAAACTTATATCTTCTCTCTTCATATTTTTTTTCATATCGTCATTTTCTTCAAAAACTAAGAAACAAAGCCTGTTAACAACTTCAAACCAGGCATCATCTTCTTCTTAACCTGAAATAAAATAAATAAGATAAAAATATAAGAGTTGAGGGCTTAGATCAACATTTTTAAACTAGAGATCAATTTCGGTTGCAACTCAAATAATCAAAGCAAGACTCAACTTTTAATCTGAGCTTAAGCAAACAAATTCAAGTCCAAAATCAACGCCTGGTTCCAGATCAGAATCGAAATTCAGATCATATTCAAATGGCAGACCAAGAGCAACTGTGCTCTGTTTATAAATAAACTGTGGGTAACCTTTATCTTTAAGCTTGATCTGCCTATATGTGTGAACGCATGAAATAATCCTTGAAAATATGATGAGTAGTTTGTTTGCATGTTTGTTAGGGATGAAGCCATGTATATATGTATAATAATATTGTATGCATGTCTGTTAACAACATATATCAGCTCTGTTTACCAATATACTGTGAGTAAACATATTTAAAAAAAAAACAGTTTTAATTCTGGATTTCATTTGGATGTATGTATGAAAACCATGTTGCTAGCCTGAATATTTGGATTGAAATGAATGCCTCTATGTATATAAGTATTGAATGCCTATGTATATACAATATAGGCTCTGTTGTAATTACAGGTTTTGATTTCTTAAAAATCCAATTCCTCATCATTGAATCACTGTTAGCCTTTGATTTGTAAATGAAAAGTGATTGAAATCATGCAATATCACTACTAAAAATAGGTTCTGGAATTTATATTAAATATTTGACTCGAAATTTTATAAATAACAGTAAAATTTAAATTTGGGTCAAAAACTTATAAATTCAATTTTAAGATTGGATTGCACGATTGTATTCATGAAAGAAAATCATGATTTTTGATATGTATGTCATGATTTTTAGTTTGATAATTGATGGGTATTCTCGAGTTCAACGTTTGAGCCGTTTTGGTCGATTGACGTCGATCACCGGTGAAGGAGGGGACGATATTTAGGCTGGAGTTGGATGGGGTGTTGCTGAACGCTGGAAAAAATACTCCGATGATTTATCATTGGCCGTGATGACCAGAGAAGGGTGAAGTTGGGTTTAATAGCCTAATTGTTGTCGTCGATACTTCAGAATGGGTTGCGACATCAGGATGGAATCGGGGGTGATCGCGATAGGGTGAAGCGAAGCTGGAGGTGGCGGCGTAGCTTCTGATAGGTCGGCGGGTGATCTCGAGGTCGGAGGTGATGAATAGTGGCGGTTTTGATCATTTGGGTTTGCTGTAGTTTCATTCGAGTGTTCGATTTTCGATTCGTGAGTGATATCACGATCTGGGTGATCGTGTTCGGTCGTCGAGGTTGGTGTAGACTTGTTGGAGGCCGGAGTGTTGATCGTTGGTGATTGGAGTCGATGTACACGTGAACGTGTACGTTCGTATATCCGAGAAAGTTGTTTTTGGAAGATGAAAATCAACTCGGTGTCGTGCTCGTGCATTTTGATGTGCGACTCGAAGTACGGGTGTTTGGTTGATGACTCGAGGCTGTCTCGAGAATTTAGTATGCTTGACTCGGGTTTTGGCCTGAGGGGATTTTCTGTTTTAATCTAAAGCAAAATATTTGTAAAAGAAAGCAAGTTTTAAAAATTTTAAACAAGGTAAGTAAAGTTTTTTAAATTATGAACATTTTAGGATATGAACAATTATTTTCAAAATAAAGAAAATCAAGTTTAAAAGGAAAAGAAATATTCAACAATTTTCCACGTTAAAATATTATTCAAGGTTCCAAAGTAAAGTATTTAAATCAAGTTTTTAAGTTAATAAAATGATTTGATTTCAAAGAAATGTAATTAAGTTATGTGATTTGTTTAACTTAAAACTAGTTAAGTTAGATTCTGTAGTTATTTTCAACTTAATTTAGAAATATAATTAGGAGTTGAATTAAAAGAATAAAATGTTTAAAATTATATGTTAATGATAAATTAGCAGTTAATAAGATAAATGTTTTATCTTAAAATTTATTAGGGATTAATTAATTCAATAATTAAATATTAATAGCAAATAATTAAGAATTAATTAATTTGTAATTAAGGGTTGTTAATTGATAATTAAGGTTTATTAATTATAATTAAAGAATAATTAATCTATAATTAAAGTTTAATTAATTGGTTTATAGGGTAATTAAGGGATGAATTACCCAATTGTAATTGATGAGATGAATGTGATTAATTAATTTGTTAATTAATTAAAGATAGTCACTTGGTAATTGAGTATAATTACTTAATGAGATTAATAGGTGTAATTACTAGTGAAGTAATTGATGGATAAATTACTGGATGTAATTAATATAAGGGAAATTATTTAGTGGGAAATAATTAAAGGTTAATTACTTAGGTGAAGTAATTAAGGATTAATTACTTGGTGTAATCAATTAAAGGATAAATATAATTAATTAAGGAGTTAATTAATTAAGGTAAGTAATTACAGGATGGTTAATTACTGTTTATGATTGATTAAGGCTGATTAATGGAAGTAATTAATTAAGGATCATTAATTAATGTAATTGATTAATGTAATTAATGAAAGTAATTAAAGATTAATTATTGTAAATGGTTAAGGATAATTAATTTGTGTAATTAATTAAAGGATAATTACTTTATGTAATTGAAGATAATTAATCAAGGATGATTAATTAAGATGAATAATTAAAAGATGATTAATTAATAGATTTGTAATTAATTAATGATTAAGTAAAAGTAATCGAAGTGAATAAAAGATTAGTAATTGATTTAATTAGAGATAAATTAAATTAATTTTGGAAATGATCCATCTTGCTTATGAATGATTAAATGATGATTAAATGCCTTGAATTGATTGATATCTCAGATATGAAATTTTTTTGTGATATGATATGTTTGGGTGGACAATGATAATGTGATTATCTATCGATGATAAATTGCTGTGTAAAAAGTGACATCTTGTATTTAAAGTTGAATTGTATTTCACTTGAATAACTTGGGTTAAGATGGTATTGAATTCGAAGAGACCGGAGTCGGGTATTAGTAAATACCCGAACCCACTTCGATTCTTTATAGATTGATATGTGAAATCAATAGGCTGGAATAGAATGATTTAAGTGGATTGGACCATTTAAATCTAAGTTTTGGTACTTAGGAATTGATGATTTGAATAAATGATGTCTAGAACGAATTGTGAATTGTAAATTGATATGAGTTACCCCGGGTTTTTAAATAAGTTCTATGCATTGGAATTTCATGTTAGATGAGTTTACTCACGCTGGTTTCCAGCCTGACCCGGGCGTTACTTTGATGTAATGCTTGGGTCAGACCGATATTACTGATTTTCAGGTAAGGACGTTCTGGAGCTCAGGAGGCGAGCTAGATGGGAGGAACGTATGGAGTGTATCCGCTGTGTTATTGTAGTTTATCTGGGATATGTGGATTGTATCTGTCCAGTGTTTGTGTATGTTGTAACTCTGATGTATTAAAGTGTAATTTGACAAGTATGGTTTTCCTTTGTAAACTGATATTATTGATATTATATTTTATCCGCTGCGATGTGAGATTGTGCTTTGGTGTTTCTGTTCTTCTTCTATCTCTTTCCTTCTTTTCCCTAACTATGTGGAATTTTCGAGATCGAAAAATTCTGGGTCGTTACAAATAGTGCGTTAAGATTTCTTATAAGTCCATAAATTGTCATTCACCATATATAAAAAAATATTAAGAATCTGAAGATGGTTATTTATAAAGATGTTTTCTCGAATACATATAATAGTGAATGATATTACTAAAAAATATCATGTATTTTACACCAAATATCGGAGCATATAAATAAATATGGGATGATATATCAGTAACAATATTATAAGTGATATTCTAAAAAAGAATATCGGTCTATGAGCGATATAAGATATACCGATGATATATTAGCAATATGATCTGATATTAACTACACAACGAGTGGTTGTTGGTTTCAGATTAGAATATGTTAATTATTACTATATATAACATATATGTCATGAAAAAAATTGTGTGAAAACTGAATGAGCTACAACAGCGAGAGAAATATGCACAAAAAATAAAAAACTTTTAGCGGCGTTCAATAAACGCTACAAAAAAATATGTTGCAAAATAAACACTACAAAATTTATATGGAGCATTCAAAAAATTCTACTAAATATTTTATTGTAATAAGCGGTACATTTTTGTGGTGATTGTAAGCCTTTGATGGCGTTGTGTCAGCGCCACAATAAAAGTTTTTGGTTGCATATTGTGGACGCTGCAAAATGATGTTTTTCTTGATTTTTGGTTGAATGTCATACAATCGCATTCTCTTAAATGCTACCATAAGGTATGGGAACGTTTTTTGCGTGCTACCAAAGGCTGATTTTCTTATAGTGGGAGCTGAGTGTGATATTTGAAGGCTGCATCAGCACTCCCTCCTATAGGTTCGCAATTTCAAAGGATCCACCTGTCAATGCCCAGTTCAACATCTAGTCATATGCCGACTTGTTCATGGGTGATATTGTCGAAAGCAGTGCTTTGAGCTTCTGCATATCTATGTTGCTCGACTTTTAGTTCTGCTTGTAGATGTCAAACGAGTGGAGCATTGTATGACTATGCGATAAGAGACTGGCCTATTTTTCAAATAGAAAATCAAATATATTCTACCTAACAATGAGTCACGGCTGTCTTTTTGCTCATGAACTAGCCCGAGGAGCTTAGATAACTTGTTTTGTATCTAAGAGCAAGATTTAGGACAGATATATAGTATTATTTTTGTATTTTGAACTACTAATATGTAATAAAAACTATCCTTTTTATCGATTTTTTTAACATTTCACAATTTATAAATAATATAAATATATTTCACAATTTTAATTAAAAATTATTTAAAAAAAATAAAACAATAACAAATTAATTATTAATAACAAAGTAATTAAAATGCCCATTTCAAATGCCACTTCCATAACATACAAGAAAACTTTCCTTTTTCACAAATCTTTCCCCTTTAGTGCACCTTTTTGTGTCGCTTTCGTGTGTCCCTTTTATGAGCCAAAAAAACAGACCATAAATGTATAAAAATAAGTGAAATGACACATTAGTCTAGGAACTCCAAATTTAAGGGCCCATAAATTTTCTAAACACTACATATTATATGCTACTTAATATTAGTTAAAAGTTCACCTAGCTCGGGCCTCTTCTACTAAGTCATATTTCCCATAATTGATTTTCTTATAATCCTAGAAGAAATGTTGATGAAGGGATTTTAACACACATTAACAGATCAAGAATTCACATACTCAAAGAAATCGAACATGCTTAAAGATAGAAGTTAGTAAAGCTTATATTCACTAAACATAAAGTTTGTTATACACTAGCTACTTTCTAGAAAATTGGATCAATATAATCAAAGAAATCTTTGAACTTCGTACTTCTCTATGATTTATTAAGGTGTACCTAATGGTTATGTTATATGAAATTTTCACGTGGTAGGAATGGATTTTCAGAAAAAAGCTATGAAAAATGACCGTGCACGTAGAAATGGGTAAGCAACATCAAGGAGTCTCTATCTCGAATGTATAAAACAAAAAAAACTACTAAGCTACTAGTTAGCCAAAAGTCAGATGACAGACCCAGATAATAAGTCAAGTAGAAGCACCTGTAACACCACGGTCTGACCCGAGTATTATTTAAGAAGAAAATAATAAACGGATCAGTATAGCTACAAATATCAAATAAAATGAGATAGGATAAGAGATATGCCAAAAACATATGATAAAAATAATGCCATACTGTGACAAGTATACATTTAACAACAACAAAAATCATACAATATCTCAAGAATCTCAAATACCAAAAAGAATGTCATATTCTTTATTTTATTCACCAAACCATAAATATTGATACAACTTATCAATATAAATCACAAAAATTGGTGAAACACAAATTCTAGAAATCATCAATTAGAAATCCAGAAAAACACAAAGGGGGGAGGCCTATCACAAACAGGAGCATGAAAACTCACCAACACGTGTATCACAAACGAGTCATTATCTCATGGTCTCTAACCATAGAGCCGGTACAACAACGTAGTATAATAACAGTACGCCCGAGGAACCTGAAACTCGAATAATTCTGAACATCAACGTAGTATAGTAACGGTACGCCCGATGGACCTGATACTCCAATAATTCGGAACAACGATGTAGTATAATAGCGGTACGCCCAATGAACTTGATAAGATGAAACAACGATGTAGTACAATAACGGTACATCCGATGGACCTGATAAGTCTGTACATCGACGTAGTACAATAACGGTACATCCGATGAACCGAACACCATAAAAGAACATGGGTCACTACCCATAAAAATGAGTCGAAAAATCCAAAGAATGGTCAAAAGACCATAGGTCGTTAGCCCATAAAAATGAGATGAAGCTCCATAAAATCGAGATATAGTCCCCCACGCGGACAAAGAGACGTCGCATATCGCTAGTCTAAACCATGAAAATGACCACCATTGATCAACAAAAGTGTGAATTACACTAAGCTAGTAAATAAATGAGTTTACGTTCATGTCGCATAACCACTGGCTTAATTTAAATATTTACGAACAAATTGTAGATTTCCACTCGAAAATTATCACAATGTATCAATCGAACAAGTCCAAGAATTAACCGATGAAGTAAATGCAAGCGTTTCATACCACTTGTTTTATTAAGCCGTTTAATTAGATCTCATACGAGTGAGGTAAAGGTTTGTATATACTAATAGGTTGGAAAGCGGGTTTAAAAACTGTGACGACCCGGAATTTTGAGCAATATCAATTTAATAATCTTTGTTAATAATTAAATTGATTTGATCATTTTACATTATTAATTGACAAGTTAAAATTCTTTTAAAGGCTAATAATAATAATTTGATAATATCTATTAACATTTTTCTTAACAACATAAAATTGGCAAGTTTAATTCTTTTGAAAACTAATAATATTTTAATTTGGGAATATTTATTTAGCAATTTAAAATTGGTAAGATTTATCTTTCAAAAGCTAATCAAAATGTTTTCTATTTATTATATATATATTGATATATATTATAAATAGGAAGTCTCTAATGCAATAAAAACTTTATATTCAAATTGTAATATATATGAATATATATATTATGGTTTGGATTGTGTTTCAAAAATTTAATGATTAAAAATGTTTCTATTTATAATGTTAAAATGTTTTCCAGTTGAAATGTATATATTCGTATATATATTAGAAATAGGAAAATATTGATTTGAATTTAATAAAGTGTTTTCAAAACTTTAATATATATAATTTGAAATTTGAAATTTTAACTTGACTCAATACTTTTGAAAATGATATTTGAGATTTAAATTTTAACAACAAAGTTAATTTCTTATTTAATATATATATATATATATATTAAGATTTTGTTTTAAATAATAATTAATTTGAAGTTCACTTTCAATTGTTTTTAATATTCTTTCATTTTAATTTTAACATAAGATAAGCTTATTTATATAAGATAAAAACATTTTATAATCTTGTGAATATTACATAATTACTTATATATAACTTAAATAAATTATAAATAAGAAAATAACAATTGAAAAACATTAAAAACACTTGTAAAACATTAATAAAACATTAAATAACACTTGTAAGTATTTTGAGCTCATTAAAGACATTTGTAAATATTAATTAAACATTAAAAACACTTGTACACTTTTTAATTTATGTTAGAGACATGTGTAAGTTAATTAGAACAAATAAAGAACAAGTGTCAATTCTCTTTACTTAATTTAAAAAAAAAATATGATAAGAAGAAGAGTTTTATTCTTCAGCTAAAATCCTTTTCTTCATTTCAACAAAATGAATGCAAATCAAAAATCTGGAAAAAAACAAGAAAGAAGAAAACTTTAAAAGAAATCTGAAAACTGTAAAGAAATCTGGAAAATCTAAAACAAGAAGAAGATAGCTGGTTATTTAAAATCAAGGCAAGCAAGTTTAATAAGCAACAAGGTGTAAAACATCAACATGCAGAACTAGAAATACAGCAGCTAGATTAAATTCATCATGCAGATTGAAATTTCAGAGCCTGGAAAACAAAATAACAGTTTCTGTCTTCTGCATTATAAGGTGAGTAAATGACTTTTTTTTAAAACAGTTTAAATCCTGATTTCAACTTGTTATTGTGATGAATATTATGTTGTTAATGGAATATTTGAATTTAATTGAATTGCATGTCTGAATATATGGTTTGAATACATGTATAGTGTTATTATAGTTTCTGTGTGAAGAACAGGTGTAGATTTTTATAATAAAATCAATAACTCCATGTTGAATTCGAATTGACCTTTGATTTGTAAATAGAAGTTGTTTGTAATCAAGCAATCTATCATCCAAAAATAGTTACAAGTTTTTAAAATGAATAATTGGTTCTAAATCTTTTAATTTGCAGTAAAATTTAAATTGGGTCAAAATTTTATTATTTCAATTTTAAGTTTGAATTACATAATTGGATTCGTGATGCTAAATCGTGATTTTTGAGGCTTGCATCATGATTTTTAGATCAGTTGTTGAAGAGAATTTTCGAACTGAATGTTGTGGACAATTCGACCAATTGGTGGCGAACGACGGCGAGTTTGACAGCGAGGTTGAGCATGATGGTCGAGGGAGTGTCGTTGATCGTAGGAAAAATACTTTGGGAATTTATAGTTGTTCGTGTTGGCCAGAATTGATTGAGTTAGGGTTTTATACCGTGAGTTGGATGTCGATGTTAAATTGGGTTTCGCGGCATCAAAGCACAACCGGAGGCGATCGCGCGTGGTGCCGTAGGTTCTAGGCGTCGTGGGGGAGCTACGGCTAAGGTGGCGGGGTTTCTCGAGGTTGGAGTTGCCGTGGTGTCGACATTCTGATGATGCTGGGTTCGAACTGTTGCGTTTCAGAGAGTTGAATTTTGATTTTCGATCGACGCTTGATTTCTGGCTTTCGCGAAGTGTTGTCGTAGTCGAGTGCGACTTATTGGATGCCGGAGTGGAGTTCAATGTTGGCCAGGGGGTTGGTGCACGTTGATGTGCACGGTAGCGTGCATCAGGATTTGGGTTTTGGGGAAGAAATCTGGAGGCTTTAGTTTGTTTCGTGTAATCTGATGTTTTTCTCGAAGCAAGGTGTAGGGTTGGGGGTAACTCGGGGTAAATGCGGGTTTTAGTAGGGTTTTGCTCGGGTTTATTTGTTGAGCAGGTTTTAGTTTGGTACAGGAAGTTTTAAAATTTAACTGCAATGTTTTAAAAAGTTTGAAACAAAGAAATTTGATTCTGGAATAAAGTTTTAAAACAAAAGTAAAATAAATTTTACTTATAAAACTAACTGGTTTCAAAATTAAATTTTAAACAAGTTTTATATATATTAAAATATGAAAGTTTTAAAAATAAAATAAGTGAATTTTTGAAATAAAGTTTGTATTAAATTTTATTTAATAACTTTGGAAAGTTCAAAGATTTAAAAGTTTTAATTTGAATGTTTAAATTATTTTAATTATAATTGATTTCTAATATATTATATTTTAAATAAATTTTAGTGATTAAGAATTTGGTAATCAATTATAATAAAGATTATCTTAAGTAATTTAGAATTTTGATTAATTAAGGATAAACAAATATATGAAGATAATTAAGATAATTAAACTATTATTAATAATTAAAGTATTATTGGTTAATAGAAATAATCTAATTAAGATAATGATTTTCATAATTAAGAATCTTTATAATATAGTAAGTTAAAGAATCATTTAATTAAACTTAAATAATTAATTAAATAATTAACTAAGTAATTAATTAGTGATTAATTAAGATAATCACTTATGGATTAATCTACTATAATTACTTGGTGAAGTAATTAAGTGATTAATTACTGGAGGTTACTAAGTAAAGATAATTTTTTTATGAAAGTAATTAGGTGGAAGTGATTAGTGGTTAATCATTTGTGTTATTAATTAAAGAATTAATTAATATAAGTAATTAAAGGTTTAAATTATTTAATTAATGGTTAATTAATAAAAGGATTAAGAGTATTTAATAATGTGATTAGTTACTTGTTAAAGTAATTAATTAAGAAAGAAATTTAATTAATGGAAGTAATCATTAATTAATGGAAATAATTAATTAATTGTTAATTAATAATTAAAGGATAATTAATTTATAATTAAGTTTTGATTACTCAATGTAATTAAAAAGAAATTAATTAAATGTGATTAATTAAAAGTAATTAATCAAGAGTATTTAATTAAAAGTAATTAATCAAGTGTGATTAATTAAAAGGTGATTAATCAGGTGTGATTAATTAAAGGATAATTAAGGAATAAATATCAAAATAATTGAAGAATAATTAATCAAGTGTGATTAATTTAAAGGGTAATTAAGAGATAGTTACTTGGTATAATTAAGAAGTAATTAATCAAGATGATTAATTAAAATTGTAATTAAGGAATAATTACTTAAAGCAATTAAGAGATAATTAATCAAGGATGATTAATTCAAAGTGGATAATTAAGTGATGTTTAGTTAATTAATTTGTAATTAATTAATGAATATATAAGTTGGATTGATAATAATCCAAGTGATTAAGTAAGGAATTAATTTAACTAAGGATTAATTAAATTAATTAAGTTTGTATCAAACTTGTTATAGATGATTAACGATTGGATGATAAATATCATTGGATGAGTTAATGATATTTGATGATATCGAATGTCATTGGTTGATATGTACTGATATGAATGTGATATATCTGAGATGTCATATATATGCTGCTTTGTGATATGTGTGGTTGAATTTGATAATAATGAATTATCTATCTGTGTGTTATGTATCATTTATTTATATAAGTGATATTCTGAATATCTACTGTTTAAACCCTTAAGTACAACTTGGACGCTAAAATGGCGTTTGGATTCGGTAAGGGATCGGGTTTCCATATTTGGATATTCGAAAACCACATCGATCCAAAATAAATGTTAGGTCGTGAATCCAAATGGAGTGCAAGTGAAGACTCGAAGTGTAGGAACTATTCGTCAGTATAACTCTAGGGGTTATTCCGAGATGAGTTTGACGAAAATAGTACTTACAGGTTCGAGATGGTGATTCAGAGTGCAAGGGCTATGGTCGTTGACTCTGAGGGTGATTTCAAAATGAGTGCAACGAGATAGTGCCTTCGGTTCCGTTCGAACCCGGAACGGACTTGTATGGATTGAATGCTTTCAGAACATCGTCAGGTGGACGATGAGCATTCTAAGATAAATGTGTCCTATAAAGGTAATCGTAGCCTCAAGCCTCATCAACCGGGAATGGCTAAAACAGGGGAGGTGCAACAAGGTTAAGTGGGTCATGCCCAAGTAGGATGAGATTTACCCCTGTCTAGATGTCCCTTTTTTCGGCTGTGTGGGCGGTTGGATCTGCAGCCGACTGCGGGGTGGTCTTGTTCGGAACTTTTCAGTAAGGAATGGTCCCGGCCTTGTGTTGCAGGGGATCGGGAGTGGTCCTTGGTACGGTGATCTAAGCCACGTACTGTGACGGACGGTACCCCAGTAGCCCTGCCATTGATGGAAACCCATTGTTCCTATGAGACCCTACGGTTTTGTTTGTATTACCCACTTTTGTGGCTAGTAGCTGGAATTTAATAGATGTAACAATTTCGGCTATTTCATATTTACTTGAAAACCCTAGACACTATTATAATATCACTGGATTTCCTATCAAATGTTTTGGTTAGCGTAAGGTAAAAACTTTTCCATGTTTATGTGTGGGAAGTCTTACGTGATACCTTTATTTTCAAAGGATTTTCTAAAGTTAAGCAATCTTAAACCGTTTACTCACACCAGACCCCTGTTTGACCCGAGTGTTTATTTTTTGTTTTATTAAACTCTTGGGTACTCATAATACGTATGAGTAGTCAAGTGATTCAGGTTATCCTTGACGAATTATGGAGGAGCTTTGGAGCAAAAGGCTTCAACGCGTAGATATATAGATAGAGTTTCCGCTGTGTGTTATTCTGTATTGTTGTTCTTGTATTGTATATTAGACAGAAATGTTATAACTGTCTAAATTGAGATGTATAGTTGTGTACTCTGATGTATATGATACTATGTATATGTTATATATTATATTTCATTGGTTCCGCTGTGAGATTTTGATGTGTTGTTGTTCTTTCTTCTCTTTCTTTTCTTCTTCTATCCCTTTCTTTCTTAAATAGGGATGCATCTTTCTGGCGATTGAGAGTCGGGTCGCTACAAAAACAAGTTTTGTATTAAAAATAGTGTTGAAATCATTTTTTACGAAAGAGTTTGAGTATTTACTACTAGTATATAGACCTTTGCATTTTAAAGTGACAAATCATAGAAATGATTGTAGAAACAATCAATCACCAGAAATTCACAAACGAAAACGTGAATCAATCCATAGAAATTGATATCAAATCCATCAAAGTGGATATTTCCAAAAATCCAGAAGTAGTCATCAAAGTCGATAAAATGACGACGACCAATCGGATCGACCAAAAAATCGATATAATTGGAAACTTATCAAAAATAAGCAAGATTGCTGAAATTAGCAGCTCCAGACATCTCGCAGAAGTCTGAGCTGAAAGAATGGAAATTTTATTCCAGATCGCCCAAACGTCTGGGAAGTAAGCTCAGACATCTGAGCTGATGGTCTGGAATTTTATTCCCGTAGCTCCAAACATCTGACCTTAATACCAGACGTTTGAGCTGAAGCTCAGAGCAGAAATATGCTAGGCCAATGATGGCCAAATTATCTCAAAAGCGACCGAGCAAGCAACGATGGCTAGGGATTTATGCCAAGTGACAACTCAGTCCTATGGGCTCTTCAATACACTCCAAACACCATGTAAAAACATCCAATGTAGGATTTTCATAGGTTTTTACTTCAAAATATCAAAGATTGAAAAATTCACCAATCCAATTCAATTCAAAGCAAATGAATATGAAATAGGTGTTAGAAATTCATACCTAACAACTATTAAAGGTATAGACATAGATGTGAGTTCAAGAAATCACCTTTAAACCCAAAAACACAAGTGAGAAGCTATAAAACAAGGCAAGATTTACCACTCTTCAGTTTCAACTCAAGAAGCTTCAATCTAAGCTCATAAGAAAATATTTCCTAAGTTAGGTTTTAGGAATTTTTGAAAATGGAAGAGGGATTGAGATGGAGAAGATGAAGAGGATGCTTACCTAACTTCTCCTTGCTTTCTAGAAACTTGAATTTGAATTTTCTAGCAAAACTAGGGCTTAGGAATTTTGAATCTTCTTTTTTTCCCCCATTTTTACTTTAGCTTGAGAGTATCAGGAAATGAGACTGAATGAAGAGGAGAGAGGGTGGAGTTAGGGCATTATGTTAGGTTAATGGGCTGAAACCCAAAACCAAAGCCTAATAGAAAAATAACAAAATTCTACTCAACTCCAAGCATATCGATGTTTATACTCAAAAAGCCTGTAAACGCCGTTTTGAACTCAATGGAAGTAGTCTCGAGTCCTAATACGACCGTTTACAAAAATTAGAATTTTGGACTTTAATCCGACTAATGATGCTATATTTAAATAAAATATTCAAATATACAATCATAAAATATGCAGGTTGTTGCAGACTCCCCTCTTAAAGAAATTGCGTCCTTGTAATACGGTAACAACCCGGAATTTTCTCCAACTTATAATCATCGTTAAACGGTTTATGGATATAGCAAATTGCTGTTTGGAGTTTATAAAACCCGGTTTAAATTTCTTTCGGTTAAATTTGATGAAAGTGGTTGCGGGCTTTAATTGAATTTGGCCCACTTATTTACTTTGATGCCGTGTTATATTCAAAACCTTCTCCTCATTTTACATCATCAATTATCATTGGTAAACCCAGAACCTAAAAACAAAAGAAAGAGAAAAGTCAAAAGCCGGCCCCTTTTTAATTTCTCTAACCCGTTCCTCTTTTTAAATTTTTTTTTCATTCGTTTGAAAACCCAAATAAACGAGAGAAAAATAAAAAATAAAAAATGGCGGCCTCCTTTCGTTTCGAAGATGCCGACCATCAATCGATGACCTCGACCTCCTTTTGGCGATTGACGCACCTATCTGTTGGCGGCTACATCAATTTGATCGAGTCCGACTTCGTGTGCTTGGATGTCCGCTCGTTCAATCTTCGGCAAATAGGGTTTTCGCAAATTCGTAGGCCTCGAATTCGTGCTCTTCAAAAACAAAGGTGAGTGATTCTATCTCACTCACATCTAGTTCAACCGTGTTTCGGCCATTCGATTTGTGTTTTTATGTTGTTGATTTTGGTCTCTATGACTTCATCCACTGAAATGGTTTCTGGAGTTACTTGAATTTGTCGAGTACTTTTGGCCTGATGTTTGATTAGTTGTAGTTGCCGACGATGTTACTGTTCATATAGGAATTGAACCCCTATACATTCGTTCGTATATGAGCATTTGACTTCATCAATTTATTATCTCGGCTGTATGATATTGTTCTAATATTCGGGATGATTTTTGACTTTGGATTGGAATCTGTAAACTTTATTTTGTGAAAAAAATTTTAGATTAGAATTCACGTTGGCGTTGCAACTGCTTTCAGTTTTGATTTCGACCTTTAATTGTTTTGAAACTGTTGATCTATGATTTGATGGAATTCATCGGTGTATTTTGTTTCGGCCACATATTGCAGTCTTCCACTTGATTTTCAGCTTTGAATATTTCAAACTGGCTATTGATTTTCTAGCACCTGAAATTGTGATCTTTGATGTACTTCGAACTTGTAGTTGAATATCTCAACACACGTACGTATTTTCTTTGTTTTTCATAACAGTTTACAATCATGTCTAACTTTGTGCATTTCTCTTGATGTGTCTCTTCCTGTATTTGCATTGCTATTAACCCTATGCACTATGTCATCGAGTCTGATGCATGTCGCTATGTATTTTCTATTCACTTATGCATCCTTCTGTGATGCAATGATGTGTTGCCATACTCGAGCTTGCCTGTGTGTTCTGGGCACTTGCTATTGGGTTTGATGCAATTCTTTGTGTGTTGTTGCTTCACCATTGTGTGTTGATGTACTTGTTGTTATACACCTTATGTTGTACCAAATTTTACTGTGTCACTTGTAGTTGCATTAGTGATGCAGTTATATGCTTGTACCACTTGCTGTTTCGACTTGGGATTGCACTGTTACTGTTTGGTAACGTAGTTCATATTTGCTTTTAGTCCATTGTTTTGATGCCATCACTGAATTCGATGCCTACCTCTATGTATACACATATACATACATATGTACATGCTAAAACTACTTTTGTTCTTCGACCCTATGTAGTTCTGGACTGCACTTCTTTTACTGTCCCTATTGCATCTG
Organism: Allium cepa; assembly: GCA_030765085.1. Taxonomy (NCBI): domain Eukaryota; kingdom Viridiplantae; phylum Streptophyta; class Magnoliopsida; order Asparagales; family Amaryllidaceae; genus Allium; species Allium cepa. The sequence goes on along the minus strand of CM060939.1, from coordinate 178,319,885 downwards.
TATGCACCATTGTGTTACACCATTGTCTTGTCTCAAATTTGGCCTGGTACTTTGCTACACCACTGCCCTTGTGTACATGTTGATGAATCTCATGTGTATACCTGAATCTGGTATAACTCGAGCATTCCCTCTTCACTGCATATGTTTTGAGTCACTGTTGCATTCATTAGACTTTGCATTTGTTTGCATTTATATGCATTCTTGTAGACTTTGGTTATCCTATATGCTTGCTGTCGGTTTTGGTGCATTTTGCCTCTGTTGCTCGAGTATATGAGCAGTTTCATATATTTTGGCCATATCTCTCTCTTGCTGTCACCTTATTCCACTGTGTCTTCCTGTTGGTACCACTGCCATTATTTGTTTGTTAGCACTGTTTCATCATGTCACTGCCATGTGCATTTGGATTGATTTTTGTATTACACTTGAGTTGAATCCGATGACTCGGGTTTGATCTTGTGTTTGGTTGTGAATTTTCATTGGGTACATCATCACTGTAGTGGCAAGGCAGTGCACGCAAGCGTGAACTGCAGCCACACGGTATTCATTGGGTACATCATCACTGTAGTGGCAAGGCAGTGCACGCAAGCGTGAACTGCAGCCACACGGTATTGCTTTTATTGATATTCTAATTGCTTTTGATTTTTGGATCTTTTGCGTATTTCATATGTTGTAGTGGCGAGGCAGTGCACGCGTGCGTGTACTGCAGCCCTACTTGAATTAATATTTTAATTGATATTTAAATGTTTTGAACTGTTTTGTTTATTTCAATTCAATATTCTAAACTAAATTCTGATTTGGTTTAATTACTGTCGTCTATTCATTATTTGATTATTATTGCTTCTGTGCACTAATAACTGAGTTTGAATTAGACTGACCTGAGTATTATTTTCTTTTGAATTTAATACTCGGGTCAGACCGAGTATTTCAGGTTGTAGATATTCTGCTTTGGGTTGCTGCTAGAGCTATGAAGTTCTTTCATATCTTTTGGAGTAGTCGTCGTTATTTGTAGTAGTCTGTATGATTGTATAGGAAGATATGTATTCATGTATATTATATACGTTAATGTACTTGTATATGTAACTTCCTGAGTCGACTGTTGTAGTTGTATCATATGTACCGTGTCAAATGTATTGTAACTGACATCAGTTATTGTATATATGAGAATTTCTGTTTTATCTGTGTTCCGCATTTATATTTATCTGTGTTATTATTTTATATTTGCTGTTCTAAACTATTATGAACCATCGTAGTTCGTTTTATACTGGAATTGGGGTATTTCGATGGGAGAAAATAAATCAGAGATGAAAAATGAAAGAATATATATATATATATATCACTCCTATCGAGATAACCAATACTAGTGTAAGGTCAACTATTGATGGCCGCTCCTCAACAGCCTTATTCTCCGTGCTAGTTGACAGCACTACACCGTAGTGTTCTTGGCTAGCGTGGGTATAGAGGTGGGGCGTCACATCTTGGTATCAGAGCCTGGGGTTTAGAACAAATATAAAACATAACTTAGATAGTACATGTGTTACAACTATTTGTCGACGTTTTATCTCTCATGTTTGCATATGATTGTCTTTGAATTGTTAGGTATGAATTCCTAACGCTTATTCAGATGCATTTGATTTTGAATTCTTGTGTTTTCGGCTTTGATCTGATTTAGCCGATGATTGATTTTGTTCGAATCTCAGCGATTCTGAACTTGATATTTTATGTTTTCCTCGGCTTGATTTCCATTCGACTTCGGTCACTTTGTTTTTGAGAAATTTCTAATTTCTTGATTTCCAAGACTCTGACTTTTGTTTGCCGTTGAATTCTTTGTTGATGATGTTGAATCGTTTTGTACTCTATTATGGCCATTAATGTTGACTACGGCATTGACTTGATTTTTATTTTTGTTAAAGTCATTTATGCATTTATGCTCGTTTTGTTTCATTATTCCATTTGTCAATCGATTCTTCTTTTCTGAATTAGTTGTTGTCATCTTTGTCGACTTTGAAAACTTCTATTTCTGGAATTTTTGGATATTCCTACTTTGATGGATTTAGAATCGAATTATTTGGATTTTATTCACATCTTCGAATGTGAATTTTAGTGAATTGATTTGATTTCCAAATTTAATCGATTTTTGATTATTTCTCGGTTTGTTGCTATCATTTATTAGCAACTTTGATGACCATTTCTTCGGAATTTTTGTGAACATACCCTTCGATGAATTCGGTATCGATTTCTTTGGATTCTATTCACGTCTTCGTATGTGAATTCTTGTGATTGATTGTTTCTACAATCATTTTTGTGATTTGTCACTTCAAAAATATAAATGTTTCAATACCAGTAGTAAATATCAAACTCTTTTCCTAAACCATTTTCCAATCTATTAGTATATACAAACCTTTATTTCACTCGTATGAGAAATCTAATTAAACGGCTTAGCAAAACAAGTGGTATGAAACGCTTGCGTTTACTTCGTCGGTTAATTTTTGGACTTGTTCGATTAAACCACTTGTGACATTTTTCTAGTGAAGATCTACAATTTGTTCGTAAATATTTAAGTTAAGCTAGTGGTTATGGGACATGAAGCTAAACTTTTATATTTACTAGCTTAGTGTAATTGACACTTCTCGTTGATCTTGATGATCGCTTTATGAATTAGACTAGCAATTGCGCGATGTCTCTTTCATTGCAAGGTTAGACTAGACACCACTTGTGTGATTCCACTCACGCATACCTTTTTGCTTTTTGGTTAGTCTTGACCTCAATCTGTGTGATTCCATTCACACATGCTTAGTGTAATTGACACTCCTCGTTGATCATGATGATCGTTCTGATGGTCAGACTAGACACCACTTGTGTGATTCCATTCACACATACCTTTCTGCTTTTTCGTTAGTCCTGACCTCAATCTGTGTGATTCCATTCACACATGCGGGGTAGCTCCCCATGGCCTTCGGACCGTCATGTGATAGGCCTCTTTCCCTTTTTCTGTGATTTCTAGATTCCTTATGTTGATTTCTGGAAATTTTATGCTTCACCTATTTTTGTGCATTGGTGAATTCATATGTTATTGATTTGTCATGAGTACAAATTTGGGGTATGATACCTCTTTGGATCTTTGAGAAGATTCTTGTGATATTGATTACCTCTTATCGGTTGATCTCCTGTTGATCATTATTTGCATACTTATAGTTGTATGTCAGTATGGGTATTTCATATTTATGCCATACCTCTTATCGGTTGATCTCCTGTTGATCATTATTTACATACTTATAGTAGTATGTCATTATGGATATTTTATGTTATGCCATATCTTTTATTCTATTTCATACTCCGTTCGAGTTTTCATACTCCGTTCGAGTTTTCATACTCCGTTCGAGTTTTCATACTCCGTTCGAGTTTTCATACTTTCATCTTGTGATTTCTGGATTTCTTGTGATGATTTCTAGAATTTGTGCTTCACCAATTTTCGGGATTTCTATTGATAAGTTTTATCAATTCTTGTGCATTGGTGAATTCGTGTGTTATTGACTTGTTATGAATACAAGTTTAGGGTACGATATCCTTTTCTATCTTTGAAAAGATTCCTGCGACATTTTCGACAAATGAAAATTCATTGGTATTATATTTTGATGCCGATTATTTCGATGAAATTTTGACGTATGTCGAAGTTGCTACGGATGTTGCTGCTTTAATCACGTGTTTTAAAAATTGTTTTAAATATAAATCAAAATTGTTTTCAGAATTTTTACGATTTGCGCTTTCAAAAGAATGAGGAAGCGATTTAAACGTTTCAGGAAAATCGAGGACTATGACCCCTTTCTTTTACTGATTCGCTTAATTCCGGACTTGTCCGTTTGAGAATGTAAAATGTTATTTATTTAAAATACACAATTTTGCACTTTCAAGGAAACGATGAAGTGAATTAAACGATTTAGTAAAACTCGTGGTTATGGGTCATGTGCGTTTGCTATTTCGGTTAGTTTCGGACTCGTTAATTGAAAATTTTGTGATTTGAAATTTGATTACTGTTATGGTAATTTCTGATTATCGTTTTGATAATCGGATGTTTGTAATTTCTGATTTATCGTTTTTGATAATCAGATATTTATTGTTTCTAATTATCGTTTGTGATAATTAGATATTTGTGGTTTAATTATCGTTTGTGATAATTAAACATTTGCAATTTGAGATTTAATTATCAATTGTGATAATTAAATATTTATGATTTGAAATTTGATTACCGTTGTGGTAATTTCTGATTATCGTTTTGATAATCGGATGTTTGTGATTTCTGATTTATCGTTTTTGATAATCAGATATTTATTGTTCCTGATTATCGCTTATGATAATTAGATATTTGAGATTTAATTATCGTTTGTGATAATTAAATATTTGTGATTTAAGATTTGATTATCGTTTTGATAATTGAATATTTGCTGATTTGAAATTTGATTCCCGATGTGATAATGCCTGATTATCGTTCTTGATAGTTAGATGTTTGTGTTTTCTAATTATCTTTGTTGATAATTAGATTTGCTGATTTTGCTGTTTTCTAATTATCGAATCGATGATTAGATATTGCTGTTTTGTGATTTCTGTATTCTGATTATCTATTTGATAATTGAATTTTGTTGAGAATTTGTGAATTTCTTTTATGAAATTAAAAGATTTCTTTGGTGTTTATATAGTACTACGCCGGTGTACCGGCTCAATTTTCTGCTATTCATGACATTTTCCACGTCTTCCAATTACGAAAATGCCTTAGGGATTTTCGATCCTTATTCTTGAGCAACCTTCTATTCACATCATTGCTTCGGGGGTGTAGCACCTTCGAAATAATGATGTTTTTCTCGTGAAAGCTCTATGGTTCTCAAATCCTATGGATTTCACTCCGGAATCCAGAGAATTCATCGAGCAAACACGTTCAGGCTTTCTCTTTCATGCTCTTCATGGTGAACTTCCTATTTCAAATTTCTTCATTCTGGGATAAAATGCTTTTATGGTTGTTACCTTTTGTCCATTTATTTCTTATGATTGCGAGGACGCAATTTCTTTAAGGAGGGGAGTCTGTAACAACCCGGAATTTTCTCCAACTTATAATCATCGTTAAACGGTTTATGGATATAGCAAATTGCTGTTTGGAGTTTATAAAACCCGGTTTAAATTTCTTTCGGTTAAATTTGATGAAAGTGGTTGCGGGCTTTAATTGAATTTGGCCCACTTATTTACTTTGATACCGTGTTATATTCAAAACCTTCTCCTCATTTTACATCATCAATTATCATTGGTAAACCCAGAACCTAAAAACAAAAGAAAGAGAAAAGTCAAAAGCCGGCCCCTTTTTAATTTCTCTAACCCGTTCCTCTTTTTAAATTTTTTTTTCATTCGTTTGAAAACCCAAATAAACGAGAGAAAAATAAAAAATAAAAAATGGCGGCCTCCTTTCGTTTCGAAGATGCCGACCATCAATCGATGACCTCGACCTCCTTTTGGCGATTGACGCACCTATCTGTTGGCGGCTACATCAATTTGATCGAGTCCGACTTCGTGTGCTTGGATGTCCGCGCTCGTTCAATCTTCGGCAAATAGGGTTTTCGCAAATTCGTAGGCCTCGAATTCGTGCTCTTCAAAAACAAAGGTGAGTGATTCTATCTCACTCACATCTAGTTCAACCGTGTTTCGGCCATTCGATTTGTGTTTTTATGTTGTTGATTTTGGTCTCTATGACTTCATCCACTGAAATGGTTTCTGGAGTTACTTGAATTTGTCGAGTACTTTTGGCCTGATGTTTGATTAGTTGTAGTTGCCGACGATGTTACTGTTCATATAGGAATTGAACCCCTATACATTCGTTCGTATATGAGCATTTGACTTCATCAATTTATTATCTCGGCTGTATGATATTGTTCTAATATTCGGGATGATTTTTGACTTTGGATTGGAATCTGTAAACTTTATTTTGTGAAAAATTTTTAGATTAGAATTCACGTTGGCGTTGCAACTGCTTTCAGTTTTGATTTCGACCTTTAATTGTTTTGAAACTGTTGATCTATGATTTGATGGAATTCATCGGTGTATTTTGTTTCGGCCACATATTGCAGTCTTCCACTTGATTTTCAGCTTTGAATATTTCAAACTGGCTATTGATTTTCTAGCACCTGAAATTGTGATCTTTGATGTACTTCGAACTTGTAGTTGAATATCTCAACACACGTACGTATTTTCTTTGTTTTTCATAACAGTTTACAATCATGTCTAACTTTGTGCATTTCTCTTGATGTGTCTCTTCCTGTATTTGCATTGCTATTAACCCTATGCACTATGTCATCGAGTCTGATGCATGTCGCTATGTATTTTCTATTCACTTATGCATCCTTCTGTGATGCAATGATGTGTTGCCATACTCGAGCTTGCCTGTGTGTTCTGGGCACTTGCTATTGGGTTTGATGCAATTCTTTGTGTGTTGTTGCTTCACCATTGTGTGTTGATGTACTTGTTGTTATACACCTTATGTTGTACCAAATTTTACTGTGTCACTTGTAGTTGCATTAGTGATGCAGTTATATGCTTGTACCACTTGCTGTTTCGACTTGGGATTGCACTGTTACTGTTTGGTAACGTAGTTCATATTTGCTTTTAGTCCATTGTTTTGATGCCATCACTGAATTCGATGCCTACCTCTATGTATACACATACACATACATATGTACATGCTAAAACTACTTTTGTTCTTCGACCCTATGTAGTTCTGGACTGCACTTCTTTTACTGTCCCTATTGCATCTGTATGCACCATTGTGTTACACCATTGTCTTGTCTCAAATTTGGCCTGGTACTTTGCTACACCACTGCCCTTGTGTACATGTTGATGAATCTCATGTGTATACCTGAATCTGGTATAACTCGAGCATTCCCTCTTCACTGCATATGTTTTGAGTCACTGTTGCATTCATTAGACTTTGCATTTGTTTGCATTTATATGCATTCTTGTAGACTTTGGTTATCCTATATGCTTGCTGTCGGTTTTGGTGCATTTTGCCTCTGTTGCTCGAGTATATGAGCAGTTTCATATATTTTGGCCATATCTCTCTCTTGCTGTCACCTTATTCCACTGTGTCTTCCTGTTGGTACCACTGCCATTATTTGTTTGTTAGCACTGTTTCATCATGTCACTGCCATGTGCATTTGGATTGATTTTTGTATTACACTTGAGTTGAATCCGATGACTCGGGTTTGATCTTGTGTTTGGTTGTGAATTTTCATTGGGTACATCATCACTGTAGTGGCAAGGCAGTGCACGCAAGCGTGAACTGCAGCCACACGGTATTCATTGGGTACATCATCACTGTAGTGGCAAGGCAGTGCACGCAAGCGTGAACTGCAGCCACACGGTATTGCTTTTATTGATATTCTAATTGCTTTTGATTTTTGGATCTTTTGCATATTTCATATGCTGTAGTGGCGAGGCAGTGCACGCGTGCGTGTACTGCAGCCCTACTTGAATTAATATTTTAATTGATATTTAAATGTTTTGAACTGTTTTGTTTATTTCAATTCAATATTCTGAACTGCATTCTGATTTGGTTTAATTACTGTCGTCTATTCATTATTTGATTATTATTGCTTCTGTGCACTAATAACTGAGTTTGAATTAGACTGACCCGAGTATTATTTTCTTTTGAATTTAATACTCGGGTCAGACCGAGTATTTCAGGTTGTAGATATTCTGCTTTGGGTTGCTGCTAGAGATATGAAGTTCTTTCATATCTTTTGGAGTAGTCGTCGTTATTTGTAGTAGTCTGTATGATTGTATAGGAAGATATGTATTCATGTATATTATATACGTTAATGTACTTGTATATGTAACTTCCTGAGTCGACTGTTGTAGTTGTATCATATGTACCGTGTCAAATGTATTGTAACTGACATCAGTTATTGTATATATGAGAATTTCTGTTTTATCTGTGTTCCGCATTTATATTTATCTGTGTTATTATTTTATATTTGCTGTTCTAAACTATTATGAACCATCGTAGTTCGTTTTATACTGGAATTGGGGTATTTCGATGGGAGAAAATAAATGAGAGATGAAAAATGAAAGAATATATATATATATATATATATATATATATATATATCACTCCTATCTAGATAACCAATACTAGTGTAAGGTCAACTATTGATGGCCGCTCCTCAACAGCCTTATTCTCCGTGCTAGTTGACAGCACTACACCGTAGTGTTCTTGGCTAGCGTGGGTATAGAGGTGGGGCGTCACAAATACTTAAGAAGAAAACAAAACATAACAACCGTAAAAGCATATCAACACAAAAGAAAATTTGAAGTAAAAAGTTCACCTTCAAGAGCACGAGAGAGTAAGTCCGGATGTGTTCGCTCGGTGAATTCTCTGGATTCCCAAGAACAATCCACAGGATTTGAGGACCATTGAACTTTCATAAGTGAGACATCTTTATTACGAAGACGTTTAACCTCCGTAGCAATGATATGAATAGGATGTTGCTTATTAGTCAAATTAGGTGAAACTTCAATTTCTTCAATAACACAGGGCTCAAGAATAGAATCGAAATCCCTATGGCATTTTCATAGTTGAGAGACGTGGAAAACATCATGAATAGTAGAAATTTGAGCCGGTAATAAAATGCGATAAGCCACGGAACCAATGCATTCGGTGATGGGAAATGGACCAATATATCGAGGTGTTAATTTTCCCGATCGACTGAAACGCACAACACCCTTCATAGGTGAAACACGAATAAACACCAAATCTCCCACAGAAAATTTTAAATTCCTTCTTTGGTTATCGGCATAGGGTTTTTGTCTACTTTGAGCTTCTTTCATCCTACGACGAATAAGGTCAATCTTTTCTGTGGAATCACGAATAAAATCTGGACCTAAAACTAGCTTCTCACCGACCTCAAGCCAACAAGAAGGAGATCGGCATGGCCTTCCGCAAAGTGCCTCGAAAGGTGCCATACGAATACTGTATTGGAAGCTATTATTATAGGAAAACTCAACAAGAGAAATATCATCTTTCCAACTTCCACTAAAATCAAGAACACGTGCACGAAGAAGATCTTCAGGAGTTTGATTCACACGCTTGGTTTGTCCATCGGACTAAGGATGATAAGCGGTGCTAAAATTAAGCTTCGCTCCCAAAGCTTTTTGAAGACTCTTTCAGAATCCACTAGTAAACAATGGATCACGATCGCTAACAATAGAAGTAGGAACTTCATGCAATTTAACAATTTCTCTAACATAGAGTTTGGCCAAAAGTGGTATGGTCCGATTAGACCGAACAGGAATAAAATGGGCGGATTTTGTAAGTCTATCAACAATCACCCATAAACTGTCATGACCCAAACGAGAACGGGGAAGACCGTCTATTAAGTCCATGGAGACCTGATCCCACTTCCAGACAGGAATATCTAAAGGTTGCAATAACCCACCGGGCCCTTGATGCTTAGCCTTGATGAGTTGGCAAGTCATGCAACGCTTATGAAGTCAGCAATATCAGATTTCATTCCATCCCAATAATAAAGTCGCTTCATATCTGCATATATTTTACTACTACCGGAATGAATGGTAAATTTAAAACGATGAGAATCTTCTAAAATGTCTTTACGAAGATCATTAATATTTGGCACGATAAGTCTACCAAATTTTCGAATGCCACCACGAGCATCGATTTCAAAGTCTTTCAAACTATCAATATTACTATCCCGACAACTTTGGCTAAGATGAGCCAATTCGGGATCATGCTTTTGAGCATCAAGAATGCAGTCTAAAAGAGACAGATGAGCCTCAAGGCTACATAAAACAAGAGATGAACATGAATCGGATTTGCAATCTCGAATCTCACAAGTGGACAAAATCTCGGGATCATTCCACTCGGATATCATCATGGAAACAACTACTTGTTGCTTACGACTCAGCGCATCGGCAGCACAATTCCCCTTTCCGGGAGTATAAAGAATATCAAGATCATAAGATGCAAGGAACTCGAGCCAACATTGTTGACGCAAGTTAAGTTCCTTTTAAGAAAATAAATACTTCAAAGATTTATGATCGGTGTAGAGAACAAATTTCTCTCCAAAAAGATAATGATGTCAAATTCTAAGGGCGAAAACAATAGCTGCGAGCTCTAAATCATGAGTGGCATATCTAGTGTCGGCAGGCTTTAATTGCCTAGAAGCATAAGCGATAACACGTTCCTTTGCATGAGAACGGCTCCCAAATCAACACGACTAGCATCAGTATAAACAGTAAAGTCTTGGTTCCCTTCAGGAATCACAAGAATAGGAGCATCAGAAAGGAGTTCTTTTAATTTCTGAAAAGAAGCTTCACATTTGTTTGACCAAATGTATTTAACTCCCTTCTTTGTCAAACTAGTAAGAGGTACGGAAATTTTAGAAATGTCTTTTATGAACCGACGGTAATAGCCCGCCAATCCAAGAAAGCTACGAATTTCCATCACACTCTCCGGTCTCTTCCAATTTTGAATCGCTTCAATCTTTGAAGGATCCATGGAAATTCCGGATTTAGAAATAATATTATCGAGACATTTCACGCGAGATTGTCAAAAGTGACACTTAGAAAATTTTGCTTTCAATTGATTGATCCTAAGAGTTTCCAATACAATCCGAAGATGTTTTTCATGCTCTTCCTCGGTTTTAGAATAAACAAGAATATCATCTATAAAGAAAAGAACAAATCGGTCGAGGAAGTCTTTGAAAACTCGATTCATAAGGTCAATGGAATAAGCTGGAGCATTTGTTAAACCAAATGGCATAACAAGCCATTCATAAGATCCATAACGAGTACGGAATGATGTCAAAGGAAAGCTATCCTATGGAATACGAAGCTGATGAAAACCGGTTGCTAAGTCTAACTGGGAAAAGACTTTAGCCCGCTAAATTAATCGAATAAATCATCAATCCGAGGTAAAGGACATTTATTCTTGATGGTGATATCATTAAGCTTGCGGTAGTCAACGCAAAGCCTAAGCGTACCTCGGATTTCTTTACAAAAATAGTTGAAGCTCCCTAAGGAGAGGAACTAGAACGAATAAATTGTTTTGTTTCCAATTCGGATAATTGTTTATGCATCTCTTCATTTTCCTTATTGGATATACGATAAGGAGGACGAGTGATAGGTAGAGCTCCAGGGATTAAATTAATTCTGTACTCAATTGCTCGCTTAGGAGGTAATCCTAAAATAGGCTCAAATACGTCGGAAAATCCATGAACAACGTGAATGAAGGAAATAACATCTTCCTCATCATCATTATCGTCATCATGAGGATTTAGAGAATATAAGGATGCTACCGAATTGGAATATGACTCATTAAGAACAATAGAAATATGCTTGACAGATTGACGATGTCGAAGATGAATAGTCCTCTCAGGACATAAGATATGGGCTTCATAACGGTTATAAGCCAATCCATTACCAAAATCATTCTGAAGCCTAAGTAGCGCATAACATACAAATTGGCTCGGAAAGAATAATCACATAAAATAATCTCGACATCTTTACAAAGTAAACTGAGTGTTGCGGATCCACCAACTGGATTCGCAATTCTCAAAGAAGTCATCAAGCCCATAAAATTTAAAGAAAATGTATCAACAAGTTCTTTTGATATAAAAGAGTGGGATGCACCCGTATCAAAAAGAACTCGAATAGGTTGATCACGAAACATAATAATGCCATCGAGGATAGAATGAGAATTACCTTGACCAAGAGAAGTGTTACTAGGGACATGAACAACATTTAGCTTTCCATCCTTCTTGCTTGAAAGTTTGGGACACAAAGATAAAAGATGACCCAAACTTTTGCAATAATGACAAAAGAGAGGTTTTGGACATCTATTAGCATAATGGTCCTTAGAACCACAATTGTAACATTGCCCACAACTTGAGGTAGGAGTCTTTGCTACAGAAGCTACTTGCTTCCCTTTCTTGTTGATATTAGGGCCTTTGACTTACTAGGCCTCTTCTTGTTTTTGTTGAAGTTCTGTTTGGCACCCACAACTTCAACGTCACTTTCTTTATCGGTCTCTTCAAGTCGAAGAGCGATATCAACAAGCTGATCAAAAGAAACCTCTAGTTTAAGGAGTAAAGGCTTTTTGAGGCTCTTATTCAAGCCATATACAAACCTCTAATTTTTCTTCAATGGGGTATTAATATACTCGACCCCATATTTAGAGAGAGATTCAAAAGATGCGACATAGTCTATCACAAAAGATTCACATTGAACAAGTTCAATAAAGCGCCGAGCTAAAGTCACTTTTTCAGCTTTCGGCATAAATTTCAACTTGAATCTTTCCCAAAATTACTCCCAACTAAGATCCGCTTGGATAATCTCCGAAATCAAAAGCTCATACCAATCTAATGCTCTTTCTTGGAGCATGCTAGAAGCTACTTGGACTCGAAGGAGATCAACGAGATTCATGCGACAAAAGATGCGGTCGCATGATTTAAGCCAAGCTTGGATTTCTATAACACTCTCGGATCCCTTGAATGGCCTTCCACTCAAATCGGTATAGTCTCCGCACAAGCATACAAACCCAAATCAAGGATGAGTAGGCCCAGGAATAGGTACGACAGCTTGAGCATTCTTTACGAGATCTAAGACCTGCTAGGCAGACATAAATACTCCATCCTGAGGAGTAGCACTGGATTGAACGGCGCTAGGACAGCCTGGTCTAACCATTTCTCTTCTTGAAGAAACAAAGAAAGAAAAAGAAATGTTATTCTCAGAATGAATATCAAAACAATCATGATTGATAAAATAAGGCATCATAAAAGGAAATAGGATAGAACAGTTCCTAAGACTCGAATTAAATCCTAAGGCATGATTCCTAAGAGAGACTTAGGGCGATGATCCTTGCTATAATATTCTATATTGTTCCGGAGTTTGGCTCTGATACCAAGCTGTGACGCCCCACCTCTATACTCACACTAGCCAAGGACACTACAGAGTAATGCCGTCAACTAGTACGAAGAATAAGTCTGTTGAGGAGCGACCATCCATGTAATTGGTTTGTGCAAGTACCGATATGTCAGATAGTATTACATGCATTTCGTTTCACGAGGAAAACCAACGTACCGATACAAACTCAAAATTGCTACACAATGACTATGTGATCTTCGAAAATGAATATAAAATAAACACAACATAAATCAATCACAGATATTCATATTACAAAGGCGGAAACAGATATGAATATAACACATAGAAGTGTACATCAAAGTAGTGGTCATACAAGATCCACTACATCACAAAAGAATAGGTACAAGTGCTAGACAAAAGAATATTATACATCGAGGAGTCTCTATCTCGAATGTATAAAATAAAAAAACTGAGCTAGTAGTTAGCCAAAAGTCAGATGACAGACCCAGATAAGAAGTCAAGTAGAAGCACCTGTAATACCTCGGTCTGACCCGAGTATTATTTAAGAAGAAAATAATAAATGAGATAGGATAAGATATATGCCAAAAACGTATGATAACAATAATGCCATACTATGAAAAGTACAAATTTAACAACAACAAAAACCATACAATACCTCAAGAATCTCAAACAATAAAAATAATATCATATTCTTTATTTTATTCACCAAACCACAAACATTGATACAGCTTATCAATATAAATCACAAAAATTGGTGAAACATATATTCTAGAAATCATCAATTAGAAATCCAAAAAAAACATAAAAGGGGGAGGCCTGTCACAAACGGAAGCATGAAAACACACCAACATGTGTATCACAAACGAGTCGCTATCCCATGGTCGCTAACCATAGAGCCGGCACAATGACGTAGTATAAAAACAGTACGTCCGAGGAACTTGAAACTCGAATAATTTTGAACATCAACGTAGTACAGTAACGGTACGCTCAATGGACCTGAAACTCCAATAATTCGAAACGACGATGTAGTACAATAACGATATACCCGATGAACCTGATAAGTCGGAAAAATGATGTAGTACAATAACGGTACATCCGATGGACCTGATGAGTCGGAACATCGACGTAGTACAATAACGGTTCATCCGATGAACCGAACACCATAAAAGAACATGGGTTGCTAGCCTATAAAAATGAGTCGAAAACTCCAAAGAACGGTCAAAAGACCATGGGTCGTTAGCCCATAAAAATGAGACGAAGCTTCATAAAATCGAGGTATATCCTCTACGCGGACAAAGAGACATCGCATATCACTAGTCTAAACCATGAAAATGATCACCATTAATCAACAAAAGTGTGAATTACACTAAGCTAGTAAATAAATGAGTTTAGGTTCATGTTCCATAACCACTGGCTTAACTTAAATATTTATGAACAAATTATAGATTTCCACTCGAAAATTGTCACAAGGTTTCAATCGAACAAATCCAAGAATTAACCGACGAAGAAAACACAAGCATTTCATACCACTTATTTTACTAAGCCGTTTAATTAGACTTCTCACACGAGTGGGGTAAAGGTTTGTATATACTAATAGGTTGGAAAATGGGTTTGAAAATAAGCTTTGTATTAAAAATAGTGTTGAAATCGTTTTTTGCGAAAGAGTTTGAATATTTACTACTAGTATAGAGACCTTTGCATTTTAAAGTGACAAATCACAGAAATGATTGTAGAAACAATCAATCACCAGAAATTTACATACGAAAACATGAATCAATCCATAGAAATCGATTTCAAATCCATCAAAGTGGATATTCCCAAAAATCCAGAATGAAGTCATCAAAGTCGATAAAAGGACGATGACCAATTGGATCAACCCAAAAATCGATATAAATGAAAACCTATCAAAAACAAGCAAGATGGATGAAATTAGCAGCTCCAGACGTCTGGTGGTTCTCATAGACATCTGAGCTAAAATACTAGAAATTTTATTCCAGATTGCCCAGATGTCTGGGAAGTAAGCTCAGACATCTGAGCTGATGGTCTGGAGTTTTATTCCCGTAGCTTCAGAAGTCTGACCCTAATACCAGACGTCTGAGATGAAGCTCATAGCAAAAATATGCTAGGCCAATGATGGCCAAATTATCTCAAAAACGATCGAGCGAGCAATGATGGCTAGGGATTTATGCCAAATGACAACCCAGCCCTATAGGCTCTTCAGTACACTCCAAACACCATGTAAAAGCATCCAATGTAGGATTTTCGTAGGTTTTTACTTAAAAATATCAAAGATTGAAAAATTCACCAATCCAATTCAATTCAAAGCAAATGAACATGAAATAAGTGTTAGGTATTCATACCTGACAACTATTAAAGGTATAGACATAGATGTGAGTTCAAGAACTCACCTTTAAACCCAAAAACACAAGTGAGAAGCTATAAAACAAGGCAAGATCAACCACTCTTCAATTTCAACTCAAGAAGCTTCAATCTAAGCTCATAAGAAAATATTTCCTAAGTTAGGGTTTTGGAATTTATGAAAATTGAAGAGGGATTGAGATGGAGAAGATGAAGAGGATGCTTACCTAAGCTTCTCCTTGCTTTCTATAAACTTGAATTTGAATTTCGTAGCAAAACTAGGGCTTAAGAATTTTGAATCTCCTTTCTTTCCCCCATTTTTACTTTAGCTTGAGAGTATTAAGAAATGAGAATGAACGAAGAGGGGAGGGGTGGAGTTGTATTATGTTGGGTTAATGGGCTGAAACCCAAAACCAAAGTCCAATAGAAAAATAGAAAAATTCCACCTAACTCCAAACATATCGATGTTTATACTCAAAAAGGTTGTAAACGTCATTTTGAACTTAATGGAAGTAGTCTCGAGTCCTAATACGACAGTTTACAAAAGGTATCATTTCGGACTTTAATCCGATTAACGATGCTATATTTAAATAAAATATTCAAATATAAATCATAAAATATGTGGGTTTTTACAATATTACTAAAGGTTACTTACTAATACCTTGATTTAAAATGTAAACTGAGGAGATAAAGAGCGTAAAAATAAAGAGGCAAAGTTTAGAGTGGTTCGATCTAAGATTATCTATGTCCACTATGAGTAATTTCTTATTACTTTGCTTCTATCACAACAATTTAGATCATAAGAAGTAATAACAAGAGAGTAAATGCTTGAAACCTAATGTCCTTCAACCCAGTAAGAATTCATGCCTTGGTATATTTACAGTTGCTGAAGTTGATGCTTGAGTGGCTGAGATTGTGTTGATCAAGCCCATGAATTGCTTTAGGCCATTGATAGATGTACAATGTTGATGCATATGTCAGTTATCATGTCAGTTGGTCTGTATGGTTCAGAAGAGCACAGCTGGTATGCCATACCGTGAGCATGCTTAGAGTGGGGGTAGGCAGCATCAGATTAGGGAGTGGTTGTAGTGGAGGTTCTTTAGTAGCAACAAAGGACATGAAGTGGTTACTGCATGGTGACGCTTTTGTTAGATGAACAATATTTTTTTGTGTTAATCTTTTCTGGGAAGCATGAACATGAAACTTCTCTAGGCGGTAGTAGTTTAGTGCTTGTAGCTACGGCTGAATGCTCCAAAGGAGTTGGTGCATGTAGGTGGATGAGGTAGGTACGGGCGATGGAGATGTCCAGTGGTTGACTAATGGATGGGCCAATCGACTGTAGAGGAGCCCCTCGAAGGCAAATTTGTCATGGCCTAATCATCTGGTGCCAATAGGGGAGATACTTGTTTGATGCATGCATCGGTGCAGGCAGGGCATTCCTTGAGAGAGCCCTATATTGTCTGGGCCGGTTAGGGAACAATGCTAAGCAAGTAAGTTAGGTATCAGGTAGGTGCAGTGCATGGATAGGCCATTTCCATCTGAATTGGGGTTAATCAAATTGCTGGATCATGAGGATATGCGGGTCAAGAGGAATACAACCTTGATGGTACAAGTCGCATTGATGATGAAGGTTGGCCTAGTTCACACTTGCAAGAAATTTGAGCCACATTTTTCCCTCTACATCCGGGCCAATGTGCGGGTGTGGGCTTTTCATTCATGCATTTAATGCAATTACTCATGTCGTTGTGCAATTAATAGTTGGTGGTTTTCTTTCTCAGATGCCACAGGCGTAATGTGCTATTTTGACATGGTGAAGTGAAAGTTGCATTGATGACACATGGATGGTTCGAATCGTTTCTTACATGGATGATCAGACGACTGACTTATATAAACACCCCTTCACTATCTTCTCATTCTTTACTATGAACTCAAATATTTTTTCCATTAAAGATTAAGAAAACTCAATCTTCCTTCATCTCTCTCAACTAACAACTACTTTTTTTCTTAAATTAGAAACAGCTTTTTGTATCAATCCATTTTGCTTCTATTATCGTGCTTTCATTGGATGTCCGATTGTGTTTAGTTGTCAAATAATTTCATGCTTTCTTGCTCTTTTGCACCATTGCTTCCTTCTCCTTTTCACTTTCACAAATGGTCACTGGGACATTAACTTGAGTGTTGCCATTGATGAACTTTAACTATATACTACATTCAACGACCACCGTGGCATTACCAACGGTGATCGTTTAACATCGGTAACCTAAGCAGGTTATGCCAAAACTTTTGAGTTCGTTTGAACTGTCCCTACCCCCATTAGAATAAGAAGATGGCAAGTTGAGTTTACCCATGAATATGGCCAAGCACTAGGTTGGTTAAGATGCAGGCCACACGACAATATTGAGTCTTAGTTTAAGGCTTGGCCGACACCTTGTTGTATAGGTATGCACCGCATGCATTAGTTAGTGGATGGAAACTTGCCCTCGAGCCTTGTTAATGTTTAAGGAGGTTGGGGTGGTTCTGTAACCTAGGTTGTTTGTTTGTTAATTGTGGATGACTGAGGCTGCTTCTACAAGCGGGCAAGCTCCCTTTCTGTGCGCTTTAAAAGTTCAGGAGGACACGGTCAATTTAAATCGTTCTCTATCCTCCTACGACTGTGAGAACATCAACCCCATTTATCCCGTAGTTGGAGACCGAGCCAACCATCCCTCCAAGCGCTACTTCACGTGGTCACTGGCTTATATTAAGAGCTGGAAAACACCCCTCATGCCCATTTTTTCTTAGGTTTCTAAAAGCGCATCAATTAAAACCATGGCAACTCATCCCGAAAGAAGCCTACAAGTGAGGCTCCATATTGTTTACCACTACCTAAATATTCCAGAGCTGGACCCATTCTTGATTATGTTAATCTTCAAGTTGTGTAAGCAAGATAAAACTGAAGCAGGCAATTATTAATATCTTCAGGGGATCGACAAGCCCCCATATTCTTTGGTCTGCTAAGTAAGGTATTGGGATATCCGAAGCTCAGAAGGGCGAATAAGAGATTCTGTTGTGTAACTACTTCTTCGTATCAGCTACCATCAATCCGACCCTCACAATGCGAGCCTTCTGCGTGCATGGTATGCTTCCTACTTATCGAATTTTCCTTATGACTTTTTAAAAAAAATTATAACCATTGCTCCTTCTCCTGTTGTAGTGAACCCTACTAAGGCTAGTTTAGGCGCCCACCTATATGAGAACTACATCCACTAGATAAAGGCGATTAAAGCTAACATTGGGAACTTGGCGATGAATTTGAAAATTTAGAACCTCTATTGGGTGGGGTTTCATGGACCAAGGACGATGATGGAAAGTGGAAAATCATTGCCTACGCCCCAACCATATGACGAGCTAGACCCACCATAGTCATGATTAGGAAACAACCTATAGTGGCATCCTAGTTGGACATATAGGAAGAGGAGGAAACTACCACATAGACCTGGGTTATAATGGTGAGTGAGAGGCATATAACCCGGCACTCTTAGAGGATGTTGTGATTCCGGACCGAGATTCCATTATTGACTGGTCTTTAAATTATTCTGGCATAGTAGGGACATTGGAGGAGAAAAGGATGGGGATTGGTTGTAAGAGCGAGATACACCAAAAAGTGAAGGTACCTCCTTTGAGACCCCTTCTATATGCGGGTCTTCGACCCTGGTAACCCACACTGTGCTCCCCGGTACATGAGAAATCGAAAGGGCACAAACTAGAAGTAGCAGCATATAGTCTCTTCGCTAGCCATTTGTCAGGAGGCAGTAGGGAGACCCAGTGAGGGTGTCCTAGTTTTGCATTACTTTATTTCACTATTTCTTGACATTTATTAACTCTTTGCCTTGTTTGTCATTGCAGTGGTCCACCTAAACTAATAACAAATGACAGAAATTGGTGACTAGTTCCCACCTACAAATGTCAGTCAGTTCTCAACTTAACCTTTTAGGGGATAGTATCCCCTTGGTTGGGTCATTCCTGTTTCGATGCTTCCTCTTCACCTTTGAGTCAACCATAGCCAAATGGTTCCTCCTAGCACTACATCTGGCCTTACTCACTCGGGTTTAAGAGAAGGAGGGTCAATGAGGAGCCAGAGATATTTATGGGGAGGTTGTCCTTCAGTTTTTCATCAGATACCAAGAATATCAAGCGGTTACCAGGATCTGATGAGTTTGAAGTGATATGGTCCACCAGTCTTTTAGCAATGGAGCTCTTAGATGAGGCGAGCTTGTTAGTTCTTCTCCAGACCTAAGTAGGGACACCTTCAGAGGTCTTGGCATAGACTAATTGGCCTAAGTCCAGGTGGACTGGCCATTCCACTAGGGCGGTATTAGATGCAGAAGTGAGCAAGGCTTACCTTGTAAAATTCTAGACTTAACCTTTTTCATTCCTTCCTTTTATTTAATTATTTCTGTTTTGTAGGCCCGCTCTTATGATCTCTACCTTCGCAATGACATACTTTTGTATAAGAAGCGGGCCCTAAATGAGGCCAAAGCCTACTGTTTGGTGGAAGAGAAACTTATGGCCCTTAAGAAGAGGGATGATAAGGCCAAGGAGGCTAGGGAGACTATGGCCAAGGAAAGAACCGGGGAAGTGACCAGGCGAGAGGGTCTTGTGGTGGAGAATTCTCGATTAAGGTTAGACTTAGAGACAAGCCATAAGGAGGCAGATGATATGAGGAATATACTATAGCTCCATTTATAATGTGCCAACCCAAAGCAGCAAGAAAAGATAATGGCCGATAAGGATGAGGAGTCGAATGAGAGGCTGATGAAAATGGTGAAGCTAATCTTTTCAGCCAACTACCACCTCCCCCGGTTGTCAGCTTCCTCACCTAAGAGGAGTATGAAGAGGTATGGCAGGATGTGGCAAGGGATATGGTGGTAGGCGAAGGACTCCTCCTGCCATCCTAACACCCGGATATATTTCTACTTTGATGGATGTTCCAAGTGAATCGGTCACCGATGACGCTCCAGTGGATAAGTAGTTTATTTTTGACAATGACTGCGAGATCGCTGGGGATCTCTTGCCCCTCTGGGTCCTGGAGCAATAGTAGGTCTTTTATGATTGTAATCTTTTTTTACATTGATGTATTGATTAGATCGTAGCTTGTTTTTGTAATAGAACTTATATTCTAAAATATACTAAATGTTATCTTTTCCCTAAGATGAAATCTGCTGAAGATTTATTTGTTTGCATTAGTATTCTGTGTTTTTCTTGCACCTCTCTACAAGGTGTCCAAGTACATTTACGTATATTTTTCCTCCATATTTATTTTTTACATATTCTTATGTCGAGCAACCTAGGCAGCCCTAGCCTTATTAAGTAAACACGTGGAATTAGTTTCTTATGCACAACCTAACAGGTAAGTAGACAAGGAAAATAGAGAGTAATCAAAACAACAAAACTTATCTTTTATGGAGGCAGCCTGCCCATAGATTTTCATTGCGAGAGTTAGATAATGACGGGCATCTTTAGGAGATATCTCGGTGCTTAGTTGGACCAGCCTTTGTAGTATTTCCAGGCCATCGAGGGGCTAAAATTTTCTTGACGCCTTTATGGCACCAATGTCCCACCCTATTATAGGGATGGGCACCATCATGAGCAAACAAATTGAGACCACTATGTGGTTGGTCTTGTCATTAATTCATCGATTCCTCCAACTCGGAAGGAAGCATTGAGTGTCTTGTGCATCCTCATGGGGAAGCTATGCTTGGTTTGGGGTTACAACATGGGTAACCAAGAGGGCATCACACCAGTACCTATCCCCGCTAGATGGATAGGTAGCATCACGAGCGAATGAATCGGTACCGCTATGTGGGTGGTCTTGCCATCAATTCGTTGATGCCTTTGGCACAGAATTGAGTATTAAATGGCCCACGCATACTCAAGGAGAAAAATTATTAATGCCTAGTTCAGGGTTACAGGGTGAGTAATCAAGATGGGATGACACTAATGCCCTGACCGCTAAAGGAAAGGGAGAACAACTGGGTCGATGGTCTTGCCATCGGTTCATGGATGCCTCCAGCACAGAAGAGAAGGTTGAGTGGCTCGCCCATCTTCATGGAGCTGCACTACGGATGCATGGTACAGGTTACAAGGTGGGAAACCAAGATGTCATGGCACCAGTGCCCCACCCAACTAGAGGGATGGGTGACTAGAGGGATGGGTGGCATAACTGGCGAATGAATGGAGACCACCACTTGGGTGGTCTCGCCATCGGTTTGTCGATGCCTCCGGCTTGGAAGTGAGCATTGAGTGGCTCACACATTCTCACAAAGCAGTATTGCGCATTTCCCGGTTGCATGGGTGGACCTTTTTAGCTCGCCATCTTGGATAGCCGTGGATGTAACGTAGCATGGCAAAGGATGGAACACAGATAAGCTTGTTCCAATCAGTTAAGCTTGTTGATACTTGGATAAAGAAGGCTTAAGAATGCTCTATTTACATTCTATAATTTAGAATATTTAATACAAAAGTTCTACAGCCTTATAATTGTGACATCACATAGACTTATAACCGCAGATCATACAATGTCATATATAATATTCCGATAGGCACTGTTGATTTTAAGTGCGGGATACATAGGTGTCACTAGGGTGTAAAAGGCGGGTAGGAACCATTGATGAGTGCAGTGCTTATCAAATGTGCCTTCCCAGTTTGGTCCTAGTACTCCATCAGTTGGGTTTTTAGTGTTTGCAAAGACCAGGCATAACACTAAGTTCTTCGACCTTGAATTGGTGGAGATTTAATCTTCTAGTATAGTGCTTGGCCATTTTCCTTTTATATGCTTCCATGCGGAGTTCTACCTCTGCTCTTATTTCTTCTAAATCATTAAGCCCAAGCTAGAGCAGTTCTTCATTTTTCTTAGAATTAGAAGTAAGGCGCCTTGAAGATGGTACATCGATCTTGATGGGTATCATAAAACCAGAACCGGGTCCGATTACAATAATTAAAAATCGAGCCCAACCCAAACCCATAGGGTATTTCAACCCAATACCCGAGCCTGGCCCATCGGCCTTTTTAAGCCCGTTGGGAAATACCCGTAAACCTAACTTAGAATATTTATGTTAAATGCATATTTTAAAACTGCAGCTTTGGTAAGATTTGTATACGAACATTGTTAGCGTATAAATTAGGCACCAATGTAGTCAAGTTCATAACAAAAGTATGAAAAAATATCTACATATAAACAAACAAAATGGTAAATAAATAATATACACGCTCACGTTTTGATACAATGGAAAACTAATAGTTGGGTCATGCCTTAACCGGGTCGGGTTTTGATAAAACCATACCCGACCCTAATAGTAACCGGGTTGGGCCTGGGTCGGGCTTGGATATTAAAAGGTAAAACGCGTACCCGCATTAATAGGGTGGGTTCGGACTGGGATCGGGCCTAATCCGTACCATCGACAGGCCTACCCATATGCCAGAGAGAACGATCAGTGTCATATTGATGTGTGGATGGAGGTGCGGTATGACCAGAGCATGAGTAGTATAACTTTAACCCAGTTTCCTTTGGCTTTTCTGAGGCACTTCATCAATGTGACGTTAATGGTCTTGTTTGCGGCATCTACCTTCCCGTTTTCTGGTAGATTGGTGACCGAGGAGAAGCATTTTTATATTCCATTTTGCTCATAGAATCCTTGGAACAACCCACCCACAAACTGGGTGTTGTTGTCGGTTTTGGTTTTATTTGGAAGTCCAAATTGGTAAACGATGCATTTAATTACGAAGTTTAGGATTTTAGGCATGGTGAGCCCATTGAGGGGCTTCGCCTTAACCCATTTTGTAAAATAGATAATGATGATTATAGCTTGGTTGTATCCGCCTATGGCATTTAGGAGCTTGCCAATAAAATCAATCCCTAAGTGTCAAATGGCTAAGGGAAGATCATTAGAGTTAGGAGACTTGGAGAAGCTCTTAGGATTTTAGCGACCGTTGACATCGGTTAACGTAGGTCATTACGTCCTTGATCATGGTTGGCTAACATAACCATGGTGTGGCCTTCTTTGCTAGACTTTTTCCACCGACATGGTCTCCATAGAAGCCTTCATGTAGCTCCTCTAATATATCATCGGCTTCCTCGCTTATCACACACTATTGGAGGAGAGTTGAGTACCCCCTCTGATAGAATTTTCCATCCACAATTGTATAGTAGGGTGCCTAGTACAGAATTTTCCAAGCCATTTTTCTCTCAATAGGCGGTTTGCCACTTGCGAGGTACTTTCGCAGTGGGGTCGTCTTGAGGGTGGGATTCATCAATTTCCATGGCAGCTGCCCCCGATTTAAAGCAAGGGAAAGCCCACACCTCCACCCAAGGGATGCTTTCTTAGGATTGCTCATTGCCATGGTCTGTTGGTTGCCTTGGCGTTCTTCTTATAAAGAATTTGCTCTAGCTTGAAGTTTTTATAGGTGGTGATGAGTTCCTTGGCTTCTTTGATGTAAAGAGCCAATGTTTTCCCTCAACTTAAAAGCACTCTCCAATCTGGTTGACAACCAATGAGTCATCGAACACATGCAAAAATTCTATTTATGACTCTTTAGCCTTCTTGAGATCTATATTGGGTTTCGAATGCCATGAGGAGTTAATATGTTATGTAAAACATTATTTTGGAGATGGATTTAATTTTTCGTAATTATCCAAACTATGGATAATTTATTAGGAATTTTCAAAAGAGAATATGAATAAATGGGTTTAGAAAATAATTTGGGTACCTACATAAAGGAATGTGGTTCGAAATTTATATATGTTAGATAACGTAATAATAGTGAATAATGATGATTTTTAAGGATTTTTCTTAACTAATTTACTAGGTAAATTAGTTTATTTAAGGTGAAAGACTTAAAAGTATCAATTGTTTTGTTAAAGGGAAGGGCTTCTTTGTTAATTATCTTTAATTAATTTTTGAACAAACTCGGAAGTCTTTTAGAAAAGATTCTGGTAAAGTTTATGGTAACCAATCATATTTTTACAAATAGGCCAGTTTGTTGAAAAGTACTACTTAAAAAAGAAATGAATACAATTTTGCATAGATTCTATGTTTCGCCACTTGCAGTAGCTACCTTTCGACCCTATACTTCCACGCCAACCAAGTCGAAACTAATATACATAATATCAATGCGTTGGTACGTAGTGGACAGGAGAATGGCGGTGGGTATGGAGTTGAAACCAAGCTTTTGAAGGGGTCAAGGCCTTTGTTTTACTATGCAAAGAAATACCACTTGCCTTGTTTTCAAAAGAATGTTTCAAAAGGGTTTAATATAGCTCTCGAAGAGGTCACCGCCTTTTTGTTTAAAGGGTAGTTTTTGAATGAGTTTCCTTGTTTTTAAATCATTGTTTTCGAAAGGGTAGTTTGAACCCAGTCGAAACCATATCGCCGCCTTTATGCCTTTCGAATGGTTTGAAGTCATTAACGAGTTTGAAAGGTAGCTTTTATTTTATAAATGTAATAAACTACCTCCCAACTCTTTTGAAAGGGCTCTAGTAGCCACTTATACTAAAGGTTTCGAAGGTAATGGCTTTGAAAGGGGTTTCAAGGCTATCCTTCCAGATGTTTAATTTGAATGATTAATACTTTCGAATGGATAGTTTCAAAGCCATCTGTTTTTCCCCCAAACTTTTTTATTTGAAGATTATTGGTTTCGAAAAGGGTACTTTCGCTTCACTTTGATCCAAAGGATATGTTTAAGATTAAATCCAATGGTTTTGAAAGGGATACTTTCAAATGTTTTCGAATCTATGCTTCTATGAGTTAATAAGTGATGCTTTAATACTTTCGAAAGGTATGCTTTGATGGTTTCGAAAGAGATGTTTTAAAATGTTTCAAGAGGCATATGTTTAGTGTTGTGAAAAGAAGATTTGACTGCTTTCGAAAGAGGTTTTCCAATGGTTATGAAAGTAAAAGTCTAAGGTTTCGAAAGCCTTAGTTTTCAAAACAAAGAACCTAATCTCAATGTTTAAAGGAAAAACCCATGGCACTATAAAAGAGCTTTAGTATGGCTTTTAATTTTAGAGTTTTTGGAGAAGATTTCCTTGATAAAATAATAGGTTAAAGGAATTAACCATGTTCCATGTGAAAAATGATTTCTAGGATATTAAACCATAAATGTTGGTATTGATATGTTATTATGTTTACTTCTTCTAAATACATATTCGCCGTGTAATGGACCTATAACTATATTTTGGGAAGAAAGGGCAAAGTAACCAGCAAGGTGACCCAGCAGTGAATATAAATTGAATTAACTCTTATATGAGTAGAATTGCATCCAAGAGGTCATAAAGACCAAAACCTAGGATGCCCAAAGACAGATTAAAGAAATTGTCAGTTAAGAAACGTTCATAGTAAAACCATAAAAACTATATTTGGAAAGAGTTATTGGCAGGGGCCAGTAGGTTCGTAGTGATTCCATGAAAATTATATTTGAATAAAGTTAATGACAGAAGTCAATAGGTTCTTAGTCAATCCATGAAAACTATTATATGAAAAAAGTTATTGGAGATACCAATAGGTTCGAGGAGAACCCATGAAATAATGAAGTTATTGGCAAGGACCAATAGGTTCTTAGTGATCCGATGAAAACTATAAGGCCAGACAGATAGTCTATTAGCTTTAAATAGGTTATAAGTCAGCCCATCAAAACTAATAAGTTAATAGTGACCCTAGAAACTATAACTAAGATAGATAGTCAAACGAATGAGGATGAGAAATCCAGAATAATTTACTTATTTGCATATCATCGTAATATTTTAAATTTTTATGTTTTAACCATTGTGGATGCAGGAGCATAGTATATGGTTATTATAAATTTTTGGATAGGATACTAGTGAGGGAAAAACCCGTTCTCCTAAGCGGCGCGGTCTCACAAAATACCTAAATAGTCCGAGATGGTAGGTTTAAGTTTTATGGCTGACTCGAAGTTTAAGTTTTCCCCTTAAACTCTCATATGCTCAATTAATTTTGAGTAGTTTGAGAGTTGAGGTTTTCAAGTTTTCCTTTAGACGAATAAGCCTCCGGAGAAGTGAAAGAAGCAAGCTAGCTAATAGGAGTTCTTTTTCTATTTTGATTTTGTAGTGTTTTGTTGTGAAGGAAAAGTTGTTTAATTGCCTATGTTTAGACTCTGATCATCCAAGGAGGCATCTTCATATGTCGCTCTTGGCATATATTGTAATAATCATATTTTCTCTAAACGTGGTTCTAGAATTTGAGATTATGTAATGAATTTGAAATGATTTGAAATGGAATGACAAAGTTGTTTAATGATTTTGAATAATTTCCATATTCATGTGTTTCCACTATATCAATGTATTTAACATTACCGTATTTGGTCGTTGAGGATTAATAACTATGGATGACTGCAGCATCTGTAGCCATTAGTTTTGGGATTTCAAGTGGGGGATGTTACAAGTTGGTATCAGAGCATAGGTTTATGGAAACTTAAAAGAATTTTAAGCCTAAAAGGTTTTTCAAAACATAATCCAGTTTCTAGAAGATAAGATCGGGGTTTGAGTCAGCGCTATAGTAACATACTTGTATATATATGTAAGTATGTATTCCCGTTTCTCTTAGACCATTCTTCTGTATCTTACTAAGGCTCGTATGAAGATTTATGAGAAAAGGAGATATGGATGTAGGAAATGGAAAAGGAAATCTCGGTGGAGGAAGCACCATAACAAATGGGAAAGCTCGACCCACCAGGAGGAACCCAGGTCGACCAGCAAATGCTAGTCAAAACGCAGATGCCAATGTAGTTGCTGGAAATTCGCCAGTAGATATTTAGATAATATATCAGTTGTTCGTCAATCTGATGCAAGCTGGAGCAGTGGCTGGAGTAGATGGGAATGTTGTAGGAGCTAATCCCGTGGCTCCAAGTGGGAACAACTATGCTAAGTTGAGCAAAGATTACACCAGTCTTGGTGGAAAGCCGTTTGTGGGAACATAGGATGCCATAGAAGTTGAGAATTTGCTGCTATATTGTGAGAGAATCTTTGACTTGGGATTGAATGATGAGAAGAAGAGGAGACTAGCCTCTAGGCAGTTGCAGGAGTAGCGATTCATTGGTGGAATAGTGTTACTGCTAGAGTTCTTGAGGAAGAGTTGACTTAGACAGAATTTTGAAGGAGATTCGAGCAGAGGTTTTTATCTGAAGTTGCTAAGTTGGCATTGTTAAGAAAGTTTATGGATATGGTGTAGGAAGAGATGTCGGTAATTGAGCACGCTACTAAGTTTGATGAGCGGTCCTGATATGGGTATGTTACCATTGACACCGTTATCAAGAGGAATGAAAAGTTTATTCGAGGATTGAGACCCAAGATTTCTAGGGCGACCATGCCACATCTCCATGATCCTTGTAATGTTGTTGTAGAGATAGCAATCCATCATGAAGAAATGCTTGCTATTTATGGAAAGGACAAACCGGCTGAAACCCAGGGTTTCTGGGCAAGAAGAGAAAATTCTTTAAGAAGAAGGGAACCTAGACGAGAGAAGCTACCAAGAAGGCAAACGATGACCTAGTCTGTTTCAAGTGTGATAAGAAGGGTCATTATGCTCAGGAATGCCGGACAGGCAAGGGGAAGAAGGTTGCAGAAAAGAAGGGTGTGAAGTGCTTTAACTGTGAACAAATAAGGCATTATAAGAATCACTGTCCAAAACCATCAGGGTGGACAAGGGAAAGGTTATTGCTGTTGGACCATCATCTGCCAGGCCAACTGCTGCTGAGATAGGAAAGAATTAATGGAAGGTACGCTTTTGATTCAAAGTTCACCAGTTAGGATACTATTTGATACCAGTGTATCACATTCATTTATATCTCAGTGTTTGGTTGGTAGGTTATAATTAGAACCCACATAACTTATTACTTCCTTAAGGGTTGCGAATCCAATAGGAGGGTATGCAACTCTAGGGATGGGATGTGACCAGTTAGAACTTGATTTATTAGGTTATAAGTTTGCATGCAGTCTGTATGTTTTTGATTTCGTAGATTTCGGGATCACTTTGGGTATGGATTGGTTGGGTAAATATGAGGCTAGGATATTTTGCGAGGATAGGGAAATGTCACTAAGACACCCTGATAGTCATAACCGAACGATATTCTCAGTGGAGGAATCCCGACCGAGGTGCTTGTGCTTTGTTAAGGGCTATGGAAGTGGAAAAGAGTTAAGTCAGGTTCAAATAGCAAGAGAATTTGCAGATATTTTTAAGCCAGTTACAGAACTACCATCGAAACAAGTTGTTGAGTTTTGGATAGATCTTGTACCAGGAGCAGAACCTGTCAGTGGAACACCTAGTACGGATGACACTGACCGAGATGAAGGAATTGTAGGTACAACTAGTGGATCTAGAAGTGAGGAATTTTATTAGACCAAGTAGTTCGCTTTGGGGAGCAGTCGTGGTGTTCGTGAAGAAACCGGATGGTTCATTAAGGATGTGTATCAACTATCGTAAGTTGTATAAGAATAAGTATCCTTTGCCGAAAATTAACGATCTATTTGATCAGCTATGTGGAGCCAGAGTGTTTTCCAATTGGATTTGGTGGTAGGTTTCCATCAGTTAAGAGTGGCAGAGGATAGTATCCCATTGACAACATTTCGAACTAGGTATGGTTCGTACGAGTGGTAAGTAATGCCAATCGGGTTAACGCATGCACCAACTATCTTCATGGATCTGATGAGCCAATTTTTCCAAGAGCACTTCGATAGGTTCGTGTTGGTGTTTATAGATGACATTTTAGTACACTCTAAGGATGAAAGAAAGCCTGAAGATCGTCTTAGAGTAGTGCTTGAGACGCTAAGGTAGCATCAGCTAAAAGCGAAGTTTTTTTAAGTGACATTTTGGAAGAAAGAGTTAAGTTTCTTGGTCATGTAGTTTAAGAGAAATGTTTATCAGTCGATCCAAATAAGATCGAAGTTGTTAATAACTGGAAGAGACCGAAGACGGTGACTGAGATTAGAAGTTTCTTGGACTTGCCGGCTATTACCGGAGATTCATTAAGGATTTCTCGTTGATAGCAGCGCCTTTGACTAAGTTAACCAGGAAGGACACGAAGTTTACTTAGTCTGACAAATGTGAGGAAGCATGCCTTAAGAAAAAACATTTGTTAACTAATGTGCCTATATTAGTGGTTCCAAACGAAAACCAAAGGTTAATGATGTATGTCGATGCACGCGGAACTGGATTAGGAGCTGTGTTGATGCAGAAGGTTAAAGTCATTGCCTCGCTTCACGATAGCTTAAACCACATGAAGTGAGATATCCTACTCATGATTTGGAGTTCGCTATGGTGATCTTCGCATTGAAGATATGGAGACATTATCTCATGGGGGATAGATTTGAGCTTTACACGGATCATAAGTCCTTAAGATATTTATTCTCTCAGAAGGAGTTGAATATGAGACAGCAAATGTGGCTGGATTTTTTAGCAGCTTATGACTTTGGTATAGAGTATACCCCTGGGAAAGGGAATAAGGTAGCGGATGCCCTTTACAGAAGACATCAAAATGTGGTGTTAGCTATGTCGGAAGAATGAAAATTTTTAGAAGCTATGACTACTTGCAATGTGCAGTTAAGATCGACTGCTAGTTCTAGTCAGAGGACCACCATGTTGTTCAGTTTGGAAGTTAGACTGGTGTTGAATAAAAGGATTGCTTCTAAGCAGAAGGAGGATCCATTATTAGCCGAGAGGATTAGAAGGCTTGAAGTTGGGTCGAAGATCGATGATATAAAGGATTTTAATCTTGACCAGAGGGGATGGTTAAGAAAGAAGGTTGTTTCGAATATTTAGGACTTGAGGAAAGAAGTTCTTAAAGAATGTTATGGATCCAAATTTACGATTCATCCTAGAGGAACCAAGATGTATCAAGATATGAAGAGAAGCTTCTACTAGAAAGCAATAAAGAAGGATGTTGGTTTGTGGGTTAGATAGTGTGCAACCTGTCAACAAGTGATGGTCGAATATCAGAAGCCGAGTGGATTGCTTCAACCTTTCGAGATACCAGTTTAGAAATGGGATTCGATGTCCACGAATTTTATAGATGGATTGCTAAGGTCGAATAGAGGAATTTAAAGTATATGTGTCATAATGGACAGGTTGACCAAGAGTTCCCATTTCATTCCAGTTAAGTCAACCAGGACGGCATCTACTTTAGCCAAGTTGTTCATGAAGAACATAATTAGACTGCATGGAATTTCTAGTAGTATGGTCAGTGACAGAGATGTTTTGTTTACTAGTGAATTCTAGAAGAGTCTACATGATGTGTTAGGTACCAAGCTTAAGATGGTTACTGCATATCATCCTCAGACGCATGGGTAGACTGTAACGACCCGTATTTTACGTATTGATATATCGTAGAATTATTAGGTCGTTAGTGTTGTTTAGGTAATCCATAGCTTAAGTCGTGGGAAGCTTGGGTTGTGTGACCGAGTTAAGGTGGTGACCGACCTATAGTTAAGTCGTGAACGACCTAGGGAAGATAGGTCGTGGACGAGTTAAGGAAGTTAACTCGTGTAGGGGAGGCTTAAGTTAGGTCAGTAGTTAACGAGTTACGACCTATAGAAGATGACCGACCTAAGAGTTGGTGAGTTAAGGCTTAGTGCAGTTTAAGTCGTGAGGGAGTTTAGGTTGAGTGGAGCGACCTATGGATATAAGCGACCTAGTGATAGTAAGCGACCTAGTGATAGTAAGCGACCTAGAGGTAGTAAGCGACCTAGTGGTGGTGAGAGACCTAAGGGGTTAGACGATCTAAGTTAGGTCGTTGAGTCCTGTGTTTGTTTAGGTCGTTGGATTGTTAGGTCGGTAGGTTAGTTAGGTCGTTAGACGACCTAAGGAAGGCCGCTATGAGTTGTTAGGTTGTAACTCGTGTTGCTTGATAGGTCGTGACTAGGTTAGGTCGTATAGAGGCTTATGTGTTAGGTCGTAAGCTTTTAAGTCGGCAGCTAGGTAGGTCGTGTAAGTGCATGTGTGTGCTAAGTCGGCCTTGTTTGTTAGGTCGTATAGGAGTTAGGTCGTCAGATCTTGTGTTTTGGGTAAGTCGTAGGTCGTTGGTTCGAGTTAAGGAAGGAGGCTGTATTTTAGGTCGCATGTATTATTGAGATTTAGGTCGTAAATGACCTAAGTTAGGTCGGGGATCTTTAGGTCGGCAACGACCTAAAACTGGGCGACGACCTAAGGGTGATTTCAGCCTATAAATAGAGGGGTTTGGCTCACTTTTTGGCACCGGTTTTTGAAGCGACGAAGTGCTGCCATTTTGGGAACTCGACTACAACATTTCTTCACTTCTTTTCTCCACTTTCATCGAGTGCTAACATCCATCCAAGATCGAAAATCAAGATTGAAGATCCAAGAGCCAAAGTTGAAGATCTTCATCCGACGAAGCTAGATTTCACCATTTCAAGCGAAATTTCGACGAATCGAGCTTGAATCCTTGCTGTCCAGATCTTTAGTTGATAGTTGTTAAAGTGTTTGGGTGATTCGGTGAGTGGTAGTTATCTCTCACGCGGACCCAAAGGAGTATATTGGATTGGTGGCTTGTTTGAGTGTTAAAGTTAGAGATTTCATGCATTTTTCTTAGTTCCAAGACTAGATTCATTACTTTTGAAGATGTTTACTTATGCAAGTTCAATTAACAAGTTATAGAGACAAAACCCATGTTTTATATTTGATAGATCTATGCTAAAATCCATGATTTCATATATGTTAGACTTATGCTCATTTATTTACGAAATTGCCATTATAGTTGATATTGCTTGATTAGATCTTGTTTGAATGCTTGATTGTTTGGATGTATGATTGATTTGATTGTCTCGAGTTAGCTTGTAGTTGATTTGGGACAAGATGGTTGAAGATGATTCAAAAGCTAAGTGGAAAGGCTCTTGAATGGTGAAAGCTGCTGTGGCATATGAGGCGGATGATGAGTTCATATGGATGGGTTCGAGGACTTTGCTATAGTTAGAGGAAGCGAAGTATGATGACGAAATGGACTTTGCCATGATATGTTGAGGCGAAGTATGATGATGAGATGAACTTTGCTAAGATGCGTTGGAGCAAAGCATGATGTGGAAGCCTTGGTTTAATCCAGACGGGATCACACTAAGCATGTTGATTACTCGATGATGCGGTTCGAGTTAGTGGATAATGGTGGGCTCCAGAGGTGCTTGAGCTATATTGGGAATAGTCGTCGAGGAGGATGACTAGAAGGCTGAGATCTTATCGTTATTGAAGGTTCTAGCAAGCTCAAAGCAAGAGTACGTTGGGTAGATCCGTTATACCCAGGCGCGGGTCATGATGACGTGCTAGTACTCTGGGTAGATTCGTTATACCTAGGCACGGGTCACAATGACGTGCGGAGTTATGTCTAGAACCGGGGGTTGCCATTAGCCCTTGACGGATGGTTGAAAGATGTGTTGGTCATTCAATTAACGATAAAATCAAGGCAATGATAACAGTGATAGCCAAAGTCATGGATGTTTGGTTGTATCATCATTCGGTCTCAAGAGCGGTGTTTTCTGGGTGCTTATCTGATCTTGGTTTAGGCCTTGGGGGTTTGTATTTGGAAAACATCGACCTTGACTCGAGTGATTATTGCTTTACTTTAATTATCTGCTTTGCTATGCTTGCTTCTCCTTAGTGTGTGTCTGGGGGCTATCACTGTAGGAAGAGGTGGAGTGGGATGATTTGGGTTCCTATTCCTTTTATCCTTTATGTTCCTTTGGTATGTTTGATAGTTGATTTACCGCTCACTAAGACTGTTGTCTGACTCAAGGTTTTATGTCTCCTCTTATTACCTTGGGCTGTTCATCCATGTTTGGGATGGGCAGACTAGGTGACAGGTGGCAGGTGCTGATCTTAGTGGCTCACGCTGATGATGACGAAGACGAGCAGGAGGCTTTACATATTATTTTCATATTCTATGTACTGGATATTCCGCTGATTGTTGATTACTCTGAGTGCTATGTAGTGAGGCTTCTTGTATTCATGATTCAGACCATGTATAAAGCTATTATGATTAGATGATGATATTCTGTTCTATGGGAGCTTCACTATATTATATTTCTCTATTGTATTTTACCCATGCGCTGTGATTTTTACGATAGAGTCTGCGATGTTTATTTTACCCTTGACGGTCACTCATGGCTGCCTGGCACACTTTCAGCGCACCATTTTCTTGTTTCCGTGCGGGAGTCATGGGCGGTCGTCACATTTGGTATCAGAGCTTTGGTTAATCGATTTTAGCCAACGCTCGCTGACGTAACTACGTATGAGAGACGTAATTGTATTTTATTGAATGATTACTATATATAATATAGTAGTTTAGAAGGATTTGAACTCCTTATGTAGTTGTTTCTCAAGGTGTTCTAATCATTCCTTTTTGTCGATATTAAGGATGAGTCGAAGAGGGAGACCAGCTGCTAGAGAAAACCGTGCTACTGGGGAAGCTACTGATTATGGAGCTATGTTTGAAGCTATGATGACTTCTATCATGAGAAGGATACTAGCTCCAGGGCCATCAGTGGATGTTGGAGTTCAAGTTCAAGCTCCAAGACCGGTGGATTTTGCTAAGTTGTGTAAGGACTATACTGCTCTTGGAGGGAAGGTTTTCTTAGGGATAGAGTCAACCATTGAAGTCCAAAGATGGATAGATGCTTGTAGAAGGATCTTTGGTGACTTGGGAATTGATGATGCAACTAAGAGGAAGCTTGCATCGAGACAGCTTCAAGGAAGAGCTTCTGATTGGTGGAACTCTATCACCATTGATACTCCGAAGGAAGAAATTACTTGGGAGCAATTCCAAGTTAGATTTGAAGCCAAGTTTATCTCTACAGCTCAGAAGTCTGTTTTGTTTAAGAAGTTTGTTGAACTCAAGCAGGGTGGGAGGCCAGTTCTTGAGTATGTTTTTGAGTTTGAGGCTCTGTCCAAGTATGCTAGATCGTACATTGAATCTCCCTACCAGAAGAACGAGAAATTCGTGACAGGCTTGGACAGTTATCTTGGAAGACAATTGGTGGATCATCTGGACGATGCATTTGAGAAGCTGGTGGAGAAAGCTCTCAGGCACGAGAGTTTATTTCCTAAGGAAGTATCTGTTGTTGCTGTGACCAAGGAGGAGTCTAAACCACAGCAGGGTGGAAACAAGAAGAGGAAGCAGCAACAGCAGAAGGGTAAGGATGGTCAGAAGAAGCTGAAGGGGGAAAAGACCTGCTATAATTGTCGGCAGAAGGGCCATCTCTCCAAGGATTGCAAGAATCCGAAGGTGTTGTTGAAGTGCTACAACTGTGATAAGCTGGGGCACATTAAGAAGAACTGTCCGGAACCGATAAAGGACAGGCAGGTTATGCAAGCTTATGCTTTGGGGGTTGTCCCGTCATCTTCGAAAGCTCCTACTGCTGAAGAGAAGGGGAAGAGTGTGGTGGTTCAAGGTACTCTTTCCATTTTTGGTGTTCCAGTTAGAGTGTTATTTGATACTGGAGCGTCTCATTCTTTTGTTTGTAATGAGTTGGTAGATCGGTTGGGTTTGGAACCGGATATTGTTGATAGACCATTGGTAGTGACTAATCCAGTTGGGGGTTCGTCTTGTTTGTGTATGCTATGCCGTGGTCTAGTTATATCGAGTCATGATTGCTCTTTTGTTTGTGATTGCTTTGTTCTGAACTTTGCGGGGTTCGGAATTATTTTGGGTATGGACTGGCTTAGGAAGTATGCGGCAAAGGTTGATTGTGAAAGATTGGAGGTGACAGTCAAGAATGTGGAGGGGCAAAAGGTTGTGATATGATGTAAGCATGAAGAAGGCGTCTTCATGAGCTTCATGTATTCGCTGGTTGTTCCACGGGATGGACTGTCATCGATGCCAATCGTGAATGGATTCGAGGATGTCTTTGACGAGGTCAAAGGGTTATCGCCGCATAGGGAGATCGAGTTTCGTATCGATCTAGTTGAGGGAGCCAGACCTGTTGTAATGTCTCTTAGGCGGATGGCGCCTAGAGAACAGCAAGAGTTGAGGGTGCAGGTTGATGACCTTTTACGGAAAGGATTCATTCGGCGTAGTGTGTCCGAATGGGGTGCACCAGTTGTGTTCGCAACCAAAGCGGATGGATCGTTGAGGTTGTGTGTTGATTATCGTGAGCTGAATAAGGTGACTAAGAAGAACAAGTATCCATTGCCAAGAATAGATGACTTGTTTGATCAGCTTCACGAGGCGAAGGTGTTTTCTCAGATGGATTTGGCAACGGGATTTCACCAGTTAAGAGTGGCGAAGGATAGTGTGCCGAAGACTGCTTTCAGGACACCATCCGGTTTTTATGAGTGGCTGGTAATGCCATTTGGATTGACGAATGCACCAGCGTATTTTGTGGATCTTATGAATAGAGTGTTCAGAGATCAGTTGAACAAGTTCGTACTTGTGTTCGTGGATGATATTCTAATTTATTCCAGAACTGAGGAAGAGAACAAGACGCACTTGAGGATTGTTTTGGAAATCTTGCGGAAACATCAGCTGAAGGCTAAGTTTTCGAAGTGTCACTTCTGGAAGAGTGAAGTGAGGTTCTTAGGCCATGTTATTTCTGGAAAGGGAATAGCGGTTGATCCCGCTAAGGTGGCAGCAATCCAGGATTGGGTTAGACCTAAGAATGCATCTGATGTGAGAAGTTTTCTTGGATTAGCAGGATATTATCGTCGGTTTATCAAAGACTTTTCCAAGATAGATGCACCGATAACAGGATTGACGAAGAAGAACCAAATGTTCAGTTGGGATGCTAAGTGTGAGCAAGCTTTTGGAATCCTGAAAGAGCGACTGACGAGTGCTCCTGTTTTGACTATTCCAAGTAGGAATGATGAGATGGTGGTTTACACCGATGCATGCGGTACTGGACTTGGAGCAGTGCTGATGCAGAAGGATAGAGTTGTTGCGTATGCGAGTCGACAACTGAAGCCGCATGAAAGGAATTACCCGACTCATGATTTGGAGTTAGCGGCGATTGTTTTTGCTCTGAAGATGTGGAGACATTATCTATTGGGAGTTCGATTCGAGTTGTTTACAGATCATAAGTCGTTGAAGTATCTTTTCTCCCAAAAGGATTTGAATCTTCGGCAGCAACGATGGCTAGAGTTTTTAGCATCATATGATTTTGGTATAGCCTATACTCCGGGAAAAGGTAACGCAGTAGCTGATGCGTTAAGTCGAAGACATGCAGGATTGGGAGCCATGTTTTCGGAATGGAAGAGTCTCGAGTTTTTAGCTAGATTTGACTTCAGGCCCAGATGTGAATTGGAACCTGAAATGTTGGCAAACTTATCGATAAGGCCTACTCTTGTGGAAAGAATTGGCGAGAGCCAAAAGCGAGACGATAAGCTTGTCAAGATTATCCGTGATTTGGAATCTGGATTGGACCCAGAGAAGGATAAAAGATTCGAAGTCGATCGAGAGGGTTGGCTTCGTAAGCAAGGACGACTGGTTGTTCCCGATATCGATGAGTTGAGAGATGAAGTTTTGAAGGAAAGTCATCACTCGAAGTTGACAATTCATCCAGGAGGAAATAAGATGTATCGGGACATGAAGAGAACCTATTACTGGGAAGGTATGAAGAAGGATGTTGGAAATTTTATTTCCAAGTGCATGAATTGCCAGTTGGTTAAAGCTGAGCAGAAGAAGCCAAGTGGATTGCTTCAGCCATTAGAGGTTCCTACATGGAAGTGGGAGCAGATATCGATGGATTTTATCGATGGTCTACCTAGAACCAGAGCAGGGAATGAGGGGATTTGGGTCATAGTAGATCGTTTGACCAAGAGTGCAAGATTCATTCCTGTTCGATCGACTAGGACTGCATCGAAGTTGGCTGAATTGTATGTTAAGTGGATAGTTCGATTCCATGGTATTCCGAAGAGTATAGTGAGCGATCGAGATCCATTGTTCACTAGTGGATTTTGGAAGAGCTTTCAGGAAGTTTTGGGAACTGAGCTGTGTTTGAGTACAGCTTATCACCCTCAAACAGATGGTCAGACTGAGAGAGTCAATCGAGTTTTGGAAGATCTTCTCAGAGCTTGTGTTTTGGACTTCGGAGGATCATGGGAAGACCACCTTCATTTGGTTGAATTTGCGTATAATAACAGTTATGATCAAGTATTGGTATGGCACCATATGAAGCACTGTATGGAAGACCGTGCAACTCTCCGACATGTTGGTTGGAAACTGGAGAAAAGCTGATACTTGGGCCAGAGATGATTCGACAGACTTCGGATTGTATAGAGATCATTCGGCAACGAATGAAGGCAGCCCAAGATCGTCAGAAAAGTTATGCAGATAAACGTCGAAAGGATTTGGAGTTCGACGTAGGTGATATGGTTTTTGTGAAGATTTCTCCTTTGAAGAATATTATTTGTTTCAGGAAGAAAGGAAAATTGACTCCGAGATTTGTTGGACCATTCCCGATCATCGAGCGAATTGGAAAGCTCGCTTATAGATTGGAGTTACCGGAAAAGATGGCGGGTGTGCACAATGTTTTTCATGTATCTTATCTACGGAAGTATGTGCACAACTCGAATACAGTGGTTTCTGCTGATAGCTGTGAAGACTTGGAGGTTGATCCAGTGGTTACAAGACCTCGTAAGCCGCTTCGTATTGTTGAAACCGATACGAAACAGCTTAGGAGGAAGACGATTACGTTGCTCAAGATATAATGGAGTGATGATGTTAACGACTGTACATGGGAGGAGGAAGAGTGGATGAAGGCAGCTCATCCTGAACTCTTCGAGGTACGGACCTAAGGTGTCGTGGCATCTCATGAATTTGTAACTTGTTCTAATCTTAGAATTCTGCATGCTAGGCTAGAAATAGGATGCATGGTTTGTTGATTGCTATGGATGGTAGGCATGCAGAATAGTTTTGGTAGCTCTTGTTTGCTTGGAATTTCGGGGGCGAAATTCCAAAGGGGGAGAGAATGTAACGACCCGTATTTTACGTATTGATATATCGTAGAATTATTAGGTCGTTAGTGTTGTTTAGGTAATCCATAGCTTAAGTCGTGGGAAGCTTGGGTTGTGTGACCGAGTTAAGGTGGTGACCGACCTATAGTTAAGTCGTGAACGACCTAGGGAAGATAGGTCGTGGACGAGTTAAGGAAGTTAACTCGTGTAGGGGAGGCTTAAGTTAGGTCAGTAGTTAACGAGTTACGACCTATAGAAGATGACCGACCTAAGAGTTGGTGAGTTAAGGCTTAGTGCAGTTTAAGTCGTGAGGGAGTTTAGGTCGAGTGGAGCGACCTATGGATATAAGCGACCTAGTGATAGTAAGCGACCTAGTGATAGTAAGCGACCTAGAGGTAGTAAGCGACCTAGTGGTGGTGAGAGACCTAAGGGGTTAGACGATCTAAGTTAGGTCGTTGAGTCCTGTGTTTGTTTTAGGTCGTTGGATTGTTAGGTCGGTAGGTTAGTTAGGTCGTTAGACGACCTAAGGAAGGCCGCTATGAGTTGTTAGGTTGTAACTCGTGTTGCTTGATAGGTCGTGACTAGGTTAGGTCGTATAGAGGCTTATGTGTTAGGTCGTAAGCTTTTAAGTCGGCAGCTAGGTAGGTCGTGTAAGTGCATGTGTGTGCTAAGTCGGCCTTGTTTGTTAGGTCGCATAGGAGTTAGGTCGTCAGATCTTGTGTTTTGGGTAAGTCGTAGGTCGTTGGTTCGAGTTAAGGAAGGAGGCTGTATTTTAGGTCGCATGTATTATTGAGATTTAGGTCGTAAACGACCTAAGTTAGGTCGGGGATCTTTAGGTCGGCAACGACCTAAAACTGGGCGACGACCTAAGGGTGATTTCAGCCTATAAATAGAGGGGTTTGGCTCACTTTTTGGCACCGGTTTTTGAAGCGACGAAGTGCTGCCATTTTGGGAACTCGACTACAACATTTCTTCACTTCTTTTCTCCACTTTAATCGAGTGCTAACATCCATCCAAGATCGAAGATCAAGATTGAAGATCCAAGAGCCAAAGTTGAAGATCTTCATCCGACGAAGCTAGATTTCACCATTTCAAGCGAAATTTCGACGAATCGAGCTTGAATCCTTGCTGTCCAGATCTTTAGTTGATAGTTGTTAAAGTGTTTGGGTGATTCGGTGAGTGGTAGTTATCTCTCACGCGGACCCAAAGGAGTATATTGGATTGGTGGCTTGTTTGAGTGTTAAAGTTAGAGATTTCATGCATTTTTCTTAGTTCCAAGACTAAATTCATTACTTTTGAAGATGTTTACTTATGCAAGTTCAATTAACAAGTTATAGAGACAAAACCCATGTTTTATATTTGATAGATCTATGCTAAAATCCATGATTTCATATATGTTAGACTTATGCTCATTTATTTACGAAATTGCCATTATAGTTGATATTGCTTGATTAGATCTTGTTTGAATGCTTGATTGTTTGGATGTATGATTGATTTGATTGTCTCGAGTTAGCTTGTAGTTGATTTGGGACAAGATGGTTGAAGATGATTCAAAAGCTAAGTGGAAAGGCTCTTGAATGGTGAAAGCTGCTGTGGCATATGAGGCGGATGATGAGTTCATATGGATGGGTTCGAGGACTTTGCTATAGTTAGAGGAAGCGAAGTATGATGACGAAATGGACTTTGCCATGATATGTTGAGGCGAAGTATGATGATGAGATGAACTTTGCTAAGATGCGTTGGAGCAAAGCATGATGTGGAAGCCTTGGTTTAATCCAGACGGGATCATCCCAAGCATGTTGATTACTCGATGATGCGGTTCGAGTTGGTGGATAATGGTGGGCTCCAGAGGTGCTTGAGCTATATTGGGAATAGTCGTCGAGGAGGATGACTAGAAGGCTGAGATCTTATCGTTATTGAAGGTTCTAGCAAGCTCAAAGCAAGAGTACGTTGGGTAGATCCGTTATACCCAGGCGCGGGTCATGATGACGTGCTAGTACTCTGGGTAGATTCGTTATACCTAGGCACGGGTCACGATGACGTGCGGAGTTATGTCTAGAACCGGGGGTTGCCATTAGCCCTTGACGGATGGTTGAAAGATGTGTTGGTCATTCAATTAACGATAAAATCAAGGCAATGATAACAGTGATAGCCAAAGTCATGGATGTTTGGTTGTATCATCATTCGGTCTCAAGAGCGGTGTTTTCTGGGTGCTTATCTGATCTTGGTTTAGGCCTTGGGGGTTTGTATTTGGAAAACATCGACCTTGACTCGAGTGATTATTGCTTTACTTTAATTATCTGCTTTGCTATGCTTGCTTCTCCTTAGTGTGTGTCTGGGGGCTATCACTGTAGGAAGAGGTGGAGTGGGATGATTTGGGTTCCTATTCCTTTTATCCTTTATGTTCCTTTGGTATGTTTGATAGTTGATTTACCGCTCACTAAGACTGTTGTCTGACTCAAGGTTTTATGTCTCCTCTTATTACCTTGGGCTGTTCATCCATGTTTGGGATGGGCAGACTAGGTGACAGGTGGCAGGTGCTGATCTTAGTGGCTCACGCTGATGATGACGAAGACGAGCAGGAGGCTTTACATATTATTTTCATATTCTATGTACTGGATATTCCGCTGATTGTTGATTACTCTGAGTGCTATGTAGTGAGGCTTCTTGTATTCATGATTCAGACCATGTATAAAGCTATTATGATTAGATGATGATATTCTGTTCTATGGGAGCTTCACTATATTATATTTCTCTATTGTATTTTACCCATGCGCTGTGAGTTTTACGATAGAGTCTGCGATGTTTATTTTACCCTTGACGGTCACTCATGGCTGCCTGGCACACTTTCAGCGCACCATTTTCTTGTTTCCGTGCGGGAGTCATGGGCGGTCGTCACATAGACGGTGAGAGTCAATAAGGTACTCGAGGATTTATTGAGGGCTTGTGTGCTAGCCTTTGGTGGATCTTGGGAAGATTGCTTACACTTGGTTGAGTTTTCCTATAATAACAGTTATCAGACTAGTAGAGGAATGACGCCTTTTGAAGCTTTGTATGGAAGGCCATGCAAATCACCAGCATGTTAGTTGGAAACTGAAAACAGATAAGTCCTGGGTCCAGATCCGGTTAGAGAGGCAACAGAGAAGATTGCGTTGATCCGAGAAAGGATGAACGAAGCTCTATCTAGGTAGAAGAGTTACGAAGATAAGAGACATAAAGATATTGAATTCTTAGTTGTAGATAGAGTTTTCATTAAGGTATCACCGATGAAGGGTGTGGTACGATTTGGAAAGTTAAGGAAACTGGCACCGAAATATGTTGGTTTCTTCCCAGTTATAGAGAGAATCGGAAAGTTCGCATACAGAGTAGAGTTGCCGAGCTGTATGGCAGGTGTTCATAATGTGTTTCATGTGTATCATCTTCGTAAGTATGTGCATGATCCAAAGACTAACATTCCTCTGACAAATTTGGAAGAGTTAGTAGTAAAGCCGAATTTGACTTTTGCTAGAAAACCAGTTAAGGTTGTAGTGAGGGAAGAGAAAAGGTTAAGGAACAAGACAGTCAAGTTGGTGAACGTTCAGTGCAGCGACAACTAGAAGGACGGTACTTGGGAGACATAAGACAGGATTAGAGATACTTATCCTAATCTATTATGATGGTATGTTCCAAATTTGCTTTATATAGACTATTGCTAGTCACGTGGGCCAGTATGATTGTTAGGAGATGTTACAGATGATTGCTAGGTTTTAGTATTTAGTCCTTATTGAATTTCGAAAACGAAATTTTATAAGCAGGGGAGACTGTAAAACTCCTAATTTTGAATAACATTATTCAAAAGATTTAATTAGATAAATTAA
This sequence comes from Allium cepa, assembly GCA_030765085.1. NCBI lineage: Eukaryota > Viridiplantae > Streptophyta > Magnoliopsida > Asparagales > Amaryllidaceae > Allium > Allium cepa. The sequence continues at coordinate 178,277,800 of CM060939.1, read as the reverse complement.
ATATAATAATATAAATATTAGAGTGATAAGGGGATATGATTTGAAAATCTGATTAGGGTTGTGCTTAATTAAACAAAAAGAATTAGTTATGGAAATGGTTTCATTAGATAATTAATAAGGAAATAAGTAAAGGGCATTATGGAGATTAGTCGTCATCACAACCCCATAACCCCTAAACCCATGTTCCCATTTCTCTACATGTTCACAATTCAAAAATTCTAAAACGTAAATTAGAAAGCTCAAGCCGGCCATAACCTAAGGGAAAAGAGGAGAAAAGGTCAATTAAAGCTAAGCAATTAAGCAAGGGGAAATAATCAAAGATCAAATCTCAAGTTCCTTATCCTAAGAAAGGTGAATAATAATCATAACCATCTCATTTTTTGTTTTAAGGAGCATTAGATTTCGGGTTTAAACTTAAATCCATTATGATGATTTTTGATGATGATATGCTTGGATTACATGATATGTTATATTCAAACAAGTATGTTTGATGAATATTCGACTATAAGGCTAAAATCATTTATATTGGGTTTCGAATGCCATGAAATTTAATATGTCATATAAAAAATTATTTTGGAGATAGATTTAAGTTTTCGTAATTATCCAAGCTATGGATAATTTATTATGAATTATCAAAGGAGGATATGAATAATTGGGTTTAGAAATTAATTTCGGTAATTATATAAAGGAATTTGGGTCTGAAATTTATATATGTTAGAAACATAATAAAAGTGAATATTGATGATTTTTGGGGATTTTTTTTAAGTAATTTACTAGGTAAATTAATTTATTTAAGATGAAAAACTTAAAAGTCTCAATTGTTTTGTTAAAGGGAAGGGCTTCTTTGTTAATTATCTTTAATAAATTTCTAAATAAACTTGGTAGTCTTTTGGAAAAGATTTTGGTAAAATTTATGGCAATCATTCATATTTTTTACAAATAGGCAAGTTAGTTGAAAAGTATTATTTAAAAAAGGCAACAAAAACAGTTTTGCATAGATTCTATGTTTCGCCACTTGCAGCAGCTATCTTTAGACCGTATACTTCCGACACAACCAAGTCGAAACCAATACAAAAGGTATCAATGCGTTGGTACGTAGTGGAATGGAGAATGGCGGTAGGTACAGAGTCGAAACCAAGCCTTCGAAGGGGTCGAGGCCTTTGTTTTACTATCCAAAGAAATGCCACTTGCCTTATTTTCAAAAGAATGCTTTCGAAATGGTTTAATATAGCTTTCGAAGTGGTTGCCACCTTTTTGTTTAAAGGGCAGCTTTCAAATGAGTTGCCTTGTTTTTAAATCATTGCTTTCGAAGGGTAGTTTGAACCCAGTCGAAACCATGCTGCCGCCTTTATGCCTTTCGAATGGATTGAAGTCATCAACGAGTTCGGAAGGTAGCTTTTGCTTCATAAATGTAATAAGCCATCTCCCAATGCTTTAGAAAGGGCTCCAGTACCCACTTATACTAAAGGTTTATAAAGCAATGGCTTCGAAAGGGGTTTCGAAGCTATCCTTCCTAATGCTTTAGTTAAATGATTAATACTTTCGAAAGGATGTGTAACGACCCGTATTTCTAACTATTTTAAATTTTTGAATCTAATATGGTTATTGGATATAAACGGTTAGAAATAAGATTTAATAATTTATCAGTGTAATTTATTTGAATATGAACTAGAATAAAACTTTGAAATAACTAATTTCGAAGATTTTGACGATAACAAATATTGAAACAAATTCTACGTATTGACTGTGTTTGTAATCATAACTGAAGTTGAATAGTAAATGTGAATTATTTAGATAGAAATAAAATAATGTTGATAACTAAAATTTATTTGAAATTTGTGGATTTGTTAATATTGATTTATCGAGTAATTAAATTGTTTAAATTTATGTTGAAATTAGGTAAAGAGTGGAACTCTAGATTTTATGAGAATGAAAATAGCATCGAAAATTAGTGCAAATCTTATATAAATATGAATGAGGATGGTTTAACTTTTAAAATTGGATTTAAATGTGAATAATTAAAAATTAAAATTTTTATATTTTAATTAACGAGTAAAAATAACTAGATTGGCAAGTGTCTCGAATTTCGACGAACCAGTTTCATCGGATCCGTTATAGTGAGTTATTGTAGGATTTCAAGTTTCGCAGCGATCGGACTTGTCGCTTGGCGTGCGAGCTTGAAAGGCGTAGAAATCAATTTAAGGAATTCGATAAAATAAAATTGACTTTAAAAAGCTATTTTCCGCATACGATCGGATTAGGCCTAGAGACTAGTTCCATTGCATTCGGGATGGGAGTAAAACATTATAAACGTCAAGCGACACGCCTAGACTGGAGTTCGGATGGTTTTTGACCTAACTATATAAATACGGCACACATATCGAGATAAATTATTATTTTATTTTTTGGAAACCCTAGAAAACAATGGCCGCCGTTTTTAAATTTCCAATGGCCGAAAATTTACCAACTTCCCTCCTTGATTTCTCTCGATCCGTTCATCGAAATTAAAAACTTCCAACATGAAAGTTGTAGGTCTCGGCGAGCTTTTCAAATCTATATGGTCGATCTATGCTAATATGTCATGAAATTGCCAGAATCTAAGGTGGAAGCTCGCGTGTTCTTATGGGTTTTCGGGACAAACAGCGGTGGTTGGGGACGGGGCGTTCGAGGCAAATGAGGAGATGGCTAAGGCGCGCGCGATGGAGTATGTTGATCGATGCCCGGTCGTCGTTTGCCTCATGCATAATGATGTTTGTGAGTCGTGTATGGGTGTGATCTGTAGTCATCGTGATCAAGGAGGAGGAGTACGTATGTTTTTATTTATTTATTAATGGTTTTATATTTAAAATTTAAATAGTCTAATTAGAATTACTTTTGCATACGAGCTCGAATCGATGCGTGGTTTTCTCAGTTGCGCTCGTATTGAAATTCCAGACATTATGGAACTAGTTTGGCTACATTCTGAGACTGTTCATATTTGGACCTTTATTTGGATTTTAAATCGTCGATAAATTAAAGGTGAATGTTTATACTCTCACAATTGACTGAAATAATTTTTACGTTAGTTAAATTATATGTGAAGTGATTGAAATTTATTGGTTGTTGTTTATAAGTTTAATTGACATTTAAATTGCCATCCGAATTAGTTGATAGAATTTGAATTGACAATTAAATTAAATTAGAATATAATTACCCGTAAAATACCCGATATTGATAATTATGAAATTATTGTGAATTTTATTGACTGATTGGATGATTGGTTATGATGGATGTTATTGATTGATATTTTGGATGTTTGGATATTTATTTATGTTTAATATATCCTATTATCATCATATATATTATGTACAGTGTATAAAACTGTAAATTGAATTGTTTCGAATAAATTAAGAAATAAGTTAAAATGATATATACCTATGGCATTTATTTTGGATTGAAATGATATATATCCATCCCTTAATTAAATTGAAACAATCGGTTCACTTGGTTGTAGGATAGAGAATTATATGCAAACATCGGATTGATTAAACTAAATGATCTCAAAATTCTGATCTAAAATTATTTAAATGAGTTGGTTTTAAGAAATAAAAATTGAATTTATGGAAATCGAAATATTTTGGAGTTGGAACTCGGAATGTTGAATTTTAAATTCGAAACAGGAATTGTCAACTAATCGAAGTTGAGATTCTTAATTTAAAATCAAAATATGATGTGAATTTCAGAAATTGATTTGTTTTAAAAAGATTGGACTTTTATTCGAATTTTGGATATTACTAAGTAAAAGTGATATAAAATGATATTTTGAAATTGAGTTCGGAATTGAATTATATTTGAAGATTTGTATTTTAAATTGGATTTTGATGTTAAATTTTATTTAAGCGTTTTGAATAGATATTTTGAAAATCGAACTCGGAATTGATATAAATCGAAATGGTTAAATTTGAGAATTGAATTGAAATTAGTTTGCCATTGGAATTAAAATTAATTTAAAATTGGAATTTAAACTAATTTGGAATTGGATCAAAATTAATTTGAAATTGGAATTTAAATTGATTTGAATTGGAGTTGGAATTAATTTGGAATTGGAATTTAAATTAGTTTGAAATTAGAATTTAAATTAATTTGAATTGGAGTTGAAATTATTTTGGAATTGGAAGTGAAATTAATTTGAAATTGAAATTAATTTAGAATTTAAGAAAAACTCAACTTGAAATCGGAATTGAATCGACTAAATCGAAATGGAAATTGGAACAGATTTGAAGTGGAAAATTTGAAAAGTGAACCGGTTTGACTTTGAAACTATTTTTCAAATAAATTATTTTTAGTATAATCTATTTAAAATATATCTTCTTAAATATTCAAATCATTTTGATTTCATTTTACTATATAAACCAATTTCAATACTCAAACTATTTTCTATTAAACTATTTTGACTATTTCGGCTATTTTAAAACTATTCAAACTATTTTCTTAAATTTTAAACTGGTTAGGGATGGAAGATTTATATTTAAATCTTAGATTTAACTGGGAATGAGATTAAATTGAAGTTATAAACTAAATTGAAATTTGAAACAATTTCGAAAGCGAAATCGAGATATTAAGGCAAAAATGATATGGTATATTTTGAGTAAATATGATGATTTCGAAATGGATTTGATTTTTTAAGCGAATATTATATTTTGATATCAAATATGAATAGTTTTCATGTAAAAGAACCAACCGGTGTGTAAAATGATGTTCGGTTGTTAAAGAGATCGGGGCCTCTTATTGGCATACTCTCTGTCAATATTGGAATCACTTTGACAACCATGTACGCGGTGGATGATATCCAGAATGTAGTGGTTGAATTGGTGAACATTTACTGGAATGAAGTAAGAGAACGATGATGGATTGCCTTGACACTTGTGTCATGATTAAAATGACTAAAACAGGAGCTTATGCCTGGCTGATGAGGTTAGCTACCTCTAGCGACGTTGATCACTCGTATTACTATCGTGATTTTGTACTCGATGGGTGCACCCTTTTGTTCGGAGTGATTGTCGCGGTTGTCCACGGATGGGTTACGATCAGCTAGAAAGGGTAAACTGGCATAATCCAACCTTGGGCATTGCTTCACTGCCTTGTCATATTTATCCTTATGCGAGCCCATTACGACTTTGGTTTGGTACCATAACAATGTGTTAAGTGGATCAATGTAAAGCCTTAACGCTATTTTGATATTTATTTTACTGATAGACATTACCGACTATAGCGTATACTATTATATATAAATAGTTTAACGGATCTTTAGGAGGTGGAAAATCCTGTAACATCTCTTAAGTTATTGCACATATGTTATACACTGGATAGGAGATGTAAAATCCCGTAAACATCTCCGACGTTATTACACTCATATTTATTGAAATTGGTTTGACTTATATAAAAGTATTTTAGTCCTGACTCGAGTGTTTTGTCTTCTCATTACGCTCGTGTAACAGCCCGCAAATCCGTACCCCTTGAGTCAACACTATTATAAAACAATCAACTCAAGTTGTACAGAAATACGAACCATTTGGGTTAAAGAAGAAGAGGTAGAAGAAGAAATTAGAAATCAACATCAGAATCTAACCATCGCAGCGGAATAAAATATAATAGATAATAAATAATCTTTACTCAAGAAGCAAATATATCTGTTTACATATATTACATCATCAGAGTACATCAATCACATTTCAACATCAATAACATACAACCGGATACACAACAACTCAACACGGCGGAATATATGTATATAAACAAGTACGGGTGTACGTATCGTCATCTTGCTCGTCTCCTGAGCTCCACAGCATCATATCCTGTATTCTATAATACTCGGTCTGACCCGAGCATTACAGTTAAATAACAACCGAGTCAGTCTGGAATACCAGCGTGAGAAAATCACACCCAATTGATTTTTAAAGTTTCAAAAATCCTTTGAAAACAAAAGCATCTCGTAAGACCACGCCACAAATAAACATGTCGGGTTTTTACCTTACGATAGCTAAAACAATTTTTATAGAAATCCTATGATATTATAATAGGGTCTATATACAAATACTTATAAAATAGCCGAAATTGTTACATGATTAAATTCCAGTCACTAGCCACAGAGTGGGTAATACAAACAAAACTCGTACAAGGCTCGTAGGGAGAATGGATTTCCAACCAATGAATAGGCACTGGGGTACCACCTATCACAGTACTGGGCCTAGATCACCGTACCAAGGAGTACGCCCGCTCCCCTGCAACACAAGGCCGGGACTACCCCTTACTGGATAATCTCGAGTGAGATCACCCCGCGGTTGGGATCAGCAACCGTCCACTAAGCCGAAATAAAAAGGGACATCTAGACTGGAATGACCTCACCCTGCTTGGGTGCTAACCACCTATGCATAACCCCTGATTTTCAATCATTCCTATTTGGTGAGGCTTGAGGCTAAGCGTTACCTTTTTAGAACATATCCCTTAGAATGCCCATCGTCCACCTGACGATGTTTCGCAAGCATTCATCCATACAAGTCCGTCCCGGGTTCGAACGGAACCGAAGGCACTATTCCTACTACATCCATTTTGGAAATATCCTCAGAATTAGTAGCGACTAGCCCTTGCACTTCACTGCTCCATCTTCGAATCCAAAATCGTTTTCACGAAACGTACAAACCTGATCGAAGTGGTTTTCGAGAAAAAAATCTCGATCCCGGTCTCTTCGAAACGATCAACGTATTTGTCCAATATTGATAGTCGGTTATTTAACTATCAATTTATATTCACAAACATCCATCAAACAATAAATAATTTTTTCCCAAATTATTTATTTATCTCAAAAATATCTTCACTTTTCAAATTCCTTTGAAAATAGTTTTCAAAACTATCTATCTTCTCAGAATAAATTCCAAGTATTTCTATTTCCACTCGTATCACCAAGCACAAAACTAGATTTTCTAAACTAATTTAAAACACTTTACTTTTAAAAATATACTTTAAAACATTCAAGTTAAGATTACTTTAATAATTTGTTAAAAATACATACTATATGAATATTTGAAAATAAAGTTACTTAATAAAATATAAAACTAGATTTCTACCTTTAAAAACAAAATACTAAGTTACTTCTTATTAATTACTGCTAAAATAGATTAAAGAAAATACTTACTTTAGACTTTAAATATTAGAAATGATAAATTTACAAAACTTACTTTCGTTAGAAACAACTTTAGAACATTTAATTTATATTTACAAATTTACTTTTAAAAACGTGTACTTGGCAATCTAGAGAAAATTCCAACTTCAAGCACTTAAATCAATTATCCCCAAATTGATTTCCAATTTATTTTCTTTGGAATAAGTTTCTTTAATTTCTCAATTTATTTCAAAATTCATTAATTATGCCCTTAATTATTATTCCTTTTCTTCTTTACTCTTCAATAATCCAAATCTTAATTTCTAAATAAATGTTGGTTCTTTTTAATTGATAATACTGCATTTTAAAATTCATTAACTTTCAGTTTATTAAATTTTCCTTTCCATTCTCAGGGTTCATTTATTAGAATTTTAAAGTCCCTTTATTTCTTTCCAATGCATTCTTACATTCATTCTACAATTATTTCACTTGCAATTTCACTTCTTTTATTTTCATTTCCAAAAATCAAATTTATATTTTTGGTAATTCATTATACCCAATTATATCAACTAAGCCATAACATTCAATACTTCCACATAATTCATTATAGAATATCAAATAATCAGACAGAGAATATTAAATAATTTAAATAAAAGTTGAGGGATCCAGTTGGATCCCTCCAACCTGTTTTCCCTGCATCCACAAACGTTAGCATCACATAATATGCAAATTTCAAACTATATCATGCTATATCACATCAATCAACTCAGCCATTCAAACAATTAATTAAATTTAATCACTTAAATTTAAATTTTAAATTTAACTCAGCGAGATTAACTCACCTTTGCTCCTTAAATTTGCAAATCCACTTCATTCTCGCTTTGATTCCACGATTATTGACCTTGTATAACAACCATACGATTTATTAACACTTTGAAGTAACTTGAACAATTTATTTCCATAGTATAAATTTAACTAACCAATGATTCTATTTTAAATTAATAATTTAATTTTAAACTAATTTTTTTTTTACTAATAATGTTTATAATGACAAAATAATTAAGTAAGTTTGTTAAACAAATTAATCACCCTGACTATATTATAAAGAAAAATTCAGTCTTTATATAAACTTTTCAATACTTAAAATTTTCATATATGTATACATCTCTTAAAAAAACTCTCTGTATAAAAATCCTGTCTGCATAAATTTTCAGTTTATCTCGAAATATTTAACATGCATGTGTATATTTATTATATTTTTGGAAACACATATGTTTAGCGAAAACAGATTTATATTCCCAGTTTATAACTTCTGTTTCTGTAAAATCCTTTCCAAAATTACCTCTATTCCTATAGTTAACAAATTCTCAGATTTAGTATATAAATTTCAAGTTTGTACCTAACTGCTTCGACTCTCCTTCCCGAAACCCTCAACTCGATTCCACACCCTATTCACTGCTGCCCTCGCCTCTGCTCTTCGTCCAGCATGATGATCGAACCCACGCGCGCTACACCTCCACAACACCTCCTTCGATGCCGAGCATGAATCGACATTGCGGCCTCGACTACGAGCCCACGACCCTCCAGAACGCCCTACGACATCGTCGTCTTGCCCAGGCACGTGTCTCGACGTCGCCCTCCCATCGGCCTTGCTCGCGAGCGTCCCTTCCAGGCTCAGAGATTGCCGCGACTTCAAGATGACAACCAACTCGCGACCTCATACAATCGCGATTCACTAGGGTTTCGCGAATTTTGGACGACGAACGAGGCTCATTCCTCACCTTTACATAATCGATCTGCCATTATTTGAGTATATTATTATTATTATTATTTTTCCACGATTGAATGAAACTTAACTTTGATTTGGGTTTTTGAACTGGAAGAAAGAGGAGGGGCTTCGGCTTCGATTGATTTAGAAACGAGAAGAGGAGCTTGTTAAATATTGAAAAAGGGAAGAGGTGTTTATTATTATTATTCTCGATGGAAAGCTTCGGCTGAAAGATAAAAGAAGAAGACCCGATGAATAGATGGAAGGTGGCTCCGCGGAGAAGAGTGGCGATAGAGAAAGGCTAGGTCTGCTTATAGGGTGGCTAATGGATTTGAAATTTTATATTTTTATATCCAAAAATATCCCGTGGCTCCTAATTCTAAACCCGAACTCCAATTTAAATGCAACGACCGGCGTTCCTAGCGTTATATCGTTATTCTGAACACGTTGGAACAGGTTTCATGGTCCAGCTCGACCATATGGGAAAGATAATAAATTATTACTAGTATTTTTTTGATCCAGTTATTATATTGAATTTTCGATAAATTTTAAAACTGAACGAAACGCTTTTAAATTCAAATTTTAAAAGCTCTATTATCTTCAGTAATATGAATGTAAATTTTCTAAATCCTTAAAATATTTGTAACAAGCTTAAAATTTCAAATTCAACAATTTACCCGACTTCAAATAAATTTGATTTAATAAATAATTTACCAAATAAATAGTAATATTATAATTCTTGTTAAAATTAACCTTTTAAATATCTAAAATCAATTTAAATATTCCCATTTCAAACGCTCAAAAATTCCGGGTCGTCATATTCCTTTCCCCTTAAAAGAATTTCGTCCCCGAAATTACTAATTAGGAAGAATGGTCCAATACCCGTTTACTTTTTCCCGAAACCAAACGGTTTCTAGCAGAAACATTTTGTCAAAATTTTATCAAGTTTTAACTTAAAACCATATTTTGAATTATCAAAATTTTCTCAAAATTTTTCTAACTCCCTAAATTCCCGAAAAATTTCGCCAGCGTCTCCTTTGCGCGGCTAGCTCGGTACAACTACAAAATGGCTCAACGGCCTCCCAAATCCAAAAAGAAAACAAAACGCCCAGTGGCTCAATCAAAATCCCAATTAAATTTCATATAGAAATTTAAATACATACCTTTTTAGTCGGGCAACTCAATTTTTTTTTATCCTTATGAAGTCAAAACCAATACACTTTTCCTTTATATTACCTGCATATCTTGCTTAGCACTAATATCCAAACACAATATTCCAAAAACATTTTATCGACTTTCTTACAAAATGTCAACATTTATTCATTCAGATATTAACTTAAGAATATATTTGTAATATCAGTTTCCAACTAAGAATTCACCATTCCTTTCTTAAGTTTAGTATAAGCATTTAATATGCTCCTTTATTTATTTTCACCTCACCATTTAAGTTTATATTTATTTCTATTCAAATTGATTCCTTCGTTTCCATTAGTATTCAATTTATCTTCAACTCTAAATTTTGAATTTTATTTTTCATTTATACTGATTCATGTCATTATTTTAAGTAGTCTCATTTACTAATTTGTTTCAATTTTCCAGTTTGAAATTGTTTTGTCGTTAACAAAATTTTCAAGAATTTTCTAACTCCCAAAATTCCTGAAAATTTTTGGCAGAGTCTCCTTTGTACGGAGAAACTTTTGCAATTTGACAAGAGATATAAATATATATACATCGACCCACATGGTCGGAAAACAGAAAAACAGTTCATATTTCCTATTTTTATTGCGTAGGCGTACCTTATTTAGCATTTTTAAGTAGACAGCTTATTTATTTAGCAGTTAATGCAACCCAAATCCAGCCACACGGCTTCCAAAAACATGTACTTACTCAATTTAAATATAAGTGACAAATATACAAAGTTTATAGCATTTCACTTAATTTCAGTAGTTAAACACATGTATAATATAAACAATATACACTAAACACTTCCAAAAGCAAATTAATAAGGTTCCGATACAAATTTAGTTGTTTACAACTAAATCATCCATCAATTTCATTCCATTTAAATGGTTTACACTTCATTTCTTACATTCTATTCATTTTAATCCAAACGAACACATATTTATCTCAATTGATTCAAAAATCAATTTCATTGCTTATATTAACTCATAGATTTTTATACAATCTCATTTGCGTCAACGACGACCATTTTTATGCAAATTCAATGATGTTCACTTAATAGAATATCCATTCTATTTTATAACTACTTAAAATTAATACCAATTCAATTATACTTTATTCAGTTTCATTTCCAATGTTCCAACATAATTCTTAATTGTGGACAACCAATTCATATATCGTTCCACTTAATCCGAATGGTTAACAACTCACAAACTTACATTTAATTTATTATTAAGCAATCTGAACTCATATTTAATTCAATTGCTCTCAGAGTCAATTTTATTTTACTCCTATCAATTCATTGAATGTTTAATTACTTCCATTTACGTCAAATGATTTATTCTATGCAATTTGACGAGATCTATGTGAGTAAATAAGTCTTTATGTTTTATAACCAATTTAAATGGATTTCAACTCAATTTATACTCAATTCTATTCCATTTTTAAATTTATTCACAATCCATATATTCTCTTTTTTATTACATGTTAATTTATTCCAAACTATTTTATTTAGCTCGAAAACAATCCAGGCTATTTCGTTCAATAACCATTTCAAATTTTTCTTATAGACTCCAAGTTATTTCAATTTCTTAACAATTTAAATGGTTTACAATTATTTATTTAAGAATTTCATTCCATTAAATATTATCTGTAACTCACCGAATTCTATTTCAATTAAAATCCATTTTTACTTGATTTAAATCCAATCCACTATTATTAAACTTAATTTTAAGTTGAATTCAATTCAACTCTTCCATTTATTTAGTTTAAGTTAATTTGCTTCATTATATTTAAATTTTATACTTAAGCTCATTTTCATTCTACAAGTAATTTTAATTTTTTTTAAATTTTTTTTATATACTCAACTTAACTCAATTGATTACAAGGCCATATCCAATTTATTTCCACATATTTGGATTTAATTTACAATTCATACCATTATTATTTTAATCCATTTACATTTTTATTCGATACATTTCAATTATACTTAATTTTGTTAACACTTCACATTAAATTCCAATTAATAACTCAAGTTCTGAACCCACTATCCATTTTCAATTTATCACCAAATTTCATGAACTCACAATTCAGTTACATTTACTTTACCGACAATTCAAGTCGAATTTAATTTATAACTTGAGTTTTATTTTCAAACTTCACTATTAACTCACAATTCATCTTTTACTTAACTGCATTGGTCCTTATTACATATTTTATTATCTAATTTATTATCTACATTAGTTCTCTCCTATTTATAGTTCAATATTTGATTTTTAAAATTCAAATATCACTTCATTTAATTTTCTTAATTCAATTTAGTTTATAATTCAAGTTTTGATTTTTATTTTATTCTCCAATTCATCAATAATATTTATTTTGGAGTTTTGTATCTCACTTTTCAAACTTAATAAGTCACAACTTATTATTTACACAGTTCCATTCCTCATAGGCTTGAATATATTATTCTTTTATTTTTAACTCAAGCCTTATGCTTATTTATAACTCAAGCATATTTTTATTCCATGCATTTTTAATTCTTTTATAAGTTATTCTGATTTATTTATTTCAATTCAATTCTTATCCAATTTATTTCTTATCCAACTTATTTCCCAGTTATCCAGGTAAGAATTTAATTTCATTCAATAATTCAGCTGAATTTTTATTCCAATTCAATTTTATTCTATAATTCATTTGCATAGCTTATGCTCATACAAATTCTTATTTGATTATATTTCAATTTATAATTCACATTTACAATTCATATTTATAAATTTCATTCTATAATGAATTTATTCCCTTAAATTTTAGTTATATTGAAATTTCTAGCTAAATTTTTACTTAACAATGATAATACTTTAATATCATCATTTCTAACATCCAAGCAACCATATATTAGTTAAATAGTTTTCAAAAACTTTCTTTATAATAAAATATATTTTTGGGTAAAATTATCTCATCCACCCATATTTAAAACAATACCTTGTCGATTGTTCTATTCAAGTGTTTAGAAACCCTTTCGATACAGTTGCGCAGACTGTGTCGACGAAGGTTCATATGCCACTCAATAAATCAATCAACACAATATTAAAATAGTTTATATTCACTAACAAATACGCGCTCATATCTATTAATACGCTCAAACTCATTATAGAGTACTACGGACTCTATTTTATGAGTAATTCCCACCAGAGCCAAGGTTATCACCAACCTAAGCTCTGATATCAACTGTAACAGCCCGCAAATCCGTACCCCTTGAGTCAACACTATTATAAAACAATCAACTCAAGTTGTACAGAAATACGAACCATTTGGGTTAAAGAAGAAGAGGTAGAAGAAGAAATTAGAAATCAACATCAGACTAACCATCGCAGCGGAATAAAATATAATAGATAATAAATAATCTTTACTCAAGAATCAAATATATCTGTTTACATATATTACATCATCAGAGTACATCAATCACAGTTCAACATCAATAACATACAACCGGATACACAACAACTCAACACAGCGGAATATATGTGTATAAACAAGTATGGGTGTACGTATCGTCATCTTGCTCGTCTCCTGAGCTCCACAACATCATATCCTGTATTCTATAATACTCGGTCTGACCCTAGCATTACAGTTAAATAACACCCGAGTCAGTCTGGAATACCAGCGTGAGAAAATCACACCCAATTGATTTTTAAAGTTTCAAAAATCCTTTGAAAACAAAAGCATCTCGTAAGACCACGCCACAAATAAACATGTCGGGTTTTTACCATACGATGGCTAAAACAATTTTTATAGAAATCCTTTGATATTATAATAGGGTCTATATACAAATACTTATAAAATAGACGAAATTAATACATGATTAAATTCCATCTACTAGCCACAGAGTGGGTAATACAAACAAAACTCGTACAAGGCTTGTAGGGAGAATGGATTTCCAACCAATGACAAGGCACTGGGGTACCACCTGTCACAGTACGGGGCCTAGATCACCGTATCGAGGAGTACGCCCGCTCCCCTGTAACACAAGGCCGGGACTACCCCTTACTGGATAATCCCGAGTGAGATCACCCCGCGGTTGGGATCAGCAACCGCCCACTAAGCCGAAATAAAAAGGGACATGTAGACTGGAATGACCTCACCCTGCTTGAGTGCTACCCACCTAGCCTTGCTGCATAACCCCTGATTTTCAGTCATTCCCATTTGGTGAGGCTTGAGGCTAAGCGTTACCTTTTTAGAACATATCCCTTAGAATGCCCATCGTCCACCTGACGATGTTTCGCAAGCATTCATCCATACAAGTCTGTCCCGGGTTCGAATGGAACCGAAAGCACTATTCCTACTACATCCATGTTGGAAATATCCTCAGGATTAGTAGCGACTAGCCCTTGCACTTCACTGCTCCATCTTCGAATCCAAAATCGTTTTCATGAAACGTACAAACCGGATCGAAGTGGTTTTTGAGAAATAAATCTCGATCCCGGTCTCTTCGAAACGATCAACGTATTTGTCCAATATTGATAGTCGGTTATTTAACTATCAATTTATATTCACAAACATCCATCAAACAATAAATAATTTTTTCCCAAATTATTTATTTATCTCAAAAATATCTTCACAAGATATATTTTCACTTTTCAAATTCCTTTGAAAATAGTTTTCAAAACTATCTATCTTCTCAGAATAAATTCCAAGTATTTCTATTTCCACTGGTATCATCAAGCACAAAACTAGATTTTAAATTAATTTAAAACACTTTACTTTTAAAAATATACTTTAAAACATTCAAGTTAAGATTACTTTAATAATTTGTTAAAAATACATACTATATGAATATTTGAAAATAAGGTTACTTAATAAAATATAAAACTAGATTTCTACCTTTAAAAACAAAATACTAAGTTACTTCTTATTAATTACTGCTAAAATAGATTAAAGGAAATACTTACTTTAGACTTTAAACATTAGAAATAATAAATTTACAAAACTTACTTTCTTTAGAAACAACTTTAGAACATTTAAATTATATTTACAAATTTACTTTTAAAAACGTGTACTTGGCCATCCAAAGAAAATTCCAACTTCAAGCACTTAAATCAATTTTCCCAAATTGATTTCCAATTTATTTTCTTTGGAATAAGTTTCTTTAATTTCTCAATTTATTTCAAAATTCACTAATTATGCCCTTAATTATTATTCCTTTTCTTCTTTACTCTTCAATAATCCAAATCTTAATTTCTAAATAAATGTTGGTTCTTTTTAATTGATAATACTTCATTTTAAAATTCATTAACTTTCAGTTTATTAAATTTTCCTTTCCATTCTCAGGGTTCATTTATTAGAATTTTAAAGTCGCTTTATTTCTTTCCAATGCATTCTTACATTCATTCTACAATTATTTCACTTGCAATTTCACTTCTTTTATTTTCATTTCCAAAAATCAAATTTATATTTTTGGTAATTCATTATACCCAATTATATCAACCAAGCCATAACATTCAATACTTCCACATAATTCATTATAGAATATCAAATAATCAGACAGAGAATATTAAATAATTTAAATAAAAGTTGAGGGATCCAGTTGGATCCCTCCAACCTGTTTTACCTACATCCACAAACGTTAGCATCACATAATATGCAAATTTCAAACTATATCATGCTATATCACATCAATCAACTCAGCCATTCAAACAATTAATTAAATTTAATCATTTAAATTTAAATTTTAAATTTAACTCAGTGAGATTAACTCACCTTTGCTCCTTAAATTTGCAAATCCACTTCATTCTCGCTTTGATTCCACGATTATTGACCTTGTATAACAACCATACGATTTATTAACACTTTGAAGTAACTTGAACAATTTATTTCCACATTATAAATTTAATTAACCAATGATTCTATTTTAAATTAATAATTTAATTTTAAACTAATTTTCTTTTTACTAATAATGTTTATAATGACAAAATAATTAAGTAAGTTTGTTAAACAAATTAATCACCCTGACTATATTATAAAGAAAAATTCAGTCTTTATATAAACTTTTCAATACTTAAAATTTTCATATATGTATACATCTCTTAAAAAAACTCTCTGTATAAAAATCTTGTCTACATAAATTTTCAGTTTATCTCGGAATATTTAACATGCATGTGTATATTTATTATATTTTTGGAAACACATATGTTTAGCAAAAACAGATTTATATTCCCAGTTATAGCTTCTGTTTCTATAAAATCCTTTCCAAAAATACCTCTATTCCTATAGTTAACAAATTCTCAGATTTAGTATATAAATTTCAAGTTTGTACCTAACTGCTTCGACTCTCCTTCCCGAAACCCTCAATTCGATTCCACACCCTATTCACTGCTGCCCTCGCCTCTGCTCTTCGTCCGGCATCATGATCGAACCCACGCGCGCTACACCTCCACAACACCTCCTTCGATTTCGAGCATGAATCAACATTGCGGCCTCGACTACGAGCCCACGACCCTCCAGAATGCCCCACGACATCGTCGTCTTGCCCAAGCGCGTGTCTCGACGTTGCCCTCCCATCGGCCTTGCTCGTGAGCGTCCCTTCCAGGCTCAGAGATTGCCACGACTTCAAGATGACAACCAACTCGCGACCTCATACAATCGCGATTCACTAGGGTTTCGCGAATTTTGGACGACGAACGAGGCTCATTCCTCACCTTTACATAATCGATCTGCCATTATTTGAGTATATTATTATTATTATTTTTCCACGATTGAATGAAACTTGACTTTGATTTGGGTTTTTGAACTGGAAGAAAGAAGAGGGGCTTCGGCTTCGATTGATTTAGAAAGGAGAAGAGGAGCTTGTTAAATATTGAAAAAGGGAAGAGGTGTTTATTATTATTATTCTCGATGGAAAGCTTCGGGTGAAAGATAAAAGAAGAAGACGCGATGAATAGATGGAAGGTGGCTCCAAAGAGAAGAGTGGCGATAGAGACAGGCTAGGTCTGCTTATAGGGTGGCTAATGGATTTGAAATTTTATATTTTTATATCCAAAAATATCTCGTGGTCCCTAATTCTAAACCCGAACTCCAATTTAAATGCAACGACCGGCGTTCCTAGCGTTATATCGTTATTTTGAACACGTTGGAACAGGTTTTGAGGTCTAGCTCGACCATATGAGAAAGATAATAAAAAAAAAAATTGATCCAGTTATTATATTGAATTTTCGATCAATTTTAAAACTGAACGAAACGCTTTTAAATTCAAATTTTAAAAGCTCTATTATCTTCAGTAATATGAATGTAAATTTTCTAAATCCTTAAAATATTTGTAACAGGCATAAATTTCAAATTCAACAATTTACCCGACTTCAAATAAATTTGATTTAATAATTAATTTACCAAATAAATAGTAATATTTAAATTCTTGTTAAAATTAACCTTTTAAATATCTAAAATCAATTTAAATATTCCCATTTCAACCGCTCAAAAATTCCGGGTCGTCACAGCTCGAGTCTGCCCTGAGTTTTAGTGCATTGAAGATTATTCTTTGGATGATGAAGGCGAAGATTTGGTATATTATAACTATTATTATTCTCTACATCATGTTATTCTGCTGCATTTTATTTATCCTTAATGTATATAGACAAACGTGATAAATGTTGTGTATATTATAATCATGTGTATAGTAAAAGGCTTCATGAACTAGTATTTTATTATTATATTTTATCATTCCGCTGTGAGATTCTGTGTTTGCTTCTTCTTCTTTTCTTATTTTTCTTAATTATTCCCATTGATTATCTATGTTTCGGATTGTTTAAGTTTGAGATGTGTGGATTTATTGTTGATTTAAACCTTTCGAAATGTTAGTTGTCACAGTTGGTATCAGAGTCAACTTTAGCAATAACCTTGGATTTATAGGGTTTGACTCATTAGCGATAGGGTAGTAATACCCTAGAATGAGTCTGTTTGAGTGTATATATATGAGAGAGCATACTTGTTATTGTTATAAAAAATATCTTATATTGTGTTTACTTATCCGTTGAGTTGTTTATGAATTTTGGTCGGTGCGCGAGACGCCATGTTATCGATAGGGATATCTAAACACTTAAACGAGGCAAGTCGACATAATATTGTTTTAAAATCGGGTAAGTGAAATTATTTTACCTAAATTGTTTTTATATACATAAAATGATAATTTTTATTGAAATTGTTTTTAGGAGATGATAATATTTAATTATCATAAATTATTGATTGAATTAAAATAAACATAAATACTCAATGAATTTTATTTTATGACGCATTTGATAATTAAATTAGATTAAAATTAATTAAAATAAGAAGTGGTTAAGATGACAAAGTTTAAAATTAATGGAATATTTTGGTTAAAAGGTAAGGAAATTTGTATAACTATATATATAATATAGCTTATATATAGAAATGATTTTGAAAATTGAGAAGTTTAGAATATAAAACCTTTAGTTTTCAAAATTATTTTCGAAGCCTTCCAAATTAATAATAATATTATTCAAAAGAGTTTTGATTAGAAAAATATTTTTGAAGAAATAAAAGGATTGAACTCGCTTTAGTCGCTGGAAATAATTCTAGGGATGACTGCAGCATCGCCGATATTTATTTTCGAGTTTCTGAGTGAGAATTGCTACCAAAAGGAATCTATTTTCGATAAAACAAGTTTTAATTGTGAAAATTATTCCAATTATGATTTGACAAATATATGGAAATAGTTTTGAATTTATAATTGAAATAGTATAGATTAACATAAGTTTATAACTTATAAATTGGAACTGGAAAGCAAAATTTAACTTTAAACTGTTGAATATTTATGGTTAAGCAAACAAAAGAAAATTACAAATTTAAGATATGAAGATAATTAACTTAAGAAATATTAAATAAATTGAGTTAGTAAAATAAATTAAATAAAATGAAATGTATTTGAAATGAATTAGATAAAATAATAAAATGAAATTTTAAATGAATAAATTGTATAATATATAGATTTGAGAATATTAAGCAAAAAACAAATTTTAAATTTGTTGAATGTGAATGATAAGAAAAAAATATTTAAAAGAGAGTGAAATAAAATGAGAAATGGATTAAATGAAATAGAATTTCACTTAATAAAGATTAAATGGGTTGAGTTGGATTTAAATTGAACTAGAGGAATTAGTAAAGTGAATTGTTTTCACTTGAGCTATAAAATGAATTAATAAATGAATACGAACTTGAATTTTTGAATGAAATGTAATTTAAGTGTGAAAGAAATTATATAAAATAAAAGAGCATAAGTAAAATTAATATGAGGAATTGATTTTAATTTAAATTAGATGTAAATAAATTAAGTGCAAATAGAATGTGTCTCAATAAAATTGAATGGTAACTAATTGAATATGAAATAAGTTAATGAAATAAATTAAAAGATGAAGTTAACTTAATAAGTTGAATGAAACTGATTAGGAGAAAAGAAAATTTATTAATATGAATTAGAATTATAAAATAAAATTTACTTAAGTAAATTTATTATATTAGTTTGAATTAATGAATAAACTAATTAAGACAATCGATGGATTAACATGAATTTAAGTTATAGAATGATAATAAAAATGAGTTACAATTTCATAAAATGTATATAATAAACTTAAATGGTTTATCAATAATATTAGTATTAAAATACTAAGTGATAATGAAAATAATTTAACTTAACAAGGTTAAATGGAATGATTTCTAAATGGTTCATAAATGATGTTGATATGAAAATGAAATATGAACAAGTAAATTTAAATGTTTTGTGAACCATAAAAGCTGAAGTTTTATAACTTGGAGATTTGATAAATATGAATGATACGAAAAAAGTAGAATGTGGCATGAAATCAAATTTCTTAAATGTAATTAATTATGTGAATTACTGAAATGAAATAATGGACGTGAAAAAAATGAAGGTGACTGTAAACGAACGTAAATTAATAGAATGTGAATTCATTAATGTTGACAAGTGCATGTCAATTAATTGGAAGTAAATAAATTGAATGAAAATCAATTAAACATAATCTAATTGAATGGAAGTTGCTTGAATGAAAATAAATTGAAAAGAGTCAATTAAATGTTAATAAAAATTGGATGTTAAAAGAAATGTAAGTGTATAAATTAAATGTTGACATTGAAATGTTAATCAATTAAACATGAATAAATGCAAAGTCAACCAATTAAATTCGAAATAAATCCAAGTGAATGAATTGAAAGCAAACAAATTGTATATAGATGAAGTAAGTGTCAATGAACTAAACGTAAATCAATATTGATAGGCAATGAAAGTATAATAGACTGAATATTGACATTAGGAAGTCTGAATTGGTATTTTTGTGAATAAGATTGGATGGATATTATTATTGGATCTTTGTTTTGTTGCATTTTTTATATTCGTTTATGGTTATTGCATAATCCATGTTATATATCGATTTACTCTTTATATATATGTTCTCATTTAGTTATTGAGTGTTTAGTAGGTAAGGATGGCGTATGCTAGCTTTTGGAGCACATTTACGCATTATGTTGCTTTTGCTTGCTTAATACGAGTGAACTCGCTCGTATTATTGATTATAAGATACGTGTCTTGAATTTCACCATGAGTTTATATATATATATATATATATATATATATATATATATATATATATATATATATATATATATATATATATATATATATCGGGATGCCTCATCACTGAGATAAGATGTATACTTGATATATATTGGGTATATTTGTGATATATATTATATTGCCAAAAATTTCCAATCGAGCCACGCAAAGGAGACCTTGCTGAAATTTTTCGTAAATCCGGGAATTAGAAAAATTATGAAGTTTTAAAAAAATTAATAACTTGTTCTAATAACTAACTTGTAAATTCCGTAAGCCGGTCGTAATCGCGTAGTAGAAGCATAGTAATAGTTTTGCAAATAAGATGTTTATGTTTTATAAGTTAATTATTTTGAAAAATTATATAAAGTGTTATATTTTGAACTTAGTCCATTTTCGAGGACGAAAAGTTTTGAGTGGAGGAGTATGTAACGACCCGTATTTCTAACTATTTTAAATTTTTGAATTTAATATGGTTATTGGATAAAGACGGTTAGAAATAAAATTTAATAAATTATTAGTGTAATTTATTTGAATATTAACTTGAATAAAACTTTCAAACAACTAATTTTAAAGATTTTGGCAGTAACAAGTATTGAAACAAATTCTATGTATTGACTGTATTTATAATCATAACTGAAATTGAATAATAAATGTGAATTATTTAAATAGAAATAAAATGATGATGATAACTAAAATTTAATTGAAATTTAAGGATTTGTTAATATTGATTTATCGGGTAATTAAATTGTTTAAATTTATGTTGAAATTAGATAAATAATGGAATTCTGGATTTAACGAGAATGAAAATGGCATCGAAAATTGATTAAAATTTTATTTAAATATGAATGAAGATGGTTAACATTTAAAATATGATTTAAATGTGAATAATTAAAAATTGGAAATTTTATATTTTAATTAACTAGTAAAAATAGCCAGTTTGGGAACTGTCTCGGATTTCGACAAAACCAGTTTCATCGGATCTGTAATAATGAGTTATTGTAGGATTTTAAGTTTTGTAGCGATCAGACTTGTCATTTGGCGTGCGAGCTTGAAATGCATAGAAATCAATTTAAGGAATTCGATAAAACAAAATTAACTTTGAAAAGCTATCTTCAGCATACGATCGGATTAGGCCTAGAGACTAGTTCAATTCCGTTCGGGATGAGAGTAAAACATTATAAACGCCAAGCGACATGCCTAGATTGGAGTTCGGACGGTTTTTGACCTAACTATATAAATACGGCATGCATATCGAGATAAATTATTATTTTATTTTCTGAAAACCTTAGAAAATAATGGCCGCCATTTTTAAATTTCCAATGGCCGAAAATTCACCAACTTCCCTCTTTAATTTCTCTGGATCTGTTCATCGAAATTAAAAACTTCCAACATGATAGTTGTAGGTCTCTGCGAGCTCTTCAAGTCCATATGGCTGATCTATGCTAATATGTCACTAAATCGCCAGAATCTGAGATGGAAGCTCGTGTGTTTTTATGGGTTTTTAGGACAAACGGCGGTGGGTGGCGACGAGGCGTTCGAGGTGGAGAGGAGACGACCAGGCGCGCGCAATGGAGTATGTTGATCGGCGTCTGGTCGTCGTTTGCCTTGTGCGTGATGAGGTTTGTGAGTTGCATATGGGAGCAGACTATAGTCATCGTGAACAAGGAGGAGGAGTACATATGTTTTTATTTATTTATCAATTAATGGTATTATATTTAAATTTTAAATTTTCTAAACTCGAATAACTTTTTCATATGAGCTCAAATCGATGAGTGGTTTTCTCTGTTGCGTTCGTATCGAAATTCGAGACATTATAAAACTAGTTTGGCTACATTCTCAGACTGTTCAAATTTGGACCTTTATTTGGATTTTAAATCATCGATAAATTAAAGGTAGATATTTATATGCTCACAATTGACTGAAATATTTTTTATGTTGGTTAAATTATATTGTAAAGTGACTGAAATTTATTGGTTGTTGTTTGATAAGTTTAATTGACATTTAAGTTGACATCCGAATTAATTGATGGAATTTGAATTGACAGTTAAATTGAATTAGAAATTACTTGCCCAAAAAATACCTGGTATTGATAATTATGAAATTGTTGTGAATTTTATTGACTTCGGATGATTGGTTGTGATGGATGCTATTGATTGATATTTTGGATGTTTATTTATGTTTAATATATCCAATTATCATCATGTGTATTATGTACAGTATATAAAACTGTAAATTGAATTATTTCGAATAAATTAAGAAATATGTTGCAATAATATGTACCCGTGGCATTTATTTTAAATTGAAATGATATATATCCATCCCTTAATTAAATTGAAACAATTGATTCACTCGGCCATAGGATAGATAATTATATATGGACACTGGATTGGTCAAACTAAATGATCTTAAAATTTTGATTTCAAATTATTCAAATGATTTGATTTTAAGAAATAAAAATAAATTTATGGAAATCAAAATATTTTCGAATTAGAACTCGGAATGTTGAAATTTAAATTTGAAACAAGAATTGTTTAATTAATCGAATTTGAGATTCTTAAGTTAAAATTAGAAATGTGAATTTAAGAAATTGATTTGTTTTAAAAAGATTGGACTTTTATTCAACTTTTGAATATTGCTAAGTAAAAGTGATATAAAACGATATTTCGAAATTGAGCTTGGAATTGAATTGTATTTGAAGATTTGGATTTTAAATTGGATTTCAAGTTAAAATTGATTTATGTGTTCTGAAAAGATATTTTGGAAATCGAACTCGGAATTGATATAAATCGAAATGGTTAAATTTGAGAATTGAGTTGAAATTAGTTTGGCATTGCAATTGAAATTAATTTGAAATTGGAATTTAAATTAATTAGAAATTGCAATCGAAATTAATTTGAAATTGGAATTTAAATTAATTTGAATTGGAGTTGGAATTAATTTGGAATTGGAATTTGAGTTAGTTTGAAATTGGAATTTAAATTAATTTGAATTGGAATTGAAATTAATTTGGAATTGGAAGTGAAATCAATTTGAAATTGAAATTAATTTGGTATCGAGGAAAAATTCGACTTGAAATCGGAATTGAATCGATTAAATCAAAGAAATTGGAACTTATTTGAATTGGAAAATTTGGAAAGTGAACCGGTTTTACTTTGAAACTATTTTTCAAATAAAATATTTTTAGTACAAACTATTTAAAATATATCTTCTTAAATATTCAAATTATTTTGATTTCTCAAACTATTTTACTATATAAACCAATTTCAATACTAAAACTGTTTTCTATTAAACTATTTTAACTATTTAAGCTATTTTAAAACTATTCAAACTATTTTCTTAAATTTCAAACTGGTCAAGGGTGGAGGTTTATATTTAAATCTTGGATTTAAATGAGAATGAGGTTAAATTGAAGTTATAACGTAAAATGAAATTCGAAACAATTTTGGAAGCGGAATCGAGATATTAAGGCAAAAATGATACAGTATATTTTGAGTAAATATGATAATTTCGAAATGGATTTAATTTTTGAAGTGAATATGATATTTTGATATCAAATATGAATAGTTTTCTATATGTATAAGAACCAACTGTTGTGTAAAATGACGTTTGGTTGTTAAAGACACTAGGGCCTCTTATTGGTTTACTCTCTATCAATATTGGAACCACTTTGACAACCGTGTACGCGGTGGATGATATCCAGAATGTAGTGGTTGAATTGGCGAACGTTTACTAAAATGAAGTAAGAGAACGATGATGGATAGCCTTGACACTTATGTCATAATTAAAATGACTAAAACAGGAGCCTATGTCTGGCTAATGAGGTTAGCTACCTCTAATGACGTTGATCACTCATATTACTAACGTGGTTTTGTACTCGATGGGTGCACCCTTTTGTTCGGATTGATCGTCGCTGTCGGGCACGGATGGGTTACGACCAGCCAGAAAGGGTAAACTGGTAGAATCCTACCTTGGGCATTGCCTCACGTTTGTCATATCTATCCTTATGCGAGCCCACTACGATTTTGGTTTAGTACTATAAAAATGTATTGAGGTGGATCAATGTAAAGCCTTAATGCTAATTTGATATTTATTTTACTGATAGACATTACCTACTATAGTGTATACTATCATATATAAATAGTTTAATGGATCCATAGGAAATGGAAAATCTCGTAACATCTCTTTAGTTATTGCACGTACGTTATACACTGGATATGGGATGTAAAAATCCCTGGCGCTGTTACACTCATATTTATTGATGTTGATTTGACTTACATAAAAGTATATTAGTCCTAACTCAAGTTTTTTGTCTTCTCATTACGATCGGGTCAGCCCTGAGTTTTAGTGCATTGAAGATTATTTTCTAAAGGACGAAGATGAAGATTTGGTATATTATTACTATTATTATTCTCTGCATCATGTTATTCTGCTGCATTTTATTTATCCTTAATGCATATAGATAACACTAATAAATGTTGTATATATTATAATCAAGTGTATAGTAAACAGCTTCATGAACTATTATTTGATTATTATACTATATCATTCTACCGTGAGATTTTGTGTTTGCTTCTTCTTATTTTTCTTAATTATCCCCATTGATTATCTACATTCCGGATTTTTTAAGTTTGACATGTATGGACTTATTGTCGATTTAAACCTTTCGAAATATGGGTCGTCGTAGGATGGTTTCGAAGCCATCTATTTTTCCCCCAAACTCTTTTACTTGAAGATTATTGGTTTCGAAAGGTGTACTTTCGCTTGTATTCACTTTGACCTAAAAGATATGTTTAAGATTAAACCTAGTAGTTTCAAAAGGGGTACTTTCAAATGGTTTCGAAGCTATGCTTCTATGGGTTAGTAAGTGATGCTTTAATACTTTCGAAACGTATGTTTTGATGGTTTCAAAAGATATGTTTTAAAGTGTTTCTGAAGGCATATGCTTAGTTTTTTGAAAAGAAGATTAGAATGCTTTCGAAAGAGGTTTTCCAACGGTTATGAAGTAAAGGCTAAGGTTTCGAAAGCCTTAGTTTTCGAAACAAAGAACCCAATCTCAATTTTTAAAAGAAAAACCCATGGCACAATAAAAGAGCTTTAGAATAGCTTTTAATTTTGGAGTTTTTGAAGAAGCTTTCCTTGATAAAATAATAGGTTAAAGGAATCAACCATGTTCCATGTGAAAAATGATTTCTATGATATTAAACAATAAATGTTGGTATTGATATGTTATTATGTTTGCTTCTTCTAAATACATATTCACTGTGTAATGAACCCATAATCGGATTTTGGGGACAAAGGGCAGAATAACTAATTAAGTTGACACGGTAGTGAATATAAATTGAATTAACTCATGTATGATTAGGGTTGCATCTAGGAAGTCAGATAGAATAGAATCTAGGATGCCCAAAGACTGTTAAAAGAAGTTGTCAGTTAAGACGGGTTCATAGTAAACCATGAAAACTAAATTTGAAAAGAGTTATTGGCAGGGGCCAATAGGTTCGTGGTAATTCCATGAAAACTATATCCAGATAAAGTTAATGGTAGAAGTCAATAGGTTCTTATTCAACCCATGAAAACTATGATATGAAAGAATTTATTGGAGATACCAATAGGTTCAGAGAGAACCCA
Organism: Allium cepa; assembly: GCA_030765085.1. NCBI lineage: Eukaryota > Viridiplantae > Streptophyta > Magnoliopsida > Asparagales > Amaryllidaceae > Allium > Allium cepa. Next base: position 178,251,451 of record CM060939.1, on the reverse strand, counting down.
TGAAATAGTGAAGTTATTGGCAGGGGCCAATAGGTTCTTAGTGATCCCATGAAAACTATAAGGCCGGACAAATAGTTTAGTAGCTTTAAATAGGTTATTAGTCAGCCTATAAAAACTAATAGGTTAACGGTGACCCTAAAAAGTATAACTAAGACAGATAGTCAAACGAATGGGGATGGAAAATCCAGAATAATTTACGTGTTTACATATCATCATAATATTTTAAATTGCTATGTTTTAAGCATTGCGGATGCAGGAGCACGGTATATGGTTATTTTAAATTTTTGGATAGGATAATAGTGAGGAGAAAACCTGTTCAGCTAAGTGACGTAGTCTCACTATATACCCAAGTGGTTCGAGATGGTAGGTTACTATTCATACCAGGCTTTATGTCTGACTCGAAGTTTATGTTTTCCCCTTAATCTCTCGCATGCTCAATTAATTTTGAGTAGTTTGAGAGTTGAGGTTTTTAGGTTCTCCTTTAAATGAATAAGCTTCCAGAGACATGCAGGAGGGAAGATAGCTAGTAGGAGTTCTTTTTCTATTTTGATTCTGCTATGTTTTGTTGTAAAGGCAAAGTTGTTTAATTGCCTATGTTTAGACTCTGATCATCCAAGGGGCACTTCATCTGTCGCTCTTGGCGTATGTTATAATAATTATATTTTCTCTGAACATGGTTCTCGAATCTGGGATTATGTAATGAATTTGAAATGATTTGAAATGGAATGATAAAGTTGTTTAATGATTTTAAACATTTTCTATATCCATATGTTTCTGTTATATCAATGTATTTAACATTATTGTATTTGGTCGTCGAGGATTAATAATTATGGATGACTACAACATCTATAGTTGTTAGTTTTGGGCCTCCATGTAGCGGATGTTACACCATGCATACCCTCATGCATTTCTTGTTAGAAGCACCATCCACATAAAGCTGCCATGTTGGTGGGTTGGTTGTCGACTCCTGATTGCCGCTGTTCGAGCTAGAACATTCTACTATGAAATTGGCCATAGCTTGGTTTTTAATCGAAGTAAGAGGGTGGAAAGTGATATGATGTCATCTTAGCTCTATAGACCATTTAGGAGTTCGTTGTTGTATCGGGTTGGCTTGACACTTGCTTCAATGGTTGGTTTATGAGAACTTTGATGGGGTGTGCTTGGAAATACGGTCATAGATGTTGGGCCATCATCAACAGGCAGTAGGGCAACTTTTCCAACTTGGAATACCTTTTTTCTTGGCCTATTAAACTTTTTATTGCATAGTAGATGAGCCGTGGACTTTCTCTTTGTCGTGAATTAAGGTAGCACTGATTGTGTGATCAGTTGCTATGAGGTATAAGTACAAGTCCTCCCCATCGATGGGCTTGGAAAGCATATGGGATGAGATTTTATACATTCTTCATCCATAAAAATGACTTGCCCTTCTTGATGAGATTGAAGAATGGTACACAATGGTCTCTGGCTTTTGACATAAAGTGGCTAAGTGCCATGATCATTCCGTTTAGACTCTATGTTTGCTTGACTGTGTGAGGTATCTACATCTCTTGAATTGCCTGCATATTGTTGAGATTGGCTTAAATTCCTTTGGCGCTCACCATAAAACCAAGGAATTTCCCAGATCATATGGCAAAGGAATACTTCCCAGGGTTGAGCTTCATGTAGTATCTACGAAGGATATTGAAAGTCTCGGTCAGGTTCTCTACAAACCCCCATTGCCTTTTTAGACTTTGCCAACATGTCATCCATGTAGACCTCCATCAAATGGTCGATCTACTGAGCAAACATCTAGTTGATGAGTCATTGATTTGTAACAACTACATTGCGAAGGCCGAACAACATGGCCCAGTGTTGTTGATGAAGGAGGTGTGTTCTTGGTCCGAGCCACGCATGGCAATTTGATTATGTCTGGAACAGGCATTAACGAATGTGAGTAGCTTGTGTCTGCTGATCGTGTCTACAAGATTGTCAATGCGGGGCAAAAGGAAACTGTTTTTTGGGCAGGCCTTGTTAAGATCTGAAAGTCGATACAAGTTATACTGGCTCCATCAGGCTTCCAGATGAGCAATGGGTTGGCTACCCAGACTAGGTATGTTGCTACACGAACGAACCATTTTCCAATAGTTTTTTTTACTTTTCCTGAGTATCCTATACCGATAGCGGTTGAGGGGTTGTCTCTTTTGGTGGACCCGATGAGCCGTCGGGTTAATGTTGAGTGATTTATGCCAGTAATGTCAGCGTGCCCTAGGATAACACATCTTTACTCTTTCTTAAAATGAAAATCATCTCATCCCTCATTTCCAAACTTAGCTCTGTGCCTATTTGGATGACACTGTTAGGGTCATCGCTGTCAATTGATACTGCTTCAAGCAAAGTAATGACCCAACCTTAGGGTTAGAGCCTCCCATGCGAGGATCGAGCAGAACATCATCACTATCCCCACATTGTCTTCTAGGTCACACAGGCCCAATGCATCCTTTCACCAGCCACTGGGCCATGGTTTCCCAGACTCTCACAAATGAGTCCTCTAGCACTAAGAAGGAAGGAGTGCTAGTATCTTGTACTCTCGCATACCAGCGGGGGTGGACTTGCTCATTCCATATGGTTATAAGTTCTTTGGTATTCCTAGGGTGGACCAGGGAAATATTACTCCCTTCGACCATGCTATCTTCGCCGAGGATAGTGACCAATGTGGATGCTTCATCTTTAAGACTTTGAGTGACCCTAGCACAAACGAAAGTAGTCAGGAGCTTATGCCTTCTCTCAGGTGTGTCACCACTAACTGTTGTTAGTTCTTGTTGCATCATAAGTGCTCCCTTCTTTGCTTGCTACAGGGAGATATTGTAACAATCTCCAGAGGTTTTCTAGTTTCCATTGATGCATCTTATTCCTTCCATTGGTTGAGAATTTCATCGTCGATCGCTAATAGGCCACGATTGCATCCATGTTCACCAAAGCCGATCTACATATTAGGATGTTATATAAGGACAGATAGTAACACCCCAAAAAATTAATGGAATTTGATAATAAGTAAATTAAAATAAAACAAGGACTTAAAGAAAATTTCAACAAACGTCTGAATTTGGCTACGAAACTTGCATCATTACATTCGTAGCGACTTTTTAGATGATTTTCGTATATAACTTTCGTAATCCCAAACTATATTAGTTTGACAGCATATCTACAAGATAAGTTTACTAAATAAATTATACATAAAATTATAATGAATATAAAACTAAATCAAAATTCATATTAAGTTTAAAATTGTTTTAAAATACTATTTCTTTAATAAAAATACGTTTTTTTAAACATTATGGCCACAAACAATACATGCAAAGTTATAAAAAAATATCTTAATATCACATATAAACAACCATATTGGTTTGACAGCAACCACATATACAAATTCATGATATTAGATAATCTACCTACATATAATGATATAAAGTAAGATATAAATGAATAATTAAATAATTGGATATTACCTAATTGGTGCCTTGATAATGCACCGTGATGTTGAATCAGACTCCGTGTATAGATCAGATCTAACTGACTTTAGAATATGCAACATATGGGAAGACTACACCACACCTTACGCTAGATTATTTTGATTTAGTTGTTTGGAAACGAGGAGCGTATCTTCTTTAATTTTCAGTTGGAAAAGGCATGTAACAACCCGCATATTTATCGATTTTATATTTAAATATTTTATTTCAATATTTTATCGTTCGTCGGATTTTGGTCCGAAAAGCTACTTTTTGCATACGGTCGAATTAGGACTCGGGACCACTCCCATTGAGTTTAAAATGCCATTTGCGACTTTTTTGAGTATAAGCTTCGATATGTTTGGAGAAAGTTGATTTTTGCTACTTTTTCCCGCTTAGGGCTTTGGTTTGGGCTGAGCCAATTAACCACTTACTAACTCAGTCCCAATCCCCCTCCTCTTCATTACTTCATTCCAACTCCTAACTCTCTAGCAAAACTGAAAATGGAGGTGGAGAGTGGAAATTAAAACTCCAAGCCCTAGCTTCCTTTACAAATCCATCTCCTAGCTCCAAAGTTCAAGAGAACCCATTGGTAAGCTTCCTCTTCTTCTTCTCCAACTCATTTTCTCTTTGATTTCAGAAATTTCCTAAACCTAATTTAGGGAATGTTTCTCTTTTAAGCTTAGATTCAAGCTTGTTGAGTTGGAATTAAAGAGTGCTTGTTCTTGCCATTGCTTCATAGCATCTTCTTCATTAATATGGGTTCAAAGGTGAGATTTTTAATCTCACATCTATGCTTATAATTCTCTTCTATTGTTAGGTATGAATTCCTAATACTTATTCATGTGCATTTGACTTTGATTTGGATTGCTTTTGTGAATATTCCAATTTTTAGTATTTTGAGTTCAATTCGTTAAAAATCCTAACTTTGATGTTTGAACATGTTTTTGGTGATGCATCGAGGAGCATATAGGGCCGGGTAGTCGATTGGCATAAACCCTTAGCGTCGTTGCTCGTGCGAATGCAATTTTGGTCAAGATTGAACCTCATTTGTAATAGGCAGGGAAGAGGCTGGAAACAGGTCCGGCCGACCGAGCCCTGAGAGCCGGCCGACCGACCTGCTTCCAAATGTGCTATGCACTTCTCTGTTTCTGGTTCGGCCGACCGACCCCCCTAGTTCGGTCGACCGACCTGGTGCCCCGAGCACTTCCAACCTCTGGTTCGATCGACCGACTCAGGGAGTCTGGTCGACCGACCTGCTACTATTTGCCACATTAGCTTATATTGCTAATTCGTTTGAATATTCAACTTTAATCGATTCGTGTTGTCTCCCTTTTGTTGTTTACATTTGAGATACAGACTATGATGTATACTTATTCTTTTGTCTAGCACTTGTATCTATTCTTTTTGATATTGTGGATCTTATTTGACCACTACTCTGATGTACACTTTCATGTGTTATATTCATATCTATTTCCGCCTTTGTGATATGAATAGTCTGTAACTGATTTATGTTATGTTTACTTCTATATTTGTTTCCGAAGATATTATAGCCACTGTGTAGTAGCTTTGAGTTTGTGTCGGCACGTCGGATTTCCACTTGAAAAGAATTGCATGCTATACTATCTGACATATCGATGCTCGCACAAAGCAATTACACGAATGGTCGCTCCTCAACAGCCTTATTCTCCGTGCTAGTTGACAGCATTCACCGTAATGTTCTTGGCTAGCGTGGGTATACAGGTGGGGCGTCACATGGCACTATAGGAGGCTCCAAAGATCTGTGTAAGTAAGGGTACGTGATGTTTAAACAGGCAATAGAAGGAGGGAAAGAGGAGATCTAATTCTCCTAGTTTACCTCTTCCTTTTGCCTAATTCAAAATATTATTTTGCATTTAAAACCACCCTACCCCTACCAAAATATGATCTGCCAAAAGAAAGGGCTAAGTAGGCCCTTAAAACTTCCAAACCCAATTAGTATTAACATAGTTTAAATCCAATTTATACATTTATCGATATCATATATCGATACCTACATACATAACTTTTATATATGCACTTTATTAAGTACTAATTCAAATGAATAAAATAATTAAATAATTGAAGTTTCATAAATCTTAATTTGATTAATTTTTAGTAATTATAATTTGATTAAATGATGTGGTATCTTGGATTATTCAATATTTTGGTTCTGTGACTCGTAGTTGTAAATTCAGTCAACGATTAATATCGAACAATTTGAATATTAAAATTTATGCGTCACCTTATCTAGTGGTGTGACAATTTATTCGAATTTACAATTTATACAATTTCAGTGAAATCCAATTTTACTAGTTAAGCGGTGGCTGGTAGTGACGATTATCTATACCAATTATCTTCGTCAAAACTGTATCACGTTAGGACTTATGGACTTTGGAGTTGGTCAAACTTCCAATATCATCCATATTCAACTTGTATAATCCAAACACAAAGTCCTTAGTTCAATAACAACAACTATTATTAACTGAAAAGCTCTGGCTAGAGACTTTGATTTTAAGTTGACTATATTTGACCAAATACTAACCTCGTATAAATAAGGAGACAAATTCTCTATTATATGTGTCACTTCCAATGCTTCAACTCGGTCATAACTACAGTCATTTGATGGACTACATGCCATGATTTAACTATAATTGCAGTATAGTGTCTACACTGAAGTTCAACGATATTTTCAAGTTGAGAAAATTGTGTAACATTATCACTTCGATATTATCCGTTTGACCTTAGTTATATTAACTAACATAAACTATCAAGTGATTCATTCTATTGTTATCTAATGTTAATCAGTATGTAACCCCTTGGTTCTCTCCAAGAGCCATGAGTAATGCACATCCTAATATTTGGAGAGTGTTACATACTCTAATCTTAATGGTTATATCAATATCCAGTCTCGGTACATTTTAATTAGGAATATTTAAAATGATGTATTTATTTTCATTGCGATAAATTTCTCATGATTACAACATATTGTAAATACTATCACAAATATATCATTTGGATTTTCTATTAGGCTTACCTAAATTAAATAGATAACGTAACACATTATATCTAGTATATAATAGAAATAAAAACACATTTTATATCAAATGGGATATTAATATAGATTTAATAATTTATAGTAAACTACAGAATTGCCCTTTGGGCGTACGTCTAACTCAATCCTTCATCTGCTCGTACTTGGAGCCAATTATGGAATCTTAATCCCATCTCTTCGATCAGTTTGATGAAAAATGACCGGCCTTGTCCCTTTGTGAATTGATCTACTATGTTATTTTAATTATCTACTCCGTCTATCAACTCTCTCGGATGCTGATAAACCATCTTTATCACATGGAACTATTTGGAATATGTTTCTCAACTTCTAATGGGCTCTTATGATGACATTGTTATCACATAACAATAACGTAGGATTCTCAATACTTTGAACCACTCTAGTTCAGTTATAAATTTGTGCATTTATATTTACACGTTACTTTTGTTATTGCATTATTCAAGGTGATATACTTAGCCTTTCCATTGAATCAGTCACAACCTTTTGTTTGCAACATTTCTAGCTTAGAACTTCTTAGCTAAGGTTTGAACATGAATTTAATATTGACATATTATATTCAATATCATTTATGAAGTTCGAATCCGAATACTTCTTCATAAGAAGCTCGTTGTTTTTTATGAACAATTCTCTAGTATTGTGCAAATACTTAAGAATACTCTTAACTATCATTTAATAATCCTAATTTGGAATTGTTATTTGCTTTATGTATCAAATACATAAGCTAAATATGATATTGAGACACTACAATATGTATGATAATTGCTATTATTAATGCATAAGGAATCCATCTTACATGTTCATATTTATATTGTTTGTGCATATCGTTTAGGACATTCCCAACATTCTTTTGTACCAATTATAAAAGATACCATTTACAAATCAAATATTGAGTGTTAAACAACCAAACTACAACGATTTTAACTTGAGTACATCATTAGTAATCATAAGTTTGTTGTTTACTTTTTAGGAATATTCTAATACCTTTATAGTCATTTCTTATAGACACATGCTTCCTTTGCATTTTGATCGAAAATCAAACTATTTGCTATTTTTATCGAAATACTTGTTTAACTCTGATTCTTATCGAACAATATTTTTGTTTATGCTCTTGGATCAAATCCAGAACCCATAAACTCAATATCGATCACACCGACTTTAAGACACTTTGATTGTTATGTGAAAACAGTATATTCTAAATCATTATTTAGAATTTTACATTTCAATACATATGTACCAAAATTAAATTTATATCAAGCAATAATTTGTATGTAAAATCTGAATTAACTTAAGCACGTTGAATGATGAATCCATTACGCTAATTTTAGAAATTGAAATTTACGATGTTATTTATATCAACGTTGCTCACTATATTCCAACAGCATTGGTCTTCCTTTTAAAAACAAATTTGTGGTTGATGGATATTATCCTTTTGCGTAAAACTATCAAAATCACATTTTGATACTGTACTTGCAATCTATTCAATATTTGCTCATCATACTATATGGCAAAGTCGATACTCTTAATGGTTTTATTGACAATTAAGGAATATCTATTTTCGATAATGATAAGAAACTCATAGTTTCTCTTTAATGTGCGACAATATTTATCAGACACGCTAATATGTTGTGTTCATTTCGGTTTGGTTAATTTCATTTCATCTCTCGTAATCAGTTTTGTGTTTGAATCTTATCCGAAACAATTTTACCACCAACAATTTGTAAAATAAATCCTTTCACCGCAAAGTTGGTGCTTCTTGAAACAATAATTGTTTATTAGTGAAATAGAATAGGTATTCATAAACATTTTATGATTTGCTTATATATATATATATAACTTATTTGATTGATCGTTTCCAAACACCTTTTGGGTGGTCCATATATGATTCCTTATGAACAAGTATTCGTGTAGTCATTTGACTCGCACAGCCTTTCAACTTATTGACTTATGATACATTAGGGCTTCTTATAAACTATTATGTTGTTTGATTTGTAAATTATTCGTTGGATGAAATTAATTATCACCTTAATCATTACACTTAAGACACGACCTTCAGAAAGAAGTTAGCTCAACTCACTCATTATAAATCATATTTTATTCAATATAGTCTGATTACTCATAGGTACATCATTATATATCATAGGGAGGAGAAACTTTTGAGATTGAATCTTATTCGACATTAGGTACTTTGAAATCCCTATCTAATACACTCGCTAATTCGATCAAATCAAAATTTATTTTCTTTTGAATGCTACATTACTCACTTCCATTTTATATTCTACGAACTTATTATAGCATGTTCATTTCTACGATAATTCATCAGAGAACTTTGTTGAAGTATGTGGAATCATTCTGGTGTCATTTTAAAAAAAAACTCTACCTAGAGCCCTGACGAAATAGAAGGGATGAGATGAGTTCCTCCTAGCCTGGTCCGACCATAGACATGAGGGTTTTTAGCCAGCCCAACATAGAGATTTGATGCCCCCAACCATGTTATGCGGTTTTATGGGGACACACCTTCGCACATTGAAAATGAGAGTAGAGCAGAGCAGACGGGAATCGAACCTGCGACCTGCTTATAGGAAGCAAGTATCTTACCACTGCGCCACTACTTGTGTACTCATTTTGGTGTCATTAGACCCACTATAACATAGATCTATATGTATCGATCAAAAAAGTTCACCAACTTTTATCTCACTCTCACCGAAAGGGTGTTTTTTTTCCTTTATTGTTTAAGATATAGTCACTGGTACCACATGATTCATTATCATATAACCAAAAAATTATTTCTCAAAACTATGGCTTAGATCATAATTCCAAAATAATTTAAACTTATTTCAGATACTTCTATATTTTTCAATGCGTCACTTTTGTTATGAAAAAAAATACCACTATTATAGTTTTATTTTATAATGAATATTCATAATATTCATATTGAAATAAAACAACGTCTATTTTTTTAGTCAACGTGCAAAAAATTGTTATTTCATAAATAATGTTTGATTTGTTTTGCAAAAACAATTTTCATAAATTGATGCGACCAATAAGTGCTATATGGCATGCTTCCATTATTTCAGACATTACTACAATAGCGTACAAAATATAAAGCTCCATTTAGCCACTTAATATAGGCTATATATTCCATTTAATGTAATAAGTAAACCATTGAGAGTTTTCAAATCAACTATCTTAAACTAAAAGAAATAAATCTTGTAGAAAATAATTTTCTATATAAAAATCATATTTCTAATTACATGTTAAGTCATTATTATTTTACAATTCTCGTTTCCAGTGTCTCTTTATGAAGCAGAAATGACCATTCACTCTCTTCATCCCAACTATGCCTTAAGTTACATTCATTCTCGTAGATTCATTTTTCTATCTAAATGGTCGAACCATCCGAAAGAAATCCTTACTACAATATCGTAACGAACCTTTTACAAAAATTCATTTAATCATCCTTAACATTTAAGGATATCGAGTAAGTTGCACTTTATGTAAATTGATCAAATTAAAAATTAAATGATCGAATTCTTAGATCTTTTTGTAGCTCTTGATCTAGTGTTACATTTCATGCAGCAAGATCTTTATTGCAATCAACTATATTGAATATATGACCTCACATATGATTTACTTGCTTATTTCGAATGAACTAATTTCATCGAGCTTTCGTATGTTAAGAGTAGCCATCGTTCACCATATAATATTTATATATGATTGTATATGGATCTTGTTTTGCTTTTAGATTTTGAGAACTCAATAATACTATATATAGTTCGAGAACTGTGACGCCCCACCCCGAGACCCACATTAACAAAGAGAATTATTGGGCAATTCTGTCTGCTAATGTGGAGAATAGGGCTGGTTAGGAGCAACCATTTATAATCTTGTCTTAAACACCTACTACATACGTCGATAAATGCTTTATATTTTATTTTCTATTTCAAGTGAATCGACATATCCAATAAATGCTTAATACAAAACTATAGGTGGCTAATCGATCTATCAGAACAAAATACAATAACAGAATGCATATCACATCACAAAACAGTAATCATCGTATATATAAATACATATACACAGATACATCCCAGTATGATACAAACTGATACACAAAAGTGGTACAGAGACCACACTATATACATTTAATGAAATACATATCAGAGTCAAGCGAAAGAAATATAAACTCTTCTCTAGAAATTGCGAGGGCGCAATTTTGCTAAGGGAAGGGGTCTGTAACAACCCTGGTTTTGGAAAAACATGTAAGTGACCAATTTATGAACATACTTAGCGGTTGTTTATTTAGGCACTTACACGGGTCTTGAATCGACAACATGCCAAAAGATTTGAAGGTAAGTATATTTGATATTTCCTTATCAATCTTTAATTCAACTCGTTTGTATATCTTAATCGATAAACCTTTAATCAATTTTATTAGTTGCATAAATTTGTCGATGTGGATTATTTTAGCTTTATATATCAAATGTTATTACAATATTAAATAGGTTAAATATTACTATTTCATTTTTCTAATAAGGTTCACAGAAGATTTTTTGTGTTTCTCAAAACCCTAAGACGAAACATAAATGTCTTTTGACTTCTCTAGTGGGTGTTAGGACTCGTTTGTGTAAAGATTCTAACCACGATTTTTCTCAACAAATCATAGACCCACAAACGATGGATGGCACTTTAGTGATTATGATATATAACTCCTAATCCATAGTCGTTGTTCGAATCTCATTTCGATCTTGAGTTTGCTCAACAAATCGACAAAGATTATTCACTCGCATCTACCATTCTGCACGGCCATGGTACAATTTATATTCCATGAGTTTGCTCAACAAATACATATAGCTATCTTATCTTGTCTAGTCTATATGTTAATAGTACTACACATAAAATTTCTAGCTTGAGTTTACTCAACGACCAGAGAGTATGAAGTAATTTATTAATATATAAATGTTAGAGGACAACATTTATATTAAAGATTCAAAAATATATTTAACTGAGTGATATCGACTTATGGAATAATGTATTACTTATGAAATACTCTTATGATCCAAGTGTTGGACATATTTGAAATCATGGTAAACGTACTATGCGTATGTGTTTATTCCTTAATCAGGGTTTCTTATTATTCCACTTATTATTATACATATCTATTATATAAGTTTAATTACTATACAACATTTTATAATTTAATTAACTTATATGATAATCTTATTTATAATCTTATATTAATTTTGTTAATTAAATCTTATTTAATTACCTAATTAGTTAGCATTTTAATTAACTTTATTTTATTCAATTTAACATTAAATTGAATATGTACACTATAACATTTATAGTTATATACATATATATTAATATATATGTATTATATTATTTATAAATTAACATTTAATTGATTTATTTAATCAAATAATTTTAACTTATTTTAATTTAATTTGAGAATTATATATACATACATCACATTAAACATTTTATGATAATGTAACATAAATATATATATATATATGTTATTGAATTTAATTAATTAACTAATCATTTAATTATTTAATTTATTATTTTAATAAAATACATATAATTTTTGAAAATAAATAATGAATTTACGAAAAAAAATTAAAATTATTTTAAAACATTTATAGAATTTTATTTATTATAAATTAAAAATATTTTATTCCAATGTCAAAATAAATTTTGAAAGATTTACCAAAGGCCTAAATTCCATTCTAGATCATTATTGGATCTAGGTAAGCACGCAACGGATTAAATGATTGAATTTCAAAATAATTCCATTCTGGATCTTGTTGGGTCTATTAAGCCTAAATTAATTTAGATCTAATCTAAATGAATTTTAGATAAAATCATTATTTTGTTTAATTGATTAATATAAATATTCTATTTATTTATATAATTGATAAATGAAGTGACCCACTTCTTTTGACTCTAATATATATGATTTTTGTTTAGTGAGTTTTTTCTTGTGGTCACTTCTTTTTATTTCATTTTCCCCCAAGATCAGAATCTTACCAATATAGAAATATTAGTTCATAAATCAAAACATGTCATTTATATATATGAAGATATATAAATGTTACTTTGCCCACCAGAGTAATTAAAATTGCAAAGAAAATTTTATCACATAGCTTCTTTCTGGTTTCAATCTCTCTCTCTCTCTCTCTCTCTCTCTCTCTTCTTTAATTTAAAACAAGCTTGTTAATATTTTCTTATTTTACTTTTCAGCTTGTTTCTTGATCCCATTTAATTAATTTCCCGATTTTCAGTTAATATTCTCCCTCTTTTCTTTTTATTTTGTTTGTGAAATCAGGAGTTTAACACTTATAGTTCTACTTTTGAATTTTGTACTAAGTGTTAAAACAACTCAAGCTTGTGAGTTTAGCCCGGGGTACTCCTTCTTTTCACAGCAATATTTTGATGTCAGATATAAGTACTCATATCTGGATGCATAATGTATGTAATAGTCCTATGATTGTTGTGGTTGTAAGTGAGTTAAAGCCCAGTCAGAGGAAGAACAATGCAAGTAAACAAGTGCTAACTTATTCTAGCATACCAAGTAAATTTTGAACATACTTGTAAACATCATGTTCCAGGCAATTTAATTAAGGAACCAAACTCAAATGAAACTGTGGTGTAGACCTCTAATGGTCATTGAATGATGGCTATTGACATAAACCAAGTTGCAGTAAGATAGTGGTCATACTTAACATTTAACCAAATTCTTTGATATTGCAGACTCTTATAGTTTAAACAAGACCAAACGCAAACAACTTTAAACTGTGTTTAATGCAACTGAGTATTGTTTAATATGGTTGTAGTGAAGGCTACTAGTTCTACACACATATCATTTTATAACACATTGCAATACTGGAAATCAGGCATGTAAGAAAGATTTGTAAACTAAAACTTCAAGCTTCTCATGATCTTATATCAATTTATAAGTCATGATCAAGCCTCACTGGCTAAACCAGATTAGGTTCAACCATTACCTGACAGTTCTTCTACATGCTTTATCAAAAGAAAACCACTGCAGTTGCACTATTTAAAATTTATCAGATATATAAAAGAAAGTATGTCCACATATCAAATCACATGGCATAACCTCCTTCATCACAGTCTGCCAAAAAAAACATCAAGGTCAGTTACTTTGATCAGTAACTCAGGACACATATAATACTAAGTTTTACAAATTCTTTTCAAATGAACAAGCCACTACAGTACTGAAAGGTCTACCTAGAGTTCAAAAAGTTTGTATAGCTATTTTTATTATAATGAACTACCACATTTTTAAAACTCAAGTAGGTCTTCTAATTTTCCAAGCAAGCAAGCTATTCATGCATCTTTACCTGCAACAATATTATGAGCTGCCTCAATAAGATGAGACACCCCAAAATATTGCAAAGGCAATAAATAGGGTCAGAATAAAATTCTGGTATGAGTGAAATCATTATTAAAACAACTTATAAATTCTTAGAACTGTGCAGAGAACATATATATTTGACACCATTCATTTTCATGCTAAACCCGAGCATATGGACATTTAAATTTATAAACATGCACCTAAGCATTCATCCATTCAATCCATTCAGTTGTACATGTACAATCTCCTATGGAATTTAGCTTCCTAAAATCCATAGCATAACCTTTCAATCCTATTCTGTATTTTATATGGTCTAAACTCTTGCCTTTAAACACAAAGTGTGCATTGCAAAGGACTCAATTCTGTTAACCTTTGCACAGAGGCCTTCAGGACTTGAACAAGTCATGCACATACCCATCATCCACCTGATGATGAGTAGATCAAGGCTCCTCTCCTAAATTACTTTGTAATTTAGAGACCATGCTCATTTAATTGCTGAGGAATTCTTCGTTTTAATTCCAAAGGTGCTCATGTTCTTCCTTTCATTACATAAACCACAAAAATTATTAAACTTACTCAAGGGTTTACACCCAATCATACAAAGCATTCATGCAAAATTGCACATCCAAAGTCATTCTGGCTTAATCTTATTTTATAAAACTGCCTGTATATTTATTTCTAGAAATTTTCCCATTGCTTGCATAAATCTGATGAAACCATAAGAAATACTATATTTATTTTACTGTGAACATATATCCCACTTTGGCTCATGATCTGAACATTTTGGCTCATGATCTGAACAAATCAGCACATGTTTATAGTATTGCATTGTTCATATCATTTTGAATATGAACTAGGCATGAGCATGAATCTCCTTTCACATTGCCCACTTCATTTCCCTTTGATATCCTATTTCTCAGTAAAACATTTAGTTTACTCTTCATATAAAAATGGATTATAAAATCCATTTCTATAATATGAATATATGTTTGATTAATTATAATTCAAAGCAAAAATTGAAATAATTATAACAACTCAAAGTAGATCAAAACATTAACCAGAAATCCAACCAAAATACCATCCCTGATCAACATGTATTTATTCAGAGAATAACACCAAACAGAAAAACATAATATGATTTATATAAAATAATTTGGCTGCCCTCACTTGGGTCTTAATGCCTTAAGTCTTTTTAATGATTATCACTCACCTTCCTTTCCTCTTCCCCGAGAATGCTTAAGCTTGAAGACTGTGTGAGTTTCTCCTTTCTATATATTTTTTTTGAATTAAACTTCTGTTTTTCCTCCTCAGAGAAAAACCTCTGCCTTACCCCTTGATTTAAATCATTTAACTAGGGTTTTAATAGAGGAAACACCCATTTTATCCTTACAAAAATAAAATAAACATGTATGCACATTTATGGCTAATTTTTCCATTTTCTTTTTATTTCCATTTCAGGTAAAGGCAGTTATTATTCTGCTTTTCTATGTGCATGCTATTTGCATGATTCTCCCACACATTATTCTTATGTGACTTACTTCATTGTATATTTTCTTAAGCCCGAGTTATCCACTCATACCTCTCTTTATAATTAAAATTCCTAGCTATTGTTTCAGACCATTAATTTACTTTTGATTTATTTCAAAATTATATTTATGTATAGGTAATATTAAACTGATTTTTGGCATTTTAATTTATCAGAGAATTTATTTTTATCATCCCATGCTTCTTTGACCATATATATATTTTCCTATACAATATTTACACGAATACATCTCTTCTTAATCAAAAAATTTTCCCTTATCACTTAATTGTTGAAAGCAATTTTTCTCCTTACTGAAATATTTTATTTTATTTTTTCTGACAATCATTCTCTCATCTATTTACCTCATTCATTCTTGGAATTTATTTTCTATTACCTGTTTTTTTTAGTAATTTTATTCTCAAAAATTTTTGGCTCTTCACAATAAATAATATGTACAGATGCATAAAATACACAAATATGTATATGTGCGCATGCGACATATAATGCATACATGATTAACATGCATGTATCTAAGTGTTGAGATTTACACCTCATTGGACGCATTAGCCCGTTTATATACATGTTTGCTGGCTAATATTATTTTAAAATTGATATATAATAACGTATACCACGTATACATTTAATATGTACAAAAATTATATATACATACATATAGTAAATAATTATATATAAATATATTTCAAACGTAATATTAATTCAAAATACAAAATTTAAAATAGATAAAAATATTCGAAATTTAAAATAATTTATAGATTCAAAATATCTTATTTAAACTTTAGTTTGGAATTTAATTGTTTATATATTTAATATATAAATATATACATATATGAATTTTCTTTTATTTTTGAAAATACATATAACATTTGTAAATATAAATATATATTAAATTTTGTAAATTGCTAATATATAAATTTAAAATTATATATATATATATATATTAGATAAAAGACAAAATTTAATTATTTTTATTTTCGGCTTAATATGTTTTAACAAAATTAAAAAAAAATTCTAATTTAATTTTATATGGATTCAAAATTTTGGTTTTTTATTTCAACTTCCATTCAGAAATTATATCAAAAATTATTGTTTAAAATTTTTTCATATATAAATATATATATATAAGTTATTGTATTATATTAAAATTTAAGATATACATACACATACACACACACAGATATACATATATATATATATATATATATATATTTGTTTTGAAAGCATACGTATAAGATAATTTTGTTAAATAAATAATGCATAAAATTATAATGAATAGAAGACTGATTTAAGATTCATATTAAGTTTAAAAAAATTCAAACTAATATTACCTAAAAAATGTTTTTTTTAACATTACGGTCGAAAAGAAAACGTGCGAAATTATAAAAAATTATTTTAATATCACATACAAACAATCATATAGATTTGACAACAACCATATATATAACTTCGTTATATTAGAAATTCTAATCTACCGACATCCGATGATATAAATTTACATATAAATCAATGAATAAATAATTGGATATCACCTAGTTGTTTCCTAGATAACGCACCTTGAATGTTAAATTAGACTCCATGTATAGATCATATCTAAGTGACTCCAGGATATGTAACAGAATGGAATACTACACCACATCTAAAGCTGGATTTTTTTAATTTCATTGTTTGGAAATGAGGAGAATTCTCATTTAATTTTCGGATGGAAATAATGTTAAAGGAGGCTTTAAAAGGTTAGACCAAGTAAGGGATAAGTGATGTTCAAATAGGTAATAAAGAGGAGGGAAAAGTGGAGATCTAAATCACATAGTTTACCTTTCCTTTTGCCTAATTAAAAATCTCATTTTTCATTTAAGATGACCCCACTCCTACCTTTATAAGTCTGACCAAAAGAGAGGGTTATATGGGGCCTCAAAACTTCCAAACTGAATTAGTGTTAATATAGTTTAAATCCAATTTAAACATTTATCGATATCGCATATCGCTACGTACGTATATAACTTTTATATATGCAATTCATTAAATACTAATTCAAATAAATAAAATAAAATTCAATAATTAGTATTTCATAAATACTAATTTAATTATTTTTTAGTAATTATAATTTAATTAAATCATGCAGTATCTCGGATTATTTAATATTTCGATTGTGCGACTCACAAATGTGGATTCAGTCGGTGATTAATATCGAATAATTCGAATATTAACGATCACACATCACCTTAACTAGTGATGTGTTAGTTTGGCCGAATTATCACTTACATAATTTGGATAAAGTTCAGTTTTACTATTCAAGCAGTCCTGATAATGAGGATTTATACCAATTCTTTTCATCAAACTATATCACATTAGGACTTATGGAATTTGGTACCCGTTAAAATTCCAATATCGTCCACATTCAACTGATATAATATAAACACAAAGTCTTTGATTCAATAATAACAATCATTATTAACTGAACTACTTTGGTCGGAGACTTTGAATTTGAGTTGACTGTGGTTTACTGTGACACCGTGACACTAACTTCGTATAACTGATCTTTGGTCGAAGATTTTGACTTTGAGTTGACTATAGTTTACCGTGATACTAACTTCATATAACTGATGAGAAGAATGATGGTTCATTAGGTTTAGGGTTTCTGTCTTGCCCCCCCTCCCCTACTGTGGCGTTCAAAGCGCATATCACAGGCCGCATCCACCACTTGAAGGCGATTGAAAGCAGACTGTCTTTCAATCAAAAGAGATCGACGGTGCTCTATCGGTTTGGCTTTGGAACCTCGTGGATGTCTTCCTCCTTGTGGGCGGTGTGTATGTTCCTATGGTGAACGTGGGCATCTTCGATCGAGGTTTTAAGCACTACCTTTTCTCGAGCTTTAGCAGTGCTCATGAGGTTGTAAGCAATGGAGGGAGTAGGCTGAAGAGGAGTTTGTTCAACCGTTAGAGGGACTGAGGGAACAAAGTTCACTATTGTCTAAGTGTCTAACCTTCTCCTCAGGGTTTTTGCTTTGTAGGCTAGAGTACCCACGTTTGTCAATCCTTGCAGCACTCTTCGCCACATGTCGTTGTTGAGCCCAGGGATGGAGCATACGGCACTGGTGATAGTGTTATTATTAGTCTCATGGTCATTAGAGTTGTTACCTTCATGTTGAGTTTTCGAATCCATGGTAATAGCCTAGAATAGATATGTGTAGATAAGAAAAAGTGATGAAAGGTTAGAGCTTTGGGGGGAGGCCCTCCTTCAAGTGCCAAAATGTTGACTAAAGTTTTATCCAACCTCGAAAGTATGATTAAGAGATGATATTAGCAAAAGGTTACTAATTCATACATTGGTTAAAATGTAAACTGAGGAAGTAAAGTGTATAAAAGTAAAGAGACAAAGTTAGAATGGTTCGATCTAAGATGATCTACGTCCACTATGAGAAATTTTGTAATACTCTACGTCTATTACAACAGCTTAGATTACACAAGGTAACAACAAAAAAGTAAATGCTTGAAAATTAGCGTTGTTCAATGCTTGTAAGAATGCATGCCTTGGTTCATTTATAACTACTGAAATTGATGCTTGAATGGAAGAGATTGGTTGATCAAGCCTAGGAATTCCTCTAGGCCATTGATAGATTACACTGTGCTAACTATGACGCCAATTGGTTTATATGGTGCAGATGATGATCATTGGTGGGTGTACCATGAGCATACTTGGCATGGAGGAGGCTGCGTGGGATTAGGGAGCGATTGCAACAGAGCTGCTTTGGTAGCAGTAAAGGACAAGAAGTGGTTACTACATAATGATGCTTTTGTCAAATGAATAGTGTTCATTTGTGTTAGTTTTTTCTATGGAGCAGTGGATACGAAGCTTCTTTAGACAGTGGCGGTTTGGTGCTTTTAGCTAGGCTAAATGTTGTCAAAAGGGTTAGTGCACGCAGGTGGGTGAGGTTAGGGATGGGCGAGGGAGATGTCTGACGGCTTACTGATTAAACGGGTCAGTCGACTATAGAGGATCCTACAGAAGGTCAATTTGCTTTGGTCTGTCGGTTGGTGCCTGTGTAGGAGATACTTGTTTGGCGCCTGTGCTGATGTAGGCTAGGTATTCCTTGCGAGAGCCCTTTATCATCTAAACCAGTTAGAGAACAATTCCAAATGGGCAAATCAAGCACCAGCGGGTGCAGTGCATGGATAGGTCGTTTTCGTTTGAGTCATCGCCGATCAAAGTGCTAGACCTTGGGGATATGTTGGCCAAGAAGAATATAACCATGATTATATAAGCCACTTGGACAAGGCAGCCAATCCAATTCACACTTGCAAAAAAAGTTTGCAAATTTTTTAAGCAACACTATGGAATACTCATCATAGATGATGGAGATGGAGCATTATGTTGGCATTCTCACATACATGTGCAAATGTAGTTCTATTATAAATCACTTATTACATGTATATGATTTATTAGTTTTCGCTGAGGGATCTTTGACTAATGCAGAAACCATTAATAGAGTTTTAGAAAAATATCATTTCTACTATTGAAAATATATGTTTACAGTTTCTTTGGCAAGTTAAATCTCATCAAGTTGATTGGCTTACTGTTTGTAAACCGATAGAGGAAGGTCGAATGGGTTTAAGAAATTTAAATGATTTAATTGATGCTTTAGAAGCTTAATTATTATGGAAGTTTCTACAACAATACATATGTGGTCTATACTTTTGAAAAGCGGGTATTGCCCAAAAAAATTGATTGTCGGTGATGATCCTATTGATTCTTATACGTGGAATTTATTGCTTAAAATAAAAAACCAATGACATGGACTATTGGAGGAAAAAATAGTAAATGTTGAAAAAAGTGATTTGTGGTTTGATCCATGGTTAAATGGAAACTCTCCATTCAACTTGGTTGGTTAGCAATCAATGAGTAGGGTATTATCAATAAAAATGTATCTGCCATCGTCAATGATTCTAGATGGAGCCTTGGCACATCCCACGATCTATTTGCAACCAAATTAGCAATATCACACTACATCAAAATTTCCATAATAATTTTTGGAGGTGGAAAGCAGCAAACAATGGAGCATTCGGTCTTAAATCGGCCTACGAGTGCATTAGGCTAAAGAGTGCCAATCAAATATGGAATCATGTGTATGGAATAGAACCATCCCCCTAAGATGTCTATGTGTTTGTAACTTGCCATTTTAAACAAGAAAAAAACATTGGATAGGATGACCAAATGGTCTACAGTTTAAACACCACATGGAGACTATGTAAACAAGAAGTGGAATCAAGAAATCATCTTTGTTTTCTTTGTGCTTTCAGTAACAAGTTAAGGTTGGAACTCAAGAGGAGACTACACTTACAACTTAATGGGAGCAACAACTTATTAGAAATAATGGAATATATATCAACCAACTTCACGATCAAGGTATTGGTTACAGATCTAGTAGATGTGCCCATAGCGATACTATTTTGGCATGTTTGCTTAGAGAGAAATCAACGGGTTTTTCAAATAAATTGGTTAAATTTCAATGTAAGATAACAACTTATTATATGGGATTGCAAGATAATCATGAAAAAAATCAAAGTACTGGAATGAAATATCAATAAATTCAAGTTAGACCTAACAATTTTCAACTTATCTGAAGCACGGTGGAGAAATTCTTGATGGTAGCAACAGATACTCTAGTTGATACATCGTCGTCCATATCTACTGAGTACCCTGCTATTATGTCCGCGATGATGAATATCTTGCCAATTTGTCGAAATCTTCAGTCTATTCTCTCACCATTTTTAGTATTCTAAGGGAATCTCAAACAGATCTAAGCCTGAATTCGGCCTGGTTACCTAACAAATAGGTGCTCATTTAATGGGCGCTTAAAGCTATGCATCCTTTTAACGAGCGTCTAGTATCACACGCCCATTCCGCTCCATCTCCACTTAAGAACTTTCTTCCCTCCCCCGCCATTCTCCACTTCACTTTTATTTTAATTTGTTTATAAGATAATATGGAGAAATGTCGAGCGTCTCGCCAAAATCACTAGAAAAACCGTTTGTAGACACCATAGAAAGAAGCCGGTCCTAAACAGGTTCCTCCTGGTCCCAGATTGGTATTTTATGATCTACGGATACTTCATGAGCTTCC
The DNA here is from genome assembly GCA_030765085.1 of Allium cepa. Classification (NCBI taxonomy): domain Eukaryota; kingdom Viridiplantae; phylum Streptophyta; class Magnoliopsida; order Asparagales; family Amaryllidaceae; genus Allium; species Allium cepa. The sequence continues at coordinate 178,229,837 of CM060939.1, read as the reverse complement.
ACCGGTTATCGGCCTAAGTCTGAAGTCGTGCTGTCTATAGTGCCTTTATATTTATTAAGTAATTTCAACATAATAAGTTTGTATATATTTAGCCTAAATTCATATTAAATAACTGCTTAATTTTGCACCTTTAAATTATATATAGGATCACTACATCGATTGTCGTGGCAGTTAGGCCAAGTACATTATGCATTTTTACAACATCCTTCCTCATCCCATTATAAATAGGATCCAAGCAAGTCCTTTTGGAATGTTTTTAGGCATATTCGGTCATTCGATCGGTCTCCCATTGAGGCCTTAGTAGAGAGGTGTGGCCTACGACACATACATTTCACTTTTCTAACTTTGAGTCAGGTATTACTCCCACCGACTTCTACAAGCTTATAGGCATTGAGATTAGAGGACTTGCACATAGACCTTTCTCATTCGACAAGTTATACGAGTCCCCCAATTTATTTACCATTTTTCTACAGCTCATTGATCCCAGCCTCATTCATGGTGGTGCTTTGCCATTGACCTACCTTCAGCAATACACCACCACTTATAAAGGTAGGGCAAATATGATGAATGCAATCGTTCAGGCATTTTTGTTGTGTTTGTTTGGTTTGACCTTTTTCTCGAGCCAAAAAAATATGGTTCATTTAGGCTATTTAGCAGCACTTGTCAGGCTAGATCAGCTTCATACTACTGGTTGGGGGATGACTATTCTAGGTATCTTGTATATAGCCTAAGTCTGAAAGTGTTGTGTAAACTTATGAATTCATTGGAAAAAAACCATAAATCAATTAACATTTCAGACATTCATAACAATACAGAATACTAAACAAAAATAAAAAATATAGCTTATTATGCACCATCTACATATGTTTTGCTCCAGACCTACTTTCAACAATGTGTTATTTATATTCCAGCCAATACTGCAATAAGAGTGGATCCATTACTGTCAAATCCTTTTTCTCTATATGAAAATATTGACGTTTGGCATTTTCTTTCACATGTTTTTCATGCATTGGATTGATTCAAGAATCAATCCACATTTGAAAAACATTTTTCTTCTTGGTTGTACGCTACCCAATCGGTCTAGCATCTTCATCCATTCCAGGTTCTAATTCATCAACTTGAATTTTGAGGTCTAAGTAAGAATCCATGCCAGAAAAATTTCTCGAACTGGAATTATAAGTTGATTTCGACATTGTTCTCTTACCCTTCTGTTTTTGATTGGACATCTCTTAAGGACAGTGCGTTATTGGAGATTCATTTTTGTTGACTAGTAAACAAATCATAACAGTTTGTAAATTGTTAATGGTGAGGTCTTTTGCGATTGATAGAGTTACAAATATGGCTTAGGGACAGTGTACTGCTCATGATTGCTGGAGGCACCAAGGGGTCATGTACCAATAGTTATTGGATAATTATGGAATGACTCGATCGATAGTTTTCTTTTGGTTGATATAATTAAGGTCAAACATAAAATATCGATATGACAAAATACACAGTTCTCTTGACTTGAGAATATTGTTGGTCTTCAATGTGGAAGCTCCACTTTGATTATAGTTAAATCGTGACACGTAGTCCATCGAACGACTATAGTTGGATCGAGTGGAAGTATTGGAAGTGGCACACTATTCAAGAGAGGATTTGTCTTCTCGGTTATATGAGGTTAGTATCATAGTCAACTTAAAGTCAAAGTCTATGGCTAGAGGGTACGGTTAATAATAATTGTTATTATTAAACCATTGATCTTTTGTTTGGACCATAGAGTTGAATATGGACGATATTAGAATTTTGGCCATTAACAAATTTATAAGTCCAAAGTGATATAGTTTTGACGAAGAGAATTGGTGTAAATGATTGTCACTACCAGGTTACTCTTAAGTAAGTAAAATTGGATTTTACCAAAAGGATACGTAAGCGATAAAAACAACCAAAATGTCACACCATCAGCTAAGGTGATATGTGAATGTTAATATTTGAATTATTCGATATTAATCACTGACTGAGTTTACACCTTTGAGTCGCACAACCATAATGATGAATTCTATAAAAAAAACCACAATTAATTAATTTATGAAACATTTAAATTAATTAATATTTAAGAAATATTGGTTGTTATTTAAGTTAGTTGATTGTTTGGGAGTTTTTTGTGATTATTTTGATTCATTTATAAAAGTTATATTTGCGCGCATTGATATACCATATCAATGTAATTTTAAATGAATTTAAATAAAAAATAATTGCACGAAATGATTTATGGAAATTTTATGTCATTTGATGGCATGTAATTTCAGTTATATCATGTGAAGAGAGCAAGTGAAGAGAGAGATAATCAAGAGAATTAATTAGGAAAGTTTTAGTTAAAGAATAGGAAATGTTATATTCTTTTAATTAAAACAACTTTACTAATTTATTTCCTATAGACATCTCACTCTTTCCCATTCATATTTTTCTCCTCCCCTCCTAACCTTCCATGGTAGAAAACAAAATTTCAAAAAATATTCAACTCCAAATCAAATGCAAATATCAAAAATAATAATAATGAAACATAAGTGGTTCATCCAACTCTTACAAGGATCAGATGTGGATCTTGGTGAGAGATTTCATCATTCAAGGTGTGTTTCTTAGGCTACTTCTTACGGTAATTATCAAATCTCAGTTTTATTTATACATCAAATCACATCTTTTAGTATAGATTATATCTCATATATTTTACGACTTTATATGTGCAAATGTTGTACCTATAACTGTTTGAATCTGCATACTTAAATATATATATTTGAATCTCTTGTGTGTTGTAAATATATTTATTGGAGTTTAGCATTTTAAAAAAATTTGGGGCCTAATTGTTATATACACACACATACTGTAAACATAATAACTTTAATACTATATGTATATTTCACGCACAATGTTTTTTTAAATAGTTTGTGCTTTTAAAATAATAATGACATTGTTTAGGGCACCTTTTATGTTACAAATTTTTATATATATACACACACACACACTAGTGCGAACCCGTGCTACGCACACGAATTTTGTCCAAAATCTTGTTTTTAAAGTTGGATCTTGCGGTTGATGGATAATGGTATAAATATTTTTATCATATCATAATAGTCACTTGTTCGCAAATTTACATTGAAAAATACTTACCACTTTCAGCTGTATATATAATCTGATAGAAGATAATTTCTGATATTATGCTCATTATTCATCATTATAGACCATGCAATTGATAAACTGTAAAAAAAAAAATCATTTTCAAATATTTTATATCTAGTATAAAAGATTTTAGGATTGTCACTAAAAAGTTCAAAGCTAAGTAGGACAAATTAACATACCAATCGATATGTGCGGATTTTTTATTCACAGTTCTACCATACATCGGTCATTAAAAGTCAACTAAATGATGATACCACTAAATCAATTTAAATGGAGGAAAATAAAAGATTTTTGTGTATTTTGACATAAAGTTTAACACAAAGTTTATTTGGATATAATTAGGTTAAACCAACGTTGAAGAATTTTGGTAAATTATTCTATTGAGATATAATGACTTAAAGTCTGGACAAAGAGAACAATAAGACACAGAAAATACTAATGAACCCATAATTTATAGGATCGACATGCATAAGCTCATGCAAGTAAATGTGCAAGATGAGCTCCAATGTCAATTCCATAAATTTTCTAATATATATTTCAACATACAAAAGAAGTACAATTAAGAAACATATATGAAAAATGCAAGACAATGGTACTATGACAGAGTTTCTACTCCAGTATAAGCATGCATTGTTAATTAAAGTAGGCATGGTTAGGTGTCTTAAAAAGGATGATCAAAGCTAATAAAGAAAAAAAATTCACCAAGAACGGCAGTAAAATCACCTTTTACTGTACCAGGCACATAAAATGACTTCCTTTCTCACGAAAAATATAATAACCATACACATGATGCATTACTAAATCAAACATTTATTTAACAACAATTTTCAAGCATTAAATATGTTAATACCTAAATAAAATAATCTGATAACATTATTTGTTGAACCTCCTCCATGGGCAACTATGTAGCATTATTTGCATGCCCTTTTAGAGCTCTTGCATCATGGTTAAAGGAAACATTTTTGCTTTTAGCTTAGTCCGCCTTTGCGGTAGTAACACTTCCGCAATCCTTCTCCCTTTGACTTAATCAAGTCATTGTTTTTTCTTTTTGATATGAATTTATTTTTAGTATTCTCCATGGCCCTAAAAATAGAAAATAACCATGTAAATTTTGTTTACAAATGAAATCAAATATTTATATGATAAAAGTTATCATCTAATTTTGTTATATATACACTAAAGATTGCCACATTTCATGACATTAAAGTAATTAAAAGAACATATTCAAGGGAATCTACTTACAGCATTATGGCAGTTATCTCCAACAAACTCCTTTTGTGGTGTGAAAAATAAAAGTGAAAAGAATAACTCTGTTAAGTAAATGAAAGTAAAGAGAATTCTTCGTATCAAAAGTAAGCATGGATTCAGTGGGTATGGTCGCCATAAGGACTCAAAATGCATATTACAACGAGAAGGTTATTTCTCAGTCTTCTGTATTGAAAACCTTGCATTTTTTCATTTTTCAGTGCACCACATAACAAAATTATAAATAGGGTATCTTCTATTATTTTCACAAATATGGAAAGCAATAAATTACAATTATAAGAAACAAAAAAAACCTGCCGATATTATATAAACCCGATATTATATAAACCAAGCAAATGAATAATTTACCTCAACCTTCAGCAAGAATTTCACATTTAAACCTACTAATAAGCATAAACTAAGTTTTTTTTTTCCTAAAGCTTTAGTTATAGGATTTCCTAACTTTGAATCGTAGCTCTTCATTTTACATGGCATCTTGAATTAACCATGCATTAGAAGAAATAAACATGCTGATTAGAAACGTTCAGGATGCAAATAATTTTCAAGATTTCATTTTTTGTTATCCTTTTAATTTTGGAATGCACTTTAAGTGAAACATAACTTTTTAATGGTGTTCTGTATTTTTCACTCATTTTTCAAGTATGGTTTTTTTCAGTATTGGTTGACTTCGGAGTTGGGAATATCCATTCGAAAGGTATAACAGGTACAAACAAACTCATATTAGTACCTAAAAAGCTTAATGACAACTAATATATGTGGAATAATCAATTATACATTGAGAAGAATAGATTTTATTAAAGAAGCTTAATGGAAATTAATATACGTGGAATAACGAACTATACATTGATAAGAATAGATTTTTTTTTAATTGTTGATTATCAAATTGAAATTGGAAGCAAAGCATAGTTAGGAGAATATGCCTTGAAAGGAAATATATAATATAAATTAATGCTAATTGATAAATCGAACCCATTACGGTATATTTACTGTGCTACTTAAATTACATTTCCATTTTACATTTACAAATTGCATTACAAATGAACCTGTTATTATTGAAGTCGGTGCAATTGATATATACATTTAAGCATAATAATTGAACAATGTAAATAAAAGCAATACATAACTTGAATAAGATGATCGATTCTTGCTGTTCATTGATTTATTTATAGAAATGGAATTTATATTGAATAATAAATTAACCAATGGTATTTAAGAAGCTAATGGAAAATAATACATGTGGAAAAATCAACTACACATTGAGAAGAATAGTTTTGGCTAATGGGAACATATATGTGGAAAAAGCAACCACACATTGAGAAGAACAGATTTGTTTTTCACAGTTGGTTATTCAGTTGAAATTAAAAGCTAAGCATAGAATATGCCATGAAATGAAATATTCAATCTAAAATAAATGCTATTTGGTTAATCTAATCCATTAAGGTGTATTCAATATGGTACATAATTTCATTTTACGTTTGCAAATTACATAGCAAATGGACCCATTATAATTGAAGTCTTTGTTACAGTAAAATATAATAGTTGAACAACGTAAATAAAAACAATATATAACTTGAATAAGATGCACAATTCTTGTTTTTCACACTATGTTTAAATAGTAGAAATGGAATTTATTGAATAATAAATTAACCAATAGTATTTAAGAGGCTAATGACAACTAATATATGTTGAAATATCAACTACACATCGAGATGGAAGAAACTGCTCATTCACCTGAAGATTAGGAATAGAACAACCGGATGTCTAAATCTGGCAAATTCTTATTTAAATAAGTAGAAAGGAGCCAAACATTTAGAATCCTTGGAAAATGTTTAAGGTATTTATCTAATAAATCCACAAATACCTTGCAAGAATAGAAATGCTTTAATATAGAATAGGAACAGGTTGAGTTTGTTCGGATTCATCATTTAAGAACTTAGTACGAATGCCGGTGCAGAACTGAATACTGCAAATCACCTGGACATAAAAATTATAATCCAGAACGTATATTATCGAAGTAAAATTTTAGCAACCAAAATTCTGCAGTAAGTGACTAAAATTATATTTGAAACGTTTAGTCCAAGGCCACTAAATGGAATTACTGTGATGGATAATTCAAATACAAATGGTACGAAATGTATTGCTTTTAAAACACATGAGATATAACCAAAAGGAGTGATAAACCATACGCTTATGCATTGATTCAGTCAGTGGATAACAAATGATTCTGATATTATGTTCATTATGTTGCTTTTGTTGATATAAATTAATTAGACTACATACATACATAATTTGCTTCCACAAAAAATGAGATATCTGTTTCCAAAAATATATTATATTATCACTATTCTCCCACATTTTGGCCTTCCTTGAAAATGCATCTTACTATTTTCAAACATTATCGGGTAAAGGTTTTCACCCATGGCTCATTTAATATAAAAAATCATATTGACTGGTTAGAAATTAGAAGTTTACAATTTGTAAATAATTATTGTTATTATATTAACTGTTGTTATTTCACTCTTAAATACAAAAAATGAAATGGACATATAAAGACATGAAAAAGTTATTAATTATTTCTTCCTACTAATCCTGTAATAATGGTAATGAGTAATATGACTTGCATTTATTCTATACAAATATTTATTTAGCAATAACAGCTAAAATAATTAACATCGATCAAAATTCAATGTTCATCATCTTTATGCACACACGGAATACCTTTACTAACATTTAAAAGTAAATTGATAATTTCCTTATTTCAGTGTTTCATTTTAATCTACTACACACAAATATTAGGATTTACACTAAAAATAATTCCAAAATTTGTCACAAATACACTTAGAAAATGATAAATGGTATATCTCTTTAGCATAATAAGTTTTCAATGTATAATCTATATCAAAAGAAATGTGAGTTGTTACAAACACAAACAATCAGGATGTAAAATCTAATTCATTTGTTCTTTCCAAATTGTTTTAATTCACACATAGATCGTTGCATCATTCAAAAGAGGCACACAAGGTTATTGTACATCCATTCTAGGCTTATTATGAAGAAATATAAGTTCACCTAAAATATCTTACTAATAAATATAGTAGAAGGCAAAGGAAGAGAAATAAATGCTTTATAGTTTATCGACTTTGCTACAGATTATATACATTTATTTTCAAGCCGAGGTAGTAAAAATTACTCTTTTCAAACATCAAACTGTAAATTTTTACTCTCACGCAAATTTTACACTTTTTATTCAAAACCATAAAACATATTTCTGTGTTCTTAATTTAAAATGTGAAAACCAGTATAGCTACTAACAAATTTTCACCAGTTTCTTTTATCTTTTTCAACAAAGTAAAGCAAAATAGTTTAACTGTAGGACCTATCCATGCTAGGGAAAAACAACGTCGGAGTTTCAAATTCAACGGGGATTCGAGCCGCCAGTTGCAGCAACGTGAAGGTCGGCAATGGGTATCTCAGGAAAATCAAGATATGCGATTGAAATTAGGGTTGAGGGTAGAATAGATGAAGCCGATGTTTCAAATTCAAAGAGATTGGTGATGCTATTAGGCGGAATGACCAAGGTTAACGTAGGTAAATCCGGCCAATCAAGCGGTGTAATTTGGGAATGAATAATTAGGGTTAAGCAGAAGAGAATGATTTTGAAATGACGTTGTTAGGGGTGGAAGAAAAAAAAAACTTGAGACGTTTGGGTTCAATGATACGTGTGGTCATTCTAAAATAGTTTTCACATAAAAATTGGAGGAGGGCTGAGAGCCAAGAAAACAAAACTCAATGAGTATATATTACTTGGAAACCTACTCCTGAAGACCAAAGATGCTCCATTTTCCTGCTCGAAGAGTAGTAAGATGCCATAGCCCCAATTTAATTTAAGGTTTGAGATAAAAAGTGGTAGGGGTAGATAAAAATAAGCGACAGATATAATCAGAAAGATAAAAACACGGCTGTTCATTTCCTAAAATTGGTGGAGCTTGCGCGCTCTTAAAATTAAACTCAATAATAATATAATAGTATAGGTATATATTAAATATCTTTAACTACTTCCTTCAAAAAATAAATATCTTTAACTAGTGTTATCTATATCTTGCGAATAACATAAACCCTAAGATATAGAATTACATGATTATCACATATGTAATAAATTAATAAAACATACCTCCAGACATCTTGTATACGAATCAGCAATGATTGTTGTCGAAAGCTGTTTCAATGGAGAAAGGAAATGGTTTCTCTCTCTTTTCCTATATCTTTCTTTATGTGTTTTCTATATCCTTTGTGATGAGCAAAGGTTAATATTTATAGGTAGAGGGAGGACCAACTTTTCAAATTTGTAGACTTAATCTTGATCGTCCATAAAGATCAAGATGAGAGAAATTAATGTTCTATATTATAACCGTTTTATTTATTAGCATATTAATAGGAAAACCATTTAGATTCTATTGACCACATAATGAGGAAGGAAACGTTTGAGGAAGGAAACGGTCCATTAATGTACCACATAATGAGAAAGGAAACGGTCCATTAATGTTTTCGCATTAATTTCCTTACAAAACGGTCAAATTTCCTTACAGTCTCCCACTTGGTCAATAGTAAAATCCATTAATATTTTCGTATTAAGGTCATAAGGCGCGCATGATATGCTAAACTTTTCTTTAGTCGGTTATCATAAGTGTCTTGGCTAATCTAGTGGTCAATGGAAGTCATGACGTGCACACGTTATTTTACAACATGCTTACTTCCATGTACTATGACATTGACAACTTTCATAACTAGACCGTAGATGAGCATAACTTAATGGTCACATAATGTCTTGAAGCAAAAGACTGTTTCTATTATCATTTATCTAAATATAAATATGTACACATTATAAAACAGACATAAAAGATGTCCAAATTATTAAGAGCTCAATAATTGTCATGTCTAGATAAGTACAAAATAAATGGCATAATAAGAAGATAATTAGGAACTATCTGCAAGACTCATGCTATCAGTATGTCTCTGAAAGGTCTTTAGAGGTAGTCCTTTCGTGAATATGTCTTCCACTTGTAAGTCTGTACTTATCGATTCAACAATAATTTTCTTTAGTTTAACATCTTGCTTCAGCAGTAGGTATTTAAGGTCCATGTGTTTGGAACCTTTGGTTATCCTATCATGCTTGGAGAAAAAGGTTGTAGCTTCATTGTCGCGGTAGACAGTTAGTGGCTTAGAGATAAAACTTAAAGTGCCAAATTGTGAGACAAAATTACGCAGTCATTTTCCCTGAATTGAAGCCTCATAACATGCTACGTATTCAGCCATCATGGTGGATCCGAAAAGCATCTCATATTTCTAGCTTCTCCATGATATTGCACCTCCACATAAGAGGTACACATGGCCAGAGTGCAGATCATAGTGTCAGGACATCCAGCAAGGTCTGAATCAGAATAACCAATTACCTGTAGGTAACTTGATTTTCTATAGGTGAGCACGTAATTCTTTGTTCCCTTTAGGTATCTCAGTACCTTCTTTGCAGCTTTCCAATGAGCGATTCCTGTGTTACTTTGAAATCTACCCAGCATACCAACTGCATGACTGATATCAGGTCTTGTACAGACCTGTGAATACATCAAACTCCCTACATGAGATGCATAAGGATATTTGGTCATTTCTTCTCGTTCTATAGGAGTCTTTGGGCACTGCTCAAGAACAAGTTTGTCTCCTTTCTGCAGTGGGACAGTACTAGAGGAACAATTCGTCATGCCAAATCTTTCAAGAATTTTGTCAATATATGCTTTTTGAGACAATCCTAGAATTCCTAGTGATCTATCACGGAATATTTCTATTCCTATCACATAGGAAGCCTCACGCATATCTTTCATTTCAAAGTTCGTTGAGTGATAATCCTTAGTTTCACGTAATAAACCAAGGTCGTTGCTAGCTAATAATATGTCATCAACATACAGAATCAAAAATATAAACTTGCTCCCACTGAACTTGAGGTATATACAAGGGTCAACTATGTTTTCTATGAAATCGAAAGCGGTAATGATTTCATGAAACTTTAGATACCATTGTCTAGAAGCTTGTTTCAGTCCATATATTGATTTCTTAAGTTTGCAGACCATGTCTTCCTGTCCTTCAATTATGAAGCCTTCAGGTTGACGCATGTAGACTTCTTCTTCCAAGTCTCCATTTGGAAAGGCTGTTTTCACATCCATTTGATGTAATTCGAGATCATAATGAGCTACTAATGCCATGATAATTCTAAGAGAATCTTTCCTAGAAACAGGAGCAAAAGTTTCATTATAGTCAATGCCTTCTTTCTGATTAAAACCTTTGAAAACAAGTCTAGCTTTATATCGTTCAATTTTACCATTGCAGTCACGTTTGGTCTTGAAGACCCACTTACAACCGACTGCTTCATGTCCTTGCGGCAATTGAACGATTTCCCAAACTTGATTATTATCCATAGATTTCAGTTCATCTTTCATGGCATCAATCCATTTAATAGAATTAACATCCTTAATGGCTTGTGAATACGAAATTGGGTCCGTAGTTCCTTCAGATTCTATTAGATAAAGCATATAATCATCAGGAATAGTTGATCTTCTTTGTCTTTGAGATCTTCTTAATGCTAGTTCCTATGGTACTTCATCAACATTATGATTGGTGATAATTTCATTATGGAGTTGTTGATCATTTATTGGGTTTTCCTCATTGTGAACAGGTTCAACAATGGGATGATTCCCAATATCTTTCGAAATAGAGGTAAGATAATGGGTACCCTTATTTCATGAATGACCACTTCTTATTGTTTTGCACTCCCACTGATTTCACCATTCTCATAGAATTTGGCATTGCCGGTTTCAACAATTCTTGTACTATGGTTAGGACAATAAAATCTATATCCTTTAGATTTTCTGGGTAACCTATAAAGTAACCACTGACTGTTTTAAAATCCAATTTCTTTTCATTTGGATTGTACAGTCTAGCTTCAGCTGGGCAACCCCAAATTTGGAGATGTCTTAAACTAGGTTTCCGTCCTTTCCAAAGTTCAAAAGGGGTCTTTGGAACGGCCATACTTGGAACTCTATTTAAGATGTAGACAGTTGTTCGTAATGCATCCATCCATAATGATATAGGTAAATTTGCATGACTCGTCATGGATCTAACCATTTCCATGTATGTACGATTTCGCCTTTCAGCTACACCATTCTGCCATGGAGATACAGGAGTTGTGTATTGTGCAACAATTCCAAGTTTTTGAAGAAGTCTAGCAAAAGGTCGAGGATGTTGTCCCGTTTCATCATACCTTCCATAGAATTCACCACCCCTATCTGACCTAATGATTTTCACTTTTCTTTCTAATTGCCTTTCGACTTCAGTAATGAACACTTGTACAGCATCCACTGACTGAGATTTTTCATGCAAAGGATAAAGATAGCAATAACGTGAAAAATCATCGATAAAAGTGATGAAATATTTCTCTTCTCCAAAAGTTGGAACATCAAAAGGTCCACAAATATCTGTATGTATTATTTCAAGAAGTTGTGTACTTCTTGTGGCTCCTTTCTTTGTGTTTTTTGTTGTTTTTCCTTTAATACAATCAACACATGCTGTAATGTTAGCGAAGTCTAGGTCCGGTAGGACACCATCTTTCACTAACCTCATGATTCTTTCACTGGATATATTACATAGGTTTTTATGCCACAAGAAGTAAGAATCATTCTTGAATGACTTTCTTTTAGTTTCTTTTCCATGCAGAGTGAGTTGGATTTCAGTATTTTGTTTAAGATGAAGTTTATAAAGTCCATCAATTAATATTCCAGAACCAATCAGACTAGAATTTTTAAATAAACTAAAATTTCCATTTCCAACTTCAAAAGAATATCCAAATTTATCAAGTACACTTACAGAAATCAAATTAAAGGAAATAGACGGAACATAAAGAGTTTGACATAAATCTAACTGAAAACCGCTATCTAAAATAAGACGAAAAGTTCCAATAGCTTCAACTGGAGCTTTATCTTTATTCCCCATGAAAATGAAATTCTCACTTGGGTTTGTGGTTTGGATCGTAACGAATCCCTGCATAGAATTCGAAACATGAACGTTAGCAGCAGTATCAATCCACCAAGTAGAAGAAGGTACATTAGTAAGATTTGATTCGAAATGACTTTCGAAACCCATTGGGTTACCTTTCTTTTCGAACCATGCTTTGCGCTTAATGCAATCTGCCTGGAAGTGTCCAGGTTTTTTGCAGAATTTGCAGACATCATCCTTCTTTTTCTTCTTGGATGGTTGAGTGGCGTCATCAGATTTGGGTGGTGCTCTTTTATGCTGTGAGTTATTCTTTTTGCCAGCTTTTTTTTCAACCCCTTGAGTGAAATAAGCAACTTTAATGCCTTGCGAGCCTTGCCTAGACTCCTCTTGAACCAGTTTGTTGGTCAATTCATTTAGACTCCACTTTTCCGTAATAGTGTTGTAATGAATTTTGAATGGTTCATACTGAGGAGGTAAGCTAGTGAGAATGAATTGGACGAGAAAAGCATCGTCCATAACCAATCCCATGTTCTTAAGTTTGGCAGCAAGGTTAATTATTTCAATGATATGAGCGCTCATTGAGCGAGAACCATCAAACTTCATGGTTACAAGATCTGCCATAAGTTTCCCAACAAGGGATTTGTCTGCAGTCTTGAACCGATTTTCAATGGATTGCAAATATTCTTTTGCGCTTTCAGTTTTGGGTAGGGAGGTTTTGATGTTGGTATCAATCACCATTCGCATAAACATCATGCTGAGCCTATTAGATCGTTCTCAATCATCATAGAGTTTGTTTTCCTCAGGCGTACTTGTGTCAGTAAGTGGGGCTGGCTTTTCCTTTAGGAGAGTCGTGTCCAGTTCAAGTACGCCTAAAGAAAACTCAACTTGCTCTTTCCATTCTGAGTAGTTGGTTCCATTGAGTCTGACGATAGACGTAGCGTACGAATTAAGGTTTGAGGGCATTGCAACTGCAGATATAAAAGAAATGTAGGCTTCTTTATTAGAATAAAACACATGTCATAATAAGAGGTTAGGTTTAGCGCCTCCTGTGGGTAGACAGTAGAACCATACTCATGAAAGAATGATAAACATTAATGTTTCATGCGTTATTGTGCAAGCAGCAGCCGCCTGTGGACGGGACTGCATGCATCAGACTAGAGGAAACTAGGAAATTAAGCGCGGAAACGAAAACTAAAACAAAAGAGAAAAGAGATAAACATTAGTGTTTTTTTTTTTTTGCATAAACATTTGTCATTCTTTCAAGTAATCCACAACAAGGATAATAAATTTTTAGTAACTCCAAGTAAATTCCATACATGAATTTAACATATAAATAATTATTTTGCAAATCATGTATAGACAATTATCTTACAAGTTCCAGGTCATGAATTTAATGTCAAACTAGGAAACAATTGTTTTCAATATGTATACTTTCTGAAAAGTATTCGCATACAATAAGTTGTTCCATATTCTACAGTAGGTCAAACATTAAAGTAGAAAAAATCAACTTTTGCGGAAATATAAATTTTCCAGATCCAGATCTAAGCATACAGTAAATAGAACAATATTGATAATCATGATTACTATAGCAACTTAAATAATATGAATATTAAACTTGAATCATATTAACACTAATAAGCATTATCATCATCATAGTAAAATTACAAACATCATATCATATATCTATGCTAGTTTTGTTTTATATATTGATGGATAATCATGAATTCTAAAACCTTGCTCTGATACCACATGTTATCTATATCTTGCGAATAACATAAACCTTAAGATCTAGAATTACATGATTATCACATATTTAATGAATTAATAAAACATACCCCTAGACATCTTGTATACGAATCAGCAATGGTTGTTGTCGAAAGCTGTTTCAATGGAGAAAGGAAATGGTTTCTCTCTATTTTCCTATATCTTTCTTTATGTGTTTTCTACATCCGCAAAGGTTAATATTTATAGGTAGAGAGAGGACCAACTTTCCAGATTTGCAGACTTAATCTTGATCGTCCATCAAGATCAAGATAAGAGAAATTAATGCTCTAGATTATAACCGTTTTATTTATTAGCATATTAATAGGAAAACCCTTTAGATTATATTGACCACATAATAAGGAAGGAAATGTTTGAGGAAGAAAACAATCCATTGATGTATCACATAATGAGGAAGGAAACGGTCCATTAATGTTTTCGCATTAATTTCCTTACAAAACGGTCAAATTTCCTTACAACTAGTTCATTGTCTTCGACTTGGAAAATTATTTATTTGGCAACATTTGATATTTTGGATCCTAAAATTGAATCTATTTGATTGACTTAGTCAAATCTATTCAAATGGTTTAAATGGTTTATTTCATTTAATATGTAAATTAATTTCAATATATACATATATATACATATATATACACACACACATATATATGTACATATATATATATATACATATATATTCATTTATTTATTTACTTGTACACAAGTTTAAAATGTTATGAAAACAAGTTAAGAAAAGAATAAAAGAAGGCTAAATGATTTTCGTCCTCACATTTCCTTAACTTGCCATTTAAATTCCTTCACTTTTTCTTTTAATGCCACTTAAATGCACCATTACCCATTCAATTAGACCTTTTAGTTTCAAATCTATTCAAACATCAAATTATTTATTTCATTTAATACATAAGTTAATTTTGATATATGTACATATAATCGTTTCAATATGTTTAAACTATTTTATGACAATCGTTGCACATATAAATGGACAATGTACACGTTATATATGCAAATCCCAACATTTATATACATATATATTAACTATGTACGCATTTATGTCATATTGCACTTGCATATTTTACATTGAAGTATATCTAGATATACTCACAATCTATACCTAGTATAAATTCGATCATAAATGTTATTTAATAAGTCAATCGATTTAATTAAAAGAAAGATGAAAGGTTTCTCTTTCAAGATAAGACAAAATCTTCTCTTAATTAACTGTATAAATTAAGACAGAGAAATAAAAAAATTCCTTCTCTAAATTAATTTTAACATGTAAATTTTCATGCATTTACACATAAAAGTATATTTGATATACTCCATTTTATATAAACGTCTCATATTGACTAAAATATAAATATTTTAAAACCATTTTAATCAAAGTTAAATAAAATGAGATTTTATTTAAAAGTTTATTAGATTTGACCTAAAATCCATTTGGACTTCATAGGCCTAATAGATCCTAAATAAGAATTTTTAAAAAAAAAATTACCACATAACTCCGTTTTTGCTGGCCGAGCTCCAAAAGCGATCATTTTCCCTTAGTATTAACTTCAAGAGTTGATTTTCGTCATTCTCTTCTGCATCCAATAATTAAAAAGAATAAATAAATGTAGTTTTAATTCATTATGAATGGAATATTTTTAAGAACGTACCCATTCAGCTTCTCCTCCATGCCACTGGAATTGGCTTTTTTGATTTTGTGAATTCGATACTCATACCGATTTATCTTTCCAAATCGACCAGTTATTGCCAGCATGAACTGCGTCCTCTCAACATATTTTTTGTTAATTCATTACTTCCGTCCAAAATGCTTCTCCACTTTGATTGTTTCCCTTCATCGAGTCATTAGAATATTGATAGTAGATTATACGAAGAACTTTGTCTTCTCTACTATTTCATGCAATGCAGGAGCGTAAGCTTAAAGGAGGAGTACTTTGACTGGATTGTGAATCAAATTCATAATTATTCATATCTAAAGCTTTACGAGACAAACTTTGTTTTCATTGCAATTTATGAAAATGGTATTCGAATTGAAGATATACGTATTTGTTATTACTGAAAACAATCTGATTTTATATCATTTAACCTGAAATAGAGTCGTTTATTGTCATTGAATGGAGCCGGAATTTGAAATATAGCCACCACAAAGCACCAAATTTTAAAAACTAGCAATTTATGGTCGTTATGGTGGACTTGATGATCTAGACGTCCATTTAATGAGTATCTAAAGCTGGACATCCTTTAAATGGACAATTAAGCTCAGACGACCATTTTATGAACGTCTAAGTTTTAGACGTCCGTTAAATGGACGTCTGAGCTAAGACCACCATTTAACGCATGTTCAAATTTAAACGTCCATTAAATACCCAAAATGGACGTTTAGTTCCGGTCCAATTTTCTCAATCAAAAACTTAACATTCAAAATGTTCAGGACCATTGGAGTAAAAAGAACCGATGATGTCAGGCATTCGTTCAGAGTATTCAAATGATTTAATGTGCCAAATTCCATTTTTGGCCTTGTGACTTTATTCTTTTCTTTTTTCCAAAAGTGTGTTTTTCGTGTCTTTTCAAATGGGTGTGTTGCTTATTCTACCACAAAGGTTGTTTCACTTGTTTTGCTGTAGCAACATACTTTTGTGCTTCCAGGGATGTAATAAAGAAAAAAAATTCGAAAAAATATATATATTTAACGTTAAAATTCTATCTTGGAGTAACATGTTTTATTATTGTTCTTTTTATAAGGCATATAAGTGCTTTGAAATTGTATAGTGCAATTTATGTTGTAATCCTGCCTCCTAGTATCATTTTATTCTTCTACATTTATTTTTCAATGACTAAAGATTACCTTTTTGCACTATTATATCTGTGTTTTTTTTATATACAAAATACTCAAAAGGAAAGTAGAGATAATACTTTAAAAAAAATTAGACTGAAAGACATCAAGTTTCATATTTGGACAAATGACAAACTTTGAAAAACAATTAGATTGAAGAACAATGCTAATTATAACTAACATTATATTCAGTTTTTACATTATACAAAATGCTAGTTATAACTAGCATTACATTCTATTTTGAACTGTACAAATGTTAGTTATAATTAACATTGTTCTTCAGTCTAATTTTTTTCAAAATTTCTCCTTCAACCCAAAAATGAAATCTGTTGTCCTTCGGTTTAATTTTTTTTTCAAAGTTTGTCCTTATGTCTATTTTCCACTTTTGAAAACATGTATGCTTTGCATTTCCGAAAACCATGAAATCAAAGTAAAAGCATATGCAATTTTACAAGATTTGACCATCAAATGTAAATTTCAAACACCATGCAAAGTTAACAAATTTCGCTTATTTTTGTAAATTTTATATATTATGCACTTCGTATAAATACATATAATAACTTTTGCATAGTGCAAATTGGTTAAAGGAAAAAATATAAACGAACCTGCATAAGTTATATATGCTAAATATAAAAATGCAAAAGGTGACCCTATTCTGAAAAATGCATGTATTTGGCATTTTCCACAATAGCGTATAAAATATGAAATCAAACTAGAATATATGCACCGCAAATTACCTAACAAATATAGAGTTCAAATTGAGCAAAATAAAAACATAATCCTTGTTTTTGAGAAGGTGTGATATTTTTCACATTTAGAAATATAAATAAGCAATTATGTAACATGAGAAATATATTTTAGGTATGCCCAATCAATCGCTATACAGATATCATAATAATAATAATAATAAAAAAAAAAAAAAAAAAAAAAAATAAAAAAAAAAAAAAAACAGTCTGGTGTTAACGACCTTTTTGCAAAATTTATAAAATAATCTGCGCGGTGATTGGGACTAGACAAGTTCAACCCTAAGTTTTTAGTGTAAGTAACGTCGTAGCAACAGTGAAAACATACTGACTGATCGATTCGGACAGTTTGAACTTTTCCATTCGGTCTATGCCTACGAGAAACAGATTAGGCCTTTACAAATCATGCAAATAACATATCGAAGCTTTATTATTTATTTAAAAAGACGACCAAGTATTGAGCTGTACTAGAAAATAATAGAAAGCAACCAATCGTCATCAAATCATCATCCCCACGCAAGCTTCATTTCGAGGATTTTAACCATCAGATTCCCCAATCCGTTTAGTTCAAGCACAGTTTGGCATAAGTTTTTTTTTTTTTTCCCTTTTTTCTTGTTTAGCCAAAGGGTTTTTCCCCAAAGCAATATTCTGGAAATTAACGAAAGAACGATGTGTTTTTGCACTACTCTGAAAGCAATATTTTTAAATAAAAAAAAATTGACAAAAGCAATATTCTGAAAAACAACATTCAGGATGGGCATTTATTAAGCAAACGTTTGAATATGGGACGTTCGTTCAACAATCATCTAAACAAACGTTCAAATCAATTATCCGTTCAAAATTTGAGGGTGCAACCCCTCAAAATGTGATATGCAACAACTCAAAACAATTTGAGATACATTTAAATAGAAACATTTTCTTTTGGCAAACAAGTCAACATAATCATGCTCTGTAGAATTCAAAGGTGACTTCACTAGCCACCACTCAAGCAGTGAGGATGGGCAATTTAAATAAAACATTATCCCACACTAGTTTTCATTCAAGGTGGTGGAAATTTTAACCAAAAGAATTGAAGATGACTTAATCATCTATACAAGTTCAACGGCATACCTAGGATCAATAATTTCTCTTCCATTTTCAGAGTCACCCTGTATGATTTGGTCCCTGTTTTGCGTCGAGAGATAACCAGTTTTGATACTTGTTTTTTATCGATTCTTTCAAACATAACACCACTGAATACCTGTTGAGAGCAAAACTCTCCTCACAGATTGATAAACATTTCTGACATAAAACCATTTCATCTAAATTTATTTTTCAAAACAGGATAATTGTCTTTTTTTTTTCATTGGCGTCAGAAAAAACCATAATTCTCATTCACAAAGTTTACAGCAAATAAAAAGTTAGATGACGTTTTTCTTGACGTACAAAAAAGTTTTGGCATATTACTTCCAAAGATTTTAAAACACGGTACTAGTCAAAATGAAGGAAACCAAACTATTTTATGCATCCAGCAACGTAAACGAGAATCAGCAAACTTGCATGCACATATTTCTAACGATGGGGATGCCTCCTCCTGCATTTGTGTTATATCAATAAATATCAAATCAAGTTAGTATTTCTCAAATAATTTTCCCACTTTATTGATAATCATGATCAAATCTTAACTTTTCCCATTTATAACAATGATGAAATGCCGATTATTGTAGCAGAAATGCACCATGTCAAAGACTGTTTTTATTTGTGTCCGGATAAACACTCCCTTGTCCATTATGTTTGATCAAGGTTTATAATTACAAAATTAAAGAAAGAAAAGATGGGAAAAATAAATCAACTATGATAATAACTTTTTTAAGTATTTAACCAGCTGACTTCAGCCATTATTTAAACAAATTCAGTAAGCATAAGGAACACGGTGAACATTCAGTTAACTAAAACTTGTTTATGACAATAACGGAAGATAAATAGCTACCTCTTAGGTCGAGCAGATTCAGGTTCAAAATCCATCAATCCTGATCCACCCAAGTCGGCATAGAAGGTCTCATCATGGCCCCGATATCCCATCTCGACCTGATTAGCTTCTGCCACCAAGTAAGTAAGCCACATCGACCAATATATTTACATAGTTTTACTTGTATGTTATAATGAAATGCCAGCGCTAGTAAAAGGAATTATGAAAAAGAGAAACGTAATAAAATTTATGTGATCACCTGGCCAAAAGAATTGGACTTGGTATAAGATTTCTTTGCATCTTCCTTCTTCTCTTCAACTTCTTTTTGGTGTTTCTGGGTTGCTTCGTTCATTTCGTCGGCCCACTTTATTTTTTCTTGGATGGAATGAAGTAGATTCTCTGAAGTACTCAACCTGCATAGTATGTATAAATGTTACTCAGAGCGTAACAAATAGATTAAAAAAAATTGCAATTCATGAAATAGGGAAGATTGCAAAAGTCATCTGTAAAGAGAGATTACATCAATAACTCATCAAGATTTCGATTCTTTTACACATCTCTATAGCCTTTCTGTTGGTAAATGAACCTCCGCCATTTACTACCAAAGCTCATTCAGTAAAAAAATACCCAAATATGTATGTTCCCCTCGGAACTTCCGTATGAAAAGGACTGGTGTAATCAAAGGAGTTCAAAAACATAAGTTGAGCAATGGAGGTCCATCAGAGTCCAGAAATAATTAATATTGGAAGAGCCTGTAAAAGCCTCCTTAAGTCTAGATGATGTCACCTACAAATGGTGCATATGGCGTGCACCTTTTGACTAATACCATTCATGCAACTAAAAAGGAATGATTGGTTATTTTTCTATTATATGCTTGTAAAAAAACTACACAAATTAAATTGTCACATAACATATGTGTGTATTTGTGTGTACATGTGCACATGCGCGCACATACATACACACTTTTAATTTCAAAAGATATCACAAATATTGTTGCACCTAAAATTATATACGCTTACATATGAAAAACATGATAAAACTAACACACACAAAAAGCAGTGTAACTTATCGATAAATAAAACCATCTATAGTGAGTAATTGTTATTATTAATTTTGATAGTAAGAGTCGTAATTTTATCTAAGCAGAACACTCATAATAAGAGTAATAATTTTAAAATGAAGAATTAACTAGTTTTCCATAAAGATGTTACTTGTTTGTGAATAAATTTTAGCTGGTTGATTCGTATATGGTAAGTTATTAGTATATATGATATGTGAATACCCAACAAACATATGTTGCAAACTATACTGTAAATATTTTCTTATATTCTAGCCTATTCTCCATCAATAGGGTAAGACTATTTGTTTTCAAACTAATTTAACATACATATAGATTAATCGGTATTTAGAATAGAACGGTTCGAAAACAAATAGTTTCAAATTGATAGTGTAGAATACATATAGATTAATTTAATATACATATAGAAGGTAACAGAGGAGAATACTATTTGTTTTCAATTTAGTAAAATTATGAGGGGTTTAATGACAAAATAATAAATAGAATTATAAAGAAAGATAATAATAGAGAACTGGTATTTTTGCTTACTATTATTTAATAGATTAATAGATAGATTGATGGATTAATTGATTAAATATACAAATAGGATGGATATTAAATAATAATTATTTTTCAGATTGTAAATGTATAAAATAATATATTCTGATTTTAAGATTACATTGAAATTAAAATGAAACATACATTAAGTATGATATTTCACAAAAAAAAATTAGCAAAAGTATTTCGCAATTTTATAGATATTAAATAAATATAGATGAACCATATGAAAAAGCATTATTATTATCTGTTTTTAATGTGTCTAAATTATATCTTGTCATTATAACATTATTTAAAAATATTATTTCTCAAACCAAATAAATTATATATTAGATATCATAAATAACCTATTTATATATTTTAAGTAGTTAAAAAAATTATATGCATTATTATTCTCAAGTTCAGACTATTCAAATGATATCTATTTTTTTCTGAATAGTTTTAAAATAATATTTAAAAGCTAAAATAATATACATTAAACGTTATATTTAATTAATGTATAAATGTACATAAGAACTAAAATTATTATTATTTCAAAAATATTCTTAAAATATTTTTTTCTTATTTTAAAATAAGTTTAAATAAAAAATATGAACTTAATATACATATTAAAATAAAAAAATTACTAATATATGTGTGTGTGGGGGGTGCGTGTGTGAGAAAAAAGTGCGAATAATTAATTTACTACGGATTTTACTGTGTGAAGTAATACTTTATCGTTATACAGGTATTGAATAGTAATAAATTAAATATCATAAACAACCAATTTACATATTTTAATTAGTAAAAAATGATATATTATTATTTTTCGATCATAACAGCTCAAAATGGTATATTTTGTTTTAAAACTAGATTTAGAATAATATTTTTAAAATTAAAAAAAATGCATTACATATAATATTTATTCATTTATAAATTTTAAATGCACCTTAACATTATTGTTATTTCCAATATTTTATGTTTTAAAATAAGTTTAACTAATACTTTTTCAATTTAGGTAATTATATATTAAATATAATATTTGATTTATATATATGGAAAATATATAAATAATTGTTTGTATAATAAATTGTGTAGTTTAAATAATGATATAATACTTATTTTGAATTTTCTTTTAGAATAATCATGACTTTACATATTTCAATTAGTAATAAATGATATATTGCTATTTTTGGATTATAACTACTCAAAATGATATATTCTATTTTAAAAATAGATTTAGAATAATATTTCTACAATTAAAAAAAAATATGCATTAAATATAATATTTAGTCATTTATAAATTTTAAATAAATGCAACTCAACATTATTGTTATTTCCAATATTTTATGTTTTAATATAAGTTTAACTAATATTTTTGAAATTTAAGAAATTATATATTAAATATGATATTTGATTTATATATAAGGCAAATTTATAAATGATTATTTATATATAATAAGTTATGAAATTTAAATATTGAAATAATGCTTTTTTTCAATTTTCTTTCAGAAAAATCACGACTTTTAAGTGTTTGTATGTATATATTTTTGAAACTGAAATTACATACATACATATGATTAATTAGAAATAAAATGTCAAGAAAGTCTGGAAAAAGAAAATATTAAGGAGATTAATTAGAAATTAAGGAGGATTCTGTACTTTTTATTTTTATGATTGACATTCTAACACTAAATGTTTCAGACTATTTATCAATTATATATGTATATATAATATGAGTTTTTGAAATGAAATTAGAAAGTCGGTTTCGACCAAAATTTTAAATTGTGATTGAAAATGATTAAGGAGAAACTTATTGTTTTTTATTTACTAAAATTGTGATATACTTAATAAAATAATGGAGAGAGTAAGGGGGAAACAAATGATAAGAGAGAATTAAGAACAAAGCATTTTCTTTTACTTCACCGTTATTTAATAGATTTTAGTAACAATTTCAATTAGGGCTGTCAATGCATACCCGAAAAATCCAAAATCCATCTGCGTCCGTATCCGAAAAGCGGATAATATCTGATATCCGGAAAAACGGATGCGGACACGAAGGCATCCGCATTCGAAAATTATCCGCCCGGTCTTTGTCTAGATTATAGTATAAATTATGTGTATTTTAGTATAATGAAATATATTTATTTTTTGTTTTATTAAGTTAGTGGTTCATATTATATGCACTTAATGCTTATTAATTGCTCAAAACTATTCACTATCGTCATATTTGCTTATATCTATCACTTCTATAATCGATTGGATTGAAAAAAATACATGTTAAACTTAAAATTATATTTATATTTCTTGATTTATCGTTCGTTAGCGGATAGCATAATTATCTGATATCCGTGCGTATCCCCAAATGCGGATATCCGAAAATTATTTCGAATGCGGATGTGGCATTATCTGCATCCGAAAGTATCCGTTGATAGACCTAATTTCAATGGTACATTTGACTGTATAGGATTATTGAGATACTGTGAACAATTTTAATTTTCCAATTTTAAGTCATTATAGATTATTTTGTTTAAATGACAAAAATTACTTAGATAATGAATGATAATTCTTGATTAGAAGAAACCTGTCAATCAAGGTATAAATTAGAATTTGCTACTGAATATCAGTTTATAAATTGAGTAACAATAGTTAGACGGTGATTGATTTAAATGATAGTTTTGTTTCAATCAAAAATTCAATTTATGTTTCTATTTAGAGCATAGGAAATACGACGAAGAACATAGATGAAAATCATATTCGGTTTCAAAAACAAAACCCGAACATGTGACCTATGTTTTAGCAGATTTTTCGATGTATTTATAGTATTTTAAGATGTATAAATACAATTTGCCCTATATTTATTCAGTACATATAAACTAGTGAAATATTATACGTAATCTATGTTTTATTTAAATTTCCAAATTATTTCAAAATCAAAATATATTATTTTAGATACAATTTAAATATGAAGATTATTTATAATATATTTCATCAATACATTAAATTAATAGATGTATCTATCTATTTATTGATTTGTTTAATAATAATAATTCGGAAGAAAATACTTTTTCCTCCTTTAATTCTCTCTTATCAATTTTTTTATCGATTTTCTTTACTATTTTGTCATCAAATTTCCCGACTATAGAGAATCGAAAAAATATCATGTTCTCCTAATTTATATTGTTCTACCTTTGAATCTAATAGAATATGAAATTCTCATCTAAATCTTTTTTTAAATATATCACATAAATTATGATACGATTTATTGAAATTGAAAAAAATCAAACTAATTTAAAATTAAATATTTGATTTTTATTATTTAGAATGAAAAATCAATAACTATAATTATTTATAACTGTATAAATTACTTAAGTATGATATTTGATACGTATATGTTTTTATTGAAAAATATTATATAAAATTAGGGCATTGTTAAAGGGACGACAATTTTGCAATTTTGGATAAGGAGTCATTTTTTCAATTTTCGTAAAATTGGTGCAAGATGTACCAAAAAATATTGTCCACCTCTATAAAAAAAATGTAACTGCCCTCATTACTTTGATGATCCTCCACATTTTTTGACACTCTTTTTTATTAGAACACACGAAAAATGATTTTCGATGAACCGACCTCCTTTTCCTTTCACTTATGGGACTTTATCGAATTTTGCTTTGCACGAGGAGAAAATAGTATACTGTTTTTACTAAGTTCCATTTGTCACGTTCCCCTTACAAATTTTTTTGGTAGAGGCCCTCTAAAATTGGTCCTCTTATCCGAAAATGATGTCCCTTTAATATTACCCTAAAATTATTTTGCAACAACAAAAATAATATTCTAACACATAAAAATAGATGACTGCTAATTGCTAAAAGCGCACGGCTGTGTGCTATAGGCTACCAACTATAAAAAAATTACACTACAGTCGGCGGACAACCGCCGACGAATAATGTTTCGTCGGTCAAAAACCGCCGATTCTGGTAGCTTGAAGTGCTTTTAACATCAAGCTAAAAAAAATTAACATAATAAATATGTTATTAGTTTGAATTACTTGTTTTGGAATTTAAATAAATTATACATTTAGTATAATATTTAATTAATTGACATGTACATTAAACGAGTATATACATATTATTTTAACATATTGTTAACCCGCTTTTGAGCCAAGACAGATTTCAACTGGACTTAAAAGATTCAAACAAGGACGAAACGACTAGAAAACATAGAGGCACACTTAAAAAGGACTAGAGAATTGAGCTCGGGAAATTTGGTTGGAAAATTGGCCAAGTCCTTAACGCAATCCCGAGTTAAGGCCTTAGGTCAACACCGAGCTAAGGTCATAGGTCAACCCCGCGTTAAGAGTTTGACGAGTTAAGGATTTGAATTGGTAGCGAGTTATCACTAAAGCATCTTTAACTGGACATAGAAAATTGAAACGAACTCGGAATGACCTGAAATTTGATAAGAGCACCTAGAAAAGGCAAAAGGACTTAGAAAAATTTCACCATGATTGGACCAAGCACCTAAACTCGGACCCGAGTTAAGAACCTTGACTTGGCACCGAGATTAGAATTTGACTCGGGTCGTCTGGCATGACTCCACGCTATCTCCTGGACTTCATTACTATTGGGAGTCTATGCTACCTGATTCCTCTATAAATACCAACCAGCCTGCTATAAGAAAAGAATCTCCTCTCTTAAACTTAGATCTTCTATTATACTTTATTCACTTTTATTCTCCTCAAATAACATTTAACTCCATTGTAAATCTGAGAAACAATAAATTGTGGCCAGATCGGATCTACCAAGTTGAAATCCGAAGAGAGATCGACTAACAAAAAAGATTGAAGTAGATGTAGGCCGGAGAATACGCCGAACCACGGTAAAAACTTATGTGCGTTCTTGTCTATTTTTTACTTTTTGGGTTAACATTTTGATGCTTTCACTAATAACAAAGCTAGATCTGAAGGCTTGAAGCTTGAATCTGAGATTTGAGAAAGATGAAGAGGTCGAATACTAGATCTAAGGCTAGAGGAAGTCAGCCAAGGTCTGGGAGCAACCAAGAGGTGTCCTTAAATTTTAATCAATCCGTCTATGTCACCGGAGAGGAGATGGACAAAATGATGAAAGGGATGCAAGATGGATCAATAGCTAGATAACAGGAATTGCTAGATGGATTTTTCCAAAGAATTAGACAACAAAGAGTAGCTGGAGCGGTTGGAACTCGAAACAGAAAACCAGGAAAGTTTCAAGGGTAGGTCCCCTTACTGGAGGGTGAGTAGATGGGCCTACTCGATCGTTGAGTCCCATTGCAAGAGAACAAGCGGACCGGACTCAGCAAGTGACTACCAAAGAGATTGAACCCCGGAGTGGATGAAGAACGGTCCGAAGAGATCAAGTCTTAGATTGGAAGATGAATGGTTCAGTAAGACCATGCCCCGAAGTGGATGCAAATTGGATAAAAGGATTTTGATAAATTGCAATCGGAGAAAGGAAGATAAGCCCTGGACGAACACATGATGACTTGGATTCGAGAGATGATACTTCCAAATGATTGATCAGGATTTAGATAGATAGAAAGCTAGAGATTTTTTTGCATATGTGAAAAAAAATATACTTCATTTTACATCTAGACACATCGATGGGAATCACTTAGAAGATATATAGCAAGCTTGACTTGTAAGGAGTCTCCGCAATTTGATGAGAAAGCATATATAAAGTGTCAAGGCAATAAGAAATGAACCATCAAAATCAAAAGATACTTTGATTGATACAGCTAACAATTCCAATGATGACATCGCGAAGACGAAAGCTAAAAATTTATGTCAAAATGTTGTGAAGAATTTTGAGTTCTTGATTAGTTTATGTGTTTGTACTCAATATTGGATCATACTAATCGAGTTGGCAAAATTTATCAAGGGGAGCAAATGGATATCGATTATGTGGTTATTAAAATAAGAGAACTTATTTGAAGATATTAAAGAAGTTGGATTTAAAGACATGATCTATGAAGCAAAGGAACTTGCCGAAGAAGCTGGCATTGAATCTAAATTTTTGAAAAAAGTTATTCTTAGGAAGAGCCAACTAAGCGAGGATAAAGTAGCTGATGCTAATGAAAGTCAATTTTTAAGATACTTTAGAGTCACTTCACATAATATATCAAGTTTTAACTTCACTTAAAGAGTGATTTTAACAATTTGAGGTTTATGAAGAAATATTTGAATTTATACTAAATGGAATATTTAAGATCTTTGATGATAAACAATCAAGGTGGTTAAGGCGCTAAGGCAAAAAAGTGCAAAACTTACGCCTTGGGCTTTTTTGCGCCTTGAACCTTTTTGTGCGCATTTCATACGACTTTGCGTTTTTTCTGCTCTAAAAAACTACACTATGAATTAACAATAAAAATTATAATTTTAGTATTAAAATATGTCTCTAAACAATCTTTTTGCTAGTAAGAAAGCACTACCTACTAGATACGAAGTCACAACTGATAACCTTGACCAAAAAGATATCAAATTAAAGTCTACAACACCGATCGAAAACATAGAAGTTACTACAAAAGGCTAGAAAGCATAAAGATGTTCAAGTTCAAGTGTTCAACACAACACTTGAAATTTAGCATGATTTGAGGTTTCGGTCGGAATAGCAAAATTTCGACCACCTCGATTCGGTTTTGGTCAACTCCGGGACAAAACCCTAGCAATAATCTGGTTTCGGTTGAGAAGAGAGAAAAAGCTTGAAATTTTCGAAAATTACAAGCATTTGGTTGAAGAAACACCTGAAATCTCGTCGTCGACTTCAATCTCTGCATCGACTTCAAGAAAATCTAGCCGGAGGGGTTCAAATCTCATTGTCGACCTCGACTGTTGTGATATTTCGTTCGTTTTCGTTTTTTGTTTGCGGTAGAGTGAATCGATGTTTTTTGGAGGCTGGTCTACAGTTCAGTCGATCGATGTTTTTTGGAGGCTAGGGTTTTGAATTAGGGTACAGTGAGATTGGACTGGGCATAGAGTAATTACTTAATATTTAAGTTGGGTTGGGCTAACAATTTGTTTCCTATTTTAATTACGTAATGGTTAATTAGAACTGTAAAGTAGCTATGGTTTAGTTTATTTGTTTATAATATTGTATGTAATATTCTATTTTTTATCAACTATATTTTATATTTTATTTACAAAGGATTATTATTACATTTTCATTAACACATTATTATAAATCAAAACCGAGAACGAAACCGAAATCAAAACCGAAACTTCCGAAGTTTCTGAAATCGTTCGAAACTAAGAAAATTTCAATTGACCGAAACCGAAATCGAGTTTTGGAACCTTGAAATTTAGTTTAACTTCTAACCACTAATATCCAATTTTAATTTAACTAAACTTTAAATTCAAACTAAAATTAACTAAAATTAAAATCAAATTAACATTACCTAAACTCTAAATTAAAATTAGAGAAAATTTAAATTAAAATTAAAATTAACTAACCAGTAAACACAAACTCAAATTGACTAAATTTGAAATTACAATTAAATTAACATTAATTAAACTTTAAATTAAAACAAATTAAACTTTAAGTTAGCTAAAATTAAATTCAAATTCAAATTGATTAAAATCAAAATTAAAGTAACATTACTAAACATTAAGTTAAAATTAAATTAAAATTAATTTTAAATTAAATTCAAATTAAATTAAACTAAATTACTTGTAATCACTAACTTAAATAAAAAGTTTAAATTGAACTTAACTTTTATTTAACTTGAATTGAATATAATTTCTAAACGCTAATAATTTTAAAATACTAACTTAAATTTTACTTAACTTAGTTAAATGCATAAAGGAAAAAACCAATGTTTGAATTGAGAAGATGAGACAGATGGAGCTACAAGCGTGACGATGATGCTAGACTGAAGCTTATGGCCGTGGCGACTTGGAGTGACAGTGGCTTGGAGCTTGATTTGTGGTAGAGTTATTTTTTACTGCAATCAAAGCTGAAGTCGCTTAAGTTTCATCCTAATTTAGGGTTGAGAACAAAACCCTAATTAAAGCGTGCTTTTTAGATGCTTTGGCCTTCACCGCCTTAGCAAAAGGTGCGCTTTTTTGGTAACTTGAATAGCTCGAGCGCCTCAGCTTCCAAAAGACGCAACTGCTGAGCCTGAGCCTTTCTGCGCTTTAGGCGTGCCTGGGCACGCGCCTTAATAACATTGTAAATAATTGAAAGAGCAACGCATTGAACCGGCAAATTTTTTTGAAGCACAATCAAAAGGGTGATTTGTGCAAAAGGATTGTCTATTGAACTTAAACAACCAAAAAGGATTTTGCCCTTTGTAATAACAAAATTAGTTAGTATTTCAGATTTTCTTTAATATTATCGTGATGTCAATATAATTCTGAACATGTGCGTCGCACACCAAATTTTGGTGATTATTCCAATTATGATTATTTTGACAGAAAGAAGCTTTTCAAAATTGAAGTTCATCGGAACTTATCATTAAAGCACGATCTCACAAGAAAGAACAAGTGGGTTACCAACGATTTTGATTGAAAATGAATAGTTTGGATTGGATATGCTAAAATATGACGACATAATTGAAGGGTGTGCTTCAAAGAATGGTTTCCGCTGATAATTGATGTGTTATACTAGAATGCTTAATATAGACGATGGTTTATTATCATAACATGTTCAACTGTTAGTTATAATATAGTATGTACTCCAAAACTAGTTTTGTCTTTTTTATGTTAACTTAGAAAAATATATTATAATAGTAAATTCTGATCATTTCTGTATAAAAGGCAGGAAATACTATAGTCGTCTCAAGCTACCCAATTCATCAGACCATCCCGATGATGATGATTCTCCGTTAATAAAATAAATCAAGATAATGAAGAAGAAGAAAATTCGTATCACGGAAGAAAAATAAAAATCAAATTATATAAGAAAAAGGAAACAAAATAATTGAATTCCGTATGTAGGCTATGGGGAGCTCTGTATAGATTACTATTCACAAATTAAAGGTTGGATCACAAGAAAATGCAGATAAAAAGTATATATTTGAACATAAAAAAGAGTGCATGTTCCATTTCCATTTGGAACATTTTAAAATGTTTGACAATTTGCAGGTTAATGCACATAATGCTACAGCATAAAAGAATAGCATAGATGCACCATATGGCAAATTCACGTCCTTTTTTTCTAGTTCTTTTATTTTCCTGATAAATGCTTTTGCTATGTGACCGTTTTTGAGAGTATTTTCATATCTCAAGAACTTCAACTAATATCTTGTCTGGGGAGTTTACTAAAATTGAAATAAAACAATCATTAATCTTATTTAATTTTAAAACACGAAAAGGAAGATTCAGATTAACATTAGAGGACAATAATTAAAATGATCTTAAATATAAACTTAATTAAAACTATGATTCAAGATGGAAATTTTTGGATAAGGAGAATTCATGTGGTCGATCTCATTCACTTGGGGAAAAAGGCAAGGATGATGATGGTGAATTATTAGTTGATGGCGACATCAAGCAATTTTATAATGGATATTTTTTTCTACCTAAGGCCATATGAGTTGTACATAGTTAAAACTCACTAAATCATCATATTTACAACCTATCAGTGTTGCTGCTGTAGATTAATACAATTAAACTGATGCATCTCTTGATTCAGTTTCAAATATAATTTTTTTTACTTATTGATTCTTACACATGTACTGATATACTACATGCTCTGTAGCTTGCAGCTTGCAACCCTGATTTATATTCAATTTCTAAGTTTGAGATACTTAAACAATCTCCCTCTCTCTCACTCCCTCCCACACAAGTACAAACAAAAGATGCCCAAAACAACCCACTGCCCCCAAGTGGCATGCAGAACATTGAGCATAATCGTGAAAAGAATTACCATATATACTATAAAAGGCAGGGACTTACTATAAACGATTACTGGTGTGATGACGACTAACACTGCTCATAACAGCATAGAAATAGAAGCCATAATCAAATCATATACTTCAGCCACGGCAGGAAATATAAGCTATTATGAAAGCATTAAAGGGGCAATTACAGTAATTTATGAGACAGCGAATAAAAGCAACATATACATAACTGGATAAACAGTGTAACTAATGTAACACATGTGTTGCACACGGTTTACAACAACTGGTATACAACAACAACAAGGTCATTATATAATCGAAAACTTATAGAACTCAACGCTCATGGTTCTGTTACGTGAATCGCGAACTTCCACTCGCTCCAATCCGCCACCAGCTCCTCGGATATACCCCAATCCTTCAAATCTTTTTTTACTACCACCCAGTCAATCTTGGTCGACCTCTACCTCTCTTTGAACATTCAACGCCGCCTATAATTCCAACACGCATAGGTACCTCGGACGGCCTTCGATGAAGATGTTCAAACCATCTTAAGCGATGTTGAATTAGCTTCTTCTCAATTGGTACTACTCCAAATTTATCACGTATATCATCATTTCTAATTCGGTCTCTTCTTGTATGACCGCAATTCCATCACAACATACGCATCTCTGCTACGCTTATCTTTTGGACGTGTTGACTTTTAGTAGACTAACATTCTGCATCATACAACATCACAAGCATGATTGCCGTTTTGTAGAACTTTTCTTTAAGCTTTTGTGGGACCTTCCTTTCACAAAGACTTTCAGACGTTTGTCGCCATTTCACTCATCCCGCTCGAATTCTAAAACTAGCATTTTCATCAATCTCACCATTATACTGCAACATTGATCCTATATATCGAAATGATTCCTTTTTGGCAACTATTTGTCCGGCCAAAGTGACATCTTCATTCTCCAACCTCACACCGCTGAACCCGCACTTCATATACTATGTTTTAGTTCTGCTAAGCCTAAATCTTTTTGATTCTAAATTCTGTCTCCACGGCTCCAGTTGTCTATCAAGCACAATCCTACTTTCATCAATTAGCATAACATCATCAGCAATAGCACACGATATGTTGTAGAAAAATAATTTTATAAATATTTTTGAGGAATAAAATTTATTATTCAACGGATGTATTTGTTAAAATATATGAGATATAAATTGAACTTATTAATATAGTTCTAAGTATGTAATTTCTGTTATACTATTTATGTATTTTTATATATCAACAAAAATCAAATTGTCAATTTTGTTGATGAAATAAGTTATGTATTGATTTATTATATTTTTGGATTTCATATTTTTAAGCAAATAAATGAAAGTTAGAAGTCTTAATTAATTCTGAAATTAATGGTTTTATAAATTTGTATAGACTAATATTCATGTGCATATATTTTAAAATTAACATTTAGCTTTGGGTACATTTGGTCAAAAGATAAATCATATAAGATTGAATTTCAAATATTACTTAGGAGAATGACGGAAATACCGAAAAAGTAAAAGTGTAATATTAACGAATCAATGTAGTATTATCCATTTATAGTTCTTGCAACAATTTATCAAAAATAAGCATACAATATTATCATAGTGATAAACAATATTTATTTTACTAAAAGAAACATTGAGTGACAATAAGCCTAGAATATTGCAAATTACATTCACTTTAAATATGTAAAAAAACAAAAACAAAAATTCTTACCATTGCTTCATATTATTAATTTTAATTTATATTAAAACTTTTTAAAAAAATTATCAACATTTACCTCAAAAAGGATAAAATACAAAAGAAAATTATTCAATCAAAATATGATATGTTTTTATCCATTAATTAACGTAAATCATGAATATAAATAAATAAAATTCAACATTTTTACAAAACCATATTTATTATTTTCCAAAATTATTGAATATAAATATTCATCGCTTATCATTATTAATAATGTCATTCTTCACAAAAATAAATTTTATTAATGACAAAGAATCACTTGACATACCAACCATAGAAAGAAAAAACATTGTATATGTTTATAATGATATACCAAAATTAAAAAGAACAAAACATTGTATATGTTCGTTTGTAATGAAATACCAACTTTAGAAAGAAAATATTATGTATGAAAAAACATTGTATATGTTTGTAATGATATACCAATTATAAAAAGAAAAAACAGCATATATATTTGTTTGCAGTGAAATACCAACTTTAGAAAGAAAATATTATCTTTGTAATAAAATACTAATTTTAGAAGAAAATAATTTTATGAACTTGAATGTAAATAATGTAAGAATTAAAGATAATTTTATGTGTAATCATGGAAATTTTAAACTATACATCGATTTAAACGAGAAATTAGTTTTACTATTTTGTTAATATGAAAGTAAACATTGAAGTGTGATCATTTCTTGTGATTTATCAGATCGATCATAAATATTTGTTAACTGGATTTATTTTTAAAAATAAATTGAGATCATTTAAATAATTAATTTATATATGGACTTGAATGTAAAAACGATAGAAAAAAACTTAGGAGAAATCTATAAATAATTGTAAAAACTATTGAATATTGGTATTTAAATGTGAAATGATAGAAAAGAGAATTAGTAGAACATGGTAATAATTTGTACTTAAATGTTGAATTTTTAAACTATATAAACTTGAATGAAAAATTAGCTTTAACAATTTTGTCAATACGAGCGTGGTATACACGTTGAATTGTCATTTTTTGAGAACTTATTAGATTAATTAATAAATAATTGTTAATTGTATTTTGTTTAAAAATGTAAATTTAAAATCCCTTAATTAACTTAAATATACAGACTTAACGGTAAAAAATTAGAAGAAAATTTAGGAGAAAAATGCAAAAATTTGTAAAAATTATTAAATGTTGATGTTTAAATTTAAAACAATATGAGAGAATCGGTCGAACATTAGAATAATCATGACAATGACATATTATGAAGGTTGGAAGTAAAATATCTGGAGGGAAGGAGAAAGAAGAAAATTCCTAGAATTAATTTAAAAAAGCAATAAATTCTTATGTTTTACTGATATCTGATAGATTATGCACTTTTACACGTGTGAAGTGACTATTGCTTGCATAATAACACATCAATATCATAATAACAGGTTACCAGTTGACACCCGTGGATATTTAAGACCATGTTCATGGCGTATGCAGTAGCTTTCAAAATAATTTCAAAATTCAAGCCACATTCAACACCAGCACGGTGATACTGAATGCATGCCAGTGTTGCAAGACTAGTGGAATATTTCTAATATATTCCCAAAAGCAATGTAGTTTATGTTTAATATTCCATTTTAGCAAACCATTACTCAAAAAATGCTAGTGACCCTTTAAAACTACCGTTTGCATCATCCTTTCAAACCATTGGTTCAAAAGTATCTACAGATGACCCTTAATCTATGTTGCTTGTGGTTTCTTTTCTTTCTTTTTTTCCAGATCGGATCTGATATTTGGCAAGATGCTATTAAATTGCAAACAAAACAAGCACTATTGCAGTTGCAATTAATAAACACATGGTTAGGACGATCTGCATGGAATCTCAATTGCCAAGATATATTAAGTTCTAATATTTTGTTCACTAATTGATATTATCATAGCCGAACTGGTGACGAATGTTGTAAAAGGGATATCAACAAACAACAAGTAATTAACAATAGTTCCTTAATCGGATAATGATTGAATTTATGGTCTGCATAACATGGGAGTAGCAGTAGTTTACTACTTGCACTGAGGTGGTAAAACACTGGTAAGGTACTATGAAGCATGACCGACATATGCAGCTGTACTGTACTCATAGTTATTAAAGCCATGCCTAGGCGCCAAAAAGCCCCAGGCGCCAGCCTGGGGCTTTTTTACCTTTCAAAGCGCCGACGATCCGTGAGGCGTTCAAAAGCCCCAAAGGCGCTGAAGCGCGACTTTCGAAGCGTTGTAAAAGCACGCCTTGTGCAGCATTATTGAGGAGAAAATAAAGTTTCAATATTTGGTCCAATATTGTAACAACCCGCATATTTAACGATTTTATATTTAAATGTTTGATTTAAATATAGCGTCGTTAGTCGGATTTTGGTCCGAAATGTTACTTTCTACAAATGGCCGAATTGGAACTCGAAACTACCTCCATTGGTTTCAAAATGGCGTTTGCGATCTTTTTGAGTATAATCTTTGATATGTTTGGAGTTTGTGAATTTTGGTTACTTTTTCTATTGGGTTTGGGTTTGGGTTCAGCCCACTAGCTTAACTAATCCTCTAGCTTAGCCACTCCTCTCATTCACTTATTCATT
The DNA here is from genome assembly GCA_030765085.1 of Allium cepa. Classification (NCBI taxonomy): domain Eukaryota; kingdom Viridiplantae; phylum Streptophyta; class Magnoliopsida; order Asparagales; family Amaryllidaceae; genus Allium; species Allium cepa. Next base: position 178,194,254 of record CM060939.1, on the reverse strand, counting down.
TCTTAAAACTTAAGCTTAGAACTGAAAATGCGGCAAAGGAAGAGGAATTAGAAATTAGCAAGCCCTAGTTCTCCTTTGTATCTTGATTTCTTGCTCCAAATTCATGCTCCAAATTCATAGAAAATCCATTGGTAAGTTCATCTCCATCTTCTCCATCTCTTCTCCTCTTCAATTTCAGTAATTTTCCTAACCCTAACTTAGGCAATACTTGCTTTGATTCTAGATTGAAGCTTGTAGTGTTGAAGTGGATTGTAGTTGGTTGATTCCTTGCATTTGTGTTTCTTCATCTTCTTTGTTTTGTATAAAAATGTGAGTTTTGAACTCACATCTACTTCTCCTTGATTTCATAGGTGTTGGTATGAATTCCTAACAAGTATGCATGTGCCATTGTTTTGGAATTGGAAAGAATTTGCATTTTCATTGAAATAGGGCAGGAAGTGCAAAATCACCAGGTTCAGCCGACCGAGTGCAGGCTCCGGTCGACCGAGTGCAGGCTCCGGTCGACCGACCTGCTGCCCCGAGCCATAATTTGGTTTTCTGCATCTGGCCGGCCGACCGAGCCCTACAGTCCGGTCGACCGACCTGCTTTGTTTTGCCTGTTTTCCTTATTTTGCATATTTGATTGATTTTTCCGGATTCTATCGATTCAAGTTGCTTTTTAATGTTTGTTATTGCATCTTTGACTTTGATAACTTACTCTTGACCTCATCCACGGGTTTTTATAAAATAATCTCTCAAATCGCATTTAAAGGCTCGTTTCTCCAATTCATAAATTCTATTTAAAACACAATTTCGCACTTCGAGCGAAGTGGAAGGGTGATTAAATGGTTGGGCAAAACACGGACCATGAATCTGTGCGTTTATCCTTCTGATTAATGCACGACCTATTCGATTGATCGTTATGGCCTTCGGGTTTGGTTTATCGATGATATGAGGTGAATTTGTACTGCTTTGAGTGTGAAATTAACTAATGGATAGTAAACCGTTTAGTGCGAACGGGTGGTTATGGGACTCACGTTACCACTTTTCGGATTCCTCTCTGGGAGTTTGTGACACATGCTGCCTTTGGGATAGTGTCTTCGGACTATCTCCTCTGGTTTGTTTCCTTTAAATATCGCTTTTGGAGTTGGTCCTTTGCCCCGACTCGCAAAAATATTTGGGGTTGTCGGTTATCTTTAGTATTGCTTTCGGAGTGGTTTCTTCACCACCGCTCAAGAGAAAATGGAGTGGTTTCTTCAACACCGCTCAAGAGATAACGGAGTGGTTTACTCATCACCGCTCATGATGTTTCATTTATATGTATATTCCCTAGGTATTGCTTTTCTGTATTGGTTCTTTGGAGCCACACGAAATATAACGCCTACCTTGTGGAACTCGTATTTATCGGTATTTGTTGTTTGCCTTATGGCTTGCTTTGGGATATTCTTATCCTTTGTTTGTATATGCTGCCGATGATATGAGGCTTGATCTATATGATTCATCTTTCGTTAGATAATTGTGTTATCTCTTTTAGAGATATCTATTATGCTTTGTAACCTTGCAGGTTTATTGTTGTTCAGTTTATTTAACTGATTTGTTTAGCTAGACTGATCCGTGTAATTTATACTCGGGTCAGACCGAGTTGTTTCAGGTTAGGTGCTTTTGGACTTTGTCTATTTTGCTTCCGCATGGACTATTCGCTAGCTTCATTTTATTGTAGCGCCTTTTGTGGTCCTTATCTGTTGTAACTCTGTTATTCATACTCTTTTTGTCTCGTCTGTATATTGTGGTCTCCTGTACCACTTGACATGTATTATTTTGTATACTCTGTTGTGTATCTGTTTATGTGTATATTATGATCGACTGTTCTGTGATGTGAATTACATTAGAGTTGTTATATTTTCTTCTGATAGATCCTATAGCCATTGTAGTTTTGCTTTGAATATTTATTGAATAGGTCGAATTTTAATGTGATTCTACTTTTCGACGTATTTAATGAATAGTTAAGGTAAGATTACACATGGTCGCTTCCATTATACTCCATTGTCCGCGTTGACCGACGGTATTATCTATGTAATACTCTTTGTTAACGAGACTCTAGGAGTGGGGCGTCACAACGTGGTATCAGAGCGAGGTTCAGAACAAAATATGATAAACACAGAATAGATGCACATATTATGCTACATCAAAATGTATAAGTGATACAAATCTTTGAATCATCGTGTCTCTTTATTCCATCAAGGTTAGATAGAGTTTGGGAATACGTCTAGGAATGCATTTAATTCCGTAGTATTCCATATTGCAATATCTACCTTGTGAATACTCCTTTCCTTATCTTGACTTTCAGCTTATGTCTGGAAGAGGCAGAGGTCGACGTTCGGGTGTTGGGCAGTCCAGTGGCTCACATCCGGATGGCGTTTATATGTCTGCCGATCAGTTTATGGAGTTGTTTAGGAGCACTCAGCCTCCCGTTCCTCCTCGAGTGTCTCCACCTCGCAAGTCTGCTTTTGCACGTCAGTGCAGTGATTTTGCTCATCTTGGAGGAAAACCGTTTAAGGGCTCCGAGTCTGTTCTTGAAGTCCAAGCTTGGCTTCGCACATGCGAGCGTATCTTCTCTCGCATGGATCTTTCTGACCATGATCAAGTTCTTGTGACTTCTAGCTTATTACAAGAGCGTGCTTTTGATTGGTATGAGCTTCTTGTAGCCGAGATTGATGAGTCTACTCTTTCTTGGACCCAGTTTCGGGGACGATTTGAACTCAGGTTCGTTCCTGAATCTGAAAAAGTTTTATTGACCCGTCGCTTTCTTGAGTTGAAGCAAGGGAAATCTTCTGTTTCTGAGTATGTCGCATCGTTCGAGGCTTTATCTCAGTATGGTCTTGAATTCATCAGCACTTCTTACAAGAAGAATTTGAAGTTTGTTTCTGGTCTTAAGAAATATCTTAGGAAGTCTTTGTTGCTCCAGCTTAAACTTTCTTTCGAGGAATTGGTTGATTCGGCACTTCACCTCGAGACCATCGAGAAGGAGGGTGATAGTGATGTAGATGTTGAGGTTTCTAAGAACCCCAACAAAAGGCCGTTTCCAATTCAGAAAAAGCCTTTTCCTTCTAAGAAGAAGAAGACTGGTGGTCCTACTTCTCAGCCTCAGTCTTCCGGAACACCTTTCGTTCGAAAGTGTTTCAATTGTGGTTCTCCGGATTATATTATTCGAGCTTGTCCAAAACCTCTCTTCTGCCGTTACTGCAAGAGGGAAGGTCATCGTAGTTCCACTTGTCCCATTGCTCCGAATAATTCTTCATCTGGCAAGTTAAATGTAGCGAATGCTTCTGGAGGTCCTTCTCAATCCAAAGATATATCTCCATCTATTTTGGAAGGTTTTATTCTATTTCATGATCATAATATTCGAGTTCTTTTCGATACGGGTGCTTCACATTCTTTCGTATCGAAAAAGCTTGTAGATGATTTATCCTTGGATGTTTCTTGTATGGTTACTTCTTTAAGGATTGTGAATCCTATTGAGGGATCTGCAACCCTTAGCTTGTTTTGTGATGATATTGAGATTGTTTTATGTGGCTTTTCTTTCCGTGCGAATCTGCACGTTGTTTCTCATTTGGGTTTTGATATGATTTTTGGTATGGACTGGCTAGTGAGGTACGATGTCAGGATTATTTGTTCCGAGAGAATTTTATATCTTTGTCATCCTGATTCGCCTTCTCAGTTATCTCTTGTTCTTCAGGATGTGGATAATTCCAAGATGGCTTTGTATTCTCTTGATTCGCGAGATGGTGATGATGTATCTCGTATTCCTATTGCTTGTGACTTTTCTGATGTTTTTGAGCCTATATCGGGTTTGTCACCCAAACGGGCAATTGAGTTCCGCATTGATCTCATTCCAGACGCGCAGCCAGTTAGTCGTCCTCCCACGAGGATGTCTACAAAGGAAAATAAGGAATTCAAGAAGCAGCTTTTAGAGCTTGAATCCAAGCAATTGATTCAATCTAGTTTTTCTCCGTGAGGATCCGCGGTCGTCTTTGTGAAGAAGTCTGATGGAACTCTTAGGCTTTGCATTGACCATCGCAAGCTTAACGAGTTGACCATTAGAAATAGGTATCCTTTGCCTAGGATCGATGACATGTTCGATCTATTGAGAGGTGCTAAGGTCTTTACTCAGCTTGACATTGCCACAGGTTTCCATCAGTTACGAGTCGCGGAGGATAGCATACCTCTTACCGCTTTCCGCACTCGTTATGGTTCTTTTGAGTGGCTCGTTATGTCGTTCGGTTTGACGAACGCTCCTGCTTTCTTTGTTGATCTCATGAATCGGGTATTCCGGGAATATCTCGATAAGTTCGTGCTTGTCTTCATTGATGATATCCTTATTTATTCTAAGTCTGAAGCTGAGCATGCTAATCACCTGAGAATTGTCTTGAGTACTCTCCGTCATCATCGGCTTAAAGCCAAATTCTCCAAGTGCCACTTTTGGGAGAATAAAGTTAAGTTTTTAGACCATGTTGTATCTTCCGATGGCATTTCTGTCGATCACTCAAAGATCGAAGCCATCCAGAATTGGAAGAGGCCTGAAAATATTCATGAGATTCGTAGTTTCCTTAGATTGGCGGGTTATTACCGTCGGTTCATTAAGGATTTTTCCCGTGTTGTGCTTCCTCTCACTTGCCTTACTCGGAAAGGCATTCGTTTTGATTGGTCCGACAAGTGTGAGGCTTCCTTTCTGTCATTCAAGGAACTTCTCACAAATGCTCCTATTCTAGTGGTTCCCGAAGGGAATCATGATCTTGTTGTCTACACCGATGCTTGTGGTAGTGGTCTCGGTGCTGTTCTTATGCAGAAGGATCGGGTAGTTGCTTATGCTTCTAGGCAACTGCGTCCGATTGAAGTTCGCTATGCCACTCATGATCTTGAGTTAGCCGCCATTGTCTTTGCCTTGAAAATTTGGCGACATTATTTATTGGGCGAGCACTTCATTCTCTATACCGATTATAAATCTTTGAAGTATTTGTTCACTCAGAAGGAACTCAATATGAGACAACAACGTTGGCTCGAGTTTCTTGCTTCTTATGACTTTGATATCCATTATACCCCTGGTAAGGGTAATCGTGTTGCAGATGCGCTTAGTCGCAAATATTCGGCTGTTATTTCTATGATGCTTGCCGAATGGAATATTCTTGAGACTCTATCTTTTTGTGAAATTCGTGATCGAGGTTCATCTTCTGATTCTCCTATTCTATTATTTAGTTTGGGAGCTCGACCTGTTTTATTGGATCGTATTGCCGATGCCCAACGGCGTGATCCTGATTTGTTGCATCTTATTCAGCTTTGTGAGTCTGGATCTTGTGATGAGGTGTTGCAAGATCTTAGCATGGATTCTTATGGGTGTCTTCGTAAGAAGAACCGTCTTTTTGTGCCTTCTGACTTTGCACTTAGGCATGACATTCTTGATGATTGTCACCGTTCTAAGTATACTATTCATCCCGGTAGTAGCAAGATGTATGCCGATATGCGTCGTCTTTATTATTGGGAAGACATGAAGCGCGATGTGGCGAGTTATGTGAGCAATTGCATAACTTGTCAGCGTTTTAAAGCCGAGCATCAGCGTCCTTCTGGTCTTCTTCAGCCTCTCGAGATTCCATTGTGGAAGTGGGATCAGATTTCTATGGATTTCATTGACGGCCTACCTCGTTCGAGATCTGGTCATTCTAGCGTTTGGGTTATTGTTGATCGCCTTTCCAAGTCTGCTCATTTTGTCCCTATTAAGTCTAATAGGACTGCTTCGCATTTGGCTAAGTTGTATGTCAAGGAAATCGTGAGACTTCACGGTGTTCCTAGTTCTATTGTGAGTGATCGTGATCCTTTATTCACGAATCATTTTTGGAAGAGTCTTCAGCAAGCTTTGGGAACAAAGCTTAATTTTTCTACAGCTTATCATCCGCAGTCTGACGGACAGACTGAACGGGTGAATCGTATTTTGAAAGATCTTATCTGTATTTGTATCTTTGATTTCGGTGGTAGTTGGAAGGATCACCTACCTCTTGTAGAATTCTCCTACAACAATAGTTTTCAGTCTAGTATCGGTATGGCTCCTTTCGAAGCCTTATACGGAAGGCCGTGTCGATCACCTTCTTGTTGGTTAGAATCTGGTGAGAAGCTTAATCTTGGTCCAGATTTTGTTCGTGATTCTTCTGAGAAGATTGATCTTATTCGGTTGAGAATGAAAGAGGCACAGAGTCGCCAGAAATCCTACGCGGACAACCGTAGGAAGCCTCTCGAGTTCTCGATCGGCGATCTTGTTTTTATTCGTGTTTCTCCTTTAAAGGCGGTTATGCGTTTCAGTACGACCGGAAAATTGGCTCCTCGTTATATAGGACCGTTTTCTATTACTGAACGTATTGGCCCTGTGGCTTATAGAGTTTCACTTCCAGCTCATTTATCTGGCATTCATGACGTGTTTCACGTCTCGCAACTTCGGAAGTGTCTCCGGGAGTCGGATTCTGTTATTACTTCTCCTGATTTGCAAGAGCTTGAGGTCTCACCGGACTTATCTATTGTACAACAACCTATTCGCGTGCTTGACACGGAGGTGCGACACCTTCGGAACAAGGACGTGCCGCTCGTTAAAGTTCAATGGTCCGCTAATCCCAATGACTGTACTTGGGAAACCAGAGAATTTATTGAGCGATCTTATCCGGGTTTTCTTTCCTTGCTTTGAAACGGTGAGTATGTCTTTTCATCTCAAGCTTGTTTTCTTTTCTTTTGATGGATTAATTGTATGTAGTTGTTACAAATATCGTCTCTAGGAATTGCGGTGAAGCAATTTTGTAAGGAGGGGGGATCTGTAACAACTCGCATATTTAACGATTTTATATTTAAATGTTTGATTTAAATATAGCGTCGTTAGTCGGATTTTGGTCCGAAATGTTACTTTCTGCAAATGGCCGAATTGGAACTCGAAACTACCTCCATTGGTTTCAAAATGGCGTTTGCGATCTTTTTGAGTATAATCTTTGATATGTTTGGAGTTTGTGAATTTTGGTTACTTTTTCTATTGGGTTTGGGTTTGGGTTCAGCCCACTAGCTTAACTAATCCTCTAGCTTAGCCACTCCTCTCATTCACTTATTCATTTCTTAAAACTTAAGCTTAGAACTGAAAATGCGGCAAAGGAAGAGGAATTAGAAATTAGCAAGCCCTAGTTCTCCTTTGTATCTTGATTTCTTGCTCCAAATTCATAGAGAATCCATTGGTAAGTTCATCTTCATCTTCTCCATCTCTTCTCCTCTTCAATTTCAGTAATTTTCCTAACCCTAACTTAGAAAATACTTGCTTTGATTCTAGATTGAAGCTTGTAGTGTTGAAGTGGAGTGTAGTTGGTTGATTCCTTACATTTGTGTTTCTTCATCTTCTTTGTTGTGTAAAAAGGTGAGTTTTGAACTCACATCTACTTCTCCTTGATTTCATGGGTGTTGGTATGAATTCCTAACAAGTATGCATGTGCCATTGTTTTGGAATTGGAAAGAATTTGCATTTTCATTGAAATAGGGCAGGAAGTGCAAAATCACCAGGTTCAGCCGACCGAGTGCAGGCTCCGGTCGACCGACCTGCTGCCCCGAGCCATAATTTGGTTTTCTGCATCTGGCCGGCCGACCGACCTGCTTTGTTTTGCCTGTTTTCCTTATTTTGCATATTTGATTGATTTTTCCGGATTCTATCGATTCAAGTTGCTTTTTAGTGTTTGTTATTGCATCTTTGACTTTGATAACTTACTCTTGACCTCATCCACGGGTTTTTATAAAATAATCTCTCAAATCGCATTTAAAGGCTCGTTTCTCCAATTCATAAATTCTATTTAAAACACACACTTTCGCACTTCGAGCGAAGTGGAAGGGTGATTAAATGGTTGGGCAAAACACGGACCATGAATCTGTGCGTTTATCCTTCTGATTAATACCCGACCTATTCGATTGATCGTTTTGGCCTTCGGGTTTGGTTTATCGATGATATGAGGTAAATTTGTACTGCTTTGAGTGTGAAATTAACTAATGGATAGTAAACCGTTTAGTGCGAACGGGTGGTTATGGGACTCACGTTACCACTTTTCGGATTCCTCTCTGGGAGTTTGTGACACATGCTGCCTTTGGGATAGTGTCTTCGGATTGTCTCCTCTGGTTTGTTTCCTTTAAATATCGCCTTTGGAGTTGGTCCTTTGCCCGGACTCGCAAAAATATTTGGGGTTGTCGGTTATCTTTAGTATTGCTTTCGGAGTGGTTTCTTCACCACCGCTCAAGAGAAAATGGAGTGGTTTCTTCACCACCGCTCAAGAGATATTGGAGTGGTTTCTTCACCACCGCTCAAGAGATAACGGAGTGGTTTACTCACCACCGCTCATGATGTTTCATTTATATGTATATTCCATAGGTATTGCTTTTCTGTATTGGTTCTTTGGAGCCACACGAAATATAGCGCCTACCTTGTGGAACTCGTATTTATCGGTATTTGTTGTTGCCTTATGGCTTACTTTGGGATATTCTTATCCTTTGTTTCTATATGTTGCCGATGATATGAGGCTTGATCTATATGATTCATCTTTCGTTAGATGATTGTGTTATCTCTTTTAGAGATATCTATTATGCTTTGTAACCTTGCAGGTTTATTGTTGTTCAGTTTATTTAACTGATTTGTTTAGCTAGACTGATCCGTGTAATTTATACTCGGGTCAGACCGAGTTGTTTCAGGTTAGGTGCTTTTGGACTTAGCCTATTTTGCTTCCGCATGGACTATTCGCTAGCTTCATTTTATTGTAGCGCCTTTTGTGGTCCTTATCTGTTGTAACTCTGTTATTCACACTCTTTTTGTCTCGTCTGTATATTGTGGTCTCCTGTACCACTTGACATGTATTATTTTGTATACTCTGTTGTGTATCTGTTTATGTGTATATTATGATCGACTGTTCTGTGATGTGAATTACATTAGAGTTGTTATATTTTCTTCTGATAGATCCTATAGCCATTGTAGTTTTGCTTTAAATATTTATTGAATATGTCGAATTTTAATGTGATTCTACTTTTCGACGTATTTAGTGAATAGTTAAGGTAAGATTACACATGGTCGCTTCCATTATACTCCATTGTCCGCGTTGACCGACAGTATTATCTATGTAATACTCTTTGTTAACGAGGCTCTAGGAGTGGGGCATCACAGATATGGAGCCCAGTTGCATTCTAAAATCCAACAGCAAGCCAAAAAAAGTGTTTATTCCATTCTTTAAGTATTTCTGTTATTTGTAGACTTGAATTGAATGACTTTGTGCCATCTTAGTTTGATTTATGATAATCGTATGATGTTTTATTCTCGTATTGCATTTATATGCAATTTTTTGAAGTCAAAAATTGAGTTTTAGTGCATTTTCTAAATGCAGTTTTTTAGCTGAAAAACAGAAAAATGATGCTCAAAGCGTCCAAAAAAGCTCTAGGCGTAGACCTGAGGCTTTTTGGGGTTTTTTCGCCTTGACAACTATCCACATAATTATGACAAAAACCACATTTACATAGCTGTGGAGCCAAATGATGCACTATATACCCATGTGAAATTTGTTTTACTGCTATAGCTTACTGTTAATTAGAACATTTCGGTCAATCGTGTTCAGCTATGTAAATTACAGGTCAGATCAATAATGTTGAATTGCAAGTATCTATATTTTGGAATGTAAAAGATGATATCACTGATATATGAAAGCTTAACTTAACCTTCCCACAACCATATTGCTAAAGATGAAAGATGGTATTACTAAAAATTAACATGGTGTTTGCTGAAATAAACAAATCATTACCAATCTTCTAATGTTTGAAGCATGCTGTTGAACTGCTCGGGCTTAAGGTCCCTTCCAGCAGCAAATTGCACCTGTGTCACGAGCAAGAGCCTAACAAAGTCAGTGTTTAATTTCCCTTAAAAGTAGAGATGTAGTTTGAAGATATGTAACCTGACCTCAAAGCACCTGCGCAATTGATCCAGCTTCCCTCTAACTATGCCCTGAATTCAAATGACTTGATTGCTTAATTTCTTGTTAAATGAGGAGGTTTGATCGTTCGTACATAGAGTTTTTGGTTTCAAAAGCTAAAACTTGTCAAGTAATAATAAAGGCAAATAAGTTGTCAATGAGTGATATAACCACCTCTAAGATGCAAAAAAAATAGGCCTTCTTATTTATGAATACTTGCATGATAAAAATACAAGTTAAGCAAACAATGACAATTTTCAACTCTCCATGTAAGAGGAAACTAAGAACTGCCTGACACACTAAATAACCCAACAAAATTGAAGAAAACAACTCATATATAATATTCAAGGTTTACCCTTCCGGTTTTCGGTTCTGTTTTATACGTTTCCGGTTCCGTTTTGGAAACTTCGAAAATTCTGTTTTGGTTTGAATTTTGATACACTTTTTGTAATTTTTTTATGGAACATTGATAAATAATATTAATTTGTAATTAGGATAACTTTAGCTAAATGAGTTGTAATTTATAAACATAAGCAAAAAAATTGCAAGCTAAATGGATGCTTCAGTAATTGAATAAATAAACTGGATCAGATTCCAATTTAGTGGCCTATCTGTTAAAGGTTTAAACGCACTATACAATTGTTAAATCCGTTGTTCCAAACAAACCAACCCGGAATTTTACTCGCAATTCAATGGAAATAAACCATGGTTTAAGGTTTCGGCCGAAATGTCAAAATAACAGCCACCTCGGATCGGTTTTGGCGAGGACTGATCCGAGATACCATTTTATTTTTCGATCGTGGCCAAAATTGGTGAATAGAAGTCTTTTTTTTTAAATGAAATATTTATCTATTAGAAATGCAAAAATTAAAGTGAAAAGGGTAGGGAAATTACCATAAAATATTGTAGTTTCATTACCAATCTGAAAAGTATAAAGAGTGGGAGAAGAAAGACAAAGAAGAGAACAGAGTTATCTTATTAAATCTATCGCTTGATGTTTGAAGTCCTTTTTCACTATAGAGTGGACTCTTATTGATGTTTTAAATAGTAAATAGCACCTAATCACCATGGTGTACATCTGTAGAATAATTGCAGTAATACAATGTCGTGCTTTGAATATTTTTACCGACATAAAACTTTAATCTTAATTATTATAAAATGTTTTATTGTAAAATTGTATAATTAAGTCATTTACTATTGTATTTTTATCAAAGATCGCACCGAAATCCGAAACTGAAACTTACAAAATTAATGGAACAAATCAAAGTTCTAATAAAAATAAAGACCAAAACCGGTACCCAAACCAAGCTCTCAATACTTGAAATGAACATGATTTTCACCCACGTTTAAATTAGTCAGCTAAACCCTAAATTCCACCATTGTTCAGAAATCCGAATATCTTTAATACCTCGTGCCCATGGATCTCGACTTATTTGATGATTCTTGACTTGCGTCTGCCTCTTACTCGAGGTATTTTTGATTTCATTTTGGCTTTCTTCCCTTTACTTTCCGTTTTCTTCAGTTTCGCTACTCCTTTCGATTCACTCATTATTTATTTTTGTTGAAAATACACAAATTTTCTAGTCTGAGTCAACGGAACCAGAAATTTGATGGAATTTTGCCTCGGCCAAGGCCAAAACCGGGATGGAAAGGCCAAAGTTCTGAAGTGCCAGACAGAATCTTGAACCATGATATTATTCACAACATTGCATTTAAGATGATAAATAAAAAAGCTGTAACACAGTACTAACAATAAAATGTTTGCATATATTTCATAAAAGATATGCTACAGTAATAAAGTTACACGCAAAGAGTAATGCAATGCAAGAAACTGCAGACCCTATGTTTTACTAGTGGAGGGTCGATAGTTATTTTTTATGTTAAGAAGAAAAATTATGGTTTGCATCGTCACCGAAAATAAAAAGGAGTGTACCCTCTCTCACGCTCCACTTAGGGATAAACATGGGAGTGCTATGGAAAAAGTAGTAGACAAATACATACCACATACATGCAATCATTGATGAGGAAGTCTTCTAGTTCCCTTACATTCGAAACGTCTAGCTCCTGCATTAACTTATCATATGGAAGCACCTGAAAACAATATTTGAACAAAAGATAAAATTTTAACAATGCAATATAAGCAAATGGAATGACTATATACACGACCAATTGAGTTCAGAAAGAAATGCATGCTAAAGGTACCTTGCTTGACTCTGCTAGAGTCAGTACAGTGAGCTGCTTCAACTTGTGAACTTGATCAGATGACAAGGTTGGAAGGTGACTAGCATTATCTGTTGCATGCAAACAAGCATAAAGTTGAGGTTACTCATATTAAAATAGTTAAGCTATGACTCGTGCATTGCACCTTCAAAGTAAAGGGCACTAATGATACCAGAAATTCATTAAACATTTATCACAAAAACAGCGGTAAAATGATAACATGGCCAAATGAATGAGTTTAGCTTTGTATCTACTTTGATAAAAGGACTCCGATGGCATGAAGTTAAAAAGAGCGCAATTAAAATCAACTGACATGTTTGTTGACATGTGCAGCATCTAAATGCTCAAGTTAGGAGAAATAAAACTAAAAGAAAATAGGTCAGAAGTTATACAGATAAATAATGATGACTGTACTCCTTAACAACACTGAATATTGAGTCAGTCACACAACTAACAATATAGCCAGCACTTAGTATAAGTAGGTTTTTTTTTATCAATCAAATCTCAATCAGTGTATAAAAAAGATATGATCAGTAACGGTCCTATACAATTATTTGAATGCATGTACCATTTATATTTTCACCTTACGTTTCAACTTTCAATAGACCATGAGATTAGGCATGTCAACGAATGCTTTCGGATGCGGATAGTGTCATATCCGCATCCGCATCCACGGATACGGAGGGATATCGGATAATTATCATATCCACTAACGGTCGATAAATCAAGAATTATAAAATGAAAATTTTGGTATAACATAAATATTTTTCAATCTCGTTAATTATAGAAGTGTTAAAAATTAACAAATACGATGATAACAAATAGTTTCGAGCAGTTAAAAAGCATTAAGTGCATATAATATAAACTATGAACTTAATAAAATAATTTAAAAAAACCTTTCACTGTAAAATACATATAATTTGAACTATAATCTTGACAAAAACCGGATGGATAATTTTCGAATATGGATGTCTACGTATCCACATCCACATCCGTTTTTCCAGATATCTGATATTTATCTGCTTTTCGGATGCAGATGCGGACGAATTTCGAACTTTTCGGGTATCCATTGATAGCCCTGCATGAAGTGGAGTTTAATTTCAGTTTATCATTTATGACCATATGTTAGGCACTTGGATGAATATCATAGCATGTAGCCTTGTCAGCACAACTATAGATCCTTTTGCGAAAAAAAAGGGTTTTCTTTACACTTTGGGGACTACATATGCAAGCACGAAATGGTACATAATAATGTATGATGGAACTCTGCATACTTTTGTAATCGGTGCAAGTTCCGTAAGCAAACAAGCGAAGCAGATCAAGATAAGAAGAATATTGTGTTCCTTCCAACTGCATTCAAAATATAAAATTTCAAATCAAAATCGAACAAAAAAACGATGGTCCAACTCCCGATACACAGATTTATACCTTAGAAACGTTAGAAACAGAAAGGATTTCAGAAAAAGCGAAGAGCGACGGATGAGAAGTGGCTTCGGTTATGAGAATAACAAGAGAAGATCCTTGTTCCATCCCTGCGGCTTGTTTCGTGTAATGATCGATTATTTCTGATTGCTTTTTCTCTAACTCCATTTTGTTCACTTGTAGACAAAATTTAGGGTTTTTCAGGGAAAGGGGAGAAGATGGAGATGAGATTATTTATTTGTTTTGCGTTTTGGAAAAAAATAATCATGATTATAGTGAGCGGGTACACGGGTTTGCGGTTAATTAAGCTTACTTTCGGGCTCATGGCTTCATTGTAGTCTCCTATCAGAGCCCACGTAAGTTAATGCATGAAAACTCAATGAGAAGATAGTGAGTTGGGTAATCAGTAATCACCATATTTTAATATGCTTTTAGTCGCGTCGAATGTATTGACTTAACATGATTAACAAGAGGAGACGATGAACGAGAGGATCTGTTAGTAAATTCGAAGCCTGAAATAAGACCCAGCCACAAATCCAACCACGAAGCCCAATATGAAATAATGTTTAAAGTCTAAGAAATACCCACTACTAAATAGAGAATCCAAGGTCATTTTGTCGACATGCATCTTCTCTCTACTACATATACATTTAAAGCCCCGCTAAATCTCCGTTATAGAGCACGACGCTATTCGGTCGTTATGCTTATTCAGTTTAGCGCTATTAAATAGTATATCAATTTTATCTTCTGATCTATCCGCTAAATTAAGTCATTTTAGCATTCACTTTAGCAATTTTAATATAAAATGCTAATTTGACTGGTTTTCTTTTAAAACAAATCAATAAAGTTAGGCTAATTATCTAATTTTAAGGCATGAGTGCTCGGTATAAGTTAAAAATCTATTGTAGTCATCAAATCTGGGCTGCATAAGTCGTGTATTCTTTGGTCTTGTTATATAAAATTAAATAATATTTCTTTTTCCTACATAAATGATGCGAAAGTGAGAACAAGAGCTTTTTGCACCTCTATTATTTTTCGTTATATTCCCTCTTTATCCCACTATTACTTTTCATACGTCTACCGCTATAAAACCACTAAACATTTTAATTGCACAGATCGTGACAATCACTACAATTGCCAAACACGACCACATTATCCAACTAATGTCTGCTAACCTTCTCGGGCTCGAAACTCACCATCTTCTTAGGCTTCACTACAAGAGAAACAATATATAGCGACAACAACATTCCAACGGCCGCCGATGGGATTTTCCGACGGTTTTCGATGGTTCGTCATCTCCGTGACTTTTCTGTAATTAAAATGTAGTTACCGTCAATAGCCGTCGGTAACCGATAGAACTATAGTCGTTGAGGGTCATCGACAGCCGTTGGAATTTCGCGAGTATATTGAGATTACAGCAACCCGAAACTTCGCTTTCCTTCTTCTTCAATCCAAAACCTCTTCTCTTTCCCAGTTCGCCTAGCACCACCACCAACTGTCGGCCAACATCCGCCATCAGCAGAAGCACCTCCGACTTCTCCTCTTCGACATCCGACGCTTCTATTTCGGCAAAAAAAGTATTTTTCTCTAATTTTAATTTACCCTAATATGTTAAATTAGTGTTAATTTGTAGTTATATTTGATGATATTAGCCCCTTAATTGTTTGCAATTGTATATTGATTGAAATTGTATGCTAATTATGGTTGTAAATGTGTAAATCCGATAATCACCCTAATTTTAGTTTAATTGTATGCTAATTACGGTTGTAAGTGTGTAAATATCATAATTAAAATATAATTATGATCAATTTATGTTGATTAGTCTATGTGTTAATTAGTGTTATGATTTAGTTTTAATTAATTTGTTAAAATGCCAATTTAATTATTATTGAGGATTATCCATTGATAGTTTATATAACAAATCTAGTTTACTTAGATGTGGAATCCGATAAAATAAGTAAATGAGAGTATTATGAAGTTTATTTTTTGAAATATAATATTGTATCAATAATTTCCTTTAAATGAAAACACTAAAGATTTTATATAAAATGGAAAAATATATATTATATAATTATTAGAAGATTACAATGCATAAATGAATTAGTTAATATATGTTATTTAAAATTAATATCCCCTGGAAAGTTTTTGGCTTCATCTGACAAGTATTGAATATGATCGTTATATGGATATTCGTTTTTATTACAGAACGGACATGCATATTCATCTGATACAATATTTTTCGGATTTGTCCATGTATTGAACAAGTTACAAACACTGTAGAGTAATTACATTTCGTAAATCATTTCATTTTAAACGGTACATAAAATTTCGATAGCACTTTCTTTTTGTTCCTTCTGTACATGCATTTGTGTACGATACAGGAAACACGGGGGAAGTACTGCCGAAATCTTTTGAAATCGCTTATAATAAATTGATTTACAAAATATAATTACTACTGTGTTTGTAATGGGAAGTAGAATTACCGACCATCAAAGAAAAAATAACATAGAAACTAAAATTTTAATATTATATTTATTTCAAGGCGCGAGAAGGCGCAAAAGCAATTTCAATGCGCAAAAAAAGTGCAGGAAGATGCAAAAAGATGCAAATTAGCAAATTCAATAACATTATAAATAAATACATTTTAATAAAAATAAAATGTCAATCCATAAAACTAAATGATTAATACTAATTTTAATTTCTATCATAGGTTTTAAAGTAGGAAAATGGTCAATTATTTTATTGATCGAAGCTGGATGTATGAACAATGAAGGGAAATGGAAGGCTCAATAAGTGAACATTTTTGTAATGGGATACATGTATGTATTGAACACGCTTTAATTAATAATGGAAACGACGAAGAAATTCTTTGTGCATGTAGTAGGTGCAAACTGTTGAAGCATTTGATATCGAATATGGTTAGAGTTCGTTTGCGCTAATACGGTTTCGTGCCAAAGTATTTGGTGTGGGATCGTCATGGAGAAATTGCAGCACCTAATCAAGAAATATCGGAGGAGGAGGTTGGTGATGAAATTAGTACGACGAATCTCATAGAACATATGGTTGAAGATGCAGCACGATCAATGTTTCCTACCAGTGAAGTTGATAATGATGATGTTAATATGAAAGAGAAACCAACTGTTGGAGTGAAAAAAATATATGATTTATTGGATGCTGCTAAGAAACCCTTATGAAATGGCTGTAAAAGCGGCATTTAATTATCAGTAACTGCAGAATACATTGCAATAAAATCAACATACAATCTCATAGAAGTCGGATTTACAACTGTTGTACAAGCTGCTAACCGGCATATGCCACCCGATAATTTAATGCGCGAAAATCATTATGAAGTAAAAAAACTTATGTCTGCTTTCAGTTTGCCGTATCAAAAAATAGATACTTGGTTAAATGGTTGCATGTTGTTTGGGAAGAAGATATCAATCTTAGGAATTACAGAATATGTAACCAGGAAAGATACAAATTGAAAAAAAAAAGGGAAAAGAAGTTCAATACAAGCGTATGCATTACTTACATATCGCTTCTTGACTTCAAATGTTGTATGCATCGTTTGTAATAGCACATCATATGAGATGGCACAATGTTACAGGTTCTGGAGTTATCATGCATTTAAATTATAATCTTATAAAAATAAAACATAACCTGCGTTATCAAAAGTACGATTCTTTTGTCCTAGTCAAATAAGTCCTACAAGTTTATTATACCCTTTATCCATCTCTCAAAAGAGATAAAGCAGACTGGTCCACTGTTCTTAAAACGAAGGCAAGATTTACGTTCGATGGAAAGAATATTCCAAACGAACAAGCCTATCAAGCAGATATCGAGGAAAATGTTGAAATAACAATAACGGACAATCGCATGGATATTGGACCTCTAAATGATGAATCAAATGTATTAGTAGAAGTATTTGAAAATATAGAGTACGAAACCGAGTCTGAACCAGAAAACGACGATGACTGATTGCTAATATACAATTTAATATAAGGTAATTAATGTGATTATTCATGTTACATTTTTCTCATCAAGTATGATATATTTTCTCATAATTACGATGAATTATATGTTTTGACATGATAAATTGATATGTATGTGACATGTATTACGTCTTTTGTTCGAAGGCGTAGCTCTTCCCACTCTGGTTCCCCCTCTTCTTCTCGATGAGGGAATAGAGGTGATGACAGTGTCACTTCAGAGCCAACACGACTAGCAGTGTATTTATAGCCTAAAGCCGATGGATCGTAAGTATTAAAATTAGTAGCATAGCATTAAAAATATTTTGTGTACGATATATATAATAGCCTAAATCTATGTTTCAAATTTAACACAGGTGATTTAAGCTAGAGCCATCGGGAGTGGTTCTTAGTATTTCCAAGTAGGCATATATGAGTAGGATGGCTAGTTGTTGGCCCTGATGGAGTAAGATCCCTAACCCGTTCGGAGAGAGCATATGACGGGACTTTTTTGTGAGTTTAAATTTACATATTTGTAAATTACAGTTTTACAATTTGTTGACTGCTTAAAAATGTATACCTTATATTTAATTTCTCAATGTGCAAGGTTCCGTAGATTTGCAAGAAGCGGACATTTCCTTTGTGCAGCGCCATTGGAATTCCAAGGTAGCAAAGAATTATCGAGACATGATATCGGGCCTTAGGAGAGCTGGGAAGAAACCGAACCGGATGGGTGCTAGTGTATGGGATGCTTGGGTTTCCTGGTGGAACAACGATGAGTTCAACATAATTAATCTGTCATATATATCTCATTCCTTTGTTTTACAGCTATTAAATATATTGTTCGGTTATTTAAAATTTGTAGGCGGAGTTGGAGAAGAAATCTGCGAATAGAAATAAGAACCCAGTAACATATCGTGGTGGTTCTAAGTCATTTCAACATCATATTACAATACAGTCCAATTTACACAAATGTCCTCACTGCATATCGCTCATTCACTCGTACTTATCTTCAACTCTATTCTAGATTGAATCCAGCATCTCAGCGATCTTCAAAATAAACACTGACGCAGTAAAATTGGAAAAGAAATATTTTTGCAATATAAAATAAAATATATTTTTGGAAATATTATTTGCCTCGGTTATTTGGGTTGTTCGTCATTATTTATCTTGAATTCATCATACATGAACAGCTTGTGACATGCACAATGTATCACTGTACATGCCACAAGGCCATGCACACCGATATACACTTGACAAAACTACAGCGACATGTGAGCACAAGGTCAAACCCAACCAAAAGTCAGGTTCAACTCAAGTGCAATATAAACAAAGTAATGACTTAAGCACAAGGTCAAACCCAAGCTATAAGCTGGATTCAACTCAGGTGCAATTTCAAAAATCAAGATGAAGTTCAAGTGAAAACAAAATGAAAAGTGACATGCACAAGTAAAGACAACTAAAACAACTTGATGAGTCCAAAATCAATAATGAACCAGCATAAAAAGTAATGAAGCAACGCCAATGATGAAGGCATATACAAGTGTATCGAGCCACACAGCAAGACAACATGTATATATGCAGTGACAACTAGACATACATTATACATGACTCGAAAACAAGACCACATACAACACACAAGTTCAGAGTTCAGGTGAACCAAGACTGCAACATGTTCAAATATAAAAAGTTCAAAAAGAAAATGAACAAGTTCAGGACTGAAGTGAATCAGATCTGTAGGATCGATTTCACCCTAGAGGGGGGGTGAATAGGGTGATGGTATAAATTATTAAAATTAATCGCGGAAGCTTATAAAATAATCTCAACACAGATCACAGAACAATAGCAGCACAGATAATAGCAGAATAATAAATGCAGAAATAGAACGACACAGAATTTACCCAGCTTCGGCAAAACCCTGCCTACGTGCTGCCCCCAAGGTTTCTACTAGAAATTAGATAGTCCCTCGCTTACACATGTAAACTCGCTATACCCGCTATTGACTAATCTAACTCTACGCTCAAAACCCTGCCACAACTCAGCCACTGAGTTGCGAATTCTCAAGCTACGCCACGTAGCTTGTCCTCTAGTCACACGACTAGAAATTAAACGGTTTAAAAAAGAAAATTACAAATTAAAAACAATTTAAAATAAAATAGCCCTAATTTAAAACAACTAAGCCCAAAATAACCGTCCCACTAATTAAAAGATTGCGTCCCCCTTTTCTCCTTTTTATTTTATCAGCCTGGTTCCTTTTTTTGCTTGAGTATAATGGCGACCGTTCCTCTTGCAAAATGGGGGCTTTCGTTCTTGATTCAGATTAGGGCTTTCGAAGAGCCGTTATTGCTTCGATCGAATCTTTGGTTGTTCGAGAATTGCTTTGCTCGATCGATTTCTCGTTGCTCTCTCTCTGGCTACTTCGAGTTGATGGAGTTCAACTTCGATTCGGTATGTGATTTTTGTTTATGCTGTTCTGTTATGCTTCATTGAACTCCATGAATGAAATTGACGATGATGATTTCTTTATATAGGGTTTGTAACCCTAGATTTGCGTTCGTACGAATATATTTGAATTTTTCAAATTATTTGCTCTGGCCATTCGATTATACTTGGATGCTCGTGATTTTTCCTTGACTAATTCATTTGTGTAAATACTCGATTGCTTAATTGACACGGCTTTAAAAATTGTGATGAGCACGGCTTTAATTTGACTTTGTCATATTTGTATATTTCATGTTGATTTCTTGGCATTTTTTACTTTGACTTGTTCAACATCGACATGCGATTTCTGTTGGTTCTTCTCAAAAATTGTTGTGCCACTTTCCATGATTTCGACTTTACTGCGAACTTTTGCTTGTTGCCTGTCGAACTTGTTTTGTATCACTACAAAACTTGTTGTCTGTACATGTGCCTGAGTGCCAGTTTGCCTTGTATCTTTGAGTTACATTGAGTAGCTATCGTCTGCACTTGCACACTTTCATCATTGCTGCCTGGTCGACTTGATATTGTTGATCTTGGTGGCATGTGTTCCCTGTTGAGTCTTTGGTGATGCTTCCTCTTTGAATTTATTTGCAAACTGTTTTCTGTTCACTTGAGTTTGGTCTTGAATTTGATGTTGTTTATATCTTCATGTTCATGTATGTCTTCCCATTCACTGTTGCCTGATTTTGGTCTTCAATGCATTCCTATAGCCCGCATTCATGTACTTGCTGTGCATGTATGAGTTTGATACCGTTGGTCGTTGCACTGATTCTTGGTGGCATTTGGTCTGTGTTGCATTGTTCCATGTACACTTTGACATCCATGTTCTTCACTGTGTTGACATTTGCTTTGACCAGTTTATTTTCTTTGGTCATACTGTTGAAATTGATCTTCACTGTGAACGTCGACTTTACATTTTCTTTGTTGTGACTGGACGTGAACTTGTAGTCTTTTGTTTGTGTGCTCGAGTCTGCATTGTTGCATTTCACTGGACTGATCTGTAGCTAGATTCATGTATACACTGTGTCACTTAGGTTGGCCTTGCAACATTGTTATTATGTTGGCATTTGTGGTCGTCTGCACCTCTGGCATGCAGCTTGAATTGAGTTGAGTCGAGTTGTTGACTGTATCACCATATATCAGCTATACTTGTTTTCAATTGGTTGTTGCAGTCCTTTCCACTCATGTACATGCTTTACTGCAGCCTTCTTTGCATTGTACATTTTACTGTCTTTATTGTGGCATACTTTGATAGTGCCATTTTGGTCTGGTTCAATATTTGTGAGTTGTTCGCTCTTGGCCGCTTCTATTTGATCGAGTCCATTGTTTGCTTGGTGGCATTTCTTTGTGGCTGGTCTGAGGCCGTGTCATGTTTTAACATAGCATTCATGTGTACTTTTGATTCGCACCTGAGTTGAATCCAGTTTTAAAACTCGGGTTTGACCTTGTGCTGAGAGTTGTGACTTTTATGTTATTGCACGTGAGTTGAACCCGGTTTTTCATTTGGGTTTGACCTGTGCTCACCTGTCCCTGTAAATCAATCAAGTGTATATATTGGCGTGCACGACCTTGTGGCATATACAGTAATATACTGTGTATGTCACAAGTTGTTCGTGTATGATGAATTCAAATTTAAATTATGACGAACAACCCAAATAACTGAGGAAAATCATATTTTCAAAAATTATCTTTTATTTTTGAATTTGCAAAAATATTTCTTTTTCAATTTTACTGCGTTAGTTTATATTTTTGCAGATTTCTCAGATGCTGGATTCAAACTGGAATGCAGTTGAAGATAAATACGAGTGTGAGTGATATGTAGTGAGGTGAATATGTAAAATAGTGATGTAATTTGAAATTGTAATTGAGAATGTATAGTGAATAGTGAGACCTTGAATTTGTACTATTCAAAATTGTAATAAATATTTGTTTGAATAAAATATTCGTTTGAATTCAAATTCTGTGTTATTTATTTTATTCAGCAAATATTTACTTAATCTGTGAAAAATAAAATAGTACATTATCAAATACATTTAAACGAATGTATATATGTTTATTATCATCAAACAAAAATCATGTAAGCGCATATTCAACAAGATCATCCAAGACCAGACATAACAAATGGACCTAAGAGTTCAGACGTGTGTGTGTGTGTGTGTATGCAAACTAGCTCGTGGCTACAGTAACAAGCACAAATGCCCAGTCTCGGAGACATAAACACAACATGATCTATCTCAAAAGCAATAACAGTTACAATATGAACTCATGTGGAACAAGTGAAGGCATGGAAGCAGTTCATTATTCAAGCAGACTACATGAAGAACACATCAAGCATGCAGGTTCAACTTAATCAATATCATCAAAGATGAACTCAACAAGGCAGTAAGTGCATACATATATACATGTGTACAATAACCAAGACTCCAAGTGAAACTCAAGTGAAAAGAGCTCAAGTGAACCATGAAACAGCATGCACATTAACAAGTCTGGCCACAACAAATAATGTATATACATATGAATATGTAACCAGCAGAGTCCATCATGCAATAATAAATGAAAAATCAGAATACAACCAGACTACAAAATGAATACAAGCACATGACTCAAAACATCATCATTGACGACAAGATAGTCAGGTGTCTACATGAAATGTCTCGAAGACCAGGTACGGTAAAAATTATGTAGCCATAAGGAAACAATTTCTAAATGACCAAAGTTTTAGGTGTTAACAAAAGTCAAACAAGTTCAAATTATCACAAATCAAGCCACGGGTCAATCAAGGTAGAGTTTGGTCAAGTCAGAGTCAAAACCAAGAAATAATAAAAATCGAAAGAGTCCAGATTATTCAAATGGTCTAAGTCAAAGCAGAAGAGAACGAAACTAAAATCTAAAGCAAGTTCATGAAGCCGTGGTAATCAAGCAACAAGGGTATACGAATTGAAAAGGTTTGAAAACATCACTATTTCATTGGTTGATAAGACTAAACGCCAAACTGATGGAAAATACATAATAAAAAAAGAATATGTTGATAAAAAAAATTCATGAATCTGTTGCACAACACAACAATCTACTTATGACTAAAAACAACAAAAATTATTATGATTTCCTTGTTCCTGAAAATATTCTAAAGAAACCAAGCAAGATTGAATGGTAAGAACAAAAGTAACAGACGAATTCAAATAAATATATATGAATGATAATTAAGGGAATTGAACCCTATAAAAACTCAAGTCATCATCGGTGTTTAAAGAATTCGAGTTCAAGAAAAAACAAAGAACATAAGTCAATAAACTTGAATCAATGTTGAGAATAACAAATAATCAATAAAAGGCATTCACGTACCAATTCACGCATCATTCAATCTCGACAATTTGAAGTAGCCGAAAGCAAATCATAGATAAGAGACGATTGACAGAGCAAAATGAAAGAAATCACTTCAATCACTCGAAATTCAAGCGGCGACTTCAACAACCCACGAAGTCCTAATTTTGAACGAAGAAGAACAATGCTGCCATTTTCACAAGAGAGCGGGCCGAAGAAATAAAAGAAAAAGGGGAATGGTTTATTTATTTTTTTATCACTTCAACTAGTTGGGCCGGCTTATAAATCATATAGGGCTATTTGTTTTTAAATTAGGGTTTTGTTTTTAGTATTTTTATTTATTTTGTATTTTTCTTTTTAAATTGAGTTTTTCTAGTTGTGTGATTAGGTTACGGACTACGGTGGTGTAGTTCGAGAATTCGCAACTCAAAGGCTGAGTTATGGCAGGGTTTTGAGCATAGAGTTAGGTTAATCGATAGCGGATGTCGCGAGTTTATATGTGTAAGCGTCTGACTACTTAATTTCTTGTAGAAACCTTGGGGGCACCACGTAGGCAAAGTTTTGCCGAAGCTGGATAAATCTGTTTTGTTTTATTTCTGCTTTTATTATTCTACTATTATCTGTACTGCTATTATTCTATTATTTTTGTGTTGTAATTATTTTATATATTTCTGCATTGAATTTTCATAATTATTAGTATCGCCCTATTCACCACCCCTCTACGGTGAAATCGATCATATAAGTGGTATCAGAGCTAGGAACAAAAATCAATTTTTATTTTAAAATCTTGATTTGTTTTCAAAACCAATATTTGTTTTAAATATTGAATTTTTAAAATGGCTTCTTTTAATAATGCTTTTGCCGAGGGTCGGTCTAGTAGTACTACTCCTATTTTTAATGGAATAGATTTTTAGATTGAAAATTAAAAATGGAATTTTATTAATTTTAAAAGTTGGTATATTATTAAAAATGGGTGTGACACATTAGACGAGAAAAATACTTCGATTAATGCTCTTGCTATGCATATACTTTATTCTCATATTAATCAACAAAATTTTAACTTTATCTCTCATTGTGAAAGTGCACAGGAAATCTGGAATACTTTTGATGCAATATATAGTGATAAAGTCAACAACAGTGAGAAATCCTACACAATTGACTCGGTTAAAGAAATGTGCTTAACAGGATTGGCGAAATGCACCAGTGGGTGAAGATTCAATAGCCGATGAGATAACGATTTTCCATTCAATGATTTAGTTCTGTTGTGCCGAAAATTAATTGAAAACAATAAAGCTCTTGAGATGAAAAATAAGTTGAAACGGGAACAAGCTAAACTGCATCAGAAAAATAATTATTTGGAAAATGAACTTAAAATATCAAGACAAATGAAAATTCTAATTGCAAAAGGAGTTTGAACTATGAAAAGAATTTACCTGTTTTCATGAAAAAGTTCAAAAGTTAGAAAACAAAATCTTAATATGGGAGAAAAACAAAACTGAGTTGATGTATAAAAATAATATTTTGCAAAAAGAGTTGGTTAGCTTTAAGAAGTCGAAAATTTCTAAATGTGTGATTTTTGAAAAGAAATTAAATGAGGTCAACAAAATTTTCAAAATCTTGAAAAATAAAACATGATTATGAGCAACTCTGAAATTATTAGATTAAACACGGGTTTGAAAAGGAGATTGAAGAATTCAAGGATTTTGAAAAAATTAAGTATAAAAACTCCAGCTCTTTGAAACCGAGATGCTTGAAATTGAGACTAAAATTAGAGAGCTTAAAAATGAAAATATGGACTTGAAAATGAAGAATTTTGAAATGAGAGATAGTACCATTAGCTGTTGTTCAAAGCTAATAAATGAAAATAAAATTTTACAATCCAAAGTTAATAAACTTGAGTTGATTACTCGAAACTTTTTCCCTAGAGAAAAATCATTTAATACGCTCCTAGAAAATCAACTCTTTATGAATAAAAGGAAAGGATTTGGATTTGAAAAGGTGTCAAAATATGAACAAACAACTAATAACACTGTCAAGGGGAAATATGTGCTACCCAAATGTGTAGAGTGTGGTTGGACATAGCAAGAATAATTGTCGAAATATATATAAACACAAAACCGTTAAACAAATATGGATTCTAAAGGGTACGAATATAAATGATTTGAAATTTAAACACGGATTCCCAAGGGTACAATTGTAAATACTAACGGTTTGTTATATAGACCAATTTGGATATCAAAGAGTTCGATAGATATAATAGTGGTCCTACATCCTTAGTTAGACCACTTGCCTTCTCCAAAATTTAGACACACAAGTGGACTAAGGAACAACTTTGATGGAGATAGATTTCGAATTGTTCTAAGCGACTGATAAACTAAAATTTAAATATTCCTTAGCCTGTAAAGTTTAGGCGGAGATTATCGCATTTTTGGATATCACGACATCGAAGGAAAGTGCGGTATGATCTCTCAACTCACTTTGTTCATGTATTGTTAATTATGCTTTGATTGACTTTGTTAAAGTATTTTTGCCATATCTTAAACATCGCAACTTTGATTTATTCTTGAAGTTCTAGAAAGCTAACCGATAATGCTACAACTTTTTCTGTTTTTTTAGTGATTAACTTTGGAATGACAAGAAAGACTGCTTTGATGAATTTTTCTGAACATGTGTTTTTGCTCAATTTAGATTACTTTACTTGTGCTTGATATAAATGGACGTGCTGAGAATTTAAGTGTTGAGGAGTACACGTCTTTCTTATATGCCACTTTATATCACAATGAATATCTCAATTACAAGTGGCATCTTATATCATTTCATGTTGAAATCATTTTTTGCAATTATTATATTGATTTTCAACTTAAAGTGATTTTCATAAAAAACCCTTACAGAAAATTGATTTTCACTTGTTTTAATGTTTTGAAATGATATCCATCTAATGATAACCTTGAATTAAAAGGGAATTCAGATGCATGTAACACTGGTAGTCTAGTTGACAAAAAAGTATCGGTGGAACGAGTTTTATGTTGAGGCATTCATGAGTTGCATCACATTTTCAGATAAGATATCTTCATATATTTCATTTCAAATGATTTCCAATTAGCAGACATTTTCTTTTATAAAACCCCTTCTAGAAAATAATCTTTGTTGACCTTGTTTTAGATTAGTCATTTTTGAAAATTTGATTTTATAATTATTTTTGGATTTGATCTGAAATGGCCACATTAACTAATTTGACTCTCTACTGATTATCAAAAAGATAAATAGCGACTAAAAAAGTGATGAGTGTTGATATTAATCATATTTTATAACTTGAGACAGTATATTTAGTAAATTTATTTAGAAATTTAAACAAGATTTATGATAACTTTTTGATGGGTAAAAATTTCATGACCATCTCTATTTCTATCATATATCTATCAACCATCACTCATCAAAATCCAATATAGTATGTCAATATGTGGTATTTTAAACGAAAAATTGTGCACTTTCATTTCATTTTATTTTTAGCAATAAAAACATCCAAAGCATTCACTGTCATTTAAAGTCCTCACGGTTATGCATGGGTGAATTACTTGGAATTTTTGATTATGTGCTTTCATGCTCATTTTAAAGTCCTCATGGTTATGCATTTATGGAATGCATATCAAAATTGATTACTAAATAGTCAAGTTGATTCTTTTCCTATTTAAAAGTCCTTACGGTTATGCGTGGTTAGAAGATGCTTGAAATTCATTTTTTTTTAAATTAAGAATACTACAAATCTCATTTAAAAGTCCTAACGGTCATGCATGGTTAGTAGATATTCAAATTTGTGCTATAAATATACTACAAATAGACACAACTATATGGTCTTATATACTGACATAATCCCTATCATTCTAAAGTGGAATATGCACCTAACAGAGTACTTATGACTTTTGTTTGATTTTTTTATTGAAATTTAATATTTATACTCGATTGAGTTTTAATGTTGTGTTAACGTCTATCACTTTATTTCTATTTTTCTAAACACTATTACTCTTTTGCTGATAACAAAAGGGGGAGAGAAAAGTTAAGCTTTAGGCAAATAAAGGTCAAATATTTTATGTTTTATTTGCATATTCCGAACTTAGTTCATTTACATATTTTTATTTATTTTCATGCATATATGAAGGGGGAGCTTTGTGTAGAGAGGGAGCATTCAAATAGGGGGAGAAAACTGAATGATCAAATACATTTAATAAATTCAAAATCTTAAATATATATTTGGTACCATCAAAAGGGGGAGATTGTTGAATATGCTAGTATATATTTTTGTTTGATGGTAATAAACATATATATATTCATTTAAATGTATTTGTTATTGTACTATTTTATTTTCAGATAATTAAATAAATATTTGCTGAATAAAATAAATAACATGGAATTTAAATTCAAACAAATATTTTATTCAAACGGATATTTTATTACAATTTTAAATAGTATATATTGGTGCTCTCACTATATATACAAAATTTCAATTACAATACAGTTCAATTTACATAAATGTCCTCACTACATCGCTCATTCACTCGCATTTATCTTCAACTCTATTCCAGATTGAATCTAGCATCTGAGCGATCTTCAAAATAAACATTGAAGTAGAAAAATTGAAAAAGAAATATTTTTGCAGTATTAAATAAATGTGTTTTTGAAAATATTATTTGTCTTAGTTATTTGGGTTGTTCGTCATCATACACGAACAGCTTGTGACATGCACAATGTATCAGTGTACATGCCATAAGGTCTGGACACCGATGTACAGTTGAAAAAACTGCAGGAACAGGTGAGCACAAGGTCAAACCCAAACAAAAACCAGGTTCAACTTAAATGCAATAAAAATAAAGTCACAACATGAGCACAAGGTGAAACCCAAGCTATAAGCTGGATTCAACTCAGGTGCAATTCCAAAAATCAAGATGAAGTTCAAGTGAAAACAAAATGAAAAGTGACTGCACAAGTAAAGACAACTAAAACAACTCGACCAGTCCAAAATCAATAATGAACCAGCACAAAAAGTAATGAAGCAACACCAATGATGAAGGCATATACAAGTGCATCGAGCCACACAGCAAGACAACATGTACATATGCAGTGACAACTAGACATACACATGATACATGACTCGAAAACAAGACCACATACAACACACAAGTTCAGAGTTCAGGTGAACCAAGACTGCAACATGCTCAAATACAAAAAGATCAAAAAGAAAATGAACAAGTTCAGGACTGAAGTGAATCAGATCATCCAAGACCAGACATAGAAAATGGACCTAAGAGTTCGGACATGTATATATATGCAAACTAGCTCGTAGCTACAGTAACAAGAACACATGCCTAGTCTCAGGGACATAAATACAATATGATCTGTCTCAAAAGCAATAACGGTTACAATATGAACTCATGTGGAACAAGTGAAGGCATTGAAGCAGTTCAATATTCAAGCAGACTACATGAATAACACATCAAGCATGCAGATTCAACTCGATCAACATCATTAAAGATGAACTCAACAAGACAGTCAGTACATACATATATACATATGTACAATAACCAAGTCTATAAGAGAAACTCAAGTGAAACAAAGTTCAAATGAACCATGAAACAGCATGCACGTAAACAAGTTTGGTCATAACAAACAATGTATATACATATGAATATGTAACTACCAGAGTGCATCATGCAACAGCAAATGAAAAATCAGAATACAACCGGACTACATAATGAATACAAGCAACATCGTCATTCAAGACAAGAGAATCAAGTGCAGACACTACATGAACTGGCTCGAAGACCATATACGGTAAAAATTGTGTAGCCGTACGGAAGCAATTTCCAAATGACCAAAGTTCTAGGTGTTAACAAAAGTCGAACAAGTTAAAATTATCACAAATCAAGCCGTGGGTCAATCAAGGTAGAGTTTGATCAAGTCAGAGTCAAAACCAGGAAATAACAAAAATCGAAAGAGTCCAGATTATTCAAATGGTCTAACCAAAGTAGAAGAGAACAGAACCAAAATCTAAAGCAAGTTCATGTAGCTGTGGTAATCAAGAAACGAGGATATACGAATTGAGAAAGTCAGAAAACATCACAAGCAACCAAGCAAAATTGAACGGCAAGAACAAAAGTAACAGACGAATTTAAATAAATATATTCGAATGATAATTAAAGGAATTGAATCCTATAAAAACCCAAGTCATCATCAGTGTTTAAGGCATTCGAGTTCAAGCAAAAAAAGAGAACAATAAACCAATAAACTTGAATCAAAGTTAAGAATAACCAATAATCAATAAAAGGCATTCACATACCAATTCACGCGTCATTCAATCTCGACAATTTGAAGCAGCCGAAAGCAAATCTTAGACGGGGCAGTTGAATCAACGCTTGACGGAGTAGTGCAGCAACATGGTTCATTTCATTCGTTGTCTGGTACTTCTGGAGGCGAGGACGACTCTTGATAAGTACGCTTTTCTGTGTTTGTGCTTGAATGTTATATATGTTGACTTGGAGTTGGTGATGATTTGTTTTGGTATGTTTGATACACTTTGATGAGAGATTGGATGTGTCGTATTGATTTGGTACATTTTATGGAATTGTTTGATGTTTGACATTGATTGGCCAGTGTTTTGTTGGATATTTGAGGATGTTGGATGGTTGATTTTGTCTATATTGGAGTTTATGATCTTGACTTTGTATATATTGGAGTTTATGATTTTGTATTTATCGGAAATTATGGTTAATGTTGTTGTGGGTATAATAATTGGTGTTGGTTGTTATATATATATATATATATATATATATATATATATATATCTGAATTATCTGTGTGGAATGGAGTTAGAAGTGTGTGTGTGTGTGTGTGTAGTGGAAGTCGAATAGGCGCAGAAATAAAAAAACAAACCCAGATTTCTGATGACTTACATGTCATAATCTTCCAATGGCTATCGATGGATTATTGATTACGAGTTGATTCACATGTACCTTGTTGATCATCGAAGACTGTTGTTATTTTCCGTTAGAAGCCGTCGAAAGATTGTCATCGTCATTATCGAAAGTTGACAAAAACCGTATACCTATTCCTACGGCTATACCATCGGCTTTCGACGGCCGCCGACGGCTATTTGCCATCGGAATAGCCCCGTGTTCTTGTAATGTTTCAGCAACTAATCTATATTCATCCTTCGTATCAAACAAATGCTAATAATAGGAAGTCTTGCCTACTTTGTTCCTGTACGATAGTAAGAGGAGGTCGAAGTAGCCCAGCTAGATACTCCATGAGTGCCCAACATGAAAAGGGCCATCCATTTTTCCATATGCGAAGCTAGATAACATTTGAAGTTTTGATTCTTAAATGGCTACGACAATGTGTTTGCAAAAGGAATGGTTGTGACACTCTTTCTGACAAAAGCAGTTATAACAGCAATTGATATAGTTAAGGTGTGCCTTAGAGGTAATTACGTAACCTAATTATGTAACTTAGCTCTTATTGCTAATTCTAAATAAAGTAAGTTGTTGATTTTGTTTTCTATTGTATATATTGTATAATAGGATATAAGTAATGTTATATATACATTACATATATTCAAGTAGAAAATTCTTAAGAAACATATTAAATCATTGTACTTACGAATGCGCTCGTAATTATGAGTATTGAATTGTGTCAATAAATATTTGTATTTGATATTCTTTGTTGATATGTGTTGAGAATGGGATATTGGTACATCTATTGAGACTAGTGTATGTAATGCGCTCTCAATGTAATGGACAATGAATTACCTATGGCCATTGGAGCACCAAGGAGTTACATATGTTTAATTGTTTGATACAGCTATAGAATAAATTCATCAACAATATTCTATAGGTTGTTATAAAGTCCAATGGAAGATTTTATCTAACGGTGCGTAGTAGTATTTTGGCTCGTGAATGCTATGAATATTAAATGTCTAAACTATACTTTAACTATGGTCAATCATATGATAATGATGATTATGTTTAGACCATAGTTGGGTATGAGTTAAACCACCTAAAGTGAAACGATGTTTATAAGACGATTTGTTTCTTTATAATAGAAGGTTAGTGTCACCATAATCGATAGTTAATTTAAAGTTGACGTTTTTATCCAAAGCAAACCCATTAATCGGTAATGTTATCGAATTGAACCATGCGATTTATTGTTATGCTTTGTAATTAACTACTGATATTATTATAGTTTTAATCATTAATCGAGCTTTGGATATCTATGTTATATAGTGATAACGAAGAGACAAAGTGCACAATATATCACTGCTTAAGTGTAGCTTAAATGACTATAAATAAGATTTCACATATATGATTTGTAAGCAACTAAACTCGTGTTTACTACCGTGCTCTAACAAAGTCCTCGCGGGCTTTAATAGCAAGTGTTCAGATAGTAATTAGGGCTATGTTCACATCAGGACACAATAGTATTGGCATATTTCTAAATTAACTTAATCGAATTATTTTATAGATGTTATAAACTAAAATGGAGAAAATTAATATATATGTTGAATTAATTTGTTATATTGTTTTATTTATTTATTTGAAGTCTTTAAATTAACCAACGTAATATATAAATGGTATATATTATTTTTTTAATTAAATAAACAAGCTAAAACAAATATTTAAATACTCAATAAATATTATTAATTATGTATGTCGTACGTATGTACGTGTAATATATTAAAAGGGGGTCGACCATATAAAACTATGAGTGTTTTAATTCATTTAGGAAATATAACTCGGTAAACAG
Source organism: Allium cepa (assembly GCA_030765085.1). Lineage (NCBI taxonomy): Eukaryota > Viridiplantae > Streptophyta > Magnoliopsida > Asparagales > Amaryllidaceae > Allium > Allium cepa. Next base: position 178,162,063 of record CM060939.1, on the reverse strand, counting down.
TTTATCAGCGAGAAAAAAGAGGACAAATATGAAAATATTTTAGAAATTTGCTAGCCTTTTATACCAACATATTCCCTTGTTCTTTTAATACAATTTCACTTGAAAACCTCAAACCACATTAAAGAAAGTCGTAACCAATAACTAGCCTTGCAAGCAAACTGTAACGTGAGAGAAGTTTTCTAAGCAGAAAATATTCTCAATATGATGTCGTGTCCATTGGTAATTCCAATTAAAGTAAATTACTTTCAAACATTTAAGTGGATAGTATAGTTTGCAATGCACATAAATTAATACATACAGATATACATACATTTATAGCTAAAAATATTATTCTTTTTAAGAAAGATATATATATATATATATCTATATATATATAATTATATATAATATATATGATTATATATAATATATATGATTATATATAATATATATTATATTTCATTTAAAAAAAGTATATTTAAATGTAAAAATCACAATTAAAAAAATTAACCTTAATGTTGAATTAATTTATAGAAAAATAATATATATTTTTAAATTTATTTATATTTGTTTCGATCTTTATAATTGTTTGTATATTTAATCAAGCATCACAATTCATTAAAATATATAGTTATTAAATAAATTATTTTATGATATGGAAAATAATTATATGGTTCCGTGAACTCTATAGTATTTTTATTTAAATTTTACCATAATTATATTAATTACTATGATTGGAAATAATGGTGTGTATATATAACTTATTTAAATAATTATGTAAAATGTAACGGCCCGAAATTCGAACAATTGGTATCTAAGTATCTAAATTATTTAAAAATTTGAATCTTTGATTTAATATGATTTAGTTGATTTAATAACATTTTTAACCCCCTTTTAGTTAATAGCTGATGATGGTAAACTTGGTTTTGAAAAATGTTTACAAAAATAATTTTTTGAAGAAATATCGATAATATGGCCGAAAATCGATTTATCAATAAACTGTTTTTCTTCTTGGTAAAATTGTTTGAAGTTTTTCTACATACACTAAATAACTCAGGAGATCATTAATTACTAACAAAAGTTATCAGCATTAAATAATTTTAAAGAAGATTATAGAAGGTTGAGTGGGGATAAGGGTGGAAGGAGATATTTTCTCATAACTTTTGAGGTGGAAAGCAAGCACATGGGTTATCACATAGGGGTGAGCCTTCTAGGCCAGAAATGAGGGTGAGGGGAGAATGTAAGGCAATAATTCGATGTTTATATAAGAGGGTGCACACATATAGTAATTACCTTTACATTTTTGCAAATTAAATCCAAGCTCTTCATCTTCTTATCTCTTCATAAATTCCTAAAAAAGAATTAATTCCAAACAACTCCAAACTTTACAAAACTCTAGTTTATGGTCTAACACAACATAGTAGCACATATTGTCAAGTCAAAGATGGAATATTTAGAGCACACTAGCCCAATGGCACTTAGGCCGTGAGTAATATAGGGTGTTTTACCCGAGGCCAAGCACTGAAGTGAGTAAATGGAGGTGAAGGTAGGAAGTTTTGGATATTTGTAGGGTTTTAGTAGGAATCGAGGCTTGTGATTGGTTGTTTACTTGGTTTTGGGTGAGAAAAATCACCATTTAAAAAAGTATATGAAGTGTATAATGTTTGTGTTATATTATTGTATTTGTTTGACTATATATTATTACTTCTATTGCGATTCTTGCTTTGAAAAACAAATGACATATGTAAATGATGTGTTTAGACTTGTATGATATTCCACGACTTGTTGCATAGCTTTGAAACAAAGCACATTGGGTTTGATTAGACTTTGACTTGAATCAGATTTGACTTGATATGGTTTTATAGCGACTAATCATTATGGAAGCACTTAGAAATTACTTTGTGCTCTGCAGTTTCTATAAAATTTTGCAAAGAAATCCTTAGGGGTTTCTCACTATTGTTGTGATGTATTATGTGTATATGTGCTACCATAAAAAGACTTGTTTATCGAAAATAGGCAAATTTTTAAGGATTCAAAACTGGCTCAGGCCGCACTCTTTTATAACAGTCAGCCGTGGCATTTTAAAATAGCGATCTTTTCTTTGACACCTTTTATAGCATTCTGGAAATGCTGTCTTTTCTATTAAAGAGTTAAATTGCTTTTAAATTACTTTAAATTTAAGTATTCTTCTTCGATTTTTTTATTAGTCTTTTATAACATATATTACAATATTTTAAAAAGGGTTTGGATTTTTTATGAATTTTTAATAATTAATTATGAAACATTAAAGTAAGAGGTTTATTTTTATAAATATGAAAACATGTTTTTTATGGTTTTTAAAAAAATTTATAAACTATGTATTTTTAAATGATATTTAAATGAATGTTTTAAATGATATTGCAATACCCCAAATTTTAGTTAACATTATTCATGATATTTAATTGGATGTATTAAATAAGAATGATATAAATAGTTAAGGGGATGAGATTTGATAACTTAATAAGGTCGAGTCATAATTAATCTAGTAGGCAAGATTATTTTTAGTTTAATAAAAGAAATATTTCATGAGAATGGTAAACTGGGAAATAGACTTACCCTTTACCTTAAGCCCTCTTTCCCTCATTTCATTCTCGCTTTATTCATTCACAAAATAATCAAAGAAAGAAGAAAAGGAGGTCATCCATAATCGAAGGAGGAAATCATGAAATCAAGGGGAAGAAGCTTAGGGAAACTAAAGCTATATCAAATCTCAACTCCAACATTTAAATCTAAGGTAAATAATACAAGATCCATCTCTTTTGATTGTTTTAGAATTTGGTAATGGATAGTACCTAAATGATTATTGTTTTTTTTTGCCAAGATATGGTAGTATAATCATTGTTTGGATAGAATAATGATTTATGAAATTAATTAAGTGGGTTTTAAGAGTAAACCTAAGTTTTAATCTCCAATAGCATTGATTTTGTGGTATATTGAGTGAAACATTATTTGAAGATGTTTTTAAATTTCATAACTTTTCAAATCAAATTGAATATTTTATGAATTTCCTAAGGAGAAATTTGGGTTAAATTTGGGTTTTAATTATTAAAAATAATTTAATATGGTGTTTGGTCCCAAAAATTTTATATGATAAAGAATATGGTGTTTTGGAATTCCTATGAATTTTTTGGATTTATTCCAAGTAATTTCGAGTTACTGTGAATTTAATATGCTGGAAAAGTATTTAAAAGGGTAATTAATTAAAGATGTTAATTAACTAGTCTGATTAATGTTTTGGGACTTTGGAAATTGAGTATGTCAAAATTTTGAAAATATTTGAGTAAAGAATTTTATTATCCAATAGAAATTTGAGAAAAATTAGATTTGGTGAAAAGTGTTTGCTTTTAATAGAAATACTAAATCAGTTTTTAGGTTTATCATAATAATGCCATGTAACATCCCTCATTTGGAGGCCCAATACTAACCGTTACAAATATTGCGGTCATTCATAGTTATAATTCTCGGTAACCAAATGCGGTAATGTTAGATATATTGATATACTAGAAATGCATGGATATGAAAAAAAATAAACTCAGTTTAAAAAAATTCATTTCATGTCAGGTTCATTACATATTCCCATACGTAAGGCTCGTTCAGAGAAATTACAATTTATTACAAAATACGCCAAGGGTGGCATATGAAGATGCCCCCTTGGTTGATCAGAGTCTAAATATAGGCACTAAACAACTTTGTCGCTGCATCCAATAACACAGTGGAATCAAACAGAAAGAACTCCTAATAACTAGCTTGCCTCCTGCACGTCTCTGGAAGATTATTCGCCTAAGGAGAACCTGAAAAACTTAACTCTCAAACTACTCAAAATCAATTGAGCACCCGAGAGTTTAAGGGGAAACATAAACTTCGAGTCAGAAGAAAAGTTTGGTGTGAATAATAACATACCATCTCGAACCATATAGATATCTAGTGAGACCACGCTGCTTAGCGGAACGGGTTTTCCCCTCACTAGTATCTTAACCCAATTTATAATTACCATATACTATGCACCAGCGTCCACAATAGTTAAGCCATAACATAATAAAATGTATCGTGATGATATGCAAACTTGCAACATGCTCTGGATTTCCCATCCGCATTTACGTGACTATCTGTTTCAAGTTATAGTTTCTAGAGTCACTATTAACCTATTAGTTTTTATGGGCTGACTAATAACATGTTTCAAGCTTATGAACTATCTATCCGGTTACATAGTTTTCGTGGGATCACTAAGAACCTACTGGTATCTACCAACAACATTATCCAAACATAGTTTTTATGGGCTTATTATGAACCAGCTAGATTCTCCAATAACATCATGTATCATAGTTTTCATGGGCTGACTATGAACATATTGATCTTTATCATTAACTTGTTCCAAACGTAGGTTTCACAGGATCCTTAAGAACCTATTGGCCCCTGCCAATAACAATTTCCATAACATAGTTTTTATGGGCTTATTAAGAACCTATCTAAACCAATGATCTTTAATCAGCTTTAGGTTTCCTATATTCTGGTCCACTAACCTCCTGGATGTAATTCTACTCACACAGGAGTTAATCCAAAGTATATTCACTACTGGTCAACCTAACCAGTTATTCTGCCTTAACACCCCAAAATGCTGTTATGGGTTGCTTATGAAGTGAATTTGATTACAAAAGCATACATTTTAACTGGTTAAAACATAACCATATAAACATCCTTGGTTTAATTTCTTGTAATCATTTTCTACTAAAACATGGTTAATACCCTTAACCCTTATATGTATGTATATATATAATCCTCTATAAGGAAAACTTCCTCTAAAATTTTAAAATTTTAAATTTCATTTCAAAACTCTTTTACATTTGCCATGGGTTTACCTTTTAAAAATGAGTTTGCGTTTTCTTGTTCGAAAGCTAAGGCTTTTGACTAGATCCTTCAGATCATTATGACATCATGAGTTACCCTCCGTCACTCTCCCTTTCGAAAGCATTATTTAAAATCTTAGACCTTTTCTTTTGAAACCATTAACAATATACCTTCGAAAGCTCGAAAGCATTGGAGACCTTCCTTTCAAAACACTATAAACATACCTTTTGAAGGCATTTGGTTTGAGTAAGAATTTACGGAAGCATAGCTTCGAAAACATTTGAAAGTATCTCTTTTGAAATCATTGGGTTTAACGTTAAATGTAACTACTGGGTAAAAGAGAACAAAAGCAAAAGTGTCCCTTTCAAAAGCATTGATCTTGAGTAAAAGAATTGAGGAAGAGAATAGCTTCGAAGCCAACCTTTCGAAACCATTGCCTCTAAAACTCTTATTAAAAGTGGCTAAAGCAAAACCTTTCAAAAGCATTAAAGAAGCGCCTTAAAATTTTAAAGAACGAAAGCTTCGCTTTTGAATACTACGAAGAAAAGTGGCCTCTAACTGATTTGAAAGGTATGAATGCGGCAACTAGGTATCGAATAGGTTCGAAAGTGGCACCTATTTCGAAAGCTTCTATAAAACAAAGGAAAGTTGATTGATTCGAAGGCTAATAAAAGTAACTTCAACCCCTTCGAAAGCATCTTTTAAAAACAAAGGAAAGTAATGGATTCAAAAGCTTGTAAGATTGGCTTCAACCCCTTCGACATCATGCATTGGACATAGTCCCTTCCACCTTTCTCCAATATACTACATATCAATTGCTTGATACCATGGGCATTGTTTTCGAATGGGTGCAAAAGGCCTACTAGGCATGGTGATGGAAGCAAGCAAATGGAAGTGGCGAAGTTCTAATTCGAAACAAAACTGATTTTTTTGCCTTTCAAAGTAATTTCGTTTTTACCTAAATTGCTTAATTTGTCAAAATATGATTAGTTGCTAATTATTTATAAAAATTCTTTTCTAAAAGGCTATCAAATTCAAAAATTAAAAAATGAATTCATTTTAACAAATCAGCCCTTCCCCTTAATAACATTTAAAACATTTAAGTCGTTTAGCTTAAATAATCTAGTCTAATAACCATAGTAAAACACTTAGAAAAAATCCCTAAAAATCAAAATTATTCACTTTAATATGTTTTCTAACACATATAAATTTTAGACCTGAAAACCCTACTTAATTGCCTTAAATAATTTAAACCCAAAATTAACCATTTCTTTCATTCAAAATTCATAATACATTATTCATAGCTTGGAATATTATGAAAATTCAAACTCTACTCCAAAATAATGCATGACATATTCAAACATCATGGCATTTGGAAATCAATTTGCACGATTTTAATCTTAAAACCAAATTATATTATCCTACAAAAATCCTTATTTAAATTGCAACATGGCATATAAATCATAGCATATCATCCAATCGTATGGTTTTAAACCTTAAACCTGAATTAAAATGTTCAAGAAGAATTATATGAGATGGTTAGATGATTATTCACTTTGTTTGGATAAGCTTGAGATTTGTTCTTCACTTTAATCTTCTTAGCTTGAATCTTAGCCTCTAATTGATTTTTGAGCTCCTCTTCTTCTAGGGTTATAGCCGGCCTTATTTTTTTTGTTTATGTTTTTTTGTTAGTATGTAATAAGAATGGAAAAAGGCTATAAGGGTTTTAGGGGTTATGGGGTTCAGCTATTCCCACATTACCCTTGCCAAATTCTCTTAAGTATCTAACTTATAAATCCATTTAGCTAAGGCACGACCCTAATTAGATCTCAAATCTCAATTCCCATATCACTCTAGTCTCTACATTATTATATTTAATTTATCTAATTAGATCTTCTAAAAAATTCTATTTAAAATTAGGGGTGTTGCAGGTTCTCCTCCTTAAAGAATTTCATCCTTAAAATCCGGCAACGATTAGATACTAAGCATAGAAATCATATATAACATATTCTAACTACCATACTAGCCTACCTGACTAGGAAATAGTCTATATAAGTAAATTTAGAATATACCCTCAAAGCAGATCAAGATAAGTATCTCTAATCATGTCTTCTATCTCCCAAGTACGGTCCTTCTCATTGTTGCTCCACTGAACTTTCACCGACTTGACTATCTTGTTTCTTAACCTCTTCTCATCTCTCTCTATAACCCGAACTTGTTGCCTAACAAGGTTAGATCTAGTTCTACTATTAAGTCCTCCAATGCAGTCGAAGAAATGGTAGTCTCTGGATCATGCACATACTTACGAAGATGAGGCATATGAAACACATTATAGACACCTACCAAACTACTCGGCGGCTATACTCTGTGTGCGAGCTTTCCGATCCGCTCTATAACTGCGAACGGTCCAACATATCTCGATGGCAGTTTCCCTGACTTCCCGAATAGTACCACACCCTTCATCGGTGATACATCAATAAAAACCCTATCTCCAACTGAGAAGTCTAGATCCATATGCCTATTACCTATGTAATTCTTTTGTCTAGACTGAGCTTCCTTCATCCTACCTCGGATCAACTCAACCTTCTTTGTTGCATCTCTTACCAGATCTAAACTTAAGGCTAATCCTCCAGTTTCCAACCAACATGCTAGTGACTTGCATGGCCTTCCATGCAAAGCTTCTAAAGGCACCATTTCTACAATAGTCTGTTAACTGTTATTATATAAAAACTCAACGAAGTGTAGGTGATCTTCCCATGATCCACCAGAATTTAGCACACAAGCTCTTAGCAAATTCTCGAGTACCTTGTTGACTCTCTCTACCTCCCCTTCTGTCTGAGGGTTATAAGCAGTACTTATCTTGAGCTAGGCACCTAACACATCCTGTAGACTATTCCAAAACTCACTACTAAATAAAGTTTCTCTATCACTAACTATACTACTAGGAATTCCATGTAGTCTAATTATATTCTTCATAAGCAACTTAGCTAAAACAGGTGCCGTCCTGGTTGATTTGACTGAAATGAAATGGGCACTCTTGGTCAACTTGTCCACTTTAACCCATATACTTTCATTTCCTCGATTCAATCTTGTCAACTCGTCTATAAAATCCATGGATATTGAATCTCATTTCCAAATTGGTATCTCCAAAGGTTGAAGCAACCTACTCGGCTTCTGATGTTTAGCCTTCACTTGTTGACAATATACACACTGCATTACCTACAAACCAACATCCTTCTTTGTACCTTCCTAGTAGAAACTCCTTTTCATGTCTTGATATATCGTGGTTCCCACCAGTTGAATCGTATATTTTGATCGATGACATTCTCTAAGAACTTCTCTCCTTAAGTCCCCAACATTCAACACACACAACCGTTCCTTCTTTCTCAACCATCCCCATCGGTCAAGACTAATTTTTTTTAGATCATCAATCTCCAAACCAACCTCAAGCCTTTTAATCTTCTCTACTAACAGTGGATCCTCTTTCTGCTTGGAAGTTATCCTTTTGATCAGAACTGGACAAACTCCCAAGCATGATAACATGGCAATGCTCTGGTTAGAACTAGTAGTCGATCTTAACTACACACTACAATTAGTCAAAGCTTCTAGGTCCTTCCATTCTATTAACATAGCTAGCACCACAATATGATGTTTTCTGCTCAGAGCATCTGCTCCTCTATTTCCTTTTCAAGGTGTATGCTCTATGTAAAAATCATAAGCTGTTAAAAACTCTAGCCACTTATGCTGCCTCATATTCAACTCCTTTTGAGAGAATAAATACTTAATAACTTATGATCTGTGTATAACTCAAATCTCCCCCTAAGATATAATGTTTCTATACTTTCAGTGCGAAGATCACTACTGCCAATTCTAGATCGTGAGTAGGATATCTCACTTTATGCAGTCTAAGCTTCGTGAAGCATAGACAATAACTTTACCTTTCTACATCAACACTTCCCCTAATCCAGTTCAACATGCATTGGTATACACTAGCAATCCTTGATTCGTGTTTGGAACTACTAACACAGGTGCATTGGTCAATAAGTGCTTTCACTTAAGGAATGCTTCCTCATATTGTCAGACCAAATAAACTTTATGTCCTTCTTGGTTAGCTTAGTCAAAGGTGCTGCTATCCACGAGAAATCCTTAATAAAACTCTGGTAGTAACCAGCAAGCCTAAGAAAATTTTTGATCTCAGTCACTGTCTCCGGTCTCTTCCAGTTGTTAGCAGCCTCTATCTTATCAAGATCAACGGACAAACCTTTCTGTGAAACCACGTAACCAAGAATCTTAACTTCTTTATTCCAGAAATGACACTTTGAAAGCTTCGCTATCATTTGATGCTGCCTCAACATCTCAAGAACTACTCTAAGATGCACTTGATGCTCTCTTTCATCCTTAGAGTATATTAAAATGTCATCTATGAATACCAATACGAATATATTCAAGTGCTCTTAGAAAACTCGGTTCATCAAATCCATGAAGAAAGTTGGCGCATTCATTAACCCGAATGGCATCACTTACCACTCGTATGAACCATACCACTTCCGAAATGCCGTCAACGGAAATTGTCCTCTGCCACTCTTAGCTAATGGAAACTTTTCGCCAAATCCAATTGGGAAATACTCTGGCTCCATTCAACTGATCAAATCATCGATTCTCAACAGAGGATGCATGTTCTTGATCGTCTTCTCATTTAACTTACGATAGTCGATACACATTCTTAACAACCTATCTGGTTTCTCTACGAACACCGCGACTGCTCTCTAAGGTGAACTGCTTGGTCTAATAAAATTCTTTCCTTCTAAATCCACTAGCTGCACCTTCAATTCCTTCATCTCCGTAGGTGTCATCCTGTTAGATGGTCTATTTACAGCATCTGCTCCCGGCGTAAATCTATCTAAAACTCAATATCTCGCTTCGATGGTAGCCCTATGGCTGGCTCAAAAACATTTGTAGACTTTCTTACTATTAAAACCTGATTCAACTCTTCTTCTTCTTCCATTGCATTCAACAAAGCCCAAGCACTTAAATCTAACTTCTCCACCGATTATATAATTCGGTCATGACTATTGGGGTGCCTTAGCGATACTTCCCTATCTTGGAAAAATATCCTAACATCCTATTTGTCTAAACAATCCATACCCAAAATGATCCCGAAGCATACAAATCAAAAATATACAAACTGCATGCAAACTTACGACCTAACAATCCAAGTTCTAACTGGTCACCTCTCATCCCCAGAGCTGCATACTTTCCTATCGGATTCTCAATCCTCAAGGAAGCAACAAGGTATGAGAGTTCAAAACATAACTTATCCAACAAACACTGAGATATAAATGAATGCGATGTACAGGTATCTAACAGTACCCTAATTGGTATACTATGAATCAAAAGCATACCTTCTATCGCAGCCTTTCCCGTCTCAGTGGTGGTTGGTCTAGAAGATGATGGTTCCAAAGCAAAAAAAATTCCCTTGTTCGCTCTGATTGGTTCTGAACACTGATTCTTGTAACGCCCGATTTGGTCATAATTGAAGATTTCCCTCCTTTCTTATCTGCAACCTTCTTCCCTTTTATAGTTCGACATTCATGAACAAAATGTCCCTTCTTATCACACTTAAAGCAAATCAGATCAGCTTTTGCCTTCTCTGCAGCCCCTACCTTCCGAGTTCCTTTCTTGTTTGAAGAATTTCCTCTTCTTGCCCTAAGAATCCTCGGTTTTAACCTGCTTCTCCTTCCCATAAGTGGAAGCATCTCTTTATTCTAGTTGCCATCTCCACTACAACTATACATGGATCATGGAGATGTGGCATAGTTGCCACAGAAATCTTGGGTCTTAAACCTCGAATGAACTTCTCGTTTCTTTTAATAATGGTGTCAATGGTAGCATATCCATAATTGGACAACTCATCAAACTTCGTAGCATACTTAATCATCAGTATTTCACCCTGCACTAAGCCCATGAACTTTCTCGGCAATACTGACTTGTTAACTTCAGACGAGAACTCCTCTTCGAATCTCTTTCAAAACTATGTTTAAGTCAACTCTTCCTCGAGAACTCCAATGGTAACACTATTCCACCAATAAAGTGCTGCTTCATACAACTGTCACGAAGCAAGTCTTCTCTTATGCTCATCATCCAACCCCAAGTCAGCAAAAATTCTTTTACAAAGCCAATTTAATACTTCTATAGCATCTTCTGTCCCTAAAAATGGCTTCCCACAAAGACTGGTGTAATCCCTGCTCAGTTTGGCATAGTTATTGTCAATTAGGGCCATGGGATTAGCTCCTCCAACATTCACAGCATTGCCCTTGACTCGGGAAGAGGATAGCTTTGAAACCAACCTTTCGAAACCATTGCCTCCAAAACTCTTATTAAAAGTAGCTAAAACAACCCTTTTGAAAGCATTGAGAAAGCGACTTTAAAATTTAAAAGGACGAAAGCCACCCTTTCAAATACTACAATGAAAAGCAGCCTCTAACTGAATCAAAAGGTATGAATGCAGCAGCTATGTATCGAATTGGTTCAAAAGCAGCAATTATTTCGAAAGCTTCTTTAAAACAAAGACAAGCTGATTGATTTGAAGGCTAATAAAAGCGGCGTAAACCCCTTCGAAAGCATCTCTTAAAAACAAAGACGTGTAATGGATTCGAAAGCTTATAAGAATGGCTTCAACCCCTTCAAAGCATGCCTTCGACATAGTCCCTTCTACTTTTCTCTAATGCATTATGTATCAATTGCTTGATACCATGTGCATTGGTTTAAAATGAATACAAAAGGCCTACTGCGCGTGGTGATGGAAGCAAGCAAATGGAAGTGGCGAAGTTGTATTTCGAAAGAAAACTGATTTTTTTGCCTTTTAAAATAATTCCTTTTTACCTAACTTGTCAAAATATGATTGATTTCCAACTATTTATAAAAATTCTTTTCTAAAAGGCTTCCGAACTCAATAATTAACAAATGAAATTATTTTAACAAATAATCCATTCCCCTTAACAAAGCATTTAAAACATTTAAGTCCTTACACTTAATAATTTAATAGACATAGGAAAACACTTATGAAAAATCCTCAAAAATTAATGTTATTCACTTTTAATGTGCTTTATAACACATATAAATTTCAAACCCGAAAACGCTACTTAATTGCCTTAAATAATTTAAACCCAAAATTAACTATTTCTTTCATTCAAATTCATAATAAATTATCCATAACTTGGAATATTATGAAAATTCAAACTCATCTCCAAAATAATATTTTGCATAACATATTCAAACATTATGGCATTTGGAAATCAATTTGCACGATTTTAACCTTAAAATCGAGTTATATTATCCTATAAAATTCCTTGTTTAAATTATAATATAGCGTATAAATCAAAGCATATCATCATTTGTCCAATCATACGGTTTTAAACCTTAAACTCGAATTAAAACATTCAAGAAGACTTGTATGAGATGGTTTAGATTATTATTCACCTTGTTTGGATAAGGAACTTGAGATTTGTTCTTCACTTTATCTTCCTAGCTTGAATCTTAACATCTAATAGATTTTTGAGCTACTCTTCTCCTAGGGTTATGGCTGACCTTGTTTTCTTTCTTTTTTTAAGAATGCAATGAGATGGAAAAGGTTGTAATAGTTTTAGGGGTTATGAGATTAGGTTATTTCCATATTACCCTTGCTTTATTCTCTTAAGTATTTAACTTATAAGCAATTCTTACAAATCCATTTAGTTAAGGCAAGACCCTAATTAGGTCTCAAATCTCAATTCCCTTATCACTCTAGTCTCTACAGTATTCTATTTAAATTATCTAATTAAGTCTCTTGAACAATGCTATTTAGAATTAGGGGTGTTACATGCCATGCCATCACTTCGTCGCCGGCCCTATAGAAGAGTCCCGTCCATGAGTGTCGGCATTGAAGTGAAAGGAAGCATAGGATAATTACTTTAGTAGTTGTGGAATGTTTCCAAGTAGGACGAAGTCGACCTCATTGACAACTTAGGATCGATGGCATTGGCACTTCTTGATTCATCTATAAGTGATATTGCGTCTTTTCTCCCATGCCTTAACTTCACACTTATATGTTTGTGGCATAATAGCCGAAGTAAGTCAAGTGTAAAAGATGTTTAACGACGTTGATGATCTTAATGCCGCTATTCATTAGCGTCGCCAATCTTATATACCCAAGGTTTTATATTGTAGGGGGTTAGTAATGGTGCAGTGTATCATCGACGTGGCACTTCTTCCTTTTAACACTAATGAGGCTTTGTTTTTATTTAAACAAAAACTATTTTAAAATGGCAAAGCGGCCCGTGTTCGGGAGGGTCGATGACCCTATATTTTCCGCAGTTAACTCATTGTTTTGTAAGATTCTATGGTTTTGTTTTAAAAGGATTGATAGCCTATATTGTAAGAGGGTCAATTACCCTATCTTTGACAATAAGTTTATACCTAAAAGAACTTTAAATTTTTGATCTTCGACCTTGGATAGAAGTCGATAATGTCTTACTAACTCGTGAGTTATTTTATTAAAGACGAAGAGCCTTAATCCTTCTTGTCGACAATGTTGTTGACGTCAACATTGATCTATTTTAAACTATTTAATGGCGGTGTGCCATTTTTTTTATGATTTTGCTTTTAACGTTGGGGATACCAAAGTATATTCTTAATAAGTGCGACATAGATCATTTGCTGATACCACTATATGTTAGTTTAAGATATTATAGGTTTAAGGGATAAATAACCTAATTAGTGACACTAATAGACATAGGTTAAACATGTGGGTAATATGAATTAAATTATAAAATGATAGGCTCATGGTCATCTTAGGAAAACTACAGGATGTGAGATGATAGTCTACATCATGATGGAAATGGATGCTCTTTACAAGGATACTTAAGAGTTCATAGTTATCATAGGAAAACTATGGGATGTGTGATGGATAGTCCACATCAATTTTTAAATGAATGAGATATGTTTGATGGATAGTACATATAATTTAAATAGCTAAACCATTGATGATGGGTAGTCAACATGGTAGGTGATGGATAATCAAAAGAATTAATATATGTGAGACTAGTTGTCCATATAAGTATAAGACAGACAGTGAATGAAATTTAGATGGGTAGTCTATTAATTTGGGATGGGTAATCCAGAACATATTGCATGTCTGCATATGAATATATTACTATGTTATAACCACTATGGGTGCAAGAGAAAAGTTTATAGTTGATATGTTTTGGTTAAGATACTAATGGGGAAAATCATTCTGCTCAAAAGCGTGGTCTCACTAAATATCTATTTGTTCAAGATAGTAGGTTATTATTCACATCAGACTGTTGTTTGAACCGGTTTTTGTTTTCCCCTTAAACTCTTGGGTACTCATCTGTGTAGGTAGGGAGTAAGGGATTTCAGGTTTCCAGTTAGACGAATAAGCTACCAAAGACGTGTAGGAGGCAATCTAGTTATTAGGAGCTTTGTCTATTTTCGTCGTGTAATTAGGTGTCGTCTATTTGGATGTAATGATGAAGTTGTATAATTTCCAAGTACTTGACTTTGATCAACTAAGGGAGCATCTTCATATGTCGCTCTTGGAGTATTTTGTATAGTTATATTTCCTCTGAACCTGGAATCGCAAATGAGATTATGTAACGAATATGAAATCATATTTTAAAATGGAATGTAAAATTTATTTTTGAATTATGCTTGAATTTTTTTTATATTCATGTGCTTTTGATTATTAACATGATTAGCACAGCCGTATTTTGTCACCGAGGATAATTTTTTTTGATGACTACAGCATCCGTAGCGGTTAGTTTTGGGTCTCTAAATAAGGGATGCTACAAGTTGGTATCACAGCATAGGTTTATAATTAAAAGAAATATAAAGCTAAAGAGTTTTGACAAGTTGTTTAGGTATAAATATACCACTGTTGACATTGTTATCAAGAGGAAGAGAAGTTTATCCAGGGGTTAAGACCGATGATTGCTAGGGTAACTATGCTACATCTCTGGGATCCATCGAATGTAGTGGTGGAGATGGCTATCAGGAATGAGGAAATGCTTTAAACCTTTGGGAAGGAGAAGTCGCTGGGGAACCAGAATTCTCAAAATAAGAAGAGGAAGTTATTTAAGAAAAAGGGAGCTTAGAAGGGTGGAGCTGCCAAGAAGGGGAAAGCAAATATTGTTTACTATAAGTGTGACTAGAAGGGACATTATGCTAATAAGTGTCGTTCAGGTGACAACAAGGTGGTTGTGGGGAAGCAGAATATGAAGTGTTATAACTGTGACCAGGTGTGACGTTATAAGAACAAAAGTCCAAAAGCGGTAAAGGCAGGAAAAGGAAAGGTCATTACTTCAGAGCCATCATCATCTAAGGTAACAATAGAGGACAAGGAAAGGTTGTGATGGGAGGCATGCTTTTGATTCATAGCATATCAGTTGAAGTATTATTTAATACCGGTGCATCACATTCTTTTATCTCTCTATGTTTGGTAGATAAGTTAGACTTAAGACCATCATACCTTGTTATTTCCTTAAGGGTAGCTAATCTGATAAGAAGGCATGAAACTTTGGGGATGAGATGCGACCATTTAGAATTTGAGTTGCTAGGTTATACTTATGCCGTGATTTATTTGTGATCGACTTTATAAGTTTTGGGATCATTTTGGGTATGGATTGGTTAAGCGATTACGTTGCTAGGATATTTTAGCAGGATAGAAAAACATCATTAAGACACCCTGATAGTATTGATCTAATAGTATACTCAGTTGAGAATTTGAGTCCATAAATTTGTCGTTGTTGTGTGCCATAAAAGTGGAAGAGGAGTTGAATCGGGTTTACATTGTGAAGGAATTTGCAGATGTTTTTGAGACGGTTAAAGGACTATCACCAAAACTGTAGCGACCCGACTTTCTACTCCCAGAAAATCGCATCACTAATTAAGAAAGAAAGGGATAGAAGAAGAAAAGAAAGAGAAGAAAGAGAAAACAACACATCAGAATCTCACAGCGGAACGATTTAAATATAATATAGAACATATACATAGTATCATATACATCAGAGTACACAACTATATATCTCAATTTAGACAGTTATAACATTTCTGTCTAATACAATACAAGACATCATACAGAATAACACACAGCGGAAACCCTAACCATATATCTACACGCTGAAGCCTCCTGCTCCAAAGCTCCTCCAGAATTCGTCAAGAGAAAACCTGAATCACTTGACTACTCATATATAATATGAGTACCCAAGAGTTTAATAAAAAGGAAAATAAACACTCGGGTCAGACAGGGGTCTGGTGTGAGTAAACGGTTTAAGATTGCTTAACTTTAGAAAAACCTTTGAAAAGAAAGGTATCACGTAAGACTTCCCACACATAAACATGGAAAAGTTTTTACCTTACGCTAACCAAGACATTTGATAGGAAATCCAGTGATATTATAATAGTGTCTAGGGTTTTCAAATAAATATGAAATAGCCGAAATTGTTACATTATTAAATTCCAGCTACTAGCCACAAAAGTGGGTAATACAAACAAAACCGTAGGGTCTCGTAGGGAAAATGGGTTTCCAACAATGGCAGGGCTACTGGGGTACCGCCCGTCACAGTACGTGGCCTAGATCACCGTACCGAGGAGTACTCTCACTCCCCTACAACACAAGGCCGGGACCCTTCCTTACTGAACAGTCCCGAACAAGACCACCCCGCAGTTGGCTGCAGACCGACTGCCCACACAGCCGAAATATAAAGGGACTTCTAGACAGGGATGTATATTGCTCTCCAGTGGGAGCGACCCACGAAGCCTTGCTGCACCCCCCCTGTTTTAGCCATTCCCGGTTGATGAGGCTTGAGGCTGCGATTACCTTTATAGGAGCAATTATCTTAGAATGCTCATCGTCCGCCCGACGATGTGCTGAAAGCATTCAATCCATACAAGTTCGTTCTGTGTTCGAACGAAACCGAAGGCACTATCTCGTTGCACTCATTTTGGAATCACCCTCAGAGTCAACGACCATAACCCTTGCACTCTGATTGACCATCTCGAATCTATAAGCACTATTCCGTCAAACTCATTACGGAATCACCCCCAGAGTTATACTGACGTATAGCCCTTACACCTCGAGTCTTCACTTGCTCCACTTGGATTAACGACCTACGTTTAGTTGGAATCGATGTGGTTTTCGGATATCCAAATATGGAAACCCGATCCCGGTCTCATCGAATCCAAACGCCATTTTAATGTCCAAGTTATTCTTAAGGGATTTTAAACAATAGATATTCCAGAAAATATCACTTAACATAAATGGTTGTACCATATTACACAGATAGATAAGCATCTATTATCACATGCATCTATATCACAAAGCAGCATATATATCACATTCAGATATAGCATATTCACATTATCACCCATCAATCAATGTCATCCAATAACATCCAATCATTAACTCATTCAATGATATATATCATCCAATCATTAATCATTCATAAACAAGTTTGATCCAAACTTAATTAATTTAATTAATCCTTAAATTAAATTAATCCTTACTTAAACTCTTGGATTATCTTCAATCCATTTTACTAATCATTAATTAATTACAAATTAATTAATTTACTAACACCACTTAATTATCCACTTCAATTTAATCTTCCCTGATTAATTATTACTTAATTACTTTAAGTAATTCTTACTTAATTACCATACGAATTAATCATCCTGATTAATTACTTACAAATTATACTAAGTAATTACCTTTTAATTACCTTCTAAAATTAATCAACCTTGATTAATCATTCTTTAATTATCCTGATAATTATTTCTTAATTACCTTTAGTTAATTACACCTGATTAATCACTTTTAATTAATCACATTGATTAATTACTTTTAGTTAATCATATTTAATTAATTACTTTCAATTAATCACCTTTGATTAATTACTTTAATTACATTTTAGTAATTAAAACTTAAATTTAAACTAATTATTCTTAAATTATAAATTAATAATTAATTAATTATTTTCCTTAATTAATGATTACTTCATTAATTAAATTTCTCTTTAATTAATTACCACTTGATTAATTACTCTTAATCCTTTATTAATTAACCATTAGTTAAATAATTTAAACCTTTAATTAATATTAATCAATCCTTTAATTAATAACACAAGTGATTAACTCTAAATCACATTACTTAATTACTTTTCATAAAGTTATTATCTTTTACTTAATTACCTCTAGTAATTAACAACTTAATTACTTCCCAAAGTAATTATATTAGATTAACTCATAAGTGATTATCTAGATTAATCACAAATTAATTATTTAATTAATTATTTAACTTAATCATTTAAGTTTAATTAAATGATTCTTAACTTACTATATTATAAAAATTCTTAATTAAGAAAACATTATCTAAATTAATTCATCTATATTAACCAATAACATTTGATTTATAATAATAAGTGAATTATCTTAATTATTCGCACAATTCTCTTTATCTTTAAAGAATCAAAATCCTAGTTTACATAAGTTAAAAATTGATTATCAAATTTCAAATCATAAACTTATTTAAAATAAATTATGTTCGAAATCAATTAGAATTAAAATAGTTTTTATCATTCAAATAAAACCTGGAACTTTCCCAAAGTTATTAAATAAAATTTCTTACAAACTTCATTATTAAAATTCTACTTATTTTGTTTAAAATTTTCATATATTTCAAAATAAAAGAACTTTGTTTAAAACTTAACATTAAATAAATTTAGTTTTATAATTAATACTTGTTTAACCTTGAGTTTTAAAACTTTAATTAATTACCAAAAAATCAAGTTCCTTTGTTTTAAACTTTTAATAACATTGCAGCTAAAAATTTAAAACTTCATTGAACCAAACTAACACAATATTCAATGACTCGAGCAATCTATAGCAACTCACGCGACAACCCGAGCAAACTACACAAAAACCCAGAGACTTCCCCGAGTTTCCCCTACCTACCCCCTGCTTCGAGCCAGAACGACAAAAACACGGAGCATACTTCGATTTCCCCTCAACTTCTCTCTAGAACCCCTTCAGATGCACAAGGCCGTGCACATCAACGTGCACGACCACGCCGGTCAACGGCGAACCCACCTCATGCCTCCGACAAGTCTTCCTTAGGCATTGCAACAACCAACAGAACCCAGAAAATAAAACTTCGATCGAAAACGAAATTTTACTATCGAACCAAAATGTCAGAACCCATCAACCAACAAAAATCTACGACGTCGACGAACCACCACCCGAAACGCCACGCCGTTCTCACCCCAGCTTTGCCACGTCCTCCCTAACCTTCAGCAACCACCCCGATCGCCTCCAGTAACCTCACGATGTCGCGAAACCATAATGAACATGTTGACACAATACAGGGTATAAAACCCTACTCTGATCAATTCCGGCCATCTCGATAATAAATAAAATCCCAATCTATTTTTCCAACAATCAACGACACTCTCTCGACCATCATGCTCAATATCGACGCATAGATCGTCGTCGATCGTCGCCAATTTACCAATTTGCCCAAAACTAATATACCCAGATTTCAATCCAAATATCAATCTAAAAATCATGATTCATACCTTAAAAATCATGATTTTCAATATGTAATCCAATTATGAAATCAAAACTTAATATTGATTTAATAAATTTTTGACCCAATTTATATTTTACTGTAAATTCAAGTATTTAGAATCATTTATTCACTTCAATAACTCGTAATTGTTTCTAGATGATAGTTTACTTGAATTCAAACAACTTCTATTTACAATTCAAGTTCGAATTCGAATTCAAGAACAAGTTATTGAATTTATTATAAAACTTTAAACCTTTGTTTTGCACAGAGTATATACTTTAACCTTTCATGAAAATCCATTATTCATAATTCAAACTTGAATCTAATTTAAATCAACTACTACAGATAACATCATGATATAATCACAATAACAAGTGGAATCCCAGTTTGAACTGTTTTTAAAAAAAAATCATTTACTCACCTTTTATTGCAGAGAACAGAACTGCATTTTTCCAGGCTTCAATTTATCTTGCATGTTCTTGAATTCCTTCTGCATGTAGATGAACCCTCTGAATTGTTTGATTCCAGAATTACTTGAATTGCTTGAATTATTCCAGTTGCTTGCCTCTAATTTCATTTGAGAATCTTGCATTGAATTATCCTCTGTTTGAATTTCTAGATTTTACAGTTTTTTTGCATTTGTTTCTTTTGATCTTTATTTGATTTGTTTTGATTTACATTTTTCTTTTCAGATTTGTATTCATCTTTGTGAAATGAAGAGAAAGATTTGCTGGAGAATAAAATCTTTCTTTTTATTATTTACAATTTAATTAAAACTTAATTACTAAAGAGAATGACATGTGTCTCTTAAATGTTTATATTCTTACAAATGTAACTTACATAATTTAATATACTTACAAGTGTTATTTTATTTTTTTATAATTTATTTTAAATTTTGCATGTAATATGTATATGTAATTATGTAATATGAAAATGTGTGCTTAAACAAATCTTAAGATTTTAATGAATATAAAAGTAATTTCATGTTAACAATTATTAACAAATAACTTATGCCTTTTTATTCAATTTATATAACATATGTTTATAAGCTTAAGATATCTATTTTAATTCTTTATATAGAAATTTTAAAACAATTTATCTTATGTTAAAATTAAAATGAAAGATTATTAAAACAAATGAACTTTTATTTTAAATCTTATTTAAAAGCTTAAAGTACATATTTATCATAAATAAGGAATTAACTTTGTTATTTAAAATTTAAATCTCAATTATCAATTC
Organism: Allium cepa; assembly: GCA_030765085.1. Classification (NCBI taxonomy): domain Eukaryota; kingdom Viridiplantae; phylum Streptophyta; class Magnoliopsida; order Asparagales; family Amaryllidaceae; genus Allium; species Allium cepa. Next base: position 178,141,341 of record CM060939.1, on the reverse strand, counting down.
AAAGTCATTAAATCAAATTAACATTTCAAATTTCAAAACTATATATATATATATATATATATATATATATATATCTACAAAGTTTGGAAATACTTATTAAATTCAAATTAATACAATTCCTATTTCAAATATATATATATATATACACAAATATATATACACATTTCAAATAGAAAAATTCTAACATCAAATTTATTAATTTCCATATTAAATTTTAAAACAAATATCAAATCACAATATATACATTTATATATATCACAATTTGAATATAAAGTTTTATTACATTAAAAACTTCTTATTTACCAAACTAAATATTTCAAAAAATCAAATTATTATAAACTTCCAAAGAATTGATCTTGCCTATTTATATTGCAAAGAAAAATATTAATAGATATTAACAAATTATTATTTTCAGCCTTTGAAATAATTTTTAACTTGTCAATTTATAATATAAAATTATCAAATTAATTTAATTATTATCAAAGATTATTAAATTGATATTGCTCAAAATTCCGGGTCGTCACATTCCTCCCCCTTTAAAAGAATTTCGTCCCCAAAATTTAAAAGCAAAGATAATTTAATAACCCAGCTAAAGAATTTAAATTTAAATTAGCAATCACACAATCAATCATAGCAACCAATACACACAAACAATTTTATCTATCCAGAAAAATTCTGAATAGAACTTCCTAATATTATCTAGAGTTTCCAGATACCTATACTGGAATACTCGCTCTACAGAATCTTAATTACAATACTACCCTATTAAAACCAAGAACTCCCCCGTCTGATCCTACAAATCTAAACAAGATATCAGACTAAACTCAAAACCAGCTCAACTACCCGATCCCTTCCGAACTGCTGATTCTATCACTCAAAGAATCATACACATATTCCTCAGAGATATGTGAAATACAATGAATTCCAGCTATCCAAATTGGCAATTCAATCCTGTAGATCAAAATCAAATCTTCAGAGAACACAGGAAAACTCAAAATACCTCTGGAGCTAACTTTCCAGTTTTACCCAATCTCTTATAATTCCTTTGATTGGATAAAACCAAGTCAATATCCAAACTCTAACTGCACATTCCAAAATCTCCTCAATTCTTAACTGCATAACTCTTCGGATGCTCTGAGTCACCTCCAATATTCCTGATCAGCTTAACCCTTGTTGATTGCTCCATGAAACAACAACACCAACTCAAACCAAATCTCCAGATCCTACTCAACAAAATGGCTCTCCCAAAAATAATTTGCTGAAATCCAAAATACAACTCTATACTACAAGCATCAATGGACTTCAACCCTATATCTCATATCTGAATAGCCAAACAGTTGCACTTGACAACCTTACCTTCGAATCCAGAAAATTCCTTCATACTTGAATTTCCTGTAGAAATCCTATAATCCAAGAAAACTGCAACTTCCGGTTGCTCCATACTAGAATAACTGCCAACTGGCTTTCGTTGCACAACTCTGATCTAGAGCAGATAAGAATGCTATCGAAGAACATAAGCAAAATCTTTCTCTATACACTGTTCATCTGACTCATAAAAATCTCAGTGACCATTCCACTTGGTCAAAACATCTCAACGGAATCTTAACTAGAATAAGATGATCAATCCAAAGAATCCTGAGCTGCCTCACCAAACTCTTCTTGCTCTAAGAGTCATCCCACTACAAGGTTGAACCATCAAAATTACTCCTTAATTCCAAGTCGATAAGAAATCTCAATCTCCAATTCAGGTCAACTTCTAAATTCATCCAAAAACATCTGGAAAATCTCTGACTACTTCCATAGCTTTCACCTCTACTCGAGATGCCTCAATCTCAAACCAAAAATACTCAAAGATTCCCAAACTAATCGCAAGTCACTTTTGCGATTCCACTCAGTTCTGATTCCAATGAACTGTCTCCCCAACTAGAACAGCTTTTCCTAAATAAGATAAATCTTTCCAGAATGGTTTATCTACCAGAAACTGATAGATCACCACCAATAAATATCCTGCTCTGTTGAGCCTTCCAAAGAAAAGAATAAGCCTTCACTATCTGCCTGGTCTGCCGATAGTAGAATCCCCAAAGATTTCACAATCATCGAAGAAACAGATCCATGCTATTGCTTCCAAACTTCACTTCAATGATACTACTGAGCCAAAAGATCTTTCTTAACCAAAAGCTCCTTGAAACTCAAAACTAACATCCAATTCCACTAAAAATCCTTGAGATGAGTCGACATCTCCTCAAAGAAACTCGGCTCCAAACCAAACACCAACCACTTATCTTCTTAAGGAAAATAATTGAGACCATGTCAGAAATGAGGTAACTCATCGACCTTAGTCTCATACTTCAATAAAGATGAGACACCCTCACTTGAGATCCAGAGAATCTCTAAACATTCGAATCTTCATTGCAGTAGACATCAATGCTCTTCCAACACCATCTAAAACTGGCTCCAAAAGAAACATCTTCAGAACCATCTATGAATACTGCCTCTCATCACACAGCTATTCCTTCTTGAAGCTATCAAGATACCACCACTTGCTTCTGCTCAGCTGACAACTCAACTCTTAGAAATCTCGCTCACTTGAGAGCAAATCAACCTCACACTTCAAGAATATTCACCAATTCTTGCAAATACTTCCTCTGGACTTAAAGAAATCCTTTTACCAATCTACAAAACTTATTCGAGACGGTATTAGGTCTACAATCTCGATAAACACCTCCAACCACAACATATAAACCTCTTCCATCAGTGGTAGTTGTGTTCCACACACTCCTACCTTATCTACCTTTATAACCTATGTTGGAAAATCCGAACAGATAACCCAACAGATTAGGTAGTTATATATATATATATATATAAATATAAATTACAAGTACGCTCTCTCAAGATAGACACCTCTCCAGAGCCTAGGTATTCACTCAACCTAATGCTCTGATACCAACTGTAGCGACCCGACTTTCTACTCCCGGAAAATCGCATCACTAATTAAGAAAGAAAGAGATAGAAGAAGAAAAGAAACAGAAGAAAGAGAAAACAACACATCGGAATCTCACAGCGGAACGATTTAAATATAATATAGAACATATACATAGTATCATATACATCAGAGTACACAACTATATGTCTCAATTTAGACAGTTATAACATTTCTGTCTAATACAATATAAGACATCATACAGAATAACACACAGCGGAAACTCTCACCATATATCTACACGCTGAAGCCCCCTGCTCCAAAGCTCCTCCAGAATTCGTCAATAGAAAACCTGAATCACTTGACTACTCATATATAATATGAGTACCCAAGAGTTTAATAAAACGGAAAATAAACACTCGGGTCAGACAGGGGTCTGGTGTGAGTAAACGGTTTAAGATTGCTTAACTTTAGAAAAACCTTTGAAAAGAAAGGTATCACGTAAGACTTCCCACACATAAACATGGAAAAGTTTTTACCTTACGCTAACCAAAACATTTGATAGGAAATCCAGTGATATTATAATAGTGTCTAGGGTTTTCAAATAAATATGAAATAGCCGAAATTGTTACATTATTAAATTCCAGCTACTAGCCACAAAAGTGGGTAATACAAACAAAACCGTAGGGTCTCATAGGGAAAATGGGTTTCCAACAATGGCAGGGCTACTGGGGTACCTCCCGTCACAGTACGTGGCCTAGATCACCGTACCGAGGAGTACTCCCACTCCCCTGCAACACAAGGCCGGGACCCTTCCTTACTGAACAGTCCCGAACAAGACTACCCCGCAGTTGGCTGCAGACCAACTGCCCACACAGCCGAAATATAAAGGGACTTCTAGACAGGGATGTATCTTGCTCTCCAATGGGAGCGACCCACGAAGCCTTGCTGCACCCCCCTGTTTTAGCCATTCCCGGTTGATGAGGCTTGAGGCTGCGATTACCTTTATAGGACCAATTATCTTAGAATGCTCATCGTCCGCCCGACGATGTGCTGAAAGCATTCAATCCATACAAGTTCGTTCTGGGTTCGAACGAAACCGAAGGCACTATCTCGTTGCACTCATTTTGGAATCACCCTCAGAGTCAAGACCATAGCCCTTGCACTCTGATTCACCATCTCGAATCTATAAGCACTATTCCGTCAAACTCATTACGGAACCACCCCCAGAGTTATACTGACGTATAGCCCTTACACCTCGAGTCTTCACTTGCTCCACTTGGATTAACGACCTACGTTTAGTTGGAATCGATGTGGTTTTCGGATATCCAAATATGGAAACCCGATCCCGATCTCATCGAAACCAAACGCTATTTTAATGTCCAAGTTATTCTTAAGGGATCTTAAACAATAGATATTCCAGAAAATATCACTTAACATAAATGGTTGTACCATATTACACAGATAGATAAGCATCTATTATCACATGCATCTATATCACAAAGCAGCATATATATCACATTCAGATATAGCATATTCACATTATCACCCATCAATCAATGTCATCCAATAACATCCAATCATTAACTCATTCAATGATATATATCATCCAATCATTAATCATTCATAAACAAGTTTGATCCAAACTTAATTAATTTAATTAATCCTTAAATTAAATTAATCCTTACTTCAATTCTTGGATTATCTTCAATCCATTTTACTAATCATTAATTAATTACAAATTAATTAATTTACTAACACCATTTAATTATCCACTTCAATTTAATCTTCCCTGATTAATTATTACTTAATTACTTTAAGTAATTCTTACTTAATTACCATACTAATTAATCATCCTGATTAATTACTTACAAATTATACTAAGTAATTACCTCTTAATTACCTTCTAAAATTAATCAACCTTGATTAATTATTCTTTAATTATCCTGATAATTATTTCTTAATTACCTTTAGTTAATTACACCTGATTAATCACTTTAAATTAATCACATTGATTAATTACTTTTAAGTAATCATATTTAATTAATTACTTTCAATTAATCACCTTTGATTAATTACTTTAATTACATTTTAGTAATTAAAACTTAAATTTAAACTAATTATTCTTAAATTATAAATTAATAATTAATTAATTATTTTCCTTAATTAATGATTACTTCATTAATTAAATTTCTCTTTAATTAATTACCACTTGATTAATTACTCTTAATCCTTTATTAATTAACCATTAATTAAATAATTTAAACCTTTAATTAATATTAATCAATCCTTTAATTAATAACATAAGTGATTAACTCTAAATCACATTACTTAATTACTTTTCATAAAGTAATTATCTTTTACTTAATTACCTCTAGTAATTAACCACTTAATTACTTCCCAAAGTAATTATATTAGATTAACACATAAGTGATTATCTAGATTAATCACAAATTAATTATTTAATTAATTATTTAACTTAATCATTTAAGTTTAATTAAATGATTCTTAACTTACTATATTATAAAAATTCTTAATTAAGAAAACATTATCTAAATTAATTCATCTATATTAACCAATAACATTTGATTTATAATAATAAGTGAATTATCTTAATTATTCACACAATTCTCTTTATCTTTAAAGAATTAAAATCCTAGTTTACATAAGTTAAAAATTGATTATCAAATTTCAAATCATAAACTTATTTAAAATAAATTATGTTTGAAATCAATTAGAATTAAAATAGTTTTTATCATTCAAATAAAACCCGGAACTTTCCCAAAGTTATTAAATAAAATTTCTTACAAACTTCATTATTAAAATTCTACTTATTTTGTTTAAAATTTTCATATATTTCAAAATAAAAGAACTTTGTTTAAAACTTAACATTAAACAAATTTAGTTTTATAATTAATACTTGTTTAACCTTGAGTTTTAAAACTTTAATTAATTACCAAAAAATCAAGTTCCTTTGTTTTAAACTTTTAATAACATTACAGCTAAAAATTTAAAACTTCATTGAACCAAACTAACACAATATTCAATGACTCGAGCAATCTACAGCAACTCACGCGACAACCCGAGCAAACTACACAAAAACCCAGAGACTTCCCCGAGTTTCCCCTACCTACCCCCCTGCTTCGAGCCAGAACGACAAAAGCACGGAGCATACTTCGAGTTCCCCTCAACTTCTCTCTAGAACCCCTTCAGATGCACAAGGCCGTGCACATCAACGTGCACGACCACGCCGGTCAACGGCGATCCCCCCTCATGCCTCCGACAAGTCGTCCTCAGGCACTGCAACAACCAACAGAACCCAGAAAATAAAACTTCGATCGAAAACGAAATTTTACTATCGAACCAAAATGTCAGAACCCATCAACCAACAAAAATCTACGACGCCGACGAACCACCACCCATCAACCATGATGAACATGTTGACACAATACAGGGTATAAAACCCTACTCTGATCAATTCCGGCCATCTCGATAATAAATAAAATCCCAATCTATTTTTCCAACAATCAACGACACTCTCTCGACCATCATGCTTAATATCGACGCATAGATGGCCGTCGATCGTCGCCAATTTACCAATTTGCCCAAAACTAATATACCCAGATTTCAATCCAAATATCAATCTAAAAATCATGATTCATACCTTAAAAATCATGATTTTCAATATGTAATCCAATTATGAAATCAAAACTTAATATTGATTTAATAAATTTTTGACCCAATTTATATTTTACTGTAAATTCAAGTATTTAGAATCATTTATTCACTTCAATAACTCGTAATTGTTTCTAGATGATAGTTTACTTGAATTCAAACAACTTCTATTTACAATTCAAGTTCGAATTCGAATTCAAGAATAAGTTATTGAATTTATTATAAAACTTTAAACCTTTGTTTTGCACAGAGTATATACTTTAATCTTTCATGAAAATCCATTATTCATAATTCAAACTTGAATCTAATTTAAATCAACTACTACAGATAACATCATGATATAATCACAATAACAAGTGGAATCCCAGTTTGAACTGTTTTTAAAAAAAAATCATTTACTCACCTTTTATTGCAGAGAACAGAACTGCATTTTTCCAGGCTTCAATTTATCTTGCATGTTCTTGAATTCCTTCTGCATGTAGATGAACCCTCTGAATTGTTTGATTCCAGAATTACTTGAATTGCTTGAATTATTCCAGTTGCTTGCCTCTAATTTCATTTGAGAATCTTGCATTGAATTATCCTCTGTTTGAATTTCCAGATTTTACAGTTTTTCTGCATTTGTTTCTTTTGATCTTTATTTGATTTGTTTTGATTTACATTTTTCTTTTCAGATTTGTATTCATCTTTGTGAAATGAAGAGAAAGATTTGCTGGAGAATAAAATCTTTCTTTTTATTATTTACAATTTAATTTAAAACTTAATTACTAAAGAGAATGACATGTGTCTCTTAAATGTTTATATTCTTACAAATGCAACTTACATAATTTAATATACTTACAAGTGTTATTTTATTTTTTTATAATTTATTTTAAATTTTGCATGTAATATGTATATGTAATTATGTAATATGAAAATGTGTACTTAAACAAATGTTAAGATTTTAATGAATATAAAAGTAATTTCATGTTAACAATTATTAACAAATAACTTATGCCTTTTTTATTCAATTTATATAACATATGTTTATAAGCTTAAGATATCTATTTTAATTCTTTATATAGAAATTTTAAAACAATTTATCTTATGTTAATATTAAAATGAAAGATTATTAAAACAAATGAACTTTTATTTTAAATCTTATTTAAAAGCTTAAAGTACATATTTATCATAAATAAGGAATTAACTTTGTTATTTAAAATTTAAATCTCAATTATCAATTCAAAGTCATTAAATCAAATTAACATTTCAAATTTCAAAACTATATATATATCTACAAAGTTTGGAAATACTTATTAAATTCAAATTAATACAACTCCTATTTCAAATATATATATATATATACACAAATATATATACACATTTCAAATAGAAAAATTCTAACATCAAATTTATTAATTTCCATATTAAATTTTAAAACAAATATCAAATCACAATATATACATTTATATATATCACAATTTGAATATAAAGTTTTATTACATTAAAAACTTCTTATTTACCAAACTAAATATTTCAAAAAATCAAATTACTATAAACTTCCAAAGAATTGATCTTGCCTATTTATATTGCAAAGAAAAATATTAATAGATATTAACAAATTATTATTTTCAGCCTTTGAAATAATTTTTAACTTGTCAATTTATAATATAAAATTATCAAATCAATTTAATTATTATCAAAGATTATTAAATTGATATTGCTTAAAATTCTGGGTCGTCACAAAAACGAGCTATCGAGTTTCTTTTATATCTTGTAACAAGAGCTAAACCTATTAGTGGACCACTAGCAGAATGACACCTACTGAGATGAAAGAGCTAAAGGTCCAACTAGTGGACTTAGAAGGATAGAGTTTTATTAGACCAAGTCATCCGCCTTAAGGAGCGACAATGGTATTCATGAAAAAACGGATAGGTCATCAAAATTGCGTATCGATTATCGTAAATTGAATGAAAAGACGATAAATAATTAATATCCTCTGTCAAGAATTAATGATTTATTTTATCAATTGAGTGGAGCCAAAGTGTTTTCCCAACTGGATTTGGCAACGGGTTCCATCAATTGTGAGTGGAGGAGGATGCCATTCGGATTAACTAATGCACCAGCTTTCTTTGTGGATTTGATGAACAGAATTTTCTGAGAACTCTTGGATATGTTCGTATTGGTATTCATTGATGACATACTAATATATTCTAAGGATGAATGTGATCATGAGACTCATGTTAGAGTAGTGGTTGAAACATTGAGGCAACATCAATTGAAAGCGAAGTTTTTGAAGCGTCATTTCTAGAAAAGAGAAGTGAAGCTTCTTGGTCATGTATTTTAAGAGAAAGGGCTGTCAGTGGATCCGATTAAGATTAAAGCTGTGAATAATTTGAAGAGACCAAGATGATGACTGAGATAAGGAGTTTTCTTGGATTAGCTCGCTATTACCGAAGATTTATCAAGATTTCTCGTGGATAGCAGCACCCCCGATTAAACTAATTAGAAAGGACGTGAAATTTATTTGGTTCGATAAATGTAAGGGAACATTCCTTGAGTTGAAGCATTTATTGACCAATGCGCCCATTTTAGTTGTTCTATATAGGAATCAGGATTTGGTGTTGTATATGAATATCTGTAGAACATAATTAGGAGCTGTATTGACGCAGAGGGGTAAAGTAATTACCTATGCATCTTGGTATCTAAGACCACGTGTAGTGAGATATCCGACGCATGATTTGGAGTTGGCAATAGTGATTTTCGCATTGAAAGTATGGAGACACTACCTCTTAGGAGAATGATTTGAGTTAATATACGGATTATAAATCTTTAAGGTATTTATTCTCTCAGAAAGAGTTGAATATGAGACAACAGAGGTGGCTAGAGTTCTTACCAGCTTATGATTTTGGTATTGAGTATACACCGGGGAAAGAAAATAAAGTTGCAGACGCTGTAGGATCGATTTCACCCTAGAGGGTGTGAATAGGGTGATACTAATAATTATAAAAATTTAATGCGGAAATATATAAAATAATTGCAGCACTGACAATAGCAGAATAATAGCAGCACAAATAATAAGAGAATATTAAAAGCAGAAATAGAATAACATAGATTTATCTAGCTTCGGCAAAACCCTACATACGTGGTGGCCTCAGGGTTTTTACTAGAAATTAGGTAGTTAGACACTCACACACGTCAACTTTCGATACATGCTATCAACTAACCTAACTCTATGCTCAAAACTCTACCACAACACACCCACTGAGTTGCGAATTCTCGAACTACACCATCGTAGTTCGTCCCCTAGTCACACGACTAGAATTTACAAAAGTTTAAAAGAAAAACACAAATTAAAAACAACTAAAACAATAAAAACCCTAGTTTAAAAATAAAGGCCCAAAAACAATTAAAGATGCCGGCCGAAAAATAAATAAAGTGATAATAAAGTTTCCCCTTCTCTTTGTTTATTATCGGTCGGTTACTTTTGCTTTCGTTCTTTACTTCGTTCCTCTTTCAAAATTTTGGGGTTTCTGGAATTTGTTGAAGTCGCCAACTTAAGTTGTTGATTGAATGATGAACTATCTGCAGTTTTCTTCGTCAATCAATTTGTCACTTTGATTCGCAAACGGTTGCTTCAATAAGTCAAGTTCAAATTGAATTGGTATGTGATTTTTCTTTATTTCTTTCATTGATATGCTTGGACTCGATGATTTTTATTTTCCAATGATGATTGGGTTTAAATAGGGTTCAATTACCTTTATTATCGTTCGAATATATTTTTGAATTCGTCTGTTACTTTTTGCTGCGCCGTTCGATTTTGCTTGGTTGCTTGTGACTTATCCTAACTAGTTCACTTCCTGATGTGCTATGCTTGATTACCAAGGCTTTGATTCTAACTTGTTCATTATTTACTTGCGTTAGTCGGTTTCCTCTTTTTCCCTATAATTTCATCACCACGGCTTTGATTCTCTGGCATTTAAACTTGACTTTGGTTCCGTTCTTTATTCCCTTTGACGTCGGCATTAATTTTTGATAATCTGGATTGGTAACACTTGTTTAGTTTACTGTAAATATATATATATATATATATATATATATATATATCCCTCTGTTTGAAATATTTTGACCCATGACTTGTTTGGTTTTTGATTTTTCATTTATATGTGTTATCATCTAGCTTTGATACGTTCGACGTGTGTGTTCATGCCTGTAGCATTTTCGACCCGATGCTTGTTGTGTGATATTAGTCTGGGTTGCGTTGCTTGCATATCCATTACTAGTTGTATCACCATATATGTACATACATACATATATATGTGTGTGTGTGTGTTGTTGCAGTTTGGTTTGATATTGACTCTAGTTGTTGCTTTGTACTTGTAGTATATAGCTTGCCATTGATTGTGATTTACTCGAGTCTGATCTGCGTTTGCGTTGCTTTGAGCCATGTGTGTCATCATATAGTCTGCTTTGGAACTTGTTGATAGTTTGAAGTTGGTCTGACCAGTTCATTGCATTCATGTGAGCTTCAAGTGCTCCTTTGAGTAGTCCTGTAATCCACTCTGTTACACACATGTAGTTTGCTTTGTAGCCATCATGCTTTCACATATGCATATGTTTTGTTATACTGGTGCACTTGATGTCTTCACTTATGCATGTCACTTTACATTTTGTTTTCACTTGAATATGGTTTGGAGCTTGTAGTTTGCATTGCAATATGTGACATGCTTTGTATTTGAGGTGTTGATCCACTTGGTTGAACGTATGTTGTGTTCAATTGAAAGTTTTGCATTGCTTTGTTTCCAGTTCTGGTGCACATGCCTGAATCTCTGGTTTTCACTACACATGTATATCAGTTTGGTTGAGCCTTTTGTTTTGTGTTGCTCCTGTACTTCATGGTTGATTTGGGTCTGGTCTTGTTTCACTTCACTGTTCACTGGTCTTTGATCTGGTGGTCTTTCCAATCAAGCAGTTTGCTTGCATATTGAACTGCTTCCATTGTATTCATGTTCTTGTGTCCGACCATATGTGTTTGCACTGAGTTGTTGCTTTGAGCTAGTTGCATGTGTTGCCAGATCTCTACTTTGTTGTCTTCATTTTGCCTTGCTCATCGATCTGGTTTTATTTAAAGCTTCATAAAGTCACAACTGTGCAGTCTGCACTTGTTTCATACATATCACTGTATGGTATATACTTTTGAATCAGGTTCCATATCTGACCACGCTTCATTGTTTTCTTTTACCATTATATATACTTGTTTTTATCTTTGTTCACTGCATGGTGATTCGTGTGTACTTGTCATTTTTCAAACTACTGTGTTGATGTTCATCTCCACTTGTATACATACGTAAATGTATGTATATATGTGTGTGTGTTCACTTCAGTTGCATCCCATTATTTACTGTATTTTGGAGTAGAATGTTTGAAGTCTAGGCTGCATTGTACTTGAGGTTGAATGGTTGAATCGTTTTCATGTATACTCTCACTGAATTTTTGTTCGAGGCTTGTTTTATGTTGGTTTTTTGGATTCTAATACTCGACAATTTTGTGGTGTTTTTGTATTGCACCTGAGTTGAACCTAACTTCTGCTGGGGTTTGACCTTGTGCTCGTATCATGACTTTATTTGTATTGCACTTGAGTTGGACTTAGCTTTTGATTGGGTTTGACCTTGTGCTCTCTTGTCCCTACAGTTTTATTAAGTGTATATCGGTGTGCACGGCCTTGTGGCATGTACGGTGATACACTGTGCATGTCACAAGCTATTAATGTATGATGAATTCAAAAACAAATATGATGATGAACAACCCAAATAACTAAGGAAAATAACATTTTCAAAATACACATTTTATTTTACACTGCACAAATATTTCTTTTTCAATTTTACCGCGTCAATGTTTATTTTGCGGATAACTCAGATGCTAGATTTAGGCTGGAGCAGAGTCGAATATAAAATTCGAGTGAATGAGTGATGTATAGTGAGGTGAACAATGTAAAGTGTGATTTGAGATGTAATCGAATTTGCATATATATAGGGAGAGCTAAAATTTATACTATTTAAAATTGTAATAAAATATTTGTTTGAATAAAATATTTATTTGAATTTAAATTCTGTGTTATTTGTTTTATTCAGCAGATTATGTGAAAAATAAAATAGTACATTGACAAATACATTTAAATGAATATATATGTTTATTATCAGCAAACAAAAGTCATATACTTGCATATTCAACAATCTTCCCCTTTTGATGATAACAAACATATATTTAAGATTTTGAGTTTGTTAGATGTATTTGATCATTCTATTTGCTTCTCCTATTTGAATGCTCCCTCTCTACAACAATACTCCCCCTTTATATATTTATGAAAATAAATAAAAATATGCAAATGAACCTAAATGCAAATAGAAAATACAAAATAAAACATTTAACCTTTATTTTTCAAAATCTTAACTTTTCTCTCCCTCTTTTGTTATCAGCAAAAGAGTAATAGTGCTAGAAAATATAGATAAAACGATAGACATTAATACAACATTAATACCCAATTGAGTATAAATATTAAATTTCAATAAAAAATCAAACAAAAATCATAAATACTCAATTAGCTGCATATTCCACTTTAGAGTGATAGGGATGATGTAAAACCATATAGCAATGTCTATTTGTGGTGTATATATATATATATCAGAAATTTGAATTTTTACTAACCATGCATAACCGTTAGGACTTTTAAACGAGATTAGTAGTATTCCTAACTTTTTAAAATAAAAAAATGAATTCAAGCATCTTCTAACCATGCATAACCGTGAGGACTTTTAAACGGGATTAGAATCAACTTATCCATTTGATAATCAATTTTGATATGTGTTCCATATATGCATAACCATGAGGACTTTTAATGATCATGAAAGCACATAATCAAGAATTCCAAGTAATTCACCCATGCTTAACCGTGAGGACTTTTAAATGAGAGTGAATACTTTGGATGTTTTTATTGCTAAAAATAAAATGAAAACGAATAATTTCCCGTTTAAAATACCACATATTAACATAGTATATTGGATTTGGATGAGTGATGGTCGTTAGAAATATGATAGCAATAGAGATGGTCATGGAATTTTTACCCATCAAAAGTTATTATAAATCTTGTTTAAAGTTTTTAAAGAAATTTACTAAATATATTGTCTCAAGTTATAATATATGATTAATATCAACACTCGTCGCTTTTTCAATCACTATTTGTCTTTTCGATAATCAGCAAGGAGTTAGATTAGTTAATGTAGTCATTTATGATCAAATTCAAAAACAATTATAAAATCAAATTTTCTAAAAATGACTAATCTGAAACAAGGTTGGCAAAAATCTATTTTCTGGAAGGGGTTTTACAAGAAAAATGTCTGCTAATTGAAAATCAGTTGAAATGAAAAATATGCAGATATTTTTTGAAAATGTGACGCTGCTAATGAATGTCTATACATAAAACACGTTCCACTAGTAATTTTTTTTATCAACTAGATTACCGGTGTAATCTGCATCTGAATTTCTTGTTGACTCAACTTTATCATTAGATAGATATCATAGACCAAAATGTGATGTGTGCAACATATACCTTGAAATCATTTTTACAGCTTTTAAATGAAATTCATTTGAATTTGAATTGAAACCGTGCAAATAAACAAATAGTGAACATAGTGTCAGATCTAGAAGCAAATATATCCACTTGTATCATGAGTAATTATCAATTAACACCATCATTAGTCCAAACAAATCTATATGAGCTAGTTCAAAGACTTTAGAGATACTTATAGTATTTTGGCATAAAAAATAAAATTGGCCAACAATTTTGAATAAATCAGAATCAAAATCAACATTCATTTCTTTATCACACAACTGGCTAATTTAATTCAGAATATGGTGTAAATTTAATAAATCGTTCAAAATAAATGTACCTTTACCTATTTTACTTTACAATAATTTTTCATTGTTGCCCATTGTGATTCTACCACCCTTATATTAGGCTAAGGAACTTTGATTTGATGTCCATCATGTGTCTGGAATAGCCAAAATCCAGGTAACACTGTTGTTGTTCCTTAGCCTTCAACCACACTTACACGAGAAAAGAGTTTTGTGACCTATTTGTTTTTATAGGTCCATGGTTTTTAGTGGCAAAACAATTCGAAAAATACATTTGAGTAGACCCAAGAGAATTATATTTGTTCCCTTTGGCACCAAGATTTGTTTGACTTTAAGGGGTTTTATATTCATGCCTTTTGGAACCCAAATTGGTATTGTTTTCACGTATTTGGGTCTATACTAGCAATTATTGTGATTGTGTCTAGTTTTTCCACAAATCTGCACTTTGGATTGACTTGTCTAATTTTGTTTCTAAGAAGTTCAGATTGATTATATCAAAGTCTCTGTCGATTGGTACTAATAGTTTGTTTCCCTAATAGCATATTTAACGATCTTTCTCCTTTGGAAAATTTTCCTAAAGTTGTAGACAATTGTTGAACTTGTGTTTTGAGAGATTCATTTGCATTCAATAATTGAGTGCATTTTTTAATAAAATTTTCTCTTCTTGTATTTTCACTTTCTTTCAAAATCAAACTTTCATTTTCAAGCGATTTAATTTTAGTTTCTGATTTTTAAATTTCTTCTTCGAATGTTGGACGCATTTCACACTTAAGGCACCTGTATTGATAGTTTTTAACCAATTGATCAAGCTGTTTATTTAATGCTATCAAACTATCTCTTTATGATTTAATTTTAGCATATTTCTCCCTAAGTAGTTCAAACTATCCATTTACCTCATGAAAATATATAAGTAATTCCGAATGAGGAAATTTTGATACATCGCTTGGCTCGTCATCATCACTATCAGTTATATCACCTTGAAGGCACATATCTGCTTTTTCACTCTCACTGCTAGTGCTTTAATTATCATCATCAGCTTCATCCCAAGTGGCTGCAAAACTTCTCCTTTTCGGTTTCTTTCTATGCCCGAGTCGATTCTAGACAATTGGGCTTGATATAACTGGGTTTATTGCACTTGTGACAAATGATCTCCTGCTCTTCTGAGTTGTCTAGTACTTTGGCTATTCTGCTTTTCAACTGTTGATTTAGAGCTGGATTTCCATATTTATGATTTCACCTTTTGAATTTCTTTATTAACAGTGCCAGCTCAACAGCTCCACCTTCATCATCATCACTATCATCACTTTCTGTTGTTCCTTTAAGAGCTCTTGATTTCTTTCATGTATCACCTCCTTTGTGGTCTTCCTTGAATATGATTTCTAGCTCGTAAGTGGTGAGATTTCCGATGAGTTCTTCGACTTTATTCTGTTTCAATCCTTTGATTGTTGAATGGCAGTGACTTTGGCTTTAAAATTTCGTGGAAGGACTCTGAGGATTTTTGGACTATTTCCAACTTTATGTATGATTTTCTAAGAGCTTTTGATTTGTATATGATATTGGAAAGTCGTCCGTACATATCTTTGACATTTTCATCCTTGGCCATTATGAAGTTCTCGTATTCACTACTAAGCATGGCAAGGCAAGATTCTTTGACTTGAGATGTTCCTTCGTGAGTCACTTCAAGTGTGTGCCATATTTCCTACGCAGTTAGACAATGTAAGACACGCTTAAATTCAATTTGATCCACTGAAAAAATAATAGAATTCATAGCTTTAGCGTTAGCATTTTGTAATTTATTTTCTAGATCTGTCCATTGATCCATCGGTTTTTCAATTTCTTGATTATCTACAACTATAGTTGGTGCTCTATAACCCATCTCAACAATATGTAGGATCTAGATTAACCCTAGAGGGGGGGTGAATAGGGTTACAGCAAATTTTCTCGATATAAACACAGAAACAAAACGCAGAAATAAATATGCTGAAAAAGTAAATCACACACAAAATTTACCCAGCTTCGGCAACCCCTGCCTACTGCTGCATTCCCAAATTTCTATTAGAATTAAACAGTATCACGCTTACAAACACTCTACTAGACTCGCAGACATTTTCTCCCGCTCACAAACACTCTACTAGACTCGCAAACATTTGCTTCCGCTCACAAACACTCTACTAGACTCGCACACCCTGCTCCCGCCTATAGATTTTCGTTTACTCGCAAACTCTGCTCCCGCCTACAATAGAACTTTGCTTACTCGCAAACTCTGCTCCCGCCTATAGAGCTTTGCAAACTCGCACACCCTGCTCACTGAACTAATTCCAACTAGACAATCTGACACGACCTAATCCCTAGGTGGTGATTTGCAAATTCTTTGACTTAAAAAAAAACAAAAATTAACAAAAAACAAACTAAAATAGTTAAACCCTATTTATATTAAAGCCCTTTTAAACATAACACAAGGCCGACCCTATTCTCTTCTTCAATTCGTTCCTTTTTCTTTTTGTGAAAATACAGCAGCCTCTTTTGTAACTTTGTTCGTTCCTCTGTGGCGAAATTAGGGCTTGTGCTCTTTTTCTCTTTGCGATTCAAACTAGGGTTGTGCAAATTGAAGTGCCGCTCGATCTCACTTTGATGCTCTTTGATTTGCTCACGGCTCTTCAATTTGGATCGAGTTCGATTTGCGATTTCGGTACGTAATTTATCCCTTTTTTTTACTGGTTGATGCTTGAACTCGATCGTGATTCGAGCTGAATGATTTGTTCTTTGTTATGCTCGAACTCGAATAGATTTGCCGATGATGATCCTAGGGTTTATATAGGACTCGAATTCCTATTTTTGCGTTCGTATAAAATCAATTGAATTTGTCAATTTCATTATCTCGGCCACTTGATGATGCTTGAATGTTTGAGATTTATTCTGACTTTTTCATAATCGTATAAACTTGGGTTACTTGGTTGACACGGTTTAAAGTCATCGGCTTTGATTTTGACTTGTTCATATGCATGTATATTCTTGCTATCCACGGCTTTGACTCCGATCATTTTACTGTTGACTTTGGCTTGATTAGTATTATACTTCGGTCATCTCTGCAATGTTTGTGTTCATCCTGGTGAGCTTCCTCTCTGGCCATCTGTGTTGGGCATTTCTCTGGTCTCCATTTGATTGTTTTGATTTGAACTTCTGTAGTGATATGATATTACCGCAATGTGAACTGTTGTGATGGTTCCATTGTTGTATCTCTGACCTGTGCGTTCCATTCTATTTTGCATTGGTGCAGTGCTGTCATGTTGGTTCGAATTGCACTTTTAGTTGGATATGTTGGCACTGGGATATAGCTCGAACTGTTTTGCATTTAGCTCGGTTTACTGGTGCATACATGTTGCATTACATGTCTCTGATCTTTATCGGCACCGTTGTACACTTGTAGTCTGCATTTCATATGCTTACAACCTTGCTACTGTATTCATGAGTTTTGATGCTTCATGTAGCTGTTGGATCTTGCATGCTTTTCATACTGTATTGCTTCATTATGTTCTTGATAAATGCACTTCTGGTCTTTGCTTCCATCCATTTGGTTGATGTGCATGTCCTATGCAGTTGCTTACCATGTTGCATACATGTTTTCATTCACTTGAGTTCTGTACTGCTTCATCAGTTCATATTGATCTGTTTCCTGTCATGTTTGAATATAGTTGTGCACTTGCCTTCTGTCTTTGTGGTCACTTATGCAGTTTGGTCTTGCTTATGATATCTTGTAGCCTGTTGGTCTTCATGTGTCTGGTTTTGTTGCTCTGACTTGTATCACTTGATGTCTTGAGCTTCAACTGTGCTCGAGCTCGTATCACAACAAACTGCATGTTATATTTCCTGATCATGTTGGCCATTTGGTCGAGCTGTAGTATTGTTCCATGTACACTTTGACATCCATGTTCTTCACTGTGTTGATTATTGTGCATGTCACTGAGTTTGTTGTGTATACTTGTGGCTGGTGATTCATCTTTCTGCATTTGGTCTGGTTGCATGTGCACTATTTGTATTTTGATCATAGCATTCATGTGTGCATTTGAGTTGCACCTGCGTTGAATCCAGTTTTAAAACTCGGGTTTGACCTTGTGCTGAGAGTTGTGACATTTATGTTATTGCACGTGAGTTGAACCCGGCTTTTTATTTGGGTTTGACCTGTGCTCACTTGTCCCTGTAAATCAATCAAGTGTATATATCGGCGTGCACGGCCTTGTGGCATATACAGTAATACACTGTGTATGTCACAAGTTGTTCGTGTATGATGAATTCAAATTTAAATTATGACGAACAACCCAAATAACCGAGGCAAATCATATTTTCAAAAATCATGTTTCATTTTATATTGCAAAAATATTTCTTTTTCAATTTTACTGCGTTAGTTTATATTTTTGCAGATTGCTCAGATGCTGGATTCAAATTGGAATGCAGTTGAAGATAAATACGAGTGTGAGTGATATGTAGTGAGGTGAACTGTAAATATGAAATGTGATGTAATTGTAATCAAAGTTGTATAGTTATAGTGAGAGCTTGAAATTGTACTATTCAAAAATGTAATAAATATTTATTTGAATAAAATATCTGTTTGAATTCAAATTCTGTGTAATTTATTTTATTCAGCAAATATTTATTTAATCTGTGAAAAATAAAATAGTATATTATCAAATACATTTAAACGAATGTATATATGTTTATTATCATCAAACAAAAATCATATAAACGCATATTCAACATAATATTCCAAGCATCAATGGTTTTCAGAAAAAAATTTGTTCTATTTTTCCAGCAAGCATATTCACCATTGAACATTGGTAGTCTGACTTTGGATTGACCCTCAGCAAAAGCATTATTAAAAGAAGCCATTTAAAAATTTTAAATTTTTAAAACAAAAATTAGTTTTTGAAAAATCAAAATTTTAAAACAATAGTTGACTTTTTTTCCCAGCTCTGATACCACTTGCAGGATCAATTTCACCTAGAGGGGGTGAATAGGGTGATACTAATAATTATAAAAATTTAATGCGGAAGTATATAAAATAATTGGAGCACTGATAATAGTAGAATAATAACAGCACAAATAATAGCAGAATATTAAAAGCAGAAATAGAACAACATAGATTTACCCAGCTTCAGCTAAACCCTGCCTACGTGCTGCCCATAAGGTTTCTACTAGAAATTAAGTAGTCAAATGCTTACACACGTAAATTCACGACATCCGCTATCGACTAACCTAACTCTACGCTCAAAACCCTGCCACAACTCAACCACTGAGTTGCAAATTCTTGAACTACACTATCGTAGTTTGTCCCTTAGTCATACGAGTAGAATTTACAAAAGTTTAAAAGAAAAATACAAATTAATCACAACTAAAACAATAAAACCCTAGTTTAAAAATAAAGGCCCAAAAACAATTAAAGATGCCAGTCGAAAAATAAATAAAGTGATAAAAAAGTTTCCCCTTCTCTTTATTTATTATCAGCAGGTTCCTTTTGCTTTCGTTTTGTACTTCGTTCCTCTTTCAAAATTTTAGGGTTTCTGGAATTTGTTAAAGTCGTCGACTTAAGTTGTTGATTGAATGATGAACTATCTACAGTTTGCTTCGTTAATCAATTTGTCACTTTGATTTGCAAAAGGCTTCTTCAACAAGTCAATTTCAAATTGAATTGGTATGTGATTTTGTTATTTTTTCGTTGATATGCTTGAACTCGATGATTTTTATTTGCCGATGATGATTGGGTTTAAATAGGGTTCAATTTCCTTAATTATCGTTCGAATATATTTTTGAATTCGTCTGTTACCTTTTGCTCTGCTGTTCGATTTTGCTTGGTTGCTTGTGATTGATCCTGACCATTTCAATTTCTGATGTGCTATGCTTGATTACCACGGCTTTGGTTCTGACTTGTTCGTTACTTACTTACGTTAATTGGTTTCCTCTTTTTCCCTATAACTTGGTCACCACGGCTTTGATTCACTGGCATTTAAATTTGACTTTGGTTTCGTTCTTTATTCCTTTTGACTTTTGCATTAATTTTTGATAATCTGGATTGATACCACTTGTTTAATTTACCGTGTGTATATATATATATGTTTGAAATTTTTTGACCCATGTCTTGTTTGGTTTTTGATTTTTCATTTATACATGTTATCATCTAGCTTTGACTTTTTCGGTGTGTGCGTTCATGCCTGTAGCATTTTCGACCTGATGCTTGTTGTGTGATATTGGTCTGGGTTGCATTGCTTGCATATCCATAACTAGCTGTATCACCATATATGTACATACATACATATGTATGTGTGTATATGTATGTTATTGCAGTTTGGTTTGATATTGACTCTATTTGTTGCTTTGTACTTTTAGTCTGTAGCTTGCCATTAGTTGTGATTTACTCGAGTCTAATCTGTGCTTGCATTGCTTTGAGTCATGTGTGTCATCATATAGTCTACTTTGGAGCTTGTTGATAGTCTGGGTTGCTCTGACCAGTTCATTACATTCATATGAGCTTTAAGTGCTCCTTTGGGTAGTCCTGCAATCCACTCTGTTACATACATGTAGTATGCTTTGTAGCCATCATGTTTTCACATATGCATATGTTTTGATGTACTGGTGCACTTGATATCTTCACTCGTGCATGCCACTTTACATTTGGGTTTCACTTGAATCTGGTTTGGAGCTTGTAGTCCACATTGCAATATGTAACCTGCTTTGTATTTGAGGTGTTGATCCATTTGGTTGAATATATGGTGTGTTCATCTGAAAGTTTTGCATTTCTTTGTTTCCAGTTCTGGTGCACATGCCTGAATCTCTGGTTTTCACTACACATGTATATCAGTTTGATTGAGCCTTTTGTTTTGTGTTTCTCCTGTACTTTATGGTTTATTTAGGTCTGGTCTTGTTTCACTTCACCGTTCACTGGTCTTTGATCTGTTGGTCTTTTCAGTCAAGTATTTTGCTTGCGTATTGAACTTCTTCCATTGTATTCATGTTTTTGTGTCTGACCATATGTGTTTGCACCGATTTGTTACTTCGAGCTAGTTTGCATATGTTGGCAGGTCTATACTTTGTTGTCTTCATTTTGCCTTTCTCATTGATCTGGTTTTATTTGAAGCTTCATGAAGTCACAACTATGCAGTCTGCACTTGTTTCATACATATCATTGTTTGGTATATACTTTTGAATCTGGTTCCATATCTAACCACACTTCATTGTTTTCTTTGACCATCATATATATTTTTTTTATATCTTTTTCACTACATGGTGATTCGTGTGTACGTGTCATTTTTCAAACTACTGTGTTGATGTTCATCTCCGCTTATATATATACATACATAAAATAAAAAAGTAAGATCGCAAAATTATCAGAATTGAGCCACGGGAGTTGCACCATTGAGTTAATTTTCTAGACAATTTCCGTATATAGTTTGTCAAAATCCAAGCTAAAACGAAGAAGTTACGAATTAAACAAGAAATAAGAAAACGAATATAAAATATACAAGGTCAGGTCGACCCTAGGGTCGACCCTCGCCATAGCTAGATCGACCTATAGCTCAACCCCTAGCATATGTAGGTCGACCTGCATGTCGACCCACCCATGTGTGTAAACATGAATTTTGTCCAGGTTTGAACGTGATGCGTTTTTCCAATTTATTTCAATCCTATGTGTTCATGCTTCCATTCGATGGTTCCCAGCGAGCCTATGACACGGTTTACCAGATTTAATCTTCAAATCCAATGGTCTGAGATCCCTAACCATACTATAAATAAGACCCTAGGCCTAGTTATTTTTCTCATTCATATTTTCTTCTATTTGGGTTCATTGCCTGAGGTTGTACCCAATAGAATATTTTTCTAAGGAGAAGATATTTTTGATAAAAATATTTTACGCTCTAGAAGTGGATCATGGAAGACCAAAGAATAGAGCTATGGACCACGAGTGACTGTTTAGTAATTATTTTAGATTTTTAAGTAATTTAAAATAATAGGGTTCTCAATAGCTGTAATTTTTTTTGCAATTTTGAGATAATTTTTATATAAGTTATTTAAAGCTAGTTTTTAAATATCTTTTCAGTCTATTTTATTTTGCTATTTTTATTTAGCTATTTACAGTTACTTACATTTGTTTACATCTATTTTACGTTACAACTCAACCTGTAATGTTTGTTCTTCTTATTCCTTTTTACGCAAATAAAGTAATAAAAAGAGAATAATTCACAAATATGGATTAAATAGAATTAAACACTTAATTTACAGAAACTAGATGTAAAATAGGAAAGACTGTAACAAAAAGAAGATAGACTAAATTAGGAAAATTTGAGACATTTGCAAGCATGTTTATAATAAGTGGTTATAACTAAAAAGATAGAAAAGAAGAATAACAATTACAACGTAGGTTATAATTTAGCAAAAAGAACAGTAAAGGCTTATTTTAAGACTTAGATTAAGTTAATAAGCAATTAGAGCAGACAGAAGAGCCTTATTTTAAAATTTTACTCTAAGTTAATAAGCAAGAACAGAAACAGGGCGCATACCAATAGCATTCCCTTTCAGACTTGCACTGATGGTCTCACAACAGATTAGGTGAGGCTGGACATGACCCTTTTAGATTAGGATTGATGGTCTCACAATAGTTAGGTGAGGTTGGAACATGCTTGTGCTAACTAGGGTAAATAATAGGCCAATAGATAAAAGCCCAAATCGAGGGTTTTGGGCAAGGGGCGCAACTAGATTTTGTTTGTTAGGACCAGTACCGGCAGCATTCCCTTTTCAGACTAGGACCGATGGTCTCAAAAAACACTTAAGTGAGGCTAGGAAGGACCCTTTTAGACTAGGACTGATGGTCTCACAATAGATTAGGTGAGGTTGGGCACGCTTATGCTGATTATGGTAAATAAGAGGTCACAAGAGGGGGTGACAGTTAGCGAGTACCGGCGATGAACGAAGGTGCAAAATTGATTAGGGTAGATAAGTTGCTACCCGCGTTCCAAGTACTAAACATGTTTCTTTTGCTATGGGATCCACATGATGGGACTAGCTCACAGTGGCACAATAGAGATAGAGGCCGATCAACGGGTAGAATTAGGACTTCAACCTAATTAAAATAGGATTGGAATTTCAGCCTAATCATAACAGTTATCTAAGACAAGTGCAAACAATCACAATCAAAGCAAACAGTTAAGTAGAATTTTATCCTGGTTTTATCTTTCCTTTATTTCATTTTATACTAGAACTGTTGCTAAGTCTAATATCTTTATCTTCCTTAAAAATACTAGTTGTTACTTTCACTCACTAGACTTATAGTCTGACCTACTCCTCTATTTCCCCTTTTCCCCCATAGGCCAGTAGAGGAAAGGATAGTTCATTCAGATTTCTTGGAGATACATTCTAGGAGTTCTTCATGTATTCTTCTTCTTTTCAATTTTCTTTTCATTTGATTTTTGATGTACTGGTACTTATGAGAGGGATGATTATTTTATTGCACTCTGATTTTATGAGATTGAGATGTATTTTTCATAAGACATGTGTATTTGGTATTTGAGACATGTGATGTTTTTCCAGACTTGTTTTATGAAGTAATGAAGTTTAATTTTAAATGTTTTCGCTGTTATTATTTATTTGTCTAGTGAATCTTATTCTCTGTAATGTTTTAGCTATACCTATAGCACACCCATTCTTTAGTGTACCTTTTTTTGGGTATACTGAGGGGCGTGGGGTGTTTCACTTGGCATCAGAGCCTAAGGTTACTAGATTCCTAAAAACTTGATTTAAAAAGTAAAGTATTTTTCAAAGGTAACATATTTTATAAGTATTTTTCAGAAAGAAACTCCTAGAAATAGTTTTCAGGTATAAAAGAATTTTTATAAAAATCCCCTCACAGTTCAGTTCAACTTTCTTTCGAGCCTAAATTTTCTTTTCTTTGCATAGTATGGCTGACTGGTTCCGTTGAGCTACGGTACCAGAGGTGCATGGGCAAGCACCCAATACCGCACCAGTAGGTGGAGATCCCGTCATCCACTTGCAGCAGCAAATTTTTCTAAGCTATTTAAGGATTTTGCTAGTCTAGGAGGTAAAACGTTTTCCCGCATAGGGGATTTCATGGAGGCACGAGCTTGGTTAAGGATATGGAGCGGATGTTTGGGCTGTTAGGATTAAAGGACCGATAGAGAGTTCAAGTTGCATCTGGGCAGCTAAAGGGAGAGTTTAAGGAGGTCCCTAAATCAGAAAACTCTAAGAAGCAGTGGTGGAAGAATAAGAAGGATAAGGACAAGATGAAAGAAGGAGGACCTCAAAAGCGGATCAGGAAAGGTGGGAAATGTCATAGTTGTGAATTGGTTGGGCATTTTGCAAAGGACTATATGATGGGCTCGATGAAAGCGAGGTGTCACAATTATGGGCAGCCTGGACACCTTAGTAGAGCTTATCGTCAAAAGACAGGGCAGTGAGCAGGTGCACCTACAGTGTGTGTATAGGCTTTGGATGCAACACCTTTTAGTAGTGGATCGGATCGAGGTAGGAAAGTCTCTGTAGAAGGTTTGATTTGTATGTTGGATTTTCCCATTTGGACTCTTTTTGATTCTGGAGCATCCCATTCTTCTATTTCTAGTTCCTTGGTTGATTGTTTTCACTTAGATATTTCTCTAGTAGTAGACCCTATAGTAGTTTCTTACACCATTGGAGGACCGACACATTTATCCATGATTTATAGGGGTTTGAAAATTTCTATACTAGGCGAGGAGTTTGATTGCGACGCCTATGTACTGGAATTTTTGGGATATGGGATGCTTTTAGGGATGGATTGGCTATCCACTTATGGAGCGATATTAGACTGTGAGAGGAAAGTCTTCAGACTAGGGACATGCAGCGGAAGGACTCCCAAGGTTTCTTTTGACCCACAGGGGTCAGTCATGTTGAGCTTCCTTTATTCCTTTGATTCATCACTAGGAGGGATAGATTCCATTATAGTCGTTAGAGATTTCCCTAATGTTTTTGTGGAAGTTAGGGGATTACCCTCTAAGAGAGAGATCGATTTTAGGATCTATCTGAATGACAATGATAAGCTAATGGCATTGCCCGTAAGACATATGGCTCCTAGGGAGAAGAAGGAGTTAAGTAAGCAGATTGGTGAGCTATTGAAGAAAGGCTTCATGAGACTTAGCATATCTGAGTGGGGAGCGCCAGACATCTTCACTACAAAGGCGAATAGTTACCTTTGACTTTGCGTAGACTATAGAGGGTTAAATATGCTCATGAAGAAAACCCATTACCCACTTCCTTGGATAAACGATCTTTTCGATTAGTTAGTTGGCACTTCAGTATTTTCTCAGCTTGATTTAGCCATTGGATTTCATCAACTCAGGGTCGTTGACGATAGCATAGATAAGACAACATTTAGGACACCCGATGGATTCTTTGAGTGGTTGGTTATGCCGTTTGGGCTAATCAATGCCCCATCCTATTTCTTAGATTTGATGAGCCGTGTTTTTCAAAATATCCTAAACAAGTTTGTTGTAGTATTCATGGATGACATTTTGATTTTTTTTCAAAAGTATGGAAGAGCATGCTATTCATCTTGAGGAGGCTCTTCGCACACTTCGTGTTCATTTGTTGAAGGAAAAATTCTCGAAGTGCCACTTTTGGCACAAGGAGGTGCATTTCTTTGGGCATGTAGTCTCAAAAGTAAGTCTAGCTGTTGATCCCACTAAGGTAGTAGCAGTGCAAGATTAGGAGGCCCCTAAGAACGCTACCGAAGTTAGAAGCTTCCTAGGTTTGGTTGGCTATTATAGGAAGTTTATCATAGATTTCGCTAAGATTTCAGCACCACTTACTCGCCTTACTAAGAAGAATGTGGCATTCATATGGGACTTAGATTGTGAGGTTTCCTTCATGATGCTAAATAGGGCCCTTACTAGTGCACCAGTGTAAGTTTTACCCAACGGAGCTAAGCCTTTCACAGTATACACTGATGCACGTGGGATGGGTCTTGGGGTAGTGTTGATGTAAGAAGGAAGGGTAGTATGCTATGGAAGTAGACAGTTGAGAACTCACGAGAAAAACTACCCCACTCATGATTTAGAGTTAGTGCTATTGTTTTCGTGCTCAAGTCTTGGAGACATTACTTGCTAGGAGAAAGATTCGAGCTTTTCACTGACCATAAATCATTAAAGTACCTATTATCAAAAAAGGATTTAAACTTAAGGCCGCGGCGTTGGATGAAGTTTTTACATCATATGACTTTGAGTTAGCCTGCACCCCTAGTTAAGCGAACGTGATTGCGGTTGCACTAAGTAGGAAGAGAGCAATCCTTAGTCCAATGTTCACGGAGTGGAAAAACCTAGAGTTTATTTCCACCTTTGATTTTAATCCCTCTATGGACATTACCCATGGATTATTGGTAGCACTTGAGGTTAAGCCTACCCTCATAGATCAGGTTGGCTTAAGGCAGCAAGTGTATTCAAAGCTTACAGACATTTTGGATAGGACTAGTAGAGGAGAGGTCTTTAGACATCTCCAGCGTTATTCCGATGATAGTAAAGGGTGACTAAGGAGAGATGGAAGACTTTGTGCCACCCCGCAGTAGTGATTTGATGAGAGCTATTCTAAAAGAAGCACACCATTCTCGAATGACTATTCATCTGCGTGGTGATAAGATGTATAGGAACATGAAGAGAGTGTTTTATTGGAGCGGCATAAAGATGGATGCAGCAGAGTTTGTAGCCAAGTGTCTTGTATGCCAAAGAGTTTAGGTATAGTAGCAGAAGCCAGGTGGACTGCTTCAACCACTGGATGTTCCTGAATGGAAGTGGGATAGTGTTTCAATGGACTTCATAGATGGTTTACCCCGATCTAGGAAGAGGAATACCGGTATTTGGGTAATTGTAGATCGCTTGACTAAGAGCGCGCACTTCATTCTAGTCAAGAGCAAGAGGACAACACCTTATTTGGCACCCTTATATGTTCATGAGATAGTCCAACTTCATGGAGTTCCCTCTAGCATGGTGAGCTATAGAGACCCTTTCTTTACTAGCGAGTTTTGAAGAAGCTTGCAAGAGGCTTTAGGGACGTAGCTTAGATAGAGTTCAGCCTATCACCCTCAGACGGATAGCCAAACACAGAGAGTGAATAGAGTTATTAAGCATTTGTTGAGGATGCGCATTCTTGATTTTGGGGAAACATAGGAGGAGCATCTTCCTCTAATGGAGTTCGCATATAACAATAGTTTTCAAGCTAGCATTAGGATGTCACCTTTTGAAGCTCTTTATGGACGACCTTGTAAGTCGCCTTCGTGTCGGTTGGAGTCTACAGAAAGATTGCTACTTGGTCCCGATATTATTAAAGAGACATCAAATAAGATTGATTTGATCAGGAGAAGAATGAAGACCGTCCAAGATAGGCAGAAATCATATGCAGATAAGATGAGAAGGGACATTGAGTTTGACATAAGAGATTTGGTTTTCATTAAGGCATCTCTACTAAGAAAGGTAGTAAGATTTGGATCAGGTGGGAAACTTGCTCCCATATTCATAGGACCGTTCCCCATTGTGGAAGGAGTAGGGAAGATGACGTATCAGATAAAGCTACCAAAGAAGCTCATAGGAGTTCATGATGTTTTCGATGTTTCGCACTAGAGAAAATGCTTACATGACTCAGCAGAGGTAGTGGAACCTAGTCAACTTGAGTAAGATAAAGTGGAGAGAGAAGCAGTGATTCGTCGCATTCCTACCAAGATCGTTGGGCATGATATATAGAAGCTTAGGAATAAGAAAGTACATTTGGTTAAGGTGCAGTGGGGAGACAACATTGAAGGCGCTATGTGAGAGGCTGAAGAGAAAATACGTATCCCTGATTCGTATCTCGATGGTACATTTTGAATTTTCTATTTCCATCTTTAGTTTTGTATAGGTTCTTTCCTTAATTTTCTTTTGGGAGGGTAGATCTTAGGATTTAACCTATGGATGGTAGGACTGAATGTAAACATGTTACTAGAACATGTTATGTATGATGGACGCTGGTGGTTGCAAGTGTTTGCAAGTGGATGCTAATGGACACATATATATACACTAGGCACTATTATCTTATAGGGATCGGCCTAACTAGATCACTAAAGCATATGCATATTGATGTGTGTGCATTTGCATTTTTTTGTGGTTGCTATAAATGGTTGATTATCATATGGTTGTTGCGTTTGGATGATGAGTGAAGCACATATATAGAACTATTAGTTGTCTGGATACATGGCACGGACATGATTGCATAAAAAGGAGGTCGACGCGCCTAATCTTTTGCATTAGTTAGGGACATTGACACTACAATATTTGCACACACACACACACGCATATCATAAAATGCATTAGAAAACTTAAGGAAAATGGATGTAATAGATGGTGGTTGAGTATATGGTTGTAGAGTTTGGATGAAAATATTTATTTCATTCTTCCATCCAAAGAGATTTCAGGGACGAAATCCTTTAAGTAGGGGAGAATGTAACAACTTGAAATTTAAGCTATAATAATTAATTAATGAATTAATTAAATAATAAATAAGATTGTGAAATCATCAGAATTGATCCATGGGAGTTGCACCATTTTGTTCGTGGTAATTTTCCGGCCAATTTCCATATATAGTTTGTCAAAATTCGAGCTAAAACGAAGAAGTTACGAAGTAAACAAGAAATAAGAAAAAAAATACAAGGTCAGGGTCCACCCTAGGGTCGAACCTCACCACAGCTAGGTCGACCTATAGATCGACCCCCAGCATAAGTAAGTTGACCTGCATGTCGACCCACCCATGTATGTAAACGTGAATTTGTCCAGGTTCGAACATGATGTGTTTTTCTAATTTCTTTCAATCCTGTGCATCCGTGCTTCCATCCGACGGTTCCCAGCGAGCCTATAACATTGTTGCACCAGATTTAATCTTCAAATCCAACGGTCTGAGATACCTAAACTATACTATAAATAAGACCCTAGGCTTAGCTATTTTTCTCATTCAGATTTTCTCCTATTTGGGTTCATTGCCTGAGGCTGGACCCTAAATAGGATATTTTTCTAAGGAGAAGATCTTTTTGATAAAAATATTCTACGCTCTAGAAGTGGATCAAGGAAGATCAAGGAATAGATATAAGGACCATAGATGAGTGTTTAGTAATTATTTTGGAATTTTAAGTAATTTAAAATAACAAGGTTCTCAATAGTTGTAGTTTTTCTGCAATTTTGATATAGTTTTTATATAAGTTATTTATAGCTACTTTTAAAGTTCTTTTCAGTCTATTTTATTCAGCTGTTTTTATTTAGCTATTTTAGTCAGTTATTTACAATTATTTACATCTATTTTACATTAAAATTCAGCTTGTAAATGTTAGTTTCTTTTTATTCCTTTTTACTCGAATAAAATAATAAAAAGAGAATAATTTGCAAATATGGATCAAATAGAATTAAACACTAAATTTACAGAAACTAGATGTAAAATAAGAAAAACTGTAATAAAAAGAAGATAGATTAAAATAGGCAAATTTGAGACATTTGCAAGCATATTTATAACCAGTGGTTATAATTAAAAAGATAGAATAGAAGAATAACAATTATAACGTAGGTTACAATTAAGCGGAAAGAACAGTAAAGCCTTATTTTAAGACTTAGATTAAGTTAATAAGCAAACAGAACAGACAGAAGAGGCTGATTTTAAAAAATACACTAAGTTAACAAGCAAGAACAGAAATAGGGCTCATACCAATAACATTCCTTTTCAGACTTGCGTTGATGGTCTCACAATAGATTAGGTGAGGCTGGGCAGGACACTTTAAGACTAGGACTGATGGTCTCACAATAGTTAGGTGAGGTTGGGACACGCTTATGCCAACTAGGGTAAATAATGGGCCAATAGATAGAAGCCCAAATCGGAGGATTTGGGCTTCTATTTATTGGTGCAACTAGATTTTGTTTGTTAGGACCAGTACCGACAATATTCCCTTTTTCAGACTAGGACCGATGGTCTCAAAAAACACTTAGGTGAGGCTAGGTAGGACTCTTTTAGACTAGGACTGATGGTCTCACAACAGATAGGTGAGGCTGCACACACTTATGCTGATTATGGTAAATAAGAGGTCACAAGAGTGGGGCGACAATTAGCGAGTACCTGCGATGACTGAGCGTGCGACATTGATTATGGTAGATAAGTCGCTACCGCATTTTAAGCGCCAAACAAGTGTTTTTTGCTATGGGACCCACATGATGGGACTAGCCCACAGTGGCATAACAGAGATAGAAGGTCGATCAATGGGTAGAATTAGGACTTCGACCTAATTAAAATAGGATTAGAATTACACTCTAATCAGAGCAACTATCTAAGACAAGTGCAAACAATCACAATCAAAGCAAACAATTAAATAGCATTTTATCCCGGTTTTATCTTTCCTTCATTTCCTTTTATACTAAAACTGTTGCTAAGTCTATTATCTTTATCTTGCTTAAAAATACTAGTAGTTACTTTCACTCGGTTATTGTCTGACCCACTCCTCTATTTCCCCTTTTCCCCCATAGGCCAGTAGAGGCAAGGATAGTTGATTCAGATTTCTTGGAGATACATTTCCGAAGTTCTTCATGTATTCTTCTTCTTTTTCGTTTTCTTTTCATTTGGTTTTTAATGTATTGGTACTTATGAGAGGGATCATTATTTTATTGTACTCTGATTTTATGATACTGAGATTTATTCTTCATAAGACATGTGTATTTGGTATTTGAGACATGTAATGTTTTTCAGACTTATTTTATGATGTATTGAAGTTTAATTTTAAATGTTTCCGCTGTTATTATTTATTTGTCTTGTGAATCTTAGTCTCTATAATGTTTTATCTATACCTATAACGCACCACACTATATAGTGCGCCCTTTTTGGGTATACTAAGGGGCGTTGGGTGTTTCATAATTAATCCTTTAAGTCCATACTTTAATTAAATAAATAAAAATTATTGTTTAACGACAAATTTTTTATCGGTTTAGAAAATCACCGAAAAATTTATAATAAAAATAACCGCAAGCGCACGGCGTACGATTGTAGTACGTATGCGAGTACGGGTTGATCCGCAGGGAAAGAGTTAAATTTAAAATTACTCAACCAAATTGAACCGAATGATGAGATTGGTTTTGAAAAAACTAAAAATTCTAAAACTAAGCAAAAATTAAGATCGAAAATTATGTGATTAAAAATCAATTTAGAGGCAAATCCACTTTCCTATTCTCATGAAAATCAACAAAAAATAAATTATGACCTCTTTTTTTATTTAAGTAAGATTAGTGATGTATTTATCATAAGTATGGTCTATTTATGTTATTAATTAACACAACTCAAACCGTCAGACTATAATACACATCTAATCCTACTTTTTAAAACTCTCATGAAAAATGACATAAAAATTGAAACTAAAGTCTATTTTAAACATGATCTATTTACTATTAATTAGTAATATAGATCATCAAATTTTGATTATAATTTCACTTCATTGCATTAATCATATTTAAATGAAAAGGCAATTTATGAATAATGTGATAAGCATAGCCTATTTGTTATGAACAAAACAGGCTATCAAATTCAACATAAAATACAAAACCATATAAACAACCATTTTCTCATGAAGCACAAAAGAGATCACAAAATAAAAAATTATGTTGAATCTATATGATTAAGAGAAATCTTCATTACCTCTAAATTGTAGGGATTTAGCCTCTCATTTGTGTTATCATTTCAACACAGAGAGATTTCAACATTAAAAAAGAAGAAGTAGAAACTAAAAAAAGGAAAAAAGGAGATTAACTACTAAACTACTTGCATAAAAATAAAACTACGCTATTGCATGAACGTCAATCTAATCTACTAATAATGAAAAGAAGAGAGCATAGAAATAAACATGAACATAAAAGAAAATAAAATATGTAGAAAAGAGAAGGCTTAGGAAGCCATTTTTATTTCACTTTTATTTTGTGGTTACAACTCACTAATTAAAAGAGACAAAAGATTATTTACATGTACATAAGAGGGTTATTTATTCATGGACAAAACCCTAATTCAATTTTTAGGGAGCTTCCCAAAATGCTTTTTTAGGAAGTGAGGCCACCAAGTAACCACTAGTCTCTAATTAATCCATCATCAAGTATGCATAAATCTTTAACCTTCACTTAGTTGTCCATTAGCTTCTAATTGTAGGTTCAGGTAAGTGGGTAGGTGGGGTCTTCCATGATCATGAATTTGAATTATTTCTATCTTCATTCCTTTGTATTCTCTTGTGCAACATATATTCCATGAAAACCTCTTCCATTTGAATCTAATTCCCATAAAAATCATAATAAAATGTCCAAGTAAAAATTCTTAAATTAACACATGCACAAAAATGACCATTTTGCCTCTGTATGAAGATGAATGTATGATGATTTGAAAATAATTGAATTTTGGTTTAAACATAATACCCAATTATGACATTTATTTTAAATAAAAATAGATAAAATACGAATGTAAATATATGCAGATTTACATGAATATCGAATACCCCTACACTTATCTTTTTATTCATTATCGAATAAAGAAAAACTAAAATAAATTTGTTTTCGTAGGAAACATGATTGCATTGAGCGTATTCAACAGGCTGCTAAACCTCTAGGTGTCCATATTAGGACAAGTGTTTTGTCGTGAGGGTTTTTAGCGGATACTACCCACAAAATCCAACCGCGAAATGAGAAATATCCTAAATGCAAGATTTATTTACATAGATACAGATGCAACTTTGAAAATATTTACAAATGAAGGATTTGCTTTTAAATCAACATGAATAAGTTAAATATAAGTTTTGGTCATTATCAAGAAATTTAAGTACTTCTACTTGTCAAAATTTCCAACAAAAAGTTATCATAATAGATAGACTATGGTTTGGCTAGTTGTTTTGGTTGATTACATAATGTAACTATGAAATGGATACTTAGTTGATTTTTAAAGTTTATCATAGTGGTATTTTCATTTCTTTTGAATAACAAGTCAAACCAAATAATCAAAACTAGTGCTTGGATTTCAATTTCTTACTCTCTTTTTATTTGAAAATTTTATTGAAATTAACAATATTTACATATGCCTAACTCAGAAAACTGAGGCCATATATATTACCCATGCACTGCTTTTTGGGCTTATGTGAGGGGAATACGGAGTGTGGCAAGTGAACACACAAGTGTGAACACTTATCCACGTAGGTGTTATTAATGAAAGAATTTTTTTTATATATACATATGTAGGATCGATTTCACCCTAGAGGGGGGGTGAATAGGGTGATGCTATCAATTATAAAAATTCATCGTGGAAGTTTGTATAAAATTATTTCAATGCGGATATATCAAAATAATAGAAGCACAGTTAATAGCAGAATAATAAATGCAGAAATAAAACGACACGGAATTTACCCAGCTTCGACAAAACCCTGCCTACGTGTGACGACCTGACTTTCTCACCACAGAAAATCGTATCATCTTGAAGAAAGAAAGGGATAGAAAAGAGAAAAGAAAGAGAAGAAAGAAGAAACAACACAGAATCTTAACAGCGGAACGAATAAATTATATTATAAATATTACATAGTTTACAATCATTATCAGAGTTACACAGATCACACGCCGCATACTAGACAGTTATAAACACCTGTCTAGTTATACAACTCAATACAATATAAGGAAACTACTCGGAGAAACCAACACAGCGGAACACTATATATATATATACTATAACGCAGAAGCCTCCTGCTCCATTTCTCCTCCAGAATTCGTCAAAGCTAACCTGAATCCCTTGGCTACTCGTAAAAATTTGAGTACCCAAGAGTTTAAGAAAACAGAAGATAAACTCCGGGTCAGACATGAGTCTGGTGTGAGTAACAGGTTAAGGTTGCTTAACTTTAAAAAAACTTTTGAAAAGAAAAGGTATAACGTAAGACTTCCCACACATAAACATGGAAAAGTTTTTACCTTACACTAACCAAAACATTTGATAGGAAATCTAGTGATATTATAATAGGTCTAGGGTTTTCAAGTAAATATAAAATAGCCGAAATTCTTACATTTACTAAATTCCAACTACTAGCCACAAAAGTGGGTAATACAATGAAATCCGAGGGCACTTATTGGATTTTGGATTCCATACAATGGCAGGGCTACTGGGGTACCGCATGTCACAGTACGTGGCCTAGATCAACGTACCGAGGATCACTCCCAATCCCCTGCAACACAAGGCCGGAACCATCCCTTACTGGACAGTCCCGAACAAGACAACCACGACAGTTGGAGCTCACAACTGTCCATACAGCCGAAATAAAAGGGACTTCTAGACATGGGAAAATCTCGTACTACTTGGGTATGACCAACTTAGCCTTGCTGCACCTCCCCTGTTTTAGCCATTCCCGGTTGATGAGGCTTGAGGCTACGATTACCTTTGTATAACACATCACGTAGAATGCTCATCGTCCTCCTTACAATGTTCTGAAAGCATTCAATCCATACAAGTTCATTCCGGGTTCGAACGAAACCGAAGGCATTATCTCGTTACACTCATTTTGGAATCACCCTCAGAGTTAATGACGATAACCCTTGCACTCTGAGTCTTCATCTTCACTTGAGATTCACGACCTATCGTTGATTTGGATCGATATGGTTTTCGGATGTCCAAATATGGAAATCCGATCCCGGTCTCATCGAAATCCAAAACGTGTCTTTTAAGGCCAAGTTGTTTTAAAGTTTAAGACAATTCAATTCAGTACCTATATACACACAGATAGATAACTCACAATCACAATAGATAATCAACATTATCATGATAATCAGATGATCCACATTATAAACAGATAATCCATACTATCATCAAAATAGATAATCCATATTATCATCACAATGCAACCAAAGCATTCATATCACACCACATTACTAATCTCATTTCTAAGATCACAAAGCATTCAAGGCAATCAATATCATCTATTCATACATAAGTAATGATTTACTTAATCACAATATAATTAATTTAAAATGAATTAAATTAATTACTTCCATCTCTAATTAATTTAAAGTGATTTAAATTAATTACTTCATCCTTAATTACTTTAAAATAAATTAAATTAATTATTTCATCATTATAAATCTTGCTTATCTAACCATTAATTAATTATAAGTCAATTAACTAAGCATTCAAATTAATTACCTTAATTAATCACCCTTGATTAATTATCCTTTAATTACATTCATGTAATTATCCTTTAATTAATTTCACAAATTAATTATTCTTAACCAAAAACAGTAATTAACCTTTGATTGCTTCACTAATTAATTAACTATAATTAGTTACATTAATCCTTAATTAATTACGTTTAATCACTTATCATTGATTAATTAATCTGAATTAATCAACCTTAATTACATCATTAATTATAAATTAATGATCCTTAATTACATTTTAATTAATTATCTTTTTTTTAAATTAATTACATTAAGCAATTAATCTTAATTAAACCATAATTATTAATCACTCTTGATTAACCACATTCGGTAATTAACTAACTTAATTACTTCATTAAAATAAATTAATTATTCCTTAATTAATTTATTAATTAATCCCTTGATTAATTACAAAGTAATTATACTCCAAATTACTTTCATTCTTAAATCATCTTTAATTAATTGCATCCTGTAATTACCAATTAATTACTTCACTATGTAATTCCAACCTATTGATTACATTAAGTAATTATCATCAAATCATCAAGCGTTTAAAATTAATTAAACTTAATTAATTAGTTCAAACAATCACACTAAACTAAATTAAATACATTAAGTAATTAATTTCTTAATTACTTCCATTAAATAATTACACTTAAGCAATTCACAAATGATTATCATTAAATTAATTAATCTAATTAATTATTAAAAATTAACCACATTAATTAATTATTAAATAATCCTAAGTAAATGACCTTCATTAACCATTCTTTAATTACTTCTATTAAGTAATTAACTTAGATTAACCATTGTTAATTACAAATTAATTTATCTTTAATTATCCATTAACTAATCTCTAATTATTTAATTAATTAAGTGTTAACTTTAACTTAATTATTCCTCAATTACTTGATTAATTAACCTTGATTATAACTTAATTGCTTAATTAATAAATCTTTAATCATTAATTAATAATCTAATTAATGATCTTTAATTACAAATTGATTAATCCTTAATCAATTATTTATTAATCCCTAATCAATCAATTAATTAAATTAACTAATTATTCCTTAATTACCTTATTAATTTAATTAATTTCAAATCATTAAATCTTAATTTAATTTTAAGATAAAAACATTTCTTAATTATGACTAATTTGTCATTAACAAATACATTTGAAACCAATTTACTTTTGAATTTATTTTAAGATTTCATTTCAAATATGAGATTTAAAATGAATATAATTTAACTTAAACAAAGTTTAAACAATTTAAAAACTTTTTTTAAATTACGTGGCAAACAAATGCTTGTCTTATAAAAGAAATTCATAAGAGTTTAATCCAAATTCATTTTTAAATTCAAATAATTTAAATATACACTTTAACATACAAAGTTGTTTAAATCTTTCAAACTTAAAACTTCTTTTATTTCAAACTGAAATACAAATTTAAATCTTTGATTTCCTGAATTAAACTTCACTTTAAAACTTACTCACATCTTAAAACTTCATTTAAAAAAAATTCAAACTACTTACTTTTAAAGTAGTTTAACAATTCAAGTTTAAAACTTTATTTTTTATTTTTTTTTATTTAAAACTGAGATTTAAAACTAAACTTGAATTCTAGAATTTCAAATTTTGATTCAAAACTTAGTTTTAAACGCTATCTTTCATTTAAAAACTGTAGTTTTAAAAATTTAAACAAACATTACAGGTTTTGTTAAAACCTGTAACTTCTGTTAAACCCGAAACACCCCACAAAATGCTTCGAGTTCAAACCCCATCCTTCCCGAGCCAACTACCCAACCACTTCGAGTCAAACTGAGGTTTACTCGAGTGTCCTTCTCTGCTTTTAACCCAAAACATCATCAGACAAAATACTTCACCGTGCATATGCACGGTGACTCCAGCCACCATTGGTCATCAACGATGATCACAACACACTAGAAATCCACTCTGCAACTCACCACGATCATCAATTCGTGCTTCAACCCTCGAATTCGAGTTCGATAACCTTAAACCCAAACCTGGAAATGCAAAAGCATCACCATCTAAAAACCTAGAACCCAACATCAGAGTCAATGCTTTAACCTGGAAGTTTTCCTCGCCAGCACAATCCCGACCATCGGAGTTGCTGAAACTCCGGCCAAACCATCGCCTACTTCCAAACTTCCATCATCCAAAAGCTTGAAACACTCGATCGACCGTAGAACCCGTAGTGATCGAATTCCTAAACCTAACTAAAACTAGGGTTCTAAAAGAAATCTCAAAGCTGCATCTTCCCTGATGATTTTCATCACCAACAAATATTTTTCCTAGCTTCTTTGATCACCCCTCCATCATCATGCAGAAACCCATCACCTCCAGATACATAGATCACCAAAAAACCTCAAAAGTTCATTTACAGTTCATCTCTTAACTACACCTTCACTCCAAACCTAAAAACTATGATTCTTGTTTAAAAAATCATATTTTTGATTATGTATTCAATTTATGACACTGAATTTATAAATTACAAGGTTTGAGTATTACTTAATTTTAACATGTACAGAGTTGTTTTGGTTTACAGAGATAAACAGTCTTATTTTTAACTT
Source organism: Allium cepa (assembly GCA_030765085.1). Taxonomy (NCBI): domain Eukaryota; kingdom Viridiplantae; phylum Streptophyta; class Magnoliopsida; order Asparagales; family Amaryllidaceae; genus Allium; species Allium cepa. The sequence goes on along the minus strand of CM060939.1, from coordinate 178,103,028 downwards.
ACTTAATTTTTTTAAAACTTAACCTATGTTAAAACATACAACGTTTGTTGTGAATCAGATCCTATCAGAACTAGATCAAGAAGTAAGGATTTTAATAAAAAAATGAGCCTGGGAACAAGACAGAGTACAATATACATACGGTATGCACAAAATCAAATATCCACGTCAGATTTTTACCTATATACACATGTAATACTTATTTATATCTAACCATACTAGCATGCAACCTATTTTATATTTTAAGATTTAAAAGTTACTCACCGATTTTTAGAAGAAGGCAGATCCTCAGGTTTGAAAAGCTTTTGAATTCTTTTAACTGAAATGCTCCAGATTTTTGAAAACAGCCATTTTTGATACTTTGTACTTCTTTAAAAACTGACATGTTTCTATAAAATCTTGCACTTGAATGCTTTTGAAGCCGACTTGCTTATTTGTAACTGAGTTGCTGGAAAGATTTGCATGCAGAGACAAAATTCTAGATTTTATAAAAAATGCAGATTTGCTTTTTGTTTGATTTTAAAACTGTTTGCATGCTTCCAGATTTGATAATGAGGAGTTTTGATTTGCATTTGTAAACTGATTTTGGAAATGGTATAGGTTATGCTCAGATTTGTTTATAGGGAAGTGATTTTCAGGTTTGAGAAATAACAGGTTGAAATTTTCTTTGATTAGAAAATGAGAAAAAGAAATAAGAGTGAAAAATGTATTCTTATATAGGTTAATTTTCTGATTTTATAAAATAAAAGAAAAACAAATTTAAAGAGGCCACTTGTAAATCATTTCAACATTTGTCACATTGGAATGGTTTTCTTTTAACATTTGTTATATGATGCTTAGGAAAACAACACATGTCCTTTTTAAAGTAATTAGTATTTAATTTAAATGTTAATATATAAGTTATACCTAATTAATTGATTAATTAGTATTTAATATGTATAGAAATTTTTTAAAAGAAATAAAAACAAATTATACCTATAAATAAAAGCTTATGCATATAAAAATCAAAACAAATAAAATCTATACTCTGGATTTTAAAACTTTATATTCAAATTCAAATCAAATTCTAAAATCTAATATTTAAAAATCAAGTTATATATACAAATTAAATTTGAAATAACAAATGTTATTTTTATTCAAAACCTATTTGTAAAAACAATTCACTATTAATATTGTTTTTAGAAATAACTCATTATCAAATTAAAATAATTATAAAAGAAATTATGTCTTTATTAATAAATTATTTATTTTATTAAGATATATTTTAAAAAGAAAACAAACCTTTTTGTTAATTAATTTAAATTTAAAACTTAAGCCAAAATCATTTTAAACATTTAAATATCTATCTTATCAATTTAAAATCATATACTTATTTATTTAATAACTTTGAAAAAAATTAATATTAAATTAAATCAAAATTTCCAAATTATTAATATATATATTAGAATTTGTAACCAAGATTCATTTATTAAATTTAAACCAAGATTATTTATTTAATAACTTTGAAAAGCTTTATATTAAATAAAAACAAATTTCCAAATTACTAAAAATGTTAGAATTAGAAAATATGCTTTATTTATTAAATTTAAAACAAAGCTAATATATATACAATATAAATCATATATTTATATTATAAATAGAAACCAATTTATTAGTTTAAAAAGATAAAATCTACCAATTAAATATTTATTAAAGAAGATTTTTAAATCAGTTCAAATTATTATTAACAAAATTTCAAATCAATTTAATTTAATTTCGGGATGTCACACTACGTGCTGCCCCCAAGGTTTCTACAAGAAATTAAGTAGTCAAACACTTACACACGTAAATTCGCGACACTCGCTATCGACTAGCCTTAACTCTACGCTTAAAACCCTACCACAACTCAGCCACTGAGTTGCAAATTCTCAAACTACGCCACGTAGTTTATCCCCAAGTCACACGACTAGAAATTACAATGGTTTAAAAAAAGAAAAATTCAATAAAAAAATAACAACCTAAAAACCTAATTTAAAAATAAACTAAAGCCTTTAAAATAAAACAAGGCTGGCCCATAAAATAAACAAGTGATAAAATTAATTCCTTTTCCTTTCTATTATACGGCCGGCTTTTCTCTATGAAAAAATGGCTCGTTCCTTTTATTCTTCTTCATTCCAAATCAGGGCTTTGTGAATTTTGGAGCGCCGATTGCTCGTAGTTCCTCAAATGGCTTCAAAGCTTCTTTAATTTAGTTTGCAGTCGCTTCCAATTAGTCGAGTTTGATTGTTGAGAGAATTGGTACGTCTGTTCCTTTTTGATTTATAATATACTTGACTTTGATTCGAGTTTTATGATTTATTCTTCCTTGTTTAGTTCGAACTCGAATTGCAATCTTTGCCGATGATGTTTAGGGTTTTTTATATAGGGTTCGAAACCTTTGATTTTCGTTGGTACATATTTGTTTGAGTTCGTCAATTTCTTTGTTCGGCCGTATGATTTTGATTGAATGTTCGAGATGATATCTGACTTCTTCAATTCATATATTTTTGCCTCGGTCATCATGGTTTTGTGAATTTGCTGATTCCTTGATTTCCAAGGCTCTGACTTCGGCCTTCGTGGTTGAACTTGTTTCCGACTTGTTCCAATTTTTGTTTTCTGCTTCATCTAGTTTTTCAACATCACCTGACTTCGACTTCTGGTAGCACTGGTTTTGACTTGACTTGATAATGATTCTGTTCATCTCTGTAGCATGTTGGAATTTGATTTTGATTATGTTGATTTTCTTGACTTTGGCACTGTCATTGTTCAATTTGAATTTATGTTAACTTCGGCTTGTACCTTATTTACTTGCGTCCTTGACTATATTATACTGCATATAATCTCTGATGTTGTCACTGCATACATGTATACTTGTTCGATTTTAGTCTTGACATGGTTGTTGACATTTCCTATCATTGATTGATTTCGACCTAATGCTTGAGGTTATGTGTGATATACAATGGTCTTGCAGTCTTATTCACACTGCAGATATGCTGTTTCACGTGTATGTGTTAGCTTTGGATTTCACTGTTGAACTTCATGTTGAGGCTGCACTTGCTTTGATTCCAGTTTTGGTAGCATTTGATATCAAGTTTTGATACATGTAATTTTTGTACACGTGTGTATGCATATGTATTGAGTTGTAGAGCTCTGTCCAATGTTCAGTTTCAGTTTGCGTATGGTTTTGTACATTTGCCTCCTGTACCCGTGTCTCAGTGATGCATCGTGTTGTTGTATTTGAAACTTGAACATGATTTTGTTCTCGAGTCGTGTAGTTCATGTATACTATAGTTCTTGTGATCTTGAGTCTAGTTTGGTTAATTTGCTTTATGCTTGAGTTTGAGTTGCTTTTATGTGTATTCGAGTATGGTCTGTACCTTGTTTGCAACTGCAGTGTCATTGTGCATTTCATCTTGTAACTGTGTCATATTGCTTCACCATTGATTTATGTGTTTGGTTTCTGGGCGCATTGCATATGTACTTGTATTCTTCACTTTTGAACTTATCTGGCGCATTCTTGCATATTGATGTTGTTGAGACACCGAGTTAGTTTGCATTATTAACCTGGTTAGTACGCATACATCTATGTTAAGTAGAGCCACTTGGTTGAACATGTACACTTAGTTGGTTCATTGGTGTTTGATCATTTATGTTGTTCATACTATTTGGATTAGTGCAGTTTCATTGTGGCATATGTTTTGAGTCAGGTTTCATTAGTGGCTGCAGTTTGACTGTGCAGACTGACCATATGTGTTTCACTTGAATTTATGTTGTATTTGGTCTTTTTGTCGAGTCATGTATCATGTGTATGTATTGATTCGTTACCTCGAGTTGTTGTCTTCACTGCAATCATATTGTCACTATATGTTGTGTATGAGCTTTGCCTCTAATTGCTAGATGTATGTGTGTGTCACACTATTTTCATTTGAATCTGGAGTGTTATCTCGAAGTCTGTACGTTGCTATGTTATATTTGAGTCCATGTTTGAACTTGATTGGATATTGAACTTTAGTCGAGGCTTGATTTTTATGTCTTGACCATTTCATTTGAATTTGCACTTGAGTTGAACCCGGCTTTTGATTTGGGTTTGACCTTGTGCTCACCTGTCCTTGTAATTTTATCAAGTGTATATATCGGTGTGCACGACCTTGTGGCATGTACAGTGATACACTGTGCATGTCACAAGCTGTTCGTGTATGATGAATTCAAATTTAAATGATGACGAATAACCCAAATAACCGAGGCAAATAACATTTCCTTACATTTTATTTTATACTGCAAAAATATTTTCTTTTTCAATTCTACCGGTCCGTATTTATTTTTGCAGATTGCTCAGATGCTGGATTCAATCTGGAATAAAGCTGAAGATAAATACGAGTGAATGAGCGATATGTAGTGAGGTGTATTTGTAAATTCGAAATTGTGATGTAATCGAAATTGTATTGAATTTGTATATATATAATGAGATTTCAAATTTGAAATATTCAAAATTGTAATAAATATTTGTGAATAAAATATATGTTTGAATTTAACTACTATGGTATTTATTTTATTCAGCAAATATTTATTTAATTATGTGAAAAATATAATAGTACATTAACAAATACATTTAAATGAATATATATATATATATATGTTTATTATTATCAAACAAAAATCATATACTCGCATATTCAACAATCTCCCCTTTTTGATGATAATAAATATATATTTAAGATTTTAAATTTATTAAATGTATTTGATCATTCAATTTGCTCCCCCTATTTGAATGCTTCCTCTCTACACAAAGCTCCCACTTTATATATGCATGTAAATAAAGTTATGCAAATGAGCCTAGATGCAAATAGAAAATATTTGACCTTTATTTGTCAAAATCTTAACTTTTCTCTCCCCCTTTTGTTATCAGCAAAAGAGTGATAGTGTTAGAAAAATAGAGATAAAGTGATAGATATTAACACAACATTAAAACTCAATCGAATGTAAATATTAAATTTCAATAAAAAAATCAAACAAAATCATAAATACTCTGTTAGGCGCATATTCCACTTTTAAAATGATAGGAATGATGTCATCATATAAACTATACAGTTGTGTCTATTTGTGGTATATTTATATCAGGAATTTGAATATCTACCAACCATGCATAACCATTAGGACTTTTAAATGAGATTAGTAGTATTCCAATTTTATTTTTAAAAATGAATTCAAGTATCTTCTAACTACGCAGAACCGTGAGGACTTTGAAATGGGATTAGAATCAACTTGTTTATTTAATAAACCAATTTTGATGTGCGTTCCATATATGCATAACCGTGAGGACTTTTAGAGCATGGAAGCACATAATCAAAAATTCCAAGTAGTTCACCCATGCATAACCGTGAGGACTTTTAAATGAGAGTGAATACTTGGTTATTATTATTATTATTTTATTAAAAAAATGAAAAATGAACGATTCCTGTTTAAATCACCACATATTGACATCCTATATTGGATTATGATGAGTGATGGTCAATAGAAAAATGATAGAAATAGAAACGATCATGGAATTTTTACCAACAAAAAGTGTTTATAACACTTGTTTAAATTTCTAAAGAAATTTACTAATTGCACCATCTCAAGTTATAGTATATGATTAATATCAACACTTATCACTTTTTCAATCACTATTTATCTTTTCGATAATTAGCAGGGAGTCAGATTAGTCAATGTAGTCATTTAAAATCAATTTCAAAAATAATTATAAAATCAATTTTTCTAAAAATGACTAATATGAAAACAAGGTCAAAAATGATTTTCTAGAAGGGATTTTATAAGAATTTTTTTTGCTATTTGAAAATTACTTGAAATGAAAAATATACAGATATTTTCTTTGAAAAAGAACGATGCAGTTACTGAATGTCTCAACATAAATCACGTTTCACTAGTAATTTTTCTACCAACTAGATTACCAATGTAATCTGCATCTGAATTTTTCTTTCACTCGAGATTATCATTAATTGAATGTTATAGACCAGACCGTGTGGAATTTCAACAAATTTCATGAAATCATTTTTAACAGCTTTTAAATGAAATTGAATTGAAGCCGTGCAAGTTTACATACAGTGACCATAGTGCCAGCAGTAAAGTAACCAATATATCCACGTGTATCAAGAGAAATCATCAATCATCGTCAATAGTCCAAATAGTTCAAAGATGATTGGTTAACAATTTTGAATAAGTCAGATTAATCATCAACACTTATTTCTTTATCACATAACTGGCTGAATTAATTCAAATCAGATATGGTGCAGATTATCGCATTAATATATTGTTCAAGATGAATATACCATTACCTCTTTTACCTTTACGATATTTTTTCACTACTGTCCATTGTGATTCTGTCACCTTCGTACTAGGCTAAGGAACATTGCTTTGACATTCGTTGTGTCCTTGGAACAACCAAATCCAAGTAACACTATCGTTGTTCCTTAGCCTGCCACCACACCTACACGAGAGAAGAGTTTTGTGACCAATTTGTTTTTATAGGTCCATAGTTGTTAGTGGTAGCAGATTTTGAAAAGTATGTTTGTGGAGACCAAAAACTATTTATTTATGTTCCTTTTGACACCCAAATTTGTTTAACTTTGAGGATTTTATATTTGTGTCTTTTGGAACCCAAATTGGAATAGTTTTTACATGTTTGGGTCTATACCAACAATTATTTTGATTGTGTCCAAATTTTCTACAAATTGTGCACATGGAATTGACTTGATTAATTTCATTTCTAACATTTTCAGATTGATTATATCCATCCTTGTCTAACTATATTAATAGTTTGTTTCCCGAATAGCATTTCAACGATTTTTTACTTTTGGAAAATTTATCTAAAGTCGTTGACAGTTGTTGGACTTATGTTTTGAGAGATTCATTTTCGTTTAATAATTGTGTGCAAATTTTCTCTTCTTGTATTTTCACTTTCTTTTAAAAACAGAATTTCATTTTCACGCGATTTAATTTTGATTTCTGATTTTTTAATCTCTTTTTCGAATGTTGGACACTTATCACACTTAGGGATCCTACTTTGATAGTTTTTAACTACTTGGTCAAGTTGTTTATTTAAATCTATCAAAGTATCTTTTTATGATTCAAGTTTGGCATATTTGTCCCTAAGTCGTTCAAAACAGCCATTTACTTCGTGGAAATATATAAGTAATTCTGAGTGAGTGAGTTTTGATACCTCGCTTGGCTCGTCATCGTCGCTATCAGTTATATTACCTTGAAGGCACATATCTGCTTTCTCACTCTCACTGCTAGTACTTTTATTATCTTCATCACTTGTATTCCACGTGGCTGCAAAATTTCTCCTTTTTGATTTCTTTTCTAGGTCGTGTCGATTTTGAGGACAATTGGGCTTAATATGTCCTGGTTTGTTGCACTTATGACGGATGATTTCTTGTTGTTCCGGGTTATCTAGAACTTTGATTATTCTTCTTTTTAATTTTTGATTTAGAGCCAGATTTTCGTATTTGCGGTTCCACTTTTTGAATCTCTTTATTACCATTCCAGCTCTGCTGCTCCATCATCATCGTCATCATCATCACTTTCAGTTGTTCCTTTAAGAGCTATTGATTTCTTTCGAGTATCTCCTCCTTCACATTCTTCCTTGAATTTCATTTCTAGCTCATAAGTGGTGAGATTTCCGATGAGTTCTTAAACTTTGATTTGTTTTAAATCTTTCGATTCTTCAATGCAGTCACTTTTGCTTCAAAACATCGTGGAAGGACTCTGAGGATTTTTCAGACTATTTCTAATTCCATGTATGATTTTTCAAGACCTATTGATTTGTATACGATGTTGGAAAGCTGTCCATACATCTCTTTAACATTTTCTTCATTGGCCATTGTAAAATGCCCATATTCGCTACTTAGCATGACAAGGAGAGATTCCTTGACTTGAGATGTTCCTTCGTGAGTCACTTCTAGTGTGTGCCATATTTCCTGCGTAGTTAGACAATGTGAGGCACGATTAAATTCAAATTGATCTAATGAACAAATAATAGAATTCATAGCTTTGGCATTAACATTTTGTAATTTATTTTCTAGATCTGTTCATTGATCAAATGGTTTTTCAATTTCTTGATATTTACAACTATAGTGGGTGCTCTATAACCTGTCTCAACAATATTCCAAGCATCAATGGTTTTCAGAAAAATTTTCATTCTATTTTTCCAGTAAGCATATTCACCATTAAACATTGGTGGTCTAACTATAGAGTGACCCTCAACAAAAGCAGTATTAAAATAAGCCATTTTAAATTTTCAAATTTTTAAAACAAAAATTGGTTTTTTGAAAAAAATCAATTTTTTTTAAAACAAAAATAGCTTTTGTACCTTGCTTTGATACCACTTGTAGGATCGATTTTACCCTAGAGGGGGGTGAATAGGGTGATGCTATCAAGTATAAAAATTTGTCGTGGAAGTTTGTATAAAATAATTTCAGTGCAGATATATCAGAATAATAGCAGCACAGATAATATCAGAATAGTAAATGTAGAAATAGAACGACACAGAATTTACCCAGCTTCGGCAAAACCGTGCCTACGTGCTACCCCCAAGGTTTCTACTAGAAATTAAGTGGTCAGACGCTTACACACATAAACTTGCGACACCTGTTATCGATCATCCTTAACTCTACGCTCAAACCATACCACAACTCAGCCACTGAGTTGCGAATTCTCAAACTACGCCATATAATTTGTCCCCTAGTCACACAACAAGAAATTACAATGGTTTAAAAAAAGGAAAATACAATAAAAACAAAATAACCCAAAACCCTATTAAAAATAAACTAAAGCCTTTAAAATAAAACAGGGCTGGCCCATGATAAAATTAATTCCTTTTCCTTTCTATTGTACGGCGGGCTTTGCTCTGTGAAAAAATGGCTCGTTCCTTTTATTGTTTTTCATTCCAAATTAGGGCTTTGTGAATTTTGGAGCGCCGATTGTTGGTAGTTCCTCAAATGTCTTCAAAGCTTCTTCAATTTAGCTTGCGGTCGCTTCCAATTAGTCGAGTTTGATTGTTGAAAGGATTGGTACGTCTGTTCCTTTTTGATTTATAATATACTCGACTTTGATTCGAGTTTTATGATTTACTGTTCCTTGTTTAGCTCGAACTCGAATTGCAATCTTTACCGATGATGTTTAGGGTTTTTTATATAGGGTTCGAAACCCTTGATATTCGTTCGTATATATTTGTTTGAGTTCGTCAATTTCTTTGTTCGGCCATATGATTTTGATTGAATGTTCGAGATGATATCTGACTTCTTCAATTCGTATATTTTTGCCTTGGTCATCACGGTTTTGTGAATTTGCCGATTCCTTGATTTCCAAGGCTCTGACTTTGACCTTCGTGGTTAAACTTGTTTCTGACTTGTTCCAATTTTTGTTTTCCGCTTCATCTAGTTTTTCAACATCACCTGACTTCGGCTTTGATGACTTCTGGTAGCACTGGTTTTGACTCGACTTGATAATGACTTTGTTCATCTCTGTAGCATGTTGGAATTTGACTTTGATTGTGTTGATTTTCTTGACTTCGACACTGTCACTATTCAATTTGAATTTATGTTAACTTCGACTTGTACCTTATTTACTTGCGTCCTTGACTTTGTTATACTTTGCATATACTCTCTGATGTTGTCACTGCGTACATGTATACTTGTTCGATTTTAGCCTTGACATGGTTGTTGACATTTCCTATCACTGATTGATTTCGACCTGATGCTTGAGGTTATGTGTGATATACATTGGTCTTGCAGTCTTATTCACACTGCGTATATGCTGTTTCATGTGTATGTATTAGCTTTGGGTTTCACTGTTGAACTTCATGTTGAGGCTGCACTTGCTTTGATTCCAGTTTTGGTAGCATTTGATATCAAGTTTTGATACATGTAATTTTTGTACATGTGTCTGTGCATATGTATTGAGTTGTAGAGCTCTGTCCACTGTTCAGTTTCAGTTTGCATATGGTTTTGTACATTTGCCTCTTGTACCCATGTCTCAATGATGCATCGAGTTGTTGTGTTTGAAACTTGAACATGATTTTGTTCCCGAGTCGTGTAGTTCGTGTGTACTATAGTTCTTGTGATCTTGAGTCTGGTCTGGTTAATTTGCTTTATGCTTGAGTTTGAGTTGCTTTTATGTGTACTCGAGTGTGGTCTGTACCTTATTTGCAACTGCAGTTGCATTGTGCATTTCATCTTGTAACTGTGTCATATTGCTTCACCATTGATTTATGTGTTGGGTTTCTAGTTGCATTGCATATGTACTTGTAGTCTTCACTTTTGAACTTATCTGGTGCATTCTTGCATATTGATGTTGTTGAGCCATCGAGTCAGTTTGCATTATTAACCTGGTTAGTCTGCATACATCTATGTTGAGTTGAGCCACTTGGTTGAACATGTACACTTTGTTGATTGATTGGTGTTTGATCATTCATGTTGTTCATACTGTCTGGTTTAGTGCAGTTTCATCGTGGCATATGTTTTGAGTCAGTTTCATTGGTGGCTACAGCTTGACTGTGCAGACTGACCATATGTGTTTCACTTGAATTTATGTTGTATTTGGTCTTTATGTCGAGTCATTTATCATGTGTATGTATTGAGTCGTTGCCTCGAGTTGCTGTCTTCACTGCAATCATATTTTCACTATATGTTTTGTATGAGCTTTGCCTCTAGTTGCTAGATGTATGTGTGTGTCACACTATTTTCATTTGAATCTGGAGTGTTATCTCGAAGTTTGTACATCGCTATGTTGTATTTGAATCCATGTTTGAACTTGACTGGATATTGAACTTTAGTCGAGGCTTGATTTTTATGTCTTGACCATTTCATTTGAATTTGCACTTGAGTTGAACCCAGCTTTTTATTTGGGTTTGACCTTGTGCTCACATGTCCCTGTAATTTTATCAAGTGTATATATCGGTATGCACGGCCTTGTGGCATGTACAGTGATACACTGTGCATGTCACAAGCTGTTTGTGTATGAGGAATTCAAATTTAAATGATGACGAACAACCCAAATAACTGAGGCAAATAATATTTTCAAAATTACATTTTATTTCATACTGCAAAAATATTTCCTTTTCAATTTTACTGCATCAGTATTTATTTTTGCAGATTGCTCAGATGCTGCATTCAATCTGGAATAAAGTTGAAGATAAATACGAGTGAATGAGCGATATGTAGTGAGGTGTATTTGTAAATTGGAAATTGTGATGTAGTCGAAATTATATTGAATTTGTGTATATATATATATATATATATATATAGTAAGAGTTCAAATTTGCACTATTCAAAATTGTACTAAATATTTGTTTGAATAAAATATCTATTTGAATTTAAATACTGTGTTATTTATTTTATTCAGCTAATATTTATTTAATTATGTGAAAAATATAATAGTACATTAACAAATACATTTAAATGAATATACATATGTTTATTATCATCAAACATAAATCATATACTCGCATATTCAACAACATACACCTAACTCAAATAAAATGAGGCCAGACATACCGATCGTGCATTGCCTTTCGGGCTTACGTGAGAAGAGTATAGAGCATGGCGAGTGAACATACGAGTGTGAACACATGACTCTAGGTGTTAACAAAAAACATATTCTTATATACAAATATGTTATATATGTATTTGTTTTTTCAGAAGAGAGAGTTTTGCATTATCATCTTAGTACCACTTAACTTAAAAGATATAAAATTTTATCGCCTTTACTTTAAATCAACCACACTTTTAAACAAAGATTTTCAATTAGGATATACTTCATAATTATCACCCATGAATCTTCCTATATACTAGTTAAACCATTGTTATTTGCAATCAAACTTCATTTTTATTTTTGTTAAGACAAAAAATTTTCAAAATTTCAATTTAATAACCAAAACTTATACTCATCCTATAGTGCTTCTTTAAAAATAAATCAAAATGCTAAAAAGGGAACGTTCTTGATATTTTAGAATTTTTGAGAATTTTTTTTGAAGATTTTGAGTTTAATGAAAATGAAAATTCAAAAGTGCCATGAAAATTAAAAAAATGAAAATGAGACCCTCCCCACACTAAATTTTGACCGTGTCTCCACAGTCAGTGCTTGATATAATGAGTGTAACGGGAAAAAATATGTTTATATTTACAAAAGAGGGTTAACATTCTTACTAGACGTAGCTTGGCTCCTGAAGAATCACGAGCTCCTCCTTTTGGTAACCTGGAAATTTCATGGAAGGTTTCAAACGATGATCATTGACTTTGAAAATCAATCCGTCCCTGGGGTTTTGTATTTCTATGGCACCGTGTGGAAAAATAATTCATACCACAAATGGTCGGTCCATCTCGATTTAAGTTTCCAAGGGAATAAATGAAATCTTGAGTCATATAAAATAATTTTCTGGTTTGGTGAAAACAATTTTCTTAGAATTGACTTGTCATAAAAACCATTTGTTCTTTCTTTGTAAATTTTCTCGTTTTCATACGCGTATTGCTAAGTTCTTCTAGTTCATTGAGTTGTAGTTCTCGGTTTTCGCCAGTTGTATCGTGATCAAAGTTTAAGTTCTTTATTGCCCATAATGCTTTGTGATCGATTTCAATTGGTAAATGGAAGGATTTCCCATAAACTAAACGAAATGGGGACATCGCAACGTTAGTTTTAAAAGTAGTACGATAAGCCCAAAACGCGTCGGTCAATTTCTGAGACCAATCTTTTCGATTTTTGTTAACTGTTTTCTCCAAGATTTGTTTTATTTTCGATTTGAAACTTCAACTTAGCCACAAGTTTGAGGATGATACAAACTGGATAACTTGTGGGTTATCGAGTATTTCTTTATTAAAGTTTCAAAAGAAGGATTGAAAAAAATGGGTGCCATTATCACTGATTATTATGCGAGCTGTGCTGAACCTCAAAAAGATGTTTTCTTTAAGGAATTTCACAATAATTCTATGGTCGTTGGTTTTGTACGAAACTACTTCGACCCATTTTGAGACGTAATCGACAGCGAGAAGCATATATAAATTTCTAAAGGAATTGGGAAAAGGTTCCATAAAATTAATACCCCAAACATCAAAGATCTCGATCGTATGAATAGGGTTTAGAGGCATCATATTTTGTCGAGAAATCCTTCCAAGCATTTGGCAACGGTCGCAAGTTTTGTGGAATGAGTCTTTAAAAAGAGAAGGCCGGTAGAAACCACACCGAAGCACCTTTTTCACAATTTTTCAAGGACCGAAATGTCCATCGCATGCTTGATTGTGGAAAAACGAAAGAACACTTCTTATTTCATTATCCGAGAAGCAACGTCGAATGATTTGGTCAGGACAATATTTGAACTAGTATGGATCATCCCAATAGAAATATTTCACTTGGGACATGAATTTGCATTTGTTCTATTTAGACCATGATGACGGAGTTTCTTTAGAGACTAAGTAATTCGCTATATCAGCGTACCATGGATTGATAGAAATTTAAAGAAGTTGTTCATCGAGAAAGTTTCCAATTATCAGTAAAGGTGATGGTGCATTGGGAAGACGAGATAAGTGATCGGTTATGACATTGTCGGATCCCCTTTCGTCCTTGATTGTAAGATCAAATTCTTGTATTAAAACGATCCAACAAATTAAACGAGACTTAGCATCCTTTTTAGTGAAGAGATATCGAAGTGTAGAATGGTCCATGTCCACAGCAATGAGCGACCATATTAAATATTGTCAAAATTTTCGAGAGCAAAAACTACTGCTAGATGCTCTTTTTCGTTGGTTGTGTAGTTAAGTTAAGCATCGTTTAGAGTCATGTTAGCGTAGTGAATTACGTGAAGGATCTTATTGATGCGTTGTCCTACGACAACACCAACTGCAAAGTACGAAGCATCACACATTATCTCGAATATAAGATCCCAATTGGGCGAGTAAATGATTGGACTAGAAATGAGTTCATTTTTAAGATGTTCAAAAGAAGAGACACAATCAGAATTGAAATCAAAATGAACGACTTTTCCCAAAAGAGTAGTCAAAGGTCGAGCAATTTTGCTAAAATCTTTCACGAAGCATCGATAAAAGACAGCGTGTCCAAGGAATGATCGAATGTCCTTAACAGGTTTGGGAATGGGTAGTTTTAAAATAACATCATCTTTTGCCTTATCTACCTCAATGCCTTTATTTGAAATGACTTGTCCAAGGACTATGCCTTGTTTCACCATAAAGTGGCATTTTTTCCAATTCAAAGTTAAATGTTTCTCTTTAAATCGATTTAGAACCAACTCAAGATGATGTAAGCACACGGAAAAAGAATATCTAAAGATAGAAAAATCATCCATAAAAACTTCTAGAAAGCGTTCGATCATATCACAAAAGATGCCAATCATGCATTGTTGAAAAGCCGCAAGGGCGTTACAAAGTCCGAATGGCATACATCGATAAGCAAAGGTACCAAAAGGACACATGAAAGTCATTTTCTATTGATCTTCAGAAGCGATTGCAATTTGGTTATAACCGGAATAACCATCAAGAAAGTAGTAGAATTCATGGCTGGCTAATCATTTAAGCATTTTGTTGATGAATGGAAGAGGAAAGTGATCTTTACGAGTTGGCGTCATTCGTGATAATAGTAAGTCTAGAATTTTTAGGCATGACATGAATTGGGCTAACTCACGAACTATCAGAGATGGGATATATGGTATCGTTATCAATGAGCTTAAGAATTTCGTCTCGAACCACATCTTTCATTTTGGGGTTAAACCTTCGCAGTGCATCACGAGTGGGTTTGGCTTCATCAATTAAGTGAATATGATGTTGAAAAATTGCAGGGTTAATTCCCTTAATGTCGGTAATGGATCATCTAATTGCTTCTCAATTTTTTGAAAGAATAGAGAGAAGAGAAGCTTCTTGGTCAAGACAAAAATTGTTAGAAATTATGAAAGGACAAGTTTTTCTTTGCAAAAGCAGACTTACTTAAGGTGACAAGGGAGAGGTTTGAGCTCTAGCCTAGGAGGTGGCTTAATCAAAGAAGTCGGTTGAGATTCGGACTCAATCGTGAGAGGCTCGAAAGGAAGCGTGTGTTCGATCTCATGTGGAACATCTTGAAAAAAAATTTGTACTCAGCCTCGCGCTCATCACTAAGGTCAATCCATTCGTTTGCAGAGTTTTCTTGAATGGTACTAACTTCCAATATGCTGTCGAATGGTTCATTCAATTGATTTTCTAAATTAAAGATGTTAAGATCGGTGGTCATGTTATAAAAAGAATTTTTCATTGAACCATTTCGACAATTAATTAAAGCATTTGAAGTGGCTAAGAAAGGCCGTCCTAGAATTAATTGAATTTTGCTCGTCAGATTGTTTACTGGTTGAGTTTCAAGGACAATGAAATCGACGGGGAATATGAATTCCACCACTCTAATGAGTAGTTCTCAATTTCTCCTATCGATTTCTTTACAGAATGATCGGCCAATTGAAGTGTGACCTTAGTCAGTTTAAGCTCACCTAGACCTAGTTGCTGGTAAACTGAATATGGGAGCAAGTTTACGCTAGCACCTAGGTCTAGCAAACATTTATCGATTCTCTTATCACCAATTATACATGAGATCGTAGGGCAACCTAGATCTTTGTATTTAACGGGAATGGATTCAGACAAGACTTCGCTTGGATAAGCGACTAAAAAGACTTTCTTTGGCACTTGAGTGTGTCATTTTGAGTACATAAGTCCTTTAAAAATTTGGCATGGGTCGGGACTTGTTAGATGATATCTAACAGAGGAATGTTCACTTTGACTTTTTTAAAGATTTCTGACATCTTTTTCATTTGCTCTGAATGTTTCTTAGGTCGAAATCGATTTGGGAATGGGATTCGAAACTCAGTGGGATGGTCTTTTTGAGTTGGAAAAGAATTAGACTAAGAACTTGGATGGGGTTCGACTCGATGTTTTGATTGGAATTATTTGTATTTTTTGAAATGTCGAGTGGAACATCCAGTAAGTCGTTTAGATTGACAACTTGGTTATTGATTACTTTATCGGATCGCAAAGTGGTGATAGCATTCATTTGATTCGAATTACTATCTTGAACAACATGAGTCTAGCTCGAGATCTGGTTTTGATTCTTAGGGTTAGTTATTGGTTAGCTCATGAATGTTCCTCTTTCTCGTTCACTCACGAGGTTGGCTAATTGACTCATTTGCATTTCGACTTTAGAGATTGATTGACTTGTATTTTGCATGCACGAATTTAACAAATTTTGCGATTGCTTTGTCGCGTTAGTCAAGGCTTCAACACTCTTTTCAAGGGAGTTCATTCGTTTATATCTTGAGGAACGAAAGATTGTTGTGCTTGGTTTTGAGAAGGAGACGCAACATTTTGTTTAAAATTTTCAGTTGGAAAGGAAGATTCGAATTTTAAGCGCTGTTCGAAAATGATTAAAAAGATGGTCGAATCATAATTTTTTTGACTCTAAGAAAAGTTAGGATGATTTCTCCAACCAGGATTATATGTTGGAGAAAACAGATCATTCCTAGCATTATTAAAAGCATTTACTTGTTCTAACGAGTATGGACACTGATCGATGATGTGATTTGGATCATTGCATTTGTAACACAAGACTTTAGAAGCTTGGTTCATTTGATTTGAGGAAAGGACATTATCGAATTTGGTTACATTGCATTGATTTTCGCTTCTAAGTCCAAAGAGGATCCTACCGAATGAGCGCTTGATCGAGAATAGATCAATTTGTCGTTAAATCGTTCCCCTTGTGATGATTTTTCGAACAAGTTTTCAAGAATTTGCCAAGCGACATCGTGATGTTGGTCTAGAAAGTTTCCTTGGCATATCGATTCTAGCATTATTCGATAATTGTTATCAAGTCCATCATATAGAATTTGGCAAAGAGTCCATTTTTTAAAAGTTATGGTGTGGAGATTTGATTAAAAGTTCCTTAAATCTTCCAAAGTATTTGGCAAATGATTCTCCCCCGAATTGATGAAAATTTACAATTTCATTTCGAACTTTTGTAATTTTTTTCCAAGGGTTAAACTTCTTTAAGAAGGTTGTAGTAAATTCTTCCCAAGTTTTGATTGAATTCGAAGGCAAACTATACAACCATTTTTCAGCGTAATCGGTAAGTGCAAATGGAATTAAGCTAAGTTTGATTCCATTATCACATAGTTGTTGGAGTTTAATGGTTGCACAAACTTGTTCAAATTTGGTTAAAATGATTGGATTGAATTCGAATGAATCTCAAAGTGATTGCCTATTGTGGCGGGTAAGGTGATTCAAGAAGGGATAGTAACTCGATTGGGGAAGATTCTATCTATAATAGTTCAAGGGGCGTTCTCGTTCGCCATTTCAAGAGGATCGTTTATTCGGATTAAATGATTTGTAGAAGGGTCTCGAATCCAAGTATTCGTAGAAGTGTCACGAGTCCAAGTACTCATGCACTAGTGAAAGTTGAGAAGAAAAAGAAGTTAGAATCAAATTTAAGAGAAAGAAGCAAGGTTTGAAATGAAGTGAAAAATCGATTTTTTTGTTAAAAAAGGAAGAAAAAATATTTACCAAGTGAAATTTATTTTTCAAAAGAGAAGTTTGATTTTTTTTGGCTTTTCAAATTTTTTTATATGTTTTTGTATATTTTTTTTAATTTTCAAATTTTTACCAAAAGGAAATTTTTTTCCTTTTTTTAGAAAATGGGAATTTGATTTTTGCTTTTGGTTTTCTCGACTTTCAATATTTTTATTTTTATTTTGTGAAAAGATTTTTTTTATTTTTTTTGGGATTTTTGGTTTTGATTGAAATTTTTCGAAGGGAAGGCTTTAAAAGGATTTTTTTTTGGATAAAAACTAATTTAAGTAAATTTACAATTATTTTTGGGTTTTTTCTTATTTTGCCTTTTTTTGAATATGCATGAAATAATGCAACTAAATGAATCCAAATAACTTAATTACAAATTTTTTGCCTTTAGTAGCTCCTAACCCAAAATTGTATGAACACACTTTGCCTTAAATCAATAAAAATATTTGTTAGCCAGGTAATGGGCAGTGATTATCGGTGCACCTGGAATCACCGTAGCAATGCAACCGAAGGTTTAAGTACCTTCAGAGAAACAACTATTATAATATTTATGAATCGCTGTAACTTTTATAACTGGTTATTGTTCTGCCGAAGTCTAGACACTACGAAATAAACTTGTTCAAAGAAGATAATTGTCAAGATATAATTAAGCCCTATGTGAGCTCGTGACACCCTTTAGTCGAATGTCTAACCTTTATTATTAGTCAAATCTACGATGAAATGCGATTTGTGGGATAAGGAAAGGGTGATGAAATCTCCCACCTTATGTGAATTGGGGTGTTGCTCTTAGAAAATAAAACAAGATGCGATGAATGCAAAACAAAAATTAAACGTGATTTACAATGCAACGACGAATGATTTGTAATTTTGGATTTTTTATAAATATAAATGCAAATGCAAGCAACCAACAATGCAATTCAAATATAACTGGAAATGAAAGCACTATAGTAGAGCTGTAGAATTATTAGCAAATTTTTTTCTTTAGGGACAAATTTTTTAAGCAAGCAAGCAAAGCGATTATTTTAGCAAGCACTTCTTTTCCTTGGATTTTCTACTTTGGCAACCTGAAATTTAAAAAACAATATATATATATATATATATATATATATAAGTTTTTTTTGAATATATAAGGATGGAACTTATAACAATTTAAATTAGAACAATTTGAACAAAACAAGACAAATTCTTATTTTTTGTAAGGAAAAAATAATTTAAACAAAACTAAAACAAGTTAAACAAAACAAAACTAAAACAAAGCAAACAAATTAAAAGAAAATGTCTAGTTTTTAATGATTCTAAGCCCGGCCCACAAAAATACTTCACAGCCCGCACTAAAAATCACTGTTCAAAACAAACCCAATTCACAGTTAAATCCTTCTCGTATTCACATAAATCAATTCATGACCAACTCAAAATCACCAATAAATTCACAGATTCACATATATCTGCAATCTAAATCGAAGTCAAAATCAACAAGAAATGGTCGAGTGTGGAATCGGTTCGATTGGAGGATTGGGTGATTGGTTTCGCGATCGTTTCCGTTTGTGGGTTCGAATGAGACGATGTGGCAGTCGGAGTTTGTTCGTGTTATATGTCTAGTATACCAAAATAGAGAATAATCAATTATAAACTCGTCGCACAAGTTTATAACTCATATTTCCACTACACTGGAATTCTGTATAAATTATTATAACAGTATGAATGTTGTAAATAAGTTACAACAACAGTGTTATACTATTTTGAACAAATAGTATAACCAGAATAAAGAATAGAATATAGAATAATGTATATAAATATACAAATAGTCTAGAATTCTAACCGGATTATGTCTGAGGCTCGTCGTAACGATTTCCTTAAGAATTTTATTTCAAAATTCTCCCAAGATACAACAGACGAATTCTGCTCGAAATTGTAATGAGTATGTCACTCTGTGATTCTGATTATAAGAACATCAGTTATTAGAAGAGAAGAGATAAGAAAATTTGGATTCTGAAAGTGAGTTCGGAAAGTGATTAGTATCTCTTCCGAACGGTCGTGTCTGCACCCATTCGCTCAAACAGTCGCGTCTGTACCTCTTCGTACAGTCACATCTGTTCACCCGCTACTGTTTCACCCGCGCCTCTTCAGTCAGGTCGCACCCGCTCACGCCGCATCTGTTCGCCCACATCCGCTTCAATCGGCTCGCACCTGTTTGCTTCTAACGGGTTGCACCCGCTACTGTTCGCGCCTATTCAACCTGCTCGCTTCAGAAGTCGCACCTCCTCAGCAATCCGCGTCCTCTTATGAACAGTCGCGTCCATTCGTATAGCCTGCAATTGTTAAAAAAGCCCGGTCCAGTTGCAGCAAAAATACGAGTATCATATTAGACCCAAACCCAAACCCGACCCGGCCCGGTTCAGTTCGGTCGGCCGGACGGCGGTGGCGCGTGTGTGTGGTGGAGATGCATGATCTCCCTCCTCACAACGAAGCATACATTTGGGAGCCCCAGGACCCCAACCTCCACTTGAGAAATCTATTAATGTACTTGGCTTTCTTAGTATATTAGGTGATGTGGGACTTTATGTATTTTTCATTCATTTTGTTCTATAGGAATTCCAACAGTTCGAGCAGGGGATTGGAGTTCGTGGAACTTGAATTTTATTTCGAAGTGATCTTGAGTTTCTGATTTGGAGTATTTGGCTTTTTGATTGAAATTGGGTGTTAAATATCAGGTGATCGGCGATTGATGTGGCTGTAGGAGATTGGAGATGAGGTCATGGTTTAAGGGTTTTGTGTGAGAAGACGTATTGTGGTTGTGAAGTATGGGGTCGGACTGGAGACGGAGCTGCTGGAGATGATTGACTTAGGTTAACAGATAGGTTTCATTGAAGTGTGTTATGGTCAGAGAGGATTATAATTGAGTGTTTATGAAGTTGTGGAAGAGGCAGTGTAGTTCTGTTTGGCTGTGATAATGGTAGCAGTTTGGAAGGTGTGGGAAGTTGAGTTGGATGGAGAGGAAATAGGGGGTAGAGCAGCAGCCTAGTGGCGTGGTTATTATAGGTGATGATAGTTGTGTGGGTTGTTTGCAATAGTGATAAAGTGAAGGGAAGGACTGGCAGATTGAGTGGTGGTTGTACTTATGAGTTCAGGTGGGAGGATTGAGGTTGGCTTCGAATTGAAATGGTTCTCTGGCTGTCGTGGAGGAGCAAGGCTTAGTGCTGAAGTGAGTAGAGTGTGGTGATATTGCTGTGGTGTGGGTTTGAAGTTGGTTTGGGTGACGAAGTTGCCGTAATGGAGTGGAGTGGCAATTGTAATGTGGCGACTGAAGGTGATGGGGCCGTCGTTGGTAGAGGATGGAAGTTTTGGGAAGGAGTTGATGTAGGTGTTGTATGGTTGAAGCGTGTGAAGTGTGTTTTGCTGTATGGTTGATGGAAAACAGTTTGTAAACAAATGCTCAATGCACAGCGTTAACAAAGAAATTCAGTACCAATAGAATTTTTTTTTGTATGAAAGAAAGCGAACAGAAAAAATATATAATGAGTGAATTGCAATGGAACAAAAGGAAGCGCACAGTGAACTAACCAATAGGGATGCGGTTTAAAAAACAAAGATCTATTTTTTCGTTTTTTTTACAAAAACTAATATTAACTAAAAGGCAGAAAAAATAATAATTCGAAGAGTAAAATTAAAACTAAATTGTTTTCCCAGCAATGGCCCAAAAAATTGTTTAACAACGAATTTTCTATCGGTTTACAAAATTGTCGAAAAAATTATAATAAAAGTAACCACAAGCGCACGACGTACGATTGTAGTACGGGTCGATCCATAAGGAAAGAATTAAATTTGAAATTACTCAATCAAATTAAACCGAATGATGAGATTGTTTTTCAAAAAAAAAAACTAAAAATGTTAAATTAAGCAAAAATTGAGATTAAAAACTATGTGATTAAAAATCAATTCAGAGGCAAATCCACTTTCCTATTCTCATGAAAATCAACAAAAAATAAATTATGATCTTTTTTTATCTAAGTAAGATTAGTGATGTATTTATCATAAGTATGGTCTATTTGTGTTATCAATTAACACAACTTAAACCATCAATATATAATACACATCTAATCCTACTTTTTTAAACTCTCGTAAAAATGACGTAAAGATTGAAACAAAAATCTATTTTAAGCATGATCTATTTACTATTAATTAGTAACATAGATCGTCAAATTTTGATTATAATTTCACTTCATTGCCATAATCATATTTAGATGAAAAGACAATTTGTAAATAATGTGATAAGCAGCTTATCTGTTATGAACAAAATAGGCTATCAAATTCAACATAAAACACAAAATCACATAAACATCTATTTTCTCATGAAGCACAAAAGAGATCATAAATAAAAAATTATGTTGAATCTATATGATTAAGAGAAAGCTTCATTAGCCTTAAATTGTATGGATCTAGCCTCTCATTTGTATTATCATTTCAACACATAGAGATTTCAACATTAAAAAAACAAAAGAAGTAGAAACTAAACAAATGAAGAAAAAGATATTAACTACTTGCAAAAAATAAAACTACACTACTTGCATAAATGTAATTCTAACCTACTAACAATGAAAAAAAAAGCGTAGAAATAAACATGAACATAAGAGTAAATAAAAGCATGTAGAAAAGAGAACACTTTGATTTTGTGGTTACAACTCACTAATTAAAAGAGATAAATAATCATTTACATGTACATAAGAGAGCTATTTATACATGCACAAAACCCTAATTCAATTTGTAGGGAGTTTCCTAAAGCATCATTTAGGAAGTGTGGCCACCAAGTAACCATTAGCCTCTAATTTAATTCATCATCAAGTATGCATGAGACTTTAACCTCCACTTTGTTGTCCATTAGCTTCTAATTGTAGATTTAGGTAAGTGGGTAGGTGGGGTCCTCTACGATCATTAGTTTGAATTATTTTCATCTTCATTCTTTTGTATTCTCTTGTACATGCATATATTCCGTGAAAACCTCTTCCATTTGAATCCAAATTCCTATATAAATCATAAAAAATGTCCAAGTAAAAATTCTCAAATTAACACATGCAAAAAAATGACCATTTTACCCTTGTAGAAGATGAATATATGATGATTTAAAAATAATTGAATTTTGGTTTAAACATGTTAAAATACCCGTATGACATTAATTTTAAATAAAAATAGATAAAATATGGATATAAATATAAGCACATTTACATGCACATCAACTATACATTATTCTAATTAATTTTATGTCTTTTATTAAATGATTAGAATAGTAAAAAAAATTAAATACAACATTCATATTAATTCTATTATTAATTTATAATATTTATGCATTAATTTTAATTTGGTTAAATTTAGAAATTAGCTAACAACGTGAATGTGTTGACTCCATAGTGTATATTCAATCCTCATTCAGTATCTAAACAATTTAAATACTGAAGTAAATATACACTTTGTTGAACTATAGTATTGGGTGCAAGTTCAGTCGCCTATATATCATTTAGGTGAAATCAAATTTCTAATATTTATTAAGTAACTATTTGTAATGTTATTTTGTGCATGTCTTCTTGTTGTTGTCACTATGTCACTATAACGATCCTGACACGACCTTCGAATATCGGCATCGAATACGACACTCATATTCAAATGCCGCAAATTCAAATGTCAAATCCGAGTCGCCGGAGCTTATAACACAACTAAGTATAACAACACAGCGGAAGAAAAACATAATACATTAATATACAACATTGATACAATATCTGATACAAAAGATGATATAATAGATATCAATATACATCAGAGATATGATACAATAAAATAGCAGCGGAAGAGAAAAATAGATAACACCAGTAGCGGAACAAATAACTCTAAGATGGTCTTCAAGGAAGAACTCCAGTAGTAGCTCGAACTCCCAATAACGATGCACAAAGATAAGAAAGTGTCGTACGTATCCAAAGACTGAACTTGCTCCAGATAATCTACTGAACCTAACTATCTGAAAAACCCAACTGTGAACTGCCCGTGTGGAAAATAGTGAGCACCCAGAGTTTAGAAAAGAAACAATAAACTCCAGGTCAGTCGTGGAACTAGTATGAGTAATAAAAATAGTTTATCTTTAAAAACAAACAAAGAAATATTTTAAAATAGATACGCAATGCTTTTGGAAAATGAAACTACCACAAGGCCTCCCGCGCGCACACACACAATGCAAATGCAAAATCAGAGGAGATTTCTCCTTATGATAGTCAAACATGCTTGATACACAAATTTCTTTGATATTATTACTATAAGTGCAAAGTGTAGGAAAACATTTCGAAAGTATAATATAAATCTTATCCAGCATAGGCATTTCGCACTATGCCTACTATAGCTACCATCTAAACAGTGGTGACCACCATAAGTAAATGGCAGATTCTATAACTAAAATCATACAAGGTGCATATTGTTTCTTTGGATTTCCAACAAATGGTCAGGCTAAGGAACTTCCTGGGCCACATGGGTACGCCTCTGGAGGGATGCCCCGAGAACCTAACTGGATCTCTGCCAAACACAAGGCCGGGTTACCCCTAATTGGGTAACTACTGACATGAGTATGCCATCCCCCGGTTGTAACCAACCTTTATCCGGGGCCCCAACAACAATCACAAAGTAATATATATATATATATATATATATATATATATATATATATATATATATATAGACACACACACACACACACGTATCCACATAAGTTAAGTATCTGGGCTCCATACCATGATACCACTTCTATCCAGAAGGAAATGAACACACCCTCAGGAGGCGCTATCCCCAAATAACCTTGCTGCATTCTTCCTATTTTGACCATCACCGGGTTGTGAGGTTCGACGAAGTCTCGTCCACAAAGCTACGCTTTTCACAAAAGCCACGCTTTGATCAACAAATGATCAGCAGCACTCAGCTTGCCACATTACCAAGTTGGGAATATATTACTAATAATCTTCAACTACATAACATCTGAGCTCGTACGTCTCAGAGAAGGGTGCTAAGCTAAGAGAATAAATTCTCCGCCACCAACAGAAATGTATTTGAAAGAAATCTGCTTTATATCTCAAAACATAATGTCAGACATACAGTCCATACAAGTCTGTTCTAGGTTCGAACAGAACCGAAGGCACTTCCGAAGAAGTCCTTGCAATCCGGGTATTCACAATCCCGATCGGACTTCCCATCACTTAGGGAATCTCTATACCGGCGCGACTCGGTGTAGAGACAATCGATAGGTCATCCTATCGTTCTTGCAAATACCAGGTCTTCACCACCGGTCTTCAAAATGCTATCCATAACGACGTATCATTATTCGGAATAGGTTATATGACACAAGGGTCCTTCCCCGGCTAAACCGAATAACGAGCGCAATATTAAAAATCATATGGATACTGGGGTCATAGCTAAATCACAGCTTAAAGATCAAAACCTTTCATTAAATGGTTAAAACAAATTACCATTTCTAACCTTTTAAACAAAAAGATTCATTTCAACAACCTTCAATAGTTTAAACAATTTCCACCCTTTTAATCTTTTAAACAAAAGATTCAATTTACAGAGTTCACCCCATTCATAAAGATCTATTCGTGGATTTCAAAACAATTTCCATTTTAATTGGATTAACAAACCTTTAAATTAAGATTTAATTTATAACTTTCAAACTCGTTTCCAAAGATTCATTCATAGCCTTCCAAAACAATTCCAATTCATGTTGGATTAACTCATTCGGTCTTTGAATCAAAGACTCATTTCATAGCTTTCAAAACATTTCAATTCTATTTCAACTTGAAACCTTTCAACATAATTTGGAAATCTTTTTTTTAAATGAAAGCTATTATTATTTGAAAACAAATAGGTTTTGTTTTGGGAAAAACTGATTACAATTACATTAGTTAAAACCATTCAATTATAAAACTTGGATTTAGATTTAGATTTCCCAAACTATACTTTTTTAAAAAAACGGTTAAAAACCCATATAAACACCTTTATAATTTGCATAATCATTTTAGACTAAAATTTTCAAATCATTGAATTCAATTTCGAATATTGAATTCAAATTCAAATCAAATTATTTAAATTTGAAGTTTTATTAAGTTATTTAAAATAACTCTTACTTTCAAAACTTTCAATTCCAATTCCAAAACTATTTTGGATTCAAGAATTAAATCTCTAAAATTGTTAAAAATCTGTGACTTAACCGATTTCCTCGTGAAATCCATATTTGTGTGTGTAGGGTGTAGTCCAGGGGTTTTATACACAATAGTGCAACATCATTCTATCATCACAGATTCAAATACAGAAATATGGTTGATAAGCGGTATAAGGTATAACGCTTATCTCTCATACATACATACATACATACATACATACATACATACATACATATATATATATCACAGATAATTAATTACATTCATCCCGGATAAATGAATTACAAATCACAACACAATCAGAATATATCACAAAGCATCACATATCAGGGATATCAAACAATTTGACAATTAATTCAATTCCACATCCAATATAATCCAAATATCCATAAGTAGGCTCAATTTATTATCTGATTAATTTAAATTAGATAAGTCGTCAATCATGGCTAATTAACATAAATAAATTTCAAATCATTTGCTTGATTGTCCTTTAATCATTTATTACTTAAATAAATTAACCTTTAATTATAAATCAATTATCCTTTATTAATGAATCAATTGACCTTTAATTATTAAATAAATCTTAGTTAATGACCTTCATCAACAATAAAAATTTCTTTGATTACTTTTCCCAAGAAATTTACCTATATTAAATCATCATTGATTATAAATTGATTAACCAATAAGAACTCATTAATTAATCCTAATTATTTAATTAATTAAATGCTAATTGTAACTTAATTAGCTCTTACTTTCAATTTAATATTTCCTTACTTAATTAACTCAAACCTTAATTTATAACTTTAAACTTATAGTTACTCATTTGATTATAACAAATCATTAATTATCTATTCAAATAAATTTAATAATTTATAAATTCCAATCATTAAATCTTCTTAAATTTAGGGTAAAACTCATTATATTTAATGATTTAGTTATCACTTATGAACATGTTTGAAAACATTCATTTCCAAATTTTCTATAAAATTTCATTTTAAATTTCAGGATTTTAAAATGAATACCAATTGATTTTTTTTGTATAAAGTTTTAAAATTAATTATTTGCTAAAGTATCACTTTTGTTATAAAGAAGTTTAAAGAATAAAAATCCACTTCTCTTAGAATTCACATAACAAAGGGTATTCTAACATTTTTAAACTTATTTAAATATTAAAATTTATAAAACTTCATTTTATTTCAAACTCTAAAATTCGAACTCAGACTCACATCCAGGCTTCAGATTTTGTTTTAACTTTGCCTAAATCTTTCTTTTACCAATCAGATTCAAGGTTTTAAATTCAACTCTTTTCAAATTCTTAACACTTTAAGGTTATGAAAACAAATTTGAAAATAAATTAAAACTTTGTTTCTAACTAAGTTTCAAACTACACTCAAATTTTCTTTCAAACTTTGATTTATATCCTCAGTTTAAACAGAGCAGGTTCTATTTTTATTTAAACCTGGAGTTTCACATACCCGAGACTAACCTATTTTGCTTTGAGTCTAACCTGTCTTCTCTTCGAGTAAAGCATTGCATTACTTCGAGTTCACTCAGTTCCCCAACACTAATACACCACCAGCCTCGTGCACCAGCACCATTGACCGCGACGACTCAGACCACCGTCGACGCTTCCAATACAACGACGATCGATCCCACCCACTCAATATTGGAATCCAGGTCGAAATCAAGATCGAGCATCAAAGCTCAAAACTGGAACAACATCACAACCTGGAACAACACTTGAAACCAGAAAATCCCCTCGTTCTTCCTGCTCTGATCACCAAAAATCATGAAACTTTGGCCATCCCTTTCTCAACACCTCCTCCACCAATCCCCCAAACCACGTCGAACTCGATCACCAACACAAGACGTGGTGATCAATTCATTCAACCCATTAAAATTTAGGGTTCAAGAACGAATCTCACATTAGCAACTTCCATGGTGGATTGCATCACTATCCACCATTTTTCCTTGATGCTACAATCACTTCTCCGGCATCAGCCAGAACCCTGACTTCTCCTGTCACGAAGATCATCAGGGAAACCCAAAATTTCATATTTTGTTCAACCCAAAAATGCTCCTATAATTCCAAACTAAAAATGATGATGTTTGGTTTAAAAATCATGTTATAGGTTAAGGATTTAATTTATGGTCCTGAATTAATAAATTAAAATGTTTGAGTTTTACTCCTATTCAAGTTCACCATGCCGTTTTGATTTTCCAGAGCAAGATTCACATTTATTTCAACTTAAATAAAATTTTAAATTTTAAGCTATGATGAAACAAGCAAATTTGGTTTGTATTCTAAGTCCCTAAAGTTATCAGATCAAGAGGTAATAAGTTTGAACCAAAATTCGAGTTTGGAAACTACAACAGTTTTGTTACAGAGACTATAACCTATACACAACCATCATCCCTATACACAGGAAAAATACACATAGACTAGCATACTTATTTCAGATCTTAACCATGCAATCAGATTCATGTGCTAAAGTTTTTTTTACAAAAAAAGATGTTACCCACCTTCCACATCTTTGTTTTAGAAATGACAAAGCCTTCTTTTTCTTTTGAAATAGTCTTTGAAACTGGAAGCTAAAATCTTCTTTTGATTCTCTGGCTTGAGATATGTATTGATATAAATTGTAATTTATGTTGAAGTTTTGAAATGGTGTTTACTCATCTTGATGAACGAACTAAGAAGGCTAATATATATCAAAGAAAACTTTACAGGTTGATATCATCTTTGTACAGCAGGGTATATTATTTATGTTTGTTTGTACAATAGGCACGGCTGAAAATGCTTGCATTATGGAGAAGTTACTACTTGTTTGTACAGCATGTACTTTTTCTATATGGAGCTGAAGAGATAGGGTATGTTCTTAGAAATGCAAAATTAATTGCTAGAGTCCTTTGCTTTAGTTGAATATATGGTTATTGTCTTCTTTATGCTTACCTCTTTTGTTTTGAATGATTTGTTTCTTTTGCATTGCTTATACATGAACATATATATATTTGTTGTCTTCTTTATAAGCTCACATACTTATATTACTTATCAAATTTTGTTTATATTTCTTATTTTTGTCTTATATATATATATATATATGTCTTATGTTGAATTTTGTTTTGGTCTTGTTAATTTGAAATTTAATGAAGTTCTATTTTTATTAAGTTGTTAAAATTTAACAAATTTGTTTACTTCATATTTTGTAATTTATCTTATGTGTATAATTATATTTTTAACTTAAGTATTTAAATTGCCTTACATATTTATTTATTTATTTTTCTACTTAGGTCACATATATATAAGATTTAATTTCAAATGAATTAACACATATTAAATTTAAATTCAGAGAAACTCGAATCTATTTACCGATTAATTTTGCAATTTTATTCAAAAATTAAATTAATTCCCAATTTAATTTAGTCAAAATCCGGGATCGTTACAGTCACTAGGATATCCATTGTTTGACCAATGGTCAAAAACTCTAATAATACTGGTAGTTGATTGCATGGACTACTTTAAAATCCTTGTTTCAGTTCGGTAACATTTATCAATCAACTGATTTATTCTTACGAAAGATTTTGAATTTAAGTTGACTGCCAATTACAACGATACCGGGCTTCTACATGAATTAGACAAACCATCTCTTAAGTAGTTTTTTACTTCATGTAGTCCAACATATACCCAATTATGGTCATAACATGATCGCGATGTCATGTGATATACCATAGTCAAAGTATAGTCTAGTTACTTAAGAACAATAGTACCCTTAAGTTTGAAGACCATTGCACATTATTACATAAGATCTTTTATTTTGACTTAGTTATATTAACCTATATAAGAATCTCGTTGAGTCATTCTATGATTGTTCCAAATAACCACGACTATGTACTTCCTTGGTGTCCCGAACAATTATAAGGATTTCAACGTCCATTGTATGAAGAGCATTACATACACTAGTCTCAGTACATCTTGACAATTAACATTTAAGTGATAAGTGTTTAAATATTTATTCAAAACTCATAGTTACGAACATATCTACATATTTGCAGTTGCAATTGATAAAATAATTCTCCTAAGGATTTTCTACATTTACATGTATAATGTATCAATATTACTTATATCTCTATATAACAACACAGAAAAGAAAAATAAACAAAACCATACTTTATTTCGACCAGAAATATTTACCGTCGTTAAGTTACATAACCATTTACGTAATTTCCTATGGGGGTTATACCCTTAATTCTATCAATAGACACATCCTTTCATCTTCTATTTAAGGAGATATGGAAAACAAATTTTCATCAATAATTTTCTGATTCTCTCTTGCTCTTAGACTTATAATTTTTTTGAAAAAAATTCCTTAATATACCTTCGCTCTCTTTGCAAATCCATATTCTTTTCATCATATTCTTTAAGGATTTGCAAACTATTATACCTAAAACAATTAGTTAAAAGGTTGAAAATGGGGTATCACAAGTTGATGAAAGATAAAGCCGTCGCAATATAAAGGCTAAGGAAAGCCATCACATATCGATAATAAATGGAGTTATCATATGTCAGGATTCAAGAAAAGCATTGCATGATAATACTAAATAGAGCAATCGCAAGTTGAAGCTATAAATTATCGTAAGTTGATGATATGAGCCATCTCATGTTAAAGTTGTAAGCTATCACAAGATGATGATATAAGCCATCGCAAAGTGAAGTTATAAGCTATCACTAGTTATACTAGTAAAGCTATCAAATGTATGGATTGAATAAAGCTATCACAGTTTGATAAATAAAGCTATCAAAAATTGATATGAATGAAGCACATGATATAATAAAGGAAAGAACTACCATAGGTTGGTGATTCAAAACTATCGCATATTGATGGTTGAAATATCTAGCATTGGTGCTTCAAGGCTATCAAGCAATCGAAGGTTGATAATTCAAGGCCATCGCCTATTGTTGGAATGGGCTAGAGGGTTGACACTTCAAGGCTATTAAGCTATCAAAGATTGATACTTCAACGCTATCGCATATTGATGGAATGAGCTGCGGGGGTTGATACTTTAAGGATATCACGCTATCGAAGGTTGATACTTCAAGGCTATCACATGTTGATGGAATAGGCTATTGAGGGTTGGTAATTCAAGCCTATCGTGCATTGATAAATTGAGCCATTGAAAGTTGATAATTCATAGATATCACACTTTAAAGAACAGACCCAAAAATCAACATCTTAACTGGCTACGTGATATTCTCCTACTGGGCTATCTATGCCACATTATCATGATGAAGCTAAAGAAAGGTAGTTCCAATGTCACCTCGAGCATGTACCATGTTAGCAAATGGCGATGATTAATTTTCTCAAATGACACATATCATGTACCTAAATGTCAAAGTTTTCTATAAATAGGCATGTACCCTTACTAAAAAGGAGTCGATTGATAGTTTCTCTTCTTTCTCATTTTACATTTTTCTTCTATATATAATAAAAAGCTTGAGATTAGGATTTTAATGACTATTAGGTCAAATTAGAATTAGAACTTTGTAATTGAGGACTTGAATAAATATTTCTTTGCATAATTACTTCCATATGAACTTATGACTTGCACTTATATCCTTTGAGTTGCATATCAAACTCAAGAACCTTTGAACTCCAAGCACATAGCATTATACCCTAACATTAAGTGGTGTTTCCATTTAGAGTGGAACTTAAATACAAACGGGAACTTGAACATAACTTTGAATCCAGCTTCATCCAAAACCCTACCATGATGGTTAAATTTCAACAAGGATCCTCTAAGCCTCACTTGAACACTTTGACGTATCTATGGAATGTCCTTGCAGCAATCCCTACTTTCAGACCTCTACTTTCCGACATAAAACAATAACTTTGACTAGAGGAGTTGAAAAACAATGGATCGTCATGTGATTGATATAAGAAAACAAAATAGAACTAACTATTTTTTATTTTAGAACTCACAACGGAAGGAGCCAAAATATAATAATCAAATAACACTATGGAATTTCCATACCAATCCATACTTAGTCTTTATACGTCACTGATATGTACAATACAAACCCAAATCCACACAATACGTCAACTATCTTACTTATATATATAGCATCGCACACACATACTAATATACATATATAACACGCCTTTATCACCGAAGCCTCCAGCGTCATCATAATCCAACCTATCACCATTAACCTATCATACATTACAAATAAGGAAAAATAGTGGTTTGGAGAGGGGAGTCAGACACAAAGTCCGATGAACGAATATAACTGAATTCAACATTTACTATGCTTATTTCATAGTATACATAAACAAAAATGATAGGCTATCATATCATTATACATTCTAGTTCATATTCAACTAATATCAAATCTGATATACAATTCATGTTCATAAAATTTCATGTAGTCGTATTACTATATTCATTCTAAAATGAGGTAACCAAATTCACACTTGTCCGTACGTAAGTTGTATAGTCGTGTCACCTATAAACATTGCACTACTAAGGCATGCAATATCCGTGTACTAACATACATCTCCACTTAGGCTACCCCATCACTGATTGAACACATTGAGGAAAGACAGCTCGAGTCTCTAAATATGTATTTTAGCAGCCTAAATTACGTCTTGGTTCAGATTGTCAAAAAATCTAGGTGACGACCACTTGTACATGTCTAAGGCAGTTTATAGTTTTGTATATTTTCATTTTTAACTATTTTTCTTATGGTTTCTTAGCTTTTCATTGCGTATTTATCCAACATACATTTCAACATAACATAATATTTTTCATACAAATTTTCATCATCATTTGCTATTTCTATATTATAATTTCGTTGACTTTCATATATTAAAATACACTATACAAATCCGTATATATATTTAAATTCTAAATAAATTATATTTCTTACTGAAATATATGCACTAAATCTCCAGAAACCAAATCTTAATCTTAAACTATATTTTATATATAAACTATACATTATACTATTTTGTGCATTTTCGCTAAACAAATTGTTCTAGATAAATTATACCTCTATAAATCTAAAATAAATTTTCTAAATTTCTATAAACATATACTTTAACTTCAAAAACAATTTTCATTCCATTTTGGTATGAATATATACATCACATCATTGATATACAAATTTCATGTCGCTTTTTCCATACATTGAAATGTA
This sequence comes from Allium cepa, assembly GCA_030765085.1. NCBI lineage: Eukaryota > Viridiplantae > Streptophyta > Magnoliopsida > Asparagales > Amaryllidaceae > Allium > Allium cepa. Next base: position 178,070,044 of record CM060939.1, on the reverse strand, counting down.
TAGATATAAATTCATATAAAAATGAATTAAATTACATAAAAATACATTTAGACCTAAAGTCGTCATACCTAATCCCAGAAAATATTTCCATATCAGTTTGACATTTTTAAATGTCCCGAATCATCAAAATTGTATTTTTGGGCCACTTATGCACATAAATGAAATACCACTATATTAGTTCATATAAATTATATAAAAATTCATAAAAATAATATTTAGGTCTGCAATTATCATATTTCATCTTTAAAATTTATTTATATAAATATCCCATTATTTTACTATGAATTTCCCAAATACATGTCTCAAATTAGCGTAGTGTTGCACTTGGACTTTGTACATATATTATACGACTTCATTATCTCACTTAATTACCCAAAAATCATTCAATAATCAAGTTATGCAGAGTTCCATAATTCATAGACCCAAATTTTGAATTTAATTATTTAATTACAAAATTAAGCATACTAAATCATGAAATCAAAGAAGTAAACATGAAATTTAGATAAATTCACCCACCCAAATCAGTTCCTTCCAATTTCAAATCTCTATCCTTGCTTTCCTTCATTGTCTAGAGATAGAATTCCTTTCTATTCACCGTTCTAATACTGCTGGTGACACATATGTGATTTTCTTTGCTTTTCTTTAATTTGGGATATTCTTAATTTGGTTTTAATCTTTTGGATGTAGGGTTAAATTAGAACATATAAGGAAGAAGAAGGAAGAAAGGGGATTTAGTTTATGAAATGAAAAGTGACATACACATTTCTATTTTAAGTTAAAGTAGTTACACAACCAATTGTCTGTCCAAATATAAATTTTAATTCAAATTGCGTAGTGTCCGTTTTACTGGATGACGTTTCCAGCCATATCTCCCTCGTACGAGCTCCAAATAGCAAAAATAAATATATCGTGCGAATTAAAAAACGAGACGGTCGCAATTGTGCTAGTTTCATTACTAAATTCCAATGTTTGTAAAAAAGGTCATTTTCCCCTTTTTTTTAAAATACCCTTATAATAATTTTTAAAATGTCTCAAGGTATTACCATTCTACAATTTAGAAAGGAACATGAATTGAATCTAAGAAATCTATCCCTTCAAATTTTAGAAGAAAGAAAAGAGTTGCTCTGTACAGCTAAAGAAAGTGGAGCTAAAATCCATTTCATATAGGGGTGAAATGTGAGAAATGCGGAATACGGATCTTAAGGCTAGGATTAACACTAGAGGGGGGGGGGGGTAAATAGTGTTTAAAGAAATTGCTAAATCTTTTTGAGTTTTTGTTAATTTGAACATAGATGTATGCAATATTTAGACATAGATATGATCACAGAATCAAACATAAATGCAAATATAAAGTAAAAGCAGTAAAAGAAAGAATACACTGGATTTTATACTGGTTCGAAGTTACCCTACATCCAGTCTCGCACACAAGTACAGATTTCCTTTCAAAAGCAATTGTACAATTATACCCTCGATTTCAAGGCTACGAGTTACACCCTCCAGATTCACAATCCTCTGGGTAGATATACTTGATTTCCCAGGCAACAAGTTCACCCAATTAATTTCCAAGGCTACAATCACACCTTTTCTCGCTTGATTGATTTCCAAGACTACAATCACGCCTTTTCTCGCTAAATTGATTACAAAGAAGTCTATAACTCTGAATAGCACTAAGGATCTTGTTGAGTTAGTGATAGAGAATCAAACCAAAAATGATCTAGTTAGATTCAATGTTGATTTTGGCAGAGTAATGGTAAGAATGTGTGTAAAGAAATGTGGAAGAAGAGGAGTGAAAGCCAAAAACATATAAATGAAAACTCGTTGAAAACATCCCCTATTTATAGAAGAACAACAACCATGTCCATTCATGAAGGGATATGACGAATAGACACTTCATTTGAAATTCAAATTTTCGAAATCAACTAACACTATGTCGACATGGGTAACTTGGGTATGTCGACATCCCAAAGGAAATTTTGGTGTTTTGTTTTTCTTTAAAAATAACTTTTATCTTATATTAAAACTATTTTAAACTTTTATAAATATACTTAACTATAGTTAAAATACTTCAATAAATATAGAGAATAATATTTTGGTATATATAAAATCTTACTATAATTTTATATTTAAATATAAGTATAAATATTAAAAGCTAAATATATTATTATTAAAAGATAGTTTAAAACTAAGGATAATTTGATTTTGAAATTAAAGATTATTTTGAGGCTAAAAGTTTTTAAAACCAGGATAGATATTTTTGATTCTTTCAAAGGAAGGTTTTGAAAACATTTTGAAAATAAGACATAGTTTTGTAAAATCATTTTGAATAAAAGGTTAGCGGATAAAACGATGTTCCACTAGATTTTTCGTAGGTTCCATCCTACTTAGGGTTCCATCCCTTTAACACGCTCGAAGTGGATTCCATTCCACGAATAAATTGGATTTTAAGATGCTAGTGCTTTTCTAGGAGTTTTAACAAAATTCCTAATTAAATTACTTATTCTTGAAATCTTGAAATCTTGGTAATCTTGATATTCTTGATACTCATGAGTCTTCAATCTTGATATCTTGAATCTCTATACTGTATAGTCTTCATTCTTGGTACCTACATGGTTAAATCATGCATATACATATATATCTAAACTATACTGTTAGTATTTATATTTTATAATCTATTCTAAGGTTGTTGTCATCAAAATCATCATCTCAAGGACTAATAATCTCCCTCTTTTTGATGATGACAACCTTTGTTTATAAAATATTACTTCTATCCTAATAACTCCCCCTTAATCTATGCCTAACTATCCTGTTTTATATTTCTCCCCCTTTGTCATCAATAAAAACTAACTCCAAACTATATAATCTCCAAACTATATAACTCCCTCTCATTCTTGGACTAATGTATCTGCATTAATAAACTATACAATGGAGTATATAATAGATAGATTAAGAGATAATTATACTGATAGACATGATAATTAACTAAAGATCATATAAATATCAATGCATATTTATACATGTTTTTCACACCAAATATCAATCCAAATCAAATCAATTCAATTCAAATCAAATTAAATCAAACAATTCAAATCAAACAAACTAATCAAATCAAACATTACGAGGAACTTCCACCCATCCTTCTTCTCCAAATATAGGGTCTGCTTCAATGACATCCCAATTTTCATTACCATTAGCGAGAGAGACTGAAGGATGTGCTTCGTTATCATCCTTGTGCAGGGAGGAAATCATCCATCATATTGCATCGAAATGTCTTTCTTGCTCTTTAATCATCTGCATTTGACTCAACTCTAAGTGTCGCTGGTTTCGAAGAATGAATGAAAGAATATTCTTGAAAGAATTAAGAGTCTCTTCAAGATTCTCGGATAAATTATGAATTGGATTGGCCATATTTTAGTTTGTGATAAGAATTAGAGACAAAGTAGATAAGAAATAATATTGAGTGATGAATTCTGAAAGAAATAGGTATTTATGGGTGTAGAATTCATTTGAAATGAATAGACATAAGGTAGTTATTCAAATTTCAAATTCAAAATGAAATGTCATTTCTGACCAGTACATGTCAACATGGTCATAGGGGGGATGTCGACATGGTGTAGTGAATTTTGATGGCTTAATTTGATTTTGTGAATAATTATGTATGTATGTATGTATGTATGTGTATATATATATATATATTTATATAATATATTAACATTTATTCTGAAGATAAGATAAGCTAGATAACAGAAAAGGAATTCAATTTCATTTCATGATAACACGATACAACGATTAAACATAAAGAACTACACGAACTTTTAAACTAAAACAAACTAAACTAATACAACATGAAATGAAAAGATAGAACTAGTTAAAGGATGATGAGGATGAAGATAATCCAAGCTTCTTGCTGACTTTGGAAATAAACTTGTTCATCTTGGATGAAATTTTGTCCAACTTCTTACTAACGGAACGTTTAAGAATCCGTTGATTCTCAACAATGGTCTTTTGGTTTTTGAGAAGGGTTTTGTTGGTTGGATTAAGAGGATAATCAATGCTTTCCAAAGATGTTTCACCTTCTTCTTCTTCAATTTCCATTTAATCCCCTTCTTCTTCTTCCTCTTCCTCCTCTTCTATCTCCTCATGAGCCAAACACTCTTACTTTTCGGCAAGTGTCTCATAAGCTTGAAAAACAAATGGAATTTTCATAAGAGAAATATTGGAATGATTAAAAACCTTTATTGAAACAAATTCTTCTCTTTGGAATCTACTCCAAAATAGTTAAAAATCCTAGCGTGATAGATTCCATGATACAAGGTATTCTCTCCCATTTTAAGATTTTTGGGACGAAGTTCATCTAAAATAACTTGCGCCTAATTAATATCATAATTTTAAAAAATATCAAAAAGTGATTTGCAAACTTTTGAAGTAGAATTGCAAAATTCCCCGATCTTGGGGTCAACGTATATTGTAAAAGAAGATTGACAATTCTAGCTTTTGGTCGAAAGTTTCTATTTTCGAATTCAAAATCATCATTTCCTTCAAAAATGTGATAAAACATCTCATGATCATTTTCATCAATATTAAAACTAGAAAGATCCATTTCCGTACTCTTGCAACTGAGAATGGTACCCAAAAGATTACAATTCAAAACAATTCTAGTGCCTTTGACACTACTCCAAATTTCATCATCATTTCCAATATAAAATCCACGGGTTAAATTTGCATAGAAAATTTTAACAATATTTGGATAATAAACAAAATCATTTTGATAAGCATCAATAAGACTAAGAATTTGATTGTTTGCAGAAAGAGAATCAATTTCATAAGAAGAGAAATCTTGAAATATAGCAAACTTTCCAGGATGGATTTTTCCATAGTTAGCATAATTGATGTATGCTTTTATGGCCTTCGGATCATTGAAGAGTTGCTCTTTTATCTTTCTGGAAATTGTGGAGGGTTTGCTTGAAGAAGCCATTAGAGTAGAGAGTAGAGAGCTTGAAGTTTTGAAGAGAGAGTTTGAATTTGAAAATGAGAGTGAAAAGATGTGATAAAAGATAGTGAATAAATAGATTCTCAAAGGACATGTTCTCTGGTCAAAAGATGCCTTTTCAGATAATTGAATGAAGTGAAAAGGTGGAGGGTAATTCAACCATTTGAATTCAAATTTTGAATTTCCAATTCTGTATCCATGTCGACATCATGGTGGGACCATGTCGACATGTGCTTGTGAATTTCTATGATTTTTTTTCTAAGTATTCTAATATATATATATACACTTATTATTTTTAATGTATATATAATCTGCAATAATTCTGAAATTATAGTATATTCCATAAAATAATATGATATTATTAAAAATAAAGATAATAATAAAAATAAAATAATAGTAAAAATTTTAAAATTCAAATAACACACCAATTCAAAATCAATCAATCAAGCAATCAAGCATCCAATTCTAAGCATGCAATTTCAACCAATTGTATTGTAAATGTGTACTTTTTTCTGAGTCCATTTCTCTGAATTTGTCGGAGTCATGAACTGCTGTGAAACAAATATTTGAATATTTGTCTTCTGATCATCATCGCTTGAGGACGAGTCTGAGTCATTTAGAATAGCAGTAAATGCACGCTTCCATTTCTTTACTGAATCATTGTTTATAGGAGGATTTTTCCTATCTGGATACGGACAGTCTCTTTTGATATGGCCTAGTTCATCACAGTTAAAACATTTGACATTATTTGGCATTACATTCTGATTTCCAGAGTTCTTATAGTTGTTTCTCTTGAGATTATTCATCTTTCTATGTTTCAGAAATTTCCGAAAATTCCTGGTCATAAAGGCTGCCTCTTCATTAGTATCGCTGTTTGAGTCTGATCCATCAGTCAATGCATTGAATGTCATTGATTTCTTTTCAGATGCTTTATTTCTCTTCTCCCAATCATTTGAACTTCAAACGACATTAGATTTCCAATTAATTCTTCTATCTTTAAGGTATTGATGTCATTTGCCTCTTCGGTCGCAAGTGTCTTTTGATTCTATTCTGGAGTAAGAGAATTTAAAAAAATTCCGACTTGATCTTCTTCCAAAAATTCCTTTCCCAAGGATATTAGAGAATGCACAATATCCTGAAATCTATTATACATATCTTAAATAGACTTATTATAATTCATTTTAAATAATTGAAACTGATTTGTGAGCATGGAAATTTTGATCTGTTTAACTTTGCTTGTTCGTTCGTGAGTCACCTGCAAAGTTTTCCAGATTTCATACGCAGACTTACAAACTAACACTCTATTAAATTCATTCCTATCAAGTGAACAAACAGAATATTCATTGCTTTAGAATTATTTTGTGCAACAGTCTTTTGCTCAGCGGTCCACTGTGCAAATCAGTTGTGGGTTCAAAATATTCAGTTTGAGTGATATTCCAAGTATCTAATCCTACAGATTGTAAATATATTTTCATCCTACATGCCCAATATGCATAGTTACTACCATTAAAAAGTGGTGGTCTGACAGTAGATTGACCTTCTACAAATGAACTAGTGACAAGAATACTAGTGTTAGCAGTACCAGTGTTGGTAGCCATTTTTAAAATATTTCAAAATTTAGGTTATGGAACTTTTGAAAACCTTGCTTTGATACCAAATGTGAGAAATGCGGAATACGGATCTTAAGTCTAGGATTAACACTTGAGGAGGGTGAATAGTGTTTAAAGAAATTACTAAATCTTTTAGAGTTTTTGTTAATGTGAACACAGATGTATGCAATATTCATACACAAATATGATCACAGAATCAAACACAGATGCAAATATAAAGTAAAAGCAGTAAAGAAAAGATCACACCAGATTTTATACTGGTTCGAAGTTACCCTATATCCAGTCCCGCACACAAGTACAGATTTCCTTTAAAAAACAATTGTATAATTACACCCTCGATTTCAAGGCTACGAGGCACACCCTCCAGATTCACAATCCTCTGGGTAGAGATACTTGATTTCCGGAGCAATAAGTTCGCCCAATTGATTTCCAAGGCTACAATCACACCTTTTCTCGCTTGATTGATTTCCAACTACAATCACACCTTTTCTCGCTAAATTGATTACAAAGAAGTCTATAACTCTGAATAGCACTGAGGATCTTGTTGAGATAGTGACAGAGAATCAAACCAGAAATGATCTAGTTAGATTCAATGTTGATTTTGGCAGAGTAATGGTAAGAATATGCATAAAGAAATGTGGAAGAAGAAGAGGAGTGAAAACCAGAAAAATATATATGAAAATTCGTTGAAAACATCCCCTATTTATAGAAGTATAACAACCATGTCCATTCGTGAAGGGATATGATGAATAGACGCTTCTTTTGAAATTCAATTTTTTGAAATCAACCGACACTATGTCGACATGGGTAGCTTGGGTATGTCGACATCCCAAAGGAAATTTTGGTGTTTTATTTTTCTTTGAAAATAACTTTTATCTTATATTAAAACTATTTTAAACTTTTATAAATATACTTAACTATAGTTAGAATACTTAAATAAATATAGAGAATAATATTTTGGTATATATAAAATTTTACAATAATTTTAGATTTAAATCTAAGTGTAAATATTAAAAGTTGATATATTATTATTAAAAGATAGTTTAAAACTAAAGATAATTTGATTTTGAAATTGAAGATTATTTTGAGGCTAAAAGTATTTAAAACCAGGATAGATGTTTTTGATTCTTTTAAAAGGAAGGTTTTGAAAACAAGATATAATTTTGTAAAATCATTTGAATAAAAGGTTAGCGGATACAAAACGATGTTCCACTAGATTTTTTGTAGGTTCCATCCTACTTAGGGTTCCATCCCTTTAACATGCTCGAAGTGGATTCCATTCCACGAATAAATTGGATTTTAAGATGCCAGTGCTTTTCTAGGGGTTTTAATAAAATTCCTAATTAAATTACTTATTCTTGAAATCTTAAACTCTTGATACTCTTGATATTCTTGATACTCATGAGTCTTTAATTTTGATATCTTGAATCTCTATACTGTACAGTCTTCATTCTTGGTACCTGCATGGTTAAATCCTGCATATACATATATATCTAAACTATACTGTTAGTATTTATATTTTATAATCTATTCTAAGATTGTTGTCATCAAAACCATCATCTCAAGGACTAACAAGAAACTGATTTTGGCCTTAGCAGGTAAACTAATCGGAAAGAAACCAATTCAAGGACATAGAAGAAATCCCAAGTCAAGGGATGTCCCATTTGCTCAAGCAAGACAAAGTATTCAATTTCAAGCTCGAGAGACAATATTCGAAATAGAGCTAAACCATGACTTCGACAAGTTTGGTCAGAAAAGGAAAGGCATCATTAACTTGACTCTTAAAGGAAAATAAAGAAGTTTTCAATCAATGAAAAGAAATCTGGTTGAGAATCAAGGAGAGGTTATGAACCCGCAAAAGAAGTACCGATACGAGCAGGGGAATTACATAACAAAAGGGCCAAAGAGAAAAATAGTTACCATCCTTCTTGTTCCTCGAGAGACAGTATACTTTCTTACTACAGGAAGACTAGACTAGTGGACTTATAAGAAAACCACAAGATTTGGGGAGAGAAATATGAAGGAGGAGAATATTTCCGTTGTTGTAAAAGAAATGGGCACCAAACCAATAATTGTAGAGAATTGTTAGAAATCATAGAATATTATGTAAGAAAAGGGGAATTGCAGGAATTTGTTGAATATGGACATTCAAGAAACTAGAGAAAGGGAAAATAAAATTTCAAATAATGATGGATGTACATTCTAAAAAAGGAAACCAATGACCCGACCCATGTTTTCAAAGAGAAAAGACTTTGAATGGAATGGAATAAAAACATAATTAAAGCCTTTGGTTAGCCACATGGCTTAGTTGAAGTACCCATCCAAAGAATGATGGTCAATTAAGCCTTCGGTCCCATCCCTAGGCTAGGACAAAACACCCATCCAAGAGAGATGGATGAAAAGCCTTTGGTCCCACCTCAAGGCCTGACCAAAGCACCCATCAAAAGAGCGATGGTCAATTAAGCTTTGGTCCAACCACTAGGCCTAACGACAACACACATCCAAGGGAGATGGATGAAAAGCCTTCAGTCCTACCGTAAGGTCTGGTCGATGTACCTATCCTAATAGTGATGGTCAATTAAGCCTTTGGTTCCACCGTTAGGCCTGACTAAAGCACCCATCTAAGGGAGATGGAAGAAAAGCCTTCGGTCCCATAGTAAAGTTTGGTCGAATCACCCATCCAAAGAGTGATTGTCAATTAAGCCTTTGGTCCTACTGCCAGGTCTAGCCAAAGCACCCATCTAAGGGAGATAGATAAAAAGTCTTCGGTCACACTGCAAGGCCTAGCTGAAACACGTCCATCCAATGATTGATGATCAGTTAAGCCTTTGGTCCCACCGTCAGGATTAGCCAAAGCTACTATCCAAGGGAGATGGATAGAAAGTGATTAATACAACTTCAAAGCCATATCAAAACACCTATATAAGTGAGATATGTAATAAATATTTCTAATCTTATCCCATTAAAATATTTATGAGAAGGGCATTGTAAATCATAATCACACAACTTATCATGAAGTATAATGAAACATGTACACAAAAATTTTAGTACACAAGAGTTGTATTGCAAAAATATTTTTTCATGGCCTGGGAGGGTGAAGAAGTAGGTAATGTTGATAAACAAGCTCTTTTCCTTTGACTTCTAAAATATAATGGTGTGATTCACTGGACAAATCCTCATTCCTATAAAAAAAAGAGGACTCCCAATTTCCTTAAGAGTACCAGAGCATCCATACCGAAGGAAATGCTAATCTCTTTGATAGTTGGAAGCAACGACCTTCCCTAATCGACAATCTCTTTCTAAGCCGAAAAATGAGAAGTCAATTTTTAAAATCAAAAGCAAATATGACATCAACTAAGCAATCTACTAGTGAATCTAGTTGAGATGCCTTAGTGGAGTAAAGTTACATTAATTCTATTAGCCTTTCAGCTCTTCACCTCTTTCATTAAAGTTTCCATCGTGGAAGGAGGATCAACGATATATTGAATCGTCACAAGGAGGTATTTCTTCAATTTCTTCTCCTTTTGATGAATAACTTTAAGAGAATCAATATATTTGATTTGAACTACTAATGTCTTCTCATAACTTCTAGCATTTCTTAGGAAATTTAAGCCAATTTTATCGGTTTCATGTATTAGCATCTTTAATGTAAGTTCGTTCTTTTTTGCATTTCAAATTCCTGACCTCAAATTTAAGATCTAAAAGTTCTTTAGTGAACTTTTTGTTCCAATACTCCTTTCTTTTTTGGTCACACTCAAACTTGAAGGAATTTCTCAATCTAGCAAGTTCATCGGATTTTTTTCAATAACAAAGGATACGGAGCAATCACACCGTTTTTGTATGTCAAATAACCTCGAGATGAAAGAGAAATTTGCGAAGGCGCCTTTTGGGAGGATTTTTTTAGATTCGGAGTGGGAAGTCCTTTTTCACCTTCAATTAAGATAGGTTTATAATGTTGACATTCGTTTATAGACTTCAATAAGTCCATCTCAAAATCAAGAATACATTGGTTAAGTTATGTAATTCTTTAATTATATTCTTACCATTGAGGATCAAAATGTGAATTAAACTTTCCAATTAAATCCAAAATTTCATCATCTTTGGAAAAAAAATTCCAATCATTGATTGTTTTTTAAGAATCCATTAAAATAGGCTTTAATTAAATATACTTCTCATACCACTTGTTCACTTTAGCATTGTCAATGGTTAATGAACTAAAATAGAACGAGCGAAATATTCTCTATGGCCGTCGCTAATTTGGACCGATACTCTCAAGATGTTGTGTGAGATTGGGATCATCAAGAGATAAGGGAAATTCATTATCCTAAATTAAGAAATAAATAATAGCTAATCATCAATAAAAGAAAGAAAAATAGTAACATGTAATTTTTTTAATAATTTGAAGGGCAACCAAAGTCATTCCATTAACATAGAAATACCAATAGCAGAAACTACATGAACATTACAATTTTGCTAATTATTAAAACGAAAAAGGCACCATGAATTCTTTGAAATAATGAATGAGAAACGAAAAATGTAGTACAAAAAGGAGCTCCAACACTTGGGAGTATTAATTGGAGGAAATCCTCACAATCTCATTCTTTGGTAGAGGGCTAAGTTTGCCATATAGTAATATGGCATAGCTAGTTCAAATCTCATAGAGATGTTAGTCTCTTTAATCTCCTAAGATACTGAAGTCCCATTTAGAAATTGAGTATTCTTATAGTGGATACCGCAAAGAAAGTAATATTTTGATAAATGAGATTTGTTAATCAAGGAAGAATTTTACTTGAAAAAAAAACCTTTTTAATCTAACCAATTTACTTAGAGTGTCTTTTGAAAAAGGGTATAAGGAAGAAACAACGGAAAATTTGGAAACCAGCATATCAATGATGCTAAAATTTTAGCAATAAAAACATATATTCTACATTAATGTGACATTACAACGTCAACTAAAAATCAAAATTAATACTATAAAACGGTGTTATTAAGCTTCCTAAAGAATGGATTCCTTGTAATATTCGACAATGAATCTTTCCTTGTCAAACTTAATCTTTTTCGAAGGAATAGAACTAATAGTTAGAGGGTCAGTGGGGACTCTAAGTAAGTTTCAACACTCTCTAAGATTAGGATCTGATCCATGCTTGTCCAAATACTTCTTGTGAAGTTGCCTGATTAAGCCTCTATAATTCCTGAGAAAGAAAAGTCAATCATCAGGAACCTGATATAAACCAAGTAAAGGCATTCCATTAGTTTGGTCATGTCCCCAACTAACAACGAAAAAGGACAATAAGCTCTTCATTCTCATTATGGAAGATAAATTAGTGGAAACGTGATTTTCGAAGGAAGGGGCAACCCCTTCATTCTTAAAGTCCTCAAGGTACTTGAGGCATTTTAAGAGCCTCGTATATCTATCATTTGATTAATTCAACTACTTACATAACCTTTCTCCTTCTCTGTCGAATCTCAGGATCCCATCTCTCCTTTGGATAATAAAATATCGACATAGTTCCTATTTCTCTTTCTATGTTAATAGTTAAGTAATATTGAGCTTATCATCTATAAAATAAGATAAACTAGATAATTAAACTTGGGGAAAAAGCTAACCGTAGAGGGGTCATTTAAGTACTTAGCTTGAAAGGTTGAACCTTTTCAATTCCAAAAGAAGATTGGTCGAGCTTACTTGGGCATTGAAAGATTGAACCATCAGAAAGGCACTTCAATGGCAATGAACCGCCAAGGCCATGATCAACACAATAAGAAGAAAAATCAGCATCATGACTTGAATCCTGAGGAGCTTCAAGCCCTCTCTGGCCCGAGCCACCGTCTCTATCCTTCCTTGGTGAACCATCTTGAATATGATCATCGACATCATCATTCCCATCATTATCATCATTATTATTATCGTCTTCGGACTTGTCTTCCTTATCATCATCGTCATCCGATGGAGGTTCATTAAAGATTAAGAGCTTAACGGGATCGATGAGGTCATTATCCTCGAATTCAAAATGATCAACAAGGATAAGATCAAGAAGAATAACAAATTTTCTTTTATAGTTTAACCTAGTGAAATGGAAAGAAGGAAAGTCCACATCCGAGCACCATTCGACATTATCTTTATAAATAGTAAATAAGATGGCTTTGGAATTATGGTCCTTCTAATGAGGAATGGCTTCGTTAAAAAAAGCAGACACCCTGGTCTCAGCATCACGCAAAGATTCCCTTGACTTCTTAAGAGAAAGTTTTTTCTTTGATAATTCCTTTCTAAGACTAAAACCTTAGCCAAAGCCTCAAGCCAGTCCCACTTTATTCTTTACGACACAAGGAAAGATCTTTATCCAAAGCTTTTAGCTTATCTTTCAAATTATGGTTCTTATACTTCTCTAAATTGAACAAAGATGAAATTTGTACAATTTCAATGGATAAGAAATTATTTTTATTTTGGAGACTATGGACCTCCTTTTTGAGGTTCTTCACCTTCTCAGACAATAAGGAATTTGTCTTTCGTAATGATGATATATCTTGAAATGAAGAAGAAAAGATTGTCGGAGGAGAAACAAATGTTTTCCCTTTTAAACATAATCCTAAATGTTAGAATTAAATAAATTGGATGACTCGATACATAAGGAAAATCAGATGCATATCAAAATAATTTCTAAACAAGATGGACAAGAGCTTCTCTTGCAAGCGGAAGGGAAGCCTCAATCGAGTTCAAAGAAGCAATGGTAGGAGATTGGAGGATAAGCATTACCAACCCTTTAAACCTTAAGGCGAGTCGAGTCTTTGAACCAAAACCTAGAAGAGGAGCATCTTAAATTAGGGGTGGATCAAGTCCCATATCACGGGTTAAGGAACACTTATGAATTTTTTAATGGAGAACTTATCGATAGTTGGGCTTCGATAAGGTAATGAAAAAGAAGTAGTATCAGCATTAGAAATTGGCACCAAAGGCAGTATTGAAACAAAATCGACCTTCTTGGATTTCTTAAGAGGTGGCTTATAAGAAGTATGATCATCATTAGACTCCTTTTGGTTTCCATTCTTTACCAACGAAAAGATATTTCCCATCATAGAAGTTAGAGATGGCAAGACAACCTTAGAGGTGGTAGGAATAAGAGGCTTTCCAACCGCTTTTAGAGAGATGGGAAAATTTGAGGGTCCTTATCCAAGGGCAAGGAAGGTAGGTTGACCAAGTGCACACCTAAAATATAGAAAACATAAGTGGTATTAAAAGAAAAACTACCAATTATTTAACAAAAAAACAAAAAAAGTGGTACTAAGAAGTATCCAGGACTATCGGCTATTATATGTTGAACTAGAGAGTTTACAAAGAAAACTTCCAACTTAGTAGTAGCAATAGTTAAAGAGTCATATGTATTCCGCTTTACAAGGGGTGATTCTCCCTTAATCCAATGGGGGTGGCTTTAAGTTATATACTAGAGTATAAAATGTTTTCATAAAACGGGAGGAGGAGGGTAATGTTCTACCCAAAACAACTAGTTATCACTAGATGAAAAAGGGGTATCGTAAGTTGATGGAAGGTAACGTTGTCGCAATACAATGGCCATGTAAAGCCATCACATATTGATAGAAAATGGAGCTACTGCAACTTGAGATCTAGGAAAGCAATCGCATGATAATTCTAAGTAGAGCCATTGCAAGTTGAAGCTATAAACTACCGCAAGTTGATGCTATAAACTATTGCAAGTTAATGATATAAGCCATAACAAGTTAAAACTATAAGTTATCGCTAGATGATGATATAATACATTTCTAGGTGATGCTATAAGCTATTGAAAATTGAATAATAGTAAAGTAATTGAATGATGGATGAATAAAGCTATCGTTTAACAAGTAAAGCTATATAATATTGATATAAATAAAGCGCATGATAAAATAAAGGGAAGAGCTATTGCAGGTTGGTGATTCAAAGCTACATTTATTGATGGTTGAGCTATCTAGGATTGGTACTTCAAGGCTATTAAGCTGTTGAAGGTTGATACTTCAAGGCTATTGCATATTAATTGAATGGGCTATTGAGGGTTGATTCTTCAAGGCTATTAAGTTATCAAAGATCAATACCTCTAAGCTATCACATATTGATGGAATGGGCTATCAAGGTTTGATACTTTAAAGCTATTGAGCTATCGAATGTTGGATCTTCAAGGCTACCTCATAGTGATGAAATGGGCAATAGAGGGTTGGTAATTCAAGGCTATCACACATTGATAAATTGAGCTATCAAAATTCGACAGTCCAGAGCTATCGCACTTCGAAGAATACACCCAAAAATCAACAACTCAACTGGCCACATCCCATTCTCATGCTAGGTTAACCGTGCCATGTCATCATGAGGAAGCTAAAGAAAGGTAATAGCATATACTATCTCGATCATGTGCCATGTTATAAATCATGACCATTAATTTTTTCAAATGGCATGTGCCATGAATCTAAAGACTGAAGTATTTTATGAATATGTATGTACCCTCTATTAGAAAGGGGATGATCGATAGTTTCTCTTCTTCCTCATTTTCATTTACTTGTATGTATAACAGAAAGATGGAGATTGGAATTTCAATGACCGTCGGGTCAAATTAGAATTGGAACTTCATTATTAAGGACTTGAATAAACTTTTCTTTGCATAATTACTTTCATATGAACTTATGACTTGCACTTGCTTTCTTCTAAGGCCTATGAATTACACTTATATCCTTTGACTTGCATATTGAACTCAAGAACCTATGTTCCTTTGAACTCCAAATGCATAGAATTAGACCAGATTTTTAAACACAAATGTACAAGGTTAGAAAGTTTGTCTTGAATTCTCAATTAAAAGGTTTAACTTAACACATGTGGAATTGTAAGATTATAAAGGTGTTCATGCCACCTAAGGAAGATAAGAAAGAGATAATGAAATTCTAAATAGGGAGTAAAGGACTGGACATAGAATTGGATATTGGAATTAGTATAAAAATCCTTTTGTTTTTACTATTTCGCTTTTACTACTTAATTATTTGTATGTGCTTTTTATTTAATTACTTATTTAAGTAGATATCTTATATATTTGCAATCTAATTTTTAAATAGTCGATACACACTATTTTCCCCCTTCTAGTGTGCTAGTGGTCTTGAGATCCATTTCACATAAATGTAACTGCGTACCCCATAACCCACATTTAGTATCAAAGCATGGTTTTCAAAGATTCATAATCTAAATTCTAGAAAAGGGTAAATGTCTAGCAACACTTGTAGAGAATTAATCTACCGCTAGATGACTACTTTTTAATGGTAGTAATTATGCGTATTGGTATTGTAGAATGAAAATATATTTATAGTCAAATAGATAAGATATTTGGAATGTCACGCAAACAGATTATAATAAACCGCAAATTGATTGCACATAGTAAACTGCTGAAGAAAAGACATAAGCGCTCAACAATTCAAAGGTTATGAATATCATGTTCTATGCCTTTGATAAAAATGAGCTTAATAAAGTGTTAGTTTGTAAAAGTGCAAAAGAAATTTAGAGGACTTTACGAGTTACACATGAAGGCACTAGTAAAGTTAAATAGACCGAATTATCTATACTAACTTATAAATTTCAACTTTTCAAAATTAATAAAATGAATCTATATCTAATATGTAAGTTATATTTAAAGATATTTTACATGTACTAGCATCGATACAATTTTTTTTAGATTTTGATATATTTTACATGCACTACCATCGATAGAAAAGAATCTTTCTAAAGCGGACCAAGTAAGAAATATCTTAAATTCACTCTCTATTAATGAGATCTAAAGAAATTGACATAAAAGAAGCAAATGATATTAGTACTACGAAAGTAAAATAATAATTATAAATCTTTATGAAGTGCAGTTGTAGATAAGAAAAGAACATGCAAATAAGAAAAGTTACCAGCATTAATTGCTACAAACAAAGATCATAATTAAGATAATGACGATAAGGAAATTACTTTCATGACTAGGAACATTACAAAATTATTAAAAATAAGAAAATGAACAAGTTTCGAAAACTAACAAGTATGCAGGTAATTGTAGAAACAGACATGTTGTTTAGTGTTTAAATGTGACAGAACCGATCATTGGAAAAGAGATTATCATAATTTAAAGAAACTGAAGTACTCTTCAAATATTGATACATTCAATAAGAAGAGGAAGTGGGCTTTTAATGCTAAATGGGATGATTTAGACATGTCATTAAGTGACAATTAGACCAAAAATGCCAACATCTACTTCATGGCAGATAATGATTAGGTATGGAATGCAAATGTGGAAATTATGTAAATGATATATATAAAAGCTATAAAATACTTAAAAAGCAACACAAAACATTTTAGCAGAGATAGAAATTTAAAATGTTCAGTGAAATGCCGACTTAAGAAAAACAATGTCTAGAAGATGGGATTTAAATACTCAATTGAGTTAATGATGAAAAAGATCTAAAACCGGAAAGTTTTAATAAACTTGAAAATAAAGACGCATCCTTAAAAGAAAAGAATCTTTTAATGAAACTTGAGATAACTTGTTTAAATGACAAAACTATATCTCTGAATAATGTTATTCTTAACTGTAATAAGATATCATTAAAATAAAAATTGATGTCGATAAATTTAATAAGGATAAAAAAATTTCAAAAAAATATACTATCCCTGTATAGCCACTCAAATAATAAACATGGACTTGGATATACCCCAAAGAAAAATAGTACTCAAAGTACTAAATCTTTTATGGCTAACAAGTTCAAACCTAAACCTAGAAAATAAAAATAAAAATCTTCTAATAATTTTATTAATACATGGGTTCCTAGAAATTTAGATAGTAATAAAAAGGAAGAATATATTGACAATTCTATTAATAAAAGTTCATTTATCTAAAGATTATATTTTCAAAGGGTATTTAAACTTTTTGCACCATTTTCAGTTATATAATTAGCGCATGTTCAGGCAAACAAAGTCAAAATGCACAAGATTGCAGTATGGAGTAAAAAGGGCCTCAAATTACATTACATGGGAACCACACAAGTTTCAGATACAACACCTACGACCCAATGAATTCCGTATTGAATTACATAGCTCTAAAAACTTCACGCTACTAACTAGCATAGATCGCTCAACACAAGAAACATTCTCAAAGTACAACATGCTTTCATAGCATCGGTTAGAATTACTCTAGTTGCATAAGTAGCACAACACATTGAATTATAATTAGGCATAAAGAAAATATGATCCCATTAGCAAACTGCATAAGCTCTAGATGGGTGGCAAGCATCTAGCGGCACCATGCACATCTTAATAATGCAAATTCTAATTATCCCATTTGAATTAGAATACCCCGCAAAAACCAAAATTATCCCATTTAAACCGGATTATCTCGCTTAATCCACGTCATCAATCCATAACCTACGAGCCTAGTAATACGAATGGACACATGATAAGATCTAACTGCGATAATTATGCATAAGGCATGACCTCAGCAATCTATGTGACATCTTTTCTGTTACAAAGGGAAATGAATTGTAGAAGAGAAAAGGAATTGACATTTTGATACTCAAAGAATTTCATACTTGTAAAAGAGATATAAATCCTCCATTGATTTCAGTGTTCATACTAAGAAAAGTAATACAAAGATTAAGTGATTTGACCTATCAATGTAAAATTCCTTCACATCTGAACCATATAAAATTTTCATATCTTTTAATTTTTTGTATTTATACTTATTTCTCTGTTTCATATTATTGAATTTATAATCCACTAAGACATTTTGACGAATAATTAATTTATAACCCTCATAATCGTGGAAGTGTATAACAACATATTACTTCTATTTGCAGCATGTTAATGATTTTTTTTTTTTGCTAATACGTCATCATGTAAGCATGTGGCGACATGACTACTTTTAATTTGCTATCAGAGATGGAAATATCTCGCTAACATTTTGGCGCTAAAAGGAGAGATTAAACCTCAGACAAACATGTCAATCAAACAACCACACCTTTACTACATATGTATCAACCTCCTAAACCACCAATTCTCCCACTCCTCCCATAGTCAAAGTGGAGCATTTCACCACTAAGACCAAATTCCATAACAACCTAAGCTCCTCTAAGCAAATAATGGACCCACTACAAAAAATTCCTCCTCACATCCCATCCTAGAGGCCTTGAGTCAATTCATGACCAAAATAAATGTAAGAATTGCTGAATGTTTGAACCAAAATTGGTACAAACACCCAAAAGAGGAAGTAGTAGAGATTAAATGAAGAAAGTAAATGAAAAATAGAGGAAATAAGTGAGAACAAGCATAAACAAATTTATAGTGGTTCGACATTCTTGGCCTACTTTCACTGAAATGATTTTATTGGTTTTGCGCTTGTTTTTATGATTACAAGAGAGTGGGATCAGAATAGACCCTTGAATACAAGAGAGTCAGAGTGTAATGGTAGCATCGAAATCCTTAAAATGAACCATGCATTCTGTATTTATAGGGGTAGACAGCCGAATATCTCGCCGATTTTTTTTCACAGAATCTCCTCATGAAGACGAAGTCCTTCAAAAAATTTGGGTCCCAGTTCCTTTATGGATGGGGATCGGTACCGATTCCTATATATGGAGATAGGGAACCGGCAATTCCTTATGGTGCTCCTTCTTGATGTTGGCTTCGAGTTTCTAATGTTGTTTTGCATAGTCGCCTAGGTATTTTTTGGTCCTAGTGATGGATCTAAAGAAGGCTGAATTATTGCTTTAGACTGCATATGGAGATTTCCAATATAGCTAAAGGAATTCTGGAACAACAGTTTAATTAGGCTCTATGAAGATAGAGAAGAGAGCCATTGAAGTGGCGGTCACTCCGGATGTACCCATAAGGATCGGTACCTATCCCCTATGTAGGGTGGACACTAATCCCATCCTTAGTGAATTCTAGGACGTTACTCTCTTGAATTCGTTTAACGATCGTCTCATGGTCTTGTTTGCACTTGGTTTCTTGATCCTAGGATCATCTCTTTGGGTTACTTGCCTTGCTAATCGCCTAGTCTGATTCATCTAATCTATCTAATATTGCCCGGTCAAAAAGATGGGTAAAATTTGCCCTTAATGTATATCTTGTTTCAAACATGATATTCTTTGAATCAATACAAGTCAGGATTACTATAAAGGACTCCACTATGTGCTTTGAATAGTTGTTATTGTTCTTGCGAATCACTTCTCTGTAGAGTTATGTCCATAACTACTTGTTGTGATGTTTGACCACTGTCTAGTGTTATAAATTTGAAGAGTGCTCTCTCAATCTATTTCCGAGCTTAGTAATTTTGAATTGATTTCTCTTATGGATTTTCCAAGTATGTGTCTACTTTTCTTTGACTCTAGTTGTTGGGTGTCGAATATGATTTTATATAAGTATACACGTGCACTCCCTCATAGAAGCTCTCGAATATATGCATGTACTTATGTAGACATATGTAGGTCGTCATCTTCATTGTTGTTGTTGTCGTTGTTGTTATTGGTATTGCTGGTGTTGTTGTTGTTTGTTTTGTGTAGATAGACTCGCTTTTGGTTTGCAATTGTAGGAGTCATTTTTTGTTTTAGGCCGGCATTGTGCGGGTTTGGCCTTCGCTTTTGTTTTCAGCTTAGGTGTAGATAAAACCTATACTTTTCTCTCCAAGTTATACTTCGAATGTGAATAGCAAATACTTTTCATCCAATCTCTATGTGAATTTGTCTAAATATTTGAGAGATATGCTTTCCATTCAATGTACTTGTAATCCGTTTCTTATTAGGATAATTGTTGGACTAAGTCATTAGCCCGCTCCGTGATTTGTCGGCTTTTCGTTGCAAAGCTATCGTTGAAGTGCCAATCTCTGGTCACTTACATGTAACCATATCTAATTCTTGAAACCAGTCGAACTTCGATCACGTGGAAAGGGATAAAAGCATTCCTTTTAGAGAAACTTTAAATGTGATCGCGCCTACCTTTGGGGGTCGATTGAAGTAAACTGCCTTAAACAGAAAGTCAGACAACCTTCTCTAGGATGTGTGTTTCGAACATGCCGAACTCCGGCATTGGTCAGGGCTAACTACTTAAGATCGAGGTTTAGGTATCCTTTTCTAGGGTAGTAACATTCGATTGCACAAGACTTAGGGCAACGATCAAAGTTTATAAGTAAGATCCTACCTTTCACTAGGCGTGGATCTTTTGCTTTGCCTACTCCAAACAAGGATCTAATGCCTTGCCATCCTTTGGGAAAGACATTAACGCTATGCCAAACTCTGTGCATGAGCAAATGAGTGGACTATCATGTCAGTCCACTTTGATTTGCCCCCATGTCGAGGGCTGAAAGAGTGGACCGGCATCTACCTCCGAACGCCAAGGAAGGTTGAACTTTAAGGATCCGATCATGGGCTGTACAAGTTTGGTCGACTCCTAACTCCAAGTACGTGCACAGCTGCAATGGATTAAATCAATTATGAATAAAAAAATTCTAAGTGAAATAACATCACAAGTATTCGCTATTACACGCCCTCGAGAGTGAAATCCCATCAATCGTCGCAAGCCAGATAGTTCCATCTCTAAGCTTTTGCTCTATTATGTACGGACCTTCCCAACTCAGGCCTAACTTCTGACATCCAGGGAGGATTATTTTGAGGACTAGGTTGCTAATTTCAAAGGTATGATTCCTAAACTTAGTGTTATGGTAATGAGAATCCTAGCTTAGGTGTATTTCTGCTCTTAAGTTGGCTTCATCACATTTCTCATCGATCATATCAAGAGACTATAGCATGAGTTGCTCATTTGTCCTAGGATTGTAGTGAATTACCTAACGCGAAGGTATCCAATTCAACTAGGATTATAGCTTTTGATCCATATGCTAAGGCGAATGGAGAATGGCCAGTATGGGTCGTCCAATAAGCCCACAGTGCTAATGGAAGTTCATCGATTCACATGCCCATAGCATTCTCCAATCAATTTTTGAGAATAAACTTGATAATCTTGTTTACAACTTCAACTTGTCTGTTCGCCTAGGGTGTGGCACTACTGCAAATCTTCTCCCTATACTATGTCAGCTATAGAAATCTTTAAACTTAATGCTATCGCATTAGGTCCCGTTACAGGTAATAATTGCTCGGGGAACTCCAAAATGACATGATATTCCGGACCATGAAGTTGATTACTTTCTTTATGGTAATTGTAGCTAATGCCTCTGTCTCAGCCTATTTAGTGAAGTAATCAACTACGACGATGGAGTATTTCACGCCACCTTTAAATATCGACAACACATCGATAATATCTTCACCAAACTGCAAACGGTCAGGGACTGGACATTTGAGTAATCACCATTGGTGGGACTCTTGAAATTTTAGCAAATCTCTAGCACTTTTAACACCTTTGGGTGTAATCAATCACGTATTAGTTGATAGTTGGCCATAGTAGCCATAGCGAAGGAACTTCTTCGCTAACGTTTTATCCCCCATTGTGTTTGTCACATGCCCCTTCATGAACATCTCTTAAGACCCGCTTGGTCTTGTTGTGAGTGACACACCATTGCATTAGGATTGAGAATCCCTTCATGTATGATATTCATGAAGCTTGATAAAGGAAGCCTTCATTGCTCGTTCCTTCTATTTTGAAGGATTCCTCTCTGTAAGT
The DNA here is from genome assembly GCA_030765085.1 of Allium cepa. Lineage (NCBI taxonomy): Eukaryota > Viridiplantae > Streptophyta > Magnoliopsida > Asparagales > Amaryllidaceae > Allium > Allium cepa. The sequence continues at coordinate 178,047,783 of CM060939.1, read as the reverse complement.
AGTCATTTATTAGGTCATCCATGACTCCTTTTTTGGTTAAGACTCCAAGATCCAATCGACATCCATCTAGTCGACGCTTGGAGCTATTTAATACTTCCACCGAAACCAAGCCCATGAGCTGCGCATCTCCAGAACTAGCCAACTTATTTAGTGAGACGGCCTTTTCATTTTCCACTCTGAGATTCCGAGTGCAATCGCACATGCCTTCAGGCGTCAATCGAGATTAACCACTTAGGATAGCAGATTAGATATCACTTTCCGAGATAGCAAGTTTCAATTGCACCAAGCTCCAAGCATCGGTTCAAAGTTCATAGGTACGATCCCACCTTACACTAGGTATGGATCTTCCATTTTTCCTACTTTAGGAAAATGTCAAGGATTGGACGGTCTTGTCACACCCATTTCAATTTTTACTCCTGAACCTCATCCAAGGACAAGAGTTGAGAAAGTGAACGGTCATATCATGTTTATTTTGGTTTATACTCCTACCCCCACATCAAGGGTGAGAGTTAGCTGATGGACGGTCGTGCCATATCTATCTTTAGTTTATACTCCTACCCCAATCTAAGGACAAGAGTTGGCTAGTTCAATCTTTGGATACATAGAAGAACTTCAGGGGTCCGATCATGGACCATAGAAGTTTGGTTGGCACCTATCTTCGAGTACCTATATACTTGCACTATACTCATGTAGATTCATTCGAGTCGGTCAAGTCACAACTCTATATAGTGGAAAAATTAATGCCTTTGACTCAGAAAGCGGTTTTATTCTATAAAATATGGGAAATGACAGGTTTTGTCTTACACCTTTGCAATGTTGTCGGAGCAACACCGGTTCTCAAAAGGTTAGGGGATCGAATGTGACCGTTGACCCGGTGATTCGGACCTTCCCAACGTTATCGGAGCAACGTCGATTCTCAGAAGTTTAGGGGTTGCATGTGACCGTTGACCCGACAGTTAGGACCTTTCCAGCATTGCCAAAGTAAAGTCAGTTCTTAGAAGGTTACGGGTCGAATATGACCGTCGACCTAATGGTTTGGACATTCCCAGTGTTATCGGAGTAACGTCAATTCTTAGAAGGTTAGGGGTTGAATGTGACCATCCACCCGATGGTTAATGAGTCCACACTCCTCATCCATCATCCAAGGACAAAGGAGCATTCCTCGGTCGTGCTAATGGTATTGTGGCATGGAATTTTTTTCTTGTAAGAACCTGGTTCCATTGGTTCAAGAAGAATATTTTATTACTAAGTAAAAGAAATGGCAAGACTTGCCTGTTTACAATGCCCTCAGTGTCCCTTAGAGGCTTATTTCTGAAAGGAAATTAGACAATGAAGAATGGGGCAGCATTGTCGTAGGCCGCTGTGTCATCCATGGATGACTGGTTAGTTGATGACCAGTCTCTCATCAGCTCATCTTGTCCCCTAACTTCTGGATTCAGGTTGTTCTTCTAGAGCAGGTAGACCTTGGGGTCTTGTAGTTTCCCTATCGTTTTGCGGTTCCTTAATTTATTGCTAGATCTTGTTATGCCTTATCAACTCCTCAATCAAACTTTTCAAATGTCGACACTCATTGGTGTTTTCTTCATGAGTTTCATGAAGACGACAATATTTTCCTAAGCGCTTCTACTCTTCATCCGTCTCTCTTCGAGGCGGCTTCTTGTTTTTCTCCATCCCTTACATGATGTTTTCCAATGTATCGCTTAGAGGTGTATATTCTTCTAATCCCAAGTTGCTCGGGTGCTCATTGTTATTGTTGCGTTGGCCCCCTGGTGCTTGATTCCACTTCCACTTATTGTTAGAATCCTCGGCATTAACTACTGCCTTCGTAGAGTTTCCTCCAGTCTGCTTCACAATGACATTACTCTATATTACTTCAGCTGAACCCCCAACATCATTCTTCGGGGACGTTTTCATGCTTAATCAAAGCATATGTACTCACTAGCTTTTCTATAGAAAGTATCAATCGTTGATGGGGGTTTCCTTTCCAATCTTTGCAGAAATCCATATCGAAATGAATCCCCTTAATCAATGCCATCAAGACTATTTCATCCTTAGCATCTCTAACTTCTATCATGGATTTATGGAACTAATTCAAGAAATCCTTTAGTGGCTTTCCATCACCTTAAAGAGGTTTGACAAAGACACGACATGTTGCGGATGTGAAGTATGTTAGCAAAATTGCTCTATGAACTTTCACGACAGCTCAGCGAAAGATGATATGGACTTTGGCGAAAGCTGAATGGACCACATCGTTGCTACCCATCTAGGAAAATCAAAAAAGAATGATACTACATAGCATTTAAAGCTTTGGCTGAATCCATGTGCCATTCGTATCTCAATAAATGTTTCCTAGGATCTGTCGTTCCTCCATACAACGACAACGTTGGCATATTAAATCTCCGAGGATATCTCATACGAAAAATGTCCTCCGTGAATGAATTTCGACTCGCATTGGTACCTCATTCATCATTGGTTTTGAATTTATTTTCACTCATCAATCTCCTAATCATATCTTCCAGATAACCTAAGTTAACAGGTTTAACTTAAGGGCAGTAATCGGGTCTTGTCCTGAGTGCTCGGCCCGACGAACACTCTCGGCAAGGTACTCGATACTTAGACTCTCCAAACTCCAAGGGATCCATTCACCTAGAAACCTCCCTTTTTGATTCCAGTGAGCTGACTATTATCAGCAGCATTCCAAAACTCCATATTCTGAACATCGGTAGCACATCTAGAGACAACATCCATGCCACCTTCCAATTGCTGAGCATCGGGCCCACCATAATGGTGTTCAGTACCGATCCCTCCTCGGGAGTCGATACTGATCTACTCCCCTGGTCTGATGTCCTAACAGTGTTTTGGGTCCTCTTCTTCCTTCTATCTTTGCGCATTTGCTTGGATGAAGAAGAACTTTATCACTTTGAGCTGGAATCCGTTATACTCCGTCCACGGCTATTTTGAGTTAGTTCATTCAACAGCCTTAAGCTCTGCTGCATCTTTGATTCATCTCCTATTGACTAGCCTAGAATTTTTCTTCCATCTGATTCATTATTCTATCCATCATAACTTTGGTCACAATGTTAGTTGGAGTCTGGATCTCTATTTTCTTCGGCGCGTCAGCTTCATTCCCATGCTGGGGGTTCTAATTATCAGCATCACTGGTAGTAGCCCTAGTGATTATGATATGTGTTTAGAGTTCCTTCCCTGATGGGACCATGGAAAAAAGCTTCTAGTAGATCTTCGTAAATACGAGTTGTTGGGTTAAAAAAAAGAGAAACTTGATCTATCTCTTAGATATCAGAATTCCAATAATAGACGATGGTTCCAAATAGCCTGAGAATAATCTCTCTCAATGAAAGCACCAAAATGTTTGAACCATAATTGGTTCAAATACCAGAAGAGGAAGTATTAGAGATTAAATGAAGAAAGTAAATGAAAAATAGAGGAAATCGGTAGGAAAACAAGCACACATAAATTTATAAGGGTTCGACAATCTTGGCCTATGTCCGCGTAACTGATTTTATTGCTTTTACACTAGTTTTTATGATTATAAGAGAGTGGGATCAGAATATATCCTTGAATACAAGAGAGTTAGAATGTAATGGCAGTGTTAAGATCCTTAGAATGAATAATGGCTTCTATATTTATAGGGGTAAGCGACCAAATATATCACTGATATTTCTCCCGTAGAATCTCCCCATGAGGATCCTCCAAGAAATATCGTCCTCAGATCCTCTATGGATGGGGATCAAACTGATCCCAATAGGGGGATGCGTACAGATCCCTCTAGGGGGATCGGTACCGATCCCTATGGAGATAGGGGATCAAAAATTCCTTATGGTGCTCCTTCTTGATGTTGGCTTCGAGTTTCCAATGTTGTTTTGCATAGTCGCCTAGGTATTTTTTGGTCCTAGCGATGGATCTACAGAAGGTTGAATTACTGCTTTAGACTGCATATGGAGATTGCCAATATAATGCAAATGAGTTTTGGAACAACACTTGAATGAGGGTCTATAAAGATAACCAAGAGTGCCATAAAAGTAGGGGTCACTCTGGATGTACCCATAGGGATCAGTACCAATCCCCTGTGTAAGGTAGACACCAATCCTATACTTAGTGAACTCCAGGATGTTGCTCCCTTAAGTTCGTTTGACCATCATCTCGTGATCTTATTTGTATTTGGTTTCTAGACCTAGGATCATCCTTTTAGGCTGCCCGCTTTGATTATTGTCGAGTCTGATTCGTCTAATCCATTCAAACATTCCTTGGTCAAAAAGCTGGATAACACTGAACTAGAGAAAATAGTGGTCCTTTCGTACACCACTTAACCAATCTCTCTCCCAAAGCTCCATGGCTCGTTGTTATGGCTTATAAGTTGCACATACTACATTGGTAAAACAATAATCTAGATAATGAAAATAATGAAGCTGGCTACAAGAGCATGGGGGCAAAGCCTAAAAATGAAGCCCAAGCTAACTCATACATCAAAGGCAAACAACCTAACATTAACCCAATATTACTTGAAAATTGCATGAAGCAAACTATGCAAGAAGATGCTAAAGTCAGCTTTATGCCAAAAGGTAGCTCATTAAAAAATGAGGCAAAGGATGAGTAGATAAGGGCATTAAAGTCCCAAGTAGATTAACTGCACAACTTTTCCAACAAACCAATGAATGGGGGTGAGGAGAGGTGAATTCCTCCTAATTCTATGAAGGTAATGTGGAGTCTGAATTCCTTGATAACTTTAGGGCTCCAACCATCGACCAGTATGATGGATCGTCAAACCCATATGAGCATATATGCACCTTTGAATATCTTATGAATACTTAAAGATGGGAAGATTATCCCACTGTAAGTTGTTCCCATTCCACCTGGTTGGGAAAACATCGAGATGGTGTCGTTGATACGGCTATGTGGAAAATTACTCATGGATTTGATTATTCTTAGATTTTTATCGATGGTTCAACAATAGCAGAGAGTATTCCTAGACTCAAAATGCTATTTCATTTATCAAGCAATGAAACAATGAAAGCTTTTGCACTTCAATCAACCGATCCAAAGATGGAGCCATGTGAATCAGGGTTACAAACAAAGAAGTGTTGCTAATGGCAGCACATTCAGCATAATGAATGATACAATATTCTAGGATAAGAACGCTTGGAATTGTCAGCGGCAACATCAATGTCAAAGAAGCTCAGAAAATGAGGAAAACACAAATGAAAAATTATCTACGTTCAAAATGGTAGAAAGAGGGGGCAAAGGCCTACAATCAATCGGTGAAGTAAAAGAGGGCATTCAAATCTATTACTCATAACCCTCTCACTCATGGCCTAGAGTGTAGTCCAACTTGGTTTCAATGCAACAAAAATTGTAGTTGTGCATGAAGCGTGCTGAACAAAAAATGGCGTAGATAATGAAGGTAACACATTCATATTTATATTGATTCCCAGCTAGTTGTAAATCAAGTGCTTGAAAATTACCAAATAAAGGAATTGACCCTTGCCTAATATGTTGAGCTATCTAAGCAACTATTGAGTCTGTTTGATCGGTTCAACATTAAACAAATTACTTGAATGGAAAACTCTTTCATGGATTCCTTAGCCAAAGTAGCAAGTGCAAAAACCGCATTGGAAATGAAAGCAGTTTCAATGGGACCATATCTTAACTTGGCATCTCCTAAGATAAACAAATCCTAGTTTTAACACGTGCTCAATTCGTTAGAGGTCAAACTGTAAGGGATCAAAATGAGAGTACTTAAACATAAAATAAACCTTCCCTGCTAGTAAAGAAAGGAATGAAAGAAACTTGGAAGACTCCCATTAAGCAGTTCTTATTGAATAGTATATTACAAAATTGAAGAATAGTGGATAGAAAGTTAGAAATCAAGCCTCAGACTTTGCATTGGAATAGTATATATAAAAAAGATATTCAACCCGTACCTCAGATGTGTCGCAAAAGATGAAAGAGCTAAGATTTTAAGAGAAGTTCGTGAGGGATACAAGGGAGATCACTCTGAAGGACTGAAACTTGCCAAGAAAGTGCTAAGAAATAGCTAGTAATTAACATACATATAACATTATATATGTATATGTTTAAATTAACTAACATTTAATTAATTTATTTAGCAAATTAATTATTTATTTACTTACATTTTTAATTAATTCAAAAAATTTATTTATAATTTTCCTTAAATAATTTAAGATAAATATATGCATATGTCACGGTCCGGATTTTTGACCTTCGAAAATAATGATTAATACGTCTACTATATTACATGCCTAGCAATCAGATGCCAGAAATTCTAGATCGTTAGGGTAAGAAGAAAGAGGTAGAAGGAGAAAATAGAATAACAACACAGAATCTCACAATCACAGTGGAAACAATATATAATATATAACAACTGATCTTTATACAAAAGAACTATTACTATTTTTATACATTACATCATCAGAATACAATACATCAATGGCACGATACTGGACAATTATAATAACTTGTCTTCACAAAAACTCACTATATAGCTTACAATGCATAGCGAAATATACACCAAGTACATGTGATACATCTCGTCATCCAAATCGTCTCTTGAGCTCCATAGCCTTCCATCCAGAATCTGTAATACTCAGTCTGACCCGAGCATTATAATAAAATAACACTCGAGTCAGTCTGGAAAACCAACGTGAGAAAACACACTCAATTTGAATTATTAAAGTTTGCATTTTTTTTGGAAATCAAAGGTATCTTGTAAGACCATGCCAAAAATAAACACGACGGGTTTTTACCTTACGATGACCAAAAGATTTCATATCAAAATCCTCTGATATTATAATAATGTCTAAGTACAAATACTTATTCAAATAGGCTGAAATTTTTACATTAATTCAATTCCAGCAATACTACGCTCTACAATCAAAACAGTAAAGGCACGTATGGGGAATGGATTCCAACTGAATGACTAGGCACTGCGATACCACCATCCACAGTACACGTCTAGAACAGCGTATCAAGGACCACTCCCGATCCCCTGCAACGCAAGATCAGACCACTCCTAACCTGGATAGCCTGAATAAGATTACCCCATGGTTGGGATCAACAACCGCCACACAGCCGAGTAAAAGGGATTCTAGATAGGGGTAACCTTACCATAATTGGGTGCGACCCACTTAACCTTGCTGCACCACCCCTGATTTCCAGTCATTCTCGGTTGATGAGGCTCGAGGCTCAGCGTTACCTTTTTAGATATATTCACTTAGAATGCTCATTGTCCTCCAATGACAATGTACTGATAGCATTCATCCATACAAGTCCATTCCCGGTCCGAAGGCACTACTCCTACTACATCCATTTTGGAATCACCCTCAGGATTAGCCGCGATTAGCCCTTGCACTTCACTGGTCCACCTTCGTCTCCAAGAACTTGTCTTCATTTTGAAAACGTACTCGTTGGATCTAGTGGTTTTCGGATCACAAATCCGATCTCGGGCTCTTCAAAACAACGTTCGCCATTCCCCCGTAAACTCAACCCTGGTTCTTCAAGAAATAAACAAATGGAAATAAGATCGGAGATCACCGCCTAACCATTAGTGGACAGATTTCCTTATCAACGTCCTAAAAGAACGAAATGAGTTTATACGTACAGTATAGCACCTCCAATGGTATATATACCATATAATTCTCGTACTTCTTCTAGATATTTCCAAAGTCATATTTGGGTCCAGATTTGGTAGTTGGTTATTTAACTATCAAATAAACAATTAATTCAACCAAATATTCCTTTTCCACCGAAAACATTTAATCTCATTTAATTTAGATTTTTAAATAAATTAAATCTCTTTATCCAAAAACGTACCCTTATCTTATCGAATTCAGCATATTAACAAAATATCTTTTTCTTCCAAAATATTTAAAGACCCTTTCAATAATATAGGAAGTACGCTGCGTTATCAAACCATGGATCGCAGTTCAATGGTTACGTCTCTATCCTAGAGAAATCCAAGACTTAACTACAGGCACTCACTGCCTCCGATTTTGCCATGTGAGTATACCAATACTTTCGAAAACTCTATTTAATAATTTTCATAAAAAACTTACAAAATTTCTATAGTAATTCTCTAAGTAAAACTTTGGCCAAAACTACTTTTTAAATAAAGCTATTATATAAAATATTAATATTGAATAATTTTCCTTTAAAAATAATAATACTGATTTAACGTTTAATAATAATTACTATTATATCTAACTTAATCAAGCTTTACTTTTAAAAAAAATTTAAAGCAATTAAACGATAAATTTTTCCAAAACATTCTTTTGAACACCTTTAAATTTTCTAATTAATACTTAAAGACTTTCTTTCAAAATAACTTAACTTTTTCGAAAAATATATTTTCTACTCTAATATAGCCAGTCCAATGTTTTATAAATCCCTCTCGATTTATTCCCAGTTTAATTTATGATCCAATCCTGTAAATTTCCTTTCTCGCATTTCTATAAAATAAAACCACTATTAATTTTTAAAATGATTTACCCATCTCCTTATAAATTTCCACCGTGAATTTATAGATTCAAATTATCCACTGATAATTTACTTCACTTTATTTATAAACCTCGTTTAATAATCCCATTTCCCATTTAACCCTGTTTCACAACATTTAATCGATTCAAGAATTAAATTTCATTTTAAATTAATTTCCCATTATATCCCAAGCTCACCAATTTCAGATTTCACTTCCCTTTTTGGTTTAAAAACTTATTTAAATCTAAAACATCAATCTCATATTTTATTTTTGAATTCCTCTTTTATTTTCCAAAGCTATTTAAATCTTAAATTTAAAAAAAAATACATCCTTTAATACTTAAGACAATATCGCCTAAGTTCTTGCTTAAAAACCCTTGAATTCACATTTATTCAAATCCTTATTTTTTCCATATTTCGCCATTATTAAATGGGATCTTAAAACCAAACTATTAAATTTTTTCATATTAATTACCTTTTAATTTATCCAACCTTACTATAGTATTTTACTTTAAAATTCCCTTTTTTCCATTAAAAATTTTAATATTCATATTTTTGATATTTTTAAAATGCCAAAATATGTCCAGCAATACCATAGAATCCAATAACTTCAATTTCCAATATAATTTATCACAGATTAATCAAATAAATCATATAACGGAGTATAAAAACAATTTCAACATTTTTAGGAATTCCATTGGATCCTTCCAACCTGTTTTCCTACATCCACATATGTTAGCACAATATAAAAAATACCATCCCATTTCGAGGGGGATATCGCGGTATATAGGTTCATCCGCTATTAAGTGGGGCGCATAGGGTCTCATTAATTATATATACGGAATAGCAATCACTCCAATATATATATATATATATATATATAGTTTATTATATATAATATCATATCCAACTGTAATAATTCATCAATTTAATCAATCAACAATAATTAATTTTAACCGTTTAAAATCAACTGCTGTAATCGAAAATCGAGTGAGATAAACCCACCTTGGTTTCCTTTTATTTGCTAATCATTTCGATTTTAAATTAACCTAGGATCCGGCTGCCTTCAAAAAGTCTCCAACACATTTTAACCTCATATGAATAATTTACACGATAAATAAGACATTAACCTTTTTATATGAATTGGAATTCAACAAAATAATTTGTATATAATAACTATATTTTAAACAAAATTATACCAGCCCACCCAAAGCAAGCCCGGCCCAGAAAACATCTCTTCCCCAAATCGAAATGCCCTCCTGCCTGCTCAAGAACCACCACCGTGCATGCCCCCATACCCTCAGGCTCAAACGCGAATTACAAGCGACATTAACCCCAAAGTCGCGACTTCCAACAAGCAACCGCACATCACCAAGGTCTGCTTCCCGATACCCCTCCTCTCCATGAGCACGGAAGTGACCTCAAACAACAGTTCGATGACCACACTATCCCAAAACCCCAACCCTAACCTCAACATCCCACGCGACCAACCTAGATTCGATTCGATTTGGGTTAAATGAAGAAGAGGGAAACTCACGAATCTATCTTCGAACAACTTTTTGTTTGAAATGAAAAAGAATAGGGGAGGGAACGTGATTCGATTTTTAGCTTTTTTTGGCAGTCCTTTAATTTTCTTTTTTCTTTTTTTATAAAATCGGCTATTATGAAGTCAAGAGAGGGAAGTTATATTTGAAAGGAGGGAAATGAGATTTTGAAGGGGCAGTTGCGGTAGAGTTTGGTTATGTACAGTGATTTGGAAGTGAAAGAAAAACAACTGATGTGAACTCCTTGACTAGTCAACTATATATATATTATTTAATTTTTAAATCATCTCGAATTCACAACTTAAAATCACGACCTCCTATCGAGGCATGCCGCTAGGCGTTCATAATGTTATACCCCTATTCCGAATGCAATCGAAAAAGTTTCGAGTCCAAATTCGATCGTATGGAGAAGATAGTTTTTTGAACCCACTTATTATATTGAATTTTCAATATCAGTTTTAGAGCATTTATATCCCATACGACCAATCATTACAAAATTTGAAACCCGATAATAATACACTATAACGGATCTAATGAAATTGGTTTCATTGAAATCCGAGGCTGTGCCTCGAAAAGCTATTTTTAATTACCAATTTAACCGATATATTTCCAAAACCGAACAAATCACTTTCAATTCCAATTTTTAAAGCTTTTATTATCTTCGTATTATCAATATAAATTTTATAAGCCTTTAAATTATTCTTAACAATCTTAAAACTCAAGATTCAAAATTTTTCCCAATTTCCAATTATTAACTTCAATAATTTTATTATCAAATAGACAGTTATATTTGAAATTCAAGTCAAAATTTAACTTTTAAATATTTAAAATCAAATATTCCGATTTCAAATACCCAAAATTATGGGTCGTTACATTTCTTTCCCTTTATAAGAATTTCATCCTCAAAATTGCTACTTAAGAAGAATGGTCCATAACTCGTTAACTTTTTCAAAAACCAAACAGTTTAAACAACTTTTCGAAAACAATTTTTATTGAAACCACATGACCACTTTTACTAATTTCCAACTTCATCCATAGTTCCCTTATAACATTTTTCCCTCAATCATTTGAATTATAATTTAAAACCAAAATTTTAAATTATTAAAATTTCCTAACTCCTTAAATTTACGAAAAATTCCGCCAGCGTCTCCTTTGCGTGGCTAGGTCCGAAAAACTACAAAATGCCACTAGCGTCCCCAAATCACCAAAAGAAAACAAAAGCCGAGTGCCACAATCAGAAAACCATCAAATTTCATACATTAATTTAAATACATACCTTTTTGTCGTGCAACCAAATTTATTTTAGATATCGAAGACATCATTTGTCTTTTGCTTTTAAATACCTGCACATTACTTACCGATAGTATCCAATCATACAATTCAAAATCATTTTATTCCTTTCTTTTCAATTTTCAACATTTATTTTAATTTCCATTCACTTATTCACAATTTCCCTTTTGCCCGGCTTTTATTAAATCTTCATTCATATATTTAATTAGTATATTTCTAATACCAAAATTTCTCAAGAGCCTTTCCATTTACTTTATAAATATTCTATACAAACTCTTATATTTATTTCTACCTCATCACTTAAGCTTTTATATCCATTTTCATTCAAATTAATTCTCAATTCCATTCGAATTCAATTTACCTTCCATTTACTAATTTATTTCCAATCAAAATTTAATATTGAATCTTATCAACCATCCCCCAAACCATATTTAATTCGCGAATCATTGAAATTTAATTCCACATGCTAATTTATCCCAAATCTCAATAAGTTTTTATTTCCAACTTTAGTTTTGTTTAGTCCAACTCAAACTAAATTTTCTATTTCACATAATTCAAATTTTAAGTTTAAATTTTATTTACTTACAATTTACATTAATTAGCTCATTTACTAATTTTATTTCAACTTAATAAATTTTATTTCAATAATTATTTCCAGTTGGCCTAATTAGGCTTAATTTCTCAAATTCACTTTATCTAACTTAATTCCAGTTAATTTCCATTTCAATTCAAATTTTAAACTTCTATAAGTTTTCCAAATTATTTACATTCCATTCACTAATCTCTTCCAATTCACTTTATTTAATTGGTTTACTTTACCACTCTATTTTATTATCACACTTAGTTTTGTTTAACTCTTTTCAAGTTAAACTCCATTCCAAATGGATTTCAAATTCTTATAAGTCATCAAACTATTTTATCATATCTTCCAAATAACATGTCAGACCAACACCAGAGTTTTCAATAATTACTTAATATTTCAAATTCATTTTTGAGTCAACTACACTTACATAATTCATTTGCGTATCAAATTATCCCTTTTGCATTTCAATTCAAAACAGTTTTGCAAACAAATTCCAATTCAAATCATTGAGGCAGTTATTCGTCTCGTGGAAACTCGAAAATGAACACCGATGATTTCGCGATCATCATCGAAATTATTTTCCAACGACCGAAGTGAGTTTAGTGCTTTTACTTCTTTATTTCATTTCCAATTCAAAATTATTTCTTCCAAATAACATCACTATTTTTCCCGAGACTTTGGAAAACATTTTAAAATCAAAGGAAATTAAATTTCCAAATTCCTAAATTTTAAATCCTTTAAATATATGTTTAAATATTCCTCTAGGGTTTTATTCTTTTACAAATTATAGTTCACATTTATAATCTCATATATGCAAACTCATTTTGTCATATGGGTAAATTTCTTAACTTTTGGTCATAGCTTTAATTTCTTATTCAATTTCCACAACAACAATGATAATATTTTAATATTATCATTCCCTAACAACCAAGCACACCTTATACACCATAATAATTTACAAAAATTATTCCTTTTAGATATAAAATAATTTGGGTAAAATTATTTCATTTACCTCATTTAAGAAAATACCGTGTCGAATTGTTCTGTTCAAGTGTTTAGAGATCCCTATCAATAATGTTAATTACTCGTATTGACCAGAATCCATAAACCACTCAACAAACCAATCAACACAATTTAAAATAATTTTATATTCACTAACAAATACGCGCTCATACCCATTAGTACACTCAAACTCATTCTAGGGTGCTACTGACCCTATTTTTAATGAGTAATCCCCACCAGTGCCAAGGTTTTCGCTTAACCTTCAGTACTAATACCAAGTGTCACGGTTTGGATTTTCGACCTTCGAAAATCTACATCAATACGTCCACTGTATTACATGCCAAGCAATCGAATGCCGAAAATTCCAGATCGTTAGGGTAAGAAGAAAGAGGTAGAAGAAGAAAATAGAATAACAACACAGAATCTCACAGTCACAGCGGAGACGATATATAATAGATAATAACTGATATTTATACAAGAGAACTATTACTATTTCTATACATTACAGAATCAGAGTACAATACATCAATGGCACAATACTAGACAGTTAATAACCTGTTCTCACAAAAACTGACTATACAGCTTACAATGCACAACGAAATATACAACAAGTACGTGTGATACATCTCGTCATCCAGCTCGTCCCATGAGCTCCATAGCATTCCATCCAAAATCTGTAGTACTCAGTCTGACTCAAGCATTATAATAAAATTACACCCGAGTTAGTTTGGAAAACCAGCATGAGAAAACGCACTCAATTTGAATTATTGAAGTTTTTTTTTTTTGAAAATCAAAGGTATCTCATAAGACCACACCACAAATAAACACGGCTGATTTTTACCTTACGACAACGAAAACATTTCATATCAAAATCCTTTGACATTATAATAATATCTAAGTACAAATACTTATTCAAATAGGCTGAAATTGTTACATTAATTTAATTCTAGCAATACTAGGCTCTAAAATCAAAACCGTAAAGGGCACGTATGGGTAATGGATTCCAACTAAATGACTAGGCACTGGGGTATCACCTGCTACAGTACACGTCTAATACTGCATACCGAGGACCACTCTCGATCCCCTGCAACACAAGCCCTGACCACCCCTAAGCTAGATAAACCAATAAGATTACCCCGCGATTGGGATCAGTAACCGCCACACAGCCGAATAAAAGGGACTCTAGATATGGGTAACCTTACCCTACATGGTGTGCAACCCACTTAGCCTTGCTGGATCTCCCCTGATTTTCAGTCATTCCCGGTTGATGAGGCTCGAGGCTAAGCGTTAACTTTTTAGATATATTCACTTAGAATGCTCATTATCCTCTAATGACAATATACTGATAGCATTCATCCATACAAGTATGTTCCTGGTCCGAGCGGAACTGAAGGCACCACTCCTACTACATCCATTTTGGAATCACCCTCAGGATTAGTAGCGATTAGCTCTTGCACTTCACTGCTCCATCTTCGACTCCAAGCTCTTGTCTTCATTTAAAAAATGTACTCGTTGGATTGAAGTGGTTTTTGGATCACAAATCCGATCCCCGTCTCTTCGAAACAACGTTCACCATCCCGGTAAACTAAAACCCCTGCTCTTTAGAAAATAAACATATGGAAATAAGGTAAGAGATCGCCTCCTAACCGTTAGTGGATGGATTTCCTTATCAACATCCTAGAAGAACGAAATGAGTTTATACGTACAGTATAGCACCTCAAACGGTATCTGTACCATATAATTCCCATACTTCTTTTTGATATTTCCAAAGTCATATTTGGGTTCAGATTTGATAATCGGTTATTTATCTATCAAATAAACAATAAATTCAACCAAATATTCCCTTTCCACTGTAAACATTTAATCTCGTTTAGATTAGATTTTTAATCAATTAAATCTCTTTATCTAAAAATGTACCCTTATCTTATCGAATTCAACATATTAACAAAATATCTTTTTCTTCCAAAATATTTCAAAACCCTTTTCAATAATATAGGAAGTACCGCTGCGCTGCGGTATCAAACCATGGATCATAATTCAATGGTTATGTCTCTATCCCAGAGAAATCCAAGTATTAACTGCAGGCACTCACTGCCACTGATTTTGCCATGCGAGTATACCAATACTTCCCATAAACTCTATTAAATAATTTTCAAAAAAAACTTACGAAATTTCTGTAATAATTCTCTAAGTAAAACTTTAGCCAAAACTACTTTTCAAATAAAGCTATTATATAAAATATTAATATTGAATAATTTTCCTTTTAAAAATAATAATACGGACTTAACCTTTAATAATAATTACTACTATATCTAACTTAATTAAAGTTAACTTTTAAAAAAATTAGAACAATTGAATGATAAATTTTTCTAAAACATTCTTTTGAACACCTTTAAATTTTCTAATTAATACTTAAATCCTTTCTTTTAAAATAAACTGAAATTTTTTGGAAAATATATTTTCTACTCCAATATAGCCAGTCTAATCATTTATAAATCCCTCTCGATTTATTCCCAGTTTAATTTACGATCCAATCTCGTAACTTTCATCTCTTACATTTCTAGAAAATAAAACCACTATTTATTTTTAAAATGATTTACCCATCTCCTTATAAATTTCCATCGTGAATTTATAATTTCAAATTATCCACTATTAATTTACTTCACGTGATTTATAAACCTCGTTTATAAATCCCATAGTCTCATTTCCCGTTTAACGCTGTTTCACAACATTTAATCGATTCTACATCGATTCCAGAATTAAATTTCATTTTAAATTAATTTCCCATTATATCCCATGCTCACTACTTTCAGATTTTACTTCTCGTCTTGGTTTAAAAACTTATTTAAATCTGAAACATCAATCTCATATTTTATTTTTGAATTCCCATTTTATTTTCCGAAGCTATTTAAATCCTAAATTTAAAAAAAATACATGCTTGAATACTTAAGACAATATCGCCTAAGTTCTTGCTTAAAATCCTTGAATTCACATTTACTCAAATCTTTTTCCCATATTTCGCCATTATTAAATGGGATCTTAAAATCAAACTATTTAATTTTTTAAATTCATTACCATTTAATTTATCCATCCTTACGATAACATTTTACATTAAAATTCCCTTTTTATTTTCCAATAAAAAATTCAATATTCATATTTTTTATATTTTTAAAATACCAAAATATGTCCAACAATACCATAGTATCCAATTACTTTAATTTCCAAAATAATCGATCACAGATTAAACAAATAAATCATATAACCAAGTACAAAAATAATTTCAACATTTTCAGGAATCTCATTGGATCCCTCCAACCTGTTTTCCTGCATCCACAAATGTTTGCATAATACAAAAAATACCAATCCTACTTTGAGAGAGATATCATGGTATATAGGGTCATCTGCTATTATGCGGGGTTCATAAGGTCTCATCCGCTATATATATACCAGAATATCAATCACTTCAATATATAAATATATATATATATATATATATATATATATTCTACTATATATAATATCATATCCAACTGATTATAATTCATCAATTTAATCAATCAACAATAATTAATTTTAACCGTCTAAAATCAACTGTTGTAATCCAAAATCGAGTGAGATAAAGTCACCTTGGTTTCCTTTTATTTGCTAATCGTTTCGATTTTAAATTAACCTACGATCTAGGCTGCCTTCGAAAAGTCTCCAACATATTTTAACCTCGTACGAATAATTTACACGATAAATAAGACATTGACTTTTTTTTATATGAATTGGAATTCAACAAAACAATTTGTATATAATAAGTAAATTTTAAACAAAAAATATACCAGCCCACCCAAAGCAAGCCCGGCCCAGAAAACATCTCTTCCCCAAATTGAAATGCCCTTCTGCCTGCTCGAGAACCACCACCGTGCACGCCCCATACCCCCAGGGTCAAATGTGACTTACATGCGACATCAACCCCAAAGTCACGACTTCTAACAAGCAACCGCACATCACTAAGGTCTGCTTCTCGATACCCCTCCTCTCCATGAGCACGTAAATGACCTCAAACGACTGTTCGATGACCACGCTACCCCAAAACCCCAACCCTAACCTCAACATCCCATGCAACCAACCTAGATTCGATTCGATTTGGGTTAAATGAAAAAAGGGAAACTCATGACTCTATCTTCGATTAGCTTTTTATTTGAAATGTAAAGGAATGGGGGAGGGAACATGATTCAATTTTTAGCTTTTTGTTCGGCAGTTCATCATCATCATCATCATCATTATTATTATATAAAATCGGCTGTTATGAAATGAAGAGGGGGAAGTGATATTTGAAAGGAGGGAAATGTGATTTTGAAGGGAGGGTTGCGTGTAGAGTTTGGTTGTGTACAGTGATTTGGAGGTGAAAGAAAAACAAATGATGTGAATTGCTTGACCAGTCAACTATATATATATAATTTAAATTTTAAATCGTCCCGAATTCGTAATTTAAAATCTCAACCTCCTATCAAGGCATGCCGCTAGGCATTCATAATGTTATACTCCTATTCCGAGCGCAAGGGAAAAGTTTCGAGTCCTAATTCAATCGTATGGAGAAGATAGCTTTTTGGACCCAATTATTATATTGAATTTTCGATATAAATTTCAGTGCGTTTGTATCCCATACGACCAAACGATAACTCTAAACATTGCAAAATTTGAAATCTTATAATAATACACTGTTACGGATCCAACGAAACTAGTTTCGTCGAAATCCGAGCCTGTACCTCGGAAAGCTATTTTTAAATATCAATTTCACCGATATATTTTCAAAGCTGAACAAATTACTTCCAATTCTAATTTTTAAAACTTTTATTATCTTCAGTATTATCAATATAAATTTTATGAGCCTTTAAATTATTCTTAACAAGCTTAAAACTCAAGATTCAATATATTTCCCAATTTCCAATTATTAAATTCAAAAATTTAATTATCAAATAAATAGTTATATTTGAAATTCAAGTCAAAAATTAACTTTTAAATATT
The DNA here is from genome assembly GCA_030765085.1 of Allium cepa. Lineage (NCBI taxonomy): Eukaryota > Viridiplantae > Streptophyta > Magnoliopsida > Asparagales > Amaryllidaceae > Allium > Allium cepa. The sequence continues at coordinate 178,029,840 of CM060939.1, read as the reverse complement.
TAAAATCAATTAAATATTCCAATTTCAAATATTCAAAATTCTAGGTCGTTGCAACATATATCTACGTTATTTTAATTAATTATCTATCTAATCTAATTAATTAAATATTAAATAATTTTTGAAAATATTAAAATTAATTTCAAACCGATTTTGAAAAATATTTACAATTTTTATCAGATTTCATTTTAAATTTTAAACTTAACTTTTAAATTTGAAATATATTTTACGTTTTCAAAATGAATTTTGAAAATTAGCCTAAGGCCCAATTAACCCTAAGCCTTATATTTGAGCCAACCTTGTGGATTTACTCCACCCATTGAGTCGGGCTGATAGCTAGGAAGGGGAGAATATTTGATTATTCAACCCCAAGCCTAGATACTAATTTTTAACACCCATCGAATAAATAAGTTTAATTAATTAGCCCTAAATATTGACTAATTAGATCGCTTAGATCATTTAGGCTTTGATGCCATTAAAGGAACTAGCCCAATCTACAGTGGGCGAAATGGATAGATTTTTTTTAAATTCCATACTTGGATCCTAGTGGGCCTATGAAGCGTAATCGTTTTACTAGATCCCATTTAGTTGTTTTTAATAAAATCATATTTTATTTTTATTATCTTAATCTTATTAATTAATTCAGTTTTAATTAAGTGTGAAATTTTAAAAGGTATAAATATATCAAATACATCCATATTTTAAAAGGTGTGATAAACACGTGAAACATATAGTGAGGTAATTATTTGGTGTTTAAGGATAGGAATAAACATGATATTAGATCTAGATACAAGCATATCGAGAACGGAAAAAAAGGGGCATCATTGATTGATTCCTTCCTTCCTCGTTGGTAAACATTAAATTGATACTACATCTAATCAATGTATAAGTGATGATGTATTACAATAGTAGATTGAAATGACAAAGTAACAAATAATAACATGGTCAATATATGCATGTGCACGCACATACACACATATAGTGTTTTTAAAACAATCCTTTATAATAAAATATAAATATAGATAGTTATTGTTGGTGTCAAAAAAGGCCACCACACCCAGTTATGTGAAAGCATCAATATCCAGTAACAGATCTCAGATAATATAGTGTAGAGAATATAAATTGAAGAATAATAAAATTAAAACAAAAGGCAAATAAAGAGAGACGCAGATTTATAATGGTTTGGCTAACTCCAGCCTACGTCCACTCTGAAGATTTTCCTTTTATTAATTTATACTGCTGCTTATAGTTATAAATCTAAGAATAAAATTGGCAGAATATAGCCTAGGTAGAAGATGAAGTGAAGTATAGAGAAGATCCCTTTGTTGATTCCATGCCTACTGTATTTATAGGAGAAGACGTGAAAATATCTTGCTCAAAATCCAAATCTGGAACCCTAAAGCCAAGATGAGCCTTCCTAGAAAGTTTGGGGCCTGTCAAAGCCTATAATAGGTACCGATCCCTATTTTGGTGGAATCATGGGTTGCAATCCCTATGGTGACTCCGTCATGATGTTATCTTCTTGCTCTCCAAATTTCATATCGATAGAACTTATGGATCTTGAGATATCGACTGATCATTACAGCAAAGTTATACTAAACCGATTCCTAAACACGGAAAATCCCTCAAAGTTGCTCCTTTGGGGTTGTGATCCCTATGGTAGGTTCCTTGTGTTGTAATATGCTTGTACTCTAAGTTTCTTGTTGATAACATCTATAGATTTTGAGTTACTGACCGATCATTACTGCAAATTCAACAAAACTGATCCCTGAATAGGGATAGAGGTCGACCCCTCTATAGTGAAAGGGGCTGATCCCTCCTAGTTTCTCCATTTGTCGTGCGATACCTAAGGTAGACTCTCGAAGGTCCCCTCTTCTTGTTCCTAAAGTTTCAACTCAATTCGCCTTGCGGTTATTGAGTTATGGAGCGATCATCAATGAGTTGTGCTACGTGCATCCTGTCTATTCCGATCCCTCTTCTAGAAAAGTATTAGTTCCATACTTAGCCATATTTTGAGCTTTGTCCATCCAAACCAATTCAACTATCAAACATTATCAATCTCCAATCCTGGTAACCATCTCTCCAGGCTTTCTGCCTCGATGATCATGACGTCTGTTTGGTTAAATCTGCCTGTGTACTGCCTTGGCAAAAGGTGGATTAACATTTATACACACACACATATACTTACATATATAGTGATTGAGCTAAAATGATTCCTAACTGATTTAAAAAAAAACAACCATATAACATCAAATCTTTTTGAAGTTTCTACAAACACACACACATGGATATATATACACACACATACATACACACAACACTTAAACCAAAAATAATTTTTTAAATAAAATATATAAAATAAAATTACATACATCAAATCAAACAGGATATCAACAATATATATGTTTTAGGATTGATTGAAAATTTAAATAGAAACATTAAAACTATTAAATTATATAATATGCATAGTAAATTAAAACAAAAATTTATAACCTAAAGCGCTGTATTTGCGTGCATAAATTTTGGTTTTCATTTGTAAAGTTTAAAACAAATCAAATCATTTAACAAGTTATATAAATTATATTACTAATGTTAGAACTAGATGAGGTAATGATGCATACATGTAAAACTGTAACAAATATACACATCCAAGTAACAAATTAAAATCAGAATATTTCTTTCAGATCTAGCCATGAGTGACATTTTGATTTTGAGTTGTTTTTTCAGACGATGAGAAACATTTTTGGAGAGAAGAGGAGAAAGAAAAACATCAGAAGGAAATAAAAATCAGTGGATTTGTTTTAGTTGGGAGAGTGAAACCATTCTCGTTCTTTTAATTAAAACATCCCTGATTAATCCATTAATTTTCTATCACTGCACCCTTCCCTCTACATATACGATCGACCATTATTTGCCACATACATGGTGTAGAGTTTCCAAAAGCCCTTTAAGCAGTTACCTCTTGTTTAAATACCTTTTAAAAATATATCGAGCTCGCATATTAATGCATGCAAATATAACTTTTATATATGCATTTAAATAATTACAAACAACCCTAAAAATATCAAATAAATTAATAATAATCAATACTTCACAAATATTAATTGATTTACTTAATTGATAATATTTTATAACTAGTTAAACCACGTGATTTTTGGAGAATTCACAAATACGGTTATGAGACTCGAGGGTGTGAATTTAAACGATTAATCTCAAACAATTCAAATATTAACGTTCACACGTCACCTTAGCTAGTGTTGTGATCGTTTGGCTAAAAACAGATCTTTTGGGTAAAATGTAGTTTACATATTCTTAATTAGTACCTTTTTAGTAATGAAAATTTACACACATTCTCTTCGTCAACACTATATCACTTTAAGATTTACGGAATTTGGGTTTGGTCAAAAATTCAATATTATCCTTATTCAACTTAGTAAGTCCATAAACAAACCTTGGTTTGATATTAAACATACTACTCTCGTCAGAAATTTTGAATTAGATTTGACTACAGTTGATCATAATACTAACCTCATACAACTGAGGAAAAAATTCTCTTTTAAATAGTATTTCACTTCCAATGCTTCAACTCAAACTCAACTATAGTCATTTGATGGATCGTCATACCATAGTTTAACTATAATCAAAGAGGAGTATTCACAATGAATCTCCATGGTATTCTTAAGTCGAGGAAACTATGTAATACTGTCACACTGTGATTTTATGTTCTACATAGTTGTTATCAACCAATAGGAAACTCTCAAATGAGTTATTACATAATTATCTAATAACTACAAGTACGTAACCCTCAATAGCTATAAGCAATACACTGCCCAACATTTAGAGAACGTTATGCATCTTGGTCTCAAGGTGTATCGATATCCTTTTTCGAAACATCTTTCCAAGAATATTTAAAATAAAATGTTTTTTTATTTTATAATTAATTGCTCACGATTGAAACTATTTGCAACTACAATTAGTAACATTTTGTTTAAGGATTTTCTTGTTATGCACTTTAAAACAATTACTTAGTTATTATGTAACAATATAACAATGTATATAAAAGAAAACTAACACCGTTACTACGAACAAGGTTGACTACGGAGTTAGACATATATAACAAATTACATTATTTCCTTTAGTGCATACCACTAATTCTTTCTATCACCCACTTGCACTCAAGATCAATTATGGAGTCTAAATCTTCTTCCTCTAATCAGTTTCGAACTGATCGAACAAGTCCCTAAGTGAATGGATCTATTATATTATATTACTATCTACTCTATTAACCTGTGTCCCTCCATCATTGATAAACTACCTTTATAGTGTGGAACTCTCAAGATGTGTGTCTAAAATCTTGCGAGCCTTGGTTTCTTTTGCGATATGTATCATTGCATTGTTTCCATTAAAAAAACTTAATGATTCTCAACATTTGGAAACATCCTTGGCTCACTTATGAATTTGTGCATTAATGTATAGTATTTTATCGCGACACTATTTAAGGCGACTTACTAAGTATTTCCGTTGAATCAGCCACCACTTCTTATTTGTAACATTTCCCACTTAATGCCTTTTTAACTATGTTTGGACATGAATTAGGATCGACATACTATATTTGATATTACTTATGAAGCTCGAGCCTGAATAGTCCTTTATAAGGTGTACGTTATTTCCACCAACAATTCTTTAGTATTTCATCAAATACCCAAGAACACTCTTAACTACCATATTAGTAATATCAAATTGTGCTTGATACATGTTCCATGTATCAAATACATAAGTGAAACGTGAAATTATAGAAAATACAACATATATGACAATTCCTATTGTCAATGCATATGTAATCCAACTTACATGTCCCATACTAAACATTTTAATATGGTGTATGTGTATATCGTATAGGACATTCCCAACATCCTTACTTATGTTTTAGAAATATTTTACTACCTCTTAATATTCTTTCTTATAGACACACTCTTCCTTTATATTTCTGTAATCATCAAACTATTTAATTTCTGTGGCATTATTTGTCAATTCTGAAGCTTGTCGAATGATATTATCGTATCAATTCTTGGATCTTATCCAACACTTACAAATTAAGCTACCCCTCCCATTAATGTCATAACATTTTGATTATCATGTGCAAATAGTCTACTCTAAATCAATATTCAGAATTCCCGTTTCAACAAAGATGTACCAAAATTCAAAGTCATATTGAACGATTATGTTACGAGTAGAATCCAAATTAAGCATATTGACCGATGGATCTGTTATGCTAATTTCGTCAATTAAATTTTACAAGTTGTTTCTCATTAATGCTGCTTACTGTATTCTAACTACATCGATCCTCCTTTCGAGGACATACCCACGATTGATGGATCATATCCCTTTGGTTACAACTATTAAAATCATATTTTGATAGCGTACTTCGAACATATTCCGGATTTAAGCATCACGTCATGTGTTATAGTCCATTCTCTTTATGAATTATTGGCAACTGGGGTAAATTATTACTCTTAACAATTCCTTTTCTCGATAGTGATACAAACTCATATTTTCTCTTCAATGTTCTAGAATTCATATTTGATATTATAATAAGTTGATATTGTTTAAGCTCGAATAATTTCTTTTCATCTTATATAATCAGTTTCCATGTTAGAGTACTTGGACCATATCCAATACTTACATGTAATTGATTCAATTTTGACATAAATTAGTCAATCATTCTGGGTTGGCTCCAAATTTCTTTAGAATGGTTTACTTAAGATCCCTCACGATCGTTAAATTAGTCGACCATTCTTGGTTGGTCCTAAATTTTTTTAGGATGGTTCACATAAGATCCCTTACGACCTAACTTTACGTGAAGCCCCTCGACTCATACAACTTATCAACTTTTTAACCTAGTACATGTAAGCTTTTCTTATCAACTCATATCTTATACGATCTCGTAAACTATGCTTTAGATGAAATTAAATTTAACGTGGGCACAAACTTGTTCTTATCTTTCACGAAACTTGAAGTACCAAGAAAATATGGTGGTCTAGGAATTAAGAGTCTAACCCTATGGAACAAGGCAGCTTTTCGTAAGCATATGGATGATACCTTTTCTAAAAGGAATAGTATTTGGGTGGAGTGGTACCTAAAACACTTCTTATGCAGAAAGTCTTTTTAGATGACGAATATCACGCAAAACTATAGCTGGACCTGGAGAAATTTGCTGAAAATGCACGATTCTTTTCTTCCTCATTTCAAATTTGGTGTTGCTGATTGAGGTAAGGTGAGTTTTTGGAACGACCCTTGGTTATTGCCAAGTTAATATTAACTACCAAACCTTCCCACCAACAAATCTCTCAAACTGGCATAACCAGTAATGCTGAAGCATACGAGTACACTAACGATGGCAGTGTCACTTTCCTATACTCGAGTAATCAACTAATCAAACAGTTGTGGAATGGTTTTCAAGCAGTTAGGCTTGAGCAACCTGACTCTGACTGTGCTATATGGTCTGGAAAAGAAAATTGCTATATTGGAAATATCTACGATACTCTTTCTGCTAACATGAACTACCTTATCTTCCACTGGTATAAAAGGGTGTGGATCAATCATAACATGGCTAAGGAGAACCTTTTGTTATGGAAAGTCTTGCGTAACGCACTAAATACAAAGGAAAAACTTCTCACGAGAGGGATTATAGTGTTTGATCTGTGTATCTTCTGTGTCATTGAAAATGAAGACAATTTACATTTATTTTTTGCACGCCCAGTTATTTTTCCTCTTTGGAAGGAGCTGATGTCTCGTATCGAGAGAGTAAATGTTGATAGACATAGTACAATCGAATGGGATTTAATGTACAAAGCTAACAGATGGAGAAGACGTGAAACTTTCATTTTATCTGGTTGGAAAGAAATGTAGCAGTTTTTACTGGAAAAAGGAATATGAATCAAATAAGGCAATTACTGTTGATGGAAGTTATAGAGGGTTTAATAGAGGTTGGCATTTTGAGTGGGATGCTTCAACCCGGCCCATCATTTAGACCTGGTTCCTCCATCTTTAGGTAATCTTTTTCGTTTTCCTTTCCTATTGTTCTGTTTGTTTTCCTTGTGTTTGATATGTTGTGTTTCTATGTTTGTGTTCCTTTTCTTTTTTTTCCTTCTCCTCAGCTTGTTGAGGAGGTAATCCCTTCTCTGTTCATCTTTTGCATATCAACAAACTGGTAAGGGTCTAATTAACCCCGGGCTTTGCCAAAAAAAAAAATTAACATGCGTACTTACTCTTGAGTACATATCCTTATAGAATTTTTTTAACTCAACTCACTCATTATTAATCATACTTTATACAACAAAGTACAATTATGCCTTATCGATACATCATTATGTAATATAGGTAGGAGTGACTTTTGAGGTTAAATATTATTCATTTTAGGTACTTTTAGGACCCTTTCCAATATACTCGCCTATTCGATCAAATTAGATTACATTATTTCCGTTGCATGTTATGCTTTTCTACTTTTCTTTTATATTCTATAAACTTATCATAGATATACTACTTTTATCAAATACACATGTTCATATCTATGATAATTCATCGGTGAATGTAACAAAGTATGTTATGATCGTGTAACATTAATTACACGTGTTCATATCTATGATAATTCATCAGCGAATTTAACGAAGTATATTAGGATCCACAATATACCATAGAGGGGGTGAATATGGTATTTAGAATATTATGTAGATAATTAAATAAATAATGTAGTAATGTGAATGCAAAAAGTGAATAACACATATATATACCCAGCTTCAACCATTAACCCGCTAGTGCCTACTATTGCCCTAAAGTTTCTAGAATTATATATTCGAACACTTACAATGCCTGTAAACTCACCATCCCTGCTAACATGAATATGCCAACCTTTGCGCAGTAACTCTGCCTCGTCTCTATCCCTCAGTCGTGAATTCCCAAACTACAAACATAATAGCTCAATCCTAAAAAAAATATTTAGAGTTTAACAATTAGAAAAATTACAAAACAACAATGAATAAATGCCACTAATAAAACTAAATAATTAACTAAGAAAACTTATAAAAATATGGGGATTATTAGGAAAATTTCCTTTTTTTCGCTCTTCACATACTTTGGTAAATATGCGTGACCCTTTGGTCTTCTTTTCTTCTTCAACAAATAAGGAGATATCTTCCCGTTTTAAAACAATTGCTACCTCAAAAAACTTGTCCTTCCCTTCAAACAAAAGTTGTGCCTCTTAAAAGAACTCTATTATCTTAAAGAAAATTTGCACGGCTTGAGATCTCACTCGTCGTTTTTTGGGTCGAGCCTCTGCTATTTGGTCAAATTCAAAGTTCACGATGCTTGAGTCAGGATCTGGTTTGCTTGATTCATATGTGAATTTTCAAGTTGTGATGCTGCTGCTATCTAGAATGGCTAATGCTGAAGAATGATTGTCATCTTGAATTGTTGGATCTGGAGCATGTGATTAACAAACATTGCTTGTTATGTCTGAGATGTTGAAAGGTGTTGTTGTCTGCCACCGCCATATGGATTTGAATCCAAGTTCATGTGCTTTGGATTGCTGTGAAGATATTTATGCATAAGAAAATTGGTTGCCTAACGTGATGATTACCCCGCACCTCTGTCACCCAATACACCATTCGCCCGTATAGGGCGATGTAACGGTTCCCGATCGATGTAAGACGATTGTTAGGGTGGTAAAGTAAATAAATCAATCACAAAACCTGTCATATATCTTACAACACATTGAATAATATATAATAATCATTACATATATAAAAAATGTGAGATGGTAATAACTAAATGAACCATAGAATTAGAGTGCATAGGTTCATGCAGTTATACAAAATAGTGATATATTTAGATAACTGATAAATAAACTCAATGTTAAACTATCTCTAATCATAACAATCAAATACTATTAGGGCTCCATGGTGTTGCAGAACAAAAATTGTAAAAACTCCCAAAATGCATGTAACGTAAAAGCATATCATCATGCTAGTCTACCTGTGCAATGCCACACGCTATCCCACATCAATTATCTGGTCTACTCAACTAAGAGTGCTTGAGATAATAAGAAGCAAGACATAAAACCTCAAGTCAGACAATAGTCTGGTTTGAGGGATGAATAATCTTAAAATATTATGAACGTCAATATAGTATATAGGACAAATGGTATGGAATATCATATATGAGGGGTTATGGCAATTTAAATAATAGAGAATGGGAGGAGCTAAAAGTGGATCCAGATCCATATATATCCCTACCAATTCCAACCATTTTAAATAAAATTCAACCCCCTTTATCCATATCTATGGTCGGTCATGTCATGCCCCACCATGCGCCTTCATTTTGTTTCAAGCCTTATCATATAATACACATTTATTTCCAATTTAAATGTGCATCGATATCGTATATCGAAACAGGTGCATACAACTTTTATATACGTATTATTTTCAACAAAAATCAAATAAAAATTTATAATTAATATTTCATAAATATTAACTAATTTATAAAAATTGCAATTTAACCAAATCAACTGGTAGTTGGAGTATTCAACATTTCAATTGTGTGAATCTTGGGTGTAAATATGGTCAACGATTAATATCGAACAATTCGAATATTAACCTTCGAGTTTTACCTTAGCAAGTAGTGTGACATAATGGCCGAATTAATCGCTTGCATAGCTTTGATAAAATCAAATTTAACTTATCTTAAGCAATATCCGGTAGTGACAATTATGTACAATAATTCTCTTTGTCAAAACGATATTACATTAGGATATATGTAATGTGGTAATGGTCAAAATTCCAATATCGTCAACATTCAACTTTACAGTAAAAACATAAAGTCACTGGTTCAATAATAACATTATTACTAACAGAATTACTCTAGCTAGAAATTTTGACTTTGAGTTGTCTTTAGTTGACAGTGATACTAACCCTGTATAACCGAGAAGACGAATTCTTTATTGAACAGTGTTTCAATCTAATGCTTCCACTTGACGCAGCTATAGTCTTGCGATGGATGTCGTTCCACAATTTAACTAAATTCAAAGTGGATTTTCAATACTGAAGCTCAATAGCATTCTCAAGTTGAGAGAATTGTGCAATGCTGTTGATAGAGTTAGTGGTATGCCTGAGAGGCGATTCTATAGTTTATTATAAATTGATTAACTATATAATCAATTTTTGTTCGTGATAAAGATGTTTTCCTTTATGTTATATATTTGCTATAATGTGTTATAAATAATAAAATATGTAATTTAAATATATTTAATAGAAATTCCAAAAATGGTGTGTTTGTGATAGTAATTACAAATAATTATAATCATGAGTATTATAACACAATATAATAAACAAATCATTTCAAATATTTCTAGTCAAGATGCATTGAGACTGGATATCGATGCATTCGTTGAGACTAGAATAAGTAACACTTTTCAAATGTTAGGCGGTGTATTACTCATAACTATTAGGGCAACAAGGTGTTACGTACTGATAGTTATTGGAAAATTATGGAATGAATCACTGGTATTTTTTTGTTGGTAGATATAACTATGGTCAAACAGAAAATATTGATGTGACCAATTTACACAGTTCTCTTGACTTGAGGATACTATTGATCTTCAATATAAAGCTCCGCTTAGTCAAATTATGGCATAACTCCGATGAGTGACTATAGTTGGGTCGAGTTGAAGTATTAGGAGTGAAACACTATTGAAGGGGGATTCATCTCCTCTGTAATATGAGGTTAGTATCACAGTCAACTCAAAGTCAAAATCTCTAGCCAGAGCAGTTCCTTAATAATAATTGTTATTACGAATCAAGAACTTTGTGTTCGGACTATAGAGTTGAATATTAACGATATTGGAAGTTTGAACATTACCAAATTCCATGAGTCCAAAGTGATATAGTTTTGACGAAGAGTATTGGTGTAAATAATAGTCACAATCCAGTAACTCTTATCAAAGTTAAATTGGATTTTACCAAAACCAAGTAAGTAATAAATTTGGTCAAAATGTCACGCCACATGCTAAGTGACATTTGAATATTAATATTCGAATAGTTCGATATTAATCGCCATCAAATCTACACCTAACGGATCACGACCGAAATGTTGAATACTCCTTTGACCAAATGATTTAATTAATTTGTAATCAATATCAATTAATTAAATTAGTTAATATTTATGAAATTTTATTTTGATTTGATGAAAAAGTATTATTAAATAAATATATTTATAATAGTTATAAATATATTGTTTGATGTACGATAGCGATATCATTTAAATTGAATTTAAACGAAAAATAGTTTGTACAGGTTTTAAATGGGTTTAAGCCCATATAACACTAGTGTGTTTCGGCCGTGGTGAGGACACGAAGGGGTGTGGCCATATGATGGCTAGGTGGGTTTATTTTGTACGGACAAGGGAAGGAATTGGTTGAAGATAAAAGAGAATCTAGATCCTAGCTTATCCCTAATCTTCCCCATAAAAGCATCTCAACCGACACTTAGTTGAGTATTTTTTGAGACCTCCTAATCCCCAACCTCTGGCCGACAATAAAACCTCCATATCCCTTCATTTCTAAACACAAATCAAAGCAAAACAAATACTATTCGACAGCTAGTGGTTATCGGTTTGAGGACTAGCACTCTATTGGATGGGAACTAGTTCAAGGAGTAGATATCATCATTTCAAGGTGTACTTATAGGAATTGTAATAAAGTAAATTTTCAAATCTATTAATGAATATTAATGTGAAAATAATATTTGCATCATGTATATTGTTTTGTTAGTTCTATGACGATTCTATTACATCGATATATTATTGCAATCAGATTGGTGGTACGTTTGTATATTATATATAAAAAAATTATTTTGACATATATCTACCTATAATATGCGTGGCTTAGAATAAAAAACAAATTTTTCATTTTAATTAATTATATACATTATTTAATCATATATAAGATTTATAATTTAAATACTATATCTTATTCTATACAAAATGTGGTTTTGTAATTTTATAAAAGTAATTCCATCTGTAAAATATTTTAAGCAGAAATAAAATAATTTTAATACATAGATATCTATATATATTATTTAAATATTATTTTAATCGATTAATTATGTGAATTAATTGTATCAACATATATATTATGCAAAATATGTTTTATATTTTATAAAACTAAATTTGCACTTAATATAATTTCGGTAGGAAAAATAATATGTATAATTTATATATTTAAATATTGGTATAGTTAAAAATAGATTTTAAATTATAAATTACATGCGAAATATTCAAATAATAAACATCACTTAGATTTTTATTGAAATTTTAAATTTCATAATTATGTTCCGAAAAAATAATTTTTAATTAATTTTTACTAATTTGTCGTATGGGTATAAATTTGAAATATATATTTAAATTAAAGAAATGTTTCTACGTCATGCGCATTATCGGGTATATGTATAATGTATATATTTCATCTATTTTAAAAGTATATGCATATATATTATTAAATTATATATATATATATATATTTGTATTATATATTTATATATTTAAAATAAAAATATTATATATATATATTGCTTTCGGCTTTATAGCAAATAAATAATTAAATTTAATATTATTTATAAACTTTTTTGAAATATACTTAAATAATTATATATATATAGTGCTAAAATCCCATGTATGTGTGTGTGTATTATATAAAACTTATTTAAAATAAGATATAGTTTACATATACATACATACATACATATATATATATATAATATTTTGAATACATATATTAAAGTATATAAACATACATTTGGATAATATATTCATATACTAAATGAGCTAACATGTCTGTTATGGTGTAAATCTCAACACTTGTACATGGACATGTTATACCCTATATAGATTGCTATGTTACACATATGCATACACACAAACGTGTGTGAGTATAATACATACATATATACATATATATAATATCAATTACACAAAATAAAATATTATATAAATTTAAATAAAATAATGATTTTTATTTAAAAGAATTTTAGAAATGTCCTAAATGAATTAGACTTCACAGGCCTAATGAAGATCCAAAGTCGTAAATGAATTCACCCATTACTTCTGCTGTAGGTTGGCCTAGTTCCAATAATGGTATCAAAGCCAAATAATATATGGGGTCTAAATTAGTCATGTTAGGGTTAACTAATTAAGCTCACATCCTAGATAGTACGGTGTCTCGAAAGGTAGTGCCGAAGGATTAGGTTTAGGTAATCTAGTACTCTCCCCTACTTGGCAATCGGCTTAGCCTAAACAGATATGCCAGCCTAAAAGTTTCCCATAATAGAAAAGGCACAATTTGGACTGGACCTTGGGCTAATTTTCAAAATTATTTGAAAATTAAAACTATAAGATTTTAAATTCACCATTTAAATTTAAAGTAAAATATATACATATTATAAGTGTTATAATATAAAAAAAAAGTACAAAATGTTTGAAAATTAATGTAAATTAATTTTGAAATTTATAAAATTTTATTAAAAATATTAATAGATAACTAAGTTACTTAACAAAAAATTTATACATGTATTATATATTTTGATATATGTTCTGTTGTTTTAAAAATGTTTAAAATAACATAAGTATACATGTATATATAAAATGATCTTCAGAACTAATATAATTTAAATTAAATTATTTAATTGAATAAATTAATAAAAAGGTTGATTAATTAAATAATATACACATATATGACGTATGTGTTATTCTACAAAGGTTATAGTATATAATACACATAAAATATAAATTTTATTAATATAAAATTAATTAAAATGTTAATTAATCAAAATTAATTAAATAAGATTTAATTAATACAGTTTTATACACAAGGCTATTATATAAGTAATATAAAATATAAAAGTTATATAATAATAAAACTTATATAATATGAATGTATAAACTAAAGGTGGAACATTATAGAAACCCTAAATAAACTTAAGAATAAGTTCAAACATATTTGTAGTATACCATGATTTCTGATATATCCGACACTTGAATCACGAGAATAATTCATGAGAATTACATTATTCCATAAGTCGGTATCACTTAATTGTAATATATCGAAGATTATGAATCTTCGATATAATATTGTCCTCTACCATATACATACATACATATATATATATATATATATATATGTATTAATAAATTACTTGCATATTCCTTAGTTGTTGAGCGAACTCAGACTAGGGATGTAATGTGTATTATTATTAATATATTGAGCAGACAAGGTAGATAACTATATGTATTTGTTGAGAAACCTTAAGGTACATATACTCTACTTAGGCCATCGTGATAAGATAGGTATGAGTGAACAATTTCACTTCGATTTGTTCAGAAAACTCAAGGTCAAAGTGAAATTAGGACAAGGTACCAAGGGTTATGAGTTGTATCGATAAGGAGTTAGCCATCGGTTGTGGAACTATGATTTGTTGAGCAAACTCAAGGTCAGAATTCAAGACGTATGTGTCCTAAAACCTACTAATGAAGCAAGAAGACTTCTATATTTTGACTTTGGGTTTGGTGGAACATAATAGACTAGTGGGAGCTTATTACTAAAATGAAACATAAAATTTAACCTTACTAATACTATAAGAACATCTACTATGATTTTGTCCTAATAGTCTACCAATTAAGACCTGAAGAAAAATGTCAACTCCAAAATCATTTTCTGATAATGACAAGCTTACTAGGCTAAACTATACAGATTGGCTAAGAGAAATTAAAATAGCGTTGACTTATGAGTGTCAATGGTTGATTGATACATGCAAACCTAAAGAACAACTTATTGATGATGCAGACCCTGAACTAAGACTTGCTTAAAATGGGTTTCAGACCTAGAGATCGCCCGTGTTTTCATGCTATCTACGTTAGACAAGCCGTTGAAAAAGCGGTATGAAAATATGTCTGTCCATGAGATATTTGATAGTCCGAAGGCCTATTTGGTGAACATACACGTCTACAAGGTATGAGCTTATGAAGAAGTTGTTCAATACCAAAATGATCAAAGGACAGAAAGTGGATGATTATGTTCTAGTGATGAAGGGCTATATTGATAGGCTTTCGCAATTGGATTATAGATAAGAAATGAACTGCAAGTTGATTTGACCTTTGGTCCTCTTACTCCTTAGCTTGAACTGTTCATATTGGATATAAACCGATTAAATGTGAATCTCATGGAGCTTCTCAATATGTTAAGGTCATTCAAGTCTGCATCTAAGCATCAAAGGGTTATACTTGTTGTTAAGGGAAGTGCATCATCTTTAAGGAGTTCAAAGAAGCGGAAAAGTGATGGTAAGAAAAACAAGAAAAGTAAGAAGTCCGATGATAAGGGTGAATATCACCAGTACTATAAGAAAGGTCATTGGCAAAGGAATTGTCCTGATTACTTGAAGATTATTGGGGAAATAAGGTAGAATGGTTCTACAGCCCCATCAAGTACACTTAAGATTCAAAATTGTTTTATAGTCAATAAAATGTCATGGGTGTTAGATACTGAATCTGGTACTCATATATGTAATTCATTACAAGGGCTTAGGAACTGGCACTACATGGTAAGAAGAGAGACAAGGCTGCAAGTTGCTGATGGATAGATGGTAGACGCATTGGCTATGTAATATTATAATTTGAATTTTCTTAGTGGATTAGTGTTAAATAATTGCTATTTCGCAAAAGACATTGTTTGTGGGATTATTTATGTTTCTAGATTGCCTAAGACTGGATATGAAACAATACGCCTTTTTGACTCCCAAAAGTCGACACAAATACATCCATGCTATTCGCGCGCCAAGAATCCAAGTGTCGGAAAGACATATGGTTGGGGAAAAAGAAGAAACGATAAAACAGAATCTTACATCATGACAAGCAATATATAATATATAACAGATCTTTACAAAGGAATACAGTAGTAACGTACATCAAATTAGAATACACTAATCTATAATCAGTCTGGACATTTATAATAACATATCCTCATAACTGTTGACAAATATAAATAACTAATGCAACAGAAATAAAAAAAATATACGTGAATATGTCTTGGAAGCATCCAGCTTGTCTCCTGAAGCTCTAGAGCATCCAAACTAAACCTGGAAAATATGCTCGGATTGAGCCGATCGTTATAAGAAAATAACGCCCGGATCAGTTTGGTAAACAGTATGAGAAAACACAACTCAAATGGATTTTAATATTATAAAACCTTTCAAAATAAAGGTATCTCGTAAGACCGCGTCGCATATAAATACAAATATGATAACCCAACCATTTCAATTAGAAAATCCAGTGATATTACAATAATGTCTAGGATTTAAAGTAAATATATAAAATAGCTGAAATGCTTGCATCTCAGATTCCAGCATCAGTTGGGCATAACTAAGTCTGTACGACTTTTATTGGAGAATGGATATCATACAATGACAAGACACTGAGGTACCACCTACCACAGTACACCTCTAGATAAAATATACCGAGGGCCATACATGGACCCCTTGTGAATCAGGACTGGACTACCCCTAAATAGTAACCGAATATGAAATCACTCTAGTTGCTTTCCAACCTTTCCTCGAGAGCTCTCATGCACATACCAAATCCATAAATGACCACCTAGAAAAGTGATGACCATACCCTAATGGTAATGAACCACATAGCCCTAAGGCATATCCCATGCTTTAGTCATTCCCAAGGCTTGAGGCTATGTTTTACCTTTTTAGCAAATCTCGCTTGGAATGCCACACTAACCTCCAGACAACAATGCAATGCCAGCATTCATCCGTACAAGTTGTTCAGGATACGAACAAACGAAGGCATTGCTTCCACTACATCATTTTTGGAATCAACCTAAGGATTAGTAGCACCCTTACACTTCAAAGAACTCCATCTTTGATCATCTTCAAATATCATCAATTTGAACGCTTGTTCCTATTTGAAGTAGTTTTCAGATAATAATCTGATCTCGGTCTCTCGAAACTGACAACGATAGCTTTAAAACTAGCTAATATTTTGATTGTCGGTTATTTAACTATCAAATAACAAACAATGCAACCAAAGATTTAACCCAGCATGGTCAAGAAGCGACCACTAAGCTTCTTTAGTTATTTCTTTCGCTAATTCAAAACACTTTGTAAATACTTGTATCAAATACTTTTTACATAGATATATTCACGAATCTCCTCTACTCTTTTTAATACGTAAAAAATATCAATATACTTATCTCAACTGTATAAGTATACTCACAAAACATTTCACTTTCAGACTTAGAAAACTTTTCCATATACTTATATTAACAGTGTAAGAATATTCACAAAACGCTACATTTTCAATACTTAGAAAACATACCCATATACTTATCTCAACGGTACAAGTATATTTTACAAATCTTAAGAAGATTCCATTTTTCAAACCCTACTTATTTTGTTTAAAACAAATTTTTTTAAACACCAATAACAATAAACCCAAAACAGTTTCCTTTTGGTGTAAGTAAAGTAGGTCGTACGGAAATTAAACCATATATACTTAACACCACTTCCCAATTTCAAACAGTACTATTTCTTGATTAAAAATGAAATCAGACAAGTTAGAAAACTATCATTGCCTTGATATACATTCTTAGTTTTCAAGATAGAGACGGGTTTCCATATCTCGGAATTTGGTGTTAAGCTATCCAAACTATCGTATTTAAAAAAATCATTTATGGAAAAACAAGTTTCGTTCCTTTTATAAACTCCTTATAGTATTCCTTTTAAAAATCATTTCACAAAAACTCATTTCTACTTTCATATTTATAAACTCTTTTATTTTTATAAACTCTTTTATTTTTATAAACTCTTTATATAAATAAAACTCCTTTAATAAATAAAACACTTCTAAATCTCCTTAGGAAAGCTTCTTTTTGTAAATCACCTTTGTGAAATATCATTTATAAATTCCACTATAAAACTTCATTCAAAAATTTTAGTTATAAAATTCCCTTTTATAAATCTTATAATTTATCACAAATATTTCGATTTTCAAAATAGATCCAAATACTTTCTATAAATTGATCATCCCACATATTAATATAAATCCACAATTGTGAATTTTTTCCAATTTATCAAAATGATATTATTTTCCCCCCAATAAAATATCATTTAGAAATCTATTCTTTTATTCATAAAATACCATTTATAAATCTGTTCTTTTATTACAAGAATTTTTATAAGATGCTTCCTAAATATTTGTACCTTCTTTTAAAAGACAAAAATCACTTTAAAATAAAAGATAAACCCCTTTAATTTCTCTAAAATAAACATTCCTTATTGTAATAACTTTTCTATAAGGATAAATACTTTCAAAAATAATTTTAAATATTTACATATATACATATCTTAGAAAAGAATAATACTAAGAAGTTGAAGCAAAATAGAGAAGTTCAAAAACCCATTTTAAAATAAAATATCTTAGAAAATCCAAAAAGGTCAGATTTAAAAACATTTCAAAATCAAAAACATTCTCAAACCAACAGCAGTTAATAGTATTTCACAATACTATAACCAAACCAATAGATACCATATCACGTAACTAATGCCATTACTACCTTTTTCTCTAAAAAGGTTCAACTTTTAACACATGTCAGTGTCACATCCAATATGGCCAAACTATCATATTTTGACATTTAGCCGTCTATATAATAGATATATAACTGAAATTAAAATCAACATGTATATAGTTGGAATTATAATGGACTAAGATGAGAAATCCAAATTTCTTTATAAAATTTTCTTATTTCAATATTAAATATTATTCACTTTTTAAAGGCGGATATTTAACCAAACCAAGCCAATAATTCATTCCAGCACAAAAGCAAATATTTTTATCTTCTATATATCATACCAATTAACCAAAAAGGTGAGTTTAACTCATCAAAATTTCAATGGACACTTGGGCATTAAAAGATTTGAACAGAAATCGGATGGTGTTCGATTTTAAACCAAAATTTCATCTACTTCGAATTCGGTGAAACTAGTTTTAACGCGTAGCTATCTCTATTTACGAGCATAAGCAAAAGATCTCGTCTCGATTGGACCTCGTATGAGAGAGATATTCATTCTATAAGTTATTTAATTAATTTAAATAATTAATAACCATCATTAACTAAATTTATACTTAATTACCCTAACATTTCTTCTCTCCAAAATTTGAAACGCCAACACACAATAACTGACTTAGCCATGCACCCCCACAACAAGGAGATCTGTTCAACGAACTCAAAATCCAACTTCGCCACTACACTCCTCTTTGCTTCCACTACACAATGCACACCCAAACCCCAGCTCGAACCACTGATCCCAATTGCGACCTACTACCCTTCCTCCTTTGACCCAAAACAACACGCCTCCTATTCCACCATCCTCGAAGCTTCTCATCAACTATAGCTTCCACAATCCTAAACCCTAGTCTCCAAATAATACATGACCAAACTATTGAAATTCCCAAAATTCATCCGAACTCAACCTGACCCACCTAGATTTATAGATCTCACCTAGAGGAACTCAAATATCTAAACTTTATATTTTTATGACAAACAAATATTTTGTTTTGATTTTTTTAAGGTAGAGGGTTTTACTTTATTTTTCATTCCAGGAAATGACGGATAGAACAATGAAAGAGGAAAAGGAAATCAAGGGTGTTGAATTATGTAAGTGATGGGTTATGCTTATTTCAAAAAAAATTGTACGTCGCCATACAGAATTTCTTTCTCGTATGATCCACGAATGACAAAACAAAAATACAATTGTACACAAAAATGCGACACAATCTCAAAACAATAATAATATACATGGGTTATCTATTTTTGTAAAATTTTCAATAATACCATTGTTTGCCGAAGAACTGGAAAAAAAATTAAGTATCTTCCAAATATAATGATTGAAAAATCAAATAAATTAAGTTAAAAATCTGTCTATAAAAATTGAGTCGTTATATTAAAATTTTATTTTTCTATTATTTATCAAATTTGAATCAAATCTCAATATATAAATAAATTAAATATTTCCATTCGAAATGTTAAAAATTTCCAAGTCGTTACATCCTTACCCTGTTAAAAAAATTTTGTCCCAAAAATTCCCAAAGGAAGAAAAATGTCTTCAAACCCTTAGCTTTCCGAATCAGTTAGTCGAAATCTATTATCGGAATTTTAAAGCCTCAAATGTTATAGAAAAATTTGATAGTACCTCCTTTGCACGACTCGATCCGGAAAAACTACAAGTTGCCACTACTGGCTTAAATTAATAAAAGAAAACAAAATCTCAAAAGTGGCCTCGCATGTCTAGGACATAAAATCATCAATAACATCATATTTGTCGAGCAATCAAAACTTTTCATGAAAGCAAAAGCAGCGAGCTGGCATTTGCTTCCATAAATCTGTATCTCACTTACAAATGCCACCCAACCATATGATTCAAAGCCATATATTTGCATTTTTCTAATGTTAAACATATAATTATATAAAAGCCAGTACGATGTAAATATGTCATCTGTACATAATATCAATTCTGATTTCTTGCTTGATCACACAAATTTCATTTTCGAACTAGTATCATTCACTCAACTTCCCTCTTGCGGACTCCAATCATGTTCCTTGATCAGAAACCTCTGTTCTCCTTGGATGGCCATATACTATGATAGAAAACTTCATAATCAAATTAATAATCCATATCAAGTGTGCACTGTCAGGAATCGAGTGAGAAATCCTTGTTTGGATCGATGTGAACCGCTACAAAGTCATGTATCCGAATCTAGATCAAGAACAGTTATGCGAATAAAATGATCTACATACAACTTACAAATTTATTCTGTTAGTTTTCTTAGTTGTAACCATTTCTTTTCATTCACATTCATTTTAAATCATAATCAATTACACCAATAGTATTTCATTTAATACTAAAATTGTTTATAAACCATTTCCTAAATCTTTTCTTTAGTTTATAAACATCTTATAAATAACAACTTATGTTTATTAATCATTTTAAACTTAAGTTCATATCCGTATAAAACTCTTTTACATCCTAAGAGTATATATACTATTTCTGATTTGCTTTACTTAACCAGGATGTTCACAAATTTAAAACTAGTTTTAACTTATTGTCTCTTCAAATTTATTAGTTACAAAACTTATTATCTTATATTTTCACTAAAGATACTTATCTTTAATTTCTATATCAATTTGTAAGTTTCCGAAAATCATCAATAATTTCATTTTCATATTAACAAAGGACAATACCAATCAACGTATCATAATGAGTGCTTAACCTGAACTACCTTAACAAATATGATACATGAGTTCGTACAAAAACTTAACCGAGAACTTCAGAATTAAAAACTTGGGTTTTATTTCAATGCAATTTGAAATAATAAAAAACATATCTTCTTCGTATATCTAGTCAACCTTTTTAGAATTTTAAACAAAATTTGTTTTAGTAAACAATTCTAAAGCAAATCTGCTATAGTAGCAATTCCACACTTAGAAACTTGAAAATGAACGCAGATGATGCGCAGTAATCACCAAAATTGTTTTCCACCGATAGAACTGATTCAGTGCTTTCTATCTCTTTTAAAATCCCTTCTAAATATTCTATTTGTAAATACTTCTAAATAATACTATTATTATTTTCTTCAAAACTTCGAAAAAACAATTTCCAAAAACACTAGGATTTAGGTTTTTAAATTCTCAGCTTAAATCCTTTTTATTTACAAACTCTATTTATAAATAATTTCTAAACTGATTGGCTTTTCTTATGTAAAACATTTTACAATTGTTATCTTTGTTTAGATTATAATAAACAACTTTTAGAATTTTAACCCAACATTATCGCCGAACGTCTTATATAAATATCATGAAACAGAACTTACAAGGTTTTTGTATTTAACTTAACCATACAATAGATTCTCACAAACTATCTAAGCACAAACAATCAATGCTCCTAAATTGGACGAGCATGACAAATCAAACAATTAATGATAATTACTGAATATTATCATTTCTTAACAAACAAACACATCATAAATTATTATATCAATTTCTGATAATTATTCTTTTATATATAAAATACAAAATCTAGGTAAAATTATTATTTTTACCAAATTTCAAAACAATATTGTATTGGTTTGCCTTGTTCGAGAGTTTAGAAGTCCCTATCGATACAGTTGTACCTTTTATATCAACCAGAATTCGTAAACCACTCAACTGATAAGTCAACACAATATAAAATATTTTTATAACACTAACAAATACACACTCATACACACACACATTCAAACTCATTTTGGGGTGTTACTAACCCCATCTCTAATGAGTCTACCCCACATAGCCTAGGGATTCGCTCAATCTAAGCTCTGATACCACTTGTAACAACCCACATTTTCGACCCTAAAAAGTTAACACTAATACATCCACGGTATTCATGTGCCGAGCATCCAAGTGTAGGAAAGATAGATGGTTGGGGAAAAAGAAGAAAAGACATAATAGAATCTCACATCGTGATGAGTAATATATAATATACGACGGATATTTACAAAGGAATACGGTAATGTACATATGTTAAATCAGAGATCACTAATATATCATCAGCCTAAATGGTTACAACAACCTATCCTCATAAGTGCTGATAAATATAAACAGCCAATGAAGCAGAAATAAAATATACGTGAATACATCTTGGAGGCATCCAGCTCGTCTCCGGAAGCTCCAAAGAATCCAACTGAATTTGGAAAACATGATCGGGCTGACCTGAGCATTACAAGGAAATAACGCCTGGACCAGTCTGATAAGCCAGCGTGAGAAAACACAACTTAAGTGGATTTAGTATTACGAAACCTTCCAAAAAAAAAGTTATCTCATAAGATCATGGCGCACATAAACATGGATGAGTTTTTACCTTATGATAACTAAATCAATTCAATTAGAAAATCCAGTGATATTATAATAATGTCCAGGGTTGAAAGTACATATTTAAAATAGCAGGAATGTTTGCATCTCATGTTCTAGCATAGTTGGGCACAATTAAGTTAGTATGGCACTTATTGGAGAATGGATTCTATACAATGACAAGGCACTTGGATACCACCTACCACAATACATCTCTAGATAAAAAATACCGATGACCACACATGGACCCCTACAAATTAGGATCGGACTACCCCTTACTGTATAGTATCGAATATAAAATCACCCCGGTTGTTTCCCAACCTTTCCACGAGAGCTCTCATGCACATACCAAATCCATAAATAGTGATCTAGAAAAGTGATGACCATACCCTAATGGTAGCAAAACCACATAGCTATGTGGCATATCCCCTATTTTAGTTATTCGCGGTTGGTGAGGCTTGAGGCTACAGTTTACCTTTTTAGAAAATCCCACTTTAAATGCTAAAACTGCCCTCTAGGCAAAAATGCAATGCTAGCATTCATTCATACAAGTTGTTCAGAATATAAACAAATCAAAGGCACTACTTCTACCACATCCTTTTTGGAATTACCCTCAGGACTAGTAGCAAGTAGCCTTTTCACTTCAAAGAACTCCATCTTCAATAATCATCAAGATATCTCCAAAACAAATGCTTATGCAAGTTCGAAGTGGTTTTCAGATAATTTATCCAACCTCGGTCTCTCCAAACCACCAACGATAGTTTATAACTGGCCAAGGTTTGATAGTCAGTTATTTAACTATCAAATAACAAACAATTCAACTAGAGATTTAACCAATCATGGTTAAGCACAAAGCGACCACTAAGCCTCTTTAATTAACCTTTCCTTAATTGAATACACTTTGTAAATACTTGTATCAAATACATTTTACAAAGATATATTCATGGGTCTTCTCTACTCTTTTCAATACTTGAAAAATATCGATATACCTATCTCAACTAGTATGCTCACAAGACATTTCACTTTCAAACTTAGAATTTTTTTCCATATACTTATTTAACAATATAAGTATATTCACAAAATGCTATATTTCCAATACATAGAAAATGCACCCATATACTTATCTCAATGGTATAAGTATATTTTACAAATCTTAAGAAATATTCCATTTTTCAAACCATACTTATTTGGGTTAAAACAAATGTCATTTAAAACAATGATAACAATAAACCCAAAACACTTTCCTTTTGTTGTAAGTAAAACAGGTCGTACAGAAATTAAACCATATATACTTACCACCACTTTCCGATTTCAAACGGTACTAGTCCTTGATTAACAATGAAATCGGACAAGTTAGAAAACTATCCCTGCCTCAATATATATTATTAATTCTCAAGATTGAGACGAGTTTCCATATCTCGGAATTTGGTATTAAGTATGAAAAGAACACTTTCCATACCACCATATTTAAAAACAATCATTTATGGAAAAACAAATCTCATTACCTTTATAATCTCCTTATAAAATTCCTTTTAAAAACCCTTTCCATATTTACAAAAACTCATTTCTATAAATATTTTTCATATTTGTATACACTTTTATATTTATAAACTCTTTTATATAATTAAAACTCTTTTATACAAATAAAACTCGTTTTAGTAAATAAAACTATTTTATAATCTCCTTTATGAAATATCAGTTAAAATTCCATTGTAAAACTTAATTTCAAAATTTCTATTATAAAACTCTATTTTATGAATCTCATAATTTATCACAAAATTTAGTTTCCAAAATAGAGCCAAATACTTTCTATAAATCGATTATTCCATATATTTATATAAATCTACAATTGTGACTTATTTTGCCAATTTATCAAAATAATATTAATTTACCTCTTATAAAATATCATTTAAAAATCTATTCTTTTATTTATAAAATACCGTCTATAATCTATTCTTTTATTAAAAATTTTTATAGAAAATGTTTCCTAAATATTTATTCCAAAATATTTTCACCCTTTTTAAAAAACAAAAATCACTTTAAAATAAAAGATAAACCCCTTTAATTTCTTTAAAATAAACATTCCTTATTGTAATAACTTTTCTATATAGATAAATACTTTTCAAAATAATTTTAAACATTTAAATATATACATATTAGAAAATAAAAATATAAGAAGTTGAGGTAAAATAGAGAAGTTCAAAAACCCATTTCTAAATAAATATAATAGAAAATCCAAAAACTTTAGATTTAAAATCATATTTCCAAATCAAAACCATTCCAGACAGAACAACAACAACAATATTCCAAAATAGTATAACGAGGCCAATAGCTACCATATCACTTAGCCAATTCCATTACTATCTTTTTCTCTAAAAAGGTTCAAAGTTTAACATATGCCAGTGTCACATAAAATAAAGCTAAACTGTCGATTTTGACATTTACCAATCTATATAATAGGTATATAACTAAAATCAAAATCAAAATCAAAAGGTATATAACTGGAATTAAAATCACTAAAATGAGAAATTCGGATTTCTCTATAAAAAATTCCATATATCAATTTTTAATGTTATTTGTTTTTCAAAAGCATATATTTAACCGAACTAAGCTAATAGTTCATTCCAGCGCGAAAGAAATTATTTTTATCTACTACATATCCAATTGATTATCCAAAAAGGTAAGTCTAACTCACCAATTTAAAACGGACGCTTAGGCATTTCAGTTTGAACTAAAGTATAACGACGTTCGATTTTAGCCCAAAATTTATACAAAAGATCGCATCTCGATTGGACCTTGTATGAGAGTGATATTCATTTTGTAAGCGACTGAATTAATTTAAATAATTAATAACCATCATTAACTAAATTTATACTTAGTTGCGGTAACATTCTTCCCCAAACATCTTCCCTCAAAAAGTTTAATCACCTGCACACAAAAACTAACATGGTCGTGCACCTCCCCCCACGACACGGAGCTTCGGTCGATGAACTCAATATACAACTTCGCCACTACACTCCTATTCACCTCCACTATGCAACACACACCCAAACTCCATGCTCGAACCACCAACCCCAATTGCGACCTACTACCCTTCCTCCTTCGACCCAAAACGATGCGCCTCCCATTCCATCATCGATCTCCCAAAAAATCATGGCATTTAAGCTCTTTCAGAGAGAAATCCATTGCCACCATCCTCAAAGCTTCTCATCGACTACAACTTCTACAACCATAAACCCTTATCTCCAAAGTATAAACCATATATGACCAAACTATCGCCTTTCCTAAAACGCATCCGAGATCGATGAAACCCACCTAGATCTGTAGATCTCACATAGTGGAACTCAAAAATCTAAACATTATATTTTTTGATAAACAAATGATCTTTTATTTTTATTTTTTTTAAGGAGGAGGGTTTTAATTTATTTTTCATTTCACGAAATGGATAGAACAGTGAAAGAGGAAATGGAAAGTTAGGGTGTTGAATTGTGTAAGTGACGGGTTATGCTTATTTTGAAAATTTGAGTACGTTGCCATACAGAAGTTCATTCGCACACGATCCACGAACGAAAAAACAAAAACACGATCGCAGGCAAAAATGTGATACGATATCAAGTGATATATACTGGTTAACTATTTTTGTAAAATCTTTAAAAATACCATCATTTACCGAAAAATTGTCAAACGATAATTTAAATATTTTCCAAATTAAAAATTATAGAAAAATCAAATAGATTAAATTAAAAACACATCAATAAAAATTGAGTCGTTACATTAAAATTTTATTTTTCTATTATTTATCAAATTTGAACCAAATCTGAATATTTAAATACATTAAAAATTTCTGGGCCGTTACAGGATATATATTTCATTGTACAAATAATGTTATAAACATTAGTTTGGATGATATAAAGTCTGCGATGGTATTCTTAAAAGTGGTATATGTGCGAATAATACTAATTACATGTGTTTTGTGAATAATTCTTATAGAATCATAAAAAATAGTTATCATTGGCATTATAGGCCATGCCATATTAGTGAAAAATGGCTATAAAAATTGAAAACCGATGGTTTTCTACGGTCAATTAATTTTGAATCATTAACACGTATGAGTCCTGTCTTAATGGTAAAATGACCAAGCACCCATTTAATGGGAGCAATGAAAGAGTTGATGAACTCTTAGGGTTACTACATAGTGATGTATTAAGATGCTGATGGAGAAGACGAAAGCGATGGAGAAGATTTGTGGTAGTTTACTTATGTTTTTAATATATTAAGATGTAGCTAGTTTCAGACATATTGATGTTATTTTGAGATATTTTATTATGGATATTTATGATGATATGTTGTATTTCTAAGATTTAATTTTTTATGAAACAGGTACTTGTTTCTGTAATTATGATTTATCTATTCCATTATGAGATTCTAAAAGCATGGATAGATAGCTCTATATATTGTTCATTATATCAACTTTACCAACCAACAACCAACTTTGGAATGGACTTAAGGTTGGATGGGCTTTATTGGGTTGAAAATTAGGTCTTTTTCGAAGAGGATTTTACAAGCATAATGGCATGATAAATAATATATGAATATAAATGAATATTAATTATATATATTATAACTTTCCCATGACCTACAAGTTATAACTTAAAATGTTGAATCTGTTTACTCCTTGAATCATCATCCAAGCCTTTAGATGGAGCTACCAATTCAAACGCATCAACCACCATTCTTCATATTTGATTTTATTCATGAGTTTGGAAGCTTGAATTTAAAGGAGATGGAGGCAAGAGTGGACAATCTTTGCTGGTTCAAATGGAGCAAAAGAGAGAGTGCTAAAGTGGATAGTTGAGATGAACTAAATAACATAGGTCTAAGGAGTATAAAGGGGAACCAGATCCTCTTTCCTCTATTACGAATTCACCTCACTTTGAATCATTATTTAAACTACCCTTAGCTTACTATAATTGGCCAATCTAGGCTCCCATATGGGCCTCAAAACTACTTTAAGCTCGATCAATAAAAAATTCATTTAAATCTTATTCAAATGGACATCGATATAGCATATCGATACGTGTGTTCATAGCTATTATATAAGCACTATTGTCAACACAAATTAAATAAAATTGTGTAGTTAATATTTCACAAATATTAATTATTTTAATTAATTTATAACAATTATGATTAATTAAATCAAGTGGTAATAGGAGTATTCAACATTTCAGTTGTGCGACTCTTAGGTGTAAATTTAGTCCGCAATTAATATCAAACAATTCGATTATTAATGTTCTCACTTCACTTAGCAGGTGGTGTGACATTATGGAAAACTTTATTGCTTAGCTTCAGCAAAATCCAATTATGCTTTATTTAAGCACTACCCAATAGCGACAATTATTTACACCAATTCTCACCGTCAAAACTATATCATAATAGAACTTATGGAATATGGTAATGGTCAAAATTCCAATATCATCCATATTCAACTTTATAGTCCAAACAAAATGTCCTTAGTTGAATAACAATAATTATTATTAACCAAACTACTCTAGCCAGAGAATTTGACTTTAACTTGACTTCAGTTGACCATTATACTACCTCATATAACTAAGAAGATGAATTCTCTCTTGAATAGTGTCACACTTCCAATGCTTCCATTTAACCCAACCATAGTCGTTCGATGGACATCGTGTCATGATTTAACTATAATCAAAGTGGAGTTTCCACATTGAAGCTCGATAATTCTCAAGTCGAGGGAATTGTGTAATATTATCACATAGGTATTTTTTTTTGACCTTAATTATATCAACCGACAGAAAACTTTCCAGTGAGTTGTTCCATACTTATCCAATAGTGGAAATTAGCCACAAGGGCCTCTTTAGCAAGTGGAATTAATTTTTAGGACACACAACTGAAATAATTATTTTCAAGGACAAAACACAAAATAATTAGTTTGTAGGGCCTGAAAACCTATGAAATTATATCCTTGAAAGTAATTGGACTGCTGACTTTGTCCTTGAAAGTAATTATTCTGCTGACTTTGGCCTTGAAAGTAATTTCTTTGAATGTGTGTCCTAGAAATTAATTAGACTGTAAAGTTTGTCCTTCTGGTGAAATGCCTCAAAAATAATTATCGATATGTAACCCTTTGGTGCCCCAAACAGCCATGAGTAATACGCTGCCCAACATTAGTACTCTAGTATCAACGGACGTATCCGCATCCAGTCTTGATACATCTTGACTAGGAATATTTAAAATGGTATGTTTATTTTATTGTGGTAAATCACTCATGATTACAACACATTGTAACCACTATCATAAAACATAACATTTATGGATTTTCTATTAAATATATTTTTAATTAAATTAATTAATTAATTAAAATAATATATTATATCAAGTATGTAAAAGAAAGAAAACACATTTTATTACAAATAAGATTTGTTATCGAGTTAGATGTATGTAACAAATTGCATAATTGTCTCTATGGCATGCCCTAACTCTATTAGCCTATACCATCGATAGAGAACCAAGGGTCCCCTCAGTACACTCCCAATCCCATATGTGTATAGTTGGGCCCATCAAGATATGGGAGGATCGTTCATTCATGGTTTCCTTCTATGCATAGGGAGAGAAGGACCCCATCTCTAGGTCATCATCATCACCATTTGTCTCCCACAAATCATCGTTGGCCTCCCACTCCAAAAGGACATCGACTAAGCCAAATGTGCTTTGTTGGCCAAACACTCCCACAGTCGATCGATCCTGACCTCCAAAAGGAAATGGATCATCTTCGTCGATAACTCAATATGATGCACGCCAGGAATGCCAAAGGCTCAGCTTTATGTAATAACAAGTACGACGTATCATGTTTTAAAGAAATATTAAACAAATACATTCATCATTGGTATGCCTGTTGTCTGTTGAAAAATATGATAGGAGTGCTGACCCATGGATCATATCGCTATCTTCAACTCCATTGCCCATGCAGGCCAGCTTTCCAATCCTACAAAGTGTGCTCTTCCCATCCACTCTTACGAGACTAACCTTCCGTTTATTCTTACATCTACAACCAGGTAACTTATACTCCTGGGCCTAGCTCTGCATAGACTTCAAGGCTAGGTTATTTTCTTCTAGGACCCACATCATGATGGCTAGCCAACCAGAAAACATCAGGCAGGGGCCGACCAAGAATCTTCGATTGTATGTGAATCGCTTTAACAAAGAACCCACCCTAGCTAGGGTTGTTAAGAAGAACTGGCCAGTTGTGGCCCTCTCCTTTACGGGTCAAGTGCAAGTCAGAAATGTGGAAGGACTTGCAAAAGCAGCCAATCACTTTCCCATTATATTTTTATCAATGGGCAAACGACACAAAGAGGATGGAGGATGCTGGTCTTTTGGACAACAAAGACGAAGCTCGATGTTCAAACAAAATTAGGCCTAGTGAGATAACCGACCATCGAAGTAATGGTAAGTGGAACAATTATAAGAGACATGCAAAAGGTGGCACCCGGTACAAGTCAAGGTATGATCGTTATGCCATCTTGACTCGAGATAAGAAATCCATATATCTTACAACTTAGGACCAAGTACAGTTCCAAAGACCATCCACTGCTAGAGCAAGGAGAAGGAAGGAACCTTGCGGTCAAGGAAAGTACCGCAAGTTCCATTAAATCAATGGGCACACCACCAATGAGAGCCGTATACTGAAGGATGAGGTAAAAGGGTTGATCCGAGAAAAGGTGCTTGTGGAGTTTTTTTTGCCACAAGTCGATTAAAGGATTGCTTGCAACAATCAACCAGCTCAATCCCAGTAATAATTTCACCACCATAACTAAAATTATTACTATCAGTGGAGGTCTACAGTTGTCATAAGTAGTCCGAGAGAATAGTCCCGATACCAAAGAGAGGTAGGGTACTATCGGTCATGTCTATTCATTTGAGCACCGTGCGTCCAAAGCTCCCAGATTAAAGGCAAATTAGCCCATTACCTTCACTGTTAGGGACAAAGAAGTTGTCTCCTACCCCTATCGCGACCCCATGGTCATCAGCCTTACTATGAACAATGTAAATGTACATCGGGACTTCGTAGGTGGAGGCAGCTTAGTCAATGTCATGTTCAAGAGTGTCTATGAGGCACTAAATCTAGCTACCTCCAACCTCACCCCATGCGCCTTAACCTTCTGTAGCTGTAGGAATGTTTCCACTATTCCAATAGGGATGACCTCTCTCATGATGGCATTCGACAAAGAGCCCCTTGCTGCAAAGATATGAGTGAACTTTGTAGTAGTTGATTGCCCGTCTGCTTATAATCTCTTGGTAGGATGATCAGCCCTTGTAGAACTTGACGCACTTGTTTCTTACAACCACCTTGTCCTGAAATTTCCAATCCAACGCGGGATTGCAAAATCTAAGGCAAACAACATAAAGCTAGGGAGTGTACAGAACCTCCCTCAAACAAGCAAAGAAGGGTGTCCTCATGCTTCAACAAGAATTTACAACAATCAATAGCGAGTCACTCGTGAGAACCTTCAAGTGGGTCAATGCCCAGGTTCATGCTGAGATCGCCTTTAGCTCTAAAGCAGAACATCTACACCAATAGCTTTCGTAGTGAACAGTGACCCATCTAAAGAAGTCATGGTTATCAATGACGTGTCACCTAGGAGAGTGCTCGAGTTGGTCAACGCTAACACTCGTGGTGGGCCATCCTACCCCATAATGATGCATCTATCAACGATGTGACACCTAGAAGAGTGATCGAACCAGTCAGTGCTCCCACACATGTCGGAATCATCCTTAGTAATGAAGAAACTATTACCGATGGTGTGCCACCCAGAAGTAACCATGAGCCTATCGGTGCTTTAGTTTATGTCAAGACCACCCAGGCTAACGAAGCTATGCCACCTAGCCTCGTATCACCCGAGAGAACCCTTAAGCTCAACAACGCTCTAGTTCATGTGGGGATCGACCACCACATTGAAGACTGGGATGAAATGCCTCCTATTTTGTTGGCCACTCCCTAAAGAACAAAAGAGCTCATCACAGCTTGGAATGAGAAACTTGCACCCAATTGGCAAGTAGGGACATCCAACACAACAACTCCTACCCTTTAAATTGTGGTGGACTCATCCATGGGAGATGGGGGCAACCTCAACCCCTTGACTTGAGTATCGATGCTTATTTCTATGGAAGGGGCCATAAAGTGCATGATTTATATGCTTGACTAATGAAATTTTGAGATCGATCCTAATCTAGATGATGACCCGCTTGATACCCACATGAGGATTCAAATATTAAAGGCTACAAAGCCATTCCACTCGAGTTGATATTTATAAATAGGGCCGACCCAAACAAATTCATCAAATTGGCACTGAGCTCAAACCATGAACTTGAGATGAGTTGATCGAATTCTTGAAGCAAAACAAAGATGTCTTCGCTTAGGGCCATGTTGACATGATCGACCAAGAATCATCTGCTATACATTAAACACCGATCCAAAGGCAACCCCTATCCATCAAAAGCACGGATCAGTTAACCCATAAATGTACTAATCTCTTAAAGAAGAGGTAGAGAAGTTGTTATCCAATGACTTCATCTTGGAGGTAGAATATCCGGTCTATGTAGCTAATCTAGTACTTGTTAGAAATTCAAATGGGTCTTTGAGAACTTGCATTGACTTCTCTAACCTTAACAAAGCCTGCCTCCAAAGATCGTTTTCCATTACCTTGCATCGATCAGCTATTTGATGTGACTAATAGACGTAATCTACTTACCTTCATGGATACATAATCTAGGTATAACCAGACTCCTATGCAAACGTCGACCATGAACACACTTCCTTCATCACTAATGTCGATCTATATTGCTATTGTGCTATGCTATTTGGGCAACAAAATATAGGAGTTACATATCAATGGCTTTTCAACCGCATGTTCTCTAAACATATCGGGTGATCTATGGAGGTATATGTGGATTTCATGGTGGTAAAATCAGAGAAGGATAGTGGGCATATACATAACCTGACCAAGACTTTCAACATTCTGCTTCAATATAAGATGAAGCTAAATCCAAAGGAGTGTTCTTTTACCATCTAGTCCAGGAAGTTCATCAGATAAATTATGAGTGCTAAAGGAATTGAAAAACATTCTAACAAAATCCAAGCCATCCAAGACATGCAAATTGTAAGAACTATAAAGCAAGTACAAAGCCTAAACGGGATAGTTGTGGCTTTGAATTGGTTCATGTCTAAAGAAATCGATCTGTGTCTTCCCTTCTTTGATCTCTTTAAGAAAGGAAATCGTTTACTTGGAATAATGAGTGCACCAAGGAATTTGTAGAGTCGAGAAAGAACTTAGTTAAATCATGGTACAATCCAAGCCTATCAACGAGGTAGATCTGTAACTTTAGCTTGAAGTGTCTTACCATGCTTTCAGTACTATATTGATTAGAGAAGACAAGAAGATTCATTGACCGATCTACAATGTAAGAAAAGGGATATCATGGCCTAAGACAAGATACACTCGGTTGAAAAGGCTCACTTTGTTCCTGCTCATGGCAACCAAGGTACTACAACCATATTTACAAGCTCATCCCATGAAAGTCCAGACCAACTAACCATTATGGCAATTTCTCAGATGACCCAACATAGCTGGTTGTATACTAAAGTGGTCATCGAGCTTAGGCAACATCATATCTCTTTCCAGCCTCACGCTTCCATCAAAAACCAGACCATTGCAAATTTCATCGTCGAGTGCTCAAGCCCAGACAAAGATGAAGAAAAGATTATCAAAAATTAGCAAGCTTGGCACCTGTATATGGATGGAGCATCAAATGAGAAGGGGGCAGGGGCGGCATGGTCCTTGTCACCCTTGAAAGGAGAGAACATTTTATTGCAGTCTACCATACTTTCAATGCGGCCAACAATGGAGCCGAGTATAAGATTGTCCTGGCTGGTCTTGCGATGGCTAAATAATTACATAGGGATTCCTTTCATGTATTCGCCATCTCACCACTGGTTGTTAATCAAATTGGCAATCATTTCTAGATCAAAGGCAAAACACCGACCATATATGTAGTAGAGGCCAAAAGGATAACCGACACCTTTGTCGAGGCCAAGCTAGACCAAATACCCAAGGAGCAAAATGCCAAGGTTGATCAACTGGTCAAGGTAGCAAGTAATCCTTAAGAACCCACTCCTTGGGTTTCATTAGAAGTATGAGACGTCCCTTGCTAAGAACTGTGGGAAGTGACAATGGAGATTGACACATCACATCAACAATTGGATGGTTCCCTTGATCAAACACTTAGTAAATGAAGAGCTTCCAACCGACCGTAAAGAAGCCAAAAAGTCCACTATTGGGATACTCATTACAAAATCATGGATAAGAAGCTCTAAGAAGAGAGTACTCTACACTATTTTAGAGGTGTGTGTCCGAAGATGAAGGTGACCAGGTATTGGAAGCGTTGCATGAAAGATTCTGTGGGGATTATGCCATGGGGCAAAGCTTAGCCAAGACAGCCACCCGGAAAGGCTATTATTGGCCTACTTTATCAAAGGTTCAATGAGCTACGTTATGAAATGTGATCAGTGTCAGTGATTTGCCAAGATGCCTAATGCCTCTCCTACTCTCTTTGCTATGATGACATTCCTTTGGCCATTCGAAACTTGGGGAATTAACTTCATAGGAAAGTTGTCAAATGCCAAAGAAGGATACAATCATGCTATAGTCACCATCGACTAGTTCACCAAAGGAGCAAGGCCAAGCCCCTCACTGGGATTATCGCCCCTAAAATACCAAACTTCATCATTAAGTAAGTCATCTTCCATTTTAGCCTACCAAAGAAGATCATCACTGACAACGGCATTCAATTCGAGAGTAACCACTTCCAAGACTTATGTGAAAGAAACGAGATCAATAAGTAATTCTCTTCCATCGCTCACCCTAAGCCAACTGGAAAGTAATGGCTATCAACAAAACTATCAAATCAATACACAAGAAACGACTAGAAAAAGAAAAAGGAAAACATGCCGAGAGACTATCGCGTGTCCTTTTCTCCTACCGCACATCCAACCGCACTTCAACCGGCCATACTCCCTTCTCGCTTTCGTATAGGTATGAAGTTATGCTACCCACCGAAGTGGATGATACCTCACCACGACATCTTATGTACAAGCCTAAACAAAAAGACGAGCTATATGTTCAGGCTCAATTCTATTGAAGAATGAAGAGTTGAAGCTGAACTCCGCACTAAAGCCTACAAAAGGAAATTACCCGAGCACTAATACTCCATAATGAAGCTCCAACAATTCTTTTTTGGTACTCTTGTCTGGCACCTTGTGGTTTGCAAACATTAAGAACCCCGTTGCTCGACCCAAATTGGGAAGGCCCGTATCGACGGCATCTTGTCAAATGGTGCTTAATGCCTCTCTTACCCCTATGGAACAGATATAACTTGCACTTGGAACCTAGAGCACCTCAAGGCATATCATATATGAGAAACAAGTATAAGGTTGTTGGAACAATCATTTGTGAAGAATATATTCAGAGCCAATTCTGTCAGCATAACCAAGGCCATTTAGGATAGGATGGGCTATTATATGATCACTTCCTTGCTTAGGGATTGCCGACCTCTATCGCTAAAGGCCATACAAGCCCTACTCCCCTCTTTGCCGACCAACTATCCAAAAAGGGTGAACCATTGTGCATTCACTTTCTTATTCGGGGACATCCACCTCTACAAGCTATCCATTGAAGGTGAGTTATTATATGCTAACTTCCTTTCTTATGGACTACCAACCTATACTATCAAGGATAATGTGGGTCATGCTCTGCTCCTTATCAGTCAGCTATCCAACAAGGATAAATTGCTGTGCATCCACTCACTTGTTTAGGGACTGCCAATCTGCCAGTGTTTAACCTAGGAGAACCCTTAAGCCCCTCAACACTTAGGTTCGTGACAGGACCTCCCTAACTTATCAACTGACCGCATGTCACCTATGAGAACCCTCGAGCCACTCATTGCTCTAATTCATGCCGGTACCACTCGCCGCTCAATCCTACAGTGTGACACCCCCTGGAGCCACTCAATGCTTCAGTTCATGCTAGGATGGCC
This sequence comes from Allium cepa, assembly GCA_030765085.1. Taxonomy (NCBI): domain Eukaryota; kingdom Viridiplantae; phylum Streptophyta; class Magnoliopsida; order Asparagales; family Amaryllidaceae; genus Allium; species Allium cepa. The sequence goes on along the minus strand of CM060939.1, from coordinate 177,993,743 downwards.
TAACCTATCAACTTTCCATGTGTCACCTAGGAACACCCTTAAGCCACTTATCACTTCGGTTCAAGCAACGACCGCCAACAACAACATAAACAGGTTTGGTAATCATGTGCTTGGCTTCGTATTCAATTACGACTGGGCTCTTTAGTTAACCACGATCAGTCTATCATTAAGATATGTTCTATATAAAATCTGTTTACATGGTTTACATAAATGCACAACAATCATAGTCTATCTCATTACCGTACACCACATTTTATCTATCTCATGATAATGTTAAGTGTAGATAACACAGGAACTACGCTGACTACTCAAAGTAGCTACCTTACTATTGAAGCATAGATAAGCAGGAAAAGATAAATGAATAAAACACTTGGGAAAATTTTACAAGACAAAAAATATATGTTCATTGCTACCAAAAGCGTGGGGCACAAAGCTAGCCTAGTTGGGATTACAAAAGGTGATTAAAGAAATTATTCAAGGATATTCACAAAGCTAGTTCGTCGGTCGTTCAGACCAGGAAGTCAATCTCCTCCTATGTCAAAATAGTAGGCATAACCATCCTGGCTGCCTCCATCTAAGCAGCCCCTTCTGCCTAGGTTGTGGAGATCGATGGATGATAGTTTTCTATAAGCTGGGCCTTTATCATATTCTTTAGCTGATTCTTTCATAATACAATATCAGAAATACAAATCTAAGAAATATTTATCCATTTAATAAAAATTCAAATCTAAAAAACAAAATATAGCATCTCAAATATCAAAAACATAATATCCTAAAATAACAACATTTCTGAAACTGGGTACATAAAAATATATCAAAAACATAAATGGATAGGTAAATTGCCACAAGACTTCACCTCCACCTTCATCTTCTCAATCGGCATCATCTCCCCTAACTTAGACGTTTTAATGAGGAGGGGTCACAACAACAATGTATGGTGAATGAAAATCTCAAGTCTTGCCATAATAGTATTTGGACTGTATCATTTAGAAAAGAAATATGTCTTACACGTCCTATACTATATCCTACTAAGTATACAACGTAACCCCGTAGGCTTTTCCTGTCCAACTTTATAACTTACGCTCTTCTAGTCCAACTACATAACGTACCTTCAACTGTAGGCCAAAGGCCCTTTCCAATACCATACAACTACTGTCAGTCATGTCCTAACAATGCAAGAGAAAATACCTCTTTGATGAGAAGTAAGTAGATTCCGACCATTTAATACTTGTATCGTAGGCAAATCCCAATTATTTTAATACCTAATCCAAGGCGAACACCTCTCTTATACTCCTTAACTGACATCGCATGAAATCTCACCAAGCCATTCAATACTTCTTTTGGGAAGAGGTAGACCCTACAATAGCCACTTAGTACCTCTACCCCGAAGATGACCCCTCCTGAGATTCCTTACTGCCACGCCCGAACAATAATCTCGACCATTTAATACTTCTTGAGTTGGAGGGGATGCAGATCCTACAATAGCCACTTAATAGACCTAACCAAAGTAAGTCCTACATATCATGACCCATAGCTCAACTATAACATCTTGCATTACTCCAAATATTCATAGGCATTGATAACCAGATTATCCGTGATAACCAAATTAACTGGGTAGACTTACCCTATAGAATTAGGACTAACCTCGCATCCATCATGGGTACTTATTATAGGCGATGTCTCATGTAACATCCCGATATTTTTAGCCATTCGCATTCGCACATGTCGGACTTAAATTGGTCAAAATACCGCATCTCAATAAAATTTGGAGCAAATGAAAACGATCATAGAATCACAGACACAGAAATATCAGAATAACTCGCAGCGGAAATTTAAAATACCATGGTAGTTCATGAAGCTACTATAACAAAATCTCAAAACAAAATACATAATATCGGTCTAAAACATATACAACAGAAATCCCAAATACATAGAAGTTTATAAATGCAAGAGTTGAAATAGACAACTGAAACTGAAAGGGATATATAACTAGATAAGCAAAATCTCCAGCGATTCCTAGCCCCAGAAAGAGAAATCCAAAGCTAAGTTGTGAATACTCAGGCTGACCCGAGCGTAAAGTAAAACACAAAACACTCGAATCAGGACATACATACTTATATAATGTAAACCAACTCAAGTGAACTATAGTAGTAATGCACAATAACTTAAAGGACGCTTGGGATCGCTCATCCTCTAAGTATCAGTTAAACCATCAGTTTAACGGTAATGAACGCTATCATAGAAATGTCTATATTAAAGTAAACTATGCAAATAACAGGGCTAATATGGCTAGAGTAGCATAGAGCAGCAGCAATCGCTCACCTCTAGTCACACTGTCAAATCGAAGGTGTACATCAAAAATCACAAGGCATATAGAGAAGTGTACCCGTAGTTAAAATTCCAAAATGATATTTTATACTTCAAAAATCAAATATCATTTCAAAATTTAATATCATTTCAAATCGATTTTTAAATAACAAAATATCATATCCTTCCAAAACCTCATTCATTTTTTTATTTAATTTAAATACCATTCCAAATCACATTTCAAAATGGTTTATATTTCAAATCAAAATACACCATTTAAACCAATTAAAATGAAGTTATTATACTTTAAAAATATTCAATTCCCAAAAATTTAGTCTTTTCAGAATTCATTTATTCACTTAAATTTATTAAAATGGTGAAATTTCATCTTTTGCAGCATTTAGAAAATGTTACGGTAAGTTACGTTTGAAAAACAATTCAATTAAGCAAAGACAGCATTTAAAACTGCTGTAATAGTTCAGGTTCAAGTTTTAGTTTCTACAACTAAAGCACTTACAAAGTGCTGTAATATCACTTAGTTAAATTTTAGTTATAGTTCATTTGTATCAACTGCAGCAATTTAAAATGCTGTAATATCCTTTAATTATGAATTCAAGTTAACTTCAGAAATGATAGCATTTTTGAAATGCTGTTAATTAAATTCCAGATTTTCAGTACAATCTCAAAAACAATTTAAACTTTGATTTTTAATTCTTTTAAGTTATAAAATCATATTTTCTCACTCAAAAATTGTTCATTTAAATACCCGTCAACTTATGATTTTTATAAAGTGAAATTCTTATACATAAAATCAAATTTTAATAAATATTCACTTATTAAATTCAAGCATTAAATTTTCTATTCTTTATATTTTAAATTTTTTAACTTAACACTTAAATTTAAATTACCTTTTCAAAATATAACTTATTTTTCATTTTATTTACTAAATTTAAAATTCACTTTTAAACAAAATTTTCAAATGTCAAATTTCAAATTCAAGTTATATCTCAAATTTCAACTTAACCATTCATTTATTTCACATTTTAACTTGTACAAAATCATTAACACTTTATAAAAATCATTTAAATACAATTTTAAATTAAATTATCATAAATTTACATTTTTTAAAATACTTTAAAAATTTCAGAAAAATGTATACATTAACCATGAGTCTTATTTTCTAACCTAGGTCAAGTGATACGGATAATATATCATTTCAATCCGCAATTTACAAAGAAAAATACGGGTTCTATCATTTCAAACCCGCAATCCCAAGTAAGATAAAATAAATAAAAATCGTTCAGGCCTATCATTTCAGCCCATAATGATTTTTCCTTATTCTAAAGACCGTTCGGGTATGTATCATTTCAACCCATAGTGATTCTATTCTATAGGGAACTTGCAGTGTGAGAAACAGATATAAATAACAATATAGCATTATATAGCAGTAACAGATGATATGACAGGTGTATAAACGGGGTGAACATCATATGATTCATATCACAGGCCGGTACAACATGATAATATAATTCTACAGATTCACATGCTATCGATTCACTATTATATAAGTATAAATGCAAGCGTGATTACTCACCTCTTCAAGTTGGAGATAGCACAACAAAATACCCAAACAAAGATCCAGAAAGCACGAAAGCATGACTACGGATTCAAGTGAGGGGAGAGCCAAAGTGATTATCTTGTACATAGCAAACAAAACAAGATATTTGAAACATGAATTTACAACACAAATATAACATTAAACAACTTGAAAATAAGGAACAACAAAGAACAACAAAGAACTAAACAACTTGACCATGTTTCAACCAATCACATGCTCGGCCATATGGTTCAAGTACTCGGCCTAGGCTATGAGTTTGGGTCAGGTATGGAACAACATGGCACGGCCTAGCTTGTAGATGAAGGAGTGGAAGTTGTGACATGAAAATACAAAAGTCAAGGCAACAAAAGGAGATTTGGTGCAACAATAAGGCTCGGCTATGGCCATAAGTGACTCGGCCTTGCTTGGTAATGGTCAGGTGATGGTGTAGCAGTGGCCGATGGTCAGTTAGAGGCTGGTGGAGGTGGTGCTAAGGGTGGCCGAGAGGGGTATGAAGGGGATGATGGCCTATAGGGTTCGGCTAGGGTAGTTTTCAAGTGTTGCTTGCTAATTTTGAGGGGTTTGCATCTTTGGGAAGGTCACAGCCTGACTGGATAGAGGGGTTGGAGGGGAAGCTGCCAAGAAAGGTGGTGGTGAAGGTGATGTGGTGGTGGAGGAGCTTAGGGCCGAGCATGATAGGAGAAAACAAGGCAAAGAAAATTAATAAAACAAGAAGAAAATATGAAAATAATTCATGAACTTACCAAAGTGTTTTTTAGAAATGGTGATGCCCGAATTTTTTTAGAGATGAAGAAAAGTTTTCTTACGTGAAAAATGAAAGAGAATACGGCTGAAGAAAAAAGTATGGTCGGCATCATCAATGCAAGTAACAATTGCAAAGTGAAAAGACAAAAGCATATGAAAGGTTATGGTATATGAAAAGGTTATAGACTCTTTATATTTCCTTTTTCTTTTATTCATTTTAAACAAATAGAAATGTAAATAAGTAAAGTAAAATCTGAAGAAAAAAATAAAGTGAAAAAGAAATAAAATTATTATTTTAAGGAAAAATAGAAAATAAATAAAGAAAATAGCTTAAATTGAAACTAGAATTTAAAATTTGAAACAATATACAATAATCATTTAAAATTTATAGCTATACTAAAAAAATGTTTCAAAATAAAAATATATACCTAACATGTCATATAACACATATTAGAACATGATATGACAAACAAAAACAAAAATATTATTTATATAAATTAAAACAAACAATTTTATTAAATAAATCAATTTACACACAATATTGTAAAAAGCATAACTTTCACAATATAAATCGGATTACAACGAAACAAAAAAAGTATTCTTAAAATTTAATTTATTTTCATAATAAAAGATAAAATTCAAATATTTAAATATTTAAATTTAAAATTTAAAAGTCAAAGTTTGACCAAATTGCTAAAATTCACATTTTTGAAAAATATTCAACTTATTCATATTTGGACATATAATTCACACAAAATCAAAATATATATTTAAAATAACAAAATTTATCCATTTTAATAAATAAAATAAAGTTTTTAAATCAGGAATTTCAATTTAAATAATTAAAGTATACAATTAAAATAATCACAAAATACAGGGTTGTTATGCTCTCCCCCACTCAAACCTTTTCGTCCTCGAAAAGAACAAATAAGGAAAATAAGGAAAAGCAAGATAGGAAAAGCAAATAGTACCTGGAAAAAAACAATCCGGATTCGAAGCACGAATGCTCTCCTCTGTCTCCCAGGTACAATCTCGATCATCGGTACTCCACTGCACTTTGACCAGAATAACAGATTTCCTTCTTAGCCGCTTCGTACCTCTGTCGACCATAAAAAGTGGCTTCCTCTCGACAGTAAGGTTAGGCTTAATATCCAAACTATCAAGAGCAGAAGGCTGGAAAAAAAGATACGGGTCATGAAGATACCAGAGAAGATGTGAGACGTGGAATACATCATGCACTCAAGAAAGCTTCTCGGGCAAATCCAAACGATAAGCCAAAGAACCTCTCTTTCCACAATACAGAAAGGACACTCGAGGAGGAAAAAGGTAGTAATAGATAGAAGGAAAAATATGTTAGAAAACAAGGATGAACCATATTTTTAAAACTATATAAATTTCAATTTGAAAAAAATTATTTATAACATTTTAAACATTTTATAATATGATGAATAGCCATTTGATTCAAATTTGTTAGTTCGAAGTAAACAATATTTAAAACATTTTAAATTATTTAGAAAGGTAAAATAAATGATCAAGATATCCTTTATATAATACTTTATCAAAATACTTTATAACTCGATGTCTTAACAAGTTTACTCTCGTTCCCACAGACTCTGGCCATGCGTTGATCAGGCGCAAAGCTAGAATTCTCCAGGTCTTTAGTAGACTTGTTTCAACACCCAGTGAAAATACTAGAAATTTTTTAAAAACAGATATGGAAAGTACAATCCAAACAAATCAACCAAACCAAAACATATGCCAAACCATGGATCGCAGATACACAATGGTTACGCCGGGATCCTCCAGGAAACATCCATACCTGTAAGCTATCACAACTTGTGAATTACGCCATGATGACTAGTAGATCGCAGATACACAATGGTTACGCCTGGATCCCCCAGGAAATATCCGTACCGTTAAGCTATCTCAACAAGCGGATTTCGCTACTAATACAACCTACATAGATCGCAGGATACACAATGTTTGCGCCTGGATCCCCCAGGAAACATCTGTACCCCTAGGCCATCTCAGCCAGGCGAATTACGCTATGCAGTCGCGCTCATAAGACCATGGAGATCGCCATGGAATTCGATAGACACTCGAGTATCATATCCGGAAAACCTAAATCAGCGGGAATAATATCGATAGAATGAATCCATAGTGTGGCCACAAAGCAGATATCAAGTAGAAGGCACTTTCCATATCTTTACTTCGAAAATATGTATCATATAGTACCTTTCAAATCACATTCAAATATCATACTTATATAAAGTCCATCGTATATAATATTTCATTTTCAAATCGAATACTTCCAACTCAATAGTATGTCAAATCACACTTATATAGATTTGATTATATAAGATTTTTCTTTCCAAACTGAGTACCCTTCCAAAACGATAGTTGTCAAATCAACTTCATACTTATACAAATCCCTTTTTTATAAGTTCGGTAACCCCCAAATCAAGTACTTAATAAAACCAATTTCTCAATTTCGTTTCCTTTCAATCATGTTTTAGTTTCAAAATCATATATGATTTCGCCAAATCGTTTCTTCCAAATTATATATATTCAGTTTCAAAGTTCTCAAAACAATAGATGTAGAAAATAATCCATATTTCCAAATTGACAAAATTTAGATCAAACAAATTCATTTCCAAAACCATCATATAAATACTGGGTTTTACTATCAAATCTATTTTCGAAACCAAATATCATTCTCAAAATCAATTATACCCAAAATGATTTCCAAGTTTATAACTATCCCTTTAAAACCTTCAAACTATTTATTTCCATATATGGAAGATCCAATTTACCTTCTGAAAATTACATAGCTTCAAAATTTAAAACTTGATTTGGAAGTGCTCGAACTTTAAAAATAGTCAGAGAAATCAAATTTTCCAATCCAAGAGATGGAAATCAGCAACAAATCAGTAAATCAATTCCAATAGATAAGGTTATACCAAAACAAATCTGAAACTCGAGGACGGAACACCGGCTTACTTTAAATCATTTCAAATATATGTATACACACACACACATATACATATACATATATCTTTCGAATATCAAACCATACTTCGGAATTTGAAACCAAAATTTGGTTTCACAAAATCACTCGCATAGCAAAGCTACTAAAGTGGCCTCTCCCCCACTTTGAAACTCGAAAATCAGTGTTGATGATGCGTGCACTCATCATCGAAATTATTTTCCAGCGACATAAGTGAGTTCAGGACTTCTATTGTGACGACCCGACTTTCTGACTCCAGAAAGACGTGTCATCAATAAGAAAGAAAGGGATAGAAATAGAAAAGAATAGAAAGAAAGAATAACAAAATCAGAATCTCACAGCGGAATGGAACAGAATATAATAAATCAATATAACTATTACATAGTATATATACATCAGAGTTATACAATACCATACAATAGGACTATCATATACATATCTATCAAAACATACATCCAAAATACATCATATACTAACTAACATAGCGGAACTATATGGATAGATACATACGTCTGGTCTTCTGCTCCAACTCCTCCTGAAAACTCTATAATCCGAAACCTATCACTTGGCTACTCATAAAAATTTGAGTACCCAAGAGTTTATGAAAAACAAAATATAAACTCCGGGTCGGACATGGGTCTGGTATAAGAAAACGGTTAAAGTTGTTTAACTCTGAAAATTATTTGAAATAAAGGTATCACGTAAGACTTCCCACACATAAATACGGGTAAGTTTTTACCTTACGCTAACCAAAACATTTTATAGGAAATTCTATGATATTATAATAGTGTCTAGGGTTTTCAAGTAAAATACAGAATTAGCTGAAATGCTTACATCTCACGTTCCAACGTAGTTGGGCACAATCAAAACGTGCGACGCTTATTGGAAATTGGATCCCATACAATGGCACGGCTACTGGGGTACCTCCCGTCACAGTATGTGGCCTAGATCACCGTACCGAGGAGTCACCCTAACTCCCCTGCAACACAAGGCCGGAACCATTCCTTACTGAACAGCCCGAACAAGATAACCCCGCAGTTGGCTGCAGACCAACCGCCCACACAGCCGAATAAAAAGGGACATCTAGACAGGGGTATACCTCGTCCTGCTTGGGCATGACCCACCTAACCTTGCTGCACATCCCCTGTTTTAGCCATTCCCGGTTGATGAGGCTTGAGGCTGCATTTACCTTTATAGAACATATCTCTTAGAATGCTCATCGTTCGCCTGACGATGTGCTGAAAGCATTCAATCCATACAAGTTCGTTCCGGGTTTGAACGACCGAAGGCATTATCTCGTTACACTCATTTTGGAATCACCCTCAGAGTTAACAACAATAACCCTTGCATTCTGAAAACACCATCTCGATCTTCACTTGAGATTACACGACCTAACGTTTAATTTGGATCGATGTGGTTTTCGGAATATCAAATTGATACCCGATCCCGGTCTCATCGAAATCCAAACGCCATTTTAAAGGCCAATTTGTCTAATTAACTTATATAGTTTAAATTCAATAATTGAATTCACATAGCAATTTATCACAGACCAATCCTACACAGTCATCACAGATATATCCAGAATATCATAGAACATCATAGGATATAAATAAATATCAGAGTCAATCAAATAAAATCATCGATTCATATCAACATTTAGTTTGATTTATTTAAACTTAATTACTTGCTTAAGAATAAACCATTTTATTCTTGCTTATTTAATTACTAATTAATTAACTTATTTAAATAATTATTAATTACTTATTAATTATTCACTTAATTAATTATTTATCAATAACCTTAATTATTGGTTTATAAAACTCATTCACTCATTAAGTATTACTAATTATTTAATTAACCATTGACTACTAATTAACTTAATCGTTTAATCCTTAATTAATTATTTAATCAATTAACTACTATTTGTTAATTAATTAACTTCAAATGGTTAATTATATTCTTTAATTACAAATTAATTTACACAAGATTATTTATAAATATTTAATTACCAATTTAATTAAATTTTATACTACTTATTTAATCTTAGTTATAAAATTAATTACATTCTTAATTAATTTCGATTTAAATTAATCACTCATCTTACGTTTCTGTAAAACTTTCTTAATAAAATTTAAAGTTAATCTTAGCTTAAAACAATTTGTCAACACTAACAACTTAATTGATACTTAACTTATTTACCCTTCAACTTAATATAAAAGTTAGCTAATCCCCTGTAAATTGAAACCCGAGAAAACTACGCGCAAATCTCGTGCTAAACTCAAGTATACCATGATGTTTCACGCGTCCTCCTGCATCACTCCTTCTCCTTCCTCTGTTCTTTCTTCTTCTGTTTTCTCTCTTTTTCTTTTTTTTTAAAAAAAGGTTTAAGTTTTAAACTTCTGTTAACAAACTCACACACGACCCAGAGAAAGAAAACCCAAAGCCAACCTCAAAATTTCTCAAGTAAAACACGCGACGACCCAGAACTCATATCGGCTGACACGACGCCACTATGCACGTGCACGGTGGTTCGTCACCACTCCGATGATCCCCCATGCCCCCAGCAAATCATAAAATCACCACTCGTTCGAAAACTAAGCTCAAATCGATGCAATAAGTACTCAATCGAAATATGCTTGAAAATTCGAACGGTAACTTAAACACGAAAGAAGAAATCGCCTCGTCCTCACGATCTCAACCTCCTGCGACGACGTGGCTTCGGCCATATCTCGACGACAACTCCCTCTAACACCTCCCAAAGTTCCACGGCGCTCAGTTGAGCTATGGCGACGCGAACACCAAATATACAGAACCCAAACTGTCGAACCCCATAAACCCTACTTTCGATCATTCCCCAAAATCTTGCATTTGAAATTTTTTTTAACATTTTTCTGGTGTTCTCACATCAACACTCTAGCTTCACGTCAAATTACAACAACAACAATTTATTGAATCATTAGATATTCATGAAAAAGCACTTACGGTTTACTAATGAACTGCTCTAAGAATAGTTAACTAAAAAATATAATTTTTGTCTTAAAAATCATACCTTTATATGTTGTTTCAATATATAAATTCAAATTTATAATTCAAGTTATTCGAATTTTTGACCATTATTTATGTTTTTACTATAAATTTGAATTCACGGTGATTATATTTGACAGCAACCTTTAAACAGTTTCCAAGCTTTGATCTTCATTTTAAACAAAAATTATTTAGTTAGATTCTAAGTAAAAATGCTTTAATATAAAGAGTATGATTCTATCTTTACTTATGTTGTCACAGTTACTGGAAATTGGAAGTTCATCAATATGCAGATCTTCCAGAAATTAGCAAAACATCCTAGAATAATATCAACATAATAATTCTTTCATGAGTCAATTACTAAAATTTAAATTTCAAAAAAATAAGTTTACTCACCATATACTGTTGAAACAGAGGAGTATTTGATGATGAGAGAAGACTGCAGTTTGAAGTATTGAATTCCTGTAAACCTTTCTTGCTTTCTGAATTTGTTTGAGCTTGAAAACATGATGTTTATTTATATTTCTTTTGTTTTTCTTAGGCTTTGCTTCTTAAGTTTTAAACGAACTAAATGATATGAACAAATAGAATGATGAATATACATATATATAGCTTTGAACAAAGATATCTTCTGGTACAAGCCTTAACTTGGCTTTGATCATATTTTATTTATAATAAAGTACCGTAATCTGAGCTAAGGCAAAAAATGTTTCGGCTGAAAGATTTTTTTATAAACCTGAAATGACAATTTGTAGAGCTAATTAATGCATGTCTTCATATAAGTTTACAACTTATTATGTTTGCTGACAAGTTTTATTTTGTAAAGATACTTGCTGATCTTGTATTTACCTGGTGTGTATTTGTACAATGATTTTGTCTTATTTTTTTGAAGTGAACACATAGCTAGCTTATGCATAAAAATTGTTTGCAGTTTTCTTTTATTTTGTCTTCATTGCTTGAATAACACTACATATATGTATTCTTACTTGTCTATTTTATACATACATTAATATTATGGTTTCCTATGTTTATGTACTTATGTTTATATCCATATTTTTATTTTATACTTATATTAAATATTTATAAGATTATTTTATTTTAATTATAAAAGTTGTTGTTAGAAACACTTCTTAATCTTATTTTTATTTAAAGTTAAATCTTTCCAATATTTGATTTGTAACTTATATTTGCATTAGTATACTTTTTATTTATATTTAATATGAATAGAATTGTGCTATTGTAAATATTAATATTATTAACTGCATTCATAAATCTGATACTAAATGTCATTAATACATAACTTTTAATTTAATTGAATAAAATAGATTTTATTTAAATATTGTTAAAAGAGTCTATTTTATATTTTGAAATTAAAATTTCCTTTATAACACATATACAACTAATAATGTTCAAAAATCTTATTTATTTATAAATGAAAATCTTGTATTTTATTTAAATTAGATTAAAAACTTATTATAATAATAGGGTCAAAATTCCGGGATGTTACATTCCTCCCCCCTTAAAAGAATTTCGTCCCCGAAATTTAAACAACAGTTAATTCAAAAGCTTAATATTATAACATACATATCATCCATATAATAACAAATAAATCAAACAGTCAATTCTAACAACATTACTAGCTATCCGGACATAAATCTGGATCAGCTTTCCTAAAACTATCAAGAGTTTCCCAGGTACAATCTCTGGGATCCTCACTCCATTGCACCTTGACGAGTTTCACCACTTTGTTCCTGAGTTGCTTCTCGTCTTGATCTACAATCTGAACAGGATTTCTAACCACAGTCAGGTTGGGTTCTACTTCTAAATCTTCCTGAACAACTAGTTCTACCACCAATGATGGGTCATGAATAAATTTCCTTAAATGAGACACATGAAATACATTGTGAATCCCAGACATTCGTTCTGGCAATTCAATCCTGTAGGCTACAGTTCCAATTCTTTCTAGTATTCGGAATGGACCAATATATCTCGGAGCAAGTTTTCCCGTCTTTCCAAATCTTATAGCACCTTTGATTGGGGAAACTTTGATAAAAACTAAATCTCCGATCTCAAATTCCAATGGTCTTCGCCTCTTATCTGCATATTTCTTTGGACGATCTTGAGCAGCTTTCATCCTTTTCTTGATAAGCTCAACTTTCGCAGAAGCTTCTCGAATTAGATTGGGTCCAAGTACAAGTCGATCATTCGATTCAATCCAACAAGATGGGGATCTACACGGTCTTCCATATAGAGCTTCATAAGAAGCCATCTTAATACTTGCTTGGTAACTGTTATTATAAGAAAATTCCACTAGATGAAGATGGTCTTCCCATGATCCACCAAAATCCAATACACAAGCTCGCAGCATATCTTCCAAAATTCGATTTAGCCTTTCTGTCTGTCCGTCCGTCTGAGGATGATAGGCTGTACTTAATCTCAAACTTGTTCCCATTGCTGATTGCAGAGCTTCCCAGAATTTGCTGGTGAAAATAGGATCACGGTCACTTACTATGCTGTCAGGAACACCATGCAATCTGACTATCTCCTTCAAGAAAATTTCTGCCAGAGAAGCTGCAGTACGAGTTGCCTTATCCGGAATAAAATGGGCACTCTTTGTTAAACGATCAACAAGAACCCATATCCCTTCATTTCCTTTCCTGGTTCTAGGCAAACCGTCGATGAAGTCCATCGAGATCATCTTCCACTTCCAATTTGGAATTTCCAAAGGCTGCAATAGTCCGGCAGACTTCTGTTGATCTCCCTTCACTTGTTGGCAGATGGCACAACTATTTACAAAAGCAGCTACATCCCTCTTCATATTCGACCACCAGAAAACTCTCCTCATATCCTTATACATCTTCGAGATTCCCGGGTGAACATTCAATTTGGAGCGATGATACTCAGCTAAGACTTTTTGCCTCAGTCCATCTATATTAGGCACACACAAACGACCATTAATTCTTAAAGCAGCTTGATCGTCCATCTTGAAATCCGAATATCGCCCGTCCTTAGTTCCAAGAATTATTTCCTCAAAAGATTTATCCTCCATTTGCTTACTAACGATCCTTTCTTGGAGAGATGGAACGACTTCCAAAAGAGATAAGACCGCATTTCTACTAAGAGCATCAGCTGCAACATTCGCTTTCCCCGGAGTATACAAAATATCCAGATCATAAGATGCCAAAAATTCGACCCACCTCTGATGTCTTAAATTAAGATATTTTTGAGAGAAAATATATTTCAACGGTTTTTTATCCGAGAATAACTCAAACTTTTCTCCTAAAAGATAATGTCTGCAGATCTTCAAAGCAAAAACAATAGCTAACAGTTCAAGGTCGTGCGTAGCATAGTTCTTCTCATGTGGCTTTAATTGTCGACTAGCATACGCAATTACTCTGCCATTCTGCATCAGAAATTCTCCCAGTCCAACTAAACATGCATCCGTATATACTTCAAATTTGCTCTTCCCATCCGGAATAGCAAGCACTGGTGCACTGGTGCACTGGTTAGCCTTGTCTTTAATTCCTGAAAAGCTTCTTCACACTGAGGTGTCCACTTGAATTTGGTTCCTTTTCTAGTCAGCTTGGTCAGATGTGAAGAAATCTTGGAATAGTCCTTGATAAATTTTCTGTAGTAGCCAGCCAAACCCAGAAAACTGCGGACTTCAGTCGGTGTCTCCGGCTGCTTCCATTCCAAAATAGTTTCAACCTTCGCTGGATCTACAGAAATAACTTTTCCAGAAATATTGTGCCCTAAAAATTTGACTTCTGATTTCCAGAAATGGCACTTTGATAACTTTGCCTTCAACACATGCTTCCTAAGAGTCTCCAATACAATCCTCAAATGATGCATGTGCTCCTCTTCCGATTTGGAGTAGACCAAGATATCATCAATGAATACCAGCACGAATTTATTCAACACATCTCGAAAAACTCGGTTCATGAGGTCAACAAAATAGGCAGGAGCATTGGTTAACCCGAAAGGCATAACCAACCACTCATAAAAACAATTCGGTCCCCTAAATGCTGTCAAGGGAATACTGTCTTCAACTACTCTCAATTGATGGAAACCTGAAGCTAGATCTAGTTGAGAAAAGATAGAAGCTCCATGCAACTGGTCAAAGAGATCATCGATGCGAGGACAAGGATATTTATTTCGAATGGTCACTTTGCTCAATTCTCTATAATCAACACAGAACCATAGCGAACCATTCGATTTGGTGACAAACAATGCAGCAGAGCCCCAACAAGAAAAACTGGGTCTAATCAAACCCTTCTCCAAAAGATCCTGTGTCTGCTTAATCAACTCTTCTCTCTCTCTAGGAGGCATTCTCCTACTGGGCTGAATCACCGGCACAGCTCCTGGAATCAAATCAATACGAAACTCTATTTCTCGATGTGGCGGTAGACACTTAACTTCTTCGAAGACATCAGGAAAATCTTGAACCACGTCGATTTCTTCAACTTTCTCTTGAGAAGTCTCAACTCCTTGCAAAAGACTACTCAAGTGAAATCCAGAACTATCGCACGACACTTTGGCAATCCTACCCAAATCAGTCTCCAATGAAACTGTCCTCTCATCACAATTCAGGACTGCTTTATACTTATCCAACCAATCCATTCTCAAAATAAGATCGAATCCCTTAAAATTTAACACATATGGGTCACAAGAGAAACTATGGGACAAATAAGAAATCTTCAAGTCCTTACAGATTGTATCTAATTTGGTTACTCCACCTATAGGATTAGATATAATAATGGGACGATCCACCGTACTGGGGTTGAGAGAGAACTTTTCTACTGACCCCAGAGATACGAAACTCAATGAAGCATCCGAATCAAATAAAACTTTAATATATTTTCCATCTAAGAGTAAGGTACCTTCTAAAACCCCTTTGCCTTGAGAAGAAGAAGATGGACCGGCTTCTAGAGCAAAAACTTTATCCTGTAGTGTCCTCTGCAAAAGTGGACAATTCTTGATCATGTGATCGGGCTGATGA
The DNA here is from genome assembly GCA_030765085.1 of Allium cepa. Classification (NCBI taxonomy): domain Eukaryota; kingdom Viridiplantae; phylum Streptophyta; class Magnoliopsida; order Asparagales; family Amaryllidaceae; genus Allium; species Allium cepa. Next base: position 177,978,044 of record CM060939.1, on the reverse strand, counting down.
CAATTAAAATACAACGATCTCTGAACTACTGCTGATCCTGGACCACTCTGACGTTGCTATTGCTGAGATCCTCCTTGAGGACACCGATTTGCCAAATGTCCAATTTGCTGACAATTATAACACTTGCGGGGCCCGTTATTGCTTCCTCCCGGTTTCTTTCCCTTAGCTTGCCTTTTCCAAAGTGGATTAAACTTTCTTTTATTTGGGTTAGCGAAATTCCCTCTCGAAACTCCTGATGTTGCCTCTGATTCCTTGCTCATCAAAGTTGCATATCTTAAAGCCATATCAACCATATCAACAAAAGATCCTTTCAAGAGCACCGTCATCTTATCGTGAAATTCTGGCCTCAGTCCTTGCACAAACTTTTCATTCTTCTTGAGGGCAATATCTATGAGCCCTGGTCCATAGCACGAAAGTTCGTTGAATTTAGTCTCATACTCAGAAACAGTCATGCTTTCCTGCTTCAAATTCAGAAAATCCTGGTACAATAGAGGTTTCCCTGCTGCTGGCATAAACTTCTCCTCAAATAACTCCTTAAATCTTTCCCATGAAATATCTTCTTCAGGAATATTTGCAATTGTTGCATCCCACCATGCTGCTGTGCCTCCCTGCAATTGCCACGATGCCATTTCCCTCTTCTGATCATCCGACATTCTCATACTCTTAAAAATGCGCTCATAAGAACATAGCCATGCTTGAACTTCAATTATCGATTCTGAACCTTTAAATAGTTGGCCTCCAAGATTGATGAAATCTTTACATAAGGCTGCAAAACTAACTTGAGGCGGTACTAGATTTACGGCCTCTCTAGCATTTTGACTTCGACCATTATCAATTGAAGTATTGGCCCTAACTCTGCCTCTTCTTCCAGAACTCATGTTGGCCACATGGACAGGTAACACAACAAATTTAGATAGGTATATAATTATATGAAAATACAAATACGCACTCTCAAGGTAAATATAACACAAGAGCCTTGGTACTCGCTCAACCTAGCGCTCTGATACCAGCTGTGACGATCCGACTTTCTGACTCCAGAAAGACGTGTCATCAATAAGAAAGAAAGGGATAGAAATAGAAAAGAATAGAAAGAAAGAATAACAAAATCATAATCTCACAGCGGAATGGAACAAAATATAATACATCAACATAACTATTACATAGTATATATACATCAGAGTTATACAATATCATACAACAGGACTATCATATACATATCTGTCAAAGCATACATCCAAAATACATCATATACTAACTAACACAGGGGAACTATATGGATAGATACATACGTCTAGCCTTCTGCTCCAACTCCTCCAGAAAACTCTATACTCCGAAACCTATCACTTGGCTACTCATAAAAATTTGAGTACCCAAGAGTTTATGAAAAACAAAATATAAACTCCGGGTCAGACATGGGTCTGGTATGAGAAAACGGTTAAAGTTGTTTAACTTTGAAAATTATTTGAAATAAAGGTATCACGTAAGACTTCCCACACATAAATACGGGTAATTTTTTACCTTACGCTAACCAAAACATTTTATAGGAAATTCTGTGATATTATAATAGTGTCTAGGGTTTTCAAGCAAAATACAAAAATAGCTGAAATGCTTACATCTCACGTTCCAACGTAGTTGGGCACAATCAAAACGTACGACGCTTATTGGAAATTGGATCCCTTACAATGGCAGGGCGACCGGGGTACATCTAGACAGGGGTATACCTCGTCCTGCTTGGGCATGACCCACTTAACCTTGTTGCACATCCCCTTTTTTAGCCATTCCCGGTTGATGAGGCTTGAGGCTGCGTTTACCTTTATAGAACATATCTCTTAGAATGCTCACCGTCCGCCTGATGATGTGCTGAAAGCATTCAATCCATACAAGTTCGTTCCGGGTTCGAACGAAACCGAAGGCATTATCTCGTTACAGTCATTTTGGAATCACCCTCAGAGTTAACAACGATAACCCTTGCATTCTGAAAACACCATCTTGATCTTCACTAGAGATTACACGACCTAACGTTTGATTTGGATCGATGTGGTATTCAGAATATCAAATTGATACCCGATCCCAGTCTCATCGAAATCCAAACGCCATTTTAAAGGCCAAGTTGTCTGATTAACTTATACAGTTTAAATTCAACAATTGAATTCACATAGCAATTTATCACAGATCAATCATACACAGTCATCACAGATATATCCAGAATATCATAAAACATCACAGGATATAAATAAATATCAGAGTCAATCAAATAAAATCATCGATTCATATCAACATTTAGTTTGATTTATTTAAACTTAATTATTTGCTTAAGAATAAACCATTTTATTCTTGCTTATTTAATTACTAATTAATTAACTTATTTAAATAATTATTAATTACTTATTAATTATTCACTTAATTAATTATTAATCAATAACCTTAATTATTGGTTTATAAAACTCATTCACTCATTTAAGTATTACTAATTATTTAATTAACCATTGACTACTAATTAACTTAATCGTTTAATCCTTAATTAATTATTTAATCAATTAACTACTATTTGTTAATTAATTAACTTCAAATGGTTAATTATATTCTTTAATTACAAATTAATTTACACAAGATTATTTATAAATATTTAATTACCAATTTAATTAAATTTTATACTACTTATTTAATCTTAGTTATAAAATTAATTACATTCTTAATTAATTTCGATTTAAATTAATCACTCATCTTACGTTTCTGTAAAACTTTCTTAATAAAATTTAAAGTTAATCTTAGCTTAAAACAATTTGTCAACACTAACAACTTAATTGATACTTAACTTATTTACCCTTCAACTTAATATAAAAGTTAGCTAATCCCCTGTAAATTGAAACCCGAGAAAACTACGCGCAAATCTCGTGCTAAACTCAAGTATACCATGATGTTTCACGCGTCCTCCTGCATCACTCCTTCTCCTTCCTCTGTTCTTTCTTCTTCTGTTTTCTCTCTTTTTCTTTTTTTTTAAAAAAAGGTTTAAGTTTTAAACTTCTGTTAACAAACTCACACACGACCCAGAGAAAGAAAACCCAAAGCCAACCTCAAAATTTCTCAAGTAAAACACGCGACGACCCAGAACTCATATCGGCTGACACGACGCCACCGTGCATGTGCACGGTGGTTCGTCGCCACTCAGATGATCCCCCATGCCCCTAGCAAATCATAAAATCACCACTCGTTCGTAAACTAAGCTCAAATCGATGCAATAAGTACTCAATCGAAATATGCATGAAAATTCAAACAGTAACTTAAACACGAAAGAAGAAATTGCCTCGTCCTCGCGATCTCGACCTCCTGCGACGACGTGGCTTCGGCCATATCTCGATGACAAGTCCCTCTAACACCTCCCAAAGTTCCACGATGCTCGGTTGAGCTACGGCGACGCGAACACCAAATATACAGAACCCAAACTGTTGAACCCCAATAATCCTACTTTCGATGATTCCCCAAAAATCTTGCATTTGAAATTTTTTTTAACATTTTTCTGGTGTTCTCACATCAACACTCTAGCTTCAAGTCAAATTACAACAACAACAATTTATTGAATCATCAGATATTCGTGAAAAAGCGCTTACGGTTTACTAATGAACTGCTCTAAGAATAGTTAACTAAAAATTATAATTTTTGACTTAAAAATCATACCTTTGTATGTTGTTTCAGTATATAAATTCAAGTTTATAATTCAAGTTATTCGAATTTTTGACCATTATTTATGTTTTTACTGTAAATTTGAATTCACGGTGATTATATTTGACAGCAACCTTTAAACAGTTTCCAAGCTTTGAACTTCATTTTAAACAAAAATTATTTAGTTAGAGTCTAAGTAAAAATGTTTCAATATAAAGAGTATGATTCAATCTTTACTTATGTTGTCACAATTACTGGAAATTGGAAGTTCATCAATATGCAGATCTTCCAGAAATTAGCAAAACATCCCAGAATAATATCAACATAATAATTCTTTCATGAGTCAATTACTAAAATTTAAATTTCAAAAAAATAAGTTTACTCACCATATACTGTTGAAACAGAGGAGTATTTGATGATGAAAGAAGACTGCAGTTTGAAGTATTGAATTCCTGTAAACCTTTCTTACTTTCTGAATTTGTTTGAGCTTGAAAATATGATGTTTATTTATATTTCTTTTGCTTTTCTTAGGTTTTGCTTCTTAAGTTTTAAACGAACTAAATGATATGAACAAATAGAATGATGAATATACATATATATAGCTTTGAACAAAGATATCTTCTGGTACAAGCCTTAACTTGGCTTTGATCATATTTTATTTATAGTAAAGTACTATAATCTGAGCTAAGGCAAAAAATATTTCGGCTGAAAGATTTTTTTATAAACCTGAAATGACAATTTGTAGAGCTAATTAATGCATGTCTTCATATAAGATTACAACTTATTCTGTTTGCTGACAAGTTTTATTTTGTAAAGATACTTGTTGATCTTGTATTTGCCTGGTGTGTATTTGTACAATGATTTTGTCTTATTTTTTGAAGTGAACACATAGCTAGCTTATGCATAAAATTTGTTTGCAGTTTTTTTTCATTTTGTCTTCATTTTTTGAATAACACTATATATGTCATGTATTCTTACTTGTCTATTTTATACATATATTAATATTATGGTTTCCTATGTTTATGTACTTATGTTTATATCCATATTTTTATGTTATACTTATATTAAATATTTATAAGCTTATTTTATTTTAATTATAAAAGTTGTTGTTAGAAACACTTCTTAATCTTATTTTTATTTAAAGTTAAATCTTTCCAATATTTGATTTGTAACTTATATTTGCATTAGTATATTTTTATTTATATTTAATATGAATAGAATTGTGCTGTTGTAAATATTATTATTATTAACTACATTCATATATCTGATACTAAATGTCATTAATACATAACTTTTAATTTAATTGAATAAAACAGATTTTTTTTAAGTATTGTTAAAAGAGTCTATTTTATATTTTGAAATTAAAATTTCCTTTATAACAAATATACAACTAATAATGTTCAAAAATCTTATTTATTTATAAATGAAAATCTTGTATTTTATTTAAATTAGATTGAAAACTTATTATAATAATAGGGTCAAAATTCCGGGATGTTACATCTATTTTCTTGAAACCTCTTTGAAATCTCTTCGAAATCATTAGAATTCATTCGAATAGATTTGAAACATTTCATATTCAGAAAATATCTTTAAATCGTATTATTATTATATATTTTCCAAAATTTGAAAACCAATTTCAAAACACCGGAGTTCGATTCCTCGAAATTCAAATTCAAAACCCTTTAGTTATAAATCATTTTTATTTAAATCAAATTCTTATAAATTTTCAAATCCTTTTAAAGCTTCGAGTTTTCATTTTTAAAAGGTATATAATCCTTATCGAAAACATTTCACTCTTATATATAAAATGTGGTCATCCTTATCAAAATAATAATTTTGATGTATGCACAATTTCAAAATACAACCAAACAAAAATTTCCAAGGGATGATTCAAGGATGGATTTTAAACAAACAGAGATTCAAATTTAGAGGAACTCTAATCAAATAGAATTCTGATTCAAGGATAAGCTTGAATGAAGATGAGATAATTTAATTACCAAATAGAAGATGGATAAGCCCTTATAAATCGTGGGGGACCTTAACCGATCAACCGTGACTTCAGGAATATAATCAATGTGAAAATCTAAGGCAAATCGACATTCGATTGCCATAGATAGAATCCAGGTATAACAGAAGGTAGATAGCATCGTAAATCGAGGATACAAAAATCTCCGGTGAATCAATGTCAATTGTAAAGGAGTTTAACCCCTTTACAAATCATTTAAAGATTTGCGGAATCACCGACCTTTATAGAGGTCATTCAAAGTGGAGTTATGGAATGCCCCAAAATCAAAAGGATAAAATAGGGAAGACATGACTGGATTTCAGAACAAGTGGAGGCGTTCCAAAGTTCAAGGAATCCTAATCGATAAGAACCCTAATCGATAATGAAGTTTAAAAAATCTTGATTTCAAAATAAGAAAATTTATACCAATATAATCTTTGATAATCCTTTAAAATCATTTTGAAATCATTTTATACTTCGAAAATACGTCCTCTCACAAAGAAATGATTCTGAGATTGATTTCACTCATTCTAGGGTATTTCTACCCTATCTCTAATGAGTTTTTGCTCCGCAGGCTATGGTTTGCCTAAATACCAAAGCTCTGATACCAACTATAACAACCCGATATTTCCAACCATTCGCATCCGCACATATCGGACTTGAATTGCTCAAAATACCGCATTGTAATAAAATTTGGAGCAAATGAAAACAATCAAGAATCACAAGCACAGAAATATCAGAATAACTCGCAGCGGAAATTTAAAATATCATAGTAGTTCATGAAGCTACTATAACAAAATCTCAAAACAACATAATATCAGTCTGAAACATATACATAGAAATCCCAAATACATAGAAGTTTATAAATACAAGAGTTGAAATAGACAACTGAAACCGAAAGGGATAGATAACTACATAAGCAAAATCTCCAGAGATTCCTAGCTCCAGAAAGAGAAATCCAAAGTTAAGCCGTGAATACACATGCTGACCCGAGCGTAAAGTAAAACACAAAACACTCGAGTCAGGACATACATACTTATATAATGTAAACTAACTCAAGTGAACTGTAATAGTAATGCACAATAACTTAAAGGATGCTTGAGATCGCCCATCCTCTAAGTATCAGTTAAACCATCAATTTAACGGTAATGAACGCTATCATACAAATGTCTATATTAAAGTGAACTATGTAAATAACAGGGCTAATGTGGCTAGAGTAGCGCAGAGCTGCAGCAATCGCTCACCTATAGTCAGACTCTCAAATTGAAGGTGTACATCCAAAATCACAAGGCATACAGAGAAATGTACCCGTGGTTAAAATTCCAAAATGGTATTTTATACTTCGAAAATCAAATATCATTTTAAAATTTAATATCGTTTCAAATCGATTTTTAAATATCAAAATATCATATCCTTCCAAAACCTCATTCCTTTTTTATTTAATTTAAATACCATTCCAAATCACATTTCAAAATGGTTTATATTTCAAATCAAAATACTCCATTTAAACCAATTAAAATGAAGTTATATACCTCTAAAAAAATTCAATTCTCAAAAATTTAGTTTTTTCAGAATTCATTTATTCACTTAAATTAATTAAAACGGTGAAATTTCATCTTTCGCAGCATTTAGAAAATGTTACGATAAATTATTTTGAAAAACAATTCAATTAAGCAAAGTCAACATTTAAAACTGCTGTAATAGTTCAGGTTCAAGTTTTAGTTTCTACAACTAAAGCACTTACAAAGTGCTGTAATATCACTTAGTTAAATTTTAGTTATAGTTATCAACTACAACACTTTAAAATGCTGTAATTTCCTTTACTTATGAATTCAAGTTAACTTCAGAAATGATAGCATTTCTGAAATGATGTTAATTAAATTCCATATTTTCAATACAATCTCAGAAATAATTTAAACTTTGATTTTTAATTCTTTTAACATATAAAATCATATTTTCTCACTCAAAAATTGTTCATTTAAATACCCGTTAACTTGTGATTTTTATAAAGTGAAATTCTTATACATAAAATCAAATTTTAATAAATATTCACTTATTAAATTCAAGCATTAAATTTTTTATTCTTTATATTTTAAAATTTTAACTTAACACTTAAATTTAAATTACCTTTTCAAAATATAAATTATTTTTCATTTTATTTACTAAATTTAAAATTCACTTTTAAACAAAATTTTCAATTTTCAAATTTAAATTATATTTCAAATTTCAACTTAACCATTCATTTATTTCACATTTTAACTTGTACAAAATCATTAACACTTTATAAAAATCATTTAAATACAATTTTAAGTTAAATTATAATAAATTTACATTTTTTAAAATAGTTAAAAAATTTCAGAAAAATGTATACATTAACCACGGGTCTGTATAATATTTTCTAACCTAGGTCAAGTGATACAGATAATATATCATTTCAATGCGTAATTTACAAAGAAAAATACGGGTTCTATCATTTCAATCCCGCAATCCCAAGTAAAATAAAATAAATAAAAATCGTTCACGCCTATCATTCCAGCCCATAACGATTTTTCCTTATTCTAAAGTCCGTTCGGGTATGTATCATTTCAACCCATAGTGATTCTAGTATATAAGGAACTTGCAGAGTGAGAAAGAGATATAAATAACAATACAACATTATATAGCAGTAACAGATGATTGACAGGTGTATAAACAGGGTGAACATCATATGATTCATATCATAGGCTGGTATAACATGATAATATAATTCTACAGATTCACGTGCTATCGATTCACTATTATATAAGTATAAATGTCAAGCGTGATTACTCACCTCTTCAAGCTGGAGATAGCATAACAAAACACACAAACAAAGATCTAGAAAGCACGACTACAGATTCAAGTGAGGGCAATGCCAAAGTGATTATCTTGTACATAGCAAACAAAACAACATATTGAAAACATGAATTTACAACACAAATATAGCATTAAACAACTTGAAAATAAGGAACAATAAAGAACTAAACAATTTGACCTTGTTTCAACCAATCATATGCTCGACCATATGGTTCAAGTACTCGGCTTAGGCTATTAGTTTGGGTCAGGTATGGAACAACATGGCTCGGCCTAGCTTGGAGATGAAGGGGTGGAAGGTGTGACATGAAAATACAAAAGTCAATGCAACAAAAGGAGATTTGGTGCAACAACAAGGCTCGGCTATGGACATAGGTGACTCGGCCTTGCTTGGTGAGGGTTAGGTGATGGTGCAGCAGTGGCCGATGGTCAGTTAGAGGTTGGTGGAGGTGGTGCTAAGGATGGACGAGAGGGGTATGAAGGGGATGATGGCCTATAGGGTTCGGCTAGGGTAGTTTTCAAGTGTTGCTTGCTAATTTTGTGGGGTTTGCATCTTTAGAAAGGCCACTGCCTGACTGGAGAGAGGGGTTGGAGGGGAAGCTGCCAAGCAAAGTGGTGGTGAAGGTGATGTGGTGGTGGAGGAGCTTATGGCCGAGCATGATAGGAGAAAACAAGGCAGAGAAAATTAATAAAACAAGAAGAAAATATGAAAATAATTCATGAACTTACCAAAGTGTTTTTCAGAAATGATGATGGCCGAATTTTTTAGAGATGAAGAAAAATTTTCTTATATGAAAAATGAAAGAGAATACAGCTGAAGAAAGAAGTATGGTCGGCCTCATCAATGCAAGTGACAATTGCGAAGTGAAAAGACAAAAGCATATGAAAGGTTATGGTATATGAAAAGATTATAGACTCTTTATATTTCCTTTTTCTTTTATTCATTTTAAATAACTAGAAATGTAAATAAGTAAAGTAAAATCTGAAAACAAAATAAAGTGAAAAAGAAATCAAATAATTATTTTAAGGAAAAACAGAAAATAAAAAAAGAAAATAGCTTAAATTGAAACTAGAATTTAAAATTTGAAACAATATACAATAATCATTTAAAATTTATAACTATACTAAAAAAATGTTTTAAAATACAAATATATACCTAACATGTCATATAACACATATTAGAACATGATATGACAAATAAAAACAAAAATATTATTTATATAAATTAAAACAAACAATTTTATTAAATAAATCAATTTACACACAATATTGTAAAAAGCATAACTTTCACAATATAAATCGGATTTCAACGAAACATAAAGCAGTATTCTTAAAGTTTGATTTATTTTCATAATAAAATTCAAAAATTCAAATATTTAAATTTAAAAATCAAAGTTTGACCAAATTGACTAAAATTCACATTTTTGAAAAATATTCAACTTATTCATGTTTGGACATATAATTGACATAAAATCAAAATATATATTTAAAATAACAAAATTTATCCATTTTAATAAATAAAATAAAGTTTTTAAATCATAAATTTCAATTTAAATAATTAAAGTATACTATTAAAATAATCACAAAATACAGGGTTGTTACATCTCATATCAGTCCTAAAGTCACACTACTAGTAGCCAGATTAGCTGGACAGACTTTCATGTGCTTTTGACTAACCTCACATCCCTATATCTTAGCCATAATTCCACTCCCCTAACATACTACCACATGCATACCTCCTCGCATTGCATGTTAAGGCCATATAAGGAAAAATCCTTATTCCGCCTTCAAATATGGATTAATTTCCATAATTATCCTCACTCCATACCTATGAGATTTAATGCTAATTACTAACCTATTTATACTGCGCTATTAATACGTTATTAATAATATGTTAACAATATATTTATCTATAATATATTTATACGTATGTAATGTAGGTTAATTAAATACTTCTAAGCGTGCGAAGATTTTTTTGTCGTATTCTAATCGTTCTAAACATCAAAACTTCCAATTCATACAAGTCTAACTCCATATAATAATTTACAAATAAACTAATATCCTTAGCCACATAATAGACTTGCATAAAAAAATAAAATTAAATATCAAACTTATTTTATATCAATATAGTTAAATCGGCACCTATAAAACTTACAATTTGAACCCTTTGTAATCTATTCAACTTTCACATATACAATGGAAAAGGAATTCATATTTGATTTACAAAAATCGGTAGTGCAAACTATGATATTAAAATTTTTGCATTACACACCATTTCCTAACTTGTTTTCTTTTTCTAGAACCCTTTATCGCATCAGAAGAGAAAAGTTGGAAGTGAAATATAATCTAAAATGTTCAAATTACAATAACAAAATAATTTCTACTATTTTAATATTAAACAGTTAAGATTCCAACAGACATAAGAATTTACATTTCATTTAGAAAAATTTTGGGATTTTAGTTTTAGGGTTTTCGTGAACAAAATTCCCCAAAGTATAAACAAATCCAAACTTCTACTCCAAAATACTAAAAATATGAAAAATCAAGAATTCCAATCACTGATAATTTTTCTGCCTTCCTTTGGATTAGATTCACACCCACTCCTAGTGCCACCTTTAGATTTCTTCTTTTCGGAATATATAATAGTTCAATTATATATTGATTTGATTCAGAATCATAGATTAAGGTAGAATAAAATTAGGCACCATATTTTTAAATATCAAAAATCCCTTACCTTTAAATCTGAATTAATTCTGAACCATGGTTAACGAAGAAGACTGACAGAGTTACTCTAGAGTTCCAAATATTTTCATAAATAAAAGTTTGGGGTTGGCCTTTTATTTAAGTTGGTTAGAAGACGTCCGGACTATTAGATTTAAGTCAGTTTAAAAAATGAAATCTGGGTCGTTTGTGCCATAAAATACCATTGCCATTGCTCACCACCGGTCGACTGGTTCTCCCTAGGTTGTCGACTGCTAGTGATCGATCGACCCTAGAGGAGGCGGTCGACCAGTCTGTTATAAATGTCGTATATTAATTGTTGCCATTTTTAAATTAAATTTTTCCCCATTTTTATAACTAACTTTAATATTTTCTCCAATGTTAATTTGTCTAAATGTTAAAATATCAATTACCCATTTAAATTCCATGTTAACGTTATTTAAATTCTAATTTCAAATTTGTTTGAATAATTTTAAATTCGAAAACTTCAAACATCGATAATGGAAATATGAAAGTTGATGAAAAAATTACGACGTAATTGTGTAACTTTCATTGCCAAATTCTGACATCTATAAAATTTTCATTTTTAACATTATTATTAATTGATAGTTTCCTATTAATTTTTATAGGGTGTTACATTCTCATCCCTTAGAAAGGATTTGTTCTCAAATCTCTTAGGGACAGATAGTGTAATTTGCATTATACAACCGTGTTATACAACCAAGTTATATACATAACCATCTACTCGGTCAAAAGTGCAATGTGATTGTGTATACAACATACTTATGTGAGCTCAGTCCTAGTGTGAATGCAAGATCACAACATATAGGCATATATTCAAGCATCCTAAATACATATAAAATTCTACTTGAGTGCAAAAAAACAGTAAAAATTATGGAAACCATCCTCTACCATCTAATATGGTAACCACGATGCAACCAAAAACCTAAATTTTTGAGAGAGAGAAAGTTTACTAGAGAAAAGATCAAGGTGAGAAGCCTTTATCTTTTTCTTAGTTTCCCATGTGCTTTCCGCCTGATTATCTCCTCATTGTACTCGGACCAGCCTAATTTCATTATCATGAAGCTTCCTGATTCCGTGCTTCATCATGCGTGTGGTGGTATAGGGTGCTATCGACTTCATTTCAATATCTACTAGCTAATCAGACTCTACTATAACGGTTGTGCCATGGATGCATTTCCTCAAGTGTGAAACATGAAAGATGTGATGGACTCCCGCTAACTTATCCAAAAGCGCTACTCGGTACTCAAGTTTCCCTACTATTTCTAAAATCGAGAAAGTCCCAACAAAACTCGACGCAAAATTCCTCCATCTATCAAACCTCGTAACCTTCTTAAAAGGGAAACCTTAACGAACACTATGTCTCATACCCCAAATCCAATTCCTTCCTTCCCTTATCAGTATAGGACTTTTGACGGTCCTATCGGCCTTCATTAGCTACTTAATCATCTCTGCCATTTCTAATGTCTCGCAAATCAAATCTGGTCCAAGTAGAATTTTGTTAGTAGTTTTCCACGAACAATTAGATGATTTGAATCGCCCCTTTATAACGCTAAGGAAGCATGCCATGCCAATCATTTCTTGGTAACTATTATTTAATGCGAACTCTACTAAGGGTAAGTGTTCTTCCCAATGTCCTTCATAATCCATGATGCAAACTCTCAACAAGTATTCCAAAATCCTATTCACCCTTTCCATTTGACCATCAGTCTATGGGTGATACGCGGTGCTAAGATTCAACAAAATTCCTAAAGTCAATTGCAAAATCCTCTAAAATTAGCTAGTGAATAAGGGGGGCCTATTACTAACAATGCTAACTAGAACCCCATGCACTCGTACTACTTGATATAAATTTGAACTAGAAATGTTGCAGCTTTATTACCCTAAAAGGAATAAAGTAGCCGCTTTTAGTGAGTCTATCCACCATAACCCAAATAGCTTCATTACCTCTTTGACTCCTAGTCAATCCATCTATAAAGTCCACCATTGTATGCTCGCACTTCAAAGTTGGTACTTCTAGCGGTAATAGTAGTCCTCCAGGTTTCCCTTATTCTACCTTCATCTTTTGGCACTTCTTCCACTATCCTTTTCTTCATCCCCGACCAATAGAAAATCTGCTTCATATCCTTATACATGTTATCTCCATTGGGGTGCATGGTTATTCGAAAATGGTGACATTCAGCTAAAATATCCTCCAACACATCCTCCAATATAGGAATATAAAGGCATCCATCTCTTCTCAAACATCCTCTTTCGTTAATTGCATACCTATCACTATAAGGGGAAATTCTCTCCTCTACTTAGCTTGTCCAAAATGCCTACTATCGTCGCATCTTTCTTCTGTTCATACCCGATGTGGTCCATCAATACGGGCCTAACTTCTTTGGCTGTCAAATAGCTAAAAGTGGGTTTCATAGGCGGTTGAAAATTGAAATTCGAGAGGAACACCAACTGCCACCACTCATAATAGCACCTAGAGTAGCATGTCACCACTTAAGGGCATCGGCGATGACATTTTCTTTCCAACAGTATACTGTATCTCAAAGTCATATGACACTATGAACTTCATCCACCGCTATTTCCCAAGATTCAAATATTATTGGAAAAATAGGTATTTGAGGATCTGTGGTCGGTGAATAACTCAAACCTTTCTCCTAAAAGACAATGCCTCCATATCTTCAAAGCAAAAAACGACAACTGCTAACTCAAAGTTGTGAATTGGGTACCTCTTCTCATGATCCTTCAACTGCCTACTTGCATAGGCTATCATCCTACATTCTTCGCTAAGAAATGCTCCTAATCCCGTACCATATGCATCGATGTAAACTATAAAAGGCTTTGTCCCATCGGCATGGTGAGTACTAGCACACTAGTCAATAGCTTCTTTAGCATCTCGAATGCTTCCGCTCATCTCTCATTCCATGCAAAAACTAGATTTTTTTTTAGTTAAGCGAATTTGTAGGACTACTATTTTGCAAAGTCCTTAATGAATTTCCAATAGTAATCCGCCAGCCCAAGAAAACTCTAACATCCATGACATTCTTCGAAATCTTTCAGTCTTGAATAACTTTGACCTTTGCAGGATCCACACATAATCCCTTCTTAGAAACTATACAATTAAGAGATCTCATTTTATTATTCCATAAATGACACTTTGAGAATTTGGCTTTTAGTCGGTGTCTTCTCAAAGTCCTTAGTACCTCCCTTATGTGATTTTCATGCTACCTTCACTTTTAGAGAACACTAGAATGCATCCACAAACACTATGATGAATTTTTTAGCTAACCATTAAAGATCCTACTCATCAAATCTACAAAGTATGCAGAGACATTTGTCAACTCGAAAGGCATTACTTCATATTCATACAATCCATCTGGAGTGCAAAAAGCGACATTTTGCTTGATATGCTCAGCTATCCTCCGTTGATGAAATCCAGTGGCTAAGCTCAACTGGAAAAGGATTTTGGCTCTAACAAGCTGATCAAACAAATCGTCTATTCTAGGTAAGGTGCAGTTATTCTTCTTGGTCAATTGTTGAGTTCTCTATAGTCAACATTTAGCCCTAAAGAGCCATCTGCCATAGTGGCGAAGAAAATAGGCGAGCAAATCATCTATTCTAGGTAAGGGGGCATGGTAGAGCGACGGGTCGAGTGTCCTTCTCCAAGTAAATCCTAGTCTCAATCTCCCTTCAAGGTGAGGGATCAAGACATCTTCAAAAATATTAGGAAATTCTCGAACTACGGACACAGACGAGATCTTTCTTGTGATAGGCTCAGTGAATATAAGTAGCTTAACTCAATTGAATTTTGGGGTATACGACGAACATCTATATCTCGTCCCTTACAACTCCTTAACCACACAATTCTCTTATCACAATCTAAGACTGCTCGGTAGAAAGGTAACCAATCCATCCTTAGGATTAGTCCATATCCTTTAAACCCAAGAACATATGCATTACATGTAAAATCGATGTTACGTATATCCACGACCAGGTCTTTACAAATTAAAGAAAGATATGTCGGGTAACTACCCAAAATTCTGGTCATTTGATTTCAAATGTTTAATTTATTTTAAATATTTAAATAATTTAATTATGGAATTTAATAATTTATAATTAAAATTTAAGGAATAATTAAATAGTCGAATTGGGAATTAAATGTTAATTAAATGGATTTAACAACTTTATCAAACTCATTTTAACCAATGAATAATATTGATGAATTCAATTTGTAAATTTATTTACAAATATAAATAGATTGGATAAATATCCATAACTAAAATATTAAATCTGTGAAATTGTCATTTTGGGGCACGATCTCGGATTTCGACGAAACTAGTTTCATTAGATCCATAATAGTGAATTATATTACGCCGTCGAATTCCATGGCGATCAGATGAATCTTTTAGTTGTGCGAGATCGAAACACGTTGAAATTAATATTGGAAATTTAATATAATAACAGGGTTTAAAAAGCTATCTTCTACATACGATTGACTTAAGCCTTGAAACAAGTTTATTTGCACTTGGAATAGGGGTATAACATATATAATGCCAGGCTTCACACCTCATTTGGAGTTCAAAAGTTTCGGGTTTGTTTTATTGAAAATTTAAAAAAAAATAGTAATAAAATAAACAGGGGTCAACATAGGCCAACACTTAACATCAGCCCGCAAACATTTTCCCTTGTTTCCTACATTGTCCCCTCTACCTTTGTCCTTATTTCGGTAAACAACAGAGGATTCTCCCTTTTAAATTCAGGAATTCAAAATCAATAACTAAAAATTTACTCATCTAAAAATCATGAAACGACTTTTAGAAAATCAAGTTTCAACTATAGCTTCCATCCTATTCCTAAACTGCAGCTCGTGATCTTGTTCTGGCCGTTGCCTTTTTTGGCATGAACTAGGGTTGGGTTTTGTGGCGATTTCGATGCCGATTCGTCGAATGGAGTTTGGTTTTGGGTTGCTCGTGTGAAGGGCTTCGAAGCCATGAGCTTGGAGGGTGCGGCGCGTTCTTGGGGGGTGCAACCTATAAGTCAGCGGCATATCAAGGAGAAGGTCATGTTTATGATGGTGGCTCCGAAGTTGTAATCCTAGGTATGGGCGAGTGGAGATTTCAGAGGAGGCTATCAGCGAAGTCAGATTGTCGTTTAATGGAGCAACGCTTCGTATCAGTGCGTGTACGACCATCGGATTTTGGTTCATGTTGTACTATGTGTGCATGTTTTTGGATTTGGGGGAAAAAGGAAGAAAGGATGGAGAGGGGTATATTTGTAATTTGTTTAAAGTTGTTTATTTTAACTTTTTAAATATCACTAACTTATAAAATTCGTATCTCCTCCGTATGAGGTCGGATTCAAACGCTGTTTTTGAATTGGCATCGTGTCGTCGAGATCTTGGTGATAGAGTAATTTGGTTGGAATTGAAGCAAGTGAAAATTTAGGCTAAAATTGGACGGTCGTTCGGTTTTGTCTGAAATCGGGGCGTTTCGGCGAAAAACGAGAAGCAACGTGAGTTTAACTCACATTAATTTTTATTATGTCATATCAATGATGTTATATGTAACGACCCACCTTTTTGTACGGTTTAAATCGACAATAAACTCAAACCATTCAAAACAGAGGATTATTGTAGGGTAAATAAGAAAAAGAAGAGAAAAGAAAGAAAATAAAACACATAATCTCACAGCAGAATGACAAAATATAATAATAAAATAAACTTCATGAAGCCATTTTACAAATAATATTTGATTACACTTTTACAATACAGAAACAGAGTTACATACAATAGGAATAAATAAATGCAGTGGAATAACATGATGTAGTGGGATAAATAAAATAAATAATAGTAGGACTAAATCTTCGTCTTCGTCCTCTAGAAAAGCAATCTTCGATACGCTGAAAAGCTCAGACTGACCCGAGCAAATTGAAAAGACAAAACACTCGAGTCAGAACTAAAAGATCTTATGTAAGTTAAATCAACAATAAATAAATATGAGTGTAACGGCGTCGAAAATGTTTACGGGATTTGACATCTCCTATCCAGTGTCTAATATGTGTGCATTAACTTAAGAGATGTTCGGGATTTCCATCTCCTAAGGATCCATTGAACTATCTACATACATAGTACAATACGCTATTATAATATGTCTACAGTAAAGTAAAGTATTAAAATAACATTAAGGCGTTACCCATATCTCCCTTACCACATTTTTATGTATTCTCGTAGTCTATACGGTACCATAATTCATTCATAAACTGGAGGGCTATCAGAAGGCACTCCATAGGTATGGTACAAACCATATTCGTAGAAGGCGCGATAAGTCATGTGACACAACATGCGAGGCAATGTCAGGCTAGG
This sequence comes from Allium cepa, assembly GCA_030765085.1. Taxonomy (NCBI): domain Eukaryota; kingdom Viridiplantae; phylum Streptophyta; class Magnoliopsida; order Asparagales; family Amaryllidaceae; genus Allium; species Allium cepa. Next base: position 177,960,447 of record CM060939.1, on the reverse strand, counting down.
ATTCTACCATTTACACTATCGGACTGGTGGTAACGCATAGCAGCAACCACCGCCCACCTTGTAACATACTTCCATAATCAAAATCGAGCGGTGGCCAGTAAATCAATCAAAAAATCATAATATGGTATCGAAGAAATGTGCCTAATTAGAGCAGCGACCTCACCTGGCCCGGTATAGCACCTGTTTTAGCCACATCAAGCTGACTCATGGGAGTCAGGGCTACGTAAATACCTCATGCAGAATCGTTTGCCAAACATTCTACTTTATTCTGGAATCTCTACCACGTACAAGTTGTTTAAGTGACGGTATTGGCAGAGAGTATGACAATATCTGATCTCGGTCTCTTTAACAACCAAACGCTTATTTCACACCGGATGGTTCTTTTACATTTTGAAAGTCAATTCATAATTGATATCAAATATCATATTCGATTCAAACATATCACTTTTGAAATCATATTGACAAAATAGGTTAAATCTCATTTCAAAATCATCATATTCAATCAAATATGTCATTTCACTAAAAATATCTTTTAAGTCCAACATAGTTTACAATATCATTCAATCAGATTTGCTTTGAAATTAAGGATTAAAATATAGCAGTCCAATTTTGCACCATTTTATTTTTAGAAAATAGTATAGATAGTTTTAAGTAGTTAATGTTTTTAATAGTTTAAAGTAGTTAAAATAGTTTAATATAATTTAAAATAGTTTAAAAATAGATTAAAATAGTTTAGGTGGATTTAAGACAGTTTAAATAGATTTAATAGATTTAAAATAAATTAAAATGGGTTAATTAGGTTAAAATAGATTAAAATATATTAAGATAAATTAAATTAGTTTAAATTGATTAAAATAGTTAACAATAGTTAAAAATAGATTAAATTAGTTTAATAGTTTGAAAATGTTAAAAATCAGGATTTTTAAAGTAATAAATCTTTGGTATATATTAAAATAATTAAGTTTGAAATTGATATTAAAATAAAATATTTCTGCCTTTCCAACAAATCTGGACCATATCCAGATTTTAAATCACCAACTCGAATTTAAACTTTCAATTCAATTTTCATTAAACCATCTAAATTTATATTAATTATAAATCCATGGTTGAGCTACAATTCTAAATCACTTCAATTTCATAGATTTCAAAGTTTAAATCTTTAAACATTTCCAATAACTCCATTTCGATAAATTTCAGTTATACTCCAAATTCAACTTTGAAATTTTCATTTTTATTCTTTTAAACAATTCATTAAACCAAATCCAATTTCAACATTTAAAGCTTGGATTTCGAAAATAATTCAGTGTATACAAGTCAAAGTTTATATCAATATATCATTTAATTGAATTCAAATTTTAAGGATTTAAAAATCATTTAAATTAACCAATCCCGTGTCCGTATATAATTTTCTACCATATGGCCAAGTGATACGGATATTTATCATTTCAATCCACAAATATATTTTTCATTTAGGAGTATACATCATTTCAACCCTCAATCCCAAACTTAATTTCAAATCCACGAAATCGCTCGAGTCTATTATTTCAACCCATAACGATTTTCCCTAATCTATCAGATCATTCAAGTATGTATCATTTCAACCCAAAGGGAACTTGCAATGCTATAACAACATAAAAATATAACATCCAGTCATCCGATATCAACAATTAAACATCCATCACAATCATCATCTAAATCTACCAATAAATAACAACAATTTACTGATTATCAATAACGGGTAGTAAATAGAAATTTAAAAATTCAATATTAAATTGAATGGCGATTAAATTCAATAAAAGTCATATTTAATTGGAATGACAATTTAAATATACCAAATATTAACCAATCAATTTCTAATCACATCATAAATTTAATATAACTAACATAAGATAATTTAGTAGTTGTGAGTGGGTTAAAACACCCACGTTTGAATTCAAATCGATTTGAAATCCAAATAAAGGCTCAAAATTAAACAGTCTCATAATTTGTCCAAGCTAGTTCCAAAATGTCCGAAATTTTGATACGATCGCAGTGGAGCAAACCCAATGTAAATCCGACCTCGTACGTACAAGTTATGGGTATTAGAGCATATAAATTTCAAATTAAATAGAAATAAAATAAAATTGAAACTAAGCCACGTCATCACCTGATACTTACGCAACCCTAATCTTAAACCTCATATATGATGACTGGAACTTGGCCGACGCCTTCGAACGATACTTCCATGCTGCCACTGGCCATCGCAGCCACGACCACCCACCATAAAAGCCATCGACCTCTCCCCCAAGTACCCTCGACTTGCAATGTCATCGATCACAACCAGAAAAGAAATGGCCACTGCTGAACAATGCAAACCCTACTTCAATTTTTCGCTTTGATCCGATCGATGATAAGACAAGTGACCTACTCTGATGGATTGCCCATGCGAATCTCCACAACACTGTATCCTCAAGTCGATGATCCGTCGCCAATCATCAACCACCAAACGGATGGTCAAAAATGCTTTGGCCAATTCTGGACAAATCGAAACCTGATTGTAGAAACAAATAGCAGATTTGGGTTGCGCTCATCGAGAGCTTCGAATCGATATACACTATGATAGGGTTTTGGGAAGTTTGATTTTCGATTTGAATTTGAAATTGAATTGGAGTTTGGATCTGCAGCCATTGGAAGGAAGAAGAAGCAGATAGGTGGAATAGGTAGATACATACAAAGATAAGAAATAATAGGAAAAAGGCTACTAGGGTTTAGAAAGATCTATTTATATGGACAAGGCCCAATAAGACAAAAATGAACATACCGAATAAATTTGGAACGATAATAACGACCCAAAAAGCCTGTTCTGCTTCCGAAACGAAAGCATTCCATATATCAAATAGATGTTTTCGATATTTTTAAACTCAATGGAACAGGTTTCAAGTCCTAATTCGATTGTATGAAGAAGTTAGATAGTGTTTGGTTTGTTATTTTCTATTCTGGGTTTTCGTCCATACAAAAATGCACACGACGCATGTATATTGTCGAAACGACCAATTTAGAAAACGAAGTTAAAATACAAAATAGAAATCAACTTTTTTATTTTTTGTGTTTTGGAAAAAGAACATAAGCACGTGAAACAATCCACTCTTCCGTCGTCCCTCTATCCCCTTCGTCCTTTTATCCGTCTTTCTTTCATCCCCTCCATCGTCCCTCCATTCTTCTCATATTTGACATACATATTGAAAACCGAAAACACAAAATTCGATTTTAAACCAAATGGTACCTTAGCTTTTAAAATCATCTTATTTCAAATTGAATTCATTAAATTGATTTCTACGTGTTTCAAGCTCGTACGACCAAATGACAAGTCTGATCGCTACGAAATTTGAAATGCTACAATAATTCACCATTACGGATCCGAAGAAAATGGTTTCGTCAAAATCCAAGACAATGGCTAAAATGACTAATTTCATGTTTATTAAATAAATTTAATCCACTTTTAATTTGAAATTTAATAACTAAATATTTTTTTTATCATTTCTAATTACATGGAAATTAATAACCTTTAAAATAAGTTCCCATATCAAATTCAATTATTAATACTGCGCTAATTACAGCATTCAAATTTCAGTTGCAATTCATTAATCATAATTTAAGATCCAACAAATTTATTTATTTTGATTTCAATCTTATTATTCAATTAATCATTTACTTTATGGACATAGTTAACATTGGTTTACATCATATTGCATAGATATTCTATAGTTACCATCTTTTAATTTATATTAACTATAATAATTAACTACATTAATTTCAGCTGATTTCCAAATCAATGTCAACGGATAAATAAATGAAATGGTTATTAAACAAATTGTTATACTTACAATTTCAAACTCATTCCTATGTTTATTATTAACAAAAAACTAATAAATTCACATACTGAATTATTCTACATTAACCAATTTCAATTAATTACATATTATTTCACCAGTTAATATGACATGTAATTTATTTTCTTATTTACAATTTATGACCAATTATAACTTTTCATTCATTTCAATAAATTGGGATTACATTAAAATAGTAATCAATTGCCTTAAATTAACATCGTTAAATTTCGTTCTAATTATTTTTCTCATTATTAAATCTTAAATTTTTAATTTTTCTCAACATTAAATTCAAAATCTTATTTAAATTAATATTTTAATTATCGAAAATTATGGGACGTTACATTCTCCACCACTCAAAACCTTTTGGTCCTCGAAAGGGAAAAAGAAGGAATTAATATATCTTATTCAATAAGTCAACACAATATTAAAATATTTTATATTCACTAAAAATACGCGCTCATATTTATTATTACGCTCAAACTCATTCTAGAGTACTACTGACTCTGTCTCTAATGAGTAATCCCCACCAGAGCCAAGGTTCTCGCTTAATCTTCAGCTCTGATACCAAGTGTAACGGCTCGCAAATCTGTACCCTTTGGGCTGGCAATATTCGACAACAATATAACTCAAAGTGGAACAGAAGTACGAGTCTTCTAGGTTAAAGAAGAAAAAGGTAGAGAAGAAGATAAAATCAACATCAGAATCTCACAATCCCAGCAGAAAAAAATAGAATAGATAATAGCAGCTTTTAAATACAAAGAAATCTGTACTGTTATATACTTACAACCATCAGAGTACATTGAGCAACAGACAATCTGGAAAATTTAATAGCTTGTCCTTACACAGCGGAATAATAATCAAATATGGAAGTACGCTCTGCCATCCAGCTCGTCTCTTGAGCTCCTTAGCTTTTTAACCTAAATCTGTACAACTCGGTCTGACCCGAGCATCATAATAAAACAACACCCGAGTCAGTCTAGAAAACCAGCGTGAGAAAACCACACTCAATTGGATTATTAAAGTTTTGAAAAGCCTTTGAAACAACGGTGTCTTGTAAGATCACGTCACAAATAAATATGTCAGGTTTTTACCTTACGATAAGCAAAACATTTTTATCAAATTTGTCTAATATTATAATAGAGTCTATAGAAAGTAAAATAGAATCTAGCTGAAATGCTTGCATCTCACATTTCAGCATAGTTGGACACAATCAAAACCGTACAGACGCTTATTGGAGATTGGATTCTGTACAATGGCAGGGCTACTTGGATACCGTTCATCACAGTACCTGGTCTAGATCAGAGTACCAAGGATAACTCCCGACCCCCTACAACACAAGACCGGAGCTACCCCTTACTGGATAGTCCGAATAAGATCACCCCGCGGCTGGTGCTAACAACCGCCAACTAAGCCGAAATAAAAGGAACATCTAGACATGGGAAATCTTACCCTAATTGATTGCTAGCCACTTAGCCTTGTTGCACCTCCCTTGTTTTAGCCATTCCCGGTTGATGAGGCTTGAGGCTATGCATTACCTTTTAAGAACGATTCGCACTTAGAATGCTCATCGTCTGCTTGACGATGTTCTAATAGCATTCGTCCATACAAGTTGCCCTGGGCTTAGACAAACCGAATCACCGTCTTCATCATCTTCACGGTCTTTATTCGTAAACGTTCAAACCGGATCCCAAGTGATTTTCGGATAATTAAATCAGATCCTGGTCTCTTCGAAACGATCAACGTATTGGCCAATATTGATAGTTGGTTATTTAACTATCATATAACATCACAAGCAACCATCAGGCCTTCAATAATTTTTTTCCAATTTTTTTTTAAATATCTTCACAAGATATTATTTCCATAGTTCAATACTTTTAAAATAGTTTTCAAACTCCTTTTATTCACATGGAATAAATTTCAACATTTTCCCAATACTTAGAATATTTTCCCACTTCGTTTAATATTCAACATTTGAAAAACTATTCATTTTATTCCCCATTTCTTTTTCCGAAAATCGTTTACAACTTTATTTGTAAATTCTCAACTCATTTCACACGAATTCTATAAATTCTAGAACCTCTTAGTTAATCTCCTTTAATATTTCCAAAGTCGTTTATGCTTATTTAAAGTTCCAGTTTTCACATCTACTTCCTTTGTAAATTTAATTTCACATTTCAAACTTCGCTTATCTTATGCTTAGAGATTTATTTAGATTTCCATAATACCATTATAAGATTTTTCCCTTAAAATCTTATTCAATCTTAATTTACTTCGCTTCACGACTCGAGAGGAATTATAATTGAGTTTAAAACATGCAAAATTATATATATATAATAAGAATATTGTTTTACTTTTAAAAATATATTTTTAGGCAACTAAAATATCAACTTCTTTAAAGCATTGAAAGTTCATATTCGGTTATAAATTAATTTACAAAGTTGAATTATAAAATTAGAGTTTATCTCAACAAAAGTCTATTTATAGAGAATCCAATATTCCCCATTTCCATTTGTAAAATTCCCTGGATTCGTATCCCATCGATCCTATCCAAATTTATCACCACTCCCATATTCGAAATATACTCCATTATTTCTCTTCCAACGATTCCTCCAACTCGACATAAGTTCACACTATTAACTTATATTTTCAACATATCCACCGATATCATTTCACCTCATTTATAAACCCCGTTTATAATTTTATAAACTTCCTAGAGCTTTCCACTTATTTATAAAAACAATTTATTTAAAAGTCTGATTTTTAATTTTCCCTCCCTTATAACTCCTAATTTATTTTTAATTTATTTCCAGTTATTGCTTAAGTTCTTATCCATAGTTCCAAAATATCCTTCCAGCACCTTTATATAATTTATTTCAAAAAAAACTGTACTTAAATAAATTTTACGAATGATTAAGCATAGCCCACATTAGTTGATATATTTTTATTCCACTTAATTCACTTTAAAATAAATCCAATTTACAATATAAATTCTTACCAATCAAATTTCCTTTTTAAATTCCTTCAATTTAATTAATTCTTGTATTAAAATTATATTCCAGTGTTAATTAACATTTAATAATTTAATTTACACCAACCATATCAATTTATTCAACATATCATATATTGACATATATATATATATATATATATATATATATATATGAACAATAAATATTTTTTCGAGGAATCCTATTGGATCCCTCCAGCCTGTTTTTCCTGCATCCGTAGATGTTAGTCAATAATTAAAATACCAAATCCCACTTCGAGGGGGATATCGCGGTATAAATGGTCATCCGCTATTATGCGGGTCGTATAAGGTCTCATCCGCAATATAATGCGGGAATATCAATCACTCTAATATATATACACTATTATATATAAATAACATCCAACAGATGATTATTTAATTCATCCAAGCACATCCAATAATTTAAATTTATTCATTTAAATTAAACTATGCAATCCAAATGAGTGAGAAAATCTCACCATTATTTTTTGTTTGCAATCCACTTCCATCTCGACTCGGTTTCACAGTGAATTTAGACCTTGTATAACATTATACGGTTTATTAATATTCAAGATAATCGTACAATTAATTTCATTTTTAATAAGTTTAATTAGTTAACAATTTAATTCTAACTAAATAAATCTTCCTTTTAAAAATCGTTGAGTAACTAAAATAAATTAAATAAGCAAATTAATTACCAAATCTATCATTTTAAAATAAACTTAGCAACTTAAAATATGTATATGTATATTTATCTTTCTTTGAAACTACATATATATTAAGGCATTTTCCAAAATCTATAATATTTTTGTTTTACCAATACATATTAAAATTCGTACGTGTATTTATATAGATATATTTATTTATTTTTCTGTAAAAATAAAATAGAATTTGTTTACAGTAAAAGCCTTTTTCTCTTTCAATATATATATATATATATTAAATTAAATTAAAATCGGCTACACCTAAACACCATCGCAGCCTCTCCATCATCCTACCATCGAGCTCGACTCGCGACCGACATCCACCCCTAGGCTTCCATTTCTATATTGCTGCCTCAACGAACTTTACTGCTGCAGCAAACCACCTCGGTGTAGACCGCGCCTCGCGCGAAACCGTAGCTCCAATCGATCTCCTCCCCGAGACTCCACGCGCCTCCGCCTCGCCTTGCTACACGAGAGCCACTGCCACTCAAACAACACGCCTCACTTAGAACCAACCCTCTTCCATCATTGCGGCTCGCCCCAAATCAATGAGTGATGGCCGAGAACGAGCCCTTCAAGTCGCGTACGCTGGTCTCCCTTTTGATTTCATGATCGATTTTCCCTTTTTTATTATAACGAACGAAGTAGATTCCATTTCGAATTTGAAGAGAGGGGAAAGGAGGCTTCAGCACTTATACGAAGGAAATTCGATTCCTAGAGAGGAAAAGAAATCAAAATTGAGAGAAGGAATTTCGCTCGGCCACTACTATTTCTTTTGCGAATTCGATTTGAGAATGAGGGAAAGAAAAGAAACGAACGCGATTTAAAAACTAGGAGAACGGCTTGCTTCAGAAGATGGTCGGCTTTGAAAAGATTTTGCATAGAGGGAAAAGATGAACGTGATTTCTTGTATGTTGAATGCCTGCTACAGAGAAGGCAAAAAGTTGTGATGGTGAAAGGAAGCAGGCTGGTGAAGGAATCTCAGCTGGATTAGGGTATATAAATATATATTTATATATATTAATTAAATTCAAATTCAAATTGTCTCGATAAACACAGCATGAAATTTTAACCTCCTATCGAGGCATGACGCTAGGCGTCTATAATGTCATACCCTATTCCAAGCATAATGGAAAAGGTTTCGAGTTCTAATTCGATCGTATGGAAAAGATAGCTTTTTGGACCTAGTTATTATATTAAATCTCGATATAAATTTCAACGCGTTTATACAACGTACGATCACACGATAATTTCTAATGCTACGAAAATTGAAATCCGATAATAATACAATATTACGGATCCAATGAAATTGGTTTCGTCGAAATCCGAGACTATGCCTCGGAAGGCTATTTTTAAACGTCGATTTAAACGATATTTTTTTAAAAAAATTGAACAAAGCACTTCCAAATTCAATTTTAAAAGTTGTGTTGTCTTCAGCATCATTAATATGAATTTTAAAATCCTTTCAATTATTTTTAATAAGCTTAAACCTCCACATTCACTATTTTACTTAATATTTCAATTATTACTTTAATAATTAAATTATTCAACAAACTGTTATTTTTAAATTCGAAGTCTGTTTTATTAAATAAACCTAAGATTTCCATATTCAAAACCAATTTATAATTCAATTTCAATTTTTAAAACCATTTAAACGTTCACAATTAATGCCAGAAAAATCCGGGTCGATACATTCCTCTCCCTTAAAAGAATTTCGTCCCCGAAATTTCTAAGGTAGAAAGAATGCCCAAACCCATTAACTTATCAAATCCACTTAGCTAAAACTTGCTATTCACTTTCCTAATCTTTTAATCTCAACTAGACAATTAGTTTCAATTCCATTTCCAAAATCCTTTTATTTCAATTCCAATTTGAAATCAATTTGTCGTTAACCAAAATTTTCAAAAAATTTCTAACTCCCAAAGTTTTCGAAAGTTTTTGGCAGATTCTCCTTTGTACAGAGGTGCTTTTGCAATTTTACAAGAGATATAAATATATATACATCGACCCACATGGTCGAAAAACAAAAAAACACAATGTTTCATATTTTCTATCTTTTATTGCGTAGGCGTATCTCTATTTAGCATTTTTAAGCAAGCGGCTTATTTATTTAGCAATTAGCGCAATCAAAATCCAATCAAAAGGCCTTCCGGTACCTATACTTACTCAATTCAAACGTTAAGTGCTATATATAGGAAGTTTATCTACATTTCACTCATTTTTAAATAGATAAAACATGGATTCTATAACAATGCATGTTATATACTTTCATAAGCACATGTGTAAGGTTTCGACACTAATTCAAATAGCTTCCAACTAATTTATATGTCACTTTCATTCAATTAGAATAGTTTATTATTCAATTGCTTATACTCAATTCACTTTTAAACAAAACGAACTCATATTCATTTCAATTGATTCCAAAATCAATCCTATTTTCTTACATTAAGTCATAGAACTTTATATAACCTTGTTTGCGTCAAACGATAATTATTTCTATGCAATTTCGTAGATATTTATCCAAATAAACAATCACTTAAGCTTATACTCATCTTAAATTGATTCCAATACAATTCATACTAATTTCATTTCCATTCTAACTTACTCACAACCATACATTGTATTTTATTTCGTATTTTCATAGGTTTCATTCAAAACCATTTTATTTAGCTCGACATAACCATTCCACGCTTTACTTAAGTTATTTCAATTCCATAATAATTCTATTTTCTCTTGCACCAATTCTCTTTCTATTTTAATTTGATTCTTATCCAATCAAAGTCCAATCCATTTTACTAATTTTAATTCAATTAGTACATTCATTCAATCCATTATAAATTCTAATTCACATACACAATTCATTTCTGAATCTATTTATTTAATTACAAGTCCATTTCCAATTTTATTTCCACACTCTTGAATTTTATTTGCAAATCCAAACCGCTTCTATTTTAATCCAATGCTGTTCATTTTTACAACATCTCCACTTATTTTTAATTCATTACCAATCCAAGTCGGATTTTATTTGTAACTCGAGTTTAATTTCCAAACTTCATTAATAACTTCCAATTCAACTTTTATTTAACCAATTTGGTTCCATTTCCATATTTCATTAACTAATTAATTATCCAATTAGTTCACTTCCAAATTATAATTAAATATTTGACTTTTATTACAAAAATCACTTTAACCATTTTACTTGAGTTCAATTAAATTTATGGTTCAAGTTTGGATTTCTATTTCACTTTCCAAAATAACGAACAAATTTTATTTTGGTTTTTATTTTCACTTTTCAAATTCTTATAAGTCACACACTTATATATATCTTTTATTTTTAACCCAAGATTATACCTTTATTAAGCCAAGTTTACTTTTATTCCAAGCATTTCAATTCTTTTGGTAAGCTGTTAAGTTTATTTATTCAAATTCAATTTTACTATTCTTTTGAGTTTACATAATTTATTTGAATTTTATTAAGTAAGAACTTAATTTCATTTAATATCATCCACAATTTAATTTCATTTCAGTTCTACTTCAACTTAATTCAAATACAACTAGATTTTATTCAAATCCAAATCAATATCAAACTTAGCTTAAGTTTATTTCAATTAAATTTTAATTTTAATTCCCAATCCAAATTTAATTTTTTTTTCCAATCACATCCAAAATTTATCCATTTTAATCCATCTAACTAATCTACTTCACTAATTAATTTCTTTCAAATCATCACTAATTTAAATTTAAAAATTTAATTTTTCTTCTACTAAACCCAAGTTAAATTTCATTTTTACCTCCTCGTTTTAAAATTTGATTCAAACCCTATATTAGTTATGTAAACTATTTCAAATTTATAATCTCATTTGACTATAATATTACCATCCAAACACTTCAATTATATATAAAAAAATTCAGAAAATTATTTCCTTTTTATATCAAAATATATTTTGAGTAAAATTATTTCATTCACTCATTTCAAAACAATATTGTGTCGGCTTATCGTGTTCAAATGTTTATAAACTCCTATCGGAAAAGTGGCATCCCCTTACTCGACAAGAATTTATATACCATACAACCAGTAAGTCAACACAATATTAAAACATTTTATATTCACTAACAAATACGCGTTCATATTTACTATTACGCTCAAACTCATTCTAGAGTATTACCGACTCTATCTCTAATGAGTAATCCCCACCAGAGCCAAGGTTCTCGCTTAACCTTTAGTTTTGATACTAAGTGTGACAGCTCGCAAATCCATACCCCTTTGAACTAGCAATATTCCACAACAATACAACTCAAAGTGGAATAGAAGTACGAGTCTTCAGGGTTAAAGAAGAAAGAGGTAGAGAAGAAAATAAAATCAACATCAGAATCTCACATTCGCAGCGGAACAAAATACAAGATATAATAACAGCTTTTAACAAAGAAACCTATACTGTTATATACTTACAAGCATCAGAATACATTGAGCAACCGACAATCTAGACAATTTAATAGCTTGTCCTTACAAGGCGGAATAATAATCAAATACGGAAGTACGCTCTGCCATCCAGCTCATCTTTTGAGCTTCTTAGGTTTTTAACCTGAATCTGTACATCTTGGTCTGACCCGAGCATCATAATAAAACAACACCCGAGTCAGTCTGGAAAACCAGCGTGAGAAAACCATACTCAATTGGATTATTAAAGTTTTGAAAAGCCTTTGAAACAAAGGTATCTCGTAAGACCACGCCACAAATAAATATGCCAAGTTTTAACCTTGCGATAACCAAAAAATATTTATCAAATTAGTTTGATATTATAATAGTGTCTATAGAAAGTAAAATAGAATCTAGCTGAAATGCTTGCATCTCACGTTCCAGCATAGTTGGGCACAATCAAAACCGTATAGGTGCTTATTGGAGATTGGATTACATATAATGGCAGGGCTACTGGGGTATCGTCCATCACAGTACCTGGTCTAGATCAGAGTACCAAGGATCACTCCCAACCCCCTGCAACAGAAGACCGGAGCTATCCCTTACTGGATAATCTGAATAAGATCACCCCGTGGTTGGAGTAACAACCGCCCATTAAGCCGAAATAAAAGGGACCTCTAGACAGGGGAAGTCTTACCTTACTTGGTTGCTAGCCACTTAGCCTTGTTGTACCTCCCCTGTTTTAGCCATCCCGGTTGATGAGACTTGAGGCTATGTGTTACCTTTTAGAAACGATTCTCACTTAGAACGTTCATCGTCCTCCTGACAATATTCCGATAGCATTCGTCCATACAAGTTGCCCTGGGTCTGGATAAAGCGAATCACAGTCTTCATCTTCTTCACGGTCTTCATTTGTAAATGTTCAAACCGGATCGAAGTGTTTTCGGATAATTAAATCTGATTCCACTTCGAGGGGGATATCGCGGTATAAAGGGTCATCCGCTATTATGAAGGTCGTATAGGGTCTCATCCGCTATATAATGCGGGAATATCAATCACTCCAATATATATGTATACTATTATATATAAATAACATCCAACAGGTATTATTTAATTCATCCAAGCACATCCAATAATTTAAATTTATTCATTTAAATTAAACTAGGCAATCCAAATGAGTGAGAAGATCTCACCTTTATTTTTTGTTTGCAATCCACTTCCATCTCGGCTCGGTTTCACCGTGATTTTAGACCTTGTATAACATTATACGGTTTATTAATATTTGAGATAATCGAATAATTAATTTCCTTTTTAATAAATTTAATTAGCTAACAATTTAATTCTAACTAAATAAATCTTCCTTTTAAAAATCTTTTAGCAACTAAAATAAATTAAATAAGCAAATTAATCACCAAATCTATTATTTTAAAATAAACTTAGCAATTGAAATATGTCTATGTATATTTATCTTTCTTTGAAACTGCATATATATTAAGGTATTTTCCAAAATCTATAATAATTTTTATTTTACCAATACATATTAAAATTCGTATGTGTATTTATATAGATATATTTATTTTATTTTTCTGTAAAAATAAAAGGGACCTCTAGACAGGGGAAGTCTTACCTTACTTGGTTGCTAGCCACTTAGCCTTGTTGTACCTCCCCTATTTTAACCATCCCGGTTGATGAGACTTGAGGCTATGTGTTACCTTTTAGAAACGATTCTCACTTAGAACGTTTATCGTCCTCCTGACAATATTCCGATAGCATTCGTCCATACAAGTTGCCCTGGGTCTGGACAAAGCGAATCACAGTCTTCATCTTCTTCACGGTCTTCATTTGTAAATGTTCAAACCGGATCGAAGTGTTTTCGGATAATTAAATCTGATTCCACTTCGAGGGGGATATCGCGGTATAAAGGGTCATCCGCTATTATGAAGGTCGTATAGGGTCTCATCCGCTATATGATGCGGGAATATCAATCACTCCAATATATATGTATACTATTATATATAAATAACATCCAACAGGTATTATTTAATTCATCCAAGCACATCCAATAATTTAAATTTATTCATTTAAATTAAACTAGGCAATCCAAATGAGTGAGAAGATCTCACCTTTATTTTTTGTTTGCAATCCACTTCCATCTCGGCTCGGTTTCACCGTGATTTTAGACTTCACGGTCTTCATTTGTAAATGTTCAAACTGGATCGAAGTGTTTTCGGATAATTAAATCTGATTCCACTTCGAGGAGGATATCGCGGTATAAAGGGTCATCCGCTATTATGAAGGTCATATAGGGTCTCATCCGCTATATAATGCGGGAATATCAATCACTCCAATATATATGTATACTATTATATATAAATAACATCCAACAGGTATTATTTAATTCATCCAAGCACATCCAATAATTTAAATTTATTCATTTAAATTAAACTAGGCAATCCAAATGAGTGAGAAGATCTCACCTTTATTTTTTGTTTGCAATCCACTTCCATCTCGGCTCGGTTTCACCGTGATTTTAGACCGTGTATAACATTATACGGTTTATTAATATTCGAGATAATCGAACAATCAATTTCCTTTTTAATAAATTTAATTAGCTAACAATTTAATTCTAACTAAATAAATCTTCCTTTTAAAAATCTTTTGGCAACTAAAATAAATTAAATAAGCAAATTAATCACCAAATCTATTATTTTAAAATAAACTTAGCAATTGAAATATGTCTATGTATATTTATCTTACTTTGAAACTGCATATATGTTAAGGTATTTTCCAAAATCTATAATAATTTTTATTTTACCAATACATATTAAAATTCGTATGTGTATTTATATAGATATATTTATTTTATTTTTCTGTAAAAATAAAATAGAATTTCCTTTATTGAAATTTTTTTTCTCTTTCAGTATATATATATATTTATATTAAATTAAATTAAATTAAATTAAAATCGACTATGCCTAAACACCATCGCAGCCTCGCCACCATCCTTCCATTGAGCTCAACTCGCGACCGACATCCACGCGACCACCCCCAGGCTTCCATTTCTCTGTTGCAGCCTCGACGAACTTTACTGCTGCAGCAAACCACCTTGGTGTAGACCGCGCCTCGTGCGAAACCCTAGCTCCAATCGAACGCCTCCCCAAAACTCCACGTCCCTCCGCCTCGCCTTGCTACATGAGAGTCAGCGCCACCTGAACAACACGCCTCACTTAAAACCACTTCGATCATCGCAGTTCGCCCCAAATCGATGAGCGATGCTCGAGAATGAGCCCTTCAAGTCGCGTACGCTAGTCTCCCTTTTTATTTCGTGATCGATTTGCCCTTTTTTATATAACAAACGAAGTAGATTTCGTTTCGAATTTGAAGAGAGAGGAAAGGAGGATTCAGCATTTAAACGAAGGAAATTCGAATCCTGGAGAGGAAAAGAAACCGAAATTGAGAGAAGGAATTTTGCTCAGCCATTACTATTTCTTTTGCGAATTCGATTTGAGAACGGGGGAAAAAAAAGAAATGAACGCGATTTAAAAACTAGAAGAACTGCTTGCTTTAGAAGATAGTCGGGTTTGAAAAGATTTTGCATAGAGGGAAAAGATGAATGTGATTTCTTGCGTGTTGAATGCCTGCTACAGAGAAGGCAAAAAGTTGTGATGGTGAAAGGAAGCAGGTTGTTGAAGGAATCTCGGCTGGATTAGGGTATATATATATATATATATATATATATATATATTAATTAAATTCAAATTCAAATTGCCTCGATAAACGCGACACGAAATTTTGACCTCCTATCGAGGCGTGACACTAGGCGTTCATAATGTTATACCCTTATTCCAAGTATAATAGAAAAGGTTTCGAGTCCTAATTCGATCGTACGGAGAATATAGCCTTTTGGACCTAGTTATTATATTAAATCTCGATATAAATCAACGCGTTTATACACGGTATGATCACACGATAACTTCAAATGCTACGAAAATTGAAATGTAATAATACAATAGTACGGATCCAATCAAATTGGTTTCGTCGAAATCCGAGATTGTGCCTCGGAAGGCTATTTTTAAATGTCGATTTAAATGATATTTTTTTAAAATTGAACAAAACATTTCCAAATTCAATTTAAAAGTTGATTGTCTTTAGTATCATTAATATGAATTTTACAAGCCTTTTAATTATTTTTAATAAGCTTAAACCTCCACATTCACTATTTTACCCAATATTTCAATTATTACTTTAATGTTTAAATTATTCAACAAACTGCTATTTTTAAATTCGTAATCTATTTTATTAAATAAATCCAAGCTTTCCATATTCAAAACCAATTTATAATTCAATTTCAATTTTTAAAACCATTTAAACGTTCACAATTAATGCTAGAAAAATCCAAGTCGTTATGGTAAACATAATAAATAATAATAGTACTAAATCTTCATTTTCGTCCTTTAGAAAAGCAGTCTTCAATACACTGTAAAGCTCAGACTGACCCAAGCGAATTGAAAAGACAAAACACTTGAGTCGGAACTCAAAGATCTTATATAAGTCAAATCAACAATAAATAAAGATGAGTGTAATGGCTTCGAAGATGTTTACGAGATTTGACATCTCCTATCCAGTGTCTAATGTGCGTGCGATAACTTAAGAGATGTTGGGATTTCCATCTCCCAAGGATCCGTTAAACTATCTACATACATAGTATAATACGCTATTATAATATGTCTATAGTAAGGTATAGTATTAAAATAGCATTAAGACGTTACATATATCCCTCTTAACACATTTTTATATATTTCTACAGTATATACAGTACCGTAACTCCTCCGTAAACTAGAGGGATATCAGAGGGCACTCCATAGGTACGGTACAAACCAAAATCATAATAAGCGTGAAAATTCATGTGACATGGCACGCGAGGCAATGCAAGGGTAGGATCTACCGTTTGCACTCTCGGACTGGTGGTAACGCATTACAGCAACTACCGCCCACCTCGGAACACAGTCCCATAGTCAAAATCGAGGGATGGCCACCAAATCAATCACAAAGTCATAATATGGTATCGAAGAAATGCACCTGATAGGAGGAGTGACCTTACTTGGCCCGGTATAGCTCCTGTTTTAGCCACATCAAGCCGACTCATGGGCGTCAGGGCTACGTAAATACCTAATACAGAATCGTTCTACAAACTATCATACTTTATTTTGAAATATCCACCACGTACACAGTTGTTGAAGTGATTTTTCGTATTGGCAGAGAGTATGAAAACATCCGATCTTGGTCACTTTAACACTAAACGCTTATTTCACATGGGATGGTTCTTTACATTTCAAAAGTCAATTCATAATTGATATCAAAATAACATATTCGATTCAAACATATCACTTTTGAAATCATATTCACTTTTGAAATCATATCAACAAAATAGATTAAATCTCATTTCAAAATCATTATATTCAATCAAGTATGTCATTTCACCAGAAAATATCATTTAAATCCCAACTTAGGTTATAGCATCATTTAACCAGATTCGCTTTTAAATCAAGGGTTTAAATATAGCAGTCTAACCTTACACCGTTTTATTTTTAGAAAATAGTTTAGATAGTTTTAAAATAGTTTAAATGGTTCTTATAGTTTAAAGTAGTTAAAATAGTTTAAAATACTTTAAAATAGTTTAAAAATAGATTAAAATTGTTTAGGTGGATTTAAGATAGTTTAAATACATTTAAAATAAATTAAATATATTTAAAATCGATTAAATATATTTAAAATAAATTGAAATGGGTTGATTAGCTTAAAATAGGTTAAAATAAATTAAATTACATTAAGATAAATTAAAATAGTTTAAATTGATTAAAATAGTTTAAAATAGATTAAATTACTTTAATGGTTTGAAAAACTTAAAAATCAGGATTTTTAAAATAATAAATCTTTGAACAGTATATATTAAAATAATTAAGTTTGAAATTGATATCAAAATAAATTATTTCTGCCTTTTCAACAAATCTGGACCATATCCAGATTTTAAATCACTAACTCAAATTTAAACTTTCATTTCAATTTTCATTAAACCATCTCAATTTATATTGATTATAAATCCACGGTTGAACTACAATTCTATACCACTTCAATTTCGTAGATTTCAAAGTTTAAATCTTTAAACATTTCCAATAACTCCATTTCGATAAATTTCAGTTATATTTCAGATTCATCTTTGAAATTTCCATTTTTATTCTTTTAAACAATTCATTAAACCAACTCTAATTTCAATATTTAAAGCTTAGATTTCGAAAATAATTCAATGTTTACAAGTAAAATTTTATTTCAAAATATCGTTTAACTAAATTCATATTTTAAGGATTTAAAATCATTTAACTTAACATATCCGGTGTGTGTGCATAATTTTATATCCTACGGTCAAGTGATATTGATATTTATCATCTCAATCTAGGAATATATTTTTTAATTTATTGGTATATATCATTTCGACCCGCAATCTCAAATTTAATTTCGAACCCATGAAATAGCTCAAGTCTATCATTTCAACCCATAACGATTTCTCTCTAATCTATCAGATCGTTCGGGTATGTATCATTTCAACCTACAAGAAACTTTCAGTGTTATAACAATATAAAAATACAACATCCAGTCATCCAATATCAACAATCAAACATCCATCACAATCATCATCCAAATCTACCAATAAATAACAATAATTTACTGATTATCAATAACAAGTATTAACTGGAAATTTTAAAATTCAATATTAAATCAAATGGCATTAAATTCAATAAAAATCATATTTAACTGGAATGATAATTTAAATAAACCAAAAATCAACCAATCGATTTCTAATCACATCATAAATTTAATTTAACTAACATAAGATAATTTAGTAGTTGTGGGTGGGTTAAAACACTCACCTTTGATTTCAAATCGATTTAAGATCCAAATAAACGTCCAAAATTAAATCCAAATAGACGTCCAAATTGAACAGCATTAGAATTCATCCAAACTAGTTCCATAATGACCAGAATTTCGATATGATTACAGTGGAGCAAACTGCGCGTAAATCCTACCTCGTGTGTAAAAGTTATGGGTATTAGAATATATAAATTTCAAATTAAATAAAAATAAAATAAAATAGAAACTAAGCCACATCATCACCTGATACTCATGCAACCCTAATCTCAAATCTCGTATGTGATGACTGGAACTTGGCCGCCACCTTAGAAAGATCTTTCCACACCGCTGTTGACCATCGCGGCCACGACCACCCACCAGAAAAGCCGCCGACCTCTCCCCCAAGCACCCACGACCCGTGACGTCATCGATCGCGACCAGAAAAGAAACAACCGCCACCGAACATTGCTAAGCCTACTGCAATTTCACATTGATCCGACTGATGATAAGACAAGCGACCTACTCTGATGGACTGCCCACGTGAATCACTACAACATTGTATCCTCGTATCGATGATTCGTCGCCGATCATCAACCACCAAAACAGATGGCTAAGAATGCTTTGGCCAATTCCGGACAAACAAAACCCGATTGTAGAAACAAATAGCAGACTTAGGTTTCACTCGTTGAGGGCTTCGAATCGATATATAATATGATAGGATTTTGAGAAGTTTTATTTTCAATTTGAATTTGAAATTGAATTGGAGTTTGGATCAGCAGCCATTGGAAGGAAGAAGAAGTAGATAGGTGGAACAGTACGTACAAAGATAAAAAATAAATAAAAAAGCCTGCTAGGATTTAGAAAGATCTACTTATATGGACATGGTCTGATAAGGAAAAAATGAACATATCGAATTGATTTAAAACAACAACGACGACCCAAAAACCCCGTTCCTCTTCAGGAACGAAAGCAGATCATACTATATACCAAAATATATGTTTTCGGTATTTTTAAACTTAATAGAATAGGTTTCAAGTCCTAATTCGATTCTATGAAGAAGTTAGGTTTTAAAACCAACTTATTTCAAATTGAATTCATTAAATTGAGTTCTACGCTTTTCAAGCTTGTAAGATCAAACAACAAGTCCGATCGCTACGAAACTTGAAATCCTACGATAATTCACCATTACGGATCCGATGAAACAGGTTTCTTCGAAATCCAAAACAGTGGCCAAAATGGCTAATTTCACGTTAATTAAATAAATAAATTTAATCTACTTTTAATTTCAAATTTAATAACTGACAATTTTTTTCATTTGTAATTACACGGAAATTAATAACCTTTTAAAACAAGTTCTCGTGTCAAATTCAATTATTAATACTGCTCTAATTACAGCATTCAAATTACCATTGCAATAGGTTCATTAATTGTAATTTAAGATCCAACAAATTTATTTATTTTGATTTCAATCTTATTATTCAATCAATCATTTACTTTATGGACATAGTTAACATTGGTTTACATCTTATTACATAAATACTCTACAGTTACCATCTCAATTTATATTAAATGCAATAATTAACTACAATAATTTTAGTTGATTTCCAAATCAATTTCGACAGATAAATAAATGAAATGGTAATAAACAAATTATTATACTTACAATTTCAAACCCATTCCTATGTTTATTGTTAACAACAAACTAATAAATTCACAAACTGAATTATTCTATATTAACCAATTTCAATTAATTACATATTATTTCATCAATTAATATAACATGTAATTTATTTTCTTATTTACAATTTATGACCAATTATAACTTTTCAATCATTTTAATAAATTGGGATTACATTAAAATAGTGATCAACTGCCTTAAATTAACATCATTAAATTTCATTCTAATTATTTTTCTCATTATTAAATCTCAAATTTTTAATTTTTCTCAACATTAAATTCAAAATCCTATTTAAAATAAAATTTTAATTATCAAAAATTACGGGTCGTTACATTATAAATATTTATTGATTGTTTGGATGTTAGTTTAAATTGTTTGATTGCGTGTTTGGTTGAATTTCCGTTTGGAAAATTGATGGCATCTTAATTTGATCATTATAAACCCATATGATTATCTATATATTGTCGATAACCATTGTTTTGTAGGGAAAATCTATGGAAAGCCCAAAGGGGTTTCTTGACCATAAATTATTTATTTACATCATTATGTTGTAATATTAATGGTTAATTAAAGTAAAACCCTGATATTAAATTTAATAGATTAAATGTCATTATAGCGATATTTGCTACATCGTAATTATTCAGTTTCATCCCCAAACCCCTATCGTATGAACTTGAACTTGTGTTTCCACTAAAAAGAATATTGAAATGTATTAATCGTTGTGATTAATGATAATTTAAATTAATTGATCTTTTAAATTAATTAATTTGAGATTAACTAACCAATTTAATAAATAATGATTAAAAAATGGTTTATCTTTAGATTTAATTAATCATTTTTGCTAATGATGTTTTATACATAATTAATCGTTTTAACTAATGATTATTTGAGTTTAATTAATATTCTTAATTAAGGATAATTGGTTTAATTAATTCATTGAACTTAAATAATTATTTTAACTAATGATAATGGGATTAAATTAATTATTTCAATTAATGGTAATTGAAAATAAAAATCATCTTAATTAATGATATTTAAAAGTAATTAACCATAAATAATGATATTTGAATTTAATTAATTTTTTGAATTTTAATTAATTATTTAAACTGATGATTTTTAGAATTTAGTTAAATCATATTAATTGATGATGTTCTATAATTAAATAAATCATTTTAGCAAATGATGTTTTAATTAATGGTTTTAGCTAATGGAGTTTGAATTTAATTAATCCAATTAGTTTATGATCATTTTAAACTTCATTATTTGTTTCAATTAATGGAATTTAAAATTACTTATCATTTTAATTAATGATGTTTGAGATTACTTATTCATTTAATTAATAACAATTTGAATTTAACAAATCCTTTTAATTAATTGATTTAATACAAATGGTTAAAGTAAATTAACCAATATAGTAAAAATTGCTTAGATTAAACTGATTTAATGAAGATTTTAAAGTTAATCTACCAATGTTATAAAAGTGATTGAAAATAATTATCTATTTTATTATAGATAATGAATTGTTTATTTAAAGGGATTTTAAATGTAATTAATTATCTTTCGGGATAATTAATGTTGTTTCTAAAGTATAAAAAGGAATTGGAACTCGATTATTGGAATGATAAGTTGGATAGTCTCCTGGGTGTTCGGTCTGATGTGGGTTTAGGCATTTGGGGTCGTACACTTGGAAAAATTATTCTCTTAACGTTTTAACAATCTGGAACTAATTCTAAATGTGTTTTACCAATACAAAAATCAAGCCAAAAAGTTCGGTTCGTTTTTAGAAAGAAAAAGGTTGATTCATTTATGAAAATGAATTATCTCTATAAAGAGAATCACTTATATGGAAATGATTTATGTGTATAATTAGCACTAAACATCGAAGAAGTAGATTTGTCGCTATTTCAAAAATTAAGAATAATCGTTTGATGTGACTTTGAGGTAACACTACCTTGACTTGTCCGATATTATTGTTAACCAAGAAATAGTACAAGCTTGAATTCAATGAGTGGTGATAAGTATACAAGACTAAATTTCCATATACGATCGTTTTATATCCTCGATAGTTGGTATCTCAGCTATCGATTATTTTAACCGCTTTATTTTCATCACTCTAAGATGATGTGTCGCTCATTTTAGCTTTGTTATCCTGTGTCAGAAGTGACTAAACCTAAAGAGCGAGTGGTGGCTAAGCTATGTGGGGTTGTTCCCATTAGGGTATTTTCACATCCACTCTGATTGAATTCGGTATTGCGCATTGAGATATGAAGTATTTGGATTTTCAGTAACAATTGGCAGGGTCCGGGTTGGATGTTTCAGAGAGCCATCAGAGTTCTTAAGTACATTTCTAGAGGCATACTTTCGATAAGGAGGCACAGCCTCCTAGTCATTTGTTGGAAATTTCCTTTTCTTATTCGATTAAAAAACCTTGAATCTGTTTTAGCTTTAAATTGCCATGAGTATAGCCAACTCCTCATCACGGTATTTAAATGTTAGTCCATTCTATCAAGTTTGGACTATTACTTTATTTATCCCATTCTATCGAGTTTGGATTGTTACCTTATCTAGTCCATTCTATCAAGTTGGATTGTTTTCCTTGTTCTATCTATTCTATCCAATTTGGACTTTACTTAGTTTATTTCCATTTTTCAAGTTTGGTTTAATTTATTTATTCCCAATCATATTTGGATTTGTTTTTTGATATTTATTTCTGCTCTTGCCTATATGGATGTTATTCTTGTAAGGTAAAAACCCATTCCGCGTTAGCGGCGTGGTCTCACAGAATTTTTATATATGTTCCCCATTATTCAAGTTATCTTATACTAGTATTTTCAGACTAATCCGGGTGTTATTTATTTATAATTCTCGTGTCAGACCGATTTTTTCCCAGATTGGCTTTGTATTATGGAAATCACGGAGGGGAGCTGAAGATTCACTTGTCGTAGTATTTTATTTTCCGTTGTATTATATAGTATACCTACCGACAATTGTAAGGTCTGGATTTTATAATTGTCTAGCTGGCAAGGTTTGTTTTTAACTCTAATATACTATGTATGTTTGGAGTGGCAGTTTCTACTTTCCTTATTATATTATATGTTGTCGATTCCATTGTGAGATTATGTTTTTCTCTGTTCTCCGCTCTTTTCCTTTTATTTACCCTGATAATCTGCCCTTTTTTCAATTGAATACACAACATTTGAACACAATGGTATTGTTTAGTGTCGACTTTCGATGGTCAAAAAGGCGGATCGTTACATTTGGTATCGAGCGCAAGGTTAAGAGAGAACATTGGCTTTGGTAGGATTTGGCTCATTAGAGATAGTGTAAGCGACACCTTAGAATGAGTTTGAGAGTTTCATATATATGAGAGTGTATTTGTTAATGTTGTAAAAACATACTTATGTTAATTGGTTTATAGAGAGGGATTTCTAAACACTCGATCATGACCAATGGACATGGTATTGAATTTTTGAAAATTTGGCAAATTAAATATTTTACGTAGGATTATATTTTATATATATAAAGGAATAATTTTCAAACTCTATATAGTTATATAGTGTGTTGGTTTAAATATGATCATATTTATTTATTATCACTATTGTTTGTTCAGTTTTGCTTAACTTAAATGAAAAGCATAGACTTTTGGGTGTAGATTGTAAAATTATGCTCGATTTATTTAGGCGCATTCATTGCTTGATTTAAAATGAACGCTACATAAGTTAATTTTCACAATTTGACTACAAGGTATTTGAAGAATATGATTAAATTAAGAATTCGTCGTTTAATAATGGTGAGTTAAGAATTAAGCTTTATAAAAAGTTATAATATAATCTTAATAGTGGAATAATATACTTAGAGAATAAATTTTAAGGATAATTCTATTATAATAAAGAAGGACCATTATAGTATGAAATAATTTTTATATAAAGGAAGTTTTATATAAATTTAGTTTATAAAACATGTTTTTAAATTAATTTAAGATCTAAATCCTAGAATTTTTGAAAATAATTTCAAAGGAATTTTTTAGAAATGAAATAGCTATACTTTTGAAAATGTTTAAGGTAAAAATATATTGAGAAGTAAAATTTTAAATGGAATGCATTTCTTTGGGATAATTAGGAGGAAATTGTTTCGATTAGTTTTGTGATAATCTGAATAATATTCTAAGTGACGATCAGATGTTTTCTTAGGTAAACTTGTGGAAAACTTAGTAAATTATTCTCATTATCATTGTGCGATCGAAACGAGTTCAAATCCGAATGAACACAAAGTGAGTTTTAATAAATAAATTATTTGAAGTTATTATATATAAAAATATATAAAGTATGATTTCAAAGGTTTTTAAAAACGAAATCGGCCATCTAATTTTTAAGTTCCCTCAAACGGGAATTGTTTTCCAAAACAAAAGATATTAGTAATAAGAGACTGTTATAATAAACGGGGGTTTTCCTTTAGATAAGATGGGGAAATTTCAACACAAGTAAATTGAGTTAAATTATAAGATTTTGTTAAATGTTGTTTTATTAAAACCATATAGTTATTAAAGAAAGTTATAAGTAGTTTAAACTATTTGTTGATTGGGTCGATCCATAAATATAATTCGTTTTAACACTCTAAGTTAAAAAGGTTAATAGGTTGACTCAATTTTAAGAAACCATAATTTGATTTGATCTACATCAAGATTTTTGAAAAAGTAAATAAAATTTGTATGTGCTCTCAGGATATAGAAGAGTATTATACAAGTAAATGAAGTGAAATAAGTTATTACTTGATGTTTCATAAAAAAATGACTTAGTAAAATATTCTTAAAACTTGGATGAGATTTTATGAAATAATTCATAAATAATTATAGTATTGAATAAATACTAAGTGAAAATATAAGTTAAGAAAATAAGAAAAACAATAATTTAAAGTAATTAAGAAAAATAAAAAATTATAGAGTATAACTTTCAATTTTGTCTGAGTTAGTTTGGATAATCTTCTAAGCAATAACAAAAGGCTAATGAGCAAATAGGCACGCTGAGATAATTATCTATATTTTTGGACAATAAAGAAAGTTTTGAAGCTAAGTAAAAATTTGTTTGTTTGTCATTTGACATTTTGAACAATGTTAAGTAATAAGTTTTCGCTTATAGAATTTAATTGGTCGTTGTGCATTAGTTTATTCCCTCACGGATTTTGATTGATTGATTTAATTTGGTATAATTGAATTGATTGGCAGTGTGATTTCATATACGATTTTCTATAAAGTTTAAATTTATAGACAAAGGATTCTAAATTGTTTTATTAAGACATAAATCCCGGTGATTTTGAAAACAAAAGAGATTTTTGAAGATTCGTAGAAAGGAATGATATTTATTCACACTAGTCAATGCTTTTGGAGGAACCGAAATACCACTGGACGCTCCATGTTGTTTTGATTTTAGAGTTTCACCATTATTTATTTGGAGCGATCCCCATCTTGTCATTTTGATTTTGAGCATTGATTTTTCTCTTATGATAAATTTGAAAATAAATTTTTGATTGAAAAATTCGGGTATTTAGAACTAAATTTGTTATCTAAAAATAATTGGATGCATAACATCTATTGTAGAATATTCGCTTGTTTGTTGCATATGATTAAGATATGGTTGTTAGTTACATGTAGATTTATATCATGTTAATTTTTACATATAGAATTACACCACGTTGCTTTTGTCAACCTAGTTTTTCTTTTAGATTTCATAAGTACATGCATGTGAGAGATTTCAATTTGATCTCGTACACCTGCATTTGCATAGAAGATAATAAAATGCTTGCCAAAATATAAATCAAACGCAAAAAGGTACGTAATAAATTCAAAAAATTTAAATTGGTTGACGATTTTATGCCCCAAATATGGGAAACCGCTTGGCTTTTGTTTTCTTTTTATTTGTTTGGATCCCACTGAGGCTATTTGTAGATGTACCAATACATCCACGCAAAGGAGACGCTGGTGAAATTTTTCGAAAATTTAAGAGTTTGAGAATTTTTAAGAATTTTGAAAAAATGTTGATAACTAAAATTTGACTTTCAAGTTATAACTTGGAATGAATGAAAGAAAAGAATTAGTTAGTATATGTAAATGAATTTAAAGGACGTGTAAATTTTTGAATCGATTCCAACTAATTTGTTTTGAAAAGTTAATAAGTTATATAACTCATTCTAATTAAAAGTTCTAAACTTAAGGGTTTGGAAATATTTTCTACCTTAGGAATTTCGGCGACGAAATTCATTTAAGGGGGAGAATGTAATAACCCAAAATTCTGGTCATTTGATTCTAAATGTTTAATTTATTTTAAATATTTAAGTAATTGAATTTTGGAATTTAATAATTTATAATTCAAATAGAAGGAATAATTAAATATTAGAATTGTGAACTAAATGTTAATTAAATGGATTTAATAATTTTATCAAACTGACCGTTAGGGAGGTTTTCTTACTGTCACTGGCCAAAATCAATCTTGTCTCATCGCGGTTTCTCTAAACTTCCTCCTTTTATTTCGCGCATCAAAGATTCCAAATTCAAATCTATTATGTTTTTCAAATTCTAAAATTTCAATTTCAAATCGACAATTTTGAATGGTTTAATTAATATTTAAATTTTGAATTCACATTTTTAGATTCAAATCTCAATTTATTCTTTTCCAACATATTATCACTTAATGTTTAAGTAATATTAATAAAAAATTTAAATGCATATTTGTTATCAAAGTTATACAATCGAACGGTCGATTTCTCCACCGTTGTGCGGTTATATTAGTTAAACTCCTTTTAACCAAAGAATAATATTGGTGAATTCAATTTATAAATTTGTTTACAAATATAGATAGACTGGATAAATATTTATAAGTAAAAATATTAAATCTGTGAAATTGTCGTTTCGGGGCACAGTCTTGGATTTCGTCGAAACTAGTTTTATTGGATCCGTAATACTGAATTATGTTATGCCATTAATTTCATGGCGATCAAATGAACCGTTTTGCCGTACGAGACCGAAATGCGTTGAAATTAATATCGAAAATTTAATATAATAATTGGGTTTAAAAAGTTACCTTTTGCATACGATTGAATTAAGTCTCGAAATAAGTTCCATTGCGCTTGAAATAGGGGTATAACATATAGAACGCCGGGTGGTACACCTTGTTTGGAGTTTGAAATTTTTGGGTTTGTTTTATTGAAATTTTTAGAAAAACAATAATAATAAAATAAACGTGGGTCAACATAGGCCAACAGTTAACATCAGCCCACGAACATTTTCCTTATTTCCTGCATTGTTCCCTCTGCCTTTGTCCTTGTTTCAGTAAACAACGGAGGCTTCTTCTTTTCAAATTCAAGAATTCAAAAACCAATAACTAAAATACTCGTCTAAAAATCATGAAATGATTTTAAAAAATCTTATTTTAGCTATAACTTCCATCCAATACCCGAGTTGTTGCTCGCGATCTTGTTCGGGCCATTTACCTTTTTTTGGCGTGAACTATAGTTGGTTTTCGTAGCAATTTCACGCGCCGATTCATCGAATGGAGTTTTGTTTTGGGTTTCTCGCATCGAAGGGCTTCAGAGCCATGAAGATTGGAGGGTACAATGCGTTTTGGGGGGTGTGACCTATAGGTCATTGGCATATCAAGAAGTGGGCCGCATTTATAATGGTGGCTCTGGAGTTATAATCCTGGGTATAGGCAAGTGGAGATTTCGGAGAGGAGGCAATCGACGAAGTTGAATTGTCGTTTAATGGAGCGACGCTTCGTATCAGTGCGTGCACGACCATGGGATTTTGGGTTCATGTTGTACTGTGCAAGCACATTTTTGGATTTGGGGGAAAGAGGAAGAAAGGAAGGAGAGGGGTATATTTGTAATTTATTTAAAGTTGTTTACTTTAATTTTAAATTATCGTTAGCTTATAAAATTCGTATCTCCTTCCTACAAGGTCGGATTCGAACGCCGTTTTTCGCATTGGATTCATGTCATCGAGATTTTGCAATGGAGTTGGTTTGATTGGATTTGGAGCAAGTAAAAATTTAGGCTAAAATCGGACGGCTGTTCGATTTTAGTCTGAAATTGGGGCATTTTGACAAAAAACGAGAAGCAATGTGAGTTTATCTCACATTAATTTTTATTAGCCATATCAATGATGTTATAAATATTTATTAATTGTTTGGATGTTAGTTAAAAAAAATTGATTGCTTGTTTGGTTGAATTTCCATTTGGAAAATGGATGACATCTTAATTTGATCATTATAAACCCATATGATTATTTATATATTATCGATAACCATTGTTTTCAAGGAAAATCTATGGAGAGAACCAAAGGAGGTTTCTGGACCATAAATTATTTATTTACATCATTATGTTGTAATATTGATGGTTAATTAAAATAAAACCCCGATATTCAATTTAATAGATTAAATGTCGTTATAGCAATATTTGCTACATCGTCATTTATTCATTTCGTCCCCAAAACCCTACCATATGAACTTGAGCTTGTGTTTTCGCTAAAAAGAATGTTGAAATGTATTAATCATTGTGATTAATGATAATTTAAATTAATTAATCTTTTACATTAATTAATTTGAGATTAATTAACTAATTTAATAAATGATGATTAAAAATTGGTTTATCTTTAGATTTAATTAATCATTTTTGCTAATGATGTTTTATACTTAATCAATCGTTTTAACTAATGATTACTTGAGTTTAATTAATTATTTTAATTAAGGATAATGGTGTTCAATTAATTTATTAACTTAATTAATGATGATTGGATTAAATTAATTACTTCAATTAATGATAATTAAAATTAATAATCATCTTAATTAATGATATTTCGAAGTAATTAATCATTTTAAATAATGATATTTGAATTTAATTAATGATTGTTTTTAAATTTAATTAATTAGTTTAACCAATGATTTTAGAATTTAGTTAAATCAACTTAATTGATGATATTCTATAATTAAATAAATCATTTTAATAAATGATGTTTTAATTAATGGTTTTGGCTAATGGAGTTTGAATTTAATTAATTAGATTAATTTATGATTATTTTAAAATTCATTATTTATTTTAATTAATGGAATTCAAAATTACTTATCATTTTATTTAATGATGTTTGAGATTACATATTCATTTAATTTATGACTATTTGAATTTAACAAATCCTTTTAATTAATTAATTTAGTATAGATGATTATATTAAATTAAATAATATAATAAAAATTGCTTCAATAAATTGATTTAAAGTCAGTAAACTGATTTAATGAAGATTTTAAAGTTAATTTACCTATATTACAAAAGTGATTGGAAATAATTATCTATTTTATTATAGATAATGAACTGTTTATTTAAAGGGATTTTAAATGTAATTAATTATCTTTGAAGATAATTAATATTGGTTTTAAGTATAATAAGGAATTGGAACTCGATTATTGGGATGATAAGTTGGATAATCTTTTGGGTGTTCAGTCTGATGTTGGTTTAGGCATTCGGGGTCGCACACTTAGATAATTATTCTCTTAATGTTTTAACAATCTGGAACTAATTCTAAAAGTGTTTTACCAATATGAGAATCAAGCCAAAAAGTTCAGTTCGATTTTAAAAATAAAAAGGTTGATTCGTTTATGGAAATGAAGTATTTTCATAAAGCGAATCACTTATATGGAAACGATTTATTTGTATAATTAGTACTAAACAGCGAAGAAGTAGACTTGTCGCTATTTCGAAAGTTCAGAATAATCGTGTGATATGACTTTGAGGTAAACTACCTTGACTTGCCCGGTATTATTGTTAACTAAGAATTAGTACAAGTTGTGATTCAATGAGTGGCGATAAGTATACAAGACTAAATTTCCATATATGATCATTTTTGTCCTCGATAGTTGGTATCTGAGCTATCGGTTACTTCAGCCACTTTACTTTCATCACTCTAAGTCGATGTGTGTTCATTTGAGCTTTGTTATCCTTTGTCGGAAGTGACTAAAACCAAAGAGGGAGTCTAGGCTAAGCTATATGGGTTTGCTCCCATTAGGGTATTTTCACATCCACTCTAGACTGAATTTGGTGTTGCACATTGAGATGTGAAGTACTCGGATTCTTGGTAACAGTTGGCGGGGTCCAGCTTAGAGGTTTCTGAGAGCCATCAGAGTTCTCAAGTATATTTCTAGAGGTATACTTTTGGTAAGGGGGCGCACCCTCCTAGTCATTTGTTGGAAATTTCCATTCCTTATTTAATTCGAAAACCCAGAATCTGTTTTACCTTTAAATTGCCGTGAGTAGAGCCAACTCCTCATCATGACATTTAAGTGTTTATTTAGTCCATTCTATCGAGTTTGGACTGTTACTTTATTTAGCCCATTCTATCGAGTTTGGACTGTTACCTTATTTAGTCCATTCTATCAACTTGGACTATTTTTCTTGTTCTATCCATTCTGTCCAGATTGGATTTTACTCGGTTTATTTCCATTCTTTCAAGTCTGGTTTAATATTATTTACGCTTAATCATATTTGAATTTTTTCCTGATATTATTTCTCTCTTGCCTATATGGTGTTCTTCTTGTGAGGTATAAACCCGTTTCGTATTAGCAGCGTGGTCTCATAGAATTTTTATATATGTTCCCCATTATTCGAGTTATCTCACGCAGTTATTTCCAAACTGATCTGGGTGCTATTTATTTATAATGCTCGAGTCAGACCGAATAATTTCCTAAGTTGGCTCTGATGTTATGGATATCATGGAGGGGAGCTAAAGATTCACCTGTCTTGGTATTTTATTTTTCGCTATATTATATAATATACCTATCGGCAACTGTAAGGTCGGGATCTTATTACTGTCCAGCTGGTAAGGTTTGCTTTTAACTCTGATATACTCTATATGTTTGGAGTTGCAGTCTATATTGTTCTTGTTATATTATATGTTGTCGATTCTGCTATGAGATTTTATTTTTCTCTGTTCTCTGTTCTTTTCTTTTTATTTACACCGACAATCTGCGCTTTTTTCGACTGAATATGCGAAATTTGAACATAGTGGAGGTGTTGGTGTCAACTTTCGATTGTCAAAAAGGCGACTCGTTACACATCGACCCCCAATGGGATTTGACATGACTATTGGGTTGGTGACAACTTGGATTTTTAGACTTTAGGAGTTAACTACATTTTTTTAGCTATGAAGTAATGTGATGCTCCCAAGTCAAATAAGGTATGAACTGTATTCCCGCAAATAACAGTTGTTCATAGCTTTTCCTTGATCTCTAGGAGGAGGTCTACCTAAGATAAGTATGGCGTAAAATGGCATAAGCTTGCCCACTTTGTCCCTCCTTAGCTACCTTTGGACATCGATTCTTGTAATGTCCCACCCCATGGCAATGATAGCATCTTTGTTTGAACTCCTCCCTCATCAAGCTCATCTTTCAATTCTTAGCAACATGTCCTTCTTCTGACACTTGCAACATGTTATGCTTCCCTTCTTAATCTTCCCTTTAGTCTCTTGTCAGCCTAAAATCTTCCCTTCTTAGCTCCACTTTTATTTTGTGTTGGTCCCACCTTTTTCTTCTCCTCAGTGCCAACGGTCTACGGCAGGGCCATTTCAACTATCATCCCATAAGTGGCGCTCATGGTACTTGGGTCAAGAGTCGCACCCTAAGTGGGGAATTCCAACCTTGAACGAACTTCAAAGCCATCTTCATGGGGGTATCGATCAAGCTCAATCCAAATTTAGCCAATTCCGTAAACTTACTAATATGCTCCTACAACGTGGAGTCTCCTTGCTTAAGTGGTATAAACTTCTCCAATTGCAAATTCATTGTAGCTTTAGACATGAATCACAACTCAAAGTGAATTCTGAATTCAGCCCAAGTGATTCCTTCCTCGGCATTCTCCTCAGCCACTATAGTCCACCAATTTAGGGCCTCTCCATGTCATGCAGCTATCCTCCTTTTGATATGGTCTTCCCATCCAAGCTCCCAAAATATTTGTTCACGGTTGTTAATCCAATCCTTTGTCTCAATGAAACCTTTTGTGATATCCCAAAGATTTCTAGGTAAATAAATAATGTAATAATCATTTAAAACAATATAAGATTTATCATTTTCCCTAGATAAATAAAATTAGTATTAATTTGAACATATATATAGGTAGTTTTTAAAAGAGAATTTGAAGTTGAAATTCAAATATAAACATTTTAAAAATAAATTGAGCTTAAAGTAATATGTATAAATGATTTGTTTTATAACATTCTCTTTAAAAGATTTTATAAAGATATATTAAACTAGTATAATTATTTCTAAATGTATAATTGGAATTTTTATCTTTTTCTATTAAATTATATATTAATTAATAAAGAGATAGTTTAAATATTTATACACTTAAGATAAAATTTTCTAATATAAAACTAAATTAAAATATAATATTAATATATATTAAAAGCCTCTTAATAAAATGAAATTACAAGTGTTAAAAATATATATATATATATAATTACAAATGTAAGTAAAAGAATAATGTTTAAGGACAAGTGTAATTAATTCACTCCCCAATTTAACGAGTGTCCTATTTTTTTTAAAAAAAAAATAGAATAAGTTATATTAACATCTTCATTCCTTTCCTTCATTTTTCTTCTCTGATCTACTTTTTCAAAACTAAAAAAACAAAAGAAACCATCTGAAAACAAAATCAAAACCTGGAAACTGTAAACCAGAGGGAAATTAACTAGTAAACAACTCAAAGATCATTTCCAGATCATCAAGATCAAAGATACAAATCAACAAATGAGTTCCAGTTTTCAGATCATCATCTGGTTCCAAAGAAAAATCAGTTGTTCTCTGTTCTCATAGAATTGTGAGTAAACTGCTACTCTTATTAATGCTTAAACCTGTTTAAAAATGATGCTTGTGATAAATCATTAAAATAGCTTGTGGAAATTTGTTTGCATGATGAAAATATGTCTGTATATAGATAAGTATGCAGGGGTTGAACAAGTATGCTTGTACATATGTTTATAAAACTCTGTTCCTTAATGCAAGCTTTTAAATATGGTTTTTAAAACTTAATTTCTCTTTATGCAAACAATACTAAGCTAGGATTTTAAAAAGGAAATTGATCATGGCAATATAATTTCAGTTTTAAAAAGTTTTTTAGGAGGAAATATTAAGTTAATGATGTGAAAATAAGAAATAACAGTAAAATTCTTTTAAGTCAGAAAATTTAAATGTGTCTTAATTTCTTGTATTGAATATGTAATCTGTTGAAAATTCATGAATTTTGATAACTATATCATAATTTTTAAGTTCGTTGTTAGTGAGGAATCATGTGATGATCATTATTGGGATTAACTTCTATTTTCGGCGATCTCAAAGCTCGGGAATGTCGGGGATGAGGCCAGAGATGGATTGTTGATCGATGATCAGGGGAAAATTGTTCGGAGGGATTATTGACCGACGTGGTGGCGCGGTGAGGCTAATCTAGGGTTTAAGGCATGGTTTTTAACGTGGTTGGTTTCTGGGCAATTGTGGCGTCGTTGTCGCATCGAGTGGGATCAGAATTTTAGGGAAAGGAGCGAGTAATACAGCCGGTGGTGCAGGCACAAGGCCGTGGTCTTCGGTGGACGGTGATGGGAGGATTTGTGATGTATGATGATCGAGTATCAGTTTGTCGTGAACGAGATCTTTCGATTTTGATTTCGCGGGGGAACTCGGGTTTCTGGGTGATCGTTCGTGATGGGGTGGACGTCGACGACTTGTCTGAGGTCGCAGTGGCGATCAAAGCAGTGGCGTGGCGACGTGCACATGCACACGTTAACCTGTGTATCCATTGTTTTGGTTTGAGGTGATGCATTGGGAAGAAGAGGGTAGCTCGAGTCTGGTCTCGGGGAGGTGGGGTTTGAACTCGTGTGTGTTACCAGGATTATAATTTAAATTTTTAAAACAGAAAATGGGCTAAGGTTGAACTCGGGTTTTACACGAGAATTATGAAATTTGTAACTAGTTTCAAATAGAAATGAACAAGTTTCAAAGCCCTAAGTATTGAATAAGTATTTCAAGTGAAGTTTCTAAGATTTAAAATGTTAAAGTTAAATAATTTTTTTATGTTGAAATAAATTGTTTTGGTTTTTATGATGATAACAAGTAATTAATTAAAGTATATGGGGTATTTTAATTATTTAAGATTTTGCAAGCTGAGTTGTAATTTCTTAAAGTAATTAAAAGGTAATTAATTTATTTAATAAATTAATGATTAAGGATTGACTTATGTGTAATTAAGAATTATAAGTTACTTAATTATAGATCAATTAATTTGTAATTAAGGATTGTTAATTAGATAATTGGAAATAGTTAATTAATGATTAGAGATTAATTAATTAGGTAATTAAGTTGTAATTAAGCATTAATTAATTAAGTAGAGATTACTCAATTGGTAATTAAGGATCTATTAACTTGTAATTAAGAATTAACTAATTTGTAATTAAGTTTTATTATTAATAATTAAGGATTAATAATTAAAGAGTAAGGAATTAATAGCTAAGAGATAATTAACTAAGGTTAATTAATCAAGGTAATTAATTAAGGTTAATTAATCAAGGTAATTAATTAAGGTTAATTAATCAATGATGATTAATTAAGATAGATGATTAAGAAATGATTAATTTATCGGGTTGTAATTAATTAATGTTAAGTAAGCAGGATTAAGATAATCCAAGTGAATAAAGTTGGTGATTAAATTAATTGGAGATTAATTAAATTAATTAGGTATTATATATCTAATAAATCTTGTGTATGGATAGTTAAATGATTTTGGATGATTTGGATTGTTGTTGTCTCTGATGAGCGATTGAGATGTGTTGTGATATGAATAGGTTGAACTGTGATAATGTGGGTTATCTAATCTGAGTTAAATTGTTTTGTGGAATGATATCCTGAATATGAATTGTATAATTTTAAAACTTAACAATTTAGATTAGAAATGATATTGGATTCGAAGAGACCGGGGTCGGGTATCAGTAATACCCGAAACCACTTCGATTAGTAAACTAAGTTCTTTATAAATTGGATATGTGAAATTATACAGGGTGGAATAGAATAAATTAAGTAACATGGACATTTAACCTGAGAACTTTTGTGTGTGATAAATGATTGACTATAATTAGGTAAGAACTCATAAAAGGTACGAGTTACCCTAGTATTCACTTATGTATAATTGAGTATTTCATATTATTTGGGTTTACTCACGCTGGTTTCCAGCCTGACCCGGGTGTTACTTTGATGTAATGCTCAGGTCAGATCGAGTATTATAGATTTCTAGGTTAGGGCGATCTGGAGCTCAGGAGGCGAGCTGGATGGCAGGACGTATGGAGTATTCCGCTGTGTATATTATTGTAGTTTATTTGGGACATGTTGATTTTAACTGTCCAGTGTTTGTGTAAATGTTGTAACTCTGATGTATTGGTGAAGATTAACTAGTATAGTTTTCCTTTGTATAACTGCTATTTTATTTGATATAATATTTTGATCCGCTGTGAATGTGAGAATCTGTGTTTTGGTGTTTCTGTTTCTTCTTCTTCTAACTCTTTTCTTCTTTTCCCTAACTATCTGGAATTTTCGAGATCGAAATTCTGGGTCGTTACACCTTTAACTCTCGTATACACTCTTCCTCCCATATTCTGGAAGTCTTTACCCAATTTGGGGAAATCTAGTGGGCGAGGTGCTGCTTCAGTGGGCGAGGCAGTGGTGCCGCTGATCATCGTGTTGAGGGATGGGAACTTGCCTTACACGCCGTAGGTATTGCTTGAACCTCAAGCATTCCCTGAATTGTGGGCACGTCTTGGTTAGCGGGATTCCCAGCCTCAAAGGAATGATTTTCAGCTATAATCAACTATCTGTAGGTTTAAAATTTTAGTTACAACTTCCTCAGATAGTATTATTTGCTGATAATAAAGATTTTCCTATTGTGTTTGTGTATATTCAAATTAGTGTGCATATATAATAGGGTTTTGAAAAATACTTTCTAAAATAACAAATATGAACTCTTGCATATATCATCCCTATTGATCGAGTAACCTAAGCTCTAATACCAAATGCAACAACCCACCTCGAAACGGGCAGATTTTTTTCGAACCAATAAAAGCCCATCAAACCTTACGTCCATTTTAAAGCTAGCTGTTGGTTGTTAAAATTGATACAACGAACAGTATACATGGCTATCTATCTATGTTATTAGAATTTCACAGTAGAAAGGACAATGTATAATATTAGAAATAAGTACCCATTTCATAAAAATTTAAATCTCATAAATACAACATATCATCTCAAATATCCAAAATCAACGTTCCAATATAACAACATGTCTGAAACTGGGTACATCAAAATATATTAAAACATGAATAGATAGATAAACTGTCACAAGACTTCGCCTTCGCCTTCATTTTCTCAATCAGCATCATTTCCCGTAACCTATATGTTATAATGAGGATAGGGTCGGAAAAATTGTGTCTTACCATAATAGTATTTGGGTAGCATTATTTAGATAAGAAATATGTCTTACACATCCTATACTCTATCCTACCAAATATACCTCCAACTATAAGCCCGTAGGCTTTTCTAGTCCAACTCTATAACTTATGCTCTTCCAGTCTAACTCCATAACGTACCTTCAACTATAGGTCAAAGGCCCTTTCTAGTCCCATGCAACTACTGTCAGTCATGTCCTAACAATGTGAGAGAAAATACCTGAGCTGCTTAATACCTCTTAATGGGAATCAGGCAGACTTCGACAATTTAATACTTGTATCCTAGGCAGATCTCCATCATTTTATACCTAACCCAAGACAGACCCCTCCCTTGTACTTCCTAACTAACATCGCATAAAATCTCATCGGACCACTTAATACTTCTTTATGGGAATAGGTGGACCATATAATAGCCACTTAATACCTCGACCCCGAAGCGGACCCCTCTCGAGATTCCTTTCTACCTCACCTTAACGACAATCTTGACCATTTGATACTTCATGAGTAGGAATGGAGGCAGACCCTACAACAACCACATAATACCCCTAACCTAGAAGCATGTCCTATGTATTATGAACCATAATCCAAACTGTAATGTCTCTCATTGGCCCGACTATTCATAGGCGTCGGGCCAGATTAACTGAGCAGACTTACCCTATAGAATTGGGACTAACCTCGCATCCACTATAAGTACTTATTGTAGGAGATGTCTCACGTCGACCCTAAAGTGTGGTAGCCAGATTAGCTGGGCAGACTTTCATGTGCTATTGATTGACCTCGCATCCCTATAACTTAGTCATACTTCTAATCCCGTAACATACTACCGTATACATATCCCGGTGCATTTTGCATTATGGCCATGCAAGAAAAACTCCTTATTCTGCTTCAAATATGGATTAGTTTCCATAATTATCTTCACTTCCTACAAATGGGATTTAATTCTAATTACTAACCTATTTATACTACGTGATTAAAACATTATTGATTATACGCTAATAATATATTTATACGCTAATATATTTATACGGACGTTATATAGGCTAACAAAATACTCCTAAATGTGCGAAGAATTTTGCATCCTATACTAATCGTTTTAAATGTCAAAACTTCTAATTTATACAAACCTAGCTCTATACAATAACTTACAAATTAGCTAATATCTTTAGCCAAACAAGACTTGCATAAAAAAGTAGAATCAAATAAAAAATTATTTCATATTAATATAGTAGAATCAGCACCTATAAAACTTACAGTTTAAACCCTTTATATTCTATTCAACTTTTACATATACAATAGCAAAGGAGCATATTTATTACACAAACAGGCAGTGAAAACTTCGAATAGGAGAAATTTTACTTTACACACTATTTCCTGACTTATTTAGAGCCCTATGTCACAACAAAAGAGAAAAGTTAGAAGTGGAATAGAATATAAATATTCGAATTATAATAACAAAAAAATTTCTACTATTTTAATATAAAACAATTGAATTCCAATAAACATAAGAATTGACATTTCATTTGGGGAAACTTTTTGGTCTTGGTTTTAGGGTTATCGTGAACAAAACTCTCCAATGCATAAAATAAATCTAAAGTTCTACTATATAAATACTAAAATTGTGAAAAACTAAGATTTTCACTCACAAATAATCTTCCTACCTTCATTTGGATTTGATTTACGCCCGCTCCTAGTTCCTCTTTTAGATTTCTTATTTTTGAAATATACAATAATTCAATTGTATATTGATTAGTTTCAAAATCAGAGATTAGAGAAGAATAGAATTAGAAAATATATTTATAAATATCTAAAATCCCTTACCTTTAAATCCTAA
The DNA here is from genome assembly GCA_030765085.1 of Allium cepa. Classification (NCBI taxonomy): domain Eukaryota; kingdom Viridiplantae; phylum Streptophyta; class Magnoliopsida; order Asparagales; family Amaryllidaceae; genus Allium; species Allium cepa. Next base: position 177,921,522 of record CM060939.1, on the reverse strand, counting down.
TAGATTCTGAACTGTAGTTGAAGAAGAAGACTAGCAGAGTTCAACTAGGGTTAGCCTCGTATTTATAGTGGTTAGAAGGCATCCAGACCGTTGGATTTAAGTTAGTTTAAAATAATAAAATTTAAGTCCTTCTTACCTTAGAAAATCCTAGCTACCACTCACTACCGGCGATTTCTCCTTAGGCGGTCGACTGACCCTGGTGGAGACGGTCGACCAGCCGAGTATAAATGGCGAATACTTATTGTTGCTCTTTTTATATTAATTTCTTTCCTATTTTTATAATTAACATTAATGTTTTCTCTAACATTAATATGGCTAAACATTAAAATATTAATTACCCATTTAATTTTTGTTTTAACGTTATTTAAATTCAAATTTCGAATTTGTTTGAATTATTTTAAATTCAAAAACTTTAAACGTTAATAAATTTTCCGTTTGGGCTCTGATTACAAAACTTTATATATGAAAGTTGATCAAAAAATCACCACGAACGCAATGGTGTTGTTTCGTGACTAAATTCAGATATCTATAAAATTTCAATTTTCAGCGTTGTTATTAATTGATTAATTAATTTTTATAGGATGTAGCATAATTGAGCGGCCGACTCGGGAAGATTGAGGTCAGTGCAGGCAATGTAGAGCTCGCATAAAATTGATATCTATTTCGAGTAAGCTGATCAGGAGCAAGGCCGAAAACGTTAAGGACAGAGATGAATTAGGGGTGAAGAGACAACATTATTCCTACCTTGAAATAGCCAAGAGAAAATGCAATGATTCCCATAGGAAGGTGGTCAGGTCAATCATCAGCCATATGGTACCCCAATGTACCGACATTGTTTCATAACCAACTGGGCTCTTGGTCAAGTTTACCTTTCCCTCTGCTAGCTCAGAAGCTTTGAGGCTGGAAACAAAGGTAGAGGTAAAGCCGGAGATTACCATCTAAGACATAAGAGTTCTAACTTAAACAAGTCCCAAGCATCTAAGCCCGATAAGGCTTGAGGGCAACGCCTAGGGATAAAGGTTAGATAATCGCATGCTTGGGTCAGACACCCCATAAAGATCGGCTCACGACGTAAACTTATTAGTTAAGTAACATGCCTTATGACCCATAACTATTATTCTACATTGTACTTGAAGCCCAAAACTATTAATTAGGCCTAAAACTATAGCCTAACGCTAATATGAAAAAAGGTGAAATGCATGAGGCTCCCGCACGATAATGGGCTTCAAGGAGGTCGATAATATACGCAGACTTTCCCCCGCATCGCAAAGAGGCTATTTCCAGATCCGAACCTGGGCCTTCAAATGATCGACCACCACTGACATGATAGCAATGGTCGATCGACATCCAAAAGATGACCATAAAAGCATAGCTTTGACCAAGCAACTGATAGAATTAGGGGTTTGCCCTAGGGAAATTATGTGATTTATTACATATATCTTATTTGATAACTAATCTTGTCCAAATAAAAGGTGTTTTCTTTTAATTATGTACTTATATAATGTGTTATGTTAATTAATTAATTTAATTAATAGTATATTTAATAGAAAATCCATAAATAGTATATTTTGTGATACTAGTTACAAATTGTTATAATCATGAACAATGTGTCACAATAAAAAATATACCACTTCAAATATTCCTAGTCAAGACCTGTTGAGATTGGATATCGATATATCCATTAAGACTAGAATACGTAACGCTCTCTAAATGTTGGATAGTATATTACTCATGGTTGTTGGGAGAACCAAGGGGTTACGTACCGATAGTTATTGGATAACTATGGAATGGCCCACTTGACTGTTTTCTGTTGGTTAATATAACTAAGATCAAATAAAAAATGCCGATATGACTGATTTACACAGTTCTCATGATGAGAAAATACTGTTAATCTTCAATATGAAAGCTCTGCTTTAATTATAGTCAAATCATGGTATGACGTCCATCAAGTGACTATAGTTGGGTCGAGCGGAATAGTGGAAGTGAAATAGTATTCAAGGGTGGATTCATCTCCTCCGTTATATGGGGTTAGCATAGCGGTCAACTAAGGTCAACTCAAAGTCAAAGTCTATGGTCAGAGTATTTCGGTTAATAATAATTGTAATCATTGAACCAACGACTTTGTATTTGGATTTTAAAGTTGAATGTGGATCTTAATGGAATTTTGACCATTACCAAATTTCATAATTCCAAAGTGATATAGTTTTGAAGAAAAAATTGGTGTAAATAAAAGTCACAGCCGAGTAATAAAACTGGGTTTTACCAAATCTAAATAAGTGATCAACTTGGCCAAAATGTCACACCACCTGCTAAGTGTCGTGTGAACATTTATATTCAAATAGTTTGATATTAATTACTGGCCAAATTTATACCTGACGAGTCACACAAACGAAAACGATAAATTTTCCTTTAACCAAATAATTTAATTAATTTATAATTTTTATAAATTAATTAAATTAAATATTACTAATAAATTTGATTTTGATTTGATAAATGAATATTAAATGGATTTATAAAAGTTATAAATACATTAATCGATATACGATATTGATAAGAGTTTTAAATTAGACTTAAAATACAAAAATATTCATTCGGGCGCAAATGGGTTTAAGGCCCATCATATGGACTAGGATCGGCTGCAATATGAGGCATATATGGCTCAAAATAAGGGTTAAAGGGATTGATAATGGATGGGTTAGATTAAAGGGGATGGAGTAAAAGATAATATCCTAAAATCTCTCCTTTCCTTCCTATACTTAAACATCTCTTCCTTCATTTGATAGGGATCTTTTTTGGAGCCTTCATCCGGATTGCTTTTGTCGGCCGACTTTTCCCATCCATCTCTCTAGTCTTCCATGCTTAAATCAAATCAATTTAGATCCAATAGCTAGCAATCAATGGTTCAAGGACTAGCATTTTGTTAGATCAAAAATCGTTTCCAAGAGCTCAGATTATCGTTTTAAGGTGTGCTTAAGGACTTTGGCTACAGATTATGTTTTTAGTTAACTCAAACATTAATTTATATTTATAATGCTTATGCATATACATATATATACACATATACATATACATATATAACAGTTAGTTAGGTGATGATTCTAATATGTTTGTTTATAAAATATTTTTATATATGATAATTCATCCTTATATAGTACGGCTTGGAATGAAAAAAACATTTTTTTGATTATTTAAATGATTTAACATATATAACATACACATATATTTATATAGTTTATGATGTAAATTCTATATTATAATCATGTAAATATGAATATAAAATTTTATATATGATGTTTAATAGGTATATTATTTTCGAATTTTTTTTATTCATACATATTATTCTTAAATATATTTAAATCAATTTTTATATAAATTCATACATATATTATAAAATATTTTAAATTTTATAAAATCATATTGACACACATTGAACTCATAAATTTTTTATTTTTAAATATTTAAACTAAAATCGAAAATTTAAAAATTGGATTTTTAATAGTTTTAAATTATAAAAATTACATAATAAGTTTTAAATTTTTAAAATTTCATGTAAAATTTTCTAGAAGTTCAAAATTTAAATTTAGATTCAAATAAAATATATTTTTCTAACTTTTAGATAATTAGGTTTTCGATTTTATTACTATATACCATTAAAACTAAAAAATCCTAATATATGCGCAAGACCAGATCAATAAATATATCTAAATAAAAATTATTTTATAATTTTTTTTGGCAAGGCCAGCCGGTTTTATAGTGGACCGTCCACTTTTTATTACGAACGTAATAAAGATTGAAGTACAGGAGTAAGGTAGATGCACCTTAGCTACTATGAAAGAAAGAAATAAAAAATACAACACAGGAGTATGACAGACAACTCACAGCTACTATAAATATCTAGACTAGTTCTCCTCCACAGAGGAAGAATCACCAACGCCCTCAACAACTCGGGAAGAATCCAGAGATCCAAACTCATGAAGACCAAAATAGGGGTGAAAAAGAACAGCAAGAGAAGGATCATAAATGTCAGCATCAGAAGAGTAGATAAAAGATCGATCCCAGGCAGTATCAGCTAGAATTACAGAATTAATCTCAACATACGAACCATCCAAGTCAAGGACCAAGGAATCACCAGAAATTCTGTAATAAAGGCATCGAAAGTCCAATAGATCATCAGATACATATCTAAAATAGGAGTCATCCATAGGGTTGAATCTCATATCTGAACGACGATCAACCCAACAATGTTCAAACTCGGCCCAAACAACGAGCGGCGGAGAGAGATCCAGCTCAGCAGTGTGAACTGCAGGTACATCACCAGGTAATGGGGAAGCAGGTCGTGCTAAGGAAAGGGAAAGTCCAGGGTCAGAAGCAACCAGAGAGACTTTGGGAACCCATTTCCTTAGCGGAGGCCGAGGAAGTGGGATCTTAGGAGCAGCAGCAGATACAACAGAGTGCGAGCAGGCAGAGGCTATATGGCCAAAAGAGTGACAGGAGGAACAAATGTCAGGGACCCATCCATAACGAACACGAACATCCATCACGTGACCAATAGCTAGCTGGACAGGAATAGAGGTAGGAAGAGGCTTAAGGGGAGAAATCTCAATCAGAGCCTTAGCGTATACAAGCTTATCACGCGCAACTGTATTGGAGTCAAAACATTTCAATTTACCAACATTGCAAGCAAGCCGATTCAAACCAAGCAGAGGTTGTAGAGCAGATGGAATTTGAGAGAAATAAACCCAAACAGGGATAGAAAAAACTTGTTCACGAGCACTAGCAACCGTCGGTGTCCAGGGGGTAATAATAAAAGGTTGTCCATCAAAGAAGGATGGCTTAGACTCTAGAACACGTCTACGTTCCTCAGGGGAGGAGAACAATAGGTAGTACAAGGAATCAACCAACTTAACTCTAAGGCCACCATCAAGTCTCCAGGCCCTACGACAAACAGCAGCCGCATCATGAAGTCGATGTTTAGGGTCTAAAAAGAATCCAACTACGTATTCTGACCAAAAGTCCAAACCGGCTTGCATAACACTGGGGGGAGGGATCATCACTCTATTTTCCTCAACGATTTCGTACTCAACTGGTTCATAGACACCCGCATTACGGGGCATGGTTGTAAAAAGTGAAGACCTTGTTTTGGGTATAGATGGGCAAGTAGCAGGAGGGCAACACACCTCAACACCAGAAGAGGCCTCGGGATTGGGGCATCGTGCAACATTGGGAGAAGAGACTGCGTGCATGATATCTCCAGGATTTATAACATTGAGAACTGGGACAACATTGGCATTGGCATTATGCCGAACAGTTGGTGTGCCACTAGCTGTACCAAAATTTTCAACAGAATTTGCATTCATTACATCTCCAACAGCAGGTCGGAATACACAATCATTTGCTGAAACATCAACCAAAACCGCAGGACTACAAGACATATCTCCTTCCAGAGTATTAACCCTAACCGGGCTTGTGCTTTGGCAATCAACATAAGTAGAGACCGAAAGGTTTTTAGCAGGCAATGGGGGAAACTCAATATCGGAGAGCATGGGAGGTTTTGAGATAACAGAAGCTACGCCATTAAAAATCTTACCAGATCGAGTAGAGGACGGAGTAAGGGAACTAGTGACATGAAGGAGGGAGGAAGAGGGGGGCTAGGCATGGAATAGAGACGGAGAGAGAAGCAGAAGCGGCAAAGAAAATGGCAAACGAGATCTGGACAGAAAGTGAAGGACGACGCGAAAAATCACCAGAATGCGAAGCGCCGCCATTTATTCATCGCCATTGAAATAACCTTGAAAACTTTGTAATTTTATAATTTTATTTATATTAATATATATATATATATATAAGTATTTACATATTCATTTGTATGTGTATGTGCATGCGTATATATAGCATTTTTATGTATTTGTATAAATAACATTTTCGACAGTATGATAATTTATTTATTTATTTATTATATTTTAAATGATATAAACATAGTTATATAGTAATTAATATATATACATTTTTTTAACAATGCTAACGCTGACCCTTCCAGAATTAATAAACGCATAAAAAGGGGGGAAAACAGGCTTAAACCCCTAGAAAGAAACAAAGGAAACCACAAAGAGGAAAAGAGAAAGAAAAACACAAAACAAAACAAACGAAAAAACTAAAAATCAGGCAAACTAGGACCAAAGGCCTCAACAACTTGAGCAGTGAGCAAGCCATGCAAAACTGCACCAAACTTAACTCGACTATATATGAAGTTACACAATACCTTGTCATGCACACTCTTATTATCAAAAACCTTAGAATTCCTTTCCTGCCAAACCACGTCAATCACCACTTTTAAACAAAGTAGCAATAGCATGGATTTTTCATCCTCCACCTAGTTGCCTTAAATATTCTGTTCCATTCATCAAAGGAAAACCTCAAATGGAGAGAAAGTCTTCCCTTATCAAGGACTTTAGACCAAATACAAAAAGTGATATCATAGTTGAAAAACAAATGCATATTATACTCAATATGAATAGAATGGAAGGTATTATCAAGAATAAGCCCTCTTAAACTTAACTTGGTTTTAGTCATTAAACCATTTCTAAGCACCTTCCAAAGCAGGAAGTTTAGTTTATGTGAACAAAAATTGTTACACACTCTCTGATGCCATCTAAACACCGAAAAGTGACCAACTTCACCTATAGCTCTATAAACAGTAGAGATAAAATAGGGAACTAACTTTTCAGTCCCTAAATAACCAACTTCCCCTACCTGAACTTCATTGTTTTGAATATGCTGCCAGAGCTGTTGAACTCTCACATTACTTATATAAGGAAAAGAGACATAACCATCTTGTAAGTACTCCCCAACTTTGGCATTCAAATAAATTCCAGTTTACTTTATCTCATCATGAGTTAAAATATTACGTAATATTAATCCCAACGCTGACCATGGTTCATACCAAAATCTGGTTTTACTAAGAATGTATACTTTACATTTCACATGATTCAGTAGAGTCAGCCTGAGTTGGAGGATAGATCTCCAGACCCAACCACAATGGGGGGAAGCATCCATTACCCAAAACTATTTGCATCCAAGCTGATGAACTCTAGCCCACTTGATCCATAAATTTGGCTTATTGCTAATGAAGCTGTCAAAATGCTTAGAAAAGGCGGCAATGTTCCATATTTTCATGCTCCTAATCCCCAACCCACCTCGAGAAAAGGTCTTTTCAATTTTATTAAAAGCAACGAGAATTAATTTCCTAGAATCATATCCCTAGACCATAGGAAATGGTTCGTAGCTTTTCTTACATTGGAAATGAGCTCTAAGGACAGAATAAAACATCTACACCAATAAAGAATCATGGCCTGGATGATAGAGGACAGAATGGTGAGCCTACCAGCTTGGGAAAGGAATATATTAGCCTAATTGTTCATGGTTCTGGTTATTTTTTCAAAAGGGGGAAGGCAAGCAGACACACTGATCCTATTGGAAGATAAAGGTATACCCAAGTGAGTACGTCCACTTTCAACGGTAGAGAAACCAAAAGTTTCATGTATCACCTGTCTTGAGTTTTAGTCATTCCAGCAATAGATAGGAATGACTTTTCATTGTTGATTTGAAGGCCAGTTATGCTATGGAAACAGTTCAGAACATTGGATATACTTCTCATGGAGGACACTATAGGCTTTGTAAACAGTATGACATCATCAGTAAAAAAGCAAAGAGAAAACACATGGGTTTTTACACTTTGGGAGAAGAGCAAAGGCCTTACTTTCAATTTGCTTATTAATTATCTGGTTGAAAAGTTCCATGATAATAATGAATAGATTAGATGATAAAGAGTCACCCTGTCTAATACCATGTTTGCCTTTGAAATATCCTACAGTTTTACCATTGATACACAAAGAATATGAGACGGTAGAGATACAAGCATGTATCCAGCTTACAAAATGACAAGGGAACCCCATTCTGGACATGATACCAATAATTGCATCCCATTCCGCAGTATCATTTGCCTTTTTGATGTCCAGTTTAATCATAACTCTAGAGGATATATAACTTCGGTTATAACCATTATTAGCTTATGGGTTAGAAGCACATTATCCAAAATACTATGATTTGGAAGAAAAGTAGCTTGACATTCAGAAATTATAGAAGGAAGTACATGCTTGAGCCTAGAAACAATCACCTTAGAGACGCTCTTATATATATTAGGTTACATCAAGCAATGGGCCTAAAAGCTTGAACAAAAGCAGCATGCTGGGCCATGGGAATTAGAGTAAAATTGGTTGCATAGATAGATCCTAACATCCTACTTTGATTGAAGAAATTGTGCACAACATTATGGAGATCAACAGAGATAATATCCCAGCAATGAACATAAAAGGTAGCATTAAAACCATCTGGTCCTGCGCAGGAAGCTCTTTTCATACTAAAAATAGCTTGCTTTATTTCATCATTAGTGACTTTGTGAGAAAGAAAACAGATGTCTTGTTCTGCAAGCAACAGAAGAGGAATGGTAAGAATGAGACGACCCAACTTTCTCACCATAGAAAATCGCATCATCTTGAAGAAAGAAAGGGATAGAAAAGAGTAAAGAAAGAAGAGACAGAAGAAACAACACTAGAATCTCAACAGCGGAACGAATAAATTATATTAATAATATAAGTATTACATAGTATACAACAATTATCAGAGTTACACAGACAATACAACACGTACTAGACAGTTATAAACACCTGTCTAGTTATTACAACTCAAATACAACATCAACAAAGAAACCACTAAGAGATACCAACACAGCGGAAAACTATATATCTATAGGCGGAAGCCTCCTGCTCCATTGCTCCTCCATAATTCGTCGAAGCTAACCTGAATCTCTTGGCTACACTACAACAAAAATACTATATTACAACGCCCTTTTTACAACGGCATTGGTCGTTCGTTGTAATAGAAGGCTATTACAACGGTCCATTCAGGCTCGTTGTAAAAGATGCCATATACAATACCCTTTTACAACGGGCATTGGTTGCCTGTTGTAACAGAAAGCTATTACAACGGTCCATTCATGTCTGTAGTAATAGGTGCCAATTTTACAACGGGCTAAAAACGTCCGTTGTAATAGGTGCCGGTCAAAACCCTAGTTCTTGATCTGAAACAACACTCAAATCCTAATTCTTAATGGTTCATTTGCAGGAAGAAGCGATACGTATAGGCCACCGACGACGATGAATTTGTTATCAGGCTTGGAAGCACCCAAAAATGATACCAAAGAAACATCGGAACGACACGATTTAAAATCTGTGGAATCATTTCTGCATCGCATCAGAAGGTTTGCAAAAAAATTCTCACTTCAGTCCCTGTAAAATATTTTTTACCATTTGAATGCTTATAAGCATGCTTAATTTGTAGAAAGCAGGAAAGCTCACAGTTGACGATCATGTATGGCGGAAAAGTAACGGTGTTCAATGATTTCCCAACCGAAAAGGCGAAAGATTTAATGGCGTTGGCAGGAAGTGGATCTGTGTCTTAGTTTCAAAAATTTTGGGGCAGAAGGATATGAACTTGGATTTGAATTCAACTTACGTTCCTAAATCTACTGTTATGCAGCCTAGACTTGGTAATTAACTCTCTTAATTTTTGTTTACCAAATTTGGTAAATATTGTGTAATTATGTTATGTTAACTGAGATGTTGCCAAATGCATGAAATTTTGGATTTGCCAAACACATCACTGCTTCAAGTAACTGCTTCAAGTGGAAACCAATGCAAAGATTTATAAACGACTCAGTTGGGTTGGTGCATATCGGGCTAGAAAATTTTGAAACACGGTTTATTGTTAATGGCTATCAATATCAGATTAGTAATTTGATTGTCCACCATTAAAAATAAGTTTCGTTTTCGTGTTGGAAGTATAAACAACAATAGTTAGTAAGCAGTAACTTCCTGTATGAAAGACAACAAAATGACACCAGTTGATCGGTGCACTTATGATCGGTCACAACAATCCTGGAGCAATTTGTACATATTTCATAAAAAAATTATAAAACGCTTTAAAAAATTAATTAGATTTTGATTTTGATTTAAAATTTATTAAACTTTTCAAAATGGAATTATATTTTCAACTAAATTTAAAAAAAAAATTCAAATACTATTTACTAAAAAAATTTGAGAAAAATTTCAAATTTCCTTTTATTTTTCAAGACAAACTGGTTGTGTTATGGCTTGACCACTTGTATAGATAAATTATTGCAGGCGTGAGAAAGAAGACCTCGTCAGCTTTGGCATATATGCTTAAAGAGCACAATGGCCCGACAAGCTACACTCATAATAGTTACATATATCGAATACAACACACATATTACATCCATATTGACATGCTGACACTATGGAAAACCAGAATACCATATTACAGCTAAGAAGGATACAAAAGGAAGCACAACAATGCCAAGAGGAAGATAAACATCAACCTTCATTGCTTAAGAGATTATCAAAGCAGCTTTATTGCCAAGCTATAGCTAGAAATAGCTAATATATGACACAAAAATCCCTTGCAGAAGTGAAACATGATGATATATGACCAACCAAAGTATTACCATCCAACAAGATGCACAGCAGTCACAACCTTCAACACCAAACAACGCACACCCGCTTCGTCGAAGACGTCACCATGGAACTGAATTGGTGCAAAGTATAAAAGGATAAAGCTTTAGTAGATACAAGAAACCTGATTAGCATTATCACCAAAACTACAAAGGGCATTACATCATCACCACTGCATCTCACACAAGCACGATCACCCAAAGACACGGCAGAAAACGTCCCCAATAAACCAAACATTATAGAAAAAATATGCACCACTATTTTCAGATCGGAAACATGACTCATACCCAAACTCGCATCAAGGCACGAGAATACATGACTTCCATTTTGAAACAAGCTAAAACCACATCAACTGGATCCAGTGGTGTTGGATTGCTAGCACAGATAAGGCTGGCAACTCTGCTGCTCAACAAAAGAAAATTGTAGAATCAAGGCGCTATGGTATCGTTGCTCAACAACTACACTGCTGGGAGGTAAGAGAATGCTTAATTCTGGAATATCATTGCAACGTTGAATAGAAGCTGCTGCATCGATATGATATGAAATGAAGAAAACATTGGACCCAGAACGAATTTTTCGATCGCAAACTGTGTTGAGAACGGCGGTCTGTAATGGCAAACCTTATCTGAGTGCGCCTGAACGCAGTCTACCAAGCACAGATAAAAACAGTTGTTTTTTTTTTGGAGGTGTAGTTAGCGGGAGTAAGGGGTTGCAAGGGTGGGTGGTTACCACAACATGGGCAGAGAATCATGAGAATGCTGAGAACGGTTGGAAGGGCACGTAAGATGATGCTACTATAATTGTAATGGGCCACTGAGCATTGTTTTTAACATGTAGGCTTGACCTTAGAGTTCCAAACATAATAATGCACTTACCCAGTGTACATCCTACCACTATTTGAAAAACTTGTACTAATGATTAGTTTAGAGTTGGTGTTTTCAATAATATGGTAAAGTAAAACTTTTACTTCTACATACAATGACGTGATGATGAATTCATTGCTTGAGGTTATTTTTGTACATGGTTCAGTTTGGAAAAGCAATAATATGCTCGGACGCGGCAGTAGAGGCAGCTAGGTATGATTTTACTGCAGTGGACAAGCCAGAAGGGTTCCTTGTGCTGGCTGTGGTCTCTCTAGGTGAACAAACTTATGAAGTCTCAACTGCGCCTGAGGTAAAAAGCATTTTTAATGTAATTTCAGACATGTTTCTGATGAATTGAGTTTGACCACTACTTTATTCCTTTGTTTTATGATACAAAGGAGTGGAAGAGAAGAAGATAGGAGTAAAGGGGCTTGGAAGGAAGAAGACAAACGAGTCTGAGCATTTCTCATGGAAGAATGACGTGAAAGTGCCATGTGGTATGCTTCATATAAATTGGTACGTGATGTTTCTTTGATCTCAATTACGTGATGTTAAACCTTCTTCACACTGCATCAGATAGCTGTAATTTGAATATGGCAGCAACTACTGTTTTGTTTTAGCTACAATTTTTTTTGATGCTCTTGAATATAAAACAGAGGTGCACTACTGTTTTGTTTTAGCTACAAATTTTTTTTTGAATTACTTTTTAGCTACAAAGTTATTATATAAATATTTTTTATTATAAATAAACATAATTTCTTTAGTATTCAAACACCTAGAATAATAATAATTCTTAAATAATTTGATCCATCAAATTTACCAGGAAGATACATTAGTTAGCAATTTCATGATTTAGTTTTGCTTATCCAACTTAGTTCACAAATTTCTGGTTTTTAATTATCATTTATAATTTGGAAACCACACCATAATATTCACTAGTTAGGTATAAGCTGTTGCTGTTCTTTCCACCATTCATTTTTTCACTGCTTCTAGAGACAATACTGGGTGCTTTTATGACTTGGTTTCTTGATAATGCCTCGCATAGGTCATTAGTCATTCACATTTGTACATCAACGTGTATAAGAAACATATGCTTGTGCACCATGCGTTAATCTATTAAATTTGATTGTTGGTCATTGAAACAACCACAGATTAAGGATGCACTTCAATTGACTTCCATCTGATGGTCTTATTCTTGGAACTGGAACATCTAGCTTCCTCCTTAGAATTTGGGATGTGATATCTCAGGTACCATTCTTTCATAATTTTTCTTCTGCTTTAATTTAGCAATAGTCCTAGAATATTTCTACTTTTGATGTTAACTACTTTCTGAGGCAACTGTTACCAAATTTGTTAATTAAATTTATTAAATTTATTAAATTCACTAAAGAAAGCGAAATGCATATCTCAAATCTACAATGTGATCCTCTAATTTTAAAATTAGGCAAACATGCTTATAAATACAACACAACTAGGATTCAAATTAGAACCAAGCAATTATTGTGTGTTTATATATAATATCTCGCAGTCAGTCCAAGAAGTATATCAGCATTCGCATTTATAAGAAAAAGATATGAACACTGCACATTAGCCATCTTTGCGTATCGATTTAACACAATGTCATCATTCTATAATTTATTCATGTACTTATCATTCAGTAACAAATGCCTAAGTTTAGTAATTACTGGTACAATGTCATCATTTATAACGTGTCGCATGGACACATATATGTTGATATAAACTTCGTTACAGTTTTCAAATGTCCAAATGTTTACATATAATGTCAGCTTGAAAATGATTCCTTCGACAACAAGATTATACCAGTAATAGCTACAACAAGAAAATTCTTGGCAGAAAGTTGATAGGCATGTAATTGTCTCAGTTTTGATAAGCTCCTGATTACTGTCATTCAGGTTCAATGTATTAACATTCAGTTGGTATTTTTTATTACTTTGTAGGTGGCAAGCCAGACGATATAACAGTGATAGTTGGTCAAAGAGGCCGTTGGATCAACCGTCGCGTAACATAAAGATTTCATCTCTGTGGTATAGTATGATTGTACTTAGAACATGATATTTGTAGCGGACTGTTATGTGTTAATGCTTTATGTATTTGGCATGTAAACTTATCTAACTTTTTGGAGTGTTAGGATTTTATGACTCTAGCTTTTAGTCTTTTGGTATGTGATCTTAATTATTTTACGACAATATTTAGTATTAGCATGGATGTATTGCATGGATGCTGCTGTAATTTTTTTTTTAAATTTGCATTTATTTTGCAACGGGCCATGTGCGTTGTTATATGATCTTTTTACAACGGTCAATGCATGTTGTGAAACAGGCTATGCAACTAGTATGGTTAGTCTATTGCAACGAGTTTTGACTGTTGTATTATAGTCTATTACAACGGTCATAACCCGTTGTAAAAAGGTATGCTACAATGGTTTTTACAACGTGCTTTGCCCGTTGTAAAATGTGGTGGATTTATTACAACGAGGCCTATTACAACGGGCACATGTCCGTTGCGAAAACCATATTACAACGGGCATTGCCCATTGTAAAAAAACCGTTTTGTTGTAGTGCTACTCATAAAAATTTGAGTACCCAAGAGTTTAAGAAAAACAGAAATAAACTCCAGGTCAGACATGGGTCTGGCGTGAGTAACAGGTTAAAGTTGCTTAACTTTTGAAAAACCTTTGAAAACAGAAGGTATCACGTAAGACTTCCCACACATAAACATGGAAAAGTTTTTACCTTACGCTAACCAAAACATTTGATAGGAAATCCAGTGATATTATAATAGGTCTAGGGTTTTTAAGTAAATAAGAAATAGCCGAAATTATTACATTCATTAAATTCCAGGTACTGGCCACAAAAGTGGGTAATACAATCAAAACCGAGGGCACTTATTGGATTTTGGATTCCATACAATAGCAGGGCTACTGGGATACCGCCCGCCACAGTACATAGCCTAGATCACCGTACCGAGGATCACTCCCAATCCCCTGCAACACAAAGCCGGAACCATTCCTTACTGAACAGTTCTGAACAAGACCACCCCGCAGATCAGCAACCGCACCACATAGTCGAAATAAAAGGGACATCTAGACAGGGGTAAATCTCGTCCTACTTGGGCATAACCCACTTAGCCTTACTGCACCTCCCCTGTTTTAGCCATTCCCGGTTGACGAGGCTTGAGGCTACGATTACCTTTATATGACCCATCACTTAGAATGCTCATCGTCCACCTGACGATGTTCTGAAAGCATTCAATCCATACAAGTTCGTTCCGGGTTCGAACGAAGCCGAAGGCATTATCTCGTTACACTCATTTTGGAATCACCCACAGAGTTAACAACGATAACCCTTGCACCTGAATCTTCATCTTCACTTGAGATTCACGACCTACCGTTAATTTGGATCGATGTAGTTTTCGATATCCAAATATGGAAACCCGATCCCGATCTCATCGAAATCCAAAACGTATCTTTTAAGGCCAAGTTGTTTTAGAGTTTAAAACAATTCAATTCATTATCTATATACACACACAGATAAATGATTCACAGATACACAATAGATAATCAACATTATCATCATAAGCAGATAATCCATATCAGTATTATAAACAGATAATCCATATTATCATCACAATGCAACCAATGCATCCATATCATATAACATTACTCATCTCATGGCTGAGATTACAAACCATTCAAGGCAACCAATATCATCCATTCATACATAAGCAATGATCCAATGATCACACCATCTATAATTAATTTAAAATAAATTAAATTAACTACTTTATCTCTAATTAATTTAAAATGTATTAAATTAATTACTTCATCATTATAATCCTGCTTAACTTAATCATTAATTGATTACAAATCAATTAATTAATCACCATCACATTATTCATTTTAATTAATCATTCTGATTGATAATTTTCTAATTACAATATGTAATTAGCCTTTAAATTAATTACACAAGTTAATTATACTTAACCCTTTGCAATAATTAACTTTTAATTACTTAATCAATTAATTAACTCAAATTAATTACATTAATCCTTTATTTATTACTTCTTTATTAATTATTCCTTAATTAATCCATTCTAAATTACATCATTAATTTTATTAATTAATGATTTCTAATTACCTTTTTAATTAATCTCTTATTTAAATTAATTACATTAAGTAATTAATCTGAAATTAAACCATACATATATTAATCACCCTTGATTAATAACAATCCAGTAATTAACTTTCCTTAATTACTTCATTAAATAAATTACTCCTTAATTTATTATCTCAATTAATCCCTTGATTAATTTCAAAGTAATTTAATCTAAATTACTTCCATAAATAAACATCTTTAATTACATCCAGTAATTATCAATTAATTACTTCCCTAAGTAATTACAATCCCATTAATTACGTTAAGTAATTATTCATCAATCATCAAGTGTTTAAATTAATTAAACTTAATTAATTAACCTAAACAAATCACATTAACCCAATTAATTACATTAAGTAATTAATTCATTAATTACTTGTATTAAGTAATTAAACTTAAACAATTTCAAAAATGATTATTATTAATTAATTAATCTAATTAATTATTAAAAATTAATCACATTAATTAATTGTTAAATAATCTTAAGTTAGCGACCTACATCAACAATCTTTAATTACATTATTAAGAAATTAACTCAGATTAACCATCGCTAATTACAAATTAATTAATATTTAATTACCAATTAATTAATTACTAATTATTAAATTAATTAAGTGTCAACTGCAACTTAATTAATCCTTAATCACTCGATTAATTAATCTTTAATCATTAATTCAAATTTAATTAACAATCCCTAATTACAGATTAATTAACCTTAATTAATTAATCTTAAGTCTTTAATTAATCATCCATATCATAAATTAATTAATTATTCATTTTAATTAACTTAATTATTTAATGAATCCAAATTCTTAAATTCTAACTTAA
Source organism: Allium cepa (assembly GCA_030765085.1). NCBI lineage: Eukaryota > Viridiplantae > Streptophyta > Magnoliopsida > Asparagales > Amaryllidaceae > Allium > Allium cepa. The sequence goes on along the minus strand of CM060939.1, from coordinate 177,905,070 downwards.
TTTAAGAAAACATTTCTTACTTATTTATATTTAAAACACTTTGTTTCAAATTTACTTTAAATTTCACTTTAAATTTTATTTTAAAATTTTAAGATTTTAAAATGAATACAAAATTTAACTTAAACAAAGTTTTAAAACAATTCAAACCTTATTATCTCATATGTTAAAAGAATAACCATTTTATAAAATAAGTTTAAAAGAATATAAAATTCATATCAATTTAAACATACAGTTAAAACATTCTAGGTTATTCTAAAATAATTTCAATTTAAAATTTTCTTTTAATTTCAAATCTGAAATATAGCTTAAATCTTTTATTCCAGTTTAAACTTAAATCTTTAAAGCTTTATTTACATTTTACATCATCCTTTTAATAAAAATTCAAATCATTTAACCTTTTAAATGTAATTAAACAATTTAAATTTAAACTTATTTTATTTTAAAAACTGAAGTTTAAACCCAATTCCAGATTTTAAAAAAAATCTCAGTTTTAAACTTATTTTAAATTTCTAATTTACCAAATTAAAACTTACAGTTTAAATGCAAACCCCATATACTTTTATACTTTAAAGGTTGTTAAACTAAATTTAAATTTCAAATTTAAATTATTCAAACTCAGATTCAAACCAATTTGAAATCAGATTTCAAACTCAGGTTCAAACTAATTTTAAATTTTAGTTTACATTTAAAATTTCTCTTTTAATTTTCAAAACAGAAACAGGATTCTGTTTTATTTAAAAACCAAACTTAAATTTTCAAAATTCAAATTATTTCAAAAGCCAAGATTTAAACTATTTGAATTCTTATTTAAATTCAGGTTTTAAATGCTAATTTAAATTCCAGTTTATATTCAAACTTTTACTTTTAATTTTAAAAACATAAACAGGTTTTCTGTTTTGTTTAAAAACCTGAAACAAAGTGATATACCCGAGCAACCCTATATTTTACTTCGAGTCAAAAACTTATCTGCTTCGAGCAGAAAACTCAAATCCTCGAGACCAACGCGAGGCAACCAAAGTCCTTTAACCACCCCCAAAACCCAATCAACACAGCCCATCAGAAAATAGTGCACCGTGCACATGCACGGTGCCTCCAACCAACCTTGATCATCGTCGCGACCTCCCCACAGTCGACACTCATCAACTCCGACCATCCAAACAACGTCCCAGTCATCACTTGCTCGAATACAAAATCGCGACCCAAAATTCCCAAACCTGGAACAAAACAATAACTTCATTCCAAACCTGTCAACGTCCCTCGCCATCCCACTACCGATCACCAGAACTCCAGAGGCTCCAGCCACAGCTTCGTCCATGCCCTAGCCACCATTACCCAAAATATAGTTGAACTCGATCAACTGAGAGAGACGAACCAAAGAAAAAACTTTAACCCATACAAATTAGGGTTCAAACTGCAAATCTCAATTACACCCTCAAAGATGAATTGCAACCCAATCCAAAAAAATTCTCAACACCCCTGATAACACCTCCTCCTCCAGAAACAAATTCAACTCAATCGAACACATAAATCAACGGTGCTAAACAAAAAGGTAAAATACAGTGAAATTAAAACTACACTCTGGTTCAAGCATTATAAATTGTAATATTAGATTTAAAATTCATGAATTTGCATGATGTTTTGATATATAAACCTGAAACATAAATTCATATAGTTAGAATTTTACACTTATACAGTTTTTGCTCCATTTTTTATATTTCCAAGCATTACAAAAATTTATTTAACTTCTATAAATTTTTAAAACTTTCTCTATGACCTAACAATCAATTTTAGTTTACATTCTAAATCATAACAGAGATTGCAATAGGAGGAAATGGATTTTAAAATCAAACAGAAGTTTGAAATTGGGAAACAGAAATCTGACAGATAACAAGCATGCACACAGAAATATACACACATATATGTATTCACAGCAAATTCATATTATATATTCATTTCTAATTAAAAGCATGAAAACAATTTTTACCTATTTAATTAATTTTTAAAAATTGAGTTACTCACCTGATTTTAAACATGCAGAACAAAGCACCAGTTTTTGAAAAGCTTCTGAATCCTTTGAAATCCTGTTTGAATGCTTTTAAGACTTGAGTTGTTTGATGCTTTTAAAACTTGCTTTAAAATGCTTCCAGCTTTGAAAAATTTCATGCATGTAGGTTTGCTTGATTTCCTACTTTTCGAAGAGGGACATGCAGGCTTTTGGAAACAGATTGTTGCATGCAGGTATTTTAACTTGCAGGTTTTTCTTTTGTTTAGAAATGATAGCTTCAGTGTTGGGGAGAATGTGTTACAGGGATATGCATTTGATTTTTGGGTTTTCAGATTTGTTTTTAGAGTGGGATGTTTCTCATTCTTATCTGAAAATTTCTTGGTTATGAAATGAAAATGAGAAAAGAAGGGAATGGGAAAAATGTAAGTTTATATAACTTATTTATGGTTTATTTTAAAATCAAAGAAAAATAAAAATAAAAATTTGACACATGGCTTAAATTTTAACACTTGTTAACTTTCTTATTTAAACATCTAACACATGTTATATTATGCTTTTATATACTCTCACATGTCCTTTAAAATAATTTGTATTTATAATTAAAAGTTAAATGAAAGTTTAAACTTAATTAATTAGTTTCTAATACTTAGTTATATAGATAAATAATTTTTAAAGAATAAAACAAAGTATAATTATAAATAAAAACAATATACAAATCAATCATTGAAAATAATATCTTTAATCATTTTAAATAAATTTATAAAAAAGTTATAAATTACTTGTTATTTAAATGAATAAATGTTTCATTTATAAGTTGTATTTAAACTTTCATATTAAATTTACAAATCACATTTATTAATCAATAATTTAAAAAGAAATAAAACAAACATTTTTATAACTTTATTTCAATCTGAATTAATATTCAAACTTAAGTTAAAATATATTTTAAACAAATAAAACATTTATCTTATATATTTAAAATCATATAGTTATTTTATTAAATAGTTTTGAAAAGCTTAATTCAAAAATAAATCATAATTTCCCAATTTCAAAATATTAGAAAATATGCTATATTAATTAAATTTAAAACCAAACTCATCTATTTAAAATATATATAAATATATATACATTATAAATAGAAAATAAATTTATTAACTTATTTAAAGATAAATTCACAAATTAAATATTTAATAAAATAAGATTATTGAATCAATTCAAATTTATTAACAAAAATTATCAAATTAATTTAAATTTAAACACAGATTATTAAATTGATATTGTCAAAAATTCCGGGATATCACAATCCTCCCCCCTTAAAAGAATTTCATCCCCGAAATTTAAAACAAAGGTAATTTAATAATCTATTTAAAGATTTAATTTTAAAACACAAGCATATATTAATCATATGCTAGCAACCAAAACAATCAATTCACCCAATCAAAACGAATCTAATTATCGAGAAAAATTATGGATAGAATTTCCACGAGTTTCCCCGGTATAAATATTGGGATACTCGCTCTATAGAATTCAAACAATCAATACAACTAAGCTACAGAGCTCCTATTTCATCTATATCTACAACTCTAAACATGATATCAGATACAGACGAGTCTGACTCAACAACCAAATCTCCCGAACAGCTAGTTCCAAAACCAGAGATAGATCGTACACGTACTCCCTCAGAGATACGTGAAACACACTGAATCCCAGTTATCCAAACTGGTAATTCAACTCTTCGGACGATTCTGGGCTGCCTACAACCTTACTGATCAACTTATCCCTTGCTGATGCCTCTAGAAACAAACAAAACCAATCATCTCAACAAAATGATCTCCTCAAGATCAACCAAAACCAAGAACACAAACTCTACTCCTCAAATGACAAAAGATAGAACAAACTTCTCCTTATCCGAAAAAGAAAACAGATGCACCCCCTAACTGCTTCCGCTGCACAACTCTGATCCGAAGTAGAAGAGAATGCTGATGAAGAACACGAGCACAAACTGGACAACACATCTCATAAATATGGTTCAACAGATCCATAAGAAAACTCAGAAGTTCCTTCAAAACTTGAGCTGCTTCACCAGCTTCTATCTCAAGGAATCATCCTTCCACTAAACTGAACCACAGGTAGCAATCCTGGAATCCTAGCTAATAAGAAAACTTGATCTCCAGATGCGGACAAACCTCTGACTTCCTTGAAGACATTCGGACAATCTCCAACAATTCAAGAGAACACTCAACTAACGCAAGTCGCTTTTGCGATCAACCCAGCCTAATATCCAAGGAAACTGCTCTTCCTTTACCAATCAGAACAGCTTACGCTGACCTATCCAAACTACTGAAGAAAAAGATTCACACTGCTGCTTCTGAACTCCACTTCAGAAAAACTACTCAGTCGGAAAACTTCCTGCCAACACAGAACACTCCGAGCTGCACTGCTAACACCAATGCCAAAGAATTCCTAATCAAAGCTCTTCGAGAAAGTCGGACCTCAAAGCAAACAGAAACACCCAGCTGGACTCAGCCACATCACTAAAACAGATGCACTTCCGTACTCTTGTTCTAAAGAAACATCTTCAGAAACATCCATATTCACCGCATCTCATCACGCAGCTACCACTTCCTAAGGTATCAAGTTACCATCACTCACTTGCTACTACCCAACCGACAGATCCAAACTCAACTCATCCAATTCTGCACTTCAAAGATGAACTCCGAACCTTTAGAAGGTTTCCTTCATAGATCGATGAAATCCTTACTCCAAACTAAACTTACTCAAGACAGTATTAGATCTACAGTCTTGACAGATACACTTCCAACCTCAAACGTTCAAACTCCAACCATCGGTAGTAGTGTGTTCACACACCATTACCTTATCTACCTTTATATCTTATATTGGAAAACCTGAACAGGTAACCCAATCAGATAGGTAGAAATTTTATATATATATATATATATATATATATATATATATATATATATATATTAAAAATACAAATACGCTCTCTCAAAATAGACACCACTCCAGAGACTAGGTATTCGCTCAACCTAGCGCTCTGATACCAAATGAGACGACCCGACTTTCTGACGCAGCTTAGACTTAGGCTCGAACAGTTTAGATATCAAACTGTCGCAACCTATCCAGGATCTTCCTCACAAAATGATGATTCGTGTCAAATAAACCGATAGAACGATAAATGCTCAATTCCGTTGATCGAGATGATACCGGAATCTAGCTATTTCCAACCCGTTGATCTCGCAAGATGCCGTGTTGGAAGATCTACAATTCGATCGTTGATCACGCGCAAGTGATACCGAGAATTGGCTTCAACTTCGTTGATTCACGCATGAATAACCTGAAGATGGAAAGAAGAAGGAGATCACACTCAACTTCAACAATGGTGGCAAAAGCTCACACAAATTTTATATTCAAAATCAACTCCATTTACAAATGACAACACACCCCTATTTATAGGGAATTACAACACATACAAGCGACTCAACATACAACACATACATGCGACATAACAACACCACAAACGACCTAACGACATACGACTTAACACAATTACAAGTTACAACATCACACGCGACTCAATACAGCACAAGCGACCTAACAACATATGACATAACAACGTACGACTTAACAATACATGCAACTTAACAATACAACATAACAACATACGACCTAAGAAATCAGCGACATAAGATTGAGCACGGCTTCAGGAACGATTTAGCGACATATGCTTCACAACGACTTAAGTAATGCGGCATCAGTGAATGGCTTAAGGAAAAGCGGCCTACAACTTACGACTTAAGGAATCAGCGACATAAGAACAATGCGGCCTACTAAGCGACTTAAATCAGCCTTCATGCGACATAAGAAATCAACGGCTTAAGAAATGCGGCATAACTTAACGGTTTAAGGAATACGGCTTAAGGAATGCGACATAAGCTTGAGCGACTTAAGGCATATGTTGGTTTCTTGAGCTGTTAACTATAAGGTAGGTCGTTGAGCGACTTAAGGATACGATTGACATAACTCGCAGGAGACTTAACATTGAGTGACTTAAGGCCAGCGAGCGACATAAGATGGTTGAGCGAATTATTATGGTGCGCTGCATCATCCTCCCCTGGTTGAAAAGAATTCGACCCCGAATTTACATCTTCCTCTCCTTCGACATTCTTATTCTCATGATATGGGATCAAGTGTTTGACGTTGAAAACGTCGGCAGTATGGATATGATCCGGCAATCTTAACTGATAAACATTCTCAGTAATCTTTTTCACGATTTCCAAAGGACCAATCTTTCTAGCAGCTAGTTTGTTGTAAGTACCAATAGGAAATCGATCCTTAGTCAATACTGCATATACAAAATCTCCTTCTTTGAATTCAACACTTCGTCGTTTAATATCTGCGGATTGCTTATATTTCTCATTCGCCTTAAGCAATCGTTCGTGCACAACCTTGTGGCACTCTTGCAATTCATTCACAAAATCACTAGCTTGTTTGATCACTCCTTTCTGCTGTGGTACTATAGACAAATCCAATGGTCCCTTAGGAATTATTGAGTAAACGACTTGGAATGGACTGAACCAAGTGCTATGATTAACTGCATGGTTGTGTGCAAACTCATTTTGACACAGCTTGGAATCCCAACACTTCAAATTGTCACTCACGAGGCATCTCAATAGATTACCTAGGGATCTATTCACAATTTATGTCTGTCCATCCATCTGTGGATGATAAGCACTACTAAATTTCAGCTTTGTCCCGACCATTCTCCATAGACTCATCCAAAAATGACTCAGAAAACGAGTGTCTCTATCTGATACAATAGATTCAGGCAACCCACGAGGACGATAGATCTCTCTGAAGTACAACTGTGCGACATTAACTGCATCTGCCGCCTTCTTGCATGCGATAAAATGTACCATTTTTTAAAACCGATCAACCACTACGTATATAGAACCATTGCCGCGTGGCGTTCTCGGCAAACCCAATACAAAATCCATGCTAACATCCACCCATGGTTTAGTAGGTATAGGCAACGACATATATAAACCTGCATTTGTCGCGGTCCCCTTTGAAACTTGAAAATATGGCACCTCTGAACAAACTTTTCAACCTCCTTCCTCATTGACGGCCAAAAATAAGATTTTGAGATCAACTGCGTAGTACGGTCGCGGCCCACGTGTCCTTCTTCATGTAATTCTTTGATGATTTTCATTCGTAAACTGCAATATGGAATACACAACTGATTTCCTTTGAACAGAAAACCTTCAACCAGCATATATCCATCCATGCTTCCCTGCTTGACTTTGCCTAGGATTTCGGAAAAATATGAATCTGAAGTAAGCAAATCTGGAAGTAAGTCAAAACCCATCACCTCTACTCGCATGGTTGTTAGTAAATTATTCCTCAGGCTCAATGCATCGGCGACGCGATTAGTTACTCCAGACTTGTGCTTTACAACGAATGTAAATTATTGCAAATAAGCTATCCACGATGCATGCCTAGCTGCAATTTTATTCTTTCCTTGTAAATGTTTCAATGCTTCATGGTCCGTATACAAAACAAATTCTTTGTGAAACAAGTAATGTCTCCAATAGTTCACAGCTTGCACAATAGCACAAAACTCCACATCATAAGTATTGCATCTCATCTTTACTCCAGAAAGTTTTTCACTGAAATAGGCGATTGGACGACCCTTCTGACTCAACACTCCTCCAATTCCAACTTTGCATGCATCTATATGTAACTCAAATAGTAACTGAAAATCTGGAAACACTAAAATCGGCGCTGAGTTTAAAAGTTCCTTGATTTGTTCAAAAGTAGATCCTGCCTCTTTCGTCCATGAAAACTGCTTTCCTTTCATACAATCAGTAACAGGAGCCATTATGCTACTAAAGTGCGGTATAAATCTTCGATAAAATGAAGCTAACCCATGAAAACTTTTAACTTCTGTTATAGTTTTGGGCTGTGGCCAATTTCTGATTGCGACTACTTTACTCTGATCCACTTGTATCCCGTCCTTAGACACGACATATTCCAGAAATAAAACACTTGGCGTTATGAACACGCATTTCTTCGTCGCTGCATAGAACTGTTCTTGACGAAGAATAGTCAACACCTTTCGCAAGTGTTGAATGTGCTCCTCTGTGCTAGCACTATATATCAAGATATCATCAAAGTAGACTACAACAAACTTCCCGATGTAAGGTCTGAAAATTTGATTCATCACCCTCATAAATGTACTTGGTGCATTGGATAAACCAAATGGTATGACCAGCCATTCATATAATCCTTTCCGAGTCTTGAATGTTGTCTTCCATTCATCACCTGGTTTTATGCAAATCTGATAGTAACCACTCTTAAGATCGACCTTAGAAAATATTACAGACCCACTGAGTTGATCCAATAGATCATCAAGTCTTGGCATAGGAAAACTGTATCTGACAGTTATTTTGTTGAGTGTCCTGCTGTCGGTACACATTCTCCATGAACCATCTTTCTTCGGTACCAACAGAGCTGGTACAGCACAAGGACTGAGACTCTCTCGAACACGCCCTTTCTCAAGCAACTCCTCAACCTGTCTCTTCAACTCTTCATGCTCTTTTGGACTCGTACGATAATGCGGCCTATGCGGTAAAATAGCACCTGGCACTAGATCAATTTGATGTTGTATATCCCTTAATGGCGGTAATTCCTTGGGTAATTCCGCAGGAAAGACATCTTCAAATTCATTTAACACCGGTCTAGCTTCTGCAGGAACTTCACGATCTTCACTTGTTTCATACCCAATCAACATAAACAATTCAGCACTATCTTTCACTTCTTCAACAAATTCTCTCGTAGATAATAGACTAGTTGATTCCACTTTCTTCTCTGACTTGCTTTCACTTTGTTCACGCTTCTTAAGAACTAAGGTAATTTGGGTCCCTTCGAACATGAAACTGTAGCTGTTGGTGTGACCATTATGTTGTACAGCTCTATCATATTGCCATGGTCTTCCCAATAGTAGACGACACACATCCATATCGACAACATCACACCATATATCTTCTTTGTACTTCTTCCCAATAGAAAATGTAACAAATGCTCGTCTTCCCACTGTCACTTCTCTACCTTTCTTTAGCCATGCCAGTTTATAAGGTCTATGGTATTTTTCAGTCTTCAACCCTAACTTCATGACGGCTTCTTCAGAAATAATATTATCGCAGCTTCCCGCATCAATAACAGATCGACAAACCTTTCCCAAGATAGTACATGTAGACTGAAAGATATTGCTTCTCAACCAACTAGAATCATTCTCATGCTTTGGCACTAAACAAGACCTCCTTATCATCAAGTTACATCCTTCGTCTCTTGACACAACTTCTTCATCTTCATCAAACTTCGATGGTTGAGAATAATCAATTTCAGCTTCCACATCCTCATACTCACATTCATCTGCAACTAATGCTCTCTTCTTTGGCTTTGTACATTCATTACTTTTATGGCCAAACTCCTGACAATTATAGCTCTTGATATTGTTATTGACCTTTGCTTTAGCGGCTTCATTGACAATTGGTTTATTGACTGTCTTGGAAACATTAGCACTGCTACTAGCACCCTTATTACGGTTGTTAGAACCCGCAAACACACCACTTCCTCGTCTCTCTTGTTTCTCCCAAGCTAGAGTTTTCTGATGTGCTTCAGCAACAGACATTGGATTAAACATATTAACCATGTCTTGAATTTGCATTCGTAACCCTCCAACATATCTAGCCGTTAGTTGTTCCTCAGTTTCCATAATATCATTTCTTGCAATCAACTGATAGAATTCATCTACATAGTCATTCACTGTCTTCGTTCCTTGTCTCAAATTCTGCAAACGTTGATACATAAAAGATTGATAATTGTACGGCAAGAAAGTCGCTTTCATCATCTTTCTCGTCTTCTCCCAAGTGACAACTTTTGATTTTCCCATTCTCTCCCGAGTTAGTTTAGTTTGTTGCCACCAAGCCATAGCTCTTCCTCTTAGTCTTGTAGCAACTAATTGAACTCTGCGATTCTCTGGCACCTCCTTGAATTTCAAAATTTCTTCAACACTAGACAACCAATCAATATATTCTTCTGCTTGCATACCACCTTTGAATTCTGGAATTTCCATCCTCATACCTGACTCCCATTTACGATCATTCTCTACATCCAGATATTGATTTCGCACTTGGCCTCGATTTCGATAATGAATACTACCTCCATCACCATCCTCCTTAAAATTAGATGTATTTCGATATCGATCCTAACCATCTACGTCTCTACGACTACGCATGTCCCTTCTACCCTGTCTTTCAGTATCATAATATGGTTCACTTTCAAACCCACGTTGAGTTCTTCCCTCTTCATTTCGATGCCCATGGTGGTCTCGCATCATTGAAACCGATGATTCTCTCCTATCTCGATAAGACTGGGGTGACATCCTCCTTTCTCCCGAAACCGATGGTGAAACCCTGTTTCCACTTTGGTTCGAAACTAGTGACATTCTCCTTTGATTTCGATTCATGTCGTTCATCAATTTCTCCAACTTTTCAATACCCTCACTGAACTTTTCATTGATACGCTGCTCCATTTGCTCAGCTTCTTGTCTTCTATACAAATCTTCAACATTATGATAGCGATTAGCACGTCTCGGAGGCATGATCATCAAACAATTTAGTTTCCATCTCTGATCTGGCTCTGATACCAATTGACGCAGCTTAGACTTAGGCTCGAATAGTTTAGATATCAAACCGTCGCAACCTATCCAGGATCTTCCTCACGAAATGATGATTCGTTTCAAATAAACCGATAGAACGATAAATGCTAAATTCCGTTGATCGAGGTGATACCGGAATCTAGCTATCTCCAACCTGTTGATCTCGCAAGATGTCGTGTTGAAAGATCTACAATTCGATCGTTAATCACTCGCAAGTGATACCGAGAATTGGCTTCAACTTCGTTGATTCGCGCACGAATAACCCAAAGATGGAAAGAAGAAGGAGATCACACTCAACTTCTACAATGGTGGCAAAAGCTCACACAAATTTTTTATTCAAAATCAACTCCCTTTACAAATGACAACACACCCCTATTTATAGGGAATTACAACACATACAAGCGACTCAACATACAACACATACATGCGACATAACAACACCACAAACGACCTAACGACATACGACTTAACACAATTACAAGTTACAACATCACACACGACTCAATACAACACAAGCGACCTAACAACATAAGACATAACAACGTACGACTTAACAATACATGTGACTTAACAATACATGTGACTTAACAATACAATAATACAACATAACAACATACGACTTACGACCTAAGAAATCAGCGACATAAGATTGAGCATGGCTTCAGGAACGATTTAGCGACATAAGCTTCGGAATGACTTAAACAATGCAGCATCAGTGAATGACTTAAGGAAAAGCAGCCTACAACTTACGACTTAAGGAGTCAGTGACATAAGAACAATGCGGCCTACTGAGCGACTTAAATCAGCCTTCATGCGACATAAGAAATCAACGGCTTAAGAAATGCGGCATAACTTAACGGTTTAAGGAATGCGGCATAAGTGAACGGCTTAAAAGCCGTTATCTGTAAGGTAGGTTGTTGAGAGACTTAAGGATACAATTGACATAACTCGCAGGCGACTTAACATTGAGCGACTTATGGCCGGCGAGCGACATAAGATGGTTGAGCGAATTATCATGGTGTGCTGCATCATCTTCTCACCACAGAAAATCGCATCATCTTGAAGAAAGAAAAGGGTAAAAAAGAGAAAAGAAAGAAGAGAAAGAAGAAACAACACTAGAATCTCAACAGCGGAATGAATAAATTATATTAATAACATAAGGATTACATAGTATACAACAATTATCAGAGTTACACAGACAATACAACACATACTAGACAGTTACAAACACCTGTCTAGTTATTACAACTAAAATACAACATCAACAAAGAAACCACTCAGAGATACCAACACAGTGGAAAACTATATATCTATACCAGGAAGCCTCCTGCTCATTGCTCCTCCATAATTCGTCAAAGCTAACCTGAATCTCTTGGCTACTCGTAAAAATTTGAGTACCCAAGAGTTTAAGAAAAACAGAAATAAACTCCAGGTCAGACATGGGTCTGGTATGAGTAACAGGTTAAAGTTGCTTAACTTTTGAAAAATCTTTGAAAACAAAAGGTATCACGTAAGACTTCCCACACATAAACATGGAAAAGTTTTTACCTTACGCTAACCAAAACATTTGATAGAAAATCAGTGATATTATAATAGGTCTAGGGTTTTCAAGTAAATAAGAAATAGTCGAAATTGTTACATTCATTAAATTCCAGGTACTAGCCACAAAAGTGGGTAATACAATCAAAACCGATGGCACTTATTGGATTTTGGATTCCATACAATGGCAGGGCTACCGGGGTACCGCCCGTCACAGTACGTGGCCTAGATCACCATAACGAGGATCACTCCTGTAACAGCCCAAATTTTAGCAATATTTTATTCTTTATTTATAACTCTAGTGTTTTATTTTTCAAAAATTTGATTGTCTAAATTTAATTATAAATAATCCCAAGATTTTTATTGGTGTGAAAATTCTAAAATTCTTATTTTGGTTAAAACTTAACATTTTTTTGAAGTCATAAATCTTTAAATTTTAATTTTTAATCTTTTGGTTTAATTTAATATATTCGTAACAACGTTTATTTCACCTTTTGTTCTTAAAAAAAATTGATTTTATACTTTTAAAAGTTCATTATTTTATATTTTACTTATATACATTTTTAAATATAAATTTCTTAGTAAATGTGTAAACAAATCATATTTTTATATAAGTAATAAATTTTCAAAACTTTGTGTATAAATAAACTGTTTAATTTCGCGTTTAAAATGCACGTTATTTGATGGAATAAATAATGTATATACACAAACAAGAAAACGTATAAAATTTAAATCCGTTATTTTTATTTTTTTTGGACAAAAATCACTGCGTCTGTTGTACGCATTCTAATTTTATTCACTTTCCTTTTACTCTCCTGATTTAATAGGAACGTTATTTACAAATTTTATAACCGTTCGCCTTTTTAATTTCTTGCCATTGTTCCCATCAACGCGAGCTTTACATTTTAAACGCATTCAATATTGTTTAAAAATCTTATTCCAAAATCTAATCTTAGCTGACCGTTTCTTCTGCTTTAATTTCGAAACCCATTTGCTTAAAATTTGTTAAAAATCTAGTAACCGTGTATAACAAGAAAAATCAGTGCTCAATCAAAATCGTGGCCTTTTTTTAAATCAATATCTTATTTTTTGCCTATAACTGCTCATTAAAAATCTGCGCTAGTTTAATTTCCTTTCAATTTCAAAGCAAGTTGATTTATTGCCGTTCTTTCTACTCCTTAAATCAGGCTACCTCTCTGATCAAACCTATATAACTCACGCAAATATTCATTTCTCAACAAAATTTTATTTTTCTAACCTTTCCTTTCCTACGCTCCCTGTTTCCACTTCTTTCTTTATGATCATTCATTATATATATACACTACAGCTGGAAAGTTATAAACGTATAAACTTAGAAACGTTTTGTATTTATTAAAAATTTAAAGCTTACCTTTAATTGTGACTTTTCTCTTTCCTTCCGTTCAAATTTAAACGCGCATCAATCAATTGCTTTAATAAATATTGCAAAATCAATGCACAGACGTTATCAATTTCATTTTATGGTGGTACGTTTTTTTACGTTTCCTACCGTTTAAATTTTAAATAATTTGCTTTTATGGGTCAGCTGAATCAAGCAACGTGACCGTTGCTATTTATTTCTTTTATTAATTGCTACAATTATTTTCGCCAAATCAAGGGTTGACCGTTACAATCACTTTTATTTATTTATTCACTTAAAATTTGGTAGCCTATTCATTTTCTTCCGTTATATTTGCTTGAAAACATGCGGTTCATCCCTATTTATTTTCGCTTTCACTTCTCTTTTCTCTAGATCTGTTCGTTCCCTTCAATACTTTTCTTTGGAAAAAAAAAGCAAACTGAAGCATGCGGTTGTCACCATTATTTACATCCGCCACTTCACCTTTCTTCCAAACCTCTTCATCAAATGAAACCCATCACCTCTCCTTCCGGTTGCTTCTGTTTGATCAGTGAGGTATAGGCGTGTAAGCACATATATGTTTTGATTTATATTCGTAATTACATGTTTTTTGTTTTTTGTTTTTTTGTTTTTTTTTGTTAGTTGTGGTATACATACTATTTATATAAGTATTGAATACTATTTTTTCAAAAGTTTATTTTTGTAACATGATAGTGTATATTTATATATAGTTTCTATTTGATCTTCCTCACATCTTATAAGTCATGTTAATATTTTGAATTATGTATGCGACATTTTGAAGGGAACATGCTATAAAATAAGTATCTTTCATTTTTAATAAGAATATATATACATATTGTGTTTTATACTTTAATATGGGTCAGCTTTTATTTGTTGATATCAGGTTTCCTATAATATGGTTATTCGCTTATGTAAGTCAAATATTTGTTTTGTTACAGGCTATATAAAATACTTCAATATATGTATATTATGCGGTTTGTTACCATATGGGTTTCTATGTGGTACTGACTTATTTAGTTGATGATTGTATATATTTTGTTACAGTATTATATTTATACTATTTTGGATTTAAGATGACTCTATAAATACTCTATTTTATAAATTATTCTAATACACGTATATAAATTGGAAGTTTATATAGGTTGAATATAATACGTTATTTAATGTAAAAATATGGATGGATTTAAATTTTATATATATAACATTTAATATATATATATATATATATATATATAGAGAGAGAAATAGTTATATATAAAAAAAGTTTTCTTTTAGGTATTCATATTTAAACATTTATTTTATCTGTTTGAGAATATATATATACTAGTTATATAAGTTTAGTATAAAGGTGTTAGTATTTTTTTTTAAGTGTATGTTGATTTTAAAAAAATGTAAGCTTGATTTATTTATTTATTTATATGTTTGAAAAACATGTAAATTAAATTTGTGATGTTTGAACTTAGAATATAAATTTCATATGTGTATATATAGTTATAGGTGGTTATAAAAGTTCGCTTATACCATTTATCTTCATCGTTCCAGTTCTGCTGATCTGTTTCATCAATTCGAGCCAATCAGCTTTGATCGTTGAACTCGTGCCGATTTTGCTTTGCTTGGGTTTGAAATTTAATTTCAGTGTCTGTATCAGTGTGCGTATCCGTGTCTCCTTCTATATTCTCTAGCCTCGAAAGATGAGCAATCACTCACGATTAACATTTTTTTATTCATTAAATTTGATTTCAATTGAAACAACAATTGAAATATGCTGCTGTAGTTATATATGCTATTATCTGTAACTGTTCACCTACGGGATATGACACCATATCCTGTTGTTTATGTTATATTGTTATTGATGATATATGCCTGTTATTTTATTGTATTTTCTGTTATCACTCTGTAAGTTCCCAGTAGTTTAGAAATCACTATGGGTTGAAATGATACATACCCGAACAGATTTTAGAATAGGAGAAAATCGTTATGGGTTGAAATGATAAACCCAAGCGATTTTCATTTAATTGAATTTGGGATTACGGGTTGAAATGATATCCACCCGTATATATTTAGTATACGGATTGAAATGATAAATATCCGTACTTGACTATATGATAGGAAATATATACAGACACCGTTGGTCCATATAAATATTTTGAAAATAATTTCTATAATTTTGGAAAGAAATATATAGTTTAATAAATTTGATTCTTAAGATATTATATAAACGAAAATTATATATATAGATTTAGTAGTAATATTTGATTTAAATTAGATTGATTTAATACATATAATATGGTTAAGTATTTATGTAAATCTATATTTCAAATAGATTCTCTTGTAATAAATTGAATAACTAAGATTGGGAGATAAATTTGGGTTTATAAAAATGGTATTTAAATAAAGATTTATTTAATTAAATCGATTTGAAATTTTTGAATGAGAAATTTAAAGGGTATGATTTTATAACTGGATTTTTGATTTAAGTGATTTAATGAATATTTCACGTTTAAATAAATTAAAGAAAATATTGAGTAAAATGTAATTTAAGATTACTTAAATGATATTGAATCTAATAAGGGAGTATTTCAAGACTAAATAATAATGAGGTTAAACCGAGATCTATATGAAACTGTTATATAGAACATTTAAATATTAAAGCCTTGAACTATATTGGAATTTAAATGGTTTATGTTGGGATTCGGATCTGTATTTGAAATCAACGTAGTTGAATTTGTTATTTAGCAACTAAATTGAATTAAAATGAAAATTTAGGTTGAACTAAATTTGAATTTATTATTTAGAAAACTAAATTGAATGAAAATTTAGATGAAACGTTGAATACTTAAAGTTTTGAAATATATGGAAATATAAAGGGGTATTTGTGATTATAAATCCTAATTTGAGATTGATAAAATTTAAGTGGTTATTTTAGAAATTGAGTTGAATTTAAATTGATAAATTGAGATTGAATTTAATTTGAATGGGAAGGTCGGGTTGATGTTGGAACGATTTGTTAAGTTGAGAAAATTGAAAATATTTTACTGTATAAATTATTTAATATATATAAATACTATTTTGGGAAATATAGAGATATTTGAAGTGAAAATGAGATTTGGTTTTGAAGTATAAATTAAGTTGAAATGACCACGGTGTTATAGTGTATATTTCTACCTTGTAGAAAGTTCCATGGACCCTTAGAGGATGGTTATCCCAAACATCCTTTAAGTTATTTGTATTCAGTTGATATTTCACTTGAGTTGGATTTATTGATATAAGAATGTTAATCCTGACTCAAGTGTTTTGTGTTTTGCTTTATGCTCGGGTCAGACTGAGTGATACAGCATTTGAGACTCACCTTTGGAGTTCGGAGCTTCATTTGGAAATCCAACTATCGATTCAGATTCCAGCCTTTCCAGTTGATTGGTTCAGAGAAGTCATATGTTGCATTGGAGACTTCGCTGCATTTGAACTATTCGGTTGCATTTTTCTAACTCTGATGTATATAGTAGCTTCATGAACTACTATTCTTTATCTATTCCGCTGCATTATATTACTCTGTGATCTGTGATTGATTTATTTGCTGTATATTTTAAGTTTTGCCAAATGTTAATTAACAATTCGGTATTTTGAATTATTCAAGTCGGATATGTATGGTTTTATTGTCGATTTGAATGGTCCAAAATAGCGGGTCATTACAACTCCTAATCCCCTGCAACACAAAGCCGGAATCATTCCTTACTGAACAGTTCCGAACAAGACCACCCCGCAGTTGTGCTCAGCAACCGCACCACATAGCCGAAATAAAAGGGACATCTAGACAGGGGTAAATCTCGTCCTACTTGGGCATGACCAACTTAGCCTTGCTGCATCTCCCCTGTTTTAGCCATTCCCGGTTGACGAGGCTTGAGGCTACGATTACCTTTATAGGACCCATCACTTAGAATGCTCATCGTCCACCTGACAATGTTCTGAAAGCATTCAATTCATACAAGTTCGTTCCGGGTTCGAACGAAATCGAAGGCATTATCTCGTTACACTCATTTTGGAATCACCCTCGGAGTTAACGACGATAACCCTTGCACTCTTAATCTTCATTTGCACTTGAGATTCACGAGATGTGGTTTTCAGATATCCAAATATGGAAACCCGATCCCGGTCTCATCAAAATCCAGAACGTATGTTTTAAGGCCAAGTTGTTTTAGAGTTTAAAATAATTCAATTCATTATCTACATACACACAGATAGATGATTCACAGATACACAATAGATAATCAACATTATCATCATAAGCAGATAATCCATATCAGTATTATAAACAGATAATCCATATTATCATCACAATGCAACCAATGCATCATATCATATAACATTACTCATCTCATAGCTGAGATTACAAACCATTCAGGCAACCAATATCATCCATTCATACATTAGCAATGATCTAATGATCACACCATCTATAATTAATTTAAAATAAATTAAATTAATTACTTTATCTCTAATTAATTTAAAATAAATTAAATTAATTACTTCATCATTATAATCCTGCTTAACTTAATCATTAATTGATTACAAATTAATTAATTAATCACCATCACATTATTCATTTTAATTAATCATTCTGATTAATAATTTTCTAATTATAATAAGTAATTAGCCTTTAAATTAATTACACAAGTTAATTATACTTAACCCTTTGCAATAATTAACTTTTAATTACTTAATCAATTAATTAACTCAAATTAATTACATTAATCCTTTATTTATTACTTCTTTATTAATTATTCCTTAATTAATCCATTCTAAATTACATCATTATAATTAATGATTTCTAATTACCTTTTTAATTAATCCCTTATTTAAAATAATTACATTAAGTAATTAATCTGAAATTAAACCACGCATATATTAATCACCCTTGATTAATAACAATCCAGTAATTAACTTTCCTTAATTACTTCATTAAATAAATTACTCCTTAATTTATTATCTCAATTAATCCCTTGATTAATTTCAAAGTAATTTAATCTAAATTACTTCCATAAATAAACATCTTTAATTACATCCAGTAATTATTAATTAATTACTTCCCTAAGTAATTACAATCCCATTAATTATGTTAAGTAATTATTCATCAATCATCAAGTGTTTAAATTAATTAAACTTAATTAATTATCCTAAACAAATCACATTAACCCAATTAATTACATTAAGTAATTAATTCATTAATTACTTCTATTAAGTAATTAAACTTAAACAATTTCAAAAATGATTATTATTAATTAATTAATCTAATTAATTATTAAAAATTAATCACATTAATTAATTGTTAAATAATCTTAAGTTAATGACCTACATTAACAATCTTTAATTACATTATTAAGAAATTAACTCAGATTAACCATAACTAATTACAAATTAATTAATATTTAATTACCAATTAATTAATTACTAATTATTAAATTAATTAAGTGTCAACTGCAACTTAATTAATCCTTAATCACTCGATTAATTAATCTTTAATCATTAATTCAAATTTAATTAACAATCCCTAATTACAGATTAATTAACCTTAATTAATTAATCTTAAGTCTTTAATTAATCAATTTAAAAATTCTTAATTATTTAATTAATCATCCATATCATAAATTAATTAATTAATTATTCATTTTAATTAACTTAATTATTTAATGAATCCAAATTCTAAATTCTAACTTAATTTAAGAAAACATTTCTTACTTATTTATATTTAAAACACTTCGTTTCAAATTTACTTTAAATTTCACTTTAAATTTTATTTTAAAATTTTAAGATTTTAAAATGAATACAAAATTTAACTTAAACAAAGTTTTAAAACAATTCAAACCTTATTATCTCATATGTTAAAAGAATAACCATTTTATAAAATAAGTTTAAAAGAATATAAAGTTCATATCAATTTAAACATACAGTTAAAACATTCCAGGTTATTCTAAAACAATTTCAATTTAAAATTTTCTTTTAATTTCAAATCTGAAATACAGCTTGAATCTTTTATTCCAGATTTAAACTTAAATCTTTAAAGCTTTATTTACATTTTACATCATCCTTTTAAAAAAAATTCAAATCATTTAACCTTTTAAATGCAATTAAACAATTTAAATTTAAACTTATTTTATTTTAAAACTAAAGTTTAAACCCAATTCCAGATTTTTAAAAAAATCTCAGTTTTAAACTTATTTTAAATTTCTAATTTACCAAATTAAAACATACAGTTTAAATGCAAACCCCATATACTTTTATACTTTAAAAGTTGTTAAACTAAATTTAAATTTCAAATTTAAATTATTCACTCAGATTCAAACCAATTTGAAATCAGATTTCAAACTCAGATTCAAACTAATTTTAAATTTTAGTTTACATTTAAAATTTCTCTTTCAATTTTCAAAACAGAAACATGATTCTATTTTATTTAAAAACCAAACTTAAATTTTCAAAATTCAAATTATTTCAAAAGCCAAGATTTAAACTATTTGAATTCATATTTAAATTCAGGTTTTAAATGCTAATTTAAATTCCAGTTTATATTCAAACTTTTACTTTTAATTTTAAAAACAGAAACAGGTTTTCTGTTTTGTTTAAAAACCTGAAACAAAGTGATATACCCGAGCAACCCTATATATTACTTCGAGGCAAAAACTTATCTGCTTCGAGTAGAAAACTCAAATCCCCGAGACGAACGCGAGGCAACCAAAGTCCTGTAACCACCCCAGAACCCAATCAACACAGCCCATCAGAAAATAGTGCACCGTGCACATGCACGGTGCCTCCAGCCAATCTTGATCATCGTCGCGACCTCCCCACAGTCAACACTCATCAACTCCGACCATCCAAACAACGTCCCAGTCATCACTTGCTCGAATACAAAATCGCGACCCAAAATTCCCAAACCTGGAACAAAACAGTAACTTCATTCCAAACCTGTCAACGTCCCTCGCCCTCCCACTACCGATCACTAGAACTCTAGAGGCTCCAGCCATAGCTTCGTCCATGCCCTAGCCACCATTACCCAAAATATAGTTGAACTCGATCAACTGAGAGAGATGAACCAAAGCAAAAACTTTAACCCATACAAACTAGGGTTCCAAACTGCAAATCTCAACCACACCCTCAAAGATGAATTGCAACCCAATCCAAAAAATTTCTCAACACCCCTGATAACTCCTCCTCCTCCAGAAACAAATTCAACTCAGTCGAACACATAAATCAACAGTGCTAACCAAAAAGGTAAAATACAGTGAAATTAAAACTGCACTCTGGTTCAAGCATTATAAATTGTAATATTAGATTTAAAATTCATGAATTTGCATGATGTTTTGATATATAAACCTGAAACATAAATTCATATAGTTTGAATTTTACACTTATACAGTTTTTGCTCTGTTATTTATATTTCCAGGCATTATAGAAATTTATTTAACTTATATAAATTTTTAAAACTCTCTATGACCTAACAATCAATTTTAGTTTACATTCTAAATCATAACAGAGATTGCAATAGGAGGAAATGGATTTTAAAATCAAACAGAAGTTTGAAATTGAGAAACAGAAATATGACAGATAACAAGCATGCACATGGAAATATATACGCATATATGTATTCACAACAAATTCATATTATATATTCATTTCTAATTAAAAGCATGAAAACAACTTTTACCTATTTAATTAATTTTTAAAAATTGAGTTACTCACCCGATTTTAAACATGCAGAACAAAGCACCAGTTTTTGAAAAGCTTCTGAATCCTTTGAAATCATGTTTGAATGCTTTTAAGACTTGAGTTGTTTGATCCTTTTAAAACTTGCTTTAAAATGCTTCCAGCTTTGAAAATTTTCCTGCATGCAGGTTTGCTTGATTTTCCAGTTTTTGAAGAGGGAAATGCAGGCTTTTGCAAATAGATTGTTGCATGCAGGTATTTTAACTTGCAGGTTTTTCTTTTGTTTGGAAATGATTGCTTCAGTTTTGGGGAGAATGTGTTACAGGGATATGCATTTGATTTTTTGGTTTTCAGATTTGTTTTAGGAGTGGGATGTTTCTCATTCTTATCTGAAAATTTCTTGGTTATGAAATGAAAATGAGAAAAGAAGGGAATGGGAAAATTGTAAGTTTATATAACTTATTTATGATTTATTTTAAAATCAAAGAAAAATTAAAATTAAAATTTGACACATGGCTTAAATTTTAACAGTTATTAACTTTCTTATTTAAACATCTAACACATGTTATATTATGCTTTTATATACTTACACATGTCCTTTTAAATAATTTGTATTTATAATTAAAAGTTAAATGAAAGTTTAAACTTAATTAATTAGTTTCTAACACTTAGTTATATAGATAAATAATTTTTAAAGAATAAAACAAAGTATAATTATAAATAAAAACAATATTCAAATCAATCATTGAAAATAATATTTTTAATCATTTTAAATAAATTTATAAAAAAGGTTATAAATTACTTGTTATTTAAATGAATAAATGTTTCATTTATAAGTTGTATTTAAACTTTCATATTAAATTTACAAATCACATTTATCAATCAATAATTTAAAAAGAAATAAAACAAACATTTCTATAACTTTATTTTAATCTGAATTAATATTCAAACTTAAGTTAAAATATATTTTAAA
This sequence comes from Allium cepa, assembly GCA_030765085.1. Lineage (NCBI taxonomy): Eukaryota > Viridiplantae > Streptophyta > Magnoliopsida > Asparagales > Amaryllidaceae > Allium > Allium cepa. The sequence goes on along the minus strand of CM060939.1, from coordinate 177,882,719 downwards.
CAAATAAAACATTTATCTTATATATTTAAAATCACATAGTTATTTTATTAAATAGTTTTGAAAAGCTTAATTCAAAAATAAATCATAATTTCCCAATTTCAAAATATTAGAAAATATGCTATATTAATTAAATTTAAAACCAAACTTATCTATTTAAAATAAAAATAAATATATATACATTATAAATAGAATAAAAATTTATTAACTTATTAAAAGATAAATTCACAAATTAAATATTTAATAAAAGAAGATTATTGAATCAATTCCAATTTATTAACAAAAATTTCAAATTAATTTAAAATTAAACACAGATTATTAAATTGATATTGTCAAAAATTCCGGGATATCACAAAGAATCTCTTCAGTATTTATGGATATTGGGTTCTAAGAGGCTAACAAGTTTCGATAATAGTCCAATAAAGCATTGTCAACAAAAACATGAGTGTTTTGCAATCGACCATGATCATCAGTAATTTGGAAAATGTTGCTTTTAGCATTTTTAATATTTAAAGAAGAGTGAAACTGTTTTGTGTTTCTATCACCATAAATTTCCCATTCTTTAATTAACTTCTACTTCATCATGTTCACTTCATTAGTCATTGCTTCGGTAAACTGCAATGTTAGTTCATGCTCCCAAAAAGAAAACTCAATGTTACTTGGGTTGCTCAGCATTTTGTTTTGCACATCAGCCGGCTATGTTTTCAGGTTGTGAGACAACTTATCTCCATGGCCAAATTTATCCCTAGCCCATTTTGTCAAAGTATCCTTCATTGCTTTAATCTTTTGCTGAAAAACAAACATTTTGTTACCATAAAAACAAGTTTTCCAAGCATTCTGCACAATATGTAAAATTTTTGGATCAGAGATCCAAGAATCAAAAATTTTAAAGCTTGAATTAATTTTAATGGAGTTACTTCTAAAGGAAATGATAATGGGAGAATGGTCATATAGAAGAGGAGGAAGGATATGAGTTATAGAATTTTGGAAGGAAGTGAGGGCAATAGAATTGTAGAAAGACAAATCAATTCTACTCATGGTTCTAATACCATTGTGGCTTTTGTTATTCCAGGTAAAAACAGGGCCAATAAAAGGAAGTTCATGGAAGTTAGAAGTGCTAATAGTTTCATTTAAAGGGGCATTGTCATTGAGAAAAAGAGGTTTACCACCAGTTCTATCAGAGGAACTTAACATACAAATGAAATCACCCAAGACAAACCAAGGATGAGTTTCTTGCCTAAGGAGAGGAAGGTAGTCAAGCATATCCTGCCTAGAAGTGGAATGATTGTCAGCATAGACAAAATTAATTTAAAAAGAAGAAGAGGAAGGAATGTGAATGACTTTAAAATGAATGAATTGCCTATGAGAGATTATGGGATTGAGTTTATAAACCATTGGGTCAGAGATGACAAGGATTCTACCATAAGGTGCTTTGTCAAGATTATGATGCAAGGCCCAAGTTGGTTTGATAAGAGAAACGGCTCTAATGGTGAGGGGTAGGTTTAGCTCGGTTTCAAGAACGGATAAGGTACCCAAATTTTTTTCAAAAATAAGAGCCTTTGCTTGCAATAGCTTAATGTCCAAATGCGCACCTCTAATGTTCCAGCACCTAAAGTTTTGTAAGATAAGGAAATCTAAAGGGTTATAGGGTAGGAATTTCCTCTAGTTCTTAAAACATTTGAACTAGTTGAATTTGTTTCAGGAAGGGTATTTTTATAGTCAATAATCAGACCCTTGTCCAAATCACGTGGCCTCGGCTTCTTTTTTAATTTGATACCGATCGAGGGATTGATACTAATGCTAGCAGAAGGCGGAGCGGAACAATTAGGTGAAGCTGAGGGGATCCAACTAGAAGGATGATAGATATGAGAGTAAGGTTGTTTGATAGAAGGGGGAAAGGAGAAGGAGAAGAGGGAGAAACATGTGTGCACAAAGAAGGGCGTTATTGCTTTCAGCAAACAAAACAGAAGTAGGTGAGACAGAAGGCAAAATATGAAAACCTTCACTGGATATATTTTCAGGTTGGATTTGTCGCAAATCTACTGAAGCATTAAGAATAGCAGCAAAGAAAAGCGTATCATAATGTCATTGGTTTTGCTTCACTATTCTTCCACGTTTCATTATCTGAGTTATTAATAACATTGCCTTGGTTCACTAACAGTGGGACACACATCTCACCTGTATTATTATCAGATTGACTCAGAGTTTTTGATTCCACATGACCAATAAGATTTTCTTCACTAACCGAAATCCTTTGCCTTTCAATAACTTCATCATTGCCTTGATCAAAAGATTGCAAGACTTGAAAAGTATTTGCAGTTATAAAATCAACATCTATTGCTTCAACCAGCTCACCCTCTTCTGTATCTTTATCTTTACTTTCAGTATTTGATTCAACCACCCTTTTCTCAATATTTATCCCCAAACCAACTTCCATATTACACACTTCTTCATTGCTTGTATCTTTATGACCCATTAAAACCTTGTCTTTCTGAACATATTTCTTAGTGACATTTCCTACCCTCCTCCATACACTATTTGGTCAAGCATCTTTTTTACATAAATTTATGGTATAAGCTTGCTCTTTTGATTGCACCTTTATTTATCGAGTTAACATCCTTCTCTGTAATTACTGCCTCATCTGTATGATTAAAACAATTTTCATTTTTATGCCCAAAAACTTTGCATTTAGAACTGGTTTCCATTGATAATTTACATAAACAACTTTCTTAGCCCCATCAGTGAGAAGGACAGTGACACTTTGTGACATATTAGACGAAGGAGTTACTTCTACCAAACATTTTGCATAAGTCAACCTATCTAATCTTTCAGTACTTTCGTCCAGACACATGACTCTTCCAATATGGCTAGCCAGCCAGTTTATTCCCATAAAGGACCATGAAACCAGGGGTATATTAGTAATATGAATCCAAAGAGGTACAGAAGTGATGGAGCCGCATACATTACTAACATTAGGGTCCCATAGTTCAACAATTAAAAGCTTATTTCGCATGAGAGTTGGGTCTCCTTCAATTATCTTTCTTTTATCTTCATCGTTGGATTGTAGAAAAAGAAAAACTGACCCATCCAATTTGACCTTTTGCTGCCCTTGATCCCCCATACCTTTTTAAGGTGTTGAACAACAGATGTGAATGATAAAGGCTTGTCTAAAAAGAAATCAACCAAATAATCTTACCAAATGATCTGACCAGCCTCAAGAACAGCTTGTGGAGGAACTAGAGCACCATCAGAGAATTCATTGGTGAAGTTAATAGGAATGTACTTCACCGCATTGCGCAGTTTGTTTTTGAACAAAGAAGCCATGCTTGTTGACCTGGACATGCTAGAATGGAAGAAGATGAAGGAGCGTTTGAAAGGAGAGGAGTGGTAGAAAGAGTAGTGGGCTGAAGAGGAGGAGGAGGAGGTGGGTCTGGGTCAGGGAGAAAAGGTGAAGGGAGAGGAACAGAGGGAGGAGGGTCAGGAACAAAGGGATGGGAAGGAAGGTTGGTGGAAGAGACAGCAGCAAGGGCGGGAAAGGGAGGAAGGTCTGCCACTAAAAAAGAAAAAGAGGAGATGATTATATATACATTTTGTTAATTGTGTGTGTATATATATATACACTCATATATAAATATTTATATGTTTATACAAAATAATATATGTATATAGAAATATTTTATTATAAAAGCAAAAATGTGTGCACATACATACATTTGGACAATACATTTTACATATTGGATGAGCTAACTTGTCCGTTGCGGTGTAAATCTCAACATCTACATACGGGCATATTATATCTTGCACGGATTGATATGTTACACATGCACACACTTATATATGTGAACGTGATACACACATATAACATAACATATAACTAAATAATACAATGTTATTTTATAAAATTTAATAAAATAAAAGTTTTTTAAATAAAATTTAGAAATATTCTAAATAAACTAGACTTCATAGGCCCAATAACGATCCAATAGGGTAATTTTTTGAAATTCACCCATAACTTATACTGCGAGCTGGCCCAGTTCCAATAACAACGATACAAAATCATATTTAAAAGGCAATTCAAATTGCCAAAACAGTATAAACAATAATTCCATGCTGAAGCTCCACATTCATTTAAAAAGACAAAGAGGAAGTAAAGCGAAAGCGCTTGGTATTTTTTGAAGAAGAAATACTTTAAAAGCTTTGAAGATTTTTGGGAGTTTCGAGAATTTTAACGGTTGCTGTTCTTTTTAGCTTCGGTAAAAAGTGGAGGTGAAGGAGCATAGGGGTATTTATATACCCATCCTTCGATCACAGCCATTGGATTCAAAAGATCAACAAATCTAGACCGTTTAGGTATAACCAATTCTATTGTTATACCACGCATGTTGGAAATGTAAGCATCTCTGTTATGTATGGAAATATGAATCAACGTAGCCAATAGCACGGCGCCACATGGGGCACACATTAAATGCAAAGAAAAAGAGTTGATTAGTAGATCTTTGTGATTTGACAAGGCCACCCTTGCTCATAGAGATGAGCTTGGGGGGGGAGCAAAATGTTGCTCAATTACTCGCAAGTATGATTAGCCGACCAAAGCATCAAGACCCAGCCCAAACTCATTTCAGCTAGCATTCAGTCTAGCCCAGTTCAGGCCAGCCCATGAATCAACTTGGCTACATCTCAACAAATCCAATAAGCAAGTCACGAATACGCCGACCTAGATTCGACCCGGCCTAACATGTTTCAACATAGCCATCTCATATGACTTGACCCGGTTCAAAACAACCCCATCTATCACCCGGCTCTCGCTGCCCATCCATGACCGGTCCTAAGCAGGCCGCCTCGTTACTATGTCTCGGTCCATTCCTTCACGCTCGAACCTTAGGATTTTTAGCTTTGTTCTCAATAGGATTCGACAATAAGTAACTGACCATCACTATGTAAGAAATTTATCTCCAGTCTTGCTACCTAAAGAAGTATACTAGATGCCGAAAAGTACAGTCTAGTACCACCTAGGACACCTACTACTGTAGCCCGTCTTCCAAAAGCATACCAACTTCTATATCATGCCACCTTTCTCAGCGCAAAGCATGTGCCCCTGTATGAAATTACAACTGGCTCATTTCTCAGCCACATATTCCAACTACCTTTCCTTCTCTCTTCCATCCATCTAAGCGACTAAATCAATGGCTAAGAGCTTTTCTCTTCTATTTATAATGCAATATCAACCATCCACTATCCATATCTGTTGCTATAAATATCCATTGACATACAACATTAAAGGGATTGGATTTTAGTCAATCTATAAGTCAGAATTCATTTACAACAAGCAGCCACTCACAAGTTCTTAAACTTAGTGTCATCGTAAGCTAAGTGCTAAATTTCTTATTCTTCTCTTACAATTCCTTGTAATTTTAAGAGATAAACATAATAATAGATTTTTATAGGAACGTAGGCAAATCTCTACTGAATCACTCTACATCCTATTGCATTTACATTATTTGCTTGCTTATTCCTCATTTTACACTTTAAGCCTAGTATTAGTGAGAAACCTTTGCTAATACGAACACATTAGTCTAATTCCGATGTTGGCTATTTTTTAGTCCACGGCTACATACCCTAGTCTCAACGGATGAATCAATATCTTCTCGAAATATCTTGACTAAGACTATATAAAAATAATAAGTTATTGGTAATGTGCTGAATTTCTCATGATTACAACATACTGTAATTACTATTACATAACATACATTTAAAGATTTCCTATAATATACTTAAATTAAATAATTAATTAACATTCCACAATATTGCAAGTATATAATAGAAATAAAAACACCTTTTGTTATAAACAAGATTGGTTATCAAGTTAGATATATGTAACAAATTATAAAATTGCCTCTATGACATATCTCTAACTCTATCATCTGATCCAACATTAACGACATTTAAAACACAAACCAATTATAGAAAACAACTTATGGTTGTCATTCATAAGAAAAACCAAATTATTTAAGCATTTTGATTTGCATTGAGGTAATATGAAACACCTAAAGACAAAGGTAAGAATAACCCTAAGCTCTCCCAGCTTTACTCTTTCGAAAGTTGCTTGCTTTTCTTCCTTTTGTTGATATAATTTTCGATTGAAATATTGTAAAGAAGCCATTAAAGAGTTTCTAATGCTTTTTCTTTAATATTTTGCAAAGAGAATAACGAATTAATAATGGAGGCAAAATGGGTTAACATGGAAGGCATACGGGCTTTAGTCGAAATGTTTTGAGGTCCATATAAGAAAATAATTCCCCTTACATATAAATATTCACTCTATTCTCTTCATTGCAATGTCTAATTAATTATATCACTTGTAATTAAGTATTCTGCACCGAGTCATCAATGCTTCAACCTATCTTAATTAATCAACATGTCATCCTATTAATTACATTTAGTTGTTGTCCTCGACGTGATTAAAAGCATTATAAAATGGCCCAATACAATTGTCTCAACAAATTCTATGAGCATGTCTTAGTAGAGCAAGCAAAAGGAGTAGCTCCAAAATATCGAACCGAAGGTTTGTTAATTTCAACATCAGCATCAACTTGAATATCATCATTCGGTTGTTGGGAGGTTTGTAACAGTGTAAAGGTTAGAGGACCATTCCAATCAAGAGGCAAGAGTGCCTCCTCCAAGGTACCTTCAAGAGTAGGACTTGATCTAGTGATTTGCAAATCAGTAGGCACATCATTCCAGCTCTCAATGGTAGGCACATTAACTTAAGTGTAGCACGACCTGTCTATCAATAACTGCATTTCTAAAAATTATCTCTAAATAGTCCACATTGGGTATCAATGCATATTTCAATTTCAATACTGCATCACTTAAAAGAAATGTGCAAGTAATTGGTATAACAATGTTTATGATTTTTTAATAAAATTGTGAAACATCTTGAGTGAATCATTCCACTATTCGTCATTTCAAGGAAAAAAATTTCTAGGCGACACCATAGTCTTCTCCAATTTTGTTTCTCATCCTTGCCTACTTTGAGAGCTCTTTTAGATAATTATTTTGCTTGTTCCACATCCACGTTTGACCAATTTTTTCATGGGAGCAAATTTTTTCCCATTGCTTTAATCTTAGTCCTTTTCTATCAGTTCTGAAATTCCTTCCTCAAAATCTTAACGAGATAACTCGAAGGTCCAACAAAATGTAGGTTTATTTTTACTTAGGTCCACTTCAGCGGATTTCGTGTTGGAAGTTAGGTAAAACAATTAAGAATAGCGAAAGAAATGTATGAGAAAAAAATGAAGATGAAAGGAAAAAATAATAGAAAAGACATCAAAATTACTTCTAATGTACAAATTTACGTTTACACCTAGTTATGTATTTCAATTTGAAGCGATCAAATAAGTTGACATAAAAATTACATTCGATGTAAATCCAATACGTTGAATATAACTTTTTTGACAATCACTTTTCGGAAAAGGGCAGCGGTGGTCGTCATGGAAATAGAGCTAATCATCGGATTTAAGCAATGAGATTAAGGGTGCGTTCGCAGATGATTTTTGCCAATTTAGGCTTTTGACGTGTCAGACACATCAAATGCCGAAACGGGACAATCAAGGAAATTGAACCGTTTGGACGAAATTGCTGAAATTAGATCATTGGGCCATGATGCTTTGGACATATCGGACGTCTCAAGACTCAATTATCCAATCTTAAATGGTCATTTCTTAACCTATATAAACACTGGCCCCTTTCTTCCTCTTCCATCATACTCGATACATCCAAATTCGAACTTCTCTTGCTCAAATCATCTATTTACAAGCTCAAATTGAAGTATTATCTTTTACGTTTATGTTTATGTCACATTTCTATATAACATATATTTTTTGTGGTTTTTTGAATTTCAAAATGTTGACTGCCTCCATTGGATCATCCATTAGAAGTATTGCCGATTAGAATCTTGAGAGGACTTTTATTTTCATTGATGTATGCATTTTGTCACTAGACATTCGACATGGTTGAGTTAGCAGTTGGTATAGAAATGTTGCCCTTAAGTTCAACAATCGCCTAAGCATAAAATTCTATAGCAGTCATGACAACAAATAAGATAACATAAACAAAATTTGATGGTGTCGAACGATCTGTTACAAATAACAAGAGAAGATTTTTTTTTGGTTGAACAACACTACGTTCAAGGAGATGATGCATGGTGAAAGATAACAACTTTACGATTTTGCACATAAAAGACCATGCTCTCTGATAGCACCTAACTCGGGGAAATAACCAGGAAGAAGAATTGCAGAAGAAATAAGGATGAGGATGGAAGAAAAGGGAGAAATAGAGAAGATTCTTTTGTTATATTAATTTCATACCCCAAATAGTACAAGCTACCAATCATTTTATAGAGAACCTAATAAAACATTGTTCATTCATATTTTGCCACATGGCCTAACAACTTGCTGCATTCATACCAGAAAGTGTAAGTAATTACTATATTTAGCAAATTAATAAAATAAAAGAAGCTACTCTTCTTATGCACCGAAAGATTCCCTGCTGCATATTATTTAGTCCATAAACCTACTAGGCCTTTTTATGGTGTGTTTAGGCCTACTGTTGTAGAAAACTAATATTATATATGTTGCAGTGTATTAATTACCATCCCTTCAAAATCAACCTTGTCCTTAAGGTCGTAAGTTAGTGGCAGCGGTGTCGAAGTGATATAGCTTGGATTATGATCAGGATGTGCATCATCACGGATGAACCACACTACAAACAAGGACTCGAAATCCATTTTGCCACTGGATCAAAGATGAGGGGTATGTTATCACCTAAATTTTGTGAGTAAGTAATGATGGTGTTAGGATTAGATAGCAGTTTGATGAGGAGGAAGTAAGGGTTGTTAATTAGGAAGTAGAGAGTGGTGTCTGGTTAAGGTGGTCCATGACATGGATCAACGACGAGATGTTGTCACTGGTTTAGGAGTTGAATATGAGGATTTTGTATGAATAGAGTTAGATATGGAATTGTTCGTGCAGTCTTGCTAGTTAGACATCATGGCGAAGAAAGCGACTATGGATGTGACTGGTGGATGCGGGCTGCTATGGAATGTAACGATTGCCTTTTTGACCCTCGAATGTCGACACTAATACTTCTACGGTATTCACGTGCCAAACACCCAAGTGCCGGAAAGACAGAAAGTTAGGGTAAAATAAAAAAAGAAAAAAAAACAAGAAAGAGGAGAACAAAAACATTAAATTTCATAACATAATGATAACATATAATATCAAAATGATCTTTTACAAAAAAATTATGGATACAATAATCGGAACAAACTAACCTAACATCAGCTTGGACAGTTATAACTGCATGTCCTTACAATTGTTGATATACAAACAAAGCAATGCGGTGGAAATAAAAATTATGATAGATAATCAGCCAGCTCCGCTCCATGAGCTCTAATGAACATCAATAAAATTTGGAAATATACATGGGACTGACCCGAGCATTATAAGAAAATAAAACCCGGATTAGCCTGGTAAACTAGTGCGAGAAACTAAAATCATGTAGATTATTTAAAGTTATAAAATCTTTCAAATTAAAGGTATCTTGTAAGACCATGTCGCAAGTAATCACGAGCGGTTTTTTACCTTATGATAGCTAAAACATTTCTATTAGAAAATCCAATGGTATTATAATAATGTCTAGGGTTTAAAATAAATGTATATCATGGCTAGAATGTTTGCATCTCACATTCCAACAGACTAGAGTACATCTAAAATCGATAAGGCCCGTTTGTATAGATGAATTTTCCATGGAGACTTCCTCATTAAACTGAGACCGATCACCTATGACAAGGATTAGAAACTACCTTCCGAGCGTCGTATATCTCTAGATAAAATATATCATAAGGCAAACACAATTAGTCCATCGTCCGAACACTCTCGTGAACAATGTGAACCATGTATTATCAACCCCCTATGCGCAACATATCGACAAGTATACTCTAAATATGGAGTTGTGTACCCCTCATGGTTCAGCTAAACCTCAGGATCGTACATCATACTCCATCTTTAGTCGTTTTTCTAATGTCAAGATTATGTTTAGCATCTTTTACACAAGTCTTCATCATTCGAACAGATCAAGAATCCCCAATTGGATTCCAGCATCTTGAACAAATGTCGAATCCACACATGGATTCCAATATCTCAAACAGATCCACATCTTGGAGATAGATCACATATCTCAATCTTGAAGTGGTTTTCATTAAATAAAACACTTACTGATCCCGATCTCTCCAAGACTGAATCGATGAATTTGGTCATATTCAGTAATAATGTGAATGATCGCATAAGGGAACTAAATCCCGTATACTTTCCATAAGCAAGTAAACATACAAGTACTATCAATTCATACATAGCACTATCAAGTCGCATAAACGACTTCTAATCCATTTTTAATTAGTTTATCCTCAAAACCCCTTTTATTAGCATGATACATTTTCATCTAATAAAACTTCTATCATTAATCAAAACTTCTTTCATTAATTAACACTTCCTTATTAATTAAAACTTCCTTTATATACTTATATATATATATATATATATATTTAATTTCTCTTTATAAAAGACTTGTATTATACTATTTCACTATTTTATACCCTTCTCAATACTTTAAAAGTATTCATATACTTATCTCAATGGTATAAGTATATTCACAAATCTCTTAACAAAGTTTTCCTTTCTTAAAATATAATCAAAGATGTTAAAATATGTTACTATAAACTCCTTCTCTTTTATAAATTAAAAACATAACTTTTTCTATGTTTTGATAAAAGATTTCAACACTTGTTTTTATCTTTAACATTCCATTATTAAAGAACTAATTATATTTATAATATTTTTCCACTTTAAAATATAAGTCAAGGGTTTAAAAACAAATGTTACTAAAACATTGTTTACTACCTCAAAACACTTCACTTAATCGCTATCTTTAAAACTTTGTTTAAAAGGTTAAATTACATTATAAGGGCTTAAGACAAGTGTTACTAAGATATTGTCACAATAAGCGTAAATCATTTCATACTTATAGTTGCCTACTAAATAATCATTAGTAAATATTTAATTATAATCGTAAGTATAATTAATAATAAGAGTTAAAAACAAATGTTACTAAAAAATTGTTTGCTACAACCCAAAATCATTTCACACTTAACAATTTTCTTTAAAACTTGATTCTAAAGATCTAATCACATTTAAGGGTTAAAGACAATTATTACTTAAACGTTTGTTACAACAAACCCAAATCATTTCATACTTTTAGACATTCCTCTTTAAACTTACTTTTTAAAGATGTGATTATACTTACGAGTTTAAGACAAGTGTTATTTAAAGCATTGTCATAACAAACCCAAAACATTCATTTATACTTAACCTTAAAGTATTCATTATTAAATATCTAATTATATTCCTAAGTACAATTAGCAATAAGGATTAAAAACAAATATTACTAAAACATTGTTCACCACAACCCAAAACCATTTCACATTTAACCATTTCTATACTTATCGTTAACTTTAAATATTTATTAAAGATCAAAGCATATTCACACTTATTGGTTAATGTAATGCACTTTTTAAGTAATTTCCACAAAACCACTTATTTTAAATTAAGTGTTAAAAATCTGTACCCCTTTAATATATTTATAAAATGCTTAATTTAATATTAAAAACTTATACATATATATAGGAATACCTTTAAAATACTTACTAATATGTTAAAACGCTTTTAAAACCACTTAAAAATATATGATAATTACTAATATAGAATATTATGTAAAAATGTGGAATTTTGAAATAAATAGAAAAACCAAAATAAACATGTTTTGTTTTAAAGCTACTTAGTCTAAAAGTTCATAATTAATTATTAAAAATATATTTATATATGAAACCAATTTTAAAACACTCTATTATAAGATAAAAAACCACTCTAAGAATATTAGAGAAAAATACTTAATTTAACTGCCCTTTTTACATAATTTATAGTTTCAAATAGCAAAGATAACATTTCTAGAAATATTGTCTAAAGTTTTGTTACAAGTTTAACATGTTTTCCTATAACTTTGCGCATAGTTTTCGATGCATTAACAATTGATCTTAGATCCATTCGTTTTACAATAGTTAGTATGCTTTGGGTACTTGAGAACCAAGAGAAAAAAATCCCAAAGAATATCTTTTAATTATTTTATAGAAATTTCCAAAAACAAGGTATTTTTCTGAAGTGCTCATATAACAACTATTTCGCTATAACTTTTGCCCCTTCATTCAACTAGATATCTAATGATTTAAGCTTCAAACTTTTACAATAAGAATAATATGTTATTTACTTGTTTAAATGGTAAAAAAAACCTTGAAAAATGCATTCCAGAAAAATAAATGTTATTTCCCAAAATAAGAAATTAAAAAGTGTCGATATAGCGGTTTTTTTGGCATTAACTTTTATAACTTTGGTTTACATTTTCTAAAACTTTTTCAAGAATCTCCTTTGCTTTTCAAAACACTTATAGAAGTGTGTATGACAATCAAAACAAACTATATTAAGATATGTTCACAAATCTTCAAATTTCACCAGTTTAAGGTTAAGAGATTCAAAGCATTTATATCGACTATCGCTATAGACAATTCCGTATTTAATTCAATATCCAATATCATTCTATTTTATTCACGTATGATTCCCAAATTCAAATCACATCACTATGAAACATGTATTAACATATGTGCTTATTTAACATGTCTATATTATATGTTCAAATGTACTTAACACAATTCAAAGTTTTGAAGACAACTAGTTAAACAATCACATGCTTTATTAGATTACATAATTGAGGGTCATAACTTAAGTAGTTAGGGTATATTATCTAGTTTATAACAAGCAATATTTTAACAAGTTTTTGACTTAACTTGCGATAAGTTTATAGTTTTATTTTAAAGAGTGAGATAACTCACTTTTATTTAAACCAAACATTACCATCTTCCTACCAACATTCAAACAATCACCCAAAACGCTCCTACTATCACTTCCATTTTCTCCTAGCTCACAGCCAAGCCTGCCCCTCCTCTCATCATGCTCATGGCCATGAAGAGATCTCCCCTCTTGCTCCATCATTTCCTTACTTCTTAGATGCTAAACCATGTTCTAATGATGATATAAGAACTTTGGCAAAGTTTGGTGGAGATTGGATATGATTTGCATAGTTTTCTAGAAAGTTGGAGAGGAAATAAGAAAATGAAGACATTCATTTATAAGTGAATCTGTGAAGAGGCCTTCCCCGTCTATTTATAAGCTTAGGAATGTGTCAAATGACCATCCGTAACACCCCCTTTCTTCCATGCTTTAGTACATGTAAACCATATCCTTACACATACCATACTCTCCTTAAATCACTTCCTAAACCATTCCTTAGGAGCGATGTCTCCTTTCAAAAGCACTTAGGTTTTAATTAATTTTGGTTATGAAATGGGATATGTCAATACTTGTTAATGTGTTTAAACGTTAATATACTAGTTTACAAATATTCAAACAACTTCTATTTAACAAAAAGTTGATTTTTAACAAAACATTTTCTGATCACATTTCTAGTATTTATTCAAAGTGTATGCTTTTTGTAAACACATTTCAAAAATAAGTTTTCTAACATTATTTATTAATCAAAAAGCATTTAACAAGGTTATAAAATAATATATAATCACATTAAATCTTAGACACGAGTATTTAAATAATTTAGATATTTAAATACGATGCATTCAAAATTCTGGGTCGTTACATGAAAAGAAGATGGAGGCTAATTATAGGAAAGTACAATGGGTTGAGGTGGGGTCAATGCAAGATCTCCAGGCAGAAGAGGCCTTAACATAGAAGGGGGCCATTAATCTAGGTTGCAAAGTAGGACTATTGCTTTGAATCAAATGGATAGGAGGTGAATAGGACATAGGTGAGGGAGGAGTTGGTGTCATAAAACCTACAACAACGGAAGATAGAGGAGTTGAAGGAGCCGAAGAGAGAGGGAGAGGTGGTGGAAATGTGATTTGGAGACCGATTTTCGAGGTGAGATTGGATAATGAATGGATGACATGATTAATGGAGATTCGCATGTCGGCGATGTCGTTTTGTTGAATGGCGAGGGTAACTTAAATGGAGTTAACGACGGTTTGTTGTTGGGTGGTGGTTTCGCGAAGTTGTTGGATGGATTTATTGATGGAGTGGTTGTGGTTGATGGTGTTGGCCATGGTTCAATGCTGGTGAAAGCACTAAATGACAGCACCTAACACAAGGAAATAAGAAAGAAGAAGAATTGTAGAAGAAATAAGAAAGAAGACGAAAGAAAAGAGAGAAACATAGAAGATTCGTTTCATATATTAATTTCATACTCCAAATAGTATAGGCTACCAATCATTTTATAGAGAACCTAATACAACATTGTTCATTCATATTTTGCCACATGGCCTGACAACTTGCTGCATTCGTAATAGAAAGTGTAACTAATTATTATATTTAGCAAATTAATAAAATAAAAGAAGCCTCTAGTCTTATGCACTGAAAGATTCCCTCTTGTATATAATTTAGTTCATACACCTAGTAGGTCTTTTTATGATGTGTTTAAGCTTATTGTTAGGAGAAACCTAATCTTGTACATATTGCACTGTACCACTCTCCCAAATTCAGAGAGCTTAACTAGATGCGTGATGGTGTTATATTGAAGGACCAAGACGTCTACAACATCCCTATTTCACTTCAGCTCACTTTGACATCCAGTTTTACTCGAGCATTCCCAATGGGATATTGAATAACCCGTTGTCTAGTCCCACCGCCGCTACTCCCAGTTAGACCATCTATGCTATTTCATTGTCTCGGGCAAGGCTCGTAAGATCCCCGACTCTAAGAGACAAAAATTCGAATTCCGACGTGTTCAAACAAACTATTGAACATTGTATGAACATTCAAACATTGGGCGATAATCATGAGTAGTGTGAGCTTCATGCTATATTTGGGCTCTAGCCTGCTAATATTAAGCTGACTCGTTCTTTATTGGACAATGACATTGAACTTAGAAATATATTGCATGGGATGATCGCAAATTTTAAAAATAATAATTGATGATTTCAAATGAAATTTGCAGACATAGACCGGTTTAGGCAAACAATACCAGAAATATCCCTGTTTTGAAAATAATTACAAACGTAAACCTGTTTTTACCAGGTAGACGATGGCGAATTTTCAAAATTCGCCTTCGAGCGCATTTTCAAAATGCGCCAACAGGAGACATTTGAAAATGTGCACGAAGGCGAATTTTGAAAATTCGCCTTCACTAAAACCCTGCACACATAATAACCATACAGCAGCCCCCCTTCTCATTTCCACTCTCTCCCAACTCTCCCAACCGAACCCAAAAGCCCCAAATTCCTCAAAATCTTCCTCCACTTCCATTTCTTCAGTTTTTATTCAAATTCATTCACAAATTAGTCAATGGCAAGCACATCAGGTATAGAACAAGAAATATGTATGAATATATACCCATAATTTGTTGTTTCTAATCTAGGGCATGAATTTTTTGCTATCTTACTTCATGAACAAAAATTGTGCTTGTAAAGTAAAGCATTTGAATATCACCGTTGATAAAGCATTTACAACACTATCATTACAAGTACTTGTACACATTGTAATCTTAGATTTAAAACTACTTTGAAATAATGTAGAAGTAGTTTATAAAAGCCATACTAAAAATCTATATGAACGACAAGGAGTTTACGTGCATTCATACTACTTTGTGGGTTAGGAGATTGTCATTTTTTGGTTAGTGTATAATTTTTATCGAAATGAATTGATTTTTAATATTGTATTTTGTAGAGTATGTTGAGATGGAGCCCGGACCCGTTGATGGAAGGGTTTTATTTCTTCAAGCACAGCATCGTACTTCTAACGACATATGGATGCAGGTGGTTTTAAAAAGATTATAATTTTGTGTCAGTTGGTATAATTCCTGCTTTTTAATTATATATTTATCATTTGATCAGCGTGATGATCCAGATACAACTATAGCACATCGGTGAAGAAAGTGACTTCAAGCCATTCAGGATTACTGGCTGAGATTGAGAGGGCTGGTTTTTTACACATAATGAAGTTAGGATACATCTAGCTTGACCACTATCTTATCACTGCTTTGGTGGACAGATGACGACCGGAGACGTCCACTTTTCATTTCCCTGTCGGTGAGATGACGATTACATTAGGAGATGTAGCCGTGTTGTTAGGTTTGCCTATTGAAGGCAATGCAATGGCTTATGGAGGAGTGGCATATGAATATATGCAATTGTGTCATGATTTACTTGGTCTTGACCCACCCCCCGAACAAACAAAGGGCAATGAGTTCGTAGAATCATGTGGTATAGACGTCAATTGTCGAACGATATTCCTGCTGATGCTTCAGAGGCTCAGATTCAGCATCGAGCACGTGCTATTATTTTGCACAACATTGTTTCCCGATTGATGTGTGACCATACAAAGACTCAGGTAGATCCGAAATAGCTACCGTATATTGCTGATTTAAGGGAGTGTGGTAAGTTTTCCTAGGCAGTGCTGTGTTATCTTATACATATATGGAGTTGTCCAGGCTCTCTCTTTTGGAGAATAAATCTATTGGTGGCTGTCTGACACTAGTATAGGTATGAAACAAACTCCAAACTGTTTTATATGATTTGTCTCATTTTTGGTCGTAATTTTTTCTTATAAATGTAGCTTTGGTCGTGGACTTATCTTCCGATCGGAAGATTGTTAGTAACAAACGTTGTTGTCGACCAGTTGATGCCGCTTGGGTCTCGGTATATTTTTTATCCTTTTAAATTAATTAAACAGTGCAATTTTCATGTGTAATATTCAATTGTTAACATCTTATAACAGGTGGGTAGGACCAAAAAAAGGCGCCAAACTCCAAGACAGAGTGTGAAGTTCTATCGTAACGAGTTAGATGTGCTAGAGGATGACAAGATGACATGGACACTGTACACACAGGATGTGCTAGCACAGCTTCCAGCCATGTGTACAGCTGCTAGATACTTGTGGACTGCGAGAGTACCACTCCCATCTTACACCGAGGCTGCATTTCACTTACCCGATAGGGTTATGAGACAGTTCGGCATGATGCAGCATATACCAGATGATGCGCCACCATGCACGTCTACATACAATGCAGAGGAGTATGGAGCCTACATTCAGTTGTGGAATGAGCGGCATACAGCTACCCAGATTGAGAGGGAGCCCACCATCATGCTAGAGCAGTACAAAAGGTGGTATTGGAACATAGCACGACGATATGTTCTTACGGCGCCAGTGGAGGCAGTGTATAGAAGTCCGTACGTTCCCAGAGCACCACTTGAGAGAAACATGGTAAGTTGATGTTGTAAGTAGTATATCAATTAGTTGTGATAGTTGTGTCTGTTGCTAATTTTCATTCAACTTTACAGGCAACTGGTATAAGCAGGACTTGGGAAGAAGCTGAAAATCTTCGCAAACGACAAACCGACAAGGAGGGTAGGAGGATGTGCACTAACATCCAAAGGATTCTAGATGTTGCATTGTGTAGGAATAAACTTGATAGGCCGAGACCTCCATCTCCACCTCCAACGCTTGTGTACACACGACGTCGTCCTAAAGGAGGTGCGGGTTCATCGTCACAAGGCACCTCGTCACAACCTGCACTGCTACACGAAGAATTTGTTCCTGGCCCATCTCAACCAGCGTCTGCATTACCTTCGTCTTCCACTGCGCGTAGAGAACAGAGTAGTAACAGTAGCAACAGTAGCAGTTCGAGACCACTGGTAACGCATCAGCAAGAAGAAGCCCGCCCGAATTTCATGAGCTTCATAACTAAATCCATATTGTTGTTTGATGCGAATAGTTAGAGGTGATGTGGAAAGTGATATGTACTGTACAAACTAATGTTGTTTGGATTTGTAAAATGTTGTTAAATTTGTGTAGTTGCGTTTTATTAAAATTGTGCAGTTGTGTTTTGTTTGTGTAATATGCTGTAGTCAGGTTTTGTATTTGCTGCTCTGTTTGCAGCAGCAGGTTTCAGTGGGCGACTTTTAAGAATGCGCCTGTAGGCGAATTCTTAAAATGCGCCAATAGGCGAATTTTAGAAATTCGCCTAAAGGCGAATCTTGAAAATTTGCCAATAGAAACCTGCACTGTTAAAACAAGTTGGCCCCTTCTTCCTTTTTCGTTTCTTTTTGCTTTAAGGTCGAACCAAATACCTAAATTTGTGCAAAAGCATTCGCAGAAGTCATTAAGGTTGGTATTTTGTCAAATTTTTCCCTCTATTCTCACGGTTGTAAATGTATAGTACACCAATCTTCAATTTTGTTCAAATCGGAAATGAAATCGACCTAAACCTTGGTTGCAAATTTGACTAATTTTTTTTTTTATTCAAATTTTTTAGGCGAAAATGGATGATTGGGAGATCGATGATTAAACAATGATGGAAATATATGATGACTACGAACGGAACAAGGGTGCAGACGATGAGGTAGAATTTGTTCCGGAGACCCAAGTAGAAGATCTACCAAGAGTGGATGCTACAACGACAAATGAAGAAGTAGAGAGCGAACTTGTTTGCGCTACGCGGGCAAATGTCATACTCGAGAATCCCCAACCGGTTCAACAATCACTGCATACCAGGCTAATGACTGTACTTGCTCATCAAAACCCTAATACATCAAGTTCTAGCATCATGGGACGTTCGGTACTTTGCTATTGTGGAGTTGAATGTAATGTTATTGTTTCCAAAAGTCAGAGGAATGCAGGACGTCGTTTTTACGGCCGTAAAGCGTATATCGATGCACAGACACGTCAGGGGGGTGCATAGTTGTAAATTTTTTGAATGGTTCGATCCTCCAATGCAGAAATGGGGTCCCAATACGCGTTTGAGATGCAAGCTAAGGTTAGTCGCTTGGAGAGGATGAATATTGCAATTCGCAATGAAATGCTAGCACGGTGCTACCGGTTACCACGTGATTGACCGTATGTTTTGATGTATTGGTAGTAAAGTAGTATCATGTGGTTGTTGTTTGTATATGCTTGCTTTTTATCATCTGTCCGTCTTGTATTTTCTATTGAGAGGTATCTTGTAGTCCAACAGACTAATAATCTGTTTTAGTGTTTTAGGGTGTTTTTGTAAAGGCGACTTTCGTAAATTCGCACAAAGGCGACATTTGAAAAGTCGCCCATTCAAAAACTGCTTTATATCTAGTCAGCTTAAGCACTCACCTTCTCATAACATACCTTAAGTTTTTTCAGATCTGAAGAACCCATTTTCTTTCAGCTTACATTTCCAAACACCAAAACTCAATTTCTTTCGATAATCTGTTGGTTGTTGCAATAGAGTCCTTGCTGGTCTACGCAAACGTCTTCACTATATCTCTGCATAGAAATTGGTAAGAAAATTACAAACCCTAGCTTTGTTACATTCATTAAAATATTTCCATATGAATTGACAGAAATTGGTGGTCAAATAGAAACTATTTATTTGTAGAATGGCTGGAAATCTCATTCCCACACTTTGCTACTACGACGGTGAACTGATCGTCAATGAACAAAAAAAGGGAAGTATGTCGGCGGTTTTTGTAAACTAGGGAGAGTACGCAAATGTTGCACACTATTTGAGTCAAAAGAATCTGTTTACAAAGCGACAAAAATAAGCGCAATCAAATTTGATATTGAGTTGGTCGTTAACTGGCCTACGGATTCGGGTTTAAAAGCAATAACACTTTCAAACGATGAGGATGTTGAAGTTATGTTTTCTGCGGTTACCAAATCCATTGAGTTGTACGTTGGGAAAGTTGCAAAAAAAAATCTGCAAGAACATGTACAATCTCCTATCGTTAGCACAGGATTACGGCATTTTACAAAAATGTTGGAAACTGATAATCCTTCAGCAAGCTTAGGTTCTCCTACTTACAGTAATCCATATGTACATGCTGAGGGTCATGGTCCTCCTTCCATAAACTATGGTTTCATGCATTACATGATGTCGCAACCAACTCCGGAACAGTACTTTCCATACTACACACCACCTTCGATGCATTCAAGGTATCGTTGTTAACATTGGTATTTTGCCTGTACTTTTTTAAATTACAGTTGCCTAATACTTTCTTCTAACACATTCAGCTTCCAACAACAAATGCATCTACAAAATGTCTGTGCTAAACAATAAAATATTCATTTGTCGCAACCGTTACATCATACTCCATCACAAATGTATGATATAAGTCAAAGGTTTGTTTAGCAATTTATTTGGGTAATGTTTCCTATCTACTCTAGCTTCTACTAAAATACTGTTGTAAACAGATGTACAAGTCTTCAGGATACTGCTGCAGAATGTGGTGCTGGACCGTCATAACACTCGCATGATTCCAATATTGACACTGATATGCATGTTAATATAGATAGAGACACCGGACATGTTCCTCCAATTGATAGTATGGCTGTTGCGACGAAGACTAATAATGATGCGTGTTGGGTAGAACGAATGCAGGTGAACAATGAATCGTTAAACTACGACTTTCCGAACGTAGATGATGTTGATGGTGATGGTGAAGAAGCTTAAATGGAAGTACCGTTGGATGATGATCTATGTACTGCACAAATGATGGCAAGATCATTCGTTACTGATCTGCAATTTGTTGGGGAAAAAATTTCAACCGCGTGCATACAAAATGGGTTTGCTGTTGGAATGGTATTTGAAAGTAAGCAAAAGACGCTACACCAATTAACCGAATGGTCAATTCTACATAGAGTTTCATACAAGCCGATCAAGTCGAATAAAACTATATACACCGCTGTTTGTAATGTTGACACTAACTGTCCATGGAGAATACATACAATAGTCTCAAAGAAATCGCAGTCTGGCTGGTGGAAAATCAAAAAGTTTCCTAGCAAACATACCTGTGTCAATCCTACAGTTAATTCCAACCACAAGCAAGCCACTTCTAATTTTCTTGTGTCAAAAATCATGTCATTTGTCAAGGCCGATTTGGATATCTCAACAGGTACAGTCCAAGTGCTTGTCAACGATCAACTGTTTATCAAAATTAGTTACATGAAAGCTTGGCGAGCATTAAACAAAGCAATAGAAAGAATTTATGGTGACTGGGCCGAATCGTATGCGACTTTGCCTCAATATTTCGAGGAAATAAAGAGAAGTAATCCGGGGACTATTGGCCATGTGACCCAGATGAAGTTGGCGTATTTGATCGTGCATTTTGGGCATTTGGCCCTTGCATTACAGGTTTTCTACACTGCCGGCCATTGCTATGTATTGACGGGACACGTTTGTATGGTAAGTACAAATGGACATTGCTTGTTGCTATTGCTGTAGATGCGAATGGCTGTCTGTTTTCATTAGCTTATGCAGTTGTCGAATCCGAGTCATATGATAGCTGGGGTTGGTTTTTTTCTTGCATGAGTGAATTCATTCACAGTGTTTACAATCGTCGTATTACTTTCATATCAGATCGGATGAAAGGAATCCTGAAGGCTTTACAGGAGAAGTGGCGAGAACCACACAAACATAGGTTCCGTGCATGACATCTTAAAGCTAATCTTCAAACAGCGGGTTTTAGGGATAAACGACTTACATCTTTATTTATTCAGCTGCATGTGCTTCAGAAGTGGTTGAGTACAACAAAATCAGAGAAGAAATTAAAGCTACAAATTCACGGGCTCATGAATGGATTGAAAGAAGTTTAGGGAATTTTGAAGAATATTGGGCCCTAGGCAAAGACGATGGAGGACGCTTTCATGTTATGACCACCAATGCATCCGAAAGTTTTAATGGTGTAGTGAAAGATGCTCGATCATTGCCTATAAAGGCGTTGGTTGCACGAACCTTCTTTCGATCGGTCGAATATTTCTGTAAGAGACGAGAGACGAAGGACGCTATCAGAACACGTTTGACTCCAAAATGAGAAGCTAAAATAGCAGATCGAGCTATTGAAGCACGTCGTTGTAAACTAGTCCGCTTTAGCCGAACAGAATGACAAGTGATTCATTGCTACGACGATGAATTTAAAGTGTTAATTGATGGTCCTAACTGCTCATGTACATGCAACGTCCCCTTACTGCAAAAATTACCATGTGCCCATGTAATGGCGGCTTGTTCGGCACAAGATTACGGTGCTAACAGAGCACATCATGAGTTCGCATTAGAGTGGTACTCTGTTCGCAGTTACAAAGCTTCATATCAGCCAGAGTTTCATCTCGTGCGTGATAAGAGATACTGGAGACCATACACCGGTCCACATATATTGCCTCCACCTACAAGAAGACAACCTGGACGACCTAAATCTACAAGGATAAAAAATGTTATGTACGAGCTTCAAACGTCTAAAATAAACAGGTGCAGCAAATGTGGATCGCAGGGCCATAACAGAAAGCGATGTACTGCAGCGACCTAAATTTTCATTATCAAATGTATGGCTTTGTAACGAATTAAGATTTCGGTGTATTCAACTTTAAAGAAATGTAATTTCTATGTATCAAACTTAAATGAACTTCGCAATTGTTAGATCTGCAAGCTGATATCTACAAAAGTTGTTAGATTTGAAATTATATATCCATACGATTGTTAGATTTGATAAACTCTCTGTCTACTATCTTGTTTTGTGCAGGGTTTTAGTGAAGGCGAATTTTCAAAATTCGCCATCGTCTACCTGGTAAAAATAGGTCTACGTTTGTAATTATTTTTAAAACAAGGCTTTTTCTGTTATTGTTTGCCTGAACCGGTCTATGTCTGCAAATTTTCCTTTATTTTTTAATAAATGTAACGCTGGTAGTGTACTTGTTTTATACTTTTATTTTTTGAATTTTATAAGTAATTTAAATTTAACAACAATTATAGCTATTTCTTCAAAAGCAATTAATTTTTTTTTAAAATAAATAAATATACAAATTACTATAAACAGTTGTTAATAAAACAAGAAAAGAGCCACATGTTCATATTTTTAATGTTGTTATCAAAAAAGTCCTCGTAGAAATGAATATGTACATTTGGTCTCTATTTTTAAAAAATAGAAAACACAAGGTGTGTTGCATTTTTTTGACAGAAAATGCACCTTGCCTGGTAGTTTTCTGATTTTTAATTTTTTTTTGAAAATTTTGAATTTATGCAAAACACACTTTCCATCAGAAAACTACAAGCTAGTTTGCTCTTTCTAATTTAAAAAAAACAGAGACTAAATTTACATACTCATAACTATATGGAGTTTTTTTGTAACAACATCAGAAATAACGACCTTTTGTGCAAAGCCCTTAATAAAAAATAGATTTATCGAGGACCATTAGCTCTAAATGGTGTGCTGCTATTGCTCTAACCAGTAAGTTGAAATTCATCAAAATGTCATGCTTAAAAAAGAAAATTTGACCCGTAGACTTAGGTGTTTGCCCTTTTTGTGAGTCAAACCCGCGATTATCTACAAACATAGAATTAACAGTCAGTTTCAGTAAAACAAAATGCAACGTGGCTTCCGTGCTCTCCTCGTTCACTCTTCATCCCTGTCGTCGAAACCTTTGCTGCTGATCCGGCGAACTCTAATAGTTCAAACCCAAAACCCGATTCAAATCAACAAACTCTCCGGCTCCGATTCCGGTACCAACTTAGTCCCTTCTCTCTCTGATTAGTGTCATCTTCATTTGAGCTTTGAACAAATTAACGAATCGGTTGTTCCAAACTGCAGGAATTATTGATGTGAAGATCGATAGAGCTGAGGCGAAGAATGCTATCAGCAAAGAGATGCTTAAAGGGTTGATGAATGCTGTGGATTCGATCGATAGAGATTCCAATGCCAAAGTTGTTCTAATTTCCAGCTCTGTTCCTAGAATTTTCTGTGCTGGTGCAGATCTCAAGGTATTGGAATCTGTAAATTTGTTTCATTTATAGTATAAATTTGGGCTGTTTTTGAACAATTTACCTACATGTTTGATGATGTGTATAGTTGCCATGATTGACAGTACCTTTTGATATTAGTTAAAAGGGAAAAGCATATTGTCTAAGAGCACCTCCAGCAGCTCTTATTCAGTCTGCATATTCAGTATGGAAGCTCCAACAGCGCAATTCAAATGTAATATTAAGGGTAATATTCAGTTTGGGATTTAGGATCCTGAATTGGTCGTGGATGCTTGACTAACAAGCATTTGAATTTAGAGGTCTATATAATAAGCATTTAATTCTTAGGCGCTTATTAAATAAGCACTAACTCCCGTATGCTTATTAAATAAGCACTTAGTTCATAGACGCTTATTTAAAAGTAGTCTAAATTCAGGCTCTTATTTGATAAGAGTCTGACATCAAGCTCTTTTTAAGTTGGACTCTTGTTTAATAAATGCCTAACAGTTAGACGTTTATTTAATAAGTGTATCAAACATTTATAAATAAGCACCTATTTGTTGGATGCCTCAGCAAAAATTAACCTTTACTATTAAAGGTCTTGAATATCACTGGATGAATCCATTGGAGACGCTCTAAAGGTTTATATGAAAAATAGTAAAACAAAAGTTGGGATAAGGGAAACTAAGTTGGATAGTTTGTTTATTTTCAAACGACCACAATGGGTTGGATGGTTGGGATAGTAAAACAAAGTTCCTTCATAATATTTTTTATGTTTTTTTTATTCTGAAAGTCCTGAAAAGTTTAAAATATTAAAATTTAGTATTTGTAGAATTCATAATTTTCCAAATCTAATTTGTCTAAATCCAAAATTTTCACTTCGTTTTTTCTCAAAAATCAAACATTTGAAGTTTAAATTTTTAAAGATCATGCGGTTCTGAATAGGATTTTGAAAATCAGAGAATTCTAAAACTCAAACTTTTCAATTCTGATTATTTTATAGTTACTTTTTTGAGAATTCAAATATTGCATTATTAAGTTATTTCAAAATTATAATATTTCACATAATTCCCAAATTAAACCTTCAAGTCTTTTTTGTAACTTTGTATCTCAAAATTCAAAACTTTACTAAAGGCTAAAAATCTAAAATCTAAATATCATTATTGGTAAAGATATCTTTAAAATATTGCAAACAAAAAAAAATCATTTATTTTTCATAGAAGGAAAAGATATAAGCTGTATATTATTAGTTTTTAGTGGAGGGAAATATAATTTTTTGTCCCTCTTTAATAATGGAATGTTATAAAAGAACATTTTTTTGACATTCCCTTGTATAATTGATGGCCCCATCAGTAACCAACAATTTTGGTTTGTTAAAATGATTTTCTTCGTTTTCTTTACCATTAATTAGCATCTTAATTTGGCATAAATGGAATGATTTGTTTAGATAGAGAGACCATCAAAATCTACAATTTTTGCTCAAGACTCAAATCAGGCAATAACTGTGATTTGTAAAAAAATTAACCTGAAGTTGACTTTCTTAGCATGAGTCCCATCACATTGTTAATTCACAACCCATGTCGACCTTCCCTAAACACTTCTTTCTGTAAACTAATAACATTGATATGGATAGTGTGGTAGGACGGGATTTTACCGATCTGGATAATGTAACATAAAATTTACATGGATAAGCTACACTAAGTTCTAATTTTAACGGGACACTGAATTTGCATACATAAGCAGAACTTAATGTTATGTTTATGGTGCTTCTTTACATTAATATTTAATCCTTAATAATTCAAATATTATCATTATTTATGGAAAAAAAAAGTAAAAAATCATAATGTTTGCTCCTACTCTACCATCTGGGGTAATAAAATGATGCTTTGCAAAATCAAGTATATGATCACATGCGGCTATCTCCTTACCGTGTATATATTATTTCATGTAAAACTCCTGCTGCATACATGCAATGAACTCAAGGGTGGTTAATTGAGTTTCTTCCATTTTCAATGTTATTTACTTATAGTTGCATATTTAATTGCAGGAGCGTAAGAAAATGACGGCGAACGAAGTTCAACTATTTGTGAATTCCTTGCGGTCAACATTTTCTTCCATTGAGGTACAGTCATCATTCTACATGTTTACCTTAAATGACTAGCGCTAGATTTCCTGAAGAGGAATATTCATTTTTTGGAAAGTTTTGCATGTGGAGTTTCTCAGGTTTTGGTGCGAGACACTTCCTCATTCCCACAACATATTATTCAAACCCCAATCATCAGTCTGATACTGTGGATGACAAAATTCATGTACTTGGATCGATATCTATCTTATTCTCAATATTTTTAGTAAGATCGCTGATGGTAGTGTTATAGAAAATTTCACTAATACAGTACGATCTGGATCTATTCTATCAGTTACTACCAACGTTAACCCACGAGCAACAATAACCAATCACCAATCAACAAACAAAACAATCAAGTAGAAACACAGTATTTAATGTGGTTCGATCAAAATTGGTCCACATCTACCAAAGCAACAATTTTTATTACTTTCAGTATAATCTGTCTTACAAGTGATACAATTCAAATTACAAGATTATTAACTTTAGTGCGG
The DNA here is from genome assembly GCA_030765085.1 of Allium cepa. Lineage (NCBI taxonomy): Eukaryota > Viridiplantae > Streptophyta > Magnoliopsida > Asparagales > Amaryllidaceae > Allium > Allium cepa. The sequence continues at coordinate 177,856,184 of CM060939.1, read as the reverse complement.
ATTACATGACTATTAACTCTAGTGTGGAGCTCACTCACCAATAGTCTTCAAGTACCTTTTTTTACATGATTAATTATTGCCGATAAGATTTGATCTCAATAACTATAGATAGACGATCTGCAGGCATATCACTGTCCCATAAGGGATATCTCAATTGCTTTTTAATTTTGAGAAGATAATTCAAATCATCCAAAACTCAAATTTAGCTGATCTTCAATCAGTAGGTTTTCTGTTTAGAGCTTTTTGGAGAACACCCTAATTATTTTTTGTATTTTTTTTTTTTTAAAATGTTGTAAATTAAGCCCTTGAAATCACATTAGTAGCCGGGATCAATTTGTGATGATTTTCTTGGTCCCAAAGATCAACTTTCTAATCATCAGTTATCTTTTGATTGTACTATTTGTCATGCTTTAAGATTCTGCACGGTGATGTTTTTTGTACTATTTGTAACATGAAAAAAAAAAGTGTAAGTTTACCTTCCTTGCTTGTGATTGTCATAATTTCAGATTGTAAATAGTGATGTTTTGAGTTTTTACTCCAATTATTTCACATACGCAATGCAAATACTTTGGATTCCATTTATGACCAGAACCATTTTACTTGATATATTTTCCATGTTCTAAAACTGTTATGTTCACTGTTTTTTAAGACTTGTGGCTTGCATTGACACATTTGCTACATGTACCAAGTTTGATAGCGATGGTGAGTATATTTCACGAATTTGAGGCATTTTTGCAAAAGAAAGGTATTGTATGATAGTGTAATAGTTGTAGCCTCTGCATGATCATGCATTTAAGTCCTTAACTGAGTCGGAGTATCATCCTATGTCATTTTAGTGCTCCGATTTTGTTTGGCTTTGAGTACTATTGGCCTAGGTAGAGTTTCCATAAATTGAGTCTACTCTGTTTTATCTAGATAATAAATACTATTGCTATTTAAATGGCTGCTAATCCAGTATTTCATGCATGCACTTAGCATATTGAAGTTGATTGTCTTTCTATTCGTGAAGCATACGATCCTCATGTCATATCTTTGCAACATACAGCGCTGCTTTTCAGATTTGTTTGCCTTAAAAAAAAAAAAACAAAAACTAGAAGCATCCATGGCTGATTAGGAAATGCCATCAACCTAAAAGGCGGGAGTTTGCAAGTTAAAATCTTGTTGGATGCTGAGTTGTAGCTAAATCTCAATTGCTGCTAATGACTTCTGTGTGTTTTTTAGCAATAGATTAGGGAAGGATGAGTTTGTACGACACGGTACTAATAATGCTCTAGTTGCTTGGCCTGAGCAAATAATGAATTCGACCGAGCTAGTAATTTAGAAAAGCTCTCTTGACACCACTTCCAGTTTCTTGTTGACAACTTGATCCTTTTTGGTCGCTTCATATCAATTTGAAGGAAATATTAGTTTCTGGAGATCATAGAGTTAATGGTATGAGGTTATATGTATCAATCACAAATATTTTTGATGTGATCTGTGAAAAAGATTAAGGACAAGTTTATGTATATCAATTTGGTATATGTTAACTAGACATTGATAAGATATACATGAGAAAAGCGTTGGTGAGAAGGCTTCTCGAATTCCAGAATCCAAATGTGCAGTCCCCTATGAGTCCTCTTATTAATAATACTCTATTAATCCACGTAAGCGACTTATCATTAAAAATAGTAAGGTGGCTTCTCACCAAGATTTTTCTCATCTCATTCTACACATTGTGTGTGTCAGTGTGTGTGGGTAAGGGTCCGCTATATCTAGGTCTGTCAATGAATACCCGAAATATCCGAAATCCGTCCGCATCCGTATCCGAAAAGCGGATAATTATCTGATAACCGAAAAGCGGATGCGGATATCCGATATCCGAAACATATTTCGGATACGGATATGGTTATATCCGTATCCGATAAATATCCGTCCAGTTCGAAGTTATTTTATTATTATTATTATTTTAATATATGTTATTTTATATATATAATAAATATCCATTGCAATACTTGATTTAAGAGAAGCGCTAAGTGCGGACCCGGTGTGTGGAGGGGGCAAATCATAATAAGCGATGACTTTTTTTTGTAGTTTTCAATCATCATCAATAAAATGACAAGTTATGCAACAATAGCCTATGTTTTGGCGTTCAGAGGTCCACAAATCTGTAGTGAGGCTAACACGGGTTGACAAGCAATCAAATATCTCTTGTAATTTGCCTCTCATATCATTATACACTTTTAAAACATCATATCGAACTGTATTTCTAGAAAAGAATTTAACTGTTGGATTAATACTTCTAATATACTCTTGAAAATACGCATGTTCAGTCATGTGAAATGGATAATCATGCTTAGCAACCATACGTGCAAAACACATTCGACTTCTATGTTGATCAAACTTCCAACTCGATAATTTAATTGGTTTGTTGGGAGAACTTTTGGTAGTCAATAGTTGTTGTCCAGATATTCTTAGACGAGTGGGATTTTTTGGACATGATTTTAGATGATTTTTCAAGTGGGTTGTTCCCATTGAAGTAGCTCCATTAAATAATCTAGAATAATGTTTACAAGTGGCTTTAATAGCACCTTCCACTACTTCTCTATTAAAATCTTTTCATACATTGGATTTCAAAATTCTTACATTTGAAGGTGTGATTTGCCTACATCCGTAGAAAGGTTTTCAAATACTTGTGTGTTTGGCAAACTAGAGTCTGTAACCATGTTTGAACTGTTTCGATTTTCTTCCACGACTACAACGTCATTACCACAAATATCCTTGTTACTACAGCTTGACGAGGCGTTCGTCATTTTCAAAACTCTACAATACCAAATAAAATATGTCATTACTGTCAAAGTTTATCACAAATACGTCATTTTATCAAACAAGCCATTTTATCACAAATAAATAAATTTCATTGCGCCTAACTTTCATTACTGTCTAAAATAAATTTTATTTTATCAAATAAATTTTCACTACTATCTGTAAATACTTTGTGATTGATTTTGATATTTGAATTTCTAGATCTACAATTAAACCTGAAAGTCAATTTCCTCTCATTCAATTTTTATTTTGCTCAGAAAATATTAGAGTTGTAATTGTAGATCCAAATATGTTATACTGAATATAAATCAATATAGAGTAAATGGTTTTTCTTAAATGCAATTTCAATTGTAACGAATCTTTATTCCAGCAAACATAGTTACTGTATTAGAAATTCTTAATTGTTTCATAAATAATTAAAATATACTAAATTCTGTAGTAATGTATGTTAATAAACTTACGTTTGGAAAACTTAAACTGTTCATCATGTTGTAAGAGATGGAATTAGTCATGCAGTATCACTGTGATGCTCTACGTAGTCACACACATCACACAAATAGTTTCATAGTTAGCCAGCGTAACATAGGGTTGTTGTACTAATTATGGAATAACAGAGCACAAAGATAGTTAACACTCTTCTGTTTGTTGAAATTTTTTATGCACTTTCTGCTAAATAACTTTCTATCCAATTGAACCCAATAATAGCATATAAGGCAATACATTAGCTACTTGAGAAAACCGTTAAATAACAATGAAGATTGAACACAATGATAAAACATTATGAATATAATAACTAATCTCCATTTATAAAAAAATCATTAATGATGATGCGATATATGCAGAAGCAATCAAACAAAAATGCGTGAAAAACAAATTTGTTACAATATTTTTTAGATTATCAACCAATTGTCCTGATCATGTGATAACTATGAGTAATAGAAACAAAAAAAATTCAGTGAAAATTTTATGTCACCAAAAGCATGAATTTGGTAAGTCTGCATTTAACCAAATTACATAATATTGTTTAAAATGCCTAGTTATAGCAAATAGACAATATGTTTTAATTTAAAGTTAAGTAACCTAAAAATTTATGCTCTATATCTACTGTTATTTACCACAGAGGAGTCTATGTACTTAGCACTATCAACTATTTAAACTTATACCCTTACAGCATTCTTTTAATCCAAATTTAATTCAAATTGTAATTAATGATTTATACACAAAGTAATAGCTATACAAAAGGCGCACACTTATGTAAGTAAATTCAGAAATTACCGAGACAATTTCCAAGCTGAGCGTAGGAATTAGAGCTTCCACTGCTTCAGCGTCGAAACTAGGGCTTCGACTTTCGAGTGGAGTCGCGAGTTCGAGAGCAGTGTGGAATAGTCGACTATTGATGAAGGCGCGGCGATGAAGGCGATGTCGATTGTGTGGAATCGCAATTCGCGAGTGAATTACTTCAAAATGGAATCGCGACCGTGTGGAAGTGGAATCGCGATTGTCGGCTATATAATGGTGTTAGGGTTTTGTTTTAATACGGGTAGGGTATGTAGTATAGTAATGGGCCAAAAATACAACCAGGCTTGTTTATTTGGAAATTTAAATGGAAAGAAATTGGATGGATGGTATTTATTATGGATATAAAATAACATATTAAAATAATAATAAAATAGCTTCGAACCGGACGGATATTTATCGGATACGGATATAGCCATATCCGTATCCGTATCCGAAATATGTTTCGGATATCGGATATCCGCATCCGCTTTTCGGATATCGGATAATTATTCGCTTTTCGGCTTTTCGGATACGGATGCGGACGAATTTCGGATATTTCGGATATTCATTGACAGGCCTGTTAAATTTCAGTTACATTTTGAAGTTTGAATGCGGATATTTTCGGATATTTCAATGTCCGGAAATATCCGTATTCGTTAAACCGGATACGGATGCAGATATTATTTAATAGATATTCGCGGACATAGGATACGTATTCGGATACGGATTTTTTTTCCGGATACGGATACGGATACCGCACTATCCGTATCCGATTGCATCCGTTTACAGGCCTAGCTATATCCGTCTTTAGCTACATCTCGCTCTACACCTTTATTGTTTTTTGAGTTTCCACAGTTCGAAATCAAATAAAATTTTGCGAATTTAATCTACACTATGAACATCATATTCACTAAATTACAATCATTTTGAAACTTTTAGCATGTTCAAAATGTTAAATCAATATCAACCAAAAAAACCTTTATTTTAACCGTTGACTTGAACTATTATTTTAAATATGCTAAAATTGACCGAAATTTTACAAATATGATCTTGAATCATTCGAAAATTCATTTAATTATTGACAAATGCTTGTGCTGTGTGCGTTGTGTTGCTTGGTTAATCTGCAATACTATTATCTGGAGTATACGTAGACTTTTACTTTGATCTAGATGACTAAACCTACATGGAGGATACTATATTTGGAATGGTGAATAAATAACCTGGAAAATGCAGTACTATGTTTACTACTAAAAGATTGTAGAGATGGATTAATTACACCGTGCCAGCTTATATTCAGAATAGAATGGCAGAGGACCAAATTCTATAATTTTGGCATCTGCAAGCACAAAGTTCATCAATTTGCTATTCAATTTCCTTAGTTTATTAAAAATAAGGGAACATGGTGAAAAGGTAGAAGTGGCAAACTAAAGGTTATATATATTCAAATATGTGTGAAAACCAAGGTTTGAGGTTTCGATCAAAACATTGAGATTCTGATCGTTCCATTCTAATTTCAATGGAGACCGAAACGAAACCAAACCGAAATTCCGATTCAATAAAAAAAGCTACTGAATTTTAAATTATATAAAAGAAACTCCAAACAAGAATTACTTTGAGTTTCAAATATATGAATATTCAAAATATGAAATTTTAATTTAGTAAACATACAAAATCACAACATATATAAATGGTGGAACTAAAAAAAGTCGGAAACGAAGCAATGAATAAACATTTTTTAGTGTTGAATATTTACGATTAATCGGCATTGTTTATTGTATCTTATTTTTCAGTCAAAGTTAAATTTTACATTTTGTTTCAATAAATTAAACAGATATACGTGTAACCACATGAAAAATAATTAACGAAATCTGAAACTGAAACCAAAATTTCCTAAATTTACGAATTAGATCGAAATTCCTAAAATTACAAAAGACCAAAACCGTGACAAAAACCGAGATCTGGTGCTTCATTGTAATTTCTTTTTCAGATATAGCATTCTTCTTGTATGTGTTTGAATTTTGAAATTGATTAAAACTTCTAAGATCTGCACACGCATCAATCTGATATTTCTCCTGGTCCATATTGCTAAGTAGGCACTCTCTGTTCCTACAATTGCTGTTGTTGAAGGGGCTGCATTAGGCGGTGGACTAGAAATGGTTCTTTCATGTGATCTTCGTGTATGCGGTATACTTGTAATTTTTCAGTATCATTTTAGTTCATTCTTAAATGACAAAAGCATGGACAATTTGATGATGCTCCAAAAATCATGCTCCAACCCTTTTCATTCACCATGTGTCATTTTACTGGGTATTTGATATTTTTTAAAAAAAAAAAATCAGTTTCATTCGATATTAAATTTTATTTGTGTTTTTTATTTTAGTTTTTTCATTTCAATTTTAATTTTGAAATTCAGAGGTGGGGTGGGGATTTATGGTTGGTTATATGAAACATGGCAGACGTGCTGGGTTGGATCATGATTTTTGATGCTCCAAGGTAGCTTCAAAAAAAATTTCAAGCAGTACTATTGATTTCCATGTTAAACGTGTCTTATAGGAGAAGGTGCAACATTTAGCCTGCCAGAAACTGGACTTGCTATTATTCCTGGGTACGTGTGAATGATGGTGATACTATTAGTAAGTTGAACAGATGGATCATCAATTTTGGTTCAACAGTATTGTTTTGGTTTATTATTTTAAATCTATTGATTAATATCGTCATATAAAATTTCCATGTCCGATAGCAACAATCAGTTGAAGCAATTCCCGCTTCATTTTTTATTCCCCACTCTCCAGCAGTTGCAACTGGAGTGTGGGGAAGAGAATAATACGAGAATTGCTCCAACTCTTTTTTGAACATAAGGAGTAAAACCGCTCAACTAAAATGAATATTTTAAATCCATTTAAGAGTTTAAACGGGTAGCATGAACCAAGAAACTAAGAAAATCGCTAAGTGTGATTCTGAAACCCTTTTTACTCTGTGTAGGCTTTACAAACTTGATTAGGATTTAAATTTTCGTTTGAAAAAAAAAACCCTTTGTGACTGTTGAATAAATTAGAAAAATTGCAGCTTTATTATTCATGTATCATGCTAGAAATGAACACCTTCCTTTAGACGATCTTACAATAAAAGAAGTGACAGATAAATCATGCAAGCTTTATAACAGTTTGACAAAGTTTGACCAACAGTCTAACTGACATCAACCTCACTACATTATTGTTCGACTAATCAATGTAATATATTGCATCTTCCAATATCTCAAAACCTATTGGTGTAATGGAAGGGATGATTAGAATTGTTGTACTTGTTTGCAGGAAATTTATTAAAATAGCAGAAAAATAATTTCAGAATGAAAATCATTAAAAAATGGAAATTTTACCAATATAGGCCACATTTGGGAAGAAATAACATATATAGGCCAAGTTGAAACTTAGTTACAAATATAGGCTTGTTTTGGCTTTTCTGGAAAATCACGTTGGCGATTTTCCGAAAATCATCAAAAGAAAAAAAAAACAATTTTCCTAGTTGGCGATTTTTCAAAAATTGCCAAAGTTGTTTTTGACGTGGACGATTTTTTAAAATCAAAATTCGCCAATGACAAAACCTAAAGTGGTCTATTTCTGTAAATATTTTCGAAACTGGCCTAAATTTGCTATTTTTTTCAAAAAGTGGGCAAAATGCGCAAATTTTCCTTAAAAAATCAATATTTCCTTAAATGCCTTTGTGGCAATCAGAAATAAAAGTACTTTTGGTTTTATAGACTATAAGTTCATGCTTTTACAACGTCATTGGCAAATGTTCTGTCCTATGTCAAGCATAAGTAAAAGAGCCAATCTACTTATTACAGTAAAAAAGCAAAAGCAAAAAAATTAGAGCAGTTGAACTGACTTTTTGACGTTTTTGCTTTGCTTTAAAGAAGCAAAATAGATAATTGTTCAATTTCAAAAAAGAAAAAGAAAAAGAGAGAAAGGAGAAGCAGCAGTAGTAAAGACAATTGTCAGTTTATCCAACCCTTGCAAACACTGACCGTAATCATAAGCATAAATTGCATTTCCTTGTCACCAAATTTTATGCTGGGCATTACATATCACTGCAGATTAATCATGCATGTGTTAAATTTCATAGAGCTGGAGGGACACAACGTCTGCCAAGGATAGTAGGGAAAACAAAGGCGAAAGAACTTATATATACTGGTCGAAGGATTGATGGAAAAGAAGCCTTGTGTATGGGTACAACTTTAGAACACTAGCTATGAATTCTTACACTTCATTGTTCATAATAATGCAGCTATCTTTACCGTATAAAGATTATGTTCTTTTGCAGGTCTGGTCAACTATTGTGTCTCTTCTGGTGAAGCGTACCCAAAAGCTCTTCAAATTGCCCGCGAAATCAGTCAGAAGGTAAGAATTGAAAATTGAATGACATCCATTGATCTTTTTTTGTTTAAAGCGGTTGTTTTGAGTAATGTCTGTACACAATACAACACATAACAAGAGTTGCAGGGTTCAAATATCAATCAAATCTCTTGCTTTATATGTGGGGTCGATATGGCGATACTGTCTTTTTAAGGAATTTATGAATCAATTTACCTAGGTATTTAAAAAAAAAATTGTATATGGCTAAAGTACCCGCTGAATCTCTTCCAACCAATCTTATCCGTGCAGCTCCATCACCCTCTAAATCCTCTACAGTTGTCATTTCTGTCGATCCCCCGAGTCATTATAGTCTACTAATCTTTACTCAATCTTCCCTGAGTTTCTCAGCGATTATATTCCAATTCTTTTTTCTTTGATCCACTCATTCTCCAATAATTTATCAAAAAGTTCAAAATTCTGAAATAGACATTGTATAAGAATTGTATTTTAGCTCTGCTGCCTTTTGAAACATGGAAATTGAAGGTAAATTTTAACCTGTATCTATCAAGAGAGTGCAACTGAAGTGGTAGAGACAGATTTCAATCCCAGATGCTCTAGTGATTCTTTGGTGCAGCAATTTTATTTTAGTGAAAATAAGGGACACATCCTCAAAATCAAACTTAATATACAAGACATTCCAAAAAAATATATAAATTACATCTCTATTTTCAAATACTTTAATTTTCTTCCCTAAAATACACCTCCGCTCCATGGCCTGAAAGTTGGTTATTCATATGTGGGTTATTCTCATATCCATAATTAAAATTAAAATTTGCACCTCATTCATTATTATTCTTTAAAACGCAATAACTTTTTATAGCAACGACGGATTAACAAACCGTTTTCACCATTAAATCACAAAGTTTATTATCTTTCTAATGAGTGTCATTATACATATGTAAAAACAACGGCAGACCAAGTTATTCGCGGATCCAACTATATGCATAAATTGATGTTTTTCAAATTTTCTGCAATTATATGGTATAATTGCAGACGATTCAGCAATTATATGCAATAATTGCAGAAAAGTCTGCAATTACATGGTATAATTGCGCTTTTATGCGATTACTTGGAATAATTGCAGATTTTTCTACAATTATTCGATATAATTGCATAAAAGTATGCAATTATATGGGTTATTACATTTAATTGCAAAAAAGTCTGCAATTATTCCATTTAATATATGTAATATTAATAGAAAAATCTGCAATTATTCCATTTAATATATGTAATATTAATAGAAAAATCTGCAATTATTCCACTGGATTGCATAAAAGTCTGCAATTATATGGAATAATTGCTGATATTTGAAGAAAAATTGATGATTATTTCATATAATTGCAGAAAATGGCAAGTATACGGAATAATTGCAGAAAAGTCTGCAATTATTCCATATAATTTTATAAAAGTCTACAATTATACGGAATAATTGCTGACATTTGAAAAAAAATTGATGATTATTTCATATAATTGCAGAAAATGGCAAGTATACAGAATATTTGCAGAAAAGTCTGCAATTATTCCATATAATTTTATAAAAGTCTACAATTATATGGAATAATTGCTGACATTTGAAAAAAAATTGATGATTATTTCATATAATTGCAGAAAATAGCAAGAATGCAGAATAATTGTAGAAAAGTATACAATTATATAAAACAATAATAGAGAAGTCTCCAATTATTTCGTATAATTGCATAAAAGTCTGCAATTATATGTAATAATTGCTAACATTTGAAGAAAAATTGATGATTATTTTATATATTGCAGAATTCTCTGCAAATATATGGAATAATTGCAGGCTTACTGCAAATATGATTTTTTGGTATCAACAATGGATCTCATTTTAAAGATTGTAAAATTCATGATTTTTTGATGAAAACGATATGCTGATCCGATGTTTTTACAGAAAGTTATGCGCGTTTGAAATGCTAAAAACGTAAAGGGTATTTAGGTTTTTTGGCGTAGACGGATTTGAAAATAGGGACTAGAAACATAAATTTATTTTTTGGGATGTTGTTTTCTCTATTTTAAAACTTAACAGGAGATGTGAGCCAAACTATCCAAACTATCCCTCTGATTTATTTCAAATAATATCTTGCATACCAATTGACAATGGTGTTCTCAAGTTTTTGTAGAATAGCTGCATACCAGAACAAGGGTAATGTCTATCTGTACGAAGCAATTTTATAAGCTGTGTCCAAAGATTCTAGGTAGATAACTGTCTACAAAAATGTATCCATATATATAATTCAAATGAATGCATGCAGTAAAATTGAACATCTACAGAACGACATAAGGAAAATAACAATATCTTAATGTATAAATGCGAATAATCCTTTTATACGGCTCATGTAAAGTTATAATTAGTATTAAAAAAACAGTAAAAACGATGTTCTCTATGAGACAGTGGTATGTCTTTAGATTGTTTGTTAAGAGGTTTTGTGATCGAACTCCATTATCATCAACAAATCATGTTAAAAAACAGTGAAAACAAGTATGTCCGACTTCTTTCGTGAATAGACATCGATATTGTATTAAGATATATAAAAAAACGCAAAAAATTATGCATGTATGCGTACAAAAATAACGTTTTATGAACTCTAAATCACTAGCTTGGAATAGTATATCATCCTAAAATTTTCTTATAATGTAGATCATCTTTACAAAATTTTGTGCCATTTCAAAACTTTTGGTGCTTTTGAAATCACAAGCGAATATGAACAGTAAAAAATACTACCATTGATTTAAAATGTATGTGTGAAATAGCTAGAGGTTTCAAAAATACCTATAATTTTATATAGATGATTATTTTGGAGGAAAAAACGTTACACACACATACACACTCACAATGTGGAAAAACATCATTATGGCCATTAAATGCATCCGAATACAGGCTTTCTTATGCTTTTTTACTTCGTGTCTGAATTTTGAACATAAAAATATATTGTTAGAGATAATATCATAAACCTGAATGGTATATTCTAGATTTTGTTATTAGCATCCACCTACTTAATTCCTAATGCCATTTAAAAAAAACGGAAAAAAAAACACACACACACACCCCAAATATCCATTGTTTGACATTCCTTCACCTCCTTCAACAGCAGCTTCCTTCCTCCTTGTCTCCTCCATTGCTTATACATTCTTAGAACAAAACAATTTTGAACTGACTTTTTGTTAATAATAATCGAACAAAGGCTTCTAACAATGTGAAATCGATATTTGTTGTTGCTGGATTATCGAATGAACCGTCTGTGTGGCTGAGTCGCGTACTTTACCACTTTCTTTAAGACGTTTTGCCCCTCTGCCGAAGTTATGCAAGACAGTTCGTATGCAGCGCCACCTCGAAGATAAAACAAGCGAATGTGAACAGTAAAAAATACTACCATTGATTTAGAATGTATATGTGGAATAGCTGGAGGTTTCAAAAATAGCTATAATTTTATATAGATGATAACTTTGGAGGAAAAAACGTTACACGCACGCATACACACTCATAATTGTGAAAAAACATCATTATGGCCATTAAATGCATCCCAATACAGGCTTTCTTATGCTTTCTACTTCGTATCTAAATTTTGAACATAAAAATATATTGTTAGAAATAATATCATAAACCTGAATAGTATATTCTAGATTTTGTTATTAGTATCCACTTGCTTAATTCCTAATGTCATCATAAAAAAAAAAACGGAAAAAAAAAAACACACCAAATACCCATTGTTTGACTTTCCTTCACCTGCTTCAACAGCAGCTTCCTTCCTCCTTGTCTCCTCCATTGCTTTTACATTCTTAGAACAAAACAATTTTGAACTGACTTTTGTTAATAATAATCGAACAAAGGCTTCTAACGATGTGAAATCGATATTTGTTGTTGCTGGATCATCGAATGAACCGTCTGTGTGGCTGAGTCGCGTACTTTACCACTTTCTTTAAGACGTTTTTCCCCTCTGCCGAAGTTATGCAAGACAGTTCGTATGCAGCGCCACCTCGAAGATAAAACAAGCGAATGTGAACAGTAAAAAATACTACCATTGATTTAGAATGTATATGTGGAATAGCTAGAGGTTTCAAAAATACCTATAATTTTATATAGATGATAACTTTGGAGGAAAAAACGTTACACACACGCATACACACTCATAATTGTGAAAAAACATCATTATGGCCATTAAATGCATCCCAATACAGGCTTTCTACTTCGTGTCTAAATTTTGAACATAAAAATATGTTGTTAGAAATAATATCATAAACCTGAATAGTATATTCTAGATTTTGTTATTAGCATCCACTTGCTTAATTCCTAACGCCATTATAAAAAAAAATGGAAAAAAAAACACACACACACCAAATACCCATTGTTTGACTTTCCTTCACCTCCTTCAACAGCAGCTTCCTTCCTTCTTGTCTCCTCCATTGCTTTTACATTCTTAGAACAAAACAAATTTGAACTGACTTTTTGTTAATAATAATCGAACAAAGGCTTCTAACAATGTGAAATCGATATTTGTTGTTGCTGGATTATCGAATGAACCGTCTGTGTGGCTGAGTCATGTACTTCACCGCTTTCTTTAAGACGTTTTGCCGCTATGCCGAAGTTATGCAAGACAGTTCGTATGCAGTGCCACCTCGAAGATAAAACAACATCAATCTCAAAATATCGATGGTATGTTGTACTGAAGGTCGTCGACTCACTAGCATCATCGTTTTTAATTTTATGATCATGCTCGAGTAGGAAAAAACAACAGAGAAAGAGAATGATGAAAAGTGTTGTTGAAAAAATATGTTGTGCTTTGACTCGACTACATAAGCCCAACCCAGCTCGGGTCGGTCGACGCGCGTGTTGTGGTCAGCATGGCCTCTCTTTTCAACACAAGAAAAAACACTGGATGCCCAAAGGGTCCAATATTTTTCTTGAGAAACCTATATTTAAAGTACGATTTTCCTGCAATTCCCTACAATGTGATACTATTCTCAAATAGGAGCTTATGCACTCTTCTCATATTTTTAATAATTCATGTCAATTCAAGTAAAATTCCAACAATATTTAAATTGAAATTTTCAATTTAAGATTCAAAAAAATCTATGAGTTTTGATTATTCTTGTGGATTCGAAGAATGGATGTCGAGAGGATTCAAGAGGTGGAAAAATAGGTGATGGGAATTCGTTTTTAGGGGATGGAGATCAACCGATAATTTGAGAGCTAAGGGTTTCATTTTTTTTTTTTGGAGAAATAAAAAGTAGATGGAGTGTAGGTCTCATGAGAAGTTCTATTCTTTTAAGTGTGTAGATTTAAATATGAGTTTTAGAAAATAAAAAATGGGTGTTTATAGTTGTACCCCTCAATAAAAATTTTCAAATTAGTCACGGACATTATGCATCAATGTCACCAAGCTTTTGCGCTTATACCGTGCACTTAAAAAATAAATATTACTGGAACAAATTTGTTTCACGCTATTAAAAAGATAAACAGAAAAAGCAAAAATGCGATTCTCTTAATGACAATGTGCGTACATTTATGCTAGCTGGCTGTTGGAGTTGCTAGGGCTTATTCTGATATATAACATGAACTACATTTAAATATACCAAATTTCAGCAATATTATTTTTTCAGGCTCCTCTAGCAATAAGGATGGCTAAAGTGGCTATAAACCGTGGGCTGGAGATGACGATGGAATCAGCAGTGACTGTAGAAGAGGAATGTTACGAGAAGCTTCTTGATACTGAAGATCGCCTTGAAGGTCTAGCTGCATTTGCAGAGAAGAGAAAGCCGGTATACCGAGGGAAGTAAGCTTATTTATTTATATCATATGCGAAAAGTATGATATGCTTCTGTGCCAGGCAATGGCTAGTGTTGAACAGCTACAACCAGTTGCAGTGTCACCCTTATAATAAATATATTATTTCTCTACATTATTGGTAAATGTGTAGTTTCTTTTGAGTAATCTTACAGTTTTTATTAGATGGGACTCATCAGTTGGGGAATGCATTTTGTACTGCATTTCCCTTCTTTTATTCTGCTACACAAATGTATATTCTACATTGCAAATGAAACTATTAAACCACACTCTAGACCTTTTTTTTCAAAGACTGCTAGATGTTTTTAATTTACAAACTGAATTTAGAAACTTTGGAAATTAGGGGTTGTGGTGATCAATAGAAAAAGGAGTCAAATGAGGATGGTGTTTTATTTCTGTTTATGAGGGTATTTTGTAGCAGTGATGGTGTATATTAAGTAAAAAGTGGTATATTATTTTGGCAATCTTTTGTGGTGCATGTATAATATTTTTTTGGAAAGTGGGAAAAGTGGAAAAATCAAGGCCATGCTTAAAGCAGATAAGTTTGAAATCTTTAACCAACTGCTGCGATCAAAACAATGAGTTCAAATGCCATTTTGCTTATAGAACTCGCACAAAGAGATCCCCTTTAAATTACTAAAAGTCGTGATTCGTTCAACACCTACAATTCTTAGCATAAATTCATATGAATACGTTCTTAGCATAAAATGAAGAATAAGAAAGAAATTCATTAATCTTAGGCGCTAGTCATCCACAAGAACCATTTGATATTGACTTGATACAAACTCTAAATGCTGACACTGATGACGCCAATGGTAGAAGCCCAAACTTAGATGAAAACCTAGTGGGTTTCGGGTTTCAAACCTTAATCGGGTACAAAAACCATAATATGGGATGCATCGCAACCTTGTAGTGACAATGAAAGTCCGCATAGCATGAGCAATAGCTATAGGAATGCCAAAGCAAGCAAAAGCGCAAGAACGTTTTTTAAGCTACAGCAGTGGTAGTAACTACGGTAGTATTAGTACTAACGATAACAAACCATATAAAAGAAACGACGCTATATGGAAGGCGATCATGGCTACAAGGGCTACTGATGGTAGTTTAGGGGTTAGTAACTCTGGCATGTAAATTTATTAGAGTTAAGTTGGACAGGATGGTTATATGTTGTGAAGGTGATGTATAAGGCATCTCTTGCCGGTACGAAAAAGCTTGTTAAGGGCACAATTAGAAAGAGATGTTCTTCAGCTGTTAGATCATTTGTTTCTTCCAACTTTGTATTCACAATTTGGAACACAAGTTTAAGTTTGTGGTTTGTCATTTTTAATTTTGTGTTTCCGTCCAAATACAAGTGCACATAACACATGTATTTTTAAAAAATAACCAATTTGAAAAATGATGTTAACATGTTAAATAGAAAACAAATTTATTTTGTTTTTCTGTATTGTGGAAAATAACAAAAACGTGGAAAACAATACATTCCCTTCGTCTCATCCATTGTCGTCGTGATGACCTAAAATTTCAAATGTTTCCTCCACCATCCTCATGATCCATAATGAATGTTGAAAACGTAAAATACAAAACCCTAAATAAAACCAAACAGGTCCTAAGCTTTAGTGTTGTTTTTTTTTAAATGGTACTTAGATACAACATGTCACTGAAACAACAAACTACAAATCACATGTCAGTAAATGTTCGAATCACACTACGCAAGTTTCGAACTTATGACCTCTTACATCAAACTCGAATCATTTAACCACTGGGACAATGATGCTTGTCTAAGCTTTAGTGTTTGATAATGAAGTATTGTCCAAATGATGATTTGCGTAGTCTGAGGCAAAGATAGCATAGTGATTATTTTTCTGATGACGATAGCGTATGAATTTGTTTTCTACGAATGCACGATATTAAGATATAATTTAAAATTTAATTAAGATATAATTGATTGATTCGATTATATAGCATATGAAAATTTTAATTAATGAAAATTTTGCATTTTAATTAAGGAATGAGCGGTTTTAGGTATAACACCGATTGACCCAGTTTCATAGACGAAAAAACTTGCATTTTAATTAAGATAGAAGAAGTTTTAGACATCCTTGAATTTCTTGAAAGCTGGAATATCTCATGCAGTAGTCTTGAAAGCAAAGCCTAAAGACCCAATTGAATGTCCATATTCAGCCTTCTCTTTGTCAGAAAAAAGTAATTCGATTCCTTGGCTTTTCTCTTTCTTTCCATGCTCCGAGATGAGTTGACTTTCGAGTAGTCGATGATTGTCGATAGGATTCTCCTAGAGGTAAATCCTTATCTTTGTTCTTTATTTGAAAACTGATCTTTCTCATTTCTTTCCGGTTTAATAGTTACGAGGCCATAACAGATAGTAAATTCATGGTTTATGCTAGAAAGAAGGCAGAGCTAACCCTTAATTCTATTGCTCTCTAAAAGGCCTGCCTATTCTATTAGTCAAGCTTGGAGAACATAGTACTCGGACTTACTACATGAAAGACCGTGATTGGTGAAGGGCTTAAAAGCGCCTTAGGTAGCTGCTATCCATCGAGTCTTTTCTAAGAGGTTAGGTGGTTGAGTCGAAGCGGAGAAGGAGACTAAGTCATCGGTCGTGCCAGGACTGATTTCCTACTTCTAGCTGAATGAGGGCCACACAGCCGTCAACCCTACTGGAAGTGCTTTCTGGATCTAATCTCCTGGTCTTTCGTTCGCTATTCGAATGTCTTGACCAGTAGAAATGTAAGAAAGGAGGTTTCGTCCTTTCCAACTAGTGGCTCTGCCATTGATCTCTCTCTCTTCGAGTCTATTAAGTAAATAAGTTGGTTCGAGATTGAAACTAGACCTAAGAGAGACTAGACTTCTAGTCTCAATCTTCCTATTGATCAAAGACTATGCTATCTTTAACAAGAGGTAGAGTTGCCTCACGAATTGGATTTGAACCAATATCAAGCCCATCAATAGGGGCTATCCCATAGCATATGAAGTTGCTTCTCGGAATGCCGGCGTTCCAGCACAGGTTGACCACCGATTCAATTTTCAAACCAAAATCCAGATCTTGCTACTAGAAAACTAAAGGAGCACACAAAGGAAACGAAAATCACCAAGCAACAACTACATTGTTTGTGTAGGAGGAATCAAGTTTCAAATCATAAGATGACAAATTGACTACACCAACGAATCAAGCGGAGCACATGTTTGATCCACTCTACGAACTGAAAGCGCAATTTTTTGAAACAACCATGCCTGGATCTACAAGAATGGCTATGTAGGTAAGTGGATCCGCACTGTGATCACTTTGAGTTCTGCTCGAAGGCTTTAGTAAAGGCAAGGGAGGTGGTGGGTCTATCCATTCCAACGATCACTTCATTTTTTTATTAACCCTCGGACGTATATTCTTGACGTCCTTACCAAAACTTCCTTACCATTTAGCACCAAGAGGCTTGTTTTCTTAATCTCGAAAAGCTCATGGCCGAGGAAATGAAATTGATGGAACTTGTATCATTAGATATTGATCTAAGCTTAGAACATGCTAAGAGAGTAGCCCACGAGCGAAGAACTTGCTGGGATCAAAGAACATCCCGAGCGTAGGCTCGTAAGAGGAAAATGAATAGATGAGCTCCCCTTGCCTTGAAGGAAGCTAGCCGGTAGAAGCCATCCGTGAGCAAGAGAAGAGAAGAAGCAACAAGGGTAGGAGTGGTTGGTCACCTAGGAATGAAAGAATATATATTATTACCTTGAAACAAATAAAGTACCTGTAACATCCCCCTATTTGGAAGTCCAAAACTAATGGCTACGGATGCTGCAGTCATCCATAGTCATTAATCCTCAACGACCAAATACGGCGGTGTTAGATTCATTGTTACACAGAAACATATGAATATGGAAAAAAAATTTAAACTTCAAAAAAATTCACATTCCATATCAAAACATTTTCAATTCATTACATAATCCCATGTTCACAAACCACGTTCGAAGAAAATATATTTATTACAACAAACGCCCAGAGCGACATATAAAGAGGCCCTCGGGACGATCAAAGTATATATAGGCAATATAACAACTTTGCCATTACAAACAACACAACAGAATCAAAAGAAAAGAAAACTCTAAATAGCTATCATGTCTCGTGCATGTCTCCGGAGGCTTATTCGTCTTAGAGGAACCTGAAATCCTCAACTCTCAAACTACTCAAAATCAATTGAATACCCGGGAGTTTAAGGGGAAAATATAAACTTCGAGTCAGACATAAAGCCTGATATGAATAATAATCTACCATCTCAAATCATTTAGCGCTTAACGGAATGAGTTTTCCCTCACTGGTATCTCAAAACCTTTTGCAAAATCATATACTGTGCTCCCGCATCCACAATGGTTAAAACAATTCAAAATAGTATAATATGATGATATACAAAACAATATAATTAATTCTGGATTACCCTTCCACATTCAATTTAGACTATCTGTCTCAGTTATAGTTTTTAGGATTACTATTAATCTATTAGTTTTCATGGGTTGACTAATAACCGGTTAAACATTTACAGACTCCCTGTCCAATTACATAGTTTTTATGGGATCACTATGAACCGATTGGTAACTCCAATATTACTCTTATCCTAGTTTTCATAGGTTGACTAGGAATCTATTGGTAACCCCAATATCCTTTCTTCTTACCCTAATTTTCATGGGTTGACTAGGAACCTATTGAGATCTGTCAATATTTCATCCGGATATAGTTTTCATGGGCTAACTACAAACCTATTGGCCCTGTCAGTATCCAGTCATAATTTTCATGGGCTTACTATGAACCTGTCTATCTGACATCTTCCTTTACACATAGTTTTCATGGGCTAACTATGAACCTATCTATCTGACATCTTCCTTTATGCATAGTTTTCATGAGCTAACTATTAATATATTGGCCCCTGCCAATATCATACAGTTTTCATGGGCATACCGTGAACCTATTGGCCTCTGTCAGTATCTTTCCTTTATATTTTAGCATTCTATATTTTGGTCTTCTTGACCTCCTGGATGCAATTCTACTCATTCAGGAGTTTGTTCAATTTATATTCACTATTGGGTTAACCTAACTAGTTCTCCTACCCTTTGTTTCCAAATGCAGTTATGGGTCCATTGTAAAGTGCATATATTCATATTAGAAGAAGCAATATAAAACATAGCAATACCACTCCTCTGTATTTAATATAAAACATAGTTAATCTCTTTAATCAATTTCTTTTTCAAAGATAGTTTCTTCTTAAAACCATTATAAAACTCCTTTAATATTGCCATGAGTTTTTTTCCTTTAAAAATAGAGTTTGGGTTTCGATACCTTTGAAACCTAGCTTTCAACTTCATAGGATAACCTCCTTCAAAACTCTTAAAAACATTAGGCTCCTGCCTTATAATACTTTAAATTCTATCCTTTCAAAACCTTTCGAATATATTAAAGTATTAGCATTTAACTTTAGAAGCTTTAGCTTTGAAACCAGTTGAAAGTACCCCTTTCGACACCATTGGAAGTAACCCTTCGAAAACATTAAAGTATCCCTTTCGAAAGCATTGAGTTTATACTTAAAACATTATTTGGGTCAAAATAAATATAGTTGAAAGCATCTGTTTCGAAATCATCCTTTATCATTTATTAAAACATTGGGCAAACATGACTGCGTTGGCACCATCTCTTTCGAAAGTAAAAAACATCTGGGTAAAATTTTGGAAGGTTGGCGTCGAAACCTCTTTCGAAACCATCACCTTCGAAACCCCTAACCCCTTTCGAAAGCTTTTGGCAGTGGCTTGAATTTAGAAAATAAAACTCCTTTCGACAGCATTGATATCTTCAATGTCATCGGAAGGTTATAAAATGGTATTAGGGTATCGACTAGGTCGAAACTCCTTTCAAAACATTCTGTTATAAGTAAGGAACCCAATCGAAAGCAATTATAATTTAATGGCAACTCCTTTCGTAATCCTTTAAAACCAGTTTCGAAACCTTATGCTTCGACCTTGTCGAAGGCTTAAAACAAAATAAAGGCAGACGTTTTTCTTTTAAAAACAAACCAAGCTTTCAATCCCTTCGGAAGCTATGCTTTCGACACCCTACCTTCCTCCTATCTCCAATCCACTACGTGTGTTAGTTTCGGCATAGTTGGTTTCGACAAAGATGAAGGTGGAAGCTACTGCGTCGAAAGGCGCTTTCCTAAGTAGGCGGAACCACTTTTCTAAGCAAACCAAGTTTAGTTCTTATTTAAGTAAACTTTTCTCTAACTAACCTGCCACGTGTCAACATCAGATTGGTGCCTTAACTTTTTTAAATTTTTTTCAGAAACAACTACCGTTAATCCAGATATAAACCATGGTTATGTTAATCAAACAACCCTTCCAATTTTTTCAAAGGAGTCCCTCTTCTAAAACAATTTGTTTTGCATAGTAATTCACTTTGGAAAAATCCCCAAAAATTCCAAAAATCCACTTTAATCATGTTATCTAACATATCAAAATTTCAGACCCAAATTCTCACTATATTTTCCAAAATAAATTATAAACCCAAATAACCATATTTTCCTTTGAAAATTCATAATAATATTTCCATAGCTTGGAAAATTCTTAAAATTGAAACCCAACTCCAAAATTATGTTTCTCATAACGTAAAATTTTCCCATGACATTTAAACATCATTTAATCTTTGTTTTGACCTAAAATCGTATAAAACCCCTTTAAACAATCTTGTTTAAATGAAACAAATCTTAAATCAAGCATATCATCATCTAATATATCATAAAAATGAATTTATCCCTTAAATCCAAAAATATATGATTTAAACCAAAATAGAGATGGAATTATTATCCACCTTGCTCTTGATAAGGAGATTGGATTGAGATTGATTTCCCCTTAAGCTTGATTCTCTAGCTTTAATTTGAATTTCTCTTGATCTCTTAATGGCCGGCCGTTCCTCTCTATTTTGTTTGCATTTTAAAATGAAGTGAATGGGAAGTAAGAAAGCGGGAATGAAATATATATAAGGGTGGAAGCTAGGGTGGCAATTCTCAATATACCCTTATGTGACTTAATTAACCAAAACTCATTTTTAAGCCCATTAATTAGTTCATTAGGCGCAGTCTTAATTAATTAATTCAAGTCTCAATCCCCTTATCACTAACATTTATATTATTCTATTTAATTTATCTAATTAAATTGCCTGAATAATGTTATCAAAAATTAAAGGTGTTACAGGCTCAACTCCTTAAAGAATTTGTCCTCGAAATGTAGTAAGGACTAAATATCACAAATAGAAATCATCTGTAACGACTCCTAACAACCGTACTAGTCTACTTGACTAGGAAATATCTATATAATTCTAATATAGACACACACTCAAAGCAGATCAGGACAAGTATCTCGAATCCTGTCATCTATCTCCCAAGTACAGTCCTTCTCATTGTCGCTCCACTGAACTTTCGCCAACTTAACTGTCTTGTTTCTTAATCTTTTCTCATATCTCGCAACAATCCGAGCTGGTTGTCTAATAGAAGTCAAATCAGGCTCTACTACTAAGTTCTCCAACTCTGTCCGAGGAATGGTGGCATCTGGATCATGCACATACTTGAGAAGATGAGACACATGAGATACATTGTGAACACCTGCCATACTGCACAACATCTTTACTCTGTATGCGTGCTTTTCAATTCTCTCTATAATCTGAAATGGACCAACATATCTTGGGGCAAACTTTTCCGACTTTCTAAACCATACCGCACCTTTCATCGGTGATACGTTAATGAAAACCCTATCTTCCACTGAAAACTATAGGTCCTTACACCTCTTATCTATGTAACTGTTCTGTCTGGATTGAGCTTCCTTCATCGTTCTCGGATTAACCCAATCTTCTCTGACGCCTCCTTTACCAAATCTGGACCTAAGACCAATCTGTCTCCAGTCTCCAACCAACACGCAGGGATTTGCATGGCTTTTCATACAAAGCTTCAAAAGGCGCCATTCCTATACTAGTCTGATAACTATTATTATAGGAAAACTCAATCAAATGAAGGTGATCCTCCCAATATTCATCAAATTCCAACACACAAGCTCTCAACAAATCCTCAAGCACCTTATTGACTTTCTCTGTCTGCCCATTCGTCTGTGGGTGATATGCGGTACTCCTCTTGAGCTTAGTGCCTAATATATCTTGTAGACTCTTCCAGAATTCACTAGTGAATAAAAAATCTCTTTCACTTACTATACTAATAGGAACTCCATGAAATCTAACCGTGTTCTTCATGAATAACTTTACCAAAACTGGTGCCATCCTGGTCGACTTTACTGGAATGAAATGAGCACTTTTGATCAACCTGTCCACAATAACCCATATACTTTCATTTCCTCTCATTGACCTTGGAAACCCATTAATAAAATCCATGGACATCGATTCCCACTTTCAAATTGGAATATCTAAAGGATGAAGCAACCCACTCGGCTTCTGATGTTCGGCTTTCACTTGTTGACAGTTTACACACTGGCTAACCCACAAGCCGACATCTCTTCATGCCTTTCTAATAGAAGCTCCTCTTCATATCTTGATACATCTTGGTCCCTCCAAGATGAATCGTAAACTTAGATCGATGACAATCCTCAAGAACTTCTTTCCTCAAGTTCTCCACATCTGGAACACATAATCGTCCTTTCTTTCTCAACCATCCTCTTTAGTTAAGACAAAAATCTTTCAATCGTCGACCTTAGTTTCAACCTCAAGCCTTCTGATCCTCTCAGCTAATAATGGATCCTCTTTCTGTTTAGAAGTAATTTTCTCGGTCAACCCTGGTCGAACTTCCAAACATAACAACATGGCAGTATTCTGACTAGAACTAGCAATCGATCTTAACTGTACACCACAACTGGCCAATGCTTTTAGATTTTTTCATTCTGCCAACATAGCCAACACCACATTCTGATGTCTTCTGCTGAGAGCATCAGCTACTTTATTTTCTTTCTCTGGGGTATACTCTATACCAAAATCATAAGCAGCCAAATATTCCAACCACCTCTGCTGTCGCATATTCAACTCTTTCTGAGAGATAAGTATCTTAAAGACTTATGATCGGTATATAACTCAAATCTCTCCCTCAAAAGATAATGCCTTCAAATCTTCAAGGCAAAAATCACCGCTGCTAACTCTAAATCATGAGTAGGATATCTTACTTCGTGCGGTCTAAGCTGCCTAGATGCATAAGCAATGACTTTTCCCTTCTGCATCAATACTGCCGCCAATCTAGTCCCACACGCATCAGTTTATACTACCAACCCTTGGTTACCATCTGGAACTACTAGCACTAGAGAATTGGTCAACAAATACTCTAAATTAAGGAATGCTTTTTCACATTTGTCAGACCAAACAAACTTCACTTCTTTCCTGGTAAGCTTAGTCAAAGGCGCTGCTATCCGCAAGAAATCCTTGATGAATCTCCAGTAATAGCCAGCAAGTCCAAGAAAATGTCTGATCCCGTTCATCATCTCTGGTCTCTTCCAATTGTTCACAGCTTCGATCTTATCTGGATCGACTGACAATCATTTCTCTAAAACCACATGACCAAGAAACTTAAACTCTTTCTTCCAAAAATGACACTTGGAAAACTTCGCCTTTACTTGATTCTGTCTCGGCGTCTCTAGCACAAATCTAAGATTATCTTCATATTCTCTCTCATCTTTAGAGTATACCAAAATGTCATTTATAAACACCAATATAAATCTATCCAAATACCCTCGGAAGACTCTATTCATCAAATCCACAAAAAAAGCAGGTGCATTCGTCAATCCGAATGACATCACTAATCATTCATACAAACCATATCTAGTCTGAAATGCAGTCAAAGGAATACTGTCCTCTGCCACTCTCAACTGATGGAACCCCGTCATCAAATCCAATTGGGAAAACACTTTGGCTCCACTCAACTGTTCAAATAGATCATCAATTCTCGACAAATGATACTTAGTCTTTATCGTCCTTTCGTTCAGCTTGCGATAGTCAATACACATCCTCAACGATCCATCTGGTTTCTTCACGAATACCGCGGTCGCTCCCAAAGGCGAACTGCTTGGTCTAATAAAATTCTTTTCTTCTAAATCCATTAGCTGCACCTTAAGTTCCTTCATCTCTGTCGGTGTCATCCTGCTATGTGGTCTACTTACAGGTTCAACTCCTGGCACAAGATTTATCCAAAACTCAACAGCTCGTTTCAGTGGTAGCTCCATGACTGGCTCAAACACATCTGCATACTCTCTTGCAATCCAAACCCGACATAACTCTTCACCCACTTCCATTGCACTTAACAAAGCACAACAACTCTGGTCAGAATTCTCTACTGAGAATATAATTCGGTTATGTTTATCTAGGTGTCTCAAAGATATCTCCCCATCCTGGCAGAATATCCTGGCCTTATACCTCCTCAACCAATCCATACCCACAATAATTCCAAAATTTAGGAAATCGTACACATACAAACTGCATGCAAACTTACGACCTAACAAATCAAGTTCTAACTGGTAACATCTTATCCCCAGAGTTGCATACCCTCCTATTGGATTCACAACCCTTAAAGAAGTAACAAGGTATGTAGGCTCTAAGTATAACCTATCAACCAAACACTAGGATGTAAATGAATGTGATGCACCGGTATCAAAAAGTATCATAATCGGTATACTTTGAATCTAGAATGTACCTTCCATCACAATCTTCTCTTTATCAGTTGTTGTAGACCTAGCTGATGTTCCAACAGCAAAAACATTTCCCTTGTCCGCCCTAGCTGGCTATGGACATTGGTTCTTGTAGTGCCCCACTCGATCCCAGTTAAAACACTTAACATTCTTCTTGTCTACAGCCTTCTTTCTCTTGCCTGACCGGCACTCATTTGCGTAATGACCCTTCTTGTCACATTTGTAGCACACCAAATTAGCCTTTGCCTTTTTGGCAGCATCCCCTTTCTGGGCTCCCTTCTTCTTAAAGAATTCCTCTTCTTTCTCTGAGGACCCTGTGATTCAACAGGCTTCTCTGTAGCTGAAATAGCAAACATCTTTTAATGGCGAATGACCATCTCCACCACCACATTACTAGGTCCTCGGATATGGGTCATGGTCATCCTAGCAAGCTCAGTTCTCAACCCTCGAATGAACCTTTCATTCCTTCTGACATCAGTGTCAACCAAGGCATATCTATATCGAAACAGCTCATCATACTTAGCAGCATACTCGACCACTGACATCTCTTCCTGAACCAGATCCATGAACTTTCTCATCAATTCCAACTTATCAACCTCAGACAAAAACCTCTGCTCGAACCTTCTCTTGAAATCAGCTATGTCAGTTCTTTCTTCGGAACTCCGACGGTCACATTATTTCACCAATAAAGCGCCGCCCCTTGCAACTATCTAGAGGCTAGCCTTCTCTTTTTCCCATCATTCAAGCCTAGATCAGTACAGATTCTCTCGCAAATCAGTAGCCAGTTCTCTACTTCAACAGCATCATCTGTTCCAACAAAGAGCTTTCCACCCAAACTGGTGTAGTCTTTGCTCAGCTTAACATAGTTATTCCCAATTGGAGCCACATGATTAGCTCCTCCAACATTACCAACAACTCTAGCTTTCAAAAGATTGGCTAACAACTGATAAACCATCCCCGCATCTACTGGCGGATTTCTAGCACCTACATTGGCTGTAGCATTTGGATTAGTATTATCCCGTCGATCTTGGTTCCTCCTGGTATTAGGTCGAGCATTTTTGTTGGTTGTGGTGCTTCCTCCATCTAGATTTCCTCTTTCGTTTCCTGCTTCCATATTTTCTTTTTCGTAAATCTGCATACGAGCCTTAGTAAGATATAGAAGAATTGGCTAAGAGAAAGGGGAACACGTACTTATATATATATATATATATATATATATATATATCAAATACAAGTACGTTACTATAATGTTAACCCAAACTCCGATCATATTTTCACATTCATTGGATTAATTTTGAAATTCTTTTAGGTTTAACTTTCTTTTAAACTTTCATGAAGAATGCTCTGATACCAACTTGTAACATCCCCGTATTTGGAGGCCCAAAACTAACTGCTATGGATGCTGTAGTCATCTATAGTTATTAATCCTCGGCGACCAAATATGGGGGTGTTAGATTTATTGATATACAGAAACACATGAATATGGAAAAAATTTAAACTTCAAAAAAATTCACATTCCATATCAAAATATTTCCAATTCATTGCATAATCCCATGTTCGCAAACCACGTTCAAAGAAAATATAATTATTACAACATACGCCCAAAGCGACATATGAAGATGTCCATTGGATAATCAAAGTATATAGAGGCAATATAATAACTTTTCCATTACAAACAACACAGTGGAATCAAAAGAAAAGAATACTCTAAATAGCTATCATGCCTCATGCACGTCTTTGGAAGCTTATATGTCTTAGAGGTAGCTTAAAACTTCAACTCTCAAACTACTCAAAATCAATTGAGTACCCGAGAGTTTAAGGGGAAAACATAAACTTTAAGTCAGACATAAAGCCTAGTATGAATAATAATCTACCATCTCAAATCATTTAGATATCTAGTGAGACCATGCCGCTTGGCGGAACGGGTATTCCTTCACTAGTATCTCAAAACCTTTGACAAAACCATATACTTTGCTCCTGCATCCACAATAGTTAAAACAATTCAAAATAGTATAGTATGATGATATGCAAAACAATTGAATTAATTCTGGATTACCCATCCCCATTCAACTTAGACTATCTGTCTCGGTTATAGTTTCTAGAATTACTATTAAACTATTAGTTCTCATGGGCTGACTAATAACCGGTTAAACATTTAAAGACTCCATGTCCAATTACATAGTTTTCATGGGATCACTATGAACCTATTGATAACTCCAATATTACTCTTATCCTAGTTTTTATGGGTTGACTAAGAACCTATTGGTAACCCTAATATCCTTTTTTTTACCTTAGTTTTCATGGGTTGACTAGAAGCCTATTGACATATGTCAATTTTTCATCTGGATATAGTTTTCATGAACTAACTACAAACGTACTGACCCTGCCAGTATTCATTCATAGTTTTCATAGGCTTACTACTAACCTGTCTATCTGACATTTTCCTTTGCACATAGCTTTCATGGGCTAACTACCTATCTATTTGACATCTTCCTAACTGTGAACCTATTAGCCCCTGCCAATATCATATAGTTTTCATGGACTTACTGTGAACCTATTGGCCCCTGCCAATATCTTTCCTTTATATTTTAACATCCTATATTATGGTCTTTCTAACCTCTTGGATGCAATTATACTCATTCAAGAGTTTGTTTAATTTATATTCACTACTGGGTTAACCTAACTGGTTCTGCTACCCTTTATTTCCAAAATGCAGTTATGGGTCCACTGTAAAGTGAATATATTCACATTAGAAGAAACAATATAAAACATAGCAATACCACTCCTGTGAGTTTAATATAAAACATGGTTGATCCCTTTAACCAATTTCTTTTTCAAAGATAGCTTCTTCTTAAAACCATTATAAAAACTCCTTTAATACTGCCATGAGTTTTTTTCCTTCAAAAATAGAGTTTGGGTCATAAACGTTTCGATACCTTCGAAACCTAACTTTCGACTTCATAGGATAACCTCCTTCGAAAGCTCATGAAAACATTATACTCCTGCCTTATAATACTTTAAATTCTACCCTTTTGAAACCTTTCGAATATATTAAAGTATTAGCATTTAACTTTAGAAGCTTTAGCTTCGAAACCAGTTGAAAGTACCCCTTTCGACGCCATTGGAAGTAACCCTTCCAAAAACATTGGAAGTATCACTTTTGGAAGCATTGGGTTTATACTTAAAAGATTATTTGGGTCAAAGTGAATATAGGCGAAAGTATCTGTTTTGAAACCATCCTTTATCGTTTTATTAAAACATTGGGGAAACATGACGGCGTTGGCACCATCTCTTTCGAAAGCATAAGACATTTGGGTAAAACATTGGAAGGGTGGCGTCGAAACCTCTTTCGAAACCATCACCTTTGAAACCCCCAACTCCTTTCGAAAGCTTTTGAAGTGGCTTGAATTTAGAAAACAAAACGCCTTTCGATAGCGTTGATATCTTAAATATCAACGGAAGGTTATAAGACGGAAGCATGGTATCGATCAGGGCGGAACCCCTTCTTTCAAAACATTCTGTTATAAGTAAGGAACTCAGTCGAAAGCAATTATAAGTTAATGGAAACCCCTTTCGAAATCCTTTAAAACGTCTTTCAAAACCTTATGCTTCGACCCTATCGAAGGCTTAAAACAAAGCAAAGGCAGACGCTTTTCTTTTAAAAACAAACCAATGTTTCAACCCCTCCGGATGCTTTCGACACCCTACCTTGCGCCTATCTCCAATCCACTACGTGCCCTCAAGGTGATAGCTTGTGTATTGGTTTTGACATGGTTGGTTTCGACAAAGTTGAAGGTGGAAGCTACTGTGTCGAATGGAACTTTCCTAAGTAGGCGGAACCATTTTTCCGAGCAAGCCAGATTTAGTTCTTGTTTAAGTAAACTTTTCTCTAACTAACCTGCTACGTGTCAACACCGGATTGGTTGCCTTAACTTTTTCAAATTCTTTTTCAAGAATAAATACCGCTAATCAGATCTAAACCATAATCAAGTTAATCAAACAATCCCTTTCAATTTTTGCAAAGGAGTCTCTCTTCTAAAATAATTTATTTTACATAGCAATTCACATCGGAAAATCCCCAAAAATTCACTTTAATCATGTTATCTAACATATCAAAATTTCAAACCCAAATTCCTAATCTGTGTAGTTAATACCCCGCTATATCTCATTGCGGATTTCTACCGCTACGATTTTTCCATATAGCCCTAGAATATAGCCTTTCCTCTTTAATTCCCGCTATATCCCGTTATTTCCGCTATATTCCGCTATTCCCGCTATATCTTTTTTAATAAAATGAATTGAAAATTTGCATTTATACATTATAAAATTATGAAACTAATTTATTTGATTTAATTTTTAATATATTTTTAGAAATGAAAATGCTCTAATATTCTACCAAATTCAATTATGTTATATAACAGTTTTTCGTTTATTTAAAGTATATTCGCACATGTTTTTATTTAAAATTATTTATGTATTATTTATAATTTAATTGAATGATAATTTTTCATTTAATTATCATTTATATATTTGTAAAAACATTAAGTACGAGTTTTATATGCTATTTTAGAGCCATCCGCTATATCCCGCTATATCATCGCTGTATCCCCGCTATGACTTTTTGCACCTCCACCGCTTTGAATCTACCGAGCGCATTAACTGCACAGCTCCTAATATATATTCCAAAAAAAATTATAAGCCCAAATAACCATATTTTACTTTTTCATAATAACCTTTCCATAGCTTGAAAAATTCTCAAAATTGAAACACTACTCCAAAATCATGTTTCTCATAACACAAATTTTTTCCATGGTACTTAAACATCATCTAATCTCAGTTTTGACCTAAAACTGTATAAAACCCCTTTAACAATCTTGTTTAAATCAAACAAATCTTAAATCAAGCATATCATGCCTAATATGTCATAAAACGAATTTATCCCTTTAATCTGAAAATATACGATTTAAACCAAAATAGAGATGAAATTATTATTCACCCTGCTCTTGATAAGGAGATTGATTTCCTCTAAGCTTTATTTTCTAGTTTTAATCTGAATTTCTCTTGATCTCTTAGTGGCTGTCCGTTCCTCCATATATTATTTGCATTTTAAAATGACGTGAATAGGAAGTAAGAAGGTGGGAACGAAATACATATAAGGATGGAAGCTAGGGGCGGCAATTCCCAATATACCCTTATGTGACTTAATTAACCAAAATCCATTCTTAAGCCCATTAATTAGTTCATTAGGCATGGCCTTAATTAATTAGTTCAAGTCTCAATCCCTTTATCACTCACATTTACAATATTCTATTTAATTTATCTAATTAAATCTTCTGAATAACATTATCAAAAATTAAGGGTGTTACAGTACCTTGAAAGAAACTAGTGTTGAAGCATACTGAAACTGATAGGTTCCCATGGTAAGCCATATTATTGTATAGGGGAAAATTTCCTTGCTGCCTGTCTTGTCTAACTAACCAAACATATACCGCCTACTCTTTGAAGTCCCATCGACTAAAGGAAGACCTAAATATACTGGGCGTAAGCTCTTGTTGCAATAATATCGAATTGGGGGATCATTTTCTAATGCGACATCGAATCGCCTAGTATAAACATTGGCCTAACCTTAGAGATTCTTATTTATTTATTTATGGATTTACGCTCAATAAATGAACTCTAATTAGCATCGCTAATAATGCCTTCATGGCCAATGCCAGGATTTTGGAAGAGTAGCTAGTCCGATAAGAAAGACAGAATCAGAGTATCATCGGGTGAAGCTTTCACTTCTGGTTTCTTATATTAAGTCCTAATAACCACGGGTACCTGGAAGACTATACTGATATACTAAGTGGTTTTTGTAGAGAGAAGGACCGTTTCTTTCGAACATGAGAATGGTACTTTATTACTCAGTGTCATTAGCTGACTGAGGGAATGAGGTTGTCAGACTCCTTCATAGAATTAATTCCTTAGTGATAGGGTATGGGCTCCATGGGTGGATGAATTCTCCTCACCTTCTGCTTAAGATCTCTAATCTTTTAGTACTACATAACATGCTGAGATTTTGTCAAAGAGCTCTACTAATATATAAATTGATATGGAATTCTAAGACAAAAGATAAGAGTATTGACCAAGTATAAAATATAATTTTTTTAATTATTAAGGTAAGAGTATATTCAGATATATTTGAGATATGAATTTAAAAGGACACTTTGGGAAGTTTATGTTTACACTAAAAAATATTGCACCAAACATATTACAAGTATTATTAAAGATGGTACAAGATATGCTATTTACTTGTTTTTTTCAAACACATATAAACCCATATTCATCGTATGACTTATGTACAGTTTTCCCAGATTTTGACAACAGTTCGGTTTATAGAATGTAATCCCCTGTCCTCGTTTCCATCCATCCTCATATGTCCATCTACTTCCACACTGTTGTTGGACCAAAAGTTGGCACAACACACAAATCTACTAGAATCGAGATTGATCCAATTCAAACAGTAAAAATAATAAAAATACGATGAATTTTGTAGCATTTTGAAAAAAATCTATAATCTACTTCCATTTTAATGTTCGTAGAGATTAATTGTTACAAGAGCTTTATAGTTTGTTTTTAGGTTTAAAACAACAAAACTAAGCTATAAAATGAAAAGGTTTAGCAGAGAATAAAAGATGAAGAAGATGAAAGTCAAAAAATCCTCTTCCAATAGCCATGGTACCCTTATTTATAGGAGAATTTCCCAGTAGATTCGTTAGATCATGAAATACCAAGTCAACCATCAAATCCGAGAAGTATGTAAGAAGATAGAGTCGAATTGCAATAATCAAATCAATTTGGTGCTGATTATGTTGGCATCATGTCATTATGCCCCTTGCCATACCTTACATTAGAAATCAACTCGCTACTGATATAATTGCCATAGTGCTTCATTTTTCGATAATAAACAAATCGCCAATGATACACACAATTTGCCTTGAGAAATCATCACAGCACCGATCAAAGTTTGATCGCTACTGATCAAACTCTTTTTTGGGTTTCCAAACTCCTAAGAGTCTAATCCCATGTCATTTCAAGCGCACCTCCAAGATCTTGAGTCGTTTCGTCCTTGTCTACACATCTGGATTTACTTAAATGCTGCTAGGTTAAACGTTGGATAACACAAATGTATATCTACGATGTCATGAGTTATAATTATTAGTCAACAAATGAAATCAATGGCTTGAATGTATATTGGTGATGCAGAAAATAAGGTAGTTCATATGTGAAATAGTTCTCAGGATCTATGTGGTAATGCTTATACTCATATATTAAATATGAGATGTTTTATAAATTATTCATTCAACGATCATGATAGTATGAATCTTTCTACAAGTATGATAGAATTGTTAATGTTTTTGCTATTATAAAATCCGCTAACCAAATTTCTGTTTTCTCATATCTGACACTATAACAAATAAGATGCATGGTTGTATTGCTTTTCACCACAAAATTCAAATCTTTTCCCCATATTTTTTATCATTCGTATAAATTTGAATTTGAACGCCTTTAGGTTTTATGCAGCGGAAATTTTACTTGCACTAGAGTGCTTGTACATGCTAAGGTATTATATACAAAAATCTAAAACTTGAAAATGTACTCTTTAGAAACGATAGTCACATAATGCTCTGGACTTCAGCCTCTCTCGCTTGTGTATTTTTTATATAGTATAAATAATGAGTAATAACTGAAAATCCAAATTAATAATAATTAATAATTCGACTTTGATGGCAAAAGTGTCATTCTATTCAAGTACAACAATAAATGAAACTTCTTTCGAAATGGAAAAACTGGTGAAGTCAGGAACAAGCATAGGTCAATGTCGTTTTGCAACCATAAAGCCATCTCCAATCTAATCATGCGTTGCAACAATCTATTATGTAATAAGAGTTATTATGCACTCGGGGCAATTATGTGATATATAACTTTTATAACGAATCTTGTTCGAAGTATTATAAACTTTTGGTTTATTTTCTTTTATATATATTTTATATAATAAAATTAGTAATGTTAATAATTCATATATATATATATATGTATGTATGTACATGTAGTAGAAAATCCTTAGGATAAAGTATATAACCGACCGCAATTACGAATGTGTTCGTGACCATGAGTGTTAGATCACACAGATATGTACTTATCCTTAAATGTTTCTAATCAAGATGTGTCAAGAATGAAATATTGATGCATTTTTTGAGTTTAATATGCATAACCCTTTCCATATGATGGATGTTGGGGGTACTAAGGGGTTAAGTACTTGTAGCTTTTTGGAATAATTACAGAATGACTACTAGGAGCTTGCTATATGTCAAATATATTTAAGTCAAAAGGAAGTTTTCACGTGAAGATATGCAATGGTTTTTTTACCTGAAGAAGATTTTTTATGTATAAAACCATAGTTTAATTATGGTCCATCATACGAAAACTATGGTTGTGTTACGATCCTAGTTGGTACATGTCAAACCATATGAAGTGATACACTATTCAATATAGGATTCATCTTCTTCGATATGTTGAAGATTAGTTACCAATTGATAGTTAACTTTAAGTCAAAAGTCTCCAATCAAAGTAAATTGGTTAATCGATAAATGTTTTCGATTAAATCAAGGATTTTATAGTTTTGACTTCGCAGCTCACCACAAGCATTATTAGAGTGTTAAACTTGACCAAATTCTAGAAGTCTTAATGGCACACTGATGACAATGAAAATGCGCACATATATTGTTGATTAAGGATGTAGTTTAAAGAGATGAGAAATTAAATTTTTCACCTAAATGATCTATAAGCACTTGAATTTGTGTTCACACTGTAGTTCAACAAACTCCGTGCATAAACATTAATGTTTAAAATGTTTAAATAACCAAGGGTCGAGTTCACATTTGGAAGTCAAACAATAGTACTTGTCAACATATTTCCAAATTTAATTTAATTGAATTAATTTATAAATGTTATAAATTAAAATCGAGATAGCAGGAAAATTGTTTGAAGGACAAAGTTGAAGCAAATTTGAAGCGAAGGAAATCTACTTCCAAACACAAATACAATGACAAACTATCATCCAAAATTCACTAAAATGACAAAATAATTCATGAGAAGGACTTCTCAATTTAGCAGTTGCGACAAATAGAATTAGAGTTTCGTGCCATACAGGGGAGAAGGAGAACAATGATGCAGGTTTGGATATGGATAACAACTCCTCTATTGGTAACAAAGGATGACGGTGGCTAGGGTTGCATAGTTGGATGACGAAGACGATGATTAAGGTTTTAGGGTTAGCCAATAGTGGTTTCAAAATTGGAGTGCTCGACAATGATGATGATAATGAAGAGGAAGCCATGTTTTGAAGATGATGTGGTGATAGTAATCATGGAGGTGCAACCTCAAATTAGGGAAGTAGAAGATATCTCCAGTAATGATACTATCTAGTAATTATTTATGATGTTTTAGAAAATAATTTAGTTATATTTCTATTTATAATGCTATTTCTTATTAGGATTATATGAATTATTGTAGCATTTACGGATAAAATGTGTATAGTTTAGCTCATAATGTTATTTCATAATAGCATTTTATGAATTGTAGTAGCAGTTTATGAATTATAATAGCAATTTATGAATTGTAATAGAAGTTTATGAACAGTAGTAGCACTTTTTAGATGAATTTTGTATTCTTGCTCAATGCTATTTTATAGTAGCATTTATGAATTGCGATAGTAGTTTATGTATTATATTAACATTTTATGACTTGTAGTAATATTTTATGAGTTGTAATATCATTCTGTAGATGAAATGTGTAATCTTATATTACAATAATATTTTGTAGCGGTATTTTACTAATTTTAGCAATATTTTTAGATGAAATTTAATGTATATGTTAACTTGTAATCTATCGGTGGCATTTTTAAATAAATGATAAAACCTTTTAGCAGCGTTTTATAATTTTTGTAAAGGTGATAACATTTTTATTTTATTTTTTGAAATTTTATAATATTTTTTTCATAAATTATTATATAATGCTATTGCATAATAGCAGTTTTGTGTTTGTTGAAGTATAAAAATAATATGACATATATTTTTCAATTCTACCATGCAGTAGCATTATCTATTTACTGAATTGAAAAAAATATAGTATTTACCTTTGATATTTTACTTATAGTAGCATTTCGTGTTTGAATGCTGTTGTATAGTAGTTTTTTGTGGTTATCAAATTAAAAAAAATCTAACACTACTTTTATTTATCTTACATTATAGCAACATTATATGTTTAAATGTCGTTGCTTAGTAGCATTTTTAACTTACTATTATTTTCTTACATAATTTGTTTCTTATGATGATACTTTGTAGTATCATTTTGTACATGCTACAATTTTTTTTGTTAAATTGATGACTGATGAGCATGATAAGATGAAAATAATGTTGTAGAGTGGTGGAGGATGTAGTTGACGTGGTAGTGGATGTGAAGACGTATGAGTTCGTTTTGCTAGGATTAGAGTTTGAATAACTGTAATAAAATGGCTGTTAGAGCTTTTTGGTTTTGGCCAGGGCGATGGGTAAAATTGTGGCGATAGCTGATGTGGTGGCGGTAGGGTGCGTTGATTGTAGGTGGTGCGGCAGATATCTGTTCATCGATGATGGTGGATGTAGATAAAGTGCGAAATGAGTTTTGCATAGAGGAAGATAAACATTCTTTGTTTGTCATTGTGGTTAATTTCTAAAGGTGATAGCTTAAAGGATAAACTTTGGTAAAAGTTTCTCCTTTAAACAAAATATGTAACAACACAAAATTTAAGCTATAGTAATTAATTAAATAATAAAACAACTTTGTGAAATTATCCAAATCGAGCCACGAGAGTTGCACCATTGTGTCCATGGTAATTTTCTGGTCAATTTCCATATATAGATTATCAAAATCCGAGCTAAGACGAATAAGTTACGGAATAAACAAGAAACGAGAAAACAAAATAAAATAAAATAAATAGATAGGAAAGGTCGACCCTAGGGTCAACCCTCACCATGGCTAGTCGACCCTAGCAATTGGTTGGTCGACATGAAGGTCGACCTGCCTTCATTCTTTCACGTAGCCTTGTTCGAATACATCATTTTGCTATTTTAATCCAATCATGTGCGTCCGTGCTTACATCAGACGGTTCCCATCGAGCGTATGATGTGGTTGCACCAGTTTTAATCTCCAAATCCAACAGTCCGAGATCCACAAGTGACACTATAAATAATAACCTAGGCCTAGCTATTTTTCTCATTCAGATTTTCTCCATCTGGGTTCATTGCCTGAGGCTGGACCCTAAAAGAGATATTTTCCAAAGAGAAGATCTTTTAACTAAAATATTTTATACCCTACAAGTGGATCTGGAAAGGCCAATGAAAAGAGCTAAGGACCACATGTGAGTATTTAGGTAATTATTTTAGATTTTTAAGCAATTTAAAATAATAGGGTTTCCAATAGTTGTAGTTTTTCTACAATTTTGGGATAACCTTTATGCAAGTTTATTTACATTTATTTTAAGTAAATTTTGGACTTGTTTTTCAGTCTATTTTCTTTTAGCTATTCTATTTTAGTTATTCACAATTATTTACTGTTAATTATAGATTTTTCAATTATTTACAGTATTTACTGTTATTTACATTTTATTTGCATCTATTCTACGTTGGGATTTATTCTGTAACTGTTAGTTCTTTTTAGTTCCCTTTTTATGTCAACGGAATAAATAAAAGAGAATAATCCGCTAATATGGACTAGAATATAAGAACAATGGATTTACAGAAAATTAGATGTAAAATAAGAAGAACTGTAATAAATTGGATATAGACCGAAATAGGCAAATTTAAGATATTTGCATATATAGTTATAACATGTAATTATAATTAAAAAGAGAAAACAGAAGAAATGGCAGAAAAAACATATTTTTTTAACTTAGACCTTGGGTTAAGTTAATAAGCAAAATTATAACACATAGGTTATAATTAGAGACAACAGAAAAAGGCTTATTATAGAACTTATATTTAAGTTAATAAGCAAGCATAGCAGAAATAATAGAAAATGCTTATTTAAAATTTACATTAAGTTAATAAGTAAAGATAGAAATATGACCCGTACCAACAACATTCCCCTTCAGTCAGGAACTGATGGTCTCACAATAGATTAGGTGAGGTTGGGCACACTTATGTTGGAGTAATGGTAAATAAGAGGTCAATAAATAGAAGCTCAAATCAGGAGATTTGGGCAAGGGATGCAACTAGATTTTTTTTGTTAGGACCTGTACCAACTGCATTCCCCTTCGATCAGGAACTGTTTGTCTCACGATAGCACAGGTAAGGCTGATACGCTTATGCTGGAGTTATGGTAAATAAGAGGTCAAAAAAGGAAGCAACATATAGCGCGAGCCGGCGGTGGTCAAGCGTGCGGCCTCGGTGTAGGGATATAAATCGCTATTGAGTTCCAATTGTAAAACAGATGTCTTTTGCTACGGCACCCACAGGATGGGACTAGCTCACAGTGGAACAACAGAGATAGAGGCCGATCAAAGGGAAAAATTAGGACTTCAGCCTAATTAAAATAGGATTGACATTTCAGCCTAATCAAAGCAGTTTTAGAAAAGTGCAAATAATCCAATCGAACTATCGAAGCAAAGCAAACAATTAAACCATATTTTGTTCCAGCTTTATCTTTTCCTTTATTTCCTTTTATACTAGAACTCTTGCAATGTCTATTATCTTTACCTTTCTTAAGAATACTAGTAATTACTTTCATTCACCAGACTTTTAGTCTGACCCACTCCTCTATTTTTCCATTTCCCCTCCCATAGGCCAGCAGAGGCAAGGGCAGTAAATTTGCAGCTTTCTTGGAGTGATATTCTTGGAGGTTCTTCATGTATTCTTCTTCATTTTCTTTTCCAGTTTTCTTTTTGTTTGAGTTTGGATGTGCTAGTACTAATGAGAGGGATGGTTTTATTTACGTACGCTGATAGTAAGACTAAGATGGTATTTTCCTCTTTATAAGACATGTATTTGGTATTTTGATATATCTTTTGTATTGATTTTATGACTCTTTTTATGAAGTTTGATTTTGAATAATGAAAACGCTATTTAAAAGTTTTCGCTGTTTTATTTATTTTTTCATGTGAATCTTAGTCTTTGTAAGTTTTTAGCTAGACCTATAACACACCATATTCTTTAGTGTGTCCTTTTTGAGTATACTAAGGGATGTTGGGTGTTTCATTTGGTATTAGAGCCTAAGGTTGTAGGATTCCTAAAAATTTGTTTTAAATGTAAAGAATTTTTCAAAATAACTTGTTTTAAAAAGTATTTTTCAGATAGAAGCTCTTGTGGCGATAGCTGATGTGGTGGCGGTAGGGTGCATTGATTGTAGGTGGTGCGTTAGATATCTGTTCATCGGTGATGGTGGATGTAGATAAAGTGCAAAATGAGATTTGCATAGAGGAAGATAAACATTCTTTGTTTGTCGTTGTGGTTAATTTCTAAAGGTGATAGCTTAAAGGACAAACTTTGGTACAAGTGTCTCGTTTAAACAAAATATGCGACAACCCAAGATTTAAGCTATAGTAATTAATTAACAAATTAATTAAATAATAAAATAACTTTGTGAAATTATCAGAATTGAGCCATGAGAGTTGCACCATTGTGTCCATGGTAATTTTCTGGTCAATTTC
Organism: Allium cepa; assembly: GCA_030765085.1. Taxonomy (NCBI): domain Eukaryota; kingdom Viridiplantae; phylum Streptophyta; class Magnoliopsida; order Asparagales; family Amaryllidaceae; genus Allium; species Allium cepa. The sequence goes on along the minus strand of CM060939.1, from coordinate 177,817,450 downwards.
CATATATAGATTGTGAAAATCCGAGCTAAGACGAAGAAGTTACGGAATAAATAAGAAACGGGAAAACAAAATAAAATAAAATAATAGATAGGAAAGGTCGACCCTAGGGTCGACCCTCACCATAGCTAGGCAAACCCTAGCAATTGGTTGGTCGACATGAAGGTCGACCCGCCTTCATTCTTTCATGTAGCCTTGTTCGAACATATCATTTTGCTATTTTAATCCAATCATGTGCGTCCGTGCTTACATCAGATGGTTCCCATCGAGCCTATGATGTGGTTCCACCAGTTTTAATCTTCAAATCCAACGGACTGAGATATACAAGTGACACTATAAATAAGACCCTAGGCCTAGCTATTTTTCTCATTAAGATTTTCTTCATCTAGGTTCATTGCCTGTGGCTGGACGCTAAAAGAGATATTTTTCCAAAGAGAAGATCTTTTAACTAAAATATTTTATACCCTACAAGTGGATCCGGAAAGGCTAAGAAAGAGAGCTAAGGACCACACGTGAGTACTTAAGTAATTATTTTAGATTTTTAAGTAATTTAAAATAGTAGGGTTTCCAATAGTTGTAGTTTTTCTATAATTTTGGGATAACCTTTATGAAAGTTTATTTATATTTATTTTTAAGTAAATTTTGGACTTGGTTTTCAGTCTATTTTCTTTTAGCTATTCTATTTCAGTTATTCACAATTATTTACTGTTAATTATAGCTTTTTCAATTATTTACAGTTATTTACAGTATTTACTGTTATTTACATTTTATTTGCATCTATTCTACGTTAGGATTTATTCTGTAACTGTTAATTCTTTTTACTTCACTTTTTATGTGAATGGAATAAATAAAAGAGAATAATCCGCTATTATGGACTAGAATATAAGAACAATGGATTTACAGAAAATTAGATGTAAAATAAGAAGAACTGTAATAAATTGGATATAGACCAAAATAGGCAAATTTAAGATATTTGCAAATATAGTTATAACATGTAATTATAACTAAAAAGAGATAGCAGAAGAAGCATATTTTTTTAACTTAGACCTTGGGTTTGTTAATAAGCAAAATTATAACACATAGGTTATAATTAGAGACAACAGAAAAAGGCTTATTATAGAACTTATATTTAAGTTAATAAATGAGCATAGCAGAAATAATAGAAATGCTTATTTTAAAACTTACATTAACTTAATAAGTAAAGATAGAAATAGGACCCGTACCAGCAACATTCCCCTTCAGTCAGGAACTGATGGTCTCACAATAGATTAGGTAGGGCTGGGCATGCTTATGCTGGAGTAATGGTAAATAAGAGGTCAATAAATTGAAGCTCAAATCAGGGGATTTGGGCAAGGGACGCAACTAGATTTTGTTTATTAGGACCCGTACCTACAACATTCCCCTTCAGTCAGGAACTGGTGGTCTCACAATAGCACAGGTGAGGTCGGGATGCTTATGCCGGAGTTATGGTAAATAAGAGGTCAAAAGAAGGAGCACCAAATAGCGCAAGCCGGCGGTGGTTGAGCGTGCGGCCTCGGTGTAGGGATATAAGTCGCTATTGAGTTCCAAGCACTAAACAAGTGTCTTTTGCTATGGGACCCACAGGATGAGACTAGCTCACAGTGGCACAACAGAGATAGAAGGCCGATCAGGTAGAATTAGGACTTCAGCCTAATTAAAATATGATTGGGATTTCATCCTAATCAAAGTAGTTTTAAAAAGTGCAACCAATCCAATCGAACTATCAAAGCAAAGCAAACAATCAAACAATATTTTATTCCAGCTTTATCTTTTCCTTTATTTCCATTTATACTAGAACTGTTGCAAAGTCTTGTATTTTTACCTTGCTTAAGAATGCTAGTAAATACTTTCATTCACCAAACTTTTAGCTGACCCACTCCTCTATTTCCCCTTCCCCCTCCCCACATAGGCCAACAGAGGCAAAGAAAGTAGACTTTTAGCTTTCTTGGAGTGATATTCTTGGAGATTCTTCATGTATTCTTCTTTTTCTTTTTCAGTTTTCGTTTTATTTTAGTTTGGATGTGCTGGTACCGATGAGAGGGATGGTTTTATTTGTGTACTCTAATAGTAAGACTGAGATGGTATTTTCCTTTTTATAAGACATGTATTTGGTATTTTGAGATATCTTATTTATTAGGTTTTATGACTCTTTTTATGAAGTTTGATTTTGAATAATGAGATCACTATTTAAGTGTTTCTGTTGTTTTATTTATTTTGTCTTATGAATCTTAGTCTCTGTAGGTTTTTAGCTATACCTATAATGCACCATGTTCTTTAGTGTGCCCTTTTGGGTATACTAAGGGGTGTGGGGTGTTTAAAAATATCCTTGGAGAAAATTAGTGCAATTATTATTAATTTTTTGTTGGTTTTATTTATTTATTGGAGACTATAAAATTAGTTAAAATAATATTTGAATAGTTTATATTTATTTGATTGATTAACTGAACTAAAAAATTATTTAAATACCCGATAAAGGTATTAAATATGGGTCAAATTTTTTGATTTGTTTAAATAAAGTTGTCGGTCATATATGATTAATTTGGATAATCAATTGTGTTTTGAATTAATAAAAGACAAAGTATTTATTGTATATGAGGTAAGAAACGTAATATCCATATAATTCTGGCTTTTTAAAGGCTATATATAACAATTCTGCATTCTACTTTGTAATATAAATATATTTAACTATAAAATGATGTTGGAATTCGATTTTTGACTTATTTCGAAAATAAATTCTTATTTATTTGAAATTTAGTGAATAAAATATTTTTTAATAAATTGAATTAAATTAATAATTGTTTTTGGATAGTATAATGAAATTGAATAAAATATTTAATTAAATATAAAATATTTTTAAAGGTGAAAATATTTTTATATGATCGAAATAGTTGAAAAATAAATTTATTTTGTAATAATACATTAAGTGATTAAATAGGAATATGCAAGTATTGAATTAGAGGTAATTATGTAGTTATTGAAATATAATTTGTAGGTTGAATGATAAATCAATCTGGATTAGTTTGAAATAAATTTACAAATAAATAACAATATTAAATAAGAGGTAAGGCAAAAAGATAAAAGCTAGTTCTTAAATAAAAATTAGAGCCCAAAAATATATACTCGAGCCCATGTAAATTCAAGTACCCATTTCCTTGCTCTTCTTCTTTCTAGATTTGTCCCTTATCAAATCCGAACCCCTCTTTTGATCTGTTGTGCCCTAATTCCCAAAATAAAAATCATGAAGGAAAAAAGAAAGAAAAAATGCGGAGGCCCTACGATGTGAGGATGTAAGAAGAGGAAGGGCTAGTGACGACCTCGGGAGATGGAACCGCGATGGTGGTGCACGCATTGCGCAAGAGGGATGGAAGCGTCTACTGGCTGCAAAGTCAATGCCATGATGTGGTTCTTTACCATGAAGACAAAGGGAGCGACACTACGCCTTAGGAATGCCAAAGTCCAGGCTTGGGGGACATAGCGAAGGCATATGCATGAGCTTTGAGGCACGGTGGAGGCTTACTGCATTAGCGGTTGAAGGTGAAGCACATGCTCAATTTTTGGGTGACGGCAGGCTAAAGCTGAGACGATGAAGTTCAAGTAGCTTTTGGTTGATGTGAGTTTTATACTCACATATATATCTATTTCCTTTTGCATGTTATATATATTTATCCTGATTATTCATTGAATGGTCTAGTTGAGTTGAGTGATTATTGATTGAATTGCGTGGTTGGGATGTTTGTTTAGGATATTAAATGATTGTTGTGATATTGAATATGATTTTGGATTTGATTTTAAAATTTGTGTATGTTGGAACATCAAAATGAAAAGGAGACATTGTCCGATTATAGTTTGATTTCAATAATTTAAACATATGATGTGTGTACACTATATGGTCGAAATTAGATATAATTCGACTCGGGTTGCATAATAAAATTTATATTGACAATTGGAAGATGATTTAAAGAATTTCGCTCCATGATTTATATTTTGGATGTTCGGTTTCCAAAGATGTCGATAGCTTTGGAAATTTTTTTATGGTGTTTTAAAATTAGATTGAAGTATATTTATAAGCAAATAATTATTGTCGGAAAATAAAATGATTTATTGGAAATTGTCTTGGATATAAAAGTTCTTTTGAAAATGAAAATAGTGAATTATGAAATGAGTTTCTTATTTAATATTGTAGATATTGTAACTAATGGAAATTTTGAAAATTAAATGATTTTGGAAAATATAAAAGTGGAATAATTTTAACGATAGTGTGAGTAGGGATTATTTGGAAAATGATGAATTCTTGGATTTTATTAAATAAGTAATTTTTGAATATATATATTTAAAGTGATTAGTTAATTCTATTTGAATTTAATAAATTGGGAAGTAATATGCTTAGTATTTGATTATCACTATTTTTAATAAAAGGGAAAAAAGCCCTTGGGAATATATATAAGTAGCGTTCAATAACACCTCCATTTTGCAACACCCCTCCCGGCTCTCTGATTCCACCACCCATATGCATTTAAATAATAGAGTTAGTGAAAGATGAGATAAAGTACTATTATTTAAGTGATGATGTGTGGTGGAAATCAAAGGGCTAAGAGGAGTGTTGCAAAATGAGGTGCTGTAGCATGCTATATATATAATTTGAGTTAAGTTATTACGCAAAGTGTAATTTTAGGGATTTGGAATTGAAAGAAGTTTAAAAGGAGATTTTCTTTGTAAAAAATGGGAGGTTTTTAAGATAATGGAGAATGAGATCAAATTATGATTTTTGGATAGAGTGAGATTTATAATTTAAAACCTCTTTGAAAATTTATTTTGATGTTTAAAATTTAATACAATTTTTTTTGTTAATGAGTAATTTTCAATAAAACCCCCTTTAATTAATAATTGGTTGAATGATGTGAAGTTGTATATCATGAAGATTTTGAGTAAATGAGTTAATAATTATGAACAAGATGAAGTTAAATCCATTTGTTGTGCAGAACTATGAAGTAACAAGAATGAAGAATAGATAATTGAGATAAAAAATTAAGTGTAGAATGAACTAATAAACGAAGTGAAACTTATTTAATGTTGATTAATTACAGGTGTTGTATAGGTAATTGTATTTCACCGGGTAGTATGTGGCACCCATGTGAAGAATATTTATTTACGTAACACTAGTATAATATCGGGTAACTTATTAAAGACTGAGTATTTAATACTTGGATATCTGAGAATTATTCTATATTGTACATGTATATTAATCGTTATTACTTAGATTTCTGACTTGATGTGTGAGGTGTATTATATTATTCCTTTATTTTATTTTAAAGCAAGAATATGATTATCTTTGTTTTGAGTGGAACAAGGCATGCGAAATTCCTTACATGAATATGATGGCCATAAGTTTGATAGCCCTGTCCTAGCTTAATCGGCCGTGGGGTTGCTCCTTGGTGGTTGTGATGACTTTTCCCTATTGTCACATGATCAAATAGTCTGCCACATGGACATAACAATGAGGCGCAAAAATTTAGCAAGGGTGATGGAAGCAAGGATTTCCAAAGAGGTGATGATTAACAATGTAGATGGAAGCGAGGTTTTCCAGCGAGGTGATGATTATTTGTGTAATAAATAGACCGTGTGAGGATGCTCATAAAAATTTATGACTATGGTTTCCCTAGCATCTGTGAAGTGGTGAAGCTCAGGTGTAGACTCGGCTTTTAGAAGTAGCGGTAATGAAGATAAAAGTAAGGAATAACGCGAATTAATCAAATGTAATTAAATAAATATTAATGAATTGTTATGCGATGTGTGCATGGATGCTTAATTTGTTATGTTTGTTTTGAATAGATGTGCAATATGTGCCATGGATGTGCAACGTATGACATGTGTCATGGATATTCGATGTCTTATGATTATTTTGAATTGATGTGTGATGTTTGCGAGGGATGATTGATGTGTTATGGATGTTTTATCTTATTTATTTTTACTGCATTTTCACTCACAATTTTTTTTGTATTAGAGGTAGTGAATGCTTCAAATAAGGAACTCAACTTCTAGTAATAGGTTAATGTATAACCTAAGATGAAAGCACCAAATAATTTTTTGATAATTAAAATAAATTGAGTGCCATAATAAATGTTTAATTAATAAGAAAGGCATGGATGTGAGACTCAGTTGATTAGTGTTGCGACTGCGTGTCACTGAGAAATCAGAGGGGTTCCACAGATGCTAGCGCCAAATTAGGTCACTACACCCAAATGTGGATGAAAGCACCAGCTAATAGTCACAGTTAACAGATAGAATTTGTGTAGAGAATAATAATGTGAAGAACAGTTGAAATTAAAATGAAAGCAATAAAGAACAACAAGTTTTATAGCGGTTCGGCTAACTCCGCCGACCTACGTCCACTCCAGAAGTTTACTTTTTATTGCTGTAATAATCTATTACAGTTACAAAGTGGCGAATTAGCCTTAGCCTTAAAAAATAGAAAGTAAGAGAGGGGAAGAGAAGATCAAGAAGATCCAGAAGAAGATCCCTTTTCTGAAGCCCTACATGCTCTATTTATAGACACATCCAAATAGTTGTTGGGCTCTCTGAATAACCTGAGCCCATCAGGGACGAACGGCCCATGCCAAATCAAAACGCCATGCCGAACGCACTCGTGTGCCGAACGTGGTAGCCATGCCGAACGCACTCGTGTGCCGAACGTGGTAGCCATGCCGAACGCACTCGTGTGCCGAACGTGGTAGCCATGCCGAACGCACTCGTGTGCCGCACGTGGTAGCCATGCCGAACGTACTCGTATGCCGAACGAGGTAGCCATGCCGAACGTACTCGTATGCCGAACGAGGTAGCCATGCCGAATGCACTCGTATGCCGGATGACCCGTCTAATGCCGAACGATCTTTGATGCTAAACGATCCATCCAATGCTGAACGATCCCCGATGCCGAACGATCCATACAATGCCAAACGATCCATACAATGTTGAACGATCCCAGATGCCGAACGATCCCCGATGCCGAACGATCCATACAATGCCGAACGATCCCCGATGCCGAACGATCCCCGATGCTCAACGATCCATACAATGCCGAACGACCCATCCAAAGCCGAACGATCCCTGATGCCGAACGATCTATACAATGCCGAACGATCCCTGATGCCGAGCAGGGCTTGTGCCGAGTGAGGGGAGAATGCCGAGCGTGGTTTGTGCCGAACAACCTTAGTCCATTGTCGAGTGAACCTCTTCTCACTCCAATGCCGAACGGCTTCTAACTTCCAGAATGAACCTCATTTCCTTGACCTAAATTATAGTTGATCCATCTCTGTCCAATCCAATCTCCATCTTTCAAGTGCGTTATGTCTTCCATCCATCCAGTCGACTGAATCCATCGTACACCAGCCTTGACGAACGTGCAGTCGATTAAGTTAAACTCGCCTGTACGTAGCCTTGTAAAAAGGGGGTTAACATTTGCCCCCCAAAACATGTCTTGCTGTTGGAAGGTGTGTTTTTAATAGCCTCAAATTCAACATCCAAAGTCCATGTTTCATCCACATTCAATATCCGAATCCAGTAGCTCTCTGGGTCAATATCTAAATCCTTCACCGTTCATAGCAGATGTTCATATCCATAACCTCTCCGGGTTCTTGCCAAATGTAATCCACATCTGACAACCGTGGCCCAGTGTCCCTGAATGTTGAGTAATGCATGGCTTAAGTCCTAAGCCGAATCCTGGTCGCTCCGGACCCTTGCCGAGCATTGTCCACACTCACGACCTGAAATAGTAACCGATAATATAGGGCCTAAGTCCTAGGGCGAATCCTGGTCTCTCCGGACCCTTGCCGAGCATAGTCCATACTCGACGACCTGAATAAGTCGATTTGTCGTGCTTGGACAAAGCGACCTACCCCTTGCCAGGTATAATCCATACCTGACGACCTGAAATAATAATTAATAACACAGGGCCTAAGTCCTAGGTCGAATCCTGGTCTCTCTAGACCCTTGCCGAGCATAGTCCATACTCGACGACTTGAAGTAGTAACCGATAATATATGGCCTAAGTCCTAGGCCGAATCCTGGTCTCTCCAGACCCTTGCCGAGCATAGTCCATACTCGACGACCTGAATAAGCCAATTCACCTTGTTTGGGCGAAGAGACTTACCCCTTGCCGGGCATAATCCATACCCGACGACCGTTTGCCAAAAACTAGATAAAAATCCAATCAAAAACCAATCCAAAATCCAGATCAAACAAGAAAGCAAAAAATCCATATCGAAAATCCAAACCAATATCCAAACAAGAAAACAATCACCCAAATAAAAGTCCAAACCAAGAAACAAACAAAAGCAGAAGTTCAAACCAAATCAGAAAAAAGCAAGCGTCCAAGCCAAAAAAGAGAAAGCAGATTTCACAAACTAGAGCGTCGTGGTTTATCATCATCTCAGAGCATGCCTAGGGGCTATCTCCGTCCCCATACATGAGTAAGTGACTTGGCCGTTTGCCCGTAGTTTGCTACTTATTTCATAATATCCCAGTCAATTGATGACCAATCGACCATCATTCCTGTGCCTCGCACCATCACTGTATGAGGTAGACGGTGGTTGCTCCTGCCCTACCGCTGCATTCCGAGCTTCGACGTATTGTCGCAACTGTCCATTCCTTACATGCTCCTCGATTATTTCCTTTAAGTGTCTGCAGTTGTTGGTATCATGCCCATCCAAATCGTGGAAGAGGCAGTGTTTCCTAATGCCCTCTCACGTTCGGAGGGTTCTCTCCTAGCCGGCCTTAGGTAGGGAAGGCGATTCTGAGTCTCCAAATATATCCGTTCTAGCGTCTCGTTCAATCCTGTGTAGGTGGAGAATTTTTTCTCTCTCCACCGCTTCCTAGCCTTTCCTAATTCGTCATCCAGGTTCCTTTTTCCTTTATCTTTATCTTTTTTCAAGCCTCCGCTGGATGGCCCTCTGTCCTCAGCCGCGTTCACCTCCTTAAACTTCATACCTGAGCATGCATCTTCCTGCTGAAGGAATCTCTCAGCTTCGTAAAAGAATTCCCCGAGATCCATTGGAGGGTCTCGTATCAGTGACACTTTGAAATCTGAATTTTCTCTAACTCCTGACACTGCCGCCATTAAAACCATCGATGGATCCGGCCGATCCACCGAAGCAACCTTTGCATTGAACCGAGTTAAGAAAGCTCTGAGTGATTCGTCTGTCCTCTGTTTTACCGATGTCAGCGTCATTACATTCTTTGGCCTTTTGATATGTACCCGAAACCGCCTCAGAAACCTGTCCACCAACTTTGTCCATGTCCCGATAGATCCTTCTTCCAACTGCCTGAACCACATAGCAGCTATGTCCGTCAAGAATAAAGGGAAACATCGGGCCATAACTTCTTCTGATGCCCCCAGCACCTCCATGTGTCTTGTATATCTCATCAAGTGATCTGTTGGATCAGCTTTGCCGCTGTACATTTTCACGTTAGGTAGCTTGAAATCTGGCGGATTTCGAGCTATCCTGATTTCACGAGTGAGCAGACTCTTGTTTACTCCTTCCATATCTCTATTGGTCAAAGCTCCACGCATTGTTCGCCTGATGATCTCGGCTAATACAGCATTGTCCGTCAAGGGTTGCCCCTCGAGTCCCCGAGGGAATTCTGGTACATACTCTTCATCCTGCGCTCTTACATTCCAGCCACCATCTTGTTATGTAGTGCTAACTGGAATCCCTCCATGAATTGGTCCAACATTTCCTGGTGGTGTGCCCCCGAGCCCGGGTCCTTCCAGATTGATAGTTGTCTGTCGATTGGGAGCTGCCCCCTGTTGAGTCACTCCGTCAACCTGCTGATTGAGTACCTCTGGTCCAGCCCCAAGACCTTGAGTACCTGCAGTTCCTGATTGTCCAAATTGCCTAAGAAGAGCCTGCATCAATTCCTCTTGCTGTTTCATCATCGCTTCCATCTCCTCTCTGGTTATGTAGATGGATGCTCCACCTGCTCCATTTCCAGAGGAAGCCTCTTGACTTCCCTCCTGATTGCTCCTTTCTATCACTTGCTTCCTTGCTGATGGTCTAACCATTGCTCCTTAGAATCCAAGTTTCTAACTCCAAAATTCCTTAGTTCAACCCTCAGTGAAAGCACCAAAATGTTAGCGCAAATTAGTTCACTAACATCCAAATGTAGATGAAAGCACAAGCTAACAGTCACAGTTAACAGATAGAATTTGTGTAGAGAATAATAATGTGAAGAACAGTTGAAACTAAAATGAAAGCAGTAAAGAACAACAAGTTTTATGGTGTTTGGCTAACTCCGGCCTACATCCACTCCAAAAGTTTACTTTTTATTGCTGTAACAATCTATTACAGTCACAAAGTGGCGAATTAGCCTTAGCCTTAAAAATAGAAAGTCAGAGAGTAGAAGAGAAAATCAAGAAGATCCAGAAGAAGATCCCTTTTCTGAAGCCCTACATGCTCTATTTATAGACACGTCCAGGTAGTTGTTGGGATCTCTGAATAACCTTAGCCCATCAGGGCCGAACGGCCTATGCCGAACCAAAATGCCATGCCGAACGCACTCGTGTGCCAAACGTGTTAGCCATGACGAACGTACTCGTATGCCGAACGATGTAGCCATGCCGAACGTACTCGTATGCTGAACGAGGCAGCCATGCCGAACGACCCATCTAATGCCGAACGATCCTTGATGCCAAACGATCCATCCAATGCCGAACGATCCCCGATGCCGAACGATCCATACAATGTCGAACGATCCATACAATGCCGAACGATCCCCGATGCCGAACGATCCATACAATGCCGAACGATCCCTGATGCCGAACGATCCCCAATGCCGAACGATCCATACAATGCCGAACGACCCATCCAAAGCCGAACGATCCCTGACGCCGAACGATCCATACAATGCCGAACGATCCCTAATGTCGAGCGGGGCTTGTGCCGAGTGAGGGGAGAATGGTGAGCGAGGTTTGTGCCGAACGACCTTAGTCCACTGTCGAGTGAACCTCTTCTCACTCCAATGCCGAATGGATTCTAACTTCCAGACCGGACCACATTTCCTTGACCCAAATTATAGTCAATCCATCTCTGTCCAATCCAATCTCCATCTTTCAAGTGCGTTGCGTCATCCATCCATCCAGTCGACTAAATCCATCGTACACCAGCCTTGACGAACGTGTAGTCGATTAAGTTAAACCCGCCTGTCCGTAGCCTTGTAAAAAGGCGGGTTAACAACAGGTGTTAAAATATTGGATGAAAACGATGAGGTAGTGAGTTACTTCTTAACTAACTTATCTATGTTTTTGCCTTTATTTCCATTGCATGTCATTGTTGATTGTGTGTGATAAATATGATGGAAAATTGATTAAATTTGGTTTTTTATGTTTCACCATTGCTCTTCTATATTTTATGTTGCTTTTATGTATTATGCCATGGTGATTTTGTTGTTTGTTGTATGCTTATATCACATATATGTTAGACGATTTTATAAGTTTCGGGGGTCTTTATATCACATATCCTGAGGATCATCATCATATTCGTATTATTTTAATTGAGATATCGTTTGACTCTTTTTTATTTGTATGGTACTCATGTCAGTCCGAGACTTTTCTTGTATATAAACATTAGCCACTTTGGATATTGGGCTTTAGAGGAAACAATATTCACATCATGTTATACCGTGTTTGAGTAGATGACAATGTATAATCTCCTTTGGATGTTCCCATGTGTTTGTTTTGATGATATAGCGATGAGTTGCATATCATATATGTTGTTGGAATTGGGTCAGCCCACAACGAAAGAAATGGACGAATTTCAATTTTTTTACCATTTAAGATCTTTTTGAGCCTACAAAGTCTAGATTATCTAGAACATTTCTAAATTTGTTTTAAATAAAATCATTATTTTATTTAAATTTATAATATAATTTTATTTTAACATTGTTACTATTATATCATAAAATATGTGTATCATATACACAAATCTATGTGTGTGGATGTGTAACATATCAATTCGTGCAAGGTTTGACATGCCTATATATAAGTGCTGGGATTTACACCTCAATGGATATGTTAGCCCTCTAGTATTCAATGCGCTGTCAAAACGTATATACCTACATGCATCAAATAACACACACACATAGATATATAATTATGTATATGTAAAATTAATCATATATGTGTATATACACGGAAATAATAATTTATATAAAATAGTTAAAATATTTTTGTACAAACATCTATTTATACTAAATTAAAAAATCATTTAATAATTAATGTAAAATAATTAAAAAAATTGCTGCTGCAAAACCGAAATTATAATAGAGAATTTTTTTAATTATAATTATTTATATATATACAAATACTTGTTTATATATATAAATTGTAAATACCCTAAGTAATGATTTTGATGAACAACCATATAAATATTGCTTTTAATATTTCCTCGTTTTGTGTAGTACTTTCAAACATATTACGGAGACGTTATAGAGATAAACAAGAACTCGGTGAAAGAAAATGAATTATGTATATGAAGATTAATCAAACTCTTCATGGATTTGGCTTTCCATAACTTAATTCCATGGACCCTAAAATAAATAGGGTACCAATGTATATATATATTATATTTTTCAAGTACCAAACAATGGATAATGGACAACGGATGTTCAAAGCATATGACAAGAAATCTATATATACCCGAGCGACGTTATATACAAAGATGGTGAAATTGAGAACATTGGATATATTTTGAAAGATTATGTTTTTGACATCGACGATGTCGGTAACTCTAAAACTTCTCTTATTTTAAATATTTTACTTCATGCTTTGTATTGATTTTGATTTTCCTCATAAGTTTTATTTATATACATTAGTGTATATCTCCATCTACAAATTCTATACATATTGTCTAGTTGTTGTAACGCCCCACCCCGAGACCCACCTTAGTAAAGAGAATTAACGAGTAATTCCGTATACTAAAGCGGAGAATAGGGCTGGTTAAGGGCGACCATCTATAACTTTGTCTTAAACATCTACTGAATACGTCGATAAATGCAATATTTTTTTTCTATCTCAATAGATCGACATACATAGTAAATGTTTAATCCAAAACTATAGGTGGTTGACGGATCTATCAGAACAAAATACAATAACTAAATGTAAAGCACATCACAGAACAGTAATCGACATCATATATATATATACATATACACTGATACATGTTTAGTACAATACAATATGAATACAATAAAGGTGGTACTCGACCACACCATATACATCAAATCAAATGTAAAAACATCAGAGTATGCGGAAGAAATAAACTACTCAAGCGAAAGAAGAGATGATATCCAACACCAACTTCAAGTTAAGTCCAATAGATGATACCTGAAATAACTCAGTCTGACCCGAGTATAGATACACGGGTCAGTCTAGCTACACAAATCAGTCAATATTGATAATTTGAAGCAGAATGGATATAGTGATACTTCTTCTCGAATGAGGAGAAGGATTAGATAACTCATAGCTCAATACTTAAGTAACAAACGCTACCTAAGTGACTAAATACCTCGAAAGAGGTAACTCAAACTCAATACCCAAATAAAACACAAGTACCTCATATCATTAGCGATAACCCATAATGAACTCAAATCAACTCATATAAAACTCAATCAAAACTCAAATGGTTCGTTGAACCATTACTCCGAAAAGGAGAAAACTCAACTCAATCACAAATAGAAGTCATAAAGCAACACAAGACAAATCCATAAGAATGTGAGATCTCAAACTCATAAGTAGGCCAAGGCGGCTAAATCTCACACATACATCTCAATCATAAAAACTCATGGAACTCGATACGAATTCAAACTCATAAAATCTCAAATTCAATAAAGAATTCGATGCATGCTCAAAACTCAGAAAATCTTAACACTAATGCACAAAAACGGCGAATTCAAAACTCATAAAACCCAGATTGGCCATATCCCTAAATACAATGCCGAAGCAATGCTGCACGTGCTAAACTCAGATGGTTGAAGCCTTAGACAAGGTCGCTAACACCTTCCAAAGCAGTTCGTCCACATGACAAGGTCGCTGACACCTTCCAAAGCAGTTCGCCCTCATGACAAGGTCGCTGACACCATTCCAAAGCAGTTGGTCCTCATGACAAGGTCGCTGACACCTTTCCAAAGCAGTTCGTCCTCATGACAAGGTCGCCGACACCTTTCCAAAGCCGTTTTGTCATCCCTAACAAGGTCGCTAACACCTCCAAAGCAGTTCGTCCTCATGACAAGGTCGCTGACACCTCTCAAAGCAGTTCGGTTTGGTAAACATCGTGAATGTGTCACAAACTCACGGATAGAAACCCGAAAAATGTTAACGTGTGTCCCATACCACACATTCGCACTTAGCGGTTTACTAGCCGTTAGTCAATGCCACACTAAAAACATCATAAAACTTAGAAAATTATATCTCGCCTAGTCTCATTGGCGAGTGATAAAGAGATACCATACTTATATCATCTCATCGATAAGTATTAAATGGCATCATCTCTTGTCTCATCTCATCGACAAGTGAAAAACATCATGATGGTTTCTGATAAATCATAAATCTCAAAATATGAAATCATAAACTCAAGACTTGCCTTATGTCATTGGCAAGTAAATAAAACATCGTGATGGTTCTCATCGATCATACTCCTACATAGGAGATCTCAAACCATAATGCTTGCCAAATATTGGTCATCTTAAATAATTCCAATAAATAGAAATTATAAAACTCAAAATACGCCATAAAATGGCAAAACATCTCAGAATCAATAATCTCAAATAGCTTCGATCAACCTATACTCAGAATATGCAAATGTGTTCAACAGGAAAGTTGTCGCACATAAGATAAGCTTTCCGGAACTTTAAAAAAATCATCCAAATCCGACAAGAAACAAGGAAGATATGATCAATTTACTAACTGTGTTCAGTTTGGATAACATAATTACTAAAGTGACAGAGCTGAGAGTTTGGAACAGCATTTTGATCAATTTATTCTCAAAATATGCAATTGTGTTCAACAGTAAAGTTGTCACATATAAAATTAGCTTTCCGTAACTTCAAAAATCATCCAAATCGGACAAGAAACAAGTAAGATATGATCAATTTACTAACTATGTTCAGTTTGGATAACATAATTACTAAAGTGACAGAGCTGAGAGTTTGCAACAGTATTTTGATCAATTTATTCTCAAAATATGCAAATGTGTTCAACATTAAAGTTATCACATATAAAATAAGCTTTCCGGAACTTCAAAATCCATTCAAATCGGACAAGAAACAAGGAAGATATGATAGATTTACTAACCGTGTTCAGTTTGGATAACATAATTACTAAAGTGACAGAGCTGAGAGTTTGCAACAGCATTTTGATCAATTTATCCTCAAAATATGCAAATGTGTTCAATAGTAAAGATGTCACATATAAAATTAGCTTTCCGGAACTTTAAAAATCATCTAAATCGGACAAGAAATAAGGAAGGTATGATCGATTTACTAACCGTGTTCAGTTTGGATAACATAATTACTAAAGTGACATAGCTGAGAGTTTGCAACAGCAGTTTGATCAATTTATCCTCAAAATATGCAAATATGTTCAACAGTAAAGTTGTTACATATAAAATAATATTTTCGGAACTTTAAAAATCATCCAAATCCGATAAGAAACTAGAAAGATATGCCTAAAATAATTTCTGTGTTTCAAAGCTAAGATTAAAACACAGGACAGAAATGTTACATCTTCAAACTCAAGTTACACTTAGCAAACAGCTTATTACAAAAAGTAATAAACATAAAAGTTGTTTCTTATAAAAGCATCTTCCGACTGAATAAAACCTAACTCAATTTCGATCTACCATTTCAAAGTTATGGTGATTTCAATATCAGATTTCAACAAAAATATTGCACAGAGCAGAGTTGTGTACATCAGTTTCAAACCCAATTTCGACCTTCTAAACCATGGAATTTCTTAAAGTTATTAAAAGAAAACTTGTAGCTAATAGAATGATCTTTCAACTGCACAAAGATTGAGCTAATTGGATAAATTGGCACTAAGATATCGCTGTTTTACTGCAGCGATATTTTTACAAACAATTTTCAGCAAACTACAACCATGCAATCATTCAAATTCAAGCAACCAATTCACAACTAATTTGAAAGCAATTCAATCATCAAACCATCCAATTCAATTCAATTATCAACTGAAAATTATTATCATAGATTAAAGTTATTAGTGTGAGTGATTAACTCACCTTTTACTTTCATATAGCTTGCTAAATCCTCTTTTAAGCCTTGCTAACCTCTTAGCTTCTCCAAAATCACCAAAAAACCCAAGAACAAAATTTGGACAGCAAGCAATTTGCTCAAAAAGGTGATCAAAATCATTCTTTTAGAGTTCTAAAGGATAGAGATAGAGTTTAAAACACTTACTCTACATTATTGGACAAAATCCCTTTGATTTGAGCTTTGAATTTTGAAATTAGGAACTAGAGTTTAGGAAGATGAATGTTTTACTGAGAAGGAGAATGAACGTACTGATGTTTTAGGAAGAGAAATATGTTTCTCATTTCTTTGCTAACAGGCCAAGTGAAGTATGTTAATGGGCTAGAGTCCAATTTTTCAAGAAAATTAGCTTAGGTTATAAATTAATCACTTAGTTACATGTTAACAATGCACACCTTTAAATTCAATCATCTATTCAACTTTATTTCATATCAAAAATTTATTAAACTTCATATTTATGATGATAAAATGTTATATACTCAAAATAAAGGATTATTTATAATTTTAAACTTTTTATCATCATATTTCTTTTCCTTTTTATAAATAACAAATTTACATCTTTAATTACAAATTCCATTGTAATTAACATTATAAATTACACAAAAATAATATTTTTGTGTAATAAAATTCTATAACCCTTTTCAAATATAGTTTTACACTTAAATTATATTTTAAACTCAATTCCATCATTATTATGAATATATCTCATCTTAAAATTAATCACTTCTTTTAAAAAACATCAAAAGAAGTAAATAGCAATAATTAACCAAATTATTGCATTAACTCTAAATAAAACACATTTTCCTCATTTTATTCTCTCAAATCATCTTAATAAAGTTTTCAGAATATTTTCTCATTTTTATCCTCAAATATGTTGTTTATTCCCAATAAACAATTTAAATTCCTCATTAGTTATTAATTTACAATATTAAATTATAACCGCCGTTATAATTTAATATTCTCAGGTAATCGCTAAAATTAGGGTTGTTACAGACTCCCCATTACAAAAATTGCGTCCCCGCAATTTTCTTGAAAAAGAGCTGTAAACAACATAAAAGATACAATCATCGAAGGATAAAGACATGCTTGAATTCCAAATCATTCATACTCTCAATATAGAATGGTCGAAAGAAATAATCAAAAACTCACTTGGTTAATCCAATGGCTCATCAAATGCTAAAATGGTGATTAGTAAACCATCAAATTTTCCAAGTAACTCGAAAGAATTTCGAAGATATCCCCTCTTCGATCAAAACTCCATAAGATGCTCAACAATTAATCAATCGAAAATGATTGATTTTAATAAAAATCTACAAATAGAGTCGGGATCAAACTCACTTAAACCCGAACTCTAAGCAATAGAGAAGAACATCAATAAGATTTTCTACATAAATATGCGGAAAGAACATCCTCACAATAGGGTAGACACAATAGACAAGATAGATAAATCACAAGATGGCTTCTCAAAAGGCCACCAAACTCGAATGACCGCGAAAAATGCACGTCGATAATAATAGCTCAAAGATAGAATATACTCAAGAACAAGGATATAAGCTCAAATTATCTTTTAATCCAAGATATTTATAATTTTAAATCTCAACATCTTTTAAATTTTAAAATTTCAATTTTCAACATTTGAAAATTTCTCAAACTCTTTACTATATTACTTAGTAAGTAATTTAAAACTCAAAGTTAAAATTCAAATTTAATCTCTTACTTCAAAATTAATTTCCAAAGAATTTTGTAAATCCATAATAATATTCCTAAAAATAAATTATGGGTTTAAATTTTCTTTACTCTTCTATTAAATCACCTAAATAGTTTTTAAAACAATCTTCAAATTCTCTTATTATGCTCTTCCCTTAAAACATTCAATGTACATAATATAGATTCTAAAATCTCAAAATATATACTTCCAATAAAGCACAGCTCTACAATAATCTCATTTATATTCTCATCTTTATAATTTAAAAATAAACAAATGGCATTGCCTCGCCATTGAGTCTCTAATAAATAAATAAATATATCTGTTGGCTGCAGAGTTGACCGAACGATCAAAACTGCCTCGCCACTCTATTACTCATCTCTAAAATCAATGGCTGCAATTACCAGTCAAAAATAAATTTAATATTTAATATCAAAATATTATTTTCAAAATCTCAATCCTTAAAACACAAATCATCGTGTTTGATTGCCTCATCATAGCATTTAGGAGATTCCTATCGATAACGTTGATCAGGCGTATCGACCAGAACTCTTAACTACTCGATGGATAACCCAACACTCTCAAATTATTTCTATGAAAGAATACTGCTCATATAAATATGTTCTCAAAACATTTTTTGATTTTTAAAATACCTCAAAACTCCAATTTCTCTTTTTAAAACTCATATCTATGGCTTTAAAAACTCAAACCAAAGAACATTAAGAGAATGCATCGAGATATTCCTAGAGTACGCGATTCACAAAATCAACAAAAGGAGATGGGGTGTTCGTCAACTCCTACATGAGGATGAGCCACTCTCGGAAATCATCAGGACCAAAGATAAGCCAAATATTCTCCTCGAAGGAAAAGAAGCATACAAACCACAAATCATTACTTCAAACAAAGTAATGCTGCAAAGGATAACACCAATTGAGTATTCGAAAAGGATATTTAAAGAAACTAAATGATAAACTCAATCGAACTCGAATAATCTAGAAACTCACCTCATTCCTTAGTGGATATCCTCATGGAAGGATAATCGAAGAGCTAAGAGCCAGGAATAAGGTTACCTCAACATTCGATTGCCTGATTGGATGTCAAATCCAAACGGACTCACAAAAAATCAACAAAGTCACCTTGATTGGAATTCGAGATATATCATTAACATCTCGATACTCAAGAGTGAATACAGAAACTTCGGAATCATTATTAACATACCAAAGTGACAGAAATAATAAAACAATGAAATTAGGATGCCTAAATAATTGTAGGATCCTATAACAACAAAAAGGATCGGACTTAAGATCAAATAAGTCAATCCATCTCAAATCAAATACATCTCAATATAGTGAGTAATAAACAAATACTCACTAAAGCAGCAACAAATAGAAAACTCGGAATGCTCACAACAAGCCAATCGTTGTGGACCCCTTAATAGGGTTCACAACTTTCAAAGGAATACAACAAGAATGCTTCAAAGAAATCAATTAGCTCCATCGACATGAACTCACTCGTATCAACAAAAATAAGAATACAATAATCCTAAATAAGATTATTTATAAGATAATATGACACCCAAACTCTATTATGGAATACTACGGAATACAATATACATATTCCTAGACATATTCCATCTCAACATATCCTAATACACGAAAAAGAATTAAAGCACGATTCGAAAACAAGCTCGAATAAAGGACAATGATTCACTCGTACTGTACTTCGACGTATCGTGATATACATACTGTTCTATGTTTATTCTACTTTGTTCTGACCACAGCTGTGATACCAAGCTGTAACGCCCCACCCCGAGACCCACCTTAGTAAAGAGAATTAACGAGTAATTCCGTCTACAAAAGCGGAGAATAGGGCTGGTTAAGGGCGGCCATCTATAACTTTGTCTTAAACATCTACTAATATGTAGATAAATGCAATATTTTTTTTCTATCTCAATAGATTGACATACATAGTAAATGTTTAATCCAAAACTATAGGTGGTTGACGGATCTATCAGAACAAAATACAATAACTAATGTAAAGCACATCACAGAACAGTAATCGACATCATATATATATATACATATACACTGATACATGTTTAGTACAATACAATATGAATACAATAAAGGTGGTACTCGACCACACCATATACATCAAATCAAATGTAAAAACATCAGAGTATGCGGAAGAAATAAACTACTCAAGTGAAAGAAGAGATGATATCCAACACCAACTTCAAGCTAAGTCCAATAGATGACACCCGAAATAACTCGGTCTGACCCGAGTATAAATACACGGGTCAGTCTAGCTACACAAATCAGTCAATATTGATAATTTGAAGCAGAATGGATATAGTGATACTTCTTCTCGAATGAGGAGAAGTATTAGATAACTCATAGCTCAATACTTAAGTAACAAACGCTACCTAAGTGACTAAATACCCGAAAGAGGTAACTCAAACTCAATACCCAAATAAAACACAAGTGCCTCATATCATTAGCGATAACCTATAATGAACTCAAATCAACTCATATAAAACTCAATCAAAACTCAAATGGCTCGATGAACCATTACTTAGAAAAGGAGAAAACTCATCTCAATCACAAATAGAAGTCATGAAAGCAACACAAGACAACTCCATAAGAATGTGAGATCTCAAACTCATAAGTAGGCCAAGGCGACTAAATCTCACATATACATCTCAATCATAAAAACTCATGGAACTCGATACGAATTCAAACTCATAAAATCTCAAATTCAATAAAGAATTCGATGCATGTTCAAAACTCAGAAAATCTTAATACTAATGCACCAAAAACGGCGAATTCAAAACTCATAAAACCCAGATTGGCCATATCCCTAAATACAATGCCGAAGCAATGCTGCACGTGCTAAACTCAGACAGCTGAAGCCTTAGACAAGGTCGCTAACACCTTCCAAAGCAGTTCGTCCACATGACAAGGTCGCTGACACCTTCCAAAGCAGTTCGTCCTCATGACAAGGTCGCTGACACCTTTCCAAAGCAGTTCGTCCTCATGACAAGGTCGCTGACACCTTTCCAAAGCCATTTTCTCATCCCTAACAAGGCCGCTAACACCTCCAAAGCAGTTCGTCCTCATGAAAAGGTCGCTGACACCTCTCAAAGCAGTTCTGTTAGGTAAACATCGTGAATTTGTCACAAACTCACGGACAGGAACCCGAAAAGTGTTAACGTGTGTCCCATACACATTCGCACTTAGCGGTTTACTAGCCGTTAGTCGATGCCACACTAAAAACATCATAAAACTTAGAAAATTATATCTCGCCTAGTCTCATTGGCGAGTGATAAAGACATACCATACTTATCTCATCTCATCGATAAGTATTAAATGGCATCATCTCTTGTCTCATCTCATCGACAAGTGAAAAACATCATGATGGTTTCTGATAAATCATAAATCTCAAAATATGAAATCATAAACTCAAGACTTGCCTTATGTCATTGGTAAGTAAATAAAACATCGTGATGGTTCTCATCGATCATACTCCTACATAGGAGATCTCAAACCATAATGCTTGCCAAATGTTGGCCATCTTAAATAATTCCAATAAATAGAAATTATAAAACTCAAAATACGTCATAAAATGGCAAAACATCTCAGAATCAATAATCTCAAATAGCTTCGATCAACCTATACTCAGAATATGCAAATGTGTTCAACAGGAAAGTTGTCACACGTAAAATAAGCTTTACGGAACTTTAAAAAAATCATCCAAATCCGACAAGAAACAAGGAAGATATGATCAATTTACTAACTGTGTTCAGTTTGGATAACATAATTACTAAAGTGACAGAGCTGAGAGTTTGGAGCAACATTTTGATCAATTTATTCTCAAAATATGCAAATGTGTTCAACAGTAAAGTTGTCACATATAAAATAAGCTTTCCGTAACTTCAAAAATCATCCAAATCGGACAAGAAACAAGGAAGATATGATCAATTTACTAACTATGTTCAGTTTGGATAACATAATTACTAAAGTGACAGAGCTGAGAGTTTGCAACAACATTTTGATCAATTTATTCTCAAAATATACAAATGTGTTCAACAGTAAAGTTGTCACATATAAAATACGATTTCCGGAACTTCAAAAATCATCAAATCGGACAAGAAACAAGGAAGATATGATCGATTTACTAACTGTGCTCAGTTTGGATAACATAATTACTAAAGTAACAGAGCTGAGAGTTTGCAACAACATTTTGATCAATTTATCCTCAAAATATGCAAATGTGTTCAACAGTAAAGTTGTAATATATAAAATAAGCTTTCTGGAACTTTAAAAATCATCCAAATCGGACTAGAAACAAGGAAGGTATGATCGATTTTTTAACTGTGTTCAGTTTGGATAACATAATTACTAAAGTGATAGAGCTGAGAGTTTCCAACAGCATTTTGATCAATTTATCCTCAAAATATGCAAATGTGTTCAACAGTAAAGTTGTTACATATAAAATAATATTTTTGGAACTTTAAAAATCATCCAAATCCGATAAGAAATTAGAAAGATGTGCCTAAAATAATTTCTGTGTTTCAAAGCTAAGATTAAAACACAGGACAGAAAGGTTACATCTTCTTCAAACTCAAGTTACTCTTAGTAAACAGCTTAATTACAAAAATTAATGAACATAAAAGTTGTTTCTTATAAAAGCATCTTCCGACTGAAAAAATCTAACTCAATTTCGATCTACCATTTCAAAGTTATGGTGATTTCAATATCAGGTTTCAACAAAAATATTGCACAGAGCAGAGCTGTGTACATCGGTTTCAAACCCAATTTCGACCCTCTAAACCATGGAATTTCTTAAAGTGATTAAAAGAAAACTTGTAGCTAATGGAATGATCTTTCAACAGCAAAAATATTGAGCTAATTTGGATAAATTAGCACTAAGATATCGCTGTTTTACTGCAGCGATATTTTTACAAATAATTTTCAGCAAACTACAACCATGCAATCATTCAAAGTCAAGCAACCAATTCACAACTAATTTGAAAGCAATTCAATCATCAAACCATCCAATTCAATTCAATTATCAACTAAAAATTATTCTCATAGATTAAAGGTAGTAGTGTGAGTGATTAACTCACCTTTTACTTTCATATAGCTTGCTAAATCCTCTTTTTAAGCCTTGCTAACCTCTTAGCTTCTCCAAAATCACCAAAAAACTCAAGAACAAAATTTGGACAGCAAGCAATTTGATCAAAAAGGGGATCAAAATCATTCTTTTAGAGTTCTAAAGGATAGAGATAGAGTTTAAAACACTTACTCTACATTATTGGACAAAATCCCTTTGATTTGAGCTTTGAATTTTGAAATTAAGAACTAGGGTTTAGGAAGATGAATGTTTTACTGAGAAGGAGAATGAACGTATTGATGCTTTAGGAAGAGAAATATGTTTCTCATTTATTTGCTATTAGGCCAAGTGAAGTATGTTAATGGGCTAGAGTCCAATTTTTCAAGAAAATTAGCTTAGGTTATAAATTAATCACTTAGTTACGTGTTAACAATGCACACCTTTAAATTCAATCATCTATTCAACTTTATTTCATATCAAAAATTTATAAAACTTCATATTCATGATGATAAAATGTTATATACTCAAAATAAAAGATTATTTATATTTTTAAACTTTTTATCATCATATTTCTCTTCCTTTTTATAAATAACAAATTTACATCTTTAATTACAAATTCCATTGTAATTAACATTTAAATTACACAAAAATAATATTTTTGTGTAATAAAATTTTATAACCCTTTTCAAATATAGTTTTACACTTAAATTATATTTTTAAACTCAATTCCATCATTATTATGAATATATCTCATCTTAAAATTAACCACTTCTTTTAAAAATCATTAAAAGAAGTAAATAGCAATAATTAACAAAATTATTGCATTAACTCTAAATAAAACACATTTTCCTCATTTTATTTTCTCAAATCATCTTAATAAGGTTTTCATAATATTTTCTCATTTTTATCCTCAAATATATTGTTTATTCCCAATAAACAATTTAAATTCCTCATTAGTTATTAATTTACACTATTAAATTATAACCGCCGTTATAATTTAATATTCTCAGGTAATCGCTAAAATTAGGGTTGTTACAGTTGTGCTTAAATGATTCTTGTTCTCCCTTTTTGTTGATGACAAAAGAGGAGAAAATGTATAAATATACTAGGCAAAATGATATAAGGAGTCAAATATAAAAATATTATATTTTATATCTCAAATATTTACATGATTGTCATCATCAAAATGAGAGAGATTGTTAATACCCTAAGTTTTGATTTTGAAGAATAACTATATAAGTATTACAGCTAACATTTCTTCGAGTTGTGTAGTACTTTAAAATATAGTATGGAGACATTTACAGTGATAAACAAAAACTTAGTGGAAGAAAATGAATTATATATATGAAGATTAATCAGAGCAAATGGTAGAACAAAACTGATTGAAGAAGAAATGCAATTGCTGAAACGATGGAGGTATTTGCAGTGATGAATCTTATAATCTTTTGTTAAAGACCCCATTGTAATTATACTTGAAGATTATCAACCCATTGACCTCAATCGAATCACAAAATATCCACAAATATGAGGAACTTTGATATCTGAAAATCTGCAACACTTTATTAGAGTTTCTGATTTTTTAAACACACATATGTCGACATATGCCTTCCATGTATGTCGACATACTAGCCATTTTTTAGTTTTTAAAATTTAAATTAAGAGATTTTTTCCCCACCTCTTCACCAAAAGACATGTCTCTTTAACCACTATTTAAAGGCTTTGGAAAATGAATTTTAAAAACAATAATTCTCATTTTCTCTTACTCTTTCATCTCCATATATTTATGAGAGAAATCCACTGCACACTCTTCCGTTCTCTTTACAAATTCATACTCTTTCACTACAATTCTTCAAGGATTTGCAAACCATACAATATTAAAGAGTTTGTACTTGAATTCATATCATTCTCTCTCTGATTTCATGCTATTCATCAAAATATTCAATGATATATTACTACTGAAGGTCTATAGGATCACCGCAAGAATCTGTATTAAAGATATGGCTATTTGCCATACTCTACTATTGTTTGCAGAGAGAAGAAGTTGTTCTTGTAGCCAATGAAATCAAGAGGGTGTTCTTTTAGCCCGATAAATCAAGAGGTGCATCTTGTAGCCCATGAAATCAAGATTGTAAAGATGTTTTTGCCACCAATGGAAAGTAAGCGGTTGTAGTGAAATTATGTACGGTGCAATATAGGACCGAATGTAGGATTGGTCAATTTGAACCAGTATAAAATTCTCTAGTGTTCTTTACTTTACAGCATTTTACTTTACTACTTATATATTCTGTGATTACTTGTTTCTGTTTGCAATTTGAGTAGATAGAGATTTAAATTCGTAAGTAAGTTTTAAATAGTTGAAATATACACTTCAACTATCCTAGTGTATAGATAGCCTAAAGATGCATTTCGCATTGTGTTATAGACGACCCCGTCATCTACATTTAGTATCAGAGCACTAGTTTTCAAAAATTCATAACTTGATATTTTTTCTAAAAGTGTAAATGGCTAATAACACTAATAACACATTCTTTCATAATTTTGTCGAAGGACAATCTACTACTTGAACCCTACTATTTGATGGTAGTAATTATGCTTATTAGGCTTATAAGATGAAAATTTATTTGCAATCTAATGGTTTAAATATTTGGAATATTACCCAAACTGAGTATACTGATCCCCAAATAAATTATGCATAATGGACCACCCATCAAAAGACACAAGCACTCAATAATTCAAAGGCTATGAATATTTTATTCTCCGCATTGGGTAAAAATGAGTTTAACAGAGTGTCTATTTGTACAAATGCAAATGAAATTTGGAGAACATTGCAAATCACACACAAAGGCACTAGCGAAGTTAAACAGACAAAGATATCCATGTTAACCAATCAATTTCAACTGTTTATAGTGAAACAAAATGAATCCATTTCTGATATGTTTTCTAGATTTCAAGATGTATTACATGTATTAATATCATTAGGAAAGAATGTACCAAAGAAGGCCAAGTCAGAAAGATTTTAAATTCACTTTCTAATGAATGAGATCGGAAGACTCTTGGTAATTGAAGAAGTCAATAATATTAGTACTATGAAAATAGAAGATTTAATTGGTAATCTAATGTCCTATGAAGTAAAGTTATAGGTTAGAAAAGAGAATCAAGAAAATAAGAAGAAATCACTAGCACACAATGTTACAAACGACAATCATGAACCAGATGATGATGGGGAAATTGATTTCACGACCTTCAAGAAATTCTTGAAATATAGGAAGATGAACAAACTTTAGAAAACAAACAACTTTAACTCTAGAAATGGAAATGTTGTTAAATGTTTCGAATATGATCAACTCAATCATTTGAAAAGAGCATGTCCAAATCTAAAGAAATCAAACTACTCTTCAAAACCTTTCAATAAAAAGAGGAAACATGCTTTCAATACAACATGGGATGATTTTGATACATCATCAAGTGATAGTGATTCAGAAACAGAAATTGCCAACATGTGCAAAGGATAACCAGGTATGGAGAAATTATTAATGTTTTAAATGATATGGATAAGGGATATAAAATTCTTAGAAAAGAGTACAAGATTAGTTTAGTAGAGGTAGACAGATTAAATATATTTAAAGAAATGCTAAAAAACAATGTCTAGAAGATAAAATTGAAAGATTTAATGGACTTAATGATGATTTGCAACTTGAAAGTTTTAAAAAACTAAAAAGTGAAAACGAATCCTTAAGATCAAAAATCTTTGAATGAAATTAGAGATCACTGATCTAAATGACAAAATGACATCTTTGGACAATGTTATTCTAAACTATAATAAGGATTTTGATAAAATGAAAACTGATGTTAATAAATTTAACAAAGGAAAGAATAATTTTGGAAAATTTATTATCTAAATCCACTAGCAACAAATATGGACG
The DNA here is from genome assembly GCA_030765085.1 of Allium cepa. Classification (NCBI taxonomy): domain Eukaryota; kingdom Viridiplantae; phylum Streptophyta; class Magnoliopsida; order Asparagales; family Amaryllidaceae; genus Allium; species Allium cepa. Next base: position 177,790,375 of record CM060939.1, on the reverse strand, counting down.
TGGGTATACCCCTAAGCCCAAATCAAAGAAAAATAGTACTCAAAGTACTAAATTAGTTAAGGCTACCAAGTTCAAACCAAAACCTAGAAAATTAAAATTAAAATTCCTAATTACGTTTATTAATTTATGGATTCCTAGAAGGTTAGATAATATTGTGAAAGAAAAATATATCAATAATTTTATTAATAAAGTATATTTACCTGATAATTATATTTTGAAACGGCATTCAAACCTTCATAGGTTTGGCTTTCCATAACTTGACCTCATGGACGCTAAAATAAATAGGGTACCAATGTGTATATTTTATATTTTTCAATTGCCGAACAATGGATAATATACAACAAATGTTTAAAGCATATGACAAGAAATCCATATATATCGAGCGACATTATATACAAAGATGGTGAAATTGAGAACATTGGATATATTTCAAAAGGTCATGTTTTTTATATCGAAAATGCCGGTAACTCTAAAACTTCTCTTATGTTAAATATTTTACTTCATGCTTTTTATCGATTTTGATTTCCCTTATGAGTTTTATTTATATAAATTAGTATATATCTCTATCTACGAACTCTATACATATTATCTAGTTGCGCTTAAGTGATTCTTGTTCGCCCTTTTTGTTGATGACAAATGAGGAGAAAATGTATAAATATACTAGGCAAAATGATAAGAGGAGTCAAATATTAAAAATATTATATCTCAAATATTTACATGATTATCATCATCAAAAGGGAGGAGATTGTTAATACCATAAGTATTGATTTTAATGAACAACCGTATAAATATTACAGCTAACATTTCTCTGAGTTGTGCAGTACTTTCAAATATATTATGGAGACATTTATAGAGATAAACAAAAACTTAGTGGAAGAAAATGAATTATATATATGAAAACTAATAAGAGCAAATGGAAGAACAAAACTGATTAAAGAAGAAATGTGGTTGCTGAAATGACGGAGTATTTAAAGTGATGAATCTTAAATCTTTTGATAAAGACCCCATGACAATTATACTTGAAAATCATCAGCCATTAACCTCAACCGAATCACAAAATATCCACAAATATGAGGTACTTTGATATCTAAAAATCTACAACACTTTATTAGAATTTCTGATTTTTTAAATATACATATGCCTTCCATGTATGTCGACATACTAGCCGTTTTTTAGTTTTTTAAAATTCGAATAATGGGATTTTCCGCCACCTCTTCACCAAAAGGCATGTCTCTTCAACCACTATTTAAAAGCTCTAGAAAATGAATTTTAAAAACAATAATTCTTATTTTCTCTTACTCTTTCATCTCCATGCATTTATATGAGAAATCCATTTCATACCCTTATATTCTCTTTTCAAATCCATGCTCGTTCACTCCAATTCTTTGAGGATTTGCAAACAATACAATATTAGAGAGTTTGTATTTGAATTCATATCATTCTCTCTCTGATTTCATCCTATTGCTCAAAGAATTCAACGATATATTGCCACTAAAGGTCTACAGGATCATTGTACCAGATCTATAAGAATTTATACTGAAGATATGACTACTTTCATACTTTACTGTTGTTGTAAATAGAAGAAGGTGTTTTTGCAGCCTGTGGACTCACAGTTAATCTTGTAGCCTGATGAATCAAGAGGGTGTATCTTATAGCCCATGAAATCAAGATTGTAAAGGTGTTCTTTACACCCATGGAAAGTAAGCAGTCATAGTGAAATTCTATACGGTGCGGTATAGGACTGGATGTAGGTTGGTCAGTCCGAACCAGTGTAAAAATGCCCGGTGTTATTTACTTTACTGCATTTTACTTTACTACTTACACATTCTATGATTACTTATTCATGTTTGCAATTTGAGTAGACAAAGATTCAAATCTTAAGTAAGTTTTAAATAGTTGAAATACAAACGTCACCAATTCTAGTATACAGACATCCTTAAGATCCATTTTGCATTGTGGTATAGACAACCCCGTCATCCAAATAAATATGTATAATTTATGTAAATATGTAAATAATAAATTTTATAAAATTAGTGCAAGCTTACTAGAAGCTCACGACATTATAAAAAATTAATTTTTTCATTTGTAAAATAATTTTAAATAAAAAATTAAAAAATAAATTTAAAATCTAATTTAAATAAATATATTTATATGAATAATAAATTTTATAAAATTAGTGCATGCATACTAGAAGCTCACGGCATTAGAATTTTTTTAATATAATTCAAAATTAATTTTAAATAAACAATTATAAAAGTCAATTCAAAAATTAATTTAAATAATTATTGAAATTATTGAAAAATCATTTCAACATCTAAAAATTATGTATTGCTATTATATAAAATTTTATACTTAATTTCATATTATATTGCAAGAGTGAAAAAGAAAAAAATAGAAGGGAAGGTAGTTAGGAGTCGGAAGGGAACAACCGGCACATTGGAGGATTGGACTTTGGCTTTATAATATAGCTTTCCAAGCCCATCTATTTTTACTTTCTTGTAGCCTAGTATTAGTAGTGCCGGTTGGTAAAAGCAGCTTTCGAGATGTTTGTTATCATAGGAGCGAAGCGATTTGTATATATTTTATTTATTTATATAACCAGTTTCTAGTTAGAATAGTTATATTAATATTTAATTATATAATAAATAAAAATATGTATTAATATAAAGTTTTCCGCTGTCGAACTATTATTATGTAAAATCAATATTTTGTAAATTTTTAGAATGATTATTATATGATTTTAGTCTATATGATATAATTAATTAATTGAATCATATATAATATTATTTAATTAAAAAATGTTTTGTTACTGTTTAGCCATGACCTTTAATATTAGAAAGCATACAATTCATTTTAGCAAAGCTAGCCGCCTTTATAGTGTGCCGTGCCACTGGATATAAATAAGAAAACATGTATTCTGCACACGCACAGAACAGCTAACATGGTTTTATAATGGCCATACCACTGTACATACAAAACATTAGACGCCCTCCTGAGAGGAGGCACCACTATCGACATCAACAGAACAAGGACCTATAGCATGGATAAACCTTGAGAAATGAGCCATGATATCTAGATCAAAAACTATAGATTCACATGAATAAAAATATTTTCTATCCCAAGTGGCATCCTCCAAAATCAGGCTATGGCACCCCCATTATCACCCTCAAAGGAAAGAACTAGACCATCACCAACAACATGATAAAATAATCGCCTTATTTCTCCATCTCCACCTACAAACATATAATGACAATCATAGTCTGGACTATATCGCATCTCAGATTTCACATGAACCTAATCCTTCTCCATGGATTTCCACTCAATCAAAGGAGCAGAAGGGAGCGAAGGCTCAACAATAACGGGAGGAGCAACAACATCATCAAAGTTACGAACGGGGGCTGAATGGATCTCGAAAAGGACAGTAGCAGAAAAACCGGGTCAACCAAACAAGAGGGGTGAGTCTTGAGAACCCAATCCCTAGCAGGGGGACGAGGTAGGGGGATCTTATCCAAGATAGGAAGAGGAGGGTCACTCGATGGATCGGAAGGAGGGAGATGCTTCCATGAAAGTGCCGCATGACCAAAGGAGTGACAAATCTCATAGATATCATGTTTCCATCCATAGTGAACATCAATTATCGCAACATGACCATCGGCGGGGCATATTCTGAGTTTAGAAGAAGAGGTTTGGACGGAGTGATTTCAATCAAAGCTTTAGCATAAACAATCCTACCTCTAGCCACAGTGTTCGAGTCAAAACACTTAAGCTCTCCAACTAAACTAGCAATCCAATTCAGGCCAATCAACGATTGTACAACAGAGAGAATATGAGAGAAGTTGGCCCATGCAGGAATAGATAAAACCTGATCTCTTGCACTATAAATTGACTTGTTCCATGACTTAATAATATGTGGTTTACCTTCAATGAAAGAAGGCTTAGCCTCTAGCACGCAATGTCGTTCCTTCTTGTTAGAAAACTTAAAGAAAACATTGAATTATCAAACTGAACATGGAGACCACCCTTTAGTTTCCACGGGTTTTATAATGTTCCCAAACAATATGGTACAGAGGATTCGACTCAAGGAAAAACCCAACAAGGTAGTCAGCCCAATAGTCCTCACTAGCTTGAATAACCTCCAGTGGTAGGTGTGAGAAATGCAGAATATGGATCTTAAGGCTAGAATAAACACTAGAGGGGGTTGAATATTCAGACACAGATATGATAACAGAATCAAACACAGAAGCAGAAATAAAGTAAAAGCAATAAAGGAAAGAACACACCGGATTTTATACTGGTTTTGTGTTACCCTACATCCAGTCCCGCACACAAGTACAGATTTCCTTTCAAAATCAATTTTTATAATTACACCCTCAATTTCAAGGCCACGAGATACACCACTCCAGATTCACAATCCTCTGGGTAGAGATACTTGATTTTACAGGCAACAAATTCACCCAATTGATTTTACAAGCTACAATCACACCTTTTCTCGCTTGATTGATTTCACAGGCTACAATCACACCTTTTCTCACTCAATTAATTACAAAGAAGCCTATAACTCTGAATAGCACTGAGATCTTGTTGAGATAGTGATAGAGAATCAAACCAGAGATGATCTAGTTAGATTCAATGGTGATTTCGGCAGAGTAATGTTAAAAATATATATAAAGAAATGTGGAAGAAGAAGAGGAGTGAAATCGGAGAAAATATGAATATAAATTCGTTTAAAACTGCCCCTATTTATAGTAGAGCAATAGCCATGTCCATTCGTGAAAGGATATGACGAATAGACACTTCCTTTGAAATTCAAAATTTTAAAATCAACTGCCGCCTTGTCGAGAAGGGTTGATTATGGTTGTCGATAGGCCTTTGTAATTTTTGATAATTTGTTTTTCTTTAAAAATAAATTTCATCTTGTATTAAAACTATTTTTAAACTTTGTAAATATACTTAACTATAGTTAAAATACATAAATAGATATAGAGAATAATATACATAAAATTTTACTATAATTTTATACTTAAATCTAGGTATAAATATTAAAAGTTAAATATATTATTATTAAAAGATAGTTTAAAACCAAGGATTGATTTTGAAGATAAAGATTATTTTGAGGCTAAAAGTATTTTAAAACCAGGATAGATGTTTTTGATTCTTTTAAAAGGAAGATTTTGAAATCATTTTGAAAACAAGATATACTTTTGTAAAAACATTTGAATAAAAGTTAGTGGATACAAAAACAATGTTCCACTAGATTTTTCATGGGTCCCATCCTACTTAGGGTTCCATTCCTTTAATGAGCTCGAAGTGGATTCCATTCCACGAATAAATTGGATTTTAAGATGCCGGTGCTTTTCTAGAAGTTTTAACATAATTTCTAACTAAATTACTTATTATTGAAATCTTGAACTCTTGATAATCTTGATACTCATGAGTCTTCAATCTTGATATCTTGAATCTCTATACTGTACAGTCTTCATTCTTGGTATCTATATGGTTAAATCCTGCATATACATATATCTAAACTACAATGTTAGTATTTATATTTTATAATCTTATTCTAAGGTTGTTTTCACCAAAACCATCTTCTCAGGGACTAACAATCTCCCCCTTTTTGATGATGACAACCTTTGTTTATAAAATATTACTTCTATCCTAATAACTCCCCCTAAAACTAATAACTCCCCCTTAATCTATGCCTAACTATCCTATTTTATACTTCTTCCCTTTTGTCATCAACAAAAAAATAGCTCCAAACTATATAACTCCCCCTTTATCTAATACTATATGACATGTGATTATAATGATAGTGTTATCATAAATAATCAACACTTAATTCTAAAACTAAAACTTAGTCCTAAATTACTAACTTTCCTAACTAAGAATCTATATATGATAATACTTATAATAGCGATAATGTGAGAATTCAAATATAAGAACACGAATCATTTATTAATTATATATTGTTATATTTACGTTTGCATAGAAAACGTAGGTAAGAACATATAACAATGTGAAAGAGAGAAAAGAAACTAATGTGTGTCCTTGAAAATGAGAGATCTATGAACTGAACAATTTGGGTAGTGGAAACAGAAATTTCCACGTTGTTCAACTAGATTTTCATCCTTGCCAAAACACACTTCGCCAATGCAAACGACTTTGTCGTCATCTTCAGCGTGCTCTTTTTCCATGAGGGCTTCTTCTTCTTCTTCCTCGCCATCCTCTTGCACTTGATCTCCTGAAGATTCTTCATCAATCAAGATCGGATTAGCGTGATTGTTTATTAGAAACTTTTGCAAATTTCTAAGGATTTTGCCTTGCCGTTCTTGTTCTTTGGCCATTCTGAGTTGCACTACTTGAATTTCAGTCATTAGTTGCAGTGCATCCTTTAAGGAATCCTCTATTTTCATTACTCGTGCAAGCATAGTTCGTTGAAATGGTCCAGTAGAAGGAGAAGGGAATGAAAAAATTGAATTTTTGTTTGATTTGGAAGAGGAGGCCTTGTTTAATTGCTTTCAGAAGATAGATCGGAGAAAGAACAGAAAGAATGAACAAAATTTCGAAATAAGAAGAATATATAACCACTTATTTGAATTTTGGTGGAAAAATTTCAAAAATAAAAAATCGTTATATGTCGACAGGGGTAAGATAGGGTTGTCGACATGGTACCTATATTTTTACTATTTGATTTATTTTTATTTAATTTTTAATTACACTTTGTTATTTATATTCTATATTTCAGTTATTGAACAAATACCTAATTCTCTTCTTAATTTAGTAAATATAGATTCATTTAAGGGGTTTGCTAAGATATCAGCAATTTAGTTCTTGGAATTGATATAATCGAGAGTAGTTACTTCCTTACTTATATCATCTATGAGAAAATGATGTCTGATGTCAATATGTTTAGTTCGATCATGATGAGTAGTATTTTTGGATAAATTTATTGCACTAGTATTATCACAATAAATTGGTGATTTTGAGACATTTAAATCAAAATCTTTTAAAGTTTATTGCATATATATTACTTGAGAACAAGCCAAAGCAATAAAAATATACTCTGCTTCGGTTGTTGATAAGGAAACCTTGTTTTGCTTTTTACTAAACTAGGAAATCAGAGAATGCCCTAAAGAGTGACAAGTTATACTTGTACTTTTTCGATCTGATTTACAACCAGCATAATCAGTATCACAGTAAGATATTAATTCAAAAGAATCATTTTTAGGATAAAATAAGACATAATCAAAGGTGTGTTTAACATATCTTATGATACGTTTTACAGCTTTTAAGTGGGTCTCTTTAGGTTGGGATTGATAACTTGCACAGAGACAAACAATGCATGATATCATGTCTGCTAGCAGTGATATAGAGTAGTGATCCAATCATTCCTCTATATAATTTTTGATCTACATCTTTCGAGAGATCTTCTTTACTTAGGTACTCATTGGTTGCCATGGGAGTGAGTTTTTCACTTGTAGTAGTCAAACCTAATTTACTAACTAGGTCTTTAGCATATTTTTCTTGACTAATAAAGATACCATTATCTAATTGTTTTATTTGCAATCCTCGAAAGAAGTTTAATTCACCCATATGGCTCATCTCAAACTCTTTTTTCATTATTTCAGAAAATTCTTTATTCATTTCAAAATTAGTTGATCCGAAAATGATTTCATCTACGTAAACTTGTACTAGTTGAATATCATTTTTATTTCTATTAATAAAAAGAGTATTATATACTTTACCAATTTCAAAGTTTGATTGTAATAAGTAAGATCTTAGTCTATCATACCAAGCTCTAGGAGCTTGTTTTAGACCATATAGAGCTTTCTTAAGTTTGTAAACATGATTTGGTAATTTTTCATTTTTAAAAATGGTGGTTGTTCAACATATACTTCCTCTTTTACAAATCCATTTAAAAAGGCACTTTTAACATCCATTTGATATAATTTGAAATTATTATGATTTGCGAAAGCAAGTAGAATCCTAATGGCTTCTGATCTTGCTATGGGAGCAAAGGTTTCATCAAAATATATTCCTTCTTCTTGACAATAACCTTGAGCAACTAACCGGGCTTTATTTCTAACAACCTCTCCTTGTTCATTCATTTTATTTTTATAAACCCATTTAGTTCCAATTTTATTTTTATTTTCAGGTCTAGGAACAAGTTCCTAAACATCATTTCTAGTGAATTGATTTAGTTCTTCTTGCATAGCCAAAATCCATGAATCATCAGTTGATGCTTCTTTTGGATTTTTGGGTTCAATAGTTGATATAAAGGCTGTATTGCTCATTTTACTTAGTTGATTTCTAGTTGTAACAACAGATTGCATATCTCTCAGTATATTTTCTATAGAATGATCTTTTAAAAGTTTAATCCTTTTATTAGGATGATTAATTTCATTATTAGTTTCAGTTGACTCTTGATTTTGAGTGATTAAATCCCTTTCATCATTTGTGTCTTCAAAATTTTTAAGACTTTCATCGAATGAAACATGCATTGTTTCTTCGATGGTGTTAATTTTTAAATTAAACACTCTGTATGCTTTACTTCTATTAGAATATCCAATAAAGATACCTTTGTCGGATTTAGGATCAAATTTATCTAAGTTATCTTTTGTATTTAATATAAACATTTACTTTCAAAAATTCTAAAATAAGATCCCTTAGGTTTCTTTGAGTGAAGAAGTTCATAAGATGTCTTATCAGTTAAAGGTCTAATTGAAATTTTGTTTAAAATATACAGGCGGTAGCAACTGCTTCAGCCCAAAAATACTTTGGTAATTTACTATCTGAAAGCATAGTTCTTGCACACTCTTGAATCGTCCTATTTTTACATTCTACTACTCCGTTTTGTTGTGGAGTTCTTGGAAATGAAAAATTGTGAGTTATTCCCTTTTTATTGCAAAAATCCACAAACTTTTCATTTTCAAATTCACCACCATGATCACTACGGATGGTTATAATTTTTAGAGAAAGTTGATTTTGAATCCTTTTTGTAAAATTCTTAAAGCATTCAAAAGTATCACTTTTATGTTTCAAAAATATTGTCCATGTAAATCTAGAATAATCATCTACAATTACAAAAACATATTTACTATGATTTATTGACAGAATTTGAGATGGACCAAATAAATCAAGATGAAGTAATTCAAGAGATTTTGAAGTTGAAATCATATCTTTTAATTTAAAGGAACTTTTTCTAAGTTTTCCTAATTGACATGCATCACATAAACTGTCTACTTTAAAATTAATTTTAGGGAGACCTCTTACTAGATCATGTTTTGACAGTCTAGATAAGAGTTTGGAATTCAAATGCCCAAATCTCTTATGCCAAATTCAAGGGTCACTTGTATTTGCCAAAAGACACAGGTTATCATTTGAAACTTTCATACTAAGAATATAAATATTCTTTTTCCTAATTCTCTCAAATATTATGGTTGAATTATTATCTTCAATGTAACACTTATCTTTTTCAAATTTAATTTTATATCCTTTATCGCAAAGTTGATTAATACTTAGCAGATTATGTTTCAAATTCTTAACTAGCAAAACATTAATAATAATAGGAGTTTCAGAGTTACCGACTTTGCCGATGCCAATCCCATATCCTTTTGAGTTGTCTCCAAAGTTAACAAGTCCTCCGTCTTTGTATATATATTATTCAGCATATCTGGGTTACCAGTCATGTGTCTAGAGCATCCACTATCGAGTATCCATTTATTCTTTTTGATCTGCACAATTTGTCCATTGTTGATTGATTCCTCAATACCCATAAAGCATGTTTCCTGCACATCATGCAATTTTGGTAGATAACTTGAATTTGAATATTGATTATATGCAGACTCAAGAGACAATGATGATCTGAATATTTCTAAACTAGTATTAACAAGTTTTTTAAACATAGCCGTTTTAAAAGCTTTTTCAAAAATCATATTATGAAACTTTGAAAACATTGCTCTGATACCAAATGTGAGAAATGCAGAATACGGATCTAAAGGCTAGAATAAACATTGCGGGGGTGAATAGCGTTTTAAGGAATTACTAATTCTTTTTGAGTTTATATTAATTTAACACAAATGTATGCAATATTCAGACACAGATATGATCATAGAATCAAACAAAGATGTTGAAATAAAGTAAAATCAACGAAGGAAAGAACACACCAGATTTCATACTGGTTCGGAGTTATCCTACATCCAGTCCCGCACGCAAGTATGGATTTCCTTTCAAAATCAATTTTTACAATTACACCCTCGATTTCGAGGCCACGAGGTACACCACTTCAGATTCACAATCCTTTGGGTAGAGATATTTGATTTTACGGGCAACAAGTTCACCCAATTAATTTCATAGGCTACAATCACACCTTTTCTCGCTTGATTGATTTCATAGGCTATAATCACACCTTATCTCACTCAATTAATTACAAAGAAGCCAATAACTCTGAATAGCACTGAGATCTTATTGAGATAGTGATAGAGAATCAAACCAGAGATGATCTAATTAGATTCAATGGTGATTTCAGCAGAGTAATGGTAAAAATATATATAAAGAAATGTGAAAGAAGAAGAGGAGTGAAATCAGAGAAAATATGAATATAAATTCGTTTAAAACTGCCCCAATTTATAGTAGAACAATAGACATATCCATTCGTGAAAGGATATGACGAATAGACACTTCCTTTGAAATTCAAAATTTTGAAGTCAAATGCCACCTTGCCGACAAGGGTAGATTGGGGTTGTCGACAGGCCTTTGTAATTTTTAATAATTTGTTTTTCTTTAAAAATAGCTTTCATCTTGTGTTAAAACTATTTTTAAACTGTATAAATACTTAACTATAGTTAAAATATATAAATAGATATAGAGAATAATATATATATATATATATAATTGTACTATAATTTTATATTTAAATCTAAGTATAAATATTAAAAGTTAAATATATTATTATTAAAAGATAGTTTAAAACCAAGGATAATTTGATTTTGAAGATAAAGATTATTTTGAGGCTAAAGTATTTTAAAGCCAGGATAGATGTTTTTGATTCTTCTAAAAGGAAGATTTTGAAATCATTTTGAAAACAAGATATAATTTTGTAAAAACATTTGAATAAAAGTCAGTGGATACAAAAAAACGTTCCACTAGATTTTTCATAGGTTCCATCCTACTTAGGGTTCCATCCATTTAATGAGATCGAAGTGGATTCCATTCCACGAATAAATTGGATTTAAGATGCCAGTGTTTTCTAGGAGTTTTAACAAAATTTCTAACTAAATTACTTATTATTGAAATCTTGAACTCTTGATAATCTTGATACTCATGAGTCTTCAATCTTGATATCTTGAATCTCTATATTAAACAGTCTTCATTCTTGGTACCTACATGGTTAAATCCTGCATATACATATATATCTAAACTATAATGTTAGTATTTATATTTTATAATCTTATTCTAAGGTTGTTGTCATCAAAACCATCTTCTCAAGGACTAACAGTAGGATCGAAACTCCATCGATCACAATAGAATCAAATGAATAAGGTACATAATTTCCTGCATTGCAAGGCAATGACTTAAACAACGAAGACCAATTTGGAATCCGAAGGATAGTAGGTGTTGAGCATGGAAGGGGAGAAACCAAATTAGAGGGAAGTTCAACATTGGGAATGAGCACAGCCGTATTTGGGATTGCAGGATTAAAGTCACTCACATCAGAATTATCATAGATATGAAGGGTGCACAAAAGAAATAGGTTCGTGAAAATCACCAGATCCATCAAGGTTTCAACCAACCACATCTACATTCACGACACTAGAATAGGCATCGACATTCAAGCCAACATCAGAGTCCAGACCATCAATCGCAGCACAAGCATTTACACTATCGCTGACTAACCCTACATCATTTTCAGACCAATAAAGAGCAGTAGTAGCCAAGGCAAGTAAAGAGGATATGTAATGCTTAACAGAGGTAGGGCAACCCAAACCAGAGATCTGAGGAGCAATGACAATGTCAGCGAGCAAGGATGAAAGAGAGTTCGCCAATGGAAACAACGAAGTCACACTAGATACAACATCATATTGGGTGCAGATTTCATATTGGAGGACACAAAAGGAATACCAGAAGCAGAAGATGATCCACGAGTAGAAGGAATGGCGGTGAAGGATCGGCCAAAGCGTGTCAGCGATGCAGTGCGAACTGGATCAGAAGGTAGGACTTGGGCCAAAGGTGATTGCATGAGCAAGGATTTTTTTCTTCCTTGGCATGATTAGAAGAGGTGAGGCAATAAGGAGAAGTCATGGACGGAGGGTGCGATGCGAAGGAGGAGTGCGCGATTAGACAGAGAACGAGTGGAAGGGAAAAATTACTAAATATGGAGGAACAGTTGCCATTGAAAGAGTATTTCGATTTTATGAACGATTTATTATCCTTTATCTATTATGAGCAAGCATATAAATTATATATATGTTTATATATATATATATATATATATATATATAAATGCATCAATATATATTCAACTATTCAATATGTGCATCTAAATACTGGATTCATCACCTGTCGATCTAAACACCATATGATATTAATTTATATTTGCAAATAAGAGACATACCTTTACTAGGGCCTATTGAATACACATTAAGATCGCTTTTTTCTCTTACTCATTCTCTACCTTTTAAATTATCAAAGCTCGCCTCTATTGCCATCTTATGGCCGCCCTTTCCTAATCGCTTCAAACCTACTTTAAACCTGAATAATTTTTATCGCATTTAAATCCAATTTAAACGCGCATTGATACCATATATCGATTAATATATTTAAAACTAATATAAATATGTTTATTAATACTGTTCAACACATCATATAAAAAATTTATAACTAATATTTCATAGATATAAATTAGTTTATGACAATTAAAAATTAATTAAATCGTATGGTTAGAGGAGTATACATCGTTTCGATCGTGACTATTTAGGTGTAAATTGGTCGGCATTAATATCGACTAATTCGAATATTAATGTTCACACATCACTTGGCAGGTGATGTGATAGTTTGGTTAAATTTATCGCTTACTTGGTTTCGGTAAAATTCATTTCTACTTTGTTAAGTGTTACTTGATTGTGACATTTATTTACATCAATTCTCTTTGCAAAACTATATCACTTTGGATTTATGAAATTTGTTAATGATCAAAATTTCAATATCATCCATATTCAACTATATAGTCAGAACAAAAGGTTCTTGGTTCAATAATAAGAATTATTATTAACCGAAATGCTCTGGCCATAGACTTTGAGTTTGAGTTGACTTCAGTTGACCATGATACCAACCTTATATAACTTAAGAAGTTGAATCCTTTCTTAAATAGTGTTTCACTTCCTATGCTTTCATTCGACCCAACTACAGTCAATTGATGGACAAAGTGCCATGATTTAACTATAATCAAAGCAGAGCTTCCGCATTGAAGATCAACCGTATTCTCAAATCAAGAGAACTGTGTAATTTTGTTACATCGATATTTTCGGTTTGACCTTAGTTATATTAATTAACAAAAAGCCATCGAGTGAGTCATTTCATCGTTCTCCAATAACAATCAATATGTAACTCATTGGTGCCCTCGTAATTGAGTCTCAATAGATGCATCGATATCCAATCTCGATACATCTTGAATAGCAATATTTAAAATGGTATGTTTACTTTATTATGATAAATCACTCATGGTTACAACGCATTGCAACTACTATTACAAAACATACCCTTCAATCAGTTTGATGAGAACTGATCGATTTAGACCCTTCATGAATGGATATGCTATGTAGGTTGAGTTAACTATTTGCTCACTCAACTCTCTCTGATGTTGATAAACTAGTTTTATCATATGCAACTTATTCGGAGTATGTTTCTCGACTTCCAGTGAGGTCTTATTACTAGATTGTTATCATATAACAATGATGTAATATTCTTAATACTTAGAATCCTAGCTCATATATGAAATTGTGCATTTATATTTATATACATTTCTTTTACCGTGGCACTATTCAAGGCGATATACTTAGCCTTTCTTTAAATCAGCCAGAACCTTTCATTTGGAACGTTTCCAACTTAAAGCTTCTTCATTAAGGTTTGAATGTGAATTTAATATTGACATATTATACTCAATATCACTCATGAAGTTTGACTTTGTACATGCCTTCATAAGGAGTTTGTTGTTTCTAAAAACAATCCTATAATATTTCATAAATACCCGAGAACACTCTAAACTACCATTTAGTGATATTAATTTAGATTTGATATCCGCTTCATGCATCAAATACATAAGCATTACGATATTATAGACAATTCAATATGTATGATAATTCCTATTGTATCTTATATGTTTCGTATTAAACATTTTAATATGGTGATTTTGCATAACGTTTAGGATATTTCGAACATCCTTTATACTTATTATAAAAGATATAATTTAAAATCCAATATCGAGTATTAAACAACCAAACTATTACCTATTTAAACTTAAATACATCGTTAATAATCGGTGGTATATTGTTTATTTATAGTCTAGAAATATCTATGTACATTTTAGTTGTTCTTTCTTATGGACACACACTTCCTTCACATTTTGATTGAAAATCAAACTATTCCATATTTCTTATCAAAGTTATTATTCAATTCTGATGCTTATAAAATGATACTTCCGTATCATTTCTTAGATCATATTCAAAAATCTACAAATTCAATATCACTCCCACCGACTTCAAGACACTTTGGTTGTTATGCGTAAACAGTCTATTTTAAATCATTATTTAGAATTTTCAGTTTCAACACATATGTACCGAAATAAAAGGTAATATCAAACGTTAATTTTGTGAGTAAATTCTGAATTAACTTGAGCTAGTTGAATGATGAATCTATTATATTGATTTCAACGATTGAAATTTAGGAAGTTAGTCTTATCAACGTTGCTATTTAAATTCCAACCGCTTTTAATCTTTCTCTTGAAGACACAATCGCGACTGATGGATCCTATGCCTTCGGCACAACTACAAAATCATATTTTGATAACATACTTAATCCAATTTGGACTTCTGCATCTACCATATCGTAGAGTCAATACTCTTAATGGCTTAATTGACAACTGAGGATTATCTATTAAAGAAACTCATAGTTTCTTTTCAATGTGTTAGAATACTTATTAGACATTCTAATGCGTTGTGCTCATTTAGCTTTGGTTAATTTCATTTCATCCCTCATAGTTAGTTTTATCCTTGAATTGTATCTAATTCCATTTTACTACAATAATTTCTAAAATAAATTCCTTCATTATGAATTTGGTATTTCTTGAAATAAAAATTGTTTCTTAGTGCAGCAAAATAGTATTCATAAACACTTACGAACTACCTTATATGTTAAACCGATTTAGTTTTATTTTACAAAACTTATGCTCAAAACATAAATAGGTCATCCAATGGCAATTGTTCTCAAAATTCTTTTAGGGTGATTCATATAAGATTCCTCATGTACAATTATCATGTGCAGCCTTTTGACTCACACAACCTGCCAACTCCTTGGCCTTGGATATCTTGTCATTTTTTATAAACCCTTACCTGTATGATTTTATAAACTTTTCTTTAGTTGAAATCAATATTAACCTTGTGTACTACTCTTAAATACACGACCTAATAGAAAGAAAATAACTCAACTTCACTCACAATTAATCATACTTTATTCAACAAAGTTCGATTATCGCTTGCTAGTGCATCATTATGTATAACAAGGGAGAGTGAATTTTGAGACTGAATCTTTTATTTTAGATACGTTCGAAACTCCTTTCCAACATACTCACATATTCGATCAAATGGAATCAATTTTATTTCATATTGCATGTTATTTTATTAATTTCTGTTCTATACTCATTGAGCTCGTCATAGATATACTACATGTGTATCAAATACACATGCCCATGTCGATGATCACTCATCCATGGATATAACGAAGTGCATGGAGCTGTTTTATCATTGATATACTTACAATCGATCCATCTATATGTATCAATCCGAAGAGTTCATCAACTCCTACCACGCTCCCACCGAATGGGTGCTTTGCCCACAATTGTTTGAGATATAATTCACTGGTACCGTATGATTCATAATTATATAATCAAAGAATTATTCCTTCAAACATAATTCCGAAATAATTGCAGATAAATTTGGATACTTCCGTATTTTCCAATGCATCACAAATACCGCTATTATAGTTTTATTTTATGACAAATATCCGTAGCATTCATGTTGAAATAAACCATGTCAGTTTTCAGTTAACACTTAAATATAGTCATTATTTCAAAAATAATGTTTGATATGTTTTATGAAAAGAATTTTCGTAACTTGATGCGAATAATAAGTGATACATGGCATGCTCCCACTATTTCTGCCATTACAATAATAGTGTACGAAATACAAAGCTCCATTCGACCACTTAATATTGGCTACTTATTTTATTTACTGTTACGGGTTCATGGTCAAGAATTTTAAGATCGTGTATCTTAAATTCAAAGAAATAAATATCATAGAAAATATTTTTCTTTGTGAAAATACTTTCCGGAATAGAAATCATATTTCTTATTCTAATGTTAAGTATCCATTATTATTTTGCAATTCTTTTTTCGAATTTCTTTATGAAGCAGAAGTGACCCTTCGCTCTCTTCATCCCAGTCATGCCTTAAGTCTACCACTCTTGTATTTTTACATTCATTTCCAAATGATTAAACCATTCAAAGGAATTTTTTACTGTAATATCGTAAAGACTCTTTACGAGAGTGCATTTGTTCATTCTTAACTTAGAAGGATATCAAATAAATTGCATTTAATGCAAACTGATCAAATTGATATTTCAGTGATCGAATTCTTAGATCTATCTTGTAGGCTTTCGTCCAATGTTAAATTTAACACAACATGATCATTCTATAATCAACCATATTGAATACACGATCTTATACTATAGTTTACTTGCTTATTTCAATGGACTAATTTAATCGAGGTTTCGTACATTACAATTAATGACCATTCATTATATAACATTTATATGTGATCATATATGGATCAAGTATCCATATTCTTGTGTTGCATTAGAGTTCGAAACACATTGAAAACAATACACAGTTTCGGGTAGGTAAACTCATAAATGACCAAGTTACAAATGTATTTAGTGGTTTTATAATTAGGCGTTTGCACGGGTCAACATGCAAAAACTTATTGGTAAGTATATTTTATATTCATATTAATTCATTTATTTGTATATCTTTTAACTGATAAATTTTTTATCTATTTTATTTAATGCACAAATTTATTGATGTAGATTATTATAACTTTATATAGCACACATCTTACAAGACTAGAAAGGTTAAACGTGACCATTTCATTTCTTTAATAAGGCTTCCACTAGTTTTTTATGTTTCTCCAAACCCTAAGACAAAATATAAAGTCTTTCAATTTCACTAGTGGATGTTAGGACTCATTTGTCTTGGGATTCTTACTTTGAGTTTGCTCATCAAGTCATAGCCCTACAAATGATAGATAACTCCTATCGGTTGTATCATATACAACTCCTACCCTTTGGTTTGTTGTCCTAATCTCAATTCGACATTGAGTTTGCTTAACAAAGCGAAAGAAATTATTCACTCACACCTATCATTTTGCGACGGCCTAAGTATAATATACGTACCTTGAGTTTGATCAACAAATACATATAGTTATCTTACCTTGCCTAGTCAATATATTAATAATACTGTACATAACATGTTTAGCTTGAGTTTGCTCAACAAGTAGATAATATGCAAGTAATTTATATGTAAATGGTAGAGGGCAATACTTATATTAAAGGTTCATAATCTCCGATATATTTAATTGAGTGGTATCGGTTTATGAAATAATATATTTCTTATGAAGTATTCTCCTGATTCAAGTGTCAAACGCATCGGAAATCATGGTATACGTACTACACGTATGTATTTATTCCTTAATTCTATTTAGGGTTTCTTTAATGTTCTACCTTTAGTTTATACACTTATATTATATAAGATTTACCATTATATGACTTTTAAAATTTATTTAACTCACATAATGTTTTATGTATAACATTATATTAATTAAAATTTAATTAATTAACACTTTTATTAATTATTATATTTTCAATTATAACATATTTTATTCAATATATATACTATAACCTTTATAGTAATACACATATATCTTATAAATATATGTATTTTAATTTATTAATTAAATTTTAATTAATTTATTTATTTAAAAAAATTAATTAAATATTATTAATTTCAAAAATTCTTTTATAAGTACATGTATACTCATATTGTCTTAAACAATTCAAGACAACATAACATATATCATTACATATATATTATACATGTATATATAATTAATTAATTACTAATCTTATCAATTAATAATATTTTTAAAATTAATTTTATAACATTCTTAAACATTTTGAAAAATTATATTATAGTTTTTATAATATGTGTTTTATTTTAAATTTAACTTTTAAATTTACAACATTCATTTTAATTTTCAAAACAATTTGAAAATCTATGTTGTAACATTTTTCTTATTTTAAATTTAATTTGTAAATTTGAAATTTTAATTTCAAAAAAGATTTGAAATTTTCCCATGGCCAAATTCAAATTTGAGCCTTTTCTATCAGAAGCAACTTTTGGGCTCACATAACTATTTGGGCCAATTCAGAAGCTAGGTATAACAGGGTATTTGATTACCCAATAATTCAGCCCATACACTACCTTTCTTAGACACCTTACTAATCAGGTTGTACGCTTAATTAGTTAGCTCTAATATAACTAATTTCGACCACATAGGCTATTGGGCTCTAATACTATTGTTGGAACTAGGTCTGCCCACACAGAGGAATAGATGAATTTTAATTTTTTTACCATTTAGGACCTTTATTGGACATATGAAGTCTAATTTGTTTAGAACATCTCTAAATTTCTTTTAAATGAAATCATTATTTCACTTAAATTCATAATATCACTTTATTTTAACATTATGTTATTATTATATTATAAATATATATGTACCGTATACACATATATACATGTGTGTGCATGTGTTATATCAGTCTGTCTAAGTTTTGACATGCCCATATATAAGTGCAGAGATTTCCACCGCAACAGACATGTTAGATTCTCTAGTATTCTATATGATGTCTAAATGAATATACTATATGCATTAAATAACATATATGTATGTATGTATGTATATATGCATATATATATATATATCTGTATATATGTGTACATATATTTATGTATAATTATACATATGTAAACTTTAATATATAATTATGCAAAAATAATAATTATAAAAATTTATATAAAACATATTTGTATAAATATCTATTTATGCTAGATTACAAAATCATTTAATAATTAATATTAAATAATTTAAAAACAATTTTTTTGCTGTTGCAAAACCAAAATTATAATAGAGAAAATAATTCATTTTAATTATAATTATTTACAAATATAAAAATACTTGTTTATTTACATGATTATACATAATATATAAATAAAAAAGTTTATAAAATTAATGCAAGCTTACCAGTGGCTCATGACATTAGAATTATTTTATTTACAAAATAATTTTAAATAAAAAATTATAAAATAAATTTAAAAGCTAGTTTAAATATATATAAAAGATAAATTTTATAAAATTAGCAAATGCGTAATGGAAGCTCATGTCATCGAAAAGACTAAATTTTTATATAATTTAAAATTAATTTTAAATAAAAAATCATAAAATAAATTTTAAAACTGATTTAAAAAATTATTAAAAAATGATTTTCAAAATCTAAAGTTTATGCATTCTTATTATATAAAATTTAATACTTAATTTTGTATTGTATTGTGCATATATATTATTTATATACATAATCAATTTCTAGTTAAATAAATAGCTATACTAATATTTAAACATATAATAAATAAAAATATATATTAAAATAAAATTTTCATGCTACTGAATTATTACCAAGTAAAAATAAAATTTTATAAATTTTCAAATGTTTATTATATAATTTTAATATTTATGACATAATTAATTAATTAACTGAATTATATTTATTATTATTTAATTAAAAAATGTTTTTTTATTGTTTGGTTGTGAGCTTTGATATCAACAAGCATGCAAATATATATCTAATTATATATAAATGCACCAATATATATTCAACCATCTAATATATGATCGAACATCAATATACTAGATTCGTCACCTATCGATCTAAACATTAAATGGTATTAATTTATATTTGTAAACTAGAGATATAAATTTATCATGGCCAACTGAATATACATTGAAACGAAGATACGAGCTCTTCTAGATCCTATATTAATCTTGAAGATGCTAGCTTCGAATTGTTGACCACTGGCTACCATATAGATTTTAATTTATTGGACTTGAGCGCGAAAAATTAAAGGGGAGGAGGGGGTATTTTTCGACCAATAAGGAGGAAG
Source organism: Allium cepa (assembly GCA_030765085.1). Taxonomy (NCBI): domain Eukaryota; kingdom Viridiplantae; phylum Streptophyta; class Magnoliopsida; order Asparagales; family Amaryllidaceae; genus Allium; species Allium cepa. The sequence goes on along the minus strand of CM060939.1, from coordinate 177,769,836 downwards.
ATGGAGGCTACCAAAATTCGATCTAGAATGAGGATTATGATCTATTTATAAGGAATGGATAAAGATATAAATTAGAATCAAGATCCCCTTTTTTCTTTTACTCATTCTCTACCTTCTAAAATATCAAAGCCTATCTCTTTTGCCATCTTATGGCCGCCCTTTCCTAATTTTATCATGATCGATTCTCCATGCTCCATATGGGCTTCAGAACCTAATTCAAGCCCGAATAATTTTTATCGCATTTAGATCTCATTTAAATGCCTATCGATATCGTATATCGATTAATATATTTATAACTATTATAAATATATTTATTAATATTGTTCAACACATTGAATAAAAAAATATTTAATTAATATTTCAAAAATATTATTTGATTTATAATAATTTCAAATTAATTAAGTTATATGGTCAAAGGAGTATACATCGTTTCTGTTGTGACTTTTTATGTGTAAATTTAGTCAATGATTATATTGAACAATTTGAATATTAACATTTACAGGTCACTTAGCAAGTGGTTTGACAGTTTGGCCGAATTATTGCTTATTTGGTTCTGGTAAAAATCTGTTTTTACTTTGTTAAGCATTACCCGGCTGTGATATTCGTTTACAACAATTATCTTCGTCAAAACTATATCATTTTAGACTTATGGAATTTAGTAATGGTCAAAATTCCAATATCATCCATATTCAACTATACACTCAAAACAAAAGCCCTTTGTTCAATAGTAAGAATTATTATTAACCAAAATGCTCTGCCTAGAAACTTTGATTTTATGTTGACTTCAGTTAACCATGATACTAATCTCATATAACTTAAGATAATGCATCTTCTCTTGAATAACATTTCACTTCCAATACTTTCACTCGATCTAATATAGTCGCTTGATGGACATGATGCCATGATTTAAGTATAATCAAAGTGGATCTTCCACATTAAAGATCAACTATATTCATAAGTTAAGAGAGCCGTGTAATTTTATCACATTGATATTTTTCTGTTTGGCCTTAGTTATATTAACTAACAAAAAACTATCGAGTGAGTTATTCCATAGTTATTCAATAACTATCGATACGTAACTCATTGGTCCCTCTGGTAGTCATGGGTAATACACTGCCTAACATTTGAAGAGCATTACGTGCTTTAGTATTAACGGATGCATCGATATCCAATCTCGATACATCTTGACTAGGAATATTTAAAATAGTATGTTTATTTTATTGTGATAAGTCCCCCATGGTTACAATGCATTGTAACAACTATCACAAAACATACCATTTATGGATTTTATATAAAATACACATTTTATTAAATTAATTAATATATCATATTATATCAAGTATATAATAGAAAGAAAACAACTTTTGTTTTGAACAACATTGCTCATTGAATTAAATACATGTAACAAATTACGTAATTGTCCTTAGGACATACCTCTAACTCTATCAATCTCCCACTTGCACTTAGAGGCAATTATGGAATATCTATCACAGCCCTTCAATCAGTTTGATGAGAACTGATCGAGTTAGACCCTTCGTGAATGTATCTACTATGTTTGTTTAGTTAACTACTTTCTCAATCAAATATCTCTGATGTTGATAAACTAGTTTTATCACGTGGAATTTATTCGAAATATGTTCCAGTGAGGTTTTTATTACATTATTATCATATAACAATGATGTTGTATTTTTAATGTTCAGAATCGCTTATAGCTCAATTATAGCTTTGTGCATTTATATTTATATACGTTGCTTTTACTGTGGTGCTATTCAAGATGATGTACTTAGCCTTCCGTTAAATTAGCCACAACCTTTCGTTTGGAACATTTCCGAATTAAAGCTTCTTAATTAAGGTTTGAAAATCAATTAATATTAATATATTATACTCAATCACTCATGAAGTTTGAGTTTGCACACTCCTTCATAAGGAGTTAGTTGTTTCTACAAACAATTCTCTAGTATTTTGTAAATACCCAAGAACACTCTAAACAACCATTTAATGATCTTAATTCGGAGTTGATATTTTCTTTATGTATCAAATACATAAGAAAATTAGGATATTATAAACATTTATGATAATTCATATTGTCAATACATAAAGAATCCATCTTAAAAGTTCTATATTAAACATTTTAATATGGTGTCTTTGAATATTGTTTGGGACATTCCCAACATCATTTATACTTATTATAAACGATATAATTTACAAATCCAATATCGAGTATTAAACAACCAAGTTATTACCGATTTTAATATAAATACACAGTTAACAATCAACAGTATATTGTTTATTTATAGTCTAGAAATATCTATATACCTAGTGGTTCTTTCTTATGGGCACATGTTTTCTCTGCATTTAGGTTGAAATTCAAACTATTCAATATTTCTCATTAAAATATTTATTCAACTCCGATGCTTATAAAATAATTTGTATCATTTTCTTGGATCATATCTAAAAATCCACAAACTTAATATCACTCTCATTGACTTCGAGACACTTTGGTTGTTACGTGCAAACAGTCTAGTCTAACTCATTATTTAAAAATTTCAGTTTCAACACATATGTACCAAAACATAAAGTCATATCAAGCAATAATTTTGTGAGTAAATTTCAGATTAACTTGAGCAAGTTGAATGATAACTCTATTATATTGATCTCGATAATTAAAATTTACAAAGTTATTCTTATCAACATTACTTATTAAATTCCAACTGCATCTGTTAAAGACATAATCACAACCGATATATCATATCCCTTCGAGTAACTACAAAGTGCATTAGTCTCAACAAATTCTCAATACTGAGTCTCGATACATCTTGACTCGAAATATTTAAAGTAGTATATTTACTTTATTGTGATAAATCCCTCCTAGCTGCAACGTATTGTAACTACTATCACAAAACATAACATTTATGGATTTTCTATTAAATATACTTTTATGTAAACTAATTATTCAACATAAAATATTATATCAAGTATATAACAGAAAGAAAACACCTTTTATTTTTAATAAGATTAGTTATTGAGTTAGATATATGTAACAAATTATATATTTCCCATAGGACATAACATAATTCTATCATATATGACGTGATGTATAATATCGATTTGAGTCAAAAACTCTTCTTTTTATAGACTTACCTCATTATATATAGATTCATACATACATAGACGCACACACATACACACACACACACACACATTGATGTGTATTATATTTTTCTACTGCGATCTTTGACTCTATGTTCATTTATATTGATGTTATATATTGTTCTATCTTGGTAGGCTCACGTATTTATTACTTTGTGCTTATATCAGATACATGTATTGTTGATATATTATGAGGTAAGAATACGTATCGGTTTAGCCCAAGAAAATATTTATATGTGGTCGCTTCTAACAAGCCTCATTTTTTGTATTACCATACAATATTCTTTAGTAATACTCTTTGCTAGTATGGGTATATAGGGCATTATAGTATAAATAAGCCCTTACTATCTCAGTCGACAAAAGGCACCAAAAATGTAACACCCTTAATTTTTAATAATATCGTTTAGAAAATTTAATTAGATAAATTAGATAGAATAATGTAAGAATTAATGATAAGGAGATTGAGATTTGAATATACGATAAGAAGGCCGTGCTTAATAAATTAAATGGGCTTAAGAATGGTTTGTGAACTAATTAAATTACACAAGGACATAATAGGAAATAGCCGCACCCTATTACCATAACCCTTATATATTCTCGTTCCTTATATCATTACGTTCATTTTCTCATTTTTATAAAACATAAAACGTAAAACATAAAAGGGGAGCCGGCCATTTCTATAAAAGAAGAGAAATTCAAATTAAGCTAAGGATCGGAGCTAGGGGAAATCTATCTTCAACAAATCTCAGATACCCTATCATAATCAAGGTGAATAATAATTTATATCATCTCTATTTTGTGTTTATAATCAATCTTTTTCAGATTTAAGATTAAATCCATTTTAATGATAATTTGGATGATGATATACTTAGATTATAACTTGTTAGATTTAAACAAGATTGTTTAAATATGATTTTACATGATTTTAAAGGTAAAATGGATTAAAATTGATTTCAAATGCCATGAGAAAATTTTACGTTATGTAAAATGTGATTTTGGTATTGCATTTTAATTTTCATATTTTTCCAAATTGTTGAGAATTTGTTATGAATTTTCAAAGGAAAATATGGTTAATTGGGTTTATAATTTATTTCAGAAATTTATTGAGAATTCGGGTCTAAAATTTAGATATGTTGGATAACATATTAAAGGTGAATTTTTGTAATTTTTGGGGATTTTTCCTAAGTGATTTACTATTAGAATTAAATTATTTAGAAAGGAGGACCTAAATGATTTAATTGCTTTGCTTAATAGAAGGGCTTTTTTTTAAAATTAATCTTGGTTTAGACATGAAAATATGCAACAATTATTTTTGTAACTAATTTGAAAAGTTGAGGAAACCAATCACATGTTTACAAGTAGGCAGGTTAGTTAGAAAGTATATGCTTTAATGGGCATTAATCCGCTTTTACCCAGAAAAGTGGGTTCTGCCTCTATTAAAAGCACCATTCAACTCATAGCTTCCGCCTTCAATCAAGTCGAAACCCCACAAAGCCGAAACCAATACGCAAGGCATCAACATGGGTACATAGTGGATTGGAGGAAGTTGGAAGGCATGGTGTCGAAACCTAGCTTTCGATGGGAATAAAATCTTTTCTTTGCTTTTAAATGTTAGCATCTGCCTTTGTTTTACTAAAGCTTTCAAAAGAGTCGAAACATATGCTATTGAAAGGGATTTTCTAAATAGCTTTCGGAGAAGATTGCCATCTTTCATTTTTAAGAATAAGCTTTCGAATGAGTTCCTTGTTTGTAAAACATTGCTTTCGAAAATGGTGGTTCCGATCTAGACGAAGCCCCGCTGCTGTTCTTTTTTCTTTCAAGTGTATTGAAGTCATCAATGCTTTCGAAGGGTAGCTTTTGTTTTTAAAGATGTACTATGCCACTTCCTAAATGCTTTCGAAAGGGTTTAAGGGTTTCGAAGGCAATGGCTTCGAAAGGGGGTGTCGATGCTAACCTTCATATTTTACTTAAATATTTTGAAGTTCTGAAAGGATGGTGCTAACACCATCAAACTTTCCCCAAAAAATTTTACATGAAGATTTAGGGTTTCGAAAGAGAGGCTTTCGTACATATTCACTTTGATTCAAAAGATGTTTTTAAAGAAAAACCCAATGGTATCGAAAGAGTCACTTTCATTGGTTTCGAAGCTATGTTTCTAAGGATTATTAAGTAATGCTTTGGTACTTTCAAAAGGTGCATTTTGTTTTCGAAAGAGATGATTTAAAGAGCTTTGAAAGGTATATATATTTTGTTTTTTGAAAAGAAGTTTTCTATGCTTTCGAAGGAGGTTATCCGAGGGTCTCGAAAGTAATATTTTAAGGTTTCGAAAGCCTAAGTTTTCAAAAAAAAATAACCCCATCTCATTTTAATGGAAAACCATGGCATAAATAAAGATTTCTGAAATGATTGTTAGTATGGAGTTTTTGAAGAAGTTTTCCTTGATTAATAGGTTAAAGAGATTAACCAAGTTATTATGTTTACTTCTTCATATATGCATATATATATATATATATATATATATATATATATATATATTCACATTGTAATGGACCCATAACTGCATTATGGGGAAGGACAGAATAACCAACAAGGTTGACCCAGCAGTGAGTATAAACTAAGTTAATTCCTGAATGAAAAGATTGCATCCAGGAGGTTAGGAAGACCAGAATATATGATACTAAAATATTGATTAAATAAGTCATCAGGGAGATAAGTTTATAGCAAACCCTTGAAAACTAGGTATAATAGAAGTTATCAAGGATACGGGTTCAACTATTATTAGAAAGGGTTATTGGCAAGGGCTAATAGGTTCCTAGTCAACCCATGAAAACCATATCCAGATTAAGTTATTAACAGATGTCAACAGGTTCCTAGTCAACCTATGAGAACTAGGATAAGAGGGAAGTTATTGGAGTTACTAATAAGTTTAGGGAAAACCCATGAAACAATGATTTATTGGCATGAGCCAATAAGTTATTAGTGATCCCATGAAAACTATGAAACAGGACAGAGAGTTCATAAGTATTAAACATGATATTAGTCGGCTCATGAAAACTAATAGGTTAATAGTGATCCTAGAAACTATAACTGAGATAGATAGTCAAAATGAATGGGGATGGGTAATCCAGGATTGATTTACTTGTTTGCATATCATCATATTATGTTGAACTACTATGTTTTAACCATTGTGGATGCAGGAGCACAATATGTGGTATTATAAAGATTTTAGGAAACTAGTGAGGAGAAAACCCGTTCGGCTAAGGAACGTGGTCTCATTAGATATCTAAATGATTTGAGATGGTAGATTATTATTCATACCAAGCTTTATGTTTGACTTGAAGGTTATGTTGTTGGAAACGCGGATTACAGATCTTAAGGATGGATTAACACTAGAGGGGGTGAATAGTGTTTAATGAATTTTTTGAAAATTTTAAAATCTTTTGAAATTAAACACAGATAGATGCAATTCACAAACACAGAAACAATCACAGAATCAGAAATAGATGAAAATAGTAAATAAAAGTAGTAAAGGAAAGAACATACCAGAATTTTATACTGGTTTGGAATTATCCTACATCCAGTCCCACACAATTTCTTGTGCGGATTTTCTTTCAAATATAGTGTCGATATTACAACCTTGATTTCAAGGTCACGAGATATGCCCTCCTATCTCCGAGTCCAGGGCAAACTCTCTTGATTTATCCAAGCTGCAAGATCACCTAATTGATTTATGGGCTACAATCACACCCAATTGATTTACAGGCCAGAGTCACACCGTTTCCAATATCATTTTAATAGACAGAGAGCCTCGATTTACTTCTTTGATTACAAATGATCCTATAACTTTGAGTAGCACTGAGATCTTTAAGAGAGAGTGACAGAGAATGAAATTATAGATGATCGAGTTTGATTCACTTAGAATTTTGGCAAAGTTTGTCATGGCATTTGAAATATAAAACAATATTTGAGTGGAGAAGAAGGAGTGAAGAAATAAAGAAAAACTAACTTAAAATTCATTGAAAACAATTGGTATTTATAGAATAACAATAGTCATGTCCATTTGTGAAAGGTTATGACGAATAGACACTTCTTTTGAAATTTGAAATTTGAATTCCTAAGGTCACCATGTCAACATGGGGGGATGGCGTATGCAGACATGTGTAACAACCCGCATATTTACCGATTTTATATTTAAATATTTTATTTAAATATTTTATCGTTAGTCGGATTTTAGTCCGAAAAGCTACTTTTTGCATACGGTCGAATTAGGACTCGAGACCACTCCCATTGAGTTTAAAATGCCGTTTGCGACCTTTTTGAGTATAAGCTTCGATATGTTTGGAGAAAGTTGATTTTTTGCTACTTTTCACTTTGGGTTTGGTTTTGGGCTCAGCCCTATGTTAACTTATACTCCAAAACTGAACCACTCTCCCCATTCTCCCTCACTTCTTTCTCTTTTCAGTTTTCTTAGCATTAATGGTGGGAGAGATTGGAAATTAAAACTCCAAAACCCTAGTTTCTCTTGCAAATCAAATTCCTAGCTCCAAACTCAAGAAGAACCCATTGGTAAGCTTCTCTCCTTCTTCTCCAACTTATTCTCTTACCAATTTCAGAAATTCCTAAACCTAATTTCGGGAATGTTCTTGTTTTGAGCTTAGATTCAAGCTCAATTGGGTTGTGTTGAAGAGAGGTTGATTCTCCATTTGCTTTCAAGCTTCTTCTTGTTCGATTTTGTGAAAAGGTGAGATTTTTAATCTCACATCTAAGTCTATGAATTATCTTCGAATGTTAGGTATGAATTCCTAACACTTATTCGTGTGCATTTGCTTTTGGATTGGATTGAATTGGTGTATATTCCAATTTTTAGTGTTTTGAGTTCAATTCGTTAAAAATCCTAACTTTGATGTTTGAACATGTTTTTGGTAATGCATCGAGGAGCATATAGGGCCGGGTAGTCGATTGGCATAATCCCTTAGCGCCGTTGCTCGAGAAAAATGCAATTTGGTCAAGATTGAACCTCATTTGTTATAGGCAGGGAAGAGGCTGGAAACAGGTTCGGCCGACCGACCCCTCTGGTCCGGTCGACCGACCTGCTTCCAAGTGCATAAGCACTTTCTGTTTTAAGGTTCGGTCGACCGAGTACAGGGTTCGGTCGACCGACCTGCTGTCCCGAGAGGTTTCCAACCTTTGGTTCGGTCGACCGACTCAGGGAGTCCGGCCGACCGACCTGATGATTTTTGCCTGCTTTGCCTTGTTGCTTAAATTTCCAGCTTAAATTTCCAACTTAAATCGATTCGTGTTGTTTTCTATTTATTGTTATCAATTATTATGACTTTGATGACTCCTTTTTAGGGATTTTCTTGAGTATCCATTTTGATGGATTCTTTATCGATTTCGTTGGATTTTTATTCACATCTTCGTATGTGAATTTTAGTGATTGATTGTTTCTACAATCTTCTTTGTGTTTTGTCACTTTAAAGAAATATAAAGGTTTTCTATACTAGTAGTAAATATCAAAACTCTTTCCTCAAACGATTTCAATACTATTTTAATACCAAATTTGTTTATAAAACCGTTTTCCAATCTATTAGTATATACAAACCTTTACCTCACTCGTATGAGAAATCTAATTAAACGACTTAGTAAAACAAGTAGTATGAAACGCTTGCGTTCACTTTGTTGGTTAATTCTTGGACTTGTTCGATTGAAACTCTTGTGACAATTTTCTAGTGGAGATCTACAATTTGTTCGTAAATATTTAAGTTAAGCTAGTGGTTATGGGACATGATGCTAAGCTCATATATTTACTAGCTTACTGTAATCGACACTTCTCGATGATCATGATGATCATTTTTGTGATTTAGACTAGCAGTTGTGCGATGTCTCTTTGTCTGCTTTGTGGAGTTTCGACTCAAATTTGGTGGGGTAGCAACCCACGGTCTTCGGACCATTCGTGTGTCAGGTCTTCGGACCATTCGTGTGTCAAATTAATGGCTAGCTACCATGAGATAGCTTCTCGTTCATGTGTTACAGCTGTTGGTGAGTTTTCATGCTCCCGTTCATGTGATAGGCCTTCCCCCCTTATTTTGTGTAATTTCTGGATTTCGTGTGTCGAATTCTGGAATTTTCTTCTTCACCTATTTTTGTGATTTCTATTGATATGATTTATCAATTCTTGTGCATAGGTGAATTCGTGTGTCATTGACTGGATTTCTTGTGTTGATTTCTGGAATTTATGTTTCACTAACTTTGTGATTTCTATTGATATGATTTATCAATTCTTGTGCATAGGTGAATTTGTGTGTCATTAACTTGTTGTGAATACAAGTTTTGGGTATGATACCCTTTTTGGATCTTTGAGAAGATTCTCTGATATTGATTAATCGTTTGTTGATTATCATTTACATACTTGTAGTAGTATGCCGTTATGGATATTATACGTCTATGCCATATCTTATATGTCATTTATTGTGGCTTGGTGAATGAAAATTAGGAGTATGACATTCCTTTTTATCTTGAGTAGATTATCGTGATATTGATTAATCTCTTGTTGATTTTCAATTACTTATATATATCACAGCTTGGCATTGTGGTTATTATGTGTTTAGTCATATCTCCTATTCTATATCATGTTATCTGATATTTATAGTTAGACTGATCCGTTTATTATTTTCTTATAAATAATACTTGGGTCAGACCGAGATGCTGCAGGTGCTTCGACTTGACTTCTCTCCGGGGATCCATTTCTCTGACCTTTTGCTTACTACTTAGATTAGTAGTTTTTGTTGTATACATTTGCGATACAGACTCCATAATGTATACTTATTCTTTTGTGTAGTTCATGTAACTATTCTTTTGTGATATTGTGGATCTTTTTAGACCACTACTCTGATGAACACTTTCATGTGTTATATTCATATCTATTTCCGCCTTTGTGATATGAATTATCTGTGACTGATTTATGTTATGTTTACTTCTATATTTGTTTCCGAAGATATTATAGCCACTGTGTAGTAGCTTTGAGATTGTGTCGGCATGTCGGATTTCCACTTGAGAAGAATTGCATGCTATACTATCTGACATATCGATGCTCGCACAAAGCAATTACACGGATGGTCGCTCCTCAACAGCCTTATTCTCCGTGCTAGTTGACAGCATTCACCGTAATGTTCTTGGCTAGCGTGGGTATAGAGGTGGGGCGCCACAACATGCCTCTTTGAATTTTCAAAATTAGTTTTGCTTTAAAATTATTTTTATTCTAAAACTTGTCAAAATAATTTCTAAACTTTATAAACCATTTTGAATATAATTTAAACTTATAAAAGAGATTTAAAAAGCAATCTTAAAAATATATAATCTATAATATAAAAGTAATATTAAAAACTAAGTATAGAATATATTTTTGAGACTTAAAGCTTATAATATTAAAACCAGGAGATAGTATAAAACAAGAGATGATTTTGAAATCAAAATATAAAAGATGATAAAAATAGTTTAAGGCTAAAATATTTAAACCGAGAGAGGTGACTTTTAAAATGTTTTTGAAAAACATTTAAAATAAATCATTTTGAAAATTTCGTGGATTCCATTCCACTAGAGAAGGTCGTGGGCTCCATCCCACTAAAGAGGTCGTGGGTTCCATCCCACTATTAATACGAGAAGGTTGATTCCATTCCACAATTAAAATCAAAATTGTGACGTTGCGACTTTTTGACGCTCGAAAACCGACATCAATACGTCCACTGTATCAACTGCCGAGCAATCGAAGGCCGAAAAACCGTACCGTTAGGGTTAAAGAAGAGGTAGAAGATAGAAGAAGAGAGAAAAAGATAGAACATAACAGAAATAACAGAACAATATCAGAATCTCACAATCGCAGCGGAACAACATATAATAGATAAATGAATAATCTTTAAACAAAGAACTATATCAGTTATTACATCACATCACATTACATTACATCATCAGAGTGTACAACAACAAACAACAACAAACAACGGAAAAGAAATACTATATACTAGTGAATACGCCATGCCATCCAGCTTGCCTTCAGATTTCTCCAGCAACTCCCGAAGTCCAGAATATCCTGATAACCTAACTCTAGACTGACCGTGTGGAAATTGGTGGGCACCCATAGTTTAGGAAGGAAACAATAAACTCCAGGTCAGTCACGGGATTGGTGTGAGAACTAAAACAGTTATTTTCACAAAGAAAATCAAAAGAATTTCGCTATACTTTTGAAAAATGAAACTACCATAAGGACTCCTGCCACACACACAATGCAAACGCAGAATTGGAGGAGATTTCTCCTTATGATAGTCAAATATGCTTACTACGCAGAATCCTTTGATTTTTATCATTTTTAGTGCATACTGTAGAAAATATTTCGAAAGTAAAGATATAAATCTTAGCTAACATACGACCATTATCGTATGCCTACTATAGCTACCATGTTCAATAGCAGGTTACCACCACATTCCATGGCAGGTTATACAACTAAAACCGTACAAGGTTCGTATTGTTTCTTTGGATTTCCAACAAATGGTTAGGCAAAGGAACTTCCTGCACCGAAATGGGTACGCCTCTGGAAAGACACCCCGAGAACCTAACCGGATCTCTGCTGACACAAGGCCGAGTTACCACACACTTCTGGTTGTAATGAAGCTGTAACTTGATAACTCCACACAAAACGTATGCCATCCCCCGGTCGTTACCGACCTTTATCCGAGGATCCTCAATACCAACAACCACAAAGTAATAAATTTGCAGCAACCACAAAGGTTAGATATCTGGGCTCCATACCATGATACAACCTCTATCCAGAAGAAAATGGACATAACTTAGGGGCGCGACCCCTAAAAAACCTTGCCGCAACATTCCTGTTTCGAACATTTCCGGGTTGTGAGGCTCGACGAAGTCTCGTTCACAAAGCTACGCTTTATACAAAAGCTGTGCTTTAATTCAACAAATGCTCAACAACACTTTATATGCCACATTACCAATTTGGGAATGTATCACTAGTAACCATCAACTACATAACCTCTAAGGGTGTTAAGCTAAGAGAATAAATTATCCGCCACCAACGGAAATATATTTGATAGAAACCAGCTTTACATCTCAAACTGTAACGTCAGACACACATCCATACAAGTCCGTTCCGGGATCGAACGGAACCGAAGGCACTTACAAAGAAGTCCTTGCAATACGGATATTCACTAATCACGACCGGACTTCCCATCACAAAGGGTAATAAATTTCTATATCGGAGATCAGCCGATGCAGAAACATTCGACGGTAATCCTTCCGTTTTCACAAATATCCGGTCTTCAACACAGGTCTTCAAATGCAATTCATAACGACGTATCACATATTCGGAATGGGTTATACGACCCCAAGGTCCTTTCCTGGCTAACCCGAATAGTGAACGCTTATTTAAAAATAAGTGGGCATTCAAATTCAAGCAAATCGCAACAAATACCTATTTAAAGGTAAATGTTGATAGTCGGTTATTTAACTATCAATAGAGATGCGCAACATCATCAGATTCCAAATAATTTTCCAAATAATTTATTTTCCCTAAAATATCTTTACAAGATATATAATTTTCCACACTTAACCATTTGAAACAAATTTCAAATATTCACGTTTCAATTTATCTTTAAAAGATAAAATTTCAAACCTTTCATTTCATATTGGAAAACATTTCTATACTTATTTACTAATAAGTATTTTACAAATCTATTTATTTTCATCACTTGGAAAATATTTGATATACTTAAATCAAAATTAAGTATATATTTCATTCTTTAAGAAAAACATTCCTTTAAACACATTAATTTGAGCCAAAACGAATGTTGCGTAAAACATCGTTACGACGGCCCAAAACCACTAGTATAGGGATTCGAAATTAAAATAGATATATAAATCCCAATACTATACAAAATATTTCCTTTCGGAAATCATTTACTATAACAACAGTGTTATAGTCCATCATTTCCTTCTATTTCTCGAAAACGTCTATTTCAACAATGAATGTTGAAATCTATGTTTTCGATACTTAACGTATTTTAAAACATCTTTAAATCATTTCAATTCTATTTAAAATATCACTTCCCCAAACCATATCCATTTTATTTAATAATATATTCACTGTCCAAAATCGTGAATATACTTCACTAACCAAATTCAATATTTGCTACACATTTTATTTCAAGGATAATTCGCTATCCGAAATCGCGAATATTTCTCCTTTAATAACCTTCTATATTAAATTTATCGAATTCTATTGATTTCGGATTTATAAACAATGTTTATAAATTCCATTTCTATTTATAAAAACTTAAATTACAAAATCCCCTTTTTAAATCAATTCAATTTATAACTCAACTTTATACCCAAAATCCGATTTATAAGTTAATTATTTATAAATCTTTTATTTTACAAAATCTATTCATTTCATAACTTCACAATTTATAAATCTATAAATTTTATTCACTTATGAAATCCATTTATACTTCATTTTAACACTTATAAAAACTCGTTTTATAATTCCTATATTTTTAATTTATAACTCAATATTATAAATCTTTTATATAAATCGTTCATAATAATTCAAAAATCTTAATTTAAACCATTTTATAAATTAATTTACTATTTATTTCTAAAATCTTTTTCAGTTATATTTCTCAAAAATCATAACTTTTATAACATTAAATTTATAACGTTAATTTATTTAAAATGAATCAATTCAAAATTTTAATAAAACATATACTTTCAAAAATCACTTTAAAAATTCTTTTTAAAATCAAAATCATTATTTTAAAACTTCAAAAATAAATCAAATGATGCAACAGCACCAAATAGTCAATCACGACATCCAAATATCATATATCGATATGATAAGCAACAAACATCACAATATCTGTAAATAAATCAATATAGTTGAGGAATCCAGTTGGATCCCTCCAACCTGTTTCCCCGCATCCAAAGATGTTAACACAATACCAATTCTGTTTCAGTACGGAATTATCGCGGTATATGGGATTTATAAATTATTATCCGCTTAATAGGCAGCGCAATAGGGTCTCATCCGCTATATAATGCGGGAAAATCAACTCCAAGTACATATATAATACCAATTCCAATCAAGATGGAACTATCGCGGTATATGTTTTTAATAAATAACCTCTGCTTAATAACGGCGTATAATGACTATTTCAACAATCAACAGATAATAATTTATCATTCAGGCATACAATCAAAAAATTTAAATCTAACTATTTAAAATTTAAATCGAAACTATTCGATTGAGTGAGAAGTTCTCACCTTGATTTCAATCCAGTTTCAGCGTTTTATTTCGAATAAAATTAAACGGACGTTTAATTTTATCCGAAATTTTCACTAGCTCCAAACGACTCCAAACCAGCTCCATTGCATAGTGCTCATCGATACGATTCCAATGCAAAAAGTTTCGTCCGAAACGGACCTCGTATGGAAGAGTTACAACATTTTAAAGTTTACACATTTATAAATATAATTAATTTACACTTTCTTTTTTTCAATTTTAAACCTTCTGCAAACCTGGGTCGTTAGATTTCATTCAACAAAATCAAGCCCATGTACACGTTCTTCTCCCACGCGTGTTCCTCTCCAGGTTCGAACGAACCCATGCCGCCCCATTTGCCCTAATGACGCGATCACCATCTTTGACTTCTACCCCGATCAGCTAGTGCAATTTCGAAGCTCTCGCCTCATTCCACCACCGCCCAGAAGAGCATCAAGCTCGGTCGGCCCCAGCTCCACCAAATCGCGTGCGAACAGCCGGCCATTCGAGCCAAATTGCCGTTGATCGACTCCACCTCAAACGATCTCCACCGTTGGATGTGGAGATCTCGGAGTGCTCTAGAGTTTTGTAGTTGAACATTACTTGAATTGATTTGTGAATTGCAAGAAAATTGAGGGAGAAACGATGGAGATTCTTGGCCGTTCAAAACAAAAGTGGCGGCTCTGAAGTTCAACCCTAGGGTTTGAGCTAATGAAAGGCTAAGGCTCCTTTTATAGAAATTTTACCCAAAAACACTATTCATTTCCAATCTTTCCGAACTCCAAATCTTGCACGGTGACTGGCGTTTCTAGGGTTTATCCCGCGTTCCGGACACAATGGAATATGTTTCGAAAGCTAATTCGATCATCTGTGCGAGTTACGGCAATAAACGATCGATTTTAAATTAAATCGGTTAATCAAATTTCTGTGCGTTTTAGCTTACCCCGGACAAACGGTAAATCCGATTGACACAAGATTTGAAACCATACAATAATATCACATTACGTATTCGATGAAACTGGTTTCGTCGAAATCCGAGACTGTTTGAAAAATGGCTATTTTTCAGTCGATAATTAAATATTAAAATATTCAATTTTCACAAATTAACTTTTAATTCAATTTTAAAAGTTCTATAACATCGTTCTAACTTCAACATGACTAAATAAAATTTTACAAATCATTTTCAATCACATTTAACTCGATTTCCAATTATTTCTGTATTTTCAAATATTAAATTATCGATTTAATTATCCAATTAAATCCAATTATTCGAAATAAAATTTATTCGACTTATAAATTTTGCTTATAATATTTAAAATCAATTAAATATTCAAATTTTAATTAACAAAAATTTTGGGTCGTAACAAAAATAAAGATTTTAGTGCTATTATGAAGTTTTAACATAAATATAGACTATATTACTTATCTTGATATCTTGAACTCTTGAACTCTTTAAATCTTGAAATCCTGAATTCTTGATACTCTCGAGTCTTCAGTCTTGGTTACTTCAATCTTGAATTCGTCATTCTTGAATCTCTATACTTAGTCTTGAATCTTTGTACTGTACAATCTTCATTCTTCAGTACCTGCATATATATCATGCATATACATATATATCTAGACTAGAATATTAGCATTTATATTTTATAACAAGTCCTAAGGTTATTGTCATCAAAACCATCTCTCAGGAACTAACAATCTCCCCCTTTTTGACGATGACAACCTATGTTTATAAAATATACTCCACAAAACTCTTATTCTACTCTAACTCCCCCTTACTCCAACAACTCCCCCTTAAACTACTAACTTCCCCTTAATCTAAGCCTATCTAACCTATTTTATAATTCTCCCTCTTTGTCATCAACAAAAACTATTCCTAAATTTCATAACTTCTCCTTAAACTATAGCATTATATAGGATAATAATATAGTATAGTTGAATATAAACGAGATAGATAATAATATAGTACGGTAAATTGAGAGATATAAAAATTTCAAACATAATCAATCAATATATTTATTAAACCACACCATTTCAACCATATATTACATACCATGTTTGAATCATATATCAAAACAATTCAAAACACATCGAATAAAATCAAATCAAAGTAAATCAAACCATACAAGTTAATTCAAACATTTCTTGAAATTTCAATTCATGCTTCTTTACCGAAGATAGGATCTAACTTTATAGCACCCCATTCTTCATTATCCTTGTGCAGAGTTCCTTCTGGATTTGCTTCGTGTTCTTCTTTGTTGAGGGATGAAATCATCCATCGAATGACATCGAAGTGCCTTTCTTGTTCCTTTATCATCTGCATTGGTTAATTCTAAATGACGTTGATTGCGAAGGATAAAAGTAAGTATGTTCTTGAAAGATTTAAGAGTTTCTACAAGATTCTCACTTAGATTATGAATAGGAGAGGCCATTATTTGATAAAATATAAAGAAATTCAATAGAAAATAAGGAGAGTTTGAAAGTATGCATTTTTCTGGAAGAAACAGGTAATGCTTGCTTTATACTATATAAGTTTATGTATATGGGCCTATACGTAATATAAAGAAACAAAGAAAATTGCCAAAATCAACAGGGGCATGTCGACATCCCCCTACCTCTATGTCGACATGTAACGGCCAAAAAGCGGTTTTTGTTTTGAAATTGAAATTGACATAACTACCTTGTTTCTATTCATCTCAAACGACTTCCTAACCCTATAAATACCTATTTCTTTACATTATGCATAAGCCTATATATATAAACTTATATAACATAAAGCAAGCATTCCAGAGATATTTTAAAGCTAATGAACAGAAATAAATGATTTTCATTGTTAAATTTTAGTTAACATTACATAAACAATATATAATATTCTAACGACCCGTAAATTTTTGTCGTTTTATTTATTTAATTAACTGAATTTTGTGAAATTTTAAATAATAAAATTTTGAAATAAAAACTTAATATTTCAAATGCGTCTAGTTAAACATAACAACCAGTAAATTTTCATCCGGAAATACGAAAGTTTATTTCGTGTGTAATTTTATTTCAATTTAATCAGTAAGGAATTGATGAAAATAAAATATTTTTGAAACCTGAATATTTTTACATAGAAAAATTCTAAATCATCTTTTGACTGAGACGTCACTTTTTGTCTTTTCCAAATCCAGGCTTCTTTAGCTCCATCGATCTTATTTTTCTGCGTTTTTGCTGCATTTTCCGCTAGTAGAAAATTCGAATTTTTATAATTCAATCATACCATCGATATGTGTATATCGTTTTAATTGTCTCATCGTGCCGATCTCTGTGGTATATTCAATTCTGTGTTTTGAAGTCCGGTGCACAATAGAATATGTGAAACAGTTTAACGTATCGGTATCCGTTTGGGTCCTTTGTGTTTCCTGTGCCCATTGGCTTGTACAACGGTTAAAAATAAAATAAACGGGCACTTCTTTTAATATTCTCAGAATTATTTATTGACTGTGACTATTCGTATATGGTTGATATTTATGTCTGATTCATTGTCTCTGACCTTGTGCTGTGATTTGAACCGTTTAATTTCTATACTGATACTGGAGCTATCAATTTAAAGTGCCAGCAGTTGTTTTTTTTCTCTGAAGCCTCTGCCTCCTTCCTTTTGATCCATGCCTTCATATAACTGTTCTTTTCCACAAAACGTTCTTCCCCTCTTCCCTTCATCAAACCCAAACTCCATACGTCCTTTTCTCTTTCCCTCCACGGTTGTTCATTTCCAAACCCATAAAACCATTGATCGCTCGACCAGGCTTCGCCCACTTCAACCTTATCCATCACTCGCCTCCGCCTGAATGTCGACAACAACCCCGGCGAACAGCACAGACGCGAGCTCCCTGACCGCTCGGCCTCATCACTGCATCAACCATTCTCATCCTCTTCACTGTGAGGTAGATATATATACGTTATACATATATTATCATATGTATGTGTGTATATATATTTACGTGTTATGTATATTTTAGTTTGCTTTCAGAATTTAAGCTACAGACTTCTTTATGTTTGTCTGAGTTGGTTATCTTCATTTTCTTAGGGTATGTTTGGTATATAAGTTATATATTATAAAGTATTGTAAGTTTATACCTTTTATATATTTGGAGTGTGTACGGCAGAGTGAGTATATGTATCAAATTACAAGTTATATGAATCATTTTATACCAGCTAGAGCATCTCATATGTATATGTACAGTGAATTTTCATGGTAAGTTTACATATTTTATAAAGTATTTTATATATTACAATGATATAAATACAAACAGAGTATATTTATTTTGTTTTGGAAGTATATTGAGTTTATTTTCCGTTATCTAAATATATGTTGAACTATGTTACTGTCTATATTTTTGAACAATATGCATACACGTGAATATATAAGAAATTTTGAAAGTGAATTTTTATCTTCTATTTTGAGTGTAAAGTGCTATATTAGTACATAAATTGGTACATATGTATGGGTCGACTTGTATACCCTTTATGTTTCATGTTGGACAGTTGTATATATATGTTATATTGGGTCTGTTAGTCATATATATACACCTCATTAATGTCAGTATACAATTTTATATATAGTTGCCTGCGCCTACTTGAGTCTATATTTTATTAACCAATGATGTAAGTACATCTGTTTATTGTATATATTTATGTTTACAGTACCAAAGTTTTATATGAAGGATATGTTTATAACTTTATAGTGTCTGCATTTATATAGGGTTACTTACATGTTTGCCCATTAGCCTGTATGGTGTCTGCGGTTGTATTTATAATTATGCATGTGTATACACATATTTAAAGTACAAATGTTTTGTCTTGTTTTATAAATTTTGTTTACATTATGTAAGTATATTTTAATATGTATACGTTGTTTATATATGGGTCAGCATGCATTTGAATATATCTCAGTATATGTATATTGTCCAGTGGTTTCATGTATCGGTATATATTGGGTTTTAGTTCCAAACGTTGTTATATATATGCAGGAGGATATGTATATATATGTGTGTGTGTGTGTGTGTGTGTGTGTGTGTGTGTGTGTGTGCGCTTTAAAGATGCGTTATCGATTTCAGAATATATGTATATATATGGATTTTTCATATGTATTTTTAATTTAATAATGGTTTAAGAAGATAATATAATAAATTAGCATATAATTTATTTCAATCTATATCAAGCAGATTCTGATTTATTTCGTCTATTCCTTTAATCAGCTTATCCGTCAAATTCGTGTCAATCTAGCTTTACTTGAAAATTAGTGCTTGAATTCATAACTCATCCCATTCTCGTTCATCTGTTGCCTCGAAGGTGAGCAATCACTCACGATTAATGTTCTTTTATTTATTAAATTTGATTTCAATTGAAACGACAATTGAAATATGCTTCTGTTAGTTATTTACACCGTTATATATGTTATTACCTGTATCAGTTCACCTATGACATCTGACACCATTATCTGTTATTTATACAATGATAATCCAGTTTGGTTGATAAATGATTGATTGTTTGATGTTTACATTGGACGTTAAATTGTTAATGTTTAAAGTGATAAATAATATGCAATTGAATTTGATATGGGATAGTTAATAATTTAACATTGATATATGTGTTGAATTTGATTAGTTAAATTTGTATAATATGACCCCTTTAAATGTTTAAATTATTTGACACGTAGAAATATGGTAAATTACACCTTGAACCATTTAAATGTATGTTATTTAGATTGATATAGTATGAAATTGAATAATATATATCAAGCGAAGAACCGTAGAAATGTTAGTGTAATAATCTTTAATCTACATGAAATGATAGTGTAGATTCTAGGAATAATTATATTAATTTGCATAAAAAACAATGCGAATTAATACGGTTATTTCGGGATTATTTGAATTAATTATTGAATTGTTATTGATTGTTGTTATTGCTTGTTTATTTACTTTCACACCATCCAAGTTATCACACTGCAAGTTCCCTTTCTATGCTTTGATTTTTTTGAATTGAAATGGAATTGGGTTGAAATGATAAATACCCAAATAAAACTTTGACTTAGGATAGAGAATTAAATAAAAACCCGATTGGTCAATAATTTGATTTAAAAATAAGAATAAAGATTTTATTTGAATAAAATAATAAGGGTTTTAAATGAAGTTGGAATTTGAATTCTAGTGAAATTTAAATGTTAATATTTAATAATCTGAAACAAAATATTAACAAAGTAATTGATGAAAGAACGTTGTTTAATTTAAGAAATGATTGAATTAAGTTTTGAAATTATTTAATAATTAAGTGTGAAATTATATTTAATAAGATTGAATTATTTAATAATTAAATAAAATTGAATTCTTTAATAAGTGAAATTAAATTCCTTAACAAGTGAAATTGAGTTTCTTTAATAATTAAGTTTTGGAATTGTTTAAATTAAACAATTAAATAAGTGAAATTGAATTTCTTTAAAATGAAATAAAATGTGATTTATTGAAATTAATGTAAGACTTGTAATTTAAAGAATTTGATTTGACGAATTTAATTAAATTCAATTTGTAAGTTTTGATATAATGATGTTGAACTTAAGTAATTGATTTAACGAACTGGAAATTAAATAGAAATTGTTTTGAATGACAAATTTACTTAACGAATATTGAATGAAATCGATCAATCAATTTAAATTGATTTGAATGTTAAATCGAAAATGATTTTGAAATGAAACTTATATACGAACTTGAATCAATATTTCAATTGTTTTAAATAAAATTGAAATTGAATTATAAGATTTTGAAATAGTAATTTGGAAGTTTTGAAACGAAAAAATATGAAAATTGATATCGAAAGACAAACGGAATGTTGGTTTACTAATTCTAATTGAAATTGAAATTGATTTGGTTTTTGAAATTTATTAAACGACCAATTGGTGTAATAATTACGAAAGTTATTAAAGAAATCGGGATCGGTTATGGACATACTCTCTGTCTAAGCCGAAAATCACTTTAATAACTATACGCGGAGTGTGGTCCAGAATGAAGTGTTTGGAATGATGTACGTATAACGTCCTTTGAGTTACTTGTATTTCAATTGTTATTTCACTTGAGTTGGATTTATTGATATAAGAATGTTAATCCTGACTCGAGTGTTTTGTGTCTTGCTTTACTCTCAGGTCAGACTGAGTGTACCAGTATTCGAGACTCACCTTTGGAGTTGGAGCTTCGCTTGGAGATCTAGCTATCTATCCAGCTTTCAGATATTCAGTTTATTCCAGTGATGTATTCTGATATTGCATTTGACTATTGTATTCGAGACATCTGTTGTATCTTATTTAACTCTGATACGTATATAGTAGCTTCATGAACTACTATCTTTTGTTTTCGCTGCATTTATTACTCTGTGTCTGTGATATGTGATTATTTATTTACTGTATATGTTTAGTTTTTTCAAATTTAAATTAGCAATTCGGTATTTTGAATTATTCAAGTCCGACATGTGCGGATGCGAATGGTCCAAAATAGCGGGTCGTTACATTTGGTATCAGAGCTTTGGTAGCTCTAGGCAAAACTTAGCATATAGGGTAAATGTATTTACATAATCACTTTCATTCGAGTTTGAATCTCTTCCTTTTGACTCGATTCCTTTGAATTTTGGAACACTCCTTGTGGTTCCAAAATCCATTCATGTCCCTCACTATTCGTCTTCTTTTAATTCTGGAGTATCCCATAACTCCACTTCAAATGATCTTTATAATGGATTGGCGGTCTCGCTAACATTCATATGATTTGTAAAGGGGTGAAAATCTTTTACAATAGGCATTAATTTACCGAAGATTTCTGTGTCCTCGATTTACGATGCTATCTATCTCCTGCTATGCTTGAATTCTATCTTTTGCGATCGAATGTTGATTTACCTCGGAATTCTGCATCGATCTTATTCTTGAAGTCTCGATTGACCCGGTTAAGGTTTCCCATGATTTAGTAAACTTATCTATCTCCCTATTTTGTTATTTGGTTACCGTATATTTGTTTCAAACTTATCTTCGAATCAAAATTCTCTTTGATTTGAGCCCATCAAATTTGAATCTCTATACTTGCTTTGAAATCCGTCCTTGTATTGTCGAGCGAGGAGGTGTATTTGTAAATTAATATTAAATTATTATATATATATATATTGTGTTGTTTGAGTTGTTGATGTTGATTTGGGTTTTCAATCGGTTCGTCTGATCAACGCTATCGATAGGATTTCCAAAACACTTGAGTAGAGAAAACTGACACAATATCGTTTTCAAATTTGGTAAATAAAATAAAGTTTGTATGATTATATATATATATATATATATATATATATATATATAAGTATGAATTTTCTTTAACTAAACTGTTAATAAATTGATTGTTGGAATGATAATATGTGATTATCATTTATTGTTTTGTAAACCATTGACTATGGCAATATAAATAAATGAATTTATGAACTTGGGTATAATTTGATTGGAATCTGAAGTGAATTAGAATTTGAGAATTTAATTTTTAATAATTTTGAACTATGGTTTTAAAGTTTTCAAATGTATATTATTTAAAATATTTTCGAATAGAAATTGTTTCAAAAGAAAATTTTAAACGCTTAAATCAGTGCTCTTCTCTTTGTCGCTGGAAAATAATTTCGGTGATGGCGGCCGCATCATCGACATTCATTTTCGAGTTTCAAAGTGGAGAGTCTATTTTGCAGCCCTGCTTCACTTTTGTTTGAAAAAAATAAAATTTATTTAAATTTCTAAAGTATGACTTGATTATAATATATATATATATATATAAGTATCTGATTATAAATTTGATTTGATATATAATATATATATATTTATCTCTAAATTATTTGAATATAATCGAAAATTTAAATTCTTAATTTGCTTAAAAGATGATTTCAATTATTAAATGAAGCCAAAATTTTGAATAAACAATTTAAACCTAAGCTAATTGAATTAGAAAATTTTATTTGTGTAATACCCGATTTCATTCTAATACAACTTACCTAAATTATTCAGAAGTTGAATTTGTAATTGGATAATATGCAATATAAACTAATCTTATAAATAAATTTGAGTGTTTATAATAAATGTTATACACTTAATTTGATTATAAAATGATAATATAGATAAATAGAATAATAAGTTAAATGAATAATTGATGTGATTAATAAAATATAAATTCTGTTTTGTAAGTTAATAGTTGAAATTAAATCAACTTAATGAGATATCTTGAATTAATTGAATTTAGTTTTGAAAGAAACCTTTTGTATCTAACATCAATAAATGAAAAGTTAAATAAATGGAAACCTTGATTTTAAAAACCAATTGTTGAATATAAATTTATTTAAATTGAAATCTATATGGTTTGAACTAATTGTTTATTTTGCTTTCAACCAATTTTCTTTCTGGTTGTTTCTATTCTCCTACCTCCTTCCTTTTCGGGGACGAAAAGTTTTGAGTGGGGGAGAGTGTAACGACCCGTAAATTTTTGTCGTTTTATGTATTTAATTAATTGAATTTTGTGAAATTTTAAATATTAAAATTTTGAAATAAAAACTTCATATTTGAAATGCGTCTAGTTAAACATAACAACCGGTAAATTGAGTTACTTGTATTTCAGTTGTTATTTCACTTGAGTTGGATTTATTGATATAAGAATGTTAATTCTGACTCGAATGTTTTGTGTCTTGCTTTACGCTCGGGTCAGACTGAGTGTACCAGTATTCGAGACTCACCTTTGGAGTTGAAGCTTTGCTTGGAGATCCAGCTATCTATCCAGCTTTCAGATATTCAGTTGATTCCAGTGATGTATTCTGATATTGCATTTGACAATTGTATTCGAGACATCTGTTGTATCTTATTTAACTCTGATATGTATATAGTAGCTTCATGAACTACTATCTTTTGTTTCCGCTGCATTTATTACTCTGTGTCTTTGATCTGTGATTATTTATTTACTGTATATGTTCAGTTTTGCCAAATTTAAATTAACAATTCGGTATTTTGAATTATTCAAGTCCGACATGTGCGGATGCGAATGGTCCAAAATAGCGGGTCGTTACATTTGGTATGAGAGCTTTGGTAGCTCTAGGCAAAACTTAGCATATAGGGTAAATCTATCTACAGAATCACTTTCATTCGAGTTTGAATATGTTCCTTTTGACTCAATTCCTTTGAATTTTGGAACAGTCCTTGCGGTTCCAAAATCCATTCGTGTCCCTCACTATTCATCTTCTTTTAATTCTGGAGTATCCCATAACTCCACTTCGAATGATCTTTATAATGGATTGGTGGTCTCGCCAACATTCATATGATTTGTAAAGGGTTGAAACTCTTTTACAATAGGCATTGATTTACCGAAGATTTCCGTATCCTCGGTTTACGATGCTATCTATCTCCTGCTATGCTTGAATTCTATCTTTTGCGATTGAATGTTGGTTTACCTCGGAATTCTGCATCGATCTTATTCTTGAAGTCTCGGTTGACCCGGTTAAGGTTGCCCGTGATTTAGTAAACTTATCCATCTCCCTATTTTGTTATTTGATTATCGTATATTTGTTTCAAACTTTTCCAAAGTTTACATAGCTTATGTAAACTTTGATAGCTTCCGGGTCATTGTAGAGGAATTCTTTAATGGCTTTGGATAGCCTAATGGTGGATAGGTGCTTGAGGAAGCCATTTTTGAATTGAATAGAGAGCTTGAGAGTTTGAAAGAGAGTTTGAATTTTGAAATGAAAGGGAAAAGATAGAATAAGGTTAAAGAGATAAATAGATATTCAATAGTCATGTTCTCTGGTCAAGAGACACCTTTTCAGAGCCTTGGAGTAGGTGAAAAGGAAGAGGGAAATTCCAAGTTTTGAATTTCAAAATTCTGGTAGGGATGTCGACATAGGGGGTAGGGCCATGTCAACATGGGTCCTATAATACATGTGAATAATTTTTTATTTTGTTTAATATATATATATATATATCCTATAATCCGATTTATATTTTATCTGAAATAATATGAATATAATAACACTTCAATATTAATATTTTAATATTAAAAATATTATTAAAATAATACTATTTTGAAAATCAAAATTTTAAATTAAAATAGCAAGCAATTTTAAAACATGCAAAAAAATTCAAATATTCAAACATTCAAGCAAACAATTTCAAACAATATAATTTAAATGCGTACCTATTTTTAGATCCATATTTCCGAGATCATCAGATTCGTGCATAGATGTAAAGCACATATTTGAATTTTCTGTCTTCTGATCTTCATCACTAGAGGATAAGTCTGAATCGTTTAGTGTAGCAGTATACGCTCTCTTCCTTTTCTTTGAAAATTCATTACTTGGAGGAAATTTTTGCTTATCCGGATGTGGACGATCTCTTTTTAACGATCCTGGCTCATTACAATTGTAGCGTCTGACGTTGTTGAGAGTCTCATTATTATTTCCATAATTCTTGTGATTATTTCTCTTGTTGTTATTCATCTTTCTATATTTCAGAAACTTTCTAAAAAAAAATCATTAAGTCTATTTCTTCATCGTCGTCATTGTTTGAGTCTGAACCATCTGTTATTGCATTAAACATTATTGACTTCTTTTCTAAGGCCTTGTTTTCTCTTCTCCCTTGCATTTGTACTTTAAATGACATCAAATTCCCAATTAATTATTCAATTTTCAGTGTACTGATATCATTAGCCTCTTCAATTGCTAGAATCCTGATCCATTTCGGAGTGAATGAATTCAGAATTTTTCTAACTTGATCTTCTTCAGAATTTTTTTTCCTAATGCAATTAATGAGTGCACAATGTCTTGAAGCCAACTGTACATGTTTGAAATAGACTCATTTGGATTCATCTTGAATAATTGAAGCTGATTGGTCAAGATGGATATTTTGGTCTGTTTAACTTTGTTTGTTCCTTCATGAATAACTTGAAAAGTTATCTAGATCTCATATGCAAACTTACATATGGATACTCTATTAAACTCATTCCTATCAAGTGAACAGAATAAAATATTCATGGCTTTGAATTGTTTTGTGCAACAGTCTTTTGGTTGGCGGTCCACTATGCAAAATTTGTTAGTGGGTTCAATGTACCAGTTTGTGTGATATTCCAAGTGTCTAATCCTATTGATTGTAAATAGATTTTGATCCTACATGCTGAATATGCATAGTTACTGCCATTAAAAAGTGGTGGTATGGCAGTAGATTGACCTTCTACAAATGAACTAGTGATAGTGTTGACATTACCAGTATTGGCATCCAATTGAATTTTTTTATAAAATCAGATTATGAAAACTTAAAAACCAATGCTCCGATACCAAATGTTGGAAATGAGGATTACGGATCTTAAGGCTGGATTAACATTAGAGGAGGGGGTGAATAGTGTTTAATGGATTTTATGGTATTTTTGAAATCTTTTAAAATTAAACACAGACAGATGCAATTCACAAACACAAAGACAATCACAGAATCAGAAACATATGAAAATAGTAAATAAAAGCAGTAAAGGAAAGAACATACTAGAATTTTATACTGGTTCGGAGTTACCCTATGTCCAGTCCCACACAATTCCTTGTGTAGATTTCCTTTTAAATATAATGTCGATATTACAACCTTGATTTCAAGGCCACGAGATACACCCTCCTAACTCTGAGTACAGGGCAAACTCTCTTGATTTATCTAGGCTACAAGATCACCTAATTGATTTACGGGCTACAATCACACCCAATTGATTTACAGGATAGAGTCACACCGTTTCCAATATCACTTTGATAGATAGAGAGACTCGATTTACTTCTTTGATTACAAATGATCCTAGCACTGAGATCTTTGAGAGAGAGTGATAGAGAATGAAAGTAGAGATGATCGAGTTTGATTCACTTAGAATTTCGGCAGAATTTTGTTAAAGCATTTGAAATATAAGAGAACTTTTGAGTGGAGATGAAGGAGTAAAGAAATAAAGAAAAACTAACTTAAAATTCATTAAAAACAACTGGTATTTATAGAAGAACAATAGTCATGTCCATTCGTGAAAGGTTATGACGAATATACACTTCTTTTGAAATTTGTAATTTGAATTCCTATGGTCACCATGTCAACATGGGGGGATGGTGTATGTCAACATGCCTCTTTGAATTTTGAAAATTAGTTTTGCTTTAAAATGATTTTCATTCCAAAACTTGTCAAAACAATTTCTAAACTTTATAAACTATTTTGAATATAATTTAAAGTTATAAAAGAGATTTAAAAAGTAATCTTAAAAATATATAATCTATAGTACAAAAGTAATATTAAAAACTAAATATAGAATATATTTTTGAGATTTAAATCTTATAATATTAAAACCAGGAGATAGTATAAAAACAAGAGATAATTTTGAATCAAAATATAAAAGATGATAAAAATAGTTTAAGGCTAAAATATTTAAACCGAGAGATGACTTTTAAATAGTTTTTGAAAAATATTTAAAATACATCATTTTTAAAATTTCGTGGATTCCATTCCATAGAGAAGGTCGTGGTGGTTCCATCCCACTAAAGAGGCTGTGGGTTCCATCCCACTATTAAAGCTAAAAGATGGATTTCATTCCACAATTAAAATCAGAATAAAGATTTTAGTTCTATTATGAAGTTTTTACTTAAATCTAGACTCTATTACTTTTCTTAATATCTTGAACTCTTGAAATCTTGATACTCATGATTCTTCAGTCTTGGTTTCGTCAATCTTGAATTTGTCAGTCATGAATCTCTATACTTAATCTTGAATCTTTATACTGTACAGTCTTCATTCTTCAGTACATGTATATCCTGCGTATACATAAATACATACATACATACATACATATACATATATATATATATATATATATATATATATAGACAAGAAGATTAGTATTTATATTTTATAACAAGTCCTAAAGTTGTTGTCATCAAAACTATCATCTTAGGAACCAACATATGTTTTCCCTTTAAACTCTCGGGTACTCAATTGATTTTGAGTAGTTTGGGAGTTGAGTTTTTCATGTACCTCTTTAGATGAATAAGCTTCCGGAGACGTGTAAAAGGCATGAAAGCTATCTAGATTTCTCTTTTATTTTGATTCCGCTGTACTGTTGTTGTAAAGGCAAAGTTGTTTAATTGCCAATATATACTCTGATTATCCATGAGGGCATCTTCATATGTCACTCTTGGTGTATGTTTTAATAAATATATTTTTTCTGAACATGGTACTCATATTTGGATTATGTAATGAATTTGAAATATTTTGAATGGAATGAGAAAGTTTTTGTTGATTTTAATTCTTTTCCATATCCATGTGTTTCTGTTATATCAATGTATCCAAAATTATCGTATTTGTTCGCCGAGGATTAATAACTATGGATGACTGTAGCATCCATAGCCGTTATTTTTAGGCCTCCAAATGAGGATGTTAAAAAAAATAAAACCTCGGCCTCTATTAGATGAGTTAACAGGACCTTGTAATTTAATCTAGGAGAAAAGAGTTCTCCAAGTATGAAATTGATCATACTACATCTTGTAATTGACCGACAAGTATCATTGAAGGTAAAACATTTTAATTCATTTAATTAATTTATTAAATATATGGAAGTAACATTCGATGGCAATATTGTAATAAAAACAATTTTCTTTAGATATATTTATAATAGGAAAATAGGCCGAAGAACAAACTTAGGAACTTTTTTAGGCTGAAGAATAACAAGTTTATTTTTTTTGGCTAAAGGACGATGCTAATTATAACTAGTATTTTGTACAGTGCAAAACTGAATATAATGCTAGTTACAGCTAGCATTTTGTATAGTGTAAAAGTTGAATATAATGCTAAATATAACTAGCATTTACCCTTCAGCCTAAAAATAAAACTTCATGTTTTTCAGCATAATTTTTTTCAAAGTTTTTCCTTTTCCTTAATTCGCTCTATTTATAATTATACTAAATAAATTAAACACATGCACATACATATGTGTAATTTTAAATTCAATGTCAAATATCACAAATTTTTAGACTCAAAAATTTATATAGTTTTAAATAAATTTTTATTTAACATATATGTTGTAATAAATTAATAAAACTATATGTAGACACACACACTATAATATATATATATATATATATATATATATATATGCATGTATGGAAAAATCTATTGGAAAACAAAGTGGTGACATAATGATCTCAACCATTAGATTGCCAATGTGTGAACATAATGAGATCCAATAGTCCAGATCTATGATGTTTTATTTTATGTCTAAACAGTTGGTCCATATATATATATAATCAAATTATTTTGAATATAAAGAGATCCAACGATCTGAATCTATTGTGTCATCAATGGTTTTTTTTATTTTGCTCCATGATTTTGACTCCATGTGTGAACATAATGAGATGCAATGATCCGGATGTACTGTGTCATAATGGTGTTTTACTTTGTGTCCAAATAGCCGGTCCATATATATATATATATATACATATATATATATATGAAATCAAATTAATTTGAAATATTATTACTCTTGGATTTTTTTTTAAAATTAAGTCAAAATATGTTTTTGAGTTATATTTCATTTATGTAATAATAATATAGTATAACTATCACTTTACCAATCCTTCGTCAACCACCCTTCCAACCATATACGAACCATGCCGAACACCCTCCCTCAAACCTTGATCGAATGATCATTGAGGCATCGTCCAACAATTCCACCGCTATGCCACCGATTTCCTCCACTAATCCACCCAACGAACCTTTTCTAACAACTATCGTCCCCTTTCACCGCTGCCACCACTCGAAAGTCGTACTTATACGGATGTCCCCAGCACTGGAACCTTTACCAGCAAGGATCATTAAGGCATTTATGCTAACAACCAACCTTTGAACCAACATAATCGTTTTCATGAGATTTTCAAATTTCAAAAAATGAGGATATTGTTTCCAATGTGTGGCTTGGTGGCACTTGAGCAGAAGTTTGTCAAAATGCGGTACATTGCTATTGATGTCTTTACTTGGGCATATTATGCAATCAGGCCATGTTTTAAAAGAAGGTTGCCTTGTGTATGAACAGAACCAATTCATATTCTTCCACCCTTCCTATATCTAAACCTAGACAAATTAAACATCCATCCCACTAAAATCCTGATAACCACTTTCTACATGAGAAAACGGATTCCGACATCATGAATGCAAACCTTTTTTTATTTCATGAGGCCCAGATGAGTGTCTTTTTCACCATCATCTTAGAGATGTGAACTGAAGGAATCTAGTCCATTGCGCAGTGGTTGAAATGGGTAATTTTAAAAAAAAAATCCCTTCTTAGATCTTAGCGGCCTATAAAATCTAATATTTAATACTATATCCAAATTACTTGTTTGATAAAATATATTTTATTTGAATGTTTTTCTTTATTTAATTAATCTAATTAATTATATATATTTGAATATATGATAAAGAAGGGGTTGCAGCCAAGGATGAAGTAAGAAAAGCGAGTTAATTAGATGAGACCATAATGTTTCCTAGAGACAATAGAAAACTTTCTCATCTCTGTTTAATACTTCCCATTTCTAATTTTCAGTCAATTCTGAATTAAGCCAAACCCTTCTCTCTCCTATGTCTATGTATTAATAAACTAATCTACATTAATTAAGTATGATGTGTGAATGAGAATGAATATATCTAATATGTATATCTATAAATGGTATGGTGTGCTTGTGAAATATATCACATAGATGATATGAACATGGTCAAATATATACGTGTAGGATGAGATTTATATCTACCCTATATATAATTACATTTCTATATATGTTAATTACCACATTAAAACTATTTGATATAAAATATATATATGTGTATTATATTTTCTAAATTTATGTTTCATGAAATAATACGTATAATCTTATAAAATTAACGTATACAATTAAATGCATCATAATTTTCAAATTCAATTGAAAAACAAAATTATCTAACTTTTAACGGAAACATATATTAAATGCTAGATCTAGATCTAGGACATTAATTCATAATTGTAAAACATCTTAAATTTAACTAATAATATTATAATAAAGTACATAAAATAATATTAGATGAAATACATAACCAAAATGATTTTATAATTATAATCATACATACACATATACATATACACACGTGTACACACACACATACATACATACATATAATATTTTGAACTCAAAAGTTAAAAATTTAATTATCCTATTATAAAATATGAATATGTACTGTAAATAATATTTTGGCCATAAATATCATTTTTTTATATCCAAATTGCCAAAAGGATTCAGATCTAATATAAAATATAGTATTGATATAAAACTTGACATTAATCTATCACTGGATTTAAAACGACTAAAAATTAATAAATGGTCATTTAAAATCATTTATAATAACTTTTATAAATATAAAATTGTTATACAATATATTTGAATATTTTTGGCTAAATTAAAAAACATACAAAATTATGTTTTAATTTAAGATTATCATGCCTAATTAAAACAGAACATTAACTAAAAATAATAAATGCGGGAGTAATTCTATTTGAGTGAAAATGCAATAATTTTGTTAATTATTGCTTTGTGGCTTCTTTTAATAATTTTTAAAAGAAGTAAACTCTTTTTAATAAGTGATTAATGAAATAAAAAGGAGAAAATGTGATTAAAAATAAGTTTTGAGTGTAAATTGTAACAACCCATAAATTTTTAAACGATTTTAATAACGTATTTAATTGGATTTTTGATAAATTAATAATAATAATATTATGAAATAAAGTTTAATATTTGGATTACGTATAATTAAATATAGGAAATGGTAAATTTTCGATTAATTTTATGAAAGTTTATTTATTATGTAATTCTATTACATTCAAATCAGTTAAAATTTTTGGTAATAAAATGTTTTCCAAACCTGAATATTTCATATAGAAAAATTCTAAATCCTCTTCTGAGTGAAACGTTATCTTTCGTTTTTCAAAATTCGGATGCCTATTGATCCGTTTATCTTAATTCTGGCAAAATAGCAGCATTTTCGGTACAGATTATCGACTTTTGATCGGATAATCATACCATGATATCTGTATACCGTTTTGTTCATCTCGGCGTGCTAATCTCAATAGTCTATTTATTTCTGTATTTTGAGGTCCGATACGCGACGGAACCTATAAGCTGTTCATTGTAACAGTACCCTAAATTATGACTTTATTTCTCCCTCCTGTTTCAAAATTTGAAACGTACTGTCCAATCAAGTTATTAATTGCTTTAATTGTTTTCTGAATCAGTGTGTAGCTATTACTTTTTCTACCGTTAAAATTTCAATTGCTTAATAATTTTCCAATTCACAGATAGATTTTCCCATTCCTAGCCATTAATAATTTTGAAATCATCGTCCTTGCCTTTGGTTATTCCCTATTTTATATTAATAATTAATATTTATAGCCATTTCAGTATATAACTTTTACACGTTTTATACTCATTAAATTTCAACGGTCCATTACCTTTTCTTTTAAACTGTTCCATTTCTTTCCAGGCAACAGCTCATATTTCAATTCGCTTATAAATCAGTTTCCACTTTTACTCACCCGCTCACATTTTCTTCCATCTATCCTTTTAATAATTATATATAAATTATCACGTGTTTCCCTAATTCATTTGCTTCCGTTTGCATCTCCATTTCCTCCTCATACACTCGGCCTTCCACCCCATGCCGCTGCCAAATATCTTTCCACCACACGTGCGCCACTCCTCCTCCCTGCCTTCCATCCCTTTCCCCTCTCACTAGCCGTGAAGCCATCGGCTGCTTCCTCCTCAAACCGCGAGCAGCTCTTCTCTGTCAAATTCGAACAACCTTCACTTGCTTTCCTCCCCTTCCATTGACAGTGCAACCACCAGACCCAAATCCGAGTGCAGCCATCTTCCACCACGCCTACCCCAACCACCATCACCTTCGACTTCATAGCCACGTAGCTCTCTTTCCCACATGAGCAGCAGTAAGGCTGAGCCTCCACTTTATCCCCTCCTTTTGTTGATGTTCGAACCCTCTGCACAGCCGATGTCTTCAAGCTTTTGTTGGTATGTGAAGCCTTATCTGTTGAATATTTATGCTTAATATATGGTTAGTGTATTTTACCTAGATAACTATATAAAAGTAAAACTAGAAGATCTGTTTATACTGTGACTTATACATATATATATAAGCTATTTACACTGTGCAAGTTTAATAGTTATATTGATGTTACATTTTAGTAAATAAATGTTACGTATGTATGGGTTTATATGGGTTGGCTGCAAATCTAAATTGTTATGTACATAAGTTTATATATGTGTATTTGTATTTTATATAAATTTTATTTTAAACATCAATCTTTAGCCCGCGTGAAAAAAAATGGTATTCATGATGGTCTGTTGAGGTTTTATATAAGTTTATATGTATAAAAATTTTAAGCAAGTTGTATAAATTTGTTTCAAATAAATGTTAAGGACATAACAAGTATGTAAGTATTTTGTATGTTTAATAATACATGTATGTATTTATTCCAAGATATATAATTTATATATATGTTTGATTTTCTTTATGTGTCTTAATTTAAAAACTATGTTGTTTGAAAACCATATAAATATATGTATATATATATTTAATTTAATATATTTTAGATTTAGCATATGACTTCATATACAGTTATATATGGTATATATATATTTGAGCTCACTTATACCAATTATCAACATCAATCCAGTTCTGATTTTTAATTCGTCTCTTCCTAGTTATCAGCTTAATTGTCGAACCCGTGTCCATCGTGCTTCGCATTGTAGTTCGTGCCTGGATTTCGTAGCTCAACTTCATTGTCCATCTCTCTAACCTCGAAAGGTGAGCAATCACTCACGATTAACATTCTTTTATTTATTAAATTTGATTTCAATTGAAACGACAATTGAAATGTGTTGCTGTAGTTATTTAAATTGGTATATATGCTATTATCTGTAACTGTTCACCTGTGGGATATGACACCATATCCTGTTGTTTATATTATACTGTTATTGATGATATATGCCTGTTATATTATTATTATTATCTATTATCACTCTGCAAGTTCCCTGTAGTTTAGAATTCACTATGGGTTGAAATGATACATACCCGAACGGACTTTTGGATAAAAATAGTTTTAATAAAGACTGATTCTTAGAATATTATACGTATAAAAATGAAAATTTTATGTATAGACCTAATAATAATATTTAACCTAATTGAGATTGATTTAATACATATAATATGTTTAAGGATTCATTTAAATTTATATTTCAAATTAGATTTAGTAAAATTTTGAATAAGCTAGAGTTGAGAAGATAAAGTATAATTAATTGGAAATGGTATTTAATTAAGAATTTATTCAATTAAATCGATTTGAACCTATTGAATTCAGGATTTAAGATATGATTTTATAACTTGGTTTTGGTAAAAGGGATTAAATGGATATTTTAAGTTTAAATAAATTTAAGGAAATATTCTGTAAAATGAAATCTAAGGCTATTTAAATGATATTGAACTTGTTAAGTGGATATTTCCTGACTAAATAATAATGATGAAGCTAAATCAAGATCTATATGAAACTGTTATATTTAACTTTAAAATATTGAATATTAAAACTTTGAATATAACGAAAGTTTAAATGGTTATTGGGAGTTGAATTGAATTAATGTATTGTGCTTTGAATAAATGGGAATTTGAAACTTGAGTTGATTAGAATCAATTTGTGTAGTTGAGGAAATTTCAAATACTTTACTTTATAAATTATTTAATATATATATATATATACTATCTTGGAAAATAGATATATTTGAAAGGGAAATGATGTTTTGATTTTGAAGTATAAATAAAATTGAATGATCCAACTATTGATTCAGCTTTCGGCTCTTTTAGTTGATTCGTTCGGAGAGGTCATCTGTTCGTACTGGAGACTTCACTGTATTTGAGATATTCTGTTGTATTTTTATTTCCAACTCTGATATTTATATAGTAGCTTCATGAACTACTATTTATATATTCCGCTGCATTATTTTATATTACTTTGTGTCTGTGATGCTGTGGTTGATTTATTTACTGTATATGTTGAGTTTTGCCAAATTTTAATTAACAATTCGATATTTTGAATTATTCAAGTCGGACATGTATGGCTTTATTGTCGATTTGAATGGTCCAAAATAGCGGCCCGTTACAGTTGGTATCAGAGCTTTGGCTCTAGGCAAAATTTAGCATATATGGTAAATTTATTTACAGAATCACTTTCGTTCGAGTTGAATCTCTTCCATTTGACTCGATTTCCTTTGAACTTTGGAACGATCCCTATGGTTCAAAAATTCATTCTTGTCTCTCTCTATTTATATTCTTTTGATTCTAGAGTATCCAATGGCTCCACTGAATGATTTGTAAAGGGGGTGAAACTCCTTTATAATTGGCATTGATTCACTGGAGATTCATGTATCCCTTGGTTTAGATGCTACTATCTCTTGTTATTCCGAATTATATCTCTGGCGATCGAATGTCGAATTGCCTCAGAATTCTGCACCGATCTAATTTTGGAATCACGGTTGACCGGTAAAGGTCGCCCGCGATTTATAGAAGTATATCCATCTTCTATTTTGTAATTTAATTATCTCATCTTCGATCGAGTCTATCTTCGAATCAGGATTCTATTGATTGGAGTTCCTCTAAATTAAATCTATATCTTTGTTTTGAAATCCATTCTTGAATCATCCTTTGAAAATCGGGTTTTGTTGTATTTTAAAATTGTTTTATATACCGAAATTTTTATTTGGGTAACTATGATTTTATTCTATATATAAAAGAGAAAATGTTTTCGATAAGGATTATATACCTTTTAAAAAAAACGAGAATTTGAAGTTTTGAAAAGATTTGAAATTTAAAAAATATTATAAGAAAATTGATTTATATAAAATTGATTTATAACTGAAAGGTTTTGAATTTGAAATTCGAGAGATTGGACTCCGGTATTTTTGAAAATTGGTTTAAGATTTTGAAATATATAATAATAAGATTTGAAAGTATTTTCTGAATAAGAAATGTTTCAAATGACTTCAAATGAGTTCCAAGGATTTCGAAAAAAATTCAAAGAAGTTTTCAAGAAAATAGAAGTCCAGAACTCACTTATGACGCTGGAAAATAATTTCGGTGATGAGTGCACGCATCATCGACATTGATTTTTGAGTTTCAGAGTGGGGAGAGGCCACTTTAATAGCTTTTCTATGCGAATGACTTTGTGAAACCAATTTTGATTTCAAATTCCGAAGTATGATTTGATATTCGAAAGATATAGGTATATATATTTGAAATAATTTAAAGTAAGCCGGTGTTCAATCCTCGAGTTTTCGATTTGATTCAGTATAACTCTATTTATATAATTTTTTTTACTGATTTGTTGCTGATTTCCAACTCTTGGATTTGAAATTTGTTTTCACCGACTATTTTGAAGGTTCGAGCACCTCTAAATCAAGGTTTAAAATTTTAAAACTAAGAAATTTCGAAGAGCATAAAATATATGATAAAGAATATAAGTTTAGTTTTGTATGTTTAAAGTATGAAGAGTATGAATTAAGTAAATTTGAAACTTTTGTTAAATAAATAATTTGAAAATGGAAAATTGGATTTTTCATATAGAAATAAATAGTTTAAAGGTTTTAAAGGGATAAATATAAATTTAGAAACCATTTTGAATATAATTGATTTTGAGAAGAATATTAGGTTTTGAAATTAGATTGGAATTTAAAACCAGTACTTATGTGGTGATTTTGGAAATGAATTTGTTTGACCTAAATTTTGTTAATTTGGAAATTTGGATTATTTTCTAAACCTATTTTTTAAGAAACTTTGAAACTGAATATATTTAATTTGGAAGAAAATTTGGTGAAATCATATATGATCGTGAAACTGAAATGTTATTGAAACGAGAAAAAATTTGAGAACCTTTATTTACTAAATACTTGATTTGGGAGGTATCGAACTTATATAAAACTGATTTGTATAGTACGAAATTGATTTGAAACCTATTGATTTGAAAGGTACTCAATTTGGAAAGAGAAATTTTATATAATCAAAGTCTATATAAGTGTGATTTGATATACTATTGATATGGAAAGTATTCGATTGAAAATGGAATCCTATATATAATGGACTTTATATAAGTATGATATTTGAAAGTGATTTGAAAGGGTAATATATGATACATATTTTCGAAGTAAAGATATGGAAAGTGTCTTCTGCTTGATATCCGCTTTGTGGCCACATTGTGGATTCATTCTATCGATATTATTCTCTCTGATTTTGTTTTTTCGGATGTGATACTCGAGTGTCCCACCATGGCGTAACCCATGGTTTTTTTTCTCGCGACTGCATAGCGCAACTACCTGGCTGAGATGGCCTAGGGGTATGGATTGTTTCTTGGGGGATCTAGGCGTAACCATTGTGTATCCTGCAATCTATGTAGGTCGCATTAGTAGCGAAACTGCCTGGCTGAGACGGCCTAGGGGTACGGATTATTTTCTGAGGGATCCAGGCATAACCATTGTGTATCCTGCACCCTACTAGTCATCATGGCATAACTCACAGGGCTGAGAAAGCTTAGGATACAGATGGTTTCCTGGGGGATCCAGGCGCGACCATTGTGTATCTGCGAACCATGGTTAGACAAAGGTTTTGGTTTGGTTATTTTGTTTGGATTGTACTTTCCATATCTATTTTTAAAGGTTTTTCAAGTATTTTTACTGTTGTTGAAACAGGTCTACTAAGTACTTGAAGAATTCTAGCTTTGCGCCTGATCAATGCATGGCCAGAGTCTGCAAGAACGAGGATAAACTTGTTGAAACATCGAGTTATAGAAGTATTTTCAAAAGGAAAATTGGTTTCGACATAAAAGTATTTTTTTTGAAAAGGTATTTTATTATAAAAGTATTTTCAACAAGAAATTTTGTATTAATCTTTGAAATTGAAATTCTTTTGGTTTGAAATTAACTATTCGTGCCCAATACTATTCTTTTGAATCTACCTTATCTGCTCAGCTTTAGTTATTCGCCTTGATTCTGTTTTTCGAATCTACCTTCTTTCCTTGTTGGATATATCCTTTTTAAACATTGTTTATTTATATACTACATGGTATAATAGAAAATTTTTAGTGTTTCAGAAGTTATTAATTAATTATAACATATTTAAAGAGAATGATTATTAATTTATCTATAATGTTGGAAGTATCTTGAGATAAATAATTTTTTTTATAAATTTTGGATTTAATATTTTCAATAGCTTCTTTGTAAATATAAGTAATAATGTAAATAATTGTTTTCAAAGGAGTTTTGAAAAGTATTAAAGTATTAAAGAAAATTAAATTTCAAATGAAGTTTTTAAATGAATATTTCAAGTAAAATTTGTATAGTTTTAAATTAATTGTTTATCTTGTACTTCAATCTATTTTTTCTTTCTATTTGTTGTTATTCCCTTGCCTCCTTCCTTTTCGGGGACGAAAAGTTTTGAGTGGGGGAGAATGTAACAACCCATAAATTTTTAAATGGTTTT
Source organism: Allium cepa (assembly GCA_030765085.1). Lineage (NCBI taxonomy): Eukaryota > Viridiplantae > Streptophyta > Magnoliopsida > Asparagales > Amaryllidaceae > Allium > Allium cepa. The sequence goes on along the minus strand of CM060939.1, from coordinate 177,730,732 downwards.
AATAACGTATTTAATTAGATTTTTGAGAAATTATTAATAATAATATTATTAAATAAAGTTTAATATTTGGATTATGTATAATTAAATATAGGAAATGGTAAATTTTCAATTAATTTTATGAAAGTTTATTTATTATGTAATTCTATTACATTCAAATCAGTTAAAAGTTTTGGTAATAAAATGTTTTCCAAACCTGAATATTTTATATAGAAAATTTTTAAATCCTCTTCTAAGTGAAACGTTATCTTTCGATTTTCAAAATTCGGACGTATATTAATCCGTTTATCTTAATTCTGGCAAAATAACAATATTTTCGGTACTGATTATCGACTATTGATCGGATAATCATACCACTGATATCTGTACACCGTTTTGATCATCTCGGCGTGCTAATGTCAATAGTATATTTATTTCTGTATTTTGAGGTCCGGTACGCGACGGAACGTATAAGCTGTTCGTTTTAACGGTACCCTAAATTGTGACTTTATTTCACCCTCCTGTTTCAAAATTTGAAACGTGCTGTCCAATCAAGCTATTAATTGCTTTAATTGTTTTCTGAATCAGTGTGTAGCTGTTACTTTTTCTACTGTTAAAATTTCAATTGCTTAATAATTTTCCAATTCACAGATAGACTTTCCTATTCCTAGCCATTAATAATTTTGAAATCATCGTCCTTGCCTTTGGTTATTCCCCGTTTTATATTAATAATTAATACTTATAGCCGTTTCAATATATAACTTTTACACGTTTTATACTTATTAAATTTCAACAGTCTATTACCTTTTCTTTTAAACTGTTCCATTTCTTTCCCAGGAAACAACTCATATTTCATTTCGCTTATAAATCAGTTTCCACTTTTACTCACCTGCTTAAATTTTCTTCCATCCATCCGTTTAATAATTATATATAAATTATCATTCGTTTCCCTGATTCATTTGCTTCCACTTGCATCTCCATTTCCTCCTCATACACTCGGCCTTCCACCCCATGCCGCTGCCAAATATCTTTCCACCACACATGCGCCACTCCTCGTCCCCGCCTTCCATCCCTTTCCCCTCTCCCTAGTCGTAAAGCCATCGACTGCTTCCTCCTCAAACCGCAAGCAGCTCTTCCCATCTCTGTCAAATTCGAACAACCTTCACTTGCTTTCCTCCCCTTCCACTGACAGTGCAACCACCAAAACCAAACCCGAGTGCAGCCATCTTCCACCACGCCTACCCCTACCACCATCACCTCCGACTTCATAGCCACGTCCCTCTCTTTCCCACATGAGCAGCAGTAAGGCCGAGCCTCCACTTTATCCCCTCCTTTTGTTGATGTTCGAACCCTCTGCACAGCCGATGTCTTCAAGCTGTTGTTGGTATGTGAAGCCTTATCTGTTGAATATATATGCTCAATATATGGTTAGTGTATTTTACTGAGATAAATATATAAAAGTAAAACTAGAATATATGTTTATACTATGACTTATACATATATATAAGCTATTTACACTGTGCAAGTTTAATAGTTATATTGATGTTACATTTTAGTAAATACATGTTACGTATGTATGGGTTTATATGGGTTGGCTGCAAATCTAAATTGTTATGTATATAGGTTTATATACGTGTATTTGTATTTTATATAAATTTTATTTTAAACATCAATCTTTAGCCTGCGTGAAAAAAATGGTATTCATGATGGTCTGTTGAGGTTTTATATAAGTTTATATGTATAAAATTTTTAAGCAAGTTGTATAAATTTGTTTCAAATAAATGTTAAGGACATAACAAGTATGTAAGTATTTTGTATGTTTAATAATACATGTATGTATTTATTCCAAGATATATAATTTATATATATGTTTGATTTTCTTTATGTGTTTTAATTTAAAAACTATGTTTTTTTGAAAACCATATAAATGTGTGTATATATATATATATATATATATATATTTAATTTAATATATTTTAGATTTAGCATATGACTTCATATACAGTTATATATGGTTATATATATTTGAGCTCACTTATACCAATTATCAACATCAATCCAGTTCTGATTTTTAATTCGTCTCTTCCTAGTTATCAGCTTGATTGTCGAACCCGTGTCCATTGTGCTTCGCATCGTAGTTCGTGCCTGGATTTCGTAGCTCAACTTCATTGTCCAACTCTTTAACCTCGAAAGGTGAGCAATCACTCACGATTAACATTCTTTTATTTATTAAATTTGATTTTAATTGAAACTACAATTGAAATATGCTGCTGTAGTTATTTAAATTGTTATATATGCTATTATCTGTAACTGTCCACCTGTGGGATATGACACCATATTCTATTGCTTATATTATACTGTTATTGATGATATATGTCTATTATATTATTATTATTATCATCTATTATCACTCTGCAAGTTCCATGTAGTTTAGAATTTACTATGGGTTGAAATGACACATACCCGAACGGACTTTTGGATAGAAGAATTTCGTATGGGTTGAAATAATAAACCCAAGCGATTTTCAATTAAATTGAATTTGGGATTGCGGGTAGAAGTGATATCTACCCGTATATTTAAATTTCGGATTGAAATGATAAATATCTGTATCCCTTGTCCATAGCATAGGAAATTATATACAGACATCATTGGTCCATATATATATAAATGTTTGAAAATAATTTCTATGGTTTGGGAAAGAAAAATATAGTTTTAATAAAGACTGATTCTTAGAATATTATATGTATAAAAATGAAAATTTTATGTATAGGCCTAATAATAATATTCAATCTAATTGAGATTGATTTAATACATATAATATGTTTAAGGATTCGTTTAAATTTATATTTCAAATTAGATTTGGTAAAATTTTGAATAAGCTAGAGTTGAGAAGATAAAGTTGAATTAATTGGAAATGGTATTTAATTAAGAATTATATTCAATTAAATCGATTTGAAACTTTTGAATTCGAGATTTAAGATATGATTTTATAACTTGGTTTTAGTAAAAGGGATTAAATGGATATTTTAAGTTTAAATAAATTTTAGGAAATATTCTGTAAAATGAAATCTAAGGCTATTTAAATGATATTGAACTTGTTAAGTGGATATTTCCTGACTAAATAATAATGATGAAGCTAAATCAAGATCTTTATGAAACTGTTAGATTTAACTTTAAAATATTGGATATTAAAGCTTTGAACATAACGAAAGTTTAAATGGTTATTGGGTGTTGAATTGAATTAATGAACTGAGCTTTGAATAAATGGGAATTTGGAACTTGAGTTGATTAGAATCAATTTGTGTAGTTGAGGAAATTTCAAATACTTTACTTTATAAGTTATTTAATATATATGTACTATCTTGGAAAATAGATATATTTGAAAGGGAAATGATGTTTTGATTTTGAAGTATAAATAAAATTTAATGACCACGGTGTTATAGTATATATTTCTACCTTGTAGATAGTTCCATGGAACCTTAGAGGATGGTTATCCCAAACATCCTTAAGTTATTTGTATTTCGGTTGATATTTCATTTGAGTTGGATTTATTGATATAAGAATGTTAATCCTGACTCGAGTGTTTTGTGTTTTAGCTTTACGCTCGGGTCAGACTAAGCGATACAGCATTTGAGACTCGCCTTTGGAGTTTGGAGCTTCGTTTGAGGATCCAACTATTGATTCAGCTTTCGGCTCTTTCAGTTGATTCGTTCGGAGAGGTCATCTGTTCGTACTGGAGACTTCACTGTATTTGAGATATTCTGTTGTATTTTTATTTCTAACTCTGATATTTATATAGTAGCTTTATGAACTACTATTTATCTATTCCGCTGCATTATTTTATATTACTCTATGTCTGTGATTCTGTGGTTGATTTATTTACTGTATATGCTGAGTTTTGCCAAATTTTATTTAACAATTCGGTATTTTGAATTATTCAAGTCGGACATGCATGGTTTTATTGTCGATTTGAATGGTCCAAAATATCGTCCCGTTACATAAATAATATTTTTAAATGAATTAAAACATTTTTACAAGTAATAAAGTGTAATTTGTTGAATTTTAAAAGCAATAAACGTGATATATTACAATTAAATGAACAAAAAGTGCATTTTATTCAAAATAAAGGAAATTAACAATAAAAATATTTTAAAAGAGTAAATTATCATTTTTAATGATAGAAAATGATCTATTTTATATGTATACAAGTCTTACATTTTTATTGTGTAAAACTTTAGAGAAAATGTATTTTTGTTTTGTGTATAATGTGATATGTGTACACATTTTAGTTAAGTGTTGCTAAATTGTTATAGTAAATTATAATTACAGCAATGGTAATACCATATATAAGAATTGTGATAAGCATGACTCAGAACATATAATTGTAAAAGAAGATTGTACCTTACAAATATGGCATATTAATGGCACATTAATTTAAAAATTCTCCTTAGATTCGTAGAATCAACATCAAAACATTGCTAGAATCAGATAAGCCACATTCTACTTTATTTGATTAATTTTTTTCGGTAAATGGGAAAAACTGGCTATGGAGGAAGAAGGGAGGACCGACCATGAAAGAAGGAAGAAGGTGAAAAAATTGCATGAAGAAAAATCGATTGAGAAAAAATCAAAGAAAGATAAATAAATTAGCGAATATCATACCTTAGTCTATAATAGTTGATTGAAAGAGAAATGAATTGGTTTGATCTTCAAATTGACACAAACTTTAGATCTGAATTATTTCATAGAAGAGATTAGGAGAATAACTAGAGCTTTTGTAATTTAGGAACCATTACCTCTTACTTATAATGTTAACATTTTCTGATTTGACCCTTCAACAAATTAGAATTGCCTCAGTGTCTGCACATTAATACCATGATAATTATATCTTTAAGCCACTTATCTTTAATTCAAAATGGATCACTTTAATTATATTTTACACCAAAATAGCACAACACATTTTATTTTACATATGTGGCCCAAACTATTGAATATTCCAGCTATCTCCCTCGTGTCACATATGTAATATCCTTATAAATGTGTAAAACTTTATAAACTCCAAAATTTGCTATTTATAACATAAGGTGTTTCACAAACAGTCTCGTCCATTAACTATGCTGGAAAAGAATCAAAGCAGTCTTTAGCGTAACTAAACCCATCAATGGTCACATATACCGACATTATCAAATAACATAGATCAATCATGGATGTGTAGTATGAAAATTATATGATCTGTGATCTATACACGTCTATTTCTGACTGGCCCAGTTTTAGTAAGATTGAAAAATAAAGTTCAATAGTTGAACTTCATGGAGTGCAAAGATTTTTTTTTTATTTTCGACCAAAAAAGATAATATATCTATAATTGAAGCATTGAGCAATGTGTCATATGACTATGCCAAATACGAAATCCTTCTGAACCAAAATATCCTTACACAAAGGTTACACCAATTGAGCTACATGCTCATGAAAGACCTTAAGTGATAATCCATTTATAAACAAATCCGACATAATGGATTTTATAGCAAAATGGTCTATGGATGACAACCTATTTTGCACTCTCCCTTTATTATAGGAATTATAAAACTCAAAATACGCCATAAAATGGCAAAATAACTCAGAATCGATATCCTCTTATAGCTTTGATCGTACAAGTACGAAATTAACCGAAACAGTAAACACACGTGTCCCATACACATATTTTACTAGACGGTTGAATTCTCTTTCTCATATGTTCAAATAGTGCAAAATGTATATTTAATATTTAAAAAATTTTACTTTGGAAAACAAGCTTTTAAAACCAATTTTCGAAATCAATTTAAAAGTCCGTATTTGAAAATTCCTTTATTATAAAGAAGAAATAGATTTATAATTTAAAATATTATATAACGATCATTAAAAATGCCAATTTATTTTAAAAATTATTTCAAAATTGTTAGAGAAATTCATGCTTGAAAATAGTGAAAAACCAATAAAATACTCAAAACCGATAATTCGAATTTAACTCAAATTTTAATATGAATTCAATCCAAACTCAATTCAAATTTAGCTCGAATTTGAATTTCAAATTCTCCAAAATTTAGCTAGCCTATTGATAGGCATCATAGCTCCCAAAACATCACAAAAACATCTTGAAAATGAGAAGCAAAAGCTAGGAAAACAAGCAGGAACAAAACCAGAAACAAAAAGGAGCAACACAAAATAGCTCAGGAAACTAAGGCCCGGTCGACATCACTTGTCCCTAGGTCGACCGTTCCGTCGACCTAAGGATAGGCCAGGTCGACCTAGCGGTCGGCCTACGAAGTCTTCTCACGCGATTTTCTTACCAGGTGTTTTTCTAGCGACGAACTGATTTTCAAGCGAACCTTTGACATAGCAAATGAAAGTATTTTCAACCAAATTTTGCAGGCATATAAAGAAAAATATAAAATACAACTGGAAGAAATCCGACTGTTTTTGTTGTCGAAATTGGAGGTTACAAGAATGCAAAGTAGAGACTCAGATCATATTTCACAAGAGAGAAAAACTGAAACAAAAGTTGTTTATAGAGTATGTATTCTACACAGAAACTTCTATTTGAGCATTACAGTAGGTAGAAAATGTGAGTTATTAACTCATCTGATGATTTAGCAAAGTTTTTAGGTACAAGCAATGATTCTTGGCGGAGAAATGGAGCTCTAGGCGTCTGTACTTGCTGAAAAAGAAGCATGCAGGAGAAATAAAACAAGTTACGGACAATTTTATTAATTCAAAGATTTTTGATGAAATCTCTTTGGTATTGGATGGAGATTACCTTGTATTCTAGATTTAAATGATTTCCCTTTGAATTTTACAGCAAAATTGAGTAGAAATTAGTTTAATTGAGAAATGTAACGACCCACAATTTTGCACCATTCAAATTTGACAATAAAACCAAAATATGTCAAACTTGAATAGCTCAAAACAATAGATTGTAGTAAAATTTGAAGCAAATAAAACCAATCACAAAATCACAGACACAGAATACTCGCAGCAGAAAATAAAACAACCGTAGTAGTTCATGAAGCTAGTACAACACAGTCTCAAAACACAATCTCAAAACAGTTACAAAATACATAGTCTGAAAAACCAATACAGTTCTGAAAAAAATACAGTAGAAATCCCAAATACATAAGTCTCTAATACATAAGCTGAAATAAAATGACTAAACTGAAATAGATAAAACTAGATAAGCAGATAAACACCAGAAATCTCTAGCTTCCAGAAGATAGATCCAATCTGTGATACTCAGGCTGACCCTAGCGTAAGAAATAAACACAAACACTCAAGTCAGGGCATACATACTTATATAATGTAAACCAACTCAAGTGAACTGTAATATAAAGGTACAAATAACTTAAAGGATACTTGGAATGACCTATCCTCTAAGGATCTGTTAAACTATTTACTATGTAGTAATATGCGCTATTATAATAATGTCTAATAGTAAACATACTTAAAAAAGCATTAAGGCTTTACATTTTCCACCTTAACACATATATAGTGCCGGACGTCTATACAGTACCGTAATACCTCCTGATCGGGAGGCTACCAGAGGATACTCCATAGGTACAACACAAAATCAAAATCGTACAAAGCGCGCTAGGGTAGATGACACGACACAACTAGGCAATGCTAGGGTAGATATACCAATTACGCTTCCGGATCAGTGGTAACGCGTAACAGCTACTACCACCCACCTCGAACCACACTCCCAAAATCAAAGGTGCGCACCAATCAATCACAAAGTAATATAATGGCATACAAAGAAGTGGGCCGATAAGAGGAGCTACCTCCTTAGCCCTTCGATCGCTCCTGTTTTAGCCACCTTATGCCAACTCACGGGAGTCAGGTCCACGTACATACCTCAATAGAACGTCGCCGCCATCCTACTTCATTCTGGAATCTCCACAGCGTACACGGTTGTTAAAGTGGTTTTCGGTATCGATATAGAGTATGCCTATATCTGATCCTGGTCTCTTTAACAACCCAACGTTATTATAACCCCGTGGTTATAAATTTCAAAAATGATTTATATTTCACTTCAAAACATATTCATTTAAACCACTTAAATTCAATATCAAATAATATTCATTTCGAAGTTGTAACATTTCTAAGTTCATTCATTCAATTATAAAATTTTCAAAACATTGTATATTTCAGCAATAACAGCACTTATAAAATGTTACGATAGATATAGAAATATTTCAAAAACATTGTCAAATTCAAAAACAGCAGCACTTACAAAGCGCTATGGTAGGTATTTAGTAATTTAAATAGTTCAATTTCATTTCAGCAACAACAGCACTTACCAAGTGCTACAGTAGCTATTTTGTTATTCAAAACAGTTTACTTTCAACAAAAACAGCACTTACAAAGTGCTACAGTAGCTATTTAGTTATTTCAAAATAGAGTTTAGTTTCAGCAAAAACAACACTTACAAAGTGCTGTCTTAACAAATGCTAACATACATTATTATTCCAGAACTTAGTTTATTTCCAGAAATGATAACACTTAACAAATGCTGTCTTAAAACCACAACATTTCTGAAGTGTTACCAATACTAATTACAGATTTAACATAAAATTTCAGAAACATTGAAACTTCAATTTCAGCCATTTTAACTTATAAAAATCATATTTTTTGCTTCAAAAATATTCATTTGGATATCATTTAACTTATGATCCAATAAAATAAACCTTTAATAAATATCCAATTTAAACAATAATTCACTTATTAAGTCAAAAGTATACTATTTTCTCAACTTTTTCTTTTTACAGCTAACTTAATACTTTATTTTTAAATACCCATTTCATAAATAAAGTTAAATTTCCATTCATTTTCTAAACTTAAAATTTCCATTTAAAACCAAATTTCCAATTTCCAAGTTAAGTCATATTTGTAAAATACACCTTTCCATTTAATTCTTTATACATTTTAACTTATAAAAAAATCACTACAATTCATTTAAATTATTTAAATCCAATCTAAGTTAAAATGTCATATTTTTACATTTAAAAATACTTATAAATTTCAGAATATATATATATATATATGTATATATATATATATAATTAACCACAAGTTTGTATAATATTTTCTTACCTAGGTCAAGTGATATGGATAATATATCATTTCAATCCGCAATTTAAAAAGAAAAATCCGGGTTCTATTATTTCAAACCCGCAATCCCAAGTAAATCAAATACAATAAAAATCACTCGAGCCTATCATTTCGACCCATAATGATTTTTTCTTATTCTAAAGTCCGTTCGGATATGTATCATTTCAACCCATAGTGATAAGGGAACTTGCAATGTGAGATACAGAAAATAAAATAACAGTATAGCATATAATATTATAATAAATGATGTAATAGGTATAAAATCAGGTTCTACATCATATAATCATGTCACAGGCATAGATTAACTAATTAACATAGCATATCAATTTTACACATTCACTTGTCATCATTTCATAATTATATAAGTACGTAATGTCTAGAGTTAATAACTCACCTTTTTGAAGCTGGATATTACGAAGTAAAGGCATACAACAAACATAGAAAGGCACGACAAGCATGAACTAGATTTGAAGAGAAGTAGCACCCAAATCCAAGTCTTGTAAACAACTAAATAAAACAAATATAAAGATATGTTGCAATATAACAAAATAAATTAAAACAATGGAAAATTCGTGAAATAAAATGATATAATCATGCTTTTAAACACAAGAGTGCTCGGCCACCATGGACATAGGCTCGGCCCTGGTGTGTTTGAGACAACTTGGCTAGGTTATGGGGTCCATAGGCATGGCGAAGGCTAGGCAAGTGGAGAAGTGGTGGAGTTACAAACATGGAATGCAAAAGGCAATCAAAAGGAGGGGTTTTGGTTCAACTAGGCTCGGCCATGGGTCTAGATGGCTCGGCCATGGTCTTATTTGGGTTCAGTGCACATCATAGCATGGTTAGGCAATGAAGTATGGTCGGCAAGGCAACATATGGTGGAGGAATAAGGGAGGACGTGGCAAATAACATAGGAAGTGGTGATTAAATAGGCTTGTGATGGATTTCTGTATTGCTTTTGGTGATGGATCTAGATCTATGGGCACAGCCAAGGGCATGGGATGGTGATGAGGAGTGATGGCCGACCGTGGTGGAGGAGGAGAGGAGATGGTGGTCGGAAATATGGGGAGGCCGAGCACTTGATGAAGAAAAAAAAAGAAATAAAAGAAAAAGGAAAAAGAAAGAGGAAGAGAAGCCATGGAAACTTACTGCAATTTTCTCCAGAAGAAAGAAAATGAGGAAATGAGATGTCGAGGAGTTTTTTTGTACGTGAATTTCACAATGAAGTGGAGGCTAGGGTTTGGAATACACGGCCAAAAATAGTGAATGGCTAGGAATTAATAAAAGGAAGAAATAAAGAAGGTAGGCAAATTAAAAGGCAAGCTTCTAAAACAATGTAACATATGTCTCCTTGATTTTCTCAAGCCATTAATAAAAAGATATACACAAGTAAAATCCAATAAATAAAATAAAGTCTAGACAAAAAAATAGAAAAATAAAATAAAGAGATGGACATAGAAAAAATATAAAATAAAATACAGAAATTAATTGCGTGTAAAACGCTGTATTTTATCCAATTTTAAAAGTATAAATCAGAATTTAATGAAACAAAAAGCAGAATGGATATTAGAACCATATCCAGCTTCAAATAAAAAGATTGGAATTTTAAAAATTTAAATTTTAAACTTTTCAAATAAAATTCAAAATTTGACCAAAATATAGAGTTTCAGAAATTGTTTATTTATCCTATTTGGAAGATAAATTACAAACACATCCAAAATTACACTGGGAAAATTCCAAAATTCAATTTTTAATAATTAAAAATCAAAGTTTTCAAATAAATTAAAATTAAAAATATTTACAAAATTTTGGGTTGTTACACTCTCCCCCACTCAAAACTTTTCGTCCTCGAAAAGGAATGAGGCACGGAAACAAGTAAAGATAAAAAGAAAATAGTACCTGAAACAAACAATTCTGGATTCGAAGCACGCATGCTCTCCTTCGTCTCCTAGGTACAATCTCGATCATCCGTACTCCACTGCACTTTGACCAGGTTGACAGATTTCCTTCTTAGCTGCTTCGTACCTCTTTCGACAATATGAAGTGGCTTTCTCTCGACAGTAAGGTTAGGCTCAATATCCAAACTCTCGAGAGCAGAAGGCTGGACAATCAAAGATGGGTCATGCAGATAGCGACGAAGATGCGATACATGGAATACATTATGCACTCTAGAAAACTTCTCGGGCAAATAAAGACGATAAGCCAAAGAACCAATCCTCTCTAAGATGCAGAAAGGACCAACAAACCTAGAAGCAGGCTTCCCTCTACGACCAAAAGCGAATCACATTCCTTAAGGGGGATACCTTAAGGAAAACCAAATCAACAACAACAAACTCCAAACTCCTCCTACGACGATCAACATACTTCTTCTATCTATCCCGAGCAATCCTCATCTTCCTTTTAATCTCCTCAACCTTCTCAGAAGCCTCCAAAATAATATCAGGACCAAGAACCAAACAATTACCGGATTCAATCCTGCAAGATGGAGATCTACAAGGTCTTCTGTAAAGAGCAGCAAACGGAGACGTGTCAATGCTTGCCTGAATTCAAGGACGGAATGAGATAGATAAAATATTAAGATAAGATTAAAATAGAAGACCGAAAATATACTTGATAACTGTTGTTATAGGTGAATTCAACAAGATGGAGATGATCTTCCCAAGATCCTCCATAATCTAGAACATAAGCACGAAGAAGATCCTTGAGAATCTGATTCACTCTTTCTGTTTGACCGTCGGTCTACGGATGGTAGGCAGTGCTAAGATTCAGACAAGTACCCCAGAATTTCTGAAATGCTTTCCAAAATTGACTGGTGAAGATAGGATCTCGGTCACAAACAATGCTGATAGGAACACCATGGAGACGAACAATCTCCCTCATATAAATCTCAGTCAGACTAGAAGTAGAACAGGTAGATTTGACCGGAATGAAATGAGCTGATTTGGTCAATCTATCCACAATAACCAAGATGCTCTCCCCCTCCAAGTCCTTGATAAACCATTAATGAAATCCATGGAAACCCGTTCCCACTTCCAATTGGGAACCTCCAGGGTTCGCAACAAACCAGGGGTCTTCTGATGAACTGCCTTGACTTGCTGACAAGTCGCACACCTACTAACAAAGATAGAGATATCTCGCCTCATGCCTCTCCACCAATAAAGCTTCTTCATGTCCTAATACATCTTCGACACACCAGGATGAATATAAAGTCTGGATTGATGATGTTCCCGAGGTAACTCCTGCCTTATTCCATCAACATTCGGGACACAAATCCTATTATTAATCCTTAAAATCCCTCTGTCATCTATCTGAGCTCCACTACCATCGGGACTACCACCACCAACTCTGCTACGAGCATTCTCCTTAATCAATCTGATGATCCTATCCTTATCCTTCTTAGCCATGATACGACCCAAAAGAGGAGAAGAAGAAACAATAAGCTGACACAACATAGCCTTCTTCTGACTCGAAGCATCAGCCACAACATTAGCTTTTCTAGGGGTATAGCTAATGTCAAGATCATAAGAAGTAAGGAACTCAAGCCACTGAACCTACCGCTGATTCAAATCCTTCTGGGTGGAGATATACTTCAAAGACTGATTATCAGTAAAAAGCTCAAACATAGCACCCAAAAGATGATGCCTCCATAGCTTCAAAGCAAAGACAACAACAAGTAATTCTAGATCATAAGCTGCATAGTTGGCTTCATGGGTCTTCAATTGGCGACTGGCATAAGCAATCACCTTTCCATCTTGCATTAGAACAGCTCCCAAACCCTCACGACAAGCATCAGTGTATATCGTTAATCCCTCATTTCCATCTGGAACGGTAAGCACTAGTGCGGATGTAAGCTTACGCTTCAACTCATTAAATGCAGCTTTACACTTATCATCCCATATAAACTTAGCATTCTTTCAAGTTAAAGCCGTAATAGGTGCAAAAATCCAAGAAAAGTTCTCAATAAATATCTGATAGTAACCGACAAGGCCCAGAAAACTGCGAATATCAGTAGAAGTCCTAGGAGTTTCCCAATCCTGTAGTAGAATAGGGAGGAATAAGGACCACAGAAAAGATAAAATGAACATATTACAGAAAGAGAAGGAAGAAAACTTACATTGATCGCAGCGATCTTGACTGGATCAACAGAAACTCCACTACTAGAAACAATATGTCCAAGGAATCAAACTTCATCTCTCCAGAAATGGCATTTAGAGAATTTAGCCTTCAAGTGATGATTTCTAAGAGTCTCTAGAACAAAGCTCGAGTGGGATTTATGCTCTTCCTCAGAGTTGGAGAACACCAGAATATCATCAACAAAGACTAGAATGAATTTATTAAGCACATCCCGAGAAACACGATTCATCAAATCAACAAAGAAAGCAGGAGCATTAGTCAACCGAAAGGCATGACTAACCATTCATAAAAACCATTCTCAATACGGAAAGCAATCTTGGGAATGCTTTCCTCAGCAACTCTGAGCTGGTGGAAACCTGTGGCAAGCTTAAGCTGAGAGAAAATAGTAGCTCCATGGAGCTGATCAAACATATCATTGATGCGAGGTATATGATATTTGTTTCTCATAGTGAGCTTGTTTAGCTCCCTATAATCAACACATATCCTCAATGAACCATCGGACTTGGTGATGAAAACCACTGCTGCTCCCCATTCTGAATAGCTAGGTCTGATCAGACCCTTGGAGAACAAGTCCTCAATTTTCTTCCTTAACTCAACCTTCTCTCGGGGTGCCGTTCTTCTAGGTGGAAGAACTACAAGTCGAGCTATAGGAATAAGATCAATACGAAAATCGATTTCTCGCTTAGGAGGTAAAAAAATGACTTCACCAAATACATCAGGATAGAGTTTCACTACATGAGTCAAATGAATATCACCAGGAGAACCATCAAGAGAATAAATAAAGCTGCCAGCAACATCCTGGGGCAAACTACACTGAATCACCAAAGAATCACCTTTATCACCAACAAGAGAGATAGTTCGAGAACTACAAGAGATAAAGGCATCATGCCTCTTCAGCCACCCCAAGCAAAAGATCAAAAGCATCAAAACCCAAAACATAGAAATCATCAGAAAACTGATAACCAGAATAAAAGAGTTTCACATTTCTACAAATCCTACTAAGGTTCGCAGGACCACCAATAGGATTTGAAACACACAAAGGCACAGGAGCCAACTCAAGAGAAAGAAGATGCTCAAATATATTACAAAGATCTAAAGAAATAAAGCCGTGAGAAGCTCCAGTATCGAACAGAACACGAACATGCAAATAAAACAAAGAAAAAGTGCCCTCAAGAGTGCCTTGTTTATCACCAGGAGAAGGAGCAGGAATAGGTGCAGGTGCAGGCGGTGGAGCTGGAGAAGATGCAGAAGTAACAGAAAAAATACCCGATGACTTGCCCTTCTTCTGAGTAGGGCAGTCCTTCTTGAAATGGACAGGCTGCAGACAAATGCGACAGAGATCACGTCTGGTCAGCTAAGCTGGAGGAATAACAACACCACCCAAAGTAGGACAACTATTAGCATAGTGTCCCTTCTGATTGCATCTGTAGCAAGTAATGATAGATAGGTCGATCGACTACCTCTGAGATGAAGAAGATGATCCCAACCCTGGAGTCTTGTTCTGATTCCCCTTTCGATGGTAAAAATGGGGCTTTCTCGTCTTAGGATTGCCATAAAAGGACTGAGATGAAGCAGACTGAGCAGCTGGAGGATCCCTAGAAGTAGGATTCTCATATCAAATGGCCATATCCATCAGAGTGGTAAAAAGACTATGCAATGGGCTATGAGATGATCATAGTACTCCAGACATGCTCCAGCAATGAACTTCCATTTTTATTGAGAGGAGTGTCAATCAGATTAAGGCCAAACTTAGAAAGTTCATTGAACTTCCTCTCATATTCAGCAAAAGACATATCACGATATTTCAGATTCATGAATTCCCAATACTGTTGAGACTTTCCTGCCTCGGGGATCCACTTCACAAGAAAAACATCCCTAAAGCACGATACAGAAACATAAGACAGATTTCAAAAGGAGAAACTGAACCAGATTTAAAACAAACAGAAGATGATACCTAAACTGTTCCCAAGAAATGTCAGCCTGAGCGGTGTGAGCTGTGACAGACTCCTACTAATCAAAGTTGCTCCTTTCAATTGCCACGCTACCAACTGACGCTGCTGGGCATTAGTGATCTCAAGACCGGAGAAAATCCTCTCCAAATCCTTCAACCACTGTTGATCTTTAATAATGCTCTCAGATTCGGTGAACTTGGTGCCACCAAGCTCAGTGTATTCCTTGCAAAGCTTAGTGAACCTAGCTGGTGCAGCAGGTTCAGGAGCTGGGGCAATACCGCGTCCCCTACCTCTTGCATTCCTATGACTCATCCTGACAATCAAGAATGAACTTTTAGATGGGGGTAATTAAGAAACAAGACAAGATTAGATAAGATAAGATGCAACGGGAATTAAATATCCTGAACAAAGAAATTATTAACAAGGTGGACAAGGAAAGAAGGAAGTTTAGAAAAATTTGAGTTTAAAACAAGAAGTTTTTTTAAATACTCTTATATCAAAATACTCTTTTAAAACCCTTTAATAATCATTTGGAAATCATTTATACTTTAAAATACATTCTCTCACAAAGAAAGGAGTCCAGGATTGATTTCATTCATTCTAGGGTATTTCTACCCTTTCTCTAATGAGTTTTGCCTAAAACCAAAGCTCTGATACCAAATGTAATTGCACCATTCAAATTCGAAAATAAAACAAAAATATGTCAAACTTGAATACTCAAAACAATAAATTGTGGTAAAATTTGGAGCAAATAAAACCAATCACAGACGCAGAATATCATAATACTCGCAGCGGAAAATAAAACAACAGTAGTAATTCATGAAGCTACTACAAAACAGTCTCAAAACATAGTCTCAAAACAGTTACAAAATACATAGTCTGAAAAACCAATACAGTTCTGAAACAAATACAGTAGAAATCCCAAATACATAAGTCTCTAATACATAAGCTGAAATAAAATGACTGAACTGAAATAGATAAAACTAGATAAGCAGATAAACTCCAGAAATCTCTAGCTTCCAGAAGATAGATCCAATCTATGATACTCAAGCTGACCCGAGCATAAGAAATATACAAAACACTTGGTTCAGGACATACATACTTATACAATGTAAACCAACTCAAGTGAACTGTAATATAAAGGCACAAGTAACTTAAAGGATGCTTGGGACCGTCCATCCTCTAAGGATCCGTTAAACTATTTACTATGTAGTAATACGCGCTATTATAATAATGTATAATACTAAAGTAAACATACTTAAAATTAGCGTTAAGGTTTTACATTTTCCACCTTAACCATATATAGTGTCGGTAGTCTATATAGTGCAATAATACCTCCTGATCAGGAGGCTACCAGAAGATACTCTATAGGCACGACACAAAACCAAAATCGTACAAGACGTGCTAGAGTAGGTGACACGGCACAACTAGGCACTGCCAGGGTAGATATACCAATTACGCTTCCGGACCGATGGTGACTCGTAGCAGCTACTACCGCCCACCTCGAACCACACTTCTAAAAACAAAGTTGCGCACCAATCAATCACAAAGTAATAGAATGGCATACGAAGAAGTGGGTCCAATAAGAGGAGCTACCTCCTTAGCCCGTCGATCGTTCCTGTTTTAGCCACCTTATGCCAACTCATGGGAGTAGGGACCACGTACATACCTCAATAGAACGTCGCCACCATCCTACTTCATTCTGGAATCTCCACCGCGTACACGGTTGTTAAAGTGGTTTTCGGTATCGATAGAGAGTATGCCCATATCCGATCTCTAACAACCCAACGTTATTATAACCCATGGTTATAAATTTCAAAAATGATTTATATTTCACTTCAAAACATATTCATTTAAACCATTTGAATTCAACATCAAATAATATTCATTTCGAAGCTGTAACATTTCTATGTTCATTCATTCAATTATAAAATTTCCAAAACATTGTAAATTTCAGCTATAACAGCACTTATAAAATGTTACGGTAGATATAGAAATTTTTCAAAAACATTGTCAAATTCAAAAACAGCAGCACTTACAAAGTATTATGGTAGGTATTTAGTAATTTAAACAGTTCAGTTTCATTTCAGCAACAACAGTATTTACCAAGTGCTACAGTAGCTATTTAGTTATACAAAACAATTTACTTTCAGCAACAACAGCACTTACAAAGTGCTGCGGTAGCTATTTAGTTATTTCAAAATATAGTTTAGTTTCAGCAACAACAACACTTACAAAGTGCTGCAATAGCCCTTTATTATTCCAGAACTTAGTTTATTTCCAGAAATGATAGCACTTAACAAATGCTATCCTAAAACCACAACATTTTTGAAGTGCTACCAATACTAATTCCAGATTTAACATAAAATTTCAGAAACATTAAAACTTCAATTTTATCCATTTTAACCTAAAATATCATATTCTTCGCATCAAAATATTCATTTGGATTTCATTTAACTTATGATCAATAAAATAAACCTTTAATAAATAAATATCCAATTTAAACAATAATTTGCTTATTAAGTCTAAAGTATACTATTTTCTCAACACTTTCTTTTTACAGTTAATTAATACTTTATTTTTAAATACCCATTTCATAAATAAAGTTAAATTTCCATTCATTTTCTTAACGTAAAATTTCCATTTAAAACCAAATTTCCAATTTCCAAGTTAAGTCATATTTTTAAAATATGCCTTTCCATTTAATTCTTTATACATTTTAACTTATGAAAAAATCACTATAGATTCATTTAAATTATTTAAATCCAATCTAAGTTAAAATGTCATATTTTTACATTTAAAAATACTTATAAATTTCAGAAAATATAAATATAATTAACCACGGGTTTGTATAATATTTTCTAACCTAGGTCAAGTGATATGGATAATATATCATTTCAATTCGTAATTTAAAAAGAAAAATCCGGGTTCTATCATTTCAAACCCGCAATCCCAAGTAAATCAAATACAATAAAAATCAATCGAGCCTATCATTTCAGCCCATAATGATTTTTCCTTATTCTAAAGTCCGTTCGGGTATGTATCATTTCAACCCATAGTGATAAGGGAACTTGCAGTGTGAGATACAGAAAATTAAATAACACTATAGCATATAATATTATAATAGATGATGTAACAGGTATAAAATCAGGTTATACATCATATAATCATATCACATGCATATATGAACTAATTAACGTAGCATATCAATTTTACACATTCACTTGTTGTGATATTTCGGAATTTCAAACCCAATTTAAATGTGATAATATTTTTAATAAATTAATTAAAATTGATAAAATTATTATTTAAAACAATAATAATAAATGGGTTGTAAATATATATTGATTTTAATTGAAATTAATATATACAAGTGAAAATGGATTTGTTAAAATTATATGTACATATCAAATTTGATTTTTAAATTGAATTTGAAATTTAATTTGAATTTGGATATTTAAATTGAAATTAAAAATATAATTATTTATATCTTAAATCATACTTTGATTTTAAAAGTGCATTTCTATGATTTTATTTAGAATATAAAATTTGATTTATATTTATTTCTTTTAAGAAGAATTGATTTTTATAAATTAAAAATGTATTTAAAAATTAGAAAATTAATTAATAAAAACATTTAAAAATCTATTTTGCATGAGAATTACATTTGTTAAATTTTGAATCACTCTAATAACATGTGTTAAGAAGATAGCCATCTTTAATGACAAATGTTAGAAAATATTACAAGTGTCACATTTGTAAATTTTTTTAAATGTAACGACCCGCCTTTCATACCGCAGAAAGACGCATCGTTAAGAAGAAAGAAAGGGATAGAAAAGAGGAAAGATAGAAAAGAAAGAACCAAACAACATCAGAATCTCACAGTGGAACGAATAAATTATATTTATCAAATAAAATATTACATAGTATCATATACATCAGAGTTATATGGAAAATACAAATCAAACTAGATAGTTATAACACCTGTCTAGATATTACAACTCAAGTACAACACACAAATACAGATACAACTCTAACACAGCAGAACACTATATATATATCTACACGCTGAAGCCACCTGCTCCATATCTCCTCCAAAACTCGTCAAAGAAAACCTGAATCCCTCGACTACCCATACATAATATGAGTAACCAAGAGTTTAATAAAACATAAAATAAACACTTGGGTCAAACAGGGGTCAGGTGTGAGTAAACGGTTTAAAGTTGCTTAACTTTGAAAATCCTTTGAAATCAAAAGGTATCATGTAAGACTCCGCACAAATAAACATGGGTAAGTTTTAACCTTACGCTAACCAAAACATCTGATAGGAAATCCAGTGATATTATAATAGGGTCTAGGGTTTTCAAAATAAAATACGGAAATAGCTGGAATGCTTACATCTCACGTTCTAACATAGTTGGGCACAATCAAAACCGTACAAGCACTTATTGGGGTTTGGATTCCATACAATGACAGGGCTACTAGGGTACCACCCCTCATAGTACGTGGCCTAGTCACCATGCCGAGGAGCCACCCTAACTCCCCTGCTACACAAGGCCGGAACCATCCCTTACTGGACAGTCCCGAACAAGACAACCCCGGCAGTTGTCATGATCAACCGCCTTCGCAGCCGAAATAAAAAGGGACCTCTAGACTGGGGTAAATCTCGTCCTACTTGGGCATGACCCACTTAGCCTTGCTGCACCTCCCCTATTTTAGCCATTCCCGGTTGCTGAGGCTTGAGGCTACGATTACCTTTATAGAACACATCTATCTTAGAATGCTCATCGTCCACCTGACGATGTTCTAAAAGCATTCAATCCATACAAGTTCGTTCCGGGTCCGAACGAAACCGAAGGCACTATCTCGCTACACTCGTTTCGGAATCACCCTTAGAGTTAATGACAATAGCCCTTGCACTCTGATTCTTCATCTCGAACCTGAAAGTACTACCCCCGTTAAACTCGTATTGGAATCACCCTCAGAGTATTAACGACAATAGTCCTTGCACCTTGAGTCTTCACTCTTCACTTGAGATTCACGACCTAACGTTTAATTTGGATTGATGTGGTTTTCGGAATTCCAAATTTGGAAACTCGATCCCGGTCTCATCGAATCCAAATGCCATCTTAATGTCCAAGTGATTTAAGTTTAACAAATTAATTCAATTTAAAACATTGAATTCACACAGCATCATTCACAGATAAATATCACACATTTATCACTGATATATCAAATATCATATCACAGTATATCACAACATATCATCCAGATATCAACCAATCCAGATAAACAATCATCCACAAACAGGCATCCTTAACTCTTTTATAATTAATTTAATCATCTTAAATTAAATTAATTACTTGATAATTAAACAACTAATCCTGCTTAAACAATCATTAGTTAAATAGAATTAATTAACCAATCTCTCTTTAATCACCATCATAATCCAATTAATTAATCTTCAATTACAGATTAATTATCCTTTAATCATATTCTTGATTAATCACCTAGATTAATTATTCTTTAACTACACTATGTAATTAGCCTTAAAATTAATTACACGGATTAATTTACCTTTAATCATTTATTAATCTTAATTAATTCCTAATTAATTAATTAACAATAATTAATTACATAAATTCTTAATTAATTACATTAATTAATGATTACTTCTTTCTCACTTCATTGATTAATTATCTTTTAATTAATCACATTTATTAATTAATTAAACAATTAATTATTCATTAACTACACTAATTGATGACCCTCTAATTACTTTATTAATCAATTGTTCTCTTAATTACATTTAACAATTAATTATAAACTTAATTACATTTATTAATCAAACCTGATTAATCACAATCAGTAATTAACTTCCTTTAATTACTTCACCAACTAAAACAACTCCTTGATTAATTACATTAATTAATCCTTTAAGTGCACTGAGTAATTATCACTTAATTACTTTTCCTTAAGCAATTATCCTTTAATTACTATCCATCAAGTAATTTCCTTAATTAATTACATTCAGTAATTATTCATTAATTACTGCACTAAGTAATTACACATCTTTAATTACATTCAGTAATTATACTTAATCCCATCATTAAGTAATTCTTTTTAATTAATTAAACTTAATTAATTAACTAAAATTATCCACAATAACTTAATTAATTACACTGAGTAATTAATTTCTTTAATTACTTCATTAAGTAATTATGTTTAATAATTCTTCTTAATCATTAAGTAATTAAGTTCTTAATTAATTATTACTTAATTAATTAACATAGATTAAAAAAATCCTTAATAACATAATTAATTATACTTAATTAATTACACCAACTAATTTACCTTAATTTAATTACCCACATTAATCATTTAATTAAGTAATTATACTTCAATTACCTTTATAAATAAAACTTGATTAAGATAAACCATACATTTCATTTACTCTTATCAATCATTTTAAAAATTAAAATTTTAAATTCAGAAGCTTGTATTTGGTTTATACAAAATCATCATTTTTAAATTTATCACTATCTCTTAATTTATCTAAGTTAAATACCTTACTTCGTTCACATTTAAATCACTCCAATAACATTTTTATTTGAAAACATTATTATATCATTTAACAAAGCAAAATTGAAACAAACTATTTTTAAACAAAAGTTTAAATTTTAAAAATCCAAACTTTAAAACTAAAATTCTTTTTAAGTCAAACCTTCATTCTTTATAACGCTAATTAAACACTTTGTTCAAAATTCAATTTTCTTTCAAATTTTGGAAATTCATTTTATATAATACAAAATCCGGTTAATACTAAAACTTTTAAAAACAATCTATTTTTAAAGCAAGATCAACTTAAACTTGTTTAAACGCAAAATTTTAATTTAAACATTTCAAATATTTTTAAACTGTTTTAACTTTGTTTTAAAACTTAGTTTGCTTTCAATTTTCAGAAATTCATTTTACAGTTTGGAAACCGATAGGATTTAACAGGATTCAAATCCTGGAACAAACTCAAATAAAATTTTGCTTTAAATTCACTATGCTATAAACTGGACAAACTTAAAATCAGTAACAAGTTACTCGAGACAGCACATGGGAAACCCTGAGTCACCTCCGATACATACACGATACCAACTTCGAGAATACAACGAATAAACCATGGCCAAACACTTTCTTCCCAAAACAAAAGCAGATGCACCGATTTGAGCTCGTGAATGTGCACGCTGGACTTGGTCGACGGTGAACATCGTCGCGACACTCCACAAGTTGCTCCTGACCCCACCGACCATCTCGTACCCCTAGATTGACGAAATCATCACTGATTCGAAAAAGTGTGCTTCAACACTTCATCAGGAAATGATATCGACCCAAGAATTCGCTGCCGTCGGCGAGTCCCATCACCGGAGGGCCTGCCACCTCGTCCACAAACGCGTCTCGAACCACATAAACCTTTCCACCTCAAGCGTCCGCCCTAAATCACCATTGAAGCCGCTATCACCACAAATTCAACGTGGTCACACACACAACATCGAACCCTACTAAGCCATTTTCCGATCACCGCGACCATCATTCGCATCTCACACCATTTTTCCTGCATTCCCAGGTACCATGGCCACCTCCATGCCGAAACTCGTCCACCACCTCAACTCCGATCAACGTCAAACGACCAAGGACCCAAATTCGAACCCTTTTCGAATTCACGTTAAATACAAAATTTAAAATCACAAATTTTATATTAAAATTCATAATTTGATAATACGATTCAGATTATCTAAGTGAATTCGAAATTCATCATACTTGAATTTTATTCATTTTCGGATGTCCACTGTATTTTTATATTTTACAGAGTATTATCCGAATACATTCACTTGTAATTAATTTTAAAAACAAGAATAAAATGTTATTAACATCTTCACTTCAGTAATCAATGTCTAATTGTGATTATACAGGGAGATTTGAATTATTGTAGTTGATCTTGCAACAGATTATTTACAGAGAACACAAAATATACATATACAGGTATGTATTCAAGTTTGTACAGCACAAATCAGATTAAAGATGATAAATCTGAGCAACAATCATGATTATAACATCATCACACAGATCAACAACTATCAAAAGATTTTATTTTAAAATGTTTACTCACAGATTTTTAGAAACAGAGAACACGGAATTTGATAGGCAATGTTTAGTTTTCCTGTAACATTGAATCTGAATTGCATCTTGCTGTTGATTATTGTTGTAATAGTTGACTCTCAGTTGAGCTTGAAACCATGTTCTCAGGTTGAATACTTTGAATCTGAAGTTTGTAAAATAGCTTCAAATTTTGATTATAGTTTTTGAATGATCTTTGGTTTCTTTCTTTTGTTTTTTTAGAAGAAAGCTAAAGAAAGTATAAGCTGAAGAAAATAAGCAATAACAGACCCTTTTTCTTTTTTAAACATTAATTATAAACAAAGTTTTCTTTTGAACAAGGATTTGCCAATTGTTATCATGGATTGTCCATAAGCTTCCAAGTGTGTTTTCATAAATTCCTATGTTGCCAAGTGTTTTTAGAGTTGATTATTAAATCAATTTCTTATTATTACTAATGATTTAAACCTTAATTACAATATTAACCTAAATACTTATGTCTAATATAAACTATGGAATGTATTTATATCTTTATGTTTAATTTATAATTATTTAAACTCCATTTTCTAAGGATAAGTTTAAAAGAAAGAAAATAACATTTATTTAAATTTTATTTTAAAAGTTTAAACTAAAATTATTATATCTAACATTGATATTATATATAAAAACTAAATTTATTTTCAAAAACCAATTTAAAAGAAAACAAATTAAATCTTTATAACAATATACTATTTTTAAACTATTATACTTTTAACAAAATAAACTTTTCTTTAAGTGTTTTGAAAATAAAAGATTAATTTTTAACTAGCTTTTGAAAAGCATTTTATTAAATCAAATCAAAATCTTCCAAATCACCATATATGCATATGTATATTATAAATTTGAAAACACATTTTCTACTTAAGTTTAATCCAATATTTTTCTATTTACAAGATATATACAAATATATATACATCATAAATAGAACATTTTAAATACTAACTTCAGAAATTATTTGAATTTTATAACAGAACATCAAATCACAATATATAAACATATATATCAAAATTTGAAAATATTTTATCAAATTTAAATTGAAATCAATTTCCTTTTTACAATGTATACATATATACATTACAAATAGAATATTTTTATTAACTTAGAAAGATTAATTATTATTAATTATATATATATATATATATCTTATTATCCTTTGAAAAGAATAAACATTCCAAATTAAATTATTATTATTAAGTTTTGAAAAGATAACATTTGTTAAATTAGATTAACTATTAGTTTTGAAAACATAACATTTGGTTAAATTAGATTATTAAGTCAATATTACATATTTCAAAATAAATTATAAATGGAAATTATTAAATAAGTATTGCCCAAAATTCCGGGACATCACATTCCTCCCCCCTTAAAAGAATTTCGTCCCCGAAATTAAAAGCAAAGATAATTTAATAATCTCATACAGATTTTAATTTTAAAGTAGCAACATATGCTATCAACCATATACTAGAAACCGTAACATCCAATTCAAACAATCAATTCTAACTATCCAGACAAAATGCTGGACAGAATTTCCTAGAGTTTTCCAAGTACAAACACCGGGATACTCGCTCTACAGAATCTAAACTAGCAGCTCTACTCAGATCTAGAATTCATATATATCTAGATCTACAATCTAAACAGGATACCGGATCACAGACAAGTCTGGTTCACCATCCAAATCTCCTTGATCTGCTGGTCCTAAACCAGTGACGGATCAAATACGTGCTCCCTCAGAGATACGTGAAATACCTTACGAATCCCAGCCATCCGAACTGGCAATTCAATCCTGTAGATCAAACACTTATCCTTAAGAGAATACAAAAAGATTCCAATACACTTTGAGCTAGCTTCCTGTCTTATCCAATCTCATCGCTCTTATGGTCAGAGAAAACTTATCCAAAAATTTAATATCCGACTTCGAGTTTCGAATCTCTTCGTCTCTTAACCACAACCTCAACCTTCTTGATCAACCAACTTTACAGGTGCTTCTCAAATCAAAACTAGATCAAGAATAAGACGATCTCCTGATTTTACTCAAACAAGATGGTTATACTATTCAAGCATCAAAAACTTCAAACTTGCTTCTTCTATCTAGAAAACAGAATAGATGCTCACGACAACCAAGCCTTCAGATCCCAAAGAACTTCCTGAAGAAATCCTTAAATACAAATCTTTTGATGAATCCGAGGTTGCTTCTATTCTGGAATAGCTTCCACCATGCTTCCACTGCACAACTCTGATCTGAAAAAGATAAGAATGCTTTTGATGATCACAAGCACAAACTTGACCAATTCATCCAGAAACACTGTCTATCAAATTCCATAAAAGCTTAGTGACCTATCTGATTTGGTCACAAATATTACAACAGAAATCCATTCGGAAAACTAGATCCAATCAATCCCGATTGCTCACAAAATCCTCTCTCCCGGAGCCTTTTCTCTACCAGGCTAAACCACCGAAAAATCCAAGAACCAAATCGAAACAGAACTCCATCTCCCGATGCGGACACACTCCTTGACTACCTCGAAGATATTCAGAAAGTCTCAAACCACTTCGATAGCCCCAACATTCTTTAGAGATGCCTCAAACTAAGCAAAGATTACTAAGAGAACTTCTGAACCATCGCAAGTCACTTTTGCGATGATACCCAGTTCAGATTCCAAAGAAACTATTCTCTTTTACATAACATAACAGCTTAAGCCCTTCAAAAGAAGAAACTAATGGTCCACCTCAACCACAAACATCTTACCCAGCTGAGCTTCCAAAAGTAGTGGACAAGCCTTCACCATTTGCCCATCCTACTGACTGAAGAATCTCAAAGACTTCTAAACCATCGAAGAAACGGACCACACAACTGCTTTCGAACTCGACCTCTAGGATACTGCTGAGCCAAGAGATCTTCCTGACAGCACACTCAACACTTCTGAGTTGCCAATGCTACCAAAGACTTCCTATCCAAAAGCTCCTTGAATCCCAAATCTCTATCATCCAACTCCACAAAAAGAGTCTTCAAGATGAGCAGAAACCTCTCAAGAAACTCGGGCTTCAAACCAAGCACAAACACCTAGCTGAACTGAGTCTCCCACTCCAATACAGATAAGACTACTTCCTATGGTTGTCAAAATACCATTACTTGCTTCGGCACTTCCGACTAATCCAAACTCTAGAAAATCCGCTTGCGCGAGTGCAATCCAAACTTATACTCCAAAGATAAACTTCGAACCTTTAAAAGGTTTCCTTCAGAGATCGATGAAATCCATACACCAAGCTGCCAAGCTTACTCAAGAAGCCCAATACTGCCCTGGCAGACACAGTTCCAACCTCAATTACTCAGACTTCTTCCATTGATAGTCATGCTATACACACCACTATCTCTCCTACTTCTAGAACTTATGTTGGCAAACCCGAACAGGTAACCCAAAAAAATAGGTAGGAATAAATATATATATGTATATTCAAAATTAAAAATACGCTCTCTCAAGAAAGACACCACTCCAGAGCCTAGGTATTCGCTCAACCTAGCGCTCTGATACCACAATGTAACGACCCGCCTTTCATACCACAGAAAGACGCATCATTAAGAAGAAAGAAAGGGATAGAAAAGAGGAAAGATAGAAAAGAAAGAACCAAACAACACAAAATCTCACAGCGGAACGAATAAATTGTATTTATCAAATAAAATATTACATAGTATCATATACATAGATGTTATATAGCTAATACAAATCAAACTAGACAGTTATAACACCTGTCTAGATATTACAACTCAAGTACAACACACAAATACAGATACAACTCTAACACAGCAGAACACTATATATATATATATATATATATATATATATATATATATATATATATATATTTAGTTATTTATCTACACGCTGAAGCCACCTGCTCCATGTCTCCTTCAGAACTCGTCAAAGCAAACCTGAATTCCTCGACTACTCATACATAATATGAGTACCCAAGAGTTTAATAAAACAGAAAACAAACACTTGGGTCAGACAGGGGTCTGGTGTGAGTAAACGGTTTAAAGTTGCTTAACTTTGAAAATCCTTTGAAATCAAAAGGTATCACATAAGACTCCCCACAAATAAACATGGGTAAGTTTTTACCTTAGGCTAACCAAAAAATTTGATAGGAAATCCAGTGATATTATAATAAGGTCTAGGGTTTCCAAAATAAAATACAGAAATAGCTGGAATGCTTACATCTCACGTTCCAACATAGTTGGGCACAATCAAACCGTACAAGCACTTATTGGAGTTTGGATTCCATACAATAACATGGCTACTGGGGTACCGCCCCTCACAGTACGTGGCCTAGATCACCGTACCAAGGAGCCATCCTAACTCCCATGCAACACAAGGCCGGAACCATCCCTTATTGGACAGTCCCGAACAAGACAACCCCGACAGTTGCCATGATCAACCGCCCACACGGTCAAAATAAAAAGGGACCTCTATACAGGGGTAAATCTCGTCCTACTTGGGCATGACCCACTTAGCCTTGCTGCACCTCCCCTGTTTTAGCCATTCCCGGTTGATGAGGCTTGAGGCTACGATACCTTTATAGAACATATCTATCTTAGAATGCTCATCGTCCGCCTGACGATGTTCTGAAAGCATTCAATCCATACAAGTTCGTTCCGAGTTCGAACGAAACCGAAGGCACTATCTCGCTACACTCGTTTTGGAATCATCCTCAGAGTTAACGACAATAGCCCTTGCTCTCTGATTCTTCGTATCGAACCTGAAAGTACTACCCCCGTTAAACTCATATTGGAATCACCCTCAGAGTATTAACGATAATAGTCCTTACACCTCGAGTCTTCACTCTTCACTTGAGATTCACGACCTAACGTTTAATTTGGATCGATGTGGTTTTTGGAATTCCAAATTTGAAAACTCGATCCCGGACTTATCAAATCCAAATGCCATCTTAATGTCCAAATGATTTAAGTTTAAGAAATTTGAAAAACTTTTTAAAACAAGTTTGAAAAACTTTTTAAAACAAGTTTGAAAAACTTTTTAAAACATCATTTGCATTGGGTTCGACTCGACCAAACTCGAGACCAACTCGGGTCCATATCCCTTCTTTCTTTCCTATTTCTTTTAGCTTAAGTTAAAACTCAAATTTACATGAAAACCGGAAAGAAGCAATCACAAATGAACCTAGGCACGAGCAAACTACAACATCATCCCGAGTAAAAACGCGAGCCAGAACCTCCCCTACACGATCATCAACTCGAGTCACCCTAACACCAACCCTCTCTGACAAAATACTGACATCGTGCACGTGCACGACGCACCAACACCGCCGCCACCACCAGCGACACCACGCGCAAGCTCCCCATCAACCACAGATGCGACTCCGACCCCTGATCATCCATCACGCAACCCAAATCAAAATCGAAGCATGTTCACACCCACCTGGAACAACCTTCATCAGAAAATCCACCGAACACGACGACCTCGACCACCGTTCACCACGAAACTACGGCCACAACACCGCAAACCCTCCACGCAGCTACTCCCAAAATCCTACACCACTCGATCCATCCAATAATTCCCAGTCACCCATTTCGAACGCGACCAAAACACTGCGTTAAACCCTAGTTTCACGTCGTCCGGCCACCTCAACATTCGAGATCACCTCCGATCATTTTTGCCGTGTACACCCATCATCACTCCTCCTCTAGACAAACCCCTGACCACCATAGCTCCTCCGTCCACAAGAATTTTCCCAAAACACAACTTCTGATCATCACCAAATTACTGCCCCAAAACCAAACCAAAAATCATGATTTTTATTTTAAAAATCATGTTTTACAAAGTTGATTCAAGATGTAAAATTTATTCAACAAATTATCATTCTTGATTTTATCATGTTCTTAAAATTTTAACTGTATCATCTTGTTTCATAAGAAATTCAAACCAATTTTATTTGAATAAAATTTTAAAATTTAATTTGTGATTAATTAAACATATTTTGTTTGAGAACTCAAGCCTAACAGTGATTTGTTAAAGAAATTTTGAACTTTTGTTTTAGTTTTTACTCTGTAATTTGGGAAACAGAGAAGTATCAGGCAGTTTCAAACATGCACGGTTTAATACTAAATACACAGTTTAATCCAAAATCCCGATGTGGAAGTGGGAGATGATTTCGATGGATTACCTAGAGCCAAGAAGGGAAATGAAGGAATATGGGTGATTGTTGATCGCCTAACCAAAAGCGTCCATTTTATACCGGTTAAGGCAACCCGTACTACAGCTTCTTTGGCAGAGATTTTCTAAAGAGAGATAGTCAGATTGCATGGTGTTCCAGTCAACCTTGTAAGTGATCGAGATCCTATCTTCACCAGCAAGTTTTGGGAGGCTTTGCAATCGGCTTTGGGAACAAGTTTGAGATTGAGTACAACATATCATCCCCAGACAGATGGGCATACGGAGAGGCTTAATCGAATTCTAGAAGATATGCTGAGAGCCTGTGTATTGGATTTTGGTGGATCGTTGGAAGACCATCTACATCTAGTGGAATTCTCTTATAATAACAGTTACCAAGCAAGTATTAAGATGGCTCCTTATGAAGCTCTTTATGGAAGACCATGTAGATCCCCAGCCTGTTGGATAGAGTCGTAAGACCGTCTTGTGCTTGGACCAGATCTGATCCGTGAAGCATCTGCTAAAGTTGAGCTTATCAAGAAAAGGATGAGAGCTGCTCAGGATCATCAAAAGAAATATGCAGATAAAAGATGAAGACAATTGGAGTTTGAGATTGGTGATTTTGTCTTTGTCAAAGTTTCCCCTGTTAAAGGAGCAGTAAGGTTTGGGAAGACAGGGAAACTCGCCCTGAGATATATTGGTCCATTCCGAGTGCTCGAGGGGATTTGTGCCGTAGCATACAAGATTGAATTGCCAGTTTGGATGGCTGGAATTCACAATGTTTTCCACGTATCTCATCTGAAGAAATACGTGCACGATCCATCTTTTATTGTGGAACCAGCTGTGCAGGAAGACTTAGAGGTTGAGCCGGACTTATCAGTTGTCAGACCACCTATTCAAATTGTTGATCAAGACGAGAGGCAACTCAGAAGCAAGATTGTGAAGCTTGTTAAAGTCCAGTGGAGTGAGGATCCCAGAGATCGTACCTGGGAGACTCTGGATAGTTTTAAAAAGGCGTATCCGGATATGTGTCCGGATAGCTAATGATGTTTGTATTGGATGTATTGTTGTTTGGATGTTTTGTTTGTTTGCTTGTTAGTATATGGATGATATGTATGCTTGAATTAGTTAAATTAAATGGAAAATTTGGATTATCCTTTGTTTAAAATTTCGGGGACGAAATTCTTTTAAGGGGGAAGGAATGTGATATTCCAGAATTTCAAACCCAATTTAAATGTGATAATCTTTTTAATAAATTAATTAAAATTGATAAAATTGTTATTTAAAACAATAATAATAAATGGGTTGTAAATATATATTGATTTTAATTGAAATTAATATATACAAGTGAAAATGGATTTGTTAAAATTATATGTACATATCAAATTTGATTTTTAAATTGAATTTGAAATTTAATTTGAATTTAGATATTTAAATTGAAATTAAAAATATAATTATTTATATCTTAAATCATACTTTGATTTTAAAAGTGTATTTCTATGATTTTATTTAGAATATAAAATTTGATTTATATTTATTTCTTTCAAGAAGAATTGATGTTTACAAATTAAAAATGTATTTAAAAATTATAAAATTAATTAATAAAACATTTAAAAATCTATTTTGCATGAGAATTACATTTGTTAAATTTTGAATCACTCTAATAACATGTGTTAAGAAGATAGCTATCTTTAATGACAAATGTTAGAAAATATTACAAGTGTCACATTTGTAAATTTGTTTTCTTTAAATTTAATAAAACAAAATTTTATCTATAAAAGATTATTTCATCTTCTACATCTAAACTTTCCATCTCATTTTCTATAAAAGCAAGAAAAATCACTCCTCCATTTACAAATCTGAAATTCATCAATTTTCACTCTTTCAACCAAGGATTTTAAAACAAGAATCCAAGTTATTTAAAAATCCCAAATCTGCAAAACAGGATACAAAAGAAAATTCTGTAAAAATCAAGTTCCAGTAAAAATCAAATTCCTGTAAGAAGAAAATCCAAAGCTCACCTCAGTTTCAGATCTTAAATGCTGATTGAATTAAAGTTTGAGAAGCAAACAACTTCATCAGGCATTTCCAAGTTTTAGGATCTGCAGTCATTTTTTTTTCAGATTTCAAATTTTGGGTCCCTGCTTGAAAAAAAAAACTCAGGTGAGTAAATTTTATTAAGAAAATTTAAGTAAATAAATTTGTGCATGCGAATTTCTGTGATGTTGGATGTCTTGCATGCATATATATATAGGTGAAATCTTTATGTATATTTAGTATTAAACTGTGCATGTTTGAAACTGCTTGATATGTCTCTGTTTCCCAAATTACAGAGTAAAAACTAAAACAAAAATTCAAAATTTCTTTAACAAATCACTGTTAGGCTTGAGTTCTCAAAAAAGTATGTTTAATTAATCACAAATTAAAGTTTAAAATTTTATTCAAATTAAATTGGTTTGAATATCTTCTGAAACAAGATGATACAGTTAAAATTTTAAGAACATGATAAAATCAAGAATGATAATTTGTTGAATTAACTTTACATCCTGAATCAACTTTGTAAAACATGATTTTTAAAATAAAAATCATGATTTTTGGTTTGATTTTGGGGCATTAATTTGGTGATGACCAAAAGTTGTGTTTTGGGCAAATTCTTATGGACGGAGGACCTATGGTGGTCAGAGGTTTGTCTGGAGGAGGAGTGATGATGGGTGGTCACGACAAAAATGATCGGAGGTGATCTCGAATGTTGAGGTGGGCGGGCGACGTGAAACTAAGGTTTAACGCAGTGTTTTGGTCGCGTTCGAAATGGGGTGACTGGGAATTATTTGATGGATCGAGTGGCGTAGGATTTTGGGAGTAGCTGCGTAGAGGGTTTGCGGTGTTGTGGCCGTAGTTTCGTGGCGAACGGTGGTCGAGGTCGTCGTGTTCGGTGGATTTTCCGATGAAGTGCTATTCCAGGTGGGTGCGAGCTTGCTTCGATTTTGATTTGGGTCGCTTGATGGATGATCAAGGGTCGGAGTCGCATCTGTGGTTGATGGGAAGCTTGCGCGTGGTGTCGTTGGTGGCGGCGGCGGTATTGGTGCGTCATGCACGTGCACGATGTCAGTATTGTGTCAGAGAGGGTTGGTGTTAGGGTGACTCGAGTTGATGATCGTGTAGGGGAGGTTCTGGCTCGCGTTTTTACTCGGGGTGATGTTGTAGTTTGCTCGTGCCTGGGTTCCTTTGTGATTGCTTCTTTCCGGTTTTCATGTAAATTTGAGTTTCAACTTAAGCTAAAAGAAATAGGAAAGAAAGAAGGGGTATGGACCCGAGTTGGTCTCGAGTTTGGTCGAGTCGAACCCAGTGCAAATGATGTTTTAAAAAGTTTTTCAAACTTGTTTTAAATTTTAAATTTTAAAATTTATTTAAACTAATTTATGATAATGTCAAACTATTTAATTTAAAGTAATTTATACTTTGATAACTAATTTTGAGATGGTTTTGTATTCTTTTAAATTTAACTTTTAAAAAGTAATTGAGTTTTAAAGAAAATGGGAATGTTTTAAATATGTAATAATTTTAAGAAATTAATGAAATTGATTTGTTTGAAAGTTAATTAAGTTTTTATGGTTAAAGATTATTTTAATTAATAAAGTAATTAAAGTGAAATTAATTAATAATTTTGGGTTAATTAATTTATAAAGATTAAATTTTTAACTAATTATGGATTAATTATTTGATAATTAAGAATTAATTTAATTAAGTAATTAAGGATTAATTTAATTTTAATTAATAGATAAGTAATTAAATAATGGAAGATTAAATGATTAGTAATTAATTAACTAAGTGATTAGTGATTAATTAATGATTAAGAATTAATTAATTAAATGATTAGGGTTAATTAACTAAGTAATTAAGAATTAATTAGATGTTAATTAATTAATGATTAAGGATTAAATAATTAAATAATTAAGGTTAATTAATTATAATTAATTAAGTAACTAAGATAAATTAATTTATAATTTGTAATTAATTAAGCAATTAATTAAGATTAATTAATTGTAAATAAGGGTTAATTAGTAATTAATTAAGGATTATTAATTTTTAATCAAGTTTTAATAATGAATAATTAGAGCTATTAATTAATAATTAAAGGGAATTAATTAATTAATTAAAGATTAATTTATTGATAATGAGGATAATTAAGAAGTGATTAATTAATTAAATGATTGTGATTAATTAATTAATGATTGGTTAAGCAAGGTAAAGTGATTAATTCTTAAGTAATTAATTTAATTTGAATTAATTAAATTAATTATAATATGAATTAGAGATATGCTTGCTTATGGATGATTGTTTTGAATTGAATATCTGAATTTGGTTGATATCAGTTGTATGATAATCTGAGATATTCTGTGATGAGATTTTGTATATCTGTGTTAGATGATTGTTATTATCTATGGATAATGCTGTGTGAATTCAATGTTTAAAATTGAATTGAATTGTTTAAATTTTTAAACAACTTGACCTTTAAGATGGCGTTTGGATTTCGATGAGACCGGGATCGGGAATTAAGTTGATTTTTCGAAAACCACATCGATTCAAGTTAAATGTTAGGTCGTGACATATCAAAGTGAAGATCGAGATGGAGTTTCAGAGTGCAAGGGTTATTGTCGTTAACTCTGAGGGTGATTCCAAAATGAGTGTAACGAAATAATGCCTTCGGTTTCGTTTGAACCCGGAACGAACTTGTATGGATTGAATGCTTTCAGCACATCGTCAGGTGGACGATGAGCATTCTTAGAAATGTGTTCTATAAAGGTAATCGTAGCCTCAAGCCTCATTAACCGGGAATGGCTAAAACAGGGGAGGTGCAGCAAGGCTAAGTGGGTCATGCCCAAGTAGGACGAGATTTTCCCCGTCTAGAAGTCCCTTATTATTTCGGCTGTGTGGGCAGTTGTTGGCCACAACTGCGGGGTTGTCTTGTTCGGGACTATCCAGTAAGGGATGGTTCCGGCTTTGTGTTGTAGGGGATCGGGAGTGGTCCTCGGTACGGTGACATAGGCCCGGTACGGTGACGGACGGTACCCCAGTAGCTCTGGCATTGTATGGAATCCAATCTCCAATAAGTGCCTGTACGGTTTTGATTGTGCCCAACTATGTTGGAACATGAGATGTAAGCATCCCAGCTATTTCTGTATTTTATTTTGAAAACCCTAGACCCTATTATAATATCACTGGATTTCCTATCAAATGTTTCGGTTAGCGTAAGGTAAAAACTTACCCGTGTTTATGTGTGGGAAGTCTTACGTGATACCTTTTATTTTCAAATGATTTTAAAAGGTAAACAACTTTAACCTGTTTACTCACACCAGACCTATGTCAACGTGAGATGTAAGCATCCCAGCTATTTCTGTATTTTATTTTGAAAACCCTAGACCCTATTATAATATCACTGGATTTCCTATCAAATGTTTCGGTTAGCGTAAGGTAAAAACTTACCCGTGTTTATGTGTGGGAAGTCTTACGTGATACCTTTTATTTTCAAATGATTTTAAAAGGTAAACAACTTTAACCTGTTTACTCACACCAGACCTATGTCTGACCCGGAGTTTATTTTGTTTTTCATAACTCTTGGGAACTCAAATTTTTATGAGTAGCCAAGTGATCAGGTTGGAAATTGTCAAATGTTTTCAAAGCTGGAGCTGGAGTCTAGACGTACCTATCTATCTCTATCCGCTGTAGTGACATTTTGATGTTGTATTTTGGGTTTATGGTTTGGCAGGCTCTTATAAATGTTTAATGTAATGAAATCATATTATTTTGCGTACTCTGATATGTAAACTATGTAATGGATATGTGTAATATTATATTTTGTTCCGTTTCCGCT
Organism: Allium cepa; assembly: GCA_030765085.1. Taxonomy (NCBI): domain Eukaryota; kingdom Viridiplantae; phylum Streptophyta; class Magnoliopsida; order Asparagales; family Amaryllidaceae; genus Allium; species Allium cepa. Next base: position 177,695,309 of record CM060939.1, on the reverse strand, counting down.
GTGAGATTCTGATGTTGTTGTTCTTTTCTTTCTATCTTTCTATTTCTATCTCTTTCTTTTCTTATTGATGATACGTCTTTCTGGGGTTTGAAAGACGGGTCGTCACACTTTTCATCATTTCACAATTTTACAAGTACGTAATGTCTAGAGTGAATAACTCGCCTTTTTGAAGCTAGAGATTACGAAGTAAAGGCACACAACAAACACAGAAAGGCACGGCAAGCACGAACTAGATTCGAAGAGAAGTAGCACCCAAATCCAAGTCTTGTAAACAAATAAATAAAACAAATATAAATATATGTTTCAACATAACAAAATAAATTAAAACAATGGAAAATTCATGAAATAAAATGATATAATCATGCTTTTAAACACAAGAGTGCTCGGCCGTCATGGACAGGCTCGGCCCTGGTGTGTTTGAGACAACTAGGCTAGGTTATGGGGTCCATAGGTATGACTAAGGCTAGGCAAGTGGAGAAGTGGAGTTACAAATATGGAATGCAAAAGGCAATCAAAAGGATAGGTTTTGGTTCAACTAGGCTCGGCCATGGGTCTAGATGGCTCGGCCATGGTTTTGTTTGGGTCCAGTGCACATCATAGCATGGCTAGGCAATGAGGTATGGTCGGTAAGGCAACATATGGTGGAGGAGTAAGGAGGCCGTGGAAAATAGCATAAGAAGTGGTGATTAAATAGGCTTGTGATGGATTTTTGTATTGCTTTTGGTGATGGATCTAGATCTATGGGCACGGCCAAGTGCATGGGATGGTGATGAGGAGTGGTGGCCGGCCATGGTGGAGGAGGAGAGGAGACCGTGGTCGGAAATATGGGGGAGGCCGAGCACTTGATGAAGAAAAACAAAAGAAAATAAAAGAAAAAGGAAAAAGAAAGAGGAATAGAAGCCATGGAAACTTACTGCAATTTTTTCCAGGAGAAAGAAAATGAGGAAATGAGACATTGAGGAGTTTTTATACGTGAATTTCACAATGAAGTGGTGGCTAGGGTTTGGAATACACGGCCAAAAATAGTGAACGGCTAGGAATTAATAAAAGGAAGAAATAAAGAGGGTAGGCAAATAAAAAGGCAAGCCTTTAAAACAATGTAACGTATGTCTCCTTGATTTTCTCAAGCCATTAATAAAAAGATATACACAAGTAAAATCGAACAAATAAAATAAAGTTTAGACAAAACAAAATAGAAAAATAAAATAAAGAGATGGACATAGGAAAAATGTAAAATAAAATACATAAATTAATTGCGTGTAAAACGCTGTATTTTATCCAATTTTAAAAGTATAAATCAGAATTTAACGAAACAAAAAGTAGAACGGATATTAGAATTATATCCAGCTTCAAATAAAAAGATTAGAATTTCAAAATTTTAAAATTTAAAATTTTCAAATAAAAGTCAAAGTTTGACCAAAATATAAAGTTTCAGAAATTGTTTATTTTATCCTATTTGGAAGATAAATTACAAACACATCCATAATCACACTGGAAAATTTTCAAAATTCAATTTTTTATAATTAAAAATCAAAGTTTTCAAATAAATTAAATTTAAAAATATTTACAAAATTTTGGGTTGTTACAAGAAAGAAAGAGATGAAACTAACGTACAACTCTTCCCTCTTTTACCAGAAGCCTCTAGATTAATGGCTAATGGACCCAATTCCTAACCAAATAAGCCCAAGAGCAAAATACATAGTGAAATAATGAAGCTATGTGCATATTTACTCTAATTTAACATTATAAACACATATTTCATCATTTAAATGACTAATAAAATGTATTCTTCCGATTGTATTGAAATAAAATTATTATTATAACAAAATAAAATTCAATTTAACATTAAAAATTTATTTTTAATAATAAAACCCTATTTTACACAATATTTCACAATTTATTTTATTTTAGTATAAAACACTATTTTTTAACATAACAAGCACAACAAAAATTATTTTCTTATGAAATAAATTATAACAAATAATTTTAACTTTATTACAAGTTCAAAATATTATTTTTAAACAATATTTCATCTTTTATTTTAATAAAATACATGTTTTCTTCAATTTCTCCTTTTATATTCAATAAAAGGTTAACATTGGCAGTAATTACCAATATTATTACATTGACTCGATTAAAATCCAATAAATAATTATTTTCACTCCAATTTCTCAAAATAAAGTTTTTAAAACTTCATTTTCATCAATTTTTATTTATTTCAGTAGTTAAATGTTGAAATACATCACCTAATTAATTTATTAGCTCCAAACAAATAAATACTCAATATTTCAATTTATTTAAACTATATACTTATCTAATCAATATTTAATCCACGTATGTTCCCAAATAAACAAAATAAATTCCAAACTTTATTTTTCTCACTTTATTTACAAAATTCATTGTTTTTTCCAAATAAGCAATTTAAAATTTCGAATTATATTTTTATTTACAATATTACGTTATAATTTAATATATAGAGGTAATCTCCAAACTAGGGTTGTTACAGACTCCCCCCCAACAAAATTGCATCCTCGCAATTTCTAGAGAAGAATTTGTATTCAAATATTAATCTCATCAATTAAAGGAAGGATAGACAAGCTCGAGTTTAAAAGAAATTCTCACACTCTCAAAATAAAACGACAGAATACCAAGATAAGACTCGCTCAATTAATTCTATGGTTTCCAAAGGGCTAATATCGGAGTTAGGAAACCATTGAATTTTTCGAGCAACACACAGGATTTCGAAGGCATTTCACCTTCGAATGAGAATGCAATAAGATGCTACACAAAGGATCAATCAAATGAGATGGATTTATCATAAGCTCCTTAAGTAGAGTCGGGATTTAGTACAATTCCAACCCGAACTCTAATCAATAAGATGATTATCGATGTGATTTTCTATATAATACTACGGAAGGAACCACACTAATACAAGATAGACACAATAGAAGCAAGATAGATCAATCAAAAGGTGTTTTCAAACTTAAACGACCGTAGAAATGCACGTTGTTAGAAAATAACACGAGAGTTTGATAAATATAAGGAACAAAATATATGGATTAACTTGGAATCAAAATTCTTAGAGTTCCAAAATTCAATACTTATAGTATTTTATAACCAAAATTCAATACTTGAATTTTTTTTAAAACTTCTTTATTATAATACTTAATGAGTATTACAAAGACTAAAATTTAAATTCATATTCCTCTTGTTACAAATTAAATTTCCAAAAGAAGTTTATGAAATCCTACCAATATATTCTCAAAGAAAAATTTAAAATCTCATCGCTCTTTGTTTTCCAAACCACCAAATTTTTTGAAAACAAGCTTCAAATTTATTACATAGAACTTTTATGTTAAAATATCCAATAGACATTAAATTTTTGAAACCCAAAACATATTTTATCTAGTAACAAATTTTGTTAACAATAAGCATATTTATATTTAATTCTATAAATTTAAAATAATATAATGGCATTGCCTTATCGTTGGTTTATAGAAAACGACTCTAGCTATTAGCTTATGAGTTGACCAAGTGATCAAAAATGCCTCGTCACTTGGTTAAACATCACTATGGTTCAATGGCTGCATATACCACTCAAAATATAAATTTAATACTCAATTCCCAAAATCATTTATTACCAAACTCAACCTCATAAAAACTTAATTACCGTGTCTAATTGCCTCATCACAACGTTTAGGAAATGTCTATCGATAACGCTGATCAGATGCGTCGACCAGAATTCTTAAAGCACTCGATGGACAACCCAAAATACAAATCATCTCTATAAAAAGAAATACCTCTCATATAATACAAAAATTATTCTTTGATTTCAAAATGTCCAAAATTCCAACTTCTCTTAAAAAACACATCAAATAGCTACATAAAGTTGAAATCAAAGAACATGAAGAGATCTCATCGAGATGTTCCCTAAATACTCAATTCACAAGATTGACGGAATTAGCATGGAGTGTTCGTCAATCCGAATGATATAATGAGTCACTCACAAGAATTATACGAGTGCGGAATGCGGAAAAAGAAGCGCTATCCTCCGCAACTCGTAGCCGATGAAAATTTGTGCATGGTCAAGCTAAAGAAAGACTCCAGCACCACATAATAGATCAAATGAGATCAACGAGACATTAAGATAAGGGTAAGATATTCTTCTCAAATGAGAAGAAGCACACTGTCAACATATCATTACTTCGAGTGAAGTAATACCATAAAATATGTGACGCCCCACCCCGAGTCCCACCTTAGCAAAGAGAATTAACAAGTAATTCCGTCTACTAAAGCGGAGAATAGGGCTGGTTAAGGGTGACCATCTATAATTATGTCTTAAACATCTACTGAATACGTCGATAAATGCAATATAATTTTTCTTTTCAACTAAAGTGAATCGACATACCCAGTAAATGCTTAATCCAAAAGGATAGGTGGCTAGCGGATCTATCAGAACAAAATACAATAACTAAATGTAAAGCACATCACAGAACAGTAATAACCATCATATATATACATACACTGATACATGTCAGTACAATACACTATGAATACAATAAAGGTGGTACTCGGCCACACCATATACGTCGAATCAAATGTAAATACACCAGAGTATGCGGAAGAAATAAATTACTCAAGAGATAGATAAGCTAATATATAACATCAACTTCAAGCTAAGCCCAATAGATGATACTTGAAACAACTCGGTCTGACCCGAGTATAAATACACGGATAAGTCTAGCTACACAAATCAATCAATATCGATAATATGAAGCAAAATGGATATAGTGATACTTCTTCTCGAATGAGGAGAAGGATTAGATAACTCATAGCTCAATACTTAAGTAACAAACACTACCTAAGTGAATAAATACCTCGAAAGAGGTAACTCAAACTCAATACTCAAATAAAACACAAGTGCCTCATATCATTGGTGATAACCCATAATGAACTCAAATCAACTCATATAAAAATCAAGCAAAACTCAAATGGTTCGATGAACCATTACTCCAAAAAGGAGAAAACTCATTTCAATCACAAATAGAAGTCATGAAAGCAACACAAGATAATTCATAAGAATGTGAGATCTCAAACTCATAAGTAAGCCAAGGCGGCTAAATCTCACATACACATCTCAATCTTAAAAGCTCATGGAACTCGGTACGAATTCAAACTCATAAAATCTCAAACTCAATAAAGAATTCGATGCATGTTCAAAACTCAGAAAATCTTAACACTAATGCGTCAAAAACGGCAAACTCAAAAATAAAAAAAAACTCGGATTGGCTAGATCCCTGATTACAATGCCGAAGCAATGTTGCATGCGCTAAACTAAAATGGCCAAAGCCTTAGATTAGGTCGCTAACACCTTCCAAAGCAGTTCGTCCTCGTGACAAGGTCGTTGACACCTTTCCAAGCCATTTTGTCATCCCTAACAAGGTCGCTAACACCTCCCAAAGTAGTTCGTCCTCATGACAAGGTCGCTAACACCTCTCAAAGCAGTTCTGCTAGATAACCATCGTGAATGTGTCACAAACACACGGATAGGAACCCGAAAAGTATTAATGTGTGTCCCATACCACACGTTCGCACTTAGCGGTTTACTAGCCGCTAGTCGATGCCACACTAGGAACATCATAAAACTCAGAAGATCATATCTCGCATCGTCTCATTAGCAAGTGATAATAAGACAGGATACTCATCTGATCTCATCTACAAGTGTTAAATGGCATCGTAACTTGTCTCATCTCCTCGACAAGTGAGAACATCGTGATGGTTCCTCATAAACCCTAAATCTCAAAATATGAAATCATACACTCAAGACTTGCCTTATATCATTGGCAAGTAAATAAAACATCGTGATGGCTCACATCGACCATACTCCTACATAGAGATCTCAAACCATAATACTTGCAAAATCTTGGACATCTTAAATAATTCCAATAAATATGAATTATAAAACTCAAAATATGCCATAAAATGGTAAAACATATCAGAATCATTAATCTCAAATATCTTTGATCGTACAAGTCCGGAATTAACCGAAATAGTAAACGCACATGTCCCATACCACATGTTTTACTAAATCGTTTAATTCTCTTTCTCATACGTTCGAATTGTGCAAAAGTGTATGTTTTATATATAACAGTTTACTAGAGAAGACAAGCTTCTAAAACCTTTTTCCAAAAAGATTAATAAAACAAATATTTGAAATTCCTTTATTATAGGAAATAAATAGATTTTATATTAGAAAAATAATTTTAAAATACTTTATAATAATAATCTGAAATTTCCATTTATTTATAAAATCACTTCAAAAATGGTTTAGTGAAAGCCATGCTCGAAAATAATGAAAAACAAGAAAGATAACTCAAGACCGATAACTTGAGTTCAATACGAATTCAATTCAAATTTAACCTTAAATCAATTCAAATTCTGTTTAAATTTGAATTTCAAATTCTTCAAATGTAGCTAGCTTATTTTTAGGCATCATGGCTCTCAAAACATCTCAAAACTACATCAAAGTCGAATAAGAATGAGAGCAAAAATAAACTAATACAATTCTCGGGTCAATAATTGTTATTGCTGTCGTTTTGCTCTCGGAGCAGCGACAAACAAACACAGTTTTGACCAAGAAAACCTCAAAATTTCATGAAACACAAAACATGAAACTTTTAGTATAAAGTTTAAGCTTTTCGGAATATCTAAGATTACTAAATTTGGATAAGAAACGAAAAAGTTATGATAAAAATATTTTAGGGGTCTTAATTGCAATACCTTTGTCATTTTGGTCTCGGGATAGCAAAAATCAAACACATTTTGACCAAACCAACATCAAAATTTTAGAAAACTCAAAACATGAAACTTATAGTAAATTATTTTTTCTTTCCAGAACATCCAAACTCATCAAATTCTAATGAAAAATAAGACAGCTATGGCTAATTTTAATTTTAGGTTTCAATTCTGAAAATCAACAGAGCGGAGCATGTATCTCAGTTTCAAACCCAATGTCGACCCTTTAAATCATAGAATTTGCAAAAACTTACAACATGAAATTTGTAGAACAAAGTTTAAGATTATAAGAACTTTAAATGATATCAAAATCCGATAAGAAATGAGAAAGTTATGCTTAAATTACTAACAGTATCTAGCACAGAAATTTGACAGGGTAGAGACTATTACTCTGTTAAAAAATTGATTTTGACCAGGAAATGTGCAAAATATAAGAAAATAATTAAAACATAAGTTCTTCCTTAGAGAATTATCTTTCTACTGCAAAAAGATTCAACACAATTGGATTTATCAATCAAATGTTATGTCCATTTTACTCTCAAGTATTAATCCAAAATTGTTATATGGCTGAGCTATAACCAAACTCAATTTCAACCAATCTAGCAGCAGAATTTAGAAATATTATTAAAAGAAAACTTCTATCTAATTGAAAGAACTTTCTACCACAAAAATATTGAGTCAATTTGGATTATTCTATCATATATTATCATTGTTTTACTGCAGCGACCTTTTTTTAACAAATTTCCAGCAAACAATAACACAATAATCACACAAGTTTTCAACCAAATTGTATACAATTAAATCAACAATCATTCAAAAAATGATGTGCAACAAACAAAGATTTAGGAGTGATTAACTCACCTCTATCCTTTAATTCAACAATCGAGATTATCACTTCAACCCAAATTTCCAAACTAGCAAACCCTATACAGAGAAGAAATTAATAGATTTTCACTGTAAATTAGATTTTGATGGAGAGATTGATTTTAGATTGGAGATTACCCGAGTTTATACTTAAATCCATGTTTTAAAACATACATTCTTTATTTTGTTTTGATTAATTGAGCATAGATTTGAGAGGAAGAGAGGAGCAGCCATTGTTGAAGTTTCTAGAGAGTTAGAGAAGAGAATGTAAATATACGTAGTGTAACTTTTCTCTTCTCATTTCTTAGGTTAATAGGCCAGAAAAGAATATTTACACTAATTGGGCTAAGGTCCAACAAAATAAAAGAAATAAGACTACGTTATTTACTTAATCACTTAACCAAACATGTTAAGAAATGAACTTATCAATATTTCAAGCTCTACTTCTTTAAAAATTATGAAATTCATTACTTATGATAATAAAATATTTCACACCCATTTAAAAGATGATTTACATAACTAAAAAAAAATTATTATCATATTTCCCTATTTTAAAGAAAATAGCAAATATACATTATTAATTACAAAAATCATTGTAATTAACATTAAAAATTACACAAAAATACATTCTTATGTAATTAAATTCTACAAATCATTTCAAACTTTATTTTTCTTATTTTATTCTTATTTATATTGTTTATTTCCAATAAACAATAAAAATACTCTATTTATTATTAATTTACACTACTAAATTATAACTGCCGTTATAATTTAATAGTCTCAGGTTATCGCAAAACCAGGGTTCTTGTAGACTCCCTCCTACAAAAATTGCATCCCCGCAATTTTCTAGAAAAATAGCCGTAAACAACACAAAAATATCAATCGACAAAGGATAAAAGACAAGCTCGAAACCCAAACCATTCATACTCTCAATATAGAATGGTAGAGAGAAATAAGGAAAAACTCACTTGGTTAATCCAATGGCCCATCAAATGCTAATATAGGGATTAGCAAACCATTAAATTTTCCAAGTAACTCGAAATAATTTCGAAGATATCCTGTTTTCGAATCAAAACTCAATAAGATTCTCAACAATTAATCAATCGAAAATAATTGATTTCACAAAACTCTACGAACAGAGTCGGGATCAACTCACTTAAACCCGAACTCTAAGCAATAAAGAAGATCATCAATAGGATTTGCCGCATAAATATATGGAAAGAACATCCTCACAACATGGTAGACACAATAGACAAGATAGATAACCACAAGATGACTTCTCACATGGCCACCATACTCGAATGACCGCGAAAATGCACATCGTTGATAATAGCTCAAAAACAAAATATACTCAAGAACAAGGATATAAGCTCGGATGATCTTTTAATCCAAGATATTTAGAATTTTAAATCTCAACATCTTTTAAATTTTCAAATCTCAATTTCCAACATTTTGAAAATTTCTCAAATTCTTTACTATATTACTTAGTAAGTAATTTAAAACTCAAAGTTAAAATTCAAATTTCTTCTCTTAGTTCAAAATTAATTTCCAAAGAATTTTGTAAATCCAAAATAATATTCCTCAAATTAAAATTAAGGGTTTAAATTCTCTTTACTCTTCTATTAAACCACTTAAATAGTTTTTAAAACAATCTTCAAGTTCTCTTATAACTCTTCTCTTAAAACATCCAATGTATATGATATAGATTCTAAAATCTCAAAATATACTTTCAATAAAGTATAGCTAAAGAATATTCTCATTTATTCTCATCTTTATAATTTCAAAATAAATAAATAAATAAATAAATAAATGGCACCTCGCCATTGAATCTCTAATAAATAGATATATTCGTTGCCTGCAGAGTCGATCGAACGACCAAAACTGCCTCGCCACTCTATTACTCGTCTCTAAAATCAATGGCTGCAATTACCACTTAAAAAATAAATTTAATATATAATATCAAAATATTATTTTCAAAATCTCAATTTTTAAAACATAAACCTTCGTGTCTGATTGCCTCGTCATAGCATTTAGGAGATTCCTACCGATAACGTTGATCAGGCATATCGACCAGAACTCTTAACTACTCGATGGACAACCCAACACTCTCAAATTATTTCTATAAAAGAAATACTAATCATGTAAAAATATTCTCAAAATATTCTTTGATTTTTTTTTTAAATATCTCAAAGCTCAAATTTCTTTTTAAAACTCATATTTATATAGCTTCAAAACTCAAACCAAAGAACATTAAGAGAGTGCATCGAGATATTCCCAGAATATTCGATTCACCAAATCAACAGAAGGAGATAGAGTGTTCATCAATCTTACAATGTCACGAGCCACTCCCAAAAATCATCAAGATACATGATAATCAAGATATTCTTCTCAAAGGAGATTAAACACATAAACAAAAAATCATTACTTCAAACAAAGTAATGCTACAAAGAATAACACTGATTAAGTATCCGAAAAGGATAACTCAATCAAACTCAAACAATCTAGAAACTCACCTCATTCCTTAGTGGATGTCCTCGTGGAAGGATAGCTGAAGGCTAAAAGCCAGGAATAAGGTTAATTCAATACTTGATTGCCCGATTGGATATCAAACCCAGACGGACTCATCAACACTCAACAAAGTCACCATGACTGGAATTTGAGATATATCATCAACATCTCGATACTCAAGAGTGAATTCAGAAATTTCAAAATCATCATTAACATTCCAAAGTGATAGAAATAATAAACCAATAAAAATAGGAAACCTAAATATACAATAGGATCCAAAAATCAAAGGATTGGACTTAATATCAAATAAGTCAATCCATCTCAAATCAAATGCATCTCAAGATCGTAAGTAACAAACAGATACTCACTAAAGCAACAACAAATAGAAAACTCAGAATGCTTACAACAAGCCAATCATTGTGGATCCCCTCAATAGGATTCATAACTCTCAAAATAATGCAACGAGAATGCTCAAAGAAATCAATCATCTCCATCGATACGAACTCACTTGTATCGACAAAAATAAGTATAGAATAATCCCAAATAAGGTTATTTATAAGATAAGATGGCATCCAACTCTATTATGGAATACTATGGAATACAATGTATATTTTCCGAGACATATTCCATCTCAGCAATCCCAAAACTCGAAAAACAATCAAGGCTCGATTCGAAAACAAGCTTGAATAAAGGACAATGATTCACTTATTGTACTTCGATGTATCATGATATACGTACTGTTCTATGTTTATTCTACTTTGTTCTGACCACAGCTCTGATACCAAACTGTGACGCCCCACCCCGAGGCCCACCTTAGCAAAGAGAATTAACAAGTAATTCCGTCTACTAAAGCGGAGAATAGAGCTGGTTAAGGGCGACCATCTATAATTATGTCTTAAACATCTATTGAATACGTCGATAAATGCAATATAATTTTTCTTTTCAACTAAAGTGGATCGACATACCCAGTAAATGCTTAATCCAAAACCATAGGTAGCTAATGGATCTATCAGAACAAAATACAATAACTAAATGTAAAGCACATCACAGAACAGTAATCAACATCACATATATACATATACACTGATACATTTTAGTACAATACGATATGAATACAATAAAGGTGGTACTTGACCACTCCATATACGTCGAATCAAATGTAAATATACCAAAGTATGCGGAAGAAATAAATTACTCAAGAGATAGATAAGCTAATGTCCAACATCAACTTCAAGCTAAGCCCGATAGATGATACCTGAAACAACTCGGTTTGACCCGAGTATAAATACACGGGCCAGTCTAGCTACACAAATCAGTCAATATCGATAATATGAAGCAGAATGGATATAGTGATACTTCTTCTCGAATGAGGAGAAGGATTAGATAACTCATAGCTCAATACTTAAGTAACAAATGCTACCTAAGTGACTAAATACCTCGAAAGAGGTAACTCAAACTCAATACTCAAATAAAACACAAGTGCCTCATATCATCGGTGATAACCCATAATGAACTCAAATCAACTCATATAAAAATCAAGCAAAACTCAAATGGTTCGATGAACCATTACTCCAAAAAGGAGAAAACTCATCTCAATCACAAATAGAAGTCATGAAAGCAACACCAGATAACTCCATAAGAATGTGAGATCTCAAACTCATAAGTAAGCCAAGACGAAAAAATCTCACACACACGTCTCAATCATAAATGCTCATGGAACTCGGTATGAATTCAAAGTCATAAAATTTCAAACTCAATAAAGAATTCGATGCATGTTCAAAACTCAGAAAATCTCAACACTAATGCGCCAAAAACGGCGAACTCAAAACTCAAAAAAAAAAACCGAATTGGTCAGATCCCTGATTACAATGTCGAAGCAATGCTGCACGTGCTAAACTCAGATGGCCGAAGCCTTAGACAAGGTCGCTAACACCTTCCAAAGCAGTTCGTTCTTGTGACAAGGTCGTTGACACCTTTCCAAGCCATTTTGTCAGCCCTAACAAGGTCGCTAACACCTTCCAAAGCAGTTCGTCCTCATGACAAGATCGCTAACACCTCTCAAAGCAGTTCTGCTAGGTAAACATCGTGAATGTGTCACAAACTCACGGATAGGAACCCGAAAAGTTTTAACGTGTGTCCCATACCACATGTTCGCACTTAGCAGTTTACTAGCCGCTAGTCGATGCCATACTAGGAACATCATAAAACTCAGAAAACCATATCTCGCCTCGTCTCATTGGCAAATGATAAAAAGAGATGATACATGTCTCATCTCATCTACAAGCGTTAAATGGCATCGTAACTTGTCTCATCTCCTCGACAAGCGAAAACATCATGATGGTTCCTCATAAACCATAAATCTCAAAATATGAAATTATATACTCAAGACCTGCCTTACATCATTGGCAAGTAAATAAAACATCGCGATGGTTCACATCGACCATACTCCTACATAGGAGATCTCAAACCATAATACTTGCCAATCTTGGCCATCTTAAATAACCCAATAAATATGAATTATAAAACTCAAAATATGCCATAAAATGGTAAAACATCTCAAAATCATTAATCTCAAATAGCTTCGATCGTACAAGTCCGGAGTTAACCAAAATAGTAAACGCACATGTCCCAAGCCACATGTTTTACTAAATCGTTTAATTCTCTTTCTCGTACGTTCGAATAGTGTAAAAGTGTATGTTTTATATATAATGGTTTACTAGAAAAAACAAGCTTCTAAAACTTTTTTTCCAAAAAGATATATAAAACCAATATTTGAAATTCCTTTATTACAGGAAATAAACGGATTTTATATTAGAAAAATAATTTAAAATACTATATAATAATAATTTTAAATTTCCATTTATTTCAAAAATCACTTCAAAAATGGTTTAGTGAAAGCCGTACTCGAAAATAATGAAAAACAAGAAAGATAACTCAAGTCCAATAACTTGAGTTCAATACGAATTCAATTCAAATTTAACACTAAATCAATTCAAATTCTATTTAAATCTGAATTTCAAATTCTTTAAATATAGCTTGCCTATTTTAGGGCATCATAGCTCTCAAAACATCTCAAAACAACATCAAAATTGAATAAGAATGAGAGCAAAAATAAACTAATACAATTCTCGGGTCAATAATTGTTATTGCTGTCGTTTTGCTCTCGGAACAGCGACAAACAAACACAGTTTTGACCAAGAAAACCTCAAAATTTCAAGAAACGCAAAACATGAAACTTTTAGTACAAAGTTTAAAATTTACGGAATATCTAAGATTATTAAATTTGGATAAGAAACGAAAAAGTTATGATAAAAATAGTTCAGGGGTCTTAATTGCAATACCTCTGTCATTTTGGTCTCGGGATAGCAAAAATCAAACACATTTTTGACCAAATTAGCATCAAAATTTAAGAAAACTCAAAACATGAAACTTTTAGTACATCATTTTTTATTTCCAGAAAATCCAAAATTATCAAATTCCGATCAAAAACGAGAAAGCTATGGCTAATTTTAGTTTTAGGTTTCATTTCTAAAAATCGACAGAGCGGAGCATGTATCTCAGTTTCAAACCCAATTTCGACCCTTTAAATCATAGAATTTGAAAAAACTTACAACATGAAAGTTGTAGCAAAAAGTTTAAGATTGTAAAAACTTTAAATGATATGAAAATCCGATAAGAAATGAGAAAGTTATGCTTAAATTACTAACAACATCTAGCATAGAAATTTGACAGGGCAGAGACTATTACTCTGTTAAAAATTCGATTTTGACCAGGAAATTTTCAAAATATAAGAAAGTAATTAGAACAAAAGTTCTTCCTTAGAGAATTGTATTTCTACTGCAAAAAGATTCAACACAATTGAATTTATCAATCGAAAGGTATGTCCATTTTACTCTCAGGTATTAACTCAAATTTTTTATACGGCTGAGTTATGACATTAGTTTCAAACTCAATTCAACCAATTTAGCAGCAGAATTTCGAAATATGATTAAAGAAAATATGTAGCTAATTGAAAGAAATTTCTACCACAAAATGATTGAGTCAATTTGGATTATTCTATCATATATTATCGTTGTTTTACTGCAGTGACCTTTTTTTAACAAATTTCCAGCAAACATTAACACAATAATCACACAAGTTTTCAACCAAATTGCATACAATCAAATCAATAATCATTCAAACAATGATGTGCCGCAAACAAAGATTTAGAGGTGAGTGATTAACTCACCTCTATCCTTTAATTCAACAATCGAGATTATCACTTCAGCCCAATTTCCAAACTAGCAAACCCTATACAGAGAAGAAGTTAATAGATTTTCACTGTAAATTAGATTTTGAAGGAGAGATTGGTTTTAGATTGAAGATTACCTGAGTTTATAATTAAATTCATGTTTTAAAATATCCATTCTTCATTTTGTTTTGATTAATAGAGCATAGATTTGAGAGGAAGAGAGGAGCAGCCATTGTTGAAGTTTCTGGAGAGTTAGAGAAGAGAATGTAAATGTACGTAGTGTAACTTTTCTCTTCTTATTTCTTAGGTTAATAGGCGAGAAAAGAATATTTACACTAATTGGGCTATGGTCCAACAAAATAAAAGAAATAAGATTATGTTATTTACTTAATCACTTAACCAAGTATGTTAAGAAATGAACTTATCAATATTTCAAGCTCTACTTCTTTAAAAATTATGAAATTCATTACTTATGATAATAAATATATTTTACACCCAATTAAAAGATGATTTACATAATTAAAACAAATTTATTATCATATTTCCCTATTTTAAAGAAAAAAGCAAATATACATTATTAATTACAAAACTCATTGTAATTAACATTAAAAATTACACAAAAATACATTCTTATGTAATTAAATTCTACAAATCATTTCAAACTTTATTTTTCTTATTCTATTCTCATTTATATTGTTTATTTCCAATAAACAATAAAAATACTCTATTTATTATTAATTTACACTACTAATTTATAACTGCCGTCATAATTTAATAGTCTCAGGTTATCGCTAAAAGCAGGATTGTTACAAAATATAACACCAAATGAGTATCCAAAAAGGATATCTCAAAAGGAACAAGAATGATGGCATCGTTTGAACTCAATCAACCGCCTCATTCCTTAATGAATATCCTTGTGGAAGGATAACCAAATGGTTAAGAGCTACGTAACGACCCAATTTTTCAATGTCCGAAAGTCGACATCAATACGTCTCCTGTATCAAATGCCAAACAATCGAATGCTGAAAAACTGAACCGTTAGGGTTAAAGAAGAAGAAGACAGAAGAAGAAACAGAAACAATAACAGAATCTCACATTCGTAGCGGAACAATATATAATAGATAAATGAATAATATTTAAACAAAAGAACTATATCTGTTATTACCATACATCATCAGAGTCATATACAACACAACACTGGCAGTCATTATAACTTGCCCACATGGAAAATTGACTTGCACCAATCCATACGCAGCAGATACTACATAATATAAGTGATACATCTCGCCATCTAGCTTGCCTCTTAGTTTTCACAGCATACTTTACTGACTTCGCTCCAGAACTACTGATAACCTGACTCTAGGCTGCCCATGTGGAAAATTATGGTCATCCCAAGTTTAGAAAGGGAACAATAAACTCCAGGTCAGTCATGAGACTGGTGTGAGATCTTAAAATAGTTATTTGCACAAAAGAAAGAAAAAGAAATCCGCTATGCTTTTGGAAAATGAAACTACCATAAGGCCTCTCTGCGCACACAGAATGCAAGTGCATAATTGGAGGAGATTTCTCCTTATGATAGTCAAACATGCTTGACAGACAAAATCCTTTGGATATTATTATTAGTGCATAGTGCAGAAAACATTTCGAAAGTATAATATTAATCTTAGCCAACATACCACCATTATGGTATGCCTACTATAGCTACCATGTTCAATAGCAGGTTACTACCAAATTCCATTGCAGGTTATACAACTAAAACCGTGCAGGGCTTGTATTATTTTGTTTGGATTTCCAACAAATAGTCAGGCTAAGGAACTTCCTTCACCGAATGGGAACGCCTCTGGAGGGACGCCCCAAGAATTTAACCAGCTCTCTTGCCAACACAAGGCCGGGTTACCTTTGTAACTAGGTAACTAACTGTCACGAGTATGCCACCTCCGGTCTAGACCGACCTTTATCCGAGCCGCCTCTCAACCAAAAACCACATAAATAATAATCTGGGCTCCATACCAGAATTCCACTTTTAACCACACAAATTAAATATCTGGACTCCATACCAGATACCACTTTTTATCCAGAAAGAAATGTACATACCCTGAGGGGCGCAACCACCATAACCTTGCTGCATCCTTCTTATTTTGACCATTTCCGGGGTGTGAGGTCCGACGAAGTTTCGTCCATAAAGCTACACTTTTCACAAAAGCCATGCTTCGATCAGCATATGATCAGCAACACTTAGCATGCCACATTACCAAATTGGTAATATATCACAAGTAACAATCAACTACATAGCCTCTAAGCTCATACGTCTCAGAGAAGGGCATTAAGCTAAGAGAATAAATTCTTCGCCACCAACAGAAATGTATTTGATAGAAACCGGCTTTACATCTCAAAGCGTAACGTCAGACATACATCCATACAAGTCCATTCTGGGTTCGAACGGAAGGCACTTCCTCCAATTAAGGAAAGAAGCCCTTGCAAATCCAGATATTCACTAATCACGTCCGGACTCCCCATCACAAAGGGTGATATAAATCTCTATACCGGAGCAACTCAGTGCAGAGACATTCGACAGGTAATCCTTTCATTTTCGAAAATACCCGGACTTCAATACAATCTTCAAATGCAATTCCATTTCGTCGTATCATTATTCGGAATGGGTTTTATGACAAAAAGTCCTCTCCCGGCTAATCCAAATAATGAGCGCTTATTTTAAAAATAAGTGTTACATGCAGATTTCAAGTAAATCTCAACAAATTTCCACTTTGATCTTTTAAATAAAAGATCCATCACAAAAATTCGATGTGGTTTTCGGATAACCATTTAGAATCCGACCCCCGGTCGCATCGAAATTCAAATGCCATTTAAAGGCCAATATTGATAGTCAGTTATTTAACTATCAAACAACAATCACAATCAACCATCAAATCTAAATAGTTTCCCTAAATTATTTATTTCAAAATATCTTCGCAAGATATATTTTCACATTACAACCCTTTGAAAACAAATTTCAAATCACTTTCCTTTTGTGGAATAAATTTTCAAATATTTTTTATTTCCACCAATTTTTTTTGCCGAGTTCGAATACTTTACAGTAATTTGAATCACTTATCCAAAAATATATACTTGGAAACATTTAGAATAAAAACTATTTTTAAACACTTATTTAAATACTAGTTATGAAAATATTATAATAATATCACATATAAACTTTAAGCCCAAACTAAATTTAAAAATAAAATTATTAGATAGAGTATAACTATTTAAATAACCATTTTCTAAATCAAATATCAATTAAATCTTTAAAATAATCACTTTTATAATTAACTTAATAAATATTTACTTTAAAGATTTAAAAACAATTTACAAACATAATTTCTCTATAGACATTCTTTTTAAACCAACTCTAGAACTTTTAATTTATATTTGAAAGCTACTTCGAAAACATACTCGGCTTTCCCGGAAAAATACACTTTCCATTTCAAAATGGTCCATTTAAATCAATTAATAAACCCTCTTAATTTATTTTAAATTTATGTCCCAAACTCGTAAATTTTCTTTCCACACTTGTAAAAATAAACTAATTTATTTTTAAAACAAATTTCCCTTTCCTTTATAAATTCCCATTGTGAATTTAAATTTTCAAATATCCATTGATATACGATTTTCAAATCTATTTCCAATATTCAATTTCCAACACCAAATCAAATTCCAAATTGATTTTCAAAATTTATTTTCAAACACCAAATCAAATTCCAAATTGATTTCTAAATTTATTTCAAACACAAATTAAATTCCAAATTGATTTTCAAAATTTATTTCAAACACCAAATCAAATTCCAAATTGATTTCCAAATCACTACCTTTTTAAAATAAATTCCTTTATTTCTCCCAAGCTATTTAAAATCCAGATTTTAAATAAATTCTTCAACTGTTAAATAATATTACTCAAAAATCCATTTATTAAAATATTTTCCCCATATTTTGGAATTTATTCAATAGGATTTTAAAAATCAATCTTTACCCTTTTAAAATTCCTTCTTTTAAATTTATCTGATTTCTAAAATTTATTTACTTAAAATTTTCTACTTTAATTTCCAAAATTCCAATTTTATATATTTTTGGTATCCTACGATACCAAAAATATATTTGGCTAAACCATAGCCTTCAATATATTTCAATCACTAATATAATCATTCACAAATTATCAATAATCACATCACAACATATGAAATAAATTCACACAACTTGAGGAATCCAGTTGGATCCCTCTAACCTGTTTCTCTGCATCCATAGATGTTAGCACAACAATTAAATACCAATTCCACTTCGAGGTGGAATATCGCGGTATAGGGGATTATTTCAAATCATCCGCTATTATGCGGCGCGTAGGGTCTCATCCGCTATATAATGCGGGAAACCAATCACTCCAATATATATATACACACATACACACACACATTACTATATATACTATCACATCCAAACAATCAATCAACAATTGAAATTCTATTTATTTCAATTGGGTGAGAAGATCTCACCTTTGCCTATACATGCAACCCATTTCCTTCTCGATTTGTTTCCTTCACGATTTTTAAACCTTATATAACAATTATTATAAAGTTTATTAATATTCGAATTAATTGAACACTTAATCGCTATTTATTCATTAAATTTAGTAATAATTTGGGTTTAAATTAATAATTTAAATTTAAACAATTTTCCATCTGATAATTTTAATTAACCAATGATTTTATTTAAAACAAATAAATTTGATTTTTAAACTAATTTTCTTTTTAATAAAAATATCTTTAGTGACAAAATAATTAAATAAGTTTGTTAAACAAATTAATCACCTTAGTACTTGTTTTAAAATAAATTAGTAAAATTAAAAATGTATGTGTGTATATATATATTAAAAACAGGATTGTCCACAATTTTTTTTTCTACATGTATATACTCATATATTTATAAATTTTAAAAATACAATAATACCTTCACCGCTAAAGAAAAATCAGACTCCCACCGATAATTGCGACCACGATGTCGAGACTGCTTGATTACACGTGGCCATTGCCTCCCACGCCTCCGCATTCGAACGAAGCACGAACACTGCCTCGCGACACAGACTAAACTTCTGCCTCAGTCCACCTCGTCGTCACCGATCGCATGCGAACCCTGCCACACGATCGCAAGCTGCCATCGACGTCGCGAAACCTTAGAATGCCGCGACCAAAAAGCATTGCAATTTCATTCTCCTCAAGAAGCAGATCGTCTTCCAACTTCGACATTACCTTGACTCGAATCACATGGCGACCCCCAGAAAAAATTACGACTCGAGATTTCCAACTGCCTCCAGAGTTCGATGAAATTCGAATTCGATTTCATTTTATTCCCGCGATTTGAATAATCCAGCTCGTTGTGTTTGATGATTTTGATTTTTTTTATTGAATGCGATGATTTCGATTTTGAAATGCTCGGCCATGAATTTGAAAAAAAATAGATAGACGTGAGCTACGACCATTTTTTCTTTCGAATTGGGTTTTATTTTTCACCTTGATTTCTGTTTTGAACAAGATAATAATTGTTTCTAAATATGATGCATGTTAAAATATAAGGGACACGTGTAAAAAGAAAATTGCCAAATGTTAAATGAGAAGAAACGTATATGATTTGTCTTGTGAAAACAATATTAAATTTTAAATTTAAATTTAAATCGTTCAGAAAACGAAGCCTAAAATCTCGATCTCCAATCGAGGCATCCCCCCAGGCGTTTATAAGGTTATACCCTATTTCGAACGCAATGGAAAAGCTTCCAAGTCCAAATTCGATCGTATGGAGAAGATAGCTTTTTGGACCCAGTTATTAAATTAAAATTTCGATATAATTTTCAGCGCGTTTGCTTATCGTACGGCCAAAGGATTACTCCAAATACTACGAAAATTGAAATCTGATAATAATATAATATTACGGATCCAATAGAACTTGTTTCGTCGAAATCCAAGACGGTGCCTCGGAATGCTATTTTTAAATGTCGATTTTAACGATTTAAATTCAAAACTGAAAAAAAGCTTCAAATTTCAAATTTTAACACTTCTATAATCTTCAGTATTATCAATATAAATTTTCCAAGCTTTAAAAATATTTTTAACAAGCCTAAAACTGAAGATACAACATTTTACCCAAGTTTCAATAATTAAATTCAAAAATTTAATTGCCAAATAAATAGATATTTTTGAAATTCAAGTTAAACCATCATTCAAATATTTAAAATCATTAAATATTTCAATTTCAAATGTTTAAAATTCTGGGTCGGCACATTCTTCCCCCTTAAAAGAATTTCGTCTCGAAATTACTAATTAAGAAGAATGATCCTTAACCCGTTTATATTTTCCCAAAACCAAACAGTTTTATCAACTTGTCAAAACAAATCTTTGTTATTAAAGACACTATTTTAATAACTAACTTTCCAAACTCTCTTCCATACTTTCCAAACAACATGATTTACTCCACAATTCAATTTTAAATTTAAATTCAAATTTTAGATTATCAAAATTTCTTAAATTTTTTCTAACTCTTTAAATTTTCGAAAAATTTCGCCAGCGTCTCCTTTGCGCAGCTAGCTCGGTACGACTACAAAATGCCATAACGGGCACCCAGATTTCAAAAGAAAGCAAAAGGCCAAGTGGCTGGACCAGAAAATTATCAAATTTCATATAGAAATTTAAATACATACCTTTCTGTCGAGCAATTTAAATTACCTTCAAAATCAAAAATCCCAATTCCATTTTCCTTTATGACACCTGTATATCCTACTAACAATAGTGTCCAATTACAACATTCAAAATCGTTTTGCACATTTCATTACAAAAGTTTGAATATTTATTTCTTTCAAATCCATACGATGTACCTATATCATTCGTACGCAATACCAAATCCGATCGCTCACTCGATCAAACAATTTTCACTTCCGAACTAGTATCGTCCACCCGACTTCTTAGTGCGGACTCGGATTTGGTTTTTTGATCATAAACCGTCATTCTCCATGCATAGTCCTAGACTATGATAGAGAATTTCCAGAATCAATCAAAAATCCATATCCAGGATTCGCCGTCGAAAATCGAGTGAAAAATCCTAACTTGGGTCGATATAACTATCTCGAAATTCTATGCTCGAATTCTGGATCAAATCGTTATGCGAATAAAATAATATACATACATCCTACGTATTTTTTTTCTAATTGATTATCAGCTATATCAATTTTCTTCTTTTATTCACATTGATTTTTGATTTCTGTCTGCTTGTTCACAATCATCCCATTTTACAACTTCCAGTTTAATCTTCATTCACTTATTAATTTAGAATATTTTCTCAATTCCAAATTTTACTTAAGAATCTCACTATTTGTTTCTTAAGTTAAATAAATATTTTATATAACTTCTTATATTATTTTCACTTCATCACTTTTATTTCCAAATTAAATTTCAAATCTCGATACAGAGTTTATTTCCAAACTTTTACTTCTTTTAGTTCCCTTGAATAAATTTTACAATTTCAATTTACTAAACATCAATTTTAAATTGATTCCAAAACTTCTTTCCAATTCCATATGAATTCAATTCATTTGAAACCATATTTAATTTGTCACTCCTTCAATTAGTTTCACTTACTAATTTTATTTCAACATTTTGCTTCATTTGATCCAACTTGACAAAATTTTCATTTCACTTAATTTAACTCAATTCAAATATTTAGTTTTAATCCAAATTTTAAGCTTCGATAAGTTGTCCAACTTATTTACATTTCATACTATTTTAATTTTACTTTTCCTCGAGTTAGATTTTATTCTAACAATTTCAAATTTTACAAATTATCAAACTCAATTATATTCCATAAATATTTTAATAAGATTCCAGAGTCTTTCCAACATTTCAAAATCATTTTTGAAATCAATTCAAATTATCCTTTGAATTTCAAAACCCAAACCAAGTTTTGCAAACAACTTTTATTTAAAATATTCGGGTAGTAATTCCTCCCTTAGAAACTCGAAAATGAACACCGATGATGTCGCAATCATCATCGAAATTATTTTCCAGCAACTGAAAAGAGTTTAGTGCTTTTGTCCCTTCAAAAACATTTTCAAATATTTTTAAATCCAAATTCTACCAGATTTCAAATCCATTTCAAAAATATTTCCCAAATAATATCACTATTATTTTTTCCAAACCTTTGAAAATCATTTCAAACTCAAAAGGGATTTAATTTCCAAATTTTTCAAATTTCAAATCTTTTCAAAAACATTTCCAAATATTTCTCTGGAATTCTATTTCAAATTATAAATCACATTTACAATTTACATTTACAAATCCCATTTGTATGTGAATTTATTTCTTAGCTGCTTGGTTATGATTTCAATTTCCTATTCAATAATCAACGATAATAATTTAATATTATCACTTCCTAACAAACATGCAACCATATATAAATATAATAATTTGCGGAAATTTATTTCTTTCATATACGAAAATAATTTGGGTAAAATCATTTCATTAACCCTATTTTAAAACAATATCGTGTCGAATTGTTCTATACAAGTGTTTAGAGATCCCTATCAACAACGTTAATTACTCGTATTGATCAGAATCCATATACCACTCAACAAACCAATCGACGCAATATAAAACAATTTTATATTCACTAACAAATATGTGCTCATATCTATTATTACACTCAAACTCATTCTAGAGTACTGCTGACTCTATCTCTAATGAGAAATCCCCACCAGAGCCAAGGTTATCGCTTAACCAATTGCTCTGATACCACTTGTAACGACCCAATTTTTCGACGTCCGAAATTCGACATCAATACTTCCACTGTATCAAATGTCGAACAATTGATTGCTGGAAAACCGAACCGTTAGGGTTAAAGAATAAGAAGATAGAAGAAGAAACAGAAACAATAACAGAATCTCACATTCACAGCGGAACAATATATAATAGATAAACGAATAATCTTTAAACAAAAGAACTATATCTGTTATTACAATACATCATCAGAGTCACATACAACACAACACTAGGTATCATTGTAACTTGCCCACATGGAAAATTAACTTGCACCATCCAGCTTGCCTCCTGGTCTTCATAGCATACTTTACTGACTTCGCTCCAAAACTACTGATAACCCGACTCTTAGCTGCCTGTGTGGAAAATTATGGGCACCCAGAGTTTAGAAATGGAACAATAAATCCCAGATCAGTCATGGGACAAGTGTGAGATCTTAAAAATGTTATTTGAACAAAACAAAGCAAAAAAAAATCTGCCATGTTTTTGGAAAATGAAACTACCATAAGGACTCCCCACACATGCACAATGCAAGCGCACAATTGGAGGAGATTTCTCCTTATGATAGTTAAACATGCTTGATACGCAAAATCCTTTTGATATTATTATTGCGTAGTGCAGAAAACATTTCGAAACTATAATATTAATCTTAGCAAACATACCACCATTATGGTATGCCTACTATAACTACCATGTTTAATAGCAGGTTGCCAACACATTCCATGGCAGGTTATACAACAAAAACCGTACATGGATCGTATTTTTTTGTTTGGATTTCCAACAAATGGTCAGGCTAAGGAACTTCCTTCACCTAATGGGAACGCCTCTAGAGGAACGCCTCAAGAACTTAACCAGCTCTTTACCAACACAACGCCGAGTTACCTCTGTAACAAGGTAACTAACAATCACGAGTATGCCACCCTCCGGTCTAGACCGACCTTTATCCGAGGCGTCTCTCAACCAACAACCACATAAGTAAACAATCCGGGCTCCATACCAGAATTCCACTTTTAACCACACAAGTTAAATATCTGGACTCCATACCAGATACCACTTTTTATCTAGAAGAAAATGTACATACCTTGAGGGGCGCGACCTCCATAACCTTGCTGCATCCTTCCTGTTTTGACCATTTTCGGGGTGTGAGGTCTGATGAAGTTTCGTCCACAAAGCTACGCTTTTCACAAAAGCCATGCTTCGATCAACAAATGATCAGCAACACTTAGCATGCCACATTACCAAATTGGGAATATATCACTAGTGACAATCAACTACATAATCTCTGATCTCATACGTCTCAGAGAAGGGTGTTAAGCTAAGAGAATAAATTCTCCGCCACCAACAAAAATGTATTTGATAGAAACCAGCTTTACATCTCAAAGTTGTAGCGTCATACATATACCCATACAAGTCCGTTCCAGGTACGAATGGAACCGAAGGCTCTTCCTCCAATTAAGGAAAGAAGCCCTTGCAAATCCGGATCACTAATCACGTCCGGATTCCCCATCACAAAGGGTGATATAAATCTCTATACCGGAGCAACTCAATGCAGAGACATTCGACAAGTAATCCTTTCGTTTTTGAAAATACTCGGTCTTCAACACCATCTACAAATGTAATCCCATTTCGTCGTATCATTATTCGAAATGGGTTTTATGACACAAAGTCCTCTCCCAGCTAATCCGAATAATGAGCACTTATTTTAAAAATAAGTGTTACATTCAAATTTCAAGTAAATCACAACAAATTTCCACTTTGATCTTTTAAACAAAAGATCCATCACAAAGATTCGATGTGGTTTTCGGATAACCATTTGGAATCCGACCCGCAATTGCATAGAAATTCAAATGTCGTTTAAAGGCCAATATTGATAGTCGGTTATTTAACAATCAAACAACATTCACAATCAACCATCAAATTTAAATAATTTCCCCAAATTATTTATTTCAAAATATCTTCGCAAGATATATTTTCACACTACAACCCTTTGAAAACAAATTTCAGTTCACTTTCCTTTTGTAGAATAAATTTCCAACTATTGTTTATTTCCACTGAAAATTTTGCCGAGTCTGAATAGTTTAAAATAATTTAAATCACTTATCCAAAAATATATACTTGGAAACATTTAGAATAAAAACTATTTTTAAATGCTTATTTAAATATTAGTTATGAAAATATTATCCTAATATCTCACATAAACTTTAAGCCCAAATTAATTTTTAAAATAAAATTATTAGATAGAGTATAACTATTTAAATAACCATTTTCTAAATCAAATATCAATTAAATCTTTAAAATAATTACTTCTATGATTAACTTAATAAATATTTACTTCAAAGATTTAAAAACAATTTACAAAAATAATTTCTCTACAAACATTCTTCGTACAACCAACTCTAGAACCTTTAATTTATATTTGAAAGCTACTTTGAAAACATACTCGGCTTTATCAAAAAAATACACTTTCCATTTTAAAATAGTCCATTTAAATCAATTAATAAACCCACTTGATTTATTTTAAATTTACGTCCCAAACTCGTAAATTTATTTTCCAACACCAAATAAAATTCCAAATTGATTTCTAAATTTATTTCAAACACCAAATCAAATTCCAAATTGATCTCCAAATCCCTACCTTTTTAAAATAAATTCCTTTATTTCTACCAAGCTATTTAAAATCCATTTATTAAAATCTTCTCCCTATATTTTGGAATTTATTAAATAGGATTTTAAAAATCAATCTTTACCCTTTTAAAATTCCTTCTTTTAAATTTATCCAATTTCTAAAATTTATTTACTTAAAATTTTCTACTTTAATTTCCAAAAATCCAATTTTATATATTTCTGGTATTCTACGGTACCAAAAGTATATTCGGCTAAACCATAGCCTTCAATATGTTTCAATCACCAATATAATCATTCACAGATTATCAATAATCACATCACAACATATGAAATAAATTCACACAATTTGAGGAATTCAATTGGATCCCTCCAACCTTTTTCCCTGCATCCACAGATGTTAGCACAACAATTAAATACCAATTCCACTTTGAGGCGGAATATCGAGGTATATGGGAATATATCAAATCATCCGCTGTTATACGGCGCATAGGGTATCATCCGCTATATAATGCGGGAAATCAATCACTCCAATATATATATACACACACACACACACACTACTATATATACTATCACATCTAAACAATCAATCAATAATTGAAATTCTATTTATTTCAATTGAGTGAGTAGACCTCACCTTTGCCTATGCATGCAACCCATTTCCTTCTCGATTTGCTTCCTTTATGATTTTTAAACCTCGTATAACCATTATTATAAAGTTTTATTAATATTCGAATTAATCAAACAATTAATCACTATTTATTCATTAAATTTAGCTAATAATTTGGTTTAAATTAATAATTCAAATTTAACAAATTTCCATCTGATAAATGATTTTATTTAAAACAAATAAATTTGATTTTTAAACTAATTTTCTTTTTAATAAAAATATTTTTAGTGACAAAATATTTAAATAAGCTTGTCAAACAAATTAATCACTTTAGTACTTGTTTTAAAATAAATTAGTAAAATTAAAGATGTATGTATATATGTATATATATTAAAAACAGGACCGATTGCAAATATATATTTTTTCCACATGGATATACTCATATATTTATAAATTTTAAAAATACAATACTACCTTCACTGCAAAAGAAAACCCAGACTCCAACCGATAATTGCGACCACCATGCCAGGACTGCTTGATTACACGCGGTCGTAGCCTCCCATGCCTCCGCCTTCGCACGAAGCACGAACACCGCCTCGCGACACAAACTAAACTTTTGGCTCAGGCCACCTCGCTGCCACCGATCGCATGCGAACCCTACCACACGATCGCGAGCCGTCATCGATGTCGTGAAACCCTAGAATGCCGCGACCAGAAAGCATCGCGATTTCATTCTCCTCGAGAAGCAGATCATCTTCCAACTCTGACATCAGCTTGACTCGAATCACATGGCGACCCCTAGAAAAAATTGCGACTCGAGACTTCGAACTGCCTTCAAAGTTTGATGAAAATCGAATTCGATTTCATTTTATTCCTGCGATATGGATTATCGAGCTCGCTTTGTTTGATGATTTTGATTTTTTTTATTAAATTCGATAATTTTGATTTTTAGATGCTCGACCATGAATTTGAAAAATATAGACGCGAGCTACGGCCATTTTTTTCTTTCGAATTGGGTTTTATTTTTCACCTTGATTTCTGTTTTGAACGAGATAATAATTTTTTTTACAAACGACGCGTGTTAAAATATAAGGGACACATGTAAAAATAAAATTGCCAAATGTTAGATGAGAAGAAACGTATATGATTTGTCTTGTGAAAATAATATTAAATTTTAAATTTAAATTTGAATCGT
Organism: Allium cepa; assembly: GCA_030765085.1. Lineage (NCBI taxonomy): Eukaryota > Viridiplantae > Streptophyta > Magnoliopsida > Asparagales > Amaryllidaceae > Allium > Allium cepa. The sequence continues at coordinate 177,667,638 of CM060939.1, read as the reverse complement.
TTAGAAAACGAAGCCTAAAATCTCGATCTCCGATCGAGGCATGCCGCCGGGCGTACATAAGGTTATACCCCTATTCTGAATGCAATGGAAAAGGTTCCGAGTCCAAATTCGACCGTCTGGAGAATATAGCTTTTTGGACCAGTTATTAAATTAAAATTTTGATATAATTTTCAACGCGTTTGCTTATCGTACGATCACTCCAAACACTACAAAAATTGAAATCCGGTAATAATACAATATTACAGATCCAATAGAACTGATTTCGTCGAAATCCGAGACTGTGCCTCGGAAGGCAATTTTCAAATGTCGATTTAAACGATATAAATTCAAAACTGAACAAACGCTTCAAATTTTAATTTTAACACTTCCATTATCTTCAGTTTTATCAATATAAATTTTCCAAGCTTTAAAAATATTTTTAACAAGCCTAAAACTGAAGATACAATATTTTATCCAAGTTTCAATAATTTAATTCAAAATTTTAATTGCTAAATAAATAGATATTTTTGAAATTCAAGTTAAACCATCATTCAAATATTTAAAATCAATTAAATATTTCAATTTCAAAATTTTAGGTCATCACAAGCTAGGAATAAGGACAATACAATACTCGATCGCCCGATTAGGTGTCAAACCCGAAATGGACTCATAGAAATCAACAAAACCACAATAACCAGGATTCGAGATACATCATCATCACCTCAAAACACAAAAAAGATAAGGATACTTCGGAATTTTCACTAACATTTCAAAGAACAAGAAATAGCAAATCAATCAAATCAGGATACCTAATATATATAGGATCCTTTAGAACATAGGATTGGACTTGATAATAAGCAAGTCAATCCATCCCAAAACATACAAATTTCAAGATGATGTATAATAAGTGAATACCCACGAAAGGAAAATGCTCACAATAATCTCAACACCCCCTACTCAAAGTAATAAGGTTGCGGGTCCCTCGATAGGATTCGCAATCCTTAAGAAGTGACAAAACATGGAACAATCAAAAGCAAAACACCATCAAGCTTCTTCGATATGAGTGGTCGTGAAGCATTCGAATTGAAGAGAACACAAATAAATGATCGTAAAATAACATAGAACTCTAAATAAGAGATAGAGGAGTACATCTAGGTTGAGAGGAACCACCAGAAGCATCCATCACGATAAGCTTTCCCAAATAAGGACCCTTAGATGAATTGGGGCATTCGGAAGACCAATGTAACTCTTGTTTGCAAGTGCGGCAAACGATAAGCTTAGAACACTCCCGAACAAAGTGATCATGAGAACCACAGTTGAAACAAGTCTTGTGAGAATGATGACTTGCACCAGAATGAGAAATTAGAGGCAAATTGCTTCTTCGTCTGAGAAAAAGATTGGGATGCTTGGAAGGTAAGTTTTCTCTTGTTTGCATTCTTGCGAATCTCAGCCTCATCGCTACTATCCCTTTCCTTCTCGATGGCTTCAAGGTGAAGCGTCGAATTAACAAGCTCTTCGAAGGACAAATTAAGCTGGAGCATAAGAGATTTCTTCAAGTATTTCTTCAATCCAAAAACAAACTAAGATTCTTCTTGTATGGAGTGCTGATACATTCGAGCCCATATTTGGATAGGGACTCGAAAGAAGAAATATACTCCAAAACTGATTTCCCTTGCTTCAATTCAAGGAAGCGATGGGCAAGGGAAGCTTTCTCGGTTTTAGTCACAAACGTAAGCTTGAACCACTCTCTAAAATGTTGCCAAGTGAAGGTGGACTCATCAATCTCGGCAATGAGAAGCTCATACCAATCGAGAGCACGTTCTTGCATCATACTCGATGCTATAAGAATTCGATGATGATCAGATAAATCCATGCGAGAGAAGATGCGCTCACATATCCGAAGCCAAGCCTGGACCTCAAGAACGGTCTCAGAACCTTTGAAAGGCTTGCCTCCCAAATGAGAATAGTCACTACATATACACGCAAATATGGATTTTCGCGGAGGAGAAGAATTGGATGGAGCAGAAGGTTGGATGCTTCGTACAATCCCTAAGATATGATCAGTTGACATGTACACACCTTTGGGATGTGAGCCACTAGGCTGCTCAGCCTCCGAGGTGCGACCTCTTTCTCTTCCAACCATGAGCTGAAAGTTAAGACATAACGGATTACCCACAAGGATAGATATTATTAACAAGGTTCATCAATTAGGAAATACTACAGAATTATAAAATCACATTCCTAGATTTATTCCCATTTATCTACCCCTAAGGACCCGAAAAGGTCAAGGCACGATTCGAAGCAAGTTTGATTAAGAAGGATAATTTCTCTTATATTGTACTTTGATGTATCGTAATATATGTTCTGTTCTGTGTTTATCCTATTTCTGTGTTTATCCTATTTTGTTTTAAACTCAACTCTGATACCAAGTTGTAACGCCCCATCCTGAAACCCACATTAACACAGAGAGTCACTGGGTAATTCTGTCTGCTAATGCGAGAATAGGGCTGGTTAAGTGTGATATCCTAGAAATTTGGCAATATAAATTTAATAATCCGTGTTACAAATTAATTTTATTTGATTATTTTTTATAATAAATTTTGAATTGATTTAATAATCATCTTTTAATAAATATTTAATTTGGTAGATTTTATCTTTTAAAAGCTAATAAATTGTTTTCTGTTTATAATATATATAATTGAATATATTGTAAATTGATAAACTTTGATTTGGAATTTAGTAAATGAATCAATTTTCTAACTCTAATTTATATTTGGTAAATTGGAAATTTGATTTAAATTTAACATTTAGCTTTTCAAAACAATTTAATAAATAATTATATGGTTTATACTTAAGGTAAATCTGATTTGTTTAAATTATATTTAATTAGCTTAATATGAATTTAAATTAGATTAACATAAAAGCTTTATTTTATTTTTTTCTTTTAAAATATTTCTTGAAATTATATATAAGAATTTAAAATACAAATTACAAATGATCTTAATTTATTGAGTAATAGAAGTAAAATATAATCTCTTTTATAAATTATTTAATATTGTTTAATTTGTTATTTTCAAATAATAATTATAATACTTAGTTTTTCATAAACATAAATAGATTTTTAGAAATAGGTTTTGTTATTTTTAAATTCTTTAATAAGAGTTATATATGTATGTATATATAACTTGATTTTTAAACTAGGTTTTATAATTTAATTTAAAATTTGGATTTAAATGATTTGAATTTTTAAAGAATAAATATTTAAAAATATTTGAATAAGCTTATATTTATATTTGTTTTGTTTCATTTCTTTTTAAATTACAAAGGGAAGAAATATATACATATATATATATATATATATACATAAGTAATAATAAATTAAGGTTCAAAAGTTTTTATAAACAATTTAGATTAAAATTTAAAATACTCTTAATTTACATGTGTAAGTTTCTTAAAACACCTTAATGACATGTGTTAGTTATGAAATAAACTAAGGTGACAAATGTTAAACTTAAACCAAGTGTCCTATTTTTTTCCTTTTTATTTTTATTTTATTTTAATGAAATTAAAAAATTTCTTTTATAAACACATCTCCTTTAAAATCATTTTCTTTTCTATTTTTCGTCAAATCAAAATTCTGAAAACAGAAAATCTGTTCAAACAAAATTCCTGCAAATAATCTCCTCAAGAACCAAATCAAAAATTGTTTGAATCTTCTTCAAAACCAAAACCATCTTCAAAACTGATATGCAAATCATCCTCAAACCTGTAGCCCTTTAAATACATTAACCTGGAAATCACTCTAAAATTCATGAACCTGAAATCATTCTGCATTCCAAAACCTGCATGCATCTGAAAACCACTGCTTTCCTGCTTTGAAACTTCTTCAACCTGCGTTCTTTCTGGAATCATGCATGCAACAACCATTTGCAGTAATACAAGACTAAAGTTTTAAAAAAAAGCAAAACAAGAAGCAACCTTGAAGTCTTTAAGTCAAAGCAACATTCAAGTTCAGGCTTTTGAAAAACAAGGGCTCTGCTCCTAAAATTATTGGTGAGTAACATTTTATATTAAATAAACTTAAGTATAAATTTAATTGTTTTTTTTACTCTGGAAATAAGTGTGTGTGTGTGTGTGTGCTCTTTATTAGTTCATTACTGAATGTATGTAGAGGTGCATGTTACTGTAAATTCATTTTTCTGTGCTTAAGTTCCAGATTTAAGAATTTCTTAAGAATATCCATCTCATTTGATTTAATATGTGTTAAGATTAAGGATTCAATCAAAATATGGTTGTGTAATGTAAGTTAAGTTTAAATTTATTTTAATATAAGGAAAATTCTGTATTCTCGCTGGAAACAAATTAATAGCAGAACAAATTGTATATAAGTAAGAATGTGATCATACAGATTCATTAATTCGAAAGTATAAATTGATTTCTTAATCTAAGACTTGAATTTTAAAACTAAAATCTGAAATTTTAGTTTGAAATTGGATGAACATTTCTGGTTTAACCAAAAATGGTATTTTGGGGTGTTTCTGTCAATCTGAGAAGCCGGGATGGACAGCATAGTTTCTGGTGATAGAACGGTGATAGTAGATTAAAGGAAAAATATAGAGAGGAGGGATTATGCAGTGAGGCAGAAATAATTTGGGATTGAAATTTTAAACCCTAGTTTTTTTGTTCATCTGAAAATTAATCACCGCGACCTATATAAGTGATCGAGCTTGCCCTGATTTGAGTTGGTGATAGGTGGAGTATGGATGGAGTAGTGGCTGAAGGCGTAGTTTTTCTGATGATCGGATTTTGGAGTATGAAGCGAATTTACAGATTCGACATTTCTTCCTGTTTCGAGCTCGAAGCTCGATTTTGATTTTTGGATTCTGCAAGTGGTTCGATGATCGGAATGATATTGGGTGATGGTCGTTGACTTGTGCGGGTGGTCGCGAGAGGTCGGAGGTGACGGCGGGGTTGGTGCAGGTGCCCGAGTTCATGGCATGTCAGCTGGTTTGGGGAAGATTGGGTTCTCGTTTTGTCTTGGGTTGAATTGTGTTTTTGCTCGAAGAAGGGGGTTGATTGTCTCGAAGTCATGGTTGAGTGGGCTCGGGTGTTTAGTTGCTTCAGGTTTTTGTAACTGTCATTACAGGATTTTGTAAAACCTGACTATAATTAGATTTGAATAAATTCAAGATAGGAAGGTTACTCGAGTTACTCGAGTTTATTTTAGTGTCGTTCGAGCAAGATTAGGTTAGACTCTAATAAATTGTAGCTCGAGTTAGTTTTGTTCATGGTTAGAAAATGTGTTTTGTTTTCAAATTAAAACTGAATTTTAATAGTATAAAGCAAAGATTTAAATAAAGTTTTAAATCAAATTTTCAATTATGGATTCATGTTAATTTGAATCTTAAGCTGGAAATGAATAAAGTTTTTAAAAATTAAATTTGTTTAAATAACTTAAAAGGGATACTTCGGCTATTTCATATGAAGTTTTTAAATAAATTAAATTTGTTTAATTCTTAAGCTGGAATTTAATGAATGTAACAATTTCGGCTATTTCATATTTACTTGAAAAACCTAGACCTATTATAATATCACTGGATTTCCTATCAAATGTTTTGGTTAGCGTAAGGTAAATTTTTTTCCATGTTTATGTGTGGGAAGTCTTACGTGATACCTTTCTTTCAAAGGTTTTCTAAGTTAAGCAACTTTAACCTGTTATTCACACCAGACCCATGTCGGACCCAGAGTTTATCTTTTGTTTTCTTAAACTCTTGGGTACTCAAATTTTTACGAGTAGCCAAGGGATTCAGGTTAGCTTTGACGAATTATGGAGGAGAAATGGAGCAGGAGACTTCTGCGTTGTAGATATATAGTTCCGTTGTGTGTTCTCTGTGTTGGTATATCTTGTTTGAGTGGTATTGAGTTGTAATAACTAGACAGGTGTTTATAACTGTCTAGTATGTGTGTAATTCTGTGTAACTCTGATTAGTGTTGTATACTATGTAATATTTATGTTATTAATATAATTTATTCGTTCTGTAATGACCCTCAAATCCGTACCCCTTGAGTCAATACTATTCTACAACAATCAACTCAAGTTGCACAGAAATACGAACTATTTGGTTAAAGAAGAAGAGGTAGAAGAAGAAAATAGAAATCAACATCAGAATCTAACCATCACAACGGAATAAAATATGATAGATAATAAATAATCTTTACACAACATCAAATATATCTGTTCATATATTACATCATCAGAGTACATCAATCACAGCTCAACATCAATAACATACAACTGGATACACAACTAAACAACACAGCAGAACAAATATATAAACAAGTACGGGAGTACGTATCGTCATCCAGCTCGTCTCCTGAGCTCCACAACATCAAAATCCCGTATTCTATAATACTCGGTCTGACCTGAGCATTATAGTTAAATAACACCCGAGTCAGTCTGCAATACCAGCGTGAGAAAATCACACCCAATTTATTATTAAAGTTTCAAAAATCCTTTGAAAACAAAAGCATCTCGTAAGACCACGCCACAAATAAACATGTCGGGTTTTTCCCTTACGATAGCTAAAACAATTTTTATAGAAATCCTCTGATATTATAATAGGGTCTATATACAAATACTTATAAAATAGCTGAAATTGTTACATTCATTAAATTCCAGCTACTACCACAGAGTGGGTAATACAAACAAAACTCGTACAAGGCTCGTCGGGAGAATGGATTTCCAACTAATGACTAGGCACTGGGGTACCACCTGTCACAGTACGTGGCCTAGATCACAGTACCGAGGAGTACGCCCGCTCCCCTGCAACACAAGACCGGGACTACCCCTTACTGGATAATCCCGAGTGAGATCACCCCGCGGTTGGGATCAGCAACCGTCCACTGAGCCGAAATAAAAAGGGACATCTAGACAGGGATAACCTCACCCTGCTTGGGTGCTACCCACCTAGCCTTGCTGCATAACCCCTTATTTTTAGTCATTCCCATTTGATGAGGCTTGAGGATAAGCGTTACCTTTTTGAACATATCCCTTAGAATGCCCATCGTCCACCTGACGATGTTTCGCAAGCATTCATCCATACAAGTCCGTCCCGGGTTCGAACGGAACCGAAGGCATTATTCCTACCACATCCATTTTGGAAATATCCTCAGGATTAGTAGCGACTAGTCCTTGCACTTCACCGCTCCATCTTCGAATCCAAACTCGTTTTCCAAAACGTATAAACCGGATCGAAGTGGTTTTCGAGAAATAAATCTCGATCCCCTTCTCTTCGAAACGATCAACGCATTTGGCCAATATTGATAGTCGGTTATTTAACTATCAATTAATATCCACAAAATCAACGCATTTGGCCAATATTATTGATAGTCGGTTATTTAACTATCAATTAATATCCACAACAACCATCCAACAATGAATAAGTTTCCAAATTATTCATTAACCTCAAAAATATCTTCACAAGATATATTTTCACTTTTCAAACCCTTTTGAAAACAATTTCAAAACTATCTTCCCTTTCTGAATAAATTTCCCAAATATTTTCTGTTTCTTCTGAAATCACCAAGCACAAAACTAGATTTTTAAAATAATTTAAGACACTTTACTTTGAAATATATTTTTAAACGTTTAAGGTAAAACTACTTCAATAATTTGTTAAAAATACATTATAGGAATATTTTGAAAATAAGGTTACTTGATAAAATATAAAACTAGATTTTTACTTTTAAAACAAAATACTAAGTCACTTTCTAAAATAATTACTGCTATAATAGATTAAAAGAAATACTTACTTTAGAATTTAAATATTTAAAAATGATAAATTTTCCAAAACTTGCTTTTCAAATCAACTTTAAAAACTTTTAACTTATATAAAAAAAATTACTTTGAAAACGTACTTGGTTATTCAGGGAGAATTCCAACTTCAATCACTAAATCAATTTTCCAAATTGATTTCCAATTTATTCCAATGAAACAAATTTCTTTACTTATCAATTCATTTCAAAAATTCATTAGTTATGGACTTTATTATTATTATTATTTCCGTTTGATTTCAAACCCTTTTAACTGAAATATACAAATTTCAGGCTATTCCCAATTTCTTCTTTATTCTTTTAAATCTTAAATTTTTAAATAAATGTTTGTTCTTTTAAATAATAACATTGAATTTTAAAATTCATTAACTTTCTGTTTATTCGAATTTTCCTTTCCATACTCAAGATTTATTCATCAGAATTTTAAAGTCACTTTGTTCCTTTTCCAATTCATTCTGTAATTTATTCTATAATTATTTTATTTACGAATTCACTTCTTTTATTATCTTTCAAAAATCCAATTCTTATATTTTTGGAAATTCATCATACCCAATTATATCCAATCGAACCATAGCATTCAACATTCCAATATATTTCATCATAGAATATCAAATAATCACAACAGAGGGTATTAAATAATTTAGAAAAATACCGAGGGACCCAGTTGGATCCCCCCAATCTGTTTTCCCTACATCCACAGATGTTAGCACAATATAAAATACCAATTCCAAAATATACCAAATTATAGCACATCAATCAATTCATCCATTCAACCAATTATTTAACTTTGGAAATTTAAATTCAATTGAGTGAGATTAACTCACCATTGATTTAATTGTTGCTATCCTTCCCAATCCCGAATCGTTTCCATATTTTTGACCTTGAATAACAATTGCATGGATTTTATTAATATTTGAGACAATCAGTCAATTCATTACCATTTAATAAATCAACAATTTATTTTAAACAAATTCTCCTTTAATAAATTAGTCTTGGAAAATGAAAAATTAAATAAGTTTTATTGACCAAAATTACTTTATGCCTTATTGTAAAAATATTTTTCCCTTCTGTTTTCTGTGTATATAAAAATCTGCATATTTCTCTGACTATTAAAAATCCTATTTTTAAACTTTACTGATTTGTTTCATTTAAATTTTAATAATAAATACATTTGCAAAATAAACAGATCTAGATTTAAAATTCTGTATGTATACAGATGTCCCTTTCTCTGTTAATTATATATATTAAATTTTAAATGTTGAAAATAGATGATAATTATACCTCACTGCAATCAGGCTCGAGACCACTGTATCTCCATAGCAACGACGCGACCAACATCTTTAATCACGAACGCAAGCTCGAGCTCTTCCAATTAGAGCGCGTGCGTCCCCTAAACCCTCGACTGCACCGATGCAGAGCCACCGCTGCCTTAGGTTGCGCGCGTAGCCGCGCCTTCCCAAATCGCGAACGACGCCCCCTCTCGCGCGGCTCGTCGCCGAACATCCACGAAATCACGACATCCTCAAGCCAGCTACTGACTTCGTTCGCGACCACCGCTCCTCGACAAAGCCACGTCTAGCCGTCCTCCTGAAGCCTCGCGCGAGCATCACCTTTTCGTTGTCGTTCCTTCACGCGAGAACCTCAATCGCCGATTCCCCTTTTTTTTTTAATTTTTTTTGAACGAACTGATTTCTGAAGAGAGAAGGAAATGTCGTGAGATATAAGAAAGGGGCAGGATCGATTTAGGGTGGCTCATATCAGACTAGGTCGGCTGAGGGAAAAGATTTGACAGATGAAAAGACGAAAGATATTTAAATTTAAAACGATTAATTATTGTCTAGACGTTTCTATCTCGTACGGTCACACTATAGCTCCAAAAATTACGAAATTTGAAATCTGGCAATAATACAATATTACGGATCCAACGGAACTGATTTTGACGAATTCCGAGACTGTGCCTCGGATGGCTATTTTAATCGTCAACTTAAACGATGAAATTTTAAAATCGGACAAACCACTGTTAAATTCCAATTTTAACTCATCGATTATTTTCAGTATTCTTAATATAAATTCTATAAGCCTTTAAAATATTTTAAACAGGCTTACTACCCCAGATTTAATATTTTACCCGATATTCAATTACTATTTTAATAATTAATTAATTCAACATGTCGTAATATTTGAATTCTGAATCCTTTCTATCATATAAAACCAAACTGTTCATATTAAAATCAAATTAAAGTTCAAATTAAATATTTAAATCCAATTTAAATATTGCAAATTAGCCGTTCAAAAAAATTCGGGTCGTTGCATTCCTCCCCCCTTAAAAGAATTTCGTTCCCGAAATTACTAGTTAGGAAGAATGGTCCAATAGTCGTTACTATTTCTCCACAACCAACAATTCAGCATCCTACCAACTTTCTTTTTAATAAAAGACGCATTGCCCTTCTTGTTAACTTTCCAATCTTTTCCATAGTTTCAAACTATACTATTTGTTTAACCATTCAAGTTCCAATTTAAAACCAAATTTGAATTATCAAAATTTTCTCAAATTTGTTCTAACTCCCTAAATTCCCGAAAAATTTCGCCAACGTCTCCTTTGCGCGGCTAGCTCGATACAACTACAAAATGGCCCTACGGCCTCCCAAATCCAAAAGAAAACAAAAAGCCAAGTGGCTCCATCCAAAATCCCAATCAAATTTCATATAGAAACTTAAACACATACCTTTTTGTCGAGCATTTCAAATTTATCTTCTGAAATCAAAATCAATTTTCTTTTCTCTTTATATTACGTGCATATTTTACTTAGCAATACTATCCAATCACAACTTTCAAAACATTTTATTGACTTCCTTACCAATGTCAATATCTATCCATCCAAATATTAACTTGAATTATATTTGTAATATCAATTTCCAATTGAGAATTCACCATTCCTTACTTAAGTTTAGTATAAGCGATGCTTCTTTATTTATTCCCATTTTACTACTTTAATTTATGTCAAATTTTATTCAAATTGATTCTTTCATTTTCATATGAACTCAATTTATCTTTAGCTCTGAATGTTTAAATTTTATTCTTCATTTATAACTAATTCATGTCATTATTTTAAAGTAGTTTCATTTACTAATTTATTTCAATTTCTAGTTTGAAATCGTTTTGTCGTTAACAAAAATTTTCCAAAAATTTTCAAAAATTTTCTAACTCCCAAAATTTTCGAATTTTTCTGGCAGAGTCCCCTTTGTACGGAGGAGCTTTTGCAATCTGACAAGAGACATAAATAAATATGCATCGACCCACACGGTCGGAAAAACCAAAAACAGTTCATATTTTCTAGTTTGTATTACGTAAGCATATCTTATTTAGCATTTTAAGCAAGCGGCGTATTTATTTAAGCATTTGCGTGTCCAAAATCTCGCTAAACGGTCTTCCGGTACCTGTACTTACTCAATTTAAACACATAAGTAACATATTTATGAAATTTGTAACATTTCATTCATTTAACAGGTACAACACATCAATAACATATGGAATACAATATAAATAATTCCATAAGCCGTTTGCGAAGTATTCAAACTAATTCAATTTGTTTTTCGTCGATTCATATACCATTTACATTCAGCTTAGGTGATTTACAACCCCTTTACTTATCTCCAGTTCATTTTTACGTCCAAACTAACCCATTTTCAATTTAATTGATTTCAAAAATCAGTATTTGTTAATTATCAACTTATAGTAACAACAAAGCCATATTTTAAAAATATATGCAAATTTAAGCAATTCGACGATATTCATCTACACAAACAATTTCTTTAGTTTTATAATCATTTTAAAATTGATTCCAACTCAATTTATATGTAATTTCATTCCAATGTATTCTCAAACTATATATTTGCATTTTCTTTCACATTCACTTTGGTTTTATTCAAAACCATTTCATTAATAAGCTCAACAACCTCCATACTTAAAATTTAATAATCATTTCCCCAATTTCATGTAAGCCATTCTTCATTCAATTCTATACTTAAGTTAGTTACTTCAAATCATTCCAGTTGCATAACTTAAGTTCACTCTCATTTGCCCATAAATTCTCTTCCGGTTTAATTTGATTCTATTTAAATCAAATCTCTTCCATTTACTACTTAACTCAATTAATTAATTTATTTAATTCATTTAAAAATTTCAATTTCCATGTTCGATTCATTCTCGAACTTATTTAATTAATTACAAGACCATTTTCACTTTATTTAAACTCAATTAGATTTTGTTTGCACTTCAAACCATTTCATTTTAATCCAATTTCATTTTATTTGCTAACCAATCCAAGATGAATTTCATATTTATAACTCAAAGTCTCCTTCTCCCATTCACTTTAATTCACCATCAAATTTTATTAATTCACCATTTAACTTCTATTTAACCAATTCAAATTTTATCCACATATTAAGTTACTAATTTATTCCAAATTAGTTTACTCTAAATTTATAATTCAATACCTGATTTTTTTTAGCTTCAAAAATCTCTTCAATTAAATTTTCTTGGGTTCAATTTTATTTTGTAATTCAGGTTTGGATTTTTATTCGCTTCCCAAAATATCAAACAATTTTATTTTACTTATATCTCCCTTTCAAATTTTATAAGCTACACATTTTTGTTTTTTTTTCCACTTACATCCATTTACCCTTAATCACATTCACTTTGCAGTTTTTACTCAAGATCTTATCTTTATTAAGCCAAGCATACCTGTATTTCAAACATTTAAATTCCTTTGATAAGCCATCGAAGTTTATTTATTCAATTTACTCTTTATCCAGCCTATTTCTATTCGAACAAGGATTTTATTCCATTCAACTTAAATTATTCAAGCTTTTATTAAATAAACTTTCACTTTCCTCGAAGTTATACTTCTATAAAGTTTAATCTTTAGTTGATTTACTTATTTCAATTTCATACTTAAATTCATTTCCATTATTATTTGATTCTTATCTAAATCAAATTTCATTTAATTAATTTAGCCATTCACATAACTCCATTCTCAATTTGTTAAAATAATATCCAAGGCCAATTTAATCCGTCTCTACTTGAATTGGCTTTTATTTGCACTTCAAATTACCTTTATTTTAAGCCAATTCCATAACAATTTAATTCATGTTTGATTCACTACAATTTCAATTGAATTTCTATTAAAAATTCGGCTTCATTTCGAAATCCCACCATTAATTCAATACAACCGGATTTTTTTTTCAGTTTAATTCTACTTACTTCCATTTTCTGAGCTTAAATTATTTACAATCCCATTTAAAGTTCTATTAAACTTCTCAATCCAATTCATTCACATTTTATTAATTTTATGTACTTCGCCAATTCATTTATATTTATTTAGACTTTTTTCTTTTCTTTTTTTATTTTCATTTTTTTAACTTCTCACTTTCGATTTTAATTTTCAACATTCAAATCTTATATCTCCTTCCTGATTTAAAAATCATCCCGATTTATATGCTTAAAACCTATCTCATCAGCATTTTAAACAGCCGACTTTTAGTTTCAAATTATTTTGAAATTTCCAACATCTCAAATCACATTTCTCAAAAATTTAAACCAATCCGGGTTTTATCCCCAACAAATTTCCTTTGAAATTTCAAAAACAAACTAGTTCTTCTGAACAAATCAATTTGGCAGCAATCTATTACTTAGAAACTCGAAAATGAACATCGATGATGCTGCAGTCATCACCGAAGTTATTTTCCAGCGACGGAAGTGAATTCAATGCTATTATTTATCTTCAAAATACTTCCAAATCTCCGGAATTTTAAATTTCCAAATCCTGCTTAAAGTTAAAATTCATCTGTATAAATTCCCATTTGATCATATTTCAATTTATAAATCACGTTACTAATTTATATTTATAGATTTCTTTTTCTATATGCAATTATTTTCCTTAATCTTTAGTTATATTTTCAATTTCTAGTTAAATTTTTACACAACGATGATAATAATTTAATATTATCATTTCAAACATCCAAGCAACCATATATTAGCTAAAATAGTTTACAAAAACTTTTCTTTATATCAAAATATATTTTTGGGTAAAATTATTGCATTCACCCACATTTAAAACAATGTCGTGTCAATTGTTATATTCAAGTGTTTAGAAACCCCTTCGATACGGTTGTGCAGACTGTGTCGACGAAGGTTCATATGCCACTCAATAAACCAATCAACACAATATTAAAACAATTTATATTCACTAACAAATACGCGCTCATATCTATTAATACGCTCAAACTAATTCTAGAGTATTACGGACTCTAATTTAAATGAGTAATTCCCACCAGAGCCAAGGTTATCACCAACCTAAGCTCTGATACCACTGTAACGACCCGCAAATCCGTACCCTTTGAGTCAACACTATTCTACAACAATCAACTCAAGTTGCACAGAAATACGAACCATTTGGTTAAAGAAGAAGAGGTAGAAGAAGAAAATAGAAATTAACATCAGAATCTAACCATCGCAGCGGAATAAAATATGATAGATAATAAATAATCTTTACACAAAATCAAATATATCTGTTCATATATTACATCATCAGAGTACATCAATCACAGCTCAACATCAATAACATACAACTGGATATACAACTAAACAACACAGCGGAACATATATATAAACAAGTACGGGAGTACGTATTGTCATCCAGCTCGTCTCTTGAGCTCCACAGCATCAAAATCATGTATTCTATAATACTCGGTCTGATCCGAGCATTATAGTTAAATAACACCCGAGTCAATCTGCAATACCAGCGTGAGAAAATCACACCCAATTTATTATTAAAGTTTCAAAAATCCTTTGGAAACAAAAGCATCTCGTAAGACCACGCCACAAATAAACATGTCGGGTTTTTCCCTTACGATGGCTAAAACAATTTTTATAGAAATCCTCTGATATTATAATAGGGTCTATATACAAATACTTATAAAATATCTGAAATTGTTACATTCATTAAATTCCAGCTACTACCACAGAGTGGGTAATACAAACAAAACTCGTACAAGGCTTGTCGGGAGAATGGATTTCCAACTAATGACTAGGCACTGGGGTACCACCTGTCATAGAACGTGGCCTAGATCATAGTACCGAGGAGTATGCCCGCTCCCTTGAAATACAAGACCGGGACTACCCCTTACTGGATAATCCCGAGTGAGATCACCCCGCGGTTGGGATCAGCAACCGCCCACTGAGCCGAAATAAAAAGGGACATCTAGACAGGGATAACCTCACCCTGCTTGGGTGCTACCCACCTAGCCTTGCTGCATAACCCCTGATTTTCAGTCATTCCCATTTGATGAGGCTTGAGGCTAAGCGTTACCATTTTGAACATATCCCTTAGAATGCCCATCGTCCGCCTGACGGTGTTTCGCAAGCACTCATCCATACAAGTCCGTCCCGTGTTCGAACAGAACCGAAGGCACTATTCCTACCACATCCATTTTGGAAATATCCTCAGGATTAGTAGCGACGAGCCCGTGCACTTCACTGCTCCATCTTCGAATCCAAACTAGTTTTCCGAAACGTATAAACCGGATCGAAGTGGTTTTCGAGAAATAAATCTCAATCCCGGTCTCTTCGAAACGATCAACGCATTTGGCCAATCTTGATAGTCGGTTTTTTAACTATCAATTAATATCCACAACAACCATCCAACAATGAATAATTTTCCAAATTATTCATTAACCTCAAAAATATCTTCACAAGGTATATTTTCTTTTCAAACCCTTTTGAAAACAGTTTCAAAACTATCTTCCCTTTCTGAATAAATTTCCCAAATATTTTCTGTTTCTTCTGAAATCACCAAGCACAAAACTAGATTTTTAAAATAATTTAAGAAACTTTACTTTGAAATATATTTTAAAACCTTTAAGGTAAAACTACTTCAATAATTTGTTAAAAATACATTCTATAGGAATATTTTGAAAATAAGGTTACTTGATAAAATATAAAACTAGATTTTTACTTTTAAAACAAAATACTAAGTCACTTTCTAAAATAATTACTGCTATAATAGATTAAAAGAAATACTTACTTTAGAATTTAAATATTTAGAAATGATAAATTTTCCAAAACTTGCTTTTTAAATCAACTTTAAAATCTTTTAACTTATATAAAAAAATTACTTTGAAAACGTACTTGGTTATTTAGGGAGAATTCCAACTTCAATCACCTAAATCAATTTTCCAAATTGATTTCCAATTTATTCCATTGAAACAAATTTCTTTACTTAACAATTCATTTCAAAAATTCATTAGTTATGGACTTTATTATTATTATTTCCGTTTGATTTCAAACCCTTTTAACTGAAATATACAAATTTCAGGTTATTCCCAATTTCTTCTTTATTCTTTTAAATCTTAAATTTTTAAATAAATGTTTGTTTTTTTAAATAATAACATTGAATTCTAAAATTCATTAACTTTCTGTTTATTCAAATTTTCCTTTCCATACTCAAGATTTATTCATCAGAATTTTAAAGCCACCTTGTTTCTTTTCCAATTCATTCTGTAATTTATTCTATAATTATTTTATTTACAAATTCACTTCTTTTATTATCTTTCAAAATTCCAATTCTTATATTTTTGGAAATTCATCATACCCTATTATATCTAATCGAACCATAGAATTCAACATTCTAATATATTTCATCATAGAATATCAAATAATCACAACAGAGGGTATTAAATAATTTAAATAAATTTTGAGGGACCTAGTTGGATCCCTCCAACCTATTTTCCTTACATCCATAGACGTTAGCACAATATAAAATACCAATTCCAAAGTATACTAAATTATAGCACATCAATCAATTCATCCATTCAACCAATTATTTAACTTTGGAAATTTAAATTTAAATTTAAATTCAACTGAGTGAATTAACTCACCTTTGATTTAATTATTTCTATCCTTCCCAATCCCGACTCATTTCCATATTTTTGACCTTGAATAACAATTGCATGGATTTTATTAATATTTGAAATAATCAGTCAATTCATTACCATTTAATAAATCAACAATTTATTTTAAACAAATTCTCTTTTAATAAATTAGTCTTGGAAAACGAAAAATTAAATAAGTTTTATTGACCAAAATTACTGTATGCCTTATTGTAAAAATATTTTTCCCTTCTGTTTTCTATGTTTATAAAAATCTGCATATTTCTCTAACTAATAAAAATACTATTTTTAAATTTTACTGATTTGTTTCATTTAAATTTTAATAATAAATTCATTTGCAAAATAAACAGATCCAGATTTAAAATTCTGTATGTATACAGATGTCCCTTTCTCTGTTAATTATATGTATTAAATTTTAAATGTTGAAAATAGATGATAATTATACCTCACTGCAATCAGGCTCGAGACCACTGTATCTCCATAGCAACGACGCGACCAACATCTTTAATCACGAACGCAAGCTCGAGCTCTTCCAATTCGAGCGCGCGCGTCCCCTAAACCCTCGACTGCACCGATGCAGAGCCACCGCTGCCTTGGGTTGCGGGCGTAGCCGCGCCTTCCCAAATCGCGAACGACGCCCCCTCTCGCGCGACTCGTCGCCGAACATCCACGAAATCACGATATCCTCAAGCCAGCTACTGACTTCGTTCGCGACCACCGCTCCTCGACAATGCCGCGTCTAGCCGTCCTCCTAAAGCCTCGCGCGAGCATCACCTTTTCGTTGTCGTTCCTTCACGCGAGAACCTCAATCGCCGATTCCTTTTTTTTTTAAATTTGAACGAACTGATTTCTGAAGAGAGAAGGAAATGTCGTGAGATATAAGAAAGGGGCAGGAACAATTTAGGGTGGCTCATATCAGACTAGGTCGGCTGAGGAAAAAGATTTGACAGATGAAAAGACGAAAGATATTTAAATTTAAAACGATTAATTATTGTCTAGACGTTTCTATCTCGTACGGTCACACTGTAGCTCCAAAAATTATGAAATTTGAAATCCGACAATAATATAATATTACGGATCCAACAGAACAGATTTCGACGAATTCCGAGATTGTACCTCGGATGGCTATTTTAATCGTCAACTTAAACGATGAAATTTTAAAATCGGACAAACCACTATTAAATTCCAATTTTAACTCATCTATTATTTTCAGTATTCTTAATATAAATTCTATAAGCCTTTAAAATATTTTAAACAAGCTTACTACCCCAGATTTAATATTTTACCCGATATTCAATTACTATTTTAATAATTAATTAATTCAGCAGGTCATAATATTTAAATTCTGAATCCATTCTATCATATAAAACCAAACCGTTCATATTAAAATCAAATTAAAGTTCAAATTAAATATTTAAATCCAATTTAAATATTGCAAATTAGCCGTTCAAAAAAATTCGGGTTGTTACACGTTCTGTTGTTGAGATTCTGATGTTGTTCTTCTTTCTTCTCTTTCTTTTTTCTTTTCTATCCTTTTCTTTCTTCAAGATGATGCGATTTTCTGTGGTGAGAAAGTCGGGTCGTCACAGGTGGTATTAGAGCGCTAGGTTGAGTGAAAACCTAGGCTTTGAAGTGATTTCTTTCTTAAGAGAACGTATTTGTAATTTTAAATATATTTATATATATTTACTTCTACCTATTTGTTGGGTTACCCGTACAGGTTTTCCAATATAAGTTATAAAGGTAGATAAGGTAGTGGAATTAGTGCATAGTGTGGAAAATATTTCGAAAGTATAATATTAATCTTTGCCAGCATACAACCATTATTGTATGCCTACTATAGCTACCATCTAAACAGTGGGTCACCACTATAAGTAAATGGCAGGTTATACAACTAAAACCGTATAAGGCGCATATTGAAGATTGGGTTTCCAACAAATTGTCAGGCTAAGGAACTTCCTACATCAAATGAGACGCCTCTCGAGGGACGCCCCCAAGAACTTAACCAGCTCTCTGCCAAAACAAGGCCGAGTTACCTCACGCTGTAATTACAGCTGGAACAAGGTAACTACCACAAGTATGCCATCTTCGGTCGTTACCGACCTTTATCCGAGGATCCTTAACCACAAAGCAACAACCTTAAAGTAATAAATTTGCAGCAACCACATAAGTTAAGTATCTGGGCTCCATACCATGATACCACCTTTTTCCAGAAGGAAATGGACATACCTTGAGGGCGGTACCCCCAAATTGTCTTGCTGCATCCTTTCTGTTTCGACCATTTCCAGGTTGTGAGGTCCGACGAAGTCTCGTCCACGAAGCAACGTTTTTCACAAAAGCCATGCTTCGATCCATAAATGATTAGCAGCACTTCATATGCCACATTACCAAATTAGGAATGTATCACTAGTAACCATCAACTGCATAACCTCTGAGGTCGTACGTCTCAGAGAAGAGCGTTAAGCTAAGAGAATAAATTCTCTGCCACCAACAGAAATGTATTTGATAGAAACCAGCTTTACATCTCAAAGTGTAACGTCGGATACACATCCATACAATTCCATTACGGGATCGAATGGAACCGAAGGCACTTAAAGAAGCCCTTGCAGTCTGGATATTCACTAATCACGTCCGGACTCCCCATCACAAAGGGTGATATAATCTTTATACCAGAGCAACTCGGTGCAGAGACATTCGACAGGTAATCCTTTCATTTTCGAAAATACCCGACCTTCAACACCATCTTCAAATGCAACCCCATTTTGTTGTATCATTATTCGGAATAGGTTTTATGACACGAAGTCCTCTCTCGGCTAATTTGAATAACGAGCGCTTATTTTAAAAATAAGTGTTACATTCAGATTTCAAATAAATCACAACAAATTTCCACTTTGATCTTTTAAAAAAAAATCCATCACAAAGATTCGATGTGGTTTTCGAATATCCATTTGGAATCCGACTCCCGGTCGCATCGAAATTCAAACGCCGTATAAACGCCAATATTGATAGTCGGTTATTTAACTATCAATCAATATTCGCAACAATCGCTAGATTTTAAATAATTTTCCCCAATTTTTTATTTTCGGAATATCTTCACAAGATATAATTTTAACACTTCAATACTTGAAAAACAAATTCAAATCACTTTCGACACGTGGAATAAATTTCCAAATATTTATTTAATTCCACTGAAAATTCGCCGAGTTCGAATACTTTAAAAATAATTTAAATCACTTATCCAAAATATACTTGGAAATATTTAGAATAAAAACTATTTCTAAACACCCATTTAAATATTAGCCATGAAAACATTATACAAATATCTCATATAAAACTTCAAGCCTAAACTTTTAAAATAAAAATAGTAGATAGAGTATAAATATTTAAATAACCATTTTCTAAATCAAAAATCAATTTAAACCTTTAAATAATCACTTTTATAATTTATTAAATAAATCTTTACTGTAAAGATTTTCAAAATAGCTTAAGAAAATAATTTCTCCAAAATATTCTATTAAAACCAACTCTAGAACTTTTTAATTTTTATTCCAAAGCTACTTTTAAAAGCATACATGGCTTTCCAGCGAACATACACTTTCCATTCCAAAATGGTCATTTTAAATCAATTAATAAATCCTTTCCGATTTATTTTAAATTCACATTCCAAATCCGTAAATTTGTTTCCACGCTTAAAAATAAACCGATATTTATTTTTAAAACAAATTTCCCTTTCCTTTATGAATTCCCATTGTGAATTTAAATTTATAAATATCCATTGATATACGATTTTCAAATCGATTTCCAAATATTCACTTTCAACACCAAATCAAATTCCAAATTGATTTCCAAATTTATTTTCACACACCAAATCAAATTCCAAATTGATTTCTAAATTTATTTCAACACCAAATCAAATTCCAAATTGATCTCTAAAATCATTTCAAACACCAAATTAAATTCCAAATTGATTTCTAAATTTTTATTTCCTTTTAGAATAAATTCCTTTATCTCTTCTAAACTATTTAAAATCTGAATTTTAAATAATTTCTTCAACTATTAAATAACATTACTCGAAATCCATTTATCAAAATCTTTTCCCATATTTTGGAATTAATTCGATAAGATTGCAAAATTCAATCTTTACCCATTTAATTTCCTTCTTTTAAATTTAT
Organism: Allium cepa; assembly: GCA_030765085.1. Classification (NCBI taxonomy): domain Eukaryota; kingdom Viridiplantae; phylum Streptophyta; class Magnoliopsida; order Asparagales; family Amaryllidaceae; genus Allium; species Allium cepa. Next base: position 177,646,706 of record CM060939.1, on the reverse strand, counting down.
TTAATTCTTAGAAATTAATTTACTTAAAAGTTTCTACTTTAATTTTTCAAAAACCTAATTTTATATTTCTGTTATCCTATGATACCAAAAATATATGCAGCTAAACCATAGCTTCCAATGATTTTAATCACAAATATAATCATACACAGATTATAAATAAATCAGCACACAACATTGAAACTAATTCAAATATTTGAGGAATCCAGTTGGATCCCTCCAATTTGTTCCCCTGCATCCACGGATGTTAGCACAACAATTAAATACCAATTCCACTTCGAGGTGGAATATCGCGGTATATGGGATTATAAAAAAATCATCTGCTATTATGCGGCGCATAGGGTCTCATCTGTTATATAATGCGGGAAAACAATCACTCCAAATATATATATACACACTACTATATATACTGCCACATCCAAACAGTTAATCAATAACTGAAATTCCAATTTTAATTTGAGTGAGAAGATCTCACCTTTGTTGTGCATGCAATCCATTTTCCATTCCAGTTTGTTCCCTTTGCAATTTTGACCTTGTATAAACATTTATACAATTCATTAATATTTGAAATTATCGAACAACCTATTTCCATTTATTAATTTAATTAAACAAATTTCTTTTGATAATTCTTAGTAACCAAAATAAATTTCCTTTAAATAATTTTATTTAATCTAATTATTTAATTTAAACCAAAACCTTTTCTTTTATAAATAATTTGATAACTAAAATAGGTTAAACAAATAAATCACCTCAAATATGAACTGGTAAGTTTAAAATATGTAAATTTATTTTTCTTTGAAACTACGTATATATACATATATACAAATTTAAAACATAATTTTTTTCTTTAAAAACAGCAGGAAAAATAAATTTGAAATTTACCTTTACTGTAAAAAATTCTCTGTTTTAATTGTATGTACAAATATTAATATGTAAATTTAAATAACTACCTTAACCTCGCCTATTCCAGCTGTAACGACCCAGAATTTTTAGAAATTAAAATTTGAATATTTAATTTATTTTAAATATTAATAAGTGAATTTATAAGTCAAATAAATTTTTATTTGAATTATTGAATTTAATTGGATTATTAAATCAATAATTTAATACGTTAAATTATGGAAATAATTGAAAATAGGGTTAAATATGATTGAAAATGATTTGTAAAATTTTATTTTATCATATTGGAGTTAGAATGATATTTTAGAACTTTTAAAATCGAATTAAAAGTTAATTTGTGAAAATTGAATATTTTAATATTTAAATCGACTAGTGAAAATAGCCAATTTTTGAACAGTCTCAGAATTGGACGAAACCAGTTCCGTTGGATCCGTAATAGTTAGTTATTACCGGATTTCAAATTTCGTGTCAATCGGAGTTATCGTTTGATCGTGGCAGCTCGAAACGCATCGATTTATTTTTAATTTAAATTTGGCGAGCTAAAATAGCCATTTTTCAAAAAGTCTCGGATTTCGACGAAACCAGTTTCATCGGATCCGTAATGTGATATTATTGTAAGGTTTCAAATTTCAAGTCAATTGGATTTACCGTTTGTCCGGTACGAATTAAAACGCCTAGAAATCGACTTAAATCGGTTTAATTCAAATTGAGCGTTTACAGCCATAACTCGCACATACTTCCGAATTAGCTTCCGAAACCTGTTCCATTGTGTCCGGAACGCGGGATAAACCCTAGGTACGTCAGTTTCGGTGCGTAAATCGGAGTTCGGAATTTCCGGATGAATAGTGTCGAACGAAACTCTATAAATAGCCCCAACATCTTCATAATTTGATAAAAAATCATTCCAAACCCTAATTTCATAAGCATAGCCGCCACCCCCCCTGAACGGCCAGAATTTGCCAAACTTCTTTCCTCTAGATCTTCCAATCCATCAGCAATTAGATGAAGCTTCCAACTAGAAAGTTGTAGAGCACAACACGAACTAGAGATCCAACGGTTATGATCGAATTTGGAGCGACGATGGAGGAGAAAAGGGGGCCGTTCTCTTCAGGCCTACGCACGAAATTCGAGGCTCATCATGAGGCCGAGCTTAGGGGGATTGAGGCCGAGCATAGCCATGGTCGAGAGCTTCCTATTGCAAGTAGTTTGATGAAGTATCGTTGAGAAATGGAGGAGAATAATTAAAACCTAGTTTGAGTTCATGGGTTCTTTGCTCACGTTGATAGCCTGTAGAAGTTGCGTGCAAATGGGAGAGGGGGGAGAAGCATATGCACGGCCAGGATTTCATGGAGTGGGATCTAACGGCTATAGTTGAGTAGGTTATAAAAATTATAGATTATGTTGTAAATTATAGTTAAAATCGTGTACAAACTTCAATAATTCATAACTTTTTCATACGAGGTCGAAAACGCGCGAAACCAGCTGCGTTGGAATCGTATGGACGAGCACTACGCGATGGAGTTGGTTTGGAGTCGTTTGGAGTTAGTGAGAATTTTGGGTAAAATTAAACGTCCGTTTAATTTTATTCGAAACAAATCGCTAAAACGGAAATAAAATCAAGGTGAGAACTTCTCACTCAATCGAATCAGTTTCGATTTTATTTTAAATAGTTAGATTTAAAATATTTGAATGCATGTTTGAATGATGATTGATATCTATTGATTGTTAAAATAGACATTATACGCCGTTAGTAAGCGGATGTTATTTAATAAAAACATATACCGCGAATATTTCATAAACAGTGAAATTGGTATTATAAATAATATCAATATATATATATTGGCATATGTATATATTGCAGTTGATTGATTTCCCGCATTTTTTGTTTAGCGGATGAGACCCTATTACGCCGTTATTAAGCGGATAATATTTAATAAGAACATGTACCGCGATAATTTCGTACTGGAGCGAAATTGGTATTGTGCTAATGTTTTTGGATGCAGGAAAACAGGTTGGAGGGATCCAACTGGATTCCTCAACAGTTTTTATTTGATTTTCAGATATTTTGATATTTGATGGATTATCATATCGATATATGATATCGTTGTTTGTCGTGATTGACTATTTGGTGTGTAGCATCATTGGACCCAGATTTTGGGATTTTAAAATAATTTTAAAGTGATTTTTGAAAATATACTATATTTTTAGAATTGATCCATTTTAAATAAATAAACGTTATAATTTTTAAAGTTATAAAAATTATGATTTTTAAGAAATATAGTTAAAAGCTGATTTTTGAAAATAAGGAATTTATGACTTTATAAAAGAGTTTAAATTGGGATTCTGAACTTGTTATAAAAAGTTTAAATATAGGATTTATAAAATTTTATTATTTTATAAATCAAAATGGTGAAGTTTTTAAAGGAATTTAAAGACGTTTTAAAGAATAATATAATTTGATTTATATTTAGAGATTTATAAATGGATATTTATAAATTGAAATATTGACATTATAAAATGAGTTTTTATAAGTGTTTGAATGAAGTGAAAATGAATTTCATAAATGAATGAAATTTATAGAATTATAAACTGTGAAGTTATAAATGAAATTTATAAATAGTAAGATTTATAAATTTGGTGAAATTATTTGAAGAATAGTTAGGCAAAATAAATGGATCTTATAAGTTATAAGATTCATAAATTTGAAAGTCTTTAAAAGAACGATTTTGTAAAATAATCGTTTTATAAGTATTTAACTTATAATATGAACTTTTAGTTATAATTGAGTTATAAACTGGAATAGATTAATAAAGGAAATTTGTAAAAGGAAGTTGTTATAAATAAATAGAAATGGAATTTATAAACGTTGTTTTATAAATTCGCAAACGACTTATTTTGATAAGTTAATTGTTGAAACCTATAAATGGAGTTATATTCACGTTTTGACTGTGAATAATCCTTTGAAATAAAATGAATAAAATGATGAAATTGATTAACGTAGTATATTCACGTTTTTGAATAGTGAATAACACGTTAAAGAAAATGGTTTGAATGTGAATGTTTTAAATAGAATTAAAACGATCCAACGATGTTTTACGCAACATTCGTTTTGGCCCAAATAAATATGTTTAAGAGAATGATTCCCTTAAAGAATGAATTATATACTTAATTCGATTTAAGTATATTGAATATTTTCTAAGTGTTGAAAATAAAAAAAAATTGTGAATTACTTATTAATAAATAAGTATGGAAATGTTTTTCCAATGTGAAATGAAACGTTTTGAGAATTTATCTTTTTGAAGATAAATTGAAATGAATAATGGAAATCATATGCATGGATATTTTGAAATATAAATTCATTATGGAATTTATATAAGAAAGTGGAATTTGTTAAAAATAAATATTGATTTATTTTCGAAGTGTTGAAATTATATATCTTGTAAAGATATTTTGGAAAATAAATAATTTGGAAAATTATTTGGAATCTGGTGATGTATGCATATCAATTGATAGTTCAATAACCGACTATCAATATTTCCCTTTGAATGGGTAATTGATGTGATTTGTTTGAATGTGAATGCTACACTTATTTTTGAATAAGCGCTCACTATTCGGGTTAACCGGGAAAGGACCATGGGGTCGTATAACCCATTCCGAATATGTGATACGTCGTTGTGAATTGCATTGAAGATCGGTGTTGAAGACCGAGTATTTGCGAAAGCGATAGGATAACCTATCGATTGTCTCTGCACTGGGTAGCTCCTGGTATTGAGATCTCCTAAGTGATGGGAAATTCGATCGGGATTGTGAATACCCGGATTACAAGGGCTTCGTAAGAAGTGCCTTCGGTTTTGTTCGAGCCCGGAACAGACTTGTATGGATTGTATGTCTGACATTACAAGTTGAGATATAAAGCCGATTTCTTTCAAATATATTTCTGTTGGTGGCGGAGAATTTATTCTTTTAGCTTAACACCCTTCTCTGAGACGTACGTGCTCAGAGGTTATATAGTTGAATGTTATCAGCGATATATTCCCAATTTGGTAATGTGACATGCTGAGTGATGCTGAAATGATCATTGTGTTGATTATTTGTGATAGGATCGTTTATTTGATCGTCTATCCTTGTGATCATTGTGTTGATCATTTGTTGACCCAAAGCATGGCTTTTGTATAAAGTATGTTTTTGTGGACGTGACTTCGTCGAGCCTCACACCCCGTGAATGGTCAAAACAGGAAAGAAGCAGCAAGGTTATGAGGGGTAGCACCCTTTAGGATGTGTCCATTTCCTTCTGGAAAAGGGTGGTATCATGGTATGGAGCCCAGATACTTACTCATGTTGAAAACACTTTGTTATGATTGTGTGAATTGATTACGAGCGCTCGGTGATAAAGGTCCCAAAGGACCGGGGGATGGCATATTCGGTCAGTTGTTACTCAGTTAGGGGTAACCCGGCCTTGTGTTGGTAGAGATCCGATTTGGTTCTCGGGGATGTCCATCCAGAGGCATTCTCATGTGGCAATGGGAAGTTCCTTGGCCTGACCATTTGTTGGAAATCCAAAGAAAAAATACGAAACTTGTACGGTTTTAGTTGTAGAACCTGCCATCTAATATGGTAGCTATTAGTAGGCATAATATAATGGTACCTATGCTGGCTAAGATTTATATTCTACTTTCGAAATGAATTTCCTACACTATGCACTAATAATAATATGAAATGTTCTTTTTAAATGCGTATCAAGCATCTTTGACTATCATAAGGAGAAATCTTCTCCAAGTCTGCGTTTGCATTGTGTGTGTGGCAGGAGGTCTTATGGTAGTCTCATTTTTAAAAGCATTGCGAATTGACTTTAAAAATATTCCTCTATTTTGATTTTAAAGATAAATAAACTGTTTTGAGTTCTCACACCAGTCACATGACTGACTTGGAGTTTATTGTTTTCCTTCCTAAACTCTGGGTGCCCACCAATTTCCACACGGGCAGTCAAGAGTTAAGGTTTATCAGGATATTCTGGATATTCTGGAGTTGCTGGAGGCAAGCTGGATGGCATGGCGTATTACTAGCTATATAGTATTTCTTTTTTCCGCTGCACTATTTGTTGTTGTTGTTGTATACTCTGATGATATGATGAAATGTAATGTATAAAATGTAATAACTGATAGTTCTTTGTTTAAAGATTATACATTTATTATTATATGTTGTTCCGCTGCGAATTGTGAGATTCTGATGTTGTTCTGTTGTTTTCAGTTCCGTCCTATTTTCTTCTGTTTTTCTTTTTCCTCTATTCTCTTTTCTTTCAATTTTAAAATTTTCTATCTTCTTTCTACCTTCTTTTCTACCTTTTCTTTTCTTAAAATCTTTTTAAAACCCCTAAGGGTTCGTATTTTCGTTCATCTTGAATTAATCAATGGAGATTAGTGTCTATTCAAGGAGTACGGATTTACGGGTCTTTACACCAGCCGTCGCATCGATGATGCTGAACCACCAAATCAAAGTCGCACCATCAAAGTCCTAGCCCCCGCGATGCCTTCTACATCACCGCCAACAAATAATTCTCCATCACGACTTTCGAAGTCGTCGATATCTTTTCCCAAATCTTCCAATCACGGCAACCCTAGAATTCTAGTTCGACCATCGCGACCCACCTTCGCCACCTCGAGCGCCCCATTCATCTTAGTGCTAACACGATGCCAATCAAAGGACCTTATCAACTTTGATGTTAACAGCTTCGAGAATTCGAATCTAATTCGAACTACAGACCTGCTTCGAAATCACTGAATAACCTCGAATGCGAATTCAATTTCGCATGCTTTGGCAGTATTGAAAAGAGTACGAGCTTAATCAAACCAATCGACTTCAATATAGGTTTTCGTTCGTGGATTTGCTTCGAACGAATTTGAATCGTTCGTCCCCCCTCTCTTTTTTTAAAATTTGTTTTTGAATGAATGAAATAGGATTAGGAAGAACGACAAAATGTAGCTCGGCCATTATTTTTCTTTGGTTTAAACGAAAGAATATTGCTTTCATCTTTTATTTCTTTGAACGAGGCAAAATTTCTTTTTTCAACGCATGTCATTAATTTCTGCCAAGTGTCTGAAGAAATATGAAACGTGTAACTTGCCTTGTGAAATAATATTATAATAAACATATATATATATATTATATTTTAATTTTAAATTCAAATTTAAATCGCATCAACTTCGCAACTCTCAATCACGATCTCCAATCGAGATGTGCCGCCAGGCGTTTATAATGTTATACGCCTATTATGAATGCAATGGAAAAGGTTCCGAGTCCAAATTCGATCGTATGGAGAGGACAGCTTTTTGAACCTAGTTATTAAATTAAATTTCGATAAAATTTTCAGCTCGTTTGCTTATCGTACGACCAAACGGTCACTCCAAACACAATGAAAATTGAAATCTGATAATAATACAATATTACGGATCCAATGGAACTGGTTTCGTCAAATTCCGAGACTGTGCCCCAGAAGGCTATTTTTAAATATCGATTTAAACAATATAAATTTCAATACTGAACAAAACAGTTTCAAATTCAACTCTAAAGCTTTTATTATCTTCAGTATCATCAATATAAATTTTCTAAACCTTTGAGATATTTTTAATTAGCTTAAAATTGAAGATTCAAATTTTTATCCCTTCAACAAATTAAATTCAATAATTTCATAGTTATATTTGAAATTCAAGTTAAAATAACTTCCAAATATTTAAAATCAATTAAATATTTCAATTTCAAATGTTAAAATTTATGGGTGGTCACATTCTTTCCCCGTTAAAAGAATTTCGTCCCGAAATTACTAGTTAAGAAGAATGATTGTTAACCGTTTATCTTTTTCGTAAAACCAAACAGTTTTAACTTTCCAAAATAATCTTTTTCATGAAGACCCATTATCGATTCAACTAACTTTCCAATCTTTGATAGTTTCCAAACAATATTATTTTCTTAACAATTCAAATTTAAATTTAAATTCAAATTTTAAATTATCAAAATTCTCTCAAAATTTTTCTAACTCTCTAATTTTTTTGTCAGCGTCTCCTTTGCGCTGCTAGCTTGGTATTACTACAAAATGCCACAACAAGTCCCCCAGATTTCAAAAGAAAACAAAACGCCAGGTGGCTAGACAAAAAAATCATCAAATTTAATACTGAAATTCAAATACATACCTTTTGACGAGCAATTTAAATTATCTTCGAAATCAAAAATCCAATTCCCTTTGCATTTAAATCACCTGTATTTCCTACTAGCAATAATGTCCAATATTAGCTTTCAAAATCATTTTATACTTTTCTTTACAAAAGTTTGAATATTTATTTCATTCAAATCTGTATGATGTACTTACATCATTCGTACACAATATCAAATTCGATCGCTCACTCGATCACACAATTTCACTTCCGAACTAGTGTCGTCCGTCTGACTTCCTAGTGCGGACTCAGAACTGGTTTCTTGATCAGAAATCGTCATTCTCCTTGCATACCTCAAACTATGATAGAGAATTTCCAAAATCAACCAAAAATCCTTATCCAGGTTCGTCGTCGAAAATCGAGTGAAAAATCCAACTCAGATCGATATAATATGCTCGAATTCTGGATCAAATCATTATGCGAATAAAATAATATACGTACATCCTACTATTTATTGCAATTGATAATTAGCTTTATCAAATTTCTTTTCCTTTATTCACATTGATTTTCATTCACTTATTCATAATTACCATTTCACAATTTCCAGTTTATCCTTCATTCACTTATCAATTTAGAATATTTTCTCAACTCCAAATTTTACTTAAGAATTTCATCATTTATTTCTTAAGTTTAATATAAATATTCTATATACTTCTTAAATTTTTTCTCAATTCACCACTTTGGTTTTATCTATACTTTTATTTAAACTGGATTTCCAATTCCATATGAATTCAATTTACCTTTCATTTATAATTATTGAATTCAATTTTTCAAACCATATTTACTTTGTCATTTCTTTAATTAGTTTCACTTACTAATTTTATTTCAGTACTTTGCTTCATTGGGTTCAACTTGACAATTTTTTCCACTTTACTTTGTTTATCATAAATCAAACTAAATTTCCAATATTCAGTTTGAATTTCATTTAATTGCAATTGCAAATTCATCCATTTGTTTACGAATTTATTTTCCACCTTAATAAATTTTATTCCATAATTATTTTAAATAGGATTCCAGAGTCTTTTCATCCTTTTAAAACCATTTTTGAAATCAATTCAAATTACCTTTTGAATTTCCAAAACCAACCCCAGTTTTCCAAACAACTTCCATTTAAATAAGTTGGCAGCAATTCCCCTTTTGGAAATTCGAAAATGAACACCGATGATGTCGCAATCATTATCGGAATTATTTTCCAAGGACTGAAAAGAGTTTAGTGCTTTTACCCTTCCAAATAAATTTTCCAAAACCTTTGAAAACCATCTCCAAACTCAAAGGGATTTAATTTCCAAATTTTCCAAATTTCAAATCTTTTCGAAAGCATTCCCAAATATTTCTCTGGAATCTATTTCAAATTATAAATCACATTTACAATTTATATTTACAAATCCCATTTGTATATAAATTTATTTCTTAACTTTTGAGTTACGATTTCAATTTCCTATTCAATAATCAATGATAATAATTTAACATTATCACTTCCTTACATCCAAGCAACCATATATTATAATAATTTATGGAAAATGATTTCTTTTCCATACAAAAATATTTGGGTAAAATTATTTCATTTACCCGTTTTTAAACAATACTGTGTCGGTTTATCTTGTTTAAGAGTTTACAAACCCCTATCGATATAGTTGGTCAAACTACACCGACCAGAATCTACAAACAATCAACCGATAAGTCAACACGATATAAAACAATTTTATATTTACTAACAAGTACGCACTCATATCTATTATTACACTCAAACTCATTCTAGAGTACTACTGACTCTATCTCTAATGAGTAATTTCCCAACAAAGCCAAGATTGTCTCTCAACTAATTGCTCTGATACCACTCTGTAACGACCCAACTTTTGACTTCCGAAAGTCGAAATTAATACATCCATGGTATCAAATGCTGCACAATCCAATGCCGGAAACTGAACCGTTAGGGTTAAAGAAGAAGAATATAGAAGAAGAAATAGAAACAACATCAGAATATCACATTTCACAGCGGAACAAATATAATAGATAAATTAATAATCTTTAAAACAAAAGCACTATATTAGTTTTTTACATGACATCATCAGAGTATTACATACAACAAAACAGCGGAAAAGAAACGTTATATACTAATGATACGCCTCGCCATCCAGCTTGCCTCCAGATCTCCACAACAACTTCTTGACTTCGCTCCAGAACAACTGATAACCTAACTCTAGGCTGCCCGTGTGGAAAATTTTGGGCACCCAGAGTTTAGAAAGGGAACAATAAACTCCAGGTCAGTCATGGGACTGGTGTGAGATCTTTAAAAACAGTTATTTTCACAAAGAAAATAAAAAAATCCGCTATGATTTTGAAAAATGAAACTACCATAAGGCTTCCCACCACATACACAATGCAAACGTAGAATTAGAGGAGAGTTCTCCTTATGATAGTCAAACATGCTTGATACGCAAAATCCTTTTTAATATTATCATTAGTGCATAGTGGAAAACATTTCGAAAGCATATTAATGTTAGCCAGCATACAACCATTATTGTATGCCTACTATAGCTACCATCTAAACAGTGGGTCACCACCATATGTAAATGGCATGTTATACAACTAAATCCGTACAAGGCACGTATTGGAGATTGGATTTCCAACAAATGGTCAGGCTAAGGAATTTCCTACACCGAATCAGACGCCTCTAGAGGGACGCCCCCAAGAACTTAACCAGCTCCCTACCAACACAAGGTCGAGTTACCTCACGCTGTAGTTACAGCTGGAACAAGGTAACTACCACAAGTATGCCATCCCCGGTCGTTACCGACCTTTATCTGAGGATCCCCAACCACAAAGAAAGAACCACAAAGAAATAAATTTGCAGTAACAACATAAGTTAAGTATCTGGGCTCCATACCATGATACCACCTTTTTCCAGAAGGAAATGGACATACCCTGAGGATGCTACCCCCAAATTATCTTGTTGCATCCTTCCTGTTTCGACCATTTTAGGGTTCTGAGATCCAACGAAGTCTCGTCCACAAAGCTACGCTTTTCACAAAATTCATGCTTCAATCCACAAATGATCAGCAGCACTTCGTATGCCACATTACCCAATTGGGAATATATCACTAGTAACCATCAACTACATAACCTCTGAGCTCGTACGTCTCAAAGAAGGGTGTTTAGCTAAGAGAATAAATTCTCTGCCACTAAAAGAAATGTATTTGATAGAAACCAGCTTTACATCTCAAAGTGTAACATCAAACACACATCCATACAAGTCCGTTTCGGGATCGAACGGGACCGAAGGCACTTCAAATAAGCCCTTGCAATCCGGATATTCGCTAATCACGTTCGGACTCCCCATCACAAAGGGTGATATTATCTCTATACCGGAGCAACTCGGTGCAGAGAAATTCGATAGGTAATCTTTTCGTTTTCGAAAATACACTGTCTTCAACACCATCTTCAAATGCAATCTCATTTCATCGTATCATTATTCGGAATGGGTTTTATAACACAAAGTCCTCTCCTGGCTAATCCGAATAACGAGTGCTTATTTTAAAAATAAGTGTTACATTCAGATTTCAAATAAATCACAACAAATTTCCACTTTGATCTTTTAAACAAAAGATCCATCATGAAGTTTCGATGTTGTTTTCGAATATCCATTTGGAATCCGACTCCCGATCGCATCGAAATTCAAACGCCGTTTAAAGGACAATATTGATAGTCGGTTATTTAACTATCAATCAATATTCACAACAATCACAAGATTTTAAATAATTTTTCCAAAATATTTATTTTCAAAATATCTTCGCAAGATATAATTTTAACACTTCAATACTTAAAAAACAAATTTCAAATCACTTTCCTCACGTGGAACAAATTTCCAAATATTCATTTAATTCCACTGAAAATTCGCCGAGTTTGAATACTTTAAAAATAATTTAAATGAATTATCCAAAATATACTTGGAAATATTTAAAATAAAAACTATTTCTAAACACTCTTTTAAATATTAGCTATGAAAACATTATACCAATATCTCATATAAAACTTCAAGACCAAATTAATTTTAAAAAAAAATAGTAGATAGAGTATAAATAATTAATTAACCATTTTCTAAATCAAATATCAATTTAAACCTTTAAATAATCACTTATATAATTTATTAAATAAATCTTTACTTTAAAGATTTTCAAAATGGCTTAAGAAAATAATTTCTTCAAAATATCCTTTTAAAACCAACTCTAGAACTTTTTAATTTTTATTCGAAAGCTAGTTTTAAAAGCTTACTCGGCTTTCCAGGGAACATACACTTTCCATTCCAAAATGGTCATTTTAAATCAATTAATAAATCCTTTTCGATTTATTTTAAATTTACAATTCAAATCCGTAAATTTCTTTCCACATTAAAAAATAAACCAATATTTATTTTTAAAACAAATTTCCCTATCCTTTATAAATTCCCATTGTGAATTTAAATTTCTAAATATCCATCGATATACGATTTTCAAATCGATTTTCAAATATTCACTTTCAACACCAAATCAAATTCCAAATTGATTTCCAAATTTCTTTTCAAACACCAAATCAAATTCCAAATTGATTTCCAAATTTGTTTCAACACCAAATCAAATTCCAAATTGATTTTTAAAATCATTTCAAACACCAAATTAAATTCCAAATTGATTTCTAAATTTTTATTTCCTTTTAAAATAAATTCCTTTATCTCTTCCAAATTTTAAATAATTTCTTCGACTAGTAAACAACATTACTCGAAATCCATTTATTAAAATCTTTTCTCATATTTGGGAATTAATTCGATAAGATTACAAAATTCAATCTTTTCCCATTTAAATTCCTTCTTTTAAATTTATTAAATTCTCAGAAATTAATTTACTTAAAAGTTTCAACTTTAATTTTTCAAAAACCCAATTTTATATTTCTGGTATCCTATGATACCAAAAATATATTCAGCTAAACCATAGCTTCCAACGATTTCAATCACAAATATAATCATACACAGATTATAAATAAATCAGCACACAACATTGAAACAAATTCAAATATTTGAGGAATCCAGTTGGATCCCTCCAACCTGTTCCTCTGCATCCACGGATGTTAGCACAATAATTAAATACCAATTCCATTTTAAGGTGGAATATCGCGATATATGGGATTATAAAAAAAAATCATCCGCTATTATGCGGCGCATAGGGTCTCATTCGCTATATAATGCGGGAAATCAATCACTTCAAATATATATATATACTACTATATACACTACCACATCTAAACAAATAATCAATAACTGAAATTCCTATTTTAATTTCTTGTTATGCATGCAATCCATTTTCCATTCCAGTTTGTTCCCTTTGCAATTTTGACCTTGTATAAATATTTACAAAATTCATTAATATTTGAAATTATCGAACAACCTATTTCCATTTATTAATTTAATTTAGACTAAAAATTTAATTAAAAAAAATTCTTTTAATAATTCTTAGTAACCAAAATAAATTTCCTTTAAATAATCTTATTTAATCTAATTATTTAATTTAAACCAAAACTTTTTCTTTTATAAATAATTTGATAACTAAAATAGGTTAAACAAATAAATCACCTCAAATATGAACTAGTAAGTTTAAAATGTGTAAATTTATATTTCTTTGAAACTACGTATATATACAAATTTAAAACACAATTTTTTTCTTCGAAAACAGCAAGAAAAAAAATTGAAATTTACATATACTGTAAAAATTTCTCTGTTTTAACCGTATATACAAATATTAATATGTAAATTTATTTAAAATAACTACCTTCACCTCGCCTATTCCAGCCGTTGCATCGATGATGCTGAACCTCCAAATTGAAAGTCGCACCATCAAAGTCCTAGTCGCCGCGATGCCTTCGACATCACCGCCAACGAATACGTCGCCATCACAACTTTCGAAGTCGTTGATATCTTTTCCCAAATCTTCCGATCGCGACAACCCTAAAATTCCAGTTCGACCATCGTGACCCGCCTTCGCCACCTTGAGTGCCCCATTCATCTGAGTGCTAACACGATGCCAGCAAAGGACCTTATCAACTTCGATGTTAACAGGTTCGATCGGCATTGGAATTCGAATCGAATTCAAACTACTGACCTGCTTCAAAATCACTGAACGACCTCGAATGCGAATTCAATTTTGCAAGCTTTGGCAGTATTGAAAGGAGTATGAGCTTAATCAAACCGATCAACTTCGATTTGGGTTTTCTTTCATGAATTTGCTTCAAACAAATTTGATTCATTCGTCCCCTTCTTTTTTTAATTTGTTTTTGAATGAATGAAAAAGGATTAGGAAGAACGACAAAATTTAGCTCGGCCATTATTTTTCTTTGGTTTGAACGAAAGAATATTGCTTTCATCTTTTATTTCTTTGAACGAGACAAAATTTCTTTTTTCAACGCATGTCATTAATTTCTGCGAAGTGTTTGAAGAAATACGAAACGTGTAACTTGCCTTGTGAAATAGTATTATAATAAACATATATATTATATTTTAATTTTAATTCAAATTTGAATCGTATCAACTTCGCAATTATCAATCTCGATCTCCAATCGAGACGTGCCACCGGGCGTTTAAAATGTTATAAGCTTATTCCGAACGTAATGGAAAAGGTTTCGAGTACAAATTCGATCGTATGGAGAAGATAGCTTTTTGAACCTAGTTATTAAATTAAATTTCGATAAAATTTTCAGCGCTTTTTTTATCGTACGGCCAAACGACCACTCCAAACACTACAATCCGGTAATAATACAATATTACGGATCTAATGGAACTGGTTTCATCGAATTCCGAGACTGTTCCTCGAAAGGCTATTTTTAAATATCAATTTAAACGATATAAATTTAAATACTGAACAAAAAAGTTTCAAATAAAACTCTAAAGCTTCTATTATCTTCAGTATCATCAATATAAATTTTCCAAACGTTTGAAATATTTTTAATCAGCTTAAAACTGAAGATTCAAATTTTTGCCCCTTCAATGTATTAAATTCAATAATTTAATTGTCAGTTTCATAGTTATATTCGAAATTCAGGTTAAAATAACTTCCAAATATTTTAATTCAATTAAATATTTCAATTTCAAATGTTAAAATTTCGGGGTCGTCACATTAAATCTTCAAATCCGATGGCTCGGGATCCCTAAGCCACACTATAAAAAGAACCCTAGGCCTAGCTATTTTTCTCATTCGGATTTTCTCCTAATTGGGTTCATTGCCTGAGGTTGAACCTTAAGTAGAAATTTTTTATGCAAAGGAAATCTTTTTAATAAAAATATTTTTCCCCCCAGAAGTTTATCTAGAAAGGCCAAGAATTAGAGCTAAAGACCACGGGTGAGTGTTTTGTAATTATTTTAGATTTATAAGCAATTAAATAATTGGGTTCTCAATAGTTGTAGTTTTTCTACAATTTTGAGACAGTTTTTATGTAAGTTTATTTACAGTCAGTTTTTAAGTAAATTTAAGAAGTTCTTTTCAGTCTATTTTTATTTAGCTATTTTATTCGATTATTTACAGCTATTTACATCTGTTTTAAGTTGGAATTTAGCCTATAAATGTTAGTTTCTTTTTATAAAAATTTAATCCTTTTTGACGCGGATAAAATATTAAAAGAGAAGAATTCACAAATATGGATTAAAATAGAAAAACGCTAAATTTACAGAAATCAAATGAAAAATGAGAAACTGAAATAAAATAGAGATGGACTAAAATAGTAAAATTTGAGATATTTGCAAGCATAATTATAACAAGTGGTTATAACTAAAAAGATAAAATAGAAGAGTAATAGTTACTAGAACAATTACAACACGTAGGTTATAATTAGAAAGAAAGAAATAACAGAAGGGGCTTATTTTAAAACCTAGATATTGCATTAAGTTAATAAGCAAATATAGCAGTAGTGGCCCATATTGACAGCATTCCCTTTTAGGTTTAGGACTGATGGTCTCACACGTGAGAGAGGCTGGGCATGCTTATGCTGATTAGGGTAAATAAGTGGCCAATATATAGAGGCTTAAATTTGGGGATTTGGGCAATGAGTGCAAGGTTAGAAGATTTATTTGTTAGGACCAGTACTAGTAGCGTTCTCTTTCAGGTCGAGGACTAATGGTCTCACATGTAAGTGAGGCTGAGCACGCTTATGCTGATTAGGGTAAATAAAGGGTCAAATATGGGGCGACATTTAGTGCGTACCGGCGATGACCGAGCATGTGACAACGATTAGGGTAAATAATTCGCTATTGCGTCCTAAGCTCTTAGAGGTGTCTTTTGCTGTAGGACCAATAGGATTGGCTTACAATGGCAAAACAGAGATAGGAAAGGCCGATCAATGGGTAGGATTAGGATTTTTAGCCTAATCAAGATTAGCAGCTGAGATAGGACAAGGGTTTCAACCTAATCACAACAATTTAAGACAAGTGCAAACAATCAAAGCAAGCAGTCAAACAGAATCAAAAACAGTATTTTTTGCAAATTTTATCTTTTCTGTATTTTCCTTTCATGCTAGAACTATTGCATAGTCTATTATCTTTACCTTGCTTAGAAATGCTAGTAATTACTTTATCTCATCAGATTTATTGTCTGACTCACTCCTCTATCTTTCCTTTCCCCCCATAGGCAAGCAGAGTTGAGGATAGTTGATTCAGGTTGCTTGGAGATTCATTTCTAGAGTTTTCTCATTTTAGATGTATTCTTTTGCTTTTCATCTTTTTCATTTGGCTTATGGCACTTATGAGAGAGATTATTATTATTGTTATTTTTGTACTCTGATTTTATGAGATTGAGATGTATTTTCATGAGACATAAGAGATTTTTGAGACATGTTATATTTTTATGACTTATTTTAAAATGAAGTTTAATTCCGAATGATAAGTTATTATTTAAGTGTTTTCTGTTGCTTTTACTTATTTGTCTTGTGATTCTTAGTCTTTGTGATGCTCTAGCTATACCAATAACGCACCACATCCTTTGGTGTTCCCTTTATGGGGATACTAAGGGGTATGGGGTGTTTCAATACTGGTTCAGACCTTCCGTCGTATGTCCTGTCCCGAAGCTTCCTTTTGGTATATACTAATAAAAAAACTCTCACTTCAGCCAAAGGAACAGACTCAATACAAAAGTATTTTGATGGCAATTGTGTGTTCTGAATAAAACAGATATTGATTGTACGATACAATTCTTCATATAATCTCCTTTGAGCGATATTGCTTGTGTGCACTTTGATTTTTAGGAATCGATATAACCAAAATTATAAATTTTGGTTATTTGAATAATTAAAAAATTTGAACCAATGAAAGCACGGAGATAAGAATATATATGAGAATATAGAAATCAAGGTGAATCTTAGCCTCAATCATTCAGTTGTATTTATAAGATTCAAGAGTTGTTTCTCAAAGAGAAGTAACCATTTCGTTTCAAAGAGTTGCAATGTTTGAGTAATTTGAGTGTATTGAAAATTTTAGAAAGAAGCAACCTTTCATATAGAGAGCCGTTATGTTTTAGAAAAAAGGTCAAAGACGTCTGTGGAAAATCACAAACGTCTTTCGTTGCAAGGATTTATTTTCCCATGTAATATCATAGAAATCTATGAATTCAACTTTCTTAAGATAAATTATTTCTATGTTGAAAACATGAATTCTTGTTTTGTGAATCAGTCAAAGAGATTTTACATATTTTATCTATGTCTAAATACAAGCTTACTAGTAAAAGTTTCTCCTTGTGTGTCTTCTAGCTATGATCTTGTAGCGTGTATTTGCATATTGATGATGTTTATATTATATATGTGTGTTTGTATAGTTGTTTTCATCGAAACTAAGAATGGAGGTTCTAACACATTATGTACTGTAAGGCGTTGACCAAGAAGAAATTATAAAAGAAAGGACAATAAAAATTCATTTTTGAGTCTGATCCCATATGATAGAATTTAACAAAAAGATTTCAAAAGTTTCTTGGAACGTTTTGAATGGTTTTTCAATGGATTTATTTAAACAAAAAGGATCCGCCATTGGAAAGATTTCTAGTGATGTTTAAAAATTGGTTAGATCAACAGGTTTTGATTTGAAGGTGTTTGACAAAGCGATTTTTCGTTTTTACAAATGGAAAATAGAACATAGATTTGGCGCAACGATTTTTTCTATTTTTGTAAATTTGTATGTTCCTTTTAAAATTCTTTTTAAGAGGTGGATACATGGAAATGATACTTGATTGAAATGGGGTATAGAATATAGAAGGGTTAGAATGCTCGATAATGATGATATGAAGAATATTCTCGTATAAGGAAAATACGGAGAAAAAGAGATAAAATAGATTTATACATATCTCTTATCATATTAGTGAAGAAAAGTCCAGTAACTAAAGCAGTAGGCATAAACACTACAACGAGCCGGTGGAAAAAATAATAAAAGAGGAAAAGATCTATGTAAGGAGAAGCCACTTAAAGGGAATTTAAGTAAGACGAGGTCAAAGTTTAGGCTACGAATAAAATAGATATGGATGCTCTTAGGGTAGCAACAAAGAATCCATATTGAAAATAAGGAGTACTGGTATGAATTTAGGAATATTTGATTAGATATGTATGAAAGCCATAAGAAGAACCCTCAAAGAATTGGAGAATTGTATCAAAGTACACTTCTTCGAGTACTAAGATATACTTGCATGAAAGATCAAGGACAAAGAAGCAAATACCAAAGTTTGAGAACACTATTAAGAGATTTTGATTGAGAAAATAGGAGTATGATTAGAGAAGGGGGTATAATATGGCAAACACACATAGAGGATGTTGGTTGACTCAAGGACAAAGAAGGCAAGATAGATGGTAGGAAATTTATTCCACCAAACCAATTTTGTGGTGAGTTATTCTAAATGTGCATAATTTATATTTCTTGCCTACTGCAGTGCGGGAGTGCACAATTTATCCTATAATCAGGTTTAATAATTGAGGTAATGGATGGGCCATATTTATGTAGAGCCAAGGAGGTAAATCAAGATATGTGGATTATAGTTGAATGACATACTAGAAATGTCCACCTTAATTGAGCAATGAGTGATATGACAACAACATCATTAACACCAGTTGATGTTAGAAAGCAGCTTTGAGAAATTATTCCTTTAGGTTTTTGGATTGTGATCGCTAGTTGTCTCCCTTCAGGTATTGAAAAAAGCATACGATATGACATGAGATATGTTTTTATTTTTTACTATGTCGATTTTCTTGACGATCATTGACCGCTATATATATTGGAAAAAAGTATAAATATGGAAATCTCATAAGGATACTTAACTAGCGATGAATTTATTAAAGTTGAAAGTTTATAAATGAATTAGGAAATTAAGCTAGTAACTAGAAATAAAGAATGCTTTAACCTTAAAAAATTTAGAATTTAGAAAGAAAAAAAATTAAGCAAGCGAAGGAAAGGGAAAGATTGTTGTAAAATAACGCATCACTGTCCTATGCCTTAAAAGCTAAAGTTTATAAATAGGCTTTTGTGTTGTTTGTTGTTTCAGGATAAAAGGAAAGGCTCCCCAAAGATTAACTGCACAATGTTAGGGTCAATCTTACACATTAACTCGTTGACTGAGTCTCGACTATGTTAAGATGTGGTCTAATTTTTTTTTAAGAATGGGGAGAAAAATATTTCGAAAAAATTATATTCAAATGCTTTTGGAAAGTTGTGTTCAAATGCTTTTGAAAAGTTATGTTTAAATGCTTTTGAAATTTTTTTGAATGCTTTAGAAAATTTAAATTTTCAAACTATTTTTAAGTTTGATTGAAAGGGGGAAAGGATTTTTGATAGAAAATGAAATTTTTTAATTTTTCTAGTGCCACATGCTTAGCGTAAGGAGGGTCGATGTGTTATTTAATATGATTTTACTATTCGACAAAAGTGACAATATATAAAACATAAGGAATATCAAGGAATAAAGCTGTTTAGCTTTGAAATATCTAGTTCTATACCTTATTGATAGTGAACAAAACCTTCATATAGAATAATTCTGTTTTAACATCCAAAAATAATCATCCAGACAAAAATTGTACTTGGAAAAGTTGGAAAAGGTTTGAAGGCAAAAGAGAAGGTTTTGAGGTACAATGGAGCAGGTGTCCCAAAGAAAGGTGGAAATGTAGAATTCTTTATCTAGATTCCTTTTCCAATATAGGAGTATAGATTTAGAAAAACTACATTTTCAAAATTTTAGATGTTAGAAATTGTGTGTTAGGCATTGGATGCAAATTGGTTGAACCATATTCATAGGAGTGTGGAAATTATTGTGTGAAAAAGAATTTTTGATGTTTGAATACTTGCATACATATGGAACTGCCGATATATATGGGTTGTTTGCATCATATTTTCAAACTATTTTTAAAAGAATGTATTCATATTGGAGGTGCCGATTTAGAATTATTTAGCATGCATATCATATATGTCATGATACACCATGTACTTATAATTGACTAGTTTAGAAAGGTTGTATGCTATGTTACGTGATTCAACCCTCGAAGGAATTTCGAGGATGAAATTCTTTTAAGGGAGGAGAAAATGTGACACCTATAAAGTTAATGGTAATTAATAAATAATTAATAAGGTTCAAAAATGAAATTTGAGAAAACGTTGGAGTTTAGCCATGAAATTTGCACCATTATGCTCATTGCGATTTTGTGAGCAACTTCGTATTTGGAGTTTTGCAATCAAAATTCAAATAAAGAAATTATTAGCGTTTGAAGTTTTCAAAATGGAAATAATATAAAACGAGAAAAGGAAATAAATAATATTAAATCGCATGGACCCAACGGTCGACCCGCTTACTTGGGTCGGTTGTGATCTTCCACTTATAAGGCAGATCAATCGGTTGGGATGGTGGCGGCTAAGGGTAAACCTTGGCCGAACGTCTCGTGTAACTATTTTAAATCTAACGGATACGATTGATTCAAGCGCTTATAAATACAAGCCTAGCTTCTCACTTCTCTTCTCATATTTTTTGTTTAAAGCAGCGACACTTTACCATTTTCTCATCTCCACTATTTTTATTAATTATAAAATATGTAACTTTCATTATTATAAATACCGCTGAAAAGGAGCGAATCAATACTGCCGAAAAAGGTAAATTTCACTATTATAAATATGTATTCCCTTTAACCCCAAATCACTTCTCAGATTTGTAATCCTAATAGTATGTATATATCTTGTTACACATATTCTTTCAAATTAAAAAGGAAAAGGAGTCAATAAAAGGGATGAATTCAGATTTGAGAGATTTGAAAGCTAGAAAGTTAAGCGGGAAATTATATGGTTTATTTATATCATTGAAATTTACTTACTTATTATGTCTATATAAAATCTAATGAGTTATAGGCTTATAACGAATGTAAAGGAATATTACTGTAACAACCTACACCTTAATGGACTCGAATTTCTATTAAATTGAAACCCAAGTCCGGTAGGGCACGAATCGTTGGTTTTGGTAACCTGTAATAAATAGAAGTATATTTGAGTGCGATCAATATAAACTCATAGTGGAATAGAAAATTATAATAGAACATAAATACTGACCGAGGCTACTACCTTGGAGTTAATAGTATTCCTTGGATATATAATTGTCTTACTCAGCACCAAGCATGAATAAGAAGACTTCTCCATCTACCATTCTTGTCTCACTCCAGTAATATATTCCTCTAAATCTATTATGTGGGTTGCAATGAGGAGGGAGTCAGAACAACATTCTGGTGACTGGAAACTTACATACTGTAACTATAACATTAATTTATATCGATTGATTACCATTTCATGTTATATCTATTATTTAAGGCTAATTCGTTAAATCCTAAGTGTAGGTACGATATGCTTAACCTCCTTTGAGGTATAACTATGTATGTGTCTATATATATACATACATATATATAAACATATGCTACCTAAAAACCTCGGCCACTTAATACTTCTTGAGTAGGGAGGAGGCAGACCCAACAGATATTCAATACCTCAATTCCCAAAGCGTGTAACAACCCGCATATTTATCAATTGTATATTTAAATATTTTATTTAAATATTTTATCGTTCGTCGGATTTTGGTCCGAAAAGCTATTTTTTGCAAACAGTCGAATTAGGACTCGAGACCCCTCCCATTGAGTTCAAAATGCCGTTTGCAACCTTTTTGAGTATAAACATTGATATGTTTGGAGCTAGCTAAAAATTTGACCTTTTCACTTTGGGTTTGGGTTCAGCCCACTAGCCAACTTAATACCCAAATCTGAACCACTTCTCCCCATTCACCCTCACTTCCTCCTCTTTTTCAGTTCTAAAGCAAAAATGGTGGAAGAGAATGGGAAATAGAAATCCAAAACCCTAGTTCATTTGCAAAATCCAAGATCTAGCTCCAAATTCTAAGAGAACCCATTGGTAAGCATCCTCTTCATCTTCTCCAATTCTTTCTCCATTCCATTTCAAAAATTCCTAAACCTAACATAGGAAATCTTTTACTTGTAAGCTTAGATTGAAGCTTCTTGAGTTGTTGTTGAAGAGGAATTGATCTTAGCTTGTTTTAAAAGCTTCTTCTTCATTGATTTGGATTCAAAGGTGAGATTTTTATCTCACATCTTAGTCTATAACTATCTTCGATTGTTAGGTGTGAATTCCTAACACTTATTCGTGTGCATTTGCTTTTGGTTTGGATTGATTTGGTGAATATTCCAATTTTTGGTGTTTTGGGTTCAATTCTTTAAAAATAATAGCTTTGATGTTCAAAGGTGTTTTTGGTGATGCAACGAAGAGCTCATAGGGCCGGGTAGTCGATAGGCATAAATCCTTAGTGCCGATGCTCGAGTGGTTGCAAATTGGTCGTGAATGGCCATTGTATTCGATGGGCCAGGAAGGGACTGGGAACAGGTCCGCCCGACCGAGCTCTGCTGCCAGCCGACCGACCTGCTTCCAAAGTGCAAAGCACTTCTCTGCCCCAGGGTTTGGTCGACCGACTATAGAGCACAGTTGACCGACCTGCTTCCCGAGGATTTTTCAGAACAGGGTCCGGTCGACCGAGCTCTATAGCCGGCCGACCGACCTGTTGTTGTTTTGCCTATTTCGCCTATTTTGCGTGGTTTCCAATTTAAGTCGATTCGTGATGATCCTATTTGTTGTTATCATTTATTATGACTTTGATGACTCCTTTTTAGGGATTTTTGAATATCCATTTCGATGGATTCTTTATCGGTTTCTTTGGATTTTTATTCACATCTTCGTATGTGAATTCTAGTGATTGATTGTTCCTACAATCTTCTTTGTGATTTATCGCTTTAAAAATATAAAGGTTTTCTATACTAGTAGTAAATATCAAAACTCTTTCTTCAAACGATTTCAACACTATTTTATTACAAAGCTCGTTTCTTAAACCGTTTTCCAATCTATTAGTATATACAAACCTTTACCTCACTCGTATGAGAAATCTAATTAAACGACTTAGTAAAACAAGTGGTATGAAACGCTTGCGTTTACTTCGTCGGTTAATTCTTGGAATTGTTCGATTGAATCTCTTGTGACAATTTTCTAGTGAAGATCTACAATTTGTTCGTAAATATTTAAGTTAAGCTAGTGGTTATGGGACATGAAGCTAAGCTCATATATTTACTAGCTTACTGTAATTGACACTTCTTGATGATAATGACGGTCATTTTTATGATTTAGACTAGCAATTGTGCGATGTCTCTTTGTGTGTGAGGCTAGACTAGACACCATCTGTGTGATTTCGACTCACTCGTACCTCTTTGTTTGCAAGGTTAGTCTAGACCTCATC
Organism: Allium cepa; assembly: GCA_030765085.1. Classification (NCBI taxonomy): domain Eukaryota; kingdom Viridiplantae; phylum Streptophyta; class Magnoliopsida; order Asparagales; family Amaryllidaceae; genus Allium; species Allium cepa. The sequence continues at coordinate 177,622,801 of CM060939.1, read as the reverse complement.
TGTGTAATTTCGACTCACACATGTCTCTTTGTCCACGTGGAGGACTGTACCTCATTTTTATTGAGCTTCGGCTCACCTGGAGGAGCTTCGGCTCAAGTCCGCAATGGGGGACTATACCCTGTCATGAGGAGCTTCAGCTCACCATGAGGAGCTTCGGCTCAAAGTCCGCAATGGGGGACTATGCCCTGTCAGGAGGAGTTCTGACTCACCAGGAGGAGCTTCGGCTCAAAGTCCGCAATGGGGGACTATACCCTGTCTGGAGGAGCTCCGGCTCATTTTTCTGGGATTGGCCATCCTTTTCTTGTGATTTCTGGATTTCTAATTGTGTTGATTTCTGGAACTTATGTTTCACCAACTCTTACTATTGGCATTGATATGTATGTCATTTACTGTGGCTTGGTGAATGAAATAAAGAATATGATATTCTTTTTGGTGCTATGAGATTCTTGAGATATTTGTATGATTTCCTTTGTTGATTTTTCTATGTATACTTGTCGCAGTATGACATTTTTGGTTATCATACGTTTTTACTACATCTCTTCTTATATCTCATTTTATCTGATAATTATAGCTAGACTGATCCGTTTATTATTTTCTTCTTAAATAATACTCGGGTCAGACTGAGATTTTACAGGTGCTTCTGCTTGCCACCTTATCGGACCATCATACGATCTTTTGGCTAACTACTTTAGTTTGGTAGTTTTTGTTGTATGCATTTGAGAAATAGACTCCTTGATGTATACATATTCTTTTGTCTAGCACTTGTATCTATTCTTTTGTGATGTTGTGGATCTTATTTAACCACTACTCTGATAAACACTTTTATGTGTAATATTCATATCTATTTCCGCCTTTGTGATATGAATTGTCTGTGACTGATTTGTGTTATGTTTATTTCTATATTTGTTTCCGAAGATTATATATTGCCACTGTGTAGTAGCTTTGATTTTGCGTCGGTATGTCGGATTTCCTCTTGAGATGAAATGCATGTTATATTTTATCTGGCATGTCGGTGCTCGCACAAAGCAATTACACGGATGGTCGCTCCTCAACAGCCTTATTCTCCGTGCTAGTTGACGGCATTACTCCGTAGTGTCCTTGGCTAGCGTGGGTATAGAGGTGGGGCGTCACAGCTTGGTATCAGAGCCAAATTTCGGAACAATGTAGAATAATTTAATAAGGATCATCGTCCTAAGTCCATCTTAGGAGTCGTGCTTTAGGATTTTATTCGGGTCTTCGAACCGTCCTATCCTATTTTCTTTTGCGATTCCTTGTTTTATCTATCAAGATTGCTTGATATTTATTTTGATAATAACTTTTCTCCTTCTTACTTTCTTAAAGAAGAAGAATGGTTAGGTCTAACCGACCCAGTGCGGGTCAGTCCAGTGCTACTCCCCAGGATGGAGTATTCATGTCTGCTCAGCAGCTTTTAGATCTCGTGAAGAATGCTCAAGCTGTAGGACCCAATCCAGAGCCTACTCATCCTAGATCCGATTTTGCACGCTTGTGCAGAGACTATACCAATTTGGGTGGAAGGCCATTCAAGGGATCCAAGAGTGTTATAGAAATTCAAGCTTGGCTCAAATCATGCGATCGCATCTTTTCTCGCATGAACCTTATTGATCTACATCGAGTCCAAGTGGCTTCTAGCATGCTCCAAGAAAGAGCATTAGATTGGTATGAGCTTTTAATTTCTGAAATCGTTGAAGCGGATCTCACTTGGGAGCAATTCCGAGAAAGATTCAAATTGAAATTCGTGCCGGAGGCTGAAAAGGTAACTTTAGCACGGCGTTTTATTGACCTTGTTCAAGGTGGATCTTCTGTGACAGACTATGTCGCATCTTTCGAATCTCTTTCCAAATACGGGGTTGAATACATTAACACCCCATTGAAGAAAAATCAGAGATTCGTCTATGGCTTGAATAAGAATCTTAAGAAGCCATTACTCTTGAAACTTGAGGTTTCATTTGATCAGCTTATTGATATCGCTCTTCGTCTTGAAGAGGCCAATAGAGAAAGTGATGTCGAGGTTGGGAGTGCCAAACCGAACTCCAAGAACAACAAGAAGAGGCATCCCTTTATTAGGTTCGAAAGTCCTAATCCTAACAAGAGGGCGAAGCAAGAGACTTCTATAGAAAATACACATATCCCTAATCGCGGAGAATGCTACAATTGTGGCTCTAGGGACCACTATATAAATAGGTGTCCAAGGCCTATTTCTTGCCGCTATTGCAAAAGTGCGGATCATTATATATCTTCGTGTCCCAAGCGTCAAAGCAAGAGAGGAGGAAAGCTGCAAGCCCCTAGCAACTCTTCTCTTAGTCAAGGTATTTTACATTCAATCCTTGATGGCGTTATTTTATTTCGTGATCTTCTTATTCGAGTTCTTTTTGATATGGGTTCCATCTCACTATTTTGTATCAAAAGAACTTGTTGATTCTTTTTCTTTGAAAATATTTTGGACTTGTTGACTTCTTTGAGAATTGTGAATCCGGATTAGTGGACCCGCAACACTCAATTTGCTTTCTATTGATGTCGAAATTATTTTATGTGATTTTTCTTTCCGAGCCGATTTTTACTTAGGCTTCGGAATTGATTTTTGTATGGATTGGCTTAATCGTTGTGAAGCCCATATCCTATTTTCCGTATGGACTATTCATCTTCGACATTTTCTATCTATTAAGCATATTTCTATTTTTTTTGCTTGAGATTCCGATTTCGAATTTTTGAAGGCATCATTTTATTCTTTAAGCCCTCAAGATGAGAAAAGTGTTATTTCTCTTATATAAATAATTTGTGAAACTTTTCCGGTATTTTTGAGTTTGTCCTAGGATTATCACCTAAGAAATCTTTTGTGTGGTGTTCAGGTCTTTCTAGTTCGACCTTACCACCGATTTTCATTTGGCTACGAGTTGCGGGAGTTAGCATTTCACTTACCGCATTCCGCACTCGTTACGATTCTTATGAATGACTTATTATGTCATTCAGTTTGCCCATCTTGTTTCATCCATTTTATAAATCGAGTATTCTATGAATATGTCGATAATTCCATTCTTGTATTTATTGATTTTGGATGAAAATAGAAACTTAAAATTTTGCAAATCTTTTTCATAAGATTTATTTATAAGTACAATTGGATTTTGATCTTAAATGAGCAAAGAATATTCTCAAAACTTTTAAGAGATATTTTCATCATATAGAAGATGATTATGTGATTGTATTGCCCGTTGAGTGCTTTAAGAATTCTGGTCGATGCGCTTGATCAACGTTATCGATAGGAATTTCCTAAACGCTTTGATGAGACAATCAGACACGATATATTGACATGTAAAAATGTAAATTTTTCTAGAAAGATTTTCACATCGAGATAATTGTGATTTTGAAAGTTTTAGCTTTCTGGGGAAGGAAAAAAAATTATTTAAAAGAAGTTCTTTCTTTTCGATACTCTTATTCTTGTGATTCCCGAAGGGAACCAAGACTTTATCTTTTGTACCAATGCTAGTCGTATTGGTTTGGGTGCCGTCCTCTTGCGGAAGAGAACGTGCTATCACTTGTGCTTCTAAAATCATTAAAAGCCGATTGAGACTAGGTATGCCACTCATAATCTAGTGCTCGCGGCTATTGTTTTCGCTTTTAGAGTTTGACATCATCATTTTTGGGGGAGAAAATTTGTTCTCCACCTCGATCATAAATCTTTAGAATATTTATTTTCTCATAAGGAACTTCATGTTGACTCGAGTTCCTGGCATCTTATGATCTTGGTAATCTTTTTATTCCCGGAGGGGAAATCGTGTTGCCAAATGCGCTTAGTTGTAAGCAACAAGTGGTTGATTATTTGATGATGTTTGAATGGAATTATTTTTCTATCAAGTTCATCGGACATTTTGATACACTTCATTTTATTGAGCTTTATCCCATTTCTTTTATGGACTAGCGTCCGATGTTCTTTTATGGTGTTCGGTTCATTGGACGTACCATTTTTATACTACGTCGGTGTTCCGGATTATTTGAATTTCGGATCATTGGACGTACCGTTTTTGTACTACGTCGGTGTTTCGAAATTATTCGAGCTCTGGATCATCTAGCGTACCGTTATTGTACTTCGCCGTTGTTCCAAATTATTCAAGTTCCTCATTTCTCGGGCGTACAATTTTTGTACTACGCTGTTGCACTTGCTCAATTTCTGTTATTCATGACGTTTCCTCACGTCTTTCTACTACGGAAATGCCTTAGGGATTCCCATTTTTTATTCTTGAGGCCGGTATTATTAAAGGAAGTGAAGTTTTACCAGATTTGACTTAGGAGTTATATTCTATTTGCATCATTGCTTCGGAGGTTGAGTGCCTTCGAAATAAAGATGTTCTTTTTGTGAGAGTTCAATGGTTCTCAAATCCTAAGGATTGCTCTTAGGAATCCAGAGAATTCGCCGTGCGAACCCGTTCAGGCTTACTCTTTCATGCTCCTTATGGTGAACTTCCTATTTCAAATTTTCTTTTGTGTTGATATGCTTCTATGGTTGTTACTTCTTATTTTCTTCTTAAGTATTGCGAGGATGCAATTTCTTTAAGGAGGGGAGTCTGTAACAACCTGCATATTTATCAATTGTATATTTAAATATTTTATTTAAATATTTTATCGTTCGTCGGATTGGTCCGAAAAGCCACTTTTTGGAAACAGTCGAATTAGGACCCGAGACCCCCCCCCCATTGAGTTCAAAATGCCATTTGCAACCTTTTTGAGTATAAACATTGATATGTTTGGAGCTAGCTAAAAATTTGACCTTTTTCACTTTGGGTTTAGGTTTGGGTTCAGCCCACTAGCCAACTTAATACCCAAATCTGAACCACTTCTCCCCATTCACTCTCACTTCCTCCTCTTTTTAGTTCTAAAGAAAAAATGGTGGAAGAGAATAGGAAATAGAAATCCAAAACCCTAGTTCATTTGCAAAATCCAAGATCTAGCTCCAAATTCTAAGAGAACCCATTGGTAAGCATCCTCTTCATCTTATCCAACTCTTTCTCCATTTTATTTCAGAAATTCCTAAACCTAACATAGGAAATCTTTTACTTGTAAGCTTAGATTGAAGCTTCTTGAGTTGTTATTGAAGAGGAATTGATCTTAGCTTGTTTTAAAAGCTTCTCCTTCATTGATTTGGGTTCAAAGGTGAGATTTTTATCTCACATCTTAGTCTATAACTATCTTCGATTGTTAGGTATGAATTCCTAACACTTATTCGTGTGCATTTGCTTTTGGTTTGGATTGATTTGATGAATATTCCAATTTTTGGTGTTTTGCGTTCAATTCTTTGAAAGTCATAGCTTTGATGTTTAAAGGTGTTTTTGGTGATGCAACGAAGAGCTCATAGGGCCGGGTAGTTGATAGTCATAAATCCTTAGTGCTAATGCTCGAGTGGTTGCAAATTGGTCGTGAATGGCCATTGTATTCGATGGGCTAGGAAGGGACTGGGAACAGGTCCGGCCGACCAAGCTCTACTGCCGGCCGACCGACCTGCTTCCAAAGTGCAAAGCACTTCTCTGCCTCAGGGTTTGTTCGACCGACTGCAAAGCACGGTCGACCGACCTGCTTCCCGAGGATTTTTCAGAACAGGGTCCGGTCGACCGAGCTCTGTAGCCGGCCGACCGACCTGTTGCTGTTTTGCCTATTTCGCCTATTTTGCGTGGTTTCTAATTTAAATCGATTCGTGATGATCCTATTTATTGTTATCATTTATTATGACTTTGATGACTCCTTTTTAGGTATTTTTGAATATCCATTTCGATGGATTCTTTATCGGTTTCTTTGGATTTTTATTCACATCTTCGTATGTGAATTCTAGTGATTGATTGTTCCTACAATCTTCTTTGTGATTTGTCACTTTAAAAATATAAAGGTTTTCTATACTAGTAGTAAATATCAAAACTCTTTCTTCAAACGATTTCAACACTATTTTATTATAAAGCTCGTTTCTTAAACCGTTTTCCAATCTATTAGTATATACAAACCTTTACCTCACTCGTATGAGAAATCTAATTAAACGACTTAGTAAAACAAGTGGTATGAAACGCTTGCGTTTACTTCGTCGGTTAATTCTTGGACTTGTTCGATTGAATCTCTTATGACAACTTTCCAGTGAAGATCTACAATTTGTTCGTAAATATTTAAGTTAAGCTAGTGGTTATGGGACATGAAGCTAAGCTCATATATTTACTAGCTTACTGTAATTGACACTTCTTGATGATCATGACGGTCATTTTTATGATTTAGACTAGCAATTGTGCGATGTCTCTTTGTCTGTGAGGCTAGACTAGACACCATCTGTGTGATTTCGACTCACACATACCTCTTTGTTTGCAAGGTTAGTCTAGACCTCATCTGTGTGATTTCGACTCACACATGTCTCTTTGTCCACGTGGAGGACTGTACCTCATTTTTATTGAGTTTCGACTCACCTGGAGGAGCTTCGGCTCATAGTCCGCAATGGGGGACTATACCCTGTCATGAGGAGCTTCGGCTCACCAGGAGGAGCTTCGGCTCAAAGTCCGCAATGGGGGACTATACCCTGTCAGAAGGAGTTCTGACTCACCAGGAGGAGCTTCGGCTCGAAGTCCGCAATGGGGGACTATACCCTGTCTGGAGGAGCTCCGGCTCATTTTTCTGGGATTGGCCACTCTTTTCTTGTGATTTTTGGATTTCTAATTGTGTTGATTTCTGGAACTTATGTTTCACCAACTCTTACGATTGGCATTGATATGTATGTCATTTACTGTGGCTTGGTGAATGAAATAAAGAATATGATATTCTTTTTGTTGCTATGAGATTCTTGAGATATTTGTATGATTTTCCTTTGTTGATTTTTCTATGTATACTTGTCGCGGTATGACATTTTTGGTTATCATACGTTTTTACTACATCTCTTCTTATATCTCATTTTATCTGATAATTATAGCTAGACTGATCCGTTTATTATTTTCTTCTTAAATAATACTCGGGTCAGACTGAGATTTTACAGGTGCTTCTGCTTGCCACCTTATCAGACCATCATACGATCTTTTGGCTAACTACTTTAGTTTGGTAGTTTTTGTTGTATGCATTTGAGAAATAGACTCCTTGATGTATACATATTCTTTTGTCTAGCACTTGTATCTATTCTTTTGTGATGTTGTGGATCTTATTTAACCACTACTCTGATAAACACTTTTATGTGTAATATTCATATCTATTTCCGCCTTTGTGATATGAATTGTCTGTGACTGATTTGTGTTATGTTTATTTCTACATTTGTTTCCGAAGATTATATATAGCCACTGTGTAGTAGCTTTGATTTTGCATCGGTATGTCGGATTTCCTCTTGAGATGAAATGCATGTTATATTTTATCTTGCATGTCGGTGCTCGCACAAAGCAATTACACGGATGGTCGCTCCTCAACAGCCTTATTCTCCGTGCTAGTTGACGGCATTACTCCGTAGTGTCCTTGGCTAGCGTGGGTATAGAGGTGGGGCGTCACAAAGCGGGTCCTCCACAATGTAAACGTTCGTCAATCGGTCCTATCTACAGAGACTGATGACACCTATGTATGGCTCTATAATTTATAATTTAATTTTCGTACTAATAATGCATCTCATAGACTCATATAAGGGTTAACCAGCTTACCTTCGAAAAACAAACGTCTAACCATCTAACTTTGAGGTTTGTGTGTATCTCATATGAATTTACACTGGTAGGAAGCAAAATCTATTAGCGCATAACCTAGGTTTTTGGTATCGCTCCCTCGAGATCATTGGTGGTCATAGCCTATATGCCAGCCCTACTACAAATTACATGAATAATAAAAATACTGACATAGCCCCTCGACATTCCTTAGCTATCATGTCATTTAAATTAACGTAAGTAGGTTGAGAAGAATTCCTCTTTCAGTTAGTTAATACCTCTTATTAGAGATGAAGTAGATCTCTTTTCCTTTACAGTTCTGGGCCATTTGATACTTCAAATCTGAGGTAAACCCTTAGTATACTTTACACATCTCTTTCCTTTTTGGTATATTCCTTGTTAATTCAAAAGGCATACTTTTTATATATATTTTTAAAATTTTATTATTTATGGAAATTAAATGAAAATTAATTTATACCCCGCTTCCAATAAATTAAAACATTGAAATTCACATTCTAAGTCAAATTAAGACAGTCTAAACTAATACCGACATTTTACAATCCAACTATAAATCTGGAATAATCTTTACAACCTTATCAACATTTAGCTTTAACAAATTTAGGGACTGGTTTTTGAAGTTCCAAATTATGGTGTAAATAACATTCATATTCCATTCTAATTACCTAACTTGCATAATGTGTAGGCGAGATTTCATCTTTCTAAACCTCGACTCCATAAATCTTTGCATAGGCATAATATTTAAATAAAACTCAATGATATTAATTTCAATGTTATAAATAAATTATATAATTTTCCACTCACCTTCCAAGCTTTTCAAATCTCCCAAATTTGAATCCATTTCTTTACTTGACCCCTTTTCCGTTCTAATCCAAAAGAATATGTATAATAAGGTATATACTGCTATTAGAATTACAGATCAGAGATAAGATTTGGAGTTTAGAGGAATATTGATTTATAACTATAGAAATTTACCTTTTTTCATAGTATTTGTAACAGCCCGCAAATCCGTACCCTTTGAGTCAACACTATTCTATCTAAATCAACTCAAGTTGTACAGAAATACGAACCATTTGGGTTAAAGAAGAAGAGGTAGAAGAAGAAAATAGAAAACAACAACAGAATCTAACCATCGCAGCGAAAAAAAATGTAATAGATAATAAATGATCTTTACTCAAATCAAATATATCTGTTTATATATTACATCATCAGAATACATCAATCACGGCTCAACATCAATATCATACAATGAATACACAACAACTCAAGATACACAACAACTCAAACACAGCGGAATAATATATATATATATATATAAATACGGGAGTACGTATCGCCATCCTGCTCGTCTCCTGAGCTCCACAGTATCATATCCTGTATTCTATAATACTCGGTCTGACCCGAGCATTACAGTTAAATAATACCCGAGTCAGTCTAGAATACCAGCGTGAGAAAAATCACACCCAATTGATTATTGAAGTTTTAAAAATCCTTTGAAAAACAAAAGCATCTCGTAAGACCATGCCACAAATAAACATGTCGGGTTTTTACCTTACGATAGCTAAAACAATTTTTATAGAAATCCTCTGATATTATAATAGGGCCTATATACAAATACTTATAAAATAGCCGAAATTGTTACATGATTAAATTCCAGCTACTAGCCACAGAGTGGGTAATACAAACAAAACTCGTACAAGGCTCGTAGGGAGAATGGATTTTCAACTAATGACTAGGCACTGGGGTACCACCTGTCACAGTACGGGGCCTAGATCACCGTACCGAGGAGTACGCCTACTCCCCTGCAACACAAGGCCGGGACTACCCCTTACTGGGTCAGATCACCCCACGGTTGGGATCAGCAACCGCCCACTAAGCCGAAATAAAAAGTGACATCTAGACTGGAATGACCTCACCCTGCTTGGGTGCTACCCACCTAGCCTTGCTGCATATCCCTTGATTTTCAGTCATTCCCATTTGATGAGGCTTGAGGCTAAGCGTTACCTTTTTAAGAACATATCCCTTAGAATGCCCATCGTCCACCTGACGATGTTTCGCAAGCATTCATCCATACAAGTCCGTCCCGGGTTCGAACGGAACCGAGGGCACTATTCCTACTACATCCATATTGGAAATATCCTCGGGATTAGTAGCGACTAGCCCTTGCACTTCACTGCTCCATCTTCGAATCCAAAATCGTTTACACGAAACGTACAAACCGGATCGAAGTGGTTTTCGAGAAATAAATCTCGATCCCGGTCTCTTCGAAACGATCAACGCATTTGGCCAATATTGATAGTCAGTTATTTAACTATCAATTTATATTTACAACATCCATCAGACAATAAATAATTTCCCAAATTATTTATCTCAAAAATATCTTCACAAGATATATTTCACTTTCAAACCTCCTTTGAAAACAATTTCAAACATATTCCTTTTCTGGAATAATTTCCCAATATCTATTTCCACTGAAACGCCAAGTATAAAATACTTTTAGCTTTAAAATAATTTAAAAGCACTTAGTTATAAAATATACTTCATAGCCTTAAAATTTTAAAAATACCTTAATACTTAATTAAAATATATACTTTAGGAATATTTAATAAATAAGGCTACTTTTATAAAATATAAAACTAGATTTTTCTTTAAAACAAATACCAAGTCATTTAATAATTACTACGATAATAGTCTTGTAAAATATTTATTTTAGAATTGAAACATTTAAAAATAATAAATTTTCTAAGATATGCTTTTTAAACAACATTAAAATTTTCAACTTATATTTAAAATTGCTTGAAAATCATACTTGGTTATCCAGGGAAAAGCTCTTCTCTTTCACATCTTTAAAAATGAATCACTATTTATTTTTAAACGAATTTCCATTCCTTTATAAATTTCCACTTTGAATTCATATTTAAAATATCCATCGATATTTTATTTTACCTGATATCCCAGTTTAAAATTTTCAAAATCTCATTTAAAAATAAATTCTTTATTCATTCAAATAATATCACTTAAGCTTTACAATTTATTATTACCCCTAATAATTCAAATTCCTCTTATTCCAAATTTGTTAGACTTTTGCAATCACTTTTATTTATTTTATTTTCAATTCATTATTAATCTATTCCAATTCAATAGAATTATTTTACTTAAAAACTCTTTTATTTCTTTCGAAAATACAATTCTAGAGATTTGATAATTTATTTTACTGAGATATTCAATCCAACCATACCATTCAATACTTCAGTTACTCATAAAATCATCACGGGATATCAAATATTCAGAACACATAATATTCAATAATCTAAATAATTTCGAGGGGTCCAGTTGGATCCCTCCAACCTGTTTTTCCTGCATCCAAAGATTTTAGCACAATAATATGCCAATTCCAGAATATAACATACTATAGCACATCAATCAATTTTAACCATTCAAACAATTATTTAAATTTAATCATTTAAATTTAAATTTAACTGAGTGAGATTAACTCACCTTTGATTTTTGTTTTGCAATCCGTCCCAATCCGGCTTGCTTCTATCAGATTCTAACCTTAAATAATATTCGATGATTTTTATTAATTCCGAATCAATCGAACAATTAATTACAACAATTTAAAATTTTAACTTAACTATTAATTTAAATTTAAACTAACAATTTAACTTAAACTAATAAGTTTATTTGAACTAGTTACCTTTTCCAATTATTTTTAGTAACTAAAGTAATTGAACAAGTTGATTGAAGAAGTAAATCATTATAATTCATATTTTAAAAATTAAATAGTAGGTTTATAATCTATATTTAAAATTAAAGATCTAATTTTTATATAAACCTTAAACATTTTAAAATTCCTATCTCCAAAATCTTATCTATACACAATTTCTTGCTTTACTGTATTAATCCATATATTAATATATATTTTGCTGTTAATTAACAAGAACAACATTTTACTTTGAAATTATTATTATTATTATTATTTATAAAACATTTTCACCAACTAAAATAATTCAGTTTAATGCATATACCATGTGTATATTATTATTTTCCTTCCCTGACAAGATATTCTTTTTAGTTCTTAGAAAAAAAACAAAAATTAACTACTGTAAAATATAAATTAGCTAAGAGATAAACTTCCAAAGCTATGCAACCTCCCGGCAGTCACCCCTAGACCAGAACAACACCACCACCTCCTCGAGCTCGAGAACGACACCGTGAATACAAAACCCCCTAAAGCCAAAGGACCCCACTCGCGAGCCTCCCCTTCCATTGATCGAACCCTAGCCCAGGAAGCCGACCACACCTTGCAGTACTCGAAGCTCGATTTCATGTATCGATTGATGGAACAGAACGCACTTCACACGGAATACCCATACGAACAATTTGAGTTGTTCGTCCCTTCCTTAAGCCGTCGCCTCACAGAGGAAGTCGCCCTACCTCGGCATCGCGAATCACCTTGCCACGAGATCGAACCCCAGCGCTTGCTCGCGTTTCCCCACCCCCCCAAGATCGCGACTCGAAACCCTAAGTCTTAACTGCATTCGACACCTGCTGTTGCTCAAACACACTCGACGTCGCACTCAAAAGATCGCCTATCAATGAAGTTCAGAGCGAAAGTTGATTTTGACTTCGAATGGAATCCAAAGGAACGAGCGGCCATTTATTTAATTTTTTGTACTTTTTTTTTCGTGCGTACGAATGGAGATTAGGGAAGGGGAAAAAGAAAAGAAGGGGGGTACGAAGGAGACACCAGTGTAGCGAGTTGTACGTACTGTCGGTTTTAAGAAAGTGAATATATTTTATTTAAATTCAATTGGTCTCAATAAAATTTCTATGCATTTATATATCGTACGGCCACACAATAATCCAAACGTTACGAAAATTAATATCCGATAATAATAAAATATTACGGATCCAATGGAACCGGTTTCGTCGAATTCCGAGACTGTGCCCCAGAAGGCTATTTTAAATTCAATTTAAACTATAAAATTTCAAAACTGAACGAACCACTATTAATTTCAATTTTAACACTTCTATTCTCTTCAATAATATCAATATAAATTTTTATATGCATTCAGATTATTTTTAACAGGCTTAAAATTCTAGACTCAACAATTTACCTAATCTCTAATTATTAAATTCTATTATTTAATTATCAATAAATAGCGATATTTGTAATTCAAGTTAAGATTTCTCTATTGAATATTTAAAATCAATTAAATATACCGATTTTAAATGCTCGAAAATTCTGGGTCGTCACGATATTGATTCGCTCCTTCTCTTCCTCTCCTTTATTTTTTGCCTTCTCAGATTATATATACAAGCACGTAAGACACGTCCATTGGACAGGTGCAAAAAAATGTGAGTTAAATTCTTTTTAGTGCAAAAATAACATATATAAACAAGCACAAAACTCGATGTGATGTGTAAATTTGGCTATTCTGCAAATAGTAAAGTGAAACAAATATGTTATGCATAAAATTTATTATGGGGAATATTTTTTAAGACGGTCATGAAAAACACAAACATTTAGTGAACTAATATGAAGGTATAATTGGCAAGCTTTATATCATAAATTAAAAATGTTGTTTATGGGATGTTTCGATATAACCCAACGCTAATAAGACCGTTAAACATAAAAATGATTTTTCATTATAATTGGCATAAACCCTTTTCCATATCCGATCATTAAATATTATATTTAGAAAAATTAAAAGAAAGTATAAGTAATATTAACGTTTAAACATTAAGGATTATGTCATAAAGTCTCTAAAGTAAATGTAGAACTTTCAAAACGATTTTGAAGATGAATGAGTAGAACAAAATTTATTACAAAAAAAGATTGGTGGAAAGAAACCATAAACTCTAATTAACTTATGATTTGCTTACAAGGTAACAAAACATCTTTGTAATAAATTGCCGATTTCAAGCACTGATCACATTTTCAAGTACTGATTTCTATTGGGGAAAAAAATATTATTCTGCCAAAACATTGATTGCATTTAATGGAATTAACTCAGCCTTTAATATGATAAAATGTTTGAACATCATTTCGTAGCAACTTACTATGATCGATAGTAAAAAAAACATGCACGGTTAACATAGAAAATAAGGGTAACTTTTTGGAAATAAACAGCTCTCTTAGACTCCAAAATATGCATCCTTCAATCTGATCTCCATACATCTTTGAGTGCCTTTGCTAATTAAATTTATTTGTAAATAGGTTGGTTTTACCATCTAATCATTGATCAAAATGGAGACAAATATCAATGGATATTAATCTTATTGATAATAATCAGATGAATACGGTACTATTGTTTCCAATGTTGTTGTGACCTTCAAAGATCCAACAAACTTACATCTGTTCATTCAAATAAAAATCAAGTGAAAGACTCTCGTTCACTTACATGAGAACAAATTAAAATTCCGCAGATCGTATTCTCTCATCAACACAACTATTTTTCACTCAGTCATCTACTGTCAAACAACAAAAGTGAAAGCAATTTAGTGTTCATATTACTTACTCACTTATCCAAGCTTAAATTTCGCTTTGTAATTAAATAAATAAAATCAATTTGAGATCCAAGTCTAATAAAAATACAATAATTAAGATAACTGAGATGAACATGCCTACTTTTAAGGTTGAGACGCTCTATTGTGTCGCTAGTGAAAACGCTTACTTTTGAAACTCGACTCTGGTAATGTTTAAATCTAATGATCCAATATTCAATCGTTGGAGAATCGGCTTGAGTAGTTCTTCCATGATGCTTCAAGTGAGTCATTGAAGACTAACATTTGTTAAGACGGCCATTAGTTGCGACTGGAAGATATCTTTCATCATTTTTGTTTTTATTGAATTGTTTATTTTGATAAGGAATATGGAAGATGGAGATAAAATGTATTGCTCACAAGAGAAACGGAGAAGTTTGAATCTGTGGTGGACATGCTGCTAGGATCATGGCGGAGGAATGACTAAAGCAACCTCTATAATATGCGAACTGTAATTTTTGTTGAAAGGGATATTTTGGTAACTCCCAAAGCTTAAAATTAAAGTATCCTTATTATATATATAATAATAATTTATAATTAATAGAGATGGTGGAGAAGGGAAAATGGCAGAGGTTTGCTGCTTTGATCAGAGGCCTGTATTTATAGATGCTCATATCCCGAACCGTTAGATTAAAATAATTAAATCCATATCTTATGCCAAGGTTCAAACTCTAGCCGTCACCATACGACTGAATGACCGCTCCTTCATTCGCCGTCGATAGTTAAAGGTCAACCGAACCAAGGAGGGGGTCGACTAATTGGATCCGCATTCAATAATATTTATTTACTTTTTCGTTTTTTAATTATTCTCACTTTGGAATCTTCAGACGCTAATAACTTTTTCACTTAAGCTCCACGAAATTGCAAATACGAAAGTTGCTCAGAAAATCGTTATAAACGCAATGTTGCAAGTTTCATGGTCAAGACCCATAGTTTGCTCAAATTCCAATTTTGGAGGCTTATTAATTATTTATTAATTATCATTAATTTTGCGGAATATTACATTCTCCCCTCTTAAAAGAATTTCATCCTCGAAATTCTCCAAGGGTGGAATCATGTAACATAACGCACAACCATCAAAACTATTCAACTATTAGTGTTCAACCAAGTTTTGCAGCCAAACATGTACAACTGCATAATGTATCATGACATATAAAATATGCATGTAGAACGATTCTAAATCGATGCCTCCTATATGAATACATTCATTTAAAAACATTTTGAAAAAATGATGCAAACAACCTATATATACTGGCAATTCTATATATATGCAAGTTTTTAAAAATCACTTTTCACACAACAATTTCTACGAGTAGGAGTATGATTTAATCAATTTACATCCAACATCCACTATCCAAATTATAACACACAATTTCTAACATCCAAAATTTCTGAAAGGTTAGATTTCTAAATCTATACTCCTATGATGTAAAAGGAATTAAATGAATTTTTTTACATTTCCATGCTTCTTTTTGGATAACTATTCAGTTGTATCTTGGAGCTTTCACTTTTCCCTCCAATCTTATCCTATATTTCCAAGTACAATACGCATAAGAAGATTTATTTTAGGATGTTAAAACATAATTATCTTAAATGCTAGTTTCGTATCAATATCAACAAGGTAGGAAAATAGAAAATCCAAAGGTAAAATATCATTTTCCCATGTTGTTATCTATATTTAGTATATTGTCACCCTTGTTGGACAGTAAGACTCATATAACTAACACATCGACACTCCCAACGCTAAGAATGCGGCATTTGAAAATCGAAAAGCTTTTCATATCAAAGAAAACTTCCCTCCTTCAACCAAACTTGAAAAATAGTTTGAAAATCGAATTCCCAAAAGCATTTAAAACGCTATTTTTTTCCAAAGCATTTAAACACAATTTTTCAAAAAAAATTGAACCCAACTTCTCAAAAGCATTTCAAAAAAATTTCAAAAGCATTCATACACATCTTCTCAAAACATTTGCCGATCCATCCATAAAAACAAATCAAGCTACATTCTAATGTAATCAAGACTTAATCAATGAGTTAATGCATATAATTATCCTTGACATTATGCAGTTAATCCTAGATTTGGGGAACATGTCCTTTTACTCCTAAACAACAACGCACAAGCCTATTTATAAATTTTAGCTTTTATGGCATAGGGATAGTTTGCATCAAAAATTGGCACAAACACCCAATCTAGATTTTATAGAGGAATAAATGAGGAATATTAAATGCAAACAAAAGAAACAAGAAATTAAATAACATAAAATTACGGCAATAACAAGAACACATCAATCTAAAGTACTTCGCCGTTGTTTACCTATGTCCACTTTGAAGAGATAACTTTATTGAAAACTTTATAAACTGAGTACAGTAGGGATTGGATGAAAATCCCGAGTTGCAATAGAGTATAAAGCAACCAGTAGTGTAAAAATCTCAAAAATGAATAATCAAGCCCTTATTTATAAAGGAAGACGGCGAAATATCTCCCTGAAAATGCGGTAGAAGGATCTTCAAAACTATATGGGCACACAAGTGGCATCACATGACCCAAACCCCAAGAAATAGGGATCGGGGCCGATACCTATTTTGGAGGAGTTTGGGTGTGCAATCCCTATAGAAGTTTCTTCATGTTGAATTATGCCTAACCTCCAAGTTTCATTCCAATTGGTATAGTAAAACTTGAGTTATTGCTCGATCTTTGCTGTAACGTGTGTTGTTACCTGATTCTGGACGACCCCTAAGGATGGAAGAACATTGATCCCTCTTTCTTAGTCCTTCTGAGGTGCAGTCCCTAGGGTAGACTTTCTAAAACTACCACATCTTGCTCCAAAAGTTTCATATATATTGGACTTATGGATCTCGAAATATTGAATATTTCCATTGAATTTCACTTGTTTTGTTGAAGTAGACCGATTCTTATGACTGAGGTGAATTATAGCCGATCCCTTTTCTAAATTAGACAATATTTCATACTTTGAACGTTCTATATAATATATCTCTTAGTTCCGTTCAATCACGGCTTCATACTACCATCTATACTTGATTTATGGACCCCACAATCATCACTTTGGGCTTACAAACCTTGATGACAGTCTAGTCTAGTTTGTCCAATCAATTTGGATATAGCCAGGTCAAAATGCCAAATAACACTTGCCCTCCAAAGTACATTTTGTGTTAAACCTGACGTGCTTTGAATCGAAGCAAGTTATAGTCGGTGGAAAGAAATCCATCCAGTTTTCTGAATAGTCATTATCCTTCCGTCGAATTATTTCCCAAAGCATCATATCTCTTTTTGATCATCATGACACTTGATCGATTTCCAATAGTATAAATTCAGGATTATGTTCCATCAGTTTCTATCTATGTTTGGTTCTATGATACTAGTAAGTTTCGGGTATCTAATCTAGTCTTGACCTTGAAAGCTTCTGGTTTGAATTGAATTTCTGTTGATTTCAAAAATTGAACTTTTAGAATATACACGTGCACGTTTAGGAGCACGTTCTTGTAGTTGGCTTCCAGATGCGTTGCATGGTCACGGGTCATCATCAATTCTCGTTGAATTGGATTCAAGTTCATTGCATTTTATAATTTTTTACTTTATATAGTTTTTAGGTACATTTTTGCATGTACATGGGAATCGTACCCGATTCCTTTACTCTCTCCTTTTTTTGTTCTTAGGGATTGGGATCACTCTAGCTAATCCCTTTCTTTTCTTATTATCATATAGGGATCGGATTAGATCCCCAAGTAGAGGGATCGTACCAAATCCCTTCATATGTAGGGGACTTAATCTTATTGGCTGCATGGAGAGGCTATGGCAGGCCGATCCCTCTAGCCTCGTATATAATCTAGCACTTCATGTCTATATCCCTCACTTTACTTCATTCATTTGTTTTCTAACCTTCACCTTACTTCCTTCTATCAAAACTGAACCCCTCTCTTGCTTTCACACCTTCGAACTCTCACTTTCCTTTGAATCGATCATCGCCTCCATTATTCCACTCATTGCCCCTTATAATTCGACTCCATCACCAAGCCTCTAGTCCAAATAAAGATCCTACCCCGATTCGTGTATTTCCATAGCCATTTACACACATAAGTACGTTTTTTAATTGCAATTTGCTTTGTCCCAATTTTTTGATTAGGCTCATGGATTTGATTGAAAGTTATCGAGGATCATAATATGGAATATTATCTAAGTTATCCACTAGTGCTGAATATAAATATAATAGTAAATAATAAAGTAAATGACACCACGGGTTTTTAAACAGGTTTGAACTTCTCGTTCTATGTCTAATCCAAACTCCCCCTAGAATTTAACTATCGACCCTCTGTTAATCCAGAGGAATGGGTATTACACCGCCTGAGCAACCGAACAAAAATTACACTGCCTAAGCAATAGAATAGGACATCAATTGCCTAAGCAACTAAACAGGACTTCAATAATGCAGAGCATTTTCTTGACTTCTTGTGCTCTTTTAATAGCACGGATAAGTCTTTAGTGTACACCCTTCTTATAACCTTCTCCTTTGTGGTATACAGTGTAGTTCGTGAAGATATGAAATTAATTTAATCACAAGTGAATTAGTACTTGAATGTTCAAGTGATTAGAACAGAAATTGAATGCAAATGGCAGAGTGTTTAGACAATAAGTATAAGAGAATAAAACAAGAAATTAGGTTATTAAAATTAACGAATTGAAGGCTATTTATAGTGCTTAAGTGTTGCAACTTATCAGGAAAAGTTACGATCAAAAGATACGGAAACAACTTTTGAATTAAGGGTTGTTTCTATTTGATGAATGGAAGTGACTGTTTAGAAAATAGTCATTATGCAATTTCAGTCGGCTGAATAAAAGAATTAAGTCTGCTAAAATTTATAATTTTCGAATCAGAAAGTGATATATTAAAAAACTTACAATTCAGTCGACTGAATAGGGTAGTTCAGTCGACTGAACATTCATATGCATTGTACATATGCACAGATATTCAGTCGACTGACCTGCCTATTTCAGTCGGCCAAATTCCATATTTTTTGCCATATTGAGATTCTTTTGTGAAAATTTTTGAGCATGAATCTTGTAGTAAAATCCTTGGGATATGTAACATGATTTGAAAGAGTGTGTGTGTCCGTATACTACCTTGTAGAGATTTTAACAAACAATCAACTACTAGACTATAGACAAACCATAGACAATTATTGAAACTTCTATCTGAATTCTTGGTCTGCAATCTATAATCCTAATTGACAAGCATCAAAAATACTTTTTTAGTTCGAAATTCATTTTTGGTAAACCTTTAACTAAATTATTCTTAGGTAATTTGCTTGTTGCTTTAAAATTTATATGAAAAAATCTCTTGTGCCATAACCAAGGATCATTTTCTTTGGCTACTAGACACATATTTGTGTTATGATTAACATTCATATTTAGTATGTAAATATTTCTTTCTCTGGTTCCTTTAAATATAAGATCATTATCCTGATCAAATATGTTGCGTTTATTTTCAGAAAAGGTTATATTAAAACCTTTATCACAAAGTCAACTTATACTGAGTAAATTATGTTTTAAATTCTTAACTAGTAAAACATTTATAATATGACGTACGTTAGATGTACCGTCATTGCTCATATCGGCTTTACAGATGATATATCCTTTGTAATTATCTCCAAATGTTACAGATCCTCCATTTGAGTAGATAATGTTAGTCAGCATATCTTTGTTTCTTGTCATATATTTTGAGCAACCACTGTCAAGCATTCACTTTCCTCTTTTCTTAGTTGGTACCTGCAAAATATATAGGAATGATGTTGGTACCCACTTTTTATTAGGCTCCGAAGAGTTAGATCTTAGAAAGCCAAACCCAAGAGGGTTTAGAATTCGCTTTATAACTTAATTTATAAATGAATTAATAAGCTTATTTCTGATTAAACTATTATTAGGTTTTGGAACCCAAATCTTTATAGTATTTGTGTCGCTAATTTCTTTCTTTTGAGTGAAAATCTTTGGTTTTGGTTTTACAAAATTCTTATGTAAACTGAAATTTTATATGATGAGTAATTCTTCTTTGAACTAGTTTTTGAAGAATTTGTGTATCCTAACCCCTTTACTAGAAGTAGTTTGAGAATTCCTGATAATTTTTGAAAGATTTTCTTTTCCTTAATAAAAATTAGATACATTTTTTGCGATATTCTCTAACTCGGTTTAAGACTGGTATTTTTTATTCAAGAATTTTGACATTTGATTTTAAATCGACTTTCTGAAACTAATGTCATATTCTATTCTTTTTTCACTTCTATTTCATTTAATAGCATGGTGAGTTGAGAAGAAATGTTAGAACAAGATTCTTATGGTTTAACAAGTTCTTCTTCCAAGATATTCTTTTCATCTCTTAGTATATCAACTTCTACTTCATTTCTGTTTAATTTTTCTAGAGCATTTTTATACTTTCTTTTAACTTCTTTTGGTTTGTCCAATAGCCCTAAGTTTATTTCTATTAAATCATCAAAAGTAAGATCACTTACATCGTTATTTGAAGCCATAAAGCAAATGTTGTCTTGTTCAGAATCACTGTCAACGTCACTGTCTTATGATGAAGATGATTCTGAATCATCTTATGTAACAGAGAAAGCTTGATATTTCTTATACTTGTCCTTTTTATTCTTGTATTTGTCTTTCTTTTGATCAGGACAGTCCTTCTTTATGTGACTCTTCTTATGACATTCATAACATTCGAGATTTGAGGCTGATGGTTTATTGGTACTGTCTCTCCTGTTATTTTCAAATTTCTTATTTTTTATAAAATTTCAAAAACTTCTTGAAATTCATTTCTATATATGCTATGTCATCTTCATCTGAATTTGAGTCTTCTTGTTCAGCCTGAAAAGCTATATTCTTTCTATTTTGGGCTTGATCTTGTTTTGCCTACAAACTAACTTTATATGACATGAGATTTCCTATTAACTCTTCAAGTTTGATGGTAGAAATGTCATTAGCTTCTTTAATAGATAAGCCTTTTTCGTTCCTATTCATCCATTAAAGAATTTAGAATTTCCGAGACAATATCAAAGTCTAAATATATTTCTCCTAGTGCTAATAGTGAACGATATATGTCTTGGAATCTAGAATATATGTCATTTATAGTTTCATGTGATCTCATTCTGAAATTTGGAACTGACTTTAAGCATAAAAATTCTGGTTTGTTTCACTTTGTTTGTTCCTTTATGCGTAACCTTAAGAGTTCACCAGATTTCATAAGCAGTTTTACGCATACTAACTGTATCAAATTCATTTTTGCTAAGGCACAAAATAACATATTCATGGCTTTTGCATTTGAAGAAGCATCTAACTTTTGTGTGTTTTGACCATTTTTCACATGGTGTGGTAG
The DNA here is from genome assembly GCA_030765085.1 of Allium cepa. Lineage (NCBI taxonomy): Eukaryota > Viridiplantae > Streptophyta > Magnoliopsida > Asparagales > Amaryllidaceae > Allium > Allium cepa. The sequence continues at coordinate 177,601,203 of CM060939.1, read as the reverse complement.
GTATAGAGTATTCATTCTGAGTGATATTCCAAATTTCATATCCATTTGCTTGCATATAAATACTCATACGAGTTGACTAATAGCTGTAATTTCAACTGTTAAATAGTGGTGGTCGTGTAGTGGATTGACCTTTAATAAAACTTGTGTTAGTCTTATTTTCCATATTAATTGAGTATCAAATAACTATGTTATGGTTATATGATGTCCTAGCTTTGATACCAAATGAAAGCTACTAAGGATCGTAATATGGAATATTATATATGTTATCTACTAGTGCGAATATAAATATAACAGTAAATAATAAACTAAATGACACCAGAGATTTTTACACTGGTTCGAATTTTCCGTTCTACGTCCGGTCCGCGACTCCTTTTGGAATTTAACTATCAACCCTCTCTTAACCCGAAGAAATGGGTATTACACCACCTGAGCAACCGAACAGGATTTCCATCACCTAAGGAAGAGAACAGGACTTCAATCGCTTGAGAAACTGAATAATACAGATAATTTTCTTGACTAATTATGCTCTTTTAATGCACGGATAATCTTTAGAGTGCAACCTTCCTATAATCTTCTCCTTTATGGTATACAATGAAGTTCGCAAAGATAGGAAGTTAATTTAATCATAAATGAATTTGCACTTGAATGTTCAAGTGATTAGAACAGAAATTGAATTCAAATGGCAGAGTGTTTAGACAATAAGTATAAGAGACTAGAATCAGAAATTAGGTGATTAAAACTAACAAATTGAAAGCTATTTATAGTGTTTAAGTGTTGCAACTTATCATGAAAAGTTACGATCAAAAGATATGGAAACAACTCTTGAATCAAGGGTTGTTTCTGTTGGATGAATGGAAGTGGCCGTTCAAAAAATAACCATTATGCAATTTCAATCGACGGAATAAAAGAATTCAGTCTGCTGAAATTTAAAAAATTTGAATTAGAAAGTGATATATTAAAAAAACTTACAATTCAGTCGAATGAATGGGGAAGTTCAGTCGACTGAGCATTCATACGCAATGTGCATGTGCAAAGTAATTTGTCGACTGACCTCCTGTTTCAGTCAGTCGAATTCCATATTTTTTACCATATTGGGATTTTTTGTGAAAATTTTTGTGCGTGAATATTGTACTAAAATCCTTAGGATATGTAACATGATTTGAAAATATGTGTGTATGCATATACCACCTTGGAGAGATTTTAACAACAATCAACTACTAGACTAGACTATAGACAAACCGTAGACAATTATTGAAACTTCTATCTGAATTCTTGGTTTGCAATATATTATTGAATAGAATAGCATCTACTCCTGCAAATATGGTTAGTTCACACAATATTTACTTATATAGTTATCATGATCAAATCATCAAAATACAAGGTTCTAACATCAATCATGTTGGTGGATGGGTTAGGGTTCGATGTGTACGGAGTTGTATTTTTGCAATTAGATGACCAGGAGATGGTTGATTTCTTTAGTGATGAAGGGATCGGCTATCGGTTGAGGAAGAAGAGGCGTATGGATTAATTGAGGGATCAATTAGAGGATGTATGTGAAGGAGAGGGATCAGTTCTCGTCGTAATTTAATAAAAATATTTTCATTTAATGGTTTAGTGAATATATCAGCTATTTGATTTTTGATAGTACAAAATCTAGCAATATATTTCCGTTTTCTAAATTATCGCGAAGAAATTGATGTCTAATATCTATGCGTTTAGTTCTAGAATGATTTATTGGATTTTTCGATAAATTTATTGCACATGTACTATCACAGTACCTTGTTGATTTAGAAAGGTTTATTCCAAAATCTTGTAGTGCATGCCGCATGTAGATTACTTGAGCACATGCCTAACCAATAGAGATATATTCTACTTGACACGTTCAAAGTGAAACAAAATTTTGTTTCTTGCTAAACCAAGATATTAAAGATTGTCAAGTGAAATGACAAGTACCACTTGCACTTGTTCGATCCATTTGACATCCTCCAAAATCATCATCACTGTACGATACAAATTCAAAAGGATGTTCTTTTAGATAAAAGAGACCTAGTCTTTAGTCTTGCTTAAGTATCGTAAAATTCGTTTCACTGCCCGCAAATGTGATTCTTTGGGATTTGCTTGAAATCGTGCACATAAGCATACACTCATCATTAAATCTGGTCGACTAACAGTTAAATAAAGTAGTGAACCGATCATACAATGATATAGTTTTTGGTAAACACTTTTGCCATTTTCATCTCTATCGAGATGTACGATAGTACTTATAGCAGTTAGTTTAGAAGAAGTGTTTTCCATACAAAATCGTTTTATGATATTATTACAATATTTTTCTTGATTATTAAAAATTCCATTATTAATTTTTTAATTTGTAAACATAGAAAATATGAAATTTCTCCCATGTGAGATATCTCAAATTCTCTTGTCATAATATCTGAAAATTCTTGATATAATTTTTCATTTGTTGAACCAAAAATAATGTCATATATATACATATGTATTATTAAAATATCATTTTTATCTTGTTTTATAAAAAAAGGTTTGATCTACTTTTCCAATTTTAAAACCAGAAGTGACTAATGAAAAGACAGTGCAGATCGTGCTATATGGAATTATACTATACTAGTGCGGAAATAAACTAAGATACTATAGCAATGTGAATAAGTAAAATAAAACAAGCACATCAGGAATTTTTGTACTGGTTCGAACTTCCCCTTCTACGTCCAATCCCAGACTCCTTCTAGAATTTTACTAAAACAACAACCCTCACTTAACCCGGAGGAACAGGTCTATACAACCCCTGAGCAGCCGAACAGGGATTTGAACAGCAGAATAGGATTTCGCCTTAGCAGCCGAAGAGGACTTCACACGCCTGAGCAGTAGAATAGGACTTTTACAAATAAAGTTTTCTTGACTCTTTATGTTCTTTAATAACATGAATTTGTCAATTATAGTACACCCTTCCTATAATCGTCTCATTTATGATGTATATACGAATACGTGAAGAATAAGGAAGTAATAAAATGAATTTGTATGAAATTGAATGTACAAGAGTATTAGAATCAAAAAATATGAGAGTAGAGTAAGAATAGATTGAATTAAGTTATGGAAAACACAATTCTAATGTGTTTATGTAGATTATAAATAGGTGCATATGTTTGTGAAGAGTTATCATGAAGAGATATGATCATATATATTGAAATGAAGAACGCATCTCTTCATGAATGGAAGTGCCTATTTGAAAATGCAGCCGTTATAAATATTCAGACTTCTGAATTGAATAATTCAGACTTCTGAAATTGCACGAGCTCAAACCAGAAAGGAAATAGGCTAAAAATAACCATTTTCAGACGTCTGAAATGAACAAATTAGACGTCTGAATATTGTACTAAACAATGTTCATTTTTCCAGATTCAGACGTCTGATTTGGTACATTCGGACGTCTGAATGTAAACTAATAATGAGAATATGCAAAGATTATTAGTGTATACTAATGAAATGAAAAAAGTGTCGAAATATATATCATATAGGAGAGATTTTAACATGAGTAAACTCTAGACACAGACTCAATACATACTTATATAAGATTTGAAGCTTATTTGAATCCGATCTTGATTAATTCCTGTAAAAACAAGTAGTATGTAATAATGACTTGTACAGTTATCATAGTCAAAACAAGTAGTATGTAATAATGACTTGTACAGTTATCATAGTCAAAATATCGTAATTACGAAATATCGTAAATACGAAGTTTCAGTATTCTCCCCCTTTTTGATGATAACAACTATATAAGTATATACACAATATGAACATATATAAACAGGAAATAGAATTATATGTACTCCCCTTTACTATAAGATCCCCCTGTCGATGGTAGTTTTTAAACTCCTTCTCCCCCTTTGACATCGACAAAAAGGAAACATAATATATATGAAATACTCACATATCATATTTAGAAAGTTTGTTTATTGCTTTGAAGTTAATATGACAGAATCTCTTGTGCCATAACCAAGGATCATTTTCTTTGGCTATTAAGCACATATTGAATTATGATTGATTTTCATATTCAGAACGTATATTTTTCTATCTCTATTATCTTCAAAGATAAGATTTTTATTATGATCATAAATGCCACACTTATCCTCAAAAAATGAAATTTGAATCCTTTGTCACATAATTAACTAATACTTAACAAATTGAGCTTCAAGTTTTTGACAAGTTAAACATTGGAAATGAGAGGCAAATTAGATATACCGTAATTGCTCACATCACCTTTGCCGGTGATATAACCTTTGGAATTGTCTCCAAATGTGACAGAGCCTCCATCTGAATATGTAATATTTGTTAGCATATTTTTGTCTCCTATCATGTGTTTTGAGCAACCACTGTCGAGTATCCATTTTCCTCTTTTCTTAAGTGGGACCTGCAAAAAATAAAAGAATAACATTGGTACCCACTTTTTGATAGGGTCCTAAGAGTTAGTCTTAGGAAACCAAACCCATGAGGATTCGGTATTTCCTTTGTATAAATAATTTTGACTCTTATGCACATTTTCCAAAAAGGATTTTATATATTTATTCCTAATCAAACTGTTGTTTGTTTTAGGAACCCATATTTTTATGTTTTTTGAATTTTGATTCCTTTTTGGCTGAACTATGGTAGACTTGGATTTAGAAATATTTCTCCTATTTTGTTTATTTTTGGGTGGAGCAACTGATTTCTTAGAGTAACCTAGTCCTTTCTTATTTAAAACGGATTGTGAATTCTCAATAACCTTAGATAGTTTCTCTCTGCCTTTATTGAAGTTAGTCATATTTTTAGTAATGCTTTCTAACTTTGTTTTGAGGCTAGTATTGTCTAGTTCAATCATTTCAAACTTGGTTTTTAGATCATGATTTTCAGAGATAAGGGCATCATTCATTTCCTTTTGAGTTTCAATTTCTTGACTCAATAAGGTAAGTTGAGAGTTATCATTAGAAAAAGTATCTTGAAGTTTTCCAAGTTATTCTTCTAATATCTGCTTTTCATCATTAAGCATATCTCTCTAGAATTCTGCCTTTCTCTGATTTTCTAAAGCCTCTTTATATATTTTTTGAGACTTTTTAAAGTATCTAATAATTCAGAATTTATTTCAATCATGTCATCAAAAGTAAAATCATTTACCTCATTCTCTATAGCCATGAAAAAAATATTTTCTCATTCAATTTTACTGTCACTACTACTTTCTGAAGAAGAAGAATCCGAGTCATCCCATGTTACTGAAAATGCCTTTCTTTTAAACTCGTCCTTTCGGTTCTTATTGTGATATGTTTTATTCTATTCTGGACAATCTTTTTGTATGTGCACCTTCTTCTAGCTGTTAAAGCATTCTAGTATTGATGAAGATGGCTTATTTGAATTGTTGTTGAAGTTTCTTTTCTCGTTGTTTCGATCTCCTTTTCTGTACTTCAAAAACTTTTTAAAGTATTTAGCAACGAATGCTAAGTCTTCTTTATACGAATCTGATTCTTCTTTTTCTGCATGAAATGCCGTATTCTTTTTGTCTTATGCTTGTACTCTTTTAGCCTGCAAATTCACTTCATAGGACAATAGATTTCCTATTAACTCTTCTGGCTTCATAGTAGAAAGATCATTTCCTTCATCAATGGCTAAGACCTTTCTTTCCCATTCATCCGTTAAAGAGTTTAGGATTTTTGATACAATATCAAAATCATTAAATTTTTCTCCTAGTCCTAATAGAGAGTGATAAATATCTTGAAATCTAGAGTACATATCATTAATAGACTCATCCTGTTTCATTCTAAAATTTTGGAATTGACTTTTCAACATAGAAATTTTGCTTTATTTAACCTTGTTAGTACCTTCATGTGTAACTTTTGGCGTTCTCCACATTTGATAAGCAGTTGTACACATACTAACTCGATTAAGTTCATTCTTGCCTAAAGAAATAATAACATATTCATAGCTTTGGCATTTGCAGTAACATCTAATTTTTGTGTGTATGACCATGAAGAGTATTCTGTTGTGTAACGACCCGGAATTTTCGATCCTGAAAATCCCAAATAGTTAGGAAAAGAAGAAAAGAGATAGAAGAAGGAACAGAAACAAGTCACAGATGTCTCACATTCGCAGCAGATCAAAATATAATATCAAATAAAATAGCAGTTATACAAAGGAAAATTGTATCGGTTAATTTACATCAATACATCAAAGTTACAATATTTACACAAACACTGGACAGTTAAAATCTACATGTCCCAGATAAACTACAATATATCACAGGGAAACACTCCATACGTTCCTACCATCCAGCTCGACTCCTGGCTCCAGAATGTCCTTACCTGAAAATCTATAATACTCGGTCTGACCCGAGCATTACATCAAAGTAACACCCGGGTGAGGCTGAAAACCAACGTGACTAAACCCATCTAACATGAAATACTAGTACATGAAACTTATTTAAAACCCGGGGTTGCCCGTACTTCACTACAAGTTCATAACTTGATATAGCCAACATTTATTTTCACGAATCAATCCCTAAATACCCTTACTTAGTTTAAATGGTCCAGTCATTTAAATTTATCCCATTCCATCCTATTTGATGCACATATTAAATCTATAAAGAATTATTGAAGATTATAAATCGAAGTGGTTTCGGGTATTTTCTGATACCCGACCCCGGTCTCTTCGAATTCAGTGTCATCTTAACCTAAGTTATTCAAGTGAATACAATTCAAATTTAAATACAGGATGTCACTTTACACAGCAATTCATCTTGATAGATAACCATATTATCACTGTTGAACCAAACATATCATATCACAAAACATTTCACATCAGAAATATCAACCAATCATTCATAAGCAAGATTTATTAGTCACAACATTTCTAATTAATTTTTAAAAAAAATTAGTTACTTCTATCACCTTTAGATCCTGCTTACTAAATTATTAATTAATTATAAACCAATTGATTAATCATCCTTTAGTTAACATCTTAATTAATCATCCTTAATTAATTATTCCTTAATTACATTAAGTAATTAACCTTTAATTAATTACACCAATTAATTATCCTTTAACTACTCTAATAAATCAATTATGCCATGCTTAATCACATTCAAGTAATTACCTTTTAATTAATTTACATTAAATAATTAACTATTCTTAACTACTTACATTAATTAATCTCATTCATTAATTATCCAACTTAAGTAATTGTCCTTAATTAATTTCTTAAATTAGTTATTCCTAATTAATATCCTTAATTACTTAAGTTAATTAATAAACCCTTTATTACTTATATTAAATAATGATTTTAATTAATTACATTGATTATTTATCCATCAAAACCAAGACCTTAATTAATTTAAGATAACTATTATCTTAATTTAACTACTAAATCATCATTAAATTTCATTTGAAATCGCATAGAAATAAAGTTAAATAATTAACTTATTATACTTAACTTTAAAACCCTTAACTTAAAAATACCCGGGTCAAATCCTAAAAGCCCCTAGCTAACTTAATGCTCAAATTAACGGCTAAGTATTTTTGAAACATTTCTTTCCAATACCCTTTACTTCATTTTATTCTTTCTCTTATTTCCTTAACTATCTTTTATACCTTTATAAATTAATTACTATACCCAACCGGCCCATTATCTTCGGCCCACCCAAGACCAAGACCCACGAAAACAACTAATTCCCTCCTCCCATCCTCTTATCATCAGCAAACAGTCAAGTTCAAACTACACGCTTGAAAACGAAGTCGTGCACGTATCCGTGCACGCTTCCTCCGATGATTGTGCCCTGCCACCGATCATCCCTACAAATCTCATACGATCACCCTATCCTATGCAACCACCCAAGCCTCGACGAATGGCCCCGTTCAAAAAAACAAGCTTCGACCTCCCCTACTACAAATGATCAGACACACATTCGATCGCCATGCTCCGGCCACTAAACTACCGAAAACCCTCAAACTTCATCGGAAGGCCCGCCTCCCCCTCCTGCATTGTTTCCCCCACGCGCGCAGCCTTCCTCTGCCATCGCATCGCCACAATGCCTGCAACACGACCTCGACCCTAAAAATGCAACTAAACCCTAGATCGACCAATCCCTGTTGCCATGATGAACTATAATTAATCCGACTATTTTTCCTGACCTCATCGAACACCCAACTTGCTTCGGCCAAGACCTGATTCATCCAAGTGTCGTCGATCACCAGAAAAAGCTTTAAACCCAAAATCCGTTCATCTCATGAATTCTCTCTCGATTCTAACTTAAAATTTTTGATTTAACTTCTAAAAATCATGGTTTTTAATGGAGATTACAATTATACGGGAGAATCCAAGAATTATTATACCTGAGTTTTACCTATTTATAAATTTTCCACTGTCTTTTCTATATTTCAAGAATTATACTAAATTATTTCTCTTAAAAATAATGTTAAACCTTAGTAAATGTATAAACAAACGTAATTTGTTTGAACTCCTAAGCCTAACAGAGACTAGATAGGGAGAATTGGAATTTTTGATTTAAATTTTGAACTTTGTAACTTAAAACAGAGGTGATACAAATATATTCATGCATGTACACAGGTTTCTACTTTCATATATACATATATCCAGATCTACACAAACATGCATACATAATTTTCAAATACACATCACCATTTCACTTTCAACATTTATCATATGAATCCAAATTAAATTTTCTTAAGCATAGTTTACTCACCTTGTAAACAGAGAAGGCCTAAGAATAATAAAAAAACACTGAGAGTTTGATCTTGACTCTTGATTTACCTACTGATCTGTATTTTCTTGAATATGATCTTGCTTAAGGATTTGAACTGTTTATTTTGCCCGAAACTTGACGTTGAACTGCTGAGTTGAAATGAATCTAATGCTTGCATTTTTTTTTTCAGGTTTGTTGTTTTATCTTTTTCCTTCTCTTTGATTTTCAAATTTTGTGAAGATGAAGCCTGGGTTCCTAGACTTGATGTTTTATTCACATTATAGATTTAAAAAGAAAAATAAAAAACAAAATGAATACATCTTGCCACTTGTATTTTTCTAAGCTAACACTTGTTTGAATATTGAGAGAAATATTTACATTTGTTTAATGCATGCTTTATAAATTTACAAATGTCAAGATAAAGTATTTTATGTTTTAAAGCCTTACTTAATTTACCTATTATATTTATATCATAAATTCATGTATCATCCATATATATATATGTATTATATTTATATTTATATATTACTATGTTTATTTTTAAGTATATAAAAGAAAAGAGTTTTAAATCTTTTTATTAAATCTCATTTTATATACTTACAACCAATTTTAGACATATATATATGTGTGTGTGTGTGTGTGTGTGTGTATATGTATATAATTTTCAAAGATTTACTTAAAGTTGAATTTTATATTTTTAACACTAAAATTAGTGTGTGTGTGTGTGTGTGTGTGTGTGTGTGTGTGTATTTATTAATTCCAAAACATAACTTTCAATACACTATATATATATATATATATATATATATATATTAAAAATTATTCTTATTAGCTTTGAAAAGATAAATTTTGCCAAATAAATATTTATAAAAGGAAATCATTAAACTAATATTGTCAAATTCAACAATTATATTAGGAGATTATCAAATACATATTTATCCCGATATTTATAATTTAGTATTTATTATAATCCAATTCATCTATATACATATCCAGATATCCTTATTTATCAAATTTTATTTGTTTAATCAAATGAAATCATCATCTTAATAGTTAAAAATTAGTTAATTATCAAATTAACAAATGTTCAAAATCCTGGTTATCACATTCCTCCCGCCTTTGAATCTTTTCATCCCTGAAAAGGAACGATGCCAGGATTATTAAAATGCTTATTATCAGAAAAATTATTCTCTGATCATTTTTAAAACACTTTAAAATCTATATAATATTGCTATAATAGTCTTATACAAATACTATTTATAACTCGATGTTTCAACAAGTCCATCCTTGTTCTTACAGAAATTCAGTCGTACGTTGATCAGGCATAGGACTGAAAATCTATAAGTACTTGGTAAACCCGTTTTCAACACCCAGTGAAAATACTTGAAAAATAATTTTATTGAAAATATAGAAAACATTTTTGAAATAAAGGAAATATCTTTAATGAGAATGCTCTGGAAATCATCACCCACATCCGTGGTCACAGTTAACCCGATGGTTATGTTGCCATTCCGGCAAAATCCATAGATAACTGCAGGCACTCCACGCCCCTCGATTATGCCATGGAACCCGCTATAGATCGCAGCTACATCTGGGATTACGTTGCTATCACAGCAAAACCCATACAACTATAGGCATCGGCGCCATCGAATTTCGCTTCCAAAAGAATGAAACTTCTCCACTCGACCATAGATCGCAGTCTACCGATGTTACGTTGCCTTCCTGGCAAAATCAAACGTAGACCGTTGACACTCACCTCCACACGATTTCCGCTATGGTCCACAGTAGATCGTAGCGACATCGAGTTACACTATCGTCACAACATAACTCAAATGCCTCTGTAGGCATCAGCGCCCTCGACTTCCACTACCCAATAATCCTCAGGAACTTCAGTTTGTCTGGACTTCCTCACAGGATCCACTTTAGAGCCTCCCTCATGGGGATCAAGGCAGTACCAACCTATGGTACTCCTAAGAAGTTCATTCCAAGGGAGCGCCTTTTTCCCCAGAGCCAATCTTAAAACACTTTATACTATACACTTATAGTATTTTCCAAATCATACACCTAGTATGAATCCATATAAATCTATTTTTCTCAAAATTGATTATCCCAAAATCGATAATTCTCAAACTAGGCTTTCCAAATTTCCAAAATTGATTTTTCCCTAAAAATCAAAGCCTTTCCAAAATCCGTGGGTTCCAAAACCTTTTTAATAAAATCATCTCATAAGATCCCTTATATATATATATATATATATATATATAAACTTGAAAAATCTTTTGAATCACTTCATACTTATATAAATTCCCTTTTATACTTCAAATACTTTCAAAAACCCTTTTTCTCTGGCTACAGATTCAACAATGGAAGTTTATCATATACATAAAAAGACACATAACTTTGTTTATTCCAAATCAAATATTTAAATTTGATTATTCTTTTATAAGGTTATTGACCATATTACTTTTCTATACAATGAGTTCTAATCATAGAAATATCCAACTCCCATTTTATTCCATATACAAATTCTCAAAACATACTTCTCTTTTCTAAAATCATCTTTCATTACTTTCAAAATTTCCAATATCAATTTCATTTAAACTCGTACGATGTACGCATATCATCCATACGCAATGTAACGTTTGCGATTTTTCGTTGCCGAAAACCGACATCAATACGTCCATTGTATCAACTGTCGAGCAATCGAAAAGCCGAAAAACCGTACCGTTAGGATTTTTAGAAAAAGAAAAAGACAGAAGAAGAGAGAAAAAGATAGAGAATAGAGAGAAACAGAAAGAAATAACAGAACAACAACAGAATCTCACAATCGCAGCGGAACAACATATAATAAATAAATGAATAATCTTTAAACAAAGAACTATATCAGTTACTACATTACATCATATTACATTACATCAAATCATCAGAGTGTACAACAACAACATCAACGGCGGAAAGGAAATACTATATACTAGTATACGCCATGCCATCCATCTTGCCTCCAGCAACTCCTGAATATCCTGAATATCCTGATAAACCTTAACTCTTGACTGCCCGTGTGGAAATTGGTGGGCACCCAGAGTTTAGGAAGGAAAACAATAAACTCCGAGTCAGTCATGTGACTGGTGTGAGAACTCAAAACAGTTTATTTATCTTTAAAATCAAAATAGAGGAATACTTTTAAAGTCAATTCGCAATGCTTTTAAAAATGAGACTACCATAAGGCCTCCCGCACACACACACAATGCAAACGCAGAATCGGAGGAGATTTCTCCTTATGATAGTCAAAGATGCTTGATACGCATTAAAAAGAAACATTTGATATTATTACTAGTGCATAGTATAGAAAAATTATTTCGAAAGTAAAGATATAAATCTTAGCCAGCATAGACATTTCGCACTTATGCCTACTATAGCTACCATGTTCAATAGCAGGTTACCGCCACATTCCATGGCAGGTTATACAACTAAAACCGTACAAGATCATATTGTTTCTTTGGATTTCCAACAAATGGTCAGGCCAAGGAACTTCCCATTGCCACATGGAAACGCCTCTGGAATGACGTCCCGAGAACCAAACCGGATCTCTGCCAACACAAGGCCGGGTTACCCCTAACTGGGTAACTATTGACACGAATATGTCATTCCCCGATCGTAACCGATCTATCCGAGGATCCTCGATTTCCAACAACCACAAAATATGCAGCAACAATATAGGTTAAATATCTGGGCTCCATACCATGATACCACCTCTATCCAGAAGGAATGACATACACTAAAGGGCGCTACCCCTAATAACCTTGCTGCATCCTTCCTGTTTTGACCATTTCCGGGGTGTGAGGTCCGACGAAGTCTCGTCCACAAAGCCACACTTTATACAAAAGCCGTGCTTTGGGTCTACAAATGATCATAGAAATGATCACCAAGATAAATGATCAAATAAATGATCCTATCACAAATGATCAACACAATGATCATTTCACAGCAACACTCAGCATGCCACACTACCAAATTGGGAATATATCACTAATAACCTTCAACTATATAACCTCTGAGCTCGTACGTCTCAGAGAAGAGTGTTAAGCTAAGAGAATAAATTCTCCGCCACCAACAGAAATATATTTGAAAGAAATCAGCTTTATATCTCAATTTGTAATGTCAGACATACAATCCATACAAGTCTGTTCCGGGATCGAACAGAATCGAAGGCACTTCCAAAGAAGTCCTTGCAATCCAGATATTCACTAATCACGACCGGACTTCCCGTCACTAAGGGTGATAAAACCTCTATATCGGAGATCAGCGATGTAGAGTAACTCGACGGTAATCCTTCCGATTTCACAAATACCGGGTCTTCAACACCGGTTATCAAATGCAATCCATTACGACGTATCACATATTCAGAATGGGTTATACGACCCCAAGGTCCTTTCCCGGCTAACCCGAATAGTGAGCGCTTATTCAAAAATAAGTGTGGCATTCAAATTCAAGCAGTTCACAACAAATACCTATTTAAAGGTAAACATTGATAGTCGGATTTTTAACTATCAATAGGCGTGTTCAACATCACCAAATCCAAATAATTTTTCAAATTATTTATTTTCCAAAAGATCTTTACAAGATATATATATATATATATTTCCCACACTTCAACATTTGAAAACAAATTTTCAAATCACTTTTCACCTTTACGACTTTTGAACACAAATTTCAATCAACATGGTTCATTTAAACCAATTTAAATAAATCCTTAACTGTTTACTTTTTATTTACGTTCCAAATCCGTAAATTAATTCCCACACTTCAAAAATAAATCAACATTTATTTTTTAAACAAATTCCCCTTTTCATTTATAAATTCCATAGTGAATTTACATTCCAAAATATTTATGAATATACGATTTCAATTATTCATTTTCAATTTATCTTCAAAAGGATAAATTCTCCTTTTCATTTCACATTGGAAATACATTCCCATACTTATTTATTCATAAGTAATTCACAAATCTATTCAATTTCAACATTTGGAAAATATTCAATATACATAAATCGAAATTAAGTATATATTTCATTCTTTAAGAAATCATTCTCTTAAACACATTTGTTTGGGCCAAAACGAATGTTACGTAAAACATTGTTACGACGACCCAAAATCACTAGTATAGGGATTCAAAGTTTAAATAGATATATAAATCCCAATACTATACAAAACATTTCCTTTCGGAAACCATTTACTATAACAACAGTGTTATAGTCCACCATTTCCTTCTATTTCTCGAAAACGTCTATTTCAACAATGAATGTTGAAATCTATGTATTCGATACTTAATGCATTTTAAAACGTCTTTAAAATCATTAACTTCATCTCATAATATTCCTTCCCCAAAACATATCCATTTCATTTAATAATATATTCACTGTCCAAAATCGTGAATATAATTCCTTTCATATAGTCCTATATCCAACTTGTCAAATTCAATTGATTTCGGATTTATAAACAACGTTTATAAACTCCATTTATATTTTTATAAACTTCTATTTATAAAAATCCTTTTTATATCTCATTTTAAATGCCAAAATCCGATTTATAAGTTGATTACTTATAAATCTTATATTTTACAAAATCTATCCATTTTATAACTTCACAATTTATAAATTTATAAATTGCGTTCACTTATGAAATCCATTTTTATTTCATTTTTAATACTTATAAAACTTGTTTTAATATTCCAATATTTTTAATTTATAAATATCAATTTTATAAATCTTTTATATAAACCGTTTATAATAATTCAAAATTCCAATTAAACCATTTTATTCTTTTAATAACTTAAAAATCGTTATTTAAAGCTTATATACTTCAAAATCATACTTAAGCATTATTTTCCAAAAATCATAACTTTTATGAAAATAAAATTTTAACGTTTATTTATTTTAACAATTCAAATTTAATAAAACGTATACTTTTGAAAATCACTTTAAAATTCCTTTTAAAAACCAAAAATCATTATTTTAAAATTTCAGAAATAGATCCGATGATGCAACAGCACCAAATAGTCAATCACGACATCCAAATATCATATATCGATATGATAATCAACAAATATCAAAATATCTGTAAATAAATCAATACAGTTGAGGAATCCAGTTGGATCCCTCCAACCTGTTTCCCTGCATCCAAAAACATTAGCACAATACCAATTCCGCTCCAGTACGGAATTATCGCGGTATATGGGATTTAAAATATTATCCGCTTAATAGACGGCGCAATAGGGTCTCATCCGCTATAAAATGCGGGAAATCAATAACTGCAATACATACATATGCCTATATATATATTACTATTATATATAATACCAATTTCACTGTTTATGAAATATTCGCGGTATATGTTTTTAATAAATAACATCCGCTTACTAACGGCGCATAATGTCTATTTTAACAATCAATAGATAACAATCATCATTCAAACATGCATTCAAATATTTTAAATCTAACTATTTAAAATAAAATCGAAACCGATTCGATTGAGTGAGAAGTTCTCACCTTGATTTCAATTCTGTTCCAGCGTTTTATTTCGAATAAAATTAAACGCGCGTTTAATTTTACCTGAAATTCTCACTAACTCCAATCGCTTCCAATCCAATTGCATCGCGTAGTGCTCGTCCATACGATTCCAACGCAACTGATTTCGCATTTTTTCGATCTCGTATGAAAGAGATATCATATTTTAAAGTTTGAACAATTATAATATAAATAAATTACAAATTTTCTTTTAAAATTTCAACCTAACTATCTCAGGCCGTCCATTACTGCTTGGAGGCATCAGGTCCGTGCATCTCTTCTCCTTCCATCTCCAGTATATCGAATGCGTCCAAACCCATACTGTCGTTCGACTTCTTTGAAAATCGCGGCCACCTCAACGATCGAGATGTCGATCAGGGGATTCCAAACGCAAGCCCTATGCTAGCTCCACCCACGCCTATGGCCGCTCGAAGCTCGGTCGCTCCTACACGTTGATTTTCGTGCACAAACGGCGTGACTTCCAGCCCCAATTGTTGCCAATCCATAGCTCCGTTCAACATCATCACCGTATGGATCTCAAGATCTTGCGAAGCTCTACTACTTTCGTGTTGACAAGTTTTCCTAATTGCTGATGGATCATGAGAGATTGAGAGGGAAAGGAACTGAAAATTTTCAGCCATCCATCTGAAGTGGCGGCTAGGGTTTGTAGATTAGGGTTTTTTTTTATTTGTGAGAGAGTATGGTCTATTTATAGAAAATCAAACGAAAACACTATTCATTCCGGGATTTCCAAACTCTGATTTACGCGCGGTGACCAGCGTTTCTAGGGTTTACCCCGCGTTCCGGACACAATGGAACAGGTTTCGGAAGCTAATTCGGTCATCTGTGCGAGTTATGGCAATAAACGTTCGATTTAAAATTAAATCGATTAAACGATTTTCTAGGCGTTTTAGCTTGCACCGGTCAAACGGTAAATCCGATTGATACGAAATTTGAAACCTTACAATAATATCACATTACGGATCCGATGAAACTGGTTTCGTCGAAATCCGAGACTGTTTGAAAAATGGCTATTTTAACTCGCCAAATTAATAATTAAACAATTTCGATGCGTTTCGAGCTGCCACGGTCAAACGATAACTCCGATTGCTACGAAAATTGAAATTCGATAATAACAAACTATTACGGATCCAATGGAACTAGTTTCGTCCAATTCTGAGACTGTTCAAAAATTGACTTATTTCACAAGTCGATTTAGTATTAAAATATTCAATTTTCACAATTTAACTTTTAATTCGATTTTAAAAGTTCTAAAATATCATTCTAACTCCAACATGATTAAAAAAAATTTACAAATCATTTTCAATCATATTTAACCCTATTTTCAATTATTTCTTTATTTCCACATATTAAATTATCGATTTAATTATTCAATTAAATCCAATTATTCGAAATAAAATTTATTCGACTTATAAATTTCACTTATTAATATTTAAAATTAATTAAATATTCAAATTTTAATTATCAAAAATTTTGGGTCGTTACACGCAATATCAAATTTGATCGCTCACTCGCTCACACAATTTCACTTCCGAACTAGTATCATCCCTCCGACTTCCTAGTGCGGACTCAGATCTGGTTTCTTGATTAGAAACCATCATTCTCTTTACATAGTCATAACTATGATAGAGAATTTTCCGAACCAATCGAAAATCCATATCCAGGTCCGTCGTCGAAAATCGAGTGAAAAATCCTAACTCGGATCGATATGATATCTCGAAATTCTATGCTCGAATCTGGATCAAATCACAATGTGAATAGAATAATATACGTACATCCTACGTATTTATCCCCATTGATTATTAACCAAATAAATTCCCTTTCCTATTCACATTCACTTTTGATTTCTATTTACTTATTTACGTTTGCCTCAATCCTCTTTTGGATTATCACCTCAATTCTTATCTCAATAGGGTATTAAATCATAAACAATTTGCACTCTGACCAGCTTATATTTAGAAAATAATTTGAAAAGTTTAAAATAGATAAGTAGTTGAAAAATAATTATTAATTGTGAAATAGCTGTAAAATAGTTAAGTAATTGTAAAATAGTTTGGAAAATAGTTAAGTAGTTATACAATATTTAGGTAATTGCAAAATAGTTGTAAACTAGTAATTAGTTATAATAATTGAAAAATAGTAATTAGCTTATAAAACAGTTGTAAAATAGTAAAATAGTTCCAAAAATAATTGTAAAATAAGTATAAGATAGTTTGGCTTGAAAATAAGGTTGTATAGTAAGTAGCTTGGAAAAATAGGTTTATACTAAAACAATTTATTTTAAAAATAGTCCAGAGCCAAACTGTTCAACTTCCCAATCTCCATTTTCATCAATTCCATTTAAATTTCCACCTTCTTTTGAATTGATTAAATTAATTTCATTTCCCAATTTCTATTTCCAATCAATTTCCCATCCCATCAAATTGATTCAATCCTAATTTAAGTTGAATTAATCTCAATTTCTTTCCAAATTCAACAAATTCAAATCAAATTCCATTTGAATTTACTTATTCAACTTTAATTTCATTTCAGATCAATCCAATTCAAATTTTTCATTTGAATTTTAAACTTATCCATCTTTAATCACAAATTCAATTAATTCAAATCAAATTCAGTTTGAACTAAGTCAATTTAAATCTCAACATTAAACCATCTCGAATTATATAAATTCGAGTTAAATTTTAAATGTTGATTTAATCCCTTAAATCAAATTAAACATTACTTTTAGTTTTAACAGCCTAACCATTTAATTTTTGGGTCCAAATTTCAAAATTCAGTTTTAGATTGCCTTTACTTCCACATAAACTTATTTCTAGGTTCAAATAATAATTCACGTCCATTTTAAACAATTTAATCTTTGAAATCCAATTTACTAACCAATTTCAACTTTGAAACCAAATTTCAACAATTTCAGTTTACAAGTTCATTCTAGATATTCAAATCTTAAGCTCAAAGTGTTTTCATTTTTACAAGTTAAATTTTTATTTCTAAAAATCAAAATTACTTAAATAATTTCAAATTTAAGTTTTATTTCCATTTATCTGCAATGGATGTATACTATTTCAATCCATTTCTTAATTCATTTTCAAATAACTCGATTCACAGTTCCATAGATTATTAATAACAACAAGGTGATAACAGGATATACATAAACATCCAATTATCTAAAACATCCATTAACAACATCCATCACACATTCCCAGATCTCAAACCTGTTTGAAATCACATATAACTCCCTTCTAAATCAACTCACTTAACTTCCCTAAGTTAAATCTCAATTCATCTTGAAATTTCCAAATAAAGTTATTCATTCAAACTTATTTAACTTCCTCCAAGTTAAATTCAATTTAATTCCCATTAATCTTACTCAAATTTGAATTCTCCATTTCAAATTTCAAATTTCTATCAATATTCTTTCTTACTTATAAGTTCAAAGACTTATATTACTTTGGATTTTCCTATCACATTCCAAGGAAAAATTTAAAACTCAGAATTTATTTCAAATCATCTTTGATATTATGTATATACATCATATATACATATTTATTTCCTTTGCATACCAAGTTATGCTTTAAAATTTAAACCACTTTTGGTTTTAATTCAAAACGGATTTCTTTAAAGTTTACAAACAACTTCCTATTCTAAAATAAGACTACATTCAAAAATAGTCTGAATAATATTATTTATTATTTCCTTTAACACTTTGAAATAATTCTAAATTCTTTTCTAGACTTAAAACTTCACAATTTAAATCCTTTTCCATTTACAAGTCAATTTCACCTAAACCGTTCCTTCCTTAAAAAAATTCATTTTGTTTTATCATTGTTTATTGGAAAACAATAATCCCATCAATAACCATTTATATTTTGGTTTGAAACCAATTATAATTCATCTTATTTGTATAGTTCAATCCATTTAATTCCCATTTTCTATATATATATATATATACATCACTTAATTCTTATTCAATTTCATTATCCAACAACCAATTAAAATATAAGCTTTTATCAAAATCATTCATTAAAACCATTTTTAAAAGCTTTATATAAGAAAATAACAAGTACGCTCTCATATATATATACACACTCAACTCATTCTAGGGTACCACTGACCCTATCCTTAATGAGTAAACCCACCAGAGCTAAGGTTCTCGCTTAATCTCGCTCTGATACCAAAATGTAACGACCTGGAATTTTCGATCCCGAAAATCCCAGATAGTTAGGAAAAGAAGAAAAGAGATAGAAGAAGAAACAGAAACAAGTCACAAAAATCTCACATTCGCATCAGATCAAAATATAATATCAAATAAAATAGCAGTTATACAAAGGAAAACTGTGTTAGTTAATTTACATCAATACATCCGAGTTACAAAATTTAGACAAACACTGGACAGTTAAAATCAACATGTCCCAGATAAACTATAATATATCACAGCGGAAACACTCCATACGTTCCTGCCATCCAGCTCGCCTCTGGCTCCAGAATGTCCTCACCTGAAAATCTGTAATACTCGGTCTGACCCGAGAATTACATCAAAGTAACACCCGGGCCAGGCTGAAAACCAGCATGAGTAAACCCATCTAACATGAAATACTAGCATATGAAACTTATTTAAAACCCGGGGTAACCCGTACTTCACTACAAGTTCACAACTTGATATAATCAACATTTATTTTCACAAATCAATCCCTAAGTACCCTAACTTAGTTTAAATGGTCCAGTCATTTAAATTTATCCCATTCCAACCTATTTGATGCACATATCAAATCTATAAAGAATTATTGAAGATTATAAATCGAAGTGGTTTCGGGTATTTTCTGATACCCGACCCCGGTCTCTTCGAAATCAATGTCATCTTAACCCAAGTTATTCAAGTGAATACAATTCAAATTTAAATACAAGATGTCACTTTACATAGCAATTCATCTCGGTAGATAACCACATTATCACTGTTCAACCCAAAAATATCATATCATAAAACATTTCATATCAGAAATATCAACCAATCATTCATAAGCAAGATTTATTAGTCACAACATTTTTAATTAATTTTAAAAAAATTAAATTAATTACTTCAATCACCTTTAGATCCTGCTTACTAAATCATTAATTAATTACAAACCAATTAATTAATCATCCTTTAGTTAACATCTTAATTAATCATCCTTAGTTAATTATTCCTTAATTACATTAAGTAATTAACCTTTAATTAATTACACCAATTAATTATCCTTTAGCTACTCTAATAAATCAATTATACCATGCTTAATCACATTCAAATAATTGCCTTTTATTAATTTACGTTAAGTAATTAACAATTCTTAATTACTTACATTAATTAATCTCATTCATTAATTATCCAACTTAAGTGATTATCCTTAATTAATATCTTAAATTAATTATTCCAAATTAATATCCTTAATTACTTAAGTTAATTAATAAACCCTTTGTTACTTATATTGATTAATGACTTTAATTAATTACATTGATTATTCATCCATCAAAATCAAGACCTTATTTGATTTAAGATAACTATTATCTTCAATTAACTACTAAATCATCATTAAATTTCATTTGAAATCACATAGAAATAAAATTATATAATTAACTTATTATATTTAACTTTGAAACCCTTAACTTAAAAATACCTGGGTCTAATCCTAAAAACCCCGAGCTAACTTAATGCTCAAATTAACAACTAAGTATTTTTGAAAACATTTCTTTCCAATACCCTTTACTTCGTTTTATTCTTTCTCTTATTTCCTTAACTATCTTTTATACCTTTATAAATTAATTAATATACCCAACCGGCCCATTATCTTCGGCCCACCCAAGACCAAGACCTACGGAAACAACAAATTCCTTCCTCCCATCCTCTTATCATCAGCAAATAATCAAGTTCAAACTACAGGCTTGAACACGAAGTCATGCACGTATCCATGCTTGCTTCCTCCGATGATCGTGCCCTGTCGTCGATCATCCCTACAAATCTCACATGATCACCCTATCCTATCCAACCACCCAAGCCTCGTCGAATAGCCCCGTTCAAAAAAACAAGCTTCGACCTCCCCTACTGCAAATGATCAGACACACATTTGATCGCCACGCTCCGACCGCTAAACTACCAAAAACCCTCAAACTTCATCAGAAGGCCCGCTTCCCCCTCCTGCATTGTTTCCCCCATGCGTGCAACCTTCATGTGCCATCGCATCGCCACAAATGCCTACGACACGATCTCGACCCTAACTGCAACTAAACCCTAGATCGGCCAATCCCCGTCGCCATGATGAACCAGAATTACTCCAACTATCTTTCCCGACCTCGTCGAACACCCAGCTTGCTTCAACCAAGACATGATTCATCCTAGTACCGTCGATCACCAAAAAACACTTTAAACCCAAAATCCATTCATCGCATGAGTTCTCTCTCGATTCTAAGTTAAAATCTTTGATTTAACTTCTAAAAATCATGGTTTTTAATGGAGATTACGATTATACAGGAGAATCCAAGAATTATTATACTTGAGTTTTACCTATTTATAAATTTTCCACTGTCTTTTCTATATTTTCGCAATTATACTAAATTATTTCTCTTAAAAATAATTTTTAACCTTAGTAAATGTATAAACAAACATAATTCGTTTGAATTCCTAAGCCTAACAAAGACTAGATAGGGAGAATTGGAATTTTTGATTTAAATTTTAAACTCTATAACTTAAAACAGAGGTGATACAAATATATTCATACATGCATACAGGTTTCTACTTTCATATATACATATATCCAGATCTACACAAACATGCATACATAATTTTCAAACATACATCACAATTTCACTTCCGACATTTATCATATGAATCCAAATTAAATTTGTTTAAGCATAGTTTACTCACC
Source organism: Allium cepa (assembly GCA_030765085.1). Classification (NCBI taxonomy): domain Eukaryota; kingdom Viridiplantae; phylum Streptophyta; class Magnoliopsida; order Asparagales; family Amaryllidaceae; genus Allium; species Allium cepa. The sequence continues at coordinate 177,578,992 of CM060939.1, read as the reverse complement.
TTGTAAAAAAAGAAGGCCTGAGAATAATAAAAAAAATACTGGGAGTTTGATCTTGACTCTTGATTTGCCTACTGATCTGTATTTGCTTGAATATGATATTGCTTACTGATCTCAACTGTTTATTTTCCCGAAATTTGATGTTGAATTGCAGAGTTGAAATGAATCTGATGCTTGCATTTGTTTTTTTTCCAGGTTTTAATTTGAATATGTTGTTTTATCTTCATCCTTTTCTTTGATTTCCAAAATTTATGAAGTGTGAAGCTTGGGTTCCTAAACTTGATGTTTTATTCACATTATAGATTTAAAAAGAAAAATAAATAAAATAAAATGAATACATCTTGCCACTTGTATTTTTCTCAGCTAACACTTGTTTGAATATTATGAGAAATATTTACATTTGTTTAATGCATGCTTTATAAATTTACAAATGTTAAGATAAAGTATTTTATGTTTTAAACCCTTACTTAATTTACCTATTATATTTGTATCATAAATTCATGTATCATCCTTATATATGTATTATATCTATATTTATATATACTACTATGTTTATTTTCAAGTATATAAAAGAAAAGAGTTTTAAATCTTTTTATTAAATCTCATTTTATATACTTACAACCCAATTTTAGACATATATATATATATGTATATAATTTACAAAGATTTACTTAATGTTGAATTTTATATTTTTAACACTAAAATTAGTATCTAATGTATTTATTAATTCCAAAACATAACTTTCAATACTATATATATATATATATATATATATATTAAAAATTATTCTTATTAGCTTTGAAAAGATAGATTCTGCCAAATAAATATTTATAAAAGAAAACCATTAAACTAATATTGTCAAATTCAACAATTATATCAGGAGATTATCAAATACGTATTTATCCTGATATTTATAATTTAGTATTTATTATAATTCAATTCATCTATATACATATCCAGATATCCTTATTTATCAAATTTTATTTGTTTAATCAAATGAAATTAGTATCTCAATAGTTTAAAATCAGCTAATTATCAAATTAACAGATGTTCAAAATCCGGGTTATCACATGTTGTAGGAATGATATACTCAGTTTGAGTGATATTCCATGAATCAAAACCATTTTCTTGCATACAAATACACATTCGAGTTTCCCAATAGTTGTAATTCATGCCATTGAATAGTGGAGGTCGTGAAGTAGATTGACCTTCTACAAAACCAGTGTTAGTGCTGGTGTTGTTTTCCATATTATCAAAATATCAAATAACTTTGTAACGGTTATTAGATGCATTGCTCTGATACCAAATGAAAAGACAATGCCGATCATGCTATATGGAATTATACTATACTAGTGCGGAAATAAACTAAGATACAATAGCAATGTGAATAAGTAAAATAAAACAAGCACAACAGGAATTTTTATACTGGTTCGAACTTCTCGTTCTACGTCCAGTCCTAGACTCATTTTGGAATTTTACTAAAACAACAACCCTCACTTAACCCGAAGGAACAGGTCTATACAACCCCTGAGCAGCCGAACAGGGACCTGAGCAGCAGAACAGGATTTCACCTCAACAGCCGAAGAGGACTTCACACGCCTGAGCAGCAGAATAGGACTTTTACAAATAAAGTTTTCTTGACTCTATGTGTTCTTTAATAACACAAATTTGTCAATTATAGTACACCCTTCCTATAATCTTCTCCTTTATGATGTATATATGACTACATGAAAAATAAGAAAGTAATAGAATGAATTTGTATGAAATTGAATGTACAAGAGTATTAGAATCAAAGAATATAAGAGTAGAGTAAGAATAGATTGAATTAAGTTATCGAAAACATGATTCTAATGTGTTTATATAGATTATAAATAGGTGCATATGTTCGTGAAGAGTTATCATGAAGAGATATGGTCATATCTATTGATATGAAGAACGTATCTCTTCACGAATGGAAGTGCCTATTTGAAAATGTAGCCGTTATAGATATTCAGAATTCTGAATTGAATAATTCATACTTCTGAAATTGCACGAGCTCAAACCAGAAAGGAAATAGGCTAAAAATAACCATTTTCAGATGTCTGAAATGAAAGTCAGAGTCTGAATATTGTACTAAACAATATTAATTTTTCCAGATTCAGACGTCTGATTTTGTACATTCAGACGTCTGAATGCAAACTAAAAATGAGAATATGCAAATATTATTAGTGTATGCTAATGAAATGAAAAAAGTGTCGAAATATATATCATATAAGAGAGATTTTAACATGAGTAAACTCTAGACACAGACTCGATACATAGTTATATAAGATTTGAAGCTTATTTGAATCCGGTCTTGATTAATTCTTGTAAAAACAAGTTAGTATATAATAATGACTTGTATAGTTGTCATAGTCAAAATATCATAATTATGAAATGTCGTAAATATTAAGTTTCAACAATTAAATAATTTTTCAGACGGTCATACCAAGTACGAGGTGCTTGTTTTAACCGTATAAAGCCCTTTTTAATTTATAGACATGATCAAGATATTTTTCGTGCGTAAATAAAGGTGGTTATTATATATATATTTTTTCTTTTATAAAACCATTTTAAAATGCACTTTATACATCCATTTGATGTAGTTTAAAGTTATCAAATCATGCATAAGCTAACAAAATACGTATATCTTCTAGACGAGCTATAGGAGAAAATATTTCATCATAGTCTATTTCTTCTTCTTGATTATAACCTTGAGTGACTACCTAGCTTTATTTTGGATAATATTTCCTTACTCATCGACCTTATTTTTGTAAACCCATTTTGTACGATAATAGCTTGATTACTTGGTATGGGAACTAAGTCCCAAATGTCATTACGTTCAAATTAATTTAATTCTTCTTGCATAGCTATAATCCAGTAATCATCAATTGAGGCTTCTTTAGCATTTTTGGGTTTAATGTTTGAAAGAAAAGCTACATGACCCATTTGATTTAATTGATTTCAAGTTCTTATGTTACTATTTACTTCTCTAATGATATTTCCAACATAATGATTTCTTAGAAGTTTTGGTGGTGTTCTAATTCATCATTATTTTGAATTGTTGTTTGTATTATTTTCAGTACTTTCTAAATCATCTTCAGTGTTATTTGTTTTAGAAATAATTTATTCATCTTCATATTTATGATTAAATTAGAAATTTTCAATGAATGACACGTGAAATGTTTTCCCGATTACTTTATTTCTTTTATTATAAATTCTATAGATTTTGCTTCGTTTTGAATATCCAATGAATATTACTTCATTGGATTTTGGATCGAATTTACCAAGATTGTTTTTTGTATTTAAAAGAAAACACTTTTTTACCAAAAACTTTAAAATATGGTATATTGTGTTTTATTCCATTAAAAAGCTCATATGGGTTATATTTGGTTAATCGTCTAATGGAAACTCTATTTAAAACATAAAAAAGCAGTTGCTACAGCTTCCGCCCAAAAATATTTTGGTAGAGTACTTCCATTAAATAATGTTCTAGCACATTCTTGAAGTGTTATATTTTTCCTTTCTGCAACTCCATTTTGTTGCGAAGTTCTAGAAAATGAAAAATTATGAACCATTCCTTTCTTATTACAATAATTTTCAAAAGATTCATTTTTGAATTCACCACCATTATTGCTCCGATTATTTTTAATTTTTAATTTTTTAATATTTTGAATTCTTTTAGGAAATATTTTAAATTTTTTAGAAGTATCACTTTTATTTTTCAAAAATATTATCCAAGTAAATCTTGAGAAATCATCTACGATTACAAAAACATATCTATTATGGTTCATAGACTGAACTTAAGTTGGTCCAAAAAGATCCAAACGTAATAACTCAAGTGGTTGTAATGTAGAAATCGTTTTCTTTGATTTAAAGGAATATTTTGTTAATTTTCCTAATTGACAAGCATCACAAATACTTTTTTATTTCAAAATTCGTTTTTGGTAAACCTTTAACTAAATTTTTCTTAGATAATTTGCTTGTTGCTATAAAATTTATATGACAAAATCTGTTATGCCATAAGAAAGAAACATTTTCTTTGGCTACTAGACATATATTTATGTTGTGATTAACTTTCATATTTAATATTTAAATAATACTTTCTCTGGTTCCTTCAAATATAAGATTATTATTCTGATCAAATATGTTGTATTTATTTTCATAAAAAGTTATATTAATACCTTTATCGCAAAGTTGACTTATACTGAGTAAATTATGTTTTAAATTCTAAACTAGTTAAATTTATAATATGAGGTAAGTTAGATGTGCTGTCATTGCTCATATCGGCTTTGCCGATGATATATCCTTTGGAATTATCTCCAAATGTGACAGATACTCCATTTGAGTAGGTAATGTTAGTCTGTATATCTTTGTTTCTTGTCATATGTTTTGAGCAACCACTGTCAAGTACAATTTTCCTCTTTTCTTTGTTGGCACCAGCAAAATATATAGGAATGACGCTGGTATCCACTTTTTATTAGGGTCCTAAGAGTTAGATCTTAGGAAGGCAAACCCAAGAGGGTTCAGAATTCCCTTTATAAGTAAAATCTTATTTTTATGAACTCAATTTATAAAAGGTTTAATATGCTTATTTCTGATTAAACTATTATTAGTTTTTGGTACCCAAATCTTTATAGTATTTGTGTTGCTAGTTTCTTTCTTTTGAGTGAAAATATTTGGTTTTGATTTTGGTTTTACAAAATTCTTATGTAAATTGAAATTTTTATATAATGAGTTATTCCTCTTTGAACTAGTTTTTGAAGAATTTGTGTATCCTAACCCCTTTATTAGAAGTAGTATGAGAATTCATGATAATTTTTGAAAGATTTTCTCTTCCTTTATTAAAATTAGATATATTTTTAGTGATATTCTCTAACTCGGTTTTGGGACTGGTATTTTTCAACTCAAGGATTTTGTCATTTGATTTTAAATCGATTTTATGAAACTAATGTCATATTCTTTTCTTTTTTGCACTTCTATTTCATTTAATAGCGTGGTGAGTTGAGAAGAAATGTTAGAACAAGGTTCTTGTGTTTTAACAAGTTCTTCTTCCAAAATTATCTTTTCATCTCTTAGCATATCAACTTCTATTTCATTTCTTTTAATTTTTCTAGAGCATTTCTATACTTTCTTTTAACTTCTTTTGGTTTATCCAATAGCTCTAAGTTTATTTCTATTAAATCATCAAAAGTAAGATCACTTACATCGTTAGTTGAAGCCATAAAGCAGACATTGGCTTGTTCAGAATCACTGTCAATGTCACTGTCTGTTAATGAAGATGATTCTGAATCATCCCATGTAACAGAGAAAGTTTGCTTTCTCTTATACTTGTCCTTTTTATTCTTGTATCTATCTTTCTTTCGATCAGGACAGTCCTTCTTTATGTGACCCTTCTTGACATTCATAACATTCGATATTTGAGACTGGTGGTTTATTGGTACTATCTCTCCTGTTATTTACGAATTTCTTATTCTCTATAAAATTTCAAAAACTTTATGAAATTCTTTTCTATATATGCCATGTCATCTTCATCTGAGTCCGAGTCATCTTGTTCAGCCTAAAAAATTATATTCTTTCTATTTTGGTCTTGATCTCATTTTGCCTCCAAATTAACCTCATACAACATGAGATTTCCTATTAACTCTTCAAGTTTGATGATAGAAATGTCGTTAGCTTCTTCAATAGCTAAGCCTTTTTCATTCCCATTCATCCGTTAAAGAGTTTAGAATTTTCGAGACAATATCAAAATCTGAATATTTTTCTCCTAGTGCTAATAGTGAATGATATATGTCTTGGAATCTAGAATACATGTCATTTATAGTTTCATATGGTCTCATTCTGTAATTTGGAACTGATTTTAAGCATAGAAATTTTGCTTTATTTCACTTTGTTGGTTTCTTCATTTGTAACCTTAAGACTTTGCCAGATTTCATAAGCAGTTTTATGCATACTAACTCTATTAAATTCATTTTATCTAAGGCACAAAATAACATATTCATGGCTATTGCAGTTGAAGTAGCATCTAACTTTGGTGTGTTCTGACCATTTTGCACATGGTGTGGTAGGTATAGTGTACTCATTCTGAGTTATATTCCAAGTTTCATATCCATTTGCATGCATATAAATATTCATCTGAGTTGATCAATAGTTGTAATTTAAACATTTAAATATTGGTGGTCTGTAGTGGATTGACCTTCAATAATACTTGTGTTAATCTTATTTTCCATATTAACTAAGTATCAGATAACCATGTTATGGTTATATGATGACCTGGATCTAATACCAAATGAAAGCTACAAGGGATCATAATATGGAATATTATCTAAGTTATCTACTAGTGCGAATATAAATATAACAGTAAATAATAAAGTAAATGACACCAGAGATTTTTATACTGGTTCGAACTTTCCGTTCTACGTCTATTCCCCGACTCCTTTTGGAATTTAACTATCAACCCTCTCTTAACCCAAAGGAATGGGTATTACACTATCTGAGCAACCGAATAGGACTTCCACTGCCTAAGCACCAGAATAGGACTTCAATCGACTGAGTAACCGAATATGACTTCAATAATACAGAGAATTTTCTTGACTAATTGTGCTCTTTTAATAGCATGGATAAATCTTTAGAGTACACCCTTCCTTTAATCTTCTCCTTTGTGGTATACAGTGTAGTTTGTGAAGATAGGAAGTTAGTTTAATCACAAACAAATTTGTACTTGAATGTTCAAGTGATTAAAACAGAAATTGAATGCAAATGGCAGAGTGTTTAGACAATAAGTATAAGAGAATAGAATCAAAAATTAGGTGATTAAAACTAATGAATTAAAGGCTATATATAGTGTTTAAGTGTTGCAACTTATCATGAAAAGTTACGATCAAAAGATACAAAAACAACTCTTGAATTAAGGGTTGTTTCTATTTGATGAATGGAAGTGACCATTCAAAAAATAGCCGTTATGCAATTTCAGTCGACTAAATAAAAGAATTCAGTCTACTGAAATTAGTTGATCAAAACTAAGGAATCAAAGGCTTTTATAGTGTTTAAGTGTTGCAACTTATCATGAAAAGTTATGATCAAAAGATACAGAAACAACTCTTGAATCAAAGATTGTTTCTGTTTGATGAATGGTAGTGACCATTCAAAAAATAGTCGTTATGCAATTTCAGTCGACTGAATAAAAGAATTCAGTCTAATAAAATTTAAAATTTTCAAATTAGAAAGTGATAAATTAAAACTCCATTGAATAGGGCAGTTCAGTCGACTGAACATTCATATGCATTGTGCATGTGCACATATATTCAATCGACTGACCTCCTGTTTCAGTCGGCCGAATTCCATATTTTTTACCATATTGAGATTCTTTTATGAAAATTTTTATGCATGAATCTTGTAGTAAAATCCTTGGGATATGTAACATGATTTGAAAGTAAGTGTGTGCGCATATACCACCTTGGAGAGATTTTAACAACAATCAACTACTAGACTAGACTATAAAGAAACCATAGACAATTATTGAAACTTCTCTCTGAATTCTTGGTCTGCGATCTATAATCAAGTAGAATGGCATCTTCTCTTACAAATATGATTAGTTCACATAATAATTACTTATATAGTTGTCATGATCAAATCATCAAAATACAAGGTTCTAACATCGATCATGTTGGTGGATGGGTTAGGGTTCGATGTGTATGGATTTGTAATTTTACAGTTAGATGGACGTGAGATGGTTGATTTGTTTAGTGATGAAGGGATCGGCTATCGGTTGAGGAAGACAAGGCATATGGATTAAGCGAGGGATCGGTTGGAGGATGTATGTGAAGGAGAGGGATCGGTCTTGCGTATTCCCTGAGAGATCGGAGTGAATGTTTGAGGGAAGTGCGAAAATGTCTAAGTATAGTGATCGATGTAGATGCATGTCATAAGGATCGGGAATGAAAGTTTGAGGATGGATCGATGTGAATTTGAGAGAGATGGGATCAGTTATATTAATGGACAAGGGATCGATTGTGGACCAATGTGTACAGAACAATTCATAGATGGGATATAAGGATCGGTGATGGAGTGTTGGACTAAGGTGTTTGGTCATATTGGTTATGGCATATGGATCGGTTGTTTGCTTTAGGAGAGGGATCGAGTATAGGGACTTAGCCGATTTCAAACCCTTAAACCGAGCTGGAAACCATAAACAAACCACTCCATGTAAACTTGTACGAACAATTAAAACTAATCCCTTCTTAACGAACTTAAACATATGACTATAACGAACAACAGGACCTGCATATTTAATATCGAACTTGAAACTGAATGGCCAAAGTGCTGGGATTTAGAATATGAAGTAAAACCTATCGTATGGACTTCAATAATGAACTTTACACTTTAATATGTCAGTGGACGATCCCAAAGCTTACACAACCGATCAATCTAAATGTCAGTTGATACGGTCAACATAGACGATCACTTTAGTCAGAATCCAAAGTCTCATCATTTACTTTTGCTTTTAATTTGGAACTATTTATTTCAACACTACACAAAATTGCACCACACTATATGCACTAGTTTACATTTAGCATGGACGGACAAATTAATTTTTCTAATCTTGATTATCTACCGAGTTTAGTTGATATGGGCTCCAGACATTTAGGGCATTTAACCGTAATGTCTTCTAGACAACCTTCACGGTACAACAATCCAGATTCCAAGTCAAGTTCTACGACTGTATCCAGTAGACTTTGTCTTGAACAACAAACTGAGTAACCGAAGATTTCCGGTCTGTTGGTTAACCTTTTCTCCGATGTTTCCACCCTTCCGGTGGAAGAGATAAATTTTGCCCCTAACACTATAGAGGGTGTTATATTTCTAGATAACTCGATGGATTTCCAGACCTCCAGAATTAGTGAGGCTACTCTCTGTAGGTTGTGCCCTAAATATATGATTCCATTTGGAGACGTTCTATTACCTTTAGTGAATGTTAGGGTTCATTTTCCCCATAAAGGTATACGACATGTAAGAAATTTATGTGTTGGGTCATATGTGTGTCACCTTCTAATTCTTTTATCTGAGAGATGATAAATATCTAGGAATAGCTCCTTCTCAGCTGCATCAGAATAGCTACGCTTTTTTTCATGCCACTTTCTTGTTATTTATGGATGTTGTATTTCGCCTCCATCTCCTGAAGACATCAGATTTATTTACAATTTCAAATGACGGACGGGAAGCCTTTCTTATACTTTCCTCGAGCCTTCACCCCACTGTCAAGTTTTGGTTGGTGCTTAGAGTCAGCTCTCTATCTTTAAACCCGAATGGTTCTATGTTCGTCATCCAACTGGCATTGCGACACGATGGTTGGAAGGACGTAAGTGGTGCCTTCACTTTATTCTCAAATTATTTATCTCGAGTCAAATCCTAATCTAACAAATACTTTGAAAATTTACAGGTGTCCATCCATGTTCAGAAGGCGATAGTTTTTCAAGGGTGCTTTCAGCAATCCATGCTACCCCATTTGAGGATAGGGACATCATATCCTCTGTAACTGATGAGCGACTATCTCTTTTTGGGCTGTTAGAAGAAGGTTGCAGCATCGGGCTTTTAGGAAGCATTACGCCACCAAGGAATGCTGCGAAACAAGAAGGCGGCGCTAATATCCCTATCACGCCCCCAGTCGAGGGGGCTCAGGATGATGTCTAAGAGGGTGAAATTAGAGGTGATGAAGCTAACAAGCCTGGCGATGAAGATGCAAGTCGGGGAAACGCCCCTGTAGTCTAATCATTATAAAGCACGAAATCTCATGTGCTAACAAGAAAAGGCAAAAAGCTAGCGTACAAACTCTATAGGAGAAAAATAGCTAGAAAGCTCGATTTCATCATCATCTCTATTGAAGAAGAGTCTTCCTCTCAGCCTTTAGAAAGTTCGATGGAAGGATTCTCGAGTCTTCAAATCCCTGATGATATCAAGACCTTTGACTTCCTAACATTAGTGCTAAGGGGCTTAATTCTCCCACTGGGATTATGCTGACATTCCTCCCACTAGCAAATAGGAGAACACTGCTATAAGCCAGGTTACTATAACTGGTCCGTCGGGGAAGGGGACACTAGAACATTTACAATCATGTGCACTTCACTGCATGCTTTTTGTCTATCGTTTATTTGATGGTTACTTACATGCTCTTGTTTTCTCTGAAGGTGCTATGTCTCATTCCTATGCTTTCGACTGCTTGAGGGGCTTCTAAACACAAAATGGATCCAGTCGTGGTCCAGATTCGAGCAGGCGTCAAGAAAGGGATGACGGCCAGGAAAAAAGTCATCATTCAAGGGAGCCTTCTTCTTCTAAACATGAGTCCAAATCTCAACATCTCATCAAGAAGTTCAGCCCAATCTTCCTGTACATAGCGACGATTGGACCTCTTCCCGTGTTCCCCAAATTGCCCAACCGCTTGAGCATTATTTAGGTTCATCTGGTTCTTGATAGCCTCACAATCGTAGGTCAAGCAAACTCTCAATTGTTACTTCTGATCCAGTTTTGACTATAGCTGCTGAGGTCTCCACGATAGAAAGATTGGTCGAAGTTAAGGTTAATTTTTCAAAAATCTGCTTTAATGGCCTAAAATTTCTTCCTTCCATCTATATAGTTCTAGGATGTGCTAAAGTGAGTCAATTTGCATGTATTAGTGACGTTTTTATGCAGCATGAAGCATTCCAGCATTTAGCCAAGAAAATCTCTGAGATGTCTATTGGAAGGCAATATGAAATCAATCGCCTTAAGTTGGAAGTGATCCATGATAAAGAAATAATTAAGAACCAAGATGAGGAGATCGCAAAGTTAACAATGAAGCTAGCCGCGAAAGGGAAGAGTGCGAAAGAAACATTTGCAATGGTTAGTCATTTGGAGATGGCTCACAAAAAGGAGTTGGATGCTACCTTTAATCGCAGTAGTATGCTTGCTCTAGAGAAGGACAAGCTGCAAAAAGATAAAAATACTCTAGCCCGCCATGTTGAGGAACTTGAAGAACGTAAGAAAGAGAAGGGAGAAGAACTTAAGGCTCAAGAGGAGTCTAAAAAGTATTGTGAAGAGACCATCAAGGCTTGGGGGTTAAAAATTAAGCTTGACAAGCAACTCGCTCAATCAAAGTCCTCAAGGAAGAGGCAAGGGAAGCTGGCTATAATGAAGTTAGAGAACTAATTGAGGCCTAGTTGGAGGATGCTAAAGAGGCTGTCTGGAACGAGATTAAGGACATGTTCGTTCCTCTGATTGTTAAATACAATGCTAAGGTCCTAATCCATAATGACCTGAGTTTTCTCGGAGAGGGCTGCCTCAAATCGCTTACCGAGGCTTAGGAATATATCGTTGAAATGAAGAAGAAAGCCTTTGGTGAAGCTGATTTGGATGAGGAGAAACTGGTATGGGAGATCATCCGTGGAAATTAACCTTTAGATCTCGCTGCTGCAAGGCTTTGATATTTTGGCACCCTTTGGCAAAGGGGAGAACATCGTTGAAACTTCAGAGTCTGATCCCAAGGGTCCTCCTTTACTTCAAACAGCCCAACAGCAATTCCACTTGGCCCAAAATAGGATTTGAGCTATGATCCGAACAGTCCCCGTTATTAATCAAAGGTGCTGACTCCTATTCAATAAGGGATCACTCTGGCAATAGCTGAAAGTCAGCCGGACACAGGTATCCCACTCTACTCTCCATTATTCGAGAGATTTCGTTCCTCATGCCTAATTGTTATGGGCTTATTTACTTGTACTCGCAAATCTGTAGGTCTTTCAGCTCCCAGTCAAACTCCAGGAAGCAGTGCCACTGTGGAGCAACAATCGACATTTGTTGAAATTCCAATGGCTACCAATATTCCAAGGTCTGATGCTCAAATTATTGGAGCTCTTAATTACGATAAGGTCGACGATCAGCCGCTGTCAAATGAATTTGATGATGTTATGATCATGGGTGCCTTCAAAAACACTGATGAGCTCAGCACTAAGGAGCGCATTGAGTGAGAGGGTGAACCCGTTGATTTGGACGTCGATGTTAAGAATCTCGTCCCACTACAAGTCATTCCATTCGGTGGATCAGTTGCTGGAGAACTCCCTACAACCTCTGAAAGCTCTCCTACCAAGGGTGGTAAAAGTTCGAAGAGAAGGGATGGTAGAGGCATGGGTAGATCCACTCTCAAGAAATCTATAAGAAAGAAGGGGCAAAAGAATTAGCCATCACTTCGGCTTAGTTTTGTGTATAGCTTGTGCGGTAGTATTTCCTTTTATTGGCCGCATATGTACGGGTATGGAGCCCGCTTTTGAATAAACCTGCACTATTTCCAAGTTTAATGTGTAAATAAAAATTCTTTATTTCCTATTGAACTCTTATATGAACTTGTTTCAGTAGTAGAGCTATTACCATCCCACTCAATCTACTTGTAATTCATTGCTCATTAATTCTGAAAATCATCCACTAATTTTTATTCAAAGCCTCCATATGGTCGTGGCCTCAATTTATACCAAAGACTGGGCCAAAGCCTAGTGTTATGCCATCACATTTAACGATTTAAGCGATTATACTCCTGCCCCCGGTATCAGGTTAGCGGAGTTAGATAGTGGACATTGGACTCCATCCTTAGTGAGTTTATAATCCTGTTGTCGGTTTCAGGCCGGAGTTTATGGAATAGTGAGTGGTCAAACCACACTCATCTATTTGTTTGTACTCATATCTGCACTCTATGGATAAGAGTTAGTTAGCAGGTGATCGAGTCACACCCAACTTGTGTCCGTACTCCAGCCCACACACTGGGGACCTAGAGTTATTTCAAAAAATAGTCGAACTGTGCTTTCCTTAATTGATTAGTGTGCCCCAAGTCTGGGGTTTGACTTAGCGAGTGATCGGTCATGTCACGATCACTTTTTTATGTCTGTCACATCGCTCGGTGGGATTAATTTTGTTATCGAATGATCAAGTCGCATCCTGTTCCCATTAGGTACACCACCCATCGTGTTATGAACGAGAATCATCGAATGAACGGTCGGACCATGTTCATTTTTCTTAATTCAATCGTGAATTTATGTAATCAGCTAGCTCCAAACTCTAGGAACCTGCTCGGACATGTCAATATTAGTTTGTCGGGTACCGTAAATAATATGCAATGTAACAGCAATCACAGATATGAAGGAAATTTCAAACTTTATTTTCCAAATGGAAAGAAATGACATAATTTGTCTTATTACATATCTGGAAAATCAAATGCTAAAGAAAACTCAAAAATCAAATACAACTGAATGAAAAAGTATAAACTAAGTGAAATAGCATCGTAAATGCTCACTATTCCACGCCCTTGGGAGAGTGACTTCGATCGCTAGCTTGAAAGTTCCCTCTCCAAGCCTTTTTTCAATGACATAAGTTCCTTCCCAAGTAGGATTCATGTGTGATGGGGAAGGAAAAATCCATTTCAAGATGAGATCGTCGACTTCAAAGGTTCTAGGTTGGACTTTAGTGTTGTAGTATCGAGCGACTTGGTATCGATGTGCAGCTGCCCTCAAATCAGCTTCTTCACGCTTCTCATCGATAAAGTCTAGAGATTGTAAAAGGAGATCTCTATTCATTCTAGGACCATAGTAGGTTACTCGATGAGAAGGGTTTGTGTTCAACAGGAATAATGATTTTGGAGCAGTAGACAAGGGTGAATGGAGTATGGCCAGTCGTGGACTTATGGGTGGTTCTATAAGCCCATAATGCTATTGGGAGTTCATCCACCCACTGGCCTCTAGCCTAAACGCTTCTTTAGAATGGACTTCATGATTTTGTTCATAGCTTCAACTTGTTCATTTGCTTGAGGTTGAGCAACTGCTGCAAGTCTCTTCTCAATATGATGCCGACAACCGAATTCTTTGAATTCAATGCTGTTAAATTGTGTCCCATTATTAGTTACAATGGTTCATGAAAGGCCAAAATGTTAGACGATGTTCTGAACAATGAAGTTGATTACTTTTTTATTCGTGGTCATGGCTAATGGTTCCGCTTCGGCCCATTTGGTGAAGTAATCAACTGCTATGATGGCGTACTTCGCACAACCTTTTGAGATCGATAAGGAACCGATAATATCTATGCCCCATAAGGCAAACGGCCATGGCTTGACCATTTGTGTGATATCTATCGACAGAGCACTCGGAACCTTAGTAGACATTTGGCACCTGTCGCATTACTTAGCGTTATTAGTAGCTTCTTCGTTGACAGTTAGCCAATAATACCCATAGGGGAATATTTTCTTTGCTGGAGTTTTCCCTCCAATGTGATCACCACATTTCTCTTTGTGAGCTTCCTTTAGGATTCGTTTTATTTCATCACGAGCGATACATCATAGTATGGGAATGGAAAAACCCTTTCTATACATGACTCCTTCCTTAATGATATGTTCAAAAACTTTGCGAAGAATTTGTCGTCTTTCATTCCTCCATTCGGGAAGGACTCCCTATAGAATATAATCTTTAACTGGAGTCATCCATGACTCCTTCTCAGGCTCTATCTCTAGTACCAAGTTGATTTTCATCTGGTTTATGCTTGGAATGTCTAGTATTTTGACTAAAACCAAGTTATTAGTTGTGCATCCTCGATGCTAGCAAACTTTGCTAATCAATCGGCCTTTTTGTTCTGATCCGGGGAAATGTGCGCCATGTCATAATGCTCAAAGTCTGTCAATAGATCTTGGACTTGGATAAGATACGAAGCGAGTCGCTATCCTTTAGCTTGGTAATCTCCCTGGACTTGGTTTCTACCAACTGGGAATCGTAGAAGATTTTGAGAGATTTCATCCTCAGTTCTCTGGAAAGTTTGAATCCAGCAATCAGAGCTTCATACTCATCTTCATTGTTCATTGCAAGGAAGTCAAGCTTCAAAGCAAAGAAAATTGATCGATCCTCTGGAGTTACTAGCACAATTTCGAGTCCAGAGCAATGATTGTTGGATGCTCTATCCGTATATATTTTCCATCATGGTAGGGGTTCCACTGCACTCTCTGTAAGGACCCGATTCTTCGACTTTCGAAAATTGACATCAATACGTCCACTGTATCAACTGCCGAGCAATCGAATGCCGGAAAACCGAACACTTAGGGTTTAAGAAAAAGAAAGAGGTAGAAGAAGAAAGAAAACGATAGAACAGAACAATATCAGAATCTCACAATTCGCAGCGGAACAACATATAATAGATAAATGAATAATCATTTAAAACAAAGAACTATATCAGTTATTACATTACATCACATTACATTACATTATCAGAGTGTACAACAAACAAACAGCGGAAAAGAAATACTATATACTTAGTAATATGCTACGCCATCCAGCTCGCCTCCAGATTTCTGTAGCAACTCCCGAATTCCAGAAATTCCTAATAACCTTAACTCTGGACTGCCCGTGTGGAAATTGGT
This sequence comes from Allium cepa, assembly GCA_030765085.1. NCBI lineage: Eukaryota > Viridiplantae > Streptophyta > Magnoliopsida > Asparagales > Amaryllidaceae > Allium > Allium cepa. The sequence continues at coordinate 177,563,565 of CM060939.1, read as the reverse complement.
GGGCACCCAGGTTTAGGAAGGGAAACAATAAACTCCGAGTCAGTCATGTGACTGGTGTGAGAACTTAAAATAGTTATTTATCTTTAAAACAAAGAACAGGATAATCTTAAAATAGATTCGCAATGCTTTTTAGAAAATGAGACTACCATAAGGCCTCCCGCACACACACACAATGCAAACGCATAATCGGAGGAGATTTCTCCTTATGATAGTCAAAGATGCTTGATACGCATTAAAAAGAACATTTGATATTATTACTAGTGCATAGTGTAGGAAAAATCATTTCGAAAGTAAAGATATAAATCCTAGCCCACATACGACCATTATCGTATGCCTACTATAGCTACCATGTTCAATAGCAAGTTACCGCCACATTCCATGGCAGGTTATACAACTAAAACCGTACAGGGTTCGTATTGTTTCTTTGGATTTCCAACAAATGGTCGGGCCAAGGAACTTCCCATTGCCACATGGAAACGCCTTTGGAATGACATCCCGAGAACCTAAACGGATCTTTGCCAACACAAGGCCGGGTTACCCTTAACTGGGTAACTACTGACACGATTATGCCATTCCCCGATCGTAACCGATCTATATCCGAGAATCCTCGATTTCCAACAACCACAAAGCAATAAATTTGCAGCAACAACATAGGTTAAGTATCTGGGGTCCATACCATGATACCACCTCTATCCAGAAGGAATGACATACACTAAAGGGGCGCTACCCCCTAATAACCTTGCTGCATCCTTCCTGTGTTGACCATTTCCGGGGTGTGAGGTCCGACGAAGTCTCATCCACAAAGCCACGCTTTATACAAAAACTGTGCTTTGATCATCAAATGCTCAAAAGCACTTCGTATGCCACATTACCAATTTGGGAATGTATCACTAGTAACCATCAACTACATAACCTCTAAGGGTGTTAAGCTAAGATAATAAATTCTCCGCCACCGACGGGAATATATTTGATAGAAGCCAGCTTTACATCTCAAACTGTAACGTCAGACACACATCCATACAAGTCCGTTCCGGGATCGAACGGAACCGAAGGCACTTACAAAGAAGTCCTTGCAATCCGGATATTCACTAATCACGACCGGACTTCCCATCACAAAGGGTAATAAATTTCTATATCAGGGATCAGCCGATGCAGAAATATTTGACGGTAAGCCTTCCGTTTTCACAAATATCTGGTCTTCAACACCGGTCATCAATGCTATCTATTACGACATATCACATATTCGGAATGGGTTATACGACCCCAAGGTCCTTTCCCAGCTAACCCGAATAGTGAGCGCTTATTTTTAAAAATAAGTGTAGCATTCAAATTCAAACAATTACAACAAATACCTATTTAAAGGTAAATATTGATAGTCGGTTATTTAACTATCAATAGAGATGCGCAACATCACCAGATTCCAAATAATTTTCCAAATTGTTTATTTTCCAAAAATATCTTTACAAGATATATATAAATAATTTCCATACTTCAAAAATAAATCGGTATTTATTTTTAAACCAATTTTTCCCAATTTCATTTATAAATTCCATATTGAATTACATTTCCAAAATATCTGTGAACATACGAATTTTCAAATCGATTTCAAATATTCACTTTCAATTTATCTTTAAAAAGATAATTCTCAAAACGTTCATTTCATATTGGAAACCATTTCCCTACTTATTTAATAATAAGTATTTCACAAATCTATTTATTTTCAACATTTGGAAAATATTCGATATACTTAAATTAATATTAAGTATATATTTCATTTCTTAAGGAAAACATCCTATTAAACCCATTATTTGGGTCAAAACGAATGTTACGTAAAACATCGTTACGACAACCCAAAATCACTAGTATAGGGATTCGAAATTAAAATAGATATATAAATCCCAATACTATATAAAACATTTCCTTTCGGAAATCATCTACTATAACAACAGTGTTATAGTCTACCATCTCCTTCTATTTCTCGAAAACGTCTATTTCAACAATGAATGTTGAAATCTATGGTTTTGATAGTTAATACATTTTAAAATATCTTTTAAAACAATTAACTTCATTTTAAAATTTCACTTCTCCAAATCATACCCGTTTTATTCAATAATATATTCACTATCCAAAATTGTGAATATACCTTATTTACCCAATTCAGTATTTCTACACTTTTATCAAAAGATTATCCACTGTCCAAAATCGTGGATATACATCGTTTACCAAATTCAACACTTCCACGTATTTAATTAAAGGATTTTTCCACAGTACAAAATCGTGGATATACTTCCTTTAATAATTTCTATGTTTACTTATCAAATTTATTTGATTATGGATTTATAAAACAACGTTTATAAATTCCATTTCTATTTCATAACTACTTCGATGTATAATCTCCTTTAATAACCAATTCTATTTATATTTCGTTTGCATGTCGAATCCAACTTATAAGTAAATTACTTATAATCCATTTATTCACAAATCCATTCTTTTATATCATCATTTATTTATAAATCTAAATTTCTTATTTACTTATAAAACTAGGTACAACTTTATTTTAATACTTATAAAAGCTCGTTTTATAATTCCAATATCTTCAACTTATAAAATATTAATTTTATAAATCTTTTATATGAACCGTTTATAATAATTCAAAAATCCCAATTTAAACCATTTTATAAATTTATCAGCTATTTATTTCAAAAATCATGCTTTGGTTATATTTCACAAAAATCCTAATTTTTATAACATAAAAATTTATAACGTTTTAATTATTTAAAATGAATCAATTCGAAAATTTAACAAAAGTATAATCTCAAAAATCACTTTAAAAATCCCTTAAAAATCAAAATCGTTCTATTAAACTTCAAAAATGGATCCGATGATGCAACACACCAAATAATCAATCACAGCGTCTAAACATCATATATCATCATATGATAATCAACAAATATCACACTATATGTAAATAAATAAATACGGCTGAGGAATCCAGTTGGATCCCTCCAACCTGTTTCCCTGCATCCACAGATGTTAGCACAATACCAATCCCGTTTCAAGACGGGATATCGCGGTATATGGGATTTATAAATTATTATCCGCTTAATAGGCAGCGCAATAGGGTCTCATCCGCTATATAATGCGGGAAATCAACAACTCCAATATATACATATTCCAATATATATATTGCTATATATAGATATATCCTACTATATCTAATATCACAACTAAACAGCAATCAATAACTGCAATCCAAATTTTCAATTTGAGTGAGAAGATCTCACCTTGATTTTATTTTGCAATCCATTTCCATCTTGACTCGATTTTCTTGATTTATACCTTGTATAAATATTATGCAAATAAATTAACATTCGAACCAATCAAATAATCAATTTTTCGTTTTAATAGTTTTAATTAACCAATTTCTCCTTTTATAAATATATTTAACCAACTATTAAATTTCCTTTCTTTTAATAAATTTAGTTAACCAAAAATTAAATTTTAAACTAATAATCTTGGTTTAAACTAATTTCTTTTCAAACTCCCAATTCTTTAAAGAATTACTTTACTTAAGATTTTCCATTCCGATTCGTTTCCTTTAAGATTTTGACCTTGTAACCAATAATGATATGATTTATTAATATTCAAAATAAGATCGGACCGTTAAGTACCATTTAATAAATTAAATGGACTAGTGATTTAAATTTGAACTAATTTTCCTTTGAATAATTTCTTAGTAACTAAAATAAATAGATAGGTTAATTAACCAAATTAATTACCTAATATATTAATTTAAAATAACTAGTATACTTAAAATGTATACGTCGATTTTTACCGTTAACTTCTAAATTCCTATATTTTAAAATAACAAGTATATTTAAAATATACATATTCTTATATATCTATTTACTGTAAAAAAATCAAATGCTGTGCTATATCCCTTTTTTTTCAGAATAATTATTTCCTTTACTGTAAAGCTTATATTTTTTTCTTGAACCTCACGTATATATATAATTATTAAATTCTAAAAAAAATTCTCCTGACCTATTTATATACATTAACATATATTAAAACAAAATTTTACTTACGGTGATAATCCAATAACTATTCGGCCAAGCTACTGTCTTCACGCCCTAGCCTCGCGAGCGAATTCCCAATTTCCAACGCGAAACCCTAGGCGTTGCCGTGAACCCCCTGCATGCCGAAGAACTCCATGAGTACGCCACCAACGAACGCCTCAATCGCGACCCCAACTGTCGACGCCTCCACCATGATGAGCAGCAACGTTGCTTCCCACCCTTGCCGATGCGTGAAATCAACCCAGTGCCTTGCGACTTTGCCCATGTCAGAGCACTTCGCGACACGCAACACTCGAGATGCCCTCAAGCTACGATCGAGATGCGATCGCCACGCCGCCGCTCCTCCCTATCGTGTCCACACAAGCTCCGACCATTGATTTATTTTTACTTTATCTTTTCTCTGATTTTGATTTCTGGCTTCAGCCATTGATTTTAGCTGAGGGAGAACGATAGAAAAGTGAATTCAATTTGGGAAGGAAGAATGGTTCACGCGGCCATTTTTTTTTTTTTCGTTTGTGATGCTTGCTTCTGTAAATAGGAGTGTCGGCCATAGATTTGAACGAGATATTTAAAATTGAATGAAGCATGGTTTACACGATTTGCTGTCGTGATTTTAGGCGTGTTTTTAGGGCGTGATTTAAGGAAGCTATAGTGTTTTGATTTTGCCCCAAATTCAAATTTAAAAATTAAATTGAATTCGATTTAATTTCAACGCGTTTACTTACCGTGTGCTCACATATCAACTTCGAAAAATATGAAATTTGAAACCCGATAATAATACACTATTACGGACCCAATGGAACTGGTTTCATCGAATTCCGAGATTGTGCCTCGGAAGGCTATTTTTAAATATCGATTCAAACGATTTAATTTCAAAACTGAACAATTCAATTTAAATTTCAATTCTGAAGCTTCTATTATCTTCGGTATTATCAATATGAATTTTACAAGCCTTTGAAATATTTTTAAATCGGCTCAAAACTGAAGATTCAAATTTTTGTTCAACTTTCAATAGATTAAATTTTATAATTTAATCGCCAAATTCATTCTGATAATTTGAAATTTAAATCAAACCATCATTCAAATATTTAAAATTAATTAAATATTTTATTTTCAAATGTTCAAAAATTCTGGGTCGTTACACTCTAGGAGATCATCCTGTGCAGTGAATTCTACTATAAAGTCCGCCAGTGCTTATCCCTGTATTGCTCTCTGAGGGAGATAAGTGATGTCGAATTATCTCAGTTCAATGTTCCACTTTAGTAACCTTCAAGACACCTCAGGCTGCTATAAGACCTATCATAATGGTTGGTCGTTGTAAACAATAATGGGATGAGGCTGAAAAGAGGGGCTGAGCTTTTGTGAAGCAACCAACAAGCAATACGCCAATTTCTCTATCTTTGGATAATTCCTTTTAGCTTCTGTTAATCGCTTTCTAACATAATAGACCGGTCTTTAATTCCAATTCTTCTCCCAAAGCAGTACGACACTTATAGCAAGTACCGACATGGAAAAGTAGATATACAAGTTTTCTTGATTCATCGGCTTTAACAAGATGGAAGGCCTCTCTAAGTGGTTCGCCAAAGCTTGGAATGCGTCTTCATAATCCTGTGTCCATTCATAGTTCCTTTTCCCTTTCCTAATCAAATCGAAGGAGGGAATGCACTGGAAATAAATCGACTTAGGGCAACAAACTTCTTGTTTAGGCTCTGTACTTGTTTGATGGTCTTTGCCGCCTGAATGTTACGAATAACTTGAATCTTTTTGGGATTGGCTTAGATTCCATGAGCATTGATGATGAAAACCAAAAACTTTCCTGATGCAACACCAAAAGAATATTTCAGAGAATTAATCTTCATTTTGCAAAATCCAAGGATGTCGAGCATTAACGTTACTTCAAGTGGAATCCCCCTCACTTGCCTTGATGCTAATTCTATAATGTGGTCGCTTGATCATTGTAACTTCACGAGCATATCATCCACATATACCTCCATCGTCTTTCCAATCTGATCTTTAAACATTTGGTAAACTAGGCATTGATAGATTGCTCTAGCATTCTTCAATCAGAGTGGCATTACCACATAGCAGTACAGTCTAACATTGGTAATAAAACTGATGTGCTCCTGGTCGGGAATGTGCATCGGGATTTGATTATATCTGGAGTACGCATCCATGAAAGATAGCAAACTCGTATCCTACGGTGTAGTCCACCAGTTGTTCGATACTCGAAAGGGGAAAGCTATCTTTTGGACATGCCTTGTTTAAGTCTGAGTAGTCAACGCATGTCCACCACTTTCCATTCGTCATTCTCGGGATTAGATACCTATTTAGGGTATAGTATATCGCGAATAAATCCATTGCTTTTAAGCCTATCCACCTCCTCTTTAAGGGTAGCAGATCTCCCTGAATCAATGCCATGCCTTTTTCTGTTTCACTGGGACATGCCTTGAGTCAATATTTAGTGTGTGGCTCGCAATGGCAGGCGAGATCCCACACATATCAGTATGAGTCGAAGCAAACACTCAAGACTCGCTCGAAGAAAACTAGCAAGTTCTTTCATCATCAGGGGGCTGAGCTGTGATCCAATCTTTAGGACACGTGACGGGCCATCGTGGCTAACTGTGATGTCAATCATCAGCTCAGTCGATGCAGCCTTGGTCTCTTAGGCCCCTCCTAGTCATCCCTTAGATCTATGTCTTTATAGAACTAACTTTGACGCCCGAGCCAAGGCGCAGGCACTGAATGTCAATCTTCAGTGGCTTGGATATGGAGAGAGTAGTCCACACCCTTACCTTTCTCCTTCTGTTGAGCGTCTTTCAATTCAGCCATATACAGGCACATCTGGTCGCCTGATCACCATGCACAACTCCAACACTATTATCAGTTAGGAACTTTAGTGTCAAATGCCATGGGATAAGAGCTATCCGAAATTCAGCTGGGGTTGGTCAGCCTATAAAAGCATTTTACGAAGAGTCAACATTCAAGATAATAAATGGAAACATCCCTACTCTCATGTAGTCACCTTCTCCCAACTCCATGGGTAATTCGGTATAACCGACAACTTCGATCATAGCACCATTAAAGCCACGAATACAGGCTTTAGACGGTTTCAAGTCCTTGGCTTCCATCCTCATTTGATCGTAAGCCTTTTCAAAAATTATATTCATGCAACTACTATAGTCAACCAAGATCCTCCTCACTAAAGCAGGGCTGATCATAGCCGAAATGACCATTGGGTCGATCGTCCGTGCCTCCACCTTATCTGTGTCTCTATTTCTAAATACAATGACATCTGTATGTTGCTGTTTGGTTGGGGCCTCATCTTATGTACTTGAACAACACTCAAAATGCATATGCTTGATCGTGCTAGCATAGCGCTCCATCTCATGCCAGGTTTTATCAACTGGATGAGGTCCTCTGACTATTGTGTTGATCACTAATCTTCCACCAGGCCGTGTAGTCTCCTTAGCCCTGTGCGGCTCCTGTCCTCGGTTGGGGTCGGATGTCCCCCAGCTGCTGTCCTACGGGGCATAAACAAACTACTGTGGTTTTCTTTCTCTAATCAATTTCTCAATAACATCCTAGAGATGCCTACACTCATTCGTGTGACCATAGCATTCGTGGAACTGACAATATCTTCCAGTTTGCTTCTTAGTTAATTCTTTTGCAGGTGATTTTCTATACTGCATGGGACAAGTAGATGTTCTCTAGAGATGTTTTTAGTGTTGTGTAGGTATCATACATTGAAATCCTTGACTTTCCTCTTCTAGGATCCCTCTTTCGCTCATGGTTCCTATCACCACCTTTCTTTTGCTGATTTGATTTGCATTGGACATTTACTTGAACTTTTTCGAAACTTTCCCCATACTGCTTCACTACAATATCGGTCCCATCTCAACTCGATCCCACAACATTCTTCTTTCTAGAGCATCTGGCTTCCTCTTTCCTCAAATATTGAGCTGCTTTTTCATAAAAATGCTCCAATGTTGCATGTGGTTTACCAACTAACCAATCACTAAAGTCAGACTCTGGGTCATCCCTCTTGTTACCACCATCAATATTGAGTGGTCATTTGAATTATTGACTTCTGCTATGGCTGTATGAAATCTCTTCAAATAATATTTCAGCGATTCACCCAGAGTTTGGATTACGCTTGATAGGGACATTACATTTTTGGGTGAGTCGCATGTATACGAAACTGCTCCATAAATTTTGTTGCTATATCATCAAATCTGGAGATTGACCGTAGAGGTAATCTCATAATCCACATCGTTGTTATGCCAGAGAGTAATAGGAAAACATCAACATTTTGTGGCATCATCAGCTCATGCGGAATCCATCAGCCATTCATATCTCATGATGCGTTACCTGGATCATTTTTCCCTCATAGGAAGGCATCAACGACATGATGAACCTCCTTAGATACTCTGCATGTAGGATGCTATCGGTAAACAGGGTATGGCTTTTCAAGATCCTTCAATCATTATTGGTCAAGCCTTGGCTCTTCCTTAATAGCTGTCTAACCATAACTGACAAGTCTGGTGTTTAGATAGTTAGAGCCAAGCGGTAGTCGTGCTCCACCTTACGAGAATGGTCCAGTCAATGTCTATGGCTGTTCCACGCCTTCTTGGCTCAATATCCTCTCACTGTATATTATGTGCATTCACTTCATCGTCATTTCGAGAGGGGGGTAACTATTCTGCATCCACCTAAAATCTAGCATTCGAATTAATCGTAGTAGCTCCAGCTTGTGCACCAACATGAAAAGGTAAGCTTCCTCCTCTTAAGGAGCGGTCTACCCCATCCTTATAGAGGGATCGACCCCGATCGGTCTCGGCAACCCAATTAGGTTTGCTTGTTATTATCAGATGCTGCTGCATGATATCCTTCGGTTCTATGACAATCATATGATGATCAAGAACTCTCTGACGTAGATTATAGGGTTTGGCTCTCTCCTAGCTTTCCCGCTTTGCTGATCTCCAAGTTGATTCATTAAATTGATATTGGCTTGAATATGCTGGTTCAACTATTGACGACTATTCATGAGCTCTCTTGTCAGATTCTAGAAATCATCTCTTGTAATGCAATCAATTGGATTATGGACATTAACTAGATTGGTAACATTAACATCTACTAGTACATTGCTCTGGCCTCATTGCTGGATGCTAGCGTTGTCATTTCCTTCTATGTTTTGAGAAGTAGATCTGGTGTTTCTAACCATAATTGATAGTTTTCCTTAGACTTTTGCAAATCTAAATAGAATGGATAAACTACTTGGAGATAATTCTAGAACTCTTTCGAGGATTTATGCATTCCAGTAGCAGCAAAGGGATCCAAATAGAGTTGAGAATCTTCCCTCTTAGTGAAAGCACCAGAATGTGTGCACCAAAAATTAGCACAAACACCCAATAGAGTTTTGGTAGAGGAATAAATAAAGAATATTAATGTAAACAGAGAAAACAAGAAATAAAATAACAGAAAATCAAAGCACTAACAAGAACACAATAATTTATAGTCGTTCGACGTTGTTGGCCTACGTCCACTTTGAAGAGATAGCTTTATTAATTATTTTGTAAACTAAGTACAATAGGGATCAGATGAAAATCCTTAGTTACAATTGAGTACGAAGCAACAAGTAGCGTAAAAAATCCCAAAAATGACCAATCAAGCTTATATTTATAGAGGAAGATGGCGAAATATCTCCCTGAAAATGTGGTTGAAGGATCTCTGAAACTATATCGGCCTACAAAAGGGAACACATGACCCAAATCCTAAGAAATAAGGATCTGGGCCGATCCCTATTTTGGAGAAGTTTAAGGGTGTGATCCCTACGTGAGCTTTTCCATGTTGTATTTTGACTAATCTCCATGTTTTGTGCCAATTGGATTAGTAGAACTTGAGTTACTGCTCTATCTTTGCTGCAATGTGTGTTGTTACCTGATTCATGCCGATCCTTATGGATGGAAGAATGCCAACCCTCTTGCTTAGTCCTTTTGAGATGTGACCCCTAGGACAGACTCCTTAAGGTCCCCGCATCTTGCTTTCAAAGTTTCATATGTATTGGACTTATGGATCTTGCTATATCGATTTTTTCCATTGAGTTGCACTTGTTTAGCTGAAGTAGACCTATCCCTATGATTGAGAGGGATTTTAGCCGATCCCTTTTCTAGATAGATTATATTCCATACTTTGAATATTCTATATAGTATATCTCTCAATTCCGTTCGATCACGACTTCATATTACCATCTGCACTTGAATTTTTTAAGCTCACAATCATCTCTTTAAGTTTACTGGACTTGATGACAGTTGAGTCTATCTTGTCCAATCAGTTAGGGCATAGCTGGATCAAAATGCTGGATAATAGGGATAGTGACCCATGGTTTCACAATAACCCTTCTCCTAACCTTCGCTTAATAAAATTTATTTTTATCAAAATTCTAAAGTTGGATCTAAGTGTTATTTATTTCTAGCTGCTAATCTAATTTCCTAATTCATTTCCAGATTCAACTGCATTTTATTTCTAGTTAAGTGTCCTCATGAGATCTTCTTATTTATGCTATTTTCCAAAATATTTATATAGTGATCAAAGCACATCTAAACCATCAACATAGTAATCAAGTAGGAATATATCCATTCTAATTAAAAGAAGGGGGAATTAATTTAAAGGACAAAGATTTGTATATTTTTTGCCTCAAGGACACGACATCAATATTTTTACCATAAGGACAAACTTTTTTATAAAATTTATTCATAAGGACAAACATTTTCCAAAATTATTCATAAGGACAACAAAACTGCTACCGAGCTAAAAACTGATATCTAAAAACTGCTATCGATAACTACAAACTAATACCTAAAACTGCTATCAATAACTAAACATTGATACCTATAGAAAGTTGTCCTTCAGGATAAAATATTGAAGGTCTGTCCTTGAGGCTAAAAAGCTGTGAAATTTTGTCCTTGACAATAATTCCTGTTAAAAGAATATGTATAATAAGATATATACATACTATTAGAATTATTGATCTGAGAAGAGATTTAGGGTTAAGGGGGATGTAGATTTATAACTATAGAAATGTACCTGAATGCTCACCTTTACTAATAGAGGATCGCTCATTTTTCACAAATAACTATAGAATTTCACCTTTTTCCACAGTATTGATTTGATTCTTCTCTTTTATTTTTGGCTCTTCTTCGATAATATATATATATATATATATATATATATATATATATATATATGTATGTATGTATATGTAATTTATAGGAATAGTGGAAAAGGGAAAATAGTAGAGTTTGGCTGCTTTGATGAAACAATATGAGAAAAGAAGTGCGGGGTTAGACTGGTAGTTATAGGTGTTCGAATCAATCATATCGCCAGATTAAAATAATTAAATTCAGGCTGTTTGGTCAAGGTTCAAACACTAACTGCTAACATATGACACGGTTGACCACTCCCTTATAGGTAGTCAATCACTAGGATCGCCTAAGGAGAGGTCGATCGGTCGAGTCTGAATTTAATAATATATTTCCTTATTTATTTTTATTTATTCTCATTTTAGAAACTTCAAACGTTGATAACTATTTTGTTTGAGTTTCAATCGTGAAACTCCAAATATGAAAGTTACTCAAAAATCATCACGAATGCAATGGTAAAAATTTCATGGCCAAATCCCGTCTTTTGCTTAAATTTCATTTTTGGAGCCTTACTAATTATTCATTAATTATCATTAATTTTACTAGTGCTACAATCACCTACATACTCTGTATGATAGGTAATTGGATTGAATTGTATTCACATTATAATCTAGAAGTTTGGAAATCAGTCCTTAAATTTGTTAAAGTGGAATGTTGATAAGATTATACAAGTGGAAATTAGCCACAAGGGCCCCTTTAGCAAGTGTAATTAGTTTCTAGGACACACAACTGAAATAATTACTTTTAAGGACAAAATGAAAAACAATTAGTTTCTAAGGCCTAAAAACCTATGAAATTATGCCTTGAAAGTAATTGGACTGCTGACTTTGTCCTTAAAAGTAATTATTCTACTGAATTTGGCCTTGAAATTAATTTTTGTGGATATATGTCCTATAAATTAATTGGACTGCAATGTTTGTCCTTCTAGTGAAATGCTCCATTGTAAAATTTATCCCAGATTTAGGATAAATGGTTGTAATTTGTTAATATTAATTTAGGTTGCCTTAATTTAACTTGGAATGTGAATTTCTGTGCTTTAATATTAGGAGAATTGTGTGTATAATTTAATTGTATCTATTTCAATGTAATTTCCATAAATTATCCAATTCCTGAATTATATAAAAAGTGCATCGTTTGAAATAGTAGGATGTACCGTAATTGAAAGAGTGTATAAAGTACAGATGTTCTTTCCCATAGTTTCACTATTTACTTCAATAAAAGAAAAGAGATGGTTCTTTGTAATTTCAAACAAAGAAAATTTCTCACTTTTGGTTAATTATGGGAAGTTATAACGGTAATCCTTTTTGGAAGGATGGCTCTGATAAATTAAAACATTGAAAGGAATGTTCTAGTTTAGGAATTAATAGTTATAAATAAATAAATATATATATATACACATACATATATATGTGTGTGTGTGTGTATGTATGTATATATGTATGTATGTATGTATGTTTGTATGTATGATAGAGTTAGGGGTATGCCCTAGAGACAAATCTGTAATTAATTTTATATTAATTAACTTTGTAATCATTTCTCATTTGTAATAAAGGTGTTTTTCTGTATATATTCGTTATAATGTGTTATAAACGATCAAATTCTTAATTGAAACATATTTAACAAAAATCCATAAATGTTGTTTTTATGATAGTAATTACAAATAGTTGTAATCATGAGTATTGTACCATAATTTATAAAATGCATCATTTTAAATATTCTTAGTCAAGATGCATCGAGGCTAGATATCAATGTATCCATTGAGAGTAAAATGTGTAACGTGCTTCAAATGTTGGATGGTGTATTACTCATGATTGTTGTGGAAACCTAGGGGTTACATGATGATAGTTATTATATAACTATGGAATGACTCACTTGATAGTTTTCTATTGGTTAATATAACTAAGGTCAAACAAAAAAATATCGATGTGACTGATTTACATAATTATCTCTTATTGAGGATACTGTGGATCTACAATATGAAATCTCCGCTTTGATTATAGTCAAATCATGGCACAACGACCATCAAGTGACTATAGTTAGGTTGAGTGAAAGTATTGGAAATGAAGCAGTACTGAAGAGATGATTTGTCTCCTCGATTATATGGGATTAGTATCACGGTCAACCCAGGTCAATACAAAGTCAAAATATCTAGCTAGAGTAGTTTGGTTAATAATAATTATTATTGAATCAAGGATTTTTTTTTTAGACTATAGAGTTTAATATGGACGATATTGGAATTTTGACCATTACCAAATTCCATAATTCTAAAGTGATATAGTTTTAAGAAAGAGAATTGGTATAAATAAAAGTCACAATTGGGTAACACTTAACAAACTGAAATTGGATTTTACAGAAATAAAGTAAGAGATAAATTTGGAAAAAATATCACACCACCTGCTAAGTGACGTGTGAATGTTAATATTCGAATATTTTGATATTAATCGCTAACCAAATTTACACCGGACTAGTCATATAGCTGCAACCATGAATTCTCCATTGGTTGAACGAATCAATTAATGTATAATTGGTACAAATTAATTAAATTAACTAATTTTATGAAATATTAATTGTAAAATTTAATTATGATTTGATGAATAAACATTATAAATTATAATAGTTATAGATATATCAATCGAAATACGATATTGATAAGCGATTAAATTTGATTTAATTGCATAAAATTTTATTTTGGGTTTAAATGATTGTAATGCCGATCATCGGGGTAGAATTTTCGACTGAAAATAGATGATATATAGGGATCATTTTTGGTTCGACAGGCTTGGTTTTGGATGGCTCAGATAAAAAGAAAATGAGTATGAGATCAGATCCACTTTTCTCTCTCTTCAATCTACTATATAAGCTTCTCTAACCTAATTAGATCTGATCATTTTCCTACCTCCTCCTTCGGTACTTACTGGCCAAAAATTAATATTGGTCGCTCCATCATTTCAAACTCAAAGATTCGATGATGTCAGGTAGTTGAAGATCAACATTTTAGGGACTAACTCTCTGTGGAATCAGAAAGAGTTTCAAAAGGAAGAAATCATCTTTTCAAGGTGTACTCCAAGGAATTAGGATTAAGATATGATTTTTTATATCATAGTTATTAATTCCCATTATAATGATTATTATATATGTATATATTATATATTGTTAATTAGGTGAGGATTTTAATATGCAAGTAATATTGTCACAAAGTCCTTTGGTTATATACATGTGTATATATATGTTTAAAAAATTTACATACATACATATATATAAAGTCGGAATAGCAATGTATCAAAATATATTTTGTTGTATTAAATTAATAGGGTTTTTTAGACTGGAGGAAAAAGTTGAAGAAAAATTTAGTTTTAAGGACAAAAGGTTTGTTTTTTATGCTGAAGGATACTTTCTAGTGTAAATCACAGAATGATAGTTGTAACTATCATTTCTATTTACATTAGAAAATGTCCTTCTCATTAAAAAGCAAACTTGTTGTCCGTGTGCCAAAAAAAATTTGCAACTTCTACCCTGTGCCTATTTTCCTGTAAATTAATATATATATATATATATATATATATATATATATTAATTACATATACATAGCTAATAATTAATTAAAACATCATACCATGGTAAAAGATAATCATATAATTTTATATATAAAACATAAAAGTAATAACAAATACTAATAGTGATTTTTTATTTTATTTTTTAATTATTTAAATCAATTTTTACATAAATAAATTATATTAATCTAAATATGTTATGAAAAATTATTTTATATTTTATAAAACTATATTAACATTAGAGAAGCTCTCGATAGAAAAATTAATAAAATAAAACATTTTCATTTTAAATTAATTATTTAATTTCAGTCGAAAATGAAGAAACTCGTTTTAAAATTAGTTTAACCCAAAAAAGTTGCGGAAAAATTTTCAAACTTCAAAATATCATTAAAGACTTATTGGAAATTTTTAATTAATATTTTATTAATTTCGAATGAATATTTAATTAAAATGTCACTTAAAATTAAAAAAAACTAAATTATTTGTTTTGGGGGAATTTTTATGATTTTTATTATGTTGTTTTCATAATCCAAGACTTTCCAAGGCGTATATCAAATCTAAACTACACTATTCAATTACTAAAATAGAACAACTAAGATTTCCACTCATAGAGTTCTTAGCTTTACCTTCCCTTTGATTTGACATGCCTTCAATTAACACTTTTAGATCTCTTTTTTTTTATATATACAGAAAGAAATTTATATATATGTTAGATTCAAAAAAATAAAGTGTTCTAGGAGAGGAGATTGAGAAAATAAACAATAAACAAAGGTAAATATATAGAATTTCTTACCTGAAACCCAAATGGAGTTTTCTGAATTTATGAAGAGACGAACCGATAGAGCTTCACTTATGGTCCTAAAATATTGTGTGAACAAAATTGAGGGGGCTTGGCTCTTATTTATAGTGGTTGGAGTGCACCAAAACCATTGGATGAAGGTCGGTTAAAAATAATAAAATCCGGTACGTTAAAATAGCCAAAACCCTAGTAGCCATCAACAGGCAGCGGTCGACTACCGCCTTCCCACTGGTTAATCGCTAGCGGTCGACAGGTCATGGGTAAGGGTTCTACTGCTCCCCATATTCTATAAATATTTTGATTTCCATTGATTTATTTTTATTTAATTCCTTAATTATAATTTAATGTTAACTTAATCTTAACGTTTATTTCATCTCCAATTATAATTACCATTGTCTTTTGAATTTCATATTTGGGAATTAAATATTTATTTGAATTTGAATTCTATTTAAATTATTTTAAATTTGAAAACGTCAAATATTCATAACTTCTTCGTTTGAGCTCCGTTTTCAATATATTATATATGAAACCAGGAACATAACGGCAGAACTTTCATGGTCAAACACCAACTTTTGCAAAATTTCTATTTCACCTTATCTTATTTAAATTAATTTATCTAATTATTTATTTATGGTTGATTTTATGGGTGTTACATCTCTTCCTTCAAATCCAAAAGTTCAAAATAAAGAAAAGAGTCTGTGGACGAATTCTAAGAAAAACAATCATCTCCGTAGCAACCAAATCATGTCAAACCGACTAAATTATGTTGATACTGATATGTTTAGTATACTAATACTTCACCGTTTCTTTTATATATTAAGTCCTATCCCTTTAAGTTAATTAGATCATGAACCAAGGTCGTGTCGGTGCCAACCACATCATGTTGGTACTGAGATGTTTCTGCAGTCTATATTTCCTAGCTTTCCCCCATGGTTAAAGTTCCAAATTTCTAAAATTGCTAAGATGTGACCTGAAATCATGATGGTGCCGAACAAATTAAGTCAGTACCGAACAAATCATGTAGTTACTGGCATGTATTTCCTTATCTAAAACTTATCAAATTTTGGTATACTCCTTTTTTCATCATCCTTGAGGTTCCCCAAGTCTCTAAATCCATTCTTTCATCGGTTTTTGATCCATTCTGTCAGGTTAAATGGTATACTCCTTTTTTCATCATCCTTGAGGTTCCCCAAGTCTCTAAATCCATTCTTTCATCGGTTTTTGATCCATTCTGTAGGTTTAAGTCTATTCTAAGACTGTGGTAAATTTGTTGGAGATAATATATATATATATATATATAGAAACATATATGTGTTTGTTGTGTTAACTCAAATTCATAAGATGTTTTTATATAAAACTGCAATGTTTAACTTCAAATCCTATCTTAATTGAAGAAAATCCATCGTTGCGATTTTAGATTTCAAACCATATAAAATTATTGAATACAATTTCAGTATATATATTCACATACAATGATGCATCCTTTATTATGTATGTATTTTTAATTCAAAACCATGGACAGCAAAAGCATATGTAAAGTGGAAATGGGTCGATTGCGGTGTTAATCCCAACACCTACATACGGGTCACATTAACTATGTGCACTTTTTATCTATAACATATGCACTTCACACAAGCAAATGTATTTAATACACATGTAAACCAAAGTTAAAAAGGATTATTTCCTTTAACAAATTAAATAAAATAAAATTGTTATTTACAATATTTTAGACCGGCTAAAAATCCACTTTAGACTTTATTGGATCAATAGATCCGACATAGGAATTGTCTTCAAGTCTACCTATTCTGATTGGCTCGGTTCCATCAATGGTATCAAAGCCCAATGGTCTATACAATCTAAATTAGCAATTTTAGGGCTAGCTGATTAAAGCCTACCTAGTTAGTAGGGTGTCTAGAAAGGTATTGTTTAAGGGTGAGATTGGGTAATAAGTACTCTGCACTAGTTGGCTACTAGCCTGGCTCGAAGGATGAAGTAGGCCTAAAGGTTATCCTTAATATAAAAGTCCGAATTGATTTTGGGCCTTAGGCTAATTTTCAAAGTCTATTTGAAAATTAAGAAGATATTTTGAATTTAAAAATTAAGTTTAAAATATAAAAAGGAAATTTTATAAAAGTTATAAAATGCATTCAAAGTGTTCAAATTGTTCTAAAAAATAAATAAATAAATTTTGAAATTTTAAAACTTAAAATATAATTTATATAATTAAATAAATTACATTAAATAACTAATTAAAAGTTAGTTGATTAAGACACATATATTGATATGTTTGTATAACTATAATTATTGTAGTTATATACTTATCTTAAATTATTAGTAATAAAGAAAATTAAAATTTAAAATCAAATAAATATGTAATTAAATTATTTGATTAAATAAAATTAATCAGTTAAGATGTAAACATTTATTGATATGTAAACATAAACAAAATGTAAATGTTATAGTTGATTAAATATGTTAAACAGTGTAAGATGAGTAATATAAAATAAAAATATTACATAAATAAATTAAATTAATTAAATATGACGCAATTAATAAAATAAAAACTAATTGACTAAGATTTAATTAACAAGACACACACACACACACACACACACAGACACACACACACACACACACACACACACACACACACAGACAGACACACACACACACACACACACACACACACACACACATATATATATATTATTTAGGTAAATTAAATTATAAAAGTTATAAAAATAATTTAATACTTATATTACTATCTATGTATCAAATTAAGTGGAATTGGAAAGAAATATAAATTAGATTTAAGGAATAAATACATATGTATAGTACGTATACCATGATTTCTATGTGTCTGACACTTGAATCATAAGGGTATTTCATAAGAAATGCATTATTCTCTAAATTGATATCATTCAAATAAATGAATATTAAAGATTATGAATCTTAATACAAATGTTGTCTTTACTATTTATATATTAATATATTACTTGCATCTCTTCAGTTGTTGATTATCCACAAGCTAGGGATGTTATGTGTGTGTATTGACTAGACAAGGTAAGATACATATATGTATTTATTGATCTTCCTTAAGGTACGTGCATTATACTTAGACTGTCAGGAAATGGTGGATATGAGTGAATAACGTCTCTCGATTTTTTGATCTTCCTTAAGGTCTAAATGAGATTAGGACAAAGACTATTGGTTAGGAGTAGTATATGATAAAATTAATAAAGTTTTATTCATCACTTGTGGAACTATGATTTGTTGATCTTCCTCAAGGTCAGAATTTCAAAGAAAGTGAGTCCAAATGCCCACTAGAGAAATCAAAAGATTCTATGTTTTTCTTAAGGTTTTGAGGAACATAAAAATTTAGTGGGAGCCTTTATAAAAAATGAAATGGTAGCATTTAACCTATCAAATATTGTAAGAACATTTTCTATATATAAAATTAAAATAATCGATTTCGATGAATTTATGCAACTAATATAACTATAAAATGTTTGTTTGTTAAATTATACAATTAAATAAATTATGATTCAAGTAGAAAAATAAAATATACAAGCGAATAAATCTTTTTACATATTATCACTTCAAGACCAATGCAAGATCAACTTGATAAACCACTGAAACATTTGTGCCTCGGTCGCTTAATTGTTTATTTCTTCGAGACTATGCATTGTATTCCTTGAGTTTTGAACTCTTAAGCAATAAAAGAATTTTGTAACACCCCATAAATTTATGTTAGTTAATTAGTTATGCACTAAAATTGGAATTTGTGCAAACAGTGGAATTTGGCCATGAAACTTGCGCCATTGCGTTCGTGCGATTTTCTAAGCAACTTTTGTACTTAGAGTTTCGTAAACAGAGTTCAAATGAAGAAGTTATAAACATTTAAAAACATTGAAACAAAAATAATTAAAAACAAAAATCAGTAATAAATAATGGGCCATACCGGTCGGACCCTAAGGAGGGGTGGTTGACATGTGGCGATCGACGGCGGTCGGCGGGTCGGAACCCAAAAGTCTAAGGTTGAACCTCGGGAAACAACCTAGATTTTACAATTTTTTATCTAATGCATAAGGTTCGTTTTAGCATCAATAAATACACTTCCAAACCCTCCACCTCTTCTCCTAGTTTCTAATGCATGCAGTGAAGCCCTGTCATTTTCTATCATCCACTTTCTCCCTAAAATAAAATAGACTCTAAACAAACCAATTAGAGAAGATAATAAGAAGAAGAGAGGAATGTAAGAATTAATGTTGCGCAATAACAAGGTAAATCTAAAATTAATAAATGTATATTTCCCCTTAAATCTCAATTCTCTTCTCAGATCTATGATACTAATATTATGTATATTTATTTTTATACATAAATTTTTAATTGAAAAGGGAAAGCAGGGAATCTGAAGAATCAAATTTAGATTTGGATGTTTGGGAAGCTTAAAACTCTGAGTGGGAAATTTATGTAAATTATTTATGACATTATAATTTATCTCGTTGGAAGTTGTTTGGTTGTTATGCCTAATTGAAAGATCCAGAGTTGTAGGCTTAAACTTTAATATATATAAAACACCGCATGTATATTCTGTAAATTAGAGAAGATTGAATGGAAATGTTAATTACACCCACATCTATAAATTTATCCAAAGTTATTGCTAGTTAAATATGAACTAAAGTAGAATTATTTTAGATCTACCAATTGATTTAATGTAGAATTTATTTCAGATCTATTAGTACTGAAAGGTGTTAATATGAATTAAGTTGTTCTAATTTCATTGAAATGAAAAGGTTTCTGTATTTCAATCTACCAAGTATGTAATTCGTTCAAATTCAATAGATCATTCTAATCTTCTATTTATATTGAGAAGTGCGGTGTTTGATTTGATAAGAAATATAATTAGAATGAAAAAGGAAGGGATGTGTAAGATATGGAATTTCACTCCATAATTTACACTGTCTATTTCAAAATAAAAAGTGATTTTAATAATTCTTTGTAATTTCAAATAATACAAACCACTTATTTAGGTAAACTTATGGAAAAGCATAACAGAAAACACGTTTAAAAGGAAATCA
The DNA here is from genome assembly GCA_030765085.1 of Allium cepa. Classification (NCBI taxonomy): domain Eukaryota; kingdom Viridiplantae; phylum Streptophyta; class Magnoliopsida; order Asparagales; family Amaryllidaceae; genus Allium; species Allium cepa. Next base: position 177,542,856 of record CM060939.1, on the reverse strand, counting down.
TTATTAATACAATAAAAATGCATATAAACATCTATGCTCAGAGGAATTAGAAATTTAAAATAAAATTTACACTGAATGGTAATAGTTTGAAATAAAGGAAGAAATGTTAAATAAACAATTAATACTGAAATAAATAAAAATGAAAGTTGTGAGGATTTAAATAACCAAAAGGTTGCAACTCCAGAAAAAAATAAGCATTGAATGAGCAATAAATGAAATAAGAGTTATGAGAATTTAAATAGTCACAAAAAAATATGTTGAACTAATTAATGAAATGTATTAAAGTAATTGCGAGGGAATAAGGAAAGAAATAAATTGTGCAAGACACATAGAATAACAAGAGAATTGTAATTTAATAGTGTAAATCTCTCAAGAAAAATAATTAAATAAGGAGTTAATTCGTAATAGAGGCATAATAAAGGGTTAACTTATATAGCCTCAACTATTAAACGTGTAGGACAGTATATGTATATGTGTAGTATACATATGAAGTATAACTAAGTTATAGCGAAGCGAGGTTAGTCCAAAGATACATGGAAGTATGCCCGGTTAAATCTGGCTACGAGCGATGTGACTTTGCAGACTAACATGTGACATCGTCTATAATAAATAACCCTAATGGACATGAGGTTAGTCCTAATTTTACACGGTAAAACTGCCTAGTCAATTTGGGTGTTAGTAGTTACAAATAGTCAGGCTAATGTGTGACGTCACAGTTTGGATTATGGCTTATAACTACGTTAAAGGTATGATATGAGGAATCTTTAGCAGGGGGTCTACTTTGGGTTATAGGTATTAAGTGGCTATGTCCACCTCTTTCCTAAAAGAAGTATTAAGTAACCTAATAGAATTCCTTACAATGTAAGTTAGGGAGAACCGTATAGGGACTCTCCTTGGGCTTATGTTTTAAATGATGGGGACCTGCCTATTTTATAGGTCTTAAATGGTCAGAGTCTGCCTAATGCCAAGTAGAAGAGGTATTAAGCTGTTTGGGGTGCTCTCTCTCATACCATAGATGGTAGTGCGTTAGAATTCCGGACAAGAATAGCCTTCAGGCTTATAGAGGAAACTAACGATATATCTAAAAGAGTGGTAGATGCATGGCAATTTAGTTATGTGTTAGTAAACCGTGTATGGAAGTTAAGATGTCTCTAGGACCAATTGATTTAGGGTGACCATTACATTTGGTTTCAGAAGCCGACCCACCTTGGGATTGAAGCACTAAATGGTTATTAGGTCTGCCTCTTTTCTAGTTAAGAATTATTAAGTGGTTGGAAATCTTTAGGTAGTGAAAAGCTTAAAATTATATACATATGTATATTAGCATATGTATATATGTAGTTGCGCCTTAGGTAAGGATAAACATATCATACGCGCAAATATTAACTAAATAGTAGACATGACATTCATTAGAGGCCAAATCGGTATAAATTTTTGGTATGGGTAATGTATGTAACTTTTCCAATCACTAGAATATTATTCTGACCCCCTCCTCATAACAACCAATATGATAGATTTAGATAAATGGGTCACTAGCACTGACAAAACGGTTGATGGATAGTGATTCCTTTTTATGCTCGATTTTTGTGAGGCTTATGGATGGCTGTCGGATGCGGTTGATTCTGAAATTGTAGCTCGACTGATATTTGATCTTTTTATCCATTCTTTTAATTATGATTTTTGTTTGATTGATCTTTGTTATACTTATGTTTATTACAGGTAACCAAAATCAACAGTCTGTACCCTAATGGAGTTGGGTTTCGATTTTGTCGAAATTCGATCCCATTAAGGTGCGGAGTGCTATATTTGGTATCGAAGTCTATGTTAGTCGATCATAAAGGTTAGGATATATTGAGAGAGCATATCCTTAATTATTCTATCTTAATCTACGCCAAACTTTATAAATTCTAATCCAGAAAGATTGCGACCATATTATGAAAGAATAGTCGAAGCAACCATGAGTTGGGAAAATTCTTATAGAGTTAGAGATTTCGTGTCTACTCTGATTACCCTATTGTGTATTAGCCATATAGCATTAATTATGTAGAGCATGAGGACGACATATGGAAGGGTTCCTATAGACTGATAGTTGGAACTCGTCTACCTTGCAATTATGGACTTTGATTGATTGTCGGTAAAAAGCACACCATATAGTCAGACAAGCGAGAATTGAAGATCTGTTATTAAACAATATATTAGTGTGTATATATTAAACAAAAAGAATCTAAGGTTTTATTTTATAAGAAATAATTAGACCAAAGAATTTGGCGGTGTTAAAAGTTTTGGGATAAATTTTAGTATATAATAAAGGTTTGAAAAGTTTTGGCAAAAAGTGAGTTCTCCATGTGGAAGGAAGAGAAAATGAGCATATGTATAGCTTGAAAATTTTGCAATTTGAAAGAATTAAAAGCTTTTAGAATTTTCGCTCCAATGGGCGGATAAAATAGAATAGCATTTAATTCTATATGGGGTATGTTGTTAGGAAGTGTAGTAGTACCCACCAGAAAATAAGAAGAATATTTCCGTATAAAGATGGCACGGAGAATGTGACGACCCATCTTTCCAAACCCCGGAAGTAGACGGTAATACATCCACCGTATTAACATGCCGAACAACTAAGTGTCAGAAAGACAGATTTTTATGTGAGAGAAAGGAGATAGAAGATAGAAGAACTAGGAACAAACACAGAATCTCACAACGCAACTAAATAACATATATTAATCAATATAATATTTACTAAGTCGTTTAGAAAATGATACATCAGAGTCGTATTAATATAATTTATAACTTAGGATATTTATAACAGCCTGTCCTTATACATAGATATAGCGTACATAATATACAGTGGAAACAAAATGATAACTATCTATCGATGAAGCCTCCTCCTCCAAGCTCCTCCAAAATGCATTCGTAGAAACCTGAACTGCTTGGCTGCTCATAAAAATTTGAGTACCAAGAGTTTTAAGGAAGGAAAATAAAACTCCGGATCAGACATGGGTCTGGTGTGAGTAAACTCAAAGCAACTGAATTATTAAGTTAAAAACTCTTTTGAAATCAAAGGTATTTCGTAAGACCACGCCGCACATAAACCATGACGAGTTTTTACCATACGATAACAAAAACACTTTTTATAGAAAATTCAGTGATATTATAATAACGTCTAAGGGTTCAAAGTAAATTATTAAAATAGCTGGAATGCTTGCATCTCAAGTTCCAATGTATTTAGTATACAACTAAAATTGTAAGGCTCGTATTGAAGAATGGATTCCAACTAATGACTGGGCTGCTAGGTACCGCCCATCACAGTACACGTCTAGAAAATATACCTAGATCGGACCTATCGATCCCTGCCAACACAAGACCGGCCTACCCTTTACTGGATAGTATCGAATATTTCATCACCCCGGTCTCTTTGCAACCCTTACCATCGAGATCTCATGCACAATCAATCCATAATATGTAGATGTATCATATCTAGAAGGCTGACAACATACCCTAATGGGAGCGACCCACCTAGCCTTGCTGCATCTCTCATGTTTTAGTCATTCCTAGTTGACGAGGCTTGATGCTACGTTTTACCTTTCTGAATAGCACTCCCTCTGAAATGCTAACACTGCCCTCCTAGCAGTAATGCGGTGCCAACATTTATCCATACAAGTTGTCCAAGATAAGGACAAATCGAAGGTACCACTTCTACACCTCCATTTCGGAATCACTCTTGGGATTAGTAGCAACCAGCCATTGAAGTTCAATGGCTCCTTCTTTGATCCCATGCTTCAAGAGGTTTTCATTCCGAAATGCTTGAGTTAGACCAAAGTGGTTTTCGGATAACATATCTGATCCCATTCTCTTCGAAACAACCTTCGGTATTTTTTGATAAACTCAAAGCCGGTTCTTTAGGAAATAAACAGACAAATGACAAGAATGGAGTTCACTACCTAACCATTCTTTGATGGGCTTCCATATCATTCGTCCTAAAAGAATAAATGATTTTATACGTACAGTATAGCACCTTCAACGGTAACTGTACCATATAATTCTCATGTTTCTTCTAGATATTTCCAAAGTTACGCTTTAGTCCATATTTGATAGTTAGTAATTTGACTATTAAATTAAACAAAACAATCAAACATTGATTCAATTCCATATGGAATCCTCTATGCCTTTATCAATTTATCCTTAATTAATAAAATCACTTTATAAAACCTGATCAAAAGACCATTCAAAACACTTTTTCCAAACCCCTAATGTTCCCTTTAAACTTGGAAACAATTCACATTATTTACCAAAAACATTATGGAAATTCCCTCTTCAAAATTCCATATTAAATGGTCAACAATTCCCTTTTAAAAACATCACCTACAATTAACCCATTTACTTAACATTCTAAACCTCTTTATAAATTTCCAAGCTAGATTTAAACTTCCTTTGAAATCTCTAAAATGATTTATAAATCTCTTTCTAATTTAAGCTCTTTATAAAACTTCTTTATAAAACCCTTATGAAATTTCCTTTATAAAATATCATTTAGAAATTATCTTTTGTAACATACTTTAAGTAAACCTTCAATAAAATCCCTTTATAAAAAAGTTATTACTTATAAATAACTTTACAACATAATAGCACAACTTGGAAATCATTTATAAACTTTAAAACTCTAAATTTATTTAAAAATTGAAGTTAATTCAAAAACATGCTCTATAAATTCAAAAAGAGGCTTAGCAACCCCAATGGTACTAATTTAAGTTGCCATTTAACTTCAATTCGAATTCACTAACAGTTATTTACATAAGCAACATTTATGTATATACAAATCATATCCAAATCAGGGAATAACATGTGAATATGAACTAACTATCATATAAATGTCCAAATAACATAATAACAGGAGGCTGATTTCTCCTGCTAAATTGATGTCTAAACAATTCAATCAATTCATAGCAGAACGGGGATTTATTCTGCTAACACATGTCCACAAAATCAAATCACTTACACTATAGCAGAATGATGTTTTTTGCTAAAAAATGTCATTTAGTCTTCCTAATCATATAAGGTTACTTAAGGTCCAGACAAGATATCCTCGGATTTGGAATCCGTTCACTTTAAAAAAAAGATTGATTTAAAATACAATCGGTTCAGTTTTAAAATCACCTTTTAAAAAGATTTAAATAGATTTAATCAGCTTAAACCCTAATTAAATATTAATTAATCCTTATCAATCAAGATTAAGTCATAAATAAATTCTAATTAGGCTTAATGAACTCAACTTTTTGCTAATTAACTTACTAATGCAACTTGGTTAAGGTTAAACCAAATTATTTAAAAGTTACCTAATTAATTAAATATTAATTAAATAATCCATTAATTACTTAATAATTAATTACCTAATTATTAATCACGTGATTACTTCCTAACCATATAAAATCTTAATTAAAACTTTATTAATCAATTAACAGTCATTAACTTAACTTAAGTGATGATTAACCTTTAGTCAACTTCTTAATTACCAATTGAGTGCTAAATATTTTTAATTAACTAATTAATCAAATATTTATTTTACAACTTAATTACTTTTTAATACTACTACTAAGTTTGAAAAACTTTGTAAACTAATTTCAAAATAAAACAAATTTGCAATAGAAATTCAAACCTTCACTGAACTGCATCCATAGCGACTGTCACTATGAGTGCAGTTTACTCTAACCCACCTTTAAGCGAAGCCACTTTACTGAAACCATACTATTTCATGATTGAAACATACCTTAGTAAATTTTTACATTTTAAAATCATTTACGCAAACTTTAACCAAAATCTAAACTTTAAACTCTTGGAATGAGTTTGATTTCAAATCTGACCTCAAATTCGTCGAGACTACATACAAAGTTTTAACTTTGAATTCAACCCATCATGACTATAGTCAAGTTCATCATCAACCCTTTATATTCAAACATCATATTCATATAGTAAATTGTATACATATACCAATATATATACAGTTACTAACTTTGCAATAACACATCCATTCGAGTGCACCCATTCATTATCACTTATCATCACATTTCAAACATGCTAAGATCCAACGTATATATAATATACATATAGTTAAGGATCAACACAACATATAAAGGAAAGCTCTTTCCAAAATATTAGGAATTTACTCACCAAAAGATATCCACTCTTGCTAAATTAGAGTATGACATAGCACTTCCATTTCTAAGCAACAAGATGGAGTCTTGAACCCTAAATGCACTAGGTAGGCTTGGCGTTGAAGGGAAGAGGAAGCGAGATTTGTTTTGGTAAAGTAGAGCAACTTCGGATAAACATCGAATTCTCAATAATAAACACGAAAATAGGTCATTCTACAATTGATTTTGGGCTAACTATTTACAGAATTTCATAAATCACTCGAATAAAAAGTTATTGGAATTTATTTTCTTTATCATTTCAAAAAAATAATGGCCCACTTTCGATTTGATTTGAAGAATTTATGGCCCAAAGAAGATGGACTATTTTCAAAATTTAAATTCTGAGCTCAAAATTGCTCTATAAAGAATTGGTGTTTTGACATACCTATGATAGAAATTTGAAAAAGTGGTCAACTAGAATGTTGTAGCCATTAAAATTTCACACAGTGTTAATAAAATAAAAATTCCATTTGAGTTCAAAATGAAAAAGAAAAGATTGGTGGAAAGAGGAGGAAAAATGGAGAAACATATGGACTATTTATAAGCAATTTTTCCTATGTCATCATTATATAAAATCAAATCAACATCTTTTTCTCCCTCTCATGCATCACATCTCTACTCTTTAGTCACCTTATTCATGTAATTATTGCTGGTAATGGTACATTAAAAAATATTCAAGATGTAACAATACTTATATATATGTTTATATAAAATGTTTATTATTTTTAAATCTATGAGTTATCACATCACTTGTTATTTAAAATTAATTATAAGATAATATTCTTAAGTATATGATTATCTAGTTAATTAACTCTTATATATGTGTATATATGGTGCACAAAGACGAATAACGTTTTCGAAAACTTTTCAATGTCGAAAGGTCGAAATTTTAGAAAACGTTCTTTGGTCACATTTTTTGCTTTTCTACGAACTATTTAATTTAGTAAATAAATTTTGAAAATGATTTTACAATCATTATTAATTAATTAAAATGAGTTTATTTTCATTATAAAACCTATATATTGAATATTTGAAATCAACTAAATATTCACTAATTAAAGCAGTGAAATTCTAGGTCATTACATTCTTCCCCCCTTAAAAGAATTTCGTCCTCGAAATTACATCTCTACCTATCCCAGAAAACACTTAACACTATACATCAGCTCTTATGATGTACGTAGATCATTCTTATGCAAAATATGATTCGATCTTAACTCGAATACATTACTTTCGTTCCGAACAAGTATCGCTCACCCGATTCTCAAGTGCGGACTCTTATCAGGCTCCTTGATTTGGAACCTCTGTTCTCCTTACATAGTTGTAACTATGATAGAATACTTTGGTTCCACACCAAGAACCATCATCAAGTGCTCACCATCAAATGTCGAGCAATAGATCCTTATTTGGAATGGTGCAAACACCTCAAAGTCATGTACTCGAATCTTGGATCAAAACTACATGAATAAGAGAAATGATCTACGTGCACCCTACACACTTACTAATTAGTCCTCTCCAATACCCATTTAATTTCCACTAAATCATTTATGAAAATATTTCATAAACAACACTGGTTCAACTTGGATAATACTCCACTGCAGCCTAAGAATATATACCTCATTTTGATTCCACTATTTCATTTTGCTTTTATTTACCTAAGAAAACTAAGATCCAAACACTCGACTTTTATTTTCAAAAACTTTCTGAAATGAAACTCTATACTTTAAATCATACAAATATGTAGATATAGCTAACTCCAAAATGATACAAAGGGACTGGGTGCTACCAAATAGTATTATACATTCCTTGAGTAATACTCTAGAGAAGTATTTACCATCTGAACACATCCCTTTCCCAATTTTAAGTCATTTTTGAGCCACTCGAACTAGTTAACTTAAAAATGTTCCTTTTATTTCCAAATTCTCATTTTTGAAGCAATACTTTACATTTTCCAACAACATTTATCACAAACTCACTTTGGGTTTATTCGTCTTGAATTTGTTTTGATTGTACAATGATAAAGGGAATAATTACTAAGTGCATTACCACATTCGCCTAGGCAAACATCCAATCATCGCTTAGCAGATATTTCGATCATGACAAAACAATGAAGACTTATTCCCCGTACCAGTCCAAAGATAACACTTCTTACTTACGCTTTTATTCCCAAAAATTCATACTTAAACCAAATTGGTTTCAAATATTATTATTATTTTCCAAAAACCTTGAATATTTTTTCCAAAAGCACCGGGATTTAGGTTCTCAAGTTTTCAACCTAAATTCTTCCAACTTAGATGATACATTTTTATAAACCCATTTTATAAATCACTTTTATTAAACCATTTTAAATATTTATCCCAATATTCTAACTTTTAATCAAATTCTACTTCAGCATTAACTCGAACGTCCTATAGTCAAACTTTGAAACTTAATTCACAAGGTGTTCATTTCCAAAAAAATTCCCAATCCTTATCTATCCAACCCATATCTTAAAAAGGTGACATACTAACAATAGTCAATGCTCAACTAAACGAGCATACTAAACAAGCCCAAAATGATAACATTAATAACATATTATTATCTCCTAACACCCTAACCAACTATACAACACTATTTGTGAAAATCATTCTTTTTGTATATAAAATATATTCTAGTTAAATTTATTTCATATACCCAATTTCAAAACAATACTATGTCAATTGAACTTGTTCCAGTGTTTAGGAAATCCCTATCAATAATGTTGGCCAGACACATCGACCAGAATTCCTAAGTCCCTCAATAGTTAAAACAATATAATATAAAACCTTTTTATAGAACTAACAAATACATCCTCTTATATAATATATACTCAAACTTATTCTAAGGTGTCACTTACCCTATCTCGATTGAGTTACCCCACCAAAGCCAAGGTCATTGCATAACCTTCAGCTCTGATACCACATTGTAATAGCCCATCTTTCAGAACCCCAGAAGTTGACACTAATACATCCACGGTATTAACATGTCGAACAACTAAGCATCGGAAAGACAGATTTTTAGGGGAAAGAAAGGAGATATAAGAACTAGGAACAAACACAGAATCTCACAACACAACTGAATAACATATATTAATCAACATAAGATTTACAAAGTCATTTAAAAAATGATACATCAAAGTTATACTAATACAATTTCTAACTTAGGACAGTTATAACAGCCTGTCCTTATACATAGATATAGAGTACATAACATACAGCGGAAATACGATGATAACTATCTAGCGATAAAGCTCCTCCTCCAAGCTCTTCCAAAATGCATCCGTAGAAACATGAACTACTTGGCTGCTCATAAAATTTTGAGCACCCAAGAGTTTTAAGGAAAGAAAATAAAACTCTGGGTCGGACATGGGTCTAGTGTGAGTAAACTTAAAGAAACTGAACTATTAAGTTAAAAACTCTTTTGAAACCAAAGGCATCTCGTAAGACCATGATGCACACAAACATGGATGGGTTTTTACTTGACGATAACCAAAACACTTTTTTATAAAATATTCAATGATATTATAATAACGTCTAAGGGTTCAATGTAAATTATTAAAATGGCTAGAATGCATGCATCTCACGTTCCAACATATTTACCATACAACTAAAACTATAAAGCTCGTATTGGAGAATATATTCCAACTAATGACTGGGCTACTAGGGTACTACCCATCACATTACACGTCAAGAAAATGTACCAAGATCGAACCTTTCGATCCCTGCCAACACAAGACCGGCCTACCCCTTACTGGATAGTGCCAAATATGTCATCACCATGGTCGCTTTGCGACCCTTTCCATCGAGATTTCATGCATAACCAATCCATAAATATGTAGATGTATCGTATCTAGAAGGGTGACAGCATACCCTAATGGGTGCGGCTCACTTAGCCTTGCCGCATCTCCCATGTTTTAGTCATTCCTAGTTGATGGGGCTTGAGGCTGCGTTTTACCTTTCTGAATAGCAGTCCCTCTTGAAATGCTAAAATTGTCATCCCGACAGTAATGCAATGCCAATATTAATCCATACAAGGGATAAGGACAAACCGAAGGCACTACTTCTACTACATCCATTTTGGAATCACCTTTAGGATCAGTAACAAGCGACCCTTATACTTCAATGGCTCTGTCTTCAATCACATGCTTCAAGATGTCTTCACTCCAAAATGCTTGAGTTGGATCAAAGTGATTTTCGGATAACATATCCAATCCTGGTTACTTTGAAATAACCTTTGATATTTTCCGGTAAACCCAACCTCGGTTCTTTAGGAAATAAACAGACAAATGACAAGAGCGGATCTCACCTCCTACCCATTTGTGGATGGATTTCTATATCATTCATCCTAGAAGAACAAACAAGTTTATACGTATAGTATAGCATCTTCGACGATAACTATACCATATAATTCGCATGTCTCTCCTGATATTTCCAAAGTTACGTTTTGATCCATAGTTGATAGTTAGTAATTTAACTATCAAATTAAATAAAACAATCAAACGTTGATTCAATTCCATATGGAATCCTCTAAGCCTTTATCAATTAATCCTTAGTTAATAAAATCACTTTATAAAACTTAATCAAAAGATCTTTCAAAACACTTTCCCAAACCCCTATCGTTCGCTTTAAACTTGGAAATAATTCACATTATTTACCAAAAACATTTTGCGAATTCCCTCTTTAAAGTTCCATATTAAATGGCCAACAATTCCCTTTTAAAAACATCACCCACAATTACACCCATTTACTTAATATTCCAAACCTCTTTATAAATTTCCAAACTAGATTTAAACTTCCTTTGAAATCTCTAAAATGATTTATAAATCTCTTTCTAATTTAAACTCCTTATAAAACTTCTTTATAAAACCTTTACAAAATTTCCTTTATAAATTATCTTTTGCAAAACATTTTAAGTAAACCTTAAGTAAAATCCCTTTATAAACAAGTTATTAGTTATAAATATCTATACAACATAATAACACAACTTGGAAACCATTTATAAACTTTAAACTCTAAATTTATTTAAGAATTGAAGTTAAATCAAAAACATACTTTATAAATTCAAAAGGAGGCATGGTACTAATTTAAGCTACCATTCAATTTCAATTCCAATTCACTTAACAGTTATTTACATAAGCAGCAATATGTAAACACAACTCATATCCAATTCAGGGAATAACATGTTAATATGAACTCACTATCATATACATGTCTAAATAACATAATAGCATGAGGGTGATTTTTAATGCTAAACAGATGTCCAAACAATTCAATCAATTCATAGCAGAATGAGGATTTATTCTGCTAACATATGTCCACAAAATCAAATCACTTACACTACAGCAAAAGGGTGTTTTATTCTGCTAACAAATATCATTTAGTCTTCCTAATCGTATAAGGTTACTTAAGGTCTAGACAAGAGATCTTCGGATTTGGAATCAATTCACTTTCAAAAAAAGATTGAATTAAAACACATTCATTTCAGTTTTAAAATCACCTTTGAAAAGATTTAAATACATTTAATCAGCTTAAACACCAACTAAATCTTAATTATCCCTTATTAATCAAGCTTAATTCATAATTAAATTCTAATTAGGCGTAATGAACTTGATTAAGTGCTAATTAACTTACTAATGCAACTTGGTTAAGGTTAAACCAAATTTTTTAAAAGTTAAACCCTAATTAGTTAAATATTAATTAAATAATCCATTAATTACTTAATAATTAATCAACCATTAATCTTTATAATTATAATAGTTCTTATATTGAAAAATGGTATGGAATAATTAAAATAGTATAAAGATTGGAAATAGTTTTAAATCTAAAACAGTTTTAATATTGAAAAATCACTCGGATAATTAAAATAGTTTATATATTAAAATAATTTGATTATTAAAATAGTATTTGTATTAAAATAGTTTATATTAAAACTGTTTCTTTCTTTCACAACAATTCGAACTCATGTTCCAATTCCAAAGAAATCAATTTTCCGACTTCCAATTTAAGTAAAAATTCATATTCAAAATTAAATGTAAATAAACCTCAATTCAAATGATTTCCAACTTTACTTCAGTTTCAATTTAAAACAGTTCTATTCAAATGGCTGGAAATTTCAATTCAATTTCTCATTTTTTTAAACAATTCAGTTTAAATCCCTTTCACATCCAAAACTTGGAAATATCAATTTAGACCCCTTTAATTATAGTAAATTGAAAGTTTAAATTAAAATTTAACCTTTAAATAATTCACTTTCAATAAATTTAAGTCATTTCTCATATTCAACTTGAGGATTTCAAATTAAATCTTTAAACAATTTCATTTAAAATTTTCAATTTTAACATCTCAAAGCTTGAATATAGAAAATAATTTTATTCACATAAATCCAATTATTATTTTCTTTAAAACATCATTTAAACAAATGCAATTACAATAATTTAAATTTATTTAATTTAACAAATGTGGTGTCCATATAATTTTCTACCATATGACCAAGTGATCAATCATTTCAATTTTAATCACATGGATGGATATATATCATTTCAACCTATAATTAAATGACATAGGTATGTATCATTTCAACCCATTTCTTAGTTCATATCAAATATTACAAGCGACAATTTATAGGATGTCAATTAATAAATAAGATAATAATAGGGATATGTCCAAATAAAAAACAACCACACATCCAACATATCAATCAATAGGCATCCAATTGCAACCAACCAATATATTACAACAGTTACTAATTACCAATTATCGGTATTTAACTAGCAATTAAATTTCAATATTTATTTAAATGTCCATTTTATTCAATATAAAATTCAAATTAATTTAAATGTCAGTTTAAGCTACTAAGCAACAAGCAATAAAATTTTATCACTTTATAATTTCAATTTAACTAACATAAGAAAATTTAGTATTGCTTGAGTGAGTTAAATCACTCACATTTGATTTATAGCCGATTAAAAATCCAATAAAAACACAAAATTTCAGCAGTCTTCAAATTCAACCGAACAAGTTTCATAATGTCTGAAATTTTGATACGATCCCAATGGAAGAAACCGCGCGTCAATCGAAGTTCGTATACAAAAGTTATGTGTGTTGGAAGTTTGAAATTTAAAATTAAATTAAATTAAACGAGGGACAAAGTTGTAAATACCCTAATCTTCCCCAAACCCCTCACGTTCCATGCACCCATCACGTTACCTCCTTTAACCGCCTGTTGTCGCCGCTACGTGCGTTTTCACCACGATCGGAACCCACCACCAAGACCGCCTCGCCAAGCTCCACGTTCACCAAAAATTTCATTGCCTCCGACGCCTCGATTTGCATGCAAAACAAAAAAACCATCGTCGCTTCATGGCTAGATTCTGGCAACTCTGATGCAATTAGCTTGATCCAATTGTACATCTTGTAGATCTCATTGTGCTCTATAACTTTGGTTTTGGAGTCGTCGAGATCTGATGAGAGAGATCCAGGGGAAAGAAGATGGATCAATTCTGGCCGTTGAAATGTAGATGGCGGCTGCCATGAGAAATTAGGGTTTTTGAATATTTTAATAATATTTTTATCTCGATTTGCACGCCAATTTATAGCATGAGGTCAAAAACAGCCTGAACTCCAATCGAAGCATGCTTATATGCAGTCTATATTAAAAAGGCTTTATGAACACAATGAAACTAGTTTCAAGGCCTTATTCTATCATATACAGAAGTTAACATTTTATTGTTTGATAATTTAAATTTAAATATATTCAAATAATTTATCAATTCATAATTATGGACAAATACAATATTTCTAATTTACAAATATGCTATTATCCATATATTTGAATCGATTTAAATAATTACATTTTTAAAATAACACTTTTTATTTGAACATAAATAGATGGGTCAAAAAGGCCCGAAAAGCCGTTTTGTTGTCATCCCATATATCGAAATATAGGTTTTCAAAACTCGATTAAACTAATTTCAAACCCTAATTCTATTGTATATAGACATTAGCTTTTAAAATCAAATTATATTCATTTTTGCACGTTAATTAAAAACGGATTATTATTAAGCTGGTTGAATCACTTTTAAATCATAAATTAAAAGTTTCCTATCATCGTCATTAGTTTAACATAAATTAGTAATCTCTCAAAATTTAATTTTCCAGGTTAAATACAAGATTTAAATATAGAATTAATTTCAAAGTTAAATTACAACAGTAATAAAAACCGTTCATTATAATTTAAATTCCAAACAAAATCTTTTATTTTAATTTACATTCTTATTATTAAATCAACAAATACCTTATGCGTTACTCAATCATGAATTTCCAGATTAATTTCAAATGGTTTAAATGATAAGATGAGAAATAAAACAACATTTACCTTTAAGTAATTTAAACGCATTTATAAATTTATTGTTTACAAACAAAGGTTAATAGATTTACTTGCTAAATAATTGATTTCTTGTTGCACGCTAAAACCGTTTTAAATTAAATAACCTATGATTTCTCTTTGTAATACACCATTTAATTTTATTCCTTATTAAACTTACTATTATTTCAATTGATTGAAATTACATTAAAACAGTTGTCAATAACCATCCAACAATATTACTAAATTATATTCTAATTACTTGTTTTATTAATAAACCATAAAAAAATTCTGATAATATTAAATTCCAAAATCTTATTTGATTTAATATTTTTAATTATTAAAATACGGGTCATTACATCAAATAAGGCTTGCACTAGAATTTAATATTTCTCAAATCCTTGAGAGAAATATAGAAACCTTTTGATTTCTCTGGTGAGTGTTAGGACTCGTTTGCCTTGGAATTCTAATCTTGAGTTTGCTTAACAAATCATA
The DNA here is from genome assembly GCA_030765085.1 of Allium cepa. NCBI lineage: Eukaryota > Viridiplantae > Streptophyta > Magnoliopsida > Asparagales > Amaryllidaceae > Allium > Allium cepa. Next base: position 177,527,800 of record CM060939.1, on the reverse strand, counting down.
TTCCCGCAAATAAAGGATAGCTCTTTATTGGTTATGTCATATATAACTTCTAATCGTTGTCTTTTCCCTGATCACCATTTTGATCATGAGTTTGCTTACCAAATCAAAAGAGAATGTTCACTTTTGACTATCATTTAGACAGACTAAGTCTATATGCTTATACCTTAAGTTCGCTCAACAAATATAAAAATTTATCTTACCTCGGCCAACAATATAATAATAGTACTATACTGAACAGGCCTAGTTGAGTTTTCTCAACAACTAGTGCGTATGCAAGTAATTTATTAACAAAAAATTATAGAGCGCAACTATATATTAAAAATTCATAACCTTTAGTATTTCATATAGTGATATCGATTTAAGGAATAATACATTTCTTATGGTATACCCAAGTGATACAAGTGTGAGATGTAACTGATATAACCGTATATATGTCATACTATGTATTTATTCCAAAAATCAATTTAGGTTTTTCTTTCTTTTCCGCTTATATTCAAATTATACAGATAATTATATAAAGTCAATTTATTTATAACTTTATTAACTTACATATAATATATATACGTATTTTATTACTAAAACAAACTTAATTATTGATTTAATTAAATTTTGCATAAAATGTCAAACAAATTATTTTATTTTATTCGTCTTAAACTATTTAAGAAGAATATTTAACTACGACCTTTGTAGTTCAATTAATTAAATAGTTAATATATATATATATATTAACTATTTAATTATTTAATTAATTAATTAATTAATTAAACATTTTAATTAAATATTCAATAAATTTTGATAAAATTTTTATTTATATTTAATAATTTAAGATAAATATTTAACTATAACCTTTAAAGTTATATATACACACACATATATTAATTAACTAATTTTTACTTAATTATTTATTTAATTAAACATTTATATTAAATAATTTTAACAAAATTTTGAAAATTATTTAAATTAATTACTCAAAACAATTTCAAAAAAATTAAAACATTTTAATTTTATTTTGTAACATTTATAAAATCCTTTTATATTTTAAACTTAACATTTAAATTAAAAATATATTTTCAAATTTAAATTTGAAATCGTTCCAAGGCCCAAATAAAAACTTGGGCCAACATTTGGTCAAACCTTTTGGACTACTCCACTCATTGGGACAAACCGAGAGCCATGGATGGGGGAATAATTTTAATCCAGCCCAGAGCCTAGACATTCATATTTTAGACACCTATTAGATAGATAAGTTTATTAACTCATTTTAAATGCTAACTAATATATTTTTCGTATACTAGTTGGGGCTTAGATGCCATTGTTGGATTTAGCTCATGCGGTAGTGGGTGAATAAATAAATTTCGAAAAAAGATTGTATTTGGATCTTAATGGGCCTACAAATACTATTAGTTAGCATTAGATTCAATAAATAATTTAAACTAATATCACATTTTATTTTAAAATATTTACATATGACGTATAATTGAATATTATATATATGTACATAAACGCTAATATAGTATAATAAGATGACTATAAGCATGTGTGTGTGTGGGTGTGTGTAGTTATACAAACACACACACACATACATACATAAATATTATGTATAAATGTGTGTGCATGTGTATTATATGTATGTATGTACGTATGTATAACAAGACGACAGATAAGTTTAAACATGCATATATAAATATATGTATGTTTATAGAATATTGCCATATGAATATAAATTATGTTTGTATGTATATATGTGTGTGTGTGTGTGTAAAGTGGAGATTCTTATCCGCCCCTTATTGTCAAACTTAATACCTGAAAATCCCTTATCAAAATCAAATTTCATGAAAGACCCCTGTTATTTTTTTCCCAGTGAAAATGTGCAATTTAAACTGCACATATTTTAACCTAGAAATGTAAATATTTACTGTTTAAAATTTAAATGTGTTCGGTTTAAATTGCACGTATTTGTAAAATAAATATTTGTAATGTGGACTACAAATATTTAAAGAGTAGAATGCACATTCCTGTAGTGTGGAATGTAAATTTTAATTTTACAAAAATTTACAGTTAGAACTGCAAATATCCGCCATGTATAGTGCAAGTATTTGTAGTTCTAACTACAAATTATGCAGATTAAAATGCATATGTTCACTCGAAATATTGACATGAATTTTTCATGAAACTTGTTTTTGACAAAAGGGGGAAGCGAATCTTGAAACTTTTGAAGGGTATTTGAAAGATGTCCATGTTAAAAATATATTTCGAGAATTATTTATAAAGTTTAGTTTTAGTTCATTTAACTGAATTTGTAAAACATTCTAAATATCTTAATTTTAAATCAAATTAGATTTGGTCAGAATATTTATTATTTGAATATAAGCTTGAATATTTCAAATATTATATATGTGTGTATGTGTATTAAAATTCAAAATATTAAATATAAATATTTATAAATTATGACTAAGTCACGATATATTAATTTATAAAATTTATTATCATATTTTCATCCTAAATATTTTGAATGCAAATAATTATATTTTATAACCTTTATATGTATTTTTTTTATTATAAAATAAATTTATATAAAAATATATACCATTAATTCCCTGTCTAATTTTTTAATAAGGTGCCAAGAGAATTAATTTTTTTAATAATATATATGTGTTATATACACTAATTTATCAAATATATAAAAAGAACTAATTAAAACCAAAATTTTATATATATAATTTAATATCTTATTAAATTATATAATACAAAATAATTTGTAATAATGGTCAAAACAAATAAGATGTTATTTATTCATAAATAATTTTAATTTCAATTTTATAATACAAAATCCAACAAATAATTTTCTAATTGTTGAATAATATACAATTGAGTATATGGTAATAATGTACATACGTATGAATAGATATCAAGTGGTAAAACTTGTATATATGAATTAAGAAAGTGGAAATGTACCTTACTAAATCTCGCTTTTCGTAACACGTCAACCTGTAAATAAGCTCCTAGAATCTTAAAGTTACCACTTGAACGAGAAATCGAATAAGTGTGGCCACATTTTTATTTATAGAGGGAGAAAATGGAGACATATCCACTGCCTTTTTCTCGGTCCCCATATAAATTCAAACCAAATCCGCCCTTTCTTTCTGCCCTTATGGTCGGCCTCACCATGAGCAGATCATGGGTCAAAATGCATTCAGCCTATTTGCCAATTGTTTATATTTAAAGCCTCTGTGTGTGTGTCGATATGCGTGTATATAACATTTATATATGCATCAATACAATTACCAATGGCACTTATAAAATTTCTAGGAGCCAGCCCATTTACTAAAAATGCCCTATATATTAACTATAATAATAATTATCGTTTCTTAAATATTAATTAATTTATAACACTTCATAAACAAACTAAATCGTGTGGTATTTCAAAGAACTCACGGATGTGGTTATGCGACTCATAGATATGAATTCAGTCGACGACCAATGTCAAACAATTCAAATATTAGTGCTCGCATGTCACCTTAGCTGATGATCTAACGATTCTGCTGAATTCATTGCTTATAGATCCTTTCTGTAAAAACAAATTTTAGGTTACCTTAAGCATTACCGTTAAGTGATGATATAATACACACGTGTTCTCTTTATCAATACTATATCACTTTAGGATATAGAAAGTTTGGTATTGGTCAAAAATCCAATAATATCCATATTCAATTGTTCATCCCATTTACGAAGTCCTTTGTTCAAATAATAACATTTTATAAATCGCTATAGTCTTGCCAGAGATTTTGACTTCGAGTTTACTATAATAATCGTGATGCTAACCTCATACAACTAAGCAGTCTAATTCACTATTGAATAATGCTTCACATCATACGCTTCAACTCAGACCCAACTATAGTCAATTAATGGTCTCCATGCCTAGATTTAACCATAATCAAAAGTGGAGTATCCATATCGAAGTGCTACAGTATTCTCAAGTCGAATGAACTGTGTATCTTCATCACACTGAGATTTCTTGTATGCCCTATTTGTTTCAACTAACAAGAAACTTTCGGTTGAGTCATTCTGTAGTTATCCAATAATTATAAGTAAGTAACCCCTTGGCCCTTTAGCAGACATGAGTAACACACTACATAACATTTGGAGAGCGCTACAGACTCTAGTCTCAACGGATGTATCGATATCATTTTTGAAAACATCTTGCCTAGGATTATTTATTACAAAATTTTATTTTATATTGTAATTAGTTACTCACAATTGCAACAATTTGCAACTACAATCGCATTACATTTTATTTAAGGGATTTCTTATTTATATACTTCAAATTAATGATTCAATTATTGACATTACAATATAACAAAGTATATAAAAAACACCCAATAATTTTTTTTACAAATAAGATTGATTGTAGAGTTGGATATTTACAATAACTTACATAATCACCTTAAGGGCATACCATTAACTTTATCAAGACTTTCATTCAATCGGATTACACGTGTATGAGACTATTTTTCATCTTTTCTCTAAGCACAATCATAATATCATTGGTATCATTTGACTGGCTCATATGTGATAGATTAATTTATATCTTAGGCATGTTCTAACCACATTCACAGTATCATCTGGCATCATTCATTTGGATAACATATGTAAAGGTTACATACTATTTTGGACATTCTCTTATCATAACCACAATTGCATTTGGTGCCTTTCGTACCTGTTTAGTTTAACAACATTTTCGTTATGATTATAAAAAGTGTCCAAGGGATGAAGAATTTACTCTTTAAGTTCAGTATTAATAAAGTGAAGGTTTGACAAACCGAAAACATAGAATTCTAAGTGAAGAGCCCAAGATTATTGAGGATGCGTGTAACACTTTTCCTAACTAATATATAATTATTTTAAAAATACGTATAAATAGGTTTTAAATATCTATATAAAAAATTACTTAAAAATAACACGTTTTAAATTTTTAAGAAAAAATCATAAAAGAAGCATTTTTTATATTTAAAAACCTTCTACTTTAAAAAATCATAAATAATTAATAGAAATATATTTGAACTTGAAACCATTTTTAAAAAACTTTAAAACCTGCTATTAAACATCCCTAAAAAGATCCCACAAAAATAATTAATTTAAACTCACTTTCAATCATAAAAATTGTTAAAAATACTACACGACCAATGTTGTAAAAGAGCCCAGAAATGTTGTCGTAGGTCAAACACAGCATTTATAAGTGTTGTAAAGGTCCTGGGCGAAGAACACTAGAATAATTACATAAATGCTTGACCAGTTTTCCCCATCCAAACAGAAGTTTTAAGACTGATTTTTTTGAAGTATACAATATACTTGGAGTACTTAAAAACCGTGCAAAGAAACCCTTAAGGATATCTTCCAAACTCTTTTAAAAATTCCCAAAAAATGAGCTATTTACAAAGTGCTCATATAGTAACATTTTCGCTACTAACGTTTTCAACTTTATTCAACCAGTAATAAAATGATTTAAAATCCAATATTTTTACTGTAAGAAGTACACGTATATTTCTTATTAAAGAACAAAGAAACCCCTAAGGATGTCTTTATAAGTTCATATTAAAAATTACCGAGCACAAGGCGGTTTCAAAGTGCTTATATAACAACCATTTTCGCTATAACTTTTGCAACTTTTTCCAACCATTTTCATAACTTTTCAAACCAGTTCTTCATTCTCCCATACACTACTACAAGTGTACAACACATCCAAAATATATGCATTCACAATATATTCACATATAACCAATTTGAACAAGTTTAAACATAAGGGGATTCAGAGTGCTTTCATAGCGACTATCGCAATACAGATCATTCCATATTCATTCCAGTTTCAACATATAATCCAAACAACCATATATACACAATTTAAAGGCCATGCCATATGTTATAGAATTTCATAGAAGTGAAAATATATAATATAAAGTTGTCAATTGCTTTTCAAAAGCAAGGGGGTCCAAAGTTATAACTTTAATTAGTTCATACTTAATATTAACTTTACATTCAAGCGCACAATAATATAACACAATACATATTTATTCAATGGTGAGTAGACTCACTTAAATCCATTTTAAAAACTAATCACAAGCACTAGAACCACTTCTTACCATCACCAAACATCCAAAGCTTCCATCTTTCCCTTCACAAGCTCATTGCCACACTCCACCTCCATAAATTGCTCACAGCCATGATTGGGTGTGCACTTTTTTTTATTTTCCTTCAACTTGGAGTTTCTATTCCTTATTGCTAAGATTTTCTAAAGTCTTTACTAAATTTTAAGAGGGATTAGAGTTAGTTTGATATTATTTTAGAAGATTAAAGGGGAGTATGAACACTTACATTTTTATTCATGAAAAGCCAATAAACATGTGATATCATGAAGGGTATTAGAAGACTTATTCAAGAGGTAATTATCACCTTTACAACCCTCTATGACCAGCCAAAGCAGTCCCACCCCTCTTGTTTTCATCTTTCCACCTCACTTTGACCAAAAAAAATATCTAAACACTATTCACCAAAATCTCTTCTTCCTTAATCAATTTGTTATTCTTCACTAATCACATTTAGTTAGTAGTAAAAAATATATTCATAATTTCTAATTAATTAAACAATGACATATTATGCTGTAACGACCCAGAATTTTGAACCAATTAATTTGAAAATATTTAATTAAAATTGAATATTTGAATGATGGTTTGACTTGAATTTTAAATTTTCAATGTGAATTTGGCAATTAAATTATAGAGTTTAATCCATTGAAAGTTGAATAATAATTTGAATCTTCAATTTTAAGCTAATTAAAAATATTTCAAAGGCTTGTAAAATTCATATTGATAATACTGAAGATAATAGAAGATTCAGAATTGAATTTGAAAGTGATTTGTTCAATTTGGAAATTTTATCGTTTGAATCGATATTTAAAAATAGCCTTTCAAGGCACAGTCTCGGAATTCGACGAAACCAGTTCCATTGGGTCCGTAATATTGAATTATTATCGGGTTTCAAATTTGATAGTGTTTGGAGTTTCCGTGCAGCCGTACGATAAACAAACGCGCTAAATTTAAATCTAAATTCGAGTTAAATATATAGTTATAATCTGATTAAAATAATTCACATCACTACTTTTCCTTTCACCTTCAAAACACTATACCCATGCTTATTTTGTACGCGAAAAAAAAAACATGCCTTCGTACAAACTTACACATCGTTCTTATTCTATAAGGGCCGATACTTCTCTTCCTCTTCAGTTTCAAAATTTAAACGAGATAAAAATGGCCGAGCTAAAGAAAATACAAAACATCTCGTTTCCCCCCTTTCAAAACCTTATTCACGAAAACAAATCAATGCCGAGCCTTTTAATTTAAAATCCAAATCGAAAAATGGCCGCAGCCCTTGTATAAAAAAAAAATCGTTCGAGCGGCCTTTGAAAAGAATCGCGATCAAAGTTTAGGAAGGGGCCGTGGAAATCGAGTGATGCAGGCGACTTCAATCGCGTGCGCAGTATCGTTGCTCGAACTTGAGGGTTGAATCGCGATTGCGAATGGAAGTAGTTGGGGGTTTTTCTTTTGGGCATCGCGATGTCAAGGCGCGAGGCGGCTGGTCTGGCGAAGTTGAGGGGCGGTTCGCGAATTCGAACATGGTCGTGGTGGCGTGCGATTGTCGGGTCGAGGTAGGTTCTCGAGCACGAGTTCGAGGTGGCGGCGATTCGTGGTATGATGGTGGTTGTCACTCGCGTGCGTATGGGTGGCCGCGGGTTCGTATGCAGGCAGTGGATATGAATAGAGGTATCAATTTTTTTTAATTTAATTTAAATAAAATGTATATAGATTAGAAATAAGATTTTAAATAGATACATATATGCAGTTATTGTGAAACAGAAAGAATTTTGTGAAAAAAATGTGTTTACTGTTTAGTTTTAAAATTCCAGAGTTTCTATATATACAGTGGGGAAGATTTTTATTGTTATTTACAGAATGAAGAGGAAGCAAATTTATTAAAGGAGAAATTAGTAAAATATATATATATATATATACATATATAAACTGTAGGAAATTTTATTTGGCAGCCTGCAGAAATAAATTTATAACTTTATATATATGTGAGATCTGGGAAATATACGAATTTGTGTAAAGGATAGATTTTAGAAATCTATGACTTAGTTTTATTAGTATATATATAGCTTTACAAATTATCCATTTTTAAATTTACTAATTGATTTTGAAAATATTGATTTTGGTGAGTTATTTGTTTATTGACCTATATAATTATTTTAACCATCGAAAGTAATTTATTAAAGGAATTCTAGTTTAAGATTTAATTCTTCGGTTAGATAATTTTATTGAAAGAAATTGGGTTAAAATAAAATCATTGGATAATTAAAACTACCAAGCGAAAAATTTATTATTCGATCGTTTCGAATATTGATGAATTGTATAAATATTTATACAAGGTTTAAAATGGTGAAGAAATAATCTGGATTGGAAAATGGATTGCAAATGATAACTAAGGTGAGAACTTCTCACTCAAAAATTTAAAATTGGATTTGTAGTTATTGATTGTTTGCTTGATTTTGATATTAGATATAGTAGGATATATCTATATATATAGCAATATATATATATATATATATATATATATATATATATATATTGGCATATGTATATATTGCAGTTGATTGATTTCACGCATTATATAGCGGATGAGACCCTATTGCGCCGCCTATTAAGCGGATAATATTTTATAAATCCCATATACCGCGATATTCCGTCTCGAAACGGAATTGGTATTGTGCTAATGTCTGTGGATGCAGGGAAACAGGTTGGAGGGATCCAACTGGATTCCTCAACTGTGATTTTTTATTTACAAATATTGTGATATTTGTTGTTTATCATATGATGATATATGATGTTTGGATGTCGTGATTGATTGTTTGGTGTGTTGCATCACTGGACCTATTTTAAAGTTTTTAAAATGTTAAGATAATGATTTCCAATATAAAAGGATTTTAAAGTGATTTTTGAAAGTATATGCCTCATTAAAATTTTGAATTGATTTATTTTAAATAAATAAATTTTATAGTTTTTATTGTTATAAAAGTTATTATTTTTGAAAAAAAAAATACTTAAGTATGATTTTGGAGTTATTTAAACCTTAAATAACGATTTGTAAATTATTAAAAGGATTGGTTTAATTAAATTGGGATTTTTGAATTATTATAAATAATTTATATAAAAGATTTATAAAGATTGATATTTATAAATTAAAAATATTGGAATTTATAGACATTGTTATAAATTTAAAATCAACGGAATTTGATAAATTGAATATAGAAATTTATTAAAGGAAGTATATTCGCGATCTTGGATAGCGAATTATTCTTTATATAAGAATGTGTAGAAATGTTGAAATTGGTAAGGAATTTTATTCACAATTTTGGACGGTGGATATATTATTAGATAAAACGGATATATTTTTGGGGAAGGGATATTATGAAATGAAGTTAATGATTTTAAAAATGTTTTAATGTATTGAAAATCGAATACATAGATTTCAACATTCATTGTTGAAATAGACGTTTTCGAAAAAGAAGGAAATGGTGGACTATAACACTGTTGTTATAGTAAATGATTTCAGAAAGGAAATGTTTTATATGGTATTGGGATTTATATATCTATTTAAACTTTGAATCCCTATACTAGTGATTTTGGGTCGTCGTAACGATGTTTTACACAACATTCGTTTTGACCCAAATAAACGTGTTAAGAGAATGATTTCCTTAAAGAATGGAATATATACTTAACTATGGTTTAAGTATATCGAATATTTTCAAATGTTGAAAATAAATAGATTTGGGAAGTACTTATTATTATTAAATAAGTATGGAAATGCTTTTCTAATAATGTGAAATGAAACGTTTTGGGAATTTATCTTTTTAAAGATAAATTGAAAATGAATATTAGAAATCGATTTGAAAATCGTATATTCATAAATATTTTGGAATGTAAATTCACTATGGAATTTATAAAGGAAATGGAATTTGTTTAAAAATAAACATTGATTTATTTTTGAAGTATGGGAATTAATTTACGGATTTGGAACGTAAAAATATAAAGTAAATCGGTAAGGATTTATTTAATTGGTTTAAATGAACCATTTTGAAATGAAAGTATTTCCGAGTAAGGAAAATGATTGAAATTTGTTTTCAAATGGTTAAAGTGTGGAAATTCTATATATCTAGTAAAGATATTTTGGAAAGTAAATAATTTGGGAAATTTTTTGGAATCTGGTGATGTTGCGCATCTTTATTGATAGTTAAATAACCGACTATCAATATTTACCTTTAAATAGGTATTTGTTGTGAATTGCTTGAATTTGAATGCCACACTTATTTTTTAAAATAAGCACTCACTATTCGGGTTAGCCGGGAAAGGACCTTGGGGTCATATAACCCATTCTGAATATGTGATACGTCGTAATGGATTGCATTCGATGACCGGTGTTGAAGACCGGATATTTTTGAAAACGGAAGGATTACCGTTGAGTTACTCTGCATCGGCTGATCTCTGATATAGAGGTTTTATCACCCTTAGTGAGGGTAAGTCCAGACGTGATTAGAAATTATCCGGAATGCAAGGACTTCTTTGTAAGTGCCTTCGGTTCTGTTCGAGCCCGGAACAGACTTGTATGGATTGTATGTCTGACATTACAAATTGAGATATAAAGCTGATATCTTTCAAATATATTTCTGTTGGTGGCGGAGAATTTATTCTCTTAGCTTAACACCCTTCTCTGAGACGTACGAGCTTAGAGGTTATATAGTTGAAGGTTATTAGTGATATACTCCCAGTTTGGTAGTGTGGCATGCTGAGTGTTGCTGTGAAATGATCATTGTTTGATCATTTGTGATAGGATCATTTATTTGATCATTTATCTTGGTGATCATTTCTATGATCATTTGTTGACCCAAAGCACGGCTTTTGTATAAAGCGTGGCTTTGTGGACGAGACTTCGTCGGACCTCACACCCCGGAAATGGTCAAAACAGGAAGGATGCAGCAAGGTTATTAGGGGGTAGCACCTCTTTAGTGTATGTCATTCCTTCTGGATAGAGGTGGTATCATGGTATGGAGCCCAGATACTTAACCTATGTTGTTGCTGCAAATTTTGTGGTTGTTGGAAATCGAGGATCCTCGGATAGATCGGTTACGATCGGGGGATGACATATTCGTGTCAGTAGTTACCCAGTTAGGGGTAACCCGGCCTTGTGTTGGCAGAGATCCGGTTTGGTTCTCAGGACATCATTCCAGAGGCGTTTCCATGTGGCAATGGGAAGTTCCTTGGCCTGACCATTTGTTGGGAATCCAAAGAAACAATACGATCTTGTACGGTTTTAGTTGTAGAACCTGCCATGGAATATGGCGGTAACCTGCTATTGAACATGGTAGCTATAGTAGGCATACGATAATGGTCGTATGTTGGCTAAGATTTATATCTTTATTTTCAAAAATGATTTTTCCTACACTATGCATTAGTAATAATATCAAATGTTTCCTTTTAATGCGTATCAAGCATCTTTGACTATCATAAGGAGAAATCTCCTCCGATTCTGCGTTTGCATTGTGTGTGTGTGTGTGCGGGAGGCCTTATGGTAGTCTCATTTTTAAAAGCATGGAGAATTGACTTTAAAAATATTCCTCTATTTTGATTTTAAAGAAAAATAAATTGTTTTAGTTCTCACACCAGTCACATGACTGACTCGGAGTTTATTGTTTTCCTTCCTAAACTCTGGGTGCCCACCAATTTCCACACGGGCAGTCAAGAGTTAAGGTTTATCAGGATATTCTGGAATTCAGGAGTTGCAGGAGGCAAGCTGGATGGCATGACGTATTCACTAGTATATAGTATTTCTTTTCGCTGTTTGTTGTTGTACACTCTGATGATGTAATGTAATAACTGATATAGTTCTTTGTTTAAAGATTATTCGTTTATCTATTATATGTTGTTCCGCTGCGAATTGTGAGATTCTGATATTCTGTTGTTCTTTTCTGTTCATGTATTTTCTTCTCTCTTCTTCTACCTCTTTCTTCTTCTTAAAACCATAACGGTTCGGTTTTTTGGCATCGAAAAATCGCAGTCGTTACATATGCAAGCAAAATAAGTTCAACCAACTTCTACCAAGTAAAAAATTGTTTATCAATAAAACAATTTTCGATCACATTACCAACATTTCTTCGAACTATTTATTTTTGTAAAAAAATTTTAAAAACAAGTTTACCATCATTAGTTATTAATTAAAAGGGGGTTAGCAAGGTTATAAGATCCACTTAATCTCATTTAATAAACGATTCAAATATTTAAATAATTCATATACTTAAATACGAAGTGTTCGAAATTCCAGGTCGTTACATTCACTCTCATTTAAAACATTTATCCTCAAAATTCCAACATAAGCAACAAAAAGAAACGATCACACATCAATACTTAATAGTATTCAAATTACTAGAAAACATAGCTCACTATCTGCTTAGGTTCAAAAACCCTCTCATCGCACAAGGACGATAAATAGCCTAATAATTATACCATGCACTCAACAGCCTCAGGTTATTACTTAGTCGATTGTTCATGCTACTCGAGAACAAACCAATGAATCATTCCTTGAACTCCCCATGAACCAACAAAACATAGTATATAAATAAACTAAAGCCTTTACGATATGCATGGACAATCCGTATGCAGTATCCAATATGATCTTTTTCTCAATCGCATAAATTTCACTTCCAAATTGGTATATATCACTTAACCTCTCAAACACGGACTTCAATTAGGTTCCTTGATTAGAAACCTCTGTTTTCCTTACCTAGCCATCTAGTATGATAAAAAACTTTAAGATCATATCAAGAATTCATCTTAAGTATTTGTCGTCAATAATCATGTGAAAAATCCTTTTCTAGACCGGTGTAAATCACCTAGAAACCATGTACTCGAATCCTAGATCGCCATGCGAATAACATGATCTACGTATAACTTACGTTTTTTATTCCATTGGTTTCTTAACTACACTAATTAACTTTTTAAATCACATTTATTTTCATGCATAGTATATCATTAAATACTAAAACCTATTTATGAATAATTTCATAAATCGTAACTAAAGTTTATAAACATTTTATAAATACACAATTTTGTTTATAAAAGATTCCATAATTTAAGTTCATATTCATATAATACTCCACTACATTCTAAGAGTATATACAAAACATCAGATTGACTCCACTTTTTAAAATCCCAATGAAGGCCTTAAATTAAATCTGGATCTTATAACTGTGTCAACCTTATAGACTTGTTTATCTGTTGGGTTAGGCAAGTAGCATACACCGGTATCCGCACTTACTCCTAGAGTCTACTATCCTTAGACACCCCTAAGGCAAAGGCATTTGGTAGTTGGCCCAATAACATGGAATTTTCTCATAGATGTTCAGCGGTTTAAAAGTTGTTTTAACATTACTACCTTTTCAATTCAAGAGTTACAAAAACTGATTTTATATTTCATATCAAATTTCTTTAGAGAAAACGTTAGGACTAAATACCCAGGTTTTATTCTAAATCATTTGAAATTATAATATATACATACACCTTTTTTATATCAAAACATATTTTTAGGATTAAATCAAAATCTATTTTTTCGAAAGTACTTTGTAGCAAACTATTTTGTAGCGTTCCCTATTTTGAAACACAAAAATAAACATCGATGATGATGCGGTCATTACCAGAATTATTTTCAAGCGACAGAAGTGAGTTTAGTACATTCAAATCATACTTTTGGAATTAACCAAAATCATTTTCAAAGCAATTTCAGATACTTCATATAGTAGCACTAAGTATCATAATCTCAATTTCATAAACAATTTTTCAAAATATTTACTTGAAACCCATTTTCAGGTACATCGGGATTTAAGTTCTTAAATTCTCAATTTAAATCCTATTCATTTATAAACTATATTTTATAAACTATTGTAACGACCCCACCACGATGCCCATTTTCACAAAGAGCATTTCAGGTAATGTCATCTACTAATCCAGAGAATACAACTTGTTAAGGGTGATCGAACGTGAATATATCTTTATATTGACACGTCATTTATACCTTTTCACTAAATATCTAAACTAAAATTTGACATGTACAGTATTAATACAAAGTAATAGACATACTAATTTTTCATAATCAAAACAATTTATCATATAATAACAGTCATAGATCAAGCGGAATAAATCTCAACTTACACATATATAAATTTTTGAGTTTACAAAATAAAACACTAAACTCGATTGCTATACAAGTTTAATAATTCTCTAATCTCAATTGCACATTTTATTCCTAAATGAGGCAATCTAAAAGAACCAAAAATGTTTATCTTATTACTAGCCCAAACATCCAAAGGTACTTATCTTGTAACCTGAAAAGTCTCGGCCTGACCCGAGCAAAATAACACCAAGGTCAGACTATCTCTAAATATCCAATAGGGTGAGAGAAGAATATAACAAAAGAATAAACAACATGTAAGTAAATACAGATGTCCAGGATATAATGATTTAGGGAATTAATTTAACTTAGAACAGGATCATAAGTTTAAGTCACATACATGAACTAGTCACTAAACACTGAATAATAGAATTAATTTAGCATCCATCACAAGACATAAGAATATATATTTATTTCACAAACCCAAGACACGATAATATATATTTTATTTCACGAACACATGACACAAGAATATATATTTATTTCACGAACACAAGACCCAAGAATATATATTTATTTCACGAACACAGAATAGCCACAGAATCCAAATATCCAGAATCTAAGAGATCTTACTCAAAACGATCGTAATGATCGTACATAGAATCGTAGCAAACAAACAAACAATTTGGCATCACACGAACTGATCCGATAGCAAGAATCGTACACAAGACGGGAATCACAGGATCACAAGACGATCTCAAGGATAGCTGCCTTGAACGAATCTTTCAGATTTATTTTCGATTATTACACTTGATAAAAAATCCACGAGTAAACTTCCTAAGGATCTAGCAGCCACTTGTGGCACACCAAAAGAGAGTAAACTCTAAAATGCCAAATACTATCACCTTCAGTAATCACTAGAATTTAACCGATACGTCTCATACCATATGGTGAAATCCAAGTATTTACTTAAAGCTAGTAAATATCACTTATTACGGATACCACCGAAAAACCTGAACTACATTCTCTTAAGGATCTAGCAACCACTTGTCACACACCAGAAGTGAATACAACTCTAAAGTGCTAAGTAGTTTCCCAAATACGATCACAAGAGTTTAACTAAGGCATCCCATATTACCCAATGGAATTTGAGTATCTGCTAATTGGTTAAGTTCCACTCAAACATTCTATTCAATGAGTTATACCATATTCGATAAAGCATTATTCGAAAGCATTTAAATCAATCGATAACACTAAGTCGATTATTAGTACTCCTCAAATTATAATTCTCAAACATCTTCCTCTTTTGAGTTTATTATTTAAAACACTTATTATAACTTTCCATTAATCCGTTTATTATTTAACTTTATAAAAATATTCGCAGATTTGCTAAAGTATTCCACAACTCTAAATTTTTCCAAGATTTTACTTATATACACAAACTAGTCTTAAATTTCCATATGTTATATTATTCACAAAACCAAATTTTAAAACCATATTTAATTACTCTTCTAAATCCACGTTAAATTATAACCATTTTGTTTCGAAATAAACTAAGTTTATAATCTTCGAAACTACATTTCCTAATTCCATGAATCTTAAATCATTTATTTAATCAAATCCTTATACTTATATTCCAATTCCATAATCACTTTTATTGTAAAAATATATCAGGTTTGTATTTCCAAAGTCATATTTTCGAATCCATAAATATTTTACTAACCATGCTTAATACATAAAAAAACTTGCTACAAATCATTTACAGTATCTATTAACTTAATTTAGAAACAATTCTAAGATTTATAAATATAACTAATTCTTTTTCGTAAAATATTTGCATACGAAGCTTATCTATTTATTTCATTTAACTCAAATGTATAATTTAAAGATATATAGTTTCAACCACTTAAATCTCATAATTTTGCAAAACTTAAAATATGAAAGTTGTAAATAAATGTCTCAGCTTTCAAAAAAGAAAAATATCATCCAATTGAGATCTACGATTCAAAAGTTAAGACCAAAATAATCTTTAGATTTAAATTAATTAACTCTGTCTTTCAATGACAGGGCAGCGACAGAGAAACGAATTTTTGACCATTTAAACTTCAAAATTATGCAAAATTCAAAACATGAAAGTTTTCATACATAAAGTACACTTCCCATAACATTAAATTATTAAAATCTAACAAGAAACGTGAAAGATATGCCCAATTTACTAACCGTGTTTTGTTCAGAGAATGTGATTATCAAAGTGACAGAGCTAAGAGATTGCAACATTATTTCGATCAACTTATGCTTAAAATTTGCAAATATGATCAACATGAAAGTTGTCACTCATAAAGTAAACTTTCCAGAACAATAAAAATTATCAAACTCCAATAAGAAACGTGAAAGATATCCCCAATTTACTAATTGTGTTTAGTTTAGAGAATGTGATTATCAAAGTGGCATAGCCGAGAGTTTACAGATGATTTCAGTCAACTTATGCTAAAAATTTGTAAATATGTGTAACATGAGAGTTATCACACATAAAGCAAAATTTCCAGAATGTTAAAAATATCAAAATTTGATAAGAAACATGAAGGATATGCCCAGTTTACTAACTGTGTTTAGTTCAGAGAATCTAATTCTCAAAGTGACAGAGTTGAGAGTTTGCAACATGATTTCAGTTAACTTATGCTCAAAAATTACAAATATGTTCGACAATAAATTTGTCATAGAAAAGTAAGCTTTCTAGAACATTAAAAATTATTAAAATCTGAAAAGAAAAGTGAAAAATATGCCCAATCTACTAACTATGTTTAGTTCAGAGAATGTGATTATCAAAGTGAAAGAGCTGAGAGTTTGCAACATGACTTCAGCCAACTTATGCTCAAAATTTGCAAATATGTTCAACATGAAAGTGGTCACCCATAAAGTAAGCTTCTAGAACATTAAAAATTATTAAAATCCAACAAGAAATGAGAATGACATGCCTAATTTACTAACTGTGTTAAATTTTGAATAGGGGCTAAACAATAACATTGCAACTACAAAAACACCAATTCATCAACTAAATTCACAATCAATTATTATAAAATCAAAAGCATGCAATCAGAAACTCAAGGATATGTTTTGTGAGGTTTAACTCGCCTTTTTATCCTTAGTCCTTAGTCCAACAGCAAAATCAATCACAGCAGCCACAAATAAGAATCAACGAACCTTAGAAGTTCTCTAGCAAAATAACCGCAAACCCCTATTTTTTTGGCAAGGCCGGCCGGTTTTAAAAGTGGACCGTCCACTTTTTATTACAAGAAGCATGATAAAAAAATACAAGGAATGGGAGATAGGCAGGATGCCTATGCTACTATACATGGTTTTTAAAGTGGTTCGTCCACTAAAACTAACTAGCTTAGAGAATAGGAGCTAGACAACATGTCTACACTACCAATAGCAAATGCACCGCACAGGGAGCAACATCATTACAGTTTACCAATAGGCAAACCAAAATATAATGACCAAAACATATCCTAAGCAAACAATTACATAAGAGAGTGACAAAACACATTACAAGCCAGCAAACAACTAGCAATTGACATAGTTCAATTTACACAGACACAATCACAAGAAGCATTAGCCAACAGCAGCCACGAAGCAAACGAGGGCAACACCAAGTTTGCCAAGGAGAAAATTACAATCTGAACTTACACAAACAGCATCTTCCTAAGCAGACAGTTGCCAAAGAAATTGACAACGAGCATAACATACTAGCAGACTTCATGTACAGCAGTACCACTACAACCACCGAACACACATACTCGGCCATAACAAGGCTATCTTTATTGAGCGAGGCAGTGAAGGAGGAGTAGAGCTATGGAGAAGCACTCGTGAGGAGAAGCCAAAAACCACTCACAACCCTAAGAATAGATCCAAAAAATATCTCATCATATAACCCAGATTCAAAACCAGACGCAATATACCCACGACCAAAACTGAGATAGCTCACCTGAGTTTCGAGACGACAACCAAGGCTGCAAGTTCGCCAAACGCTGAAAACAGTCATTAAGGCAGCAGACCATGTTGACTCACGAGAGGGCGCATGAGATCTGGAGGTTCCGGCCATGGCTGATTCATCGGCATAGAGAAGCAGAGGCCGAAAGATAAGGGAAAGAACTAGATTTGGAAGTGTAGGAAGGGGTTTGAGAGTGGAGCCATCAACAAATAGACAGTAGCGAGGAAAGCTAGGGTTAGTCGAGCAGCAAATGATGAAGTGAAGAGGGATTGAAGAGATAAGATAAGAACAAGAAGAAAATGGAGGCGGCTGCTCCTTTGACCTAGTCCCCATTAATGAGTATTTGTTGATTCTGATATTGAAGACCTCTTAAAAACCCTATTTTAAATTACTGCATAATTGAGATACAAGAATTTGTTTGTATATAAACAAGTTTGAAACCATTACTTGAATTCATTTCTTCAGTAATTATATAATTTTCCTTTGATTTGCGCTAGAATTTGATTGATTTAGGTTTAGAGTTTTTATTTTTTCTATTTCTGATTTATTTTATTGATAAAGAAGGGAGAGTACAAAATAAGAGAAAGAGCATTTATCACTTTGACTAAATGGGCTTGGGTTAAGAACCAAACCCAATAAGAAGAGAAGTGTTATGAATTTGATTCCTAAGAAAGTGTTACTAATATATTTCTCAATTCTCTGGTTATAAACACTATTTTTACCTTAAGCCGGTATTTTTTACCATAGTTTAATCTCTCAAAATTTATCAAAACATTCACAAGATAAAAAATTTCATTTCTAACAATATTGAGATGTCATATAAAATTAAATATAACTTTTGAAATAAAAGTTATTCTCGTTATTTTGATGAAAATAATTTATCGATTATAAATTCTCATTCTAAACAGTGAATCTCAATATTAACATTTTACTCAATTTACCAAAACTAAATAATTGATTTAATAATATTTTAAATTTAAATTGAAATGCTCTTTAATAAATGAAACTCATTTCTTGACTAAATTAAATTAGCTATTCACCAAACCAGACTTAATTTCGCAATTAAATTTCACAAACCACGAATTTGAATTAATTATCCATAATTTAATTTAATTAATTAGGTGATTAACAACAGCGTTGTTACATCTATACTTATAAAAAAAATCACTTTCTTAGAAAATTTATCCTAAACTTCTTTTATTAGAATAAATTCTAACCCAACCTTATCATTGAACGCCTTATAGTCGAACAATGAAACTCAATTCACAATGTGTTCGTTTTAATGCATCCATAAATATTGTCTACTTAACCCATGCAGTAAAAAGGTAAATTGGTCGTAAACTGGTTTAGCATAAACCAACAACCAATGCTCATGAACTGGTCGAGCATAACTAATCAAAGTAAACTGGCTGAGAAAGGCTAAGCTAATCAATGAGGGATAACGAATGACCAACATTAATCCCTATATTAATTTGACAACACTTTATACTTATGGTTATATAAATTACTTAATATAACAAATATTTATACGCTCTCATATATATAATACACTTAACTTATTCTAGGGCATCACTTACCATATTTCCAAATAGTTATATATACCAACCAAAACTAAGGTTCTCGCTCAATATTCAGTTCTGATACCGGCTGTAGTGACCCTCCTTCTTGGCCCTTAAATGTTGATACTAGTACATCCACAGTATTCGCGTGTTGAGCACTCAAGTGTCGAAAAGATGGATTGTTAATGTATATTAAAATAAAAAGGAATAAGGAAGGAAGAAAACAAAATTAGAATCTCACAGTGGAATGATAACATATAATATCAAAAGACGTTACAAAGCGCTACTCTACGATTCATAGCATTTCAAAGTCACATTCCTAAGTATTATCATCAGCTTGGACAGTTATAACCGTCCGTCCTTGCAAATGCTAATATATAAATATTAGTGATGCAGTGGAAACAAGAACACTACGATAGTGAAACATCCAATTTGTCTCCTTAAGCTCTAAAGAATATCCATGTAAAACCTGCCTTTCTCAAGCGGCTCAAAAGAGCGCTTGAGGAATTAAGGGAAAAAATAAAGCAACTATCAGGCAAAAGTTTAGTATAAGAAACTCAAGAAACATGTGCCCATGTAACAACACCTTTTGAGACCAATCGAATTACTGAAATGGTTTCCCCTCAAAAGAGTCAAACCATCTAATAAGCATATATGGTGATATAGAAAATAATGTTTAGGATGCATGATATAAATAAATAAAATAGTCATGATGCTTCCATTGATCACACCACTACAATATTGAGTGTACAATCAAGAGCACTAAGGTTCATTTGCATATATGGATTTCTATTGAAGGTGCACCCAGTACGTCAAGGATGGGCTTCCTTACAAGGGTCAGAGATATCTTTTCGAACAGCGTATATCTCTAGATAAAAAATACCATTTAATAAACATAGTCGGTCCAAACCCTAACACATGGCACCGAGCTCTCGTCAGAAATCCGAAAACATCTCTAGAATAGAGTTGATAAACCCTTAGGTTTTAAAGCCTTTGGTTATGCATTATACCCTTGTTTGTGTCATTACTGATTGTGAAGTCACATTCAACATCTCAACACATGTGTCTTCATCACTTAAATAAATATTGAATCTCTCCCTAGGTCCTAGCATCTTGAATAGATATTGAATCTCTATAAGAATTTCAGCTTTAGTCCTCCATGAATGCTAACGTTGTTCTCTCTCTTGGAATCACCCTCAAGATAGATAATACCTCACGATGGCATCATTCTAACTGTTAATGCTGACCTCCCCCTTGGACTTAACCTTAGATAGTGTGATTCTATAACAATTCGTTTCACAACTACTTCCAAAACATAGAATATATATACCAGTTTTGAAGTGGTTATAGTTTCAAGTCATCTAATATAAGTACTCTCAGTTGCTTACTGGATGCCTCAAAACCAATTGATATATTTCTAGTTAATTTAACTCTGATTATTTCATAAATAAACAAATAATGCATAAGGGTGAATATCATCTTCTATCCAGATGGATTTCCATACCTTTTACCCTAGAAGAGCAAGACAAGTTTATACGTAGGGTATAGTGTTGATAATGATGGAATTTTCTATTGGTTAGAAAATCACTGTTAAAAATATATCATTATTAACCACAAGCGTACGGCGTATAATTGTAGTACGTATGCGAGTATAGGTCGATCCATAGGGAAATGAATTAAATTTCGGATTCTACTCAATCAAATTAACCCAAAGAGTTTGAAACTGTTTTAAATAAAAAGAAATGTAAAATCTAACTAAAACGAAAGTGAATAACAGTATGAGATTAATAGACAATTTAGAGGCAAATACACTCTCATACTCTCATATAAAATTAGCACAAAATCAATCTATGATCTCTCATTTTAATCTAAGTAAAATTAGTGATGTATTTATCATGAGTATGGCCTATTTGTGTTATTAATTAACACAACTTAAACCATTAAATTTTATTACAACAACTAAAACCACTTATTAATAGTAATGACAATGATCATGAAGCTAAAGAAAAAACTATTTTAAGCATGATCTATTTACTATTTTTTTAGTAACACGGATCATCAAATTTTGATTCTGCTTTAATTTCATTATCAAAATCAATTAGTAAGATGATGATGTAAATTGTGTTTATGTTGGATTAAGCATAGCCCATTTGTAATAAGAAACACAATATAGCCTATCAAATTCGCTAATAAACTTACATCATAATCAAACTTTTCATTAAGCACTAAAAAGAGATCATAAATATTAAAATATGTTGAATCTACATAATTTTAGAGAGCATCATTATACCTAAATTGTAATGATTTAGCTTCACATTTTTGTTATCATTTCAACACATGTAAATTTCAACATAGAACAAAAAAGAAAAGTGCAAGCTAATTAAAATAAAAAGAACTAACCACTTGCATAAAAATAAAACTAAACTAAATGCATAAATGGAAATATAATCTACTAACATAAAAGGAAAGAGTGCATGTAAATAAAAATGAGCATAAAATAAAATAAAAGCATGTAAAGAACAAAAAAGAAGAAGAGGCTTAGGAAGCCATTTTATTTCTCATTAATTTTGCGGCTACAACTTGTATAATATGGTAAGATCAAAAAAACTTTATTACATGAACATAAGAGGGTAATTTGTACATAATTAAAACCCTAACCCATTTTTAGAGAACTCCCAAAAGTGACATTGAGGTAGTGTGGCCTCCAAGTTATCATTAGCATGGAATTAATCCTCCATTAAATGTGCATGTGCCGTTATTCCCCACTAACATGTGCATTAGCTCTTAATTATGGTTTATTAGTTAGTGGGTAGGTGGGGTCCTCCATAATTATATGAATTATTATATTTCTTCATCTCTTTCTCTTTCAACTCTTGTGTATGCATATTTCTATGAAGCCGCTTCCAAGTTATATCCAAATTTATATAAAACAAATTAAAATGTGCAAGTAATTTTTTCCAAATTAATTCACACATGAAAATTACTGTTTTGCCCTTATGTAGATGCATGAATAATGACTTGAAACCATTTTTGAAATTTGGTTTTAATCATGTAAAAAAACCAAATTATGACATTTATTTTACTAAAATAAGATTAAATGTGTGAGTAAAAATATAAATTTTTACGTGCACATCAAATACCCCCGCACTTATCTTTTTATTCGTCTTGGAATAAAGAAAGACTAAGATAAATCCACTTTTATAGGAAGCATGATTGCATTTAGCGTATGCAACAAACCGTTAAACCTCTCGGTGTCCCTAATAGGGCGAGTGTTATCTTGTGAGGATTTTCAGTGGATACTACCCACAAAATCCAAATGCAACACGAAAAATTCCTAAATGCATATTTATTTACAAAGATATGAATGCAAGTTTTTGAAAATATTTACAAATGAAGAATTTATTTTAAATTGACACGAATAAGTTAAATATAAGTTCCGGTCATTATCAAGAAATTTAAGTCCTGTTTCTCGTCAAAACTTCCAATAAAAATTAAGTTATCATCATAATTAGACTCTAGTTTGGCTAGTTATTTCGGTTGATAACATAGTGCAACTATGAAATGGATCCTTTTTTGTTTATCAAAGATTTTCAAAGTGGTATTTTTGTTTCTTTTGAATAAAAAGTCGAATCAACTAAATGAAAATAGTTTTGGATTCAATTGCTTGCTCTCTCTCTGTTTTCAATAAGTATTAACACTATTATTATTTACACACCTAACTCAGATAAATCGAGGCCAGATATACCAATCATGCACTGCCTTTCGAACTTAGTGAGAAGAGTACAAAGCATGGCGAGTGTACACACTTGCGTATGAAGTATGAACACATGACTCTAGGTGGTTATTCTTATTAAAAATTTATTTACATACATCTAAAACTCAAATAAACTGAGGCCAGATATACCGATTATGCACTGCCTTTCGGACTTACACGAGAAGGGTACAGAGGATGGCGAGTGTACACACTTCCGTAGACACCTGACTCTAGGTGTTTTTATTCTTATAAAAGCCTTTTTTTATGAAGAGTGAGTTTTGCAAAATCATCTTAGCACCACTTAAATTAGAAGATCAAAATGTTATCATCTTCGCTTTAAATCAACCACTCTTTTAAACAAAGATTACAACTAGGACATACTTCATAATTATCACCTATTAACCTTCCTATATACTAGTTAAACCATAGTTACTTTTAATCAAACTTTATTTTTATTTTTTTTGAGACAGATAAATTTTCAAAAATTTCAATTTAATAACCAAAAACATATACTTATCCTATAGTGTTTCTTCAAAAGTAAATCAATATGCTAAAAAGAAATTTTGTTTTGAGATTTTTTTTGTTTTTTTTGAGTTTTGAGTTTTGGAAAGAAAATACAAAAATAAACCATGCAAAATAGAAAATGAATATGAGACTTCCCCCCACACTTGATTTTGATTGTGTCCCTACAGTCAATGCATGATATAATGAGTGTACTGGGGAAAAATATGTACATATTTACAAGAGAGGGCTAACATTTCTTACTAGACGTAGTATGGCTCATGAAGAGTCATGAGCTCCTCCTCTGATCACTTGGCAACTCAAAGTAAGGTTTCAAGCGATGACCGTTGACTTTAAAAATCAACCCATCCCTAGGGTTCTGTATTTCTATGGCACTATGTGGAAATACAGTTCGTACCACAAATGGCTGGTCCATCTTGATTATAATTTCCCAGAGAATAAGTGAAGTCTAGAGTCATACAAAAGAACTTTTTTGATTTGGCAAAAACGTTTTTCTTAGAATAGACTTGTCATGAAAAACTTTTGTTCTTTCTTTATAAATTTTCTCATTTTCATACGCGTCGTTCCTAATCTCTTCTAATTCGTTGATTTGCAATTTTCTATTTTTGCCAACTTTTTCAAGATCAAAGTTTAAGTTCTCACTGCCCACAATGCTCTATTTTCGATTTCAAATGGTAAATGATAGGCTTTCCCGTAAACTAAACATAACGGGGACATCCTAAGGTCAGTTTTAAAGGTGGTACAATAAGCCCAAAGCACATCAGTCAATTTCTATAACCAATCTTTTCAATTTTTATTAATAGTTTTCTCTAAAATTTCTTAGATTTGACGATTTGAAACTTGAACTTGACCACAAGTTTGATAATGGTTAGTGGATAGCTTGTGGTTTATCGAGTATTTCATCATTAGAGTTTCAAATGAACGATTGCAGAAATGGGTTGCATTGACGCTTATTATTGTGCGAGGTGTTTCAAACCTCGAAAGTATGTTTTCTTTTATAGATTTCACAACAGCTTTATGGTCATTTATTTTACAAGGAATGGCTGCAACCTATTTCGAGATGTAGTCAATAGAAAGAAGAATGTAAAAAATTTTGAAAGAGTTAGGAAACGGTCTCATAAAGTCAATACTCCAAACATCAAAGATTTCGATCGTAAGAATGGGGTTCAAAGGCATCATATTTCGTCGAGAGATTCTTCCTAACATTTGGCAGTGATCGTAGGTTTTACAAAACTCAAATGCTTCTTTAAAAAGCATAGCCCCGTAAAAACCATATTGAAGCACCTTTCCCGCAGTTTTTTTGGGACCAAAGTGACCACCACAAGCTTGGTTATGACAAAACAAAATAACACTTTTGATTTCACAATCTGAAATGCAATGTCGAAATATTTGGTCGGAACATTACTCAAACAAGTATGGATCATCCCTATTAAAGTACTTGACTTGGGAAAGAAATTTATATTTATCTTGTTTTGACCAAAATAAAGGAGTTTCCTTAGTGACTAGATAGTTCACTATGTCGGCATATCATGGATCGACAGAAATAAAAAGGAGTTATTCATCGAAAAAGTTCTCGTTGATTGGTAAAGAGGATGGTGTGTTTGAAAGATGTGACAAATGATCAGCAATGACATTGTCAGATCTTTTTTGTCTTTGATCGTAAGGTCACATTCTTGGAGTAAAAGGATCCAACGGATCAAATGAGATTTAGCATCTTTTTTAACGAAAAGGTACCTAAGAGTGGAGTGGTCAGTGTAAACCATAATGTGTAAGCCAATCAAATATGGTCGAAATTTTTCAAACGCAAAGACTAAAGATAGAAGCTCTTTTTCAGTGGTCATGTAATTGAGTTGAGCATCGTTAAGGGTCATACTAGCATAGTAGATGATATGAAGAATTTTGTTAATTTGTTGTCCTAAGATAGCACCAACTGCAAAATTAGAAGCGTCATACATTACTTCAAAAGAAAAATCCCAATTGGGTGAGCAAATGATGGAAGCTGAAATGAGTTCATTTTTGAGACGTTTAAAAGAAGAAACACAATCAGAATTAAAGCCAAATGGAACGTCTTTTCCAAGAAGAGTCGTCAATAGTTGAGCAATTTTACCGAAATCTTTTACAAAGCGTCGATAGAAACCAGCGTGACCAAGAAATGAATGAATGTCCTTGACAGATTTGGGAATGGATAGATTTGCAATTACGTCAACTTTCGCTTTTTCTACCTCAATGCCTTTATTTGAAATGACATGCCTAAGGACAATGCCATGTTTGACCATAAATGGCATTTTTCCCAATTTAACGTTAGGTGTTTGTCCTTGCATCGTTTAAGAACCAACTTAAGATGATATAAGCACCCGGTACAAGAGTTTTCAAATATAGAAAAATCATCCATAAACACTTCAAGAAAAAGTTTGATCATATTGGAAAAATGTTGACCATGCATCTTATAAAAGTGGCAGGAGTGTTGCAAAGGCCAAATGACATACGTCGATATGCAAAAGTGCCAAAGGGACATGTGAATGTCGTTTTCTCTTGATTTTTAGGAGCGATTGGAATTTCTTTATAACTGGAATAACCTTTAAGAAAGCAGTAGAATTCGTGGCTGGCTAAACGTTCAAGCATTTGGTCGATGAAAGGAAAAGAGAAGTGATCCTTATGCTTTGCAGCATTTAATTTTCGATAATCAATGCAAACATGTCAACCCATTTGAGTATGAGTTGGAATGAGTTTGTTTGAATCGTTCTTGATAATGTTAAGTCTAGACTTTGTAGGCATGACATGAATTGGGCTCACCCATAAACTATCAAAGATTGGATATATGATTCCATTATCGAGGAGTTTGAGTTCATCATGAACTGCATCCTTCATTTTTGGGTTAAGCCTTCATTGTGCGTCATAACAGGCTTGGCATCATCAATTAAATGGATGCGATATTGAACAAGAGCGGGACTAATTCCCTTTATATCGGTGATCAACCATCCAATTACTTCTTTGTTTTTCGACAAAATTGAAAGTAAGGAAGCTTCTTAATCGAGGGAGAGTTGAAGAGATTATGATGGAAACGTTTCATTGTCATCCAAGTATGCATACTTAAGGTGATCGGGAAGGGGTTTGAGGTCCAACCTCGGGGGTTTCTCAATCAAAGAATTCAGTTGAAGTTCTAGTTCAATAATGCGGGGTTCAAATGGAAGCGCATTTTCAATTTTGTTAGGCTCATTCTGAAATAATTATTCATATTCGGTCTCGCATTCTTTGTTAAGGTCAACTATTTCGTACTCAAAATTTTCTTGAATGGATCTAACTTCCAATGTTTTGCCATGTGGTTCATTCAATTAATTTTCAAGATTAAAGATGTTAAGATCCAAAGTCATGTTTCCAAAAGAAATTTTCATCAAACCATTTCGACAATTGATTAAAGTATTTGAAGTAGTCAAGAAGGGTCGGCCTAAAATCAATGGAATTTGACTCATCGGATTATTTACGGGTTGAGTCTCCAAAACGATGAAATCGACGGGGAATATGAATTGGCCGACTTTGATGGGTATGTCATAGATTCTCCCATGGGTTTTTTTATTGAACGATCAGCAAATTGAAGAGTTACATTTGTCGGTTTTATTTCACCCAAGCCAAGTTGCTGGTAAAGTGAATAAGGAATCGAATTGACACTAACACCCAAATCGAGTAAGCACTTGTTAATCGTTTTGTCTCCTATCATGCATGAGATCATCGGATATTTAAGATCTTTGTATTTAACAGGAATTGATTGGTACAAGACTTTGCTATGTTCGGCGGCTAAGAAAACTTTCTTGGGTACATGAGTGTGTCGTTTTTGGGTACACAAGTCCTTGATAACTTAGCGTAAGTTGGGACTAGTTGAACGATATCAAGGAGCGGGATGTTAAAAAATTCCAACATCCTTTCCATTTGTTCAAAGTGTTTCTTTGGTCGAATACGATGTAGAAATGGAACACGATGCTCAGTGGGTGGGTCTACTTGAGTAGAAGAAGAATTTTGAGTGGAATTTGATTCGATATTTGGCTTAATGTTTTGTTCAGAATTGCTTGTCATTTTAAAAGTGTCAAGAGGGGTTTCCAATAAATCATTTGGATTAACAACTTGATTATCGATTTGTTTACCGAAACGTAAAATTATGACAGCATTCATTTGGTTACATTGCTAACTTGAACAACATGGGATTGATTTGAATTGGTGTTTTTGTTTCTGGGATTTGGAACTAGCTAACTTAGGAATGCGCCTCGTTCACGTTCACCCACAGATGTAGCTAATTGACTCATTTGCATTTCAAGTTTAGCAATCGATTGACTCGTACTCTGCATGTACGAGATTAACAAATTTTCCAAATTACTGTTTGATTGGAGGCTTTGAGTGGTTGCTTTAGGCTACGTTTCAAAACTTTTCTCAAGTGAACTCAGTCGTTTATCATCTTGGGGAGAAAAAGATTGTCGTGGTTGATTTTGAGATAGACCTCCAAAATTTTGTTAAAAATGGTTGGATTGAAAGGAAGAATTCGAAGCATTGTTTGGAAATGCTTGAAAATTGGGATGGATCAAATTCGTGTTGGAATTATTTTGGTTCCAAGCAAAGTTCGGATGATTTCTTAAACAAGGATTGTATGTTGGAGAAAACAAGTCATTTTTAACCTTGTAAGCACTGAGTTTTTCAATCGAATTAGGGCACTGATCTGCTCTTGTTGCATTTATAACACATGGTTTGAGAAGCTTGGTAAATTTGGTTGGATGAGAAAATGTTGTCGAATTTATTAATCATTGCATCAATTTTAGCTTCTAAAGCCAAAGATGTTCCTATCGAGTATGACCTCGATCGTGAGTAAATTGATTTTTCGTTAAAATGTTTCCATTGGGAATATTTTCATTAGAACTTTTTCAAGAATACTTTAACGAATTCTTCCCAAGGTTTAACGAGTTTGATGGTAAGCTATACAACTATTTTTCAGCATAGTCGGTAAGAGCAAATGGAATTAATCGGAGTTTGATTCTGTCATCACAAAGTTGTTAAAGTTTAATGGTTGCGCAAACTTGTTCGAATTTCATTAAGAAGATGTAAGGGTCATCTTGTTCAAAATTATCAAATTTTAGGAATGTGGTGATATGAGTGGAATGAATTTCGAAATGGTTACCCATTGAGGTGGGAAAATAGATAGAAGAGGGAATAGAAACTCTATCGGGAAAGATTTTATCCATGAGAGTTCGAGGGGTGTTCTCGTTCACCATTGTTAGAGGGTTGTTTGCTCGGGTTAAACGATTTGATATTGTGCAACGAGTCCAAGTACTCGTGCACAAGAAAAAGTCGAGAAGAGAAAGAAGTGAGAATCGAGTCAAAGAGAATGAAACAAGGTTTGAAAAATGAAGTGAAAAATTGTTTTATATATATATTTTTTTAAAAGGAAAAATATTTACCAAAAAAGATTTATTTATCAAAAGGGAGATTGATTTTTGTTTTGTATTTTGGATTTTGAAATTTTTTTCTTCTTTTATATGGTTTTGCTTTTTTTCTAGTTTTTGTTTTTGAAAAGATTAATTTTTTTTTGGATTTTTTTTCTAAAAAAAACTTGTTTTTGGATTTTTGATTTCGTTTGAAATATTTTTTTAAAAGGAAAATATTAAAATGATTTTCTTTCTTTTGGATTAAAAAGAAAGATCCAAGTTAAGTAAAATTTACAATTTTATTTTATTTTATTGTTTTTTTCTTTCTTTTTTAAATATGCATAAACTAATGCAACTAAATGAATGAAAGAACTTAATTACAAATTTTCTATCCTTAGTAGCTCCTAATCCAAAATTGTATATTCACACTTTATCTTAATCGAACAAAATAATTCTTAGCCAGGTAACTAACAGAAGTTATTGGTGTACCAGGAATCATCATGGCAATGCAGCCGAAGGTTTAAGTACCTTCAAAGAAACAATCACTATAATATTTACGAATCACCATAATATTTATAAATGATTATTTCTCTGTCGTAGTCTAGACACTAGGAAATTAAATTGTCGAAAGATGACAACTTGTCAAGATACAATTAAGTCATGTGTGAGCTCGTGACACCCTTAAGTCCAATGTCTAACCATTATTATTAGCAAATTCTACAATGATGTGCAATTTGTGGGCCAAGGAAGGGGTGATGAAATCCCCTATTTTATGTAGATTGGGTGTTGCCATTAGAAAAGAAAATAAGATGATATGAATGCAAAACAGAATTAAACGTGAATTAACGATACAATTACGAATGAAATTTGCTTTTTTTTCCGAAATTTAAAATGCAAGCAACCAACAATACAAAAATAAAAACAGTGGATAAAAGCACGATACAAGAGCGTGTAGAATTATTATCAATTTATTTTATATTTTCAAAGCGACGATTTTTTTATAAGGCAAGCAGAACAGTTTTAACAAGCAATTTTCTCCTTCTAAATTTTTACTTTTGCGACGTGAAAATGAGGAAAAAAAACACAAATGAAAGCAAAAAAAAAAAAAAAAAGAGATTTTTTTTATTTTTTTTAAAAGGAAAACCAGAAATAAACAATATACCCAATACACTTTAAAAAAAATCACTAGGCCCAAATAAACACAGCCCGATACCCACTTACCCAATCTAACCCCAAACAACACAATCCTATCCCTTAATTCTTTTCTGCTTAAACGCACTACACAAAATGAAAACGCAACTTCTCAAATAAAAACAAGAAAACGCAAATTTGAAAGAAAAAAAACAAAGAAAAATCGCGAATTGGTTCGAGTTGCAAATGGAGTCGGTGATTGGGTTGAGGTCATGGTTAGAATTTGAATAGGAGGTTGAAGTGATTGATTCGGGTTGGTGATTTTGGGTTGGAGATGGAGTGTGATTGAGTGCGATTTGTAGAGGATGTTGTGGTTTGTTGGTGATTCGGGTGATTTGGTGGAGAATGGTACGTGCTGTAGGAAGTGGTGGTAAAGTGATTGAAGAGGTGGTTATGTTATTCGGTGAAGTTTGGGTTTTAGGAAGGGAGATGCTGCACTGAAGCCGTTCGGGTGTGCTGCGATTGGTGCTTTTCGGTTGTAAATGGGTTGCTAGATCTGGAGAGGCAATGTTGTTGTAGTTGAGGATGGTGATTTTCAGTGAATTGCTGAGATGCACATTAGTGGACAGTCAGGTGATTTTCAGTTTTATGGTTGATGAAGTAATGCAGTGGTTAATGTTGATGAAGGGGATTTGTATGTCTGACAAGGAGTGAAGGTTACATGGAAGATGGAGTTGTATATGGGGAGATGTATGCAGTAAGTAGTGAAGTGCACTGTGATGGTTGTAGCAGTTAGGAGGGATGTGCAGTGGGTATTTGATGGTGATGAAGGAGGATGATCAGATGATGTGCAAGTTATGTATGTAAGATGATGGAAGGGGTGATGGCAAGTTTCTGGTTGATGGTTGAACTGTGCTACTACAGAGGAGTGTAGCATGACAGAGATGGTGCTGTAGCTATGGGATGGTATAGCTGTTTGACAGAGGATTCCATTAGTGAGGTAAGCAAGCAGAGGAAAGATGTTTGTTGTTGATGAAGTCTGTTGAGAGAATGGTATGTAGCAGTTTTGATGTAAGAAGAGTGGTCGATGAAGTCTATTGAGAGGTATATGATGTGGGCAGTTTGAAGGCAGTTCAGTAGTGTGCTTTGTTGATGTTGTATAGGTAGGTTGCTATGTGAATGTGATGGCAGGGACAGTGCTAAAGAGCAGAGATGTTGATGATGTTAGTATAGGGAGGAGTAGCAGTTTATGGTGGCAGGTCAGAAGTTGAGGGATGGTATGCATAGGTTGATGGTTGGAAGTTGTGCAGGCAGTTGTTGCACAGGTTGCTAAAGCATTGCTCAGAGAAGTGATGCATGGTTTTGATAGTTGAAGGAGTTGCATAGAGAAGCGTGCACAGAGAAGTGCACAAATGCACAGAGTAGTGGTAGGAAAGGAAGAATGATGTAGTTTGTTGGTTGAAGAAGTATAGTTGCTGTCAGAAGTGAGGCAGTGGTTAGAAGTTGAAGGCAAGTTAAAATGATGATTGAAGTTTGGTTTGAGTGCAGTTTGATAATGGGGTGGCCAGAGAAATGGAAGTGTTGATGCAGAGATTTAAGGGAAACGTAACAGTGTGGAGGCAAATCAATTAAATTTTATATTCTACTCAATCAAATTAACTCAAAGGATGAAATTATTTTAACTAAAAAGAAATGTGAAAAACTAACTAAAACAAAAGTGAATACAAACATAAGATTAACAGACAATTTAGAGACAAATCCACTTTCATACTCTCATATAAAACCAACAAAAAATCAATCATCTCCCATTTCAATCTAAGTAGAATTAGTGATGTATTTATCATAAGTATGGTTTATTTGTGTTATTAATTAACACAACTTAAACCATCAAAGTTTATTGCAACAACTAAAACCACTTATTAATTGTAATGACAATGATCATGAAGTCAAAGCAAAAACTATTTTAAGCACGATCTATTTACTATTTTGTTTAGTAACATAGATCATCGAATTTTGATACTACTTTAATTTCATTATCCAAATCAATTAGTAAGATGATGATGTAAATGGTTTTTATGTTGTATTAAGCATAGCCCATTTGTGATTAGAAACACAACATAGGCTATCAAATTCTCTAATAAACTCATCATAATCCAACTTTTCATTAAGAACTAAAAAGTGATCATAAATATTAAAATATGTTGAATCAACGTAATTTTAGAGAGCTTCATTACCCCTAAATTGAAGGGATTTAACTTCTCATTTGTGTTATCATTTCAACACATATATATTTCAACATAGAACAAAAAAGAAAAGTGCAAGCTAATTAAAATAGAAAGAACTAACTACTTGCATAAAAATAAAACTAAACTAAATGCATAAATGGAAATCTAATCTACTAATATAAAAGGAAAGAAATCATCTAAATGAAAATGAGCATAAAATAAAATAAAAGCATATAAGGAATAAAGAAGAACAAGAGGCTTAGAAAACCATTTTATTTCTCATTAATTTTATGGCTTCAACTTGCATTAAAACTTCATTACATGAACATAAGAGGATTATTTATTCATGACTAAAACTCTAACCTATTTTAGAGAACCCCCTAAAATACCCTTGAGGTAGTGTGGCATCCAAGTTATCATTAGCATGAAATTAATCCTTCAATAAATGTGTTTGTGCCTTTAATCCCCATTAACATATGTGTTAGCTCTTAATTGTGGTTTATTAGTTAGTGGGTAGATGAGGTCCTCCATGATTACATGAATTCTTTTATTTCTTCATTTCTTTGGCTTCCAATTCTTGTATATGCATATTTCCATGAAGCCATTTCAAGTTAAATCCAAATTCCTATAAAACAAATTAAATCGTACAAGTTAATTTTTCCAAATTAATTCACACACGAGAATTACCATTTTTCCCCTATATAGATGCATGAATGATGACTTGAAAGCATTTTTGAAATTTGGTTTTAATCATGTAAAAACATCCAATTATGACATTTATTTTACTAAAATGAGATTAAATGTGTGAGTAAAAATATACATTTTTATATGCACATCATATAGCATCGCCGAGGATAATCGAATGATATAATTCTCTTGTTTCTTCTAGATATCTCCTAAGTTAATTTTTATCAAATTCAATAACAACAAGAATGATCGCAAATGGAAACCAAGTCTTGTATAGCTATCACATTTATGATCTTCTTAACTTACGTTATCCCTCGGTCAAGAGTGAAGCCCGGTAGATTGGAGTACTGTTGCTTCTAATCCCTACTTGAATCATCGTTCTTAACTCTTACACATAGAACAAGCCTATTTTGTTAGCTTTTAGTGCTAAGTGCATCACAAAATACTTTCCATAGATAAGTAAACATGCAAAGCATGATTAAGTCAGCAAAGCGATTTCTAATCCTCTTTTTGTTTAATTAATTCTTTTATTAATTATAACTTCTTTTATCAAATAATTACTTCCTTCAGAAGTAAGCGAACTATATATAGGAGTCCTTCCTAGGGGATCTCGAATACATACATGTAAAAGCATGAGACGACTTAGACAAAAGAGTCCTCCTCGGGGATCTCAAACTGTATGAATACATGATGCTTCTATTCACTTCTTTTTTCTACTTGTATATATATTTAAAATACCATTATAAAAGATATATACATGTATTCTACTATTCCACTATTCATTTGTATTATTTTCAACACTTCAAAGGTATTCATATGCTTATCTCAAATGATATAAGAACATTCATAAATCTTTAACAACGTTTCTTACTTTAAAATAAATCAAAGAGGCTAAAAACAACTGTTACTGTAAATCCCTTCACTTTATGAATCAAATCTTTACTTTATATAACCATTTTTCAAAATATTCCATACTTGTCATTATCTTTAAGGTCTCCTTTATAAAGATCTAAGTACGTTCACAAGTCTATTCAAAAGAGTTTAAAACAATGTTGCTTAAACATGTCACCACAAACCTAAAACCATTTCACTTATAATTACCTTTAAACCATTACTTTTAAGGATCCAATTATATTCTTAAGTGTAATCAAAAGGGTTAAAAAGAAATGTTGTTTAAACATTGTTTACTATTAGCATATTTATATTTAACATCATCTTTTAAACATTCATTTCAAAGATCTAAGTATGCTTATTAACAAGATAATATACTTTTAATTAACTTCTCAAATCCATCGATTATAACTAAGTGTTATAATCAAAACCACTTACCCTATAAAATACTTCACTTACTTTTCCAAACTTATGTATAAATAATTTAAAAACACTTGTAAATATGTTTAAAATATCTATATAAAATATTACTTAAAATAACACATTTTGAAATTTAACAAAAACCATAAAAAAAGCATGTTTTACATTTAAAAATACTTTACTTTAAAAATTCATAAACAATTAATAAAAATATATACGAACTTGAAACCGCTTTTACAATACTTTAAAATCTACTATTAAACATCCCTGAAAAGATCCCATAAAAATGTTTGACCGGTTACATAAAAGTCCTAGACAGAGAACACTAGAAAAGTTACATAAATGTTTGACCGGTTTTCCCATCCAAACATAGGTTTTAAGATCCAATTTTTTATAGTATATACTACACTTAGAGTACATAAAAAATCATACAAAGAAACTTCTAAGAATATCTCCCAAAATCATTTCAAAAATCCCAAAAACGAGCAAATTACAAAGTGCTCATATAGCAACTTTTTCCCTACTAACTTTTTGGCTTTGTTTAACTAGATATAAAATGACTTTAACATCAATAATGTTATAGTAAGAAGTACGCATATAGTAAGAAGCCCTTAAGGATGTCTTTTAAAATATATTAATTACTAAACGCAAGGTAGTTTCAACGTGCTCATATAGCAACCATTTTTGCTGTAACTTTTGCAACTATGTCCAACCAATTCTAGAACTTTACAATCCACTTCCTCGCTGTCTCATACAGTACTACAAGTGTAGAGCACAATCAAAATATATACATTCACAATATATTCATGTATAACCAATTGGAACAAGTTTAAAAACAAAGGGATTTAAAGGGCATTCATAACGACTATCATTGTATAGACCATTCATATTCATTCCAGTTTTTACACACAATCCAAACAACCACATATATGCAATGTTGAGGCCACGTCACATGTTATATAATGTCATAGAAGTGAAAATATACAATATAAAGTTGTCATTTTCTTTTCGAAAGCAAGAGGGTCCAAAGTTATAAATTTAATTAGTTCATACTTAACTTTACATTTAAGTGGATAATAATATAACATAATATATATTCATTCAATAGTGAGTAGACTCACTTAAATCCATGCTAAAAATTAAGCACAAGCATTAGAAACACTTCCTACCATCCCAAGCATCCAAAGCTTCCACCTTTTTCCTTCACAAGCTTATGACCACACTCCATCTCCATAAATAGGCAAATGCGATGATTGATTGTGCACTTTTTTCCATTTTCATTCAACTCGAGTTGTTTTTCCTTATTGCTAAGATGTTTAAAGGCCTTTGCCACAGTTTGGGAGGGATTGGATGTAACGACCTAGAATTTTACAACTTTGATTGAAGAATATTTAATTAATTTTAAATATTTAATTAATGATTTTAAATGGTCAAATAACCAATAGGTGATAATGATAAACTCATTTTGGAAGTTTTTTTTACAAACATAAATAATTCGATGAAAATGTGATCGAAAAACATTTTATGAGTTTTCAAGTTTTTATCGAATGAAATTAGTTGCAACGTTGTTGCACATATGTGTACACTTTTGTAACATATACTTATACATATTATAAGTGATTTAGTAAAGTAAAAAGGGTTAATAAAAATAATGGTGACTAAAGTATTTAAAAAGTAATTAATTAAGGTAATAAAGTAAGAAAAGACACTTCTTTCCTATTTTAAGTGTAAAATACTTAAAGGACATTGGTAAAAGAAGGCGGTAATAACAAGCGTCTTAAGAAAAGTGTGTTGCATAAGTTAGTAAAGGATAGTATTTTTTTAATGAGAAGGAGTAGCTTATTTAAGGAAGGTTGGTTTAGTAATTTACCACTTTTCATTTTTTATAAAAGAACACACACTCTATACTTTTCTACGTTCATTTCCATTTCATTCTTTCATTTCCTCTTCCACTTTGCACTTCTCTTCTTCATTTTCAAAACCAATTCAAAAATCCTACTTTTCTTCTCAAACTTTTTTCATAACCTTAGATCTACATAGCTACCACCATCATCTCAAAGATGTAAACTTTAGCATCCAGACCCTATTTTTAGCATAGGGCCATGAGCACCATAGGAGAGAGAAGGGGTTATGCATGAGCTTCTAGATGGAAAGGGAGGGATTTGGTGGAGTTCAAAGCAAGGAAGGTGGTGGCTTTGTGTATGGTTTAAATTAAAGTGAGATACTCACTTTGATTTAGTTTTAAAAATTAAAATGTTATAATAATTTAGTGCTAGATTATATTGTGGTATTTATGTATTTGTGATGTATATATATTGTTGTTGACGACTCCCGCCTAAAAGCAGATGACATAAATAACCATTGTGTTAGAGGGGACAAAAGCGATGAATGGAAGTCAAAATGTCTTCGTAGTGAATAGGTCGCTATGGAAGCACTTCAAAGAACAGAAATTTGTAGAGGGATCCGAAAGGATCCCTCATCTGTTGTTTTACATTTCATTTATATATGTGTATATAAATTGATAATATGCTATGGCTTGGTAATGTTGAATATAACTTAAAAAGTTGAACTTTTTAAGAATAAAAATAAATGGTAGCTTATTTAAGTACAATAGCGGTCGCAAAGCTCCTTTTTGAATTTGAAAATTTATGGATTTTAAATTAGTTTCGAGTTTATAAAATTTTGAAGTGAAATATTTCAATATTTATAATGGTTTAAAATATAAAACAAATGTGATTTAAAAGTTATTTGATTTACAAATCAAAGTTTTAAAAATTACAGTCCATATAACAATAATCGTTATGGATGCACTTTGGAAATCCGAAATTTTAGTAAAGTAAAAGGAGGTTATCTATTTTAAACATTTAGTAAATTAATTTTAAAAGTGCTTTATAAAAATCATATAAGAATTCTAAAATGAGTTGAAATTTTTAAATATATTTAGAGTACCGAAAACAGAATTTTATTTTAAAGAAATTCCTTAAATTTTCTAAAGTCAGATTCTAAAAGTGATGGTTTTTATTTATAATGTGACGACCCGCCTTTCTTTCCACAGAAAGACGCATCATCATTAAGAAAGAAAGGGATAGAAAAGAGAAAGATAGAGAAGAAAGAAAGAAACAACATCAGAATCTCAATAGTGGAACGAATAAATTATATTAATCACATAAGATATTACATAGTATCACATACATATATCAGAGTTACATAGCATATACATCACATACTAGACAATTATAAACACTGTCTAGTCATTACAACACAAATACAACTCAGAGATACCAACACAGTGGAACACTATATATATCTACGAACGCTGAAGCCTCCTGCTCCATACCTCCTCCAGAATTCGTCAAAGCTAACCTGAATCCCTTGGCTACTCGTAAAAATTTAAGTATCCAAGAGTTTAAGAAAACATAAGATAAACTCCGGGTCATACATGGGTCTGGTGTGAGTAATAGGTTAAAGTTGCTTAACTTTGAAAAACCTTTGAAAGCAAAAGGTATCTCGTAAGACTTCCCGCACATAAACACGGAATACCTTACGATAACCAAAACATTTGATAGGAAATCCAGTGATATTATAATAGGGTCTAGGTTTTCAAATAAATATTCACATAGCCGAAATTGTCACATTCATTAAATTCCAGCATACTCGCCACAAAGTGGGTAATACAATCAAAATCGTAAAGGGAACGTAGGAAGAATGGGTTTCCATCAATGGCGGGGCTACTGTGGTACCGCCTGTCACAGTACGTGGTCTAGATCACCGTACCGAGGATCCATCCAAAATCCCCTACAACACAAGGCCGGAACCATCCCTTACTGGATAGTCTCGAAAAAGACAACCCCGACGGTTACGATTACCTTTATAGAATACATCTATCTTAGAATGCTCATCATCCACCTGACGATGTTCTGAAAGCATTCAATCGGTACAAGTTCGTTTCGGGTTTGAACGAAACCGAAGGCATTATCTCGTTACACTCATTTTGGAATCACCCTCAAAGTTAACGACAATAACCCTTGCACTCTGAATCTTCATCTTCACTTGAGATTCACGACCTATCGTTTAATTTCGATCGATGTGGTTTTCGGATATCCAAATTTGGAAACCCGATCCCGGTCTCATTGAAATCCAAAATACCGTCTTTTAAGTCCAAATTGTTTTGAAGTTAAAACAATTCAATTTTATTATCTATATTCACACAGATAGATAATTCATAATTTCACAGATAGATATCTCATATAATCACAATTCAACCAATGCACCCAATATCACAAATCAGCACATATCCCATGTCAAAGATAAATAATTCAAGGCATTCAATAAAATTCAGTCATCCATAAGCAAAGATCTATTAATCACAGCATCTATAATTAATTTAAAATGAATTAAATTAATTACTTCATCTCTAATTAATTTAAAATAAATTAAATTAATTACTTTTATCACTATAAATCTTGCTTACTTAACCACTAATTAATTACAAATCAATTAATTAATCACCCTCTAATTATTCATCTTAATTAATCACCCTTGACTAATCATTCACTAATTACATTAAATAATTAGCCTTTAATTAATTACAAATTAATTATCCTTAATCATTTACAGTAATTAACCTTTAATTACTTCATTAATTAATTAACTATAATTAATTACATTAATCCTTAATTAATTCCAATTAATTAATTACTCTATAATCACTTATTATTGATTAATTAATCTTAATTAATCAATCCTTAATTACATCATTAATTACATCAATTAATGATCCTCTAGTTACTTCTTTAATTAATTATATTTCTAATTAGTCACATTTAATAATTATTCTTAATTTAGTTACATTCATTAATCAGCCTTGATTAATCATATTCAGTAATTAACTACCTTTAATTAGTTACATTACTTAATTAACTTCTAAATATATTTTATTAATTAATTCTTAAATTAATTACACTACGTAACTAAATCTTAATTACTTCCACTAAGTAATTATCCTTCTTATTAATTACACAAAGTAATTAAACCAAAATCTCTTCCATTCTTCAATTAATTACATCCAGTAATTACCCCCAAATTACTTCACTAAGTGATTACACCTTATAAATTACATTAAGTAATTAACAAATCATCAAGTGATTATTTTAAACCAATTAAACTAATTAATTAACTTTAACTAATCACATTAACTTAATTAATTACGTTAAGTAATTAATTCCTTTAATTACTTTCATTAAATAATTATACTTAAACAATTTGACAAATGATTATCCTTAATTAATCAATCCAATTAATTTTCTTAAATTGATTATATTTATTAATCATTTTATAATCCCTAGTTAATGATCTTTACATTAACTATTAACAATTCTTTAATTATTTCCTCAAGTAATTAAACTTTAATTAACCATTATTAATTTCAAAGTAATTAATTCTTATTTACCAATTAATTCATCTCTAATTACTTAATTAATTAAGTGCTTAACTGTAACTTAATTAATATTTAATTACTTGATTAATTAATTTCTAACCATTAATTAATAGTCTTAACTTATCTAATTAATGATCCTTAATTACACCTTAATTAACCTCTAATTAATTAACTTATAATCCTTTAATTATTAATTTATTTATTTTTAATCATTAATTAATTAAATTAATTAATGACTCTTAAATTACCTTATTAATTTAATAAATTTTAAATCATTAAATCTTAATTTATTTCAAGATAATACATTATCCTTATTAATGACTAAATTGTCATTAACATGTTCATTTAAAACATAACACTTTTGTACTTTAAAATTTTATTTCAAATTTAAGTTTTAAAATGATTACAAAATTTAACTCTAATAAAATTTTAAAAACCATTTACAAACCCCATAAACAAATGTTAAAGAAAACACTTATCTTAAATAAAAAGATTATAAGAGTTTTAAAGAAAATTAAATTAAATTCAAAATCTTGTCTATTTTTAAAACTATTACAAATCTATTTTAATGGCTGCTTCAGGTTCAACCGGATAGATACTCGAGCACTTACCCGAGAAAAACCCATCTTTTTTTTAAATTTTTGTTTAAGTTTTGAAGTTTAAAACTGGAATATTTCACTCAAGATCAACCCGATACTTCATTCGATCCTCCTTCCCAAAATCACGAACTCATTTTCGATCCAACACCCCAAACCAAACCTGACACCTAGAAATGCACCGTGCACATGTATGGTGGCTCCGACCACCCCTAGTCGATGACGCGACCTTCCCACAGTCGGCGACCACAACCTCAGACGAACCAAACCCCAAACTCCTCCAATTCCGACTCGAAATCGAATTCGCTTATCCTGAACAAAACCTGGAACAACAGACCAACCTAAATCATCCTCGAATTCCCAACGCCGATCACCTGAGCTCCTGCGCTTCCAGCCACAACTTTGCCAACACCCTAGCTTCCAATTCCCAAAATATGGTGGAACTTGGTCCACCAGATGCGCCGTGGCAAACAAGATACTCGACCATGCCAAAACTAGGGTTACAGACTAATACGACCTCCTACCACCGCCACAATGGTCTATCCACCCTTCTGACGGTTTTCCCAAAGTCCTCGATCACTCCACTACCACTAGTGATGACTGCGCCATTTCGATCACCTAGATCGTCAGAATTCACTCAGAACTCAGATTCTGATCAATTCCAAAATGCACAGTCGATCCTTGTCTAAAAATTATGATTTCATTTTTAGAAATCATGTTTTAGTTAAGGATTCAGATCAGATGCCTGAATCAATGAATTAAAGTGTTTGAAATTTCACTTATCTTGAGCTTGCACTGTTCTATTTGTTATTCCAAAGAAATTTCAAATTTAATACATGTAAATAAAATTTTAAACTTTAATTCATGATTTAACAATCATATTTGTTTGAATCCTAAGTCCTAACAGAGATTGGTTCAAGAGATAATAAATTTTGATAAAAAAACTTGAACTTGACAACTAAGAACAGAGATCTCAGATAACAACATGCACACACCTCTATTCATTCATATATGTATATATATAGAATTTCACCAATATATATTCATACAAAAACACATTCATTCCAGAACTTAACATGCAACCAAAATCATATTTAAGCTTTTTAGAAAAAATGTTACTCACCTGTTTAAAAATGAAGAACAAA
Organism: Allium cepa; assembly: GCA_030765085.1. Classification (NCBI taxonomy): domain Eukaryota; kingdom Viridiplantae; phylum Streptophyta; class Magnoliopsida; order Asparagales; family Amaryllidaceae; genus Allium; species Allium cepa. The sequence continues at coordinate 177,485,769 of CM060939.1, read as the reverse complement.
GCCTTCTTTTCAAAAAGCTTTTGAGCTATGAAAATTTGAATGCAGGTAAGATGATTTGATTTGCAAATTTGATTACAGGTTGCTTGATTAACTTTCTTTTGAAACAGCATGCACAGAACTAGAAAATACATGAATGCCATTGCTTTTGATTTTCTTCTTTATTTTGATTCCAGGTTTGCTTTTGAAGTTGAAAATGGATTATAGGTTTCTGGTTTGAATAAGTTTCTGGCTTTGATCTTGAAAATGAATTACAGGTTGATGATTTTTGATAAATCTCTGGTTTGAGGAGGTTGATTACAGATTGTGTTTTGAGAGAAGTTTGTACAGGGTTTTAGTTTTCTTAGTTTTTGAAAAGAAGAGGATAGGAAAAAGAATGAAGAGGAGGAATATATGTTTATATAAAGGCTAAATCGATTTTAAAAAAAAAAATTAAATCAAATGGTGACACTTGTTTAAGCATTTAACATTTGTCATATACATTATTAATTAGTTAACACTTATTAGCATTAAGCCTTACAGATTTACACTTGTAATTTAACCGATTGATATTTATTTTTAAATGTTAATAAAAGCTTTTACTTAATTTTATTAATTTACAAATACTTATCTATATATATATATATTAATTTAAAGAAAATAAAACCAATTATATATATAAATAAAAGCTTATACATATATTTTAAAATACAAAACATTTTAAAATATCTATCTTTTAAATTACAATTTTAAATTCAAATTAAAGTCAATTTACAACAACACATTCAATTTGAAATAACAATTCTATTTTTTATTAAAATATATTTATCTCTCTATATAAAAATAATACATTATTAATATTTGAAAATAGCAATCTTGCCAATTTAAAATAATTTATAGAAGAGATTATCTTATTATTTATAAATTACTTATATTACTTAAAAGAATTAATATTTCATATGTTATACAAATTTATAAATTGTATTTTAAACTTATATATTTCAAATCATATTTATCAAGTAATATTTAAAAGAAAAAATAAAACAAACCTTTTTATTAATTTTATTTAAATTCAAACTTAAGCTAAAATATAATTTAAACAAATTAAGCATTTACCTTAAATATTTTAAAACTATATAATTAATTATTTAAATAGCTTTGAAAAGTTTTATATTAAATTTAATCAAAATTTCCAAATTACCAAGATATATTAGAATTTGAAAATAAGATTTTATTTGTTAAATTCAAACCAAAACTTTTCTATTTACAATAGACACACACACACACACACACACACACACACACACACACACATACTTATAAATAGAAAACATTTTATTAACTTTTTTAAAAGATGAAATTTGCCAATTTAAATATTTATTTGCTTTTAAAAGAATAAACTTTGCCAAATTGAATTAAATTATAAAAGAAAATTTTGAAATCAATTTAAATTATTAATACAGATTGTTAAATTTATATTGCCCAAAATTCCGGGTCATCACATATAATTTGGATGGATATTTGTACTTTGTTTAAAAGTGTTAAAAGTGGTTTGGAATTTATATAAATGATTTTTCAAGGATTCATATTTCGAGTATCTAAGTAAGTAACCGATCTTTATATAAATAGAAATCTTATCTTCTAAATCAACATTGGTTTAACAATGTTCTTCAAGTGATGTTTTGGATAAGAGCTTTGAATTATGATTTGAGTAATTTAAATTGTAACGAGGAACGCTTAAAAAGGATTTAAGTTTAAAAGGGATTTAATTTGAGATTTTTAAACAATGGGTTTATTTAAAGGAAATCCATTTCTTTTTCTGATGTTGAATTCTCTTTTAAAGTGATGGCTTTTAAGTTATGTTTCGAATGGAAGTTTAAACTTTGTTTAACGTATTTTGAAAGGGGACTTGAAATTTATGTAAGTATTTTAAGGGATTATCTTATATAATAAACAAGTAATATTTTTTTAATAAAAGGAATCTTGATTCCTAAATCAAATTTGGTTAAACAAAGATTTCAAGTAAGACTTATATGAAGGGATCAAACTTTGTTTAAAGAAGTTTATAAAATTTATTTTTTTAAAAGGAAAGAAGTCATGGATTACAACACACTTTTTGTAATAAATGGTTTTGAGAAAAAGGAAGAGATTATAGACTATAACATATTTTTTATAGTAAATGATTTTGGGAAGGATGAAAGAAAGTCTTGTTTTATGATAATTTGTTTCTTATAAACAGTATACAGAATTTATGAATTTTATACTCACTTATAGGTAAGTAGACCTCTACCTATCTTGAAAGTTAAGAATGTTGTTAAGTCAAGGTTTGAGAGATATAATATCTGAAACCCCCCCCCCCCCCACACCCCTTAGTATACCCAGAAGGACACACTAAAAGATATGGTGCGTTGTAGGTATAACTAAAACTTACAGAGACTAATATTCACAAGACAAAATAGATAAAAACAGCGGAAATAATTAAAACAATAACTTACCAAAATTCAAACTTCATAATATAGAGTTATAAGACCAAATACATAAGATGTCTCAAAATGCCAATACATGTCCTATGAAAATCATAAACTCGGTCTCATAAAAATTAGAGTACAAAACTATCCCTCAAAAAATACTAGTACATCAAAAAAGCTAAAAACTGAAAATGAAGAGAAGGAATACATGAGAAAATATCCGCCACTGAAGTCTCCAAGTGTCCATATTCTACCGTCCTTGCCCTTATTGGCTTATGGGGGAAAGGGGGAAAATAGACGAGTGGGTCAGACTAAGAGTCTGGTGAATGGTAGTAATTACTAGTATTCTTAAGCAAGGTAAAGATAATGGACTTTGCAACAGTTCTAGTATAAAAGAAAATAAACAAATAGGAGGAAAGGTAAAGCTAGAAATAAACACAATTTAAATATTAGATTAATTCGATTGGATAACTTCGATTGTTTGCACTTGTCTTAGTTAACTTCTTTGATTAGGCTGAATTCTCAATCCTACTTTAATTAGGCTGAAGTCCTAATTCTACCCTTTGGTCGGCCTTCTACTAATGTGTCTACTGTGAGCTAGACACCATTGCCTACGAAGGCACCTACCAAGCGCTTAGAACTCAATAGCGAATTATATCCCCTGCACCGAGGCCGCACGCTCGACCACCACTAGGTTCACACTATTTGTTGCTCCCTCTTTCGACCTTTTATTTAACCTATACAGCATAAGCATGCCCTCATCTCACTTCAGGCTATAGTGAGACACCTATGTCCATAGAAAATAGGGAATGTTGTTGGTACAAGTTCCTGTAAAAAAAATCTAATTGCACCCCTTGTCCAAATCCTCATGATTTGGACTTTTAATTATTGACATTTGATCTACTCTAAACAGCATAAGCGTGTCCTCATCTCACTTCAGGCTATTATGAGACACCTATGTCCATATAAAATAGGGAATGTTGTTGGTACAAGTCCTACTTTTTCTTATTAACTTAGTATAAATTGTTTAAATAAGCGTCTATTGTTATCCTTGCTATCTTTGATTATTAATTTATTCTAAGTCTCAAAATAAGCCTTTTTCTGCTTTGTTTCTAATTATAACCTATGTTTAATATTGCTTATTAACTTAACCCAAGGTCTAAGTATAAAAATAAGCCACTTTCTCTTTTTACTCTTCTTACTCACAATTATACATCATAATTAGGCTTTAATTCAGTTCAAGTCCAAATTTTTACATTCTCACATTTTATATCTTATTTTCTACAATTTCAGTGTTCTTATTATTTTGCATTTTCATTTATCCATTCACGTAAAAAGGAAAAATACAAAGAAACTGACAATTATAGAAGAAAATCCCAAACGTAGAAAAGATGTAAATAAAACGTAAATAACAGTAAATAAATATAAATACTGTAAAAACTGTAAATAAATGGAAAAGCTATAATTAACAGTAATTTACTACAATAAACTGGAAAGAATAGCTAAAATAGACTAAAAAATAAATCTAAAATTGAAAATAAAATGGTAAAAAGGTTATTCCAAAATCGTAGAAAAACTATAACTATTGAAAACCTTATTATTTTAAATTACTTAAAACTCTAAAATAATTAATAATCACTCACCTGTGGTCCTTAGCTCTTCCCTTGGTCTTCCCGGATCCACGTGAGGATATTAAATATTTTAATTTAAAATGATCTTCTCCTTGGAAAATTATTCCTTTTAGGGTCCTGCCTGAGAAGGTGAACCCAAATGGAGAAAATCTAGAATGAGAAAAATAGCTAGGCCTAGGGTCTTATTTATAGTGACGCTTATGGATCATAGGCCATTGGATTTGGAGATTGAATTTGGTGCAACCATGCCATAGGCTAGATAGGAGCCGTTGGTTGGAAGCACGGATGCACCGGATGAGAGGAAATAACTCAAAATGACGTGTTCGAAGCTTACAGGAATGAAGAATTAAATTCTTCGTACGTTCAACAAGGCGGGTCGACCTTGGTGTTGACCGCCCCCCTTACTAGGTCGACATGTCGGTCGACCTAGGCAGTGGGTAGGTCGACCTAGCCACACATACACACACACACACATATCCTTTTTCTAATTTCTTGTTTAATTCATATCTACTTCGTTCTAGCACAGATTTTGACATTCTATATATGGAAATTGATCATAAAATTACCACGGACACAATGGTGTAACTCCCGTGGCTCAATTCTGATAATTTCACAAAGTTATTTTATTATTTAATTAATTCATTATTATAACTTTATTTTTTGGTTATTACATTCTCCCCACCTTAAGGGATTTCGTCCCCGAAATCTCTAAGGATGGATGAATGAAATAAATGTTTTCATCCAAGTTCAACAACAAACTACTCAACCATCATCCATTACATCCATTATCCTTAAGTCTTTTTAATTCAATTTATGATACTTATGCAATTAGTGCAGTGTCAATGTCCCTAACTAATGCAAACGATTAGGCGGCCCGCTGATTCAGTTGACCTCCTTTTATGCAATCATGTCCATGCCATGCATCCAAATGAATGCAAAATTCCCTAATGATAATTGATAGTTCTAGATGCGTGCTACAACCATCATCCAAATGCAAAAGTCATGTGATAATCATCCATTTATAGCAATCATGAAAGATAAAATAAAAATGCAAATGCACGCACATCCATGTGCATATGCTCTTGTGTCCTAGTTAGGCCAATCCCTAAGAGATAATAGTGCCTAGTGTAAGTATATGCGTCCATTAGCATCCATTAGCAAACACTTGCAGCCACTAGCATCCGTCATACATAACATGCTCTAATAACATGTTTATATTAAATCCTACCATCCATAGGTTAAATCCTAAGTTTTACCCTATTCAAAACTAAAGATGGAAATAGGAAACTCGAAAACTTATTATCAAAGAGATGTGGATATGAGATACTAATTTTCTCCTAATCAAATTAGTCTTCTCCGAAGTCTCTTTAACCATGTCGGAACCAAGGCAATCTCTCTGTAGACTCTATCCAACACGAAGGTGACTTGCACATTCTTCCATAAAGAGCTTCGAAAGGTGTCATTCCAATACTAACTTGAAGACTGTTACTATACGTAAATTCCACTAAAGGAAGATGCTCTTTCCAAATTTCTCAAAATCAAGAATACACATCCTCAACCACGTGTCTTATTATCTTACGAACACCACTTTTTTTTCTATAGTCTATACACATAAAGCGACAATCCTAGGTTCTCACTAATGTCTTATACACTTTATGGAAACTTCTATTATTATTTCTAAAAGTAATTACCTCTATTTCCTAAATAGCCTTATACTTTTTCCATCACTCCTTAGGAAATGATTCATATCTACTCCACGTTAAGAGTTTGGTTTGGTATTGATCATCTTATTTCAAAAACTAAATTCTAAAAAAATTTAAAACAACAAATCCCAAAAAAATTATCTTTGAAAGTGTTATTTTCAAGTTTCTATTAAATTCAAAAATACTTGGTTACACAACATTTCATTTTTATGGACATCCTTACAGCTTTTGGAATTTACATTATTTCCTAAACTTAGAGGGTAAAACTTCCAAATTCTAAGTCTAAAACCAATTCCCTTTTTTCTTTTAAAGACCTTTACAGTTTTCTATAAAAATTTGGATTTTCAAATTTTACTTATTTAAGTTTTTCATTTCAAAAACTTATTTACTTTTCGCCAAACCCTTTTCTTTTAAAATATCTTTAAAATGTCCTTATGTGTTTGCAAAACATCTTCTTATTACACCTCAAGGTCTCATAGCTTAATGTATTGGAACTACTTTCTCTAATGAGAAATTATTAACGCTAAAATCTTCTATGAACCTTTCAAAAGAGAATTTCATGTTTATGTGAAATTTCAAGGAATTTTTTTTGAAATAGGCTATACAAAATATGGTGCTTTCCATACCTTGTATATCTCTTTCACATTCCTTATAACTTACACCAAACATTTTTATTGGTTCCATAGAAAATTATACCATTATTCTTTTCATTCCAATAGATTAAAGTTTGTTTATATTCCCCCATCATAAATATTTTCTAATATCTAACTTACCCATTTTTTCAAAAAAAACATATTCAAAACTGTTTTAATATATCCATAACTAGAAAACATTTTCTCATACTAGTTAAAATAATAAGTGTACTTTACAAACTAATTTATTTATGCTTTTATATTTAAAATCTTTGTTTACTTACAAAGAAGCTAACGAGCTATATACGCTTTATAATTCTAGAAGAATTTCATTTTTAACAAAATTTACACCATATAAAACCAATTTAAATTTCATATCATTTTTAAAAAACCCAATATTTATTTTCTAAAAGAAAATATTAACAATGAAATTTTCAATTCTAACAATTACATTTTATTGAGCTAATCATAAGGTGGATTTTCTTCTCACTACTCTAGGAGTACCATTCCTAAACCTTGGAAATCTCATTTCCCTACTAAAGTCTTTTGTTCTTATTCCTCTTGTCTTCTTATATCTATTCTAAGGTACTGCCGTTAAATCCACTTATCTGAAACAATTATAATTTTTGCAATTATCTACACATGGGCTTTTTTCCTTTTTTATCAACTGAGTTTATTGTACATCTCTAATCTTTACCTACCTCTCTTTGGATTTCCATAATCCAAGCCTAAATGTACAAAACCATTTCTCAAACTCCTTCCATGTGTAGACCTTCTCTATGCCCCAAGAAGCGCACTTCCTTATGCCAAGATTGTTACTTCAATAATTTCGCCTTCAACTAATGATCGCGAAGTGTATGAAGAACCTCCTCTAGATGAATAATATGCTCATCCATACTCTTGGAAAACACCAAAATGCCATCCATGAATACCACCACGAACTTATTCAGGACATCTCTAAAAACGTGGCTCATCAAATCTACAAAATATACTAGGGCGTTGGTTAGCCCAAAAGGCATGACTAACCACTCAAAGAATCCTTCGAGTGTCCTAAATGCGGTCTTATCAATGCTATCGTCAACGACCCTAAGATGATGAAAACTAGTGGCTAAATCAAGCTGAGAGAATACCAAAGAGCCAACCAACTGGTCAAAAGGATCATCTATCCTAGGAAGTAGACAACGGTACTTCTTCATGAGCTTATTTGATTCTCTATAGTCTACACAAAGTCGAAGGGAATCGTTTGTCTTAGTAGCAAAGACGACTGGCGCTCCCCACTCCGATATGCTCCTTCTTATGAAACCTTTCTCCAAAAGCTCATGAACTTGCTAGCTCAATTCCTTCCTCTCCCTAGGTGCCATGTGTCTCACGGTAATGCTACTAGCTTAACATTATCATTCAGATAAATCCTGAAGTCAATCTCCCTTATAGGGGGTAGTCCCCTAACCTCCTCAAAGACGTCCGAAAAATCTCTGAGGATAGGAATGGAATCTATCTATACTGATGATGAATCGAGGGAATAAAGGAAACTCAATATAACTGACCTTTGTGGGTTGTAAGAAACCTCGAGAGTCTTACCGATGCATGTCTCTAGTCTAACGACTCTCCTCTCATAGTCTAATATAGCTCCATATGTGGATGGCCAATCCATCCCCAAAATCATCTCATACCCAGAGAATCCAAATACATAGGCATCATAATCAAATTCTATGCCTAAGATAAAAAGTTTCAAACCTCTACAAACCATAGACAAGTGTGTCGATCCTCCTATAGGGTTTGAAACAACAATGGGGTCTACTACTAAGGAGATGTCTAAGTGCAAACAATCTACCAAAGAACTAAAGATGAAAGAATGTGATGCTCCAGAATCAAAATGAGTCCGTATGGGATGATCATAAATAGAAATCAAACCTTCCTCGGCGACTTTCCTACCTCTCTCTGGAACGTTGTTGGATAGTGTTGCATCTAATGCCTAAATCTGCGTTGTCGGCGCACTCACTCCCTGCCCCGTCTTCTAGGGACAATTCCTACTGATGTGATCGGGTTTCCCACAATTATAACACTTTCTCTTCATCTTCTCCTTCCTGCAGTCCTTGGAGATATCTCCAATAATCCCAAAATTATGGCACTTCACTCCTTTCTTGTTAAGCTTCTGAGGGCCTTCTCCTTTCTTTTTCTCTTTATTGTTCTTCCACCATTTCTTCTTAGGACCTTCCAACTTAACTACTTCTTTAGACTCCCTCTCCTTAGCTGCATCAGACATAAGCACCATCTCCACTAGTAACTCGTAAGTAGCTTCCATTGGAATGTGAGTCAACAACAACCCTTGAAGGGGTTGATTCAATCCCTTTGCGAACTTCATAGCCTTCTTGTGCGGTGTATTCACCAACTTCATTCCAAACTATGATAACTCATCAAATTGGTTGATATACTCCTTCACGGACAAACTTCCTTGCTTCAAGCTAATAAACCGCTCCAACTGGACATTTTCTTCTACTTGAGATAAAAACTTCCTATCAAATCGCTCCTGGAACCCATTCCATTTAACATCTCTTCCTTCCAACTCAATAAGCTCCCACCAATAAGAAGCCTCCACTTTTAGCTGCCAAGATGCTGGCTGAACCCGCTGCTGATCCTATAATCCCAATAGCCCGAATATCCTTCCCGTGTTCCTTGACCAAGCCTTTGCCTCCACAAAAGTCTCCATAATAGAAAAAGTCTTTCCCTCCAAATTTGCAAAATCCTTATAAATCTTAGAGAAATTGACTACTGCAAGTGGGTTGATGAGATTCCCACTCGTTGGTGCTGGATTGGACGCTTGCCCGTGCACCTATGGAGTTGTAGCTTGTAGATACCTACGAAACAAGCCGGGGACTGGAATACAAAAGGGAAGATTAAGGGCATCCGCCATTCTATGCAAAGAAAAGAGAATTTAGGAAAGAGCCGAAGGGAGATTGAATTGGACTTTTGAAGGGATTTTTATAAAAATTCTTTCATACTTGAAAACTATTTCTAAGACTTCATTTGTAAAAAAAAATACATTTAAAACAAGTTACTTTGAAAAATACTTTACTTTTAATACAATTTTTTTTAAGAATCCTGTAACCTTAGGATCTGATACCAAATGAAACACCCTACACCCCTTAATATACCCAGAAGGACACACTAAAAGATGTGGTGTGTTGTAGGTATAGCTAAAACTTACAGAGACTAAGATTCACAAGACAAAATAGATAAAAACAGTGGAAACAATTAGAAGAATAATTTACCAAAAATCAAACTTCAGAAGATAGAGTTATAAAACCAAATACATAAGATGTCTCAAAATGCCAATACGTGTCATATAAAAATCATAACCACGGTCTCATAAAAATCAAAGTACAAAACTATCCCTCAAAAAGTACCAGTACGTCAGATAAGCTAAAAACTGAAATGAAGAAAAGGAATACATGAGAAAATCTCCACCACTGAAATTCCAAGTGTTCGTAATCCACCGCCCTTGCCCTTGCTGGCCTATGGGCGAAAAAAGGGAAAATAGAGGAGTGGGTCAGACTAAAAGTCTGGTGAATGATGGTAATAACTAGTATTCTTAAGCAAGGTAAAGATAATGGACTTTGCAACAGTTCTTGTATAAAGGGAAATAAAGTAATAGGAGGAAAGGTAAAGTTAGAAATAAATACAAATTAACTATTTGATAACTTCGATTGTTTACACTTGTCTTAGATAACTGCTTTGATTAGGCTTAATCCCAATCCTACTTTAATTAGACTGTAGTCCTAATTCTACCCTTTGGTCGGCCTTTCACTAATGTGTCTACTGTAAGCTAGACACCAGTGCCTACGAAAGGCACCTGCTAAGCGCTTGGAAATCAATAGCGAATTATATCGCCTGCAACGAGGCCGCATGCTCGACCACCGTTAGGTTCACACTATATGTTGCTCCCTCTTTTGATCTTTTATTTACCTTAGACAGCATAAGTGTGCCCTCATCTCACTTCAGGCTATAGTGAGACACCTATGTCCATAGAAAATAGGGAATGTTGTTGGTACTGGTCCCTATCAAACAAAATCTAGTTGCACCCCTTGTCCAATCCCCATGATTTGGAATTTTAATTATTGACTTTTTCTACCCTAAATAGCATAAGCGTGCCCTCATCTCATTTCAGGCTATTGTGAGACACCTCTATCTATAGAAAATAGGGAATGCTATTAGTACAGGTCCTACTTTTGATTATTAACGTCGTATAAATTGTTTAAATAAGCCTCTACTGTTATCCTTGCTATCTTTGCTTATTAATTTATTCTAAGTCTCAAAATAGGCCTTTTTCTGTTCTTTTCTAATTATAACATATGTTATAATACTTCTTATTAACTTAACCCTAAAAATAGGCCTCTTTCTCTTTTTACTCTTCTCAATCATAATTATACATCATAATTAGGCTTAAATTCAGTCCAAGTCCAATTTATTGCAGTCTTCACATTTTACATTTTATTTTCTATAATTTCAGTGTTCTTATTATTTCGCATTTTAATCTATTCTATTCCATTCGCGTAAAAATGAAAAATACAAAGAAACTGACAATTACAGAAGAAAATCCCAAATGTAGAAAAGATGTAAATAAAACATAAATAATGGTAAATAATCATAAATACTGTAAATAATTGTAAATAAATGAAAACGCTATAATTAACAGTAATTAACAAAAAATAACTGAAAAGAATAGATAAAATAGACTGAAAAATAAATCTAAAACTGAAAATAAACTAGTAAAAAGGTTATACCAAAATCGTGGAAAAACTACAACTATTGGAAACCCTATTATTTTAATTACCTTAAAAATCTAAAATAACTACTAATCACTCACCTGTGGACCTTAGCTCTTTCCATGGTCTTCCCGGATCCACTTGGGGGTATTAAATATTTTAATTTAAATGATCTTCTCCTCGAAAAATTATGCCTTTTAGGGTCCTACCTGAGAAGGTGAACCCAAATGGAGAAAATCTAGAACGAGAAAAATAGCTAGGTCTATGGTCTTATTTATAGTGATGCTTGTGGATCTCATACCGTTGGATTTAGAGATTAAATTTAGTGCAGCCACATCATAGGCTGGATAGGAGGCGTCAGATGGAAGCATGGATGCACCGTTGAGAGGAAATAACTTTAAATGATGTGTTCAAAGCTTACAAGAACGAAGAATTAAATTCTTTGTTCATTCAACAAGGCAGGTCGACCTAGGTGCCGACGGCCCCACTTGCTATGTCGATGTGCCGGTCGACTAGACTGGGTAGGTCGACCTTGGTGTCGACCTAGCCTTATATACATACATACATATGTACATACGTATACATACGTATACATACATATTCTAATTTCTTGTTTAATTCGTATCTTCTTCGTTCTAGTTCGGATTTTGACGTTCTATATATGGAGATTGACCGAAAATTACCACGGACACAATGGTGTAACCCCGTGGCTCAATTCTGATATTTCACAAAGTTATTTTATCATTTAATTAAGTCATTAATTAATTATTATAGCTCAATTTTTGGGTTGTTACAATACCCTAACTTGAACGGCTTCAGTGTTAACCAGATGATGGTTTAAGTTTGAAATCGAAGATAAGTTTGAAATCGAAGATTGATGCTTAGTATATGAAGTATTATTTTTGTATTTGAATTTGATTTCCAAAACTGATTTTTTTAACTTGTGGTGGTATGGAAAATATTCTTTACATACCTGACACTATATTCCAAGGTATGGAAACTCTTCTCTATCTTGAGAATTAGGAATGTATGTTGAGGCAAGAATAGTTTTCTAACTTGTCCGATTTCATTATTAATCGAAGGATAGTACTGTTATAAATTAGAAAGTGGGGGTAAGTATGTTTGGTCTAATTTCCATATTATCAATTTACTTACACTAGAAAGAAAATAGTTTAACTAATGAAAGGATTAATTAAGGAGGCTTAGTGGTTGTTTATGCACTTAATCATGTAGAGTTTCAATGGAAAATTATATCTCTGATTGGTTTGTGTGTTTATAATATTTAAATAACCAACTATCAAACCATAGCCAGTTTTAAACTATCGATTGTTGGTTCGGAGAGACCGAGATCGGAAAAACACGAAAAACATTTCGAACTGGCATAAGCGTTCAAATTGAAGACACCTTGAAGATGATGGAATCAAAGACGGAGTTCTTAAATGCAAGGGCCACTTGCTACTAATTCTTAGGATGTATTAAAAGTAGTGCCTTCGATCTTTTCACGTCCTGAATAACTTGTATGGATGAATGCTAGCATTGCATTATTGCCTGGAGGGCATTTTTATCTTTCCAAGTGGGATTTGCTAAAAAGATAAAATGTATCCTTAAGCCTCATATCCGGCAATGACTATAACAGGGGATTTACTTCAGGGCTATGTGAGTCGCACCATTTGGATTAGGTTATCACCAAATATAGATTGATATTTATTGTTTTATATATGCTCAGGTCTCGTTATGTTTGTTGGCCGTAACCACGGTGACATATTCGATACTATCTAGGAAGGGATAGGTTGGTCTTGATTTGCAGGGGTTCCAAGTGAGGCCCTAAGTACATTTTTCAAGAGGTGTACTGTGGCAGGCGGTACTCCAGTAGCCTTGTCATTGTATGGAACCCATTTTTCAATACATGCTTTATGGACTTAGTTGGATTCTAAATATGTTGGAACATGAGATGCAAGCATTTCAGTTATGCTATATATTTATTTTGAACCCTAGACATTATCGTAATACACAAGATTTCCTATAAAATGGTTTGGTTATCGTAAGGTAAAAGCCCGTCTATGTTTGTGTGCGGCATTGTCTTACAAGATACCTTTATTTTTGAAAGGGTTTTATAAATATAACAACTCATATGATTTGTGTTTCTCATGCTACTTTACCAAACTAATCTGGGTATTATTTTCTTATAATACTCAGGTCAGACCCGGGTACATTTCCTAGATTTAGCAATTGACGCTTGGAGCCTCTAGAGACGACCTAGACGTTTCAAGACTTGACATATTTCATTTTCCACTGTGTTTTTATTTTGTATTTATTAGCATTTATAAGGATAGACTGTTATAATTGCCCATGCTGACATATGTTTAGACTCTGATTTGTAAAATTTCTTTTTTTAAAGATCATTTGGATATCATAAATTACTCGTTATGTGAGATTATGTTTTATTTTTCATTTCTTTCACCAAAACAATTTGTCTTTCCGACACTTCAATGCTCGGCATGTGGATACTGAGGATGTATTAATGTCGATTTTTGATGGTCAAAAAGGCGAGTCATCACAAGTGGTATCAAATTTGAAGTTTAAGCCAGAACCTGGGACACAGTGGTGCAAAATCATTGGAGATAGGATAAATGACACCCTAAAATGAGTTTGAGTGTATTATATATGAGAATGCGTATTTGTTAGTGTAATAAAAATGTTTTCTATTGCTTTTGAAAATTGGTAAATGAAATAATTTTACCTATATTTTATATTTTATCTATAAAAGAACAATTAAAAAAATTGATATGGTTATTTTTGGTTGTGGTTACTTGTTAAGAAAGATTATTTTTGTTTATCATCATTTTTTAATTATTTATTTGTGCTCAACCAGTTTATAATAATTTGCTATTTTGATAGAATTAAATACGGACACTTTGTGAATATAGTTTCACGATTTGACTATAAGGCATTCGTTAATAATATAGGTTTAACAGGTTTACTTTGTTAAAAGGCTTACTATAAGAAGGAATGATTTTGTATAAAGAGAATTTTATAAATTGAGTTTATATAATGTGTTTTGAAAATAAAGGGGATTTTTTAGAATTTAAATCCTAGTCTCTTTGGAAAAGATTTTGAATAATTTTTGGAAAAAGTAATAATAGTATTACTTGAAAATATTTATAAGAAAATACTTCAAAGAGAATTTTAAGTAAGGTATTTTTGGATAGCATGGGGAAAAATGTCTCAATTAGTTTTGTGGTAATCTGAATAATCTTCTAAGTGAGAGTCGGATGTTTGCTTAAGTGAACATTGCAGTGCACTTAGTAAATTATTCCCTTTGTCATTGTATGATCGAGATGAGTTCGAATCTGAACGAACCAAAATAAAGTTTTAGTAAATAAAGTACTAAAGCTATTATATATATGTGATAAATATATATAATATTGTTTCAAAATGGAATTCGAAAATGAAGAAATATTTTTAAGTTAGCTAGTTTGAGTGGCTCAAAAATGATAAAATAGGCAGGGGGATGTATTCGGATGATATGCACTTCTCTTAAGTATTACCTTCCTTGGTAAGAGGATGTATGATACTATTTGGTAGGACTCAATTACTTGGTACGTTTTGGTGTTACTCGGTCTACATGTATATTTTCTATGGATTGAGATATATAGTATCATTTTAAAAAGGGACTAAAATAAAAAATCGGGTATTTAGTTCTTAAGTTTCCTGGAAGGAAAACGAATTCAAGTAAAAAGGTATTTTCATAAAAAATGTGTTGATAAATGAATTTTTGTTTTAAATGGGTTAAATTCAATAGGAAGGTTTTAATAACTTTGTTCTACTAAAACGGTGTCTTTTGTTTTAATATCTAAGTTGTGTAAAACTTTTTGATGCCATTGGGCATGCTAATAAGCATCTTCACCATAGAGATGTCTAAGGAAAAATAGACTCTATGGCTCTTCTTAGTTACTTACCAGACTGGATAGTTAAAGAGGTTGAAAAGGTCGACTCGGTTTTAAGACCCAGATTTATTTTGGGCCTGCATTTGAATTTAAGAGAGGATAAAAGATTAAATCAAATAGTTGTATGCACTCTCAGGACATAGTAAGGGATTATGCAAGTTTAAAACTTAAGTTGTGTTTTTTTGAAACATTTTCATAAATTATTCAAGAATAAGAAGAAATTGGTACAAGTAAAAACCAATAAGAATAAGTATGTACGTTTAGGTAGATCATTTCTTCGCGCAGTTCTTGATCCAAGATTCGAGTACATGACTTTGAGGTGATCCACACCGGTCCAAATTAGGATTTATCGCTCGGCTCTTGACGGCGAACACTTGGTGAGGTTCTTGACAGGGTAACATGTTTTCTATCATAGTATATGGCTATGCAAAAAAGAATGGAGTCTCATAATTAAGGAGCTTGATCAGAGTTCGCACTAAGAAAGTCTGAGCGATACTAGTTCGAAAGAGAAAATTATGTATTCGAATAAGTGATCTAATTAGATATTGCGTACGAATGATCAATATACATTTTACGGTTTAAGTATATTTTCCTTAATTTTTAATGGTTTATGGGGAGTTAGGTACATGACTCTATGATTTGTCATAAGGTAGTGTGAATAATCGATTGAGTAATAACCTATAGTTGTTGAGCATAAGGTATGCTCAGTAGATTTTTTATTATCCTTGTGTGATGAGAAAGTTGTAAACTTGAAAAAACTCGAAGATTGTTTGTTATTCATTTAACATTTTTGGGATTATTAAGAATTGTTATAGCTTGTTTCTTTGTTGTTTGTTTTTGGTGAAATTTCTGAATCGAAATTCTTTTAAAGGGGGAAGAATGTAACAACCCGAAATTTTACCACTTTTATTTAAGAATATTTAATTAATTTTAAATATTTAATTAGTGATTTTAAATGGTCAAATAATCCTCTTTTAATTAATATGTAATGATGGTAAACTCATTTTTGAAGTTTTTTTATAAAAATAAACGGTTTGATGAAAATAGAAAATGTGACCAAAAATCTTTTTTTGAGTTTTCGACTTCTTATCAAACGAATGTTGTCACAACGTTACTGCATCACATATGTACACTTTTGTAACATACACTTATACATATACTAAGTGGTTTATAAAAATAAAACGGGTTAATAAAAGTAAGTGTGATTAAAGCATTTAAAAAGTAATTAATTAAGTTTATAAAGTAAGAAAAAACACTTCTTTCTTATTTTAAGTGTAAAGTACTTAAAGGAACATTAGTAAAAGAAGGTGTAGTGACAAATGTATTAAGGAAATTTTATTGCATGAGTTAGTAAAGGGTAGTATTTTTTTAAAGGAAAGGAGTAGCTTATTTTAAGGAAGGTTAGTTTAGTAATTTACCTTTTTTGATTTTCATAAAAGATCACACACTCTTACTTTTTCAATTTTATTTTTCATTTCCTCTTCCACTTGATCCTCTTCTCTATCTTCTCCTTTTACAAAATCAAGTCAAAACTCCTTCTTTTCTTCTCAAACTTCTTCCATAATCTTCGATCTACTAGCTACCACCACTATCTCAAAGATACAAACTTTAGCACCTAAACCCTATTTTTAGCCTAGGATCGTGAGCATCATGGAAGAAAGGAGGGAGTGTGCATGAGTTTCTAGGAGGAAGGGGAAGGATTTGGACGAGTTCAAAGCAAGAAAGGTGGTGGCTTTATGTTTGGTTTGTATTAAATATATATCTTGCTTTGATTTAGTTTTAAATTTGATAAAATGTTGTAATATTTTAGTGCTAGCTTATAGTATTATATGTATGCATTGGCAATGTATGTATATTATTGTTGTTGATTTCCACTTAAAAGAGAATGACATAAATAACAATTGTGCTGTAAGGGACAAAAGTAATGAATGAAAGTCGAAGTGTCTTCGTAGCGAATAGGTTCATACAGAAGCACTTCGAAGCATAGAAATTTGTAGAGGGATCCAAAAAGATTCCTCCCCCATTGTTTAAATTTCATTTATATATGTGTATATGAAATGATAATAAGCTATGGCTTGGTAATGTTGAATATAACTTGGAAAGTTGAATCCTTTTGAGAATAAAAACAGACGATAGCTTGTTTAAGTACCATAGCGATCACAAAGCTTCTTTTCAAATTTAAAAAATTACCCGAGATAGACCGATTTGAGGATTACGAATTAGTTGGATTTTCTCATTTTATAACAATAGTAATTAATCGTTGTTGTTTCAAGGTCAATCTATTCACCCGTCTAGATAATATTTTTCCTTGTTCACTAATAAATCGACTAATTAAACTCATGTTTCTATAATCAATCTCTCAGTCTGTTAGGATGCCTCAGCTGCATACATCACTGCACTTCCACTTGACACCTATCGTAATGATAAACGGCTCGTCTCGCTGTGACCTTATCTTGGATTTTCAATACTTCTGCCGCTCCATCCCTACAGGGGTAGAGAACCCATCGCTGTCTCGGCTGTGCTACCAGAGGTTACCAAGGGTTCTCTCTGCCTCCTCTAGTTAATAGGCCGTGTGAGAAAGCAGCAATCAATAGGATTTCCCTAATCCTCCCTTCTCGAAATGAA
Organism: Allium cepa; assembly: GCA_030765085.1. NCBI lineage: Eukaryota > Viridiplantae > Streptophyta > Magnoliopsida > Asparagales > Amaryllidaceae > Allium > Allium cepa. The sequence continues at coordinate 177,468,024 of CM060939.1, read as the reverse complement.
GAATGTGAAATTATTTTTCCTCGTTACGGAATAGATGAAATAAATCCAAAAATGGATTATTTTTTTCAAGAATGAAATCTTATTGGAACTGTCCATATCTGGTTCATCCTTCGAAACCAGCCAAGAATTTTAGGAGCTTTCAGCAATAATTTCAGGGAGCCTTTCGAAATGATTTCAATTTTATTTTGAGTTTATAAAATTTCAAAGTGGATAATTTTCTATATTTAAAAAGGTTCAAAATATAGAAATAAATGTGGCTTAAAAGTTGTTTGATTTACAAACTAAAGTTCGAAAAGTTACGGCCTATATAGCGATAGTCGATATAAGTGCACCTTGAAAGTCCAAGATTTTAGTAAAGTAAAAGGAAATTGCCTATTTTAAATATTTCATTAATTCTTTTCAAAAGTTTTTTATAAAACTTATATAAGTATCTAAAAGGAGTTGAAGTTTTAAATATATCTTGAGAGTATTTAAAACGAAAGGTTTATTTTTAAAAAATTCCTTATATTTTCAAAGTCGGATTCTTTCTAAAAGTGACGGTTTTATTTATGCCTTGGATGGAGGTTTGTACTTTGTTTAAAAGTGTTTAAAAGAGGTTTAGAATTTATAAAAATAATTTTTTAAGGATTTATATTTGAAGTATCTAAGTAAATGGCTCGATCTTATTTAAAGGGAAATCTTATCTTTCTAAATCAACTTAAGTTTAATAATGATCTTCAAATGATGTTTTGGATAAGAGCTTTGAATTATGTTTTGAGTAATCTAATTTTTGGGAATATTGTTTAAAATGGATTTAAGTTTCAAAGGGATTTAATGTGTGTTATCCACAAAATCCTTTTAAGAGTAAAAGTACAAAAAAAGAAGTTATAATATGAGAGTTGGTTCCTTACACAGGTATCAAAGGAGATGCTTCTGTTAGGGTTACAGAGGCACTTCCACAAGCATCGAAGGAGATGCTTCCATCAAAGATGAAAATATGCTTTCGCAAGCATCAAAGGAGAATCTCCTGCAAGAGTCCATTCTTCTACGAAGCCATCCCTTCCATAAGTGTTAAAAGATTCCCTTCAGCAAGTGTTGCCAAAGTCTTCCCTACCGCAGTCATTAAACCTTCGAAACAGTCATCCTTCCACAAGCAAGTATCGTCCTTCCATTACACTCCTTACAAGCTCTCCATAATTCTTCAAAGAATACTCCACCTGTGGCGCCGCCATGGCTCAACAACAATGAAGGGATTCAATGTGCCTTCAATAGCATAGTGCCGCATCAATTCCCCTTTGCTTCTCAAAAGACTTCCTTTCGATGGTGTCGGAAGCGCCCAATTCACATATAAAAGTGGTACAAGACTTATGCTTATCTTCTTCATTCTCTATGAACATATATTGTGTCATAGAATCTATTTGGATGTTGAAGCCTTAAGGTGAATTATACCCACATGGACATCCTTCGGCCTTCATCTCATACGGTTTTAGGGACAAAGTGCCCATTAGGTCCTATGAATTTAAGGAGGTCGATCTATAAAAGAGAATATGATACCATGAATTCGCTCTTTAACAATTCAATCAATCATTGGATCCCCAAATGATAAATTAGCCCTTCATACATGATCAAATCAATTAAGGGTTAACTTATCACGAATAGCATATGGGATGTTAGATCACATTTTGGTTTAACATTTTTGACGCTAGAAGGAGAGCTTGTACCTCCAATCATTATTTCCTTATCTAGAAACTGATTATGTAAAATTTTGTTGTAGGAAAATGGTGAGTCCTAAGAAAGTCGGTGCTCCAAACAAAGAAGTAGAGGGATGTGTGACTCCTAATTTCAACATTGCATGCTCGAAGCCCGGTCAACCATCAAAACCGGCATAGCTTGCCGACAAGGAAGCTAAATTAAAGAGCTTAGAACAACAGCTAATAGAAGTGAAAAGGCTACTGGAAGCGGTGCTCACTCAAAAGTCATCCAAAACTATCGGACCAACTATTGGAGAAGAAGTGGACTCACTGAGAAAAAACATAAACACCTCTCTACTCAAAGGAAAAAGCAAGCTAAACTCACCCTTGTATAAAAACGATAATAAACCTTCTAAGCTGAATTACTAAGGACGAGCTAATGACAGTCTAAGGTACAGTCAGGAAGCTCAACCTCTAGAGAGTACCAACGTGCTAGACGCAATTATTATAATGAAGAAGCTTAGTTAAAGGACATAGTAGAGAAAGTATCCAAAGATATGTTTAATGATAAGGGAAAGAGAACAATGGATGAAAGGGCTAACGATAATCATTGAGAAGATCCATCACCAATGAGATTATATCCACAAGAATCCCATCGCATGTCATTCTATCTTTGAGATATAACGGAACCACGGACCCTGGTAATCACCTAGTGGCGTTTAAGAGCCAGATGGACCTATATAATGCATCCAGTGCGGTTCGATGCAAACTCTTTCCTATGATTCTTCAAGGAGTAAATTCTAAATGGTACCACCAGTACTGTGAGAAAACTATCTACCTTTGGAAGCATATCTCTTATGAATTCTCTGGCTAATTCTGTATCTGTAATGATCTGACCATTAACTATGCTATGCTGGTAAACATAAGACAAATAACGTGGGAGCTACTAGGAGACTACCTCAAAAGATTTAATGTGGAAGCATTAAAGGCCAAGGACATAAATGATAGGGATAAGCTAGTCACAATGCATTCTGGATTTATAGAGCATACGCCATTTTGGAAACAGCTTTACATCCATGGATGTAAGGACCTTCAAGACTTCCACTTTCAGGCTGACATTCGAATGGATGAAATGTACCATGCTAGGAGAAAGACATGACCTAAGAAAGAGGTGGGGAGAGCTAGCTTCCATCGCAGTCATAAGAGGACAAGGTGGGAAGATAACTCAAATGCTAACTCTATTGCCTTCAACAAGCCATTATCCTACATCTATGCTATGAATAAGGAGAAGGTTAGTTTCCCAAGCTCATTCAAATTTGACCTTTCCCAAGCAGAAGAAAGTAAGTGAATATTGCGCCTATCATAAGAAGAATGGTCACAAGACGGACGAGTGTTGTATTTTGGTCAGTACAATTCAGAAGCTAATTCGTGAAGGACATTTGAAAGAATTCATCAAGATGGATAGAAGGCTCCACGAATTGACAATGGGCCACAAAAATCTTCCAACAACACTATGGAGATCCTAAAAGAGGAAGATCGACTAAAAGAAACCAAGCATCTTAATAGAATTGATGTGATCCATGGAGGATCGCATTTGGCTTGAAGCAGCAAAGGAGCTAGAAACAGGTATATTAGAGAAGCTAAGAGTGAGTGTTTTCTATTCAATAGGAGATCCCACTCAAAAACTTTTAATATAACATCCAAATGTCTAGTCTTACCATCACCCCACAAGAGCTAATGGGAATCACATACCCTCATAATGACCAGCTTATGATCACTGCTCAAATCGGACTCTCCATAGTCACCAAGACCGTGTAGACACTGGAAGCGTTGTCAGCATCATCTTCAAACATGCTTTCGATCAAATGGGGATCCGTAAAGAAAAGCTAGAGCCAAGTGTTAAGCATATCTTTGAGTTCAACAACAAAGGGTCAACTCCAGTGGGACAATTGAAGTTACTAGTATAGTTGGGTTTTCCACCGTGTTGCATGAATCTCGAGACACTATTTATGGTCATCAATCAGCCTTCACAGTACAACGTATTCATTGGTCATTCTGCTCTGGACAAAGTGGATGCTTTTGTCTCGCCCATATACTTAATGGTGAAGTTCCTGACTAAGAGGGGTAGGGGAACTATTAAGCAGGAGCAATTCAGCTTTCGTGAAATGTACTTTGCTACCTTGGAACAATTCAGAAAAGAACATGCTTCTTACTATGATTCGTCTATAATTTTCCAGCCTTTGGATGAGGGATTTTTACATCTACCAACCAAATCAAAAGCAAGACAGAGTAATACGACAAAACATAAGCTTAAGAAGTACAACTCATCAAAAAGGAAGAGAAGAGATACTAACTCGGTTAAGGAGGATAATGAAGAAACTGTTACTGATTTAGACTGTCGCGAATAAATGGAGAGAATAAAGCCTATTGAAGATCTTGAGGAAATATGTGTAGATCCAGTTGATCTAACAAAGAAGGTCAATATTGTGAAAGAATTAGAAGGTAACTTTAAAGTGGACTTAATTCAGTTCCTTCAAGCCACCAAGGATGTATTTGCATGGACTCATTCAGACATGATCGAAATCGAACTAATAGTTGTGTGTCATACTTTAAACAATGATCAGAGTATAACTCCTGTCTGAAAAAAGAAAAGGCTGACAAAATTCGATCTGATACCTTAAAATAAGATGTTAATAAGTTGCTTGAAAACGGATTCATTAGAGAAGTATTCTATCGATGGGTAGCTAATCCAATATTGGTTAAGTCAAATGGTAAATGGAGGACTTGTGTTGATTACATCGACTTAAACAAAGCATGTATGAAAGATTGTTACTCGTTGCCCCAAACAGATCCGTTAGTTGATGCAACCAACAGGCACAAGATTATGTCTTTCATGGATGCTTATTCAGGATATAATCAAATTCCCATGTTCAAGCCAGATGAAGATAATACAAGCTTTACCACAGATTGGAGAACCTATTGCTACACAGTGATGCCCTTTGGTTGCAAGAACGCGGGCGCCATTTATCAAAGACTGGTGAATAGAATGTTTAAAGAGCAGACCAGCCAAAAAGTTTATATGGATGACATGTTTGTAAAGTCTCAAGAGAAAAGAGGTCATTTGAAGAAATGTTTACATTGCTGCGGAGACACCAGACAAAACTTAATTCACAAAAATTCTCTTTTAGAGTTCAGTCTGGGAATTTTTTAGGGTATATTATTAGCGCCCGAGGAATTGAAGCTAACCCCGACCAAATTCAAGCTATAAAGGATATGGATGAGCCTAAAACTGGCAAAGATGTAATGAGTTTAAATGGAAGGGTAGCTGCATTGAGTAGGTTTATCTCCAAAGCTACTTATAAGTGCATTCCATTCTTTGATGTAATCGAGAAGAAAAAGAATTTTGAATAGGGAGAAGATTGTCAGAAAACCTTCAATGAACTGAAAGACTATCTCGAAAAGCCACCGGTATTATCCAGTCCCATAAGAGGGGAAAATTTATACCTATATATAGCGTTTTCCTAGCATGTAGTGAGCTCAGTACTAATCAGAGAGGAAAACTAAATTCAACTTCCTACTTATTATATGAGCAGAGGATTAAAGGATGCTGAGGTTAGATATCCAATCATAGAAAAGTTGGCTTATTGCTTGATACTCACAGCGAGAAAACTAAGAGCCTACTTTCAGGCATATCCGATCAAGGTATCAACCAACTTTCTAATTAAGCAAGTCCTTAGTAAGTTGAACATTACTAAAAGGTTAGTGAAATGGGGAATAGAACTCAGCCAACATGACATTGAATTCCAACAACCGGCGGTAGTTAAAGGACAAGCTTCAGTCAATTTCGTCAATGAATGCACAAGCTTTTTCAAAGAGACGGTTGGAGAAAGAAAAGGAACAAAAGCCCAAACGGAAATTATTTATGGATGGGGCATCAAACGAAAAAGGTGCTGGAGCAAGTTATGTTATAATCACACCAAATAGGCACCGCTTGCACTATGCCATAAAACTAGGTTTTCCGACTTCAAATAATGTGGCAGAATATGAACCAATGGTAGAAGGAATCACCTTGGATTTGCAGCTTAAAATTCCAAGGATTGAAATCTTCAGTGACTCTGGGTTGATGGTAAACTAGCTAAAGCAGACATATCATACTAAAGATGCCAAATTAGTTTAGTATGTGAAGAAGGTAATAAAATATTGACTCAATTTAATGATTTCTCAATACATCAAGTCCCAAGAGGAATGAATTCATAAGCATATTCATTGGAAAAACTGGCCAGTTCAAGAGAAGCATCAGAAACCCAGATTGTGTCGGTGGGTTATCAAGTAAATCCTAGTATTGAAGATAAGGTATCTGAGCCAGGAAGAGAGTTACTAGTGTTACTAGATCTCAAGCTCTAATGCATGAAGGATAAGAGAAAGAAACCGAGAATGAAAATCTTTAGGAGAACTCACTGATTCAGAAGCAAATGCCCGTTACAAAAATAATTGGATGACACTAATAGTGGAATTTCTTGTTAACGGAGCATTACCAACCGATAGAGGCTAGAAAAATCAAACATCAAGCCCCAACCTTCACTCTGATGGACAAAATAATTTATAAGAAAGGGTATGCCCTTCCTTGCTTAAAATGTGTGAATCCAGAAATGGATTGAGACTATTAAAGGAAGCTCATAAGGGGTCATGTGGAGACCACTCCAATGGTATAAAATTAGCTAAGAAGATCATAAGACAAGGCTTCAGTTGGCCCCAAATGACCAATCAAGCTATGGATTATGTAAAGAGATGTGGAAGTTTCCAAAAGTTTGCCAAAATTCCTCATTTACCATCAAACCAATTAACTACAATTTCAAGTCCATGGCCTATGTTGTATGGGGAATTGATTTGATGGGACCTTTGTCCATATCCAAGGAAGGGGCCAAATATGCAATCGTTGCCATTGACTACTTTACTAAGTGGGTGGAAGAAGATCCACTTCTGAATATCAATTCAGGGAAGGTACTCAAATTCATGATCAAGAACATTGTCACAAGATTTAGAATTTTATATAAAATCATATCCAACAATGGCAATTCGAGAGTGAAGAGTTTGCCTGATTCTGTAGAAAAAACGGAATTACTAAGAGTTTATCTTCTGTAGCACATCCAAGGACTAACGGAGCCGTTGAAGCAGCTAATAAGACTATTAAAACTATCCTCAAAAAGCACTTAAACAAAGCCAAAAGAAACTAGGTAGAAGAGTTACCACTTCTGCTATAGGTATACAGTACGTCAACCAAAACTGCAACGGGTCATACTCCCTATTCCTTAACAAATGGATGTGAGGCAATGTTGCCCGTTGAAGTTAAGATACCTTCGCATCAGAGAATCGCATATGCATTCGATCCGAATCAAGAATTGAGGAAATAATCTTTGTGTGATATCCCGGAATTTTGGACAATTTAAATTTAATAATCTAAGTTTAAATTTAAATTGAATTGATGATTTTTGTTAATAAATTTGATTTGATTTAATAATCTTCTTTATTTAAATATTTAAATTGTGAATTTATTTTTAATAAACTAAAAAAAATCTATTTTCTATTTAATAATGTATATGTATTTATAGATATTTTAAATAGAGAAGTTGTTTTAAATAAATTAGTATAGCATAATTTTAATATTTTGAAATTAGGAATTGTGATTTATTTTTGGATTTAAGCTTTTCAAAAATATTTAATAAATATTTTAATGATTTTAAATATGTAAGATAAATATTTTATTGGTTTAAAATTCATTTTAACTTAAGTTTGAATATTAAAATAAGTTATAAAATGTTTGTGTTATTCTTTTTAAAATATTAATTTATAAAATGTGATTTATTAATTTAATTTGAAATTTAAAATATAATTTAAAATATGAAACATGTATTTATTAAGTTATAACCTCTTTTATAAATTATTTTAATTGTTTAAAAGTTTCTTTTTCAAATGATAAATTTGTATATTGTTGTATTTATATTAACATCTTGCTTTATTCTTTAGAAAATATATACATAACTAAGTATAAGAACTAATTAATTTAATTTAAACATTCATTAACCTTAATTAAATAACAAAAACATTTAAAGGACATGTGTAAAATGTTTAAACAAAGATGCTTACAAGTGTTAACATTTCATACAAGTGTCATGTTTCAATTTTTATTTTTTCTTTAATTTTAATTAAAATCATAAACTAGTTATATATAAACTTACACTCTTCCCTTCCTATTTCTTTTCTCTCATTATCAATTCTTAACAAAGAAACCTTTTTCCTCCTTCAACAAAATGAAAATAAAATCTGTAGCATTTCAGATTTTAAAATCAAACTCTTCAAACTGCATTTCTCAAACAAGTAAACACTTGCATTCAAACTCCTCTTTTTTAAAATACAAATTTGCATTTCCCAAAATACAAACCTGCATGCAACAAAATCAAGCAAGTTACCTGCATGCATAAATTTTTCAAAAATTGATAGCATTTGAAATCAAGGAAGCCTGCATGTAAGAACTGGAAGCATTTTTTGAAACAAGATTAAAAGCATTAAATCTGAAAGTCTGCATTTCTTTGCCTCCGGAAGCAAGAAGGTCTGCATTCATGTTTTCAAAAACAATCTGGACTCTGCATTTTTCCAGGTGAGTAACTTTATTTATAAAAAGAATTTTTATAAAATCAGGTTGCATGTTTATTGTATGTAATGAATATTTTTGTGAATGTTTAATTGATGAATGTTTTTATGTATGTTGTATGCATGACTGTGAAATATGAATGTCCCCTCTATTCAAAATGTTTTAGCTTCTTGTTTAATTTTAATTTAAAACTTTCAGTTTTGTCTGTGATAAAACTCAAGACTCGAAAGTATATTCATTTGTTTTATCATATACTTTAGACTAAAGTTTTTACTCAAGATGAAATTTGTGAATTGTTTCTAAAATTTGAAAGAAACAAGCAAGTTTGAAAATAAGAAAAACTCTGACATTATAACTTAATGTTACAGGATTATAAATTGAATCATAATGCAAAAGCATGATTTTAAAAAGTAATATTTCAACTTTTAGAGTTAACGACAGAATACAGTTTTAGTTTGACTGTATTCTGCTTTTGGATTATAATTGATAAATCTAGGGGATTGAATGGTGTGATTTTCCTCCTGGAGGTGGAGGGTAGATCACTGAGTATAGGAAAAATACTAAATTGGATTACAATTTAATTTTGAGATTGTAATTTGGGAATTTCTGTTATGAACCCTAGTTTTACTGGGTATAAGATATTGGGTGCTGCGGCTTCATCAGTGAATCGAGTTCAACCCAGTTTTGCATGTTGGTAGCCGATGTACTGTTGGAGTTATCACCAGAGTATGGAAGGGGATGGTGGCCGGAGGCGTGTGGGATTGTCGTTGACAGGTCAGGCTTTGAAAATGCTGTTTTTTCCAGGTTTGGTTTTAAAACTTGAATTTAAATTCAAGTTGAATTCTGGGATTTTAGAGTGTTGAAGGTTGATGTGGGGATTTTGGTCGATGGAGGATGGTCAGAGATGATGGCCAGTGATGGCCGGAGTTGGGGAGAGGGTGCACAGGGAGGTGTGTGCATGTTGGAGTTGATTTTTGGGTTGCAGGGTTTCATGTCTCGGGATGGTCTCGGGTAAAATGAAGGATGACTCGAAGCTGAGGGACTCGTGACTCGAAGTCAGGTCAGAGTAGGCTCGGGTTGGTGATAATGTCTCAGGTTATTAAGTTGATCAGAAAACTGTTTTTTCCAGGTTTTATGAAATATGAAGTGAAAGTTTAAGTGCAAATGAAATCTGAAACTATGTTTGAATTTAGAATTGAATTTGAATTCTATAAGTTTAAATTTTTGATCTTTGAAATAAATTGGAATTCTTTTAAATTCTAATTTGATTTTTTTTTAAAAAAAGTCATAACAGAAACTGTTTTCTATTTTTGTTTAAATTTAAAAATAAGTTTTAAAATTTCAAGATTTAGTTCAAATTTGGAATTTTTAAACCTGAGATTTAATAGGTAATCAATAATTTAAATCCTGGATTTTTGAATCATTTTTGAATTCAAAATTTAAGATGTTTCAAACTGAAACATGAAACTGTTTTCTGTTTTTCTGTTTTAAATTTAAAAGCAAAATTTAAAAAAAAAATGCAACTGAAAATTTAAAAACAAGTTTAAAATCTGGGAACAGATTTAGGAAGCTCAAGTTTGAATTTAATTCAAATCTGGAAAGTTTAAATTAGATTTTTAAACTTTTACAGTATAAAGAACATTGTTATGAATTTTAAAACTATAAGTCTTAATGTATGAAATAAAGTTTAAACTAAGTTTAAATTTAGTTTTAAAACCTGAGATTTGACTTTAATGTCAGTTTTTAAAATTAAATAAGTTTTTAAATTTAAATTTGTTTAACTATTTTAGGAAAGGTTAAATAAATTGAATTTGAAAATGAAGATAGAGATGTAAGTAAAGTTTTAATTTTTAAGATTTAATCTGAAAAGAAAAGTTAATTTGTGTTTCAATTTGAATTTAAAAAGAAATTTTAAATTAAATTTTGTTTGAAACAAATTGTCTAGAAATACTTTATATAAGGAGAATGTATCTTAATTTAGAACTTAAGAATTGGTTTCATTTAAATTATTAAGTTAATTTAAATGGAATATTAATTATTTAATTAATTAATAATGTGGATGATTAATTAAGTAATTAATAATTTTTTAAAGTTAATTAATTAAGATTTGAGATTAATTAATCAAGGTTAATTAATCTATAATTAAGGATGGCTAATTAAGTTTTAATTAATGATCAAGATTTATTTAATCAAGTGTTTAAAGATAACTAAGATTTTAATTAACACTTAAATAAATTAATAATTAGAGATTAATTAAATTGTAATTAAATATTAATTAATTGATAATTGATAATGATTTAAATAAGTTAATTATTAATTAAGTAATTAAGAAATGTTAATGCAGGTCATTAACTTAAGATTATTTTAACAATTAATTAATGTGATTAATTTTTGATAATTAATTATATTAATTAATTAATAATAATCAATTGTTTAATTACTTAATGAAAGTAATTAATGAGTTAATTACTTAGTGTAATTAATTTGATTAAGGTGATTAGTTTAGATTAATTAAGTTAAATTAATTTAAACATTTGTGGATTATTAATAATTACTTTATGTAATTTATAAATTTGTAATTACTTATGGAAGTAATTTATAATTACTAAATGTAATTAAAGATATTTATTACAGAAGTAATTTAAATTTAAGTTACTTTGAAAATTAATCAAGTGATTAATAAAGATAATTAATTAAGAGTAATTAATTTATGGATGAGTAATTAAAGTAGTTAATTACTGAATGGTTATTAATCATGGGAGATTAATATATATGGTTTAAATTGAAGATTAATTACTTATGTAATTAATTTATTTTGAGAAATTGATTAAATGTAATCAGAAACTAATTAATTTATTAATGATGTAATTTGGAATTGATTAATTAAGGTATAATTAATAATGAATGATTAATGTAATTAATTTTAGTTAATTAATTAATTAAGCAATTACAAATTAATTATTTGCTAAGGGTTTAATATAATTAACTTGTGTAATTAATATTAAGACTAATTACTTATTGTAATTAGAGATAGTTAATAAATAAGGATTAATTGAAATGAATATTGAGATGATGATTTATAAATTGATTTGAAATCAATTAAAGATTAAGATAAGCAGAATATTAATGATGAAGTAATTAATTTAATTTATTTTAAATTAATTAGAGGTTAGGTAATTAATTTAATTCATTTTAAATTAATTATAAATGATGTGATCATTAGATCATTGCTTATGTTTGATGATTGGTATTGATTTCCATGTATGGTTTGTAATCTCAGTTATGAGATGAGTAGTGTATGTGATATGGATGCATTGGTTGCTTTTGAATGATAATATGGATTATCTGATTATGATATGAATTATCTGTTGATAATGATAAGGTTGATTATCTATTGTGTTGTGGATTATCTATCTGTGTATATATAGATAATTAAATTGAATTGTTTTAAACCTTAAAACAACTTGGCCTTAAAAGACACGCTTTGATTTTTGATGAGACCGGGATCGGGTTTCCATATTTGGGATCCGAAAACCACATCGATTCCAAATAACGTTAGGTCGTTAATCCAAGTGGAGCGAGTGAAGACTCGAGGTGTAAGGGCTATACGTCAGTATAACTCTGTGGGTGATTCCGTAATGAGTTTGACGGAATAGTACTTATAGATTTGAGATGGTGATTCAGAGTGCAAGGGTTATTGTCGTTAACTCTGAGGGTGATTCCAATACGAGCGTAACGAGATAATGCCTTCGGCATCGTTCGAACCCGGAACGAACTTGTATGGATCGAATGCTTTCAGAACATCGTCAGGTGGACGATGAGCATTCTAAGTGATATGTCCTATAAAGGTAAATCGTAGCCTCAAGCCTCATCAACCGGGAATGGCTAAAACAGGGGAGGTGCAGCAAAGCTTCGTGGGTAGCCCCCACTTGAGAGCAAGGTTTACCCCTGTCTAGATGTCCCTTTATTTTCGGCTTAGTGGTGCGGTTGCTGATCACAACTGCGGGGTAGTCTTGTTCGGAACTGTTCAGTAAGGAACGGGTCCGGCTTTGTATTGCAGGGGAGTTAGGGTGGCTCCTCGATACGGTGATCTAGGCCACGTACTGTGACGGGCGGTACCCCAGTAGCCCAGCCATTGATGGAATCCAAAATCCAATAAGTGCTAACGGTTTTGATTGTATTACCCACTTTTGTGGCTAGTCGCTGGAATTTAATCATGTAACAATTTCGGCTATTTCTTATTTACTTGAAAACCCTAGACACTATTATAATATCATCGGATTTCCTATCAAATGTTTTGGTTAGCGTAAGGTAAAAACTTTTCCATGTTTATATGTGGGAAGTCTTACGTGATACCTTTTCTTTTCAAAGGTTTTTCAAAGTTAAGCAACTTTAACCTGTTACTCACACCAGACCCATGTCTGACCCGGAGTTATTTTTGTTTTTCTTTAACTCTTGGGTACTCAAATTTTTATGAGTAGTTAAGAGAATTCAGGTTAGGATTCAGGTTAGCTTTGACGAATTGTGGAGGATCAAAGGAGTAGGAGGCTTCTGCGTATAGTTATATAGTTTTCCGTTGTGTTGGTATCTCTGAGTGTTTGTCTGATATGTATTGAGTTGTAATAACTAGACAGGTGTTTATAACTGTCTAGTATGTGTTGTATATGTCTGTGTAACTCTGATATTTGTTGTATACTATGTAATACTTATGTTATTAATATAGTTTATTCGTTCCGCTGTTGAGATTCTTGTGTTGTTTCTTCTTTCTCTTCTTTCTTTTCTCTTTTCTATCCCTTTCTTTCTTAAGGATGATACGACTTTTTGTGGAGGAAAAAGTCGGGTCGTCTCACTTTGAATCAATATATGAACAAAGAGACGAAGCAGCAATCTGAACTGCCGAATATAAACGGAGGATAACAAAGTATTACAAATCGAAAGTAAAAATAAGGTCATTTTAAGAAGGAGACATGGACCTTCGAAGAGTAATGGAAAATACAAAAAATTCAGTAGATGGACCACTTAGACCAAATTAGGAAGGTCCCCTAATTATACACAAAGTGATTCCTCCAGGAGCTTATCGTCTATGTCGACCTGATGGCAACATGGTTCCTAGAACATGGAATGCAGAGCATTTGCGACTGTACCTACCGATAGTGGAAGAATAAAGGGACGACCTTTAAGTATATGTACATGGTTGAGGTTAAGATTCTCCTTAAAATTGAAAACTACCTAAGATGGTAGAAAGCCTTTGTCCATGCCAAGATGGCAGGTCAAAATGCGTCCTAGAGGAAGGTCAGGGTAAGCCTTTAGTTGCGTCAGAAATGGACAGGCAAAAGCATATGAAAGCCCTTGATGACGCTTATATGGCCAGTTCAAGGCACCTCTTAGAGGGAGGGAGTAAGCCTTTGGTCCCCGCCTAAGACCGCCGGGTCAAAGCGCTAACCAGCCTTCGTTCCCACCTAAAAGACCTATCTGAAGCACCTTCTAGGGAGCGGATGGAGTAAGCCTTTGGTCTCCGCCTAAGACAGCCGGGTCAAAGCATCGAACCAGCCTTCATTTATGCCTATAATGCCGATCTAAAGCACCTCCTAGAGGGAGGTCGGGTAAGTCTTTGGTCCTGCTTAAAGAAAGCTAACCAAACGCACCAGACGACCTGATGCATCACCTCAATAGTGATAAGGGGTCAAATCAAAGGACTAAGACATCCAAAGCCTAAAGAGTGGCACAAAATAAAGGATTATGACATCAAAAGCCCAAAGAGAGGCACAAAATAAAGGGTTAAGGCATCCAATGCCCGGAGGGTGGCACAAATTAGAAAATTAAGACATTTGATATTCAAAGCCCTGAGCGTGGCACAAAAACAAGGCCCAAAAGGTGGTACAAGATAAAAGATCTCTTATTATTTCTAAACGATGATTCCTGGACATCTCTTATTATTTTTATATGATGATTCCTGGACTTCTCTTATTATTTCCAAATGATGATACATGGACTTCTCTTATTATTTTCGGATGATGATTTCTTGACTTCTCTTATTATTGCCAGAGGGGAATTTCTAGTCTTCTACTATTATATCTGGATAAAGGATTTATGGACTTTTATTATTATTAGATATGGATTTCCATTCTTCTTCTATTAATTCCAAATAAGAACTTATGGACCTCTATTTTATCCAGATGATGATTCGTGGACTTCTTCCATTATTACCAGATATGGATATCTAGTCTTTGGTTATTCAAACATGCTTTTCTAGACTTCTCATATTATTACCATATGTAGATTTCAGATGTTCTATTATTTGGGATTTCTGGTCTTCTATTATTCAAATATGGCCTTTTGGACTTCTCCTATTATTACCAGATGTGGATTTTGGTGTTCTATTATTTGGGACTTCTAGTCTTCTATTGTTACATTCGAAAAGGGATTTCTTGACTTTTATTATTATCTCTCGATCTAGATTTTTGATTTTCAATTATCATATTCAAATGATAATTTATGATCTTTAATCATCATATATGGATTCCCCGTCTTCTACTATTACTTCCATTTGTGGATTACTAGTTATCTGTTTTTATTTCAGGATTATGATCTCTAAACTTCTATTGTTTTCAGATTTGGATTTCTGGACTTATATTATATTCAGCTTTGGGTTCTCGGATTTTATTATCAGGAAAATAGAAAAGAAATTCTTGGATTTTGCCCTAAATAATAAAAGCTTCTTTCTTATAAGAAGGGGGGCTAAATGTTATCCACAAAGTCCTCGTAAGAGTAAAAGTATGTAAGAAGAAGCTATAATATGATGATTGGTTCCTTCGGCAGGCGTCGAAGGAGATGCTTTCGACAGGATTACAGAGGCACTTCTACAAGCATCGAAGGAGATGCTTCCATCAAGGTTGAAAAAATGCTTTTGCAAGCATCAAAAGAGATGCTTCTGTAAGCATCAAAGGACACTTCCACAAGAGTCAATTCTTCTACCGAAACCGTCCCTTCCGCAAGTGTTGAAAGATTCCCTTCCGCAAGTGTTGCCAAATTCTTCCATGTCACAATCATTAAACCTCCAAAACAGTCATCCTTCCACAAGCAAGTATCGTCCTTCGGTCACACTCCTTGCAAGCCCTCTACGGTGCCGACATGGCTCAAAAAAAAGGGATTCATTATGCCTTCAACAGCATAGAGCCACATTAGTTCCCCTTTGCTTCTTAAAAGACTTCCTTCCGGTGGTGTCGAAAGCTCTCGATTCACGCATAAAAGCTGTATTAAAGGAATGCTTAGCCAATACCTTGCTTTCGACAGTGACTAAAGTGGAATCATTATACAAGAAGAATAAAGACGCTTCAGGACCAACATCAATGGAACGGAAGTATTACCGTCAGCGGTGATGGAGGCAGAGCTAGAAGAATGGAGAAAGGCAATAAAGGCATTCCTTCTGACGATGACGGAAGGATGAGGGCGAAAGGTCCTAAGCCGCATATATAAATAGACCCTAGGGGTCACATTTTAGGGGTTTTTTCCATTCCATTCTTCTTTTCTAATCTCCTTCTCTCATAACCCTAAATCGATTTGGGGACAAACCCTATAAATTTTGTAACCATTTTATACTTAATAAAATGAAGGACATCAGTTTGAGCATTTATGATTTCCTCACTTATGCTTCTTCGAATGTTGTGGGAGTGGATGAACACATATTGACTTCAAGCATAAGAATGGTGTACACTGCCATTAGCATGCATAGCAATCATTGCACAAGACTTATGCTTGTCTCCTTAACTCTTTATGAACATATATTATGTCATAGAATCCATTTGGATGTTGGAGCCTTAAGGTGACCTATACCCACATGAACGCCCTTCGGCCTTTATCTCGTATGGTTATAGGGATAAAGCGCCCCTTAAGTCTTATGAATTTAAAGGGACTGATCTATAAAGGAGTTTATGATGTCATGAGTTGCTCTTTGATAATTCAATCAATCATTGTTTCCCTAAATGATAAATTAGACCTTCATACATGATCAAATAAACTAAGGATTAACTTATCATAATGGTCACCGGGGCGTCAGATCATATTTTTGGTTTGACAGTGTGAGATTTTTAAACAAGGGGTTTATTTAAAGAAAATCCATTAATTTTCCAAAGTTGAATTCTCGTAAAGTGACGGCTTTTAAGTTATGTTTCAAATGGAAGTTTAAACTTTATTTAAAGTGTTTTAAAAGGGGACTTGAAATTTATGTAAGTATTTCAAGGAATTATTTAATATAATAAACACGTAGTATTTTTTTACGTAAAAGGAATCTTGGTTTCCAAATCAACTTTGGTTTAAACAAAGATTTCAAGTAAGATTTATATGGATGGACTAAAGTATGTTTAAAGAAGTTTTTAAAAAATATTTTTAAAAAAGGAAAGAAGTCATGGATTACAACACTCTTATTGTAGCAAATGGTTCCGAGAAACAGGAAGATATTATGGACTATAACAACTTTGTTATAGTAAATGATTTCGGGAAGGAAGAAAGGAATTCGTGTTTTATAATAATTTGTTTAATTATAAATTATATACAGAATTCATGAGTCATATACTCGATATTAAACTTTGAGTTAGGTAGATTTGTACCTATTTTAAAAGTTAAGAATGTTGTCCAGTCAAGGTTTGAAGGTAGTAGTACTCCAACCTGAACAGCTTCATTATTAACCAAAGGATAGTTTAAGTTTAAAATCGAAGATTGATGTTGAGCGTATGAAGTATTATTTCTGTATTCGAATTTGATTTAGATAACTGATCTTTCTAACTTATGGTGGTATGAAATATATTATTTTCATACTTAACACCAAATTCTAAGGTATGGAAAATTGTCTCTATCTTCGGATTTAAGAATGTATGTCCAACATGGATGGTTTTCTAGTCTGATCTCATTGTTAATCGAGGGATGGTATTGTTTGAAATCAGAAAGTAGTTACCTTTGGTCTAATTTCTATATGATCCATTTACTTACACCATGAAGAAAATATTTTAATTAATGAAAAGATTAATTGAGAAGGCTTAGTGGTTGCTTATGTGCTTAACGATGCTCCCATGCAAAATTAAATCTCTAACTGGTTTTTGTATTTAATTGATAGTTCAATAACTGACTATTAAATCTTGGCTAGTTTTATCCTATCAATTGTTGTTTTGGATAGACGGAGATCAGATAAGCATGAGTTATCTAAAATTCACTTCGAAACTGCATAAGTATTTAAAATGAATACATCTTGAAGATAATGGAATCAAAGATAAAGTTCTTTGAATGTAAGTGCTACTTGCTACTAATTCTGAGGATGTAGAAGAAGTAGTGCCTTCGGTTTGTTCACATCCTAAACAAGTTGTATGGATTAATGCTATCACTGCATTATTGTCTAAAGGGTAGTGTTAGCATTCTAAGTAGGATTTCCTAAAAAGGTAAAATGTAGCCTTAAGCCTCAGATCCAGTAATGACTAAAATATAGGATATGCTTTAGGGCTATGTGGGTCGCACCAATTAGGGTATGGTCATCACTCGATCAAGATCGATATTTATGGATTTATATATGCTCAGGTCCCGTTACGGTTGTTGGCCGCAATTGGGGTGGTGATATGTTTATTATTATCTAGGAAGGGGTAGGCCGGTCCAAATTTTGCAAGGGGTCCATGTATGGCCCTCGGCACATTTTTTAGAGGTGTACTCTGGCAGGTACCCCAGTAGCCTTGTCATTATATGGAATCATTTTCCAATATGTGCTTAATGGACTTATTTGTATATCAAATATGTTGGAAATTGAGATACAAGCATTTTAGCTATGTTATATATTCATCGTAAACCCTGGACATTGTCATGATATCACTAGATTTCCTATAAAATGGTTTGGTTATCATAAGGTAAAAACCCATAGGTGTTTATGTGCGACATGGTCATATGAGATACCTTTATTTTTGAAAATGTTTTATACACATAACAACCCATATGGTTTAAGTTTCTCACGCTGGTTTACCAGTCTAATCTGAGTGTAATTTTCTTATGATACTCGGGTCAGACCCGAGTACTTTTCCCAGATTAAGCGATGGACGCTTGAAGCTTTTAGAGATGAGCTAGATGTTTCCAAGACTTAACATATTTTATTTTTTGATGTATTTCTTGTTTTGTATTTATCAGCATTTTTAAGGATAGCCTGTTATAACTGCCCAGGCTAAAGATAGGTTATACTTTGATTTTTATAAAGTTTCTTTTTGTAAAGGTCATTTGAATATTATATATTATTCATCATGATGTGAGACTATGTTCTAACTTTTCTTTTCTTTCACCCCAACAATCTATTTTTCGACACTTGGATGCTCAGCACGTGAATACCATGGATTATTAGTCTCGACTTTTGAGGATCGAAAAGGCGGGTTTTCACATTAGAGTGGGTTCAATATGATTTTAGAAGATTAATGAGGAGAAAAGAGTACAAACACTTATCATTTTTGTTCATGAAAGGCCAATGAACATGTGATATCATAAAGGGTATTAAAAGACATGTTCAGGAGGTAATCATCACCTTTACAACCCTCTATGACCAACCAAAGCAAACCCCCTTCCATGTGCTCACCTTTCCACCTCAATTTGACCATAAAAAATGTTTTAAACTCTATTCGTCAAAATCCTCTTCCTTCAATTTGTTAATCTTCATTAATCACATTTACATAGCCATAACACAAATATTTCTAATTGCTAATTATTTTAAAAAATAAATAAGGCAAGCACAGCAAGTACGAACAACTTCTACCATGTAAACAACTGTTCATGAAAAAAATAATTTTCGGTCACATTAACGATATATCTTTGAACTGTTTATTTTTATAAACATTTCAAAAAAAAGTTCACCATCATTAGTTATTAATCAAAAAGGGGTTAACATGATATAAAATCCATTCAATCATATTCAATATAAGATTCAAATATTTTAAATTTTAGATATTTAAATACGAAGTGTTTGAAATTTCGGGTTGTTACAGATACTGTAAAATAAATAATAACTAATAAAAATAATTAGTAAATAAATTTATAAGGCTAAAAAATAGGATTTGAGCAGACGTCAGAATTCGACCATGAAACCTACACCATTGTGATGATGGTGATTTACTGAGCAACTTTCATATATAAAGCTTTGTGATCGAAGTTCAAATGGAGAACTTATCGACGTTTGAAGATTTCAGATCGAAAATAATATAAAATAGAAAATAAGAAAATAAGAAAATAAATATATAAGCAGTAACAAATAAAGCAGGACCCATTGGTCAATAGTAGAGGAATAATTAGTCGACCCCTAACGATCGACTGTTCTATTCCATCGATCGATCGGTCAAGGTTAGAGTCGGTGCAATGAATACTGGCCTAAACAACCTAGATTTAATAAATAACAATCTAATGGATGGAATTGATTCTAATACCTATAAATAATCACCTAGCCCCTCACTTTACTTCTCATATTTACTGAATTGAGAAACGAAGCTCTGTCATTTCTCTTTCTCCACTACTCCTAGAAATTATATATATATATATATATATATATATATATTTATATACATATATACATATATATATATATATATTTGAGAAGGGTGGAAAATAAAATAGAAGAAGAGAAGGAGTGAATCAATGTTGCAAAAAGGTAATTTAAATTTATAATCTATATTTCACTTAAACTTAAATCTCCTCTCAGGTCTATAACTCTACTGGATATGTATAAACTTTTAATACATATCTTGGTTGAAAAGAAAAAGGAGTCAAGCAAGAAGAATGGTTTGGATTTATAGGTTTGGAAGCGATAAGTTGAGTGGGAAATTATGTAATTTACATAATACTACATTTGTATCGTTGAAATTTTATTTTATTATTATGCTTATATGAAAACATTTGAGTTGTAGGTTAAAATAATGAATTTAATTGGAAATCCCTGCCTACATATTCAGTAAATAAGATAACTTGTTTGAAATGGTATATGCACTCTAGATTTCGAATTTAAGGGAAATGGTCCATAGAGCTGGTAGACTATGATATTGATATAATTATGTAGCTTATTCAAAAAAATTAGTTATTTGGATTGTAAATTTTTAATCATTTGTTTGGAATATTTTACTTTGATTTGGGATTTAGATTTTCTATATTTTATTTCATTTGTATTGTAGAAGGTATAATTTAGTTGTATCGATTACCGTGTGGATTTCGATTAGTGTCCAACTTTGTAGTTATATTTGAAAAAATCGCCATTTGAAAGAGTAAGAAATATTCATATATTCAAAGGAAAGAGATGTTCAAAGTAGGGACGTTTTTCCGTAGTTTGCACTATCTATTTTGATTAAAATAAAAGGTGATAATTCCTTGTAATTGCAACTGCAGCACAATCCCACTTTTGGTAGTTTATGGAAAGTAACAACGGTGACATTTCTTTCTTGAAAGAATATGAATCCAATGCATTAAAATGTAGAAATAAATTTTATAGGAAATTTACACAAGTGTATTTCCAAATATCCCTAAATGTAGAAAATAAAAGGTTATAAATAGAAATATAAACAATTACGTTTACCAATTATATATATATATATATATATAAAGTAAAGTATAAGTATAAGAAATAAATAAATAAACCTAGGTATGCTTATAGAGCGGCAACAAGGGATCCTCGTAGAATATAAGGAATATTGGTATGAACCTAGAAATGTTTCTTTAGACATGTGTGAAAACTAGAAGAAAAACCCACAAGGGAATAGGGAATGATATCAAGGTACAATTTTTGGTGAGTCCTAAAGTATACTCGCATGAAAGTCCAAAGATAAAGAAAATAAGTACTGAAATTTAAGGATACTATCAAGAGATTTTGAATAAAAGAAGATAGAAATATACTTAGAGAAGACAGTAATATAATTAGAGAAGATGGTAATGGGATGACAAACCAAAACCTCATTGATTGTAATAAATAGAGTAATGGATGTATTGTGTTTATTAGAAACCAAAAAGACATATAGAACTCGTTTGCTGAATCTCGATTATGTTAAGATGTGACTTGAGTTGTTTTAAAGATGTAAAGACAAATACTCTGGAACAATTATGTTTTAAAACAAAGTTTTAATTTATTTTTTTACTATTTTACGAATTTAATTAAAGGGGAAAAGGATTTGAATGGAAAGTGAGAAAAAAAAACTTATTTTCAAATGTCACATGCTTAGCACGGGAAGGGTCATTGCATTAGTGAATATGAAATTTACTATTTATTAATTATGATAACATACAAAACACAAAAAAGAACAAGGGAAAAGGCTATTTTACTTTTGGAATTTCTATCTCTATACCTTGTTGACATTAAACAAAGCTTATTTTTAAAATAATTATTTTTTAAGATTAAAAAATAAACCTTCACATGCAAATTATACTTGGAAAACCTGGAAAATATTCAGGGATTGCCAAAACGAAAGTTCCAAGGTATAATAGAATTGATATACAAAAGAACAACATAAATATAAAATTCGTCATCCGTATTTCTTTTTTGGCATAAGAGTATAGATTTAAGAGGACTGAATTTTCAAATTAATGGATGTTAGAAAATGTGTGTTAGGTTTTAGATGGTTGGAATTGGATGAAAAATTGTTTAAACCACACTCCCATTCATTGGAATGTGAAAATTTTCATGTCAAAACAAGGATTTTGATTTTTAAAAACTTGCATACACATAGAACTGGCAGTATATATAGGTTGTTTACATCATATTTTCAAAATTGTTTTCAAGAATGCATTCATATAGGAGTCTTTTATTATCTCGCTTTTTGGTCAAAGCCAGGATATCAACAAATTGATGGTTGTCAGGATCAGAGATCGATCAAAAACCAAGCTATGATCGATATCGCCAAAGTTGGGCCGAGTTCCAATCGAGGCGTGATCGACAATGAATGATACATAAGGCCCGGTGAGGCTACACTTCGAATTTCAGGTCAATCATAGTTTATATGCTCAAGTTATGGATGGATCATTGTTCATTGGAAACCATTTCGTATCGATGCTTTCGTGTCAATCGATATGGATACGAAATATATTCAACTCGCCACTCCAGGATTTTACATGCCAGCATCGATCTCGTTCGTATCGATCAGCATCATACGAATGTGCATGACTTCGGAGTTTAGCATCACAGTTTCAATACTCTACTTCATAGGTTTGATTCGTATCGATCAGCTTACATTAATGTACAACTCAACACTCGACTTTGGAAGACTAATTCGTCTCGATACTTTTGTATCGATCAAGATGGATATGGATAACACACATGTGTTTTGCACATCTGGTCTGGGTCGATCACAATTTGTATCAATACGTTTCATATCGATCAAGTTGTACAAAAGTAGCATGCACTCATGAGCTATTTCATGCCTATCGTGTTCGTATCAATCGATATGAAGGATACGATCAAAGAACGGAGCGCATCGCATGGATCACAGCGCAAGACTCGGATGGATGGTAATTTAATGGATACGAACTGATGGATATGAGCCTATGGATACAAAATCATTAGCCTACACTTGCAAACTCGAACTTGGATCGATCATATCTCACAATCTACACGTTGGAACTTCATAAAATTTGGATAGCTCACTGTCATCTTTTACTATGATCGGTCTCAGCTAATTATAATATGGGGATTATCGATACGAAGGACCTATTTATTGATCCCAAAGCATAGAGGTGGGGCCCACAGATCTATATATGGGCCCACATGGACCAAGTGACTTCTATGCCTAATTTTCAGCAAGATCTTTGCAGATCTCCACCTATAAATAGAGAGAGCATGGCTCAAGAAAAGGGAACTTCTTCTCACTGCTCTCCTTTATCTTCAAGCTTGGATAAACTCTACTATTTTAGCCATTGAATAGCACTCCATTGTAACTATAATCATAGTACAAAGGAATATAAAGAAAACTCTTGAAGTGGACGTAGGCCGGAGATAGCCGAACCACTATAAACTTCTTGTGTTCTTTACTTACTTGCATTCATTTTCATTTGTTGTTTCTTTACTTTATTACTTTCTACATATAACCATCATAAGATCTGTGCTTGGATCTACGTGGATATTGTTGCTTTCACACATTTAGGGTTAGTGACCAATTTGGGCGCTAACACTTTTGTGCTTTCATTGAGAGCTCTAGCACCCGCTACTTTGGAAAAGGATTGGATCCGAAGCTATGGTTAGGCAATCAGCTAGAAGGACATTACCAGAAAGGAGCCATCAAGATGGAAGTCAAGAGGCTTCCTCTGCAACTGGAGCAGATCAGGCATCTATCTACAAGGGATGAGATGCAGACTATGATGGATTCCATGCAGGAATGATTGTTGAAAAGGTAGGAGGAGATGATGTAGAATCTTCTCAAACAGTTTGGACAGGCAATAGTAGCAGGAGTCGCCGAAGTGCAGATTCATAGAGCTGGATCAGAAGGACTCAATAGAAAATCAAACGGAGCAGTCCAACAAGGGGAAACCCCCAATCAACAGACAAATACCAATTTGGGTAGATCTATACTTGTGGGCACACCCCTATGTAATGTTGGACCTGCCATGGAGACATCACAACATGAAGAGTATGTGCCAAATTTCCCTCACGGACTTGAGGGGCAAGTTGAAGGAAATCAGGGACTGCCCTTGAATGACAATGGCAGATTGGCAGAGATCATCATAAAAACCATGCATGGAGGATTGACAAATAAGGATGTAGAGGATGTGAATAGAAGCCCGTTCACCCCCAACATCAGAAAAGCAAGGAACCCGCTAGACTTCAAGCTACCCACGTTGGATATGTACGATGGAAATTCGGATCCAACCACGCATATGATGAGATACATCCGGCACATGGAAGTCTCTGAGGCATCCAACGAGGTAATGGCAAGTTGTTTACCATTATATCTAACTGGTTGGTTGCAGTTTGGTTCAGGCAGTTGGATAATGCATCCTAGACATGGACCAAACTTGTTGAACGGTTCATGAAGCAATTCAGGGTCCACATCACAAGACCAAAAAATGTTATGATATTGGCAGCACTAAAGCAGAGGACTGGAGAGTCCATGAGAGATTTTCTGACCAGATTTAATGCAGCGGCGGCATCGATGGATCGACCAGATCCATCCATGGTATTGATGGCGGCTATATCAGGAATAGCTGACAACATAGAATTCAAGGATTCATTAGCGTAGTATTCACCATAGAACCTCGGGGAATTTTACCACGAGGCGGACAGGTTCTTGCGACAAGAAGATGCATGGGCAGAAAAGTAAGATGTCAATGTTACTCATGATGAGGGACCGTCTGGAGGAGGGTCCAAGGCAAACAACAGAAAAAGAAAAGCTGTTGATAGCTCCAATGCACCAAGACAACGAAAGAGGGAACCGAGATTCTCCTCCTACGGTAAACTAACTCAAACTCCCGAACGAATATACTTGGAAACCCAGGGGCAGGTTCCCTACCTCAAGCCGATGAGGCAAGAGCCCACTAATAGTTAAAGGATATCAGGAAGATATTGTGTGTTCCATGAGTTAAATGGGCACAATACAAATGATTGCAGGCATCTGAAAGATGTAATTGAAGATCATGTCAGGAATGGGTGGCTATCATAGTATGTAAGAGCCCGAAGAGTAGAGGCGGAACAGACACAAACCCCGCTTGTACCATCAGAAAATAGGAATAACCTTAGATCAGTGTCATGCCTCATCATCAGTTGAACGTGATGATAAGGGGAAGGTTCCGAACTTGAACCCTGACCACATAACAGGGTTTTTCATCATGCTTCTCCAATAAAGCGGCTAAATCACTAACACATGTATGGAATTACGAATAGTCCCTAGGCATGCTCTGAGATGACGACAAACCATCATGCCCCCAAAACGTGCACACACTACACTGTTTGGACAGTTGTTTTCTTTATTTTCTATGGACATTCTAAACTCTATTTATTTTTTTGATTGAATTATTTGATTATGAACCCACTTAAACATGGAATCTGATAATGATAGTCCCAAAATATCACCTTGAGAGGAGAAATGGAATAATGTAAGCAAGCTCCCTCGTTAGAAACAACGAGTGGATTAGGCCTATCTAAAGCCATGAACGACACTCGATCTCGAACGATCACATTTTTCTTTGAACAAGCATTTTATCTCGAACGATCACCATCCGCCATGAGCGGTACTAGACCACGAACGATCATCCTCTGCTTTGAACGGTACTCGGTCATGAACGATCATCATCTGCTTTGAACAATCCTCGATCTCGAACGATTATTTTACAACTTGAACGACATCTAGTCTCAAACAATCATATCGTGCTTCGAACAGCATTTGATCTTGAACGATTATGTCACGCCTTGAACGGCGTACAATCTCGAACGATCTCACCTTGTCTTAAAAGACACTTGACCATGCATGGCCCTCATCCGTCGTGTACGACTATCGGTCGTGAACGACCACCGCTCATCTTGTAATAATAACTCTGCCTTGAACGGCCTCGTTTTTAACTAATGGTCTTGAATGCCCACAAAATGATGATCTTGAGAATCAATGAATTGAATTGCAGGTCATAGGTTTACAACTATTCAAAACACGCCTTCCTACCACAAGGCATGTTTTGGGGGGCAAATGTTAACCCACTTTTTGGTCAAAGCTAGGATATTAACAAATAGATGGTTATCAGGATCGAAGATCGATCCAAAATCAATCAATGATAGATACCGACAAAGTTAGACCGAACTCTAATCGGGGTAAGATAAATAAGAAAGATACAAGTTCAGTGAATCTACACTTCGAATTTCAGGTCAATCAGAGTTCATATGCTAGATGGATCAATGTTCATTGGAAACCATTTCGTATCGATACTTTCATGCCAATCGATATGGATAAGAAATATATTTGACTCATCACTTTAGGATTTTACATGCCAGCATCGGTCTCGTTCGTATCGATCAGCATCTATACAAATGTGCATGAATTTGGAGTTTAGCATCATAGTTTCAACGCTCTACTTCACAGGTTCGATTTGTATTGATTAGCTTACACTAATGTACAACTCATCACTCATTTTTGGAATACTAATCCATATAGATACTTTCGTATCGATCAAAATGGATACGGATATGGATAACACACATGTATTTTGCGAATCTGGTCTGGATCGATCACAATCTGTATCGATACGTCTCGTATTGATCAAGTTGCTCAAAAGCGGAAAGCACTCAAGACCTATTTCTTGTCGATCGTGTTCGTATCAATTAATATGAAGGAACCGATCAAAGAATGGAGTGCATCACATGGATCACAATGCAAGACTCGGATGGATGGTAATCTGATGGATACGAACTAATGGATATGAACCTATACGAAATCATCAGCCTACACTTGCAAACTCGAACTTGGATCGATCATATCTCACAATCTATAGGTTGGAACTTCATGAAATTTGGAAAGCAAGGACTTTACACTGTCATCTTTCACCATGATCGATCTCAGTTGGTTCTAACATGGGGATTATTGATATGAAGGACTTTTTGATTGATCCCAATGCATGAAGTTGAGCCCCACCAATTTACATACGGGCCCATATAGACCAAGAGACTTCTCTGCCTAATTTTCAGCAAGATCTTTACAGATCTCCACCCATAAATAAAGAGAGCATGGCTCAACAAAAGGGATCTTCTTTTCTCTACTCTCCTTTATCTTCAAGCCTGGCTAAACTCTGCCATTTTAGCTACTGATTAGCACTCCATCGTAACTGTAATCACATTATAAAGGATTTATAAAGAAAACTCTTAAAGTGGACATAGGCCGGAGATAGATGAACCACTATAAGCTTCTTGTGTTCTTTAGTTGCTTTCATTTTCACTCTATATATAACTATCATAAGATCTATGATTGGATCTACCTGGATATTGGTGCTTTCACACATTTGGGGGTAGTGACCAATTTTGGTGCTAACATCTTTTATTTAGTATTATTCTGCACACATATCATATGAGTTGGGATACACCGTGCACTTATACATGATTGGCTATAAACTCGGCTGTTCACCAATTGGTTGGGTAGTTTAGAATTGTTTCGCACAATGTTTCGTGATTCAATTCTTGAGGAATTTCGAGGATGAAATTCTTTTAAGAAGGAAGAATGTAACACCCCGTAAAATAAAAAATAATTAATTAAAAGAATAAATAAATAAATCTATAAGGCTTAATATAAGAATTGAGAAAACGTTAGAGTTTGATCATGAAACCTGCACCATTATGTTCGTAGCGCTTTTCCGAGCAACTTTCACATATAAAGCAATGTGATCGGAGTTCAAACGAAGAAGTTATCCACGTTTAAAAATTTTGGATCGAAATTAATTTAAAATATAAAATAAGGAAATAAATAATATACTTAATAATAAATAACACACGACCCACTAGTTGACAGCTGATGAATAACCGGTCGACTGCTATGTTTCACTGGTCAACCGATCAAGGTTAGGTCTGGCGCAATTGACCTGGGCCTGAGCAGCCTATTAATTTATAATCTAACGGATGGAATTGATTACAATGCATATAAATACAAGTCCACCTCACTTTTCTTCTCATATTTTCTTAACTGAGCAACGAAGCTCTTTCATTTCTCCTTCTCCACTTCTTTTAGAAATTATAAAAAAATGAAAATGGGTTCCTTTGTTAATGTATAAAATAAGTTACAATACAAAACACATCGTAAAGTAGAACTACATATATGACTTAACACTTCACAAACTTAACATAAGTAAAACAGTAATAAGCAGACGCATACCTATTTAGTTGACAAATGTCAAAAATCCATTAGCTGCCTACTTCCCACATCTTCGATTATTCCAACCGCCATCATTGAGATCGATCAACTGCTTCTGTAGGGATGTTCCTGGTTGTGTGATTCATCTTCGCCTTTGAATTCCTCATCTGGTAAGTAACCTCCATCTGAATTATCTTCGATTTCATCAACTTGTTTGTTTCTTTCCACTCTAAGATTCTTTTGTTCCTTTCTGCCTAGATATAGTAGATTGCGGTAACGAGGGAACATAAGGCAAGCTAACATATTTGGCCTGGACTGAGGAATTAAGATTTGATTAAGTTCACCTCCTCTCCGAGATAAGGGAGTTAACAATCGTATATAAATTCAATTTTATCTTAAGTGGCATCTATATGTATCTTGAGTAGTTCCAATTGAAAAATAGATGGTTGATGCTCTTTGGTTGCTCTTTTCATAGTATACACTACTCCTCATAGTTGACCCCTATTGACGTAGTCAATCGGCGGTATTAATGCGGCCTAACATAACTCTATATGCATAACATGCCAGTTTCCTGCTACTGATTTTATTCCATATTATAGGACACCAATTTAATTTCTCATATTGTTGTCTACATGCTTGCCATGTTTTGTTAAAAGAGAAAAGGTGTCCCTTACACCATTCCAAGCAGTTTGCTTCTCCCTATATTACTATCACTATTTGAACTTAACTAATTAGATTAGATGCTTCTCTTATTTCTATGAATCTGAAAGTATTCCAGTGATTATTTTGAATAATACTTGCTACTACTTTGTATTTAGCTGTAGATAAATGATATACGTCCCATCTCAAAATGCCAACCAAACATTTATTATTTAACCAAGGATCTGTCCATAGAAATGTACTTCTACCATCTACTATAACCCACTTTGCTAGTCGTGTAGCATTGATCAATATGGCCAATAGTAATAAAATATAATGTTGAAGCGCAGTAATCACAATAGCAACAACATAAATGTAAGAGTAGCGGAAAACTTAAATTAGATCCTTAAGTACCTCTTATAAATAGCATTATCAAAACCCTCACTTTACCTAGAGGAGCAGGTTTAAGAACTCTACCTGAACAACCGAACATGACTTCAACATCAACTACCTGAGGTCTTCACAACATGACTTCATTCTTTTCTTTTATAAAGAGATAACTTTACAATATTATGTCTTCAATACTCTAAGTATTCGCACTGCAGTACAATTTATATAACCTTCAAAAATGTAATGAGTGTGCAGAGGTAGAAAATGTATTAAGACCAAACTCAAATATTGTGGAGTGAAAGAGTGCTGGTTTAAGTTTGCTTTTGAAATTAATATGGAATTTAGAGCATTTGGAAGCAATATGAGAATGATTTAAGAGAATATAATTACGTGTTTGCTTTTGTGATGGTAGGAGGATCACATAAGAGTGATAAAATATCATTGAACAAGAGCAACCCATCGGCAATTCAGCTCAGAAGAGATGCATCCATTGGAACCTTGCAACACTTGAAGAAGAGGCTTGGAAGGTCACTTTAACCATTCGTTTTATAATGGTTATATATATCCGTTAGCAAACATGTATTCAAAAGCTTATGTGGTGCATTGGTAGGGTGTGTTCTCATCTCCCAATGCAGTTGGGTTTAAGTCCTAGTGTGTCTACTTTTGCAAACATTCACTTTCGTCTCAAACGGCCATAACAAGTAGTTGGCGGTTTCAATTCAAAACCTTCGTAGTGCTGTTGGTAAAAGTGCACGCTCTCTCACATGTTGCCTGAGTTTAAGTCCCAATGTTGCTTATGTTTCAATTTAGTTTAACCTCTATGCAATAAGAAAATGCAACATGCAGATTACAACAAAAGTGACTATAGTGTGTTGGTGTGGAGGCGCATGCCTTTTCTTTTCATTAGGGTTCAATTCCCAACATTGTTATTTCATCCAAAGCAGCTTTGGTTGAAAAGGGAACTATAACTAATGGTCAAGTAAGTTTTACAGCATTTTATAAACCAAAGTGGTGTATGGTATGGTGAATTTTTCTTTTATTTCCATTGCCACCAATGTGTTCATATTATCCAAATTTCAAGTGTAAGTGAATGTGCTCTTCAACTTTGCCAATCTAAGTCAAAATTTTACATTTCTTTAACAATTTATCATATATAAACTCTATCATTCATTTTGTGCTCGGTTGATCCGAAATCACTCTGTAACATATTAGTAGCATTGTCATATGGTTGTTACCATCAAAACACCATGTATATGGTTCTTTCACACTTGATGCGTTCGAGACTATCCTCCATGTGTCTAATCATGTTTTTCATCGTACATGACACGCTATTTTTTAATTGAAGTTGCCAAAAGGTTGCATTGGTACATATTTGTTATGCATCCACCTTGACCACATGTTATCTTTGAAAAGAAGTTGCTATATTAATTTAAGACACCAATAGTCTAGAGGTCCTGGAAATTTTTTAGACCAATTCTCCCTTTTAATTTTGATCTACGCATTTTTTCTCCAAGTTACCTTAATATATATATATATATATATTTATATTTATATTTATTAGATAACTGCAAAAAAATAAATGAAAAGAAGAGGAGGAGTGCATCAATTCTATGAAAAAGGTAAATTTAAATTATATAATCTATATTCAACTTCAACTCAAATCTCCTCTCGGATTTATAACTCTAATGGATGTGTATACACTTCTAATACATATTTTTGTTGAAAAGAAAAAGGAGTCGGGTAAGAAGAATAGGTTTGGATTTGAAAATTTGGAAGTTATAAGGTGAGTGAGAAATTATGTAATTTACATAATACAATATATATATATTGTTGAAATTCAACTTTTTCGTTATGTTTTTTTGAACCAAAAATGGCACAAACACCCCTAGAAGCAAATAGATCTGGATATAACAGGTAATATACGAAGGAAAAGAAGAACAAACAACACTTTTTATAGTAGCTCGGCAAATACTCCGGCCTACATCTACTTTAATCTTTGTTATTGATTGATCTCTCTAGAATACAATGATTATAACTTAAACCTAACCACAAACAAATAGATCTTGGATTTGGGAGTGTTTGGAGTATTTTGGAAAGAAGAAGATAGAAGAGAAATCAATTGCCAAAAAAGTCCTTCCCTAGTTGTTATAGGGTCTATATTTATAGGGAAACGGTCTAGTAGAACCGGAGGCCCATAAATACCAAATCCAGATCTAGATCTTAGAGTGTAGGAGTGAGAAATAAGGCCCAAAACCTATAAAAAGCACTCAATATTGAGTGTTTTTGGTCGATACTGACAAATATTTCTTAAGGGAAATCTCTCCTCCTTCTTCCTATTGGCCTTCTGTCTTCGATATGTTGTGTTCTGAACATTTTTACATTGAGATTGAGTTGTTTTAGAGAGGTTCTGATTCCGCTTGTTATTGCCTGTCTTCAATCGAAAAATCCTTTGAGTTATTCTTCTATTCCTTAAGAAAAGCACCCTATGAAATCACTCGAGCCAAAGCTTCATGTACAAGAATTTTGGAGGACAGACTCGTAGAAAAAGTGGTCAGTACCGAGTGGTAGTGCTCAGTATCGAGTGGTTCTCCTTGATCTAATGCCTTTGAAATTTCTTGAGTTACTTCATATCATCATTCTAGGTAGTTCTAATCATGTTAGAGTGAACCATGTTGGAGAAAATCATGTAAGTGAAAATCATGTGCTTAAGGTCATTTTTGACCTTACTTGGTGTCCGATCCAAGTGGTTTGTGTGTTTGCTTCGGGTCATGCTTGAAGTCGTCCAAAAGTTGAAGTGCATTGAGTCTTATTCGAGGTTTTTATGCGTCTGATTTGAGAAAAATCACCACTCGGTGTAGACTTGTGACTTACAACTTGGTACTGAGTTAACTCGGGTCTGACTCAGGTTTGACTTAGGTCTAACTCTGTTATATTATCTTGCCTTGCTATTTCTTGACTCAAGTATTCATTCATTTTCCTAGGTTCGGCTTAGGTACAACTCGGGTCCGATCTGAAGCACCAAATTGGAAAACTCAAGTCCACGTTTTCCGCTCGTTTTTTGATATTTCATTTTTCTTGCCTTTTTATGATGTCTCCAAAGTCCTTGGAACATTTCTTCATCGTTTTTTCATCTAATTCGCTTGTTTAAGTCCATTCGAAGACTGAAAAATTTAGCTATAACATTTATCCCCAAAGTATGCCATATGAAAGGTGTGCTTTACTCATGAACAAGTTATGCAGTAACCAACTTCTGATGGTCAAGCTTTCCGGCTATTCATCTGTTCAAGTTGCATGAATCCTTTGGTTCCTTCAAATTCTCCTGTAAATCCATGGTCATTCCCGACCGTCATAGCAAAGGAGTCCAGTCCTTGCTTAAGTGCAGTCATAAATCATAATCATTCCATTTCACCTTGAGTTATTGTATCATAAATCAAACTCGTGTGTTCATTCAAAATTTATCCATTTTAGTCCGATTATAAGGCATTCAAATCCTAAGGTCAAGTCGACGTCTACTTTAAGGTCTGATCTTATCAGATCGTCTATCATCCAAATTAGGGTTTGATCTCTCGAAATCCTTACTGAGTCCAATCTACTCGCTCTCCTGCAAGGGGACTCAATGTCCAAGAAAGTCCATCCACTTACTCTCTAGTAAGGGGACTTACTTTACTATGCAAGTTCCTTACTCGCTCTTTGGCAAGAAAACTTGCACCTTATGGTCATTTCCCCGTCTCTCTGGATGGAAGTACCATGTTCAATGTGATGACCTGGGAATTTGGCAATATTAATTTGATAATATTCTAATATAATTATTTAAATTTGCGAAACTTATATTTCAAGCACATAAACATGCTAATTATTTTACTATTATTCATATATATATGTGTGTGTGTGTGGGTGTGTGTGTGATTTATGAATAAAACTATGATTTGGAATTCAAAGTAAATATCCTAAAAATAATTTAGATTAAAAAAAGGTTTTTAATACATTTCTTTTGAATTATACATGAGGTTAATATAATTAGTAAATATAAAATATAAATATAAAACATAAAGACAATATAAAATATCGCTTAGGACATTTGTAAGCTAGCTAATGACATACTAATACAAGTGTGAAATTTATGGTTTTTCTTCATTTAAATGATTTAATAGAAAAATCAAAAGGTTGTAGACAGTTCATAATCTTTTACATATCCATTTCTCAACCTCCTTTCTTTCTTCCATTTTCTTTAAAACCGAAAATTTAAAACCAGTAAACAAAACTAAAAACTTTAAGCATTCAAACTAGAGCAAAGTAAAGATTAAATTCAAGTTCCAACCTAATCAAAAGAAGAGTAGGTTTAAATTCATACTCAAGTTTCAGATCAAACATCAAGTAGCTTGTAACGACCCTAGCTCGACCTTCGAAAATCGGCACCGAGTACATCACCCGTATTCGCAGACTCAAACGTTGAGTCTGGTTCACGGGAGCTTATAACACATTAAGTACAACAACACAGCGGAAGAAAAACAATATACAACTTCATGAATACAACATCTTTAAAATAATGATACAATGAAATGTTCAACATTATCAGAGATACAAGATAACAGCGGAAGAGCAAAGCGACAGCAGCAGAAAGATAATGTCTTCAATGATAAGCTCCAAAGACGCCAATCCAATAAGCTCGAACCGCCATCACGCTGAACTTAAGCAAACCAGGCAATTGATGAACCAAATGCAATCGCCAAAATCCAAAGACTCCAAAGAATTCCAAACAGAAAGCTGAAGGCTACTGAATCTACATCTACTAGCTGATTATCTGAAGATCTGACTCTAGGCTGCCCGTGTGGAAAATTGTGGGCACCCAGAATTTATAAAGGGAATAATAAACTCCATGTCAGTCATGGGACTGGCGTGAGAAAATGAAAACAGTTTATCTTTAGCAAACTAAAACAAAATAAATTAAAAGAAATCCGCAATGCTTTTTGGAAAATGAAACTACCATAAGGCCTCCCCGCACACACACAATGCAAGCGCACAATTGGAGGAGATTTCTCCTTATGATAGTCAAACATGCTTGATACACAAAAAAAAAATATATTATTATTAGTGCTTAGTGCAGAAAACCTTTTGAAAGTACAATATTAATCTTAGCCGGCATAGGTACCATTATATTATACCTTCTATAGCTACCACCTGAGGTGGCAGGTTATATAACTGCAATCGTAAAGGGCTCTTATTGTTT
This sequence comes from Allium cepa, assembly GCA_030765085.1. Taxonomy (NCBI): domain Eukaryota; kingdom Viridiplantae; phylum Streptophyta; class Magnoliopsida; order Asparagales; family Amaryllidaceae; genus Allium; species Allium cepa. The sequence goes on along the minus strand of CM060939.1, from coordinate 177,433,650 downwards.
CTTTGGATTTCCAACAAATGGTTAGGCTAAGGACCTTCCTATGCCATATGGGTACGCATCTGGAGGGACGCCCAGAGAACTTAACCAGCTGTCTACCAACATAACGCTGGGTTACCTCTGTAACTAGGCAACTATTACACGAGTATGCCATCCCTCGGTCGTAACCGACCTTTATCCGAGGGCCCTCAACACCAACAACCACAAAGCAATATATTTGTAGTAACCACATAAGTTAAGTATCTGGGCTCCATACCATGATACCACCTTTATCCAGAAGGAAATGGACATACCCTAAGGGGCGTTACCCCCAATAACCTTGTCGCATCCTTCATGTTTCGACCATTTCTGGGTTGTGAGGTCCGACGAAGTCTCGTTCACAAAGTTACACTTTTCACAAAAGTCATGCTTTAATCAACAAATGATCAGTAGCACTTCGTATGCCATATTACCAAATTGGGAATGTATCACTAGTAACCATCAACTACATAACCTCTGAGCTCGTACATCTCAGAGAAGGGTGTTAAGCTAAGAGAATAAAATTTTCGCCACCAAACAGAAATGTATTTGATAGAGACCAGCTTTACATCTCAAAGTGTAATGTCAGACATACATCCATACAAGTCCGTTCCGGGTTCGAACGGAACCGAAGCCACTTCAAAGAAGCCCTTGCAATCTGGGTATTCACAATCCCGATCGGACTCCCCATCACATATGGAGATCTCTATACCGTAGCTACTCGGTGCAGAGTCATTCGACGGGTAATCCTTTTGTTCTCAAAAATACCTGGTCTTCAAATGCTATCCATTTCATCGTATCACTATTCAGAATGGGTTTTATGACATAAAGTCCTCTCCCGGCTAAACCGAATTATAAGCGCTTAATTTAAAAAGCATATGGATATAGTAGGATCTTAGTTAAGTCACAACTTATTATCCAAAACCTTTCTTTCAAATGGTTTCAAAAAAATTCCACTTTAATCTTTTAAATAAAAGATTCACCCTTTTAAAATCCATTTCAATTTGAAATCAAGGTTCACCAATCTTTCACAAAGATTCATTCATAACTTTCAAAACTATTTCCATTTCAAATCTTTTATACAAAAGATACACCTTTAAGATCCTCTTAAATTTGAAAACAAAGTTCACCAATCTTCAACAAAGATTCATTCATAATATTTACACAAAAGATCCATCTTTAGAATTTACTTTAATTCAAAACAGGATTTACCAAATCTTTAGGAAATATTTATTCATAGCTTTCCAAACAATTCCATTTCAAATTTGAAACCTTTTCAACAAAAACTAGAAATCTTTTTTTATACGAAAACTATTATCATTTGAAAACAAAGAGTTATCGTTTTAGGAAAATCCGATTACATTTGCTCAAGTTATAATCCTTAAAGTATAAACTTGGGTTAAATTTATATTCCCAAAAATGAAACCTTTAATATACTTTAAAAATGGTTTAAATCCGTATATACACACACATTGTATAACCTGTATAACCCTTTCAAACCAGAATTTCCAAAACAATTTCAAAACTTAAACAAGACATATTAAATTTCAATTTCAAAATTCCTTTTCCAAAAGCTTTTCATGCTAAATAAAATTCATTTCAAACCACTTGGATTCAAAATTCAAACTTTAAAATCATTTCAAATTCAAAAAACCTGTGACTTAACTGATTTCCCGAGAAATCCATATTTGTGTGTGTGGTGTAGTCAAGGGGTTTTACACACAATAATACAATATCACAAATCATCACAATCCAAACACAACAATATCGATAAGCGGTATAATCCTATAACGCTTATCTTCATTCACAGATTCACAGATAAATATGTAAATGCATCACAGATAAATAAGTCATAGATCACAGCTCAAGCATACAATTAATAGCACACATCAGGGATATCAAACAATTCAAAGCATTCCATGGAATCCAAACATCCATACATAAAATCGATTAATTATCTGATTATAATTAACTTATACCAGAATAATTACTTATGAATGAATTACTAACTCTGGTTAATTAATATTAATTAATTACAAACTATTTAATTAATTATCCTTTAATCATTCATTAATTAACCTTTAATGATAAATTAATTAACCTTTAATTATTAATTAATTAACCTTTAATCATTAAATAATTAACCTTTAATTATTTAATTATCTTTTGATTAATCATCTTTAAGTAATTACATTAATTAATTAACCCTTAATTAATTATCCTTAATTATAATTACATAAAGTAATTATCCCTTAATTACATTGAGTAATAATCTTTTATTAATTTCATTAAGTAATTATCATTGCAAATTAATTACCTTTCAATTACAAATTAATTAATCTTTAATCATTACTTAATTAACCTTTAATTAAGTAATTATTATTAAATTACAAATTAATGATTCTTTAATCTTAAGATAACCCATTCATCTAAATTAATTACATTAACAAATTCCATTTGAAAACGATTAGGAATCACATTGATTAATCACTTAATATAAAATTATTTAAAAACCAAAATAGTTAATATTTAAAACATTTAACTTTCAACCTATAATCTTTGAAACAAATTTATTATTAATCCATTAATTAACTTAAGCTTTTAAGTTAAAAAATTTAAAACATTTGATTAACTTCTTAATTTCATTAATACGTTTATTTAAAATAAGTTTTTTTTGAAAAATAAGGATTACATATATTTTAAAACACTTTTTAACTAAATAAATTTTAAAATAATTTATCTTAAACTTAAATCAACATTTAATATTTCAAAAGAAATGGGTTGAGAAATTTTGTTTTAAATTTGACTAAGTTTAAATTTTAAAACTTGTATTTTCATTTTTGTTCAAAACTGGATATCATCACAAAAAAAAACCGAGCCATTACTTGATTTTCCCAGCCTAACTCCGGGTTTCCTACATCCCTGAGCAAAACCACGCTCCACTTCGAGATCGATCAAGAAAATTACTTCTTCCCAAAACCTTTAACCAAGATCAGATACGGCCACCCACGCGTGCACGTGTACAGACAAGTTGGTCGTCTACGATCATTGTTGCGACTACTAGAACAACGTCGACGACCACCATAATCAACTCGAGCATCCAGATTTTCGAAATCATCTATAAATCAAAATAGAACCAATTTTCGAAACTATCAGGAATAACCTAGTCAACAATACGTCACCGTCGACTCTACCGACCATCAGAGGCCGCGCACCCTTAACCAAATCCTCGCCATAGACCCCGGCATCGATTCCACCTACACCGGTCAAGCTCGATCCTCCACCGACGGCGATCTTCCCCTTTAAACTTCGCCGACCAAATTGGGTTTAAAACCCTATTTCATCGTCGCTCAACCACTTCGAAAATCAATAATACCCGAACATTTTTATGATGCTCCCCAGACCTCCACCTTCCTCCAGCGACGAGCACAACATGCCACCTTCTACCGATCATTGGAATTTGATGATGATACAAAAATCGATCAACTCAAGAATTGCTATCGTATACTATCTTAAAAATCATGAAATTATGATCAAAATTCATATTTTCCTAATTCGAATCAGCTACTGTGATGAAATCTTAAAGTTGGAACGATCGATTTTTAACATATAAATGTCTACCCCTGTCATTTTCTATTTTTTAATTAAATACTGAATATTTTCACCTGTAATTATTTTTTAAAATAATGTTACATCCTTGTACATATTTCGTCTTCAAAGATTCTGGCCTATTATTGATTATATGAAGAGAGTTTGAAGTATCAAAGTCGACTTTAGCCTATAAATGCTTAACAGAGGTGTATATATATACCTGTATACAGGCATGCATACATATCTCTTTATATATACACATAAAGTCAACACATTTTCATTTGTACAACCACATTTTCAAATCATTAATCTCAGCTATCATCAAAGACACATGAATATATAGAGTATTTGGTTTAAAAGTGAAGTTTTGCTCACCTGTTTGCAGAGAACAGAGAAGCAGGTTTCGATTTTTTGGAATTTTATTTTGCTTTGATTGATCTAAAAATGAAATTGAAGTGAAGCTTAAACCTTGCTTTGTTTGATTTGAATTCTTGTTGATTTTGAATCTGATCCACTGCTTGATGTTGAGATGAACTTGTTCTTGATGTTTTTGAAGCTGCTTTTTACTTTGATTTTCATTTCTAGGTATCTTTTTCTTTGATCTGGATCAGGTTTGAGTTTGAGTTGATCTCCTTTTTAGTGTATAGGTTTTGATTTCTAAACTATTGCTTGATTCTTGATTTAGTTGCTTCAGATTTTATTTTGCAAGAGGTTTTTGTTGTATTTGTTTGAATTTGCTTTGCCCTTGATCTTCTACTTTATGTCTTGATTGCTTTCAGTTTGATTTTAATTTCTATCCCAGGTTTTAATTTTCAGTTTGAAAATGAAAGAAAGAGATGGGAAGATTTGAGAAAATATGTATAACCTGGTTTGTTCTTTGATATTAACATTGTAATTTTAAAAAGAAATAGGTATGCCACTTGTTCATCTAAACATACACATGTAAATACATTTTTTCCTTATTCTAAAAATGTCAATTACATGTGTTAATTATATTACACTTGTTAAAACAAATAAATTTATGTTTAGACCTTTATTTTATTTTATTTATAATTTATGTTTTAAACCCTTTCATTTTATAATTTGTGAATCATATTTTTGTTTTATACATGTATACATTTTTAATTTATATATATGATTTATTAATTTCAAAAGATACATATGTATATATATGTTTTATTAACTTAAGTATTATGTTTACAAATGTATATATATGTGTATATATTAAAACTTTTTATTCATTGTTGCCTTTACATTTGTATTCACACATTTTCTATTATTTACAATTTTATAAGAAAATGATTTAAAATCCAAATTATACATTACTAATAAATATCCATATACATTAGTTCCTAGGAAATATAAAGTTAATAATTCCAATTTTATTTCTAAAATATTTGTTCTTAAATTTCCAATCCAAATCTATTAAAAATCTGCTTTCATATGTACAACAAATACACATTTTATTTGTTCCTGGAAAATTTCAAATTAATTGACCAATTAATTCACAAATAAATCCAAAATTTAATATTAATTATCAAATTAAATTTAGCTAAAAACCGGGATCGTTACATTGCTGTTTCCAAATTTTCAAAGTTCCGTTCTCTGTTCAGTCAAGTTTAGGTGAGTAAACATCACTTTTAAAAAAAAACTTAATTTCTTATATCTTGATGCATGCGGCAAATAATTGTTGTAATGTTGTGAATATGATTTGCATGGATGTATTTTACCTGGAATATAGTTGAATTACTGTGTACGTATGTGTGCATGTCTGTATATAGATAATCTTGCCTCTGATTTGGTTTTCAGCAGACTAAAATGAATTCAAAAATCCATTTCTCATTCCTCAATCTCTTTTAGGTTAGGAACTTTAAAGGAATATGTTAGTATTAACCAGATTCTATTTTTTCTAAAAACATTTTTATGTATAATTAACAAGTTGATTTACTCGAAACAAGAATTACAGCAAAAATCATTTCGAGTCAGAAAAATCGGTTATCTAAATTTCATGTTTTGATTATAGAATTAGATTCGTACTGAAAAATGGTGATTTTTGATAATAATATCAATTTTTTTAGATTCGTATTTTTTGAGATATTGCAAGATGAACGGAATTTGCATTTTCGTCGATTTCTGGCGATTGGAGGGAGGTTGAGCGTCGTGTTTGATGCTGGAGGCAGCTTGAGTGGTGAGGATTGAAGGGAAAATGGCCGGTGATTTTTTTAGATCATCAAGGTGGCTTTTTGACGTCGAAGTAGGGTTTTTAAGCCTGTTTTGGTCGATGATGTTGTCGAGGCTTGAGTGTCGCCGTGGTTGCATCGGAGTTGATCAAAGGTGAGCGAAACGAAGCAAGGGGCAGTGGCGAAGCTCTGGGTTGATCGGCGAGCATTCTGGTGATCGAAATGAGCGGCACGAGGTGGTTTTCGACGATCGGTTTGGGTTCCTAGGCTTCTCGACTTGCTCTATTTTGAATTCCAGGCGCGATTGAAGATCTGGGTGGTTAGGAACGTCGGCGAGGTTGTCGGCGATTGGGGAACAGTAGCAGCGGAGGTCGGAGTGGCTTCGATCGGCGATGCAGGTGCATGGTGCACGCGTGTGCATGTGACTGGGTGTTGTTCGTGGTAGAGTTAGTGAAGAAGAAGGAGAGTCGGGGAAGATAGAGTTTGCATCGGGTCAGGCATGAGTCGAACGCGACTTTTATCGAAGGAAAGAGAGTGGATTAGGTTTGGCTCGGGGGATTTTTAGCTTGGGCTCGGGTTTTCTTTGCAGTTAACAAGTTTTTAGAAGCAAAGAAAATAAACAAGTTTCAAAGAAGATGAACAAGTTTCCAAAGCAAACTACTAACCAAGTTTCCAAAGCAAAATATGAAACAAGTTTACAAAGCAAAGGTATTCAACAAGTTTTCAAAGCAAGCTTCAAAATTTAGAATTACAAAATTAAATGTTTTAAAGTTAAATAGATTTGGCTTAGAATAATTATATATTAGGTTAATTATTATATTCAATTCCTAAGTGTTTTCAGAAATAAAATTTAAATAATGTAATTAAGTAAATAATTAGAGAAATGGTTTAAACTTTTAATTAGTTATGTCTTAAGTAATTGTAAATGGAAATTCAGTTAATTCCAAAAATCAATTAGACTTTAGTTAATGACATTTAAGCAGGGTTTTAAAGTTATTTATGTATAAATGTTTGAATAAATTTAATTGAATTAATTAGAAATTGTGTGACCAGTTAATCTAGCCTAAAATTGTATCGAATACTTTAATATCTTTAATATCTAATTCGTGATATTTTGTGATATGAGATACCCTGGATTGAACTGTTGTTAAATGTGAGTCATTAATTTAAATAGATATCTGTGATGGAATTTCTATGAAAATATGACATTTTGAAATTTAAATTGAATCATTGTTTTTACTTAAACAACTTGTCTTAAAGAATGGCATTGGATTCAAAGAAATTTGGTGTCGGATATCAGAGATATCCAGAACCACTTCGATTTAATAACCACTATAACCCTTTATAGATTTGATTATAGAATCAAATAGGCAAGAATGGAATAAATTAAGTGAATTTATCCATTTAAACTAAGTAACGGTACTTAGACATAATTTGTGAAATAAGTGTTTGGCTACAAAATGATTAAAACTCGTAGTGATGATCGAGTTACCTGGGTTTTCAATGAAGTTTTATAACTTAGTATTTCAAGTTATACGGATTTACTCACGCTGATTTCCAGCCTGACTCAGGTGTTACTTTATTGTAATGCTTGGGTCAGACCGAGTATTATAGATTTTCAGGTTAGGACGTTTTGGAGCTCAGGAGGCGAGCTGGATGGCTGGAACGTATGGAGTATATTCCGTTGTGTGTTTGAGATTGTATTGATAGTTGTCAGGGACGAGTTGTTAAAATCGTCCAGTTTATTGTGAATGATTGTACTTTGATGTATTGTATGTAAATTGACAATTACAACTTTTCTTAGTATAAATGTTGTTATTTGATATTATATTTTGTTCCGCTACGATTGTGAGATTCTGTGCTGTTGTTTCTGTTTCTCCTTCTACCTCTTTTTTTCTTCTTTACCCTAACAATCCGAAATTTTTGGTGTTCGGTTGCTCGGCACTTCTACAGCGAATGTATTAGTGTCGAATTTCCGGGGTCGAAAATTTTCGGGTTGTTACATTTGGTATCAGAGCTAACGGTTAAGCAAGAACCTTGGCTCCAGTGGGTTGCTCATTAGAGATAGGATCGGTAGTACCCTAGAATGAGTTGAGTGTATTATATGAGGGAGTACTTGTTATTTTCTTATATAATGATTTTATAATAAGTTTTAATTTTTTTATATAAGCTTATATTTTGATATAAAGCAATAATTTTTCTAATTATTGTATATATTAAGGAAATTGGTTGTTGATTATTGGAACTAAATATAATAATAAGAATTAAGTGGTAATATAAATATAACCAAATAGAAATTTGGGTTAGAATTAACTATGCAAATAAGTTAAGCTAAAAATGGATTCAAAACTGAATTTAAATCCTGGAAATTCAAAAGAATTTTCAGAATATTGCAATAAATTACCTTGACTCGATTTTCCGGCAAATGATTATGGAATATATGGTGTATGATTTCTAGATATGATAATTATCATAAATTGGGTATTGTATCTGAATAAAGGGATGTTTATTTTTCTAAAAAAACTATGATAAAATAGAATGGAATATTTTAAGGAAGTAACAATTTAGATAAGTATGACTTATAAATTGAAAAGGATTTAAATTGTGAAGTTTTGAATCTAAGTCCAGAAAATTAAAATTATTTCAAAGTGTTAAAAGATATAATAAATAATATTTTTAAATGTAGGAATCTTATCTTAAAACAAGAGTTGTTTTAAGAAAAATAATTTTTATGAAATTTGTTTTGAATTAAAAACCAAGAATGGTTTAAAATTAAAAGTACAACTTGGTGAGCAAATAAAATAAATATGTATATATGTGGATATACATAATAAAAAAGTTGATTGGAAGTAAACACTAAGTGTTGAGTTTTGAATTTTCCCCTGAAATGTGATGCAAAAACCCAAAGAGAAATAAGTTTTTGAACTCATAAGTGGGAAGGGATATTGATATGAAGTTTAAAATTTGAAATGGAGAATTCGAATTGAGTAAGGTTGACTAGATTAAATGAATTGAATTTAACTTAGGGAAGTTAAATGGTTTGAATTGAAAAGGGAGTTATGTATGATCTCAAAACGGGTTTGAGTTCTGGAAATGGGTAACGGATGCTATTGATGGATGTTTTAGATAATTTGGATGTTTATTTACTTTGACATATCCTGCTATCATCCTGTTGTTATTAATAATCTATGAAACTATGAATTGGATTATTTTGAATGAATTAAGAAGTGGACTGAGATAATATATATCTATTTCTGAAATTGAATGGAATTAAACATTATTTGAAACCATTTAAATGATTTTGATTTTAAGAGATAAAGGTTGAACATATGAAATGGAATCACTTTGAACTTAAGATTTAAATAAACTTGTCAACTGAAATTGTTCAAAAATCAAGTTTTAAAAAACTTGAGGTATAATTGGGTAATCAATTGAATTTTGAAATTGATTTGTTTATAAAGATTTGAACTCTTACTTGAACCTTGAAATAAGTTAAGTAAAAGTAATTTAAATGAATATTAGAAATTTGGACTCAAAGTTAAATTGTTAAAGACTTGGGTGGTGAATAAAAGGGTAAGGGTTAATTTGATTTAAGGGATTAAATCAACATTTGAAAATTTAACTTTAATTTGTATGAATTGATATGATTTAAAATTTGAAAATGTAATTGGAATTGGAATGAGTTCAAATTGAAATTTGATTTGAATTAAGTGAAATTATAATCGAAGTTGAATAAGTTTAAATTCAAATGGGAATTGATTTGAATTTGGAATGGGAATCAAGGTTAATTCAAATTGAATTGGAATTGAATCAATTTTATGGGATGTGAAATTGATTGGAAATGGAGATTGGAAAACTGAACTAGTTTGACTCTGAACTACTTTCAAATAAATTATTTTACTATAAACTGTCTTAAATCTAAAGTTATTTACTATACAACCTTTATTTTTTTTAAAAACCCAAACTATCTTATACTTATTTTACAAACTAATTACTATTTTATAACTACTTAACCATTCTACTGCTATTTTACAACTAATAACTATTTTATATCTACTTAACTATTTGCAACTATTTTTCAACTAATTGCTATTTTACAACTAATTATCTATTTTAAACTTTTCAAGCTATTTTCTTAATTCAAACTAGTTAGAGTAGAAACTTTTTATAATTAAATACCAATTGAGATAAGAATTAAAGTGATAACCCAAATGGATATTGAAGCAATTGTGAATAAGTGAATAAAAATCAAAAAGAATGTGAATAAAAATAAAATTGACTTAGCAAATATTCAATGAAGATAAATACGTAGGATGTACGTATATTATTCTATTCGCATAATGATTTGATCCAGATTCGAGCACAGAATTTCGAGATAGTATATCGATCCGAGTTGGGATTTTTCACTCGATTTTCAACGGTGAACCCTGGATATGGTTTTTTGATTGATTCTGAAAATTCTCTATCATAGTTATGACTATGCAAGGAGAATGAAGGTTTCTGATCAAGAAACTAGATCTGAGTCTACACTAGGAACTCGGTTGGACGATACTAGTTCGGAAGTGAAATTATGTGATTGAGTGAGCGATCAGATTTGATATTGCATACAGATGATATATATACATAGTATGTGCTTGAATGAAATATATATTGAAAATTTTGAAAAAGAAATGTAAAAATGATTTTTGAAAGGGAAAAATATATTTTGAAATATATGATGAATAAAAAGTGGAAGTTGGATATCTCTATGATTGAAATTCACTTTATGAAGAGTAAGTAAGGTGGTAAATAACTTTATAAAAGAAATCAAACTTGGATATTTGATTTGGCATGAATGAAGTATGTATACATATATTTGTTACATATGATGAACTACCCTTATTGGAATTATAATCAGAAGATGTGATCTTTGAAAGTATTTGAAGTATAAAAGGGACTTTATACAAGTATGAAGTGATCCAAAGATTTTTCAAGTTGGAAGGAACAAACTTATATATATATATATAAATAAATGTTTTTATGAAATTGAGAAAAAGGACTCTGGAACCAATTGATTTTGAAAGGCTTTTGATTTTGGGAAAAAGCAAATCTTGGGAATTTGGAAAGCCAAGTTTGAGAATTATCGATTTTGGGATATCGATTTTGGGTAAATGAGATTTATATGTGATACATATAAGAGTATGATTTGAAAGATATATTTGTATATAGTATAAAATGTTTTGAGAATGCTATGGGAAAAAAGGCGCTCCTATTTATAGTTGAAACTTAGTAGGAGATCCACGGGGTGGTTCTGCCTTGAGCCCTAAGGGAGGTTCTAAATTTAATCCTAAGAGGATGTCCGGACAAACTAAAGTTCCTGATAGGGTAGCGAAAGTCGAGGGCGTTGATGCCTACAGAGATACCGAGGTTATGTTGTGACGATAGTGTGACTTGGTGTCACTGCGATCTACTGCGCACCATAGCGGAAGTCGAGGGACTGTGATTGCCTAAGGTCTACATTTGATTTCACTGGGAGAGCGACGTAACATCGGTAGACTGCGATCTATGAAGACATAGCGAAAATCATGTGGCAGTGAATGCCTATAGGCTACATTGGGACTCGATTGATGTAGTCTGCGATCTATGTGGTCTGTGTGGTGAAGTTTTATTTGGCAGCAAAATTTGAGGGTGCTGATGCCTATAGTTACATGGTTTTTTCCGTGATGGCAACGTAACCCTGGGTGTAGCTGCGATCTGTAGCAGTTCCATAGTGTAATCGAGGGGCGCGGAGACCTACAGTTTTCTATGGTTTTGCCGGGATGGCGACGTAACCATCGGGCTAACTGCGACCATAGAGGGGATGATGATTTCCAGAGCATTCTCACCAAAAATGTTTTCTACATTTTCACAAAATGTTTTCTAAGTATTTTCACTGGGTGTTGAAAACCGGTTTTCCAAGTACTTATAGATTTTCAGTCCTACACCTGATCAACTTATGACCGAATTTCTGTGAGAACAAGGATGGACTTATTGAGACATCGAGTTATAAAAAGTATTTTTATAAAACTATTTTGATGACATTATATAAATTTTTAAAGTGTTTTAGAAATTTAAATTAAAAAAAGAGTAAGAGTTAAAAATGTTCAAAGAGTAATTTAACTGATAATTAACAGTATAATTAAAATTCTTACTTCGTTCCTTTTCGGGGACGAAAAGATTTAAAGGAGGGAGAAATGTGATGACCCGGGATTTTGGAAATATTAATTTTATAATATTCTAATATAATTATTTAAATTTGCAAAACCTATATTTTCAAGCAAATAAATATGCTAATTATTTTACTATTATTCATATATATATATATATATATATATATATATGGTTTATGAATAAAACTATGATTTGGAATTCAAAGTAAATATCTTGAAAATAATTTAGATTAAAAAAGGGTTTTAATACATTTATTTTGAATTATACATGAGGTTAATATAGTTAGTAAATATAAAAATTAAATATAAAACATAAAGACAATATACAATATTGCTTAGGACATTTGTAAGCTAGCTAATGACATACTAATACAAGCGTCAAATTTATGGTTTTTCTTCATTTAAATGATTTAGTAGCAAAATCAAAAGGCTGTAGAGAGTTCATAATCTTTTATATATCCATGTCTCAACCTCTTTTCTTTCTTCCATTTTCTTTAAAACCGAAAATTTAAAACCAGGAAACCAAACTAAAAACTTTGAGCTTTCAAACTGGAGCAAAGCAAAGATTAAATTCAAGTTCCAACCTAATTAAAAGAAGAGTAGGTTCAAATTCAAACTCAGGTTTCAGATCAAACATCAAGTAGTTGTTTCCAAATTATCAAAGTTTTGTTCTCTGTTCAATCAAGTTTAGGTAAGTAAACATCACTTTTAAAAAAATAAGCTTAATCTATTATATCTTGATGCATGCGACAAATAATTGTTGTAATGCTGTGAATATGATTTGCATGGATGTATTTTACTTAGAATATAGTTGAATTACTGTATTTATATATGTGCATGTCTATATATAGATAATATTGCCTCTGACTTTGCTTTCAACAGACTAAAATAAGTTCAAAAATCCATTTCTCTTCCCCAATCTCTTTTAGGTTAGGATCTTTAAAGGAATATGTTAGTATTAACCAGATTATATTTAAAAAAAACATTTTTAAGTATAATTAATAAGTGGATTTACTAGAAACAAGAATTACAGTGAAAATCATTTCAAGTCAGAAAAATCGGTTATCTAAATTTCATTTTTTGATTATAGAATTAGATTCGTACACAAAATGGTGATTTTGATAATAATATCAAGATTTTTAGATTCGTATTTTTTGAGATATTGCGAGATGAATGGAATTGACATTTTTGTCGATTTTTGGCGATTGGAGGGAGGTTGATCGTCGCGTTTGATGCTGGAGGTAGCTCGAGTGATGAGGATTGAGGGAAAAATGGCCGGTGATTTTTTTAGATCACCGAGATGGCTTGTCGATGTCGAAGTAGGGTTTTGAAGCATGTTCTAGTCGATGATGTTTTCGAGGCTTGAGCGTCATCGTGGTTGCAACGGAGTTGATCGGAGGTGGGGGAAACAAAGCACGGGGAAGTGGCGAAGCTATGGGTTGATCGGCGAGCGTTCTGGTGATCAGAGTGAGCGCGCGAGGTCGTTTTCGATGATCAGTTTGGGTTATTGGCTTGCTCGACTTGCTCGATTTTGAATTCCAAGCGCGATCGAAGATCTAGGTGGTTAGGAACATCGGCGAGGTCGTCGACGATTGGGGAACGGCAGCAGCGGAGGTCGAAGTGGCTTCGATCGGCGGTGCAGGAGCACGGTGCATGCGTGTGCATGAGGCTGGATGTTGTTCGTGGTAGAATTAGTGAAGAAGAAGAGAGGGTCGGGGAAGATAGAGTTTGCATCGGGTCAGGCACGAGAGTCGAATGCGATTTTTATAGAAGGAAAGAGAAGAGAGAGTGGATAGGGTTTGGCTCGGAGGATTTTTAGCTTGGCCTTGAGTTTTCTTTGTAGTTAACAAGTTTTTAAAAGCAAAGAAAATAAACAAGTTTTAAAGAAGATGAACAAGTTTCCAAAGCAAACTACTAACCAAGTTTCCAAAGCAAAATATGAAATAAGTTTTCAAAGCAAAGGTATTCAACAATTTTTCAAAGCAAGCTTCAAAATTTAAAATTATAAAATTAAATGTTTTAAATTTAAATTGATTTGGCTTAGAATAATTATATATTAGGTTAATTATTTAATTCAATTCCTAAATGTTTTCATAAATAAATTTTAAATAATGTAATTAAGTAAATAATTAAGAGAAATGGTTTAAACTTTTAATTAGTTATGTCTTACGTAATTGTAAATGAAAATTTAATTAATTCCAAAAATCAATTAGACTTTAGTTAATGACATTTAAGCCTGGTTTTAAAGCAATTTATGTATAAGTGTTTGAATTAATTAAATTAAATTAAATTAGAAATTGCGTGACCAGTTAATCTAGCCTGTGGATGATTACATTGTATCGAATACTTTAATATCTCTAATATGTAAATTCGTGATATTCTATGATATGAGATACGTTGGATTGAACTGTTGATAAATGTGAGTCGTTTATTCAAATAGATATCTATGATGGAATTTCTGTGAAAATATGACATTCTGACATTAAATTGAATCATTGTTTTTACTTAAACAACTTGTCTTAAAGGATGGCATTGGATTCGAAGAGATCGGTGTCGGATATCAGAGATATCCGGAACCACTTCAATTTAATAACTACTATAACCCTTTGTAGATTTGATTTTAGAATTAAATAGGCTAGAATGGAATAAATTAAGTGAACTTGTACATTTAAATTAAGTAACAGTACGTAGACATTATTTGTGAAATAAGTGTTTGGCTATAGAATGATTAAAACTCGTAGTGATGAACGAGTTACCTGGGTTTTCAATGAAGTTTTATAACTTAGTATTTCAAGGTATATGGGTTTACTCATGCTAGTTTCCAGCCCGACACGGGTGTTACTTTATTGTAATGGTCGGGTAAGACCGAGTGTTACAAATTTTCAGGTTAGGACGGTCTGGAGCTCAGGAGGCGAGCTAGATGGCTGGAACATATGGAGTATATTTCGCTGTGTGTTTGAGATTGTATTGATAGTTGTCAGGGACAAGTTGTTAAAATTTTCCAGTTTATTGTGAATGATTGTACTCTGATGTATTGTACGTAAATTGACAATTGCAACTTTTCTTAGTATAAATGCGGTTATTTGATATTATATTTTGTTCCGCTGCGATTGTGAGATTCTGTGCTGTTGTTTCTGTTTCTCCTTCTACCTCCTTTTTTCTTCTTTACCTTAACAATCCGGAATTTCCGGCATTCGGTTGCTCGGCACTTCTACAGTGAGCATATTAGTGTCGAATTTCCAGGGTCGAAAATTTCTGGGTTGTTACGTTCAATCAATATTAGTCATCTCGTTCAAGTGGTTTTCAAAAATCAAATATTCAAAACAAAGTAATCAAGCAAACATCCTAAATATTCATCTCAGACATCCAACTCAGAGCATGCGTAGAGAACAGTCGAGGTCTCATGCACATGCAAGCAGTCAGAGGTTATTGTTGCCTTATCTATTCAAAACAAAAAGTAAGACATGGAAACAAATTTGACAATCATCCTTCTCGATCATCGGAATACCAATCTCGACCCACATCCGTGGACATGTCTTGAAGCATTCGCTGCAAAGAGTGATCGCTTTGGCTGCACCATTGCAGTTGGTTTCTTACGTACTGTTGTAGTTGATTATCTAGAACTAACTCTTCTATCAAATCATGAAAGTGTCTGCACTCGTTTGTTTCATGTCCATTAATCTCGTAGTAAACAAAAAATCTTTTGGACCTTTTCTCCCAGTCTATTGGCTCTTTCTTCGATGGCTTTCAGTAGGGGATCTTCCCTCTAGTATCTAAGTACATCCTCTCTAATATTTTAGTTAGGTTAGTGTAAGAAGAGATTTTTGATTCCCTCTCTGTCGCATTGGTCCTCCAAAGTCATTCTCGGCTATTTTCTTTCCTTTGTCTCCACCATATCCTGCTTTGGACAGTCCTCTGTCTTTCACATTATTTACTTCACCGTCTCGGCTTCAGCATCCTCCTAACATATGTACCTCTCTGCCTTGTGAAAGATCTTCGTAAGATCCATTGGTGGATCCCTTTCCAAAACAATTTTAAAGTCGATCTTACTCGCAACTCCTAAAATGTCGCTATCAGAATCACCGATGGATCCGACTTATAAACTACAGCGGCTGCCACATTAAACCTAGTCAAGTAACTCTTAATGGTCTCTTGGGCCTTTGCTTCATGCTCGATAGTGTCATCGCATTCTTTGGTCGTGAAATATGAACCCTAAACTATCTCATGAACTTATTTACTAACTCAGCTCACATGCTTATGGACCCATTCTCCAACTGTCTGAACCATATTGCTACTAAATCTATTAAATAATTGGAAGCACTATCTCATCACCTTCTTAAAAGCACCGAACACCTCTGTATGTCGGATGTTACCTCATTAAATGAACTGTTGGATCTATCTTTCCACCGTACATTTCCAAGAAACTTCAAATTGGGAGAATTCCTTGCATACCGGATGTTAGGGTTAAATGGATTCCTATTTACATTCTCCAAACTATGGTCCATGTCTCTACCTCTCACTATCCTTTTGATCACCTCGGCCATTCAATTATTGTCGTCTAATGGAAGTCTTCAATCAATAGCTGCATTTTTGCCCACGTCCTACGGGGAATCGCCGACACATACTCCTCTACCTATACGTCTACATTCTGATCCGCACTTTTAGCTTTGTTCTTCCTCCTATTCCTACGGGGCTTTGGCACATACTCCTTTGGTTGTTGTGCATTCATGTTCTGATTTGCATTTCTGGCTCCAACATCGTTTTCTCCTGACATTCCAGATCACCTTACGTTCAAACCAACATTACCCACAAGTAAATTCATCTCGGTACCGACCCTGATTCAGGTCGGTCCTGACCGGTTTTGGTCATGGAGGCATTACTCCAGTTTGCTCTGCTCTAAGTTCAAATACTCCGGCATTAGTTTCTGGTCTTTAGTTCTGAATTCCAGCTACTATGGCTGTTCTTTGTCGATCGACCCTTCTGAAGGATCCATCTAGCATCTCCTATTGTCGAATTATTATTCCATCTTACATCTCTTCTCTCCATCTCTTCTCTGGTCTTGTAAATGGATTGATTAGAACTTAAGAACACCTCTAGGTTGCCCCTATGCTCTGGTTGACTCCCTCCAATCATAGGTCTTGTGTTAGGCCTCTTCATCTCTTGCAAGATACATATCCAAGCTCTATGTTGTCAAATATAGCTCTTTCTCAGTGAAAGCATAAAAAATATTTGCACCAAAATTGGCACAAACACCCCCAAAAGAAAGTAGTTTTGGATATAGTAGGAGTATATGAAGGAAAAGAAGAAAAAATAACACTTTTTATAATGGTTTGATAAACACTCTGGCCTATGTCAACTTTAAACTATGTTATTGATTGATTCTATCTAGAATATAACAATTATAACTCAAATCCGATCACAAAATAGTAGATCTCAGATTTGGGAGTGTTTGGAGTGTTTGAGAAAGAAGAAGATAGAGAGAAATCAAATGTTAAAAAATCCTTCTCCTATTGCTATAAAGTTTATATTTATAGGAAACTATCTAGCAGACCAAAGGCCCATGAGATACCAAGTCTAGATCCAGATCCAAGAGCGTAGGAGTAAGCAACGTGGCCCAAACACCAGCAAAAACCACTCGGTACCAAGTGGTTTTGGTCAGTACCAACTGGTTTTCTTAAGGGAAACCTCCCCTCCTTCTTCCCATTGGCCTCCCGTCTCTGATCCGTTGTGTTTCAAACACTTTTCTTTGGAGGCTGAGTTATTTTAGAGAGGTTTTGATACCGCTTGTTCTTACCTATCTTCAGTCGAAAAATCATTAGATTTATTCTTTTATTCCTTAAAAAAGCACCATACGATAATCACTCAAGCCAAAGCTCCATTTGCAAGAGTTTTGGAGGACCACATGTAGAAAAAACTGGTCGGTGCCGAGTGGTTCTCCTTGCTCCAATTCCTTTGAAATTTCTTAAGTTACTTCATATATTAGATATTTCTAATCAAGTTAGAGTGAGCTGTGTCGGTGAAAATCACGGGCTTTAGGTTGGGGTTGACCTGACTTGGTGTCTGACCCTAGTGGTTTATGTGTTTGCTTCGAATCTTTCTTGGAGTCGTCCAAAGGTAGAAGTGCTTAGAATCTTACCTAGGAGCTTTGTGTTTCTGACTTGAGAAAAATCACCAATTGGTATCGAGTTGTGACTTACAACTCGATACCGAGTTGACTCGGGTCTCACTCGAGTTTGACTCGAGTCTGACTCCAAATCATATTACCCCGCCTTGTTATTTCTCGACTAGGGCATTCCTTTATTTTTCCAAGGTTCAGCTCGGGTACAACTTGGGTTTGACCTTAAACACCGAGTTGAAAAACTCAAGTCAACTTTTTTTGGTCATTTTATATATCTACCTTTTCATGCCTTTTTACGATGTCTCCAAAGTCCTTGAGTCATTTATTTATCGTTTTATTTATGCAGTTCGCTCGTTTCAGTCCATTCGAAGACTATAGAAAATTTGGTTATAACAATGCTTATGTGAAAACATTTGAATTGCAGCCTTAAATAAATGAATCTAATTAGAAATCTCTGCCTACATATTCAGTAAATAAGATAACTTATTTGAAATGATATATGCACCCTGGATCCGGAGTTTAAGGGAAATAGTCCTTAGAACTAGTGGAATACGATATTGATATAATTGTGTAGCTTATTCAAGATTTTTGGTTATTTGTATTATAAATTGTTAATCCTTCATTTGGATATTTTATTTTGATTTTAGAATAAGATTTTTTATATCTTAGTTTGTTTGTGTTGTAGAAGGTAAAATTAGTTGTATCGATTGTGTATTTCCGTAAACTGTCCAACTCACGGTAATATAAAAAAATGCATCTTTTGAAACAGCGAGGAATATTCATATATTCGAAAGAAAGAGGTGTAAAAGGTATGAATATTTTCTCGTAGCTTATGCTGTCTATTTCAATTAAAAGGAGATAATTTTTGCAATTGCAAACACAGCGCAACCTCACTTTTGGTAGTTTATGGAAAGCTGTAACGGTAACATTTTCTTCTTAGGAAAAATATAATTCCAATGCATTAAAATGTAGAGACAAACGTTTCTAGAAAATTTACACATAAGTGTGTTTCTGGAATCCCTAAATGTAGAAACTAAAAAGTTATAAATACAAATATAAATAATGGCATCTACCAATTATACACACACACACGTATATATATATATAAAAAGTAAAGTATAAGTTTAAGAAATAAATAATTGAACGTCCATTACAACACTAATATATATGGTAATGTACAATTAATTATGTCTTATCATATTAATTATAAATAGAACTCTAAATACAAATAAGGCCTTAAATTAAGGAGTAAAAGAAAATTTACTATAATTAAGTCAATATGGGTAGTAAACTATTTAATGAATTTAATAACATTATTGGAAACGAAAAATAAATGCAGTAAACTAACAAGATAAGAAGAAGTAATGGCAAGTAAATAAATGAATGTGAATTATCAACAAACTTAAGCGGTGTAATAATTTCCACTTGCTAAAATTCCATGGCCTAATAGTACGTTTGCGAGGTTATAAACTAATGGGCTTAGCCTAATATTTAGATTAATTATAAGTGACATGGTTTAGGATGAGTTGAAATGCGAGGTTAATAGAGTTGAACAATGGAAGTCTTCCCTCCATATGGGGATACCAGGTTTGTGTATATGTACTACTTGTATAAGAATCTCCAACTATAGGACCCATGGGGGGAATATACGTTTGCGTATAGGTATGGGAAAATATACCAAGGGATCTGGACTTGGATCTGAAGTAGTAAATGGCTGTAGGGCCTACTTCAAATCCAAACTAGAGGTATTAAATAACCAATAATGAGTATTTTCCTTGATTTGCATTAGCAAAATCTATATGGGAACAGTGTAGAGAAGTCTATGCTATGTCAACATTGTGTATCGGTATTTATAGAGTAGGGTCGGGAGTAGGTCAAAGCCTCCATCAGTCCCTAGTGATCATTTGGTAAAGACTTGACTTACGCCTTTTTGGATTACACTTCCTACTAGTGCTGAGTCCGTATGGGATATGCATTAATTTTGTAGTTGGTTGTTTGTTTGTTTATTGGTTAGAAGTTCGCTAGTTAGCCCTTGGATGAGCCTTGTCTAGAAGTCATTGACTTTCGGGCTAATTGACTATCGATTACGTTGTCAAGGAGTTTTCTTTTTGGGAGAATGGGGATGCCTCTATATATATACGCATACACACACACATACCTTGGAGTAGGTTAGATATATCGCACATGTAGGTGAAATTAAATCTAAAGTCCTTAATAATAGACATAACTCCTAAGTAGGGATTAATTAGCACAAACTAATGTTCTGGATAAAGTATATAATTTACCAGTCACCAGAACGTTGTTGTTCTGACCCCCCCCCTTTCTCATTACGAACCACATGATACATTCAGAGGGACTTAGTTCTGGTACAAGATGGGAATAGTTGATCGATAGATCTTTTCATTCTTGCTCGGCACTAATAAGACAACTAGATATCCAAGAAATAATATTGGTTCAAAGGTAGCGACTATAGTTGGTATATATGTTTTATTATATTTTACTATTCCATTGTTAGTTTGTATAGATAACTCTTTGATATAGTTATGTTAGTACAGGTTACCAACATCAACGATCTATATTTTGATGGACTTCATTTTCCAATTTAATTGAAAAATCAGGCTCATTAGGTGCGGTTTGTTACATTTGGTATCAGAGCTTAGGTTAGTTGATCATAAGAATTATGATACGTTGGGTGAACGTATTTATATTCCACAAATATATATATATGTGTGTGTGTGTGTGTGTGTCATATGCCAAACTCTACAAATTTCGATTATAGAATTAGTTGCGTCTATATTCTGGAAAGAAAGATATGGCAACTATGAGATAGAATAATAAATAGAGTTAAATTTATGCACCTACTCTAATTTTCCAACGGGATGTAGGACATACCATAAGGTGTTGACTTGAGAAGGGCATCAGCACAGCATGTAGAAGGATCTTCGAAGCCGGATGGTACTTGACTCCTTTTGTGAGACCCAGACTGCCCCATGATTTTAAATTTTGCAGGATTGCCAATAGATGACATACCTTTCATCCAGATGGACGGAAGTAAGAACCTATGTGTTACAAAATCCAGCGGTAAGGTATAAATTGGAATAAGCAAGTTCCTGCAAGAAGATATGCATGGACCATCACAAAATGATAATCATATATTTAAATATTATTAATGAAGATAAGATAGGAATAACTGTAAAAATAGAAAATTATAAAAGAAATGACAAATAAAATCCATTTTTAATTCGACCCCATAAGAAAGAATTCAATAAAAATTCTAAAAATTTCTCAAAATATTTGAAATGGCTTTCAAAGAATTTATTTAAAAATAAAAGAACCCTTTCACTAAAAAGTTGTTATTTTGAAAAGTAAGTATATACTAATTTTTTTTGCCATATAAAAATCCTTTACAAAATAGATTCTTGAAAAACAAGAAAATTTAGAAATTTTAATTTAAAGATTTATATAGAAATTCTTAGTTGAAATTAATACTAGCTAGACTGAGAATTTTCAATTACAAAGTTTTTGATAAAGGGTCCTTTCCTTTTTGAAATAAATGGGAATAGAGCGTGTGTTTGGCTCGGTGATTTTTCTATTTTTGTAAATTCGAAGTTTTGAAATTCTTTTAAAGGGATGGATAAATACAAATGGTACTTGATTTAAATGGGGTAAAGAGAATAGGAAAGGTAAGAATGTCTGATAATGAAGATAGGAAAAATACTCCTATATAAGGAAAATAGATCTCTGCTAAGATTGAAAGCGGAAATAACATGAGTAGTAGGAAAGTAATCGAATGAAAGTTGTCCTTGTCTACTCCAGTTGTTATCGTTTAAAGTTATAAAATATATTTTAGAAACACTTAACAGTGCATTTTTGAAAAATGGTTTGGTATAAAAATGAGTTTTTAAATGCAAAATTTAATAGACGTTCTAAGTTAAAATCCTACCTTTTAAGAAGTAAATCTATGTTGTAAATTGATTTTTTAACCCAAAAAATGGATCAACAACTTGGATCAAGTGTGAAATCACTAGTGCAGATAACCAACAGCATAAATCTTAGGTAAACAACAAATAAAAAGAAGAAGTAAGAAAAGAGACATAGAATTTTTATAGTGGTTCGACTGATTCTAGCCTAAGCCTACTTTAATCAATCTTTATTATGATTATACTAACTGAATCTCTATGGATATCAACTAGTTAGTCCTTAGATCTAAACTACAGAGTTAGAATAAGTCACAAGTACAAGGGTTGACTGGAGAATCACAGTTGTAACATTCCTGAAAATTCATTAAGTTTAATTTGGCAATTAAATTTATTTTTGAAAATAAATTGTGAATTAATTAGAAAATTCTTAGAACAGATAAATAATTTTGATTTTAAATAGAGATTTAAATTTGAAATTTAAGAATAAGTGAATTGGAAAACAATATTGAATTTCAAAATAAAATGCATTAAAAATAAAGTAGAAATTAAAAGCTTTAGAAAGCTAATAATAGTGTTTTCTAAATTTTTATTTGGAAGTTACAATATAAAGAAAAAAATTTGTGTACTCATTTTTAAAATGTTATTTTTAAGTTAAATTTTCATATATGTATAAAAGTGGCTATTGTTAATACGAAATCATTTTTTTCTTATCATTCTTTTCTTTTTATAAAGTTTACAAGAATAAATAATAGAAATAATGTTTGAATATATGTAAATTGGTATAAATAGAATTTTAATTCAAATGAATTGGGAATTTGAATCTACATTTGAAGTAAATGTTTTTTTTAGATAAACATTTGGCTTTTAAAATCATAGAGGTGAAATTTATAAAATGTAAATGTTGGCTAGAAATAATTCTTTTAACATTGTGTATATGTATACAAAAGTTTCTTTTATCTTTGTATAATCAAAAAAATAAAGCAAGTCAACATGCATAGATCTCATAATCATTTCTTCTTACAAATGGCATTCACCATAATAAATTGAATAAAATAATAAGATTAATATTTTTTAGAAACTTTTCATTTCCCCACAAGGCAATCAATAGATATCTCAGCAAATCTGAAGCAAATAGTAACAAAAGATTTTGTATCTCAAATCTCAACACATATGTAAGAGAAGGAAACTAATTCTCAGTTCATAATTTTTAAAATCTGAGAAATCATACTGTAAGTAAATTAAATTTTGTAGTTATTGATGAAGTAAGTGAAACAAATACAATAAAAGATGAGAAAAAATTCTTATTTACATCTTACAGATCTAGGATTCAAAAGATTAAAGAAAGAAAAAAATGTACATGCTCAAAATGCTCCTCTATTTAAACTTCCAGATTCCAAACATCAAGTTCTTGTCTCTGCTGCCAAATCCAGGTGAGCAAACCCACTTTCCCCTGATTTTATCTTGATAATTTCTGAAGTGTGATAATGAAATGTGTTTGAATGATGTGTATACTGGCCTGCATGTTGTATATATGCAAATGTCTGAGAGCATTTCTCTATTTATATGAAAATAGATCCTGTTCTTAGTTACAGGGTTCCACATCTAAGTTTAAAAAATTCAAATTCACTTTGTGTAATCAATATTAAGTTTAGAACTTTGAAGAGAAAATGTTTATAGCAACATAAACTTATTTTTAAAAATAATCACAAGTAAAATATGTGATAAAAAAATTCAAAATTTAGAAAATGCAGAGGAAATCAATGACAGTTCAAATATTTGACCATCTGGATATTTGAAATTGGTTATATAAACAAAATTGTATTGGAAAATGATGAATTTAAGTAATGATTTCAAGATCTTTAAAATTGTAGAAATTGGGAATTCTCGAATCTATCAATTGTGGTACTTTCATCAATATCTGATGAATGGCCGTAAGTGGGAAGTCAAGATTGTTGCTGGAGGTAGATTGTAAGTAGGGTTGTTCAAGAAAAATAGTGGAGGATTTTTTTTATGGTCGTGGTAACCAGAGATTGATAAACTAGGGTTTTGACAGCAGTTTCTTTCGTTGATGATGTTCGAATTAGTGTGGCTCAAATGGTGGATCGAAAGATGCCGGAGTGGGTTGAATCGATGCATTGGGGTATGTTGAAGACTAGAACGCAATGGCGAGCTCATCGGTGGTGCAAGGCGATTGCCAGAGATGGGTTATCAATTAAATGTTGTTTCCAGTCAAACACCTGACTACCTCGATTTCGATTCAGGTGATTTACATGGATTCTAGGTGGTCAAGTTCGTCAGAAGGGTCGTTGTCGTCATGTGGGTGGTCGCGGCAGTGGCTGATGGTGGCTGGAGCTGTCACGCACGTGCACGTTTCTGTTCGTCTGGGTTGTTTTTAGTTAAGGAAGAAGAAGAAGCAATGGTTTGCAGGGAATTCAAGTTTTGCTTGGGGGAAGAGCACGAGTTGTTTTGGGTCATTACTCGAGTGAATTTGGTTATGTTAAGGGCAGTTAGGGAAAAAAAAACTTAAACTGCTGGAAAAAAATATGGCTCGGGTGAATTTTTGGAAAACCCGAAGTAGTACTCGGGAGAGTTGGTACGAAACTCGAAGTTAACTAGTGGTCGCTCGGGTTAGTATTTTTGTATAGGTTTTTAACCTGTAAGTGTTTAAAAAAAATATAAGGGTTTTTTTAATTTGAATTATTTCAACAACCTTAAAATGTTTAAATAGTTTGGTTTTAAAAATGAAGTTTAAAATATAAATAGTTTTAAAACCTAAGATCATGTTTTAAAAGCAAGTTTGGAAATTTAAAATGGAACTTATTTTAAATCTTCTCTTAACTAGATTCTTTTTCATTTCAAAAAGTTTACTTAAACCGTAGATTAAGAATTTTATACTCTGATAACTAGATTTTGAGATGTTGATTGAATTTATAAAAAGTAATTAAGTTTAAACAAAGTGGAAATGTTTTAAATTTGTAATAATTCATAATTAGAAGATAATTTATTAACGATTAAGGTTAATTATTTAATAATTAAAGGTTGATTAATTGATGATTAAAAGTTAATAAATTTGTAATTACTTAATGTAATTAAGGGACAGTTAACTATGTAATTAACTAAAGTTTAATTAACTAAAAGTGATTAAGAAATCATTATTAAGGAAGGAGTAATTAATTATTATAATCAATTAAGGAATGATAAATCTATAAATTAATCAATTAAGGATAATTAATTATAATTAAGATTTAATTAATAATTAAGGGTTTATTTATTAAAGTGATTAATTAAGGAATAATTAATTAATAACAGTAATTAAGATTCAATTAGTTACAATTAAGGGTTAATTTATTAAGAGAATTAATTAAAGAAGGTGATTAAAACTTAATCAATTGAAGTTCATGATAATTAATCATTGATTAAAGATTACTAATGAAAGTAACTACGAAAGCAATAACTTTAAAACCATATGATTTATTCACCTTAAGCAAAGTGGTTTAATTGGTTTTGAATGTTGTGTGATGGATTGACATATTTGATAGGTGATGTGGTGCTATGTGATGCTTTGTACTGAGCTGCTATATTTGTGATGAATATATTGTCATATGAATATGAAAACCCCTTGACCCGTAAAACGACATTTGAATTTTGATGCGACAGGGAGTCGGATTCCAATTGGTTATCCGAAACCCACATCGAATCATATTAGTGAATCTTTGTGATTGATGATCTACTTTATCTATGAATTTGTGAATAGAGATAAGCGTTATGGGTTATATCGCTTATCGATATGATTGAATCTGTGATGATGATGTTGTGCACTATTGTGTTGAACCCCTGGCCACACTTATACACACACAAATATGGATTGCACGTGGAAATGGGTTAAGTCACATATTTTTGAATTAATCTTAAAATTGAATTTTTGAACCCAAAATAGTTTTGGAATTAGAATTGAAAAGCTTTTGAAAAATGTATTTCAAAAATATAAGTTATTTTAAATAACTTGATTGAGTTTTGAAAATTTAAATAATTTAATTTAAATTTGAATTCAATATTTGAAATTGAATTCTAAAATTTGGGAACTAGGGGTTAAAAAGTCATTCAAGTTATAAATGGGTTTATATGGGTTTTTTTTAACCATTTTAAAGGTGATGTTTTGGAATTTAAATTCAACCCAAGATTTCAACTTGTATAAATTGGATTTTTCTGAAACAAAAACAATTTGTTTCAAATATAAAAGCTTTCACATAAGAATGAATTTCCAATTTGTGTTGAAGGATTTCAAGTCTAAAAATGAAAATAGTTTTCCAAGTTTTAGATAAATCTTTGGAAATGTGTTTTGAAAGCTATAAATCTTTAATTTAAAGATTTAATTGGGTTAATCTAAATTGAATGGGAATTGTTTTGAAATCTATGGATAGATCTTTGTGATATCGAGTGAAACTTTGTGAAATAAATCTTTTTGTTTAAAGATTTAAAAATGGTAATTTGTTTAACCATTTGAAAGAAAAGCTTTGGATTTTTAAGTTGTGACTTAACCGAAATCCCATATCCATATGTTTTTAAATATGGCGCTTACTATTCGGTTTAGCCGGGAGAGGACCTTGTGTCATATAACCCATTCCGAATAGTGATACGACGTTATGGATTGCAATTGAAGACCGGTGGTGAAGACCGGGTATTTGTGAGAACGATAGGATAACCTATCGATTGTCTCTGCACCGAGTAGCTACGGTATAGAGATTCCTTTAGTGATGGGAAGTCCGATCGGGATTGTGGATACCCGGATTTGCAAGGGCTTCTTCGGAAGTGCCTTCGGTTCTGTTCGATCCCGGAACAGACTTGTATGGTTGTATGTCCGACATTACACTTTGAGATATTAACTGATCTCTATCAAATACATTTCTGCTTGGTGGCGGAGAATCTATTCTCTTAGCTTAACACCCTTCTCTGAGACGCACGAGCTCAGAGGTTATGTAGTTGATATTTATCAGTGATATATTCCCAATTTGGTAATGTGGCATGCTGAGTGCTGTTGTGTGATGATGATCATTTGTTGATCATTTGTGATCGAAGCATGGCTTTTGTATAAAGCGTAGCTTTGTGGACGAGACTGCATCAGGACCTCACACCCCGGAAATGGTCGAAACAGGAAAGATGCGGCAAGGTTATGAGGGTCGCGCCCTTTAGGGTGTGTCATTCCCTTCTGGTAAAGGGTGGTATCATGGTATGGAGCCCGGATATTTACTCATGTGGATATTGCAGATCTATTACTTTGTGATACTTTGTGGTTGTTGGTGCGAGCGCTCGGATAAAGGTCCCAAAGGACCGGGGGATGGCATATTCGTGTAGTAGTTACCTAGTTACAGAGGTAACCCGGCCTTGTGTTGGCAGAGATCTAACCGTAACGTTAGGTTCTCGGGACGTCCCGCCATAGGCGATCTCATTGACAGTAGGAAGTTCCTTAGCCCGACCATTTGTTGGAAATCCATTCATCCATACGTGCCTTGTACGGTTTTAGTTGTAGAACCTGCCATTTACTTATGGTGGTCACCACTGTTTAGATGGTAGCTATAGTAGGCATAGTTCGGAATGTCTATGCTGGCTAGGATTTATATTATACTTTCGAAAGGGTTTTCCACACTTTGCACTTATAGTAATAATGTCAAAGAATTTTCTCATACCAAGCATATTTGACTATCATAAGGAGAAATCTCCTCCAATTCTGCATTTGCATTGTGTGTGTGGCGGGAGGCCTTATGGTAGTTTCATTTTCCAAAAAGCATTGCGGATTTCAAATTTAAATTCTCTTGTTGTTGTTTTAAAGACCAAATGTTTTTTGTTTGCTCACACCAGTCCCATGACTGACGTGGAGTTTATTTTTCCTTTCCTAAACTCTGGGTGCCCACTATTTTCCCACACGGGCAGTCTAGAGTTGGGTTTTCAGATAATCAATAGTAGGTGTAGATTCGATAGCTTTCAGCCTAGGATGTGGCAATCCTTTGCACACCAGTCTTGCTCTCTTAGTGAATATTATTGGGAGTTCGAGCTATTTCTGGATTGGTACCTTGGAGATGGAGATTATCGATGCTGGAGTTCTTCTTCGAAGACTATTGGAATTTTTGTTCCGCTGCTGTGTTATCTTTTCTTTCCGCTGCTATTATCTTGTATCATATCTCTGATGTATATTCATTATATCATCTGTTGTATCATACTATATCAGATATTGTATCAAATGTTGTATATTGATATATGCTACTCTTTTTCTTCCGCTGTGTTGTTTTACTTAATGGTGTTATAAGCTCCGGCGAACCAGAGTCGACGTTTGGATCTGCGGCATTTGAATACGAGTGTCGTATTCGGTGCCGATTTTCGAAGGTCGAGTCAGGATCGTCACAACAGTAACCCCCTTGATTACTGTAAGGAAGAAGAAAGTTGAAGAAGTGAAGGACTTCCAATAGAGTAATGGCGGTTCTCTCTCTCTAGAAAAGATACATCTCTAGTTATCGGTAGGTGAGTATTTATAGAGGAATTCAGTGATTGTTGGGCCAGAAGTCCAAGTGCTAAAGAGTCCAGTTGTTATGCCATGTCATCGTCAAAAATCTCAAATCAATCCAAGTCATTTCTATGATTGCTACCTATCCATAGGCGATGGATCACTAGCTATCCATAGGGGATGGATTGCTAACTATGCATCACCTTGGCATATTTTTCTACCAAAATCCATTACCTAGTGCCACGAAAAAGCTCAGAAAGTTTGAGGGCAATCCGACCTATCTTGGTTGATCGCTAGCTATACATAGGAGATGGATCGCTAGCTATCCATCCACTTAGCATAGTTTTGATTGATCTTTATTTGGTTGTCTTCTTATCTTCTATTTAAGTGCCTTGTCCAAATATCATGTCTTTTGAAGTTAGTTTGATCATCCATCTTCATGGGACATCTGGTCCAGAAGAATCATCCATGACTTGCTTAAATCTTAACGAAATCGAACGAAACTTTACATGAACACTCTATAGGTTGTCAGAGCCCCACAATAAAATTTTGAGGTGGTGGGGCCCATTCTAGATGGGCCGCTAGTTATCCATCAAATCAACTACAAATTCTCTCAATTTTTTTGTGAGGCTTCTTCTCTGTCTTCTTAATCTTCTTCTAAAATTTCAAGTCAATCTGACTTCCTATGAGTTTTGTAGGTCCATTTTAAGTTAACTGCTTTTGGTCAAACAGCTTGAATCCTACGAATCTTCACTTCTCGAGCTAGATTGTTTGGCAAGCTATGAACATATTAGATCATGATGTAAGAGGACTAGAGGATCCACGAGCATGCTTTATGGATCGCTAGCGATCTGTTGCCTTAACTTGTTTTGGCATTTTTCTTCTTTAGTCTTTTTCTTCTTTTTCCTTCTGGTCTTCTTTGGTCGATCTTTGAGAAATTTTAACTTGTTGTAGATGTTATAGTTCCCTTTTAATTCTATTGGGTTAAAAATCCAGTTAACAAGATCTTAATGGGAAATTTGATTTGATGACTATTTATGCAATAAAAACTTAACTCTTATTATTTGAAAAGAATGAAATAATGTATTGTTTAAATGAAAGAAACATTTTAAATTAAACTATTAATATTGACTTTTGGACTTAATAAATAAATTTATTTCTTAAATTATAAATTATAGTTTTAAAAATTACGACACATATAATTAAAAGCATTTTAAACAAGGAGTTTTTCATGGTTCCTTTTGGAAACCAAGCAACCATGGAATTTAATAAAAAGTCTTAAGTTTATATTTTTTCAAAGATAAAAGTTGTGGGTTAAGTACTTTATGACTATGAAGTATACTAATTTTATAAAGAGTAGCGAAAATTAAACTAACTTTGATATGGAGTAGATAGGGATGACTGTCTAGGTAGGACAGGGTAAAAATTAAGGCTAAAAATAAAATAGCTACGAATGCTCGTAGATTAGCAACAAGGGATCCTCGTATGATATAACAGATATTGGCATAAGCCTAAGAATGTTTTATTAGACATATGTGAAAGCCATAAGAAAACTCACAGGTGAATGGGGAATGATACCAAAGTACACTTTTTGCGAGTCTTAGAGCATACTATCATGAAAAATCAAAGATAAAGAAAATAAATACTGAAATTGGAGTATACCATCAAAAGGTTTTGACTGAAAGAAGATAGTAATATAATTGAAGATGGTGAGATGACAAACACACATAGAAGTCATTGGTTGTAATAATTGGAGTAATGGATGGATCTTGCTTATTAAAAACAAAAAGGCAAGTCAAGACATGTGGTTATAATAGAACGACATACTAAAAATGCCCATTTTATTCAAGTAAGAAGTGATAGGGCCATAACATAATTGATTCCAGTTGAAGGGTAGCATGTAGGTAGTAGTCAGTTGGAATAATGTCGTCATTTCCATCCAGCGTTTGTTTTCTTTTTAGGCTAATTGGGTTGTAATCGTTAGTTATTTGTTTTTGTACAAAAGCCATACAGGAAATAATATGAGATATGTTCCTATTTATTACTACGTTAATTCTGTGGATGAGCTTGGACTACTATTTATATATAGGGGCATTTCACTAGAAGGACAAACTTTACAGTCCAATTAGTTTCTAGGACACACATCCATAGAAATTAATCTCTAGGCCAAAGTCAGCAGAATAATTACTTTTAAGGACAAAGTTAGCAGTCCAATTACTTTTAAGGACATAATTTCATAAGTTTTTAGGCCTTAGAAACTAATTGTTTTGTATTTTGTCCTTAAAATTAATTATTTCAGTTGTGTGTCCTAGAAACTAATTACACCTGCTAAAGAGGCCCTTGTGGCTAATTTCCACTTATATATATGTATTGGAAAACAATATGAATAAGGAAAATTTCATAAGGACAATTAAATAGAATTAGACATAAGATAATGCTGGAAGTTTATAAAAGTTAGGAAATTAGTTAAGTTAGCAACTAAAATAAAGAACGCTTAAATTTTAAAAATTTTGGAAAAAATAAAATTTAGCAAGCGAAGGATGGGAAAGGATTGTTGCAAGAACTACGGATTACTATCCTCATGACTTAATAGTTAAAATTTATAAATATACTTATGTGTTGTTTTTTGTTCTGAAATAAAATAAAAGGTTTTTAAAATTTAATTAATCGTGTAATGCTAAGTTAATCATATGCACTAACTTATTGACTGAATTCTGATTACGTTAGGATGTGGTTTGATTGTTTTAAAGATGTAAAGACAAATGCTCTAGAAAAAATATGTTTTAAAAAAAGGTTTTTTTACTTTACGAATTTAATTGAAGGGGAAAAGGATTTTGAATGGAAAGTGAAAAACTTTTTTATTTTCAAATGCCACATGCTTAGCATAGGAAGGATCAATGTGTTAGTGAATATGAATTTTACTGTTTAGTAAGTCTGACAGTATACAAAATACAAATAAGAACAAGGGAAAAGCTATTTTACCTTTGGAATTTTTATCTTTATACCTTGTCGATAACAAACAATAGCTTGTTTTTAAAATAATTCCATTTTAAAATTTAAAAATAAACCTCCCTATGTGAATTGTTATCCAAATATGTGCATGTGTGTGTATAAATATGTGTGTATACATACATACATACATATATATATATATATATATATATATAAATTCCTAATAATTATATATATATATACATACGTATATATGTGTATTATAAATATGTATCATTATTAATATATTACAAAATATGTTTATATATATACACATATGGTTATATATATAATTATATAATATTATAGTTAATAACTTAAATCATTTCTGTATACGAGCATTATGGCACGCACTTCGTACGTGATGACGACATTTGCTTCGAGCGTGAATTGTTCTTTTACAATTTATATATGATTAACACATTTAAGTAAAAATGAATTGTAAAAATATTTAGCCATGTTTTTACGTTGAAATCATATGTAGTTAATTTTTTATTTCTAAGTTAAAACATTTATTTTTTTATAGTTTGAATTTTATTTATATTATTAATTAATAAACAATGAATTTTATAAATGATGTTCATTTGTCTAAATTATGTTCATTTTTTAGATCCTATTTTTAAGCATAGAGGGACATTTTGAATTTGTAAAGAAATATAACTATTATATGCTATTTTTAAGGGATATTTAGATTCGTTAATATCTATATAGAGGCATTTTTGGTAGTTCACGCAAACACCAAAAAGAGTGACCCCAGAGGTGTTACAACTATTGTTAAATGTGTTGAATTATCTAAAAGTCTTTTTCATTATCTGGTGCAATAGTAGTATTTAACCTACTTTCATCTCAATAAACATGCAAGCCCATAAATATATTCATTGAAACATTCATGTTTTAAATTAGTTTGAATAGCTCCAGTCTAGCCTAGAAACAATAAGCTAAAAAAGCAATAACATCTGCATTTAATTAGGATTTTACCAATTCTTTTTAGCTACATTTACGTGGAATAATATATAATTATTAAATTATATACGAGTAAAGGTTATTTTGAAAAGTTCACGGTCAGACCAAAAGATGACACTTCTATTCCAACTATTAATAAAGATAAAGGTATATGTGCATAAATAAATGCATATATATATATATATAATTTTTTTTAGCATATACTAAATATAAACTAACTATTTGATTATATATATATATATATATATATAATTAAAGGCAAATAATTTCATTATTTATTATATATATATAATAAATAAATAAAATAATTTTAAAATTTCTTCCAATTTGAAACTAACTTAGATTTGCAGATATTATAATTTTAATATATATTTTATATGAATTAATTAGTAGTTTCTGCCGTAATTAATCGACATAAAATAATTTTATGATAAAAATTCAAATTTTAAGATTTTAGAAAATCTAGGATCACTGGGGATTTCGAAAAAATTTGAGATATTTATGAATCAAATATTATTTTTAATAAAATAATCACTATTCGGCCAAAATTTATATTAATTATTAAAAGTATGAAATATTGTTAAAAAATTCTGGAAAATTTTTCGAGAGCTTTTGATATGATATTGGAATTTTAAAAAAAATGAAATCGAATTTTAGAATAAATTATTTTACATAAAATAATTAATTTATATAATCATTAAATATTGATAATAAAATACAAAATTAATTTTCGGTTTTCATAATTCATCATAAACTTAAAAAATTACAAAATAATTTGAATCAATATTATATATTAAGTAGTCATATATGCTTTATATGAATAGTATATATGTATTTATATACAAATTAATATATTCATACATATATATTAGTTAACATAATATTAAAATAAATTTTATATAACAAATAACGTCTGATTGTATTTTAATTATGAACATAAACATCAAAAATCATGAACATAACCAATCTGATTGTGGCAACTGCATTTACATGCAAAAATCTCACCTAACTAATTATATGACAGTAATATATACATATGTATTTAGGTGTCCATAATCAATAGATTATAAAACATGATATTATATCTATAATATGAACGAATATTACCTATTATAAATCCCTTTGAGTCCACGTTCAAATAATGAATTCCCTTCTTTGAATATCTTCCGATCTGTCAGATTGCTAGTCTGGAGTCGCTGACCTTTCACTATCAAATAACATTTGATTGAACTTGAATTTGATTTGAGATTTTGGCAGTTGATTTGGGGATGTGCTTCGGCCAACAAATAAGATGATAATAGCGAGCAAAAAAGTATTCAGATTAGGGTTTAGAGATCCATATATATGTGTGTGTGTGTGTATGTATATATATGATTGCTTGAAAGAGAAAAAAAGGTTAATCTTATTGCTTATTCTCACTTAATCTTAACCGTCCATCTCCAAGCCTCTCCCTATGTTTTAGCTGCCTCCTATATCTACCCAAACCAGCCGACTTCTCCTTTATAACATCATGGGTCTATTGAATATGCTAGTATATGATTTTTGTTTGATGATAATAAACATACATATATTCATTTAAATGTATTTGTTAATGTACTATTTTATTTTTCATAATTAAATAAATATTTGCTGAATAAAATAAATAACACAGAGTTTTTATTTAAATAAATATTTATTACAATCTTGAGTAGCACAAATTTGAGCTCTCGCTATATATATACAATTTCAATTACAATTCAATTTTGACTACATCAGAATTTTCCATTTACATTTGCACCTCACTACATATCGCTCATTCACTCGTATTTATCTTCAACTCTATTCTAGATTGAATCCAGCATCTGAATTATCTACAAAGAAAACACTGATGCAGTAAAATTGAAAAAGAAATATTTTTGCAGTGTAAAATAAAAGGTATTATTTGCCTCGGTTATTTGGGTTGTTCGTCATCATTAATTTTGAATTCATCAAACACGAACAACTTGTGACATGCACAGTGTATCATTGTACATGCCACAAGGCCGTGGACACTGATATACACTCGATAAAATTACAAGGACAGGTGAGCAGAAGATCAAACCCAATCAAAAGTCGGGTTCAACTCAAGTGCAATACAAATAAAGTCACGACACGAGCACAAGGTCAAATCCGAGTGATAAGCTGGATTCAACACAAGTGCAATTCAAAATGCAAATAATTCTCGAGTGAAACTAAGGCCACAAATTTCAGCATGATCAATATACATGCATGAATAACACTCAGACTTGAACTGACAAGAATGAAGCAATTAGACCTGGCAACCAAACAAAAACAAAGATTGCATATACCAAAGTGAAACACAAACCATAAGTACAAACCAAATGCACAACAACTATCCAATGGAGACTCAAATGAACTCAAATGCACTAGACCAATTGTAAAATCACAAGCATATATGTACAACATGAACAAGATAGACCAGTGAACAACAAGTGGTACAAGACCGAACCAGACACATTGCAATAGCAGGTTTTACAAGTGGAAATGGTTAGCTCAAAAAAATGTAAACTTCAACAGAAGTGTAGTCACATGAAGGCCTCAACATCAAATAACAAACGAACTCAGTGCAAACAAGGACACGAGCTAGTCCAGAAAACATGAAGAATAAGTACAACAAGTGCATATCAAACTGCAACAAGCCTCACGTAAACATGAACATACATATATGGTGATACAACAAGTTTATATGGATATGCAAGCAGTGTAACCCGATGCAACAGACTCAATGAAACAACAATACAAACAGTTGCATAAGCAAGTGAGTATGAATCAAAACTGGATGGATACCGTGGGTTATCAAAGTAGAATTCGAACAAAAGAAATTTGCATAGCAGGTTTTTACAAAAATCAAAGTAGAAGTTCAAATCAAAGTCAGAGCCGTGGTAGCCAAGAAAACAAAAGTCAGAATCAAAAAAGTCGTGACAATCAAGTAACGAAGATATACGAATTGAACAAGTCGGTACAAATCACCAACATTCAAGTTGAATCGAATGGCCAGAGAAAAATTATCGGACGAATTCAAATAATATATTCGAACGAAAATAAAGGGATTCGAACCCTATATAAACCCTTAAACATCATCAGTAATAATCCATTTGAGTTCAAGAAAAACAAAGAAGCAATCAATCATTAAAACTCGAATGAAGTCGAGCATAAGCATATTGGAAAAGCAAAAACCACATACCATCTTAAACATTCAAGCTCGAAAATTTTAAAGAATCCGAAAGCAAATCAAAGAGATAAACGATCGACAAAAGCAATGAACGGGAAACATCTGCTCGATCAAACAACTAAGTCGGTGTCTTTAAAATCTCCAGAACCCTAATTTATTTTGAGAGAGGAACGGAAGTTTTCAAAGAAAAATAAAGTCAGGCCAAGGAAATAAACGAAGAAAAGGGGGAGAATAGTTTTATCACTATACTTAATTATTGGGCCGGCAATTTCTTTTGGGCTTTTTAATTTTAAAATTAGGGTTTTGTGTGTTAAATTGTTTTTAAATTTGTATTTTATTTTTTAAACTTTTGTAAATTCTAGCCGTGTGACTAGGGGACGAACTACGGTGGTGTAGTTCGGGAATCACAACTTAATGGCTGAGTTGTGGCAGGGTTTTGAGCGTAGAGTTAGGTTAGTCGATAGCGGGTGTCGTGAGTTTACGTGTATAAACGTCTGACTACTTAATTTCTAGTAGAGACCTTGGGGGTAGCATGTAGGTAGGGTTTTGCCGAAGCTAGGTAAATCAGTGTTGTTCTATTTCTGCATTTTTTATTCTGCTATTATCTATGCTGCAATTATTCTGCTATATCTGTGTTGAAATTAGTTTATATACTTCCGCAATAATTTTTTATAATTAATAGTATCACCCTACTCACCCCCCTCTAGGGTGAAATCGATCCTACAAGTGGTATCAGTGCCAGGAATAGAAGTCGATTGTTTTAAAATTTTGATTTTTCAAAAACCATTTATTGTTTTAAAAATTTGAATTTTTAAAATGGCTTCTTTTAATAATGCTTTTGCTGAGGGTCCATCCATAGTTAGACCACCAATGTTCAATGGTGAATATGCGTACTGGAAAAATAGAGTGAAAATATTTTTGAAAACCGTTGATGATTGGAATATTGTTAAGACAGGTTATAGAGCACTAACTACAGTTGTAGATAATCAAGAAATAGATAAATCGATGGATCAATGGACAGATCTAGAAAATAAACCACAGAATGCTAACGCTAAAGCTATGATTCTATTATTTATTCATTAGATCAAATTGAATTTAATCGTATCTCACATTGTCTAACTGCGTAGGAAATATGGCATACACTCGAAGTGACTCACGAAGAAACATCTCGAGTCAAAGAATCTCGCATTGCCATGCTGAGTAGCGAATACGAGAATTTCATAATGGCCAAGGAAGAAAATGTCAAAGAGATGTACGGACGACTTTCCAATATCGTATACAAATCAAAAGCTCTCGGATAATCATACATAGAGTTGGAAATAGTCCGAAAAATCCTCAGAGTCCTTCTACGAAGATTTGAAGCAAAAGTTACAGCCCTTCAAGAATCGAAGGATTTGAAGCAGATCAAAGTTGAAGAACTCATCAGAAATCTCACCACTTATGAGCTAGAAATGAAATTCAAGGAAGAACGAGAAGGAGGTAATACTCGAAAGAAATCAATAGCTCTTAAAAGAACAACGGAAAGTGATGACGATGACGATGATGGAGCAACTGAGCTGGCACTACTGACAAAAGGATTCAAAAAGTGGAACCGCAAATATAGAAATCCAGCTCTAAATCAAAAATTGAAAAGCAGAATAGTCAAAATACTAGACAACTCAGAAGAGAAAGAGACCATATGTCACAAGTGCAACAAACTCGGTCATATCAAGCCCAATTGACCTCAGAATCGATTCAGCCAACGAAAGAATCCGAAAAGGAGAAGTTTTGCAGCTATTTGGGATGAAACAGATGAAGATGATAAAAGCACTGGCGGTGAGGGTGAAAAAGCAAATTTATGCCTTCGAGGTGATATAACTGACTGTAATGATGAAGAGCCAAGCGAGGTATCAAAACTTACTCATTCAGAGTTGCTTATATATTTTCATGAAGTAAATGGCTATTTCGAACGACTTAGGGAGATATACACTAAATTTGAATCACAAAGAGACACTTTGATAGATTTAAATAAATAGCTTGATCAATTAGTTAAAAACTATCAAAGCAAGAGCCCTAAGTGTGTTAAGTATCCAACATTCAAAGAAGACGTTAAAAAATCAAAAATTAAAATTAAATCGCTTGAAAATGAAAATTTGATTTTAAAAGAAAGTGAAAATACGAGGAGAGAAAATTCTATTAAAAAGTGCACTCAATTATTGAACGAAAATGAATCGCTCAAAATACAAGTCCAACAATTGTCTACAACTTTAGGAAAAATTTCAAAAAGTGAAAGATCGTTAAATATGCTATTAGGAAAACAAACTGTTAATACACATAGACAAG
This sequence comes from Allium cepa, assembly GCA_030765085.1. Classification (NCBI taxonomy): domain Eukaryota; kingdom Viridiplantae; phylum Streptophyta; class Magnoliopsida; order Asparagales; family Amaryllidaceae; genus Allium; species Allium cepa. Next base: position 177,395,655 of record CM060939.1, on the reverse strand, counting down.
GTCTTGGATATAATCAAACTGAACTTGTTAGAATTGAAATTAATCAAGTCAATTCGAAGTGCACAATATGTGGAAAAACTGGACACAATCAGAATATTTGCTGGTATAGACCCAAACATGTGAAAACCATTCCAATTTTTGTTTCAAAAGGCACGAATATAAAATCCCTTAAAGTTAAATAAATCTGCTTGCCAAAAGAAACAAATATAAATAGTTTTGGGTCTCCACAAACATATTTTCAAAATCATTTGCCACTAACAGCCATGGACCTATAAAAACAAATAGGTCACAAAAACCTTTCATCGTGTAGGTATGGTGGCAGGCTAAGGAACAACAACAGTGTTATCCAGAATCTGGCTGTTCCACATACACAACAGGCGGCAAATCAAAGTCCCTTAGCCTAGTACAAAGGTGACAGAATCACAATGGACAACAACGAAAATTACCGTAAAGGTAAAAGAGGCCACGGTATATTTATTTTGAACGATATAATGTGAAAATCTACACCGTAATCTAATCAGCCTGTTATGTGATAATAAAATAAATGTTGATTTTGATTCTGACTCATTTGATATGTTCTTATTTGACTTGTTCTTATTTATTTTTTGATTTGTGCAAAAATGTTAACAAATCATCATTTCATTCTTGAACTAGTTCAAATAGTTTTGTTTGGATTAATAATGGTGTTTTGTTGATTGATGATTGCTCAATATACACGTGTATGTATTTGTTCTGACACTGTGTTCATTGTTTTTTTACATGGTTTCAATTCAAATCCAAAATGATTTCATTCGAAAGCTGGAAAAATGATTTTAAGATATTTTGTTGCACACATTAGGGTCTGGTCCATGACACCAAACTAATGATAATCTTGAGTCAAAAAGAAAATTCAGATGCAGATTACACTGGTAATCTAGTTGATAGAAAAATTACTAGTGAAACGTGATTTATGTTGAGACATTTAGTAGCTGCATCATTTTCAACGAAAATATCTGCATATTTTTCACCTCAAATAATTTTCAATTAGCAAACATATTTCTTTTATGAAACTCCTTCCAGAAAATCGTTTTTGTTGACCTTGTTTTAGATTAGAAAATTTGATAATTCTTTTTGAATTTGAGCTTAAATGGTTACATTAATTAATCTGACTCCCTATTAACTATCAAAAGGATAAATAGTGATTGGAAAAGTGATGAGTGTTGATATTAATCATATATTATAATTTGAGACAGTATACTTAGTAAGTTTTTTTAAAATTTTAAACAAGATTTATAAAAACTTTTTGTTGGTAAAAAATTCCATGACCATTTCTATTTCTATCATATTTCTATTGACCACCACTCATAAAAGTCTAATATAGTATGCCAATATGTGGTATTTTAAATGGAAATCATTTGGTTTTCATTTCATAATATTTTTAACAAATAAAAACATCCAAAGTATTCACTCTCAATTAAAAGTCCTCATGGTTATGCATGGGTGGATTACTTGGAATTTTTTATTATGTGCTTCCATGCTCATTTAAAAGTCCTCACAGTTACACATGTATGGAACGCATATCAAAATTGATTAACTAAATAGACAAGTTGATTCTAATCCTATTTAAAAGTTCTCACAGTTATGCGTGGTTAGAAGATGCTTGAATTCATTTATTTATTTTGTAAAAATTTGGAATACCACTACCTCATTTAAAAGTCCTAACGGTTATGCATGGTTAGTAGATATTCAAATTCCTGATATAAATATACCACAAATAGACACACCTATATGGTTTTACATCACCCCTATCATTCTAAGAGTGGAATATGCGCCTAACAGAGTATTTATAATTTTTGTTTGATTTTTTATTGAAATTTAGTATTTATACCCGATTGAGTATTAATATTATATTAATGTCTATCACTTTATCTCTTATTTTTTTAACACTATTGCTCTTTTGCTGATAAAAAAGGGGGAGAGAAAGGTTAAGATTTTGGCAAATAAAGGTCAAATATTTTTTCTATTTGCATCTAGGTTCATTTGCATATTTTTATTTATTCTCATGCATATATAAAGGGGGCTTTATTATAGAAAGAGATCATTCAAATAGGGGGAGCAAATAGAGTCTATCAATGATCAAATATATTTAGTAAATTCAAAATCCTAAATATATGTTTGTTATCATCAAAAGGGGGAGATTGTTGAATATGCCAGTATATGATTTTTGTTTGATGATTATAAACATATATATATATATATATATATATATATATATATATTTAAATGTATTTGTTAATGTACTATTTTATTTTTCATAATTAAATAAATATTTGCTGAATAAAATAAATAACACAGAGTTTTTATTTAAATAAATATTTATTACAATCTTGAGTAGCACAAATTTGAGCTCTCGCTATATATATACAATTTCAATTACAATACAATTTTGACTACATCACAATTTTTCATTTACATTTGCACCTCACTACGTATCGTTCATTCACTCATATTTATCTTCAACTCTATTCTAAATTGAATCCAGCATCTGAATTATCTATAAAGAAAACACTGACGTAGTAAAATGAAAAGGAAATATTTTTACAGTGTAAAATAAAATGTATTATTTGCCTCAGTTATTTAGGTTGTTCGTCATCATTTAACTTTGAATTCATCAAACATGAATAACTTATGACATGCACAGTGTATCACTGTACATGCCACAAGCCCGTGTACATCGATATACACTCGATAAAATTACATGGACATGTGAGCACAAGGTCAAACCCAATCAAAATTCGAGTTCAACTCAAGTGCAATACAAATAAAGTCACGGCACGAGCATAAGGTCAAGCACGAGCTATAAGCTGGATTCAACACAAGTGCAATTCAAAATGCAAATAATTCTCGAGTGTAACCAAGGCCACAAATTTCAGCATGATCAATATACATGCATGAATAACACTCAGACTTGAAGTGACAAGAATGAAGCAATTAGACATGGCAACCAAAAAGAAACAAAGACTGCATATACAAAAGTGAAACACAAACCATAAGTACAAACCAAGTGCATAGCAACTGTCCAATGGAGACTCAAATGAACTCAAATCTACCAAACGAATTGCAAAATCACAAGCATATATGTACAACATGAAACAGATAGACCAGTGAACAACAAGTGGTACAAGATCGAACCAGACACATTGCAATAACAGGTTTTACAAGTGGAAATGACTAGCTTACAAAAAATGCAAACTTCAACAGAAGTGTAGTCACACGAAGGCCTTAACATCAAATAACAAACGAACTCAGTGCAAACCAGGACACGAGCTAATCCAGACAACATGAAGAATATGTACATCAAGTGCATATCAAACTGCAACAAGCCTCAAGTGAACATGAAGATACATGTATGGTGATATATCAAGTTTATATGGATATGCAAGTAGTGTAATCCGATGCAATAGACTCAATGAAACAATAATACAAACAGTTTCATAAGCAAGTGAGTATGAATCAAAACTGGTCAGATGCCGTGGGTTATCAAAGTAGAATTCGAACAAAAGAAATTTGTATATCAGGTTTTTACAAGAATCAAAGTAGAAGTTTCAAATCAAAGCCAGAGTCGTGGTAGCTAAGAAAACGAAATTCAGAGTCAAACAAGCCATGACAATCAAGTAATGAAGATATACAAATTGAACAAGTCAGTACAAATCACCAATATTCAAGTTGAATCAAACGGCCAGAGCAAAATAATCTGACAAATTCGAATAATATATTCGAACGAAAATAAAGGGATTCGAACCCTGTATAAACCCTTAAACATCATCGGCAATAATCCATTCGAGTTCAAGAAAAACAAAGAAGCAATCAATCATTAAAACTCGAATGAAGTCAAGCATAAGCATATTGGAAAAGCAAAAATCACATACCATCTTAAACATTCAAGCTCGACAATTTTGAAGAAGTCGAAAGCAAACGATCGACAAAAGCAAGGAACGGGAAACATCTACTCAATCGAATAACTAAGTCGGCGTCTTCAAAATCTCCAGAACCCTAATTTATTTTGAGAGAGGAACGAAAGTTTTCAAAGCAAAATAATGTCAGGCCAAGGAAATAAACAAAGAAAAGGGGGAGAATAGTTTTATCACTATACTTAATTATTGGGCCATCAATTTCTTTTGGGCTTTTTAATTTTAAAATTAGGGTTTTGTATGTTAAACTATTTTTAAATTTGTATTTTCTTTTTTAAACTTTTGTAAATTCTAGTCGTGTGACTAGGGGACGAACTACGGTAGTGTAGTTCGAGAATTCTCAACTCAATGGCTAAGTTGTAGCAGAGTTTTGAGCGTAGAGTTAGGTTAGTCGTTTGTGGATGTCGCGAGTTTACATGTGTAAGCGTCTGACTACTTAATTTCTAGTAGAAACCTTGGGGGCAGCACGTAGGAAGGGTTTTGCCGAAGCTGGGTAAATCTGTGTTGTTCTATTTTTGCATTTTTCATTCTGCTATTATCCATGCTGCTATTATTCTTCTATATCTGTGTTGAAATTAGTTTATATGCTTCTGCAACAAATTTTTATTATTAATAGTATCACCATATTCACCCACTCCTCTAGGGTAAAATCGATCCTACAAGGTCATGAGCCCATTTGGCCTAAATTAAATATATACAATTATATTTAATTTAATTGTTATCGATATCTCGTATCGATCGATATATTTATAACTATTATAAATATATAAAACATTATTATTTCTTAAATCATATTCAAATTTTATAATTATTATTCCGTAAATATTAATTAAATAAATTAAATTAATTTATAACAATTATAAACTAACTAAAACGTTTGATCTTAAGAGAATTTATCATTTCGGTTGCATAACTCTTGGGTGTAAATTCGATCAGCAAATAACATCAAACTATTCGAATATTAACGTTCATACGTCACTTAGCAAGTGGTGTGACATTTATATTATGACTCTTGATAAAGGAGGGAGCCATGGTTGGGGAATTGAAGGGTTTCAAATAATGGAAACTTGATTGAGTAAAGGAAGGGCTCAGATCCGAATGGATCAAAGGAGGGCTCGGATGTATGTGCTAAGGAATCGTTGATACTCGAAGTATTTTCTGCTGCACTCGAAGTAACGGTATTAAAAGTGGGGACGTCCATGGATTGATGGAGTGGATTTGAATACCCTGAACTAGTGGCTTCAGGTCTAGTGTCTAGCTTTGGGCCACGAGACATGTATTTAGTTTTGGGACACGTGATACGAGCTGAAAAACGGGGTTTCTATTAATCCTTGGTAGTAAGGAGGCCATGCGAGTTATCATATATTTACGACACATGGAGTAACAGTGGGATTGTTTGATGGTCGCTATAGTTGCATTCTAGGCTATCATTTGGAAATATCAATGCGAGTAGGTATTAGAGATAGGAATACCTGGAGAGATGATATCCTTATTTTGAGTAGAGTACCTTTATGTTATTTGTAGAGTAGCGTATTATGTGTTATGTGCTAAGTCTTTGGTTGTAGGAACATGCCAGGTATGATTTATGTACCTCTATTCCTTACCATATTTACCTGCATAGTATTTTGAGATTCATCCACCGATCATACCAGACCGTTGTCTGATCCAAGGTTTTATGTTTTGTTGCTCGTTATCCTGGGTACTTTTAAATGAGTAAACTAGATAACAGATCTAGATGACGCAGTAGCTGTGCGGAGGATAAGGCGGATTGAGCTATCTCGTATTATATACTTATATTGATTTCTACGCTTATTCCGTTGTGCAACAATGATGAGCTTTAGAAGTGACTGCTTATTTTCTTGTTATGAGACAATTGCCGAGTTTATTTCCATCATATAAACTCTACTACATTTATATATAACTTTGTGGATCTGTGTTCTCATGATTTGTTCACATAGTTATTACTGTATATCCTGTTATATTTATGATATTTTATTTTATTTTATTTATGCATTGTGATATATTCTACATGTTATATGTTGTATTCGTTTCATTTTCAACATTGATGATTGTCCTATATCGGCCGGGCACGACAACAACACACTATTTTGATATTATTGGTGTCTATGGTATAGAGCAGTCTTCGCACTTACTACCTCACCTTAATATGTGAACTGGTATTTTGATAGTTCGGCTGGATGCCTCGGATAAGCATTTATGTACTAGTTTTATGCGATACCGCTTCCTTGACTGCTCTCAAGCCCATCCGAACTTCAAATTTTCAATTTGGATCAATTAGTACTAAAACTAAAACTTTGTCGGTCGATTTACGCCTAAAAAGTTAATCCCTAATTCATATTTATCGCCTAACGTGTGCTTAGAGATTATTACCATCTTGGTATGATGTGCTACAAGGTTTTGAATTCTTCAATGGTTGGTATAGATATGGATAAATGAAGATGAAATGTGCATACATAGTTGCATATGTTGTGCTTATGATCAAAGAGAAAAAAATAAGACGAAGAGTAAAACAAAACAAAATCTTAGCATTTGACAAGTATATCTTATTTTAAACTTATTACAAAAATATGCTTTGTGTCTGATGTTATGCATGCACATTTTCAAATTATGTATGAACAAAATTTGATTTTGTACATGCTTGGAAATGCCATGTATAGAAACAAAAATAAGTCTATTTTAATAATAAATTTTGGATGTATGTTGTTACTGAAATAATTATTTTGTCGAGAAATATATTTAAAATGAGTCATAATATGTCGATATGCATTGTATTGACTGACATGTTGTTTGTTGTGGGCATTGGAAGACATTTTGGGTTCTTGCAGAATATTAATCTTACTACCGGCCTGGCCCGGCCCGGCCATTTTTATCCTTTCATTAGATAAACAAAGTTTAATCACAATCAAAACAAAATCACTTTTTATCATCTCCAAAATAAAACTCAAATTTCAAAGTAAAAATGAATTTAATCTAGTGATTTCAAGTGTGTTTTATACCTCTAACAGTTAGTTTAAACTAATGGAGAATCGAAGCACAGAACTAAGAATAGAGAATCCCTTTAGCTTGAAGGTCGGTCAAGTATTTACTGGCTTTGGCATTGGTTGTGGGATTGGTATCGGAGTTGGAAGACCTATTTATTTGGGTATACTTTCGACACTTTACTCACATTAAATGCCTGTTTATTACGTTTTAGTTTCAGTTTAGTTTAATTTCATATGGATTTTGGTAGATTTTTCAAAGGAAACTGTCGCCCTGCTAATCAACAATGTAACTATGATCCTACCTCATGCTTTTTTTTAGTACAAGAGAGTGTTTTGTGTTTTATAGGAGAAATTTCAACAAGCAGGTTGTGTGCTTTTGGTTATCCATAGTTTACGCACAATTTTTTATTGGTAATGGGCAATGGCCATTAGTTTTTATCATCCATATGCGTACTTGAATCTATAATACAGAATTATACTCCATTTCATGTTGTGAAAAATTGCATCTGACTATGTATGGGCTTGAAAATTGTAAGTATGTTCTATATTGATGTGATATATCATTTCATACTGCATTTTGTTATGCTTGTTTCAGAGTAGATATAACACGTCGGTTTTAAAAAAAATGTTAAAAGTTAATAGTGATATTTAGTCAACCAATGATCCAAGATGTAAATTAACAAAGTGCACCGGTAAAGTTTTCTAGTTTATGTGGTTTAGAACTTTGGAGGTTTTCTGTATTATCAATTCACTTATCCGGGAGTCTCCTATACTGTGAGTATGCATAAGGAAATATATGAAAGTGCTTTTCATATTCACTCAGTTATGTAGATTGTATAGTTTGTAGATACTAATAAACGTCCACTATATGGTTAATAACTAAGTAGAAAATGACCCTGATCACTCTATCTATATCACGTTGTTTGTATTAAGTTTATGTTTGTTCACAATATTATATCACTCTTCGCTTTTCTACTACTCTCCTATTAGTACAGCATGTATGTGTCTCTTGCATGAAATCCTCTTTCATTAATGATTAAACATTTCACCTTTTAGAAACATAGATAGATTCCAACAGTGTATACGTAAAATAATAACTAGGACTCTAGGAGGAACATGAGCTATAGCATTCAAACTGTTTCACTCGAGTGTTCTGATATATTATTTTATATCAGGTTCTATACCAATGATGCAGCAAGTAATGAGCGCAACTAGAGGAGCAACAGATGTGTTTTCTAGTGCCGGGAATCATGTTAATAGTACTGTAAGGGCATCTATCTTTTCTATTACATTTTGAGAACCTTCATCATTCAACATGCTTATAAATATCTTTTTTTTTTTATATATATTCAGTTACGGAAGGTAGGAATGAAAAACATTCAAGCTGGAGTTGGATGTGGTGTCGGTGTCGGACATGGTTTTGGAGTAGGTAAGTGACACGATACAATTCCTTTTTGGTATAAAGTAGCACGTGCTTTTTAGTTTAGTAAACAATATATGAATTGTGAGGACATGAACAGTTTAAGTGCTGTTAAGTGGAGTTTTTTTTGTTCAAAGTATTTTGACTATTTTCATATTACTATGTTAATGCATGATTATTTCAATACACACGGGAATTAGATATGTTTGTCAACTGCAGTTGCATGTAATCAATCAAAAACACAGCTACAGTGCTTTTTACATATGGTTCTATTTGGTTTTTGTATATGATTTCATGTACACTATTTTGCATCATATTCTGTGGACCTTTTATCGGTATAGACAATCGGCAAAACTGATCATATTAGTAGATTCTTTTTCAAATTAATTGCAGCAGCAGACTCTTTTTCAAATTATCAATTTTTTTTTTGTTCAGGTTGACTAAAATACATTGGCATGAGTATAAAATAATAAGTTTTGAAAAATACATTAGAGCTATTTCAAATCACATCAATGTATACTGTCACCATTATGATATCCTAATTATGCTGCAAATACAGGGCTTGCCATGAAGCCTGGAGTGGTGAACCGAATACAATCTTCTGTTCTTGTATGTACACCATTTGATCTCTTCCTTTTCTAATTTCCAATCCATTTCAGTTTCTTTATAATAACCACTCATCTTATGTATTTAGGAAGCAATGACTAAGCTAGTATTAAAATTAGGACTTGCACCTAGTTTATCTTCTATGCAAAGCGTTATACCTGGGCAATTTCAAAGTAGTATAAATGCATTGACAAGCACCGCTCCTGCAACTGTGATGCCATCTATTTTGACATCAAAAAATAGAGGCAACAACCTCGACTTTTCAAAGAGCAACCAGAGCTATGATAAAGGTTCTACTCAAATTGTGTCTGACCTTAAAGGAACAACCGATGCATCTCATGGAACTCATACGGAAAAGGTTCTCAATAATTTTTTGCAGAACCCAATTTTCAAACAAGAGGAAGAGAATGAACTTAGTAAATTGGTATGTTTTGGAAGCAGTGTTATATTGATAAATATCGAATTTCAATTATTTTGCTTGCCCAATAAATTCAACTTTGTTTGATTTATCATCTCCAATTTTGTCATGTTTAAGTCAGCATAAGCATTATACTTGAAACTACTTATTTCTTATGGCTATTTGCTGTTTGAGCAAAGCATTTCATAATTTGTTGCTTATGACTATAACCTTCCAACATGCAGGCTGAAAATTTGCGCTTAGAGAATAACGTGCTTCAAGTGGTAAGCTAACATAACTAGGTTTATGTGGAAAGCTTGAAATTGTTATTTTAGAAAATTTGAACGGCAAAAAAATACTGTAGAGGAAACATCTTTCTTTCTTCTTCTTCTTCTTCTTTCTTTTATTTTTCTTACAAAAAATAAATAAAAATAAAATAAAAATAAAACTTTGGTTATTATTTGTATTTGTCGTATGGTCGCTCATTATTGTATTAAATTTTGCATTCTTATAGCTATTAAGACAGCAGCAAGCGATTCAAGGATTAGTGGAGGAAAATCTAAAGCTGCAGAGAATACTTGTCGATGATTTGAAAGTTCACCCTGCCAAGCTTAAGTCAAATAATTACAGTTTTACCCATTCCAGCGGTCCGTGTTCTGACTGTTTCGAATGTAGAAGAAGAAGTAGAAGATCAAGAAGATGATATAGTTGCAAGAGCCACTTTCTTATTTTACACAAGACTTTGAAAGCTATTGCGGAGTATTTAAGGATGTATTAAACCGAGGTACTTATAAACTATCGATATTCTACCTTTTCATCTGTACTAGTTTTGGCCAATTATGGCATTCAATTTTAAGATGCATGGACATTGAATAATATTATGAATCTAATAAATTGTTGAAATTCCTTGGTTATTACGTATCAAAATTTTGGCTGACACGATCATAAATATCACTCGGTTATTGTCAGGACGACCAGAAAAAAAAGAAAGAAAAGCTTTTGTAGTTTTTCCTTTATAGAAATAAAAAATGGATAAATGAATGATAATCGGTGCAAAATTATTAACTGTGTTTATTATTGGACAACAAAAGAATAAATCACCATGTAACGAGTAAATGCTCATTGTAACAAGTATTTGTTATATTTGATACTGCATCAGTTGTTGCAGTTTGCCAGTGTCATTGGTTTCCTATATTCTACTGTCACATCCTTATCATTACTCTAAATGAATAATAGATTTTTGAAGTGTTATGTTTTTTAGATCCGAGACTTGCATAATATTTAACTGTTCAGATAGATTAGTAGGTTTGAACCTAATTTTGTGGTCTGTTCACTTTCAGTGTTTAGTGTATATTTGTGTTTCTACAGGTTTGTGGTGATTTTTAGTTTAGCTAAAATAGATTGTTACATTTGTTTAAATCATATATATAAAATATTTAAACGTACGAGAAATTCACTTTTTTATTTTTAAACATAAATTTTGTAGTTAAAGTTAAATTTGTAATCTAAATCGAGATCCATGACTATATTATTCGTTTTGTTTGTGTGATATCATAATTTTATCTCAAATGCTTTGGATTTTTAACATACATTAGCAAACTACTTTTGGTTGAATTAACATACATTAGCAGACTACTTTTGATTGAATTAACATATTTTCACATTAATTTATAAATTAATTTAAGAATACATAATTGAATCTATTTTTTAACTATGAAAATCCTTAGAACACAAATATTAGGTGTAGTCAGTTTCCCCCAAATTATTTTGTAATCTAATCCAAATATTGTTTTACTTGAATAGTGTTTTTCAATCAATAGAAAGTTGCAAAACCGAAGTATCTTGCTCTCAATCTAAGAGAGAATTACAAGTTTTATACTATGTACTGTAATATACAACTAAGCAAGCAAACTGTGACAACCATCCCATACCGTCGACACGCAACATACATGTATAGTGCACTGCGACAGTGCCTGTCCAATGTAGGACGATTGTCAAGGGGTGATATAAATAAAACAATCACAGAACTTATTGTGTATCTCACAGCGCATGAATGCAATATAATATTAACATGGATATAAAATAGGCGAGACATAAATATAACTAAATGAAGCACCACATATCAAAGTGTAGGTTTGGTAAAGTTATACAAAGTAGTATTAGAGTACATACAGTTGATAAATAAACTGCAAAATATCTATCTCTAAATAAAACAAACACTGCTAAAGCTCTAGCGTTGCACAACGAAAATAGTAAAAGGTCAATGTAGTATGCGTTAGCCATAGTCTTCTGTTAGTTCATCAGTACAAGACCACCTGCTATTTCATATGCGCTATCTAGTCTACTCATTTAAGAGTACCCAGGATAATAAGAAATAACACATAAAATCTCGAACCGGACAGATGTTTGGTTTGATCTGAACGATAGACAATCTGCAAATTTTGTTGTTAACTTTAACTCCTAGACACCATACATACAGTTTCATCCATTTTTCAACAAATTTAATACAATATTTATTAAAACTTATATTTTTAACATTAATAGTTCAACAAAAAATAGTTTATGCCAATATCTAAAATATATTATGTTATACTTGGAAAGTATGTTATTGTCTGATTGTCAAACTCATTTAAAATTGTATTAGCTGTATCAGTTCATGACAATCTTCCAACAAACCAGTTACCCATACTTATGTATAGTTTATTTTTATATATAGTTTCATTTTTGTTGATCGTTTTTGTCCAGTAGGGCAATTCAATATTGCATGCTTATCACATGTTATATAAAGTTTAACTCATGATTGCTTCACATAGTATGCATGGGTACATTTACATATCATACATTGGTAGTTCAAAAGCTATTATGAGTTGAAAGTTTAGAATAAAATAAATATTTTGAATGGGTTACATCGAGTTATGATTTCAAATGAGCTACCGAAATGATCTAAAACAACCATGAGGAAGACTTCGATGTTAATAAAATCATATCTGCAAATTTGATGACAATCTTAAAAATATTGATATGAGAAATCTCATAATAGGGGATTTGAAGCATGAAGAATGTGGAACCCCATCAACATGCACACATACTACGTACACACGTATACATAGATGCATATGTATGACCACTAAAGTGGTAAGTTCTTTGGAGTATGAATGTAAAGGCCTTGATTTGTATCTCTTGACACAAGTTATACTTTAGACTTGCCACCTCATTCATGCCTCTTGGTTTATTTATTTATCGGCTATCGACCTTTTCATAATCTATCCTTTTGTTTTGTGACAGTTTTAGTTATGTATAAACTTTTATTATGCATATCATCTTCTAAAAAAACAGATATCTCAAAACATGTTTCCATTTCAAAGCCCTAAGCTAATATAACAGTAAAAAAAAACTAATATTAGTCTTTGATTTAAAATATAACTTTGAAGGTTTTGGAAATTTTGAAATAATTCGAAGTTCTGTGTATGTCGTAACTAAAAATTATGTACCTAATTTAGCCAAGTCCAAACTTTCTCGATGTGATGAAAAAATGTGGGGCGATAAATGAGGAAATGAAAACACAAAGGATCTAAAGGCATGTACATATATTCATGCACATAAATGCTAAAAGAACTATTCAATAAAGGCTATTTCGATACAAGAACTTTATTGGGCGGATGTATTTCGTGTAGGTTTCGGTGCTTATAAAAGCTTGATACCAATTAAGGGTGCATGGTGTTTAAGATAAACAATATATATATATCAACACTCGTACTTTGTTGGATCAATATGATCACAAGTAATAATACACATACATACGGGAACAAAAGGTACATGCTTCGTGCATGCAAACAGAGTAATTTGCACGTATATTATCAGAATAATCAAACTTTTGCACGTCGTATCGTTTAAATTTCAATATGGTATAAAAATTGGTGGAAAATTTACAATTAGGAATGATTTCAATTTTGAATTTTAGATAATGTAAAATTACACACGCGTGTGTATAACATTTGTGTTTTTTTAAATCTAGCCTATGAGTATAAAAAAATTAATATCGTAGAAATTGATATTTGAAATGGACAATTTTAATTATGATTAGATGATGCTGTATTTTATTTTTGGATATTGAAAAAGTGTGCTTTTCTTCTTGAAGAACTAAATTTATTAAAAATAAAAAATAGAGAATGCATTCGGCTTAAATATGAAGTAAACAAAGATTTGACAACAATTCTTGATATTGAAAATAGAAGAAGGATTGCAGAAAATGAAAAATATGACAAAGAACAATATACATGTAAAATATTGTCGTGGTCAAAATTTGAACCTATGACCTTAATATTACTCCAAACTTTCTACTAAAATTAAATATTAATTTTAGTCCTGACTGGATTCGAACTTGTGACGTATGGTAAGGGCATTTTTGACATTTCACGATTGGACCAAAAAGTTGCAACTTTATCCAACTATTAATAAGGATACACATGTATATTGCAGTAATAAGAAAGTAAAGGAATAGACAAACTCGGTAATGGAATGCAGTAAAAAACACAGTAGATTTATCTTAGTTCGTACATCACATCCTACGTCCATCCCTTTACTCCCCATTTAAATTTTCACCTTCAACGATCCTCGATTCGCTCAAAGGAACATGCCTTACTACCGTTAGAAACTCCCTTTTTGGACTTCACTGGCAATAATTACCTTATTGGATTTCGATGCCAAAAACTTTCGTTTTGGACTTCAACCCTTTGTTAGTCAATCATTGGACCTTTCCGAGTTCTCAAACCAAGATTACAAGTAACGTATATTGCTGTATAGATCTTACAATGAAGTACAATGTCCTATAAATTTCTCATAATAGGTTTTCTCTTTGAACGATCAAAGAGAGTTTATTGGAAGATACCAGAGATGTGAAGAATAAAACTTGAAGTTTATTCTTTGGTTTTGAATAGCAAATCAGAGAAGAATATGGAGTGAAAGAACAAGAGATTTCCTATCCGTAAAAGGAGCGAAAAGTATATTTTCTTTTACATAAAATTTGATTACAAAATGAAAAATGACTGTGTGATCTCTCTTAAATTTTCAAAATTAAATCCCTATTTATAAAAAATTAAAAGACACGACAATTACAAAAGGATTTGGTTTCAGTTATTTGATTTTGAATCTAAAAATCAGCTTGAAGTGACATATATTAACAGACCGCAACATCCTTCCAATAGATCAATTGCAACATGTCTTTTCATATTTTAGAGGAAAATTTGAATATGAAACCATGGAAAAGGCGTTTTAGGTTGTTTAAACACTATTGATCATGAAGAGTTATAGAGTTTTTAGCATAATTTTTAAGACAAAATAACATACTCGTATACTCAATATTCGTGTTACGTTGCATTGCTCTTTGTAATTCTTGAGTATTGAACAACTTAGTAAACATATTAGCAGTATTGTGTATGTGGTTATTTATCAGCAAAACCTAAAATGTATGTTCTAACGATCTTTCCCTTTTTTATAATGACAACCATATAAACTTTATAACAGTAAATCATATAAATGTTTACTATATACTCTCCTCGTTTTATCATATTCCCCATGCCTCGTTTTATATGTTTTTATACATCCCACTTCTCATTAGCAAGAGATAAGATAACTTTTTATAATGACAACCACATAAACTTTATAACAGTAAATCATATAAACGTTTACTATATGCTCTCCCCGTTTTATCATATTCCCCATGCCTCGTTGTTTTATATGTTTTTATACATCCCACTTCTCATTAGCAAGAGATAAGATAACTTAGTGTATTTATACGTGACAATATTATAATATTACACAAACATGAACACACTTTTATTCTGTACACATAACACGTTTATAATATTAATATACAACGCATACACAAACACATATATAATATACAGATATATAAACATAATATATCCTATCAATGAAAAGGATGAGGACATCTAATGGTTTATAGGGGTCTATGCCAAGTACGATTGGGGTAAGAAATTGAAACTTCATGTGCATGTAAGCCCCTTCCTCTTTATCGATCCTCATGAGTTCCAACTCTTTGTTTTCTTCTTCCTATTCTTTTCTTCTTCTCCACTTTCCTCATTATCATCACCATGAACCACTATATTTTCATCGTTTGAACAATGATAATCAAATCATGGCGATTATCTTCCAAACATGTTTGAAACCTTTTAAGAACTTTCCTTTTTTTTAACTCCTTCATTCGCAACCGAATGACTTCTAACTCATTTATGACAGTAATAATGTCATTGATCGCCTTTTGATTTGAAGTAAAGAACCACGAGCACTAGATTGGTGTTATAGTGCTCTTCATTCATTCGCTTCACATTTTTCATTCTATTAAAATTTTATTAAATAAGCAGATGTGAGCAATAGTTGGTTAGAATTGATTATCAACCAAACCGGTTTATTTCGATCGGTCGGTTTGGTCGAAAAATTTAACCAGTTTGAATTCGGTTTGTAAATAATTTTACTCGGTTATCCATTTAACCAAATTAACGAAACTATTTTAAAACATAGTTTACAAATAGAAAATAAGTCAATTTTTCTCATAAACATAAAAATACTCAATAAAAACTCTTCATGCATAAGTTTGTGCGTACGTTTGAGTAAATTAAACATTTAATGGCAACATATGATATTTTTTACTTATCGTTTTAATTCGGTTTAACATTTTTTACTTCAAAATCGATCGGGCTGATCGAACGCTCACCCCTATATGTGTTAGCAAAAAAATTGGTCTAACACCCAAATTATTGGATTTCGTGGCATAACAATTCGAATTGTATCTAAGAGCAGTATATCAATTAGAAAATTGTAGAAATGAAGAATAATTAGTAAAGCAAGAGACAACAATTTTATAGTGGTTTGGCTATGCCTACATCCACTTTGAATGTATTTTATTGCTCTTTTACTTTGTCTACTGAAATTGCAAGTGCAATGTGAAATTCAATCTCAAAGTTGGTAATGACAGAGCCTTCCTTAGATATGAATAAATAAAATTCCAAGATCTTTTTTCAGTTGCAAGCAGTCCTTTATTTATAAGTTGATTAGGATGTTATTGAGTTTATGAGACATTGTATAGCAATAGAACTCGTTCAATAATCAGATCCAGAATGATAGAAAATTGGCTAACTAAAACTCCATAATATCTAATATGGATCGGTACAGATTGATAAACTATTAAGTCCTTTATTTATAAGTTGATTAGGATGTTATTGAGTTTCTGGGACATTATATAGCAATAGAACTCGTTCAATCATCAGATCTAGAAATATAGGAGATTGGTCAGCTAAAACCCCATAATATCTAATGTGAGTCGGCACAGATTAATAAACTTCTCCAATTCCTTGAAATTTCTTCAATACTCATCGAGTTCGGTTGCTTCATTACTCGAGTTATTTTTTCTTGATGCTTCTAAGCTTGTTCCTTCATGTATTCATTAGAATATTGGCTATATGGAGAGACTATGGGTTAATACCGACAGATAGACTTAGCCAACTTTCTCTATTTTCGCTTTTACCTTGATACTTCCTTGATTCACTAAGGAATGAGGGAAAAACGACAATTTTACGGATTGAGATCGATCCATCTATGAATCGTAACCTACCCATGGACTTGGTCACTTTTCCTTTTTCTCTGTAGCTGCTTTTCATACTGGATCATCTTTAAGACAAGCATTCAATCCTTTATCATTTCGTAATCCAACTCCATCGAAATGTCGCTTTTGAAAAATACCAATAACATTTACCCTATAAAATACGTTTCCGTGAACACAAAACATGCTTTGAAGAAAGACAAGCAACCATATTCAAATCTACAAAGACGCTTCTGTCACTTGAATTGTTTTCATGAAACGATGCATTGTCAAAACACTTCGTATTCACACAGTCATCGAATCACATCTTTTCGGCGGATATAAACATTGTAGCTTTGCATTTCAGAACGCTTGTTTATTTTGTTCATCGTTGAGAATTAACCGAGAGTTACTTTGGGCCATGGTCAAGTAGATATGTCTATGCATTCAATTCATTTTTCTAAAAAATGCTTTATGGATCAACACCGATCGATGCATTTTCATCTAAAACAAACACATAGAAAATTTACTCTCCACTTCTATTCACCACCGCGCTATCTCCTTCCTTCAGCGCTTTCAATCTAGGATCCAAGAGATTTTCGATTCCAAGCATTTCATCCTTTGTTGATCCTTCTTAGATTTCAATTCAAGGTTAGATTGTTGTTCCCTCGATGTTGCGCACCTCCATCTTTAGCCACCGATGCTACCATCGATATACTTCCCATCCAAATCGCCGCCCCCGCCTCCTTTTGTTCATCGTCGATCGTTTCTAGCCATGTCGAGGTGATGCTGGGACAGTGAAGGGGCGAGTTGGTTTGGATTTAGATGGGGCAGAGATTGCGTTGGCTTGGATGGAGAATGGTTGAGTTGGAGTGAGGGATTTTCCCTTGAGTGAAGCAATTCCCAATCTACTTTGTCGATTTGGAGATGTTTTCTTATTGCTGATATGGAGATCTCGCTAAATCCGATCGTTGACATTCATCGAAATACTCATTTCGTCAATGCTTGACTTCGTTGGTTGAAAAATCTCCGTTCTTCAATGACTGTATAGTCTCTTTGGGAAATACTGATCGAGAGTCAGAGTTCCTGTGGGCATTGAATCCATCCAGGATTGTTAAGGTAGGTACTACATTAACAGTTTCCATCCGATATATGGTTTCATCGCGTGTCAGAGCTTGTTTGCCAGCATGAACGGGCATTCATTTTGCATAGTGTGCTTCCGTACACCGTGCACAAGACACATGATATGCACAATCTAAGACACACATCGCTTCCAGTTATGTACATAATCCGATGGGTTGACCATGTCAACGCTCATTAGATGCTATACATCGACCACACTAGGGATATACACATATACACATAATTATAAGAAACAAATTGCACTTACCTGATCATGCTCGTTATCAGAGATTTCCAGTTAACATATGGTAATAAGACGCTTTCTTTGTCTTTCCACCGCCACTTCCGTCTCTTCTTTGACAACATGGCTTCTATCTCAGTGCCGACTTCTACTTCTGCCACAGTCGCTAGACCGTCTCATGTCCATGAAATACCAGCCTTTGTCACTTTCTTAATGATTGTCTAGGATCCACCCAATGAAGTTCCTCCCGATATCGCCTTGCGAGGGGTTGTCATCTTGGACTATCCTCCCGACTTCCCCTTCTCTCACCTAACTGCTGTAGTTCTCTAGCGTATCTACGAGAGGCAAGGATGAAGTTAGGCTCACGATGTCGTATGTAAGAGCCCATAATTCTCTCGTCGGTTACCCTGGTTGTGATTGATATATGTGCATTTTTGAACCGTTTCGCCCTTTAACCCTTTTTGCATTACATCCTCTAATCCATGCGAGCTGTGCAGTTAAATCGCTCAGGGGTTCCATAACGGTGGATGTGCAAAAAGTTATAGCAGAGATAAAGCAGGGATATAACGAAAAATAGCGGAGGTGCAAAAAACTTTATTATATATAAAACCAAATATTTAAAGTTAATTTTTTCTTATTCATTTGTGTTGAAAAAAGAAATATTGTTTAATCTTATATAACAAAACCAAATAATACCATGATTTATACAGTCTAGATTTGATGACTACCATAGATTTCTAACTTGTATTGAACACTTGGGCCTTAAAATTAGGTATTTACCCTAACTTTGTTGATTTGGTACAAAAGAGAACCAGTCAAATCAGCATTTTATATTAATGTTGCTAAAGCGGGTGCCAAAAAGTATTGATTTAGCGGGTGCAACAGAAAATAATGGGGCTTAAAGCGGTTCTACTGTTTAATGGTGCTATATGAAGAAAAAAAAACATAGCGGTCGAAGAGCGTTCTACGCTATAGCGTCGATTTTGCAGGGCTTTAACTGTACAACATGCGAGGCATTCCTTCCCAACCGCACCTGAATTCCTACGCGGTGCTTTAAGTTTATACACGATCTTCGCTCATTGCTTAGGCATAGAATAATTATTTGTCGACGTTCACTATTTATACAACTTCAAGCAGTGGTCTTCAAGTCCTTTACTGATTTTCTTTGAAGCTATCCGATATAGCTGGGTATTGATTGACATACAGAACGAACGAAGCTACTTCAAGGAGGGGTACTTATTTCGCCGTCCTGCTGGACATGCTCAATGGTGACTTTCTGGATGTAAGTCTTACACTGCAAATTCCAATTTTTATCTCATTTGAATTTACTTCATCCAATTTTTTATCCATATTTATTTAATTGCAGACATTCCGCCAAGGGTTGAGAATGATGATCTGAGGCTTACAATCGCCACCCGCATAGGACTTCTTATAGACTCATGTCTCCATCGGTATCACCTACTCTACAACGGGTGAAAAATTCCTTCGAACATGCCACTTCGGGGGCTAGATGTGCTGGGGGCTAACTCACAAGGCAAGATCAAGCTGATCCTAGTCAGTTGAGACGAGCCTTGACTATGCGTCGAGTCATTGTGGACGAAGAGGAAGAAGATGAAAATGACCCCGAGGCGGAGTCAAGTGAGGAAAATATCGACGTCAAAGAGAATATTATTCCTATTCCCTGGTTTAGATGCTTGAGGGGAGGGGTCTCCAAAGCCACTCCTAGTCCAACTTCTAGTTGGACCGAGGAGAGTACTCCCACCAATCATGGTGTCGAGATAACCAACCCCTCCGTTTTTTCTACTCTCGAATCGACAATTTTGGTAATTTTGGTTTTGACTTCGCCTATTCTCTGTAACTCGAGTAACTTTTGTGCATGATTGGTCCTGTCAATATTACTCCATTTGAGGGTGTATCCGCTTCTTCTACAAGGCCAATCGAACATGGTCCGTAGATTACATAGGATTGCACTGCACTCACGTTACTTAGGGCCACATTAATGCACGCTGCACTTGACTTTATTTATCCTAGATCGGTAGTAATATCCTTTTTTCTTTGTTTTCCATCCGAAATGAGTCTTTCTAACTTAGGGCTGCACTAATGCACGCTGCACTTGACTTTATTTATCCTTTTTTCTAAGCAAGAAGGTATCCAGGGACAAATTTGTTTCCCTTTCTAGATTTTACCGAACGAGAACCATCACTCAAGGGATGATCACAGTGATGATTGAAGGGATAGAGATGGCCAAGAGGACTGATATGACCATGACTACCATAAGTGTTCGCTCACCTCACGATTCCCAATTCTCAATATTCAAAGCGTCCATCTCCGTCTTATGATTCTCGCGATTTTTAATTTAAGAGTCATTCTTCATCTCACCGCTCTCCCTTGAGGCGTTATTTTGTTACTTTCTTTCTTGACTATACGAGTACTAGGTTTCCTTGCTCTACAGAGCCGCTATCTGAGCTGATCACTACTCTAGCTCTGGTCATCACTTCCTCCGTTGAACGACACAAGCGTCACAGTAAAAGCGCTGCTCTTCTAGTTTCTTCCGTCGAATCCTTATTCTCCACCTCAATCGCCTTGTTGGGGGTAAATGCGCTATCCAGATTTTGACCTTAGCGGTCTATTATCTTACAAACTAGACGAGGTGCCGGAGAATCTTCCTTAAAATGCTCACAACGCACTTGATGTCTTGAATCACAAATACCTAACTTTCAAGACGGTTGCACTTGATGTCCCGAACGACAAATACCTAACTTTCAAGATGGATGCTAAGCACCTTAGCAGGCTGAATACTCTAAATTGGAGGCTCATAAAAGAAGAAGAAAAAGCAATGGATGAATATCAAAAGCTAACCACGTCCCTTAATAAAGAAATCGATGAATTGAAGGCGAAATTAGAGAAGAGCAAGAAAGCCCGAGCTAAGGAAAAGATTGGCCTAGAAGAGACGGTCCTAGACCGCAATGTCCGGATGGAGGTGTAATGCCCCTGAATTTTAATTAACATTATTCGGGATATTTAATTGAATAATTTAAATAGAATAATGTGAATAAGTAGGGAGACGAGATTAATAAATCTAATGGCCGTGTCTAAATGGACGAGGTATAGGTATTTTTAAATGTTAACAGGCTAATTAACACGTTTTCATTCGGTTTTGGTCAAATTCC
Source organism: Allium cepa (assembly GCA_030765085.1). Classification (NCBI taxonomy): domain Eukaryota; kingdom Viridiplantae; phylum Streptophyta; class Magnoliopsida; order Asparagales; family Amaryllidaceae; genus Allium; species Allium cepa. Next base: position 177,374,150 of record CM060939.1, on the reverse strand, counting down.
AAGTTGTTTTGATCTTCATATGCTTTGAAATTTTCGAAGTATTTGATTTATCAGATTTTTGCTAATTTTTGGGAATTTTTCCTTAGTGATTTACTAAAGTAATAAAATTATTTAAGCCGGGCTAAACTGAAAAATGGCTTCCGTGTTTATTTAAAACCGGAGGAAAATTCGCTTTTGGAAATATTTGGGGAAGAAGTACAGCGTTTTAAGAGAAAGGTTGACTTTTGTATAATTTTCACTGTTCGGAAGTACATGAGAAGGTTCCTCAGCCAAATCAAAATCACTTCAGTGGGTCTAGTTCTGCCTTCGACTCCAACAAGTTCGCTTTTACCCTTTTGACGAAGTTGAAAGGTACCTTTCGTCTAAAGCAGATAGCAAGTTACCTTCCGCCCAAGTCGAAAGGCAGGCACAGTGCCGAAGGGATGAAGAGACTGCTTCTTTTGCTTTCGGATAGAAATAAATTGCTTTTGAATAAGTTGAAGAGGACCCTTCGACTCTATCATTTTATAGAAGAATAAATTTTTACATATTCAAGAAGGGTTTTGAAGTGGATTTTCGAAAGCTTAAACCTTCAAGAGTATAGTTTTGAAATATTTTTCTAAAAAGGTGTTTTAATATCTTTCGGCAAACCGAAGGGTAAAACCTTCTGTCATAGTCGAAAGTATGTTTCGAAGGGTTGGTTCTAACATCAACACTTCATTGTTTTTAAATAACTGCGAAAGATTTTGAAGGGGCTATCTTCAATAATTTTGAAATGTTTTTGAAGGGGTCACTTTCCATGGTTTCGAAAAGTTTTGATTTCGAAAGGTTTGGTTTCGAAAGGTTTGATTTTGAAAAGTTTGGTTTCGAAAGGTTTTTTGATTTTGAAAGGTTTGATTTCGGAAGGTTTTTGAAGGGGTTACCTTCTATGATTTCGAAAGGTTTATAAATGATTTTATACAGAGGACACCGCTAGCTTTCGGCAGGGCCAAAAGGTGGAACCTTTCGAGTAGGTCGAAAGGAAACCTTCCATCAAGGCCGAAGGGTTGGACTTTTCGAAAAGGTCGAAAGATATGATTTTGTGATGCTTTCAAAAGAAAGATTCCCGACGGGGCTAACTTTGGATGTTTATTTGCTTTCAAATGGAACTCCATTCGAAGGTTTTAAATGGCCGTTTTTAGCCATTTTCTTTTAGTAAAACTTTGCTAAATTGAAGGGGTTACTTCGTAGTATTATAACATAAAATACTTATTATGCTTGAATATGTAAAGGGGATCCTTATATAAATTTGATGTTGCAAAACCTTAGAGATACCAAGATAAGGTTTAATGTTTTCGATACATATTTTAGGGTTACAAATAGAAATATGCTTTTCAAATTTACATTGGGGTTATCGATGTGTTTTTATTAAATTTAACCTAATTGGGGCTACCAATGGAAATATGTTAAATATGTGGTATATCTAGGGAAAAATAAATAATCATGGAGATCATGAGTTTTTATAAAAAATCATGGGGATCATGATAATTCTGGCCAAGTGTTGGGTTCTCGGTTAACCTAGGAATACCATGTAATGCGCGGTGGATAGCCCACATCAAAATGTTTTGCCAGAGGTGGATAACCTTTCGATTTGGCACACAAGGGTTCATAGTCATCCTAGGAAAACTATGGAGTGTGCGGTAGATAGCCCACGTCATCTTTTATAAAACAATATACAATTGATAATCTGCATTTATTTCGAATGGATTTGAGATGGACAATCCTATTAAATTATGGCGGATAGTCATTTTAAAGATTTTAGTGGGAAACTCTAATAAATTATTTTTAGATGGAAAATCTAATAAACTGCTTTTAGATGGGATATCTAACAAATGGGTGGATGGAATATCCAATAGATATGATCTATGGCTTTATATCATATTATGTTAAGACTAATCATTTTGGGTGCAGGGACATAGTAAATGATTTGTATGTTGTTTTGGATACTAGTGAGGGGAAAACCTATTTCGTTAAGCGACGTGGTCTCATTACCTATCTATTTATGATAAGAGATGATAGGGGTACCGGACTTAATGTCTGACTCGAATTTTGTGTTTCTCCACAAATTCTCGGATACTCAAAATTAATTTGAGTAGTTTGAGAGTGAGAGACTTTCTGGTTTTTGGACGAGTAAGCTTCCGAAGACGTACAAGAGACAGTGTTAGCTATATAGGAGCTTTTTTGTGTATTCCGCTGTAATGTACTAAGAACTGTAAAGTTCATATTTATTAGTTCTCTGATCATCATAAGGGAACATCTTCATATGTCACTCTTATCGTATTTTGTACATGTATATGTGATCTGAACGTGGTTAACGTATGAGATTATGTAATTAAATCTTAAATCGAAATTCATAAGAAATTAGAAATTCTGTTTTGTTGAAGTTTAAATTTTTTCATATTCTTGTGTATCTATGTTGCCAATAGTTCATCATTTCGATTTCGCTCACTCAATAATAACACATATGGATGACTGCAACATTCATAACAGTTAGTTTTGAGCCTCCGGAAGCAGGATGCTACAGGATGTGATGGAAGGCCAAGTCAAAAAAACTCATGTACATATTGACAACTTGAAGAAAGAACTAGATGAATTAAAGACCGCTGTCGCCGAATCCGAAGCTAAACTTGTTATTTTGAAGAAATTGATGACTAAGCTTAGGACCGAACTCGATAAGTCAAAGTCAGAAGTCAAAAGAATTCATGAGCTGGATCCAGATATGAAAGGCTTTGCAACCACCGTCGACCTCTAGAATATGCTAGTCCAGGCTTAGAAAGATAAAGAAACTATCGCCGAGGAGGTCAAATCCACAATTTTTAAATTCTACATTTTTTTTCAAGCTAAAAGCTTAAGATGGTTGGAGAAAGAGTACCCATGAATCCCGGTAGAGTTGCGCGACAAAATGATGAAAGATGAGAAGATAAGGGCCGAGAGAAAGGACTCATTGTTCGTTGAAGCGGATATCAAGATGAGTTTTTTGATCTTGAGGACTTACTTGCCCTAGAGGAGGACCAAAGACAATGCAACATCACGGAGCGCAGATGATTGCTGTTGGAGTTCCCGCTGACTTCAACTCCAAGAGGCGGTTGAAGCATTAATTGACGAACTTTATGAGGAATCCCAACTAGCTATTTCCACTTTTGCAATGACCAGCTCCTCGGTCGTCAAGGTTCCTACGTCACTGCCTCCGCAACCACTGCAAGTCTCCTCAGCCGTCGAAGAGCATGTGCCTCGTATCGTTTCTGCTGATCCTGATTTTCAAATTATCTCCGATCTTTGAGGAGGGGAAGATCCTATCATTCGATGTCCCATCTTCGGGATAAGCTTCTCTCGCGAGCTTGGAGTTGCCATCAACCGAAGTTATTCCAATTCATTCTCAATTTCCATAAAGTCTTAAATCATCTCTAGAAGAAATTCTGGACTTGTATCACTGTTTTTCATTTTCCAGGACGACTCACCTTGCCACCCTTTTTATTTCTGCTCCAGGCCCTTCTACCGAGGCTATTACATTGATGTTGTTATCACTACCACTTATACCAGTCCAAGCCTAGTCCCGACATAGTGAAGGTTGGTGCACTGCTCGAGGGCGATGAGCCAAACATTGATTTGGATGAAGTGGATGATGTCACTATTACCCATGCTTCTGGTGCTGAGCCTAATTTGCTTAAGATCGTTAAAGCCCAAAAAGTCATCCTTAAGCAGGTGAAGATAAAAAAGCCTAACGATGTTTTTTCTTTCGAAACATCTATAATCCCCTTAACTACTACCGATCCTCCGCTTTTGGAGGGTCCGAGGAAAGAAAAGAAAATGACACATCATATATGCCGATGAGCCTCCGCTGTTTGAAGAAGATATCCCTTTGGAAAGCGGCAACACTCCAAACAAGTCATGCAAAAAGATTACAATTCGTCGAAATCCATAGAAATGATACTCCGGCCTCTTCTTTTTTTTTTTTTTTTTTTTTTTTTTTTTTTTTTTTGGTTTCATTGTATATGATCCACCATAATGTATGAGCATTGCTCTCGATTTTGTATCCAAATGAAAAAGTAAATAAAAAAATTTCATTTTGTCCGACTATGTTTGTTACCTTTTCGTACTTTACTTTCCTGCATTTATAATTCCTGCACGTATTCATGCACAAATGCTTGTAATATATTATCTTTATATTATAGCTGTCTGTGCATGTTGATCTGCATAACACATCTACTTATCATATCTTTGTACATATAAATAAATTTCTGCCATCACACGATGCTGTTTCTTTTTACTTAGTTTTATTTATTGCAGTTAAACTTGTTCCGTTCAGTCGTAAATAAAACCATGATCCCTTGATAATTTTTACATGGCTTTTTGCTCTTATCCACCCAAGTACCAATTTAATTCTTGATAATTGTACCTACACAAATTTGATTATGCACTCATGCTTGTCGCTGAGCACTGGTGTTTGGCGATACCTTTCTTTGAGCTTCTATCCTTGACATCATCTATCTCCGGGAGTTAGTCGAAGATTAGACATGCAATGATGAATTATCGATCTTCCCTAGTCCAATCGTACTCCAAGGAATCGATCATGATTTAGAGGAGTCAGTCGACACCTATGCCTGAGTACTTATAGAATATTGTGCTATTAATCCGATAACATGAAGTTTAACTAAATGAATAAGGTTCCGTCGATTCAGAAGGCAAATTTTATTTAAATTTCTATAGCAAATGTCGTTTATTACATCGAATTCAATCTAATGAATGCCCAAATGAAAGAAAATGCCTAAAGTACAAAAAATTAAGTGAAAGTGCACAAATGCTTACTATTCCACGCCTGTGAAATTGGGTTCCCGTCTAAGTTGATAGCTTGAAAGTATTGTCTTCAAGCTTCTGCCTTATTACGTAGGTTCATTTCCAATTCGGACCCAGTGCCTCCATACATGGAAAGATCCATTTCAAAACAAGGTCATCAATCTTGAATGTATGGTTTTGTACCTTGACGTTGAACTGTCATGCGACTATTTGCTAGTGAGCAATTAACTCTAAATTCGCATCTTCTCCTTTTTCTTCCACCACGTCGGGGGATGTTGTTAATAACTCCTCGTTCATCTTGCAGTCCTATCGCATGCATCGATGAGAAGAGACTTCTGCTTCGATTGATATCGTTGCTTCAGTTCCATAAGTTAATGCGAACGGAGTGTGTTCAATAGCAGACTTGTGGGTCTCCGGTAAGACCACAGAGCAAGTGGTAACTCAACCCAGTTTCCTCTTGCTCATTTTAGTTGCCTTTTGATAATGGATTTGATTACTTCACTTGTTCATTCGTTTGTGGATGTGCTACTGTTGAGAAACTCTTTTCAATTCAATATCAAACACAAAATTCATATAACTCTGCAATCTCAAATTGAGTTCCGTTGTTCGTAATAATCTTCAGTGGTACTCCGAATCTACACAATGTTTTTGACTATAAAATCACTTTTGCGAAGTGATCGTGGTAAGTGGCTCCGCCTTAACCCAATTTGTGAAGTTATCGACCGTGACTATCACATATTTCGCTCCTCCTTGTGTTGTCGATATCACTCCAATAATGTGTTTCGCAAACCACAAACGGCCGCGGGTTAACCATTTGCGTAACTTCGCTGGTTGGGGATCTCGTTATCTTCGTAAATCTCTGGCATTTCTTGTATTTATTTGAGAACTCTACCACATCTCGGATAGCAGTTGGCCATTTTTTTTTTGATTAGCGATACTTTATTCAAGCGGGACACTAATTATGATGTCTCAGGGGTTTGAACTCATATGACCGCTAGAACCTTATCTAAAGCGTCATATTTTTGACCACTAAAGCTAGAGATCTTTGACTGCGGTTGATCAGAAATATCCATAGTGAAGTACCTTTTGGTCAAGTTTTTCCTTTAATGTGATCTTCGCAGCTTCCTTGATGAACATCCTCAAGGATTTTCTTCGCTTCGTCCCTTTTGACACATCTTAGCAAGGAGGCTGTGAATCCTTTTCGAAATAACACTCCATCTTGCATAACGTGATGCAATACCTTACGCAAGAGCTTCTGCTTTTTATTCCTACTCTTTGAAAGACTTTCCTTTGTCAAATATTCTTTAGATGAAGTCATCTATGACTCCTTTTCTTTGACCTCGATGACATAATCGATATCTATCTCATCGATGCTTGAAGTTTTCAATACTTCCACTGGAACGATCCATAATAGCTGTGCATCTCCAAAGTTAGCCAATTAGGTTAAAGAATATGCATTCATATTTTCAATCTACATATGTGCGTAATCGTGTAATGCTCGATCTCATCCAGCTGTTTCAACACTTTTAATGGGTATGGGGCAAATTGTGCACACTTAACCTGAAATTCTTTCTTTAACAAACCACAAATTGAGAACCATTGAATATTTACAATGACCGCACTCGCAGCTAGGCCTGTCAACGAATACTTCTGATGCAGATGGTGTCATATATGCATCCAAAATCATTTTCAAATGTCACATACCTACATCCACGGACATACACGGTTATAAGATATTTGTCTTATCCGTTAATCGATAAATATAAAAACATAAAGAGAATTTTGGTTTAACATTTTTTTTCAAACTTATGTTTATAAAAGTACAAAAAATGGACAAATATGATGATTATAAATAGTTTTGAACACTTAAGATGAATTAAATGCATATAATATGAACTATTAACTTAATAAAACAACGAATGTTTATCTTTCACTATATTAAAATACACATAATATAAACTATATTTTTGATAAAAACCGAACAGATAATTTCCAGACGTGGATGCCTTCGTATCTACGTCCGGATTCATTTTTTTGATATCAGACATTTACCGCTTTTCAGATATGGATGCATACAGATTTCGAATTTTTGGGTATCCATTGACATACCTACTCTCAATTCCTTCGCTATCTTAAGTCTCACGATAAAAGCCTCGTGTTTCGCTTCATTGTTTGTGACATAAAACTCAAGTTTCAAAACATAACACATCCTCCGAACTTCCGGAGTTACCAAGACTACTTCCACTTTAGAATCGTAGTCTTTGGATGCACCATCTACATGTAACTTCCATTGAGACAGTCAACCATCTCATCTTCTGTTTCATTATCCTGGATGGTGAATTCTATTATAAAAAATATGCTAACACATGTCCACGAATCGTCTTTCTAGGATGATAAATTATCTCTTACTGGTTTATTTTAATATTCTACTTCAATAGTTAAGCCGAAGTCTCGAGATGATGCTATACTTGTTTGAGAGGTTGATCCGTCAACGGTCTTATTGAATGAGCCTGGAAGCAAGGTCGCAACTTCCTTGATGCTATCTGTAAATAGCAGGCTAGTTTCTCTAGTTTATGATAACATTTTTCCGCATCCGTAAACCATTTACTGATATAACATACCAATATTTGGATCTTTACCTTCTTACATACCAATGATACATTTAGTGCGTGAGTTGATACCGTTAAGCAAATGCACAAATGCTCTCCTCCCAGTGGCTCTGATAAAATCAACGATTTATAGAGATGTTCCAATAGCTATTGAAACTGACTTCATACTCATCCGGTAGAACTTTCCATTTTCTTTTTTAAGCATATCAAAGAATGATATACACTTGTCGATTGTTTTTAGATAAACCCACTCAAAATGACAATCTTGTCAACCCCATCAAAGAATGACACACACACTTGTCGCTGTTTCCTTTTTAGTCCATGAGCTTGTAACTTTTCTCAACGTTTCAGTCTACTCACGATTAGTTTCAATTGCCTCTAAGTTCACAATGAACCCAATTTTTTTTCAAAATGCAACTTCGAAAGAACATTTTAATGGATTTAATCTCATTCCTTACTTTCTGAGCACATCAAACATTTTCGATAAGTAGCATATGTGGTCTGTAAGTCTCCTTAACTTTACTAAGATATCATTCAAATAGACCTCCATTGTGTGTCCAATATACATGAGAACATCTTGTTAACTAAATGCTTGTAAGTAGCTTCAACATTCTTCAAATTGAACATCATCTTGTAGTAATACAGTCTCAAGTCCATGGCAAAATCCGTATGTTCATGATCTGGAACATGCATTACAATCTAATTATAGTCGAAATAAGCAGCCATGAAAAATAACAGTTCATGTTTGGTTGTTCCATCCACGACCTGGTCAATCTGTGCAAGTGGAGCCTTTGGACATGCTTTATTCAAGCCCGAATAACCAAAACATGTATACTGCGTTTCATTAACCTTTCTGACCATTATAGGATTTACTACCCATTCGTGCTAGAGTGCTCAGATAAAGGTTTTTGTCAATAACTTATCTGCTTCCTCCTTTGATGCAGTGAATTTTTTCGGTTCCATGTCGTGCATTTTTTGCTTCACAGAAACAAATGTTAGGCTAATATTTAGTGCTTATCACACAATTTCAAGCAAATCTCGCACATGTTAGAGTGTGTCTATGCGAACGTGTCTCGGTTCGTCCTAAGAAACTAGTAAGTTCCTTCGTTATCCTTAAGCTAAGTTGAGAACAAAATTTAACAATCTTCGTCGTATCGTTTTCATCCACTTGAGTCTCATCCATCAGCTCCATCGGTCCAATCTTTGTCTCTTCTGACTCTTATCGATGATCCATAATTTTATGCTTATTGCTATTGGGCCCGAGTAGCGGCTTAGATGATAGTTGCTACGCGTCTTATGTTGTAATGCAGAGAACCTTCTTTGTATGTCTTTTTTTCTCACCATGTCTTACTTTTCCATGATATAACAATCCCTTTTAGTGCTTTGGTCACCTTGAACCACCTTGATTTCGTTATCCGTGAATTTTCATAATCAAGCACCATGAAGCTAAGGCGATCCTAAAATCAACAAGAGATGATCAGTCCGATAATGCGTTGTAAGTAGATAACCCATCTGTTACAACGAGGTTCTCCACCTGTATTACCCGTCGGGGTTTTTCTCATAATTGAGCAATTAGCTTAATGCGTCCAACAAAAAATGTTGCCGCTCTGATAAAACCGTGTGGATGGGATCTATAAGTCGTCAAATCATTTTCATCCAAGTGCATCTCATCAAATGTCTTTGTAAATAAAATATTCATCGAGCTTCCTTTGTTAATTGACACTCGATGAACAATAATTGACCTAAGCTTGACCGTAATTACTATTGAATCAAACGTCGATGCTACGACCCCATCAACATCTCTATTTCTAAACACAATGCTATCGTTGATGTATTTCTGCTGCTTAGCGGGAATCGTCCTCAATTGCATATTATGCCTCTTGCGGGGAATATTTCAAGGACTCTAGTAGCGTTCCGTTTCATTTCAGCTCTTCTTCGCAGGATGCGGACCTTCAAAAATTGTATTTATATCAAGTTACATCCAGGTCATCTTAGACCTTTTCCACTCGTTTCTTCCATATTGCCCAAAGGCGGTTGCCTAGTGGTCGATTGTTTATTTATCCGTCTCTTGCGTGTAACTCCTTTTGATTAATCACAATCATATCTTTTAAGCACATGCACTTGTTGTGTCCATAGGTTTCATGTGCACAACAATACTTTCCCGAACATTTCTCTTCTTCCACAGCCTTTATCGGAGCATGCATCCTATACCTCACCGTGCCTTGGACCACAAGATAAATATTTTCCACAGTCGTTCAACTCCATATATTTATCGTTTCATGCGAACTTAAAGCACTTTCTATGGTCCTTTTTTGCCACAGCATTGTTCTTATTCTTCCGCTTGTTACCATCGTTGTTTCCACCGTTAACATCATGCTTAACAGCCTCATTGCCTTCACTGCGCTATTTTGATCCACTAATCCTCGGGCATTCAAGACTTTCTCCATTTTTCCCTCTACAAAGCACATAAATTGATTTGTTTTTTGTAAAAAGCATTCAACGTGGTTGGCCTTTTAATAGTCACCCATTTTTCAAAACCGAATCCTTTCCACTCCTCTGATCAGAGCCATCAACACCAAACTATCATCTGGATTCCTTACCTCAATTACAGTTGCGTTAAATCATTTCATATAGCTTTTCAATGATTCTGCTTTCATTCTTGTTGACGAAATCAAATCTTTGTGTTGCATAAAGTGAACCTTGAATTAATTTAAGAACTAGTTTGTCAACTGATAATAAAATAATATGGATCCCGACACAACCCTACAGAACCACATCGTAATCAATCCTTCCAAAAACAATGAAGAACACCTACATTTCACGTAATCGTCCACTCGGGCATCAAGTGTCAAATCATACTTTAACAGATGTTGTAAGAGATCCGTCAATCCATTATACATTGACATTAACGACATTGTAAATTTTCTTGGATATTTTATTGCTCTAATATCCATGGTAAACGAATTTCGACTAGAAGTAGTCCTCTAGTTCTCTTCATATTTCTCCTTCTCAAGCAATCTCCTAGTAACTTCATTGATCACAACATTGGTTCCTTCATTTTGCCTCGACAGCAGTCGTCGGATGCATCATCGTGTGTTCGGCTCCACGAACGACTATGACGACCGTTACCTGAGCGCTCATGGCTAGTAGGCCGGCGCTTAGGTTTCCCTGGCTCTAGGGAGTCCGCTTGTCTCGACCTTCCATGTTGTCGATCGCAACTTTGTCCCCTCCTTTGAGTATTTCCATCGGTATTTCTACCATATTTTCCTCCAGCGAAACATCACGATCATTTCTTCTATTAGCATCGCTATGATTTCCATACCCCTCCTCGATGGATCGATACTGATCTGATTGGTACCGATCGATCCTGGGGCATTTGCTCTCTTTTGATTTCCATGATTTCCTTCCCTGTTTGCGTTAGCACTTCCATTCTTTCCAAATAGTCATGCGGTTTTCAGTAAAACTTCCTTCATTAGATCCAGCTGGAGATCTTCCTCTAACTTCTTGGTCTCTCATGTGAGATCCATCTTCTTCAGAAGCTTGTCTTATCCTTTCGAATTGCCTATTCAATTCCTCCGTAATTCTTAGTTATGTCGCCTCCAACATTTCTTGGACAACGACCATCGTTTCTTGCAGCTCTTCTCTATAAGCTAGATCTGTTGGAGACTGAGTGGATCCATCTCATTCGGTAACAGCTTCAATGTTCCTTCCATCAGATCCAATAACAATTTGTTTTCCTGGGTTCTTCAGTCTCATTCTATAAGATCTCTTTGGAGATTTTATCCAAATCATGATAGCAATAGAGATCTAGCCCGATCTTCTAATTTTTCAGTGAAAACACCAAAAAAATGCTTATAACACCATAAATTATCATATTTCATAGAGATAACAATTTTAGGCTGTAAAATTGTATCTAAAAGCAGTAGATTAATGAGAAAAATGGAGAAATGAAGAAGAATAATTAGTAAAGCAAGAGATGACAATTTTACAGTGTTCTGGTTATGTCACATCCACTTCGAATGTATTTTATTGCTCTTTTCACTCTAGATCTGCTGAAATTACAATAACGGTTGAATCTCCCCTAGATATGAACAAGCAAAAGTCCAAAATTATTTTTCTGTTGCAAGTAGCCCTCTATGTATAGCTGAATTAAGTTGTATTTGAGCTTCTGAATCGCCTTATAGCAATAGAACTCGTTAAATAGTCAGATGCAGAAAGATACGAGATTGACCAGCTCAATTCCCATAATATCTATAGATCGATAAACTTCCCCAATTTCTTGAGATTTCTTCAATGTTCCTTGAGTCCAGTTGCTTCATTCTTCGAGTTAATCTTCTGTTGATGCATTTAGTTTATTCCTTCATGTATTCATGGAAAATATTGGTTTTATGGAGGGAATCTATGGATCGGTACCATCCATAGGCTTAACTAATTTTTTTTATTTTCTCTTGTACCTTGATACTTTCTTGATTCACTGAAAAATGGGGGAGAATGACAATTTTATGGATCGGTCCTGATGCATCTATTCATGGACTTAGTTACTTTTTCCTCTTTTCCTTGATTGTTTTTCGTATTCGATCATCTTTTAGCATCCATTCCTTCATCATTTCGTAGTCCATCTTCATTGAAATGTCGTTTTGTGAAAAATACCAAATTACAATATGTGTTATTTGGTTCTATTGCTTAATATTTTTCATTTTTTTTATTGGTTCTTCAACTTTACTTTCTAATTCTATATCTTTCTTTAATAATAGTTGTAATACCTTTGGTGTCATATTTTTTTGGTATCAACGTGAACTACCAAAAATGCCCCTCTATAAATATTATTAAATATTACTATTCCTTAAAAATAGGATCTAACAGTTAATTTTTTTTAACAATTCGAAACGTACTTATCTTATTATCACTTAGAAATAGGATCTTACGAATAAACTTTTTTCAAAGTCATTTTTTGCCAATTAATACAGAAATAAAAATTTAAACCAATATAAAATTAAATCCATTCTTTAGTAATTAATAATAGAAATAAGAATTCAAACGCCCCTAAAAGTAGGATCTAATAATTAAACATACTTTGCAAATTCAAAATGCTTCTAAAAATAGGATATAAAATTAATCTTTCTTTAAAATTCAAAATATTTCTCTACAAATATACAAATCTTAGTATCACTTGAAATAAAAAATTATTTTTTTGACAGATTTAAATATATACAATTTATAACAAAAATAATTCACGCGCGAAGCGCGTGCCATTACACTTGTTTTAATACATTTGTTCTTCAGCTTCATGGTATTCTTCATTAAACAGCTGTTTAGTGTAATTTTTCTATCTATTAGCATCTTTTATTTTTATTTTTATTTTTACCGCATATGTGAAATCTATACGTAATTTACATTTTGATGCTTTTTTATTCCAAATGTTAAGATAATTTATTTCTTTTTTTTTGAATTTAAATTTATATTTTTGTCCCATTCGTTTGTATCTAGTTTGTTGTTTGTATTTATATTTGCATTTTGTTTAGTTATAGTAACGATTTTTTGGTATCCTTTTAAAATTCTAAAATTTTGCTAGATCCTTTTATTGTATCTGTTTTATCATATTTTTTCTGTTCTTTTTTCTTTAAGCATATATATTTTAAACGTGTAGTTCCCTTTAATATTTTCTCCTATGCCATCCGTAATTTATCTGAGAATGTTCGGTCCATTTTTTCTCTTATGTCATAAATAATTTTTAAACTTTTAGTTCCCTTCGAAGTTTCTTTACATTTTTTCCCGTGTTGCATGATCATACAATTATGTTACATCGTCATTATAATTCTTTTTATTTAATAATTTATTTTTTTATTCATATTACTAACGTTAAAAAGCTGTTGTCTTGTTAGACTTTTATAGGTAGTGCTTTACAATTTTTTAAAATGATAAATCTCGTTTTTTATGAAAAAATATTTGATTTATTTTTTATTTGACTTCTTTTTGTATAATTTCAGGCATTTTTACCTCTTTTCGAGCCATATGTTTCATGATCGTAATCAACCAAAAAGCCATTTTTTATAGACAGGCGTTGTCTCTTTGTATATGCATAGAGTTTCATTATTCATTGTCATTTCTCCTCCAACGAGGACAAGTTTACATTGCACACTTATGACATATCTCTACTACTAATAAAGAAAATTCGTTGAACTAAATTATTCGGTGTCTTTTTGAAATTCCACAAATGCCCTTGCGTTCTGAATTTTGACGTTCAAACAAAATATCAACGTATACAATAACATAAACAGCCCGTGTACGAAGCACGGGCACGTGCTAGTTATATAAAGTGTATATTCACATATTATGCATTGTACATTTACATATTATGCATTGGTTTCACATATTATGCATTGGTAGTTCACAAATTATGCATTAGGCAGAGTAAGAGTCACTGTGTGCTGCAGAACCTGTGGAAAAATAGCAAGGAATGAAATGGAGATGGTACCACATATACTGTCATAAATCGAGTAATCTTTCATTTTGATAACCAAAGATGGAGTGTGTATTTGCAAGTTATTACAACTGAATGATGAATATTCAGCCAAACTGCTATGGATTAAAACCATGAACTGTATGATTGATTCAACCATGTATATTATTATAAATACTATTTATATGTATTGTGCAATTAACTTTAGTTGCATCATCTCAAAAGATTCTATTACCTTTATTATATTAACCACTATGTCACAATTTCTACGCACACGCATTTTTTCCTGACTGAATTTTCCATACTGCAAACATCTAACATTTTATATATTAGTAACTTATGGTAAACTGCTTAACTCCCTACCAAATATCTCTGTTCTTCAATCCTACAAGAAAAAAAAAATACAGTACTTAGTTGTTGCTAGTGGTTATTTTTAGTCTAACCAACACTCAACAAAACATATTCATATAAGAACCTGGACTACTTTCTCACATAGGTAAGCATATCATCTGTACAACAATGACTAAACTATCCTTTTTATGGCGCATATTGCCATTATTTCTCGTTTCTTTATTTTATACGAGAAAATGTGATGCCACCACTTACTTAGTCGGAGGCAATGGCGGTTGGGATCCTAGCACAGATTTAGACTCCTGGGTTTCAAACAAGACTTTCCATGCTGGAGATATGCTATGTATGTGTTTCTTTTCTGAATTTAAAATAAATTATTTCATAACACTTAGAATTACAAAATACCCATAGACATCATCTTGAATTGGACCAAAAAATTAATTGCAACAATAGGTTGATAACTGACTACAAAAATATCCAAGTTTTTTAGTTGGCCTCACAATGTGCAAGCTCAATTTTGAAAACTTAACCTGCATACTTTTAAAACAGATGTGTTTCAGCAGTAAGTTCTCAAGAGAGCCTACTGTTTGTCTCTTAGATTTTCAGTTATTTGGGTTTGTAATGTGCACCAGAGGAAACTGTAAAGTATCCCGTGTTATTTTCACAGAAATGACCAAAATGCATCTGATGACTGAAATCAAGAATTAACCCCAACAGGGACATTTCGGTCATTTCCACGCCATAACACGGAAACATTTTACGCAAGTACTAACTCATTTTGAACTGAACACAGGGTTTATGTACTCGCGCTACCACAGCGTGAGCGAAGTTGATAAAGCTGGATACGAAAGCTGCAATACAACAAATGCTATCTTAACGGGCACGATTGGAAACACTAACGTCACACTTAAAAGTCCTGGTACTAACTACTATTTCATCAGTGGAAAACCACTCTACTGTTTTGGTGGCATGAGGATTATTACATATGTACAGAAAGGTAATGGGTCGGCTGTTGCAGCGCCTGCTGTTTCACCGGTAACTCCTAAAGTACAGCCACAGCCGCCTCCTTCAGTTTCTAGGCATTCGGATAGTGATAACATTTCACCTTCAGTTACTGGTAACAATGTTATAAATGGGTATGGTAACGGTGAAAAGGAAGTGGTTAATTTGGGAGCTGTACTGTTGGCTTTTGTGTTTGTTCTGTTATATTGAAATACGAATTTGGAGAGTTCTTATGTTTTGTTTTGGTTTAGTATGATATACTTTGTATGTGATGGAGTTGAAGTTAATGGAAAAAGATGTGCCAACAGAATGATGAATGTGTGACAGTGTGAGTTGGTGCTGTGTCAATACAATGCTTTTGAGCATGCGTTTTGTTTTGAAGGAGGTGGGACAACTAAAGCTGTTGCTCTTTTAATATATTTTTTCTTAGCTTTTAAGTTAGATAGCATGATGATATAGAAATTGTGATGATGGTTGTTGCTTATTAGCTTATCTGTCCTTTTTGTACTTTGTAAACCACATGTTATTTTATCTTATTTGTGCTAAAAAATTAAGTTTGAAAACTGAGTTTTATAATTTTGTGTTTTTAATATTTGAAATATTTGATTAAAATGGCGTTGAAGATGATGAGATGTTGAAAAATCCTAGTATTATAACAAAGAGAAGAATGGGAGAGAGAAATAGTTTTCGCCTTTTTTTGAAACATAAATAGTTTTCCATTTGTTATGAAATGCAAAATAATAATAATAAGAAGAAAAAGAATATCATTTTTTAAATTGTTCGAACTCCAATGTTCTCTTCCCTGCATTTTAGAATATACGTAGGAAAATCAAAACAATACGATCTTTTTCAAAACAAAATGGATCCAAGTTATCTGATCATTTTCACAGTTTTTATCTTGGTTTTTAAGCAAGTTTATTTTTCATTATAGACCTCTGTAAGAAGTAATAAATTACTTTCTTCTGCAGAGCCCACATATATGCTCAGATCTCTAACTTTACAACTTTCTCTTTTTTTGCCAGAGTTTTTATATTTAGCACTTGAGCCAACTCTTTTGAGTGGTAAACTGAGTTTGATACTTTGTTAAATGCGTTGTTTTTTCTTTTCTTGTTTTTCTGTTAATTATTTCATTTATTATCAGGATCTTACACTGAAGTTTGCAATTAGGATTGCATCCACTGTCTCTGTTTATAATGACCTGTAAAATTAATTTTGTCTGTAATGCCCTCTGTGTTAATTCATGCTTTACTTTTATGCACAGTATTCAAATAATACAATTTTATGAAGCAATAATTTTATTAAAGAAATTTGATTTTTCACATAATTAAGATTTTGCTTTTAAACTTAAAGTATGTCCTGTGTTCAATTCATACCTTGGGTATATTCACATGTATCTATAGGTATTAAACTCGTGCAAGCTGGCTAAATCAAAAATTTTAAACCGCGATTTGTGATAATATGCAATTGAAAAAATACAAAGTTGATGACAAATCATATCTGACAAGGAATAAAAAGTTCACAAAGAGGCAAAATATGAAGTCAAAAAAATAGAATACAGTAGAGAAGTAATTAATACAAAATCACATACAGGTGATTCTCAATTCTATCCCTCACAATAAGATGCAGCACCTCAATAGGAAGAAGTAAAAAAAAAACAATGATTGATTACATAAAAAATGAACAATAAACAGTATAGCAACAGAGCCCAAAACCCGAACATCTAGAGAAGCAGTAAAGCAACGAATACAGAAGAGAATGCAAAAACGAAGGAACTAAATCCAGATACAAAAACCGCATTGGATCCATCAAGAGTGGAGGCCGCAGGCTCCAGCGCCGGCCCCATGACGGCAGTAGGCGCCAAAGAATCGGGTACAGGTGACTTAGCAGGTGGGGAGGCGTCGAGAAGGGGTGCAGGTGCGGGCAATGCAGGCGGAGGTGCAAGTGGGGACACAGTCGGTGTGACGGCTGGTGGTGGAGTAGCAACTGGTGGTGGTGCCGAGACTGGGGGTGGAGTAGCAACTGGTGGTGGTGCCGAGACCGGGGGTGGAGTAGCGACGGGCGGTGGTGCCGAGACAGGGGGTGGTGTAGCAACTGGTGGGGGTGCCGAGACCGGGGGTGGTGTAGCGACTGGCGGTGGTGCCGAGACGGGGGGTGGTGTAGCGACTGGTGGTGGTGCCGAGACTGGTGGGGGTGTACTTTGCACGGGTGGAGGTGTACTGACAACTGGAGGGGGTGTGCTGGAAACAGGTGGGGGTATGGTGGAAGCAGAAGGAGGAGGTGATGTGGCTACTGGAGGAGGGTTCGTCGTGGTGGGGGGAGGAGATGAGGCCGGAGGAGTTTGGGCCATAATGCTGCTTGATATCAAGGCTAAAATGATGAAAATTGATAGTTTAGGGTAACATTCGGCCTGTTTCATAATAGCCATGTATATTTATGAGAAAGGAAGGTTTTGAGGTTGAAATGAACGAGAGCCATGTAGTCTTATATATAGCAACTGACGTATTTAGGTTTATTTTAGTTTAAAAGTGTCTTTGTATTATTTTAATTTAACTCAAAAGTTATGGATGCTACCATTTTAGTATTGTTAATCGTAATATGTTGGGTGCAAAAGTTGATTTTTTTTCTTTCTCCTAACGTTGCTTGTACATGCACATCTCAAAAAGTGATATCGATATTTCTCCCACTCAACAACCTCATTTTTTTTTTTCTTTCTAAAAGCTACACATTTAATACAAGTTTAGTATATCCATGAAATTCTCATATGTTTGCAATTAATACAAGATTTGAATGACCGTTTTAAAGTATGACAAGCAAACTTTTAGTGTTACCTACTGCAGTTTGTAACAGTGTATACTAAGCACAAAGTATAAACGTATAATGAATAGAAAGCTGTAGGGATAACAATACTTGAAAATAGTTTGTTTTAAATTTGTACACCCAGGAGGATGTAAGTTGGCTTGAGTGCAACTATGCAATAGGCTTGATTAAGTGGATGCATTTATTTATTATTTGTTGCTAATTGTTCAAATAGACTTTAATCGATTTGATGGAAAAAAAAACCATCAAAATGCTTTGATTGTAAGAAAAGCAAATGTCGCATTCTGCTGTGTAATCAGTCATAATTGTTAGGTGCAAACACCAATTATAACCAATTATGAACATTATGTCGGTTAACGCTTCTTATTCTGGGTACAATTGTGCAGTGAAAGGCCTGTTTGCAAGGAATTAAATAACCGGTTTTTTTTTTAATGGCTTTCATAAAGCCAATAAGAAATTTATTTAAGTCGAGCCAATCCGAAGCTCTAAAAAGAAATACTATATACACAACTCTAAAATGAAGACGGATGAGAATAAATAATGTTAAAAATAGTGCAAGCAAGATAAAACAAACCAAATTTAAAAAATAAATAAATAAATTCTAATTCATTATGCACTTGATTGTTTATGGTGTTATTGCAAATAATTTTGATGACATTAGACATATCTGATGTTTTATTGGATGATTTTTTATTTAAATTTTAACTTATAATATATTATCATTCTATTATTATCATTAACGTGATTTGCAGTGTTTGCATTTGTTCAAAATATTAACAAGATGATTCATTGTCAAATCAAATAACATTTTTTCAAAGGTAAGCTTTAATAATAAAATAATTTTGTATATAATGAGAAACACACACATAATTATTTTCTATATGATAAAAACTATTTAAATAATTTTAATATATAAATTTTACAGCAATTTTAAATTTAATACTTACTAAATTGATGATACAGATTTAAATCCATTATAATTCATAATAATTCTTGGTTTAAATATCAAGCATTCAAAAAAATTGAATAATGTCTTAGCATATATTTCGATTAACAATATTAATTTATAAATATCCCAATGACAAATTTATACACACAACCAAAATTGAGACGACACATTATAAATCATGCCCTTGGTAAATTTAGTTACAGACATATGAGATATGTGTGTAAATTACTTGGACCTAAAGTTTGGTGTCCTTGTGTGCCCACCCAATCACATCACTTAAAATTTTCAAAAAAGTCCATATGACTTTTATTCAGAGATTTATTTGTAAATTACATGATTATGTGCCTTATATTGATTTATTGGACGCATTGAGACATCAAATTTGGGTTTAGGCGATTTGCATCATAAGAGATTGCCTTTAATAATATAAAATAAAAATGTACATATATGTAGAATTGTTATGATAATGGTAAATTTATCATTGCTATACCAATACCAAACAATTGTTAAACAATATCGAGCTCTGTATACCAATGCTATCGAAACAATAATGGTAAATTTACCATTATTAACGGTAAATGCAGCACTAAAAATATGTCAAAAACAATAATAACGGTAAATTTATAAGTCATATTAAATTTGTATTTTAACTATTTTAATTAATCCTAACCACAAACTTTTGAAATTTTGTAACATTTTAAGTAGATGCTTGTAGTTTTATGTATCATGATAATTCATTTTGACTTTATTAATTTTGAATTTTAAGATTAGCAAAATTGTTATTTCATATTATTATAAATAACTTGTGATGAATCAAGAAAATTTAATATGTCGACTAAAGTAAGTTAAATGTTTACATAAGGATTAATGAAGTTATAATTAGTAACAAAATATTTACTTTTTTTTATCATTATCTAAATTTAATATAATAAAACTTAATTAGCTTTATGTATCGGTAAATTTAACATTACCCGTCAATGGAAAATCAATTTATCGGTATACCAATGAACATTTTACCAATAGTAACGACAAAGTATTGGTAGTCATTTTGACTTACAAATAATATCGGCAGAGTAAGGGTTTTCTGGTCTCGGTGACGATTATCATTACCATAATAGCTCTACATATATACCCCTATTATTATTTCATAATTTTTTTTCAAATTTTGTCCAACTAGAGAGGGGATATACTGCGAAAATTTAGAGCCTTTTGGTATCATTTTGAGTTTGTGTTTTGCATTTTCAACGTGCGCTACAAAATATGAGGAGAGCGGCAAAGAAAAGTATAAAAATCTTAACGATTACCACGGTGAATGGACGATAGATAGAGTGAATAAATTGTTTTCGCGCTTTTGTTTTTTTTTTGAACATGAAAAACAATATAAACTTGTTTTTCGTGTTTTGAAACAAAACAAAAGCGCGGAGAACAATCCATTCTCTTCGTCTTTCGTTCATTATAGCTAAGAATTTAGATCATTTTTTCCTCATATTTTGTAATAAATATAAAAAACGAAAAGTACAAGTTAAATGAAATAAAACACAAGGAGGCCTGTTATTTTTTTATTTTATTTTTGCAATTGAAGCGTTATTACATCAAACAAAATTGAAAACCCTAAAGATAGAGTCGTGCTAAACACATCGCGTATCAAGATCCATTTTATCCAGCTACGTCGTTCGCAATATACTGTCGAATGCAGTTGAAAATTTTCGACAGTACACCGTCAAAGGCAGTGTAATTTTGTTTTTTTACCCAACTTCGATTGGCAATGTCCGATCAAAACCAGAAAAAAATGTAATTTTCGAGTTTGCATCGGGGTGTATTTGACAGGACTCTGAAAATAACCTAATTCATGGCCTCCCTAACTTTAATTCTACCTTCGCCTCCCAAATTCTACTCTCACCTCCTAAATCAGAATATTTCTTCTCAACTCCTACAAAGGGAGAGAATGACTACATCATTATCACTTAGCTTATCATCACTTAGATTTAGTTGCAGCAACTTAGTTTCAAGCGCCTCATATTTTGACTTTACTCTAACCCGCGGCAATCTCAAAAAGTGAACTATTGGGTTCCAGACGTGAGCAGCGGTGGGATCGGAACCGGACCAGACCGTTCAGTTAACTGGTTAGACACGCCACCCATTTGATACAGATCAGGTCCATCTGAAACTAATTACGCTATTACGAGAGCGCTTTTGATGTGAGAAGGGTGTTGTTATCGCCAAAATGGTATTGTGCTGATATCGATTTTGATCGATGTTTAATATTATGTATTTCAAATTTAGGTATCCAAAATCAGATTTTTCAACAATAATAGAATATAATAGTTTGAAACACAAAACAACTTGATAATGCAATCGCTATTTCAAAGATAATCTAGCCTAGGTAAATTTCATGTGTTGCTATCTTTATTTGAAAGTGTGAGGAGTTAATCTGTAGATTCAGCTGTGTTGATGCAATAATTATATATATGTTGTTGTGGTAATTATTGTGATTTGTTAGTATATTGGATCTATGCTTTTTACTGAAATGAATTTATTCTATGGCGTACTCTCTCTTCCAACTCCGTGAGTTATTTTTTCTTCTTGTGTTGGATATTGATGTTGATTGGTACAGACGTTTTGGTCATTATATCATGGGAAGTTAAATATTGTTCCACCATACTGTTGTAAATCGAAAGCTGAACACCATGTTCAGGTAGAATAAAGTCAATGCAACTTCCAATGAAGGAAGCATAGGATTTTAGTAAAGCCAATACTATTCCTCGAGAAATTCATTGGGTATATCTCATAAGCTTGATTCATGGTTATAATGTTTAAGTTAGGAAAGTTAAAAATATTTTAAAAAAAGACTTAGTAACAGCTATATTTTTCATATCAGCCGTGCAAACCATGATCGAGCTTCTCCATTGTACACGATATTTTGCAATTTTAGTCACTGTTCAGATATCATAATTAAGATTGGACACATTTATATTTAGTCCTATTATCCAATTATATTGTTGCACCATCAACTTTTAAGACTTTGTTATTGCATGATTTAGGTTGGAAATACACATCATACATTTTTTGTTTATAATCCATGTGAAAGTTAAGCGTTCTAGTTTCATTTTTGACAGGGAGTTGCTAGGCTTTCTCAACCATAGCGGTTGTAGAAGGGATTAACAAGATTGTGACAGGCAAGCCGACTTCATTATCGAGCAAGATTTAGTTGATTGTGACACATCATACAACCATGGATGCAATGGTGGTCTTATGGACTATGTTTTTGAGTTTAAAGTTAACAATGGTGGAATTGGTGTAGAAGGCGATTACACGTACAAAGATGTAGATGGAAGATGTAATATAAACATGGTATATATATTCTATATAACTCATTGATATCAGCAATGCTAGTTCAACCGGTCGTTTTCCAACCGGCTGCATACAGCCAATATCAGCACCATGCAATTGTAAGCTCCCTAATTTCCTCCTCCGTTGGATTTTACAGCTGTCCATTCCTTCTCCTTTAAGGCCGGTCGTTGCAGCATGTTTCCATTGATATACACCTCTAGTTACTTACACTACGACAGGGGATGCGATTTAGCACATAACATAAAAATGATTTCATAAGAATAAGACCTTTAATGTAACTTTGATAGAAAAAATCATCATTCATTCAAGTACGTCTTTGCATGGGGAGAATCTGACAATGCTAAATTTCCGATATCATTTTACTGGCTTAAATATATTCAAAATTTCAAACAGCTATGTACATGGCATTAAAAATGTATACCCATAATATTTTCCTGGATAAATTCTTTTCTAACCTTTTTCTATATATCACATTGTTAGATTACATTTGCTTCTTAGAAATGTTCAGAAAGTGATCGTTTCCACTTTAATGTTTATAAACATTAGATGAAGTATCATCCCTTTTTCGCGACTCTTTCCTTTTCCCAGCGCCTAACAATATATTTTTAACATACAACCGTCAAACATCAATTTTGAAACTGTGCTTACTCTGTCCAAATTATTAATATTATGAAACAATCCTTTCTGCGATCAATATTATGACATGATCCTTTTTATGTTTTATGGATAGTAAAACTCAATATTTGAAACTCTAGTTACTTCGTTGAAATTAACATTACGACACGTTCTCTTTTTATGTTTCATGGAGACTATAAATTGATAATTTGCATGTAGAATAAGACATTGATCGAGGGTGTCAAAGTATACTAAACTTCATAAAATCAAGATTTGAAAATTCGGTTTCAATCTCGGTTTCGCTCATTTAATTTTTTAGCAATTTCGATCAATTTCAAAAGTTTCGGAGGTTTCGGTTTCACTTTGATCTTGGGTTTACATATTTTTTCTAATAGAAATGAGTTAATAACATATTAAACTAAAGTTAAGTTGAAATTAACTAAACCAAAATTAATTCAAAAGGTGAAATCCTACTTGATTAAATCAAACAATTCAAAACTCTAATCAAATTACTCCAAAACCATTAATAAATTACAATACCTAGTTAAGCATGTAGAGGCCCAACCCAAATCACTACAACAATAACACTGTTTTTCGACGGCTGTTGGAAGGCTGATGGAAACCGTAGGTATTGCCGTTGGAATACGAATCTCGTTTAGTAACGACTTCCAATGACACCAACGACAATTTTCCGACGACCTCCAACGGCAAACTCCGATGGTTTCCAACGGCCAAGACGACAACATGGCAATCCTGAATAACCAAATAGTCATCTGAGGCCGTCGGAAATGGTCGGAGTTTGCCGTTGGTAGCCGTTGGAAAATTATGACTTATAGGTCACAGAACCCTTACAAGCCGTCGGTAATCTGGGTAATTTTTTTATGAATTTGAACCTACTGCCTTCCAGCCACCTCACATCCATCAATACTAATAACAGCTCATTTTCGAGCATATATAAACCAATAATCATATAGATAAGCATATATAATATTCCATTCATAAAATCCATATCCAAATCTAACATAATCCACAAAATCAACATCCAAATCCACAAACTCAAAATCCAAATCCACAGAAATAATATACAATCCATCAAGATGTATCAAACACACCCTCACGAACTCGAAGCGTATATATATAGATAAAAAAACATAATAGAACATACCTAACATCACTGATCATCATCCCCTGCAGAACCACCCGACGAAGGAAACCTCCCATGCTGCTCCATATACTCTGCCAAGCGCTGGTTCAGCTGCTCCATCTGTGCAGCACGACGACGATCATGCTCCCGCAGCTCGGTGATCTGAGCTCGTAGCTCTGCAATTTCTTTTTTTGTCTTGAGCCATCTTATGCGCCTTCTGCGATGTCCTAGCTTGTGAATATAAATAAATCATTATACTGCCTCCAACATCATAAATGTAATTTACATAACTTTAACTGAAAAATATGCAATATTTGAATTTAGTTTTTTTTCTAAAAATTATCGTTTGTTTCCCAAATCCATAGCGCCTGTTGCGGGATGGTGGATCCATGACAGACTCGAAAATAGCGTCCTCCTCATCAGCTGTCAACTCATCCCGTCCTGTCTCAGCCAGCAGCTGTCCCCATGCTTCTTGAAACTTTTGCAGTAATGCAAAATACAGAATACAATTTAGTAGACTAATCGTTATACTAATTGGCAAAAAGTTGAAATAATCACTGGTATAAATAACACTAATTAATATATCTATAAATGTGCACTTAATTAATTAACTAATGACTTTTAACTTAATTATAATATACTTACATATGCAGCACTCGCTTTATCATCATGCTTTCATGAGTATACGACTGAGCCCGAATCATCGGCCTATTTCAGGGCATAAGTATGAGCAAAAATATCCCAATACGAAACAACACCTCCTCGCGCTCTTTCCTGAAATATGAATATATATATATATATATATTATATTGTTTTATTAACTATTTATTACCAACTTATAACTTAAAATATAAAAATGTGAATATAACAATTTACCAAATTCTCGCGATGATGTTGGAACGACTTGGAACCACCACGACGTGTGACGAGATTCTTATTTCTATTTGTGGAGTTCTTATCTAACTCCCTCTGCAAATTTCAATTGGAAATAACATTACAGTTCTAAGTTATGTATTACATACACGCAACAGTTTAAAGTAATTAACATGTGGTAAACTTACCTCGAACTCCTCATTCTCCTACCATGCAACCCAGGCCTCCCAAATGCTAGCACTCATCGAGCTGATTTTTTCCCCACTCTTCTCATAGCGGACACTGTATGCCTATAATTTTTGGCGATTTTTCTATTCCAATATCACTGCACCAGGGATACAGCGGTCTCTTGTAGGTCGACCGAACCCTACACGTTTAGAAAATGAAAGTTATACATTTTTATAAATAGTCTCTGGCATATAAAGTGATCTATGATCAAAGAGAAAGTGCGAAATTTAAATTTACACTTACCAGGAAATCCTGCCAAATGCTCTCTCGGACAGTATCTGGTATCTTTCTCCATGTAGGCTAGCAGGCAATCATCCTGCATTTATATGCCTGTCTTGATATGGAGAGCACTGTGGCTGATAGCTTGAGCTCGAAGCCACTGTGTCAAAAAGAAACAAGCGTTTGATAAAGCAAGACTAATATATAATAAATCGTACAGAAAAATATTGTTAACACTAAAATAAATTTAATACTTACGATCCATCGGCTTTTGCCTGCAACCATATCGCAGGAAGAGCTGACTCTTGTGATGGGCCAGGGACATCATCAGCTGGAGGCGCACCCGTCCCTCTCTACGAAGAAGAGGGAAATCATGTATGGGACAAGCTGCGTCTATGGAAAAAACGACATGTATATACAGTACATGTTACAGACATATCATATATGAGAAATATATCATTTAATTAAGTGAAACGTACATTATGGAAGAAACATATAACGATTATGTGAAACATATTACGACTAAACATATCATTAGCAAAACTCGACATTTTTAATGAGAAAATGTAAGATAAATGAACACAGAAATTACCTTCTCCCAATTTGTAGATTATTAATCAGTCCTCGTCATTTTCTGATTTAGACTCTGTTTCGTACTCTATGGTTTGTTCCTTTATAGTCTCAAATGCTTCTATTAATGCATTTGATTCATCGTTCAGAGGTCCAAAATCGGTTTGATCATTGGTTATTATTATTCCAGTATTTTCCTTGATATCTTCTTGATAAGCTTGTTCGTCTGAAATATTCTGTCCATCAAATGTAAATCTTGCATTTGTTTTTAAAACAACCGACCAATTTGCTTTATCTCTTTTTAGAGATGGGTACGGATTGAAGAGCTTGTTTGGCAAGTATAAAAGGATCATATTTATAATAACATGAGGTATGCTTTATTTCTATAAGATTATACTTTGGGTGCACGTTGGTTCCAGAACCTGAAACGTTGCCGAACCAGTTGCATTTAAAGTAAAAAACTTCCTCCGTAGGTCTTGTAAAATATACCAATTGCAAAATCTAGGTTAGCACGCCATAAAAATCATTTACATGATTATTTGGATCATCACTACCTTTAACAAATACATCGATATTGTTAGTTAATCTTTCAGCATCGTATTCTTTGGTGTTAAATATATATTCATTAACGAAAAATATTGGATAGGTCTTGACTTTTATTTTTGGTCCCATAGCTAAATGTTTTAATACTTCATCGACTACACAGTTTGTCGTGTCGTAAACATAATTTGAAAACCAAGTAGCGAAATCTTTGCCGATACAACCATTTGGATGATGTGATTCGTAAACACTACAAATATAGAAGAAATATTGCATTATAATTAACACACATGTGTGCATATGTATATATACGCATATGTAGATGATATAATGCATTAAGAAGAATATATGTGCATTACCTAACAAATGGTGCAACTTCAACACAAATGAGAAGAATATATGTGTGTGCTACATGATAATCTCTATCGTCCAACCATAATTCCACACATTTACCAGCAGGTCGGCCATGTTTTTGAAAATAAATAAACTCGCTTGACAATCATCTTAATCAATGTCTTCATCATTACACGTAGCACTTTCAAACGATAAGTTCACATGATCATTAAAATAATGAGAGAGAAAATGCGAAGCTTCTTCTTCCATATATGTTTTGCAAGTCGAGCCTTTAACTCCTGTTTTCTGTCTCACTTTTTTCTTTAGATGCTTTAAGTACCTATTAAGAATTATTCTAAATTAAAATTTATTTATAAATGAATTAAACTAATATTTAACGCACTAAACATTAATACCTCTCGAATGGATACATCCATCCATATTGCACAGGCCCTCGAAGATGTGCTTCAGATGAAAGATGAACAGGTAAATGCTCCATTACATTAAATAAACATGGCGAAAATATTTTCTCGAGTTTGCAAAGCAGTATAAGAATTTCTTTCTCAAGTTTACTTAGACGATCAACTTTTAATGTAGTAGAACAAAGTTCCATATAAACAAACTAAGTTCTGTTACAACCGTCCAAACTTTTACGGGCAATAATTCTTTAAAAGCAACGGGTAACAAATTTTCCATCATAATATGACAATCATGGCTTTCAATCCCACTAAGTTTGTTATTCTTATAGTCGACACATCTACGAATATTGGAAGAAATGCCGTCAGGAAATCTTAATTCTTCCACCCGTTTTAAAAGTGTTTTAACTTGGTTATTGTCTAGCTCATAGCATGCTTTTGGTTTTTTTTTGTCATTTGGCTTGATATGAAACTCAGGGCGACTACATATTGCTTCGATGTTGCGTCTTGATTTCAAATCATCATTCGTCTTCCTCTTAACATTCAAAATTGTATTAAAAATGTTGTCGAACACGTTTTTCTCGTTGTGCATTGCGTCAATATTGTGACGAAGTAGTAGATTTTTCCAATACGGCAACTCTCAAAATATGATTTGTTTGCACTAATTATGAACCGTTGATTTACCTTGAATTTCAATTTGTTCTCGGGTCTTATGTATCTTTGAAAATCCTTTACAATTTCATATATATCTTCGTTTGATCAAACTGTTGGTGGTTGTAAGGGCTCGTGTCTATTAGCTGTAATGTTTTTTTTTCTCTTCTAAAAGGATGATTAATATGGAGAAAAAAGAGACGACAATCAAACCACGAAATTTTCCTTTCATGCGGTAAAGAAAATACTCGTATTTCCTCCATGCAATAAGGACAAGCTAGACAACCAGTCGTACCCCAACCTGAAAGCATTGCATGTGCAGGAATATCGCTAATAGTCCACAACAAAAAAGAGAACATACGAAAATTCTTTTTATCATTGTCGTATGTTTTAACTTCTTCGTACCACAATGTTTTCAACTCTTCAATCATTGGCTATAAATAAACATCGATTCCTTGTGTCGGATCATCAGGGCCAGGGACGACAATTATGGGAAACATATATGGAGTTTTCATACACATCCATGGAGGTAAGTCATAGTGTAACGATTATATGGCAAGATGAATATTTAGAACCAAACTGAGAAAATGGTAAAAATCCTTCCGTACATAAACTAAGTTTAACATTACGGCTCTCCGCTGTAGAAACTGGATATTTATGATCAAAATGCTTTCATGCTTCCCCATCAACTAGGTGTGTTACGTACCTTCTTCTTGTGTTCTAACACTGTACCATCTCATATGATGCGTGGTTATAGAAAATGCATATAACCTTTAAAGCCTAGAAGTAATAGGTAAATAATGCATACATTTATACGAGACTTTCTTTCCCTTCTTTTTTGGTTTGTACCTTTCCTGATTACATATTTTATAATTCCTAAGATTGATATCTTCTTTCCAAAACAACATGCAACCATTTAAGCATGTACCTATTTTTTTGATACGGTAAAACAAAAGCCGACATAAGTTTTTTCACTTCATAATGATTTTCACACATTAAGTTTTCGGGAGGCATATGTCGCTTCGCAACTTGTACAACAGCTGTAAATCCATCTAATGTGAGGTTGTATTTATATTTCATCGTAATGTTTCTGCAGTTACTGATAATTTGGTGCCGCTTGTACAGCCTTCCCAAAGGAGTTTCTTCACTAAATCCAGTAAATCATAAAAAAAAATCTTCAATATTTGGTTCTTCTTCAACGTTAATATTGTCATCCACAAATTATGCCGTAGGGAACATTGAACGTGCTGCATCTTCATGTTCTACGAGATTCGTTGTAACAATTTCATTACTCACTACCTCCTCTGACTGTATAGGATTAGGTGCTACAAGTTCTCCTTACCTATCCCATACCAAATAGTTCGGCACGGAACCGTACCGATGTAAAATGAACTCTAACCAAGCCTGGTATCAAATGCCTCAACCATTTACACCTACTACGTAGACAACGAATTTCTTCGTTGTTTTCATTATTACTTAAAGCGAAATCAATAAATACTTGTGCACCATTATTAAAATGTTCACCTATCGAGCCTCCATTTTTTCTTTGTTGTTGATACATCCAGCTTCGATCTATAAAATAATTCATCATCTCTCCTACTATAATTAAAAAATATGATATAAATGAAAACCACATTCACAATTTATTTTTTCAATGCAATTTTACAGTTAATGTTTAATATTAATTGATCATTCATACTTTGTTGCTGGATCATCCTACTTCCCATCACAAACATGGTTACGTAATTACATCTCGTAAATCATTTTATTTTAAATGATTCAATAAAATTTCGACAGCATTTTCTTTTTGTTCCCCGAGTCGTACACGATTGCATGTACATAGGGAACATAAAGGAAGCGCTGTCAAAATTTCGTGAACCGTTTAAAATGAAATGATTTACGAGATGTAATTACGTTACTATGTTTGTAACTTATCCAAT
Source organism: Allium cepa (assembly GCA_030765085.1). Lineage (NCBI taxonomy): Eukaryota > Viridiplantae > Streptophyta > Magnoliopsida > Asparagales > Amaryllidaceae > Allium > Allium cepa. The sequence goes on along the minus strand of CM060939.1, from coordinate 177,344,270 downwards.
ATAGAGACAAATCCAACAAATATTGTATATGATGAATATAAATGTATGTTCTGTCAAAAAACAAATACCCACATAACGATCATATACAATACTTATTAGACGGGCCAAAAAACACTCTAAGGATTTTATGGATAAAATATTTTACATATTTTATGTTTTAAAAAAAAATTGACTTTCGTCGTTTACATTAAATTGATTAACAATTAACTTAAGTTAAACTACCTTATATGATGGTTTATTACATACGCACAGTTTAAAACTTTAATTAACTAACCGTACGTATATAAAATTAATTATCGTTTTCGACGTTTTAGAACACACGTAAACTAAATTTTTCTCATCCACACTAAATAACCCAAGTAATGCGTAAAAGCACTAAATTATTCAACTAATGCATGCTAATATCTTATCGCACAAACTAAACAAGTTTGTATTCAACACTTATAAGATAATAACAGTAATTAACATTCAATAAACTATACTACACAATCAATGAGACAATATAGACAATTAAACTAACAATTTAACCCTAAATTAACAAATTCATTAAATTAGGGTTTATGGTTAATACCTAAAATAGAGGAGATTAGGGGTTTGGTGGAGATGAGATTCCGATTTGATGAAGTTGGAGTTGATTTTGGCAGAAATTTGTTGCTTGGAGGTGGATGGGGAAATGGCGGAGGAAGGTTTTGTGAATTGGGGAGTAATGAAATGCTTCTGGTTCGGCCCGAGGAAGAAGATAATCGCGATTTTATGACGGCGAGCAACTGGCCGCAAACGGAAAATTTCCAACAGCTAGCGACGACTAATTATTTTAATCCTAATAAATTCCAGAAAATATTTTCAGTTGGAAGCCGTCGGTAATCTGCCATCGGCGGCCGTCGGTAAGATTTGTCAGAATATACTGTAGTTCTTGTAGTGAATTAGTAAAATCCAATCCCAAATTAGTAAAACCTAAAGCTCTCTTTATCATTTGGATTGCCTCCTACCATCTCATTTCATTACCGTGTAAGACTAGGGTGTAAAAGTTGCAGCAGCGGGAAAATAATAATAATTGATTTCACTCTATCAGACTAGATTGATTTCGATTCGCTTATTGGGATTATATCTAGATTAATTTTGATTCACTTACTGGGATTATATGAGAGGCTTGATTTCAAATTGAGGTAATTTCCAAGAGAATTTTCGAATTTTATTTTGATTTTTAGTGTCTTTCCCTATTGATTTCCCTCTTTCTTCACTTGCTTGCTGATTTTTCGAGGATTAAGATTCAACTTTACGATTTATTTTACCAACCAGTTAGAAACCATATTTTAATTGTGTCTAGGTTCAGGTCGGGGTTCACCGGTACCGATACGATCGGAATTTCGACGTACGGAGCGGTACCTAGAACCTTGCGTAAAATAAATGTAAGCTAATGGCGTTATCTAAGTTCTATCGAAATATTAAATATCTACAGTTTATAACTCACGGCCTTAAATAACATTTTCTCTTTTTCTCTCTCTATACAGTTGGGAACAAATATAAAGAAACAAAGTGTTGAGTTAAATAAGTATTGCACATTGCACACATGCTTCTTTCTAATATAAGAGATATCATGTTGCCCTGAGAGATTTTGATTTACAAAGTTTTATGGAGATTATGAAAATCTTTAGTGGTGTATTATTGGATATTTGATATATAATTCAGTTTTAGTTTAGTTTTGGATATTAGCTGATAATCTGGTTCATAGAGTTGTATTGTATATTTGAAAGGTCAATGTTTTGTTTTTAATTTAACTTTCGGTTACCCTGAATATAACTTGCTTGCAAAAAAATGAAGTTATGTTATATTCACAATTTTCTTCATGTTTATATACACTTGTTTAAATTTTTGTATCTATGTTTACTGATGTCTAAATGAAAAATTAGGAATAAAACTTTCATTATGCATAAATACACAATATTACTGATTTTATTTTGTATTAATTTAATCAAACTAATACTATTGGAGCATATAGACTTTTCAATATGTATCCAAAAGAATAATAAAAACTGGCCCTGTATGTCACATTTACTTAGTTCGCATCAAGTGTATTAGGGGCAATTTAATGATTTGATCCGACCCTAAATATCAATCGTGGATTGATTATTATTGGCAACACTTAATTTTCCTCTTCTTTTGTAAGGGATTTTAATTGAACTTTTTACCCCGGTTGCATTAACAGAGACAATTAAAGATGCCTTTATTGTCTCTAAATTTGGTGTGTGCGTCAAAATCGAAATATTTACGTCATGTATATGATACTTAATCAAATGATATAAGCATGTCTGGAATTTTATACAAACCCAACATTGCAAGTGGTACACAAAATGGAGTTTGAAAGTTGTGAATGTTAAAAGTAACGAGGGTTTTGTATAAATTAACAATTATATAATAAATGTGTTATTAAATAATAGATGAAGGGGAGGAGGTTTATAACAAATTTACCTTGTGATGCCCAAACCCCTAGCCGTCGTGGGTAAAAGACCTTCACCGAATTGACAGAGCCATCACAACCCATCGAAGAAGTTGTAGTCACCTCCATCTTCCTCGCATCTGTCGGATCACCACTTTATCAACCACTGTGAACTCGACGCTGCTTGTATAAACCCTAATTTGAAACCCACCGTTGCCACACCGGTCGAGACGATGACGAGCTTGCTCGGTCCAGCTATAGTTGCCTCGGGATGATGAACTATGGGCGAGATTGTCAACTGTGGCGTGGTAACGATTTCATCGATGCACATATCACACTTGCCGTGATATTACATCCGTGCATATCATGCACGATAATGAATAGTGCAAAGAGAAATTTTTAAACAAAATTTAAATAAATGGATTTATAAATTTATTTTGGGAAAATGATTTAAAAAAAGTTACTGGTGATCGTGCCTATTGAAGACACCTTGAACCGTCGGCTTCACCTCAGAGAGATCCTATCTTTAACTCAATGGTGGAGTTCCAAAGTCTAAGAGAATGATTTTCTGTCCCTGGGAATGGAGACTTCTAATTCAATTTATAACTGCGCTAATGAGTTATGCAAATATCTTACCCATATCCACCATTTAGATGTGATCTTATCTCACTTAATTAATTAAACACATTTAATTAATTCATACCATCCCCTTATTGGAAAACGGTTAAAAATTACAACTACCAAAATAATATATATATATATATATGTATATTATTAATATACATATATTATTTATTATATTTAAATTATTATATCGACCCAAAAACTTATTATATAAAGGCACAATAATTAGACATTTATTGATTAAATTTATGCCCTCTAATAATAATAAAAACAATAATAAATTAGTATAATCATTATATTAATTTCTTCATAATGATAATTTATAGCTTTTATAAATTATTTCAATAAATTTTTTCCAATCGAAAATTGAGAATTGTGGCTGTGTGACACCTACATGTGAACTCAACCATCAGTAATATTTAAATAATATAAATATTCAAGCTTGTACAAACTTTTTTAAAGCACAGTAGTTTGAAATAAGTTCAATTGGTTGCAAACTATCTAGGTGAAATCTACGTTTTTATGAATTAAAGCGACACCCTTGAGCAATAATATGTCTTGCGTGCTTTTTCTTTATTATCACTATATCACTTAGATATTTAGAGTTCAAGCAATCGTCAATAGTATGGTACTATATGTAATTAGTTGCTCATTCCAACCCTAAAGTCCACGATTCAATTCGGTAACAATTACCAATTAACCAATTTTCTTTGGCCAAATATTTTGATTTTGCATTAATTACCTATTATGGTGATACTAAGCTTTTATTTGAAGGAGACGAACCCTCCCTTGAATAATGTTTCACTTCAAATGGTTCAACTTGTACCCAACTATGGCCTTAACACTATCTACCTTGTCATATAATTGAGCATAATCAAAGTATATTTTACACACTTAAGATTCATAGTATTTTCAAGTCAAAAGATTATGGTACATTGTCACATGTGATCAACTATTTGAATTTCAGCTTATACAAGACTCTCGATTAGTTGTTCTGTAATTTTTCCAAAAAACTATACTTAAGTAACCCCTTAGGATCTTGAGTAATTCATCATCCATCATATGGAAAGTATTACATATATTAGTCTCAATAGATATATTGATATCTCATTCTTGATACATCTTCACTAGGAATATTTAAGGACAAGTGTTTATTTTTTGATTAAATACTCATAGTTACAAACTCATTCATAACTGTAATTGATTAAATACTTTTCCTAAGGATGTTCTACCTGTATATATTTTATGTATTTATAACACTATTTATAACTCAATATAACAATATATACAATAAAAAATAAAATCAATAGCTTATCTATTTTAAACAAATTTTGCTATAAGAGTTGTGTTGTATAATTAAATTATATAGTTGCCACTAAAGCACACTCTTAGCTCTATCAGTCTTCCACTTGCACTTAGAGCTAATTACGCCAACTCAATACCATACTCTCGATCAGTTTTCCTAGACAAAGCTAAGAAAGTACCTTAATAAGTGGTGTTGGATCACGGCCAGCATGCAACTGATTAAATGAGTGAATTTCAATTTAATTTTGGATCTTATTGTGCCTATGAAGTCTAAATTAATTTTCATTTAATTTAAATAAATTTTAAGTAAAATCATTATTTTATCTAACTGATTAATATAACGATTTTATTTATTGATATAAATGATATATAATATGTACATGCGCATCAAATACACATATCCATGTACATGCACGTGTAACATATAATATGTATATGGTTTAACATACCCATGTCTAAGTACTGGGATTTACACTGCAATGGGCAATTAGCTCCTTCATACACGTATTTGCTGTCTATTGTTATATAATATAAGTTATTCTTATATTAAATATATGTACATATAACAATAAAAGTAACTATACATATATACATACATTTATATGGAAAAGCAATTATATATAAATTTAAATATAAAACAATTTAAAATTCAAAATCTAAATCTTTAAGAAAAATTCAAATTTGAAATTAGATCTAGAATTAAAATATCCTTTTAAAGTTCAAATTCAAATATTTTACAAATAATTTATAAAATATATTTATATATAAGTATACAATATATATATATATATATATATATATATATATTGAAGGAAATATTTTTTTTGAAAATGTTAAAGGAAATATACACACACATATATATAATATATATGTATATATTCAAAAACACTCACACACATATCGTTTTAAATGTGTATATATATATATATATCGTTTTAAATAAAATATGTGTGAACAAAGTTATTTTTTTTAATTCATGTGCATACGAAATAATGCGTATAAATTAAAATTATATATATATATTAGCATTAAAAATTCAATTTTAATTTAAAATGCTTTTAAATTAGTTTTTAAAATTTAAAAATATTTTCTTTTAAGGTATGGCCAAAAACAAATATAAATACTTATATATAAAAAATTCTTTTTTATTTATATAACAGTTTCATACATAGATCGACAACAAACACATGTATGAATTCGTGAAATAATTCTAACCTATTCAAGTATAATAACACGAATGATTACACATATATTATTGATATAAATAAAACATTACCTTAGTTGTGGCCTAGTTGTAACACATTGAATGTTTAGTTAAAAGAACTTCTAGAATTGGATTTGATCCCTTCCAAAAAATGCTAGTAATCGATAAGATCTACACCTTTTTATTTCTATTTGATTTAAACTTGAATTTTGGTTTGAAAAATATAGAGAGGAGAGGTGGCTATGGCTTGTGGCCTAGGTTGGACTTTAGAGCTAGAAAGTAAAGTCTAAAATGGAGAGGGCAGTGTATAAGAAAATAAGGGAGAGGAAAAAGGATATCTAAATCTAATCCTTTTACCCCTTCTTTCTCAACCAGTTTAAACCCATTTATCAAAATATCATCCCCTCTTAACCCATTTATCATGGCCAACCACCTATTATAGGCTTATGGGCATGTTTACATTTTCAAACTCGAATAGTGATTTTACATTTAAATCTAATTCAAATGTACATTGATATAATATATTGCTATGTATATATATAACTTTTATATGCACACTATTTACGATATTGGTTCGAATGAATCAAAAAATTTATAATTTGTATTTCACAAACATTAATTAATCTAACTAATTTATATCAATTACGATTTAATTAAATCTGGTGGTATTCAGAGTATCCAACATTGCGGTTATGTGCCTCATATGTATAAATTTAGTTAGCGATGAATATCGAATAATTCAAATATTAACGTTCACACATCACTTTATCCAATGGTGTGATACATTGTATGGATTTATTGCTTACACAATTTTGGTAAATCCAATTTTACTATTTTAAGCGATCCATGGTAGCGACATTTATTTACACCAATTATCTTCGTCAAAAGTATATCACATTAGGACTTATGGAATTTGGTATCGGTTAAAATTCCAATATCGTCCATATTCAACTTGTATAATCCAAACACGAAGTCCAATAATTATTACTAAACCGAACTGTTCTGCCCAGAGACTTTGACTTTGAATTGAATACAGTTGACTGTGATACTAATCTCACATAATCAAGGAGATGAATTCTCTATTGAATAGTGTTTCACTTCCATGCTTCAACTCAAATCCAACTATAGTCGTTCGATGGACATCTTGCCACGGTTTAACTATAATCAAAGTGGAGTGTCCATATTGTAGTTCAACAGTATTCTCAAGTCGAGAAAACTTTTTAATATTGCCACATCGATATTTTCTTTTTGAACTTAGTTATATTAACAATAGAAAAATATCGATTGAGTCATTGTATAGTTATCCAATAACTATCATTACGTAACTCTTGAGTGTTCTCAGCAGCCATGAGTAATACACTACCGAACATTTGGAAAGCGTTATGTACTGTAGTCTAACCGGTCATATCGATGTCCAGTATTGATGCATCTTGACTAGAAAAATTTAAAACAATAAGTTTATTATATCATGATAAATTATTCATGATTACAATAAAACATTCCATTTATGGATTTTCTATTAAATATGCTTAAATTAAACAGTAAATTAATATAACACCTTAGACTAAGTATATAATAAAAAGGAAATACCTTTTATTTCAAATGAGATATTATTACAAAGTCAATAATTTACAATAAATTAAAGAACTGCCTCTAGGACATACTCCTAACTCTATCAATATCCCACTTGAATTTGGAGTCAATTATGGAATCACAATCCCAACCCTTCGATCAGTTTGATGAGAATAGACCGAGAAAGTCCCTTCGTGGATGATCTGCTATGTTGTTCTTTGTATTCACTCTTTAAACCTCCTTCTCAACAAATTCCCTAATTAGGTAGAGCTTTTGAAGAATGTGTCTCGATTTCTTATATGCTCTAGGCTCTTTTGCCATCTTTATCACTGCATTATTGTTAGAAAACAATGTCATTGGATTCTCTATGTTGGGAATCACTTTCAGCTCACTCATTAATTTGCACATCTAGACCGCTTCTTTAGCTACTTCGTTGAGGGCAATATACTCGGCCTCTATCATGGAATCATCTACTGTTTCCTGTTTGGAATTTTCCCAATCGACGACGCCACCGTTTAAAGTAAAGATATAACCTAACACTGACTTACTATTGTCGATATCACTTTGAAAGCTAGAGTCTGCATACCCTTTTATAAGGAGGTCTCCATTCCAATATGTAAGGAATAAGTCCCGGGTATTTTTTAAATACTTAAGTATACATTTTACAGTATTCTAATACTTTCTCCGAGATTAGACTGGTATAAGCTTACGCATCCTAATGTGTATGCCACATCTGATCTAGTACACAGCATAGCATACAGTATCCTCTTGATATGCTCTTTCTCCTCATCAATTTGAGGAGCATTCTTCTAGAAAAAAACCATTCTAGATTACATCAGAATATTTTCGCACCTGTAATTCTCCATATCGAACCTTTTCAATATGGTATCGATGTACATGGATTAGGGAAATCCTAGCATCCTCTTAAGTCTATCTCTATAGACCTTTGTACCTAGCAGATAGGTCGCTTTTTCCAAATCCTTTATGGAGAAATTCTTGGAAAACCAAGCTTTCATTGATTGCAATAATGAAACATCAATTATAGGTCATCAATGTATAAAACTTAGCACTTCCTTACTCCTTTTGGTACGCACACGCTTCCTCTATGTTATGGTAAAAATCAACCCATTTGATTACTTTGTCAAAACAGTTATTCCAAATCCTTGAAGCTTGTTTAAGTCCATAAATGGATCTTAAAACTTGCAAGCTTTGCCCTCCCTCTCACTAACATCGAAACCCTCGGGTTACAACATATAGATGGTTTCTTGTTAATTACCATTTAGAAATGACGTCTTTACATTCATTTTCCATATTTAACAGTCATAGAATACATTAATAGCCAACGTTATTCAAATGGACTTAAGCATTGCTACGGAGTAAAAAATTTCTTCATAATCAACACCTTGAATTTGACGAAATCCTTACTAGCCTTGTTTTGTAAGTACCTACTTGTTCATTGCATTTAGCTTTTTCTTAAAAATCCATTTGCAGTCGATGGGTTTTATCCTTCAGGTATGTCAGCCAAAGTCCAAACTTTGTTTTCATACATGAGGTCCATTTCGAGTTTCACAGCTCCAAGCTATAATGCAAAGTCTTTACTTGGTAATGCTTGCTGGAATGAGAGAGGAGTGTTGTTATTTAAGACACGGTCCTCCTTTTCACCATCCACAGGAAACTGTAATATCATTTTGGTGGGCGAGATTCCCTATTAGACCTTTTAATAGGCTGCGAGTTCGTATACGGATAAATTTGGTCCTTCCATTGGTTCAGCTTATATGTTAATTTCTCGAATCTTATTCAAGTCTACAAATTCGTTGTTAATTTCTTTTAGTATAAATTTATTTTCCAAGACAGCATGTTGAGAAATAATAAACTTTTATTTCTCAGTATTGTAGAAAATATACCCCTTTAAGTTCTTGGGATACCTACAAATTTACATAATGAAAATCTCACCTCGAGTTTACTAGGACCAACATTCTCAACATAGGTTGGACAAGCCCACACCTTCAAATATTTGAGTTGGGGTTTCTTCCAACACCACATCTTATATGGGGCCTTAGGAAAAGATTTAGTGGCATCAAATTCAACATACGTGTTGCCGTTTTGTAGCACATATCCCCAAAAGGATAGAGGTAACCTAACTTTACTTATTGTAACGGCCCGTAAATTTCGACAATTAAAGTTGTTAATTAAATTTGTCATTTTGAAAAGATATTGGAATTAAATTTAGGAAGAAAAGGAAAAAAAGAAAAAAAAATATAATTAATAATGAAGTGAATGTTTAAAATTGTTAATTCAATAATATTTTATGAGTTAATATTTAAAGAAATTAAAATTGGCAATTTAATAATGGAATAATAACTAAATTAAAATGAAACAATGTTAATACGTGTTAATTATCAACAATCTAAATGAAACTCCAATTCATTGTATTTAAACATGTTATGCTTAGTTATAAAATTTAACAAGTAACAAAATGTAAACACTTTATTATTGTATTAAATAGATAGTAAATGGTAATTGAAAGATGAGTTTTGTGTAAGGGATTATAATATGTGTGCACTGAATTTAGTGGGATGTAAAAGGTAAAGAATAAATTTACAAATGTTATAAAATGGAAAATGGTGACAACTATTGTTCGTTACCAATGTATTTAATCAATAACAATTAATTGTAATTAAACATTACCTTATGTAAGTTAAGATAATATTTGAATGAATGATGATTCCATTCATACTTGTAAGCAGTTATTATAAGTTGCATGTTGAAATGGTTGATTGAATTGGGAATTTAAAATTTAATTTAAATGAACAAATAAAGGTTTATAATAACGGAAATTTAGGTAATAAGTTTTGAACAAGTTGATAAATAATAACCAAATTAAGGGAATAATATTAATATAAATAAAGTTGAAACAAATTGGATATAGAGAAATAAATGTAAGCATTTAATAAATTAATTAATGTGTATTTCAATAAACGGTAATTGGAATAAATTAAGGAATACGTTAATATAAGTTAATTTTTAATAACTTGAAAGGAAATCCAACCAATTCAAGTTAAAAGTTACACTTGGTTATAAATATAATATAAGAGAACTAATAAATATTGAATAAATTTTGGAATAGTTTGTAATAAATGTTAATTGAGTAAAACCAGTGTTATGTTAGTAATTACAATATTGGGGTGTAAATAATGAACCTCTAAAAGTGTAATTAAGAGTTAATGACGATATTTATTGTACGTTACTTATTTTATTAGGTTGTTAAGTTAATTTGTAATCAATTTCAATCAATTCGCTAAATTATTGCAGTTAACGTGGAATAAATTGATAAGTGAAAAATGTTGAATTCAATAATATAAAACATTTACATTGTAAATATTGTATAAATTTTGGTGTATATGAAATTCTATAAAATATGTTTGGATTGGTATAAATGAAAAGAAAACAGTGTTATATAATTAGAATTCGTTGAAATTAGTAATGAAATGAACTGGAATTAGATTAATTTTAAATGTTTCAATTTGATGGAAACATACATTAAATTGTAATCAATGAGTTAATATAAGAACTTGCAATTTTTTTTGTCAAAATGGAATGAACATTTCAATTAAAATAATTGCCTATTTTGAGATGTATAAAGAAAATTTTCATTTTGAATAAGTATAATTTTATATATACGGAAAAATTGAATTTTCAAATAATGTATACAAACGCACTTATTAGTATTCATATTTTAAAAACATATCATAGGGTTCATGGTTGTGTAAATGTTATGGAATCAATTAGAAATTACCTTGTATTAAAAGTTGTACATTAATTTTACATGTTTATATTTATTTTACACTTTATATACGGTTAAAACGTGTAAATTTGGTTGCATTAATATCACAGTTACAGTGATCAAAAAAGTAAAGTAAATAATTTTATAGTGCATATATATATACATTCATAAATTAATAAAATTGGTTTGAGTAATATAAATAAAAATCTAGGTAGATTGGTTTGGTAATTGATTGATTGATTGTATAATTGATTGATTTTTTTATCGATTGAGTAATATCATTAATTGATTTTTAAATTAATTGTTTAATTGATTGCGTTAGTGGAGGATGCATATATTACCATAAAATGAATGTGTTAATAAAGAATTTAATGATATAAATATTTGCATATTTGGATTTACGGGAATGAATTAACCGAAGTAAGATTCAAAATTTGGACCCCAAAGGTTTGTAGTATATAAGTGGCCCTTCATTTGCTTAATATTTATTATCATATCTGCATTTTTTTCTTTTTTTTTTCTTTCGTTCCAAGTCATCCATGTAGGTTCCACCTGAGCATTCATTTGTTAAACTACTCATTCTTATTAATTTATAGTAACCTCGTATGATTGATTTCTAATTAATAACTGCCTCATTCTTTTCATTTGTTTCTTTTTTGTTTGCTCCATTACAAGTAGTTTTCCTGAAGTTTTTTTTTGACATCCAAATTACTATTCCTGTCACGTCATTAGCATTTAATATTCTTTATTTCTAAACTTCATTTTGTTTACACATTATTAGTTCTTGTAGCTTTCTTTTATTGGCAATTCATTCTCCTGAAGCTTCATACGGAAGATTTATTTCTATCTTCATTTATATACATATTCCTTTACTTTACTTCTTTCAACACTACCGTTTTCTAAGGCTGTTCATATTTTTACTTATATTTCAATTTTTACTTGGTTTATATATACTTTGTTAGCTTTTCATTTATTTCTATCTTCATTCCTGAAGCCTTTATTTATTCTTCAAATCTCCTTATTATCTCTCATTTTAATTTTTCCTTCCTCTTAAAATATTCTTCTTCTTCAAATTTTATTCTAGTTCAAACTTTCTTCTCTCTTTTCAACTTTCTCTATAAATATCCTGCTATAAACCGTAGTCTCCCTAATTCTTATTTGTTCTGTACGTGCATCTCAACTCTCTCCTCCTCAATGGCAGACAAACAAATCTTAGATCCAAATAAAAATTCCAAACCAAATCCAAAGCTAAAATTTAAACTCCTCAGAAAAATCTGGAAGAAAAATGCGTGAGGAAGAGAGGGAAAGAAAGGGGGATGACGTGGCGCTTGAAGGTGTTCTTTTATTTCTATTCTTTTTTTTTTGAAATTTCAATCACCATTAATGCGTATAATTTTCTCCTACGAACTCCGTTTCACGCGAATTTTTTTTGTTAGGATCGTAATAAAATTCCAGACCTTTTGTCACTGGTTTGAACGGATTTGGAGACTGTCAATTTTTTGGGTTTAAATTGAATTTAAATTCAATTTAAATCCAAAAAGTGAGTGTTTAACCCACTCACAACTTCTAAAATTTATTATGTTTGTTAAATTGATTTTAGATATGAGTAGAAATTTATTTATGACTGTTTGGCATGTTTTATTCATTATCTCAGTTAAATCGCATGTATTTAAATTAACTATGAATTAATTTTATTATTGCATAAAAATTTGACAGTTAAAATTTATTTATTTGCATATAAACTGCTAGTTAAACAGTTATTAAATTTATTATTGAATATAAACTGTTAGTTAATACCCGTATTTATTACCTGTTATATTTTATATGCTCTATATTGATGTTTGTTTAAATTGGATGATGATTTATAATAAATGGTTGACGATTGATATTTGGATGAATGAATGTTTATTTACATTAACTACAAGTTGTTATGCATTTCATTTCATTCGGGATTGCGGTTTGAAATGATATACAACCGCATTTGTATTATTAAATTGCGGATTGAAATGATAAATATCCGTGTCACTTGACTATAGGGTAGAAAATTATATACAGGCACCGCGGTATATATATAAAATTATTTTTTTTGAAAGGATTTTATGGTTTTGGATAGGATACGGTTTAATAAATATTAATTTTTGACCTTATATAAAATCTTATTTTATGTACATATATGGTTAAATTATTGAATTTAAGCTGTGTATAAATTTGTTAAATAAAATAAACAAGATGAATAATGGAGTTTGATTATGTATATTATATGGTTAAGTGCATGTTAAGATATTGAGGATATATAGAGTTTTTAATGTTTTAAATCAATTTATATTGGGAGTTAAGTTGAAAATTCATTTGGAATCGAGCTTAATTAAGAATTTAACTTCATAAGTTGATGTAGAATTTATTAACTTGAAATTTTAAAAGGTATGATATTTATAACTGAAATTTTATTCAAGATGGATTAAATGAATATTTCTAGTATAAATAAATTGGAGGAAATTTTGATAGTTAAAAGTAATTTGAGTTTTATTTAAAATGATTTCGGATTTATTATACCAATATTTCAAAATAAATAATAGGACTTTAAATTGTTGAATAGAAATTTCCAACCTTAATTCCAATTGTTTAATATTCAAAGTTTGAAATATATTGAAACTGAAGTGGTTTATTGAAACTGGAAGCGATTTTAAATTTATGGATTTTGACTTAATCTTAAATGAAATAAATGGTAAGTCGCGGAAATTATTTTATTTTATAAAGTAATATAATATCAACTATTTTATTCTATATACAGTTGAATATCCAAAACCATTCAAGTTTTAGAAGTTATGGTTTTAAAGCTATGAATTTCGAAGTATTATGTTTTGAAAGTTATAATCCAAATGTTTGGTTTCCAGATATTATAAATTTTAAGCAGTATGATTTTGGAAAAGAAATATATTTGAAATAAAAATGATATTATTGATTTGGGTTTTATAAAAATAATATCGAAATGAGTTGTTTTCGAAATGGGAATGATATCATATTTATGGGTTTTGAAATGGATAATTATTTTCTAGTTTTAAAGTATAAACTATTTTAAAGACCGCGGTGTTATAATAACGTTTGGTTATTGAAGAGACCGGGATCGGAAGTTGTCATACTCTCTGCCAACCCCGAAAACCACTTTAACAACCGTGTACGCGGTGGAGATTCCAGAATGAAGTAGGATGGTGGTGGCGTTTCCTTTAAGGTAAATACGTAGACTCGACTCCCGTGAGTTGGCATAAGGTGGTAAAACAGGAGCGATCGACGGGTTAATAAGGTAGCACCTTTGATCGGACACATCCCTTCGATATAATACTTTGACTTTGGATTGATTCGGTGGACACTTTTGATTTTATTTGGGGGTGTGGCTCGAGGTGGGCGGTAGCTGTGCGCTACGCGTTACCACCGACCCGGAAGCGTAATTGGTATATCTACCCTGGCATTGCCTAGTTGTGCCGTGTCACCTACCATATCGCGCCTTGTACAAGTTTCTATTTGTGTCGTACCTACGGAGTATCCTCTGGTAGCCTCCCGATCAAGAGGTATTACGGTGCTGTATATACTATTGGCATTATTTGTGTTAAGGGCTATATGGGTAACCGCTTAACGCTGTTAAAAAGTAAGTTTATTTTACAAATAGACACTATTGTAATAGCGCAATATGCTATATAGTAAATATTTTAACGGATCCTTAGGAGATGTAAATCCCAAGCATCTCTTGAGTTTCTGCACTCATATTTATTTCTGTTAATTTAACTCACATAAGATCTTTTAGTTCTGACTCGAGTGTTTTGTCTTTTCAAATTCGCTCGGGTCAGTCCGAGCGTTTCAGGATCAAAGACTTTAGATCTGGAGGACGAAGACGGGGATTTACACTATTATTATTAATTATATTCCACTACACTATTTAATTCCGCTGCATTGATTATGATTGGTATGTGAACTCTGATATTTATTGTATAAAGAAGAATCAAATGTTTGTAAACAGTTTATGAATTGTACATTTATTATTATATTTTATCCTTCCGCTGTGAGATTCTATTTTGTTTTTCTTTCTCTGTTTTTTCCTTATTTGCCCCATAACAATCCTCCCTTCCGTATGGTTTGAATTGACATGTGTGTCGATTTAAAGCGTGCGAAAAAGTGGGACGTTACATCTGGTATCAGAGCTTTGGTTTAGCGATAAACCTTAGCTTTCTGGGGTTTAACTCTTTACTAATAGGGTAATAATACCCTATGGGAGTTACTGAGAGTATATATATGAGAGAGGTATTTGTTAGTGTTATAAAAAAGTTTTAATATTGTGTTAATCTGTTCCGTTTTGTATTTATAAATTCTGGTTGATGCATGGGACGCTATGACATCAATAGGGATTTCTAAACATTTAATAGGACAGACCGACATAGTATTTGTTTTTAACATAGGTGAATGAAATAATTTTGCCTATTATATTTTCTATATACAAAATAAAATTTCTCAAATGATATCTATATTTGGCTGCAATAGATTGGTTGTTAGGTAATAAAGTGTAAATAATAATAGAAATAAGATATAAAATAAAATAAATGAAATTTGGAAATGTAGAACTTAAGTTCCGGGGGTTTTGAAATTTCTTTCGAATAAATTTTGGAATATAATAATATTGTTTATAAGTATTTTCTGATATAAATATTTCAATAAAATTCGGAGAAATTGTTTTAAAGAAGATTTTGGAGAAAATAAGTTTTGTAATTTCCTCTCTGTCGCTGGAAAATAATTTCGATGATGGCGGCCACATCATCGACTTTCATTTTCGAGTTTCGAAGAGGGAAGGCCACTGTAGTAGTTTTACTGCAGATTCATTTTGGAAAATATATAAATTTTGAATTGTTTTAAATATAATTAGTGATATATAAGTTGAAGAATATATTTATCTATTGTTTTAAAATAAATTGAAATTTTAACCCGGTATTAAATTCTTAAATTTCCATTAATTAATTGTTTCAATTAGTGTAGTGAAATGAAAGGTAAGTAATTAATAATTGAAACCTCTAATTTAGGTAAGAGATTTAAGGCTAAGTTATAAAGGAAATAAAAAGGAAGTTGGAATTGTAACTTATAAGAAAAAGGTAAAAATTTATTGAACAATGAATTAATTAAAAAAAAGGGAAACTTGTATAACTTTGAATTACATTCTTTAAAAGCATATATTTAACTTACCAAATATTAAAAGTTGAAATATTAATAAGAGGATGTAATAGATATTATACAAGAAATAAACTTGAGGTAATGAAAGTAATTAATGAAATTCTTTAATAAACAAGGATTTGATGTTGTAATTGTTGTAAACTTAAGTTACAATTGGAATTTTACTATATTTAAATATAATTAAAGGTAAGTATCATAAATAGATGACTATAAACTTAAGTAAATGTTAAAGTTAATTATTTTAATAAACAGAAAGATGAATACTGTAAATAAATAAAGTTAAGCAGTGAATAAATGAATGTAAAATAATAAAAGGAAAATTCATGATATGAATAAGTGAAAAATTATGGTAGAAATAAAGTGAATAATTGTAAGTAATAAATGAAAAAAAATTAAGTAATCACTGAATGAATGAAAGAAAGGAGATCGAACAACTAATGTATGAAATAAAATTAATAATAAGTTAATTTGATTTGTTAGTAGGAATTGTTGTTTGGTTATGGTTGTGTGGGTAAGATACTTTAAAATTTGGATTTGGGTGAATGAATAATCTATTTAGTTTTATCTAAGACTGTTGAGTACATGATGCGCTAGTAGTTTATTCTTCATTCCATACAATATAAAAGTTTTGAACCCGAACAACTATTTGTTTGTTTGATTGTATGATTATTTTGTATTTGTTGTGTATGCTGGTTGTTGAAATTGTTGGTTGTTGTATTCATTTGTTGTTAGTGATTGAAACCACTTAAATATTTCACTTTATATAAATTATTTTGAAAATGTTTTTCCAAACTTTATTTATTCAAGTATAAAAAGATATAATGATTATAAAATAGGTATATTTATTTAAAGTAATAAATTTGTAAATTATTGTTATAAGTTAATATTTTGAATAAGATGTATTGTTTATTTAATTCTTCCTTCTCCTTTTTTTTTCCTTTTCGGGGACGAAAAGTTTTGAGTGGGGGAGAGTGTAACGACCCATAAATTTCGACAATTAAAGTCGTTAATTAAATTTGTCATTTTAATAAGATATTGGAATTAAATTTAGGAAGAAAAGAAAAAAAAAGAAAAAAAATTTATAATTAATAATGAAGCGAATGTTTAAAATTGTTAATTCAATAATATTTTATGAGTTAATATTGAAAGAAATTAAAATTGGCAATTTAATAATGGAATAATAACTAAATTAAAATGAAACAATGTTAATACGTGTTAATTGTCAACAATCTAAATGAAACTCCAATTCATTGTATTTAAACATGTTATGCTTAGTTATAAAATTTAACAAGTAACAAAATGTAAATATTTGATTACTTTATTAAATAGATAGTAAATGGTAATTGAAAGATAAGTTTTGTGTAAGGGATTATAATATGTGTGCACTGAATTTAGTGAGATGTAAAAGGTAAAGAATAAATTTACAAATGTTATAAAATGGAAAATGGTGACAACTATTGTTCGTTACCAATGTATTTAATCAATAGCAATTAATTGTAATTAAATATTACCTTATGTAAGTTAAGATAATATTTGAATGAATGATGATTCCATTCATACTTGTAAGCAGTTATTATAAGTTGCATGTTGAAATGATTGATTGAATTGGGAATTTAAAATTTAATTTAAATGAACAAATAAAGGTTTATAATAACGGAAATTTAGGTAATAAGTTTTGAACAAGTTGATAAATAATAACCAATTAAGGGAATAGTATTAATATAAATAAAGTTGAAACAAATTGGGTATAGAGAAATAAATGTAAGCATTTAAAAAATTAATTAATGTGGATTTCAATAAACGGTAATTGGAATAAATTAAGGAATATGTTAGTATAAGTTAATTTTTAATAACTTGAAAGGAAATCCAACCAATTCAAGTTAAAATTTACACTTGGTTATAAATATAATATAAGAGAACTAATAAATATTGAATAAATTTTGGAATAGTTTGTAATAAATGTTAATTGAGTAAAACCAGTGTTATGTAAGTAATTACAATATTGGGGTGTAAATAATGAACCTCTAAAAGTGTAATTAAGAGTTAATGACGATATTTATTGTACGTTACTTATTTTATTAGGTTGTTAAGTTAATTTTAATCAATTTCAATCAATTCGCTAAATTATTGCAGTTAACGTGGAATAAATTGATAAGTGAAAAATGTTAAATTCAATAAAATAAAACATTTACATTGTAAATATTGTATAAATTTTGTTGTATATGAAATTCTATAAAATATGTTTGAATTGGTATAAATGAAAAGAAAACAGTGTTATATAATTAGAATTCGTTGAAATTAGTAATGAAATGAACTGGAATTAGATTAATTTAAATGTTTCAATTTGATGGAAACATAAATTAAATTGTAATCAATGAGTTAATATAAGAACTTGCATTTTTTTTGTCAAAATGGAATGAACATTTCAATTAAAATAATTTCCTATTTTGAGATGTATAAGAAAATTTTTCATTTTGAATAAGTATAATTTTATATATACGGAAAAATTGAATTTTCGAATAATGTATACAAACGCACTTATTAGTATTCATATTTTAAAAACATATCATAGGGTTTATGGTTGTGTAAATGTTATGGAATCAATTAGAAATTACCTTGTATTAAAAGTTGTACATTAATTTTACATGTTTATATTTATTTTACACTTTATATACGGTTAAAACGTGTAAATTTGGTTGCATTAATATCACAGTTACAGTGATCAAAAAAGTAAAGTAAATAATTTTATAGTGCATATATATATATATATATATATATATATATATATATATTCATAAATTAATAAAATTGGTTTGAGTAATATAAATAAAAATCTTGGTAGATTGGTTTGGTAATTGATTGATTGATTGTATAATTGATTGATTTTTTTATCGATTGAGTATATCATTAATTGATTTTTAAATTGATTGTTTAATTGATTGCGTTAATGGAGGATGCATATATTACCATAAAATGAATGTGTTAATAAAGAATTTAATGATATAAATATGTGCATATTTGGATTTATGGGAATGAATTAACCGAAGTAAGATTCAAAATTTGGACCCCAAAGGTTTGTAGTATATAAGTGGCCCTTCATTTGCTTAATATTTATTATCATATCCGCATTTTTTTTCTTTTTTTTCCTTTCGTTCCAAGTCATCCATGTAGGTTCCACCTGAGCATCCATTTGTTAAACTACTCATTCTTATTAATTTATAGTAACCTCGTATGATTGATTTCTAATTAATAACTGCCTCATTCTTTTCATTTGTTTCTTTTTTGTTTGCTCCATTACAAGTAGTTTTCCTGAAGTTTTTTTTTTGACTTCCAAATTACTATTCATGTCACGTCATTAGCATTTAATATTCTTTATTTATAAACTTCATTTTTTTTACACATTATAAGTTCTTGTAGCTTTCTTTTATTGGCAATTCATTCTCCTGAAGCTTCATATTTAAAAACGGAAGATTTATTTTTATCTTCATTTATATACTTATTCCTTTACCTCTTTCAACACTACCGTTTTCTAAGGCTGTTCATATTTTTACTTATATTTCAATTCTTACTTGGTTTATATATACTTTGTTAGCTTTTCATTTATTTCTATCTTCATTCACTACAGCCTTTATTTATTCTTCAAATCTCCTTATTATCTCTCATTTTAATTTTTCCTTCCTCTTAAAATATTCTTCTTCTTCAAATTTTATTCTAGTTCAAACTTTCTTCTTTCTTTTCAACTTTCTCTATAAATATCCTGCTATAAACCCTAGCCTCCCTAATTCTTATTTGTTCTGTACGTACATCTCAACTCTCTCATCCTCAATGGCAGACAAACAAATCTTTGATCCAAACAAAAATTCCAAACCAAATCCAAAGCTAAAATTCAAACTCCTCAGAAAAATCTAGAAGCAAAATGCGTGAGGAAGAGAGGAAAAGAAAGGGGGATGACGTGGCGCTTGAAGGTGTTCTTTTATTTCTATTCTTTTTTTTTGAAATTTCAATCACCATTAATGCGTATAACTTTCTCCTACGAACTCCGTTTCACGCGAGATTTTTTTTGTTAGGATCTTAATAAAATTCCAGATCTTTTGACCCTGGTTTGAACGGATTTGGAGACTGTCAATTTTTTGGGTTTAAATTGAATTTAAATTCAATTTAAACCTAAAAGTTGAGTGTTTAACCCACTCACAACTTCTAAAATTTATTGTGTTTGTTAAATTGATTTTAGATATGAGTAGAAATTTATTTATGACTGTTTGGCGTGTTTTATTCATTATCTCAGTAAAATCGCATTTGTTTAAATTAACTATGAATTAATTTTATTATTGCATAAAAATTTGACTGTTAAAATTTATTTATTTGCATATAAACTGCTAGTTAAACAGCTATTAAATTTATTATTGAATATAAACTATTAGTTAATACCCGTATTTATTACCTGTTATATTTTATATGCTCTATATTGATGTTTGTTTAAATTGGATGATGATTTGTAATAAATGGTTGACGATTGATATTTGGATGAATGAATGTTTATTTACATTAACTACAAGTTGTTATGCATTTCATTTCATTCGGGATTGCGGTTTGAAATGATATACAACCGCATTTTTATTATTAAATTGCGGGTTGAAATGATAAATATCCGTGTCACTTGACTATAGGGTAGAAAATTATATACAGGCACCGCGGTATATATATAAAATTATTTTTTTTGAAAGGATTTTATGGTTTTGGATAGGATACAGTTTAATAAATATTAATTTTTGACCTTATATAAAATATTATTTTATGTACATATATGGTTAAATTATTGAATTTAAGCTGTGTATAAATTTGTTAAATAAAATAAACAAGATGAATAATGGAGTTTGATTATGTATATTATATGGTTAAGTGCATGTTAAGATATTGAGGATATATAGAGTTTTTAATGTTTTAAATCAATTTATATTGGGAGTTAAGTTGAAAATTCATTTGGAATCGAGCTTAATTAAGAATTTAACTTCATAAGTTGATGTAGAATTTATTAACTTGAAATTTTAAAAGGTATGATATTTATAACTGAAATTTTATTCAAGATGGATTAAATGAATATTTCTAGTATAAATAAATTGGAGGAAATTTTGATAGTTAAAAGTAATTTGAGTTTTATTTAAAATGATTTCGGATTTATTATGCCAATATTTCAAAATAAATAATAGGACTTTAAATTGTTGAATAGAAATTTCCAACCTTAGTTCCAAGTGTTTTATATTCAAAGTTTGAAATATATTGAAACTGAAGTGGTTTAAATTTATGGATTTTGACTTAATCTTAAATGGAATAAATGGTAAGTCGTGGAAATTATTTTATTTTATAAAGTAATATAAAATCAACTATTTTATTCTATATACCGTTGAATATCCAAAACCATTCAAGTTTTAGAAGTTATGGTTTTAAAGCTATGAATTTCAAAGTATTATGTTTTGAAAGTTATAATCCAAATGTTTGGTTTCCAGATATTATAAATTTTAATCAGTATGATTTTGGAAAAGAAATATATTTGAAATAAAAATGATATTATTGATTTGGTTTTTATAAAAATAATATCGAAATGAGTTGTTTTCGAAATGGGAATGATATCGTATTTATGGATTTTGAAATGGATAATTATTTTCTAGCTTTAAAGTATAAACTATTTTAAAGACCGCGGTGTTATAATAACGTTTGGTTGTTGAAGAGACCGGGATCGGAAGTTGTCATACTCTCTGCCAACCCCGAAAACCACTTTAACAACCGTGTACGCGGTGGAGATTCCAGAATGAAGTAGGATGGTGGTGGCGTTTCCTTTAAGGTAAATACGTGGACCCGACTCCCGCGAGTTGGCATAAGGTGGCTAAAACAGGAGCGATCGACGGGTTAATAAGGTAGCACCTTTGATCGGACACATCCCTTCGATATTATACTTTGACTTTGGATTGATTCGGTGGCCACTTTTGATTTTATTTGAGGGTGTGGCTCGAGGTGGGCGGTAGCTGTGCGCTACGCGTTACCACCGACCCGGAAGCGTAATTGGTATATCTACCCTGGCATTGCCTAGTTGTGCCGTGTCACCTGCCATATCACGCCTTGTACGAGTTTCTATTTGTGTCGTACCTATGGAGTATCCTCTGGTAGCCTCCCGATCAGGAGGTATTACGGTACTGTATAGACTATTGGCATTATTTGTGTTAAGGGCTATATGGGTAACCCCTTAACGCTATTAAAAAGTAAGTTTATTTTACAAATAGACACTATTCTAATAGCACAATATACTATATAGTAAATAGTTTAACGGATCCTTAGGAGATGTAAATCCCGAGCATCTCTTGAGTTACTGCACTCATATTTATTTCTGTTAATTTAACTCACATAAGATCTTTTAGTTCTGACTCGAGTGTTTTGTCTTTTCAAATTCGCTCGGGTCAGTCTGAGCGTTTCAGGATCGAAGACTTTAGATCTGGAGGACGAAGACGGGGATTTGTACTATTATTGTTAATTATATTCCACTACACTATTTAATTCCGCTGCATTGATTATGATTGATATGTGAACTCTGATATTTATTGTATAAAGAAGAATCAAATGTTTGTAAACAATTTATGAATTGTACATTTATTATTATATTTTATCCTTCCGCTGTGAGATTCTATTTTGTTTTTTTTCCCCTGTTTTTTCCTTATTTACCCCATAAGAATCCGCCCTTCCGTGTGATTTGAATTGACATGTGTGTCGATTTAAAGCGTGCGAAAAGGTGGGACGTTACACTTATAATGGAATGAACCATTTTTAATAAGGTTAGATTCCTTTGCTTCGAAAAACCATTGTGTTACGGAGTATAGGGTGGAGTAACCTAAGAGACAATCCCAAAATCTTTTAGGTATTATTGGAGCTCTTATACAACATACTCACCTCCACGATTGGATCAAAGTGTATTCTATCCTTATGGTTCATCCGATTTTCGACCTTATTTCTATATTCAATGAATTTCTCATAGACATCATGTTTTTTCATAGGATACACATATCCAAGTCTTATGAATTAAGGAACCAGGCCAGTCAAAAGCAGGGGAAATTTGTAGATTTCAAAATATTTCTATTTTGGTTCTATTGAGCCCATAAAGTCTAAAAGATTATTCGATCCAATCTAATATTAAATAAAATCATATTTTATTTAATTTCATTGCATATATTTGTTAATTAACGAGTTAACATTTCAATTAAACGTTTTATTGGGAATGCATCAATATACGTTTGAACATATAACAAGTTAAATGAGCTGACATAAACATGTGTATAAATAAATAAATATGTATATATATGTTGTGACGACCCAGACTCGACCTTCGAAAATCGATACTCAAATACATCACCCGTATTCGAATGCCGCAGATTCAAACATTAAATCTGGTTCGCCGGAGCTTATAATACATTAAGTACAACAACAAAGCGGAAGAAAAATGAATAACATTGATACATAATAGTTTATTACAACAATAATACACCAAATGAACAACATCAGAGATTTATACAATAGCGGAAAGAATAGCAGCGTAAAAGATATCTTCATAAACTCCAAAAAAAATCCAATAGAATGCAATTCCATAGCCGAAGCTCCAAACCAGAAGCTCGAACCACTATCACGTTGTATTAAGCAAGGTCAGCCTGAATGCCGAAGAGAAGAAAATGCTATCGCCAAATCCAAAGGCTGGATGCTATCGAATTCTACACCTAATATATGATTATCTGAAAAACCCAACTATAGGCTGTCCGTGTGGAAAATTATGGGCACCCAGAGTTTACGAAGGGAACAATAAGCTCCGGGTCAGTCGTGGGACTTGTATGAGCAAATGAAAACATTTTTAAACAAAAACAAACAATAAAAGAATTTAAGATTGAAATCTGCAATGCTTTGGAAAATGAAACTACCATCGCCTCCCGCCGCACACACAATGCAAACGCACAATTAGAGGAGATTTCTCCTTGTGATAGTCAAACATGCTTGATACGCAAAACTCCTTTTGATATTATTATTAGTGCATAGTGAAGAAAACATTTCGAAAGTATAATAATCTTAGCCAGCATACAACCATTATTGTATGCCTACTATAGCTACAATCTAAACAGTGGGTCACCACCATAAGTAAATGGCAGGTTCCACAACTAAAACAGTACAGGGTGTGTATTGTTTCTTTGGATTTCCAACAAATGGTCAGGCTAAGGAACTTCTTGGGCCACATGGGTACGCCTCTGGAGGGACCCCCCGAGAGCTTAACCAGCTCTCTACCAACACAAGGCCAGGTTACCTCTGTAAATAGGTAACTACTATACAAATATGCCATCCCCCCATCGTTACCGATCTTTATCCAAGGATCCTCAACCACAAAGCAATAACCACAAAGTAATAAATTTGCAGTAACCACATAGGTTAAATATCTGGGCTCCATACCATGATACCACCTTTTCCAGAAGGAAATGGACATACCCTAAAGGGCGCGACCCTCATAATCTTGCTGCATTCTTCCTGTTTCGACCATTTTCGGGTTGTGAGGTCCGACGAGGTCACGTCCACAAAGCTACGCTTTACACAAAAGTCATACTTTGATCAACAAATGATCAGCAACACTTCATATGCCGCATTACCAAATTGGAAATGTATCCCTAGTAACCATCAACTACATAACCTCTAAGCTCGTACATCTTAGAGAAGGGTGCTAAGCTAAGAGAATAAATTCTCCGCCACCAAACAGAAATGTATTTGATAGAAACAAGATTTATATCTCGAAGTGTAATGGCAGACACATATCCATACAAGTCTGTTCTGGGTTCAAACAGAACCGAAGGTACTTCATAAAGAAGTCTTTGCAATCCGAGTATTCACAATCCCGATCGGATTCCCAATCACATATGGAGATCTCTATACCGACGCGACTCAGTGTAGAGATATTCGATGGTATATCCTTTCATTTTCGAAAATACCATGTCTTCACCATTGGTCTTCAAATGCTATCCATTTAGGTCATATCATTATTCGGAATGGGTTATATGACACAAAGTCCTCTTCCGACTAAACCGAATAATGAGCGCTATATTCAAAAACATATGGATATATGGGATCTTAGTTAAGTCGCAACTTAAAACCTAAAACCTTTCTTTTGAATGGTTTTAAACAAATTTACACTTTTAATCTTTTTAAACAAAAGATTCACCTTTTAAAATCCACTTCAATTTGAAATGAAGGTTCACCAATCTTTCACAAAGATTAATTCATAACTTTCAAAACTATTTTCATTTCAAATTTGAAATGCTTTCAATAAAAACTAGAAATTTTTTCATATATGAAAGCCATTATCATTTGAAAACAAATGCTTTTTGTTTCGGAAAAATCCGACCATATATACAATAGTTATAGCCTTTAAAAGTATAATTCTAGAAAATCAGTGAACTGCCGTATCATCGGCAAGTTTAAATTCAAATTCCCAAAACAATAGTTTTAAACCCACACACATATATATATTGTATAAACCTTTCAAACCATGATTTCCAGAATAATTTCAAATAATATTTTCAAACTAAATTTGAATTTCAAAACTTCCCTTTCAAAAGCTTTCAACCTAATTCCGTTTCCAAAACCATTTGGATTCAAAATTCAACTTTTAAACAAAATAATATTTAAATTCAAAATATTCGTGAGTTAACCTATTTCCTCATGAAATCCATATTTGTGTATGGTGTAGTAAGGGGTTTTACACAATCGTGCAACATCATCAATCATCATAATCCAAACACAACAATATTGATAAGCGGTATAATCTTATAATGCTTATCTTCATTCATAGATTCATAGATAATAATATAAATTCATCACATATAAATAAATTACATTCATCATAGCTCAAATCAAAGCAATTTATGTCACGAAGCATCACACACCAGGGATATCAAACAATTCAAAGCAAAGTAAGGTTAATTAATCATCTGATTAATTGAAACCGGATTAATCACTAACCCATGTTAATTAACATTAATTAATTACAAATTATTTTAATTAATTAGCCTTTAATAATAAATTAATTAACCTTTAAACATTAATTAATTAACCTTAATTAATACAACAACCTTTAATCATTAAATAATTAACCTCTAATTATTTAATCATTTTTAATTAACTAATCACATTAATTACATCAATTAATTAACCTTTCATTAATTGTCTTTTAATTAACTATCCTTAATTAATTATAATAATAAAGTAACCTTTAATTAATAAATCATCCCTTAATCACTTTCATTAATTAATTAACCTTTAATTAATTAGTTGTCCTTAAATCAATTACCTTAATTAATTAATCACATAAATAAATTATCCTTTAATTATTAATTAATTAATCCTTAAATTCATTTTATCAAGTAATTATCCTTTAACTTACTTTAATTAATCACCTTTTAATTACATTGAGTAATTATTCTTTATTTATCAATAAAGATCCTTTAATTAATTAAGAACCCAATTAACTTAAGATAAACCATTTATCTCAATTAATCATCAAATTCTTTGAAAAACACTTTGGAATTAATTATCATTAACCAGTTAACTTTAAACCTTTAAGTTAATTAATCTTTAAAACATTTTATCTTCTTAATTTATTCCTTAATTATCTTACTAAAAAATAAACTTTTTAAATTAAAGGTTATGTATATTGAAATACTTTTGAACTCAAAAATCATTTTACTTCCAAACATTTAATAAATTTCAACTTAAATAACATTAATTATTTTAAAAGTAGTAGTTAATAATTTGTTTAAACTTGATTAATTAAAATATTTTAAGACCTTTAATTTATTCAAACTGAAAATAACCATTTATTATCTTATAAAAAGAATCAAGAAAAAAGTTTTTAAAATTTGATTAAATGAAAAACTTGTTTAATTCAAAATTTTAAAACTGTAACATTACAAACCCGAGGCGAACACTGGTTTAATCTCGAGCTTTACTTCGAGTCTTTCTCCCACATTCTTTTCCCAGAGACATCACGCGAATTACTTCGAGTTGTACCCGAGAACTATGCTTCTTCCCCAAACAAATTTTTTCCCAGATACACAATCCCACGCGTGCACGTGTACATGATCTTAGATCGACTTCGATCGTTGTCGCGATCCTCAGCAAGTCGCCTATGACCATGACAACAATTCCGACCACCCAGCTCCATGATATTACCTCGAATTTGAATACGAGCTATTCGACATAACAGAAACCCAAACTCGATCAAGATAAACCACCTGTCGACGATGATTCCGATCGTCAGAAACCTTGCTACTCTGCCCAGACCTTTGCCATACGGTCTTCTTCCTTTTCCCTTTTCCTGGCCCAGCTCGACGCCACCATGGTGCCGTAATCACCTTGAATTCGACCTCGACCTGAAAACTACCTAAAACCTTATATTGACTCAGTCGGGCCACCACGGTGGACTAAAAATCCACCTAATATTTTTTCGATAACTATCAACATACCGACCACCTCCAGGCTCAAGCTCGACGACCATAACCTTGCCGATCGTCAGCAATCAACAATTATACCTTTTCCGTTCGACCTAAGATATCACAACAATTATCAACTTAAAAATCGTGAATTGATTACTTAAATTCATGATTTTGTATTACGAATTTATTTGTGAAGTCAAAACATGAAATTGAAATCATTGATTTTTGACTTAATAAAATCGTCTCTATAATTTATATTCTTTTTGAAATAATTACTGAATTTTATTTCCTTAAAATATTCTTTTAGAATATACATTACACTCTTATAAATACTTACCATCAAAAGATCACAGCCTGAAATTTATTATATGGGGAGATATGGATTTTTTTTCTTTTCTCCATGTTCTTAAGTCTGTTGAACACACAAAGGAAGACATATATATATATATATATATATATATATGTATGTATGTATATGTATGTATGTATGTATACACAAACATGTATACATATTTATATACATCTAACATCATTTTCATCCATGTAAACATCTATCACAACCTCGCTAAAAATATCATTCAAAATCATCAAGATTTAAACTTGTTTAAGTTTGAAAAAGGTTGGTTTGCTCACTTGGTTTGATGATGAATAGAGGACAGGAAAAAAAAATTGATCTGGAACTTATACTTTGAAACAGAGAGCAGAGTTTTTGATCTGGAAATGTTACTTCCTGATTTTGATTTGAAGCTTGCATGATGACTTGCTATATGATATTATTCTCCTCTGGTTTTGTTTTGAGTTTGCAACTGAAAACTGCTACTTGAAGTTTGATCTACTCTAAAACTTTAGGTTGCAAATTGTTTGAGTTGAATCTTGAATTTACTTTGCTTTGATTTCCTTTGGTTTTATTTTCAGATTTGTTTGTTTTACTGGTTTTATAGATTATGAAAAATATGAAAGAAAATGAAGGAGTAGGAGAAGTATATGTATATATATATATATATTGCCTTCTTTTTATTTTATTTATTAAACTTAAAATGAAAAGAAATTTTAAAACATGACACTTGTTAACTTCATATATTAAAATAGTTACACTTTTTTAATATAACTAACACTTGTAATTACATGTATAAATCTTCTCACACTTGTTAAATTTAAATAAATTTATGTTTAGACCTCCTCATTAATTTATTTACAAATTGTGTTTAAACCCTTGTTAATAAATTACTTATGAATTTATGTATATATCATTTACATATGTGTTATACTTATATTTATAAATATACAAACTATATTTATTCATTTTAAGAGAAGATGTATTTTAAATTTTATACTTATACTTTCAAAAGATACACACACACACATATCAAAGCTTTTTATTTATATTCATACATTTTCAATTATTTACGTTTATACAATTTTTAAATAAATGATTTCAAATATAATTATACACAAATAAATAATCATATATACATATTTATTTTTAAATTCCATATCAAAATTCTATTCATAATTTATTGAATTTTCAAATCAAATCCTTTATTTAAAATCTTTTGATATATATTTATTCCAAATTTTCAAATTAATCCACAATTAAATTTATAATCAATATATTGTCCAAAACATTTATTTTTGAATTTCCAATAAAAATTCTATTTATAATCATATTTGTATAAATCTATATTAATAAACAAACAAATATCTATTTAATTTGAAAAATACCAAATTAATTCACAAATTAAATTCCAAAATTTATTTTTATTACCAATTTAAATTTGATTCAAAACCAGGAATGTTACAGATTCCCCACCCCTCCACGAAAATTTCATCCCAGAAATTTGCTAGACGGGGAGACAACAAAGAATAGATGAACACATCTGAGATAGAGAATTGATTTCCCAGATCAAACTGAATATCTATTCTGCGTTTGGCTTACCAAATCAGAATATCATCAATAAATATGAGAACGATCTCATTCAATACTTTACGAAATATTTGGGTTATCCAGTTTACGAGATATGCAGGGGTATGGTTAGTCTGAAGGGCTACCTAACCACTCGTAGAATATATCTGGACCCAACAGAACAAACAATGGATACTCAATGCAGGTTGGAATAACCCAAAGTATATACTAACTTGTCCCTCTTCAGACTTGGATCCTCAAAGAATAAACAAATGGATACCATTTAATTCACTTTCATATTTCGTTAACCAATTTATTTCAAATAAATTTTCATGTTTAAAACGAAAAGCTGATAGAAAATGATGAAGAGAATATGAATTAGGAATTTAGAACCTTTTCTACAACGATTCGCAGGGCCATCACCACATCAAAGCTTCTTCTCGTAGCTGCCACGAAGACATCAGAGAATTTGAAATCGGATGATGAATCAAAAGAGGTCGATAGGGAAAATCTGTTCCTTATTGTTGCAGGGTATTGACCATTTGTAGTGGTATTCCCCTGTCCCCTACCACATCCTCTACTTGCACTCATACTTACTATCAGTGAATAGTAAGAGAATTTACTGAGGCACACGGACAGATATCTTAGGGAAATACTCATTTTAGGGCATTTATATCCCTATTTCAAATGAGTTACCTAATGTGTTATACTCCTGAGCTAAAGTTCTTACTCAACCTTCAGCTCTGATACCAAATGTGACAACCCGGACTCGACCTTCGAAAATCGGCACTCAAATACATCACCCGTATTCGAATGTCGCAGATTCAAACGTCGAATTATTTCGCCAGAGCTTATAACACATTAAGTATAACAGCACAGCGAAAGAAAAATGAATATCATTGATACATAACAGTTGATTACAACAATGATACAACAAATGAACAACATCATAGATTTATACAATAGTAGAAAGAACAATAGCGGAAAAGATATCTTCATAGACTCCAAAAAAAATCCAATAAAATGCAACTCCATAGCCAAAGCTCCAAACCAGAAGCTCAAACCACCATCGCTTTGTATTAAGCAAGGCCAGTCTGAATGCTGAAGAGAAGCAAACGATATCGCCAAATCCAAAGGCTGGATGGTATCGAATTCTACACCTATTATATGATTATCTGAAAAACCCAACTCTAGGCTGCCCATGTGGAAAATTGTGGACACCCAGAGTTTAGGAAGGGAACAATAAACTCCAGGTTAGTCATGGGACTGGTGTGAGAAAAAAAACAATTTTAATCAAAAACAAACATCAAAAGAATTTAAGATTAAAATCCGCATTGCTTTTTGGAAAATGAAACTTCCATAAGGCCTCCCGCCGCACACATAATGCAAACACACAATTGGAGGAGATTTCTCCTTATGATAGTCAGACATGCTTGATGCGCAAAACTCTTTTTGATATTATTATTAGTGCATAGTGCAGAAAACATTTCGAAAGTATAATAATCTTAGCCAGCATACAACCATTATTATATGCCTAGTATAGCTACCATCTAAACAGTGGGTCACCACCATAAGTAAATGGCAGGTTCTACAACCAAAAGCATATAGGACGCGCATTGTTTCTTTGGATTTCCAACAAATGGTCAGGCTAAGGAACTTCCTGGGCCACATGGGTACGCCTCCGGAGGGACGCCCCGAGAACTTAACCAGCTCCCTCTCAACACAAGGCCGGGTTACCTCTGTAACTAGGTAACTACTACACGAATATGCCATCCCCCGGTCGTTATTGACCTTTATCCGAGGATCCTCAACCACAAAGCAACAGCCACAAAGTAATAAATTTGCTTAACCGCATAGGTTAAAATCCGGGCTCCATACCATGATACCACCATTTTCCAGAAGGAAATGGACATACCCTAAAGGGCGCGACCCTCATAACCTTGCTGCATTCTTCCTGTTTCAACCATTTTCGGGTTTTGAAGTCCGACGAGGTCACGTCCACAAAGTTACTCTTTACACAAAAGTCATGCTTTGATCAACAAATGATCAACAACACTTCGTATGCCACATTACCAAATTGGGAATGTATCGCTGGTAACCATCAACTACATAACCTCTGAGCTCGTACGTCTTAGAGAAGGGTGTTAAACTGAGAGAACAAATTCTCCTCCACCAAACAGAAATGTATTTGATAGAAACCAACTTTACATCTCAAAGTGTAATGTTAGAACACATCCATACAAGTCTATTTCGGGTTCGAACAGAACCGAAGGTACTTCATAAAGAAGCCCTTGCAATCTGGGTATTCACAATCCCGATCGGACTCCCCATCACATATAGAGATCTCTATACCGGCGCGACTCAGTGCAGAGACATTCGAGGATTACCCTTACGTTTTCGAAAATACCCGGTCTTCACCACCTGTCTTCAAA
This sequence comes from Allium cepa, assembly GCA_030765085.1. Taxonomy (NCBI): domain Eukaryota; kingdom Viridiplantae; phylum Streptophyta; class Magnoliopsida; order Asparagales; family Amaryllidaceae; genus Allium; species Allium cepa. Next base: position 177,312,294 of record CM060939.1, on the reverse strand, counting down.
TGCTATCCATTTACGTCGTATCATTATTTGGAATGGGTTATATGACACAAAGTCCTCTCCCGGCTAAACTGTATAATGAGCAATATATTTAAGAACATATGGATATATGAGATCTTAGTTAAGTCACAAGTTAAAGCCTAAAAGCTTTCTTTTGAATGGTTTTAAACAAATTTACACTTTTAATCTTTTTAAACAAAAGATTCACCCTTTAAAATCCACTTCAATTTGAAATCAAGGTTCACCAATCTTTCACAAAGATTCATTCATAGCTTTCAAAACTATTTCCATTTCAAATTTGAAATCCTTTCAATAAAAACTAGAAATTCTTTCATTATATGGAAGCCATTATCATTTGAAAACAAAAGCTTTTTGTTTCGAAAAATCCGATCAAATATACACAAGTTATAGCCTTTAAAAGTATAATTCTAGAAAATCAGTGAACTGACGTATCATCGGCAAGTTTAATTTCAAATTCACAAAAAAATAGTTTTAAACCCACACACACACATATATATATTGTATAAACCTTTCAAACCATGATTTCCAGAATAATTTCAAATAATATTTTCAAACTAAATCTGAATTTCAAAACTTCCCTTTTAAAAGCTTTCATCCTGATTCCATTTCCAAAACCATTTGGATTCAAAATTCAACTGTTAAACAAAATAATATTTGAATTCAAAATATCTATGACTTAACCGATTTCCTTGTGAAATCCATATTTGTGTGTGTATGGTGTAGTCCAGGGGTTTCACACAATAGTGCAACATCATCAATCATCATAATCCAAATACAGCAATATTGATAAGCGATATAATCTTATAACGCTTATCTTCATTAAAAGATTCATAGATAATAATATAAATTCATCACAGATAAATAATTTACATTCATCATAGCTCAAATCAAAACAATTCATATCACAAAGCATCCCACACTAGGGTTATCAAACAATTCAAAGCAAAGTAAGATTAATTAATCATCTGATTAATTGAAACCAGATTAATCACTAACCCAGGTTAATTAACATTAATTAATTACAAATTATTTTAATTAATTAACCTTTAATAATAAATAAATTAACCTTAAAAATTAATTAATCAATCTTAATTGATAAAATAAACTTTAATCATTAAATAGTTAGCCTCTAATTGTTTAATCATTTTTTAATTAATTAATCACATTAATTACATCAATTAATTAACCCTTAATTAATTATCATTTAATTAATTATCCTTAATTAATTATAATAATAAATTACCTTTAATTAATAAATCATCCCTTAATCATTTTAATTAATTAATTAACCTTTAATTAATCAATTGTCCTCAAGTCAATTACCTTAATTAGTTAATCGCATAAATAAATTATCCATTAATTATTAATTGATTAATCCTTAAATTCATTTTATTAAGTAATTATCCTTTCAATTACTTTAATTAATCACCTTTTAATTACATTAAGTAATTATTCCTTATTTATCAATAAAGATCCTTTAATTAATTAAGAACCCAATTAACTTAAGATAAACCATTTATCTCAATTAATCATTAAATTCTATGAAAAACACTTTGGAGTTAATTATCATTAATCAATCAACTTTAAACCTTTAAGTTAATTAATGTTTAAAACATTTTATCTTCTTAATTTATTCCTTAATTATCTTGTTACAAATAAACTTTTAAATTAAAGGTTATGTATATTGAAATACTTTTGAACTCAAAAATAATTTTACTTTCAAACCTTTAATAAATTTCAACTTAAATAACATTAATTATTTTAAAAGTAGTAGTTAATAATTTGTTTAAACTTGATTAATTAAAATATTTTAAAACCTTTAATTTATTTAAACTAAAATTGACCGTTTATTATCTTATAAAAATAATGAAGAAAAAAGTTTTTAAAATTTGATTAGATGAAAAACTTGTTTAATTAAAATTTTAAAACCGTAACATTACAAACCCGAGGCGAACACTGGTTTAATCCCGAGCTTTACTTTGAGTCTTTCTCCCATCTTCTTTTCCCCGAGACATCACGCGAATTACTTTGAGTCATACTCGAGAACTATGCTTCTTCCACAAATAATTTTTTTCCCAGACACACAATCCCACGCGTGCACGTGTACATTATCTCCGATCGACTTTGGTCATCGTCGCGATCCTCAACAAGTCGCCTACGATCACGGCAACAATTCCGACCACCCGGCTCCATGATTTTACCTCGAATTTGAATACGAGCTATTCAACATAACAGAAACCCAAACTCGATCAAGATAAACCACCTGCCGACGATGATTCCGATCGCCAGAAACCTTGCTACTTTGCCTAGACCTTTGCCATACGGTCTTCTTCCTTTTCCCTTATCCTGGTCCATCTTGACGCCACCATGGTGCCGTAATCACCCTGAATTCGACCTCGACCAGAAAATGACCTAATACCCTACATTCACTCAGCCGGGCCACCACGATGGACTAAAAATCCACCTAATATTTTTCTGATGACTATCAACATACCGGCCACCTCCAGGCTCAAGCTCGACGACCATAACCTTGCCGATTGTCGGCAATCAACAGTAATACCTTTTTCGTTCAACTTAAGATTTCACAACAATTATCAACTTAAAAATCATGAATTGATTACCTAAGTTCATGATTTTGTATTACGAATCTATTTGTGAAGTCAAAACATGAAATTGAAATCATTGATTTTTGACTTAATGAAATCATCTCTATAATTTATATTCTTTTTGGAATAATTGCTGAATATTTTTTCTTAAAATATTTTCTTAGAATATACATTACACTCTTATAATTACTTTACATCAAGAGATCACAGCCTAAAATTTATTATATGGGGAGATACGGATTTTTTTTCTTTTCTCCATGTTCTTAACTCTTTTGAACACACAGAGGAAGACATATATATATATATATATATATATATATATATATATATATATATATATTGTGTGTGTGTGTGTGTGTATGTATGTATGTATGTATATACACAAACACGTGTACATATTCATATACATGTAGCATCATTTTCATCCATGTAGACATCTATCACAGCCCCACTACAAATATCATTCAAAAGCATCAAGATTTAAACTAGTTTAAGTTTGTAAAAGGTTTGTTTGCTCACCTGGTTTGATGATGAACAGAGGGCATGAAAAAAATTTGATCTGGAACTTATACTTTGAAATAGAGAGCAGAGTTTTTGATCTAGAAATGTTACTTCCTGATTTTGATCTGAAGCTTGCATGATGACTTGCTATTTGATATTATTCTCCTCTAGTTTTGTTTTGAGTTTGCAACTGAAAACTGCTACTTGAACTTTGATCTGCTTTAAAGCTTTGGGTTGCAAATTGTTTGAGTTGAATCTTGAATTTACTTTGCTTTGATTTCTTGTCTGATTTTTATTAACCTAGTTTCCTGGTTTAAAATTAAAACAGTTGAAGTTGTTATAGTTTGATTTCCTTTGGTTTTATTTTCAGATTTGTTTGTTCTACTGGTTTTATAGAATATGAAAAATATGAAAGAAAATGAAGTAGGAGAAGTATAAATATATATGTATATTGCCTTCTTTTTATTTTATTTATTAAACTTAAAATGAAAATAAATTTTAAAACATGACACTTGTTAACTTCATATATTAAAATAGTTACACTTGTTTAATATAACTAACACTTGTAATTACATGTATAAATTGTAACGACCCAGAATTTTTAATAATAAAAAAATTGAATATTTAATTAATTTTAAATATTAATAAGTGAATTTTTAAGTCAAATAAATTTTTATTTGAATTATTGGATTTAACTGAATAATTAAATCGATAACTTAATATGTTAAATTATGGAAATAATTGAAAATCGGGTTAAATATGATTGAAAATGATTTGTAAAATTTTATTTTATCATATTGAAGTTAGAATGATATTTTAGAACTTTTAAAATCGAATTAAAAGTTAATTTGTGAAAATTGAATATTTTAATATTTTAATATTTAATAATCGACTGTAAAATAGCCAATTTTTGAACAGTCTCAGAATTGAACGAAACCAGTTTCATTGGATCCGTAATAGTTAGTTATTACCGGATTTCAATTTTCGTGTCAATCGGAGTTATCGTTTGATCGTGGCAGCTCGAAACGCATCGAATCGTTTTTAATTTAAATTTGGCGAGTCAAAATAGCCATTTTTCAAAAAGTCTCGGATTTCGACGAAACCAGTTTCATCGGATCCGTAATGTGATATTATTGTAAGGTTTCAAATTTCAAGTCAATTGGATTTACCGTTTGTCCGGTACGAATTAAAACGCCTAGAAATCGATTTAAATCGGTTTAATTTAAATTGAGCGTTTGTAGCCATAACTCGCACAGATGTCCGAATTAGCTTTCGAAACCTGTTCCATTGTGTCCGGAACGCGGGGTAAACCTTAGAAACGCTGGTTACGGCGTCTAAATCGGAGTTCGGAATTCCCGGGATGAATAGTGTTTACGCTTGCTTTTCCTATAAAAGAACCCTTCACCCTTCATAAATTTCAACACTAAAAACCTAACCCTAATATCATGTAGCCGGCCCTAATTATTCAATGGTCAGAAATCATCCAATTTCAACCCTCAATCTCTCCCAATCTACAAAGAATTAGAAGAAGTGTTCAACACGAAAAAGGTAGAGCATGAAGAGAGCTTGAAATCCATACGGTGATGATCGTAAATGGTGCGACGATGGAGGAGCAAAACATGGCCGTTCTCATCAGGAAACGCACGCAATTCGAGGCCTATCTCAGGGCCGAGCTCCCTGTGGTTGCAGCCGAACATAGCTTGCATCGAGTGCTTCGTCATGGCGTTGGTGTGATCGGATTTCGTCGAGAAACGAGAGAGTATAATTCAACCCTAATTTTGCTTGTTGGGTTTGTTTGTTCGGCCTTGGATCTGGAGATGAACGTGGTTTGGGAAGATGAGCAGGGGCCGTTGGATTTAGATCTGAGGGCTAGGATGAGCTGTAGGTTAAATTAATTAAGTTATGTTATATTAGTTTATATAAAACGTGTACAAATTTCAAAAATTCATATCTTTTTCATACGAGGTCGAAAAAATGCAAACTCAGTTGCGTTGGAATCGTATGGACGAGCACTACGCGATGGAGTTGGTTTGGAGTCGTTTGGAGTTAGTGAGAATTTCGGATAAAATTAAACGCGCGTTTAATTTTATTCGAAATAAAAGCTAAAACGGAAATTAAAACCAAGGTGAGAACTTCTCACTCAATCGAATAGGTTTCGATTTTATTTTAAATAGTTAGATTTAAAATATTTGAATGCATGTTTGAATGATGACTGTAAATTATTGATTGTTAAAATAGACATTATGCGCCGTTAGTAAGCGGATGTTATTTATTGAAAACATATACCGCGAATATTTCATAAACAGTGAAATTGGTATTATATATAATATCAATATATATATATATTGGCATATGTATATATTGCAGTTGATTGATTTCCCGCATTTTTTGTTTAGCGGATGAGACCCTATTACGCCGTTATTAAGCGGATAATATTTAATAAGAACATATACCGCGATAATTTCGTACTGGAGCGAAATTGGTATTGTGCTAATGTTTGTGGATGCAGGAAAACAGGTTGGAGGGATCCAACTGGATTCCTCAACAGTATTTATTTTATTTCAGATATTTTGATATTTGATGGATTATCATATCGATATATGATATCGTTGTTAGTCGTGGTTGACTATTTGGTGTGTAGCATCATTGGACCCAGATTTTGGGATTTTAAAATGGTTTTAAAGTGATTTTTGAAAATATACTATATTTTTGGAATTGATCCATTATAAATAAATAAACGTTATGATTTTTTAAGTTATAAAATTATGGTTTTTGTGAAATATAGTTAAAAGCTGGTTTTTGAGAAATATGAACCAATGATTTTATAAAATAGTTTAAACTGGATTTTTGAGTTTATTATTAAAAGTTTGAATATAAGATTTATAAAATTTGATTATTTTATAAATCAAGAGAACGGTGAAATTTTAAAGGAATTTAAAGACGTTTAAAAGAATAATATAAATTAATTTATATTAAGAGATTTATAAATGGATATTTATAAATTGAATTATGGACATTATAAAACGAGTTTTTATAAGTGTTTGAATGTAGTGAAAATGAATTTCCTAAATGAATGAAATTTATGAAATTATAAACTGTGAAGTTATAAATGAAATTTTATAAGCAATAGGTTTATAAAATTTATAAAGTTATCGAAAGAATGAATTTTGGATAAATAAACAATCTTATAAGTTAAGATTAATAATTTGGGAAGTTAAATGAACGATTTTGTAAAATAATCGTTTTATAAGTAATTAACTTATAATATGAACTTGTAGTTTATAATTGAGTTATAAACTGGAATAGGTTAATAAAGGAATTTATAAAAAGGAAGTTTTTATAAATAAATAGAAACGGAATTTATAAACGTCGTTTTATAAATCCGCAAATGACTTATTTTGATAAGTTAATTGTTATAACTTAGAGATAGAGTTATATTCACATTTTGAACAGTGAATAATCCTTTAAGTTAAAGTGAATAGAAATGATGAAATTTGTTAAGGTAGTATATTCACGTTTTTGAATAGTGAATAATACGTTAAAGAAATTGTTTTAGATATGATGTTTTAAATAGAATTAAAACGATCTAACGATGGTTTAAAATGTGTTGAGATTCGAAACCATAGATTTCAACATTTATTGTTGAAATAGACGTTTTCGAGAAATAAAAGGAAATGTGGACTATAACACTGTTGTTATAGTAAATGATTTCCGAAAGGAAATGTTTTGTATAGTATTGGGATTTATATATCTATTTAATTTCGAATCCCTATACTAGTGATTTTGGGTTGTCGTAACGATGTTTTACGTAACATTCGTTTTGGCCCAAATAAATATGTTTAAGAGAATGATTTCCTTAAAGAATGAATTATATACTTAATTCGATTTAAGTATATTGAATATTTTCTAAGTGTTGAAAATAAAAGGAATTTGTGAATTACTTATGAATAAATAAGTATGGAAATGTTTTCCAATATGAAGTGAATAATTAGAATTTATCTTTTTTGAAGATAAATTGAAATGAATTATTGAAATCGCATATGCATGGATATCTTGAAATATAAATTCATTATGGAATTTATATGTGAAGTGAAACTTGTTAAAAATAAATATTGATTTATTTTTGAAGTGTTGAAATTATATATCTTGTAAAGATATTTTGGAAAATAAATAATTTGGAAAATTATTTGGAATCTGGTGATGTATGCATATCCATTGATAGTTCAATAGCCGACTATCAATATTTCCCTTTGAATGGGTATTTGATGTGAATTGATTGAAATTGAATGCACACTTATTTTTGAATAAGCGCTCACTATTCGGGTTAACCGGGAAAGGACCATGGGGTCGTATAACCCACTCCGAATATGTGATACGTCGTTGTGAATCGCATTTGAAGATCGGTGTTGAAGACCGGTATTTGCGAGAGTGATAGGATGAACTATCGATTGACTCTGCACCGAGTAGCTACGGTATTGAGTTCTCCATATGTGATGGTGAATCCGATCAGGATTGTGAATATCCGGATTGCAAGGACTTCTTTGTAAGTGCCTTCGGTTCTGTTCGAGCCCGGAACAGACTTGTATGGATTGTATGTCTGACATTACAATTTGAGATATAAAGCCGATTTCTTTCAAATATATTTCTGTTGGTGGCGGAGAATTTATTCTTTGCTTAACACCCTTCTTTGAGACGTATGTGCTCAAAGGTTATATAGTTGAAGTTATCAGCGATATATTCCCAATTTGGTAATGTGATATGCTGAGTGATGCTGAAATGATCATTGTGTTGATTGTTTGTGATAGGATCGTTTATTTGATCGTCTATCCTTGTGATCATTGTGTTGATCATTTGTTGACCCAAAGCATGGCTTTTGTATAAAGTATGTTTTTGTGGACGTGAATTCGTCGAGCCTCACACACCGTGAATGGTCAAAACAGGAAAGAAGCAGCAAGGTTATGAGGGGTAGCACCCTTTAGGATGTGTCCATTTCCTTCTGGAAAAGGGTGGTGTCATGGTATGGAGCCCAGATACTTACTCATGTTGAAAACACTTTATGATTGTGTGAATTGATTACGAGCGCTCGGTAAAAGGTCCCAAAGGACCGGGGGATGGCATATTCGGTCAGTTGTTACTCAGTTAGGAGTAACCCGGCCTTGTGTTGGTAGAGATCCGGTTTGGTTCTCGGGGATGTCCATCCAGAGGCATTCTCATGTGGCAATGGGAAGTTCCTTGGCCTGACCATTTGTTGGAAATCCAAAGAAACAATACGTGACTTGTACGGTTTTAGTTGTAGAACCTGCTTCCTCAGGAGGTAGCTATAGTAGGCATAATATAATGGTACCTATGCTGGCTATGATTTATATCTTTACTTTCGAAAGGATTTGTTCTACACTATGCACTAGTAATAATATCAAATGTTATTTTAAATGCGTATCAAGCATCTTTGACTCACATAAGAAGAAATCTCCTCCAAGTCTGCGTTTGCATTGTGTGTGTGGTGGGAGGTCTTATGGTAGTCTCATTTTTAAAAGCATTGCGAATTGAATTTAAAAATATTCCTCTATTTTGATTTTGAAGTAAATAAACTGTTTTGAGTTCTCACACCAGTCTCATGACTGACTTGGAGTTTATTGTTTTCCTTCCTAAACTCTGGGTGCCCACCAATTTCCACACGGGCAGTCAAGAGTTAGGTTTATCAGGATATTTTGGATATTCTGGAGTTGCTGGAGGCAAGCTGGATGGCATGGCGTATTACTTGTATATAGTATTTCTTTTTCCGCTGCATTGTTTGTTGTTGTATGTTGTTGTACACTCTGATGTGATGATATGATGTAATAAAATGTGATGTAATGTAATAACTGATATAGTTCTTTGTTTAAAGATTATTCATTTATTATTATATGTTGTTCCGCTGCGAATTGTGAGATTCTGTTGTTGTTCTGTTCTATGTTCTTTTCTCTCTCTTCATTTTCTATCTTCTGTTTTTCTAATTCTCTGTTTTCTAAAAATCATCTATCTTCTTTCCTCTCTATTTCCTATCTCTTCTCTCTTCTTTCTTTTCTTTTTCTTTTTAAAAACCCATAACATCTCGGTTTTCGGCAACGAAATTCCGTACCGTTACATTTGGTATCAGAGCATATGGTTAAGCGACAACCATGGTTCTGTTGGGTATTACTCATTAGAGATAGAGTCAGCAGTACTCTAGATTGAGTTTGAGTGTAATAATAGATATGAGAGCGTATTTGTTAGTGAATATAAAATTGTTTTATATTGTGATGATTGGTTTATTGAGTGGCATATGAACCTTCGTCAGCACGGTCAGTCAAACTATGCCGAAGGGGTTTCTAAACACTTGAATAGAACAATTCGGCACAGTATTGTTTTAATTGGGTAAATGAAATAATTTTGCCTTGATTATATTTTATATATAAAGAAATAATTTTTCAAAATTATTAAATTGTATGTAAGTTGATTGTTAGGTTGTTTGGATAATCTAAATAAAAGAATAATTGTATAAGCAAAAGAATTATAAGAATTGAGTTATAATTAAAGTGAATTACCATTGTGAAATAAACTTATATATACAAGAAGTAAAATTATATGAATATGAGTTGTAAATAAAATGTAAAGTGAATTTAAAGTTAAATGGAATATGACTTAAGAGTTATGTGAATGAAATTCAACTTTAGCAATTGAATTAAATGAATGTTAAGCAATTAAATGTAAATCAAGTTGATAAGAAATAATGAATATAAGTGTTAGTTCATTGAAATCAAATGTTATTGGGAGTTGAATAAATTGAATGAAATCAATTTAATTAAACAAATTGAAAGTGATGGTGTTAAACCAAATTGAATGAATATAAGCAAAGGAATTTGGTTGAAATTAATATACTTTGGTTGTTATATGATTGTTGATTGATTGTATATAATTCATTAAGTGTTAATGAAATTGGAAGCTATGAAATTGAATTCCAATTGAAAGTAAATAAGTTTGAATAGAATTGAAAGTGAATTGGATTTAATTAGTGAATGCAAACTAATTAAAAATTGAGAATGAATGTTGATAAAATCCAATGTTAATGAATCAAATGTGATTTAAAGTGAAAAACCATTTCATTGAATATAATGAGAATAAGAATATGAATGAATGTTTATTTGGATATGGATGATAGTTGGTTGATGGTTTCATTTGTTGTTTTATTACATTTGCTATGTGACATATATAGTTGTTGTGTTGATATATGTTGTATATTGATACTATTTACATATATGCATGGTTCTCATGTTGTTTGTTGAGTTTAGTAGGTGCGGATCGCGTTTGCTTCGCATTTGGAGCTCGCTTTAGCGCTATATTAGCTGTATATGCTTGCTAATAAAATATAAGGTACATATCTCGGATTAAATATCGTACTTTTACACTTTTTTCCCTTCGGGATGCCTCATTACTTGATGAGATGTATATTTGTGATATATATACTGTCATTTTTTTTTTCGGATCGAGCCGCGCAAAGGAGACTATGGCGAATTTTTCCGAAAATTTAAGGCGTTAGAAAAATTTTGAGAAAATTGAGAAAATTTTGAAAACTTTAACTTTAATTTTGGAATTGAAAGTTAAATGATATCATTGCTTTTGAAAAGATTTGTAAGAAGTTTAATTACGAATTTTGGAAAATTAATAGATTCTATAACTTTTCTTACTTATAATTTCGAGGACGAAATTCTTTTAAGGGGGAAAGATTGTAACGACCCAGAATTTTTAATAATAAAAAAATTGAATATTTAATTAATTTTAAATATTAATAAGTGAATTTTTAAGTCAAATAAATTTTTATTTGAATTATTGGATTTAACTGAATAATTAAATCGATAACTTAATATGTTAAATTATGGAAATAATTGAAAATCGGGTTAAATATGATTGAAAATGATTTGTAAAATTTTATTTTATCATATTGAAGTTAGAATGATATTTTAGAACTTTTAAAATCGAATTAAAAGTTAATTTGTGAAAATTGAATATTTTAATATTTTAATATTTAATAATCGACTGTAAAATAGCCAATTTTTGAACAGTCTCAGAATTGAACGAAACCAGTTTCATTGGATCCGTAATAGTTAGTTATTACCGGATTTCAATTTTCGTGTCAATCGGAGTTATCGTTTGATCGTGGCAGCTCGAAACGCATCGAATCGTTTTTAATTTAAATTTGGCTAGTCAAAATAGCCATTTTTCAAAAAGTCTCGGATTTCGACGACACCAGTTTCATCGGATCCGTAATGTGATATTATTGTAAGGTTTCAAATTTCAAGTCAATTGGATTTACCGTTTGTCCGGTACGAATTAAAACACCTAGAAATCGATTTAAATCGGTTTAATTTAAATTGAGCGTTTGTAGCCATAACTCGCACAGATGTCCGAATTAGCTTCCGAAACCTGTTCCATTGTGTCCGGAACGCGGGGTAAACCTTAGAAACGCTGGTTACGGCGTCTAAATCGGAGTTCGGAATTCCCGGGATGAATAGTGTTTACGCTTGCTTTTCCTATAAAAGAACCCTTCACCCTTCATAAATTTCAACACTAAAAACCTAACCCTAATATCATGTAGCCGGCCCTAATTATTCAATGGTCAGAAATCATCCAATTTCAACCCTCAATCTCTCCCAATCTACAAAGAATTAGAAGAAGTGTTCAACACGAAAAAGGTAGAGCATGAAGAGAGCTTGAAATCCATACGGTGATGATCGTAAATGGTGCGACGATGGAGGAGCAAAACATGGCCGTTCTCATCAGGAAACGCACGCAATTCGAGGCCTATCTCAGGGCCGAGCTCCCTGTGGTTGCAGCCGAACATAGCTTGCATCGAGTGCTTCGTCATGGCGTTGGTGTGATCGGATTTCGTCGAGAAACGAGAGAGTATAATTCAACCCTAATTTTGCTTGTTGGGTTTGTTTGTTCGGCCTTGGATCTGGAGATGAACGTGGTTTGGGAAGATGAGCAGGGGCCGTTGGATTTAGATCTGAGGGCTAGGATGAGCTGTAGGTTAAATTAATTAAGTTATGTTATATTAGTTTATATAAAACGTGTACAAACTTCAAAAATTCATATCTTTTTCATACGAGGTCGAAAAAATGCAAACTCAGTTGCGTTGGAATCGTATGGACGAGCACTACGCGATGGAGTTGGTTTGGAGTCGTTTGGAGTTAGTGAGAATTTCGGATAAAATTAAACGCGCGTTTAATTTTATTCGAAATAAAAGCTAAAACGGAAATTAAAACCAAGGTGAGAACTTCTCACTCAATCGAATAGGTTTCGATTTTATTTTAAATAGTTAGATTTAAAATATTTGAATGCATGTTTGAATGATGACTGTAAATTATTGATTGTTAAAATAGACATTATGCGCCGTTAGTAAGCGGATGTTATTTATTGAAAACATATACCGCGAATATTTCATAAACAGTGAAATTGGTATTATATATAATATCAATATATATATATATTGGCATATGTATATATTGCAGTTGATTGATTTCCCGCATTTTTTGTTTAGCGGATGAGACCCTATTACGCCGTTATTAAGCGGATAATATTTAATAAGAACATATACCGCGATAATTTCGTACTGGAGCGAAATTGGTATTGTGCTAATGTTTGTGGATGCAGGAAAACAGGTTGGAGGGATCCAACTGGATTCCTCAACAGTATTTATTTTATTTCAGATATTTTGATATTTGATGGATTATCATATCGATATATGATATCGTTGTTAGTCGTGGTTGACTATTTGGTGTGTAGCATCATTGGACCCAGATTTTGGGATTTTAAAATGGTTTTAAAGTGATTTTTGAAAATATACTATATTTTTGGAATTGATCCATTATAAATAAATAAACGTTATGATTTTTTAAGTTATAAAATTATGGTTTTTGTGAAATATAGTTAAAAGCTGGTTTTTGAGAAATATGAACCAATAATTTTATAAAATAGTTTAAACTGGATTTTTGAGTTTATTATTAAAAGTTTGAATATAAGATTTATAAAATTTGATTATTTTATAAATCAAGAGAACGGTGAAATTTTAAAGGAATTTAAAGACGTTTAAAAGAATAATATAAATTAATTTATATTAAGAGATTTATAAATGGATATTTATAAATTGAATTATGGACATTATAAAACGAGTTTTTATAAGTGTTTGAATGTAGTGAAAATGAATTTCCTAAATGAATGAAATTTATGAAATTATAAACTGTGAAGTTATAAATGAAATTTTATAAGCAATAGGTTTATAAAATTTATAAAGTTATCGAAAGAATGAATTTTGGATAAATAAACAATCTTATAAGTTAAGATTAATAATTTGGGAAGTTAAATGAACGATTTTGTAAAATAATCGTTTTATAAGTAATTAACTTATAATATGAACTTGTAGTTTATAATTGAGTTATAAACTGGAATAGGTTAATAAAGGAATTTATAAAAAGGAAGTTTTTATAAATAAATAGAAACGGAATTTATAAACGTCGTTTTATAAATCCGCAAATGACTTATTTTGATAAGTTAATTGTTATAACTTAGAGATAGAGTTATATTCACATTTTGAACAGTGAATAATCCTTTAAGTTAAAGTGAATAGAAATGATGAAATTTGTTAAGGTAGTATATTCACGTTTTTGAATAGTGAATAATACGTTAAAGAAATTGTTTTAGATATGATGTTTTAAATAGAATTAAAACGATCTAACGATGGTTTAAAATGTGTTGAGATTCGAAACCATAGATTTCAACATTTATTGTTGAAATAGACGTTTTCGAGAAATAAAAGGAAATGTGGACTATAACACTGTTGTTATAGTAAATGATTTCCGAAAGGAAATGTTTTGTATAGTATTGGGATTTATATATCTATTTAATTTCGAATCCCTATACTAGTGATTTTGGGTTGTCGTAACGATGTTTTACGTAACATTCGTTTTGGCCCAAATAAATATGTTTAAGAGAATGATTTCCTTAAAGAATGAATTATATACTTAATTCGATTTAAGTATATTGAATATTTTCTAAGTGTTGAAAATAAAAGGAATTTGTGAATTACTTATGAATAAATAAGTATGGAAATGTTTTCCAATATGAAGTGAATAATTAGAATTTATCTTTTTTGAAGATAAATTGAAATGAATTATTGAAATCGCATATGCATGGATATCTTGAAATATAAATTCATTATGGAATTTATATGTGAAAGTGAAACTTGTTAAAAATAAATATTGATTTCTTTTTGAAGTGTTGAAATTATATATCTTGTAAAGATATTTTGGAAAATAAATAATTTGGAAAATTATTTGGAATCTGGTGATGTATGCATATCCATTGATAGTTCAATAGCCGACTATCAATATTTCCCTTTGAATGGGTATTTGATGTGAATTGATTGAAATTGAATGCACACTTATTTTTGAATAAGCGCTCACTATTCGGGTTAACCGGGAAAGGACCATGGGGTCGTATAACCCACTCCGAATATGTGATACGTCGTTGTGAATCGCATTTGAAGATCGGTGTTGAAGACCGGTATTTGCGAGAGTGATAGGATGAACTATCGATTGACTCTGCACCGAGTAGCTACGGTATTGAGTTCTCCATATGTGATGGTGAATCCGATCAGGATTGTGAATATCCGGATTGCAAGGACTTCTTTGTAAGTGCCTTCGGTTCTGTTCGAGCCCGGAACAGACTTGTATGGATTGTATGTCTGACATTACAATTTGAGATATAAAGCCGATTTCTTTCAAATATATTTCTGTTGGTGGCGGAGAATTTATTCTTTGCTTAACACCCTTCTTTGAGACGTATGTGCTCAAAGGTTATATAGTTGAAGTTATCAGCGATATATTCCCAATTTGGTAATGTGATATGCTGAGTGATGCTGAAATGATCATTGTGTTGATTGTTTGTGATAGGATCGTTTATTTGATCGTCTATCCTTGTGATCATTGTGTTGATCATTTGTTGACCCAAAGCATGGCTTTTGTATAAAGTATGTTTTTGTGGACGTGAATTCGTCGAGCCTCACACACCGTGAATGGTCAAAACAGGAAAGAAGCAGCAAGGTTATGAGGGGTAGCACCCTTTAGGATGTGTCCATTTCCTTCTGGAAAAGGGTGGTGTCATGGTATGGAGCCCAGATACTTACTCATGTTGAAAACACTTTATGATTGTGTGAATTGATTACGAGCGCTCGGTAAAAGGTCCCAAAGGACCGGGGGATGGCATATTCGGTCAGTTGTTACTCAGTTAGGAGTAACCCGGCCTTGTGTTGGTAGAGATCCGGTTTGGTTCTCGGGGATGTCCATCCAGAGGCATTCTCATGTGGCAATGGGAAGTTCCTTGGCCTGACCATTTGTTGGAAATCCAAAGAAACAATACGTGACTTGTACGGTTTTAGTTGTAGAACCTGCTTCCTCAGGAGGTAGCTATAGTAGGCATAATATAATGGTACCTATGCTGGCTATGATTTATATCTTTACTTTCGAAAGGATTTGTTCTACACTATGCACTAGTAATAATATCAAATGTTATTTTAAATGCGTATCAAGCATCTTTGACTCACATAAGAAGAAATCTCCTCCAAGTCTGCGTTTGCATTGTGTGTGTGGTGGGAGGTCTTATGGTAGTCTCATTTTTAAAAGCATTGCGAATTGAATTTAAAAATATTCCTCTATTTTGATTTTGAAGTAAATAAACTGTTTTGAGTTCTCACACCAGTCTCATGACTGACTTGGAGTTTATTGTTTTCCTTCCTAAACTCTGGGTGCCCACCAATTTCCACACGGGCAGTCAAGAGTTAGGTTTATCAGGATATTTTGGATATTCTGGAGTTGCTGGAGGCAAGCTGGATGGCATGGCGTATTACTTGTATATAGTATTTCTTTTTCCGCTGCATTGTTTGTTGTTGTATGTTGTTGTACACTCTGATGTGATGATATGATGTAATAAAATGTGATGTAATGTAATAACTGATATAGTTCTTTGTTTAAAGATTATTCATTTATTATTATATGTTGTTCCGCTGCGAATTGTGAGATTCTGTTGTTGTTCTGTTCTATGTTCTTTTCTCTCTCTCCATTTTCTATCTTCTGTTTTTCTAATTCTCTGTTTTCTAAAAATCGTCTAATTTCTTTCCTCTCTATTTCCTATCTCTTCTCTCTTCTTTCTTTTCTTTTTCTTTTTAAAAACCCATAACATCTCGGTTTTCGGCAACGAAATTCCGTACCGTTACATAAATCTTCTCACACTTGCTAAATTTAAATAAATTTCTGTTTAGACATGATCTTTAATTTATTTACAAATTATGTTTAAACCCTTGTTAATAAATTACTTATGAATTTATGTATATATCATCTACATATGTGTTATAGTTATATTTATAAATATGCAAACTATATTTATTCATTTTAAGAGAAGATGTATTTTAAATTTTATACTTATACTTTCAAAAGATATATATATATATATATAAACATATCAAAGCTTTATATTCATATTCATACATTTTCAATTATTTACATTTATACAATTTTTAAAGAAATGATTTAATATAATTATACACAAATAAATAATCATATATAGATATTTATTTTTAAATTGCAAATCAAAATTCTATTCACAATTTATTGAATTTTCAAATCAAATCCTTTATTTACAATCTTTTGATATATATTTATTCCAAATTTTCAAATTAATCCACAATTAAATTTATAACCAATATATTATCCAAAACATTTATTTTTGAGTTTCCAATAAAAAATTCGGTTTGTAATCATATTTGTGTACATCTATATTAATAAACGAACAAATATCTATTTAATTTGGAAAATACCAAATTAATTCACAAATTAAATTCCAAAATTTATTTTAATTAGCAATTTAAATTTGATTCAAAACCAGGAATGTGACATATGTACATCTAAATACTGGGATTTATATAAATATTATATACATGTTACATTATCACGCGCTTATCGGGAATATAAATGCCTAAGTATGTGCATATGTTTGAGTGTACTGCAATATAGGTGTATGGTTTATATACACATATATATAGTTTAGACATATATAAACATACATGTAAACTTTTTTACTACTCGTCTCTTGTTAAACAGGTATGAAAATAATTCACATAAAGTAGGCAACTAATATAAGAATAAGTTAGAAGAGTGGGGATGGAAATGTAATTTATGTTGCAACTAAATCCAACCAAATCTAAGTTAAAAAGGAAATAATCATGTAGTGTAATTCTACTTTACTTTTTCTTTTACAACCACCAGTTTAATAATTAATTTAATACTATATGGAATTTCAAACTTAATTACAGCAAACATTCAAACTATTTAAAAACAAAAGTAATTTATATTATATATAAATCTGAAAAGCATATAATTAACATAAAGAAAATTAAAATTTTCACAATTTAATTTGATGACTCTAATGATACAATTGGATCTGAAACATAACTTTATATATAGGTATATACATATATGTAATAAACTGGAATTTAATTTTGAAACATGAAATCGAATTAATCTTAAACAAATCAACTAAGTAAGATTTAGTTTAATATTGGTTTACGATTTCAAGGCATGAAAATAATTGATTAATTTCTATATATATATATATATATTTGTATATATAAACATGTTACATATACACACATGATTTCATGATTCGTTATACTAAAATTTGATCTATGATTAAAAGGAATAAGTGTAATAACATGTAATGACCTGTATTGTACGTATCAGATAATCATACGATACTAGTTTTAAATTCATATCAGGTCATATGACTCCATATGGGAAAAATCTATTAGTGACATTTTCTATCTTTAGAATTTTTCCGGATGATTTCACCCCTGAAAAATTTTAACGTCTACATTTTTGGTATAAGATGAATTAGCATCCGAGACCAGTTCTTTTGGAAAGATACGATGATTTCTCTTTCCAACGGGTGGTCATAATAGCGATTTGGACTTTTTGGGCAGGAGATATGAATGTTTGAAGTTTAGCAGTTTTTGAGCAATGTAGTGGGTAATTAGTGAGGTTGGGAGCAAGTTTACTACCCATTTAGGGTTTGGAGGCTATAATAGGCTGAACCATCATCCCCAAATTATTTTTACTACTTTTCAAACAAATTTAAGCTTCCATTAACTCATTCTACATCCAAAGCTTTCTCTTTTCTCCTCCGAATCAAGTCTAAATCAAAGATTAAGGTAGATTAGCAAGGGAATAGATTTGAGATCTTCATATCTATATCTTTATGGAAGGAAAATCATATCTTAGTTGTAGATTTTTGTATTTACATCGATTTGCGTGTAAGAATTTGGAAGGTTTGGTGAGTGATTTATCATTTATCACCTTATTGTATATGTATATATAGGTTTTACATGTTTTAGATCCATTTATGATGTTAAAATTATGTTTTATTTTTGTTTAAAAACCCTATCAATAATAAAACGTGAATAAATGGATTTTTGGTGTTCTAAACATGTTATTTGGATATGTGTTTGTCTTGATATATGTTAGGCTATGTTGTTGACACCTTGTATGATGATTGTTCTGATTTGCATGTTTATATTGTTTGGTGTTTGCATGGTGTTTATTTGTATGCTTGTATTGTTAAAAGTGCTCATCGAGTGAACTAGATGTAGGAACCATGAAATCGGACTTCAGCAATTAGGCTCGAGGAAGTTAAGAGTTGTCTCGACGCTTATTGTTAACCCGCTTTTTGGCAAAACAGTACTTAGGCGGATTTAACCCAACTTACTTCATGATCATCAAGGAAGAAAGCCTAGAGAGATGGTTACCAGGATTAGAGATCAAGTATATTTGAAACTATGGACTATAGTCGAATGGATTCGGATGGACAACACTCAGAAAATGGCTAAGTATGGAACTAATGCTTTCCTTAGAAAAGGGATCAGATTAAATAGGATGCACACAACTCAATGATGATTGCTCCATAACTCAACAACCACAAGGCAGGTTGAAGTGAATTTTTAAAAACAAGAATAGGGAACCCTAAGGAGTCTACTCTAGGGATTGCATAGCATTTGGAGAGTTTTGAAGGGATCAGCCTCCATCCCTCAATAGGGATCTACCCTCTTCCCTCTTAGGGATCAGCTAAACCTGACTTTATAGCAAAGATCGATCAATATCTCAACATCTACACATCCAATGGAAATGAAACTTGGCATACAAGCTTACTACAACATGTGGAATACCCCATATGGATCGCACATCAAATTGGATACTTGTAAGGGATTGACCCCTATCCCTCCAAAGGGATCGGTTGAAATCAGAAAACATGCAACACCACTTTATGAAAAACGCGATATCGCACAAACCGTAAGTCGGAATGACATAAAATTTGGAGGGCAAGTAGCTAACACCATGGGGTACCATCCAGAGGGATCATACCTAATTAGAAACCAAAATAGGGATCGAGGAGGATCCTTATTATGGGCCCTAATAGGCGTGAAAATTCTTATTTGGCCTCGTCATGGCCCAGAGGTTCTTCTGCCGAAATTTCACCTCGTGCATGTCTTCCCTATAAATATAGTAAGCATGATGTCAAAAAATGGATCTTCTTTATGTTTCTCTTTATCTTTAACCTAGGCTACACTCTTTCAGGAAAGGATTTAAAGCATCAAAAATCGCCGAAAATCAGAACCAGGAACATGGAGATGGAGCTGTTGGACAAAGGACGGAAACAGAGTAGCCGGGGGCAGTTCTCAGCTATCTTAAAGGGATCGGCCTCCATCCCTCCAAAGGGATCACCTCGATCTCCAAAGGCTAGGGGAATGACCCCGGGTCTGGTTGATCGCGATGTTGGAGGAGCGCGGTCGATCCCATGGAGCTTGGTGCAAATCAAAATTCAGATGCTCATCTAGAGGAGTACATTCTAGAATTCCCTCATAGGCTTGGGGGTAGTTTGGAAATGATGATACGAGACTACCGCTGGATGACAACGACAGCTTTGCAGAGATGATCGGGCGACCTATGCATGGAGGATTGGTGGACAGAGATCTGGAGGATGTAAATTGATGTCAGTTCACTCCTAATATAATGAATGCTAGAAATCCACTAGAGTTTAAACTACCAATGCTACAAGTATATGATGAAAATTCAGACCCGACTATGCATATGATGAATATATACGGCACATGGAAGTACTGGAGGCATCAAACAAGGTCATGGCAAGGTTTTTTCCACTTTATTTTAACGGAATGAGCTACACTTTGTTTTAGGCAGTTGGAGAATGGTTCAACAAGGACATGGTGTGAGCTAGTAGATCGATTCATGAGGCAGTTTCAGGTCCACATCACGAGACCCAAGAATGTTATGACATTGGCAGCACTGAAACAGAGGACCGAAGAGTCTCTAAAGAGTTTTCTAACATGATTTAATACCATGGCGACATCAGTGGATCAGCTAGATCCATCCATGGTTTTGATGTCAGCTGTATCAGAAATTACCAATGGCAAGGAGATCAAGGATTCATTGGCGTGGGATCCACTTATCTATCTCGAGAAGTTTTATCATAAAGCAAAAAGGTTCATGCATTAGGAAGATGCACGAGCCGACAAACCAAAGGTGAATGCTATGCAAAACAAAGTTTATCATCAGGAGAGGCAAACAAGAATGTAAAGGCAAACGTAAACTGGATGATGGGTATGATAGGACAAAAAGGCAATGGAAAGGGCGGCTGTCGAAGCTCTCCTCCTACTCGGATTTGACGGAAAGCCTAGAACATATTACTTGGACACTAAGGGGCAATTCCCCTATCGAAAACCAGTAAGGACGGATTCCACAGAGCGGAAGCATTTGTCTATAAAATATTGCCTATTCCATAAATTAAACGGGCGCACCATGAATGAATGCAGACATTTAAAGGATATGATTGAGGAGCACGTTAGGAACGACATACCGCCGCAGTATGTGAGGAATCGGGCAATGACTATGGAACAAGAGTAGCCACTGTCCACATCTAATGGAAATAGGAATGGCCCTGGATCAAAGTCACAGATCGTCATCAAATGATTGTGATGATAAGGGTCGAGTTCAGGGCTTGGACTCAGGCCATAATAATAGTAATAATAAACTCTATAATAAGGGGGTTAAGTCGCTTGCACATGTATGAAAAAGAGGACGGTCCCTAGGCATGCCTTGAGATGATGATAAAGCGTCATGCCCGGAGAGTCGTCCTTTTTCTTTTTTAGTTTTTTAGATTTCTGGATGTGCGGACTCTTATTTATCAGGTTATTTATAATCCACATTACTGTCATGGATAAAACGGGATGTGATCATTGTCTCGATCGAAGTGATGGGGTGGTAACCGTAAGGTGTTAGTCCCTTCGCTGGAGAGCGACAGAATGGACTCGCATATAGATTAAGTCCTCGATCGGAGAGTTAAGGTCAGAGAACCAAACCCAACAGGGCGTCAGGTATGGATTATGCTTGGCAAGGAGTATGTTGCTACGTCGAAGAGCGACATGATCGGCCTACTCAGGTCGTCGAGTGTGGATTATGCTCGGCAAGGGTCTGGAGAGACCACTATTGCCTAGGACTTAAGCCAAGACACCACTTGACGTTCAGGGACATTGAACCGGAGTACATGCAATAGTGCTGCTTCACCAAAGAGCAATAGGATCAGGTTACTTGAACATTGAGTAAGGACTGTGCTCGGCAAGGACCCAGAGAGGTCATAGATTTGGATATCAGCTTCGAACAGCTGTGGATTTGGACATTGACTTGGAGCGGTTGCGGACTTAGATATGGGCCCAGAGCGGTTTTGAATTTGGCTACCCGATGTGGTCGAGAGTTTGAAAAAATGATCTGGAGAGAACATGGATTTGCAATGGGTACAAATTTAGATGAAATGGTCTGAAGAGATCTCGAAATCAGAATTGGATATTGACTCGGAATGGTCATGGATTTCACTTATGATCGAAGAGATCATGGATTTGGATTGGCAACAGATTGGTTTTGGATTGGATAATATGGTTATCGATGGATTATGGACTTCAAATCTTGGATTTATGGCAATTCAAAACACACCTTCTTATTGCAAGGCATGTTTTGGTGGGGCAAAGTGTTAACCTGCGTTTTGGCAGGGCAGTACATATGTGGATTTAACCCAACAGATTTCATGATCATCAAGGCAGAAAGCCCGAAGTGATGGTCACGAGCATTGGAGATTGATTACATTTGAAACTATGGACTATAGTCAAATGAATTTAGATGGAAAACACTCAAAAAAATATAGCTTAGTATGGGAATAATACTTCCCCTAGAAGAAGAATCATAATTGAGGGATCGAATTAAACATGATGCACACAACACAACTCAACGATGGTCGCTCCATAACTCAATAATCACAAGGTGGATTGCAGTGAAACTTTGGAAACAGGAAGTGAGGGCCCTAGAGAGTCTTCTACCCTTGGGATCACATGGAATTTAGAGGTTTGGAGGGATTGGCCCCTATCCCTCGATAGAGATAGGTTCTCTTCCCTCTTAGGGATCGACTAAACCCAACTTTATAGCAAAGATCGATCAATATCTTAACATCTACCATCCTATTGACATGAAACTAGGAGAACAAGCTTACTACAACATGTGGAACAACCTATAAGGATCATACATCAAATGGGATACTTTGTGGGATCAGCCTCTATCTCTCCAAAGATATCGGTTGAAATCAGAATATATGCAACATTACTTCATGAAAACGCGATATCTTACAAATCGTAAGTCGGAATGACACGAAATATGGAGGGCAAGTTGCTAACATCATGGGGAATCCCTAAAAGGATCGCACCCCATTTTGACACCAAAATAGGGATCGAGGCCGATCCTTATTGTGGGCCCAAATGGGCCTGAAAATTCTTGTATGGTCCCGTTATGGCCTGTAAGTTCTTTTGTCGAAATTTCAGCTTGATCCATGCATGTCTTCCCCTATAAATACAGTAGACATGGCGTCACAAAATGGATATTTTTTCTGCTTCACTTTATCTTCAACCCAGGCTATTTTATTCTTGGATTTTGGATTGTAACTGTAAACGAACTAAAATATAATAAATGGGATTATTCTGGAGTGGACGTAGGCCATGGTTAGTCGACCACTATAAATCTTGTGTCTTTTTACCTGCTTTCATTTTTAATTATTTGTTATTCATATTATATTCTCTACGTTAGATACTATCTGAGATCTGTGACTAGATATTGGTGCTTTCATACAACTAGGTGTTGGTGGCCATTTTTGCTACAACACTTATGAAAGGCATACAAACTGAAGAATGGAGCTAGTGATGGAATCTACATGAAATGGGAGTTTGGAGAAATTACCTTATTTCTGTTCGGTGCATGGTGTCCATTGATGTTTTGCTTAAAGTCAACTTGGTGTCCGATGGTGCTATGCTTGATAACCGAACAAATTTTGATGTTCGGTGGTGGCTTTATATTCGAATGTAGTTTGCTTTAGGTCAGTTTGGTTTTCAGTTGTAATAACCCGGATTTTGGACATCTGTTAACTGGATAATTAACTGATTTTATTTAAATAATTACATATCTGAATATATATTTAAGTGAATTTGAAACTATAATAATTTGAAAGCATTAATTTGAATATAAAAATTTTCTTTAAAAGTTGCATAAGTACAGGAAATGTATGAACATAAAAACAAGAATAAATACAAAGTTTTAGTATATATACACATTTCTTTTGAAATTAAATAAGATTTATAAAAGGTTTAATGTTCTTTCTTTTCATAATGCATATGAACTAAGTTATAAATATATTTAAGTTAAAAAAAACATAACAGTCCAAATTTGAATAAAATTGGTTAAAGGATTTAATATACTTAAGACATTTATATAAAAACTAAATTGGGTCACATTATAAAAATATATACATTAAAACATATTTATACATGAAATTTCAAATGTAAGATATATTCATATACAAAATAATAAATGTAAAACCATATTGATAATATATATTAATGTAAATATATAAATAAAACATAAGAGAAATTTAAGATAAAACTTTTGTAAATATGTAAGGCATGTAAACTCCAAGAGGAAGCTAAAGACAACATACATTGACATTTGTTAGCTTAGTATTACAAGTGGCAAACTTATTTTTTTTTTAAATATAATTACAAAAAAAACACCTGGTCAGGAGATTTTCAGTTCATACATCCTCTTCCCCTAAAAAAACTTATTTCACTTTCAAAACTAAAAGGAAACTAAGATAAAATGAAATCAACCTAAGGAGGAACTGGTATTAAACAACATCAGCTTTCTAAAACTTCGATCCCGTGCAATGCAAAGATTTCAGGGATTCAACATTCAAGTTTCAAAATCCAACTCAACAGATTAGGAATCTGTTTCAGATCAAAAAAAATTCAGTTTCCTGTTTTTAAATAAGGCTCAATCTTCAAAATCTTGGTGAGTAAAACTCTTAAAAACTGAAATTGCTTGAATAGGCATATGGTAAATCCTTGAAACATGTTATCAATCATGTGTGCATGGATTTATGTATATATGTGTGGTTAGAATCAGGGTTCAAGTCTAGAACAGGCTAGGAAGCCTCTGTTTTACAAATTACAAGTTTGAAAACTGATTCAATAATTCAGATCTTTCACTCAAATGATCTTTAGGCATTGATTTCTCGGTAAAAAATTATTTGTATGTAGCAACATCATTTTTAAAATTTGACTTAAGCAATTTTTTTTGGCAAATATATGAGAAATTAGATATTACATGGAACTTTAAATAATGTCAGAATCTCGACTTGAAAAAATTGATGAATTCATTATTGTTATCTGAAATTTCTTCCTAAATTAGGATTTTTAAGATAGGAATCATGAATTTTATGTGTGTAATTCGAGTGAATTCGAGTGTTAAAGGGAAAGTGGGTTTCGACGAAATTTAGATGATCGGCGGCACTTGGAGGAACGGGGTCGCGGCTGAAGTAAGCTGGGTGTTCGTCAAGGTCGGCAAAAATTATGGCTCATTTTCTCCGACATCGTGGTGACAGGACGATTGTGATTTAGGGTTTAAGGGTGAATTTTTGTTCGTCGATTTTGTCGAGGCATTTCCGACATGGGTGATAGTCCAGGCTCGATCGCGATGGGGGAAAAAGGAGGCTGTAAAGTAGTGGTTAGCCTCTGGTTGATGGGCGAGTGATCTCGTGGTCGAGATCATCGGAGAAGGGGGATTTTCCGGTCGAAGGTTGTTGTTTCGGTTCGACTATTTTGACTCGATTTCGATTTCGAGCTTGATAATCGAATTGGATGGTCGGAATCGAGGGTGAGGTTGCTAGGTGACTTGTCGACGATAGGAGGTGGTTTCAGATCGTCGGCGATCACTCGTGCATGTGCAAGAGTTCCAGGCATATCAGTGCAACACCGTGATGTTTAACATCGGGAAGGAGGTGGTTTTTTTCTCGGGTATTACTCGAGTCATTCGTGTATTGTCTTAAAGTGGGATAACGTGAGTTTTAGTCGAGAATAGCTCGGGAGATTTGCTGGGTTGACTCGGTTTTGTTTTATGACACCAGGTTTTTGAAACTTGGAGTTATTTTGTTCCAGTTGTAAGTAAATGTTTTAGGTGAGTAATCAAGTTTTAAGACAAGTGTTAACCAAATTTAAAAGGCACATAAAGTAAGTTTTGAACCAATTTTAAAAGTTTATAAAATGAATAAGTTTCAAAGGAAATTTAAGACAGGTTCTAAACAAAGTTTTAGCAAGTTAAATTTTTTTCTTCAAGTTTTAAGTTGTTTTAAAATTTGTTTGTTTAAAGGAAATTATAAAATAAGTTAAACTCCTAAATGTTTATAAGGATGATTTTAATAAGGTAATTAAATCAAGGATTGATTATTTAAGGATGGTTGATAGGTAATGTAATTAGTTTAAGGATCGATTAATTAAGAAAATTTGTTAAAGAATAATTAATCAATGTAAGTGATTATAGGATAATAAAATATGAGTAATAATATAGAGTAAGTGTAATTAATGTGGATGGGTGAAAAATTATTAATTTGTATTATTAATTAAAGGCTAATTACTTAATGTACTTAAAAGTGATTATTAAGGATTGATTAATCAAGATTAACCAATCAATAAATAATTAAGTAATAAGTAATTAAGAGGTTAATTACTTAATGTAAAAGAATTATTATAAATAACTACTTAATGAAGTAATTAAAGGAATTAATTACTCAGTGTAATTAATTAAGTTGATGTGGTTAATTTTAGTTAATTTATTAAGTTTAATTAATTAAAGGTAATCATTTGATGTTGGGTTAAGTATAATTACTTAAGGTAATTAATGAGGTGTAATTACTTAGTGAAGTAATTAGTGGATGTAATTAATTAAAAGGAAATTATTTGATGGGAAGTAATTTGAGGATAAATACTCGGTGGAAGAAATAAGTGATAATTACTCAGTGTAATTAAAGGATTAATTAATATAATTAATCAAGGAGTTGGTTCAATCGATGGAGTAATTAAGGAAAGTTAATTTCTGATTGTGATTAATCAAGGTTGATTAATGAATGTAATTAAGTTAAAGGTTAATTATTAAATAAAATTTAAGAATAATTAACTAATGAAAGTAATTAAAGGATCATTAATTAATGTAATTAATGGAAGTGATCAATCTTGCTTATGAATGATTGAATGATGATAAGTGCTTTGGATTGGTTGATATCTCTGATATGAATTGCTTTGTGATATGATATGTTGGATGGACAGTGATAATGTGATTATCTATCAATTATGAATTGCTGTGTAAAAGTGTTATTCGGTGATTAAAGTTGAATTGAATTTAATTGAATAACTTGGGTTTAGATGACACTGGATTCGAAGAGGCCGGAGTCGGGTATTAGTAAATACCCGAACCACTTCGATTCTTTATAGATTGATATGTTAAATCAATAAGCTGGAATGAAATGATTTAAGTGAATTGGACCATTTAATCTAAATTTTGGTACTTAGAAATTTGTGAGTGAAATAAGTGATGTCAATAACAATTTATGAATTTGTAAATTGATACGAGTTACCCCGGGTTTTATTTAAGTTTATTGCTTTTGTATTCCATGTTAGATGGGTTTACTCACGCTGGTTTCTAGCCTGACGCGGGTGTTTCTTTGATGTAATGCTCGGGTCAGACCGAGTATTACAGATTTTCAGGTAAGGACGTTCTACAGCTCATGAGATGAGCTGGATAGCAGGAACGTATAGAGCATTCCATTGTGTATATTATTATTTGTAATTCTGGAACAGGTTGATTTTAACTGTCCAGTGTTTGTGTATTGGTTGCAACTCTGATATATTAAAATGTAATTTAACTGATACAGCTTCTTTGTATAAATGTTATTATATGATATTATATTTTGATCCACTGCGAATGTGAGATTTTGTGTCTTGTTTTCCTGTTTTCTTCTTCTATCTCTTTTCTTCTTTTCCTAACTATTTGGAATTTTTGGGAATGAAAGTTCCGGGTCATTACATTTGGTATCAGAGCCAAGTTAAGAGAGTACCTTGGCTCTGGTGGTGGGTTTACTCATTAAGGATAGGGATAGTGGTACCCTAGAATGAGTTGAGTGTATATATATTTATGAGAGTGTACTTGTTATTTTTATATAATGGTTTTAAAAGTAAAGTATTTTTATATAAGTTTATATATAAAGCAATGATTCTTCTAACCAATATATATTAAGGTAATTGGTTGTTGTATTATTGGAATTAAATAAAATAATAAGAATTAAGTGGTAATAGTCATACAACCAAATTGAAATTGAATAAAGATAAGTTTGGAATGAATCCAAACTGAAACTAAAATCTTGAAGTTGGAATAAGATGATAATGAATGGTTTCCAGATATGATAATCTTGGTTATTATCATAAATGATTGTAGTGTTTAATAATAAAACGTGTATTAATCAGTAAGCAAATGAAATGTTTAAGGGAAGTAAAACATTTAGGTAAGTATGACTTATTACTTGGAATTGAAGATGATCTAAATTTGAAGTTTTAAATCTGGATCCAGAATTTGAAAATTGTTTCAAAGTGATAAAGGAATAATAAATAATGTTATTTAATGTATTTGAATGAAGGGTCTTGTTTCAAACAAAAGTTTTTTAGAATTTTAAAGGAATTTGTTTTTAAACCAAAGGTGGTTTAAAGTTTAAGGATAACTTGGTGTGTAAAGGATATAAATATGTATATTTGGAAATAAACTATAAGGTTGAGTTTTGAATTTTCCTTGGGATGTGATGTGAAACCCAAAAGTGAAGTAAGTTTTTAAACTTAAGTGGGAAGATTATTAATGTGAAGTTTAGAATTTAAAATGGGAATTCAAATTGTGTAAGGTTGGCTGAATTAACTAAATTGAGTTTAACTTTGAAAAAGTTAAGTAATTTAACAAGCAACCTGAATTGGAAATTTCAAGATGAAATTGGGATTTAACTTAGGAAGTTAAATGGTTAATTTGAATTAGGAGTTTGTGTGATCTCAAAATGGGTTTGAGATATGGAAATTGGAAATGGATGAATGTTTTAAAATAATTCGAATGATACCATCATGTTGTTATTAATAATCTTTAAGCTGAAACTGGATTTGTTTAAATGAATGTAGAAATGGTGTGTGGTAATATATCCACGATTAAGATAAAATGGAATTTGGATTCAGAATTAAATGGTTTAAAGATATAAGTTGATTTGATTTAAAGGATTAAATCAACATTTAAAAATTTAACTTGAATTTATATAATTCAGGATGGTTTAAATTTGAAATTTAAATTGAATTAGTTCAAATCGAATTTGATTTGAATTAATTGGAGTTGTGATTGAAGATGGATAAGTTTAAAAAATTCAAATTGAAAATTTGAATTGGATTAATTTGAAATGAAATTGAAGTTGAATAAGTTCAAATTCAAATGGAAATTGGGATTAATTCAAACAGGAATTGATATGAATTGAAATTGGTTCAATTTGAAATTTATTTGAATTAATTGAAATTGTGATTAAAGTTAAATAAGTAAATTCAAATGGAATTTGATTTGAATTTGGAAAGAAATTGAGGATTAATCCAACTTGAATTGGGATTTGATCAATTTAATGGGAAATTGATTGGGAATGAAGATTGGGAGGATGAATAGTTTGACTCTGGACTATTTTCAAATAAACTGTTTTAAATCTATTTTCCTAACTATTTACTATAAAACTTTTCTTTTTAAAACCTAAAACTATCTTATACTTATTTTACAATTATTTCGGAATTATTTAACTATTTTACAACTATTTTATAAACTAATTCCTATTTTTCAACTACTTTATAACTAATTACTATTTTACAATTATTTTGCAATTGCCTAAAATTTTATAACTATTTAACTATTTTCCAATTATTTTACAATTACTTAACTATTTTACAACTATCTAACTAGTTTATAATTATTTTTCAACTACTTTCTATTTTAAACTTTTCAAGCTATTTTCTAAATTTAAGCTGGTCAGAGTGCGAACTATTTATGATTAAATATCCAATTGAGATAAGAATTGAAGTATTAACCCAGATGGGAATTGGAGTATTGTGAATAAGTAAATGAAAATTATAGTGAATGTGAATAGAAAGAGAATTGATTTGGCTAATAATCAATAAAGATAAATACGTAGGATGTATATATATTATTCTTCGCTTAGTGATTTGATCTGGATTCGAGCATAAAATTTCGAGATAGTTTATCGATCCACGTTGGGATTTTTCACTCAATTTTCGATGGCGAACCTGGATATGGATTGTTGAGTGGTTATGAATATTCTCTATCATAGTTATGTCTATGTAAGGATAATGATGGAATCTGATCAAGAAACCAGATCTGAGTCTGCACTAGGAAGTCGGGTGGACAATACTGGTTCAGAAGTGAAATTGTGTGATCGATTGAGCGATCAGATTGATATAGCATATGGATGATATGTGTACACCGTACGAGTTTGAATGAAATTGATACTGGGAATTTTGTAAAACGGTTTCTGAAACAAAAGGTATATTTTGTGAAATATATGATGGAATAAAGTGGAAATTGGATATTTGTATGGTAGAAATTTACTTTATGAAAGTAATATGGTAAGTGACTTTATAGAATAATCAAGTTTGGATATTGATTTGGAATAAACAAAGTTATGTGTCTTTGTTTTATATATGATAAAACTCCCTTTGTTGAATCTATAGCCAGAAGAAAAGGGTTTTTTGAATATATTTGAAGTACAAAAATGGAATTTATACAAGTTTGAAGTGATCCAAAGATTTTTAAAGTTATATTTATCTATATATATATGTAAAGGATCTTATGAGAATCATTTTGAGAAAAGGTTTTTGGAACCTATGGATTATGGAAAGGCTTTTGATTTTTGGGTAAAATCAATATTGGAATTTGGAAAGCCTAGTTTGAGAATTATCGATTTTGGAAATCGATTTTGTATGAAAATCATAAAGGGTATGATTTGAAAGATACTATAAGAGTATAGTATAAAGTGTTTTGAAAATGACTCTGGAGAAAAAGGCGCTCCCTTGAAATGAACTTCTCAGGAGTACCATAGGTTGGTACTACCTTGAGCCTCAAAGGGGGAGGTTCTAAAGTTGATCCTGTGAGGTGTCCAGACAAACTAGTTCTTGAGGATTATTGGGCAGCAAAAGTCGAGGGCGCTGATGCCTACAGCGGCATTTGGGTTATGCTGTGACGATTGCGTAACTCGGTGTCTCTACGATCTACTGTGGACCATAGCGGAAATCGTGTGGAGGTGAGTGTCAATAGTCTATGCTTGATTTTGCCGGGAAGGCAACTAACATCGGTAGATTGTGATCTATGGTCAAGTGGAGTGGAGAATTTTCATTCTTTTGGCAGCGAAATTCGAGGGCGCTGAGGCCTGCAGTTATGTGGGTTTTTGCTGTGAGGGCAACGTAACCCTGGTTGTATCTGCGATCTGTAGCGGGTTCCATGGCGTAATCGAGGGGCGCGGAGGCCTACAGTTGTCTATGGGTTTTGCCGAGATGGCAATGTAATCATCGGGTTAACTGCGACCATAGATGGGGGTGATGATTTCCAGAGCATTCTCACCAAAGATATTTCCTCTATTTTCAAAAAACTGTTTTCTATATTTTCAATAAAATTATTTTCCAAGTATTTTCACTGGATGTTGGAAATAGGTCTGCTAAGTACTTATAGATTTTCAGTTCTACGCCTGATCAACGTATGACCGAATTTCTATGAGAACAAGGATGGACTTGTTGAAACATCGAGTTATAAATTATTTTTATAAAAACTATTTTGGTAATATTATATAGATTTTAAAGAAGTGTTTAAAATGATCAAAGAAAGTTTACCTGATTTTAAGCATTTTAATAAATTCTGGCATCGTTCCTTTTCGAGGATGAAAAAATTCAAAAAGGGGAGGAATGTAATAACTCGAATTTTGGACATCTTTAATTGTATAATTAACTGTTTCATTAAAATAAATACATATCTGAATATATATTTAAGTGAATTTGTGTAACGACCCGAAATTTTCGATCCCAAAAATTCCAGATAGTTAGAGAAAAGAAGAAAGAGATAGAAGAAGAACAGAAAAGAAACGCACAAACTCACATTCGCAGCGGATAAAATATAATATCAATAATAGTTATACCAAAGAAAACTGTATCTATCAATTTACATCAATATCAGAGTTACAACAATTTTATACATCACTGGAAAGATACAATTTAACATGTCTTAGATATATACAATATCATAGTGGAAACTCTCCATACGTCCGTGCCGCCAGCTCGCCTCCTTAGCTCCAGAACGTCCTTACCTGAAAATTTGTAATACTCGGTCTGACCCGAGCATTACATCAAAGTAACACCCGGGTCAGGCTGAAAACCAGCGTGAGTAAACTCATATAATAAGAAATACAAAAACATACAACTTATATAACCCGGGGTAACTAGTATCAATTACAACTTCTCAAATTGATAACGACACCATTTTTTTTTCCACTCACCAATTTCTAAGTACTTAACTTAGATTAAATGGTCTAATTCACTTAATCATTCCAAACCATCACATTGATTTCCACATATCAATTTTATAAAGAATCGAAGTGGCTTCGGCTATTAACTAATTCCCGACTCCGGTCTCTTCGAATCAAATGTCATTTAAACCCAAGTTATCTAATTAAATAAAATTTAACTTTAATTGTCGGATAACTCCTTTACAAAGAAATTCATAATAGATTGATAATCACACTATCATCGTCCATTCAACATATTAAATCACAAAACAATTCATATCAGAGATATCTCCTAATTCAAGACACCCATTATCATTCAATCATTAATAAGCAAGATTGATCACTCTAATCTGTTAAACTAATTAATAATCCCCTAATTACCTTCATTAGTTAATTATTCTTCAATTTCAAATAATAATTAACCTTTAACTTAATTACATTTATTAATTAGTCTTGATTAATCACAATCAGCAATTGATTTTCCTTAATTATTCCATCAATTTAAATCAACTCCTTGATTAATTATATTAATTAATCTCTTAATTACACCGCGTAATTATAACTTAATTCCCTCTACCTAGTAATTGTCCGTTAATTACTTACCATCAAGCAATTTACTTCAAATAATTACATCCAGTAATTATCCACTCATTACATCACTAAGTAATTCCACCTTATTAATTACCTTAGTAATTATACTTAATCTTAAATTAATCTTATTTATTAATCACCATTGGTTAGTCTCGTTCTGTAATTAATTACCTTAAATTAATTACATCACTTAATTCCTTCCACCTTATTAATTACCTTAATTAATAAATCCTTAATTATCACTTTTAAGTATAATAAGCAATTAGCCTTTACTTAATTACATTAAGTAATTAATCCTTAATTACTTTTCTCAAACCATTTACCTTAAATTACTTTCATCAAGTAATTATTTCACTGGTTAATTATTTCAATTAATTAATCAACCTTTAATAATTGAATTATTGTTTAATTAATCCCAACAAATTAATCCCTAATTTCTTAAATTTCTTTATTTATCATTTGGGTAATTGGTCTCTAATTATTATTTAAACAAATTAAATGCCGGAGTACAAAATCTCTTAAGTTCCTATTAAATAAAAATCCATTACTTTTGACTATTCATATAATTTCAATTCAAATTGACTAAATTACATTAATTAGTCTTTTAATTACACTGAGTAATTAACACTTAATTACTTCCACTAAGTAATTATTCTTTCAATTACTTTCCACCAAGTAATTTCTAGTTAATTAATTACATCTAGTAATTATTCATTAATTTCTTCACTAAATAATTACACTTCCCTTATTGCATCAATTAATGATACTTAATCCATCATCAAATAATTCTCTTTAATTAATTAAACTTAATTAATTAATTAAAATTAACCACATTTACTTAATTACATAGAGTAATTAATTTCCTTTAATTACTTCATTAAGTAATTACCTTCAATAATTCTCTTATACTAAGTAATTAACCTTTTAATTACTTATTACTTAATTATTTCTTAATTAATTAACCTAGATTTATCAATCCTTAATTAAGTAATTAATTATACTAGATAAATTTCCCAAACTAATTTACCTTAGTTTAATCACCCACATTAATCATTTTGGTTAATTCAGTAATATATACTTTAATCACAATCAATTACACCAATGTCATGTTATTTGAAAACATTTAGAGGTTCATTTCATAATTTAACTAAAGCAAAATTATAACCAAACAAAAGTTAAACAAAAGTTTAAACTTTGAATTATTTTATTTATTTATTTTTTTAAAAAAAACTTCTTTTAAACATCAAACTTTAAATTAACATTCATTCATTATACAAAGAATATTGATTGAGGGAATAGTTTAACCGAGTCCAGCCCGTCATAATCCTGACCGGCCCAAAGTAAATACGCACGGCCCACCCAATAACTTCTTCCTCCCTCATGTTCTTCTTCTTCCAATATCCCTCTAAACCATCCTTAAAACACGGAGGGACTGTGCACGTTTGGATGCACGTGTACAACGCCAACTTCCCACTAATTTCACCACTGATCACTCGAGCAAGTCGAGGCAAACCACCACTTCACAGCTATAGGCCCAGAAAGCCGACACAATCACCAAATCGAAAATCGAACCTTATACTCAAAACTGGAACAACATAAACCCCTACAACAGCCCCTTGTCTCGCCATCTCCCATTGTCGATCACCCATAAATCCACCAAGCCAGGCGCCTTGACCCTCCCCTTCAATTATTACTTGACCGCACGCCTAAAACTTCACTGCGACGCCGAAATTGCCAGAGAAACCATCCCCTTCCCACAGAGAGTTTAAACCCTAATTTTAGTTCGAAATAACAAATCGCCACCCTATAAACCACCGCACCAATTTTTGTAGGCTTGCCATCAATCCAAGCTTCTCAACGACAAAGCTCTGACCCCTAACATTGCACCAATCGCCGAAAATCGACCCATCTTTAAATTCCGATCAACTCAGCTTTCGTCACTTCATACGGTGTTAAAAACTTCAAGACCCAGCTTAAAATTCACATTACTCTAACATGAACAAGAATTTGTAACCCAATCATTAAATCAGGATGATCGAAATTTGACCAAAATGAATTTATTACTCTAATATTTTATTTCTGAGAAATTGCCTTGCTAATTTCACTCGAAACAAATTTTAAATATGATGTTGTACTCATACAAACAATTTCCATTTAGAGATCAAAATCTAAAGATCATTAAAATTGGGTGATAAATTTTTCAAAAAAAAAATCAAGTTTCCAACCCTGTATTGTTTTAAACAGATAGATGCTGAGCCTGTTCCAAACAAAATCACTGTTTCGATCACACATATGTAAATATGAAATCATTCTTAACATCAAGCATAACCAAATTCACACCATACTTCAAATATTCATCTCATACCAATGCAAGCAATTTCAATTTTAGAAGTTTACTCACCTGAGTTTGAAGAGAACAGAGCATCCTAAAAAAAACTGATTATGAACTTGCTGTTGATCTTCTTCTTCTTCTTCTTTTTGAATGATTCCAAGTTGAAAAGTTTTGAAGTTGCAGGCATGATTCAGTTATATGCTCTTGGATTTCCAGTTTTGAAGTTTCTACAGGCTAGTTTCAAATCTTAATTTTACATCCTTACTGATTATAAGTTCTGAGTTTTCAAAGTTATTTGAACTGGGAAGAGAAATGGTCAGGTTCTCAATATATTATAAAAATTAAATTTTAAAGAAAACATTGCCACATGTTACATTGCATGCTAACCCAAGTTACAATTGTTAATTTATGTATTATAAGGCTTACATTTGTCTTAATTTTTTTTTTAAGATTGTATTTGTTATTTATTTTTATATGTGTTTTACATCATACTTTATAATTATGTTGAAAGCATAAACCTTATTAAATCCTATTTTAAATATTAGTTATTCCAATTCACTTTAAGATATTTATCTTTGAATTACAATCTCAAATTCAAATTTAATTTTAAATTAACACACACATATATATTTAAATAAACACACACAAATTTAGTAAATAATCATTATAACTCAAAATCTATTTTTCTTTATATTTAAAATCACACATTATTATTTTTTTGAAAATAATAATTTTACAAATTTTTAAATAATGAATAAAAGAGAGTATTGCATTTTAAACTGTTTGAATTATATTAATATCTTTACTATTTCTTAGTGACCTTATACAAATATACACACACACTAAAGATTTCCAATATTATGGAATTTTGAATATATCTACAATATATTAATTTATTGTAAAATTTATTATTTCTAGATATTTATATTTCCAGATATCAGAATTTATTCGTTCAACAGAATAAACCAATTAATTATCCACATATCAGATGTCCAAAAACTAGGGTTATTACATTCCTCCCCCCTTTAAATCTTTTCGTCCTCGAAAAGGAACGAAAGAAGATTTTATTAAATATTTTAAAACCAGTTAAAAAATTCTTTGATCATTT
This sequence comes from Allium cepa, assembly GCA_030765085.1. Classification (NCBI taxonomy): domain Eukaryota; kingdom Viridiplantae; phylum Streptophyta; class Magnoliopsida; order Asparagales; family Amaryllidaceae; genus Allium; species Allium cepa. The sequence continues at coordinate 177,276,017 of CM060939.1, read as the reverse complement.
TTAAAACACTTTTAAAAATCTATATATAGTATTATCAAAGTAGCTTTATAAAAATATCATTCTATAACTCGATGTTTCGACAAGTCCATCTTCGTTGTCACATAAATTCGGTCATACGTTGATCAAGCGTAGGACTGAAAATCTATAACTACTTAGCAGACCCATTTTCAACACCTAGTGAAAATACTTGAAAAATAATTTTATTGAAATATAGAAAACAGTTTTTTTTTGTTTTTTTTTTGTTTTTTTTAAAAATAGAGGATATATCTTTGGTGAGAATGCTCTGGAAATCATCACCCCCATCCATGGTCACAGTTACATTCCAGAGTTACGTTGCCGTCGCAGCAAAAGTCCATGTAACTGCAGGCTCTCAGCGGCCTCTCGATTACGCCATGGATCCCCACACAACAGATCACAGTTACACCCAGGGCTACGTTGCCGTCATAGCAAAAGTCCATGTAACTGCAGGCTCTCAGCGGCCTCTGATTTTCGCTGTCGAAATAAAACCTCTCCACTCCTACATAGGTCGCAGTCTGCCGATATAAAATCAAACACAGACTGTTGGCTCTCAGTGGCACACACGACTTTCGCTATGTTATACCATGGGTCGCAGTTACATCCTGGATTACGTTGCCATCGCAGCAAAAGTCCATGTTACTGTTGGCTCTCAACGGCACACACGACTTACACTATGTGGTATACTCAACTCATAATCCTCAGGAACTAGTTTTGTCTGGACTCCTCACAGGATCAACTTTAGAACCCCCCCTTGGGGCTCAAGGCAGCACCACCCGGTGGAACTCCTGAGAAGTTCATTTCAAGGGAGCACCTTTTTCCCTAGTGCCATCATCAAAACATTTTATTCTATACATATATAGTATCTTTAAATCATACACCTAGTATGATCCCATACAAAGCTCCTTTACACAAAATCAATTATTCCAAAATCAATAATTCTCAAATTAGGCTTTCCAAATTCACATATTGATTTTACCCAAAAATCAAAAGCCATTCCAAATCCAAAGGTTCCCAAAACCCTTTTTCCAAAATCCTCATAAGATCCTTTATATATCTACAAATATATATTTTTTTTTTAATTTTTTTTCCGGATCATTTCAAACTTGTATAAAACTCATTTTATACTACAAAACACCTTTAAAATCCTTTACTTCTGGCAATAGATTCATCAAGGGAAGTTTTATCTTATATAACAAAGATATATAACTTTATTTATCCAAAATCAAATATTCAAATTTGATTACTCTTTTCAATATCAATTTCATTCAAATCCGTACGATGTACATATATCAATCGTACGCCATACCAATCTGATTACTCACTCGATCACACAATTTCACTTCCGAACTAGTATCGTCCACCCGACTTCCTAGTGCAGACTCAGATCTGGTTTCTTGATCAAAAACCGTCATTCTCCTTGCATAGTCATAACTATGATAGAGAATATCCAAAACCAATCAACAATCCATATCCAGGTTCGCCGTCGAAAATCGAGTGAAAAATTCCAACTCGGATCGATATACTATCTCGAAATTCTATGCTCGAATCTGGTTCAAATCACTATGCGAATAGAATAACATATGTACACCTACGTATTTATCTTTATTGGTTATTAGCCAAATCAATTCTCCTTCTATTCACATTCACTTTAATTTTCATTCACTTATTCACAACTGCTTCAATTCCATTTGATTATCACCTCTATTCTTATCTCAATTGGGTATTTAACCATTAACAGTTTGAACTTCGACCAGTTTATTTAGAAAATAGCTTGAGAAATTTAAAAATAGATAAGTAGATGGAAACTAATTACTAGTTTGTAAAATAGGTGTAAAATAGTTTAGGAAATAGTTAAAATAATTATAGAAATCTTAGATAATTGCAAAGTAATAGTAAGATAGTAATTAATTTTGTAAAACAGTTGAAATATAGTAATTAGTCTATAAAACAGTTGAAAATTTGTTAAACAGTTTCAAAAATGATTGTAAAACAAGTATAAGATAGTTTGGCTTTCAAAAGATGGTTATATATATAATGAATAGCTCGGAAAAATAGGTTTATATTGAAACCATTTATATTAAAAACAGTCCAGAGTCAAAACTGTTCAATTCCCAATCAATTCAATTTAAATTCCACTTTCATTTAAATTGACTTAACTCCAATTTAAATAACTTCAATCTCTATTGAAATTGATTCAACCTCTATTCAAGTCGAATTAACCTCAGTTTCTTTCTAAATTTAACTTTATTCAATCTTTGATCTCAAATTCTACTAATTCAAGTAAATTTCAATTGAACTAGTTCCAATTTTAATTCATTTCAACTCCAGTTTGAATTAATCTCAATTTCAAATTCCATTTCCAAATCAAGTTGAATTATTCTTGATTTCTACCCAATTTTCAACTTAATTACAGTTCCAAATCAAATTTTAATTCAAATTTTCCATTTGAATCTTATACTCATACATCTTCAACCACCATTTAAATTAATTCAAATCAAATTCAATTTGAGCTAATTAAAATTCAAATTTCAAATTTAAACCATCTCAAATTATATAAATTCGAGTTAATACTTCAAATGTTGATTTAATTCTTTTAAATCAATTTACCTTTTTATCCCAACAATGGATTACCATACTCCATTTCTCATTCATTTAAACAAATCTAATTCACAACTTAAAGATTTTTAACAACAATAGGATGATATCATCTAATTCATCATAAAAGATCCATCAATTTACAATTTCGAGATCTCAAACCCATTTTGAGATCACACAAACTCCCAATTCAGATCAACCATTTAACTCCCCAAATTAAATCTCAATTTCATCTTGAAATTTCCAAATCAGATTGTTCATTCAAACTTATTTAACTTCCTCTGAGTTAAATTCAATCAATCCCGTTTAACCTTACTCAAACTGGAATTCTCCATTTCAAAATTCTTTCCCATCTATAAGTTCAAAAACTCATCACTTTGGGTTTTCACATCTCATTCCAGATTTAAAACTCAACCTTAGAGTTTATTTCAAATCACCATTTATATTATGTATATCCACATATATACATATTTATTTCTTGGCTCACCAAGACAAATTTAAAATTTTAAACCACCTTTGGTTTCACTTCAAAACAAATTTTCTTTAAAATTTTCAAACATTTCTTATTTTAAAATAAGATCATATTCAAAGTAGTTTGAATAATATTATCTGCTTTAACATTTTGGAATCAATTCAAATGTTTAAATTTTAGAATTCAAAACTTCACAATTTTAAATCCACTTCAATTTCCATCCTTTCTAATTTACAAGTTATTCTCATCAAATGGTTATTTCCTTGAAACATTTTATTGTTTAAAACGATCATTCATTATTAAACACAATAACCATTCAATTTCCTGGTTTGAAACCAATTTTGATTCATCTTATTTTGAAATTCTTCCTTAACTTTAATATTTTAATTTAAATTTGAATCCATTTCAAACTTATGCTTATTTAATTTTAATTTGGTTGTATTATATTACTTCTTAATTCTTACTATCACCTTTAATTTAATTAATACGACAACCAATTTCCTTTATATAATGGATAATCTATTTCTTATATAAGATTCATTTACTTTTGAAATCATTTAAAAACCTTTATATAAGAAAATAACAAGTACGCTCTCTCATATATATATATATATATATATATATATATATATATATTCAACTCATCCTTGGGTACCACTTACCTTATCCTTAATAAGTAATCCCACCAGAGCCAAGGTTCTCGCTTAACCTTCAGCTCTGATACCAAATGTAACGACCCCAAAATTTTCGATCCCAAAAATTCCAGATAGTTAGAGAAAAGAAGAAGGAGATAGAAGAAGAACAGAAAAGAAACACATAAACTCACATTCGCAGCGGATAAAATATAATATCAATAATAGTTATACCAAAGAAAACTGTATCTATCAATTTACATCAATATCAGAGTTACAACAATTTTATACGTCATTGGAAAGATACAATTTAACATGTCTCAGATATATATAATATCATAGTGGAAACTCTCCATACGTCCGTGCCGCCAGCTCGCCTCCTTAGCTCCAGAACATCCTTACCTGAAAATTTGTAATACTCGGTCTGACCCGAGCATTACATCAAAGTAACACCCGGGTCAGGCTGGAAACCAGCGTGAGTAAACTCATATAATAAGAAATACAAAAACATACAACTTATATAACCCGGGGTAACTAGTATCAATTACAACTTCTCAAATTGATAACGACACCATTTTTTTTTCCACTCACCAATTTCTAAGTACTTAACTTAGATTAAATGGTCTAATTCACTTAAATCATTCCAAACCATCACATTGATTTCCACATATCAATTTTATAAAGAATCGAAGTGGCTTCGGCTATTAACTAATACCCGACTCCGGTCTCTTCGAATCAAATGTCATTTAAACCCAAGTTATCTAATTAAATAAAATTTAAACTTAATTGTCGGATAACTCCTTTACAAAGAAATTCATAATAGATTGATAATCACACTATCATCGTCCATTCAACATATTAAATCACAAAACAATTCATATCAAAGATATCTCCTAATTCAAGACACCCATTATCATTCAATCATTAATAAGCAAGATTGATCATGCTAATCTATTAAACTAATCAATAATCCCCTAATTACCTTCATTAGTTAATTATTCTCAAATTTCAAATAATAATTAACCTTTAACTTAATTACATTCATTAATTAGTCTTGATTAATCACAATCAGCAATTGATTTTCCTTAATTATTCCATCAATTTAAATCAACTCCTTGATTAATTATATTAATTAATCTCTTAATTACACTGGGTAATTATAACTTAATTCCCTCTACCTAGTAATTGTCCGTTAATTACTTCCCATCAAGTAATTTACTTCAAATAATTACATCCAGTAATTATCCACTCATTACATCACTAAGTAATTCCACCTTATAAATTACCTTAGTAATTATACTTAATCTTCAATTAATCTTATTTATTAATCACCCTTGGTTAGTCTCATTCTGTAATTAATTACCTTAAATTAATTACATCACTTAATTCCTTCCACCTTATTAATTACCTTAATTAATAAATCCTTAATTATCACTTTTAAGTATAATAAGCAATTAGCCTTTACTTAATTACATTAAGTAATTAATCCTTAATTACTTTTCTCAAACCATTTACCTTAAATTACTTTCATCAAGTAATTATTTCACTGGTTAATTATTTCAATTAATTAATCAACCTTTAATAATTGAATTATTGTTTAATTAATCCTAACAAATTAATCCCTAATTTCTTAAATTTATTTATTTATCATTTGGGTAATTGGTCTCTAATTATTATTTAAACAAATTAAATGCCGGAGTACAAAATCTCTTAAGTTCCTATTAAATAAAAATCCATTACTTTTGACTATTCATATAATTTCAATTCAAATTGACTAAATTACATTAATTAGTCTTTTAATTACACTGAGTAATTAACACTTAATTACTTCCACTAAGTAATTATTCTTTCAATTACTTTCCACCAAGTAATTTCTAGTTAATTAATTACATCTAGTAATTATTCATTAATTTCTTCACTAAATAATTACACTTCCCTTATTGCATCAATTAATGATACTTAATCCATCATCAAATAATTCTCTTTAATTAATTAAACTTAATTAATTAAAATTAACCACATTTACTTAATTACATAGAGTAATTAATTTCCTTTAATTACTTCATTAAGTAATTACCTTCAATAATTCTCTTATACTAAGTAATTAACCTTTTAATTACTTATAACTTAATTATTTCTTAGTTAATTAACCTAGATTTATCAATCCTTAATTAAGTAATTAATTATACTAGATAAATTTCCCAAACTAATTTACCTTAGTTTAATCACCCACATTAATCATTTTGGTTAATTCAGTAATTTATACTTTAATCACAATCAATTACACCAATGTCATGTTATTTGAAAACATTTAGAGGTTCATTTCATAATTTAACTAAAGCAAAATTATAACCAAACAAATTTTAAACAAAAGTTTAAACTTTGAATTATTTTATTTATTTATTTTAAAAAAAAACTTCTTTTAAACATTAAACTTTAAATTAACATTCATTCATTATACAAAGAATATTGATTGAGGGAATAGTTTAACCGAGTCCAGCCCGTCATAATCCTGACCGGCCCAAAGTAAATACGCACGGCCCACCCAACAACTTCTTCCTCCCTCATGTTCTTCTTCTTCCAATATCCCTCCAAACCATCCTTAAAACACGGAGGGACTGTGCACGTTTGGATGCACGTGTACAACGCCAACTTCCCACTAATTTCACCACTGATCACTCGAGCAAGTCGAGGCAAACCACCACTTCACAGCTATAGGCCCAGAAAGCCGACACAATCACCAAATCGAAAATCGAACCTTATACTCAAAACTGGAACAACATAAACCCCTACAGCAGCCCCTTGTCTCGCCATCTCCCATTGTCGATCACCCATAAATCCACCAAGCCAGGCGCCTTGACCCTCCCCTTCAATTATTACTTGACCGCACGCCTAAAACTTCACTGCGACGCCGAAATTGCCAGAGAAACCATCCCCTTCCCACAGAGAGTTTAAACCCTAATTTTAGTTCGAAAGAACAAATCACCACCCTATAAACCACCGCACCAATTTTTGTAGGCTTGCCATCAATCCAAGCTTCTCAACGACAAAGCTCAGACCCCTAACATTGCACCAATCGCCGAAAATCGACCCATCTTTAAATTCTGATCAACTCAGCTTTCGTCACTTCATACGGTGTTAAAAACTTCAAGACCCAGCTTAAAATTCACATTACTCTAACATGAACAAGAATTTGTAACCCAATCATTAAATCAGGATGATCGAAATTTGACCAAAATGAATTTATTACCGCAATAATTTATTTCTGAGAAATTGCCTTACTAATTTTACTCGAAACAAATTTTAAATATGATGTTGTACTCATACAAACAATTTCCATTTAGAGATCAAGGTCTAAAGATCATTAAAATTGGGTGATAAATTTTTTTTAAAAAAAAAATCAAGTTTCCAACCCTGTATTGTTTTAAACAGATAGATGCTGAGCCTGTTCCAAACAAAATCACTATTTCGATCATACATATATAAATATGAAATCATTCTTAACATCAAGCATAACCAAATTCACACCATACTTAAAATATTCATCTCATACCAATGCAAGCAATTTCAATTTTAGATGTTTACTCACCTGAGTTTGAAGAGAACAGAGTATCCTAAAAAAAAACTAATTATGAACTTGCTGTTGATCTTCTTCTTCTTCTTTTTGAATGATTCCAAGTTGAAAAGTTTTGAAGTTGCAGGCATGATTCAGTTATATGCTCTTGGATTTCCAGTTTTGAAGTTTCTACAGGCTAGTTTCAAATCTTAATTTTACATCCTTACTGATTATAAGTTCTGAGTTTTTAAAGTTATTTGAACTGGGAAGAGAAATGGTCAGGTTCTCAATATAATATTAAAATTAAATTTTAAAGAAAACATTGCCACATGTCACATTGCATGCTAACCCAAGTTACAATTGTTAATTTATGTATTATAAGGCTTACATTTGTCTTAATTTTTTTTTTTAAGATTGTATTTGTTATTTATTTTTATATGTGTTTTACATCATACTTTATAATTATGTTGAAAGCATAAACCTTATTAAATCCTATTTTAAATATTAGTTAGTCCAATTCACTTTAAGATATTTATCTTTGAATTACAATCTCAAATTCAAATTTAATTTTAAATTAACACACATATATATATTTAAATAAACACACACAAATTTAGTAAATAATCATTATAACTCAAAATCTATTTTCCTTTATATTTAAAATCACACATTATTATTTTGTTTGAAAATAATAATTTTACAAATTTTTAAATAATGAATAAAAGAGAGTATTGCATTTTAAACTGTTTGAATTATATTAATATCTTTACTATTTCTTAGTGACCTTATACAAATATACACACACACTAAAGATTTCCAATATTATGGAATTTTGAATATATCTACAATATATTAATTTATTGTAAAATTTATTATTTCTAGATATTTATATTTCCAGATATCAGAATTTATTCGTTCAACAGAATAAACCAATTAATTATCCACATATCAGATGTCCAAAAACTCGGGTTATTACAATTTGAAACTATAATAATTTGAAAGCATTAATTTGAATATAAAAATTTTCTTTAAAAGTCGCACAAGTACAAGAAATGTATGAATATAAAAACAAGAATAAATACAAAGTTTCAATTTATATATATATATATATATATATATATATATATATATATATATACATGTCTTTTGAAATTAAACAAGATTTATAAAAGGTTTAATGTTCGTTCTTTTAATAATGCATATGAACTAAGTTATAAATGTATTTAAGTTAAGAAAACATAATAGTCCAAATTTGAATAAAATTGGTTAAAGGATTTAATATACTTAAGACATTTATATAAAAACTAAATTGGGCACACTATAAAAATATATACATTAAAATATATTAATACATGAAATTTCAAATGTAAGATATATTCATATACAAAATAATAAATGTAAAACCAAATTGATAATACATATTAATGTAAATATATAAATAAAACATAAGAGAAATTTAAGATAAAACTTTCGTAAATATATAAGGCATGTAAAATCCAAGTGGAACCTAAAGACAGCATATATTGACATTTGTTAGCTTAGTATTACAAGTGGCAAACTTAATTTTTTTTTTAAATTTAATTACAAAAAAACACCTGGTCAGGAGATTTTCAGTTCATATATCCTCTTCACCTAAAAAAACTTCTTTCACTTTCAAAACTAAAAGGAAACTAAGATAAAATGAAATCAACCTAAGGAGGAACTAGCATTAAACAACATCAGCTTTCTGAAACTTCGATCCCGTGCAATGCAAAGATTTCAGGGATTCAACATTTAAGTTTCAAAATCCAGCTCAACGGATCATGAATCAGTTTCAGATCAAAAAAATTCAGTTTCCCGTTTTTAAATAAGGCCCAGTCTTCAAAATCTTGGCGAGTAAAACTCTTAAAAACTGAAATTGCTTAAATTGGAATATGGTAAATCCTTGAAACATGTTATGAATCATGTGTGCATGAATTTATGTATATATATGTGTGGGTTAGAATCAAGGTTCAAGTCTGGAACAGGCTAGGAAGCCTCTGTTTTACAAATTATAGGTTTGAAAACTGATTCAATAATTCAGATCTTTCACTCAAACGATCTTTAGGCATTGATTTCTCAGTAAAAATTTATTTGTATGTAGCAACATCATTTCTAAAATTTGACTTAAGTAATTTTTTTTTAGAAAATATATGAGAAATTAGATATTACAGTGGAACTTTAAATAATGTCAGAATCTCGACTTGAAAAAATTGATGAATTCATTATTATGATCTGAATTTTCTTCCTAAATTAGGATTTTTAAGATAGGAATCATGAATTTATGTGTGTAATTCGAGTGAATTCGAGTGTTAAAGGGAAAGTGGGTTTCGAGGAAATTCAGATGATCGGCGGCACTTGGAGGAACGGGGTCGCGGTTGAAGTAAGCTGGGTGTTCGTCAAGGTCGGCAAAAATTATGGCTCATTTTCTCCGATGTCGTGGTGATAGGACAATTGTGATTTTGGGTTTAAGGGTGAATTTTTGTTCGTCGATGTTGACGAGGCATTTCCGACATGGGTGATAGTCCAGGCTCGATCGGGATGGGGGAAACACGAGGCTGTAAGTAGTGGTTAGCCTCTGGTTGATGGGCGAGTGATCTCGTGGTCGAGATCATCGGAGAAGGGGGATTTTCTGGTCGAAGGTTGCTGTTTCGGTTCGACTATTTTGACTCGATTTCGATTTCGAGCTTGATGATCGAATTGGATGGTCGGAATCGAGGGTGAGGTTTCTTGGTGACTTGTCGACGATAGGAGGTGGCGTCAGATCGTCAGCGATCACTCGTGCACATGCACGAGTCCAAGCATATCAGTGCAACGCCGTGATGTTTAACATCGGGAAGGAGGTGGGTTGTTTCTCGGGTATTACTCGAGTCATTCGTGTGTTGTCTTGAAGTGGGATAACGTGAGTTTTAGTTGAGAATAGCTCGGGAGATTTGCTAGGTTGTCTCGGTTTTGTTTTATGATACCAGGTTTTTAAAACTTGGAGTTATTTTTTTCTAGTCTGTAAGTAAATGTTTTAGGTGAGTAAAATCAAGTTTTAAGCCAAGTGTTAACCAAATTTCAAAGGCACATAAAGTAAGTTTTGAACCCAATTTTAAAAGTTTATCAATATGAATTAGTTTCAAAGGAAATTTAAGTCAGGTTCTAAACAAAGTATTAGCAAGTTAAAACAAATTTTCAATTTTTAAGTTGTTTTAAAATTTATTTATTTAGAGTAAATTGTAAAATAAGTTAAACTCCTAAATGTTTACAAAGATGGTTTTAATAAGATAATTAAATCAAGGATTAATTATTTAAGGATGGTTGATAGGTAATGTAATTAGTTTAAGGATTGATTAATTAAGAAAATTTATTAAAGGATAATTAATCAATGTAAGTGATTATAGGTAATAAAATTTGAGTAATTGATATTGGGTAAGTGTAATTAATGTGGATGGGTGAAAAATTATTTATTTGTGTTATTAATTAAAGGCTAATTCCTTAATGTACTTAAAAAAGATAATTAAGGATTGATTAATCAAGATTAATCAATTAAGAAATAATTAAGTAATAAGTAATTAAGAAGTTAATTACTTAATGTAAAAGAATTATTATGAATAATTACTTAATGAAGTAATTAAAGGAATTAATTACTCTGTGTAATTAATTAAGTTGATGTGGTTAATTTTAGTTAATTAAGTTTAATTAATTAAAGGTAATCATTTGATGTTGGGTTAAGTATAATTACTTAAGGTAATTAATGAGGTGTAATTACTTAGTGAAATAATTAGTGGATAATTACTGAATGTAATTAATTAAAAGGAAATTACTTGATGGGAAGTAATTTAAGGATAATTACTCGATGGAAGAAATAAGTGATAATTACTCAGTGTAATTAAAGGATTAATTAATATAATTAATCAAGGAGTTGGTTTAATCGATGGAGTAATTAAGGAAAGTTAATTTCTGATTATGATTAATCAAGGTTGATTAATGAATGTAATTAAGTTAAAGGTTAATTATTAAATAAAATTTTAGAATAAATAACTAATGAAAGTAATTAGAGGATCATTAATTAATGTAATTAATGGAAGTAATCAATCTTGCTTATGAATGATTGAATGATGATAAGTGCTTTAGATTGGTTGATATATCTGATATGAATTGCTTTGTGATATGGTATGTTGGATGGACAGTGATAATGTGATTATCTATCAATTATGAATTGCTGTGTAAAAGTGTTATCCGGTAATTAAAGTTGAATTGTATTTAATTGAATAACTTGGGTTTAGATGACATTGGATTCAAAGAGACCGGAGTCGGGTATTAGTAAATACCCGAAACCACTTCGATTCTTTATAGATTGATATGTGAAATCAATAAGCTGGAATGGAATGATTTAAGTGAATTGGACTATTTAATCTAAGTTTTGATACTTAGAAATTTGTGAGTGACATAAGTAATGTCTATAACAATTTGTGAACTTGTAAATTGATACGAGTTACCCCGGGTTTTATTTAAGTTTCATGCTTTTGTATTCCACCTTAGATGGGTTTACTCACGCTAGTTCCAAACTGACCCGAGTGTTACTTTGATGTAATGCTTGGGTCAGACAGAGTATTACAGATTTTCAGGAAGGACGTTCTTTAGCTCAGGTGACGAGCTGGATGGCAGGAACGTATAAAGTATTCCACTGCGTATATTATTGTTTGTAATTCTGGAACAGGTTGATTTTAACTATCCAGTGTTTGTGTATTGGTTGTAACTCTGATGTATTATAATGTAGTTAACCGATACAACTTCTTTGTAAAAATGTTATTGTATGATATTATATTTTGATCTGCTGCGAATGTGAGATTTTGTGTCTTATTTTCCTGTTTTCTTCTTCTATCTCTTTTCTTCTTTTCCTAACTATTTGGAATTTTCGGGATCGAAAATTTCGGGTCGTTACATCAGTTGTGCTTTGTGCGATGACCGAACATGTTTTGTTGTTCAATGGTCGCTTGATGTCCGAGTGTGGTTTACTTTGGGTCAGCTTGATATTCGATGGTGCTTTGTCCCGTGATCGAACAAGTTTTTCTATTCGGTGTTTTCTTGGTGTCCAGAGGTATTTTGCTTCAAATTAGCTTGGCTGGCGCCCGAAAAAGATTTTCTATCCTGTGCTTGCATCCTTGCTTGGGGTTTTTATGATTCCGCTTGGTTGGCACCCCAGAAAGATTTTCTTTTCGGGTTTTTGTGCTGCTTGGAGTCATGGAAGGGGTTGCTTGGGGCTTGGCTCGGGTATAACCAAACAGAAAATAAAAGTTGGGGATTTTATTCATGATGCAGCGATACTTTGGGTATTTCTTCATGCCATGTTCTGTGGTTCTTGAGATTGACATGGAGTGGAGTAGGAAACTCCCTACGACTCGGGATGACCTTAAGTTTCGTGTAGCGACTAGCGAAGCCTTAGCTCTTAGACACAACGATACAGACAACGACGACGACTTTGGAACTTTGATACTATGGCTCCACGACTTACGATAGGTGTCTAAAGGCATTCTGAAGATAACAACTCGATGTTGTGAGTGAATATGGCATTTGGAGATGGACCAAAAAGATGAGTTTTGCGTGATAGCTCTTAGAGTAGGACATAAGGTCATTATGCTTGTGAATGAGACATGGTAGTTTGCGTATTCCCATATTTTGGATGTCTATGTGTGTCCAGTCCCTAGCCATTTTGTGTGGGCACGAGTTGAGCATCTTTGAGGTAGTTCTACTATCAAAATGCATTCTAAGGGATGGGCGAATGACTATGGTTGTGACGCTCATTGTTGGGACATGGTAGTCTGCGTGTACTAAAGGTAATCTATGTGTACCCATATATTTGGACGTCTGTATGTGTACAGTCCCTAACCGTCTACATGGGTAATGATTTGAGCATCTATAAGAGTTACTATATATCTAAGCACTAGAGTGAGAGATGCAAGGCTGTATGATTGATGTTATTTTGATGTGTGCGAATTCTATGTGATACCTATCCCATATTTTTCGATTGTGATTGTGGTTTTGCATATATTGTGTTTATGTGCTAACTCTTTGGATGTAGGAACACTTCAGAAGGTTTTATGCTTTACTTCTTATCATCTCAAATACTTTTAAATGATTAGATTAGGGATGTAGGTCTGAATAACGCATGGAGGTGTATGGAGTGCGAGCAGGAGGCTACGCTTTCATATATCCATACTTTGGAGCTTACTATCACTTCTATTGCCTTATGCAGCACTGTGGAGGTATGTTGGTACTTGGATTTTGAGAGATAATTATATACTTTATTTTAGATACTTAGGATGTATAAACCCTTTTATTTTAGTTTTTTTTATGATTTGTGAATCTGATGCGCTATGATGTTCTTATTTATGTTTCATTTGATTATATCACTATCTTGCTTGTTTTTCATCTATGTTATTATATTATATTTATTCTATGCACTGTGAGATGTTGTACAAGTTTTGTGTTTGGATTTTTGTTACTTTACATCCTTGGCTACCCTCCTGCATCAATTGGGTACTCCACAGCACATTACATAGGTATATTAGGCGCATAGGTGTAGAGAGGTCGTCATATTTAGTATTAGAGCTTAGGTTGCATAGACGGCCTAAGTTGACACTTGGATCCAGTAGAGATAAGGAAGAAACCATGGATTTAGAATGGATCAAGCGATATATGAGAGAGAATGTAACAACCTTACTTTCTACGCCGTATAAATAAACAAAATTTTATTACAGTAAAATTGTTTGAATTCGATGTTGATAATTACTATTTTGGAAATAAATTTATAGTTAATTAAACTCTGCTTAATAAAAGATTTTAATTTAGTAAATTGAATTGAATTAGTAAATTCTTTTTGAATGGTCTATTGAAATTGAATAAAATGTTTTAATTGAATAAAAAATATTTTTAGAAGTGTAAATAAAATTTTATGTGATTAAAATAGTGGAAAATAAATGAGTATCGAATTGAAGGAAATTGGGAGCTATTGGATTATAATTCGTAAAATGAATGGTTAATCGAATTAAATTAGACTGAAATTTATTTACAGATAAATAAAAATGAATTATTGAAAGGAGAAGGAAGAGAGAATTTATTTATTTAAACTTGATCCCAAAGTAAGGCCCAAGCCTATTTAAACTCACTCTTCTCTCTCCTATTCTAGAGTATTCTACCACCTTCACCCATTGAAGCCCATACACGTTCATCCCAAATCCATATCCCCACTCACTTGCCCAATAATCTTTCTTAGGTCTGAAACTTAAAAAAAACGATATCGCGACCTAAAATAATTAAATCGCAAACGAAGGTAGTTCCTGGTAGTAAGAGACGTCGATGGTGAGGCCACGATGCTAGGATGAGCCGCGTATTGATGGCCACAATGGTGAGGGGTTCCGTGTGAAGCTGGCTACGAATGATGATTCGAGTGCATCGACGATGGAGGAGCTACGATGTTGAAGCTGGCGATGTGGAGGTGCAAGTAGACGAGGTGCAATTGCCTCTTGGTGTGTGAGATGGTGCAATTTGGGCAACTCGTGATGGTAATTAATGCGATGTTTTTGTTGATGTTGAATCCTTGGCTGATTGTAGCAGTACAAATAGGCAATATCGAGGAGCTGCAACGAAAGGATGATGATTGGCATTCTGGCATGAAGGGTAGGAAGGTCCGATGGCGTTTGTGCTGAGCAAATGATAGTCGCTGTTTTGGGGACTTGAGCATTGTATAGGTGAGTAAAATTATTTTGCTCACAACTATTGTCTATTTCTATGTGCCTTGTTGTTTGGTTGATATTGCTTAAATTGTGCTATGACATTGGATGATTGATTGGATTTGTTTGCATTGCTTAGGTGAGTTATTTTTAATAACTCACCACTATGATCTGGATTCAATTTTTCTATGAATTCGTGGATTATTTGGTGATGTGTTGTTTGTTGATATGGATTGAATTGGGTAAAACAGAATTGCATATCTTTGATCGATTATTGTTATGATGAAATCACATTAGTAATCCGTCGAAAGGGAATAAATAAATTGAAAGGGAGGGTTTTGAAAGAAATGAAATATTTTTGGAAATAAATAGTGGATTTTGGAATGTCTTTTTATCTAAAATTTGAAATAATATTAGTAAAAGAAAATTACTTAGGTGAATTAGTTTGAGTATTCTTTGAACTGAAATAATTTGAAAAATTAGGAATTTTTGGATTTGATTAAATAAATTAAATTTTGAATATTTATATTTTTATTCATTTATCGTCGATTATAAAAATGTATAAACAATCCTTATAATGTGGTATTTAAAATTTATAATTTAAAATTAATTATTTAATTCTATTAGAATTTAATAAACTAGAAGTTTGTAAAACGATATATTGTAAGTAATATGCCTAACATTTGACTATCATTATTTTTAGTAAAAGGGAAAACTTGAATTATAAAACTTACTAAAATTATTATTTCCAATTTTGAGAAGGATTTTGAATGTGTAAATTGCTTTTAAAAGAATTTATTATATTGCAGAATTGAGTGAAAGTTTAATTTAAAAATTTCCTTATAATTGAATAAGAGGTTTGCGACTATTTATTTTGAAACGGAAAATGAATTTTGAGGAAAGAAGGGGAATTTTATAAATTTATTCTCTTTCAATTGAAAATTTTAGATTTGAAATTGTTTGGAAGATTTTAGGGAAAGTGTATTTCAAAACCTCTTTTGAATTAATAAATAATAGTTGTATGTTTTGATTGCTTTATATCTATGTGTAATGAGGAATTTGAATAAACGGAGTTAAAGTACAAGACTTTCCGTAATATTTCTATTATTATTTGAACTTGTTATGTAGAATAAATGTGCGATGATGAGTGCAACTTACAAGCATTGATTAAACGGTCGAGTAGCACCAGGTGGTATAGGATGCTTGAGCTGATATTTGTTTGATCACTTTATGTAAGTAGATATCACTCTAACAAGGCCGAATATATAAGGTATTATATTTATGGTGATGCTCACCTAAGCCGGTTGAGAGCCATAATTGTGTCTATTTATTGTATGAATACTCCAATTATGATGTGGAGTAAACCAAATTGGCTATTATCCATCCTAGCGGCCTGAACATGGGGTCGCTCCTCGAAACCATGATAGATTTTTGATGTCTATGGCTAAGAGCCATGGCCGAGTGCCACCGCCCTTGTGTTACACAGGTTAGTAGTCTGTTACCATTAGGTGCATTTGCAGGGTCATGACCAGTGCATAACATGGTCTTACACTAGATGGATATTGGGTCATGATGGCTGTTGATGTAACTATGACTATATGAGAAACTCTAAAAGCATGTAAGGAAGGCTTCTGGAGTAGGTTGAGAGATGTCAGTCTCCCATCTGGTTATTAATGATGAGATAACATGAGATGCTATAGACATAACCTATTTACCTATATGAGATCAATGTGTTTACGGTTGAGAGCCAATTTGATCATTTGTCAAGATTTATACCAAAATAGATATTTATTATGCTGAGAGTACATATGACTGAGATCCCAGATGATTATCCAATATGCCAAGAATCGAGTCGATTAGTAGAGGTCCAAGAGACTATACAATTATTTCATTGGCTGAGAGCCAAATTGATTACTATGTGGTTGAAGGTCTGGATGATTATTATGTGGTTATCGATCTGTTGGATTATTTATGAGACCGAGCGTTTAATGCTGTTTTGTAACCCCATGCACATCAATTATACAGCTAACGAGAATAGCTAGAAATGCTGAAAGCATGGAATTGGATCTTATACCTATCTTTTATATGTTATCTGAGTAAAGACCCTGGCTATGGAGGGTATGCCGAATTTATATTTCGTGTATGATTGATTTAGGTGATTGTTACATGTTATATATACCTATCGAGTGAAGTGGACCTTGGGTATGTTTACTATATAATTATGTGAGAGATAATGTACGGCATTGCTAAGTGCATGTACAGTTTTGTTGAGTTTTATACCTGATTATATACATGTTGATGGGTATTTATTTTTCACTCACTTGATTATATACATATTTGATGTGTTGATCGACTTTACTTAGAGAGAGGATTATCTTTTCTATGCATGGTTTGAGATATGTTGATGCTTGGGAAATACACGTGCTACTGTGTCGCACTTGTTTGTACTATGCAAGCTGTTATTTTTTGTTGATATCCACAATATAGACATAGTCTGGCCCATACGTAATTTATATAGTACTTGGGTCAATCCGTGACAGACATTATAGGTTCAAAGGCAAAGATACCATATTGCAATTGTTGGGTGTAGAAGAAGGTTAAACTATTAGTTGTTAGTGTAGCATTATCTATTTTTGTAGCCCCATGCATATTAATGATGTTGAATATATACATTGTATTTATACATTGCATATTTTTAAAGTAGGATTTTGACCTATTTTATATCCCACTTGGACTCATGTATATTTATTATTATATGTTGTCACTGCTTGGATGACTATGTGTTTTCTATGATATATTTTATATTGTGTGTTGGTTTATTCTTGAGGCTCATGCGTTTAGTGCTTTGTACTGATACTGCATACAAATAGGTTAGTTGATTATAATTGTTTGAAATACATACTAGTGTTAGCCCAAGGGAATATTCACATATAAGCCCAGTATCACCTTATTCCCTGCATTATTATAGTGTATTACACTGTAATACTCTTTGATAGTATGGTATAGAGGTGGGGTGTTACAGTTTATAACGACCTGGGAATTTTAATGATTTAAATAATATAATTAACTAAAAAATTTTATGAAATAAAAAAATAAAAATTTTCAATTAAAATTTGATATTTGAAATATATTTATTTAACCATAGCAAATGCCAGATTTCCATCAGAAAATATGAAAGTATGATCAGTTGTGAAATTTCAATTTAAAATTTTCAAATCAGTAAAAGTTTGATGGAAATTAAATATTTTTGAAATCTGAATATTTTTATGTAATAAAATTTTAAATCATTTTCTGAGTGAGTCATCATAATTCATTTCGCTGAATTTGAACTGCTCTAGCCCTATTTATCTTATTTTTGGTGGTTTAGCAGCGGTTTGGCAACAAAAATCGAGTTTTGATAGGTGGGTCGTATCACCCATATTCATGTACCATTCTGTTTGTCTCATCGTGCTGATCTCCCTAGTATATTCATTTATGCATTTCGGCATCTGGTACGCAGCTAAATCTGCGAAATGGTTAGCCGTATCGGTACCCGTTTGAAGTTTTTGGGTTTCCCTGTTCCATTCAATTACCCACCGGCTGAAAGCAAACAGCCATTTGCTCTTATTGTTTCTCGAATTTTCGTGCTTGGCCTTTTCTATTCCTGGTTTTGATTTATATCTAGTTCAATTGCTTCCCTTCCATTTCTTTCTCTGCCTATTCGTTCTATTCTCTAAAAAAATATAAAGCAAATATATTTCAGAGAAGCTTACCTGCTTCTCTCCTCTTCCTTCTCTATCCACTTTCCTTCAACAACACGACCATCTTCGACCTTTCCCCAGCCGCCAATCCCCTCTGCCTTGTCAGCCAGATCCCCTGCCGACCCAGCCACCTTCGGCAGCCTTCCTCCGCTAAACGCGGCTGCTCTTTTCCCTTTCTTCTTCAATCTGACCGCAACCACCAAACCTCTGCACCAAAACTCAAACCCTCCACCCAACTCTACCTTTTCACCTCCCCCGCATCGACCTCAGCTCCGCCTCTTCCCAGACACAGTCTCCCACTCCAACCGCCTGTATCTCGCAGTCTCCCCTCACTACCAAGCCGAGCGCCTAGTCATCCTCCACTTGATCCACCATGTAGCAGCATGCAAGCTGAACTCCGCTAACTTCCAAGCACAAATAGCAACCTTCCGCCTCCACTCCGTAGTCAAGCAACCATACAGACCCACTTCCTCACATAGTCGACTGCCGCCACCGTCCACTCTATGCTCAGCCCATCCACCATAGCTGCTCCAAGCCCGTACGCCCTCAGTCCCCCCCTCCAACCTCTCGGCCTTCCTTTCCACAGAAGCCTCTCCCTCCAAAGCAAACTCCCAACCACCATCTGCCGTTCCATCCACCCGAACCCGCTTCAACTGAGCATTCGTCATAGCCGAGCGAAGCCCCTCCCTTCGCCTCTACCTCGGCAGCCCACCTTCCCTCACCCGCTTCTTCCCTCAGCCTCTCTCCTTCCACAACCAATAGTAGCAACTACAGTAACTACTCCGAGCACCTGCATCCTTTCCCACCGTCACCTTGCTGCCCCTGGCTGAAAATCCATTCAATTCTCCCCCATTATATTAAATAAGAAAAATAAATAGATATATGTTTATATACATATATATATATATGTGTGTGTGTGTGTGTGTTCTGAATTCTTGAATTCTAGTTCATCATGCTTTGCCTTGTGTGCTTGTTGTCTAGAGATTACGGCAACAATTTTCTAGCTTTGTCCATATCCTTGTGCGTGTCCATGTCACTTTTGTCACCGTCATTGTTTCCATAGCCACAAAAGGTGAGCGATCACTCACGATTGACATTCTTACGTTTAGTAAATTGATTTCACATAAAATAACGATTTAAATATGTTTCTAAAATTTTAACCGATTAGTAATTTGATTCGTTAAATATGATATGTTAATATTTAAAATTGTTTACCTATGTTAATGACATATAACACCATAACATGTTGTAAATGTATTGTATTAAAATTGTTAATTATGTTATATACTTGTTAATTGATACGTTATGCTATTTTATATTATTATTCTATTGTTCTCACGTGCAAGTTCCCTCTTAGTTTAGGAAATCCCTATGGGTTTAAATGATACATAACCGAACGATATTATAGATTAGGGAAAATTGTTATGGGTTGAATTGATAAACCCAAGCGAGTTTATGGATTTTGAAATTTTGGGATTGCCGTTTGAAATGATATATACCCGTAAATATTATATTTTTGCGGATTAAAATGATAAATATCCGTATCACTTGACCATATGATAGAAAATTATATACAGATACCGTTGGTCTATTTTTAAATGATTTTCAAATTTTTGAAAAGGGGAATATATCTGTATAGATTTTTAGAATATAATATAAAGATATTTTAATTTAATACATGCGTAAAATTTAGATTTTTAAATTATATGTTTTGGAAATTTTGAATTTTAAGTTAAGTTTTGAAAAATGTAAATTTTAAGATTTTACTTATGACATTATTATTTTAAAATATATAAAATAAGATTTAATACAAAAAAATATATTTAATAAATAAGAATTAATATAATAATAATTAATATAATAAAATTTAATATAATAAAATTTAATTTGATAAAGAGATATACTATGTTTAAGTGTTTGTTTTAATTTATATTAATATTTTGAAAATAGATTTTGTAATAACTTTAATAAATTAAGGTTGGAAAGATAAATTAAAATTGATTTGTAATTTTCATTTGTTTAAGAATTGTACTTAAATAGGAATTGATTTGAACTTATTAATTTTGAGATTTTGAAGAAATGATTTTTATTACTGGATTTTGATCAAAGGTGATTAAATGAATATTTTCAAATTCAAATAAAACATAAGTTTAATATTTAATATTGATTAAAATTTGTAATTGAGATTTCATTTAAATGTTATTAAAAATGATTAAGTCAGTATTTTCAATTTTTAAATAAAATTTAATTTAATTTTTTTTGAAATATAAATGAAATTTATCAAATTTAGTTAATGTAAATGTTTGATTATTTAATTTTTGAAACTTACTGAATTGGAAGTAGTTTAAATTTGTAGTTCAAATTTGGATTTGAAGTCGATATAAATTAAAAATGGTTTTAATGAGAATTTGAATCGAACCTTTAACCTTGATCCGAGACTGATTTAAATTGAATTTTGGAACTGAAGTTGATTTGAATTGATTTATGAAATTGGAAAAAAACAACTCTAATTTGAAGCTATTTTTGATATAAACTATTTTTAATATATAAAATATTTTTAATGTATAAACTATTTTTGATATAAACTCTTTTTAATATATAAAATATTTTTAATATATAAACTATTTTAATCTATAACCTATTTTTAAGTATAAACTAATTTTAATGTATAACTATTCCAATATATAAACTACTTTCAATATCCAAATTGTTTAAGTTGGAACTGTTATGATTTTAAGTCAATAATGATTTCGAAAATGAATATTATTTTGAAAGTGATGTGATTTTTAAATGAACATGATATTTTGATATGAAGTATGAAATGTTTGAAATGAAAATGACCATGAAATAAGCGTTTTCTTGTTAAAGAGACCGGAATTGGATATTATCATACTCTCTACCAATACCGAAAACCTCTTTAACAACTGCGCATGTGGTGGAGAATCCAAAATGAAGTAGGATGGTTTGGAAAACGATAATGTATGAGGTATGAATGCAGCCGTGACCCCCTCGGGTTAGCTTGATATGACTAAAAAAGGAGCCATGTCGGGCCAAGTGAGGTCGCACCTCGGATCGAGCATGCTTCTTCAAAGCCATGTCTATTGCTTTGTGATTTGATTGGGTTCACCTTTGATTATGGGGGTGTGTCTCGAGGTGGGAGGTAGTAGCTGCTATGCGTTACCACTAGTCCGGATGCTCAAAACGATAGTATCCTACCTTGGACATTGCCTCACGTGCCTTGTCATATGCCTTACCATGCCTATTACGAGTTTGGTTTGTTTCATACCTATGGAATGCTCCCCATAGCTCACTGGTTTTGTGGAGATTACAGTACTATATAACTACGACATTTATATAAAATGTGTTATGGGGGATATGGGTAACGCCTTAACGATATTTTAATAGTACTTTACTGTTGACATTATCCATTTAGCGTATTGTACTATGTATGTAGATAGTTCCACGGATCCTTAAAGGTTGGGAATCCCAAACATCCTTTAAGTTATATTGCATTTCACTTGGACATTTCACTTGAGCTTAATCTACTTGCATAAGAATATTAATCCTAACTCGAGTATTTTGTGGTTTGCTTTATGCTTGGGTTAGACTGAGTGTCACAGCATTTGAGACTCACCTTGGAGCTTGGAGCTTTGCTTGGAGATCCACCTTTATCTATTCAGCCTTGCAGCTATTTCAGTTATTTCCAGTTGTTTATGTTCAGACTTGTCATTTGCTTTTGTGTTTAGACTTCTATGTATTTGATTTCTGTTGTATTTTGTTTAGACTCTGATGTTCTGTACTAGCTTCATGAATATCTATTACATTGCTTATTTTTTTAATACTCTGCATCTGTGATTCTGTGATTGATTTATTTACTGTATATGCTAAGTTTTTCCAAATATAAATTAACAATATGTTGTTTTGAGCAATTCAATTCTGACATGTGTGGATTATTGTCGATTTGAATGGTTCGAAATGGCAGGTCGCTACATGTAGTATCAGAGCTCTAATTTAGGCAAAACTTAGCTTATGGAGTAAAAAATCATTAGAGATATGGTGGTAATACCCTAGAATGAGTAAAACTAATTACAGAGTCATCTTCGTTTCAGCTTGAAATCCTTTGTTAGGATCCTCTTTGATTTGGGTTTCTTTTAGATTTTGGAACATTACCTTTGTTCTAAAATCCATTCTTGTCTTTTCCTGTTCATGTTCTTTTTGATAATAGAGAATCCCATAGTTTTATCTCTGCTTATCCATGTAATAAATTTGAGCACATCTTGCAACCTCAATTGGCAACTTCATCCCTATATGTGACTAATCCTATCGGCGGTCTCACCAATCTTAGTATGATTTGTGAAGGGGTGAAACTCCTTTACAACAGGCGTCTAATCACCGGAGTTTCTATGTTCTCGGTTTTGATGCATTTGATATCTTACTTGGGGGTGATTGGTTAAAGCGTTATGATGTCGTTGTCTCTTGCAAAGCCCAAACTGTTTCTCTAGTAGATGACTAGGGTAATTCACTTGTGATCGAATGTCGTATCCTCAGGATTATACAGGCAACTTTATCTTTCCGCTTGATTCTCAACCTAGTGATCTTGACTCCACCCCGATAGTCAGGGATTATCCTAATATTTTGGTGAAGATACTTCTCTTCCTCCTAAGTGGGAAATTGAATTCCGCATCGATCTTATTCCTGGAGCTTGATCTTGCTACCAGTTTTCACCAGCTTCATGTAGTTGAGGAGAGCATTCCCAAGAAACTTTCCGAACAGAGAATGGTTTCTATGAATGGCTAGTCATGCCCTTTGGATCAGCCAATTCTCCTGCCTTCTTCGTCGATCTCATGGATAGTGTTTTTGCGATATTCTCAACAAGTTTGTCCCTATCTTCGTTGATAATATTCTCATCTTTTCTAAATCCGAGAAGGAACATGAGTCACATTTGGGCTTGCGCTGGAAACTCATAAGAGTCATTAGTTGAAAGCCAAATTTTCCAAATGCCATTTCCGAAGGGATGAAGTCCGTTTCCTTAGGCATATTGTTTCTGAAAATGGAGTCTCGGTTGACCTGGTTAAGGTCGCCGCGATTAATGCAAGTCTATCCATCATTCCTCTTTTGTAATTTGATTATCTTATCTTCCTTTCGAGCCTATCTTCTTAGTTAGAATTCTCTTTATTTAGGGTCCCTCTAAATTTGAACCTCTGCTTTTTCTAAAAATTCATTCTTAAATCATCCTATGAGGGAGCATATTTGTAATAGATATAAAATGTTTTATATTGTGTTGTTTGAGTTGTTAAGTTTGAATTTTGAGAGTCAATCGATTTGTCTAGCTAATGCTATCGATTGGAATTCCAAACTACTTGAATAAAGCAAACTGACATAATATTATTTTCGAAATTGGTAAATGAAATATTTTTATGTATGATTATATTATATATGTTAAAGTATAATTTTTTGAAATTAGATAGTTAAATGAATTGGTTGTTAGAAATGATAGTACTAGATTGTCATTTATAATTTTGACTAACATTTCTAAACCATTAACTATTATTGTATGTTATAAGGAGATGAAATTTTAAAAACATGGGTTATAAATCTGATTTAGAAATGAATTGAATTTAAATTAAGGATTTGAGAATTTAATTTTCGGTGCTTTTCAATATTCGGTTTTCAATGTTTTGAAAAATATATTATTTGAAATTATTTTTGAATGGAAAGTTGTTTTCGAAGAATTTTAAAAGTAGTAAGTCTGTACTCTCCTCTTATGTCGTAGGAAAATAATTTCGATGATGACTGCATCATCATCGGCATTAATTTTCTAGTCTCAAAGTGGAGAGACCACTTAGTAGCTTTGCTACACTTTTGTGTTGGAAAATGGATTTGATTTGAATTTCTTGAGTATGATTTGATGTATAAAATATATATGTATATATTTATTTCAAAATGGTTTGAAGCGAAGCCAAAAATTTAACTCGTAAGTTTTATGTTAAGTAATGGTTTTCAATTATTGAAATGAAGGATATTTTTGAGTAATTGAGTGTCTAAGATGAGAAGTGGAATTAAAACAACTTGAAACAGTAGAACTAGGATAAACTTTATTTGTATAATACTCAATTGTATTCTAAACATATATAACTTGCCTGAAATATTAAAAGGGTTAAAATGTTATTCTGAATATGTAGTTGAAGGTTATACAAGAGAAAACTTAAGTAATAAAATGTTCAAACTAAATTTTGCTTTACAAGAAATGTTATATGTTGAAATCTCGTTTACGACATTTCATACTTATATTGACTACGACAACTATATACGTTGATTTTCTATACTAACTTGTTTTTGCAGGAATATCTACAAGACCAGATTTAAATGAACTTCCTGCTGCATATGTGTTGTATTGAGCTGTTGTTTAGAATTGAAATGATGTTAAAATCTCTCCTTTGGATATATATATATATATATATATATATATATATATATATATATATATATCGACCCGTACACAAACACACGTGCACAGAGCAAAACTGAATTTTCAGGTCAAATTCAAACGTCTGAATTGACCAATTCAGACGTCTAAAACTGTAACTAAATTTAAAATTTCATACAATATTCAGACGTCTGAATTGGAAATTTCAAACGTCTGAATCTGGTCAAAAATGACCTATTTCCTTTACTACTCTAATTAGATCCGACTCTTTCTATTCTTATACTACTCTGATTCTGACAGTTTTGTACATTCAAATTTATACAAAATCATTCATTTACTTCCATATTCTTCACATACACATAAATATATCAAAAGGAAAAGATTATAGGAAGATTGTACTATCAAGAGACAAATTCTTGTTATTGAGAACACACTGTGTCAAATACGCTCTGTATAAGTTGAAGTCCTGTTCTGCTGTTCAGGCGAGTGAAGTCCTCTTCGGCTGTTAAGGCATCGAAATCCTGTTCTGTTGTTCAGGTATTGTAAACCTGTTCCTCCAGGTTAAGTGAGGATTGTTGTTAGTGAAATTCCAGAAGGAGTCTGGGACTGGACGTAGAACGGAAAGTTCGAACCAGTATAAAATTTTCTGCCGTGCTTGTTTTATTTTACTTATTTTCCTTACTATTGTATCTTTGTTTATTTCTGCACTAGTTTAATATAATTCCATATAGCACGATCCGCACCGTATTTTCATTTGGTATCAGAGCAAGACATCTTATAACCGTTACACAGTTATCTGATATCTTGCTAATATGGAAAACAACACCAGCACTACCACTAGTTTTATTGAAGGTCAATCTACTGCACGGCCTCCATTATTCAATGGCATGAATTACAACAATTGGGCAATACGAATGCGTATTTATATGCAAGCCAGTAGTTTTGATGCAAGGAATGTTACACAAGTAGAATATACTGCACCTACTACTGAATATACAACATGGACAGCTGCACAAAAACAAGATGCTTCTGATAATGCTAAAGCTATGAATATGTTTTTTTGTGCATTAGATAAAAATGAACTTAACCGAGTTAGTATATGTAACATTGCATATGAAATATGGAGAACACTTAAAGTGACTCATGAAGATACTAACAAGGTTAAGCAGAGTAAAATATCTATGCTTAAGAATCAATTTCAAAATTATAGGATGAAGCAAGATGAATCTACAAATGATATGTACTCCAGATTTCAAGATATTTATCATTCTTTACTAAGACTAGGAGAAATATACTCCGATTTTGATATTGTTTCAAAAATCCTTAACTCTTTACCGGATGAATGGGAAAGAAAAATCTTAGTTATTGAAGAAGCTAATGGTCTTTCTACCATGAAACCAGAAGAGTTGATAGAAAATCTAATATCCTATGAAATGAATTTGCAGGCTAAAAGAGTACAAGCATAAGACAAAAAGAATATGGCATTTCATGCAGAAAAAGAAGAATCAGACTCGGATGAAGAAGACTTAGCATTCATTGCTAAAAACTTTAAAGAGTTTTTGAAGTACAGAAAAGGAAATCGAAACAATGGAAAAAGAAACTTCAACAACAATGCAAATAAGCCACCTTCATCTATACTAGAATGCTTTAATTGCCATAAGAAGGGGCACATGCAAAAAGATTGTCTAGAACAGAAGAAGACACATCACAATAAGAATCGAAAGGACAAATTTAAAAGAAAAGCATTTTCAGTACCATGGGATGACTCAGATTCTTCATCTTCAGAAAGCAACAGTGATAGTGAAAAAGAACAAGCAAATGTTTGTTTCATGGCTACAGAGAATGAGGTAAATGATCTTACTTTTGATGATATGATTGAAATTAATTCAGAACTTCTTGCTACCTTAAAAAGTATCAAAAAAAATGAAGAAGCTCTAGAAAATCAGAGAAAAGCAGAATTCGAGAGAGATATGCTTAATGATGAAAAGAAAATATTAGAAGAAGAACTTGAAAACCTTCAAGATACCATCTCTAATGATAACTCTCAACTTACTTTATTGAGTCAAGAAATTGAAACTCAAAAAGAAAAGAATGATTCTCTGGTCTTTGAAAATCATGAGCTAAAAACTAAGATCAAAATGATAGAATTAGATAATACTTGCCTCAAAACCAAGTTAGATAATATTACTAGAAATGTTTCTAACTTTAATAAAGGTCGAGAAACTTTATTCAATATTCTTAAAAATTCTCAATCTACTTCTAATAAAAAGAGACTAGGATACCCTAAACTTCATCTAAAAAGTAAATTAGGAGAAATATTTTTAATCCTACTACTCGTCCAAAAAGGAATAATAATTCAAAAACCATAAAATATGGGTTCCTAGAACAAACAATAGTTTGATTAGGAATAAATATATAAATACCTTTTTGGAAACTGTTCATAAAAATAAAAATTATATTTTTCAGGGGGATACTGAACCTACTTGGGTTTGGTTTCCTAAGACCTAACTCTTAGGACCCTATCATAAAGTGGCTACCAATGTTATTACTATTTTTTGCAGGACCCACTTAAAAAGAAAGAAAAATGGATACTCGACAGCGGTTTCTCAAAACATATGACTGGAGATAAAAATATGTTATCAGACATTATTTATCCAGATGGAGGCTCTGTCACTTTTGGAGACAATTCCAAAGGATATATCATTGGAAAAGGCGACGTCAGCAATGTTAGTACATCTAATTTACCTCTTATTTCTAATGTTTTACTAGTCAAAAATTTATAACACAGTCTTTTTAGTATCAGCTAATTATGTGACAAAGGATTCAAAATTTCTTTTTCTGAAGATAAATGTAGCATTTTTGATAAAAATCAAAATCTTATATGTGAAGGAAATAGAGACAGAAATATCTATATTCTGAATATGAAAATCAATCACAATTCAGATATGTGTTTAATAGCTAATGAAAATGATCCTTGGCTATGGCACAAAAGATTCTGTCATATCAACTTCAAAACTATAAACAAGCTTTCGATAAATAATTTAGTTAGAGGATTACCAAAAATGAACTTCACAGTCAATCATATTTGTGATGCATGTCAATTACGAAAATTAACCAAATCATCTTTTAAATGTAAGAAAGTTATTTCTACTTTACAACCACTTGAATTACTACACATGGATCTATTTGGGCCAACCCAAGTTCAATCCTTAAACCACAATAGATATGTGTTTGTAATAGTAGATGATTTTTCTAGATATACTTGGACCATTTTTATGAAAAATTAAAGTGATACGTTTGAGAATTTTAAAATTTTTGTCAAATGAATCCAAAATTTAAAAGATTCGAAGATAACGAACATAAGAAGTGATCACGGAGGAGAATTTGAAAACGAAGTTTTTGACCTTTTTTAAAAGGAAAGTAATTTTTCATAATTTTTCGTTCCCTAGAACTCCACAACAAAATGGAGTTGTAGAACGTAAAAACAAAACTTTACAAGAATGTGCACGAACCTTGTTAAATGGAAGCACTCTTCCAAAACATTTTTGGGCTGAAGTTGTTGCAACTGCTTGTTATGTTTTGAATCGTGTTCTATTCGACCTCTTACGAAAAACGCTTCTTATGAACTTTTTACTGGAAGAAAACCAAAGATTTCTTATTTCAAAGTTTTTGGTTCAAAACGTTTTATATTAAATAGAAAAGATCAGCTTGGAAAATTCGATGTGAAATCCGACAAAGGAATCTTTCTAGGATATTCAGATCGTAGCAAAGCTTATCGCGTATTTAATAAAAGATCAAATACTGTTGAAGAAACGTTACACGTGTCTATTGATGAAAATTTTCTACAAAAACCAAGGATAGAAGATGATGAAGATTTTCCGGATAACATCACGAATATGGAAACTACAAATCCTGAAAATGATGAAAACATTGTTTATAATAATGATGATGAATTAAGATCTCCACCAAAAATATTACGTGGATCATCCTGTTCAAAATATTATCGGAAAAATTAATTCAAACGTACAAACTAGAAGTCAACTAAATCAAATGGGCCACGTAGCATTCCTTTCAATTATCGAACCAAAGAATCCAAAAGAAGCTTCCACAGACAACTACTGGATAATTGCAATGCAAGAAGAGCTAAATCAGTTTGAACGCAATGAAGTTTGGGAATTAGTTCCTAGACCAAGTGATCAAACTGTTATTGGAACAAAATGGGTCTACAAGAATAAGGCAGATGAACAAGGTAACATTACTAGAAATAAAGCAAGGTTAGTTGCACAAGAATACAATCAAGAAGAAGGAATTGACTACGAAGAAACGTTTGCTCCAGTTACAAGACTAGAAGTGATACGGATCTTAATGGCCTATGCATGTTTTCACAATTTCAAACTTTATCAAATGGACATTAAAAGTGCCTCTCTGAATGGTTATATCTATGAGAAAGTGTATGTTGAACAACCTCCCTTATTTATACACGAGAAATTTTCTAATCATGTTTATAAACTTAAGAAAGCTCTTTATGGTTTAAAACAAGCACCACGTGCTTGGTATGATCGACTAAAGACATATCTAATTTCTTTGGGATTTAATATTGGAAAAGTTGATCAAACACTTTTTATTAAACATTCTAAAAGAGATATTTTAACAATTCAAATTTATGATGATGATATCATTTTTGGTTCTACTAATGACAAGTTATGTCAGGACTTCTTCGAAATAATGACCAAGCAATTTGAAATGTCTCACATGGGAGAACTAACATATTTTCTTGGTTTACAAATTAAACAACTTCAAAATGGCATCTTCATTAATCAAGAAAAATATTTTGATAATTTAATCAAATGATTCAAAATGGAAATTACTTCTGCCAAACCAACTCCAATGAGTACAACACATCTTGAAAAAGATGAAAGTGGCAAAAGTATTGACCAAAAATTATACCGGAGTATGATTGGATCATTACTATATTTAACGGCAAGTCGACCTGACATAATGATGAGTGTCTGTTTGTGTGCTAGATTTCAAGCCAATCCAAAGGAATCACATTTAATAGCAGTTAAACGTATATTACTTTATCTCACTAACACCAAGGATTTTGGTATGTTCTATCCTAAAGAATGTCCATTCGAGTTAGTTTCATATAGTGATGCTGACTTTGGTGGTTCTCGAACAAATCGAAAAAGCACAAGTGGTACGTGCCATTTTATTGGAAAATTCGCTCGTATCTTGGTTTAGTAAGAAACAAAATTGCGTTTCTCTTTCTACATGTGAAGCAGAATATATTTATGCTGCTTTGGCTTGTACTCAAGTAATCTATATGCAACAAACACTTAAAGATTTTGATATAAACTTAACAAATTCAACTATATATTGTGGCAATTCTAGTGCTATGAACTTGTCTAAAAATCCTGTCAATCGTTCACAAACAAAACATATCATCATTTTCTTCGTGATAATGTTGAAAAAGGAACAATAAATTTGGATTTTGTTTCTTCTGAAAATCAATTGGCTGATATTTTTACAAAACCTCTTTTAGAAAATGTTTTTATCAAACTCAGACGAGAGCTTGGTATCGTCTCTCTTAAAACTTTATGATATCTTTGTGAGATATTAATATTACTGCTTATCTTTTCACTTCAAAACTCTTATCTCTTTGGTAACTAGTACTAACTTCCATTTTCAACCTCTTGTTTTCTTTACCTTTAGAAGTGTGTATATTACTGGTTAAAGCATTTCAGCCACAATTTGTTTTAACTGAAATTCTATATTTAAACCTTTTACTTTCATTTATACACACAAATTCTATTCTTTTATTTTACCAAAAGAATTATTACAATGGAATTCAACATGATTTTTCTCCTTCTCTCCATGACATCAAACGACAATTCTGACTTTGACAACTCTCCCTCATCTTATTCTACATCTTCTATAGAAATATTGGCTACTCTAACACCACATGAACCGGCTAGACCTCATCCTTCATATGAACCATCTGGTTATACTCCAGAAAAGAAGAAATCTCGAAGATTTCTTCTCTTCGGTTCTCCATCCACAAAAGAAAAAATAGTCGACATTCATCATTGCCAGAAAGAATAGTTGGATTTGCAACGATAGATGTATTACGAACAGAAAGTTAATACCAAATGACTTAGTTTCATTGAACAAGTGGCATTAAAATTCTGCGGCACATCTCCAAAGAAAGATGTAGTTCAACCTTCAACTTCGAATCCATGGGAGCCGAGTCCATAGCATCCTCCGGTTTCTCCAAACTCTTGGGAACATCAACCATATTGGTCTCCATTGCGACCATACATGGAGATAACCAAGATTGAACCGGAAAAGTGCAAGACACCAAGTGATTCAGACAAATGATTTCATTTATCGATATTTGTTGTTGAATGATCATATTTGTACACTATAAATCATTCAGATATTAATATAATCCTTTTCTTTTGTCCATTTTTTTAAAAGTTGTCTGAAATACATTTTCATATATATTTCAGATGTCTGAACTAGTTGTTTCACGCGTCTGAATATTGTACCAGAAGATTTTTCTTTAGATTTAGACGTTTGAATCAACAATTTTAGACGTCTGAAAATAGCCTAAAATACTCTATTTTCTTTCTGACTCGATTTTCTTTGATTCAGACGTCTGAATTGTTTATTTCAGACGTCTGAACTCTGCTGGCTTTTCAATTTTAAATTTCTTGTGCACGATTTTCAAGGTAACTACCCCTTTATTCAACTCCTTTCTTTCTTTTATCTTCATTCTTCATTTTCTTCTTTCAGTTTTTCCCTATTAAAAATCAAATCTTTCTTCACCATATTCAAAAATGGCTCCAACATCAAAATGATCAAGGTCATCTACTTCATCATCTATCCCAAACATCGATCAGTGGCTATGGAATGAGCAAGCAAGACAACGTTTTGCTCAAATGAGTAGATCTAATTTCTTTCCAGGTGCTTTCATAAAATTTGAAGAATTCGAAGCTTATCGGATTCAACAAGTTGTAAGAGCAAATAGGTTAGAATCTCTGTTTCTTTTGCTGCAAATAATATCAGAATTAATCATCTTTTGGTTAAATTGTTCTATGCCAATATGAATTTAGACCATCATACTCCTCACAATCTCTACGATTGTATTTGGACATTAGTATGTGGAGTTAAAATCTATCTACCACTTGCTAGACTTGGTGAAATCCTTCAATGTCCATCAACGGGGACTGATTTGGATGAGATTGATGTTTCTTTGAACTTGGATGATAGAGACGAGGTCTCACATCAATTCTTGAATGATGATATTACTAGACTTACTTCAATTCAACTCCGCCCACAAGCTCGTATCCTCCACAGAGCTTTAATTCGATCTGTTATTCCATGTACAGGAAGTTATGAAGTAGTTAATAAAAGAAACTTCCAAGCCCTATATGCTATCTACTTTGGTCAACCAATCAATCGGGATTAAGTGATTTTGGAAGAATTTATGGATGTTAATCGTCGAAGATGATATAAGACCTTTCATTATGGTGCTTATATAATGAAGATTCTCCAAAATTTTAACATTCCTTTCCCTGATTCTGAATTCACAGCGATCAAAGAACTTGGGTCAAAGACATTGGGTCTTATGGGTTTGCCAAAACGACCAGGAAATTTGGCATATATCCCTCTTCAAGAATGGGTTGCCAACCATGATCAAAACCAACCCCAACCTCGTCATCATGTTCCTTATGCTCATCCAATTGCTCCTCCCTCCGAAGACGAAGACAATGATGATATAGTGATTCTTTCTCTCGACTCGAACTCAAGGAATGCTTTAATCGCCCTTTCCCAAAACTAAGCAAAGCTTAAAACCCGAATGGTAAATTTTGAAAAGAAAACTGAAAAACATTTTAATTCCATTCGCGGCTTTCTAAACAAAATTTGGGAACGTATTTGTTGCTCCACCTCATCATCTACCGAAGTTTTCAACCCCGCTCCCTTTCAATGGTCATCAAGCTCGGGGAACAATAATGGTGAAGATAAATAAGATGATGATGATGTAGGAAGTGACTCAAGTCCTAGATTTTGAATTCCCTTGATGTTATTCAGTTTGTTTTTGAACTATTTCGTTGTTTGTTATTTCTATTTTCTGTCATGAGCTCCTAAATTAGTTGCTGATTTGTAGTTTGTTTTACTTCAAGTCCAATTTGCTTTATCTGTTTTCCATTTTATTTCCTTTTTGCGATGTCAAAGGGGGAGAAGGTGTTGATGTTATCTAAAGGTGTTGATATTATCTATATATTCTATCTTGCTTTTTGGCGGGGGAGCTTTTAAATAGGGGAAGTATATATGTATATATATATTTCTTGTATTATATAGTTGTCATCATCAAAAAGGGAGAGAATGTTGAAACCTCGTTTACGACATTTCGTACTTATTTTGACAACGATAACTATATATGTTGATTTTCTATACTAAATTGTTTTTGCAAGAATATCTACTAGACCAGATTCAAATGAACTTCATGCTGCATATATGTTGTATTGAGTCGTTGTTTAGAATTGAAATGATGTTAAAATCTCTCCTTTGGATATATATATCGACACGTACACAAACACACATGCACAGAGCAAAACTGAATTTTCAGGTCAAATTCAGAAGTTTGAAACTGTAACTAAATTTAAAATTTCATACAATATTCATACGTCTGATTTGGAAATTTCTGATGTCCGAATCTGGTCAAAAATGACCCATTATCTTTTTGGTTTGCACGTTAACAATTTCAGAAGTCTGAATTCTAATTTTCCGACGGCTGAACTTCTACAACTGCTATATTTTTGAATGGACATTTCTCTTCTGTGAAGAGATACAAGTTTTTATTAATGGATATGTCTATATACTTTCATAATAACTATTCAAGAATGATTGTACCTCTTTATACTCTATATAAACAAGTTAGAATCATCTCTTTTAATCATCTAATCGATCTAACTCTTTCTATTCTTATACTACTCTAATTCTAACACTTTTGTGCATTCAAATTTATACAAAATCATTCATTTACTTCTATATTCTTTACACACACAGATATATATATATATATATATATATTAAAAGGAGAATATTATAGGAATATTGTACTATCAAGAGACAAATTCGTGTTATTGAGAATACACTGCGTCAAATACGCTCTGTATAAGTTGAAGTCCTGTTCTGCTGTTCAGGCGAGTGAAGTCCTCGTCAGCTGTTGAGGCATCGAAATCCTGTTATATTGTTCAGGTGTTGTAAACATGTTCCTCCGGGTTAAGTGAGGATTGTTGTCAGTGAAATTCCAGAAGGAGTCTGGGACTGGACGTAGAACGGGAAGTTCGAACCAGTATAAAAATTTCTGGTGTGCTTGTTTTATTTTACTTATTTTCCTTACTATTGTATTTTTGTTTATTTCTGCACTAGTTTAATATAATTATGTAGCACGATCTGCACCGTATTTTCATTATAAATTATAGGTAAATTTGTATAGTGCTCAATTACATTCGGAAACGTTCATAAAACTTACCAGGGAAAAGTTTGAATGTAACGAGAACATGTAATTGAATACTATACAATAGAAATGTAAGTAATAAGACGTCCAAAAATGAAATTTATATGGTTTTGAATTAATTGTTGTATCTAGTACTATGTATTTCAAATCTATCTTTCCATTCTGTTGCTTCTATTCTCCTATCTCGTTTCTTTTCAGGGACGAAAAGTTTTGAATGTGGGAGAGTGTAACGACCCGAAAATTTTAGCGATTTAAAAAACACAATTAACTAAAAAAATTATGAAATAAACAAAAAAAATTGCAGTGAATATTTGTATTTGAAATACATCTATTTATCCATAGCAAGTATTAGATTTTCATCAGAAAATATGAAAGTATGTTCAATTGTGAAATTTTAATTTAAAAATATCAAATCAGTTAAAATTTGCTGGAAATTAAATATTTTTAAAATCCAAATATTTTAATATAAGAAAATTTTAAATCATTTTTTGAGTGAGACGACATTATTCATGTAACAACCCTAGATTTTTCATATATTTTAATATTTGACTTTGTTTTATTTTGAAATTATTTTAAACTTATTTTATTTCAAACATTTAATTTTTAGATGTAGGTGTTGATTATTATGTGAATTATTAATTTCAAACCGGTATAAATTGGATATTTTACTGAAAGATGAATTTCTGTTCAAACTGGTCAAACATTGACTTTTAAATTTAAAATTTAAATATTTAAATTCTTAAATTTTATCTTATTATGAAAATAGATTTAATAACTTGAACACTGCTTTTCGTTTCGTTGAAAACGGATTTAATTTGTGAAAGTTATGTACATTTCAATTTTGAGTATAATTTGTTTTATTTTGAAATTTTGTCTATTTTAAATTATATAAATCATATTTTTTATGTTATATTTTATTTTAATATGTTTTAATATGTTATTTTAAGTATATTTTGTCTTTTAATATTTTTAAAGTGATAATAAAAATTTTCCAAAATTTATTGTATTTATTTCCTATTTTTAAAGGCCGTTTTCTATTTTTCTGCTATTTTCTTCATTTAAATTATATTTAATTAAAATTTATATATTTATTTTATGAATTTATTTTTATTTTATGTTATTGTTTATGTTTAAAAATATTTTACAAGCTCATATGAATTTTCTAAAAATTATTCTATTTAATTTCAAATTTTCTAGTCTAGTTCACTATTTTTAGCTATTTTTCTTAATTTAATTTTATATGATTAATAAATATTATATAAATTTTTATATTTCGATAAATTTTCGAAATTTTATCTGGGATTATTATTATTTCCATAAATATAAAGTTATATAAATTAAATAAGGATATATGAAGAGTTTTTGACTTTTGAATTGCCTTTTGCCTTTTTGAATTCCACCTCTTCATTTTCCTCGCAACTCTTCATTTCTTTTGGCATAACTCCCCACATTTCAGCTGACTAATTCATTTTCATTTTATGTATCTTCCTTTCCTCCTTCATGAGAAAAAAATTTCGGCCATCACATGCTTGGGAAGTTGGTAATTTTTTTTCTTTCTTTTATCTCTTTTTTCACTTATATTGCTTATTTCTTTTGATTTTTGTTTGCACTTGCTCTTCCATTTAGGTTCGGCCATGCTACCTTGCTTCCTAGCCGCCTCCACCACCTGATGGCACACTACCAATACCTCCTCCTCACCAGCCACCCAAGCCGTGACCCCCCTTGGTGATGCCCATCTACAAACTTTTCAAAATAACCCGAATTCCTAGCCTAGTCGAGCACAACATCACTTCCATCACCTCACCACCCCTCTAGCCGCAACCTACCACGCCTCCAAGACCTCCAGCACCTCCAGCACCCTCGGCCACACTACCACAGTGGACTCCACATCTCTGGCTGTGACACTTGGAGCCTTGGCCGAGCCCAAATCCATGACCAAATGCATGTATTCATGCTTATGTGTATTATTCCCTTCACCCACTTTGGCACCATCACAAATGA
Source organism: Allium cepa (assembly GCA_030765085.1). NCBI lineage: Eukaryota > Viridiplantae > Streptophyta > Magnoliopsida > Asparagales > Amaryllidaceae > Allium > Allium cepa. The sequence continues at coordinate 177,239,314 of CM060939.1, read as the reverse complement.
CATCTAGGCCGACCAATACCCACCATAACCTGACCCAAACACCTGCCATTATTTTGTATTTCCCCTTATGGCTGAGCCTAGTAAGGGTTAAAAGCAAGTGCAAGCATTTCTATTTGATTCTGTGCAGTCTATTCTAGTGTAGTTTTAATCGTAGTTGATTTGAAACTCATCATTGTCATATTGTTTTGTTTGATGTGTATCCAAGGAATTTGACATTTGGCTCCTCCATTAGAATCTGTGTCGTTCTTTTGTGCTTGTGTAGATCCCGTTTGTGGAATTTGTCGTTGGGTCATCAGCTCAAACCAGTGAGTTACTCTCACCAGACAATATGTACTTTTACAACTAGTAAATTGACCCCTTTTGAATCTGTAAAATACATTATCATGTAACACCTGCTATGTTATGATTTTATGATGTTCACCCATGCTTAAACACCTGTTATATCATATGTTACTGTTATATTACGCTTTTCTATTATTTTTATCAGTTTATCACACTGCAAGTTCCTTTTAGATTAGAGTCAATTAGATAAGTATTAGAATCCTTGCCCGAGTTTCTAACTGAATTTCTGAGTCTAATCGAAGAGGCAAAATGAAAGAGGTTCATGGTATTTCCAAAATATTTATAAATAAAAATGAAGAGGATAATATCCTATTTATAGGAGCTGAAACACACCAGAACCATAGGATGAAAATAGATCAAAAACAAATAAATCTGAAATGTTAAAGAGCACAAAAACCTAGCCGCTACCATTAGGTAGCGGTCGACCGCCTCTTATTGACTGGGAATGTTTGATTTTTCTGTTGCATGATTAATTTCATACCCCAATTAACTTTTTAATGTTAACCGTTAATTAAATGTTTGCTTATGAAGAAGCTCCGTTTTCATCATATTATCTATGGTCATCAGATTTTCGCCACGAATGCAATGGCATAACTTTCGTGGTCAAATTTTAACTTTTATAAAACTTCCAATTTTATCCTTACCCTTATTAATTGAATTTCTCTTAATTTATTTATTCAATTAGGGTTGATTTTGCAAGGTGGTACATTCTCCCTCACTTGAAAAGGATTTCATCAAATAGCGTAACATACGATAATATCCATGTTATACAACCAAGTACATAGCATCTACCCAAACAAAATGTGCAATGTGATTATGTACTGCATACATACTAAAATGAGCTCAATTCTAGCGTGAGTGTGTAATTGTGTGATGCAAATATGTAGTCAAATACCATAAACATGCATAAAAATTTCTATGTGAATGTAAAGTGATTTCAAAAAAGTGTGGAAACCATCTCCTATCATCCAATCTAGCAACCACGATGCAACCAAAATCCAAATTTTGAAGAGAAAATTTACCGGTGAAAAGCTCTAGATGCATAATCTTCATCTTCTCCTTGGTTTCTCATATGCTTTCTACTTGGTTGTCTCCCCATTGTACTCCGACCAACCTATTTATTTTATTGCAGAGTCTCCTAGTTTCATGCTTTACAATGCGTGCGGTGCCACAGGATGTTGCTGCCTCCTTTTCTAATTTCCCCACGGATCAGGCTCAACTCTAATAGAGTGTCATGAAGGCATTTTCTAAGGCGGGAAACATGGAAAACATTGTGGACTCCTGCCAATCTGTCAGGAAGCTCTACACGATAATCCCTTGCTTAGCTTTTACTCCCTGACATGTCAAGCACTTAGTAACAAACTTAGATACACTGTTCTTCATTCCATGCCAAAAGAAAATCCTCTTCATATCCATGTACATCTTTTCTCCTCAGGGGTGAATGGTCATCCTCGAGTGGTGACACTACATAAGCATCTTTCTCGACAAACTATCAATCATAGGAACGCAAAGGCGTCCATCCCTTCTTAAACATCCCTTCTCATCAACTGAATACCTGCTATCATGGGGAAAACACTCTCCTCTCCTCAGCTTCTGTAAATTCCTACTAACTTGTCATCATTCACTTGCTCAAATCCTATGTACATAAAGGCTGGTGTAATCTCCATAACTGCTAAAAAGCCTTGAATGGGTTCTGTTGGCTATTGGAAGTTAAAATTCAAGAGGAACTCTAACTCCCTCCATTCATATATAGAAACTAGGGTAGCGTATCTCCAACTAAGGGCATCAACGGCTACGTTTCCTTTTTCAGGAGTACACCGAATACTAAAGTCAAACAATGTTATATATTTCATCCATCTCTACTGCCTAAAATTCAAATCATTTTGGGAAAATAGTTATTTGAGTGATTCGGTGAATAACTCAAACCTTTCTCCCAAAAGATAACGCCTCCATATCTTCAAGGAAAAAACGTTAGCTACTAACTCTAAGTCATGAACTGGATATCTCTTCTCATGATCCTTCAGTTGCTTGCTAGCATAAATAACTACTTTTCCTTCTTGCATTAGAACTGCCCCTAACACTGTGCCATAAGCATTTATGAAAACCGTAAAACGGTTTGATTCCATCGGGAATAGTGAGCACATGTGCACTAGTCAATTCCTTAAGCTTCTCAAATGCCTTAGTGCATCTATCGTCCGAAGAAAAGACTTGGTTCATTTTAGTTAATTGGGTTAAAAGGATTTCAATTCTTGCATAGTTCTTGATGAACTTTCTATAGTATCCCGCAAACCCGAGAAAACTTCTAACCTCCGAAGCATTCCTTGGAGTCTTCCATTCTTGAACAGCTTCCACTTTCCTGAGGTCTACTGCCAATCCTTGCTCAGAAATAATATGCCTAAGAAATCTTACTTTTTTTCTCCAAAAGCGGCATTTAGCAAATTTTTCCTTAAGCTGGTGCCTTCTTAAGGTTTCTAATACCTATCTTAGGTGATCCTCATGCTCCTCTTTGCTCTTGGAGAAAGCCAACATATCCTCTATAAACACAATGACGAATTTATTGAGTTATTGCCTAAATACCCTACTCATCACATTCACAAAGTATGATGGAGGCATTCGTCAATCCAAAAGGCATCACTTTCTATTCATAAAGTCCATCTGGTATGCGAAACGCAGTCTTAGACTTGCTTTCTTCTGCTGTCCTTAACTGATGGAATCAAATTGCTAGGTCTAATTGAGAGAAAACTTTAGTTCCTCCAGCTGATCAAACAAGTCGTCTACCTGAGGAAAAGGGTAGCTACTTTTCCTTATCAACTCGTTCAATTCCCTATAGTCGACGTAAGGTCTTAAAGAACCATCTTCCTTCAAAAACAACATGGGCTCCCACTCTGAAGCACTTCTATGGATGAATCCTTTCTTTAGTAGCTTAAAGATTTGCTTATCCAGTTCCTTCTTTTTTTGGGGCCATGTGTCTTAAAGGAAAGGCAATTGACCTTGCATCCTTCTCTTAATCTATTCCAAACTCAATCCCCCTATAGGGTGGGAGACCTGAGACTTCCTCAAAGACATCAGAAAATTCACAAACTATGGGAATAGATGATGGTTCTCCAACAACAGATAGACTTAGTGAGTATAGATGGTTTAACTCAACTAAATCTTGGGGTGTACAAAGAATTTCTAGGTCGCGACCTCCATAACTTCTTAATCATACAACCCTCCTATCACAATCAAGAATTGCTTCATAATATGCTAACCAATCCGTACCCAACATAAGTGCATACCTCTTAAAATTTAGAACGTATGCATTACATATGAAATCGACGTCGCATATATCCAACACTAGGTCTTTGTAAATAAAAGCGAGATGTGTTGAAACATTAATAGGATCAGAGACTATATTGGGTTGGTGACAATTTGGGTTTGAAGGTTTAAAAAGCTTACTACATTCCTAGTTATAAAGGAATGCGATGCCTTTGAATTAAATAGGGTACATATTGTAACCTTAGAAATAAGAGTTATACCTTCTTGTGTTGCCTTCCCTTGGTCTCTCGGTGGCTTACTAGCAATAGGGACAACTTCAATAGCATAAGCTTCTCCGCTTGATCCTTTATTTTGCAATTTAGGCATTGATTCTTGAGGTGCCCTTCCTCGTAGCAATTAAAGCACTTCCCTTTAAAAGCTTCCTTCATCACAGTCGCCCTACAATCTTTAGCTTCATGACCTTTCTTCTGGCATCACTTACATACCTTACCATCCCTATTAAACTTCCCCTTTGACTTCTTGGTAGCCCAAAAGCTTCCCTTCTTGGACCCTCCTTGCTTTTGGGTAGGTGCAACCTTCTCCTTTTATTCCTCATTATGATCCACATTGGCCATGTGTGGAATTTCCATCTCCACCACTATCTCATACAAGGCACCAATGGGTACTTGGGTCAACAACATTTCTCTAAACGGGGAATTTAGGCCCTTCACGAACTTCGTGGCCATTTTCATAGGTGTAGCTATTAAGCTCATCCTCAATTTAGCCAACTTTATGAACTTAACTATATGCTCCTTAAGAGTAGTGTCTCCTTGCCTAAGGTGAATGAATTTATCCAGTTGTAGACCCACTTCTTCCTTAGACATAAACCTTATCTCAAATCTATTATTGAATTCCTCCCATGAGAAAATCCTTCTAATATTTTCCTCAGTCACCAAGTTCCACCAATCTAAAGCTTCTCTTAAGGTGCCATGCTGCCATCCTCCTCTTTAGCTGATCTTCCCATCTAAGCTCTCTAAATATCATCTCATAATCATTAACCCATGCTTTAGCTTCCAAATATCCTTCGACAAAGTATGTCTTTCCTTCATAATAAGAAAGTCCTTACATAACTAAGGAAAGTCAATAGGATTGGGTGCTGCATCGGTAGGCGGGGCAGCAGGGGCCACCGGTATAGTTAGAGAAATATGAAGTTGCTCAAGAGTCCTGATATATCATCTAAACATTCAGGCATTCAAGAATGAGAGGTCTTCATCGGGTAGGGATCTCATTTCTGAAAGAAGATTGATTATCGGCCATATCAACTATCTGTAGGATAATTCTTTAGTTGCGATTTTATAAGATAGTATTATATACTGAAAGAAAAAGGGTTGCCTAGTACGTGCATATATGCTAAAGGAAATGAGGATGTATGTATGTAGACACACACACACACATACACACACACACACACACACACACACACACACACACATATATATATAGTAAGATTTGAAAATCCTTTTTAAAAATAACAAGTATGCCACTTATACGTATAGTTTTCCAGTTGATCGGGTAACTTAAGCTATGATACCAAATATAACAACCCACACCGGAATAGGTCTAAATTTCAATCCAAAAAAGGCACATCGAAAATTAGATCCATTATAAGGCTGACTATTGGTTGAAAAAAGAAATATAAAGCAATAACTATCCTTTCAGAACTCACAGCAGATGAAATAAAATAAAATATAAAATTGTAACCATTTATTTCAAAACCATTTGAAATGTCATAATAAAAAATATCATAAAATTTCCATATTAGATCCGTTACACCGTTTGTCCAAATAGATGGGTATAACATAAAAATATCATAAAAGATATTAATAACTGCCACAAGCTTGAACCATACCACCTTCGAGCATAGTCACCGTCATCACTCTGTCCTTAACCTGTGTTGTAATAAGGAGGGAGCAAGAACAACAAATGTCCGGTGAATAAATACCTCAACGCTTACCATTTTTGTAGTTGGGGTGCATAATTCAAAATAAGAATAAGTCTACGTACATAAAACTAGTTAATACTTCTTATAAGGAAAGGAGATGATCCACAATCAACCACTTAATACCTTCCATTCCCGAAGCAGGTTTATAAGTCCCATAACCCGAATCCCACGTCATAAATGTTTAACAATGCGAGAGATAGTACCCTATCCACTTAATATCTTTATTTGAAAAAGGCAAACTCTAGTCATTTAAGACCTCAATTGAGGCAGACCCATCATTTAGGTCCTATTCCCAAGGTGGATTCCTCAATAACAACCATCTCGTTGACATTATAGGGAATCTCTTCGGTCACTTAATATTCTTTATGAAAAGACAGACCCTCACTTAGTCACTTAATATCTTAGCTCGAAGTGAACTCCTATCGAGATACTACATAATGTGCCTAATAACTAACTCCTTGGCCATATAATACTTTATTTAGGGAAAAGAGGCGGACCCTTAAACAACCACTTAATACCTCAAGACTCCAAAGAAGACCTCCGTGTTATGACCCATACTCATAATGACATCTCACATTGGTCCGACTATTTATAGGAACTTATGCTATTTATCATAGAAGATGTCTCGCATCAATAGAAAGTATACACAACTACTGGTAGCCTCAAAGTGAAGGGTCGAATTCTACCATGCAACTCTGCGGACCTCGCAACCAAAGGGAAAATTAATGACAATTACTACCTAATTAACTACACACTTATACGCCATAATTATACGTTTATTACGCTATAGAAATAAATACATATATTCATGCCTAATCAATTCTATTATGTGTTTTATACGCCCTAAACTAGCATTAAATGTCAAATCTTTTAACCATAATACTAATACAAGTCCTTTTCCTTCAATTTTCCAAGATTTCAATATCTATAACAAGGGATTAAATATTCATATCTAAAATTGCAATACATGGACTTGTAAAAATAGAAACCCAACTTATTACATCATTCCAATGGAATATCATAAACAATAAGAATTATAATCCTAACTTCATATTATATTCAACTCCTCTTTTACATAGAAATAAATAAAGAAATTTTGTATGGAATAAGTGGTGTAAACTACAATAGGACTTGTACTTTAAACCCTTATTATATTACAGAAAACTCACAATTTGAATAAGAAGGAGGAGATGTGGAATAGACTGCGAAATTATCAAAAATTGCAAAACAATATAGATTCCATTAAATTAACATAAATAATTGAGAATCTCCATTTAGAATTGAGATTTAAAAATAAAAAGGAATTTTAAGCGAATTTATCTATTATTTTTTCTCAATCCAAAAATCCCTAAGGTATATTCAAATCATCCATAGATATATACTAATCAATTACTGAAAAAATACTAAGTTTTCGACTCTTGCATTATCCTTAGCTTCTCTTGTACGGATTTGTAATGCCAAAGCAATTCTTTTCTTGATCTTTTTCTTTTATATATATGCACATCGAAGGATAAATATATGTATATAATTTTGTTAGATTCAGAAAGTTTAGAGGAAAAGAAAATAGATTAAAAGAATAATTAGAAAAGAATTAGAATCCTTACCTGAATTTCTAAATCTAACTAAAGAGAGAAAATGACAGAGGCTCGAGGTATTTTCCAAAAATTTATGAATAAAAAGGGATAGGATAAGGTCCTATTTGTAGGAGTTGAAATGCACAAGAACAGTAGGATGAAATTAAGGCAAAAACAAATAAATCAGGAATGTTAAATAGCACAAAACCCTAGCTGCCGCCATCAGGTACCGGTCGACCATCTCCTATAGATCGGTCGACCGCTATGGTCTAGGGGTCAACTGCTTCCATTATATTTGGGAACGTTTGATTTTTCCATTGCACGATTAATTTTATACCCAATGTAACTTTTTAGCATTAATCGTTAATTAAACATTACTTAACCTCCAAGTAAACCTGCAGTTAATTTTTGAAATTCAAACCTTAGATTTAAATACTCATTTGAATTTCAATTCAAACTAAATTAATTTAAATCTGAAAATTTCAAACGCTCATAACTTCTCTTTTTGAGCTTTGCTTTCAGCGTACTATGTATGGAAATTGATCAAAGTTTTGCCACGAATGCAACGACATGACTTTCATGGTCAAATTCGAATTTTTATAAAATTCCATTTTTACCCCTATCGTAATTAACTGAATTTCTCTTAATTTACTTATTCAATTAAGGTTGATTTTACAGGGTGTTACAATACTACTATGGCAAATGTTTTGATTTAAAATTATATGGATGTAAACATTGAGCGACCTTTAAAATGATTTTTTGGTGATTGGAATAAGTGATATAAATATATCTGTTGTAATAAAATGCATTAATATATGAAACGCACATATGAATTTCGAATTCAATGTAACTCTAAAAATAAATATATTATTCAATATTTGAATATGATCGAATTCTAGAAAAGGAAAATGCATGTTAAGCTGAAACTAATGTGAAATGAAATCTTAGAAAAAGCAAAATAATAAATATTTATGAAATTGAAATTTAAGTTCTGAGAGAATTAAGCGAAGAAAAGTTTCGTAACCTGAATTTTTTTTTAATTAACAACTATTTTGAGAAAAGTTTCAAGCATAAAGTAAAAGCTTATATATTATAAATGTAAGCATAGTAAAGTGAAAGAAAGTGATTTTAAATGGCTTTGAAAATTTGGCACTAAATGATTTTGTGTAAAGATTGGAAAGTGGAATGATTTAGAAAATAAAATGGTGGATTTATGAATTTAAATTGTAAAAGAAAGATTTGCCTGTGAATTTAAAATAGAAAAGCTTCAAAAATAACCGTGGCATGTTAAAATATTATAAAATTATTATATTATAATATTACAAAGTATTTGAAATTTCGAAAAGGTGGCGGTGTATTTAGAAATGGAAAAAAAAAACAAAGTTAAAATCTTTACAAAAATGGTCATAACTTCTAAAGTTTGGATCCTATTTTTTCGATTTTTTTTTCACTGGTAAGGCATTTGCAAAGTAACAACATTTTGTTTATCGTCTTCCAAAATTTTGAAGTTTGTTAATGCTAGATATCTATTTTGAAATTGAATCAAATCGTTGTCCCGAAAAAGAAAACTTCACATAACAGCGTTGAACTTTTTTAACCTTAACTTTCAAATGGTTTATCCCATTTCGATGATCTTTCCATTCCAAAAATCATAGAACATAAGAAACAACATTTATTTAAAGAGTTTTGCAGAATTTTGTCACTTTTCTAGGTTAAAACCGTGTGTTTATATAGGGGCATGCACATTACTGTTTTTAGATTTTACACTCATTAGAAAAACTCTTATGACTTGAATTGGATTTGAATTTTTTGCGATCCGAAAATTGTTTTGGAAAACTAATACATTGAATAAAATTTCACTTTTGAAACCCATCCCATATTTTGTGCTTTTGACCTTTAAAGTTCTATGGAGAAGTGGTTAAACAAGTGGGTTGTGTTTCTTTTATCTAAATGAATGCAAACTTAGCATACTTCTTATACATGACTAATGTTTATATTGAGTTAAGGATAAGCACTCAAGAGGATCATTAGGACAATTTGGTGATAATAGCTTTCTTTTGCTCGTATAAAAGCGAAATAGCTCGCTTAAATGCTAATTAAAAGGTACATCTTTATGCTATGTCGACATGTGCTGTGGTATTATCTTATATCCCTGTGTTTCGGGATGCCTCGTATTGGAATGTATATGTATATTATGATTATATTGTATTTTGATTTTCAAAATGCTCAATATACAAAGGTGGCTTTTCCAAAAAGTTTCAAAAAATCCAAAACTTTGATAAAATTTCATAAAATGTATCTCATACCAAAAATAGAAAGCCGCTAATTGAATTAATTTAAAATTATAGCATACGATAAGACGATTAAGAATGTATGAGCCATATAGAGGATTACGAAGATTTAAGTTTAATAGAAATTTTTGATACAAAGAATGTTCAGGGTAGAGTTGTATATGACGTTTCCCTACAAGAAATTGTGAGGATACAATTTTCTTAAGGAGGAAGCCTGTAGCATCACTGCTTTCTACGCCGTATATATAAATAAAATTTAATTAAGTTAAAATTGTTTGAATTCTTTATTTGATAATAATTATTTTGAAAATAAATTTATAGTTAATTAAATTCTAATTAATAAAAAAAAATTTAATTTAATAGATTAAATTAAATTAATACATAAATTATTTTTGAATAATTTATTAAATTGAATAAAATGTTTTAATCGAATACAAAATATTTTTAAAAGCGTAAATAAGTTTTTATGTGATTGAAGTAGTGGAAAATAAATGGGTATCGAATTAAAAGAAATTATGTAGCTATCGGATTATAATTCGTAGAATGAACGGTTAATCGAATTATATTAGATTGAAATTTATTTGCAAATAAATAAAAGGAATTATTGAAAAGAAAAGGATAAGGAATTATTGAAAAGAAAAGGATGAGAGAATTTATTTATTTAAACTTGAACCCAAATTAAGGCCCATATCCATTTAAACTCACTCACCTTTTCTAGAATATTCTCAGACCTTCACCAATTGAAGCTCTCGTTCATCCTAAATCTATATCCCTGCTCACTTGCTCAATAATCTTTCTCCAGCACGAAACTTAAAAAATGAAAATAAAACAAAATGATGTAGTGGCCTAGAATAATTAAATCGCGAACAAAGGAAGTGCCAGCAGCGAGCGACGTCGATGGCGAGACCGCGATGCTAGGATGGGCTACTTGTTCCTGGCTACGACGGTGAGGGATTCTTTATGAAGCTGGCTACGACTGGCGATTTGAGTGCATCGACGATGGAGGAGTTGCGATTTTGTAGTTGGCAATGTGGAGGCGCAGGTAGACGAATGCACAATTGCCTGGACTTGGCGTGTGCGATGGTGCAAATTGATCGACTCGTGATGGGAATTGATGCGATGTTTTTGGTTATGCCGAAGCCTTAGCTGGTTGCAGCAGTATGAAGAGGCAACATTGAGGAGCTGCAACGAAGGGATGATGATCGGCATTTAGGCATGGAGTGTAGGCGAGTCCATTGGCATTTGTGTCAAAGGGTAGTCGCTGTTTTGGGGGATTTGAGCATTGTTTAAGTGAGTAAAATTCTTTCACTTGCAGTTCTCTTCTCTTGCTTTGCGCCTTATTGTTTGGTTGATAGCTTGAGTTGTGCTATGACATTGGATGATTGATTGGGTTTGTTTGCACTGTTTGTGTGGGTTATTTCGAATATCTCAGCACTATGATCTTGATTCAAATTTTTAATGTATTTATTGATTGTTTGGTGATGTGTTGTTTATTGATATGGATTGAATTGGGTAAAATAGATTTGCATTTCTTTGATTGCTGTGATGAGATCACACAAGTAGATGATCAAAACGAGATGAACAGTTGAAAGTGAAGGCAGTGAAAGAAATGAAATATTTTTGGACATAATTATGGATTTTAAAGTGATTTTAATTTAAAATTAGAGAGAGTATTAGTAAAAGAAAATTATTTAAGTGAATGTTTTGAGTATTCTATGAGTTCAAATTATTAGAAAAATGAGGAATTTTGAAATTTGATTAAATAAGTTAAAATTTGAATATTTATATATTTATTCATTTATCATTGATTATAATAATATATAAATGATCTTTATGATGTGGTATTCAAAATTTATATTTTTAAGGTGATTAATTAATTCTATTAGCATTTAATGAATTGGAAGTTTGTAAAATAATATTTTGTAAGTAATATGCCTAGTAATTGACTATCATTATTTTTATTACAAAGGAAATCTTGAATTATAAAACTTAATTAATATTATTATTTCCAATTATTTGAGAAGGATTTTAAAATGCATAGATTGCTTTTAATGGAATTTAAAGGATTTGGAAATTTAGTGAAGTTTAATTTATAAATTTCCTTCTATTGAATAAAAGGTTTGCAAGTGTTTATTTTGAAATGGAAAACAGATTTTGAGGAAAGAATGGAAATTTTATAAATTGATTCTCTTTGAATCGAAAAATTTATATCTGAAATTGTTTTCAAGATTTTGGGGAAAATACATTTTAAAGCCCCTTTCAAATCAATAAGTAATAGAATCATATGTTTGATTGCCTTATATTTCTATGTAACAAGGAATTAGAATAAATGCAATTATAATACCATTTGGTGTGAGACTTTCGGTATCATTTCTCTGTTTATTCTTTGAACTTGTTATATAGAACGATTGTGTAATGACGAGCGCCATTACAAGCATTGCGTAAACAGGCAAGTAATACCATGTGGTACAGGACGCCTGAGCTGATATTTGTTTGATTACTTTGTGTAAATAGATATCACTCTAATAGGGTCATGTATGCGAGGTATTACATTTATGGTGATGCTCATTGAAAGTGAGCAGGTTGAGAGCTATATGGTACAATTACCGTTCGAGGTGCTATACTGTACGTATGAATTCATTTCGTCTTTCTAGGACGTTTTTAAGGAAATCCGTCCACTAACAGTTAGGACTCCGATCTTATTTTCATCTGTTTATTTCCTAAAGAACCGGAGTTGAGTTTACTGGAGATATCAAACATTGTTTCGAAGAGACCGGGATCGGATTTGTGATCCGAAAACCACTTCCATCCAACGAGTACATTTTCATAATGAAGGCAAGAGCTTGGAGTCGAAGATGGAGCGGTGAAGTGCAAGGGCTAATCTCTACCATTCCTGAGGGTGATTCCAAAATGGATGTAGTAGGAATAGTGCCTTCGGTTCCGTTCGGACAAGGAACGGACTTGTATGGATGAATGCTATCTACACATTGCCAATGAGGACAATAAACATTCTAAGTGAGTATTTATAAAAAGGTAATCGTAGCCTCTAGCCTTATCAACCGAGAATGATTGAAAATCCGGGGAGATGCAGCAAGGCTAAGCGAGTCGCACCCAAGTAAGGTAAGGTTACCCCTATTTAGAGTCCCTTTATTTCGGCTGTGTGGCGGTTGCCGATCCCAACCGCCGGGTAATCTTATTCGAACTATCCAGGTTAGGGGGTAGTTCGACCTTGTGTTGGCAGGGATCGACAGGTTCGATCTTGGTACGTTGTTCTAGATGTGTACCTTGGCAGGTGGTACCCCAGTGCCTAGTCATTCAAATGGAATCCATTCTTCAATACGCGTCTTTATGACTTTGTTTGTAGAGCCTAACATCGCTGTAATTTAATTAATGTAACAATTTCAGCTATTTAAATAAGTATTTGTACTTAGACACTATTATAATATCAGAGGATTTTGATATGAAATGTTTTGGTTATCGTAAGATAAAAATCCGTCGTGTTTATTTGTGGCAAGGTCTTATGAGATACCTTTGATTTTCAAAGGATTTTGAAAACTTTAATAATTCAACTGTGTTTGTTTTCTCACGCTGGTTTTCCACACTGACTCGGGTGTTATTATACTATAATGCTCGGGTCCGATCGAGTATATCAGGTTCAGGATTTGATACTATGGAGTTTAGGATTGGAATAAGTGATATAAATATATTTGTTGTAATAAAATTCATTAAGATATGAGATCCACATATGAATTTCTAATTCAAAGTAACTCTAAAAATAAATATGTTATTCAATATTTGAATAAGATTGATTTCTAGAAAAGGAAAATAAAAAATGCACATTAAGTTGAAACTAATACGAAATGAAATCTTAGAAAAAGCAAAATAAAAATAGTTATGAAATTGAAATTTAAGTTCTAAGTGAATTAAGTGAAGAAAAGTTTGGTAACCTGAATTTTCTTTTTGTAAATAATAATCATTTTGAGAAAAGTTTCAAGCATAAAGTAAAAGCTTATATATTATAAATATAAGCATAGTAAAGTGAAAGAAAATGATTTTAAATGGCTTTGGAAATTTGGTACTAAATGGTTTTGTGTAAAGCTTGGAAAGTGGAATGATTTAGAAAATAAAAAGGTGGATTTTTGAATTTATATTGGAAAAGAAAGATTTTCCCATGAATTTAAAATAGAAAAGCTTCAAAAATAACTGTGGCGTGTTAAGATATTTTAAAATTATTATATTCTAATATTTCAAAGTATTTGAAATTTCGAAAAGGTGGCGGTACATTTAGAAATGGAAAAAAAAGAAAGTTAAAATCCTTACAAAAATGGTCATAACTTCTGAAGTTTTGATCCTATTTTGTCGATTTTTTTTTTCATTGGTAAGGCATTTGCAAAGTAACAACATTTTGTTTATCGTCTTCCAAAATTTTGAAGTTTGCAAATGCTAAATATATATTTTGAAATTGAATCAAATCGCTGTCTAAGAAAAGAAAACTTCACATAACAACGTTGTACTTTTTTAACCTTAACTTTCAAATGGTTTATCCGATTTCGATGATCTTTCATTCCAAAAATCATAGAACATAAGAAACAACTTTTATTTAGAGAGTTTTGCAAAATTTTGTCATTTATCTAGGTTAAAATTGTGTGTTTATATAGGGGCATGCGCATTACTGTTTTTAGATTTTACACTCATTAGAAAAACTCTTATGACTTGAATTGGATTTGAATTTTTTTGCAATTCGAAAATTGTTTTGGAAAACTAATACATTGAGTAACAACTTCACTTTTTAAACCCATCATGAATTTTGTGCTTTTGACCTTTAAAGTTCTATGGAGAAGTGGTTAAACAAGTGGGTTGTGTTTCTTTTATCTAAATGAATGCAAACTTAGCATACTTCTTATACATGACTAATGTTTATATTGAGTTAAGGATAAGCACTCAAGAGGATCATTAGGACAATTTGGTGATAATAGCTTTCTTTTGCTCGTATAAAAGCGAAATAGCTCGCTTAAATGCTAATTAAAAGGTACATCTTTATGCTATGTCGACATGTGCTGTGGTATTATCTTATATCCCTGTGTTTCGGGATGCCTCGTATTGGAATGTATATGTATATTATGATTATATTGTATTTTGATTTTCAAAATGCTCAATATACAAAGGTGGCTTTTCCAAAAAGTTTCAAAAAATCCAAAACTTTGATAAAATTTTAGAAAATGTATCTCATACCAAAAATAGAAAGCCGCTAATTGAATTAATTTAAAATTATAGCATACGATAAGACGAGTAAGAATGTATGAGCCATATAGAAGATTACGAAGATTTAAGTTTGATAGAAGTTTTTGATACAAAGAATGTTCAGGGTAGAGTTGTATATGACGTTTCCCTACAAGAAATTGTGAGGATACAATTTTCTTAAGGAGGAAGTCTGTAGCATCACTGCTTTCTACGCCGTATATATAAATAAAATTTAATTAAGTCAAACTTGTTTGAATTCTTTATTTGATAATTATTATTTTGAAAATAAATTTATAGTTAATTAAATTCTAATTAATAAAAAAAATTGATTTAATAGGTTAAATTAAATCAATACATAAATTATTTTTGAATAATTTATTAAATTGAATAAAATGTTTTAATCGAATACAAAATATTTTTAAAAGCGTAAATAAGTTTTTATGTGATTGAAGTAGTGGAAAATAAATGGGTATCGAATTAAAAGAAATTATGTTGCTATCGGATTATAATTCGTAGAATGAACGGTTAATCGAATTATATTAGATTGAAATTTATTTGCAAATAAATAAAAGGAATTATTGAAAAGAAAAGGATAAGGAATCATTGAAAAGAAAAGGATGAGAGAATTTATTTATTTGAACTTGAACCCAAATTAAGGCCCATATCCATTTAAACTCACTCACCTTTTCTACAATATTCTCAGACCGTCACCAATTGAAGCTCTCGTTCATCCCAAATCTATATCCCTGCTCACTTGCTCAATAATCTTTCTCCAGCATGAAACTTAAAAAATGAAAATAAAACAAAATGATGTAGTGGCCTAGAATAATTAAATCGCGAACAAAGGAAGTGCCAGCAGCGAGCGATGTCGATGGCGAGACCGCGATGCTAGGATGGGCTACTTGTTCCTGGCTACGACGGTGAGGGATTCTTTTTGAAGCTGGCTACGACTGGCGATTTGAGTGCATCGACGATGGAGGAGTTGCGATTTTGTAGTTGGCAATGTGGAGGCGCAGGTAGACGAATGCACAATTGCCTGGACTTGGCGTGTGCGATGGTGCAAATTGATTGACTCGTGATGGGAATTGATGTGATGTTTTTGGTTATGCCGAAGCCTTAGCTGGTTGCAGCAGTATGAAGAGGCAACATTGAGGAGCTGCAACGAAGGGATGATGATCGGCATTTAGGCATGGAGTGTAGGCGAGTCCATTGGCATTTGTGTCAAAGGGTAGTCGCTGTTTTGGGGGATTTGAGCATTGTTCAAGTGAGTAAAATTCTTTCACTTGCAGCTATCTTCTCTTGCTTTGCGCCTTATTGTTTGGTTGATAGCTTGAGTTGTGCTATGACATTGGATGATTGATTGGGTTTGTTTGCACTGTTTGTGTGGGTTATTTCGAATGTCTCAGCACTATGATCTTGATTCAAATTTTCTATGCATTTATTGATTGTTTGGTGATGTGTTGTTTATTGATATGGATTGAATTGGGTAAAATAGATTTGCATATCTTTGATCGATTCTTGCTGTGATGAGATCACACAAGTAAATGATCAAAATGGGATGAATAGTTGAAAGTGAAGGAACCGAAAGAAATGAAATATTTTTGGAAATAATTATGGATTTTAAAATGATTTTAATTTAAAATTAGAGAGAGTATTAGGAAAAGAAAATTATTTAAGTGAATGTTTTGAGTATTCTATGAGTTGAAATTATTTGAAAAATGAGGAATTTTGAAATTTGATTAAATAAGTTAAAATTTGAATATTGATTCATTTATCATTGATTATAATAATATATAAATGATCTTTATGATGTGGTATTCAAAATTTATACTTTTAAGGTGATTAATTAATTCTATTAGCATTTATCAAATTAGAAGTTTGTAAAATAATATTTTGTTAGTAATATGCCTAGCAATTGTCTATCATTATTTTTAATACAAAGGAAACGTTGAATTATAAAACTTAATTAATATTATTATTTCCAATTATTTGAGAAGGATTTTAAAATGCATAGATTGCTTTTAATGGAATTAAAAGGATTTGGAAATTTAGTGAAGTTTAATTTATAAATTTCCTTCTAATTGAATAAAAGGTTTGCAAGTATTTATTTTGAAATGGAAAATGAATTTTGAGGAAATAATGGAAATTTTATAAATTGATTCTCCTTGAATCGAAAAATTTATATCTGAAATTGTTTTCAAGATTTTGGGGAAAATACATTTTAAAGCCCCTTTCGAATCAATAAATAATAGAATCATATGTTTGATTGCCTTATATTTTTATGCAACAAGGAATTAGAATAAATGCAATTATAATATCGTTTGGTGTGAGACTTTCGGTAACATTCTCTGTTTATTCTTTGAACTTGTTATATAGAACGATTGTGCGATGACGAGCGCCATTACAAGCATTGTGTAAACAGGCAAGTAACACCATGTGGTACAGGACGCCTGAGCTGATATTTGTTCGATTGCTTTCTGTAAATAGATATCACTCTAATAGGGTCGTGTATGCGAGATATTACATTTATGGTGATGCTCATTGAGAGTGAGCAGGTTGAGAGCCATAAGTGTGCATATCTATTTTTTGAATGCTCCTATTATACAACGTGGAGTAAACCAGATTGGCTAGTATCCATCCTAGCGGCCTGATTGCGGGGGCCGCTGACCGAATCCGTGACAACTTTTTGATGTATATGGCTGAGAGCCATGGTTGAGAGCCACCACCCTTGTGTCACATAGGTCAGCAGTCTGTTGCCATTAGGGGCATTTGCAGAGTCGTGACCAATGCATAGTGCAATCTTGCACTTGATGGATATTGGATCACGATGGTTGTCGACGTAACTATGAATGTAGGAGTAGCTTTGAGAGCGTGTAAGGAAGGCTCTTGGAGTAGGATGAAAGCTGTCAGTTTCCCATCTAGTTATTTATAATGAGATAACATGAGATGCTATAACATAACTTATTTACCTATATGAAATCAATATGTTTACGGTTGAGAGCTGATTTGATCATTTGTTGAGATCTATACCAAAATAGATATTTATGATGCTGATAGCACATAGGACCGAGAGTCCTGATGATTATCCATGACCGAGATTCGAGTGGATTACTAAAGGTCCGGGAGACTATATGATTATTTCATTGGCTAAGAGCTAAGTCGATTGCTATGATGTTGAAGGTTTAGATGATTATTATGTGGTTTTCGATCTTGTGGATTATCTATGAGACTGAGAGTCTATGCAGTTGTATAATCCCACTCTCATCAAATATACAACTAACGATGATAACTAGAAATGTGGGAGCATAGAGTTGGACCCTGTATCTATCTTTTACATGGTTAGGTGAGAGATGACTTTGGCTACCGAGGGTATGCCAAATTTATATTACATGTATGATTGATTTGGGTGATTGTTACATGTTATATATATTTGTCAAGTGAGACAAACCTCGGATATGTCTACTATACGATTATTTGAGAGATAATCTTGGGTATTGCTAAGAGAATGTACTATATTGTTGATGAGTTTTATACCTAATGATAGTTAGATTATGGACTATTTTACCCACTTGATTATATGCATGTCTGATGTATTGATCGACTTTACTTAGAGACGGATTATCTTTTTTGTGCATGGTTTGAGATATGTTGACACCTAGGATATATGTGTGCCACTTGTGTTGCACTATTTTATACCATGCCAATTGTTATTTTATACTGACATCCATATTATAAACATTGTTTGACTGTATGTTTTTTATATAACACTCTGGTCTGTCTGAGACATTACAAGTTCAAGGATGAAGAGACTAGCTTGCGAATGTTGGACATGGATGAAGGCTGGACTATTAGTTGTTAGTGTAGCATTATCTATTTTTGTAGTCTCGTGTATATTGATGATGTTGAGATATATGTATTGGATTGATGCATTGTATAATTTTGGGATAGTGGAGTTTGACCTATTTTATATCCCACTTGGACTCTTGTATATTTATTTTTAGCATGGATGACTCTATATTCTTGTGATTTATTTTATATTGTGTATTATCCTATCCTTGAGGTGTACGTGTTTATTGCTTCGTGCTGATACCGAGTACGTTTAGGTGAGCTGATTACAATTTTTTGAAATATGTACTAGTGTTAGCATAAGGAAATATTCATATGTGTAAGTCTAATGTCATCTCATTCTCCATATTATCATATAGTATTACACTGTAATACTCTTCGATAGTATGGGTATAGAGGTGGTGTGTTACAAAACTTGTTATATTTTGGTTTTCAAAACTATATAGTAGTGTATATATATAATATATAAGTCGCATTGCATTTACGGACACCGCTTATTTCATTTACAAGAACGATCATTCTTATTACATTTTGTAAGGATGAGCCGGCTAATGAGGAATGCTGCTAGGAATTCCGTTTATGGAGTCAAGGAAGGGCCGGGATCGGGGATGTTAACCTCGACTTGTAGAACATGTTCGCAAAGACGGTGTGGAGCATGGTTCAGAATGCCCAAGTTGCTCCTGTTTCAGCTACTGATGGTGATGCTCTAGTAACACCGTCGAGGGCCGACTTTTCCAAATTAAATAAGAACTACTCCACTCTAGGCGGCGAATCGTTCTTTGAAACAGAATCAACTACCGAAGTGTAGGATTCGTTAGACATTAGTGAACACATCTTTGAGGATATGCAGTTAGGAGATGCGATGTAACAACCCTAATTTTGAGTAACATTATTTATAACATTTAATATGATGAATTAAATAAAATAATGTTAATATCTAAGGAATTGAGATTTTTTAGTTAATAAGGGGTTGTGTCTTAATGAATGTATAAGCAAAAGAAAATTTAAAATAAGCAAGTAGGAAGAATATGGTAAGGGTAAAATGGGAACATCCTTCATTCTAATACCATAAACCCTTTCATTCTTTATTCCTTATCCATTTTAATATTCACAAACAAATCTAAACCCCTATTGAGCTCAACCGGCCACCATTAAGGAGATTCCAGAAGAAGAAAAGGTAGGATTCAAGTAGAAATTTAAGCAAATCAATCAAAGGGCAAATCTCAACCTTCTTAACACAAAGCTAATTTGTATAATTGATTTACATCTCACTTTTGATAATGATCTCGGTTTCAAGGTTTGATCCGAACTATTTTTCAAGAAATATGTCATGTTATGTTTGTTTACATGGATATATATATATATATATGTTTGTTGATGATTTATATTATTTCATATAGATTTTATGATAAGTTTAGATTGGAACTAGTCGGAATTTTTGTTTTAAAGGATAAGTTAATAAATATTAATATGGCTTTGTATAATAACTTTTATATAAGTATATTTATCTAGATTAAACTTGGAAAATTTATTTTTTTTAAAAACTTATAAGTATTATATTTTGAATAATTTTTAAGAATAAAGTTTTGGAAAGTAATGGTATACTCACGTGGCGTAAATCTAAGGCAGTGAGTGCCTACAGCTAAGTCTTGAATTTCTATGGGATAGAGACGTAACCATTGAGCTGTGATCCATGGTTTGATACCGCAATGGTACTTTCCACATTATTTTCAAAAGGATTTTAAAATATTTTTGAAAGGATAATTTGTGAATATACTGAATCCGATAAGACAAGTACAAACTCTGGATAAAGAGATTTAATTTATTAAAAATTTAATTTAAATAAGACTTGGTGTTTTTTTGTGAAATTGAAGTATTTTTTCGAATTGATTGTTTATTGATAGTTAAATAACCGACTATCAAATCTGGACCCAAATATAACTTTAGAAATATCTAGAAGAAGCACGGGGTTATATGGTACAATTACCGTTCGAGGTGCTATATTGTACGTATGAATTCGTTTTGTTCTTCTAGGACGTTTTAAGGAAATCCATCCACTAACGGTTAAGAGGTGATCTCCGATCTTATTTTCGTCTGTGTATTTCCTAAAGAACCGGAGTTGAGTTTACTGGAGATATCGAACGTTGTTTCGAAAAGACCGGGATCGGATTTGTGATCTGAAAACCACTTCCATCCAACGTGTACGTTTTCATGATGAAGACAAGAGCTTGGAGTCGAAGATGGAGCGGTGAAGTGCAATGGCTAATCTCTACCAATCCTGAGGGTGATTCCAAAATAGATGTATTAGGAATAGTGCCTTCGGTTCCATTCGGACCAGAAACGGACTCGTATGGATGAATGCTATCTACACATTGTCAATGGAGGACAATAAACATTCTAAGTGAGTATTTATAAAAAAGGTAATCGTAGCCTCTAGCCTTATCAACCGAGAATGATTGAAAATCAGGGAAGATGCAGCAAGGCTAAGCGAGTCGCACCCAAGTAAGGTAAGGTTACCCATATTTAGAGTCTCTTTATTTCAGTTGTGTGGCGGTTGCCGATCCCAACCGCCGGGTAATCTTATTCGAACTATCCAAGTTAGGGGGTAGTTCGATCTTGTGTTGGCAGGGATCGACAGGTTCGATCTTGGTACATTGTTTTAGACGTGTACCTTGGCAGGTGGTACCCCAGTGCCTAGTCATTCAGATGGAATCCATTCTCCAATACGCGTCTTTATGGCTTTGTTTGTAGAGCCTAGCATTGCTGTAATTTAATTAATGTAACAATTCCAGCTATTTGAATAAGTATTTGTACTTAGAAACTATTATAATATCTGAGGATTTTTATATGAAATGTTTTGCTTATCGTAAGGTAAAAATCCATCGTGTTTATTTATGACATGTCTTACGAGATACCTTTGATTTTCAAAGGATTTTGGAAACTTTAATAATTCAACTGAGTTTGTTTTCTCACGCTGGTTTTCCACACTGACTCGGGTGTTATTTTATTACAATGCTCGGGTCTGATCGAGTATTTCAGGTTCAGGATTTGATACTATGGAGTTTAGGATTGGAATAAGTGATATAAATATATTTGTTGTAATAAAATTCATTAAGATATGAAATGCACATATGAATTTCTAATTCAAAGTAACTTTAAAAATAAATATGTTATTCAATATTTGAATAATGATTGATTTCTAGAAAAGGAAAATAAAAAAATGCACATTAAGTTGAAACCAATGTGAAATGAAATCTTAGAAAAAGCAAAATAATAACTAGTTATGAAATTGAAATTTAAGTTCTAAGAGAATTAAGTGAAGAAAAGTTTGGTAACCTGAATTTTCTTTTTGTAAATAATAATCATTTTGAGAAAAGTTTCAAGCATAAAGTAAAAGCTTATATATTATAAATATAAGCATGGTAAAGTGAAAGAAAGTAATTTTAAATGGCTTTGGAAATTTGGTACTAAATGGTTTTGTGTAAAGCTTGGAAAGTGGAATGATTTAGAAAATAAAATGGTGGATTTTTGAATTTATATTGGAAAAGAAAGATTTTCCCATGAATTTAAAATAGAAAAGCTTCAAAAATAACTGTGGCATGTTAAGATATTTTAAAATTGTTATATTCTAATATTTCAAAGTATTTGAAATTTCGAAAAGGTGGCGGTACATTTAGAAATGAAAAAAAAAAAAGTTAAAATCCTTACAAAAATGGTCATAACTTCTGAAGTTTTGATCCTATTTTGTCTATTCTTTTTTCATTGGTAAGGCATTTGCAAAGTAACAACATTTTGTTTATCATCTTTCAAAATTTTGAAGTTTGCTAATGCTAAATGTATATTTTGAAATTGAATCAAAATGCTGTCCTAGAAAAGAAAACTTCACATAACAGCGTTGAACTTTTTTAACCTTAACTTTCCAAAGGTTTATCCGATTTCGATGATCTTTCCATTCCAAAAATCATAGAACATAAGAAACAACTTTTATTTAGAGAGTTTTGCAAAATTTTGTCATTTTTCTAGGTTAAAACCGTGTGTTTATATAGGGGCATGCGCACTACTGTTTTTAGATTTTACACTCATTAGAAAAACTCTTATGACTTGAATTGGATTTGATTTTTTTGCGATTCGAAAATTATTTTGGAAAACTAATACATTGAGTAACAACTTCACTTTTGAAACCCATCCCAAATTTTGTGCTTTTGACCTTTAAAGTTCTATGGAGAAGTGGTTAAACAAGTGGGTTATGTTTCTTTTATCTAAATAAATGCAAACTTGTCATACTTCTTTATACATGACTAACGTTTATAGTGAGTTAAGGATAAGTGCTCAAGAGGATCATTAGGACAATTTGGTGATGGTAGCTTGCTTTTGCTCGCATAAAAATGAAATAGCTCACTTAAACGCTAATAAAAGGTACATCTTTATGCTATATCGATATGTACGGTGATATTATCTTATTTCCCGGTGTTTCGGGATGTCTCGTATTGGGATATATATGTATATTATGATTATATTGTATTTTGGTTTTTCAAAATGCTCAATATACAAAGATGGCTTTTCCAAAAAGTTTCAAAAAATCCAAAACTTAGATAAAATTTCATAAAATGTATCATATACCAAAAATAGAAAGCCGCTAATTGAACTAATTTAAAATCGTAGCATACGATAAGATGAGTAAGAGTGTGTGAGCCATACAGAGGATTATGAAGATTTAAGTTTGATAGAAGTTTTTGATACGAAGAATGTTCAGGATAGAGTTGCATATGAAGTTTCCCTATAAGAAATTGTGAGGATACAATTTTCTTAAGGGGGAGGTCTGTACCAACTCTGCTTTCTACGCCGTATATATAGATAAAATTTAGTTAAGTTAAAATTATTTGAATTCGTTATTTGATAATTATTATTTTGAAAATAAATTTATAGTTAATTAAATTCTAATTAATAAAAAAAAATTGATTTAATAGATTAAATTAAATTAATACATAAATTCTTGCTGAATAATTTATTAAATTGAATAAAATGTTTTAATCGAATACAAAATATTTTTAATAGCATAAATAAGTTTTTATGTGATTGAAGTAGTGGAAAATAAATGGGTATCGAATTAAAAGAAATTATGCAGCTATCGGATTATAATTCGTAGAATGAATGGATAATCAAATTAAATTAGATTGAAATTTATTTACAAACAAATAAAAGGAATTATTGAAAAGAAAAGGATGAGAGAATTTATTTATTTAAACTTGAACCCAAATTAAGGCCCAAATCCGTTTAAACCCACTCTCCTTTTCTAGAATATTCTCCCACCTTCACCGATTAAAGCTCATACTCGTTCGTCCCAAATCTATATCCCCCACTCACTTGCTCGATAATCTTTCTCCAGCATGAAACTTAAAAAAATAAAATAAAATAAAACGATGTCGTGGCCTAGAATAATTAAATCGCGAACAAAGGAAGTGCCAGTAGCGAGCGACGTCGATGGTGAGACCGCGATGCTAGGATGGGCTACTTGTTCCTGGCGACGACGGTGAGGGGTTCTTCATGAAGCGGGCTACGACTGGTGATTCGAGTGCATCGACGATGGAGGAGTTGCGATTTTATAGTTAGCAATGAGGAGGCGCTGGTAGGCGAATGCACAATTGCCTGGACTTAGCGTGTGCGATGGTGCAATTTGGTTAACTCGTGATGGGAATTGATGCGATGTTTTTGGTTATGCCGAAGCCTTAGCTGGTTGCAGCAGTATGAAGAGGCAACATTAAGGAGCTGCAACGAAGGGATGATGATCGACCTTTAGGCATGGAGTGTAGGCGAGTCCGTTGGCATTTGTGCTGAGCAAAGGGTAGTCGCTGTTTTGGGGGATTTGAGCATTGTTTAAGTGAGTAAAATTCTTTCACTCAAAGCTATCGTCTATTGCTTTGCGCCTTATTGTTTGGTTGATATTGCTTGAATTGTGCTATGACATTGGATGTTTGATTGGGTTTGTTTGCACTGTTTGTGTGAGTTATTTTGAATATCTCAGCACTATGATCTTGATTCAAATTTTCTATGTATTTATCGATTGTTTGGTGATGTGTTGTTTATTGATATGGATTGAATTGAGTAAAATAGATTTGCATATCTTTTATCGATTGTTGCTGTGATGAGATCACACAAGTAAATGATCGAAATGGGATGAATAATTGAAAGTGAAGGCACCGAAAGAAATGAAATATTTTTGGAAATAATTGTGGATTTTAGAATGATTTTTGTTTAAAATTTGAGAGAGCATTAGTAAAAGAAAATTATTTTAAGTGAATGTTTTGAGTATTCTATGTGTTGAAATTATTTGAAAATTGAGGAATTTTGAAATTTGATTAAATAAGTCAAATTTTGAATATTTATATATTTATTCGTTTATCGTTGATTATAAAAATATATAAATGATCCTTATGATGTGGTATTTAAAATTTATATTTTTAAGACGATTAATTAATTCTATTAGAATTTAATAAATTGGAAGTTTGTAAAATAATATTTTGTAAGTAATATGCCTAGCATTTGACTATCATTTTTTTTAATAAAAAGTAAATCTTGAATTATAAAACTTAATTAATATTATTATTTCCAATTATTTGAGAGGGATTTTAAAATGTATAGATTGCTTTTAATGGAATTTAAAGGATTTGGAAATTTAGTGAAGTTTAATTTATAAATTTCCTTCTACTTGAATAAAAGGTTTGCAACTATTTATTTTGAAATGGAAAATGGATTCTGAGGAAAGAATGGAAATTTTATAAGTTGATTCTCTTTGAATCAAAAATTTATATCCGAAATTGTTTTCAAGATTTCGGGGAAAATGTATTTTAAAGCCCCTTCCGAATCAATAAATAATAGAATTGTATGTTTGATTGCCTTATATTTCTATGTAACAAGAAATTAGAATAAATGGAAATATAGTACCGTCTGGTGTGAGACTTTCGATAACATTTCTCTGGTTGTTCTTTGAACTTGTTATATAGAACAATTCTGCGATGACGAGCGCCATTACGTGCATTGCGTAAATAGGCAAGTAACACCATGTGGTACAGGATGCCTGAGCTGATATTTGTTCGATTACCTTCTGTAAATAGATATCACTCTAATAGGGTCATGTATGCGAGGTATTAGATTTATGGTAATGCTCATTGAGAGTGAGCAGGTTGAGAGCCATAAGTGTGCCTATCTATTTTTTGGATACTCCTATTATACAACGTGGAGTAAACCAGATTAGCTAGTATCCATCCTAGCGGCCTAATTGTGGGGGTCGCTGCCAGAATCCGTGACAAATTTTTGATGTATATAGCTAAGAGCCAGGGTTGAGAGCCACCACCCTGTGTCACATATGCCAGCAGTCTGTTACCATTAGGGGAATTTGCAGAGTCGTGACCAATGTACAGTGCAATCTTGCACTTAATGGATATAGGGTCATGATGGTTGTCGAGGTAACTAAGACTATAAGAGTAGCTCTGAGAGCGTGTAAGCAAGGCTCCTGGAGTAGGCTAAGAGCTGCCAGTCTCCCATCTAGTTATTAATAATGAGATAAGATGAGATGCTATAACATAACTTATTTACCTATATGAAATCAATATGCCTACAGTTGAGAGCCGATTTGATCATTTGTTGAGATCTGTACCAAAATAGATATTTATGATGCTGATAGCACATAGGACTAAGAGTCCCGATGATTATCCATGATACCAAGATTCGAGTGGATTACTAAAGGTCTGAGAGGCTATATGATTATTTCATTGGCTAAGAGCTAAGTCAATTACTATGATGTTGAAGGTCTAGATTATTATTATGTGGTTATCGATCTCTTGGATTATTTATGAGACTGAGAGTCTTTGCAGTTGTATAATCCCAAACTCATCAATTATACAACTAACGATGATAGTTAGAAATGTTGAGAGCATGGAGTTGGACCCTGTACCTATCTTCTACATGGTTATGTGAGAGATGACTTTGGCTACCGAGGGTATGCCAAATTTATATTTCATGTATGATTGATTTGTGTGATTGTTACATGTTATATATATTTATCAAGTGAGACAAACCCGGATATGTCTACGATACGATTACTTGAGAGATAATCTTTGGTATTGATGAGAGCATGTACTATAATGTTAATGAGTTTTATACCTAATAATAGTTAGATTATGGACTATTTCACCCACTTAATTATATGCACGTTTGATGTATTTATCGACTTTACTTAGAGACAGATTATCTTTTCTGTGCATGGTTTGAGATAGGTTGACACCTGGGATATACATGTGCCACATGTGTTGCACTTGTTTATACCATGCCAATTGTTATTTTATACTGACATTCATATTATAGACATAGTTTGACTCGTGTGTTATTTATATAATACTCGGGTAAGTTCGAGACAGACATTACAAGTTCAAGGATAAAGAGACTAGCTTGCGAATGTTGGGCATGGATGGAGGCTAGACTATCAATTGTTAGTGTAGCATTATCTATTTTTGTAGCCTCGTGTAGATTAATGATGTTGATATATATATATATATATATATCTTATATATAAAGCGAATACTTAAGTGAAGCCTTTTTTGAACTGACCAGAATGTCCATGCTTGAAATTATCTGCCCTCTTCCTACTAAATGACATTTCGGTCATTTTACTGTCCCACCATCTCCACGTTCGCTAGAAAACAAATCCACTTTCTTCCCCAATTTCTGAATGCCTTCGCCTTCGTAAATAAAAAAGATTAAAACACCATCCCTTATCCAATGGCGGAATATTGTTCATAGCTTCCACCAATGGCCGACTATATTTCTGAAGGTAAGATCTTAACCTTACTATCTATTTTGATGATTTGATTTCTTCCGATTTTCTGCTCCCTCTCTACTTTTACTTCACTCTGCAGGTTCGACCCTATTTGACTTCATAGAAAGCACAAAGCTTCTTCTCTGCCAAACTTTAATTAGATCAAGGGCTTGCCAATGAAGGTAGGGTATGACTTAAATGCGATTTGGTTTCTTATTTTCTTACAAAGTTTATTATTATTTTTGCAAATTACTAAAGAATTTTTAATCTCAAGCCCCCAAATTTCAGGGATCTGAGTTAATCTGGCATGTCTGGCAATGGAGAATTGGGCTTCATAACTTGGTTGTAGGTTTTTCTTCGTACCCTCCACTTTCCAGCCACAACGAACGCCGACACCATCTCCGTGGCCGATTATTGTTCACCCCTTCCGCCATCTGTCGTCTTCAGTTCGAAGGTACGATCTCCACCTCTCTCCCTCTTTTCATTTTTTAATTTTCAAAGATTTACGTCTCCTTCTAATTGTACGTACCTCCGCCTCTACATCCGACTTCACCTCCATCCATAAACTTCCTCTTCCTATGTCCAGTTGTCTTTCTGCGAACTTACTCAATTTACATCAACTTTTGACTTCTTCATCGTCCTATTTCTCTTCAAATTATTATGTTCCATTTCTTTTTATCCAACGGTTTGTTCCATATAAATCAGATCAGTTGAGACAAAAATTCCCCTTGGGCCTGTTACGTTTGCCTCAACGGGTTTTGGCCATTGATCCCCGTGTTTTAGCCGCTCTTACACACTTCTGACGCGTTCACCTCCTTCAGTTTCCACATACGACCGTTTCTGCTTCAACAATGTATATAAATATTTACATAGCATCACCATCTCAATGCACTTCCTACCTTCAGCCAAACTCATTTCATTTTAAGTTTTACAGCCATATTTCTAAACATTACTACAACCGCCTTCTGATGTCTCAAAATTCCTGTATGTTTACTGATTTTTGCATAACTTTATGGACCAGCAGCAGCAGCAGAGGGAGCGATGATGAGTTACTCAACGTGCGTGATGCCAACAAGCTAGAGAGTCTACCAATGCAAGTAGAAGGACAGGCACGGCTGACAACCACCATCTGGAAAATTCTTCGGGTAATTTTCTACTCCCCTCATCGTTTTATTCTGTCTTTTTGACATTTTCAATGATATGTTTTACTTCACATCAGTATAATTCACATGTTTAAGTTGGTTGATATTGGTTTAATGGCTGCCATACCTATACATCACTTTGCATCATTATATTCCATGTTTGTAACACATAATTTTGAGGAGAGTTTAAAATTCCAAAAAATTGTAAATTTAGTAAGAGTCCACAATGGATAATGTATTCCTTTAAACATAAGCTCTTTTATTTGATATTTCACTTAAAAATTACAGTTGTAAAAAAATAAATTAATTTCCTAATTTTGAACCTTTAGACTTTTACAGATGAATCATTATTTATTTTTCCTGTCAAATATGTTGACTTCTTATTACTGGAATTTGTGTGTTCAACGGTTTTTTTTTACTTTTAAAATTCCAACAAAAAAGTAAACTTACTACAAGTCCGCAATGGACAATGTACTTCTTTAAACATAACATCTTCTGTTTGATATTTTACTCAAAAAGTACATTTTTAAAAAAGAAATTAATTTGCTATTTTTTAATTTTTTAAACTTTTATACATGATTCAATACTTAATTTTACTTTTGAAAATGGTAATGTCTTTAAATATTACTGATTTAATTTTTATTTCTCAGTATTATTGTAAGACGAATGTTTGAGCTGCTTATGTTGTTAGTAAAGTCCATTGGACTGTTAAACAAACGTTTAGTTCATTTCATCATATTTTAACAATCCAATTTATGTTTCACAACGTATTTGATATAAAAAAAAACACAGTACACACATGTAAAACTGCAACTTATAGCTTATTAGGTACCGGAGTTAGATCCGCTTAAACATATCTTCCTTCAACTGCTATCGTCAAAAATAACATTTTTTCCCTTTCATGATGTAAAAAGAATGCTGAAATTTAAACTTATTATAACCATTTTACTGTGTGCAGAAATTTTGTAATTGTTTAATAACAAAAAAAATTGAATTCGGTAAGAGTCCGAGATGGATAACGTAAAAAATTATGTTAATTTCTCCTTTTGTCATAATTAGCTTTTTTTTCATATAAATGACTAGCATATTCATATGCGAAAATTATAGGCATTCATCAACAAACCACTTACAAAACATTAACACGCAAACATAACATCTTCTATTTGATATTTTACTCAAAAATTACATTTTTAACAAAGAAATTATTTTGCTACTTTTTAACTTTTAAAACTTTTATACATCATTCATTACTTAATTTCACCTTCGAAAATGTTAATGTTAACGAATGCTATATTTATTTCAATAGTATTTGAACATTTTTGTCATTTTCCACTAAACTGATTAGTAATTTGCATGAATAAAATCAACTATTATTAATGATACAAAGCATTGGGCCACTATAATTTTACAAATGACATAGTTTTGTATGTTCTTCTCTGCACTTTGCATCTGTGCATGACTTGGACTATACTGTTTATTTACTATTATTTGAAACTTATAAGATAGTAGTATTATCATAACAGAAATATCATATAATAGATTAAAATAAGATATGTAGATTATAATAATTTTTAGTTTGTTTGCTGGATTTTGTAATTGAGTGTTAATTATAATGTTTTCTCCCTTAGTGTAATACTAAATTAGGTTTAGTTTATAAGTAAGTACGTAAAATGATTAGAAAATAAAGCATCTAATATATGACTCTCTTCATACAAAACATTAATTTATTGCAACTTCTTGAATTTTTTCTATTGCCTGATAGCATTAGTTGGATACAATCTATCTACCTTTTATTCTTTAGCAAAGGTAACATTTCCAAAAAAATCCTTACATTTCTAAACATCATAGGAAACTTTTTTTAATTAGTAAGTGGTACATTGTGACTTTGATTTCATTCTTCTTTTCTTCCCACTGACTGTTCACCAAACTACGTTTTGTAGAGCTGCTAGAAAACACCAACACACATTATTGTTTAGCAACTTTTACTCTTTATATTATGACATACAACAATACCTATATTCGCCTCTAATGCTTGAATGATTACCTCGGATAAACACCGTGGAAGGACTATAATCTTAGGACTCATTACATGAACTATGTTCCTTTCGATATAAGTAACAACTATTGATAACCAAAACTTTTTTGAAATCCTAAAATTGAACTGTTTGTAATATGCTTTCTGTTATTTGGTCATAGACTGAGAAAAATTTATGGAATCAATTTGAGTAGAACAATTGTCAATCGTTTTCCGCTTTTAACCAGAATGCATAATTCATAAAAGATATTAATTAGGTAGTCGGTGGAACTATGACTTGGTGATCTTCTTCTCCAATTATTCAATTACTATTTATTAAATTTCCTATATTTTAGACTCTTGATCGATACCAATACATTTCTCAACATAGACCTTAGCAAAGAAAATGTCTCTACATGTTCTTAGTTAGCTTCTGATGTTTCCAATATTTTCATGTGACATCACTGCTGCTTCCATTACAGTCTTTACTGCTACCCTAGAAAGGTTCGGTTTCAACCATGGTTTGTAGTTGCTATCAGTTATTTTTAATCATGGTCTTAACACAACAGTAGAACTTGAAGCTTTACAATTCCTTTCAAATAGAAATAACTCTTTTAAGAAGATTGAGCTATGAGTATAATTTAATATAATATTGTATAATGTAGTGTATGAACTTTTGATGTTATATAAGAAAGAAAATAAAAGGCTTGGCTAATCCAAAATTTATGTTTTCTAAATTAGTGAAAGTTGTCAAAGTACAAAATACGTTTCACCTGTGTTTTCTGCATTTGTGATTCGATTATAGGTGACCATAAATACGATCACAAACCAGATAGTTATGGTTTACTTTTGTTTAATAATTGCCTTAATCTAATAATTTTTCTAAATGGTGTATTAACACCATTAAGATATGTAAGCTTGATTTGATTATTTTTAATCTCTGAAAGATATTTTCAGTTATAAACATTTAATGCTATTTATATCTAATTTTGTAGGTGTTTACATATCTTATTTTGTAAGTATTTACAAATTTCAGTTTGATCTACCTACATTTTTGATGATATATTTATAAATACAAACAATGTAGATTTGAAAGTCAACCACGACAACATAAATTTTAATTCTATATTTACAAATAGAGCAACAAAGGAGTGTAATTATTACACTGTTTATATTTATTACATAGTTAAAACTAAAGATGAAGAAGTAGTTTATATTTATTACACTGTTTCATTAAGTATTCATACATACACAACTTAAATTAAATAATTGTTAAATTTCAATGATGGAATTTTGAGTTTTTGCTCATACTTTAGTTATTTTCACTTGATGATGTTTCCTGTCAAGCAAAATGTTCCTTATTCTACCTCTTACCATATTTTTGAACAGATCCTTTACTCAATAACAATAGCAATATATATATATATATATATATATATATATATATATATATAATTAAGGTCATTTATATTCACTTTGCTAATACTACAGTGATTTCTTCTATATTTATCATTCATTTTCCTCCTACTTATTTGGATACAAAAATTCTTACTAGATTGCAAGCTAGACAGAGAGCCCTTGCAAGTAAGCGGGCACAAACGATTAATATCAAGTCTAAATCCACACCAATTTTAATCTTGGTACTTTTAGTTTTTGAGATTTTTTTGAAGCACTTCCTAATTTATTGCAGTAATAGCAACTTATATAAGCATGTGACTTACATGTTTAGGCGTGATAAGGTTGCATTGTGATTTATATGCCAACTGAAGGAAAAGCAATGTAAATACCTCAAAGCATTCATCTCTAACTGCAAAAACTGATGCTAGCAACCACAACAATCGAAGAGAAGTAGCAATGACTGGATATGGATGTGAGTAGGCCATAAGAAGACAACTGAAGAGAGCTAACTGGATATGGATTTTGAGATTGTGTGTTAATAAGGAAGCTAATAAAAGAATATTTTGCATTTGCTCTTTTCTTCTTCTCTGGATGTATTATGAATATGATGTAACATTCTATTGGTAGTGAGAGGTATTTTAAATATTAGTTTGATTGCTCATTTGTATACATAATGATAGAATTCTTTTTAACATTCATCTTATTACTACCCATCACCGTCTCAAGTGCATGGCAGAAAATTACTTTTTTTATATTAGTTTTGTGCATGGTACCTTTATGCTGAAATAAGATATGTTATCTCTATATTCATAATTTTTTGCATGCCCCACTCTGTAGCCTAAAGTTGGCCCTTACGGCCCACTTATTAAAAAAATAGGAGTACCGTGTCAGTTATTAACATGTTTCAACGGTTTCTGTTATTATAGCTATTGGCCAATGATGCGCACAAAATAACTAACCACTAACACACTTTCACTTTAAAATAAACAAGTACAAAAAATAGCGGTACAGTCTAAATCCGCCAGTAGTAAATTGTTATATTAACAAGTACAAAATGTACGACAATTATTATCTATTTGTAAACATATTGTTCTCACGTTTTATAATGTTTGCTTTCTGTTTCCACGTATGCCTTCTATTTTTATGATGTCTACAAGTTGAGTAAACTGATCGCTTCTAAGTTCAGATGCTGTCATATGCTGTTCAATTTTGTTTGTGACCTATTAACCTTAAAACTAACCACTGTTCATATTTTGCTCTTAAACCATTTACTTATATGTCCAACTATGCAATGTAATATTTTTGATTTTAATGATCAAACATACTGTTAACATAAGATCATTAGAAATGATTGTTATATGTATTATCACTACGTTGTAAAGATAAAATGGTCTAGACTCATCAATATTGTTGTAAAGATAATGAGGTACTTCCTTTTATTTTTATTGGTTTAACTGTGCATTTCAAACTGTTAAACCCAAGTTATAAGAAGCAACTTCTACTCAGAGTTGCCCTTTTTTTAATTTAAAAAAGACCGAAACTCATCACTATATGCCCGGATAGATATTGAATATTGTTAATAGTATTCTCAACGATTATTGTTTAAAAAATGCATTGTTTGTATGGCTTTGTTCTTTTTCAAATACTGCATCAACAAATGAATGTTCATTTTGTTGCATTCCTTGCTGCATCATCTACTTCCTGGCTGCTTCAAACTTCTCATTCGGTGCGGGCCAGCCTATATAATTAGACCGAAATTAATATATAGCTGTACACTACTGCAACTGTACATAAAAGAAAGGAAAATATAAAACACACACACATACACACACATATATATCTGTGTACATATGTACACATGTGTGTCCGTGTGTATATATGTCACCACCATAACTGTAGCACACACAAAATTTTCACACTTCCTTCTTGACACACGTCCAAAGTCCGTGCCACCATACTCGTATATATATATATATATATACATATATATATATACATATATATATATATACATATATATATATATATATATATATTGGATTTGTGCATTTGCATAATTTTAGGATAGTGGAGTTTGACCTATTTATATCCCATTTGGACTCTTGTATATATATTATTATATGTTGTCGCTACATGGATGACTCTATGTTCTTGTGATTTATTTTATATTGTGTATTATCCGGTCCTTGAGGCATACATGTTCATAGCTTCGTGCTGATACTAAGTACGTTTAGGTGAGCTGATTACAATTTTTTGAAATATGTACCCGTATTAGCCTAAGGAAATATTCATGTGTGTAAGCCCAATATCATCTCATTCTCCATATTATCATATAGTATTACACTGTAATACTCTTCGATAGTATGGGTATAGAGGTGGTGTGTTACAAAACTCGTTATATTTTGGTTTTCAAAACTATATAGTAGTGTACATATAGTATATAAGTTACATTGCATTCACGGACACCACTTATTCCATTTACAAGAACGATCATTCTTATTACATTTGGTAAGGATGAGCCGGCTAGTGAGGAATGATTCTAGGAACTCTGTTTATGGAGTCATGGAAGGGCCGGTATCGGGGATGTTAACCCCGAATTGTAGAACATGTTCGCAAAGATGGTGTGGAACATGGTTCAGAATGCTCAAGTTGCTCTTGTTGCAGCTATTGATGGCGGTGCTCTAGTAACAGCGTCGAGGGCTGACTTTGCCAAATTAAATAAGAACTACTCTACTCTAGGAGGCAAATCGTTCCTTGGAACGGAACCAACTATCGAAGTGTAGGAATGGTTAGACATTTGTGAACACATCTTTGAGGATATGCGGTTAAGAGATGTGATGTAACGACCCTAATTTTGAGTAACATTATTTAGAACATTTAATACGATGAATTAAATAAAATAAGGTTAATAGTTAAGGGATTTAGATTTTTTAATTAATAAGGGGCTGTGTCTTAATGAATATATAAGCAAAAGAAAATTTAAAATAAACAAGTAGGAGGAATATGGTAAGGGTAAAATGGGAACATCCTTCATTCTAATACCCTAAACCCTTCCATTGTTTATTCCTTATTCATTTTAATATTCACAAACAAATCTAAAATCCTATTGAGCTCGACCGGCCACCATTAAGGAGATTCCAGAAGAAGAAAAGGTAGGATTCAAGTAGAAAGCTAAAACAAACCAATTAAAGGGAAAATCTCAACCTTCTTAACACAAGGCTAAGTTGAATAATTGATTTACATTTCACTTTTGATAATGATCTCGGTTTCAAGGTTTGATCTGAACTATTTTTCAAGAAATATGCCATATTATGTTTGTTTAAATGGATATATATATATATATATATATATATATGTTTGTTGATGATTTATATTATTTCATATAGATTTTATGATAAGTTTAGATTGAAAAACCTATTAAATGACATCCATATGAGTTGCGCTTTTGATATATGATCAAAAACATTGTTTAGAAGTGGGTTTCAAGTTTCATAATTTTCTACGTAATTGTTGATTTATTATGAATTTTCTATGAGAGAAAATATTTAATATTGGGTTTAAATTATTTAAGGAAATTATATAATGATTTCAGGTGCGAAATTTATATGTGTTATAAAACATACTAAAAGTGAATTATTGTGATTTTTGGGGAATTTTCGTTAGTATTTTATTATGGTTATAAAATTACTTGGTTAAGGGACTTAAATGTTTTGTAAGGAGGAGGGCTTATTTGTTAAAATGTTTTTAATTGTAAATTTTGAATTCGACAGCTTTTAGAAAAGATTGTGATAAAGCATTGTCAACTAATCATATTTTGACAAATTGGGAAAGTTAGGTAAAAAGGAATTACTTTAAAAGGCAATAAACCAGTTTTGTTTCCATTTACCACTTTGCCACTTCCTTAGTTTGCTTCCATCACCATACCCAGCTAGACTTCACATTTATTTGAAACCAATGCACATGATATTAAGCAATTGGTACGTAGTGTATTGGAGAAATGTGGAAGGACTGATGGTGTCAAAGGCATCCTTCCGAAGGGGTTGAAGCCACTCTAATTAGCTTTTGAATCAATTAACTTACCTTTGTTCAAAAAGAGGATTTCAAAGAAGTTGTCGCTTTCCTTCGTTTTTAAAAAGGAGCTTTCGAAAGAGTTACAACTTACTTTTTTTTAAAAGAGCTTTCAAAAGGATAGCCCTTTTTGAACCTATTCGATAAGCATGCTATCACATTCATACCTCTCGAATTAGTTAAGGTCGTTATAGCCTTAAAACAATGTATTCGAAAGGGATGCTTTCACCTTTTTCTTTGAAGCTGCCTTCTCAATTCTTTCGAAAGGGTCGTATAACCGTTTTCATATGGTTTTGGAGGCAATGGTTTCAAAAGGGTGGGTTTCAAACCTATCTTCTTTCTTTTACTTGGGGTTAATGCTTTCGAAAGTAATGCTTTCGCTTCTATTCTTTATGACTCTTTAGTTATATTAAAGGTTAAACCCAATGGTTTTAAAAGGAATAAATTTAAATGGTTTCGAAGTAATGTTTCTACAAAACCTTACTTGAACCCAATGTTTTCGAAAGGTATGTTATAAGTGTTTCGAAGGGGAAGTTCCTAGTGCTTTCGAAAGGTATATTTTAAGTGTTACGAAAGGTTTGTTTTATGCGATTTGAAAGGAAGGTTTCCAAGGCTTTCGAAAGACAAGTTTAAATGGTTTTGAAAGGGGATGCTAAGGTTTTATATAATGGTTTCGAAAGGGATACTTTCAATTATTTTGAAAGGTATTGTTTAATATTTTAAACAAAGCTTACAAATGTATTGTTTTGGCCTTATTGCCTAATGTTTTCTAAGTTAAAAAAGGCTTCAACTTATTTTAAAGTATATATAATCCCACTGACTAGATTTCATCAACATTGTTTTGTGTAAAGCATATATCATGACATAAGCATTTTTAGTAAAGCAAAGAGAATGATTTCTGTGTTTTATAAAGATATGATTTTAGCGGTAAATCATTTGTAAAGATTGTTTACAAGGAAATGAAATTTGAATAGGGTAGTTAACCCTAAGTATATGACTCAGATATTAGAAGACCAGATGGGACTGGTATGGGGTTGCGCCCTATACTTTATCTAATAGCCCCTAGCTAATATAAGTCTAAAATTCCAGTGTGTAGGGCTTTGTCATAGGTAAGACTAAAATGATGTTACACATAGAAGGGAATATACAGAGTAAAGATAGGTTATTAGTGAGTCCACAAAACTATTATGATCAGTTGATCCTAGAAGAAGAAAGTTAAGGGCAGAAGTCCAGTATTGTGTCCAGCAGAAGTTAGAATTTTTATTATGTCCAGTAGGCCGGGTCAACTAGCGGTTAATAGCTAGCCAGATAAAACTATAGCGTGGATAGATAGTCCGTTGATTACCTGATTTATATGCATATATTTTATCGCTATTATTGTATAATCTGTTTGATTGCAGGATTTTGATTTCGAAAAGATATGCTTTTAAAAGGATATTAGTAAGGGGAAACTCGTTCCACTAAGCAGCGTGGTCTCACTTAATATCAAAAAATCAAGATGTAATAGAATTATTCATACCGGACTTTATGTCCAACTCAAACTTTATGTTTTCCCCTTAAACTCTCAGGTGCTCAAAATTAAATTCGAGCAGATTGAGATGTAAGAACTTTTCAGGTTTAGTAGGTTGGACGAATAAGCTTCCGCAGATGTGCAGGAGGAAAAGCTAGCTATGTAGGAGCTTTGATTTTTATTTCCGTTGTGATGTATTTATGACCGATATGTCCATCTAGTACTCTGATCATTCAAGGGGGCATCTTCATATGTCGCTCTTGGTATAATCTGTAATAAATATATTTGAGGAAAACCTAGGAATCATTTTGGGATTATGTAACTAAATGTGAAATATTGATTTGAAATGTAATCAGAAAAGCTATTTTTGAAATGTGTGTTGTTTTTATTCTATATTCATGTGCTTGTCTCCGTAGCCGCTCCGATTACTGCGCCTGTGTCTGGGTCGCACCCAGGGCCAGAATCTATGAAGATTACTGCATTGCATGGTCTAGACGACCCTTCTGTATCTTTGGAGGGTGGCTTCATGACAGCCAAACCTCAAGAGCAAGAGAACCAGACTGGCTAGCTGCGTAAATCTGAGTAGCAAACGTTTGCTGTTAAAATGGAGAAGACCGAGGAGATAAATCTTCGAGTAGCTCCTACAACTTTCGGAAGCATAAGGCCAAGAGGGAGTCCTCTATGAAACTTAAAGCGCAGGAAGGGGATGCTGGTGCTGAGGAGATAGTAAATGTTTCAGGCAGCGACACTGCTCCTGGCAGGGATTTCGAGAAGAAGAAGAAACTCCCGACTAAAAGTGGGAAAGGGAGCGTTGGAAAGAGGCATTGATAGGATCGAGCAATGGTGGATTCAGATTTTTGATACGTGTTTCTATTCAAGTGCAAAGTCTATACTTACTGCTTTGATTGTTGTAATATATGTAGCATCGATTTCACCCTAGAGGGGGGGAGGGGGTGAATAGGGTGATACTATTAATTATACAAATTTATTGCGGAAGTTTATATAAAATAATTTCAACACGGATCACAGTAGAATAATAGCAACAGAATATAAAAAGCAGAAAATAGAATATACAAATTTACCCAGCTTCGGCAAAACCCTACCTACGTGCTGCCCCCAAGGTTCTACTAGAAATTAAGCAGTCAGACGCTTACACACGTAAACTCGCGACACCCTCTATCGACTAACCTTAACTCTACGCTCAAAACCCTGCTACAACTCAGCCACTGAGTTGCGAATTCTCGAACTACACTACCGTAGTTCGTCCCCTCTTTACACGACTAAAAATTATAAAAGATTAAAGGAAAAATACAAATTTAAAAACAATTAAAAACGACTAAACCCTAATTTAAAATATTAAAGCCCAAATATCAAAATGGAAGAAGCCAGCCCAAATATTTGTTAAGCGATCAAAAAATATTATCCCCTTTATTCTTTTATCGTCCCGCTTCCCTATATTTCGATCTTTGAAAATGGCTGCCTTCCTTTTTGCTTTCTCTTTCGTTCGTTCCTCTCTGATAAAATTAGGCTTTTGATTGAAGAAGCCGACTTTAATTGTTGATTGAATGATGGGTTTTTTACCCTTTATTTCGTCAATCAACTTATCGCTTGACTCACTCACGACTCCTTCAATTTTGATCGAGTTCGACTGGTATGTGATTTATTCTTTTTGCTTTACTCTTTAGCTTGCTTGAACTCGATGATTTTCACGGCCGATGATGATTGGGTTTATATAGGAATCGAATTCCTATAATTTCGTTCATTTGAATTTGTCATTTATTTATTTTTCTGCCGTTCGATGTTGCTTGGATGTTGATGATGATTTTTGACTTGTTCAAAACCGTATATTTTGTTACCTTGATTATCACGGCTTCGATTTTGGCTTTCCTTGGTCATTGCAGCTTTGATTTTGTGGAATTCAAACTTGACTTTGTTTTGATAAATTATCGCTTGACTTTTTGACCCACGGCTTCTTCTCGGTTTTGATTTTGGCCTCTATGACTTTGGCACTATCACTGCTAGTTTGAAACTGTTATATGACTTTATTTGTATCAATTGTTTGCTGGCTTCGATTATGGTGTTTAAGCTTGTTGACTGTTGATTGACCTGTTCTGTTCATTTGCTGTTGAACTTGTCTGGAGCATTTTGACTCGACTCGATACTTTGTTGCTTCTGACTTCACTTAATCTTCATTGACCTATACACTTCTTGTTGCTTGATGAACTCTGGTAGCATTTGAGTCTTATTCATGTATTCATTGTTTACATTTATCTTATTTTGTTCGAACCATACATACTTCTTCTTTTTTGAAATTGATTGACTTGCGGCTTGATATTGTGATAATGTCGTTTCACTGGTGACATTGTTTTGCATTCTTCGGATTGTTGGTGCCACTCTTGTTTATGTAATTAAGTTTTGTCATACTACATACATATGTAGTTCATTGCTTCATGTACTTCGGGTCTTGTCTTTGTGTTGTGACTTCGGCTTATCTGCTCTGACTGATAAGCTTCACATAGTTCATAATTTCTAGGTTGATGGTTCATGCTCATGTATACTTGATGTGTGCTGTGCATTTGTTGCTGTATCCATTGTATAGCTTGGCCAACATGTATATATGCTGCACTGGGGTTTGTCTTCATGTACAGTCTGCTTGAACTTTTCTTGTATTTGCATGCTGTATCTTTTCTTGGTTATTTTTCTTTGTGGTATTGTATGATTCAGGACATCTGATTCATTGAGGTTCGATGCACTTGAATTTGCACACTGCCTTTAGTTAGACCGTCTAGCCTTTCACTTGAGACTATATGTAGCTTGCGTGGCCTTTGTTTCACTCGAGAATTATTTGTATTTTGAATTGCACATGTGTTGAATCCAACTAATAGCTCGGGTTTGACCTTGTGATAATATCGTGACGTTATATTTATTTCACTTGAGTTGAACTCGGCTTTTGATTTGGGTTTGACCTTGTGCTTACCTATCGCTGTAATTTTATCAACTGTATATCGGTGTGCATGACCTTGTGGCATGTACCGTGATGCACTGTGCATGTCACAAGCTGTTCGTGTATAATGAATTCAAAATTTAATGATGAAGAAAAACCCAAATAAGCGAGGCAAATAATATTTTCAAAATCACATTTTATTTTACACTGCAAAAATATTTCATTTTCAATTTTACCGCGTTAGTATATATTTTTGCAGATAGCTCAGATGCTGGATTCAATCTGAAATAGAGTTGAAGATAATTACGAGTGAATGAGTGATATGTAGTGAGTTTCTAATGTAAATGATAAATTATGATGTAATTGAAATTTGTATTGTAATTGAAATTTGCATATATATATATATATATATAGTGAGAGCTCAAATTTGTACTATTCAAAATCGTAATAAATATTTGTTTGAATAAAATATTTGTTTGAATTTAAACTCTGTGTTATTTATTTTATTCAGCAAATATTTATTTAATTCTGTGATAATAAAATAGTACATTAACAAATACATTTAAATGTATATATATATGTTTATTATCATCAAACAAAAATCATATACTAGCATATTCAACAATATTTATATTTTTCTTTTTGTTGGCCAATACTGTGTAGGTACGACCCCTACATTTTTGACTTTGTATAGAAAATGCTATAAGTAATACAATGTTGACATTTTGATTGTAACTTTACCTATATACTTATCTGCATTTCATGCTCTTATGCAAACTTTATTTACTACTTTTATTTTATCTAGTCCTACAATTACAGCCAAATTCTTTGTTTAGAGTAACAAAATTGTGAAGTACTTGGTTTTTTATTTTTGAGTATTTTTTTGTGTGCCCCAGTTCACGGGGCTGGTTTCTCTAAACACTTGATGAATGACCGGTTGATCTGAGTGACTTTTTTGGATGTTTGTAATCGGGCTTGTTTTGTAGTTCCTACCTTCGAGAACTTGTGATTTGGACACCTCGATTCTAAAAATATTATCAGTCGATAATAGGAATTTTCTACCGATTCATAGTCGTTTGACAT
Source organism: Allium cepa (assembly GCA_030765085.1). Taxonomy (NCBI): domain Eukaryota; kingdom Viridiplantae; phylum Streptophyta; class Magnoliopsida; order Asparagales; family Amaryllidaceae; genus Allium; species Allium cepa. Next base: position 177,197,810 of record CM060939.1, on the reverse strand, counting down.
TACCAGGTTCACACCCATTACTCTTGATAGTGGGAGTGCATTGATTTTTTTTATTCTTGCAATAGACGAGTTTCCCGACATTATCAAGATTATACCGGTACTTAAGATGTATACGGCTTATGAAGTGCGCGACTTTTAGGAGTGTACGTGGCTTTTGGGATTGATATGACCCGTCGATTCAGAACGGTTTGGAACTCCTCGACGTTACCAATCTTCGGGAAAGATGAGGAGTTCCAGCTTTAAGAGCATGCTTCCACGGCTAAAAAAGTAATGCACAGCTTATGAGAGGGCATGGCTTTTAGAGTTTTACTTTTTTGGATGTGATTCCACAATCCAAGACATGATACGTGGGTTACGGAATGCATGGCTTCGATTTGGGCCTTCACGGCATTGCCGAAGCAAAACCAGTTCTTAGATTTTTGGTGTTTTAGACAGGATATGTAATTGCCTTGATATATGTTAGGCTATATTGTAGAGACCTTATATGATGATTGTTATGGTTGATTGTGTGATTTACATATTTGAATGGTGTTTGGTGCATGGTGTTTGTTTGTAAGCTTATATGGTTGAAAACACTCGTCGGAGCGAACCAAAGGTAGGAACCATGAAAATGGACTTCGATGGGTAGGCTTGACGAAGTTAGGAGTCACATCGATGCTTAAGGAAGGCACAACAGTCGAAGAATATAGCGTAGCGAATCGATGTGAAATTGGAGTTTGGAGGAATCACAGCATTTCTATTCGATGCTTTGTGTCTAGTGATGTTCTGCTTCGAGTTGACTTGGTGTCCAGTGGTGCTATGCTTAGTGATCGAACAAGTTTTGCTGTTCGGTGGTTGCTTAGTGTCCATGGGTAGTTTGCTTTTGATCAGCTTGGTGTTTTATGGTGATCTATTCGGTGACCAAATAAGTTTTGATATTCGATGGTTTCTTAGTGTCCGAGGGTAGTTTGCTTGGTGTTCATTGGTGCTCTATTCGATGGCCGAACAAGTTTTGCTGTTCGGTGGTTGCTTTATATGCATGGGTAGTTTGCTTTGAGTCAACTTGGTCGGCACCCAAGCAATATTTTCTATCCTATGCTTAGAGTCATGCTTGGTGTTTTTTTAAGTCGGCTTGGTCGGCACCCAACGAGGACAAAGGTGTAGAAGTTTATTATAAGATTGAAATCGGGATTAAGTGTTCGGATAATGGCTCATCTAACACTTCCATTCATTGAAATGGTAGACATGAGGAGGATGTATGAGCTGATGTACACCAAGAGCTAAGGTCTGGGGTAGAAGAATTGGGCGGATAAGAAGAATAAGTTTTCTCCCTATAAAATGGAAAAAAAGGCGAACAAAATAAAGGAATGGTTCAAGGTGGAGGAGAACAGAAAGATGTTGCTAATATGACCTACTATAAGTGTAAACAAAGGGGAATTTATGCAAATAAGCGTTCGGAGTCGGCTAGAGTAGTAAATTCAAATGCTTTGTGTTTGAAAAATCTAGGCATAGGAAGAAATATTACACCGATTTAAGATAGCCAAAGGTCTTCGCTTTGGAAGGATCATCAGTTGGACCAACGGCTAAAGAGAAGAGGAAGAAAGTTATGTTATGAGGTATGATCTCATTCTATATTACTTTAGTTAGAGTTCTTCTTAATAAAGGTGTTATAGATTCTTTCATTTTGAAAGATGTAGTGGATAGATTGAAGTTAGACACTGCCTACTTAGTTATGTCCTTACATGTGGTTAATCCTATCAGTAGGTATGCTATTCTTAGGTTAAGGTGAATTGAACTTGTGTTGTATTTGTGTGGTCACTTGTTTATTTACAACCAATATGTGTTTGACTATGTTGGGTATGGGGTAATTTTGGGTATGGACTGGTTGGTACATAGTGATTCTAGGATCTTTTGTATTGATAGACTTATTACTTTATTAAGTCCAAGTGATGGGAAAGGATCAAGGTGCCATTAGATGTAATGAATAAAAAGTCTTGATTGATGTTGTGTGTAATGGAGGATCAGGAGAATGAGGTAAGTAGAGTACTGGTAGTTTGGGAATTTACAAATGTTTTTGAACCAGTGGTAGGATTACCACCAAGAAGGGCGATTGAATTCTGAATGAACTTGATGTCGTAATTTATTAGTAGACCGCCTAGTAGAATGCAGTCTTGGGAAATGGAAGCATTGAAGAAGAAGTTGATGGAACTTGATCATAAATGTTTTATTAAATTGAGTAGTTCATCATGGGGAACATCCACGATATTCATAAAAAAGTCGGATGGATCTTTACGGATGTATATTGATTACTAAAAACTGAATGAGTTAACACTTAACAACGATGAATCATTATCCATTACCTATGATAGAAAACTTATTTGACCTGTTCAGTGGAGTTATAATATTCTCGCAGCTAGAGGATAGCAATGAGATTTCATCAACTAAGAGTAACAGAAGATAGTTTTCCATTGACCACGTTCAAAATAAGATATGTACATACAAGTGGTTAGTGATGCCACATGGATTGACCAACACCCCTGCAGTCTTCATACATCATATGAACTTAATCTTTTGAGATCAATTTGATAGATTTATAGTGGTCTTCATTGATGATACTTTGATGTATTTTAATAAAGAGAGAGACCTTGAAGTCCACCTTAGATTGGTGTTAGAGGCATTAAGACATCACAAACTGAAGGAGAACATTTCTAAGTGCCATTCTTGGAAATAATAAGTTAAATTTCTCAGGTATGTTGTATCGTATAATGGATTAGCACTGAATCCGTTGAAAATTGAAATAATAAATGGCTGGAAGAAACCATAAATGGTCTTGGAGATAAGAAGTTTCTTGGGCTTAGCTGGCTAATACCACAAATTCACGAAGGATTTCTCACGTATAGTAGCAGCACCCTTGACTAAGTTTATACAAAAGAATAAGAAGTTTGTGTGGATCGATAGGTGTAAAAGGTCATTTCAGGAGTTGAAGAAGTTATCGATGAATGATCCTGTCTTGATCGTACCTAAAGGGAAACAAGATTGGTAGTATATATCGATGCTTGTGGAACAAGTTTAAGAGTGATGTTGACATATTTAGGAAGTTGAAATCACATGAAGTTAGATATATGACTCATGACTTGGTGTTTGCAGTGGTGATCTTTGCATTAAAAATTTGAGGACATTTTCTTTTGAGAGAATGGTTCGAGTTCAATACGGACAACAAGTCCCTTAAGTATTTATTCTCTTAGAAATGGTTAAATAAGAGGAAACAGAGATGGCTAGAATTCTTAACGACATATGACTTCAGTAGATAGTATACGTCGGAAAGAGGAATAAGGTTGCAGATGTTTTGAACAGAAAGAACCATAATGGAGTATTGGCCATAATTAAGGAATGGAAGACGCTGAAACCGTTAGCATCCCGTGGGGTTCATTTTAGAATGAACTCAAGATCCAGTCGAAATCTGAGAATGGCTTCTAGTTTGCAAGTATGTCCAACTCTTGTAAATAGGAATGCTATGAAGCAAAAAGAAGACCCATTGTTAGCTGAGAGAATTCAATGATTAAGGATGTGAATAGATGTTGAGGATATGAAAGGATTCGAGATAGACTCAAATGGATGGCTTATGAAGAAAGGAAAACATCATGTTTCGAATGGAGGATGCCTTTATAAAATGGTCTTGGAAGAAGGCCATCGATCTAAATTTACAGTTTGTCCCAGGGGCATAAAGATGTATAATGACATAAAGAGAGAATTATTTTGGGAAGAGATAAAGAGGGATGTTGGTAAATGTGTGAAAAGGTGTTTCATATGTTAGCGAGTAAAGGCAAAACAATAGAAGCCTGGCGATTTATTTTAACCTTTAAAAAATTGACTTGGAAGTGGTTTTCATTATCCGTGGATTTTATAGACGGATTGCCTAGTTCGAGAAAAGGAAGTGAAAGAATTTGGGTGATAATCAATAGATTGACTAAGAGTGCCCATTTTATTATGCTGAAGTCGATCGGAATAAAAGCCAGTGTAGCGATGCTATACATGAAGAGTGTTGTGAGACTACATTTAGTCTAAGCAGTATCATCAACGATATGGATCCATTGTTCACCAGTGAGTTCTAAATTTTTTTACAGAGTGCATTAAGAATGGAATTGAGTATGGGCACGACTTACCACCCACAAATAGGTGGTTAAACAAAAAGGGCTAACTATGTGCTCGAAGTTTTGTTGAGGACATGTGTTCTAGATTCTAGAGGATCTTGGGAAGATCATTTGTTAGCTCGTGAGATGATGGTTTTGATGGCAACAACCTTAGAATAGATTATAAAATATAAATACTAACAGTATAAGTTTAGATATATATGTATATGCAGGATTTAACCATGCAGGTAACAAGAATGAAGACTGTATAGTATAGAGATTCAAGATATCAAGAATGAAGACTCATGAGTACCAAGATTATCAAGAGTTCAAGAATTGAAGTAATTTATTATTTTTTAATTAGAAATTTTTTTAAAACTCATAGAAAAGCAGTGGCATCTTAAAATCTAATTTATTCATGGAATGAAATCCACTTCGAGCCTGTTAAAGGGATGGAACCCTAAGTAGGATGGAACCTACGAAAAATCTAGTGGAACATGTTTTGTATCCGCCAACTTTTTATTCAAAATGATTTTAAATTATATCTTGTTTTCAAAATGATTTCAAAACCTTCCTTTTAAAAGCATCAAAAAACATCTATCCTGATTTCAAATACTTTTAGCCTCAAAATAATCTTTAATTTCAAAATCAAATTATCCTTGTTTTTTAAACTATCTTTTAAATATAATATATTTAACTTTTAATATTTATACTTAGATTTTAAATATAAAATTATAGTAAAATTTTGTATATATTATTCTTTATACTTACTTATGTATTTTAAATAGTCAAGTATATTTATAAAGTTTAAAAAGTTTTAATATAAAATAAAGATTATTTTCAAAGAAAATCAAAACACCAAAAATCTCTTTGGGATGTCGACATACACAAGTACCCTATGTCGACATGGCGTCAGTTGAGTTCAAATTTTAAACAGGGGTTAGTTTCAACGAATTTTAATTCAGTTTTTTTAGTTTTTCACTTCTCTTCTTATTCCAATTTCTACATACAAATTCTTATCATTACTCTGCCGAAATCAACATTGAATCTAACTAAATTATCTCTGGTTTGATTCTCTATCACTATCTCAACAAGATCCTCAGTGCTATTCAGAGTTATAGGCTTTTTGTAATCAACATAGCGAGAAAAGGTGTGATTGTAGCCTTGAAAATCAATCAAGAGAGATAAGGTGTGATTGTAGCCTTGGGAAATCAATTGGGTGAACTTGTTGCCCAGGAAATCAAGTATCTCTACCCAGAGGATTATGATTCTGGAGGGTGTACCTCGTAGCCTTGAAATCGAGGGTGTAATTGTAAAGATTGTTTTTGAAAGGAAATCCGTACTTGTGTGCGGGACTGGATGTAGGGTAACTCCGAACCAGTATAAAATCTGGTGTGTTCTTTCCTTTACTGTTTTTACTTTATTTTTGCATCTGTGTTTGAATCTGTGATCATATCTGTGTATGAATATTGCATGCATTTGTGTTTAAATTTACAAAAACTCAAAAAGATTTAACAGTTCTGTAAAACAGTATTCACCCCCCCCTCTAGTGTCTATCCTTAGCCTTAAGATCCTTAATCCGCATTTCTCACATTTGGTATCAGAGTGAGGTTTTCAAAGTTTCATATTCTGATTTTTGAAATTTTTTTCAAAATGGCTACCAACACTGGTATTGTTACTAACACTATTATCCCTGTCACTAGTTCATTTGTAGAAGGTCAGTCTACTGTCAGACCACCACTTTTTAATGGCAGTAACTATGCATATTGGGAATGTAGGATGAAAATATATTTACAATCTATAGGATTAGACACTTGGAATATCACACAAACTGAATATTCTGAATCCACAACTGATTTTGCACAGTGGACCGCTGAGAAAAAGACTGTCGCACAAAACAATTCTAAAGCAATGAATATTCTATTTTGTTCACTTGATAGAAATGAATTTAATAGAGTGTCAGTTTGTAACTCTACATATGAAATCTGGAAAACTTTGCAAGTAACTCACGAAGAAACAAGCAAAGTTAAACAGACTTAAATCTCCATGCTCACAAACCAGTTTCAATTATTTAAAATGAACCCTAATGAGTCTATTTTAGATATGTATAGCAGATTTCAGGATATCGTGCATTCTTTAATATCCTTGGGAAAGGAATTTTCTGAAGAAGATCAAGTCAGAATTTTTTTAAATTCTCTTACTCCAGAATGGGATCAAAAGACACTTGCGATTGAAGAGGCAAATGACATTAGTACCTTAAAGATAGAAGAATTAATTGGAAATCTAATGTCATTTGAAGTCTAAATGACCGGGATAAGAGAAAGCAAAGCATCTGTAAAGAAATCAATGGCAGTCAATGCATTGACCGATGGATCAAACTCAAACAGTGATAATGATGAAGAGATAGCCTTTATGACCAGAAATTTTAGGAAATTTCTGAAATACGGAAAGATGAATAATATCAAGAGAAACAACTATAAGAACTCTGGAAATCAGAATGTAGTGCCAAATAATGTCAAATGTTTCAACTGTGATAAACCAGGGTACATCAAAAGAGACTGTTCGTATCCAGAAAGGCAGAATCCTCCTATGAACAATGATCCAGCAAAGAAAAGAAAGCGTGCATTTACTGCTACTCTAGATGATTCAGACTCGTCCTCAAGTGATGATTATCAAAAAATAGATAATTCAAATTTGTGTTTCACGGCAGTTCACGACTCCGACGAATTCAGAGAAACGGACTCAGAAAAAGGTATACATTTACAATATAATTGGTTGAAATTGCTTGCTTAGAATTAGATGCTTAATTGATTGATTTTGAATTGGTGCGTTGTTTGAATTTTAAATTTTATTTTCTATTTTTTTATTATTGTTTTATTATCTTATCATTATTTTTTATTATTTTTAATAGTATAATAATACTTTCTGAAATATACTATAAGTCCAATAATATTTCAGAAATATATAGATATTAAAAATAATAAAGTATATATATTTATTAGAGAACTTAGGAAAAATAAATCACAAAAATTCACTGGCACATGTTGACATGGTCCCTACCATGACGTCGACATGTGTATCAGAATTTGAATTTCAAAATTTGAATTCAAATATTTGAATTTCCCTCCACCTTTTCACTTCATTCAGTTCTCTGAAAAGCTACCTTTTGACCAGAGAACATGTCCTTAGAGAATCTGTTTATTCACTATCTTTTATCATATCTTTTCACTCTCATTTTCATATTCAAACTCTCTCTTCAAAACTTCAAGCTCTCTACTCTCTACTTTAATGGCTTCTCCAAGCAACCCCTCCACCATGAGAATTTCCAAAAAGATAAAAGAGCAACTCTTCAATGATCCGGAGGCAATAAAAGCATACATCAATTATGCTAATTATGCCAAAGTCCATCCCGAAAAGTTTGCTATCTTTCAAGATTTTTCTTCTTATGAAATTGATTCTCTTTTTGCAAACAATCAAATTCTTAGTCCTGTTGATGCTTCTCAAAATAATTTTGTTTGCTATCCAAATCTTGCCAAAATTTTCTATGCAAATTTAAACCGTGGATTTTATAATGGAAATGAGGATGAAATTTGAAGTAGTGTCAAAGGAACTAGAATTGTTTTGAATTGTGATCTTTTGGGTACCATTCTCAATTGCAAGAGTATGGCAATGGATCTCTCTAATTTTAAAATCGATGAAAACGATCGTGAGACATTTCATCACATTTTCGAAGGGAATGATAATTTTGAATTCAAAAATCAAAATTTTCGACCAAAAGCAAGAATTGCCAATCTTCTTTTGCAACATACTTTGACCCTAAGATCGGGGAATTTTAACAATCCTACTTCAAAAATTTGCAAAGCATGTTTTGCTAGTTTTGAAAATTATGACATAAGTTGGGCGCAAGTTATTTTGGATGAACTTCGCAAATCTTGAAATGGGTGAGAATACTTGTATCATGGAATTTATCTCACTCGGATTTTTAACTATTTTGGAGTGGATTTCAAAGGCGAAGAATTTGTTTCTAGAAAAGTTTTCAATCATTCCAACATTTCGCTTATGAAAATTCCATTTGTTTTTCAACCTTATGAGACTCTTGCCGAAAAGGAAGAGCGTTTGGCTCATAAGGAAATGGAAGAAGAGGAAGAGGACGAAGAAGAAGGGGATGAAATGGAAATTGAAGAAGAAGAAGGTGAAACCTCTTTGGAAAGCATCGACTATCCTCCTAATCCATCCAAAAAAACCCTTCTCAAAAACCAAAATACGATTGTTGAGAATCAACGGATTCTTAAACATCCGTTAGTAAGAAGTTGGACAACATTTCATCCAAGATGAACAAGTTCATTTCCAAAGTCAGTAAGAAACTTGGACTTCTTCATCATCATCATTTTCTAACTAGTTCTACCTTTTCGTATCTCGTTGTATTTGTCTTAGTTTATTTTTAATTTGAATGTTCGTGTAGTTCTTTATGCTTAGTCATTGTATCGTCTTAGTATGAAATGAAATATAATTTCTTTCTGTTATCTAGCTTATCTTATCTCCTGAATAAATGTTAGTATATTATATACACACACATACACACACAATTATTCACAAAATCAAAATATATCATCAAATTTCACTACACCATGTCGACATACCCCCTATGACCATGTCGACATGTACTGGTCATACATGACAATTCATTTTGAATTTGAATATTTACCATATGTTATTCATTTCAAACGAATTTCTACACCTATAAATACCTATTTCTTCCAGAATTCATCACTGAAAACTATTTCTTTTCTACTCTATCTCTCATTCTTCTCACAAATCCAAATATGTCTAATCTAATTCATAACTTATTTGAAAATCTTGAAGAAACTCTTAATTCCATCAAGAATATTCTCTCGTTCATTCTTCGTAACCAGCGACACTTAGAATTGAGTTAAATGCAGATGATCAAGGAGCAAGAAAGGCATTTCGATGCAATATGATGGATGATTTCCTCCCTACATAAGGATGATAACGAAGCACATCCTCCAGTCTCTCTCACCAACGACAATGAAAATTGGGATGCTATTAAGGCAGACCCTATCTTTGGAGAAGAAGGATGGGTGGAAGTTCCACGTAACGTTTAATTTTATTTGGTCGCTTTGTTTGAATTGTTTGCCTTGATTAATTTGATTTCATTTGCTTTGGCTTGGTTTGAATTTGATTAATATTCAGTGTGGATTGATGTTTGTTTTACAAAACATATATAATTATACATTGACATGTATATAATCTTTGATTCAATATTGTGACTATCAATTCTATATTCCATTGTATAAGTTTATTAATACAGGTATTTTAGGACAAGAATGAGGGGGAGTTATATAGTTTGGTGTTATATAGTTTAGAGTTAGTTTTTTTTGTTGATGATAAAGGGGGAGAAGTATAAAATAGTGTAGTTGGGCATAGATTAAGGGGGAGTTATTAGGATAGAAGTAATATTTTATAAACAAAGGTTGTCATCATCAAAAAGGGGGAGATTGTTAGTCCGTGAGATGATGGTTTTGATGACAACAACCTTAGAGTAGATTATAAAATATAAATAATAACAGTATAAGTTTAGATATATATGTATATGCATGATATAACCATGCAGGTAACAAGAATGAAACTGTATAGTATAGAGATTTAGGATATCAAGATTGAAGACTCATGAGTATCAAGATTATTAAGAGTTCAAGAATTCAAGTAATTTGTTACTTTTAATTATAAATTTTGTTAAAACTCATATAAAAGCACCGGCATCTTAAAATCCAATTTATTCGTGGAATGGAATCCACTTCGAGCCTGTTAAAGGGATGAAACCCTAAGTAGGATGGAACCTATGAAAAATCTAGTGTAACATTGTTTTGTATCCGCTAACTTTTTATTCAAAATGATTTTTCAAAATTATATCTTGTTTTCAAAATGATTTCAAAACCTTCCTTTTAAAAGCATCAAAAAACATCTATCCTGATTTCAAATACTTTTAGCCTCAAAATAATCTTAATTTCAAAATCAAATTATCCTTGTTTTTTAAACTATCTTTTAAATATAATATATTTAACTTTTAAATATTTATACTTAGATTTTAAATATAAAATTATAGTAAAATTTTGTATATATTATTCTTTATACTTACTTATGTATTTTAAATATAGTCAAGTATACTTATAAAGTTTAAAATAGTTTTAATATAAAATAAAGGTTATTTCAAAGAAAATCAAAACACCAAAAATCCCTTTGGGATGTCAACATACTCAAGTAACACATGTCGACATGGTGTTAGTTGAGTTCAAAATTTAAATTTCAAAAGAAGTGTCTATTCGTCATAACTCTTCACGAATGGACATGCCTGTTGTACTTCTATAAATAGGGGTTAGTTTCAACGAATTTTAATTCAGTTTTTCTGGTTTTTCTCTCCTCTTCTTCTTCCATATTTCTATATACAAATTCTTATCATTACTCTGCCGAAATCAACATTGAATCTAACTAGATTATCTCTGGTTTGATTCTCTATCACTATCACAACAAGATCCTCAGTGCTATTCAGAGTTATAGGCTTTTTGTAATCAACAAAGCGAGAAAAGGTGTGATTGTAGCCTTGAAAATCAATCAAGCGAGATAAGGTGTGATTGTAGCCTTGAGAAATCAATTAGGTGAACTTGTTGCCTGGGAAATCAAGTATCTCTACATAGAGGATTGTGATTCTGGAGGGTGTACCTCGTAGCCTTGAAATCGAGGGTGTAATTGTAAAGATTGTTTATGAAAGGAAATCCGTACTTGTGTGCAAGACTGGATGTAGGGTAATTCCGAACTAGTATAAAATCCGGCGTGTTCTTTTCTTTACTGCTTTTACTTTATTTCTGCATCTGTGTTTGAATCTGTGATCATATCTGTGTATGAATATTGCATACGTTTGTCCTTAGCCTTAAGATCCTATCTGTGATCATATCTGTGATCATAACAGTTCTCTAAAACACTATTCACCCCTCCTCTAGTGTTTATCCTTAGCCTTAAGATCCTTAATCCGCATTTCTCACATCATTTTCATATAATAAAGTTTTCCTTCAATAACAATTACCGGTCAAGTATCATGATGGCACTATTTGAGACGCTTTATGGTAGACTATGTAAGTCACTTGTTGTTGGTTGAATATGGGAGATAGGCTCTTATTAGGGCCAGATTTGGTAAGAGATGCTACTAAGAATGTATAATTAATTTGTGGTAGAATGAACGCAGCGCTCGAGGTAGAAGAGTTATGCCGACAAGAGGAAAAAAGGGTTTTAGTTCGCTGTAGGCAAAATAGCAAATATGTGCTTGTAAAAGTTTCTTCGATACGAGGTATTATGCGCTTTGGCAAGGTAGGGAAATTGACACCTAGGTATGTAGGATGGTTTCCAATGATAGAAAGGGTATTAAAATCACATATCAGGTCAAAATACCAAGTAGTTTAGTGGGTATGCATAATGTATTCAAAATATCGCATTAAAAAAATGTATTCATGACCCAAATTCAATAGTGGAGCCGAGGGTAGTTGATGATTTATCTATGGAGCTAGATTGACTTATGTTAGACAATTGAAGGAGTAACAGGTCATGATATGAAAGAGTTAAAGAAATTTTTTACCAAACTTGTTCGTGTCTGGTGGAGTGACAGAATCGATGATTGTACCTAGGAGGAAGAGGATAAGACTAAGAATATCTCTTGTGATTTGTTTTGACATGTATGGTTAGACATGTTTGTTTTGTTATATAAACTAGTATTTGCACTAGAATGATTTTATGATATAATATTGGTATGTTATAGTAGTCGAACTAATACATTACGATGGTTGATTAATGGTTTACATTGGTAGAGAACTAATGTAATAGTTATACTGTGTGTACATTGAATGGAAAATGGTGGTAACCATCTTGCCTTGTTTGAATTTTGAGGATGAAATTCTCAAATGGAGGAAAGACTGTAACAACTCAAATTTTGAAGTGCCATATGAGGAACAAATTAAATAATCAATTAATTAAAATATATTATGGGAAAATAACTAAGTAAGAAAATATTTTTATCTCAAAGTCCCAAATTAGTAACAATGTCTTTAATATCTTCCACCATTCCATGTCCTCCACCTTCTTCACTTCCAAATGGCATTTCGTCCTATCCCTCCAATATTTCTTATCATTCTCATCAGAAAGCTTCACATAATTCTTGTGCATCCCCGATCCCCTCTATCCAACCACTCCTAATTTTTTTTGGGTTTCTACTCCTAATCCTACCTTTGATTCTTCCTCTTCTTTGACCTTTGAACCCATGCTTCAAAAGGCTAGTGCTTTGCCTCAAGTTATCTCTATTGTAGCTAAATTGGCTATGGGCATTATTGATATTCATCAATTGTGGATGTCGTCAGGCCAATGCAACTGCACCACTTTCGACCCAGATTCTCCCCAATTAACTAAGTTCCTTTATGCATAAAAGATACTTATCCTGGAATTTAAATCTATTTTTGAAACTTTGAGCTTTCTTAAACAGGAGACACGTTGCTTGAATTGCACACACTCTGGACGCATGGGTAAGGGCTGTAGAAATGCCGCTTGTGCTCCAGATGTGGCTTCTGGGGTCACTCTTCCATCATATGTCCCGAGCCTTAAAATCTGCTTTCAAAGAGCTAACCTTGTTGTACTAGTTCTAGGACAGGGTCTTTACTTTCACCACCGTACCTATTAGAATAGAAGGTCTCCACCATCATTCTCCTTGTCTCACACCCTCCTTCAAATAACTCTAAATCCTCCCCACATAATTTCACCTCGCACATTTATTTCCCACACACAACTAATATACCAACTGCCAAAATGTCTAATCTGAAAACCTTAACAAACCTGTCCATGAAACACTTGTCCATGTCTCGCACATTAAAAAGTCTATAGACTAATCATACATGTAACACTAGTCCATGAAACAAAAGGGCAGCCATGTCACACCATAACAAACCTAACACTCCAAAGTAGGTCTGCCTACCCAAATTTAAAAATGTATCGACTCTCAGGTCGATGAAAAATGAGTCATCGTCTCTCAAAGATCTATCGGTCTAAAATCCAAACACCCTAAGATAGTAAGCTTCACAAGTGTAAATTGCTTCCACTTCAGTAATTACTAAAATTTAACTAACTATCGCATATCAGAAAGTGAAATTCCAGTATTTTCTAAAAGCTGGTAAATTCCACTCAAACTCTATTTAACAAATTATAATGCTAAGCGAGAAAATTGTATGAAATATCACATACCAATTTGACAATTCAATCGTTCGTTAAAATTCTTTGTTCTATAGAAAAGCACGAAATCTTAATAAACTCTCACATCCATAATAAATAAAATAAAAGAGTTTTAAATTAATTTTATATACACAAAGATATAATTTTCCGAAATCTATTTTAACTCCTTGAATTCATTTAAGGAAAAGCTGTTTATTTACAAAGGCTTTTAAAAGCTTTCAAAATCATTTAACCTCTTTTATAACTAAAATTACTTGAAATTTAAATTATTGCTTTAACAACTGCTTTTATTAAACAATACTATATTTTATCTTTTGTCTCTAAAACATTTCCAAAATTTTAATATACTTCTAATAGTAAATGCTAAAAGGTTTTATGAATAAATATTACTCATCTTTAAAAGCTTTGAATAGAAATTTTTAAATAAGAAATAAGTAAAACATATAATATAATTTAACTATATTTTATAAACTAAATTCCAATAAGGTTCAAAATATATAGAATCTTATTTTTGAAAGTCTTTTAAAAACATTTAAACAATATAAACAATAAACTCATCAAAATGCAACTTCTAGTGCATCATTGCTCTATAAAATATCATCCCATAATATGAAATTATTTAATGATCTAAGTTGCTTTCTGACAACCCCGATCACACAAACAGTATATAACCATCATATAATTTAACTACAAAATCAAATGTATTTTAATGGTTTTTAACATACCGTGATATCATAATCAATCATCGATTCAAATCTAATATTTGAAACACATAAATCAACTAATTCAAAATCAAACCAACTAAGAGTATGCATGCAAATATATTCAATCATATCATCCAATCACTATCACATATTAATGAAGTTCGTAACTAAAGTAAGGTATACGAAAAAAGATATAACTAATTTAGATATAGGTGTGTGAGTTAATAAAATAATTCACCATAACCACTATTGGCTGAAAATTCCATTTGTAGTCATCGACACAGCAAACCCTTGCTGTAACTACCAGTGCCTTGACCGTGCCTAGAGAAAGCATCGACCTATGCCACTTGAATTCACCTCCTCTACGATTGTCGTTGGCCACCATCGCTTTGGGCTGCCATGCCTGAGCACCTCTCCTAAACCTCATCACTACGTGGCTACTGCCATCGACCTAGAATTGTCTTTAACCATCACCGTAGTTGCCAAAACCGTGCCAACCATTTCTACTGCAACCAATCACATGCATTGCTCCCTATGTCACGTTGCTTCCTTCTTAACCGCACACTCACGTGCAACCCAAATGATCGCTTCTAGTCACTTGTGCTTGATACAGAACTTCGTCCATCAACGCTGGGACAGAGCCTCATAGTCGATTTCCTATACGAGCTCAACTTCATTTTTTGCTTTTTCTTTTATTAAACGAGATTTGGATTTCAAGCTGGGAATGAGTAGAAGGAGATACAGGTTTGGGGATAAAGGAATCATATTAGACTTGACTGGGTTTGGGCCTTGTCTAAGGAATGTGTTTCTGTTTTCATTTCTGCTTGTTCTCTTTTACTTTGTTAAAATTATACTTCAATTTAATTTGAAACTTATCACACTTCATACTATAAACTATAATTTAATAACTATACAATTCAATTTAATACCGTTTCACTCTATTTAATTATCCATTAAACTGATAAATTTATTCATCTTCGTCGATTTATCGATTTTCGTGAATATCGAATACAAATTCTTTTCGTCTATTTCGATTATACAAAATTATTTATACTTTTAGAATATTTCATATTTGTTAACACATTTTATTTGAATTTTAATATATTATCTAAAATGAAGTTTATTAACTAATTCAATTTTTACTATAACAAAATCCTTTATTAAATAGACTTTAATTGAATAATAATTTGATTCCGAAAATAATAATTATCAAAATTTTTATTCAACACTTCTATTTTAATTAAATTAATTTAATAATACAGCTTTAAAATAGGGTTGTTACAGACCCCCTCTTTGAAAATTGCGTCCTCGCAATTTTTTTATATGGAGACGTCACTTACACACAAGCATTAACTGAATTTGAAATCTATAATCAAGTTGAAATCCATACAATCCTCTTAGTGGTTAACATTAGAATCACTTGTCATATATTATACATTAAAATCGGCTTATTTATTAACTTCTATTTCTTCGCATATTAAAATTTTATTAAAATTTTTCTAAGTGTTAGAACTTTTGGAAAAATTCGATAGGGTCACCTTTATACAGAGATCCGTTTACAATTTCACAAATATAATTTATACAATATACATCAACCAAACGGCCAAATATATATATATATTAATATTTCTAATACTTCTTTATTTTAATCTGAAAGTGTACCGTTATTTAGCATTTAAAGCAAATTACTTAGCTATTAAGCATGCATAAGCAAGCCATCGTTACTCTAAGTCCAAATAGTTACTTGAACACCTATTCTCAACTCAATCATAAATATTAGCTCATATAATGGGAAAATACAGCCATGCATGCATGTAATTTAAATTTAACACAATATCCTAGTAAAGGCCACCATTCGACATAAATTTCAAAGATCAAAACAATTTTTTTTTAAGTTAGATACAAGGAGTGAATTATTATATTATGTCCTAGCTTTCCAAAACGACTTTTGGATTGCAAACATGTTGATTACAACTTGAGTTATGGTGATTTTTCTAACCATGTACAGTTCATATTTTTTATAATTAATATGCAGGTATACTCAGCAATTTTGTGTTTCTAAGCTGGTAAACATCAAAAAATTATTAATATTTAAAACAAAAATTATAGCTTACAATCTTATCTTTCCAGAATGGGGAAAATCATTAAAATCGGATCAAAATTTGAAAGCTATGAACCAATGTGTTCAGCTCATTTTTGAGAAATTTTCATTTTGGAACAGCAAGAACTACTCGTCGAAATTTATATTTTTACCTCATTTAAACTCAAAATTCTGGAAATTGAAAAATATCAAAGTTGTTTCTTTTGCAATTATCTAAATGATGAAAGAATGATCATCAAAATTGGATCATTCCCTCATAAGTTATGGTTATATTAATATTCATTCATATCAATGATGCGTATGTATTGTCCCGAATTCTTACCATACAATCCATTTAATAATTGATGTTTGTTTCTATATTATCGACTTTAATATTTTACTCGATTATGAACAAATAACTTCACTACTATCTAAAATTAGAAAATATAGTCCAATTTTTAATTATTCAATAATATATCAATTTTGATTTCAGTTGAAACACCAAGCAACCACGATAAGGAATTTGGTCACAAAGTCCATCAATAATTATATAACAACAATACATTTAGAACAAGAATACATGCTGCTATACTTTAAATCTAAACTTGGAGCATGCTGCTATATGTCTTAAATAAAGAAAATGTGTTTTAGATTTATATACTTTGCATTTCCAAATACCAATGCAACCCATTTTTATTTACTTTGTGTAGAAACTTGTATATCATTCATAAAACATGTACATGTTAACATTTCACCGTACCATATTTAAACAGGTTATAAAGTGAACATAGCAAAGTATTATGCTTCGGGGTTCATAAACACAAACATGGAATCCGATTTAGGGTATAAAAACACAACAACAAGCTTATGTTTCGGGTCAATTAATACTGCTCATTAATATACCCTAATACCATATTACAAAACAACTACCACAAGCAATCGAGTTTGAAAACAAGAACATCAATCATATGGGTAATAAATCATCTACAAGACATCGAATTTCAAAGTAACAATCAATTTTTTTATATTACTTACTTAACCAAACCTAAACCATTTCAATGCCAACAAATCGAACTCCAAAACGTATATAGCAAGGAATTGTTGCTATTTAATTTCACTCATGAGGTATATAACTCACTACTGAAACATTATAGTATGAAACTACCTATAATTCATGAATTATTTAAATAAATGGGTTTAAAGATCAATTCACCATATTATAAAACTAATCACTGTGATTAAATTTCAGAATATATCATGTGTAACAACTACTCTATCATTAAAATATAAATTAATAAAAGCAAAGTTAAACTCAAAACAATTTCTAATACTTTTAAATTATTATAAATTTCATATTACATATTTTACTAGATTTTCAACTCTTAAATCTTCATTCATAATATTAGTTTCTTTACAAAACATTTTTTCCCAAAATGTGGCTCAGTTCTTTAAAATTTCATTTCCTCTCTGAAATATCTTTCTCAAAATATACTTATTACATTCACAACTGAATTATAGTTTTATTTTAAACTTCATTTAAATTGGGAATTCATATAAATAAGTTTTTTATCACTTTACATTTTATTGAAATATAACATCTATTACAACCATAATGCAATATTCACAATCATTTAAAAGTACCATACCCAATTTATTTAACATGCATCTTTGTAAATGAATACATAAGATTTTACAAATGCTATACATTATCTAGCCTTTTGGCCAGGCAGTATTTGAACAGGCTTAAAAAATCTAATCAGATGAGAAAATGATGGAGAAATGAGCCAAGGACTTTGGGAATATCACAAAAAGGCAAGGAAATGAGAAATATAAAAAAATGAGTGAAAAATATTAGAAAATTAGAATTTCATGTTTTTGGAAGGGTTGATTCGAAGAAATTCCATAAAATCCTCACATCAAACTCGAAGCAGGATGGCCTTGGAAAAAACTCTAAGTGCAACCTTAAGCAATCCATGAAATACCCCAAGCACGACTTGGTACCGACTCTCAGACGCAATTCCGTCTGACTCTTAATGACTAGGATCAAACACTCATAAACTCACTTCTGACTCCAAGCGCGACTCGGTATCGACTACCAGGCACGACTTGGTACCGACTCCTGGTGACTCAGAGCAAACGCTTAAATAACTTGGGTCTGACTCCAAGAAGGCGAAGGAAAAATCAGAATATGAAATCTTAGAACCTAGTCCTAGCCCCAAGAAAATGCCTAAATTTCTCAGATCAGACTCCAATCAAGTTTAACCACCTCAAAAAATCCAAGACAAGCAATATTCCACTCAAGTTGGTGATCGATACCGATCCCACTCTTGGAGATCAGTACCGACTCCTAACCCACCTTGGGTGGACCCCATCTTCTGCTTACTGTCTTACTCGATGACAAAAGCCTATTTCCAATTTTTTTTGATGTTTTAATACGATTCTCTAGCGATCTTCACGAACTTCTAAATCCATTCTTCTACAAATACCATTATTTGGACTCCGAAACAAGCTATTATTGGTGCAAAAACTATGAAATCTCGCATCTAACCGTAAGAGGATCTAAGGTGAAGAGTCGAAGACAACAGATATGGCCAACTTAAGGATTGGTGACAACTTCCAAAATGACGACTCCCCAAATGATGACACCCAAATGACGACTCTGAACTGATTACTACTTGTTACTGATGATATGGCGCCTACTTTCTAGAGAGAATTGGTCTAAATCATGAATAATGGCTAGGAGATATTTGGTGTGAGATTTTAGGCTCCCAATAAATAGGAAGATAGGGCTCATTTTTCAAGATATTTTGGCTCTAAATCTTCTCTACTCTATGTTCTTGTAACTTTGAAATTCTAAGTGTTAGAGTTGTACCGAGTTCCAAGAACTTCTACCCCGAAGTTGAAAATCAGCGATAAAATCTTAATGTTGATGTAGGTCTTGCTTTGCCAAACCACTATAAAGACCGTGTCTCTTTTCTTTCTTCTTTTTCATTTATCTTTCTGTTATATTTCTATACTTTTGTTCTCTACATAATCTTTGGGTGTTCGGTCAACTTTTTGTGCTTTCATTGAGAGTTGAACTCATGCTATTTGGATTCTTGTCTACTATTGGTTTGCCTAAAATCCAAGGAGGAGATCCAATTCATTCTCAACTAGTTGCCTTACTGCTCAAAGTTGAATAAAATCTATAGGAAGCCATCTTCAATGGCCCCCAAGAAAGATAAAGCTATCGTCTCCTCAAGAGCTATTAATGGAGCAGAGAACGTAGACCGTCAAATTCCTGGCGAAGCTCCATAGCATGATCCCATGAATGCCCGAAATCCCTCAGATATCATCAGTAGGATTGACTTTGAAAGGATGATGAAAGAACTACAAGATAGTCATGCAGAACTGAACTGACAAATCCAGGAGAATAGAACTTGATGAAACAGTTGAACACTAGACGCAGAAGGACAGGAGAGAGCCAACTTCTGATACTCAGAATCAAGAAGTTCGTCATCATCTGTCCATTTCCAAAGAAGAAGATGGAAATGGATAGATGTACACGAAGTAGGGATGTTAAGGCAGGAGTTGAGAAATGACCCTAACCAAGGCACGAGAGTTAGTACCGATCCCACCTTGGGGGTCATCATCGATCCTACTTGGGGTTGGTGCGAAACCCGTTCACCGGGGTGTAGGTCTTCGACTTGGTGATTGTTTGCAACATGCGCACACTATGATCGACCTGGGCTCCAGAAGTTAAGAGTTTGCCGTTGAATTGCCCCTAAGGAATGAACGTGGAGTTGCTAGGAAAACGATTCCTCCAGAGCTAGAAGAGCCAAGACAACAAGGCACAAATAAGGATCGTTTCCCAAGCCAAGCACAGGAGTAAACTATGACTACCATAACATAACAGCTATTCAAGGACCGGATTTGACTGCAATGGTATTGTCTTATGAGAGAAAGCAAGGACCAAACTAAAGACGAGTGTGGCACTTCCCCTAGTCGGATCATTTCGTAGAACTGTTTTACATGAAAAATACCCATAGATATTCAACATGTCGATGATGCCCTTATACTTAGGAATGATAGATCCTAGAAAACACATCATGAAATATGAATGGCACAAGGACTCTGCCAGGGCCATAAATGCCAATCAAATGCAAATGCTTTCCATTACCCTAGAAGGAGTAGCGACCACGTGGTTTACTCGACTACCACCAAGGTCCATCTCATTATTTGACCAACTAGCAAGGAAATTTATCAAGTAATTCATGATGCACACGACTCACCTCAAGGACGTCATGTCTTTATCTAACTTATTCCAAGGACTGGGGGAGTCGCTTAAGGATTTTCTATAGAGATACAACATTGCAGTGGCTAAGGTGAGAAACCCTCAAGAGAATATCATCTTAATGTCTTTGATCAGGGAAATCCACCCCGACATGAATTTCAGAGCGTGGTTATCTGGGAAGCCTTCCTCCACCCTGGATCGCTTTTACAACAAGGCGGCTCAGTACTTGTGAAAGGAGGTGGCTTTATGGACTAGATAAGGAGATATAATAGGCCATCAGGCCGAAGGAATTCAAAACAACATTGCCATGAAATAGTCCGAAGTGATTTCTAGGAACATTAATGTGAATGTATAGAACATGAATGGGAATCAAAGAAAAGGTCGCAATAGGACCCCAGACGAGAATTTGGATTATAAAAGATGACCGGGTCCTGAGATTTAACACATATACCTCCCTGAATAATTTGACGGAAAACATCTACTTAGCTACTCGCGACTCGGAGTAATATAGGAAACCAGCCCCGAGAGAATCGATTAAAAGCTTGAGGAAGTCTGAAAAGTTCTATAGATTTCATGAGACTTATGGTCACGACATAAAAGAATGCAAACACCTCCAAGATATGATAAAAGTGCTGATCTGGAATAAAAGGTTCCAACAATTTGTTAAAGCCTTGTAGGATGGCGGACAGGGGACATCCGACCCCTAATGAAGATAGCCTACTCCTAGTGCTGACAGACCTAGGCGGCTCGAGGGAAGATTGGTTATAAACTAGACCACAGATGGTCATCACCCAGTTAAGAAGAGCTGGAGAGAAACGGAATGGCAAGCGTGATGATGACATTTCATCCTAGAATAAAATCTTTTTCTTATTTTCTTTGAACTTTTTCATAAGACAAACTCTGTTATTTTCTACTTTAAGTGATTTTACTTTTTAATCATGCAACGTTGTCTTTGCATGCCATATGAGTCATGGAATGCTACTGACTCGAATGAAACTTTATATAAATAACGCAGGTGTTCAGATGCCTACATTCAGGTGCCTACCAAACCTCCATGGCCTATTGCCTGACCTTTAGAGCTCTACCAAGATGAACATGATTCGACTACTCCTTTGCTAACTCTTGTCCCCGACTCGAGGGAAAGCCAATAATCTAAGATTGATGTTACTGACCGTCCATCTCCTAGCCCTTTCCCTTGACCCGATGTGGGGGCACAAAACATAATCTGATATGGATGTGATTGACTGTCCATCTTATAGCCTTTTCTCTTGATCCAACAACAGGGGAGAAAACATAATTCGAGATAGATGTGACAGACCATCCATCTCCATTACTTTTTCCTTGACTTGACAATGGGGCATGAAACATAATCCAAGATGGATGTAACTAACCGTCCATCTCCAAACTCTTTACATTGGCTTGACAAGGGAAGTACGAATTTCAAGATGGGCATGACCTGAGCATCCATCAGTAACCCTAGAGCAGACGTGACATGACCTTCCGTGTCCTAACTCATACCCTTAATCCGATAAGGGGAAATTCAAATCCAAAACGGACATGACATGACTATCCAACCAGGATGAATGTGATCCGACCAGTCATCCATCAACTCTATTTTTCATCGCTTTGCCAGAACACAAACATGGAATGAATCTGACTTGACCATTCATTTACCTACTTATACCATTGATCCGTCAAAGGGAGCACAAACGTAGGATGGGTGTGACCCGATTACCCATTCACCAACTCAGACCTAAGATCCGAAGGTAAAGAATATCACTACATAAGGATGAGACTTGGCCATCCGTGTACTAATCCCGTTGACCTTAGCCTGGGGGCAAAGGAGCATCATCATCTTATAGCTGAACACGACAGCTCAACACTATAGCTTGTGCCTAGTGTTCGATACAACTTAAGGCTACAACTGAAAGAATGCCTTAGAATGGGATGATCAAAATCGTTTGATCACTGACTCGTAGGTTGAATTCACAATGTCATGACTAGCCTTATCATCAATACCTACCATTTCATCTTCCTCAACATCATCCAAAGCCTCCTCAACCTTTTGACTAAGGACTAGAGGCATGATTAAAACCAAACACCCTAGAATAGGACATCGAACTGATAACTCAAGCAGGAATTTCTTCAATCAGCAACCGGAGTTAGTCGCCTTAATGATCGCCCTTCATCAAATTATCCCGAGAACAACTTGTGATTACAATCCAACAGAATTTGGCAATGATGCATAGGCATATGAACATGCTTGGGAGCCAACGACATACCAGACATACAATTCTAGAATCAACAGAAATAGAATTCATACTTAAGACTTTCAAAAAGGGAACCAGTTCAAATAGTTGAGATCTACAATCAACTAGTTCAATGAAACCGAGCACAGATAGTTACCAAGAGAACATATTCCAATTTTATAATGTCAAATATAGGACCAACCATCACAATGAATAATTAGAGATACGACTCATTGTGAAATCCACAAGATAGAAGGATAACGATAATTCGAGATATCGAGTGAAATCTATTCCAACAATCCTAACTTGGCTCAACTCAAAGCACATCATGTTTACAACAAGATGTATCTTTGAGGGCAAATGTTATCCATCCTTTTGACCAGGCAGTATTTGATAATACTTAAGCAATCGACTTGGGCATACGAATGATGGAGACCCAAACACTTTGGGAATATCATAAAAAGGCAAGAAAAAGAGAGATAGAAAAAAATGAGCAAAAAAAGTTGAAAATTTGGAAGTTAAGGTTTTTGGAAGTGTTGACTCGAAGAAAACCAATAAAATCCTTAGGTATGCAGGATAGTATTGGAAAAATCCTCCAAGCCCGACCCGAAGTAACCCATAAAAAACCCCAAGCACGACCAATGCGCATCTCGGTACCGATTCCTAGATGCAGCTCGGTGCCAACTCCCGATGACTCGGATCAAACGATCAAAAAACTTAGGTCTAACTCCAAGCGTGACTCGCTACCGGCTCTTGGTAACTCGGAGCAAACACTCAAAAAAATCAGGTCTGAATCCAAGCGGTTGAAGGAAAACTTAGAACATGAAAATCTCTGGTTAAGCCCTAAGAAAACGCCCAATATTTTTGGATCGGACTCCAAATGTGACGGGCGGGGATTTTTGACGCATGAAGGCCGACATCAATACGTCCACTATATCAACTGCCGAGCAATCGAGGGCCAGAAAACCGTACCGTTAGGGTTAAAGGAGAGGTAGAAGATAGAAGAAGAAAGAAGAAGAAAGAAGAAGAAAATAGAAACAATATCAGTATCTCACAATCGCAGCGGAACAACATATAATAGATAAATGGATATCTTTAAAACAAACAACTATATCAGTTATTACATTTCATCACATTACATTACATCATCAGAGTTTACAACAACGAACAGCGGAAAAGAAATACTATATACTAGTTGATACGCCAAGCCATCCAGTTTGTCTCCAAATCTCTACAGCAACTCCTGAATTCCTGAATATCCTGATAACCTGACTCTAGACTGCCCGTGTGGAAATTGGTGGGCACCCAGAGTTTATGAAGAGAACAATAAACTCCAAGTCAGTCATGGGACTGGTGTGAGAACTTAAACAGTTTATCTTTTAAAAACAAACAAAGAAATCTTTTTAAATTAGATTCGTAATGCTTTTTAGAAAATGAGACTACCATAAGGCCTCCCACACACACACACAATGCAAACGTAGAATCGAAGGAGATTTCTCCTTATGATAGTCAAACATGCTTGATACGCAAATTTCTTTGATATTATTACTATAAGTTCAAAGTGTAGGAAAACATTTCGAAAGTATGATATAAATCTTAGCCAACATACGACCAGTATCGTATGCCTACTATAGCTACCATCTAAACAGTGGGGCGCCACCATAAGTAAATGGCAGGTTCTACAACTAAAACCATACAAGGCTCGTATTTTATTCTTTGGATTTCCAACAAATGGTCAAGCTAAGTAACTTCCCATTGCCACATGGAAACGCCTCTGGAAGGACGCCCCGAGAACCTAACCGGATCTCTGCCAACACAAGGCCGGGTTACCCCTAACTGGGTAACTACTGACACGAGTATGCCATCCCCCGGTCGTAAACGACCTTTTCCGGGATCCCGATAACCAACAACCACAAAGTAATAAATTCGCAGTAACCACATAGGTTAAATATCCGGGCTCCATACCATGATACCACCTCTATCCAGAAGGAAATGCACATACCCTAAAGGGCGCTACCCCCAACAACCTTGCTGCATCTTTCTTGTTTCAACCATTTCGGGGTGCGAGGTTCGACGAAGTCTCGTCCACAAAGCTACGCCTTTTAACAAAAGCCACGCTTTGATCAACAATGATCAGCAACACTCAGCATGCCACATTACCAAATTGGGAGTATATCACTGATAACCTTCAACTACAAAACCTCTGAGCTCGTACGTCTCAGAGAAGGGTGTTAAGCTAAGAGAATAAATTCTCTACCACCAACAGAAATGTATTTGAAAGAAATCTACTTTATATCTCAATTTGTAATGTCAGACATACAATCCATTCAAGTCAATTCTTGGTTCGAACAGAACCGTAGGCACTTCCGAAGAAGCCCTTGCAATCCGGGTATTCTCAATCCCGATCGGACTTCCCATCACTTAGGGAATCTCTATACTGGCGCGAGTCAGTGCAGAGACAATTAACGAGTTATTCTTTCGTTCTCGAAAATACCCGGTCTTCAACACCGGTCTTCAAATGCTATCCATAACGACATATCATTATTCGGAATGGGTTATATGACACAAGGGTCCTTTCCCGGCTAAACCGAATAACGAGCGCTTATTTTAAAAATAAGTATAGCATTCAAATTCAAGCAAATGACCACAAATACCCATTTAAAGGTAAATATTGATAGTCGGTTGTTTAACTATCAAAGCAAACCAACAAATATTCAGCACCATAACAATCACTAGGCCCTTGTTATTAATCTTCCATCAATTTAAATAACTTGCCAAATATTCACTTCAATTTATCTTTAAAAGAGATAATCTAAAAACATTCAACTTTATATTGGAAAACATTTCCTTAGTTATTTAATAATAAGTAATCTCACAAATCTATTTATTTTCAACATTTGGAAAATATTCAATATACTTAAATCACAATCAAGTATATATTTTATTCTTTAAGGAAAACATTCTCTTAAAAACATTTACTTGAGTCAAAACGAATATTGCGTAAAACGTCGTTACGACAACTCAAAATCACTAGTATATGGATTCGAAATTAAGATAGATATATAAATTCCAATACTACATAAAACATCTCCTTTCGAAAATCATTTACTATAACAACAATGTTATAGTCCACTATTTCCTTTTATTTCTCGAAAACGTCTATTTCAACAATGAATGTTGAAATCTATGGTTTCGACACTTATACATTTTAAAACACTTCAAATCGTTTCAAAATTTTATTTAAATATCACTTCCCCAAAGCATTTCTTAAATATATTATTCACCGTCCAAAAACGTGAATATAAATCGTTTACCAAATTCAACACTTCTATATATTTAATTTGAAGGATTATCCACTGTCCAAAATCGTGAATATATTTCCTTTAATAAGCTTTCCTATTTACTTATCAAATTCAATCAATTTTGAATTTATAAATCAATGTTTATAAATTCACATTTATATATTATAAAACTTCAAGTTATAAAAATCCCTTAATTAACAAATTCTATTTATATCTCATTTAAATGCCAAAATCCAATTATAAGTAAAGTACTTATAATTCTCTATTTACAAATTTCATTCATTTTATAACTTCAAAATCGTAGATTCTATTCTTTTATAAAATCCATTTGTGACATTATTTTAAAACATTTTTAATACTTCTTTATAATTTCAATATTTTAATTTATAAATATCAAATTTGTATAAATCTTTTATATAAACCGTTTATAATAATTCAAAAATCCCAATTTAAACCATTTTACAAATTAATCAACTACTTATCTCAAAAAAAGTCACATTTCGGTTATATTTCACCAAAATCATAATTTTTATAACATTAAAATTTTAACGTTTATTTATTTAAAATGAATAATTCCAAAATTCAATAAAAAGTATATTTTCAAAAAATCACTTTAAAATCCTTTTAAATTTGAAATCTTTTCTTTAACATTTTCAAAACTCCAAAAACAGGCCCAATGCTGCAACAACACTAAATATAACAATCACGACATCCAAAACATCATATATCACATGATAACAGAATATATCACAATATCTGTAAATAAATCCATACGGGTGAGGAATCCAGTTGGATCCCTCCAACCTGTTTCCCTGCATCCAAAGATGTTAGCACAATACCAATCCCGTTTCAATACAGAATATCGCGGTATATAGGATTTATAAAATATTATCCGCTATTATGCGGCGCAAAACGGTCTCATTCCTCTATATAATGCGGGAAAAATCAACTCCAAGTACATATATAATACCAACTCCACAAAAAGATGGAATTATCGCGGTATATGTGTTTAATAAATAACATCCGCTTAATATACGGCGTATATGGTCTATTTCAATACAATACATAATAATTTATCATTCAAACATACAATCAAGCAATTTTAAATCTAACTATTGAAAATTTAAATCGAAACAGATTCGATTGAGTGAGAAGTTCTCACCTTGTTTCAAATACAGTTGCAGTGTCTTATTTCGAATAAAATTAAACGCGCGTTTAATTTTACCCAAAATTTCACTAGCTCCAATCAACTCCAATCTAGCTCCATCGCGTAGTATTTGCAAATACGAACCCATCGCAATTCGTTTCGTCAAATTCCGACCTCGTACGAAAAAGTTATGATATTTTAAACATCGAACGAATTATAAAATATATAAATTCACAATTTATTTTTAATTTTCAAACCCTACTCAATCTGGACCGTTGGATTTTGAGACTGCAGATCACGGCCGATGCCCTTTTCTTGTAACGGATGCGGATTTTCGACCTCGAAGGTCGACATTAATACGTCCAAAGTATCAACTGCCGAGCAATCGAATGCCCAAAAAGACCGTACCGTTAGGGTTAAAGAAAAGGTAGAAGATAGAAGAAGAAAGAAAGAAAAAGAAGAAAACAGAAACAATAATAGAATCTCACAATCGCAGCGGAACAACATATAATATATCAATGAATAATATTTAAAACAAAGAATCGTATCAGTTATTACATTACATCACATTACATTACATTATCAGAGTTTACAACAACAAACAGCGGAAAAGAAATACTATATACTAGTTGATCGCCATGCCATCCAGCTTGCTCCAAATCTCTACAGCGTCTCCTGAATTCCAAAATGACCTGATAACCTGACTCTAGACTGCCCGTGTAGAAATTGGTGGGCTTACGAAGGAAACAATAAACTCCAGGTCAGTCATGGGACCGGTGTGAGAACTTAAACAGTTTATCTTTAAAAATAATCAAAGAAATATTTTTTTAATAGATTCGCAATGCTTTTTAGAAAATGAGACTACCATAAGGCCCCCCGCACACACACACACAAAATGCAAACGCAGAATCAGAGGAGATTTCTCCTTATGATAGTCAAATATGCTTGATACGTAGAAAGATTTATTTGATATTATTACTATAAGTGCAAAGTGTAGGAAAACATTTTGAAAGTAATGATATAAATCTTAGCCAACATAGACATTACGAACTATGCCTACTATAGCTAGTGGTGACCACCATAAGTAGATGGCATGTTCTACAACTAAAACCGTACAAGGTGCGCATTGGAGTTTGGATTTCCAACAAATGGTCAGGCCAAGGAACTTCTCATTGCCACATAGGTACGCCTTTGGAAAGACGCCCCGAGAACCTAACCGGAACTCTGCCAACACAAGGCCGGGTTACCCCTAGCTGGGTAACTACTGACACGAATATGCCATCCCCCGGTCACAACCGACCTAAATCCCGGGATTCACCAACAACCACAAAATAATAAGTTTGCAGCAACAATATAGGTTAAGTATCAGGACTCCATACCATAATACCACCTCTATCCAGAAGGAAATGACATACATTAAGGGGGCGCTGTCCCCTAATAACCTTGCTGCATCTTTTTCTGTTTTGACCATTTTTGGGGTGTGAGGTCCGACGAAGCCTCGTCCACAAAGCAACGCTTTTATACAAAAGCCATGCTTTGATCAACAAATGCTCAACAACACTTCGTATGCCACATTACCAATTTGGGAATATATCACTAGTAACCATCAACTACATAACCTATGAGCTCGTACGTCTCAGAGAAGGGTGTTAAGCTAAGAGAATAAATTCTCCACCACCAACAAAAATATATTTGATAGAAACCAGCTTTACATCTCAAATTGCAATGTCAGACACAAATCTATACAAGTCCATTCTGGGTTCGAACAGAACCGAAGGCACTTCCAAAAAAGTCCTTGCAATCCGGATATTCACTAATCACGACCGGACTTCCCATCACAAAGGGTGATAAAATTTGTATATCGGAGATCAGTCGATGCAGAAACATTCGATGGTAATCCTTCCGATTACATAAATATCCGGCCTTCAACACCGGTCTTCAAATGCTATCCATTACGACATATCACTATTCGGAATGGGATTTATGACACAAAGGTCCTCTCCCGGCTAAACCGAATAACGAGCGCTTATTTTCAAAATAAGTGTAGCATTCAAATTCAAGCAATCATAACAAATACCCGTTTAAAGGTAAATATTGATAGTCGGTTCTTTAACTATCAAGGCCAACAAACAAATATCCAACACCATAACAATCACTAGGCCCTTTTTATAAATTTTCTATAAGTTAAATAACTTGCCAGATATTCACTTCAATTTATCTTTAAAAAGATATATTCTCTAAACCATTTCAATTTCCACATTGGAAAACATTTCCAAATACTTATTTAACAATAAGTAATTCACAAATCTATTTATTTTCAATACTTAGAAAATATTCAATATGCTTAAAAGACGATTAAGTATATATTTCATTCTTTAAGGAAAACGTTCTCTTTAACATATTTATTTGGGTCAAAACGAACGTTACGTAAAACATCGTTACGACGACCCAAAATCACTAGTATAGGGATTAGAAACTAAGATAGATATATAAATCCCAATACTATATAAAAACATTTTCTTTCGAAAATCATTTACTATAACAACAGTGTTATAGTCCACCATTTCCTTATTTATCGAAAACGTCTATTTCAACAATGAAAGTTGAAATCTATGGTTTCGATCCTTAACACATTTTAAAACAACTTCAAATCGTTTTAATTCTATTTAAAAGATCTGAACCTAAAACATTTCTTAAATATATTATTCACTGTTCAAAATCGTGAATATAAATCATTAACCAAATTCAACACTTTTACATATTCAATTTAAAGGATTATCCACTGTCCCAAATCGTGAATATACTCCTTTAATAAGCTATAAAAATAAACTTATCAAATCCAATCAATCTTGAATTTATAAATCAATGTTTATAAATTCACATTTATATATTATAAAAACTTCAAGTTCTAAAATCACTTTATTTACGAATTCTATTATATCTTACTTAGTTGCAAAATCCAAATTATAAGTAAATTTAACTAAAAAATCTTTTATTTTACAAAATCTATTCATTTTATAACTTCACAATTTATAAATTTCATTTACTTACGAAATCCAATCATATTTCATTTTAACACTTATAAAAAATCGTTTTATATTTCCAATATTTTAATTTATAAATATCAATTTTATAAATCTTTTATATAAACCGTTTATAATAATTTCAAAAATCTCAATTTAAACTATTTTATAAAATTCATTAACTCCGTATTTAAAGAAAAATCACATTTTAACTATATTTCCCAAAAATCATAAATTTTATAACATTAAAATTATAACGTTTATTTATTTAAAATGAATTAATTCCAAAATTTTAATAAAACGTATACTTTCAAAAATCACTATAAAAATCCTTTTAAACTTGAAATCATTACTTTAACATTTTTAAAACTCCAAAATAGGCCCAATGCTGCAACAGCACTAAATATAACAATAACGGCATCCAAACATCATATATCATATGATAACAAAATATATCACAATATCTGTAAATATATCAATACGGGTGACGAATCCAGTTGGATCCCTCCAACCTGTTTCCCTGCATCCACAGATGTTAGCACAATACCAATTCCGTTCCAATACGGAATATCGCGGTATATGAGATTTATAAAATATTATCCGCTATTATGCAGCGCAATAGGGTCTCATCCGCTACATAATGCAGGAAAATCAACTCCAAGTACATATATAATACCAATCCCATATCGAGATGGAATTATCGCGGTATATGTGTTTAATAAATAACATCCGCTTAATATACGGCGTATAGGGTCTATTCCAATTCAACAGATAATAATTTATCATTATTTCACACAATCAAGAAATTTTAAATTTAACTATTAAAATTTAAATCGAAACAATTTCGATTGATTTAGAAGTTCTCATATTGGTTTCAATAACAGTCGTAGTATTTTATTTCGAATAAAATTAAACGCGCGTTTAATTTTACTCAAAATTTTCACTAGCTCCAATTAACTCCAATCCAGCTCCATCGCGTAATATTCGTGAATACGAACCCAACGCAATTCGTTTCGTCAGTTTTCGATGTGACGACCTTCCATGACTCCCGCACGGAAACAAGGGAATAGTGCGCTGAAAGTGTGCCAGGCAGCCATGAGTGACCGTCAAGGGTAAAATAAACATCGCAGACTCTATCGTAAAACTCACAGCGCATGGATAAAATACAATAGAGAAATATAATACAGTGAAGTTCCCATAGAACAGAATATCATCATCTAATCATAATAGCTTTATACAAACATATGAATCATCCATACATCAAAGCCTCACTACATAACACTCAAACAAATACAGCAGCAGAACACCCAGTACATATAAAAGGAAATAATATGCAAAAGCCTCCTGCTCGTCTTCGTCATCATCAACGTAGACCTCCATGAATTGCACCTGTCACCTGCTACCTAGACTGCCCATCCCAACATGGATGAACAGCCCAAGGTAATAAGAGGAGACATAAAACCTTGAGTCAGACAAAGTCTTAGTGAGCAGTAAATCAACTATCAAACATACCAAAAGAGCATAAAGGATAAAAGGAATAGGAACCAAACCATCCCACTCCACCTCTTTCTACAGTGATAGCCCCCAGACACACACTAAGGAGAACAGCATAACATGGCAGATAATTAAGTAAAGCAATAATCACTCGAGTCAAGGTCGATGTTTTCCGAATACAAACCCCCAAGGCCTAAACCAAGATCAGATAAGCACCCAGAAAACACCGCTCTTGAGGCCGAATGATGGTACAATCAAACATCCATGACTCTGGCTATCACTGTTAACCTTGCTTCGAAATCACCGTTAATTGAATGACTGACTCCTTCCTGAGCCATCTATCAAGGGCTAATGGTAACCCCGGTTCTAGACATAACTCCGCACGTCGTCATGACCCGTGCCTAGGAATTTTCGCAACTACCCAGAGTACTCGACCACCTACCTGTAGTCTTTAGGGTGTCCAGACCACCTACCTGTAGTCTTTAGGGAAACCCTTGTTCTCTTGCTTTGAGTCTGCTAGAACCTTCAACAATGATGAAATCCAAGCCTTCTAGTCATCCTCCTTGATGACTATTCTCAACCTAGCCCAAACTACCTCTTGAGCCATCCATTATCAATCAACTCGAACTACCCTTCAGGTTATCAACATGCTTGGAGTAATCCTTCTCGATTATACCAAGGTTACATCACATCGTGCCTCGCCTCATCTTCATCATAGCAAAGGCTCATCTTAACATCATGGTTTGCCTCATCGCATCATGGCAAAATTCCATCTCAACATCATCCAATCCATACATATGAGCTTCAACATCCACTACATATGCCTTAAGCAACTTTCACCATTCAAAAGCCTCTTCCGTAGCTTTTGAATCGTCTTTGACCATACTTGTCCAAATCTATCAACTAGATAATTCATTCACAACAATCAAACAAGGCAAACATTAATCCAAACAAATAAGTAACCAATCAAGATCTAAATAGGCATTTATAGCTAAAATGGCAATTTCGTAAATAAATGATCATGGATCTAACATACATGAATCAAGGGTTTTTAGCATAGATCTAACAAATATAAATCATGGATTTTGTCTCTACAACTTGATAAATGAACTTGCGTAAGTAAACATCTTCATAAGTAATGGATCTACACTTGGATCTAAAGAAATATGCATAAAATCACTATCTACAACACTCCAACAAACCACCAATCCAATATACTCCTTTGGGTTCGCGTGAGAGATAACCACCACTCACCAAATCACCCAAACACTACAAAAACTATCAACTCCAGATCTGGACAGCGAAGATCTAAGCTTGATTCGTCGAAATCCCGCTTGAAACGATGAAATCTAGCTTGGTTAGATGAAGATCTTCAACTTTGGCTCTTGGATCTTCGATCTTGAATGGATGTTAGAACTAGATTGGAATGGAGAAAAGGAGATGAAGAAATGCTGTAGTCGAGCTCTCAAAATGGCAGCACTTCGTCGCTTCAAAATCCGGTGCCAAAAAGTGAGCCAAACCCCTCTATTTATAGGCTGAATTTCCCCATGAGTCGTCCGCCCCTATGAGTCATCCACGACTCACGACTCACGACTCAAACCACTACGACTCACGACTCAACGCGGCTCAAGGCAAATACGACATAACACACACACACGGCACAGCATGCACACGACTCAAGCCCCTACCGACTTAACACCACACAGGGCCACACGATCTAGTTCCCTGCCGACCTAACACTAAGTCGTCTGGACGACTCAACTACCAACCGACTCAACTACCAACGACCTAAGCCTTAACTCCTTAAGCCGCTAACCTATGAGTCGGCATCCCCTAAGCCGTTAGTTCCTTTAGGTCGGCCAATCACCTTAAGTCGTTCCATCCTATGAGTCGGTCCAATACATGAGTCGGTCACCTCTCCTACTCAGTCACCCCCTCTCTTACTCAGTCACCCCAATGAGTCGCCACTCTACTAAGTCGCTAACTCCTCTAACTCGCTAACTCTTAGGTTGGTCACCCCTATGAGTCGGTTATCCTATGAGTCGCTCACTACCTTGACTCGGTCCAAACCTTAAGCCGCTGCCTACTAACTCGTCTA
This sequence comes from Allium cepa, assembly GCA_030765085.1. Lineage (NCBI taxonomy): Eukaryota > Viridiplantae > Streptophyta > Magnoliopsida > Asparagales > Amaryllidaceae > Allium > Allium cepa. Next base: position 177,164,049 of record CM060939.1, on the reverse strand, counting down.
CTGTCTTAGGTCGTCCAAATCACTAGGTCGCAACATGTTAACACCTTAACTCGTCCAACTGCTAACTCGTCCAAACTTCTATAGCTTGCCCACACAACTTAGGCTATGGACGACATAAACAACACTAACAACCTAGTAATTCTGCGATTATATCGACACGTAAAATACGGTTCGTTACATTCTCTCCCCCTTAGGAATTTCGTCCCCGAAATTCCAAACAAACAACAGCAATCGAAGCTATTCTGCATGCCTACCATCCATAGCAACCAACAAACCATGCATCCAATTCTAGCCTAGCATGCAGAATTCTAAGACTTAGAACAAGCTACAAATTCATGAGATGTCACGACACCTTAGGGCCATACCTCGAAGAGTTCGGGATGAGCTGCCTTCATCCTCTCTTCCTCCTCCCACGTATAGTCGTTAACATCATCACTCCATTGTATCTTGAGCAACGTAATCGTCTTCCTCCTAAGTTGTTTCGTGTCGGTTTCAACAACACGAAGCGGCTTACAAGGTCTCGTAACCACTGGATCAACCTCTAAATCTTCACAGTTATCGGCAGAAACCACTGTATTCGAGTCGTGCACATACTTCCGTAGATATGATACATGAAAAACATTGTGCACACCCGCCATCTTCTCCGGTAACTCCAATCTATAAGCGAGCTTTCCAATTCGCTCGATAACCGGGAATGGTCCAACAAATCTCGGAGTTAACTTTCCTTTCTTCCCGAATCTAATAACATTCTTCAGAGGAGAAATCTTCACAAAAACCATATCACCTACGTCGAATTCCAAATCCTTACGACGATTATTGGCATAACTTTTCTGACGATCTTGGGCTGCCTTCATTCGTTGCCGAATGATCTTTATACAATCCGAAGTCCGTCGAATCATCTCTGGCCCAAGTATCAGTTTTTCTCCAGTTTCCAACCAACATGTCGGAGAGTTACACGGTCTTCCATACAGTGCTTCATATGGTGCCATACCAATACTTGACTGGTAGCTGTTATTATATGCAAATTCCACCAAATGAAGGTGATCTTCCCATGATCCTCCGAAATCCAAAACACAGGCTCTGAGAAGATCTTCCAAAACTCGGTTGACTCTCTCAGTCTGACCATCTGTTTGAGGGTGATAAGCTGTACTCAAACACAACTTGGTTCCCAAAACTTCCTGGAAGCTCTTCCAAAATCTACTAGTGAACAATGGGTCTCGATCGCTCACTATACTTTTCGGAATACCATGGAATCGAACTATCCACTTAACATACAACTCAGCCAACTTTGATGCAGTCCTAATCGATCGAACAGGAATGAATCTTGCACTCTTGGTCAACCGATCTACTATGACCCAAATCGCTTCATTTCCTGCTCTTGTTCTAGGTAGACCATCGATAAAATCCATCGATATCTGTTCCCACTTCCATGTAGGAACCTCTAATGGCTGAAGCAATCCACTTGGCTTCTTCTGCTCTGCTTTAACCAACTGGCAATTCATACACTTGGAAATAAAATTTCCAACATCCTTCTTCATGCCTGCCCAACAATAGGTTCTCTTCATATCCCGATACATCTTATTTCCACCTGGATGAATTGTCAACTTCGAGTGATGACTTTCCCTAAGAACTTCATCTCTCAATCCATCTACATCGGGAACAACTAGTCGTCCTTGTTTTCGAAGCCAACTCTCTCGATCGACTTCAAATCCGTTATCCTTTTCTGGATTCAATCCAGATTCCAAATCTCGGATAATCTTGACAAGCTTATCGTCTCGTTTTTGGCTCTCGCCAATTCTCTCTACCAGAGTAGGCCTTATCGATAAGTTTGCCAACATCTCAGGTTCCAATTCACATCTAGGCCTGAAGTCAAATTCAGCTAAATACTCGAGACTCTTCCATTCCGAAAACATGGCTCCCAATCCTGCATGTCTTCGACTCAACGCATCTGCCACTGCGTTACCTTTTCCCGGAGTATAGGCTATACCAAAATCATACGATGCCAAGAACTCTAGCCAGCGTTGCTGTCGAAGATTCAAATCCTTTTGAGAGAACAGATACTTCAACGACTTATGATCTGTAAACAACTCGAATCTAACTCCCAGTAGATAATGTCTCCACATCTTCAAAGCAAAAACAATTGCCGCTAACTCCAAATCATGAGTCGGGTAATTCCTTTCATGCGGCTTCAGTTGTCGACTAGCATACGCAACAACTTTATCCTTCTGCATCAGCACTGCTTCAAGTCCAGTACCACATGCATCGGTGTAAACCACCATCTCATCATTCCCACTTGGAATAGTCAAAACAGGAGCACTTGTCAGTCGCTCTTTCAGGATTACGAAAGCTTGCTCACACTTATCATCCCAGCTGAACCCTTGGTTCTTTTTCGTCAATCCTGTTAACGGTGCAGCTATCTTGGAAAAGTCTTTGATAAACCGACGATAATATCCTGCTAATCCAAGAAAACTTCTCACATCAGATGCATTCTTAGGTCTGATCCAATCCTGGATCGCTGCCACCTTAGCAGGATCAACCGCTATTCCATTTCCAGAGATAACATGGCCTAAGAATCTCACTTCACTCTTCCAGAAGTGACACTTCGAAAACTTAGCCTTCAGCTGATGTTTCCGCAAGACTTCCAAAACAATCCTCAAGTGTGTCTTGTGTTCCTCCTCAGTTCTGGAATAAATCAGAATATCATCCACGAACACAAGCACGAACTTATTCAACTGATCTCTGAACACTCTATTCATAAGATCCACAAAATATGCTGGTGCGTTAGTCAATCCAAACGGCATTACCAGCCACTCATAAAATCCGGATGGTGTCCTAAAAGCAGTCTTCGGCACACTGTCCTTTGCCACTCTCAACTGGTGAAATCCCGTTGCCAAATCCATCTGAGAAAACACCTTAGCATCGTGAAGCTGATCAAACAAGTCATCTATTCTCGGCAATTGATACTTGTTCTTCTTAGTCACCTTATTCAGCTCACGATAATCCACACACAACCTCAACGATCCATCCGCTTTGGTTGCGAACACAACTGGTGCACCCCATTCGGACACACTACGCCGAATGAATCCTTTTCGCAAAAGGTCATCAACTTGCACCTTCAACTCTTGCTGTTCCCTAGGCGCCATCCTCCTAAGAGGCATCACAACGGGTCTGGCTCCCTCAACTAGATCGATACGAAACTCGTTCTCCCTATGCGGCGGTAATCCTTTGACTTCGTCAAAGACATCCTCAAATCCATTCACAATAGGCACCGATGACAGTCCATCCCGTGGAACAACCAGCGAATACATGAAGCTCATGAAGACGCCTTCTTCATGCTTACATCGTATCACAACCTTTCGCCCTTCCACATTCCCGACTGTCACCTCCAGCCTCTCACAGTCAATCCTTGCCGCATACTTCCTAAGCCAGTCCATACCCAAAATAATTCCGAACCCCACAAAGTTCAGAACAAAGCAATCACAAGCAAAAGAGAAATCATGACTCGACACAACTAAACCACGGCATATCATACACAAACAGGACGAACCCCCAACTGGATTAGTCACAACCAATGGTCTATCAACAATATCCGGTTCCAAACCTAACCGGCCTACAAGATCATCACAAATAAAAGAATGCGACGCTCCAGTATCAAACAACACTCTAACTGGAACACCACAAATAGAAAGAGTACCTTGAACCACCACACTCTTCCCCTTTTCTTCAGCAGTAGGATCTTTTGAAGACGACGACACAGCTCCCATAGCATAAGCTTGTACAATCTGCCTATCTTTCCTTGGTTCTGGGCAATCCTTCTTGATATGTCCCAGCTTATCACAGTTGTAACACTTTCCCGGCACCTTGGGATTCTTGCAATCTCTGAAGAGATGGCCCATCTGCTGACAGTTGTAGCAGGTCACTTCACCCTTCGGCTTCTTCTGGCCATCATTACCCTTCTGTTGCTGCTGCTTCCTCTTCTTGTTGCCACCTTGCTGTGGTTTAGATCCTTCCTTGGTTACAGCAACAACAGAACTCTCCCTAGGAAACAAACTCTCATGCCTGAGAGCTTTCTCCACAAGCTTCTCAAACGGATCGTCTAGATGATCCACCAACTGTCTCCCAAGATAAGTGTCCAAACCGGTCACAAACTTCTCATTCTTCTGATAGGGAGAATCAATATACGATCTGGCATACTTGGACAAAGCCTCAAACTCAGAAACATACTCAAGGACCGATCTCCCACCTTGCTTGAGCTCTACAAACTTCTTGAACAAAACAGATTTCTGAGCCGTAGAGATGAACTTAGCTTCAAATCTAGCTTGGAATTGCTCCCAAGTAATCTCCTCCTCTGGAGTATCGATGGTGATAGAGTTCCACCAATCAGAAGCTCTCCCTTGAAGCTGTCTCGATGCAAGCTTCCTCTTAGTTGCATCCTCAATCCCCAAATCTCCAAAGATCCTTCTACAAGCATCTATCCATCTTTGGACTTCAATGGTAGATTCCGTTCCCAAGAAAACCTTTCCTCCAAGAGAAGTATAGTCCTTACAAAGCTTAGTAAAATCCACCGGTCTTGGAGCTTGAACTTGAACTCCAACATCTACTGATGACCCCGAAGCTGGTATCCTCCTCATGATCGAAGTCATCATGGCTTCAAACATAGCTCCATAATCAGTAGCTTCCCCAGTAGCACGGTTTTCTCTAGCAGCTGGTCTCCCTCTTCGACTCATCCTTAATATCTACAAAAAGGAATGATTAGAACACCTTAAGAAACAACTGCATGAGGAGTTCAAATCCTTCTAAACTACTATATTATATATATAGTAATCATCCATCAAAAATACAATTACGTCTCTCTTACGTAGTTACGTCAGCGAGCGTTGGCTAAAATCGATTAACCAAAGCTCTGATACCAAATGTGACGACCTTCCATGACTCCCGCACGGAAACAATGGAATAGTGCGCTAAAAGTGTGCCAGGCAGCCATGAGTGACCGTCAAGGGTAAAATAAACATCGCATACTCTATCGTAAAACTCACAGCGCATGGATAAAATACAATAGAGAAATATAATACAGTGAAGTTCCCATAGAACAGAATATCATCATCTAATCATAATAGCTTTATACAAACATATGAATCATCCATACATCAAAGCCTCACTACATAACACTCAAACAAATACAGCAGCGGAACACCCAGTACATATAAAAGGAAATAATATGCAAAAGCCTCCTGCTCGTCTTCGTCATCATCAACGTAGAGCTCCATGAATTGCACCTGTCACCTGCTACCTAGACTGCCCATCCCAACATGGATGAACAAACCAAGGTAATAAGAGGAGACATAAAACCTTGAGTCAGACAAAGTCTTAGTGAGCAGTAAATCAACTATCAAACAAGGCAAACATTAATCCAAACAAATAAGTAACCAATCAAGATCTAAATAGGCATTTATAGCTAAAATGGCAATTTCGTAAATAAATGATCATGGATCTAACATACATGAATCAAGGGTTTTTAGCATAGATCTAACAAATATAAATCATGGGTTTTGTCTCTACAACTTGATAAATGAACTTGCATAAGTAAACATCTTCATAAGTAATGGATCTACACTTGGATCTAAAGAAATATGCATAAAATCACTATCTACAACACTCCAACAAACCACCAATCCAATATACTCCTTTGGGTCCGCGTGAGAGATAACCACCACTCACCAAATCACCCAAACACTACAAAAACTATCAACTCCAGATCTGGACAGCGAAGATCTAAGCTTGATTCATCGAAATCCCGCTTGAAACGATGAAATCTAGCTTGGTTAGATGAAGATCTTCAACTTTGGCTCTTGGATCTTCGATCTTGAATGGATGTTAGAACTAGATTGGAATGGAGAAAAGGAGATGAAGAAATGCTGTAGTCGAGCTCTCAAAATGGCAGCACTTCGTCGCTTCAAAATCCGGTGCCAAAAAGTGAGCCAAACCCCTCTATTTATAGGCTGAATTTCCCCATGAGTCGTCCGCCCCTATGAGTCGTCCACGACTCATGACTCACGACTCAAACCACTACGACTCACGACTCAACGCGGCTCAAGGCAAATACGACATAACACACACACGGCACAGCATGCACATGACTCAAGCCCCTACCGACTTAACACCACACAGGGCCACACGATCTAGTTCCCTGCCGACCTAACACTAAGTCGTCTGGACGACTCAACTACCAACCGACTCAACTACCAACGACCTAAGCCTTAACTCCTTAAGCCGCTAACCTATGAGTCGGCATCCCCTAAGCCGTTAGTTCCTTTAGGTCGGCCAATCACCTTAAGTCGTTCCATCCTATGAGTCGGTCCAATACATGAGTCGGTCACCTCTCCTACTCAGTCACCCCCTCTCTTACTCAGTCACCCCAATGAGTCGCCACTCTACTAAGTCGCTAACTCCTCTAACTCGCTAACTCTTAGGTTGGTCACCCCTATGAGTCGGTTATCCTATGAGTCGCTCACTACCTTGACTCGGTCCAAACCTTAAGCCGCTGCCTACTAACTCGTCTACTGTCTTAGGTCGTCCAAATCACTAGGTCGCAACATGTTAACACCTTAACTCGTCCAACTGCTAACTCGTCCAAACTTCTATAGCTTGCCCACACAACTTAGGCTATGGACGACATAAACAACACTAACAACCTAGTAATTCTGCGATTATATCGACACGTAAAATACGGGTCGTTACATTCGACCTCGTATGAATAGTTACACTATTTTAAAGTTTACACGAATTTAAATATAAATAATTTACAATTTCTTTTATTTAATATTTTTAAACCTTCAATGAATCATGGCTTTCGATTTCCAATTGCAGATCTCGGCCGCCGAATGCACTTCTCCTCCATCATTCACGTCCCAGGTCGAGACAACCCAACTAGCCGCCACCAAACCCTAATCTCGCGGCCAACATCGACGACCTATGCAACGATCAAACATCATCACCACGTAGCTCGCCCCTAACTCCATGCTCGGCCGTAACATGATGAAGCTCAGCCTCATCTGTGCCTCGTATTTTGTGCGTGACTGTGACGCATTTCAACCTATTTTGCCGTCAATCCAAACAACGATATCCAATCATAGCCGTTGGATATGTAGCTCTCACGATGCTCTTTAACTTTGCAGTTGGAAGTTTGTTGAATCGATTTACGGATTTGAAGAAATTGGTGGAGAAAGATTGGCAAATTTCAGCCATTAATAGAAAGGGTGGCGGCTAGGGTTAGCTTCTGATTAGGGTTTGCAATTGTGAAATATGAGGTGCTTTTATAGAAAATTATCGAAACACTATTCACCCTGAATTTTTCCGAACTCCAAACGAAGCGAGCCGCCTGACATTTATAATGTTTTACCCCTATTTCGAACACAATGGAATATATATATAGGGAGCCAATTCGATCAAATTTTGAAAGATAAGTTTTCGAATCGAATTATTTAAATTTAAAATGCACTCAAAACGATTTTTACGTGTTTTAGCTTGCCCCGGACAAACCGTAAATCTGATTGACACGAAATTTGAAACCATACAATGATATAACATTACGGATCCGATGAAACTAGTTTCATCAAAATCCGAAACTGTTTGAAAAATGGCTATTTTAACTCGTCACTTAAATATTAAAATATTCAATTTCCACAAATTAACTTTTAACTCAATTTTAAAGGTTCTATAACATCATTCTAACTCCAACATGATTTGATATAACTTTACAAATCATTTTTAATCACATTAAACCCAATTTTCAATTATTTCTGGAATTTCAATATTAATTATCGATTTAATTATCCAATTAAATCCTCATATTCAAAATATAATTTATTCGACTTGCAAATTTTTACTTATTAATATTCAAAATCGATTAAATATACGAATTTTAATTAACAGAAATTCTGGGTCGTTACAAACTTCCCCCCTTAAAAGAATTTCGTCCTTGAAATTACCAAGTAAGAAAAAGTTACAGAATCCATTAACTTTTCAAAAACCATTCAAATTAGATTTCAAATTCACTTAAGTGTTTAACTTTCCCAAAATCCATCGTTTAATTTCTTACAATAACTTTACTAAGTTTTCAAATCATACTTTGTTATCTTTTCAAAATTTTCCAATTTTCTCAAAAATATTCTAACGCCTTAAATTTCTAGAAAAAAATTCGCCATAATCTCCTTTGCGCGGCTCGATCCAAAAAAAAATGATAGTATATATATCACAAATATACAACTCATCAAGTAATGAGGCATCCCGAAGGGAAAAAAAGTGTAAAAGTACGATATGTAATCCGAGATATGTACCTTATATATTTATTAGCGAGCATATACGGCTAATATAGCGTGAAAGCGAGCTCCAAAAGCGAAGCAAGCGCCATCCGTACCTACTAAACACTCAACAATTACATGAGAAACATGTATATAGAAAGTAATATCAATATACAACATATAGCAACATAACAACTACATGTGCCAACATAGCAATTGCAACAAAACAACAAATGCAACCACCAACTAATTACCATCCAACAACAATTCCAATCATCAAATCAATATACATTTACCTCTCATTAATGTTCAATAAATTGGTTTTTCAATTAGTCACATTTGATTCATTAACATTGGACTTTACTAACATTCATTTTCAATTAGCTTATATTCACTAATTTACATCCAAGTTAGTTTACTTCCACATCAAATCAAATTACATAGTTTTCAATTTCATTAATTCAATTTCATACGGATTTCTATACAATCAACTAACAATCATCTAACAAACAATGTATATCCAACATTACCAAATTTATTTAATTCGCTTACATTCAATTTGGTTCATCACTTTTAATTGACTTTAATTGAATTATTCAATCCTCGATTTCATTAGCTTTTAAATGAATTAACAACTACATCCACTATTTCATATCAATTCATTTACATTCAATTGATTTACATTCAATTCATTCATTAATTCAATTGCTAATTCATTTAACAAATAAGGTTGAATTTCATTTATATAACTCATGTCCATATTCATCACTTCACTTTATTAATTTACTTCGATACCAAAATCAACTTCGTTCAACATCGCTTAAGTTATATTCCATTTCAAGAATCATTTGTTTAACTTAACTTAAATTTCCACTTATAAATCCAATTCATATTCCAATTCCAGTTCTATTCACGTACAAATTCGAAATGGATTTCAATTTCATTTTCTTGCACTTGCAAATTTTATTTATTCATTCACAATTTATTTTCCAACTTAATAACTGTATTCCAATCATTTTATATAACATTCCAGAGTCTTTTCAATCTTTCAAAACCATTTCTTTTGAAACAAACTCAATTATCCTTTGAATTTCAAAACCCAAACTCAAATTTTCCAAACAACTTCCATTTAAAACAACTTGGTAGCAATCCCTCTTTTGGAAACCCGGAAATGAACACCGATGATGTTGCAATCATCATCGGAATTATTTTCCAGCGATCGGAAAGAGTTTAGAGCTTTTATCCCTCCAAAAACATTTTTCCAAACCTTTGAAAACCATTTTCAAACTTAAAAAAGGAATTTAATCTTTTCCAAATTGCAAACCCTTTCAAAACATTTCCAAATATTCCTTTGGAATTTTACTTCAAATTACAAATCACATTTACAATTTATATTCTTACATTTTCAACAACCAAACAATCAATTTATATACACTTTAATAATTATGAAAAATAATTCCTTTATATATAAAATATAATCGAGGTAAAATTATTTCATTTACCCTATATTAAAATGATATCGTATCGAATTTGTTCTGTACAAGTGTTTAGAGATCCCTATCAACAACGTTAATTACTCGTATTGACTAGAATCCATATACCACTCAACAAACCAATCATCACAATATAAAACAATTTATATTCACTAACAAGTACGCTCTCATAGCTATTATTACACTCAAACTCATTCTAGAGTACTGTAGACTCTATCTCTAATGAGTAATTCCCAACAGAGCCAAGGTTGTCACTTAACCAAAAGCTCTGATACCAAATGTAACGGATGCGGATTTTCGACCACGAAGGCCGACATTAATACATCCAAAGTATTAACTGCCGAGCAATCGAATGCCCAAAAAACCGTACCGTTAGGGTTAAAGAAGAGGTAGAAGATAGAAGAAGAAAGAAAGAAGAAGAAGAAAATAGAAACAATAACAGAATCTCACAATCGCAGCGGAACAACATATAATATATCAATGAATAATCTTTAAACCAAAGAATCATATCAGTTATTACATTACGTCACATTACATTACATTATCAGAGTTTACAACAACAAACAGCGGAAAAGAAATACTATATACTAGTTGATCGCCATGCCATCCAGCTTGCTCCAAATCTCTACAGCATCTCCTGAATTCTAGAATGACCTGATAACCTGACTCTAGACTGCCCGTGTAGAAATTGATGGGCACCGAGAGTTTAGGAAGGAAACAATAAACTCCAGGTCAGTCATGGGACTGGTGTGAGAACTTAAACAGTTTATCTTTAAAAATAATCAAAGAAATATTTTTTTAATAGATTCGCAATGCTTTTTAGAAAATGAGACTACCATAAGGCCTCCCGCACACACACACAATGCAAACGCAGAATCAGAGGAGATTTCTCCTTATGATAGTCAAATATGTTTGATGCGTAGAAAGATTTATTTGATATTATTACTATAAGTGCAAAGTGTAGGAAAACATTTCGAAAGTAATGATATAAATCTTAGCCAACATAGACATTCCGAACTATGCCTACCATAGCTACCATCTAAACAGTGGTGACCACCATAAGTAAATGGCAGGTTCTACAACTAAAACAGTACAAGGTGCGTATTGGAGTTTGGATTTCCAACAAATGGTCAGGCCAAGGAACTTCTCATTGCACATAGGTACACCTCTAGAAAGACGCCCCGAGAACCTAACCGGATCTCTGCCAACACAAGGCCGGGTTACCCCTAGCTGGGTAACTACTGACACGAATATGCCATCCCCCGGTCGCAACCGACCTAAATCTCGAGATTCACCAACAACCACAAAGTAATAAGTTTGCAGCAATAACATAGGTTAAGTATCAGGGCTCCATACCATAATACCACCTCTATCCAGAAGGAAATGACATACACTAAGGGGGCGATGTCCCCTAATAACCTTGCTGCATCTTTTCCTGTTTTGACCATTTTCGGGGTGTGAGGTCCGACGAAGTCTCGTCCACAAAGCTACGCTTTTATACAAAAGCCACGCTTTAATCAACAAATGCTCAACAACACTTCGTATGCCACATTACCAATTAGGGAATATATCACTAGTAACCATCAACTACATAACCTCTGAGGTCGTACATCTCAGAGAAGGGTGTTAAGCTAAGAGAATAAATTCTCTGCCACCAACAGAAATATATTTGATAGAAACCAGCTTTACATCTCAAATTATAATGTCAGACACACATCCATACAAGTCCATTCTGGGTTCGAACAGAATCGAAGGAACTTCCAAAGAAGTCCTTGCAATCCGGATATTCACTAATCACGACCGGACTTCCCATCACAAAGGGTGATAAAATTTCTATATCGGAGACCAGCCGATGCAGAAACATTCGACGGTAATCCTTCCGTTTTCATAAATATCCGGTCTTCAACACCGATCTTCAAACGCTATCCATTACGACATATCACTATTCAGAATGAGATTTATGACACAAAGGTCCTCTCCTGGCTAAACCGAATAACGAGCGCTTATTTTCAAAATAAGTGTAGCATTCAAATTCAAGTAATCATAACAAATACCCGTTTAAAGGTAAATATTGATAGTCGGTTCTTTAACTATCAAGGCCAACAATCAAATATCCGGCACCATAACAATCACTAGGCCCTTTTTATAAATTTTCCATAAATTAAATAACTTGCCAGATATTCACTTCAATTTATCTTTAAAAAGATATATTCTCTAAACCATTTCAATTTCCATGTTGGAAAACATTTCCAAATACTTATTTAACAATAAGTAATTCACAAATCTATTTATTTTCAATACTTAGAAAATATTCAATACACTTAAAAGTCAATTAAGTATATATTTCATTCTTTAAGGAAAACGTTCTCTTTAACATATTTATTTGGGTCAAAACGAATGTTATGTAAAACATCGTTACGACGACCCAAAATCACTAGTATAGAGATTCGAAATTAAGATAGATATATAAATCCCAATACTATACAAAATATTTTCTTTCGAAAATCATTTACTATAACAACAGTGTTATAGTCCACCATTTCCTTATTTCTCAAAAACGTCTATTTCAACAATGAATGTTGAAATCTATGGTTTCGATCCTTAACACATTTTAAAACAACTTCAAATCGTTTTAATTCTATTTAAAAGACCAGAACCTAAAACATTTCTTAAATATATTATTCACTGTTCAAAGTCGTGAATATAAATCATTAACCAAATTCAACACTTTTACATATTCAATTTAAAGGATTATCCGCTGCCTCAAAATCGTGAATATACTCCTTTAATAAGCTATAAAAATTAACTTATCAAATCCAATCAATCTTGAATTTATAAATCAATGTTTATAAATTCACATTTATATTATAAAAACTTCAAGTTATAAAATCACTTTATTTACGAATTCTATTATATTTTATTTAGTTGCTAAATCCAAATTATAAGTAAATTTAATTAAAAAATCTTTTATTTCACAAAATCTATTCATTTTATAACTTCACAATTTATAAATTTATAAATTTCATTTACTTACGAAATCCATTCATATTTCATTTAACACTTATAAAAACTAGTTTTATAATTCTAATATTTTAATTTATAAATATCAATTTTATAAATCTTTTATATAAACCGTTTATAATAATTTCAAAAATCTCAATTTAAACTATTTTATAAAATTCATTAGCTCCATATTTTAAAAAAAATCACATTTTAACTATATGTCTCAAATATCATAAATTTTATAACATTAAAATTTTAACGTTTATTTATTTAAAATGAATTAATTCCAAAATTTTAATAAAACGTATACTTTCAAAAATCACTTTTAAAATCCTTTTAAACTCGAAATCGTTACTTCAACATTCTTAAAACTCCAAAAATCGGCCCAATGCTGCAACAACACTAAATATAACAATCACGGCATCCAAACATCATATATCATATGATAACAGAATATATCACAATATCTGTAAATATATCAATACGGGTGAGGAATCCAGTTGGATCCCTCCAACCTGTTTCCTGCATCCACAGATGTTAGCATAATACCGATTCCGTTCCAATACACAATATCGCGGTATATGGGATTTATAAAATATTATCCGCTATTATGTGGCGCAATAGGGTCTCATCCGCTATATAATGCGGGAAAATCAACTCCAAGTACATATATAATACCAATCCCATATCAAGATGGAATTATCGCGGTATATGTGTTTAATAAATAACATCCGCTTAATATACGGCGTATAGGGTCTATTCCAATTCAACAGATAATAATTTATCATTCAATCACACAATCAAGCAATTTTAAATTTAACTATTAAAATTTAAATCGAAACAATTTTGATTGAGTGAGAAGTTCTCACATTGGTTTCAATAACAGTCGCAGTGTTTTATTTCGAAAAAAATTAAACGCGTTTTTAATTTTACTCAAAATTTTCACTAGCTTTAATCAACTCCGATCCAGCTCCATCGCGTAATATTCTTGAATACGAACCCAACGCAATTCGTTTCGTCAGTTTTCGACTTCGTATGAATAAGTTACACTATTTTAAAGTTTACACGAATTTAAATATAAATAATTTACAATTTCTTTTATTTAATATTTTTAAACCTTCAATGAATCAGGGCCGTCGATTTCCAATTGCAGATCTTGGCTGCCGAACGCACTTCTCCCCCATCATTCACGTCCCAGGTCGAGACAACCCAACTAGCCACCACCAAACCCTAATCTCGCGGCCAACATCGACGACCTATGCAACGATCAAACGCCATCACCACGTAGCTCGCCCCAAACTCCATGCTCGGCCGTGACATGATGAAGCCCGGCCTCATCTATGCCTCGTATTTCGTGCGCGACTGTGATGCGTTTCAACCTATTTTGCCGTCAATCCACACAACGATATCCAATCATAGCCGTTGGATATGTAGCTCTCACGATGCTCTTTAACTTTGCAGTTGGAAGTTTGTTGAATCAATTTACGGATTTGAAGAAATTGGAGGAGAAAGATTGGCAAATTTCGGCCATTAATAGAAAAGGTGGCGACTAGGGTTAGCTTCTGATTAGGGTTTGCAATTGTGAAATATGAGGTGCTTTTATAGAAAATTATCGAAACTCTATCCACCCCGAATTTTTCCGAACTCCAAACGAAGCATGCCGCCTGGCGTTTATAATGTTTTACCCCTATTTCGAACGCAATGGAATATATATCGGGAGACGATTCGATCAAATTTGAAAGATAAGTTTTTGAATCGAATTATTTAAATTTAAAATTCACTTAAAACGATTTCTACGCGTTTTAGCTTGCCCTGGACAAACCGTAAATCCGATTGACACGAAATTTGAAACCATACAATAATATAACATTACGAATCCGATAAAACTAGTTTCGTCGAAATCCGAGACTGTTTGAAAAATGGCTATTTTAACTCGTCAATTAAATATTAAAATATTCAATTTCCATAAATTAAATTTTAACTCAATTTTAAAAGTTCTATAACATCATTCTAACTCCAACATGATTTGATATAACTTTACAAATCATTTTTAATCATATTAAACCCAATTTTCAATTATTTCTGGAATTTCAATATTAATTATCGATTTACTTATCCAATTAAATCCTCATACTCAAAATATAATTTATCCGGCTTGCAAATTTTTACTTATTAATATTCAAAATCGATTAAATATACGAATTTTAATTGACAGAAATTCTAGGTCGTTACCTTTCTTCTTCCTCGTTTCAAAGTCGTGCCCCCCTAACACCCATAGCCGCCTTATACCTAGAATTCTCGAGCCTACCACGATCCACCTGAACATGATCAACAAGCGCCATACGAACGGCCACCACGAACTCCACTTCCAGCATGAATGCGGCGAAACTCGATCCCCTCATCATCTCGAAAAACCTTCTTGAAACGAGCACGAACGCGGCCAAAGTCGAGCCCCTACGACACTCCATCGTTGATCATCACCGTACGGAATCGAAGCTCTCATTACGCTCTTCGATTTTGTAGTTGAACACTTTACGTAATTGTTTACGGATTTAGAGAGATTGAGGAGGAAAGAAAACGAATTTTTGGCCATTGATAGAAGGGTGGCGGCTAGGGCTGAAACCCTAATTTGTTTGCAAAATGAAATAAGTGAGGTCCTTTTATAGAAAATTACGTGACACTATTCACCCGAAATTTTTCCGAACTCCAAACGAAGCGTGCCGCCTGGCATTTATAATGTTTTACCCCTATTTCAAACGCAATGGAATATATATCAGGAGCCAGTTCGATCAAATTTGAAAGATAAGTTTTTGAATCGACTATTTAAATTCAAAATTCACTCGAATCGATTTCTACGCGTTTTAGCTTGTTCCGGACAAACAGTAAGTCCGATTGACACGAAATTTTAAACCATACAATAATTTAACATTACGGATCCGATGAAACTAGTTTCGTCGAAATCCGAAACTGTTTGAAAAATGGCTATTTTAACTCGTCAATTAAATATTAAAATAATCAATTTCCACAAATTAACTTTTAATTCAATTTTAAAAGTTCTATAACATTATTCTAACTCCAATATGATATGATATAACTTTACAAATCATTTTTAATCACATTAAACCCAATTTTCAATTATTTCTGTAATTTCAAATATTAAATTGTCGATTTAATTATCCAATTAAATCTAGATATTCGAAATAAAGTTTATTCGACCTACAAATTTTACTTGTTAATAATTAAAATCAATTAAATATATGAATTCAATTGACAGAAATTCTGGGTCGTTACACCAAACAAGTTCAACAACCTCAAAAAAGCCAAAACAAACAACAATCCACGTAAGTTGGGGATTATACTGACCCCACTCTTGGGGATTGGCTCCGATTCCCAATCTTACATTGGGTGGACCCCATCTTCTGCCTACATGTCTTACTCGACACTAAAAGACTATTTCCAAAGTTATTTTGTTGTTTCAATACAATTCTCCAACGATTTCCACGAACTCCTGAATCTACAACTCTATTCTTCTACAAACTCCATCATTTGGACTCCAAAACAAGCTATTATTGATGCAAACAACTATGAAATCTTAAAGCTAACCACAAGATGATCCGAGATGAAGAGTCAAAGACAGTAAATATGGCCAACTTGGGAATCAGTGACGACTCCCAAAATGACGACTCCCAAATGACGACTCCCAACCGGCGACTCCTAGTTACTGATGACGTCGCGCCTACTCTTTGGGGAGAACTAGTATAAATCTTGGCTAACGGCTAGGAGATATTTGGTGCGAGATTTTTGGCTCTTTACCTCTATATATCGGAAGGTAGGGCTTATTTTAAGGACCTTTTGGCTCTAATTCTTATCTATTCTTTATTCTTGTAACTCATAAATTTTAAGTGCTGGAGTTCTACTGAGTCCGGAGAACTTCTGCCCCCAAGTTGAAAATCAGTAATAAAATCTTAAAGTGGACATAGACCTTGCTTTGCTGAACCACTATAAACGAATGTGTCTCTTTCCTTTCCTCTTTTTCATTTATATTGATATTATGTTTCTTTACTTTTGTTCTCTACATAATCTTTGGGTGTTTGGCTAACTTTTTGTTCAAACGCCAAATTTATTTAAAATATAAATCCTACTCTCATTTTACATAATTTATTTTATTTATCAAAATATCCCAAGGCATCTCCTTCAAAATAAAATTTATACACTTCTATATAAATATTATTTTACCTTCAAAACGAACCTTCCAAACTATCCATTTCAATATATAATATTTAAATTATATCAAAATTCCATCTTCTTTACAAAAATATTATATACTTACTAAGTATTATTATTAAAAACATTCTATTGCCCAAAACACCATGTTTGAATGTCTCGTACTAGTGTTTAGGAATCTTTATCGATGATGTTAATCAAATGCATCGACTAGAATCTTTAAGCTCTAAATGGGCAATTTAACACAAAATTATTTTCTATACGATGTACATATACCTTTTAATACTTTATGCCTTTGCAAAATATTTGATTGTCTATAATAACTTAATCGAGTTCCATATATATGTATATCTAATATCAAAAGATTTTAATTCAAATAGATGCTTGCTTTTATTAAACTCTTTCAGTCAATCTTAATGTTATCATAGAATTAATAATTTATTGATAACAATTCCATAGCACACACATTCATCAATATATACCTCAAACAAACATTAATTTTTTTTCATCTTAGCATTTAATTAGTCACACATATAAATTAACATTTCATTTTATATAAATTTAAAATTTCAATATTTCTTGCGGTAACTACACTACTGAAGACATCGAAAGTTCTTATTGTTATTATTGAACAGGTTTCAACTCTCAATAGTGGTTCCTACTCTTGCACAATCACTTACAATTTTAAAAAAGTCAAGCATCCATCAACCAATCAATTTTTATTATATCTTATTTTTGTTTATTAAGTATATTTTCCCATTCCAAATTTAATTAAATACATATTGTTATAATTTTGTATTTTTTAACCATAAATTGTCTAGACATTTTTATTATTCCTCAGCGATTCTATTTTAAGAAAAACTATTAGCTTTTATGAGTAACTGGGTTCATCCAAATGGTTTATAAATTCTTTGAGTGATAGCTTTCTATTCAATTCCACATTTTTAAACTAAGCATAAACAAAAAAAACAATCGTGTAATGACCCGAATTTTGATCACTTTAATAAAAGATATTTAAATTATTTTTGGTGTCCAAATATAGATTATTTTTCAATAAATAATATGGTTTTAAATAATAAATAATAATAATGAACTTATTTTGGAAAAAATTTCACAAAAAATTTCCTTTAGAAATATGTCGATAAAATGGACGAAAGCCGGTTTATCAATAAATAGCTTCATAATTATCAAACGTCGCACATGGAGATGGATACATACACTTAATTTTTTTCAAATTAAACAAGATTATGAAATAAAAATTTATTATAGTATTTTTTGGGAAATAAATGTATTTATGCTCATCAATAAGACACTTATATTTAAATATAGATTTATGAATTCTAAATCGAGGTTTAATAATTTAATAATTATTCAAGTAATTATTTTAAAATGTTGATAATTCATTTTAAATATTTATAAAGTGATAATAAATCGTTTATGAAGATATATACTTGATTTGAAAATATAAGAAAATTTGTATCGCTTTATCAATATAGTAGCGATTTTTGTACATATTTGTTTTATATTTATTTATATGATTTTATAATTCAAATATGATCATTTTTATTTATCTAAAATAAAAAGCAAATAGTTTTCAATTTTTTTTACAAATTTATATACGTTAATTTATAAGTGAAAATATAACCGAAAATCGAAATTACAATTCGTAACGGTTTGACATATATAAGTTATACAACATTGTTTATGTAACTTGAACACCTTTATGGCATGCACACACATATATTAACATATACATATACATATACATATACATATACATATGCATATACATATACATATACATATACATATAACAATGGTAGAAAAGTACAAATATATATAGATATGGTAAATATGATAAAATATCTAAGATATTTATAAGTTTAAAAAGAAAACATCTTCTCACATCAAATCCACCTTATACGACCATCATCACCACCGTCATCTCTGCATCATCCATCACATGGAGGGGGTGGGCTGCCGTGCATCTTAGGATGGCTGCGAGGGGATGGCAATGGGTAGTTTTGTCCATCCTTGTAATGATATTTTGGTTTTTTAAATCTTATAAATACCGCACCTCTTCTTCATATTTTTCACACAATTTTCTTCACCGCCTTCTGCATATTATCAAGCTTATCAATGGCTTCTCACGTTAACAAAGTTATGGAGGAAAATATCTCAAAAAGAAATTAAATAAGTATATTATATATATAGTAGTAAAACATCTCATTACAACTTCAAAACTCCTCCTTTCCACTATAGAAACCAACGGCCACCACCTTCATCCACCCTTGGCCAAGCCCTTTACATATGCCATGACTTCCCTAGCTAGGCCGAGCCATCTGAGGCTCTCAAGCTTGATTTCGTGGAGACTTATTTCATGATAGCAAAGCTATAGCCTATTTTAAATTAGCTCGAGGGAAAACGAAGATGAGAAACTCATAAACTATAGTTATATATATTATTGGATGATATATATGTTTGGATACGACTGCTAATGATGATTGTTTAGTATGGTTGTTGAATATATATATACAAGCCACGTTAATACACGTTGATAAGCACAAAGGCACTTTCCTTTATTGAATGAAATGGTATATATGGAATATTTAAACCTTTTAGAAATGGTTTAATATGATTTAGAAATGTGTTATAAATAATTAAAAGTCTTTTGGCAAAGGTTAAATGAATATTGAAAATTGAGTCAAAAATAGGCGCGTTGCATAACGGTTGTACATATTTTTGCACCGTAAAAGTCAAACAAATATATAGAACGAAATATAGCTTGGAATGCTTCGAGATAAGAATTTTCCAAGCCATTATATCATAGTTTTCAAACAAAGAAATAAAATTGTGATTTTGGGAAGTAGATTTTGAAATATGAATAAAAGAAGTTTTCATAAAAATCGCGGTTTTACAGTTCGGAATCCATAAAAGGATTTCTATAAAAATGATATTTCAAAATTGTTTGAAAATATGAAATAAAATTTGAACATCTTTAAAATGTTTTAAAAGTGATTGAGTTATAAAATTGAAGTTTCAAAATGATAGAAAAATTATTTTGATCAATACAGCTTAAAAAGCACCATTTGCAGCAGCACTTCTCTATAACTTTTGAAATATAGTTTTAAACACAACCATTCGTTTTCAAATCTTTCGTAAAGTTTTAAATGATTAATAAAGTATTTTAAAGGTGATCTAAAGGATTTATGAAGTGGTTAAATAAATAATTAAAGGTTAATTAAGTATGTTAAAAGATTTAGAGTTGATCAAATAACTTGACCACCTTATGGGTGATAGAGACATAGTGTCTAGGCTTGAGTTTGAAGAACCAATTTTCTGCTATCCCTGGCTATCCTGACTGGCCCGATAGAGTGAATAGTAAATTTGATTTACTCGGATAAATTTTTTTAAAGTATAAAGGATATAATTTTACAAATATAAATAACTTGGATTTTATGGAGATAATCTTCTTATACTTTATGTTAAATTCCGAAGAGAAACTCATACTATTCGTGGAATTTAAAAGGTGATGTCGACGTTATTCCATCTATAGTATGGGTTGAATACGGAAATTGATATTATATAGAATTTGATGATTTATATGGATCCTTCTCACTTAATATCTACTTGTTTTGGATTAACATCCTAGATAACATGGTTTCAACTCAATAAAAAAATTGATTTTTGAATTAAGAAATCCTTGTTAAGATTTTAAATAAATAATTTTCCAAAAAGTGGTTTAATGATTCTGTATACACCGAAGAGAAATGTTTTAAAGATATGTATCTCTTGGAGATATTTTGACGAAAAAGAAGTAACAAATCAAAAGAATAATTCCCTATTTACTTAACATTTCTTTTACCCATAATTGGTTCAAAGGAACAAGGGATCAGATTTTCTAATGGTTTGCATGATTGGGGGTTCTTGCTTCTTGTAGGTAGTGAACAGATGACTCTTATCCCTACATGTCTCGTTTATGGGTTGGTTAGCCAGGCGAGCTTATAGTTGAGAGGCTGTCCGTAAAAGAAAATTCGGGATACTAGTGTGAGCTACGGTGGTTGTATCCATTGTCAATGGTCGAAAAGCCTAGATCTTCACATTTGGTATTAGAGCCTAAGTTAAGCAAACGATTAGGCTTTGGTAGGGGTAATTTTTCATCAAAGAAAGGGTTAGTAATACCAAGGATGAGTCACTTATTAGAGATAGGGTGAGTAACACCCTAGAGTGAGTTTAAGAATATTATATAGGAGCGCGTAATGATATATACAAATGATTTTAGGTTAAAATATATATCTTTTTTGAGAAATGTGTGTGTGTATGTTTTTGAGAAATTTTAGTTAGATATAGTGATTAAAATTTTATGAAAGGATTCTTGGAAGTGATAGCAACAAAATTTGGAAAACATTTTGGTGAATTTTTCAAAGGATTTTTGTGAGGATAAATCATTTTGTCATACAACGAATTTTAAGTAGGAAAATCTATCTTTAGAAGTGGATTGAACAAAGACCGTGGATTATTTTCTAAGTATTAGTCGAATATTGGTTTGAGGAAAGTAACACCAAGTGATTAGCAAACCTTTCTATTTAAAATAGGATATGCGTAAGTCAATGAAATATAAATAACTCAACATAAGAATAAATTAGACAAGATAGATTAAGTTAATTACCTAGTACCAATATCTAAGGGAATATTGTTTACATTGTAGAAACCATATGATGAAATTACTCTAAAGGAGAGACTTCAAGGGCAAATTGTGGCGAGAAGGGCAACTTCATTATTCTCTCTAGCGATGAGGAAGAACAATCAAATTATCCAGCTAGCAATGGTTGGCTCCCGGTTGAGGTAGAGCATGCCTCATACACTTGAAGAATTAAAGACTAGTATCCAATGGAAAAAAATTTCATACCACCCATGAATCATGAGATAATTATAATTTCTAGTGATGACGAACCCAGGTAGGTCTCGGAAAGAATATGGATTGCAGATCCTGCTAGCTTCGCATTAGAACCCATAGCATAATCTGAACCTGTGGAAGAAGAATCAAAACCCATGGAAGAGGAATCAAAACACCTGGGGAAAGAATTAGAACCTATGGAAGACCCAAATGCCATGATATCTAGCGAATGCAGCAATGTGTTATGGGAATTTGATGGGGAGCATATTTTTAGGCAACAAAAATCATCCAGTTCCTCGATTAACTGGGACGAGATGAAGGGGAATGATGAAGAAGTATCAGAAGAGGAAGAAGAAGTTAAAGTATTCGAGAACCCTTGGTAAGTTGGTGTGCAAGGCCTTGAAGAAATAGAAGAGGGAGAGGTAATACCAGGAGTACCAGTTGGTATGGGACATGTTCCATGGAACCAACCATGGCTACCCTATGTTGAGGGTGAAATGGAATCGAATGAAGATGGCAATGAGACCTTTAGATTTAGAGGAACGAAGGAGATGTTCAATATGGTGGTTAAGGGTAGCTCTATTTATCATATATATATATATATATATATATATATAGTAGTGTGTGGCTAGGGGTGAAAGTTGTTATGAAAGTACTTTATACCATATGTGTCAGTGTTAGGAGGTTTTGACCCAAGTGTAAATTGGAATGTTGAAGGTAAAATTATGGAGATAAATAAGATAACTATGATATTTTGTTTCAACTTCGTATAATTGCATAAATCTTTTAAATAAATTAATGAGAATTCTAGAGGAAAGAAGCAAGAAAATTTAAATGAAGGATTTTCTTTTATATGAGAAAGTGGTATTATGAAATGTTTAAAAGACTTGAAAAAAAAAATCTTTCAGTAAATATTCTAGAGAAAATCAAAGATAAGAGAAACTACAATATATGTATTAAAGAAATTATAATATAATGGGGAATTAAAAGGTAAATAATCTTTTAAAGGAAAATAGTTTCTTTTAAAAGAACATCAAATAATATTTTTATGGATGAATAGTTTAAAGAATAAATGATTTACGAAAATATATTCAAACCAAAAATAAAGGTTTTATGAAATATTTTATAAATTCTTTTAGAAGGGTTAATAAGCACATGTGAAATACATGGATTATTTCGTCGCACGATTCTGATCTAAGGTTCGAGTATAGAGCTTTGAGGTGTTTTACACCAATATGAAAAAGGATTTATCACTCGATTCTTGACGACGAACATTGACGAGCGTTTGTGGTTGGATATTGAGTTTTCTGTCATAGTTGAGAGCAATGCAAGGAAAACTAAAATGTCTGATCGGAAGGCCTGATTGAAGTCTACACTAAAGGATTGGGGAATCGATACTAGTCTGGAAATAAAGTTGTGAATTCAAGTAGAAGATTGAATCGAATGTTATGGATGATCTATGTATATCATATAAATTGAGTTTATAGTGTTTTTGGTAAGTATTATAAGGTTTTTTTGTTTTGGGTAATTTCGGGTATGAAATTCTTTTAAAGGGTAAAGTATGGAATGATCCATATTTTGATTACTTTAATTAAAGATATTTAAATTATTTCAAATATCCAAATATAGATTATTTAACTAATAATCAAGTTTAAGTAATGAATAATAATAATGAACTTACTTTGGAAAAATATTCAGAAAAATATTTCCTTTATAAATATATCGATAAAATGGCCGAAAACTGTTTTATCGATAAACAGCTCTATAATAATCAAACTTCACGCAAACTTTAGGCAAACTTCAGGCACGGAGTTGGATATATACACTTACTTTCTTTCTGATTAAACAAGATTATGAAATAAAAAATTATTATAATATGTTTGGGAAAATAAATGTATTTATGTCATCATCAGTAATACTCTTATATTTAAATATAGATTTATGAATTCTAAATTAAGATTTAATAACTTAATAATTATTATAATTATTCAAACAAATATTTTAAAATTATGATAATTCATTTTAAATAGTTATAAAGTGATAATAAATCGTTATTAATAAGTTTATTAAGATATATACTTGATTTGAGAATATAAAAAATTCATATCGCTTTATCGATATAACAGCGATTTTTGTAAATATTTGTTTTATATTTATTTATATGATTTTATAATTTAAATATGATCATTTTTGTTCATCTAAATAATAAGAAAATAATTTTCGATTTTTTTTAAAAATATATGTGCGTTAATTAATAAGTGAAATAAACCGAAAATCAGAATTAAAATTCGTAACGGTTTAACATATATAAGTTATACAACATTGTTTATGCAACTTATACACCTTTGTGGCATGCACACACATATATTAACATATACATCTACATGCATATAACAATGGTAGAAAAGTAGAAATATATTTACATATGGTAAATATGAAAAAATATCTAAGATATTTATAAGTTTAAAAAGCAAACATCTTCTCACACCAAATCCATCTTACACCACCATCACCACCATCATCACCTCTGCATCATCCATCACACAGAGCGGGGTGGGCTATCGTGCATCTTAAGGTGGCAAGGAGGGGATGGCAAGGGGTAGTTTTATCCATCCATGTTATGATATTTTGGTTTTCTAAAATCCTATAAATACCCCACCCCTTCTTCATATTTTTCACACAATTTTCTTCACTTCCTTCTCCACATTATCAAGCTTATAAATGGCTTCTCACGTTAACAAAGTTATGGAGAAAAATATCTAAAATAGAAATTAACTGATTATATATATATAGTAGTAAAACATCTCAAAACAACTTCAAAATTCCTTTTTTCCACCATAGAAACCCATGACCACCACCTTCCTCCACCCTTGGCCGAACCTGCCACCGCAGGCCGTGACTTCCTTAGCTAGGCTGAGCCATCCAAGGCTCTCAAGCTCAATTTCGTGGATATTTATTTCTTGATAGCAAAGCTACAGCCAATATTAAATTAGCTTGAGGGAAAATGAAGGTAAGAAACTCCTAAACTATAGTTATATATATTATTGGACGATTTATATGTTTGGATATGATTTTTAATGATGGTTGTTTAATATGGTTGTTGAATATATATACAAGTCATGTTTTAACATATCGATAAACAAAAGGAAATCACTTTTCTTTATTGAATGAAATGGTGTATATGGAATGTTTAAACCTCTTAAAAATAGTTTAATATGATTTGGAAATGTTTTATAAATATTTAAAAATCTTTTGGAAAAGTTTAAATGAATATTGAAAATTGAGTCAAAAATAGGCGCGTTGCATGTCAATTGGTCGCGATTTTGCGCCATAAAAGTCAAATGAATATATAGAATGGAATATAGGTCAGAAATCTTCAAGATAATAATTTTTCAAACCATTATATCATAGTTTTCAAACGAAGAAAGAAATTCAAGATTTCAATAAGGATATTTTGAAATCTGAATAAAATAAGTTTTTTAAAAAAACCTCGGTTGCACGGTTCGGAATCCATAAAAGAATTTCCTTAAAAATGATATTTTAAATTTGTTTAAAAATACGAAATAAATTCTTATAATGTTTTAAAATCAATTTAAGTTATAAAAATGAATTTCTAAATGACAGAAAAGTCGTTTTGATCGATACAGATTAAAAAGCACTATTCGCAACAGCACTTTTTTATAACTTTTGAAATATAGTTTTAAACGCAACCATTCTTTTCCAAATCTTTTGCAAAGTTTTAAATGATTAATAATGTATTTTAAAAGTGATTTAGAGGATTTATGAATTGGTTAAATGAATAATTAAAAGTTGATTGAGTTGTGTTAAAAGATTTAGAGTAGATCAAATGGGCGATAGAGAGGTATTGTCTAGGCTTGAGTTTGAAAAACTAGTTTCCTGCTCTCCTTGGCTATCCAGACCGGCCGGACGGAGGGAATAGTAAATTTGATTTACTCGGCTCAAAATTTTCCAAGTATAAAGGATATAATTTTCCGAATATAAATAACTTGGACTTTATGGTGATAATCTTCTTATACCTGGTGTTAAATTCCGAAGAGGGAAATTCATACTATTTGTGGAATTTAGAAGGTGATTTCGCCGTTATTCCATCCATAGTACTGCTTGAACAAAGGAAACATTATTGAGTAGAATTAGATGATTCCTATGGATTATTTTCACTTAATATTTACTAGTGTTTTATTAACATTCTAAATAACATGGTTTCAACTTAATCAATTTTTTTTTTTGATTTTTGAACTAAGAAATCTTTTTGAAGATTTAAATAAATAATTTTCCAAAAAGAGGTTAATGGTTCTGTATATATAGAAAAGAATTGTTTTAAAGATATGTATCTCTTGAAGATATTTTTGATAAAAAGAAAGTAATAAATCAAAAGAATAATTCCCAGTTTACTTAAGATTTCTTTTATCGCTGATTGGTTTGAAGGAACCCGGGTTAGATTTGGGTGATTTCTATCTGAATACTACTTTGAACCAATTTATGTATTCGAAAATAAAATACATGGGATGATATGATTTGGAAGATGGAATGTAGGGTTTCTTGTTACTGACCCTTGGGGGAAATTTCCTGTATCATATTTATGTAACAATAATTCTTCATCTGAGATCTTCGATACAAGGACTTCTTGCTACTAATCCTAGGGGTAACCCCCGATAGGATGTGGTAGGAGGGTGCCTTCGGATTGTCTATTCCTGGATAACTTGATGGACGAATGTTTGACGTTGCATTTCAAATTACATTAATTGTTCTCTATGAATGTATCATCTGCTTGATGACGGAGAAGTTAACTTCTTTTAGCTCAACACCCTTTCCTTAGATGTATGATCTTAGGAGTTATAAGTTTGCAGAAAGCAATTGTGTGATTTTGAATTGGCAATATGGCATTCAAAGTGAAATGTGCTATGTGAAAAGTAATGGCTACCTCGGCCTTATCACCCGGCACTGGCTTAAACATGGTACACCGTAAGGCTTTGTGGTTCACAATCATTAGGGTATAATCATCACGTTTCTAAATTACTCTCCATATATGAGTATGTGGTGTATGCTCTGAGGCCCCGGATTGGTCGGTAACGACCAGGGTGACGACATATTTGGTTTCTATCCAGGCCATGTTTGAGTGCTAAATAAGGATAAGCCGGTCTTGCTAGATGTAGAGGATTGTTTTTGTATCCTCAGTACATTCCTCAAGAGATGTATTGTATGGAAGGTAGTCCCTTACCTGCCATTGTATGGAAATCCATTCTCCAATAAGTGCTTTTGGACTTAATTGTAAACCTATTATGCCATTAAATTAAACCAATGTAACAATTTCGGTTAAGATTCATAAGTTTATTTGAAAAGTATTTTCAATAGAAATGTCATTAAAAATAATATTCTCAGATTTTGCACAACAAATGTTTTAGTTATCATAAGGTAAAAAACTCATTCCATGTTTATGTGCGGTGTGGTCTTATGAGATACCTTTGTTTTCAAAATACTTATTTTGAGTTTGTCACACCAATCCCCTGACTGACCCTGAGTTTATTTCTCTTTCCCTTAAACTCTGGTTGCCTAATTTTCTCGGGCAGCCTAATAGTCATGTATAATTAGAAGAAATTTGAATGAAGCTCGAAGCATGGAGGTAGAAGATTCTTCTGAAGATTGTTATATATTACCACCACACTTGTGTATCATTCTATTCTGCATTTGTAAAAAAATATATTTATAACCGTCCATGTTCAACTGTGATAAATGTATTTAAAATTTCTGTGTAAAGATTATATGTTGAAATAATATATTTTCTATCATTTTTGTGAGATTATCCATCTTTATTTTCTTTCTTACCCTTAAAATGATCGGGTTTCCGATACTTGGATTTGGGGCACGTGAATACTAAGAATGTATTAGTGTCGATTTTCAAGGGTTGAAAACCTCGTTCGTCACAAATCGCCTTCAATAGAAGACTATCTTTTAGCTTCCGCGACGCAACTCTAATCACTAACCGATCAGGACATAACAGTATTCAATTCTAAGCCATCTAAAGTCTCATTTATGCTATCCATTAAATCTCACTCTTTACTAAAGTGAGTTCCAACTTTAGAATCATTTCAATAACAATAATTTGTATAAAAATTCAAAAATTTTACAAATTCGCCCAATGATTATTCCTAATAATCATATATATATATATTTATATCTTAATAGAAACATAAATTATGTTTCTGCCCTGCACACCTAAGGGATGAGACTCTAAGTCTATCTTGGTTTAGATCTCAACTCTATGTCAATTATATTATACAATTTTTGAACTCAACTCTAATATCAAGCTATAACGACCCTACAGCTATACCCATATTACTAAAGAAGATTACAAATAATGTCGCATAATAACACGGAGAATACGGCTGGTTAAGGGTGGTTGAATGTGAATATATCTTCGGACTAACACTGACACGTCTTATTACCATTAGGAGGATCTGAACTGAAAATTTGACATGCACAATATTGATACAAAGTAATAAACACATCGATTTAAAATATTCAGAATAGTATATAATATAAATAAACCAGAATCAGAGCCATAGATCATAGCGGAAAAATATATACCATATAACATGATAAGATATCAATACTAGACCCAATAAATGTATATACACTCCATCCAAAATATTATATCAGGTACAAGCCAACTGCTAAATAATATACATGACCCATCATCCTTAATTTATATATGAATACAATAATGGAGTAAACCGAAACAGTCAAAATAGTCTACTCTAGTGCTAGCACAAAATCCATAAGTCAGTGGGTCCCTATATTTGTAGAGTCTCGGCCTATTCCAAGTATTATAAAAATAAATGGGCTAGACTATATCTAATTAAAAGCTGAGATATCGACTTCATAAATATATGACTTAACTAATAAAATAAGCCAAAATATGCCTAAAACCAAATAATCATAATAAGGTATATTAATCAAAAATCACCATTTGATAAATCCAAATCAAGTCGTAATGGGCTATCATTTAAAAATATGGTGATAACAACTCAAAATTCTTCAGGTCCAAAAGATACTAAATATCTATCTCAAAATCTATGAAGAAATAAACATTACTAATGAAATAATAATGGAAGTCATATATCTAATGTATCAAAATAGACTCTGCCACATAGTGTATTTAATAGACCACTATGCGAATTTACCTATTGGAAAAAAATATAGGCAAACATCATCCAAACTGTATACAAAGAAATAAACTGATAGGTATTAGTCATCTAGTTTATAGACTAATCATGCATTTAACATCTTTTCAAGAAACGAAAGGGCAGCCGGGTCACACCGTAACAAAAATAGGTCTGCCTATCCAAATCTAAGAACGTATTGACTCTCAGGTCGATGAAAGTGAATCATCGCCTCTCAGGGATCTATTAGCCTAAAATCCAAACACCCTAAGATAGTAAGACTCACAAGTGTAAACCACTTTTGCTTTAGTAATTACTGAAATTTAACTAACTATCCCATACCAAATAGTGAAATTTTGGTTATTTACTAAAAGCAAGTAAATTCCACTCAAACTCTATCTAATAAATTATAATAATAAGCGAAAGAATTGTACGAAATGCCCCATACCAATCTGATAATTTTGTCCTTTATTAAAAAAAATTGTTTCATACAGAAGCACGAAATCTTAATAAAATCTCGGATTTATAATAAATAAAATAAAAGGGTTTTAAATTAATTTTATATACATAAAGATATAAATTCTCAAAATTAGTTTTGAATCCTTAAATTCATTTAAGGAAAAGTTGTTTATCTACAAAGGCTTTTGAATGCTTTTAAAATCATTTGAATCTCTTTTATAACTAAAATCATTTGAAGCTAAAATTATTACTTTCACAACATCGTTTATAAAATAATATTATATTTTATTTTTATTCCTCTAAAAACATTTCCAAAATTTTAATACACTTATAGTTGTAAATTTTAAAAGGTTTTGTGAATAAATATTACTCATCTTTAAAAGCTTTTAATAGAAATTTTGAAGTAAGAAATAAGTTAAGAATATAATGTAATCTAACTATGTTTTATAGAATAAATTCCAATAAGGATCAATATAGATAGAATCTTATTTTTGAAACTCCTTTAAAAACATTTAAATAATTCAAATAATAAAATCATCAAAATACAACTTATAAAGCCATTATCGTTGTATAAAATATCATCCTATAATATGAAATTATCTAGTGATTTGAGTTTCTTTCCGACAACTCTGGTCACACAAATAATACATAACCATTATATAATCTGACTACAAAATCAAATGCATTTTAGTGCTTTTCAACCTAGATGTTATTTCATAATCAATTATTGATTCAATCCAAAACACACAAACCAACCAATTCAAACATCAAACCAAATAAGACTATAGCATGCAATTATATTTCAACCATATCATTCAATCACGACCATATATTAATACAATTCATAACTAAAGTGAGGCATATAAAAAGGTATATAACTACTTTAAATATAGGTACGCGAGTTAAATAAAATAACGCACCTTAACTAATGCTGGAAAAAGATTCCATTTGTAGACATTGACACTCCAAATCCTTGTTTCAACTACCACTCCATCACTATGCCTGAAGCAAGCATCAACCTATTCTCTTTGAAGTAGCCTCCTCTACGATTGTCGCTGGCCACCTCCGCCTTGCCCACCATTCCTTAAGTCTACTAGGATTTCTTAATGTTCCACCTTTAATTTATACATTCATATTATATAAGTTTTATCATCCTATAAATTTTATGTTTCATACTACTTATGTAATAGTCATATGTATAACATTATATTAATTAAATATCATTTAATTAATTAATACTTTATTTAATTTTACGTAATTTTAATATAACATTTATATTGTATATATATATACTACAACCTTTATAGTATAACTCATATATCTTACATGTGTATATTATTTAATTAATTTAAATTTTAATTAATTTATTTAATTAAATAGCTTTAAGTAAATTACATTAGTTTAAAAAAATACTTTTTATATACATACATGTATACTTATGTTATTTTAACATTTTAAAACAACATAGCATACGTATATATATTAATTAACTTATGTAATTAATTAATTTTATTAATCCCAGTAATAAATTTTTAAATTTTTAAAATTAATTTATGATATTTTCGGACACTTTGAAAACTTATGTTATATTATAACTTTTATAATAAACATGTTTCATTTTAAATTTAACTCTTAAATTTAAAACTTTGTTTAATTTTAAAAAATTAGCACAAGTCCCAATTCAAATTTGGGCATTTTCTATTAGGGACGACCTTTGGGCTCACATCACCTTTCAAACTAAGCTGGTAACCAGGTAGGAAAGGGTACTTGATTATCCAATTCCAATCCTAGACATTATTCCCTTTCTAGATACCGTACTAAGTGGGCATGCATAATTAATTAGCCCTAACATGACTAATTTAGATTGCATAGGCTATTGGGCTTTGTTACCATTGGTAAAACTTAGGCAGCCTGCAATAAAGTTAAATGGTAAACTTCAAAAAATTCCTTTATTTGATTTTTTTAGACTTATGTAGTCTAATCCTTTTTGAACTTTTCTAAATTTTCTTTTCAAATAAAATCAATATTTTATTTAACTTTATAACTAAGGATTAGTATAATATGAATTGTATTATATTTTGGATATATGTATCATATACATACATACATACGTACATATATATATGTACGTGCATATGCGACATAATATGCGTACATGGTTTGGCATGCTCGTATATAGATGTTGAGATTTACACTTCAACAGACATGTTACACTCTCGAGTATTCTATTATGCCGTCTAAATGAAATATACGCGCACAACAAAATAATATATATATATATATATGCATATGCATATACATACATATATATCTCTGTGTGTGTGTGTGTGAAATATACCATTTGTATATATAAGTGTAAATAATTGATAATTATAAATTATAATTATTTATATAAAATATATATGAGTACATATATATATATATATATGTGTGTGTGTGTGTGTGTGTGTAATTAAATTATAAAATCATTTAACAATTAATATAAAATAATTTTGAATATAAATATTTTTTGTGTATTATTGTAGCAAACCTGAGAATAAAATTATTATTTTTTATACATAAATAAGTTGAAATAATATATATATATATTTATAACTATACAAACATATTTAAATATATATATATATAATAAAATATATATGTATAAATTTTAATGTATTTTTAAAGAGAACTCTCGGCTTAGGAAATGATTTATTGTTTAATATATATATATATATATATATATATATATATACGGTAAATTTACAAATTTCCAATTAGATCACTGCTTATAGAACGAAGTTAATAATAAATGTTTTTATAATTTTTTTTAAAATAACAGTTTATAATTAAATATAAACTCGCTTGGAAAATTATTTTAGAAAATTTAATTTTAAAATCAGAAAATTATGTTTTATTATTATATGTAATTATACACTTCATTTCATATTTTATTTTAATATATATATATATATATTTATATATTTGTTTATATAAGTGATTCTTAGTTATGTAATTGGTTAAATTAATTTTTAAATATAAAATAAATATAATATATATTAAACTAAATAAAATATCACTGCCGAATTATACTTCCATAAAAATGAGATTTTATAAATCATAAAACTTTTGTTATATAATTTTAATCTTTAGAATTTATTATTTAACAAAATCATATTTAAATAATATTTAGTTATATTTTTTTTTAAATTAGGCCGAGAATTCAGTGCTTATATACATTCAAAATGATAAAAAATTATTTATATATAGATGCACTAATATATTTTCAA
Source organism: Allium cepa (assembly GCA_030765085.1). Classification (NCBI taxonomy): domain Eukaryota; kingdom Viridiplantae; phylum Streptophyta; class Magnoliopsida; order Asparagales; family Amaryllidaceae; genus Allium; species Allium cepa. The sequence goes on along the minus strand of CM060939.1, from coordinate 177,131,223 downwards.
AAATAAGATATGTGGTAGCATACCAATAAATTATCCTTCCCAAAGCCAATTAAAGACACGTTGAAATGAAGTGAGTAGTCCTCGAATCAGATTCACAACTTAAAAGATTCTAGCTCCAAATTGTCTACTATCGTCAATCGGATTGAAGCAATTTGATATGTATTTGAACTTGGAATTTGAATTTGGAGTGGGGTTTCGAGTCGAAATTTTTAGCAAGGAGAAGTGGGAAAAGTCCGTAGAAAATGAGGGTTAAGTGACATTACATAAATGAGAGATAATGGAGCAAAAAGTGGACACCGTCCTTCTTTCTCTCTTTTCCATTTTATTCCCTTTAACCTTCAAACCGCATCTACCTACCAACCCTTGGCCAACTTGATTTTTGCTACTTATTAGCTAAAATTATCATGCCATATATGGGCTTCAAACTAGTCCAAGCCCTAACAAAATTCATCACAATTTAAATTCAATTTAAACGCGTACTGATATAGAATATCGATTGATATATTTATAACTATTATAAATTCACTATTTAATATTGTTCGAATCATCAAATAAAATTTTATAACTAATATTTGATAAATATCAATTAATTTATAAAATTATAATTTAATTAAATAAGGTGGTCAAAGGAGCACACAACGTTTCGATTGGGTGACTCTTTAGATGTAAATTTGGTCAGTAATTAATATTGAACAATTTGAATATTAACGTTCACATATCACTTATTAGGTAGTGTGATTTTTTCACCAAATTTGTCTCTTATTTGATTTCAGTAAAGTCTAATTTACTTTGTTAAGCATTCCCCAGTTATGATTATTATTTACATCAATTCTCTTCATCAAAACCGTATCACTTTAGACTTATGGAATTTGGTGATGGTCAAAATTCCAATATTGTCCATATTCAACTCTATCATCCAAACATGAAATCATTAGTTCAATAACAACAATTATTATCAACTGAGCTACTCTAGCCAGATATTTCGACTTTGAGTTGATCATGATGCTAATCGCATATAACGAGGCGAGAATCCTCTCTTGAACAGTGTTTTGCTTCCAATACTTTCGATTGACCCAAATATAGTCATTCGATGGACATCATGCCATGATTTAAATATAATAAAAGCATAGCTTTTATATTGAAGAACGACAGTATTCTCAAGTTGGGAGAACCGCGCAAATCAGCCACATCGATATTTACTATTTGACCTTAATTATATTAACCAAGAGAAAACTATCGAGTGATTCATTCCATAATTATCCAATAACTATCAGTACGTAACCCCTAGGTGTCGCTAATAATCATGAATAATACACTACCAAACATTTGGAGACCGTTACATACTCTAGTCTCAATGGATACATCGATATCCAGTTTCGATACATCTTGACTAAGAACATTTAAAATAACGTGTTTATTATATCATGATACAATACTCATGATTACAACGAGTTGTAATTACTATCATAAACACCCCATTTATGGATTTTCTATTAATTGATTAAACATTTAGTTATTTATAACACATTATAACAAATATATAACAGGAAAAAACACCTTTATGGCGAACGACATTGATTATAGAGTTAAATAATTTACAATATATTACAGAATTGCCTCTAAGGCATACCTCTAACTCTATCGGTTGCCACTAAGGCCTTCCACCAAAGTTATTAAATACAATGTCGTTTTTAGACATTTGGTTGCCACTAAGCCTTACACCCATTTTGCCAAATATAATGTCATGTATGGACGTATGGTTGCCGCTATGGCCTTACATGTAAGTTACCTAATATAATATTGTGTTCAGACATACAGTTGCCACTAAAGCCTTACAGCCGCATCATCGAATCTAATGTCATATATAGTCAAATGGTTCTCGCTAAGGGCTTACACCTAAGTTACTGAATATAATGTCATGTTTAGCCATACGATCACCACTAAAGCCTTATACCTTCATTTATTTTCTTAAATGATACTACTTACATATCATAGCTTTCTTAGCTTTGACTCAATTTTCTTCATTTAATTATATTGCTTCATTTTAACTTATTAACCTCTATGGTCATTTCATCTCTATGAAATCCACAACCATCACTTCAAAAAATAGCTTCCAAAGTGAAACTAGTAGTTTATTTAGTAACATAGAAATTCTTTACATCATATCACATGTTGACGTAACATAGCTAATGCATGTTAATGAAGTGCTATCACATTATGATTCCATATAGCTATTGCATGTCGACACAAAGCTACCGCTTATTGAATATTTTATTTTTATCACATGCTAAAACCTATCACATGGCAGAAACTGTTAATGCCAAGGAGCTACTACGCGTCTATACTATCACGTGCCAATAACTATTGAATGTTAAAAAGTTATCGCATGCAAAGCATGTCGATACCTTTCACATGCCATAAGCTATCGAGTGTTGACACTTTAAGGCTATCGCAAATTGACTTGTAAAGCTATCACATGTTAACATTTTGAGCTATCGCATGTTTATATTTTCAAAGCTATCATGTGCCTATATTTTCAAAGCTATCACATGTTGAGTTTCAAGCTATCGCATGTCTACCATAAGCTATCACATGTCTACCATAAGCTATCACATGTAAATGTTTTTAGAGCTATCGAGCATCTATGCTTATACATGCTATCACATGTTAACTTATTTAGAGCCATCGCTTTCTAATAGGGCAATCTCATAATTAAATAGAAGTCTGTTTTATAAGTAATTACCTTACACCAAATCATGTTATATATATCGAATTATCATTGGTCAACCGAGCATTTTCAATTTTATTTTCAAGAATTGTTAATTACTTTACTACTTGAGTATTTAAATTTCTATAGTAATTAACTCTTCAATTTGCTAAAGAATTCATATAATTTTGAAAATGTACGTGAAAAATCCTAGAAATTTACCAAAATCCGATTGAGCATCTTTTACTTCATATTAAAATTTTAGGCCAAAATATTTGTTTTTCATATTTTAAATAATTAAATTCCAAAATAAATCATTTCTTTAACCTACAAAATTCATAGTACATCCAATTAATTTCAAAAAATCATGAATCCATACTTAAATTAATATTCTAAATACCATATGAAAATTTCAAGTGAATTGGAGAAGGTTTAATTCACCTTTTACCCTAAACATGTCAAAATTCATTAACATTGAATTCTCAAGCATGAAAAATGTTTTATATCATTATTAAATGTGTTCATTATCTTTCGAAGCATTATAAGCACATACAATCCTAACCCAAATGGGTTTGGAAGGTTTAGAGCAAGTGCTACTCGCCTAAGCTTGGTGAAACTTGGTCAAAAAGTCTTATTTTCTTCTTAATGATGAAAGATGTTTCTTTTTACTTGATTTTATTCTTTTTCGACCTCCTTGGGTTTCCTTTCTTTTTGTTTATTTTCTAGTAGCGGAGAGACTGAATGAAAGATTTAAGTGTAGGGGTTAGTAATTTGGGCTCGTGTCAAATCCCATTATAGCATGTTCTTGTTAATTCCCTTAACTCTTCATATTTAGTTCACTCCTTATTCTAATCAATTGAATTATCTTACTTAGTTATTATCCAATAATTTATTTTGATTAATTAATTATTTAACAAGTTCCCCATATTATGGCACCCCAAAATGTATGGTGTTATAATAGGTCTTGAAGTGACAAAATGCTAAAGGGTTTATTGGTAAGTGTATATTTATATTTCTCTTATCAATCTTAATTCAGTTCATTTGTATGTTTTTAATTGACAAATGTTTCGTCGGTTATATAACTTGCACAAATTTATTAAAGTAGATTATTTAAAGTTTATAACATAAATTTTTATAATATTAAAAAGGTTAAAACTATTCATTTCATTTTTTTGATAATTCTCCAACTAGATTTTTATATTTCTCAAAACCCAAAGAGAAATATAGAATATTTTGACTTCTCCAGTGAGCGTTAGGACTTGCTTGCCTTGGGATTCCATCCTAGAGTACGCACAATAAATCATAGCTCTATAAATTATGGATAACACGTTATCCTAACTCGTTGATTTTTCATCTTATTTGGACCTTCAACATCCTTAATAAATCGAAAGGGACTATTCACTCGAACCTACCATTTCACAACAGCCTAAGTATAATATATGTACATTAGGGAAAGCTCAATAAATGCGTGCATGTATCTTATCTCGTCTAATCGATATGGTAATTGTACTACACGTAACATCTCTAGCTTGTGGAAAGCTCAACAACGAAAGAGCATGCAAGTAATCTATTAATATATAAATGAAAAAGGAAAACATTTATACTAGAGATTCATAATCTTTAATAGATTTATTTGAGTGATATCGATTTGTGGAGTAATGTACTTCTTATGAAATACGCTCGTGATTCAAGTGCCAGACACATCCAAAGTCATGGTATATGTACTATACGTGTCTAATATTAAACCTAATTTGGGTTTCTTGTAGTTCCACATAATTAAATTAAATCATATTTAATTTATTTTTAATTTTATTAACTAAATCATATTTAATCAAATTATTTAGTAATTTAATTAACATTTTAATTAATTTAATTATGTTTCAAAGTTTAATTGCATCAGTCCTAATTAATTTTAAAGATAAATAAATATATATAGTATAACTTTATAGTATTTTTTTTTTGAAAATGGGTAAGATTTTATTGAAGGCATTGCAGCCCAATATTAAACCCAATACAAAGCATAATACGAGCAGTGTAGAGGTTACAAACATTCCGACAATAAGCGTACAACTCAAAAATTTCCTTAATTAAAAATAAAGACATCTGCTTCTTTTACATCTTCATTTTCATGGCGGCCGAAGATAGCTCGTATTTGGGTTTCCTACCGATGGACGATTCAGATCCTCTTCTTCAGCTCGAACTTCATCTGGTTCCTGTGAGGTATTTGCCCAAGCTTTGATTCTCTTTCTTATCAATTGCATGTCGTTTTTCACAAGTTTACAGACCTCTATGTGATTCCGCTGTTTTTTCTGGAATAATCGACGATTCCTTTCCTTCCATATACTCCAAATGGTCGTAGTAATAGCGATGCTGGCCAATTCGGTTTTCTCGTCTACGCCATCCCGCCTGAGTCAGGTGAGCTATTTCTTACTCCAGCGTACTTGTTTCCTTTGATAGGTTTGTTTGTATTTTGCACCGGTTCCACACTTCGTTCGAGTACTTGCAGGGGAAGAAAATGTGCTCATGCGATTCTTCTTCTAGATTGCATAATTCGCATTTATTTTCTGTTAGAATCCCCCATTTTACAAGTCTATCTTTTGTAGGAAATCTCTTAAGAATTGGTTTGTAAGCTGTAAAAGCCATTTTTGGGCTATTTACACGATTCCAGATGATTTTGCTCCATTCGACTTTATTGTCTCGTTTTCTTATCTCTTTCCATGCTGACTCAGTGGTGAACCCATTGCCTGTAGGCTTCCATACCTAAATAACTTTATTGTAATTATATATATATTGTTGTATATGTATAATATCTATAGATTAACTTTTAATTAAGTTAATTAATTAAAAAAATTATTAGTATAAAATTTCTTAATTCCGAAGTTTTTTTTATTATTTACCTTAAACTCTATAACATGAATATACATACATCATTATATATGTTTTAGTTTAGTTAATTAATTAATTAATTAATTAATCTTATTAATTAAATAATAATAAATTCAAATTAAACTTATTAGTTTTAAAAACAAATTTTGAAAATATTTATAACATTTACAAAATTCATTTATATTTAAACTTAATTTCTTAAATTTAAATATTTTATAATTTGAAAATGATTTCAAACTAGCCTAAGGCCCAAAATTAATTTGAGCCTTTATATTTGGGATATATTTTGAGCTTACTTCATCCTTCAAGCTAGACCAATAACCAAGTAGGACAGGGTACTAGATTATCCAAATCCAAAGTTAGACACAATCTTTCTAGGCACCTTACTAAATAGATAGGCTTTAATAAGTTAGCACTAATATTGGTAATTGAGCTCGCATAGGCTATTGGGCATTGATACCATAAAAGGAACTTAGCTGTGTCATAGTAGGTTAGATGGATTAATTTCAATTTTTTTTACCAGTTTGGATCATTGATGGGCCTATGAAGTCTTATTGATTTTAGGTCCAATCTAAAATTTTATTTAAATAAAATCTAATTTTATTTATTTCATTAAATAAAGGATTTAATCTGGATTCAAATTTGAATTTGAATTCAAGTATATCTAAATATACTCCTATTTATAGTGCACATGCAATATACAAATAGTGTACAGGGTTAATGTGTACATTTATAAATGTTGATATTTACACTGTAACTGCCCTTTATACATGCCTTTGTTTTCCATAGTTTTATTTCAAAAAATTTATATATGCATATAATTTTATATTTTTATTTAACCAATTCATAATATTTTGAGTTAATGTCTTAAAACCCTTATGTTAAGTTAAAATTCAAAATTATATATAGGTTTTAATTAATATCTATTTATAAAATTTAAATTATGTGTATATATATACATATACATACACAAATATTATATTGAAAAAATTAATTTTAAATTCAAAATATAAATATACTTATATTTTAATTTTGAATGAAATTTTATTTACATAAATTATTAAACTTATATTTATAATTTTTTTGCCAAAAGGTTTAAAAAGGTATTTTTTTATTATCAAATTTGTACAGATTTATTTACTATTTTTTCAAACTTAATATTTACATTAATGTATTTAAAATTAATTTAAAAATATATTAATTATTACCATACAGAAATAATTTGTTAATACATTCCAACATTACATGTATTTATACAAAATAGTGTTAAATATTTTAATCTTGTACGAAAACAAAAATCATTCCACTTTTGCCCTTACTTTATTATTTTCGCATGTATATAAGCTTCACACACACATAACTCTTTGTGTGTGTTGAACTCATGTTCTTGTTGAGTTTTTTAGGTTTAGTTGGATGTTATGGACATGACCGACTAAGTTATGGCGCTTCATTTACACGGTATGGATGTCATTGTCTACCATTTGATGGATCTTCATGGTTTTTGCTTCTATGCATCAGCTCATAGGCATGCTTCTATTGCTTCACTTTCATTGATACACTTAGTTTGTTTGCTGCATTTTTCTACTTAGTTAGGCTAATTTCGCTATGACTTCTTCTTGTCCATAGATTATTACATTCTACTTCTCAATCTTAGCGGGTTCTTTTGGATTTTAGTCTTTAGGTTTGGGGAGGGGTTTTCCTTTTCACTTCTTTGTACGAGGGGATTTGCTACCTGTTAGGCTTGTTGCTAGCTCTTTTGTAACTATAAAATAAAATTATATGAGTGCTTTCCTCCTTGAGAAGATCGCACATTTTCCTTAAAATTAATATATTTAAGATATCTATTATATATATAATTACATTTATCATATCGTAAAATTATTAGAGCTAATCATAATTAATTTTAAAACCAAAAATAAAATTAAACGTATATTTAATAATATGAAAGAAATATATTTGTATAATACAATGATGTAATCATGTTTTTTTTTAATTTAATCAGTTAGAATGTATAAATTTATATTAGGCAATGCAGACATATACAAATTCATTATAAAGAATGTATATATAAGATCTAATCTACAGTATATGATATATTTAATCAAAATAGGATTAGACCATTACCTAAATATGTGGCCTAAGACGCACACCTTGAATGGTTGAATAAATATGAGATCTAATTGAATCTGCCTTTGGACTTTGTTACGATCTAGAGATGGCCACCATCTAGTATTAAATTAACTTTGTTTTAATTTGCTTTTGGAATTAAAAGACCATCAAGGTTCAGAATTTTCAGTTGGAATAGGTAAGAGGAAGGAGTTCAAGATGAATGTGAATGGGGTGTTTAAGTATGACTGCCCGAAAATCCATACCCTTTGGGGGACCGATCCAAACTATTAATTGCGGAATGTGATAAAAGCACAGCTGTCACGAGTCGATCTATGAGTGAAATGAGTAGACAAGGGGGGTTTTCCAAAAGGTATAAAGGAGAGGTATACCTAGATTGGGGGTTCGGATTTGACATTCAAAGTCAAATTGACAATTGCATATTTTATACACAGTCAAAAATAAACATACATGTCTAACCCAAAGTGAACAGAAAGTCGGATCATCAAGGGTAAAATAAAGTATGGAAGAACAGTACAAAATCTCACTCGAATGTAATAACATATAATACCAAACAAATATCCTACAGCGGAAAACTTTTTAAATACATATATATCATAGTCTGAACTAATTTCAGCTTGGACAATTATAAACATCTACCCTTGCAAATACTGACCATCATCAATCAATGTAGAATAAGCAAAGCGACTAATAGAATATGTCCATGCATAGATTAATATCTCCAGCTTCCCTCTGGAAACTCTAACTCTCTTCAACTAAACCTGAAACTACTCAGATCTAACCCGATTGAAAATACCCGGATCATGCTTGATAAACCAACGTGAGAAAAAATCAGTAATAAATGATAGTGCCATATATCAGCCCTTGAATAAAATTCTTTGAAAAGAAAGAGTGTCTCATAAGACCACGTCCACACATAAATACAGACGGGTTTTTACCTTATGATAACTGAATCGCTTTTATATATCAAAATATTTGATATTATTTCCAATGATATATCTTTGAAAAATTTGCAAGTAAACTAGTTAATCTTAGTCGAAATAGTTACATTAACCATAAACGTGGGTTCTACAAAAAAATGGCAGATATTTATTGGACAAACAAATGACCAGGTGAAAGGACTACCTTCTGGCAGTATATCTTTAGAGTAATGTACCAAGACCCAACAGATGGTCCTCTACCAATACAAGATCGACTTACCTATAACACCCCTATGTTTTACGAGAAATATAATTTAAAAGAAATTAGAAGCGCATTTGGTATAGTGGTAAAAACCATGTTAACTTCCTTAGTGACCAGGGATCAAGTCTCGTTGTCGCCCAAAATCCGGAGCGGTGGTTTTAGCTAGTTCGTTTCGAGCAATTTTTTTTATGTATTTCAGCATTGTTTCTAACATATGGCGGCTTCCCATTAGCTCAAGTGATGTAATAGGATGAGATGGCTAAATTTTATTGGTTGAGTGATGTGTATGGGCTAGAATGGATAACCATTAAGTGTATGAAAGAAACAGATTTAATCTAAATTAATCTAATGGATTATATTCACTCAAGCAATCTATAAATAAACCGACTAACCTACCTAATCTCTTATTCTGCCGTCGCCATAATTCTTTCGTAAAATTAGTGTGTATTATTGTTCCTTCTTTTCTCTACTAAATAAATAAATCTCTACCAAAATAAATTATCTATATATATTCGAGCAATTTGGGGACTTTAGAAGAATCAAAGGGAGAAAGATTAAAGCAAATCTTTTTCCGAATTTATGCAAGCTTAAGTGCCGTGTGAGTGGGAATTAATATGAAATAAAGTAGTTCAATTTCAGGTCTTTTCAGGCACGTTATTATGAAGTAATTTCTGTTATTAATTGAGAATAGATGTAAATTATTGCAACTTCTTCTTCTTCCATTTCCCAAATATAATTCATGTTTGGTTTAAAATACAGGACACATAAATTGTATATTCACGTTTTATGGCATAGATAAGAATGAAATTTATCTAAATTGTTGTATCTTCTTCTTCTTCTTCACTTCTCAATTCTAATTCCTGTTTGGGTTGAAATTTAGTTCCAAACAAATTGTTATTCACGTTTCATGGCGTAAATAAGACCGGTATAATAAAATTGAATTAGAATTGTTATTAAATTTCTAATGGTAGGACGGGTTATTCGAATAAATTCAGAACATGTTACTTGACTAAAATTATGGTTTTGAGTGATATAATTACATAATTTAGAATATGGTTTTGGAATAAAATTGGGAAGTCTAATTGGCATAATTGTTTGTTTCATATGTGGCCTAAAAATGTAAAAGTGGAATTTTGTGTAATTAAATGGTTTGTGGATATTGAAAAAAAAAATTGTGCAATTTAAATCTCTAAAATGAGAACAAAATTAGGGTGAAAAAAATGCAAATTAAATGGACTCTAAAGGGTAGTGTAAATCTTTAACAAAATGGCATAAAAATTACAAACAAACCATACGGATTGAACGGTTGTGAAATTGAAATACAATTTATGTAAGAAAAAGGGAAATTTTGAAATAACCAAATCGGATGTAAAAATGGCCAAAAACAGATTAATGGAAACAAACAGTATGTAAATTGTAACAATAAAATTAATTAATCTGGAAGCGATTTGGTAGGCAGACCTTGTAAAGGTCTGGATAGGTGTTTCATGCAGTTAAGACCAAAATATAGTTTTGGCTATACGTACTAGGAGCAGGAAAGTAGGTTCGCAAGGATGTTTGTTACCTTTCATAGGTTGCTAGTACGTAGGATAAATAGCATCTGCAATCGTAGGCTTCTTCGGGCAGATCGACGCTGACGGAACAGGACAAGTGTGCTTCGATGTAGGCTTCTTTAGGTAGATCGTTGGAGGATTTTGTGCAGCCGACCCAACTACAGGCGCTCTTTTAGAGGACTGACACTTTGGATAGGGGCAAGTCCACATCGGTAACCAAGGAGACAGGAGGATAGGAGTCCAGTTTGGCAGAGCCTGAGCTCAACTTCAAGGTCCTGTGAGGTTGTTACAGTCGATGCCGGTCAGACGTAAAAGGCATATAGTCACAGTGCACGGGTGAAGAGCATGACTTTCACGCTGTAGTATATGGATGGGTAAGGATAACAAGTCCGACAGGCCGATTGACATTTAGTATTACTGCATGGCTGACTTCCCTAGAGTGACCACAGACTTTGGCTTCTTAGGAACTGTATCTAAGAATGATTCACTATTTTATATTATTCACCCTCTACGATATTCCAGGAAGACCTGGAATTAAACTGTTTTATTCTTTCTGCTTCATTTTATTTCTCATTCACCAGAATTTATGTCTGATCCATTCCTATTTGTTCTATTTTCCTTAAATCACAGCAGGGCAGGTCTAGGTTGTAGTTCTTTGTAGCTTGGAGGGTCATTGGAGCAGTTGTTATCTTCAGCTTTTGTTTCTTTTGTTTCATGTCCTTTATCTCTCTTTTTTCCTATACGTTACTCTATATATGGCGACCTATATTGTGAACTTTGTTATGTTTTATGTTTCGGTGGAGACTACTTGGTACTTTTGGTTTCAGAAATAAATTTGGGATAACGTTGTTTTTAATGAAGCTGTTTTGCTATTAATTTATAATTAGTAAAGAAATTCTTCCACTGTAATATTTTCATCATTTATGTTGTTGCCTTAGTCTTTGTGCTCTGTTATGGATTTTTATTTCACCCGACCACCCGTGTTTCGGCCATGTCCGATTTTCGGGGTGCCTAGAGGTGCGGGGTGTCACAGTTGGTATCAAAGCTAAGGTTTCGGGAACCCTAAAATATTATAAAAATATAAAGGTTTTTGAATAAATTTTAAAGGATATTCTAAATAATACTTTTAAAAGTATATGTATATATTTTAGAAAAAAAAAGAAATTTTAGAAAGTGGAAATTAGCCTCGAGGGCCTCTTTAGCAGATGCAATTAGTTTCTAGCACACACAACTGAAACAATTACTTTTAAGGACAAAATGCAAAATAATTAGTTTCTAAGGCCTAAAAACCTATGAAATTATGTCCTTGAAAGTAATTGGACCGCTGACTTTGTCCTTAAAAGTAATTATACTGCTGACTTTGGCCTTGAAATTAATTTCCATGGATGTGTGTCCTAGAAACTAATTGGACTGCAAAGTTTGTCCTTCTAGTGAAATGCCCCTTTTAGAAATGGGTCCCTCATATCTCTTCCTCCTACCTATTGAACTATTTGTGGAGTACCTAATCCCATATTTCTAATATCCGCAGATAGAAATGTTTTAACCGAAAGATATTCTCGAAGTTCCAGGCCTTAATATGTCTACTTGGTTCAGACATTATTTGCAGGCTACTGCACGAGCAGAGCCACCAGCAAGGGATGTTGCTCCGGCGGAAGGGGCTCTAGCCCGTCTACTAGGCATTCCCGATTTTTCCAAGTTATGCAAGACTTGGCTCAGAGGCAGTTGGCTTCATGGCAGTTGCAGGAAGAGGCTCTTTGTTGGTTGGAGACTGTGGAGGATAAGGTTGGTAATTTACTTGGGCAGATTTACGTACTAGTTTCGAGAGGAAATTCTTATCGTAGGCTGAAGAGTGAGTGCAGCTAGAGAAATTTATCCAGCTCAAGCAATGGGATATGGCAATTAAGGAATATGTCAATCGATTCAATGAGCTTGCCAGATTTGGACTAGACCGGATCAATACTCCTCACAAGAAGGTGCTGACGTTCGCTAAGGGTTTGAGTCAGCCACTACAGAGTTTGGCGATGATCCACATTCCGATGGGAGCCACTTTTAAGGGATTGGTAGAGATGGCTTTACTTGTTGATACTGATAAGAAAGGAGATGTGGCATAGAAGAGTGATGGGAAGAAGCAATGGAAAGGAAAGAGGAGGAGGAAGGTCAGGTGAAAAAAGGAAAGTTCCAAGGAAGGACTAGAAATGCAATACAAATGGGAAACCAAGTCATCTTGCTAAGTATTGTAGAGGGGCAGAAGAGCGACCAAGACTGAGGTGCTATCTTTACGATCAAGTGAGGCATATGAAAAAGGACTATCCGTCGAAGCCTAAGGTTAGTTCTCAAACACCTTCACAGCCTGCTCAAGCTTATGATTTAGAGGTAGCTGCTTCCTCTAATACTCGTCCGGTTGTGGTCAAGGGAAAGAAGGTGATCATCAAAGGTGTGTTATCTATCTCGGATTTTCCTATTCATACCCTATTTGATTCTAGAGCTTCACACTCTTTTATATCTAATACTCTAGTAGAGGGTCTTGGTCTTGATGCTTGCTTAATGACCGACCCGGTGTAGTGTCAAATCCCGTAGGAGGATCGGCCTATTTGTCCATGTTATGTTGGCGTTTGAAATTATTTATTTTTGGGGTTGAGTTTGACTATAGTGCCTTTGTATTGGGCTTTTCCAGGTTTGGGTTGATTCTTGGTATGGATTGGCTCTCCATGTATGGTGCTGTTCTTGATAGCAATAAGAGGGTAGTGAGGTTAGGCGCTTATAGTGGGCGTACCTTGGAGGTATCTTGTGATCCTAGAGGATTAGTCATGTTGAGCTACCATTATTCTCTTGACTTAAGGCCCGATAGTTTGAGTTCGATACCCATTGTTAGAAACTTTCCAAATGTGTTCGAGGATGTTTCTGGTCTTCCACTTTGAAGAGAGACCGAGTTCAAGATTTACTTATCGATAATGCCAAACCGGTTGCTTTATCTATAAGGCATATGGCTCCTGAAGAACGTCGTGAGTCGAGTAGGCAGATTGGAAAGCTTTTGGAGAAGTGCTTCATTCATAGGAGCGTTTCTGAGTGGGGTGCACCCATCGTTTTTTTCATTGAGGCAGATGGCTCTTATAGGCTTTGTGTGGATTATAGGGAGCTTAATAATCCGACGAAGAAGAATCGTTATCCTCTTCCCTGTATAGACGATCTCCTCGATCAGCTAGTAAGAGCCAAGGTGTTTTCGCAGCTCGATTTGGCCACAAGAGTTCATCAGTTGCATGTGGATAGAATAGAGAAACCGCATTTAGGACTTCAGATAGGTTATTTGAGTGGTTAGTCGTGCCATTTGGGCTAACCAATGCTCCAACATATTTTGTGGACCTGATGAGTCGAGTATTTCTCGAATCGTTGAACAAGTTTGTGGCGGTGTTCGTCGATGACATTTTGGTTTATTCGCGAAGCTAGGAGGAGCATACTGTTCATTTGGAAGAATTGCTTAGGATCCTACGAGCACATAAGTTGAAGGAGAATTTCTCCAAGTGCCACTTTTGGAGGGATGAGGTTCGCTATTTGGGGCACATCGTTTCGGAGGATGTACTTGCAGTAGATCCGGCAAAAGTGGCAGCAGTATAGGATTGGCAAACCTCTAAGAATGCCATGGACATAAGGAGTTTCCTTGGCCTTGTAGGTGACTATTGGAAGTTCATTAAGGACTTCGCTAGGATATCAGCTTCACTTACCCGCCTTACTAAGAAGAACTCAGCTTTTGTTTGGGATGCCAAGTGTGAGGACGCCTTTGGTCGATTGAAGGAATCTTTGACTATCACGCCTGTATTGGTATTACCGGATGGAACCAAGCCTTTCTTAGTTTATATGTATGCTTGTGGTATGGGGCTAAGGGAGGTACTGATACAAGAGGGTAGGGTAGTGTGCTATGCGAGTAGACAGTTGAAAACACATGAAAAGAACTACCCGACGCATGATCTTGAGTTAGAAACTATAGTTTTTGCTCTCAAATCTTGGAGGAACTATCTCTTAGGAGAAAGATTTGAGCTTTTCACAGATCATAATTCTTTGATGTATCTATTCTCTCAGAAAGACTTGAATATGAGACAGCAACGATGGATGGAGTTTATAGCCTCTTATGACTATGAGATTTCCTATACCCTTAGGACGGATAATGTAGTGGCAGATGCATTGAGTAGATGCAAAGTGGTTTTAAATCCTCTATATTTGGAATGGAACCATTTGGAGTACATACCTTTGATTTTATACCTCCATCGGATTTAGCTGTGGGATTGTTAGCCGTCCTTGACGTCCAGCCTACTTTAATGGAGCATATTAGAGCAAGGCAAGGTGAGGACGAATAGTTAAAGAACATTTTAGATAAGCTTGGTAAAGGAGAGTCATCACCACATCTTAGGCACTATACCATGGACATTAGGGGATGACTTAGAAGGGATAGTAGACTTTGCATTCCCTGTAGTGAGGATTTTGTAGATGCAGTATTAGCCGAGTTACATCATTCTAGGATGACAGTGCACCACGGTGGTGATAAGATATACCGGGACACGAAGAGGGTATTTTATTAGCCCGTAATGAAGAAGAGGGTGGCGAAGCATGTATCGAAGTGCATCGCTTTCCAAAGGATAACGGTGGTACAGAAGAATCCCGAAGGACTATTGCATCCATTAGATATTCCATTATGGAAATGGGAGAACATCTCTATGGACTTCGTGGATGGATTTCCATGGTCACGGAGAGGAACACGAGGATTTGGGTCATTATGGATAGACTGACGAAGAGCGCTCATTTTATACCCATTAAGAGTAATAGGACGATAGCTTCTTTGGCGACTCTTTATGTAAGAGAGATGGTTAGGATTCACGGAGTTCCCACCAACATTGTGAGTGATAAAGACCCATTATTCACCAGCGAGTTTTGGAGGAGTCTTCGGAAAGCCATGGAATGGAATTGAATTTGAGCAATGCATATCACCCTTAGATAGATGGACAGACTGAGAGGGTAAATAAGGTTTTCGAAGATTTGGTCAGATTGTGCATCATTGACTCTAGAGGCTCTTGGGAAGACCACCTACCTTTGGTGGAGTTCGTGTATAATAATAGTTATCAAGCAAGCATTGGGATGACACTATTCTAGGCCCTCTATGGAAGACCATGTAGATCGCCAGCTTGTTGGTGGGGTACCACCGATAGGATCTTGCTTGGACCAGACTTGGCGAGGGAACTTTCGATAAGGTGGATTTGATTTGCAAGAGGTTGAAGACCACATAAGATAGACAAAAGTAATATGCCAACATAAGATGTTCAGATTTGGAGTTTAAGGTTGGGGATATGGTTTTTGTCAAGGTTTCTCCTCTGAGAAACATATGAGATTTGGCTCAGTGGGTACGTTGGCAACGAGATTTGTAGGACCCTTCCCTATTACCGCATGGATTGGAAAAGTGGCATATAGAGTTGGTCTTTCAGAAAATTTGGTAGGAGTTCACAGCGTTTTTCGTGTTTCACATCTGAGGAAGTGTCCACATGTCCACATGATTCCGCAGTAGTAGTAGAACTTGATCGGCTAAGGAAAGTGGAGGTAGAGCGCGAATCACTTGTGAGTCATACACCTACCCATATATTGGAACATGGCGTCAAGAGATTACGTAATAAGGAAGTTTGTCTAGTGAAGGTTTGGTAGGAAGATGACTCCAAGGTGTGCACATGGGAATCTGAAGAGAGATTTCAAACTTCTTATCCTTTTCTATTTGAAGGTACACTTCAAATATCCTATCTTTAATCTTTGATCTTTCCTTAGTTTGGATCTTTTCGATAATCTTTAAGTGAAACCTATGGATGGTAGCTTGGTTGTAAACATGTCATTAGGGCATGTTATGTTTGATGGATGGAAATGATTGCAAGTGGTCGCCAATGTTTGCAAATGGATGCATTGTAAGCACGTAAATTTGTATGTTTTTACTTCTATATTTAATCTAATTAAATTAAATAAATGATCATATTGGATGTTTTTACTTGTTTAAACCTAAATTCAAATTAGTTTCAAATCTCACATATTCATCTTCATATAAGAGAAAAATGGTAATTTTTGTGCATATATTAATTTGAGAAAATTTAATTGGAAATTTCTATATTATTCTATAGGAATTTGGCTTGAAATACAAGTGGTTTCATGAAGGAATATGCATGCATAAAGAAGATACAAAGGAGTGAAGATGGAAATAATTCAAACTTATGATCATGGAGGACCCCATCTACCCACCTACCTTATTGTATACTTAGGAACTAATGCACATGCTAAAAGGCCATTAAAACTTCATGCACACTTAATGGATGATTATTTGATGCTAATGATTACTTGGCCACCATACTTCCTAAGGCGTAGTTCTCAAAAAATGGATTAGGGTTTTAAAATATGTATAAATACCCTATATGTTCATGTAACCCTCCTCTCTTCTTTCAGGCTCTCTTACCCTTAGCCTCTTTATTTAATTTAGGCTCAAAATAAAATGCAATCTCTCTTCTATTTCTTTTCATGGCTACTTAGCTATTTCTTTTATGTAATTCTTTTTTATGCAATGTTAATTAGTATTTTCTTTTATTTACATGCTTCTTTCTCTTCATGTTAGTGTGTAGATTTTATTTTATGCAATTAAATTAGTTCTATTTTTCATCAGCTTGCATTTTCCTTTTCTTTTTTGTTTCATGTTTCTTTCTAATTGTTGATATGATAACAAATATGAGAGGCTAAACCCCTTCAATTTAGGGACAATGAAGCTCTCTAGTATGTAGATTCAACATTTGATGTTTATGTTTTCTTTTTGTGCTTAAGGGAAATATTTGAAGTGGTTTAACTTGTTGTTTTAGATTTGAATTTGATAACCTATATTGTGAACCAAATAAGCTATGCTTAACCAAATAACAAACACAAATTACCTCTTCATCTACATATGATGTTGGTAATGAAGTGATTTTAAAATCAAAATTTGATGGTCTATATTTCTAATCAATAGTTAATAGGTCATACATAGAACATTTTATTTTTAACTTTATTGTCATTTTCATGAGAGTTAAGTAGTGGTTTAGTGGTTATGTTATAGTTTGATGGTTTATATTGGGATAATTAATAGCATAAATATGCCACACTTATGATAAGAACTACAATTAACTTCACCAATGACCAAAAGAGAGATCATAACTTCATTTTGTTGATTTATACAGTCTAGAGAATGAAAATTACCTCTATATTGCCTTCAAACTCTTATATTTTTATTAATTTTCTTACATTTTTAGCTTAACATTCTTAAATCTTTGGTTAATTTGATTGAACAGAAAATTTAAAATCTAACAATTCCCTGCAGATCGACCCATACTCGCCACGTACTGAAATTCTACGCCGCGCTTGCGGTTATTTTTATTATAAATTCATTCGGCCATTTTCTAATCCGATAGGAAATTGGCTGATGCGAACAACATGCACTAGATAGATATTTATTACGATAATCAGCCAACTAGGTACACGTACCTGCATATGCGTGCCCGCTATCTATTTCATTTGCACATAGTTGTATATATACATGTGTATATATAAATGGATGTTGCATATGGATGGTGCATTTGGATGAATGATTGAAACATATATAGAATTATCAATTATACTAGGGTAATTGCCTACGTTTGGTTGCATGGTTAAGCATACTTGCATTACAGGAGGTCAACTGAATCAGTAGACTGACTACCTTTTCGCATTAGGTAAGTTCATATGCATTTCACTTTGCATAAATCATAAATTTCATTACTTAAAAATAAGGACAATGATAGAAATGGATGATGGTTGAGTAGATGAATGTTATTCTTGGATGCTGGTTGTTAATTGCTTTCTTCCATCTGTGGAGATTTCAGGGACGAAATCCTTTAAGTGGGGAGAATGTAAGACCCTGATATTTTATGAAAATATAATTAAAAAGAAATTAAAAGTGCATTTTTTATAGTGGTAAAGACGCATGTTGACTTCCTTAGTGACCAGGGATCAAGTCCCGTTGTTGCCCAAAATTTGGAGCGATGTTTTTTAGCTGGTTCGTTTCTAGTGATTTTCCTACATATTTCAACGTTGTTTCTGACATGTGGCGACTTTCATTTTCTCCAGTGATGTAATAGGATGAGATGGCTAAGTTTTATTGGTTGAGTGATATGTATGGGCTAAAATGAATAACCATTTAGTGTATGAAAGAACCATATTTAATCTAAAATAATTTAATGGACTATATTCACTCAAACAATCCATAAATAAACAATTTGACCTAAACCTAATCTCTTATACAGCCGTCGCTGTAATTCTACAGTAAATTAGTGTGTATTATTTTTCCTCCTTTTCTCTACCAAATAAACAAATCTCTACCAAATTAAATTATCTATATGTATTCAAGCAATTTGGGGAATTTGAAAGAATCAAAGGGAGAAAGATCAAAGCAAAGCTTTTTTCAAATTTATGTAAGCTCAAATGCCAGGTGAGTAGGAATTAATATGAAATAAAAAAATAAAGTAGTTCAATTTCAGTTCTTTCTGGCACGTTAATATGAATTAATTTCTGTTGTTAATTGAGAATAGATATAAATTATTTCAACTTCTTCTTTTTCTTCTACTTCTCAAATCTAATTCATGTTTGGTTTAAAATATGTGACATATAAATTGTCTATATAAGTTTTATGGCATAAATAAGATTGAATTTTGTGTAATTATTGTATCTTCTTCTTCCACTTCTCAGTTCTAATTCATGTTTGGGTTGTAGTTTGGAACAAACAAATTGTTATTCACGTTTCATGGCATAAATAAGATTGGTTTAATTAAATTGAATTAGAATTGTTATTCAATTTCTAATGGTAGAACATGTTAGTTGAATAAATTTAGAATATGTTGCATGAGTAAAATTATGGTTTTAATTGATATATTACATAATTTGGAATATGGTTTTGGAAAAAATTGGAAAGTCTAATTGGTATACTTGTTTGTTTCATATATGGCCTAAAAATGTAAAAGTGGAATTTTTTGTAACTAAATGGTTTGCGGCTATTGGATAAAATTTTTGTAAGGATTAATTCTCTAAAATGAGAACATAAATTAGGGTGAAAAGAAAAAAATGTATATTAAGTTGACCCTAAAGGCTAGTGTAAATCTATAACAAAATGGCGTAAAAATTACAAACAAACCATATTGAACGAACGTGAAATTAAAATACCATTTATGTAACAAAATAGGAAACTGTAAAATAACCAAATCAGATGTAAAATGGCCTAATGCAGATTAATGGAAATAAACAGTATGTAAACTATGACGGTAAAATTAATTAATCTGGATGCGATTTGGTAGGCAGACCTTGTAAAGGTCTGGATAGGTGTTTCATGCAGTTAAAACCAAAATATAGTTTTGTCTGTACGTACTAGAAGTCGGCAAGTAGATTCGCATGGACATTTGTTACCTTTCATAGGTTGCTAGTATGTAGGATAGATAGCATCCGCAATCTTAGGCTTCTTCAGGCAGATCGACGCAGACGAAACATGACAAGCGTGCTCCAACATAGGTTTCTTTAGGCAGACCGTTGGAGGATTTTCCACAGCCGACCCAGTGGCGGGCGCTCTTTCGAAGGACCGACACTTTGGATGGGGGAAAGTCCATGTCAGCGACCAAGGAGATAGGAGGATATGAGTCGAGTTTGGTGGAGCCTGAGCACAACTTCGGGGTCCTGCAAGGTTGTTTGAGTTGGTGCTGGTCAGACGTAAGAGGCATTTAGTCATAGTGCACGGATGAAGAGCATGACTTTCACACTATAGCACGTGGATACATAAGGACAGTAGGTCCGACAGGCTGATTGACGTTTAGTATTACTACATGGTTGGCTTCCCTAGAGTGACCATGGATTTTGGCTTCCTAGGAACTGTACCTAAAAAGGATTCACTGCAGTATATTATTCACCCTCTGCGTTATCCGCGGAAGACCTGGAATTAAACCATTTTATTATTTTTTCTTCATTTTATTTCTCATTCACCAGACTTTATGTCTGATCCATTCCTAATTTTTCCTATTTCCCCCAAATCATAAAAGGGCGGGTTTAGGTTGTAGTTCTTTGCAGCTTGGAGGGTTGTTGGAGCAGTTGTTTCTTCAGCTTTCATTTCTTTTGTTTCATGTACCTCGTTTCTCTTTTTTCCGTACTTTACTCTATATATGTATATTATAAACTTTTTTATGTTTTATGTTTTGGTAAAGACTACTTGGTACTATTGGTTTCAGAAATAAATTTAGGATATGTTGTTTTTAATGAAGCTGTTTTGCAATTAATTTATAATTAGTGAAAGTTTTCTTCCGCTGTAATATTTTAATCATTTTATGACATTGCCTTAATCTCTGTGCTATGTTATGGATTTTTATTTCACTCGACCACTGGTGCTTCTGGTCATGTCTGATTTTCGAGGTGCTCAGAGGTGTGATATCACACTACCTCTTCCGAGATAGTACCGAATATGTCATCACCCCGGTCGTTTCCGACCTATCTGATATGTCTCTTAGCATACACCACAATAGTTTAAACCCAAACATCATAGCGGGTAGAAATATATCTAGAAGGGGTTGATCATCACTAAAGGCTGCGAACCACATAGCTTTGCCGCATCTATCCTGTTTCGGTCATTTTCAGGTATGAGGACTGAGATAACGGTTACCTTTCACATAGCACATCATCTTTCCTCTTTGAATGCTACATTTCCATTCCATAGTCACATGACTGATTTCTACAAACGTATAACTTCCTGAGCTCGAATGTCTCGGGAAAGGGTGTTAAGCTAAGAGAAGTTTCTTCTTTGCCACCGACTGATATACATTATATAGAGAACACTCATTGTGATTTAGAATACAAAGTCAGACATTCATCCATATAAGTTGTCCAGGAATAGGAAAAACCGAAGGTACTCTCCTACTACATCATAAGATTGGTAGTGAATTGTCCTTGTGTTTCTAATATTTGTCGTAATAGGGAGACCACCACTACTATAAGTATTTCAGGAGTTATCCCTAATCAAATCAACAAGTAGTCCTTTGTTACTATTCGTCTCGATATCTTTAGCTTCTGATCTTTTACTTCGAATACGAAGATTGGTTCGAAGTGGTCTTCGGTTAGGAATAACCTAAATCTGACCTCGGTTCCTTCAAAATCCAATTATCAATAAACATTTAATATGAGTACATAGGATTTATTAAGCCTTTTTTCCATTCATTTATTTAAGTTAATTACAAAAATTTCTTTTTAATCTTAGAGTAATTCTAAGGTAATTCTCTTCTCTTAGGAAAATATTTTCAATTTTCTTACTTAACAATCGATCAAAATTCTTCAACTTTTAAGCGGATCAAAAACAATGTTATTTAAGACATCGTTTACTATAAATCCAAATATCAACCTTAGAAAACATTATTAAGTAAATAGGACCATGGAAATCATTCAAATTTTCCACAATATCAATTTCCGTTTTCAAAAAGCGCTGTGGGCGGAATAACGGTGAAATCACCTTTTAAATTCCATGAATAGAACGAGTTCCCTCTTCGAACTTTAATACCAAGTATAACAAGATTATTTCTATGCAATCCAGGTTATAGTTTATTCACTTTGGAGATTAACCCTTTTTATACTTAAATTGCTTAATTTCTGGAAAATACTAATTCTCTTTTGTTGTGGAAAAACTTAATATGATCCTTTAGAGCATTCAGGCTTTCCCTTAGATCTATTGCACCCCTCCTCTAAAAGATAAACCAAAGGCTAGATAAGTTCAGGGTACATGTTGCTCCATTCCTAACCTTGATTACACATCTTGTTTTATCGTTTAACTCTCACAAGCAGGACAAATGTACTAGTCATTTCTGGTTACTCAATTATTGACTAAATCATCTTAAAATTCCTTTAATACTCATTTAAAAATATTTCTAAATGATCCGGGAAAGGATCGCCTAGTTTAGAATCATATTTCCAAAGTTATAGAAAACTGCTGCAAAAACGCTGCAAAAAGCGTTGCAAATGGTGTTTTAAAGCTATATTGACCAAATCGACTATCTATCATTTAAAATTCCATTTTTGGACTTAGATCACTTCTAAAACATTTTAAAGGATTTTTAGATATTTTTGCATATTTTAAAAATATCGAAAATATCAGTTTCTAACTTTGGTTGCTTAACTACAATAGCGTGATTTTTATGAATTTATTTGGACATATTTTTTTAAAATATACAAGATGAAATCTTGATTTTATTTCTTCACTTAAAAACTATGGATATACGTCTGATTATATCTTGTTTCAAAGAAATCTGAGCTATATTTCATTCTGTACATTCATTTAAATTTTTCGACGTAAAATTGCGAACTATTGTTGCGTGGCGTGCCTAGTTTTTACTTGATTTTCAGAACTTGAAATAAATTCTCCAAACTGAACTTAATTACTTATAAAATCATTACAAATCATTTCAAATCAATATATCCCTTACTTGGATAATTTGAAATTAATTCCCCAATATCTTACATTATAATATTATTTTATTCATAATATTTTATTATTAAATTTTCCAAATTCAATTTCTACATAACTAAATTTTGAAATCAAACTCCATTTCAAATTCAAACTTTAACTTAAATTCAAATCAACTCCAATTTCAATATTTTTATTTCAATTCCAACTTCAAAATTGATTTTAGTTTCACTATTCATCTCAATTTCAATTTCAAAATCAATTTCACTAATAATTTCAAATTCGATTTCGATTTCAAACTCAATTATACTTCAATTTCCATTTGAACTTCATTTTCAATTTCAAATTGAATTTCACTATTCAAAAAGAGGCTCAATAATTTCAACACATACCATATTAAAAATTAGTCATATTTAACAAAGGAGAAATCTTAATCACAAATGAGCATAATCACTTTTAATATTCATCAATAACATAACAACTATTCCAATAGCATAGTGATTAACATTTATTAAGTATATTACACAACTCAACTATCCAACCAATGTATTCAAACATTCATTTCAGCTAAAGGTCCATATTATTAAATGGTGATAATGAACATAACGTATAAACGGGATCATCATGATTATTATAACATAACAAAACATGAATTAAAAAGCGGTGAGAATTTCTCAGCTTCGTTTCCACTTCGTCAATCTTTATACGAACTAGCATGTTTTCGTCTTACGAACTACCGCGTACTCTTCTTGAACTTGCCACTTTGAGTTTTTCTTCTTTTTTTAAATAAAAGGGTGTGTACCTTAAAGAAGGGGTACGGCTAGGTTAGTGGAGGGTATATGGGGTGTACAGCTTAGGTATGCTTGGGTGGAGGCCTAGGGAGAAGGGAGTATGGGTTTTTAATGGCAGGTAGGGTGTTGAAAGGGGGTGCATGGGAAGATCAGGCGGGTATGGACGCGGGGTGGTGTGGCCTAGGGTTTAGGGGTGTGTGGGGGCGTGTAGAGGGTTGGTGCTCTCAGATTTTGGGTTTGGGTAGCGATGGAGGTAGGGTGCATGAGTTTAGGATGGTGTAGGGTGGAATTCGGCTCGGGTATGTGTGGTGTAAGGTTGTGGTGATGTTTGGAGAAGATGGTGGAAGAAAAATGGAGGAAGAATTTAAGGAAATGAAGAAAATGATTTGTGAAAAATGAAATGAATGTTGTAGGATATTTGTACTTGAGCTTAAGATGGAAATTGCTTAAATGCCCTTGGCTATTTTTTTGACTTTGTTTAAGCATGGTGTGAAGTGCATTAATGGTGGAAAGGATGTTAAGATGTAATTTGTACTTAAGTAACGATGTTTTCCTCTTTTTCTTAGTTTCTAAATTACTTAAAAACCCAGTTGTTCCTTTTCCATACTTGATAAGACTTGAGTATTAATGGTGACAAGATGTGTTAGGATTTTCAGTAATGATTATGTTTAGAAATCTTATTTAATATATGAAAAATTGTCAAATCATGTTATTGTTGAATTATTTGTTTACTTTGACTTTTCAAAGTGAATTTGCATTTATATGAAAATCTAAAGTGTGGATAGTTTGTTATAGTTTATAAAGATGAAATATATAGGTTATAAAGTGGATGTGTTCATATAACGTTGCGACGACTTTTTACGGTTGAAAACAACATTATTATTGACAAATTTTACCGTCAAAATTTGATGTTTTTGTTTAACTATTCATTGATGTAAACCAACTTAGAAAATTAACTTCCTACTACATTTATTAAATGAAAACAAGTCTATTTAGGGTAAAAATACATATCATTAGTTTTAATATCAATTTATTGAATTACTACGTTGCATTGACAAAATGTGACAAAATTAGAATATTTTTGTACAACAATTATAAATATATTTTTCAAACCTATATTATATTTTTATTATCTTTATTAAGTGATTTCGATATAGTTTGACTTTTCAAATAAATATTTAAAACTATTTATTTAAATATTTATTCATTTTTAACAAAACTTAACTTTTGTTGATTTGTGATAAAAATTCAAATTCTTTATTTTCCATTATTAATCAAAAGATAAATAATTTATCCTTACTTATTCATTATTTACAACATATTTACTTGAGTTCTAAACCTTTTTTAATTTGAAATAAATAAAATATCTCATTTTCGAACTAGCGAAATTACGGATCGTTACATTAAATAGGTAATTAGGAGGAGGAAAAAGTGGAGATCTTTATCCTTTCTTTACTCATTCTTTATTTTCCATTTCGAATCAACATTTGAAAACTTAAACCCTTCCCCGTAGCTCTAATGGTTAATCGGTTTATATCTGAAATTAAGCAGCAGCTATTTTGTTAAAGAATTTTAAAAGTTAAGGCAACCAGTCATATGTTTACATGTGGCAGGTTAGTTATTTGCTTTTTTTGGCATTAATTAGTTTTTAACAAGAAAAGTTGGCTCTACGCCCTTTAGAAGTCCTTTTGAGTCCAATGCCCCCGCTTCATCTCAGTCGAGACCAACCTATCCAAAACCTATTAAAGCCGAAACCAATCCACCTGGTATCAATGAGATTGGTACAAAGTGGATTGGTGAAGTGCGAAGGCTGGATGTCGAAGGCTGGATGTCGAAGGCATAACATTCGATAGAGACGAAACCATTGTTTACTTTTAAATGATACGTGCCTGCCTTGTTTCTGAAAGGTGCTTTCGACCAAGTCGATACCCAATTACTTTCGAACTCGTTGCCGCCTTTCTTTATTTAAAAGAAGAGATTTCGACCGAGACCCTTTTTTATAAAAGAATGCTTTTGAAAATGATGGTTCCGACCAAGTCGAAACTCTATCGTTGTTTCTATACCTTTCGAGCGTATTGAAGTCGTCAATGCTTTTGAAGGGTAATTTTTGTTTTTAAACTTATGACAAGCCACTTCCTCAATGCTTTCGGAAGGGTCCAAGGATTTCGAAGGCAATGGCTTCGAAAGGGGGTTTCGATGCTATCCTTCAGTATTTTGCTTAAATGATTTGAAGCTTTCGGAAGGATGGTACTAACGCCATCAAGTTTTCTCCAATACTATTATATGATAAAGAATGGTTTCGATAGAGATACTTTCGTTTATATTCACTTTGAACCAAATGATATTTTTAAATACAAACCCAATGGTTTCAAAAGAGGGACTTTCAATGGTTTTAGAAAGTATACTTCCAAAGGTTACGAAAGGGGTGCTTTCAATGGTTTCGAAGCTATGCTTCTGAGAGTTAATAGGCAAAACTGTATTACATTTGAAAGGTTTGAAAGAGAGATTTTAAACTGTTTCGAAAGGTACAGCCTAATATTTTGAAAAGGAATTGATAAGCTTTCGAAGGAGGTTATCCAGTGACGTCGAAAGCAAAGTTTTAAAACTCTCAAAAACCTAATTTTTCAAAAAAAAAAAAACCCAATCTCATTTTAAAGGAAAACTATGGCGTAAATGAATAAAGTATTTTGATATGGAGTTTTTGAAGAAGTTTTCTTTCATTAATAGGTTGTAGGGATTAACCAAGTTATTATATTTGCTTCTTCATATATATATATATATATATATATATATATATATACATATATATTCACATTGTAATGGACCCATAACTGTATTCTGGGGAAGGGCAGAATTACCAGCTAGGTTGACCTCGGTAGTGACTATAAATTAATTTAACTTCTGAATGAGTAGAATTGCATCTAGGAGGTCAGAAAAACCAGAATATAGGATGCTAAAATATTAAAGTCAGATATTGGCAGGGGCCAATAGGTTCACAGTAAGCCTATGAAAACTATGTATAGGAAAAGATATTGGCAGAGGCCAACAGGTTCATAGTAAGCCCATGAAAACTATGCATAAATGAAGATGTCGGAAAGACAGGTTCATAGTTAGCCCATGAAAACTATGATTTAATATTGGCAGGGGCCAATAGGTTTATAGTGAACCGATGAAAACTATATTAAGATTAAGATATTAACAGAAGTCAGTAGATTCCTAATCAACTCATAAAAACTAGGATAAGAGAAAAGATATCGGAGTTACCAATAGGTTCAAGGAGAACTCATGAAACATTAAAGATATTGGTAGGGGCAAATAGGTTCTTAGTGATTCCATGAAAACTATGAAATTGGATGGGGAGTCCTTAAACATTAAACAGGTTATTGGTAAGCCCATGAAAACTATTAGGTTAATGGTAACCCTAGAAACTATAACTGTGATGGATATTCAGAAATGAATGGGGATGGATAATCCAGAATTGATTCACTTGTTTTGCATATCATCTTATCATATTATTTTGAATTTTTTAACTATTGTGGATGCAAAAGTACAATATATGGTTTTATAAAGGTTTTAGGATACTTGTAAGGGGAAAACCCATTCTCTAAGCGGCATGGTCTCAC
The DNA here is from genome assembly GCA_030765085.1 of Allium cepa. Taxonomy (NCBI): domain Eukaryota; kingdom Viridiplantae; phylum Streptophyta; class Magnoliopsida; order Asparagales; family Amaryllidaceae; genus Allium; species Allium cepa. The sequence continues at coordinate 177,103,855 of CM060939.1, read as the reverse complement.
TAGATATCTAAATGGTTTGAGATGGTAGATTATTATTCATACTAGGTTTTATGTCTGAATTGAAGTTTATGTTTTCCCTTAAACTCTCGGGCACTCAATTGATTTTGAGCAGTTTGATAATTGAGGTTTTTAGCTATATCTTTAGATGAATAAGCTTCCGAAGACGTGCAGGAGACATGCTAGCTATCTAGACTTCTCTTTTATTTTGGTTTCGATGTGTTGTTGTTGATGTAAAGGCAAAGTTGTCAAATTGCCTATGTATACTCTGATCATCCGAGGGGGCATCTTCATATGTCGCTTTTGGCGTATGTTGTAATAAATATGTTTTCAATGAGCGTAGTTAATGATTGTGGGATTATGTGGTGAATTTGAAATGTTTTGAAATGGAATGTGGATCTGGTTTGATGTTTTAAATTTTTTCCATATTCATGTGTTTCTATGCATCAATGTATCTAACATTGCCGTATTTGGTCGCGGAGGATTAATAACTATAGATGACTGCAACATCTGTGGCTATTAATTTTGGGCCTCCAAGTAGGGGGATGTTACATGAAATGAGAAAAATTATTTTCAAACTGTGTTCAATTTTTTATATTCATGTGTTCCTTTTATCATCAAAATGATTAACATAGCCCCATTTTGTCATCGAAAATTAATAACTATGGACGACTGCAAGGTCCATCACACTTAGTTTTCGGCCTCAAAATGGGAAATGTTACAAATTACTTAAATCCTAAGTAATATTCTCTGTAGATAGTAATTATTTAGAGATTATCATCATCCTCTCAAGTTGTATTTCTTATTATTCTTCTTAGCTCTATTATCAATGTTGTAAAAAAATTCTTTTTCAGAAAGTAATAAAATCTCCTCTCTCCAAAGTGGATGTACACTGTCTCGCGATAGTAGAACCACTATAAATCCATGTATGAACTCTCTATTAGTTTTTTCTTATATGATTTGATGTTTGGATTCTCTTGTTTCTATTTTTTTATCACACTACAACATGATCATATTTCTTTCGTGTACATTTGGGCTGATATACAGTCATCTATGCGAATTTATCCTAACACGATTAACTCTTCAACTTTGAGTTCGGAAGGACATTTGCTTCTTCATTAATGGTAGTACTTTCCCTTCCCGCTCTTTGTAAAAGAGTTTTATTTTCTTTTGAAACAATACCAAACTCTGATATATTTTCTCCTAATTACATGAGGTGCATGTGTGATATCTTGTAAACATGAATACATACCTGAAATTGACTCATCATCCTTCATTTTAAAAAGTTATAATTAGTTTTTCAACAAGGAAATCTTGCTTTATTTAACTTTGTTTGTATCTTTGTTTGTAATTTGCAAAGTTTTCCATATTTCATATGAAAAATTACATATGCTAACCCTATTAAATTCATTCTTATCTAATGCGCAAAATAAAATATTTTCGAATTTAGAATTGTCTTCATCTAAAGTAACTTGTTGAGTAGACCATGTACTAAAACTAATAGTTAGTGCTTCATACTCCGTATGAGTCATGTTTAAGACAACATAACTATAAGCTTGCGCGTGCGCGCGCACACACACAGATATATATATATTCTCATTTTAATAGACCAAAATGCATAGTTAATACCAATAAAAGGCGGGGGTTAAGCAGTTGATTGACCTTCTTGGAAAATAGTGAAATTTGATGCCATATTATTTTCAAAAATGATTTTACTACTTTTGAAATGCCTTGCTTTTATACCAGATAAAATTTGTGAAATAATGTGACTTAAATGCTAAACGATCTATAGTAGGGTAATTCATATATAAATGGATAAGAAAAAAAAATTTGTAAAAAAATGTAAATTGAAATTTTTATACTGGTTCGAACCCGGTCCTATTTCCAGTAAGGAAGCTCCTCTTCTGTATTTTACTAACCAAAAAGTCCTCACTCTACCTGTAAGAACAAGTTTACAACACTGCCTAAAGACTCCCTCTAGAAGATTTCAACAACTTCAAGTAGAATTTGACTTTGACAATCTATATCTTTGTACACAAATTTTGACACTCAATTACAATTTTCCATAACCAGTAAAATAATCTGGAGTTGAATGGAAGAGTTTGAGTATAGGATTTGGTTTCATTCATATGGATTTGAACACTTGATAACATCATGAGGTTTTCATTGGAAAATTAAATGAAAGAGTACAAAAATATAAAGCAAGAGTTAATATATTCTAATCAGAGATTAAGGTATTTATAATTGATGAGAAGCATCAAAAGATCATAATTTTTCAGTGGAAATCAATGGAGAAAGGATGCAACTCAAAAGTGAAAGAGCAATTGTTAAACGGTGAAGAGATACAACCACTAGAGCCAAAAATATTCCCGTCCTTCACCAATAGACCGTTGGGACCATAGGTAAACCGGTGGTGGGACCGCTGGTGGACCTGTTTATGCATAGTTTTGCTTATATTAGTTTCTATTATATTTCTCTATTTTCGTTGCATATTTCACCCACTTTCTTAGCTTAGAAAAATCCTAAAAAATTACTGAAGGTATTTTAATGTGTCATGAAGTTTCGTAAAATATATTTAAGGACAATTTGTTAAATTTAAAATTTTCAAATAAATCTTGAAAAATAAAATGTAGTTTTATGTAAAGTGTGTATTTGAAAAATGCTTCAATAATCCTAAAACTTCTCGAAAAATTATCAAAAATATGTTAGGGCTATCTAAAAGGCTGTGCAAAAATTTGGTGTGATTTGAAGATAATTTGAGTGGTTTTAACAAGTATTGACTTCTACGCCTCGATAAATCAAAAAAACAACACATGCCATACTTTTTTCATTGAAGCTCATCTTTAAGTATTGCTACGGATCTATAATAATTTTTTACCACCATCATAACTTATAAGCTCTTGCCTTCACTCCATAAGCCTTGTACTCAATGGTATTTGATATTTCTCAATATATAGTGTATTGACATTAAATAAGCTTTATCCTTCATCGTATAACTACTTGACCTGAAATTACTCATTGTCACAATAGTAACAACGTCATATGGTTGTTATCATAAAAACACTAAAATCATGTTTTCAATATTGTCACTATTAACTCATCTTTTGGCAAGGCCATGGAGAGGCAGATTTAACTAAATCGAATTCTCGTTTGTCGAGGCTGGAGTATGATGGATTCAGTTTAAAAGGATGAAGTTCACTTGGATATGTCATTCGGTCGAACAGTGGAGAAATTATACGGCTCGGTCTGGAAGTTGTGGGTCGTTCAGCATGGACAGCACGGTCTGGATGCTCTGGGTCACTTTGTGTTGAGGTGAAAGCAGGGTGGCTCAACATTGGTGGGATGGTCCGACATTGGATGTTGCTCGGCATAGGACCTTGTTCGGCATTGGACATCACTCGACATTGGACCTCGCTCGGCATTGGACATCGCTCGACATCGGACCTCGTTCGGCATTGGACATCGCTCGATATCGGACCTCGCTCGGCATTGGACATCGCTCGGCATCGGACCTCATTCGGCATTGGACATCGCTCGGCATCGGACCTCGCTCGACATTGGACATCACTCGGCGTTGTGGTTCGGTCAGAGTCACTCGGCGTTGTGGTTTGGCTTTGGTTGTCGTTCGACATGTGTGGGTCGACATGTACAGAACTCGGGGTCGGTTACCATGATAACTCTTGTTCGACCATGACCTTGGTTGGCCCAGGTCACTCAAAAACCCAACAATTCAAGATTTGCCTATAAATACAACATGTGGGGATTAAGAAAAGGGGATCCTCTTCCTGCTCTTTGATTTTATATTTTCTAAGGCTAAGGCTACTCTACCATTTTGTAACTGCAATCGATTGTTACAGCAATAAAAATAAAATTTCTGGAGTGGACGTAGGTCGGAGTTAGCCGAAACACTATAAAATCTGTTGTTCTTTACTGCTTTCATTTTAATTTTTGTTGTTTTTCATACTAATATCCTCCACAAATATTTTATCTGTGAGTTGCGATTAGTATATAGTGCTTTCGTTTCGATTTGGGTGTTAGTGACCAATTTTGACGCTAATAGTCACTTTTTTTTATAATGAAAACTATGTAACTATGTAAAATTCATGTTTTATATCACTCCCCCTTTAATACTTTCTCCTCCTTGATTTTATGCACTCACATGTTCATTATAGCTATATTTTCTCCTCTTTGAATTTATGTATTCCTCTATTATTATGCCATTTTCTCCCGCTTCCGGCATTAAAAAAAGCTTGAAAATGTCATAATTGTAAGGTGTATATTTAACTTAGTTGATTTTTGTCTAAAAAATAAATTAACCATTTCATTATCAATTTTATCTGTGGATGCTACAAAAATAATTTTTCATTTGTTCTATTAAGCTTTTTCAAAAATCTATATTCATTAGCTAATTTTCAAAGATTATTTTAACAAAATGAATTTAGTATTTGCCAATGTTAGGTATAAAAGTATGTTTGTTTAACAATTAAGTACAGTTATATCTAAAAATTGTAGCTTTTCGTAATAACGTTTTTTTGAAATGGTTTCTCGCAATTATTCATAATTTGAAAGGTAACAAATATGTTGTACAATTTTTTAAAAGCACTAATATTTATAAGAGTTAGCTATTTTTTTCAAAAAGAAACGATTAACGATACTCTTAGAAATTTAGTGGTAACCCAAACTATTTGAGAAGGAAAACCGAGTTAGATATGTCGAATTTAATGTAGTTCCATTTTCCATGAAATCTCATTTTCCATCAGATATAAGGAACATTGCTACAAGAAATCTGTCTCATCTTTATTTTGTTCTTTTCTAGGTGCCTACAAGAAATAAGAATTCAATTTGATACCCACTTCCAACATTAGGGTCCTGGGGTTAAATCGAAGTAACCATACTCTTTTAGGCTTAGTTGAACCTTTAAAAATAAAATTTGAACACAAATGCACTTCAAAAATAGAACTATTTATATATTTACTTCAGAATTTGAACCCAACAAATGAATTCCTTTTTGATCTTCATCTCCTAAAATCTAACTTTCCTTAGACCATTATTGGATATTAGAACTGCATGCTTTCCTCATTTGATAGAGTGGGTGGTAAAACCCTAGTCATTAATGAATTAATTCCTCTGCAGCATACCATTCATCTTGCTGATATATCTGAAACTCCCTCCTGTGGTTTGTTTTACACCTATAACAATAAATCTAGTAGTGGCATCAGGACTTACAGTAGACTTAGAGTGCCCACCTCAGGACTTAGAGAGAGCTTGCTCCTACTTTCTATGGCATGGTTGCCCTTTCTCTGCGAAGCCCAATGTTGTTTCCTACTTCAACCTTAAGAAGCCTATTCATATTAGAGGTCTTGGTATTAAGTGTATGATTACCTGGAACATTGCTACCACTTCTAAGCACATTGACACTCTCTTCTTTGTTAGATCCAGTCCCTAGAAGGAATGGACATGGAAACATTTAATTGGTAGCAGAGACTTTTGGACCATGAGTAAACCATTATCCTCTAGCTGGCTTTGGAACTTTGTGCTTGCATGTAGGAGCAGAGTCTTTACTTGATTTGCACTAACATTAGTATCGGCTCCTCTATTAGCTTTTGGTACTCTCCTTAGTCAATACCTACAGCCATTCTGAGCAGCATTCGCACTTATAGCAGATTGCCCAACTGGATAGTTCTGTTCATGCTAAGCAAGGTAGTTACATTAATGACAATGATGTTTGCCTACCTTATAATAGCAACCCTTTCATAAATGTAATTCGGTTCTTAGTTAGGTCCACCAATCTGATCATGTCTGACTCTGCCAGTCTCTCATGGGGTAAGACAAAAAAAGCACTACATCAACCTTGTTTCTAGTGGCTTAACTGAAACTAGTGATATTTGTCCTTGACATGCTAAGATTTGGAATAAGTACGTCATTTGGAGGGTGATCACCAAGAATCATCTATGTCACATAGAGTTCCTCAACTCTGCGCTTTGTACACTCTGTAATAGTGGTGTTGAAACTAACATGCACATTTTCTTTAGCTATCCGATTGTGGCTAAACTTTGAAATAATCTTCTCCTAGCTGTGGGCTTTCTTGGCAGTTTCCTTGTTAGCGAATGGAATGGTATAGGCTGTTCATCAATACTATAGGGAAAAGCTTGAAGACTTATGTGTATCATTACTTGATTAGGAAGTTCATTAAGGTGGTCTGGAAGGAAAGGAATGATAGGGCTTTTAATGGAAGGGTCAGCACTAGCATTGAGCTGCTTCATGATACCATGTCCATCTTTAGGGCTATCATTCGTTTGCATGCGCATAGCTTTCCTTTTGAACCTGATTACATCCTCATTTGTAATACTTGGGGCCTAGATTGACTGCCTCTAAATTGTGCTGCTCTTGTTTTCCCTTGGTTTTTTCTGTCCTCTTTATTGCGGATTATATGTAAGTTCCGTTTTTATGTCTTAGTTTGTTCTTGTTGGTGCTATTCCTCTGTGTGTTTATGTCTTGGTTTGTTCTTATTGGTGTTATTCCTCTGTGTCTATTTGTTCAATAAACAGAGGAATATGTCCTCTATAACAACATAGCTTGCTTTGTAAAAAAAGTATATTATCGGATTTGGGAACCCAAATGCTTATACCCTTGGAATTTTCTAATTTTTTTATGTCTTTTTGTATTTCTACGTTTTAAACTTAAAATACAAAGATACATATCTTTTTTTAGAACCAGATTTACTAATTTTAGAATTTCTAAATTCTAAACCATTTTAATTAAAGGTAGGTTTCAAAATATTTATCAAATTTGTTAAACTTTCTTTTCCGTTATTAAATTTTGAAATATTTTGTGATAAATCACGAAACTTAGGTTCTAAAGTTTTAACTTGATTTTTAGAGATGTCAAGAATGATAGTAAATCACAATTTTCTTTTGAAAGTTTCACATTCTCATCTTGATAGGTTTTGAGTTTTACTTGCAAAGCTTGAATTTGAGATGTCGATTTTTCATTAGATTCTTGTGCTTTACACAATTTTACTTCAAGATTTATGTTTTTCATCTTTTAACATTTCTATTTCTATTTCTGCTCTATTTACCTTTGCATATGTTTCCTTTCTCAATTTCTTTTCATTTTTATTTCTTTTAAATACCTATGTTAATTTTAAGCATATCATCGTAAGAATAGGTTTGGCGTACCTCATCATTAAATGCCATGAAACGGACATTTGCTTGCTTCGTGGTCTCTTTCCTCGTTAAATGAAGAAGAACCAAAGCCACCCCAAGTAACTTGAAATGCCATTTTATTTGGTTTTTCCTATTGTTGCTTCTTGGACTTGTTTTCATTATTCAACTTTGGGCAGTTCCTTTTTACATGTCTCATCTCATCACATTCAAAGCACTTAAAAGTTGAAGAATTGCTTCTTTATAATTGTCTGACGCCTTCTTTGATTATAAATATTTTTTGTAGCCTTTTGCAAGGTAGGAAAGACCATTGTTATCAACATTTGAATCATTATCTACTTGAAATGCAATTGATTTGTTTTCTTCCTTCCTGTTTGCAGACCTACTAGTTCACTTCATAGGACATGAAATTACTGATTAAGTCTTCAACTTTGAGTTTGGAAGGTTGTTTGTTTCTTCAATAGCTAGTATTTTCCTTTCCCACTCACTTTTTAAAGTGTTTAATTTTTTTGGAAGTATATCAAACTTAGATATAATTTCTCTTAATTTCATGAGTGCATATGTAATATCTTGTAAACATGAATACATATCAGAAATTGACTCATAGTCCTTCATTTTAAAAAGTTGTATTTATTTTTAAACATGGAAATCTTGCTTTGTTTAACTTTGTTTGTACCTTCATGTGTAATTTGCAAAGTTTTCCATTTTTCATATATAGACTTACATATGCTAACTCCGTTAAATTCATTCTTATCGGATATAGAAAATAAAAATTCTTAGATCTTGAATTATCTTCAGCTAAAGTAACTTGTTGAATAGTCCATGTACTAAAATTAGTAGTTGGTGCTTCATACTCAGTTTGAGTCATGTTCCTAATAGCATAACTATTAGCTTACATGTATGTTCTCATTTTACCGAACCAAATTGCATAATTAATACCTGTAAAAAGTAGGGATCGTGCGGTTGAAGGACCTTCTTGGAAAATAGTGAAATTTGGTGTCATATTATTTTCAAAATTGATTTTACTATTTCTGAAATGCTTTGCTTTGATACCAAATGAAAGTCACTAAATAATGTGATTTAACCGCGGAATGATCTATAATATGGCAATTTATGTATAAATCGCTAAGGAAAATAATAAAAGTAAATGTTACAAAAAATAAATGCAAAATGAAATTTTTATATCATTTCGAGCCCTATCCAATTTTCCATCCAAAAGCTCATCTTCGGTGTTTCACTAACCAAAAAGCCATCACTTTACCTGAAGGAACGGGTTTCTAACACTGCCTGAAGACTCCCTCTACAAGACTTCAACAACATCAAGTAGAATTTGACTTTGACAATCATTGTATCTTTGTACACTAATTTTGTCAGTTAATTATAGTATCTTGTAACCACTCAAATAATCTAGAGTTGAATGGAAGAGTTTGGTATAAGATTTGGTTTCAATCGATATGGATTTGATCGCTTGAGAATATAATAGGATTTTGATCAGAACATTAAATGATAGAGTATGGGGATAGAGAGAAAGATTTTGTACATTTTGACTAAGTGATTAGCATATTTATAATTGATGAGAAGATACATCAAAAGATCATTATTTTTCAGTGGAAATCAATGGAGAATTGATGCGATTGATAAGAGGAAGTGCAACGGTCAAAAGGTGAAGAGACGTGACTGCTAAAGCAAAAGAAAGTGCATTTCCAGGCCTTTCGTGGTGGACCAGTGGGATCAATGGGGGCCACAGATGGATCGATGGTGGGATCATTGGTGGGTTGTGTATAGTTTTCTTGTATTAATTTGTTGCGCTATTTTCTCTATTGTTTTGCTCATTTCACCTCCTTTATTACCTCAGAAAGATCCTAAAAAATTACTGAAGTTATTTTAATATGTCAAGAAGTTTCAAATAAACTGTTTGATTAAATTTGCATTTAACATTTTCGAATGTTTTTTGCAAAATAGACTATATTTTATATGCAAAGCGGGTATTTCAAAAATCCCTAAATAATCTAAAAAATTCTCGAAATTTTATCAAAAATACTTTTGGGATATTTAAAAGGTTATGCTAAAATTTAATATGATTTGGAGATAATTTGTATGGTTTTAACAAGTATTGACTTCTCTGAATTGATAAACAACAAAACAACACATACCATACTTTTTCTTTGAAGCTCATCTTTGAGTGTTGCTGCGAATCTCCAATGATTTGTTACCGCCATCATAACTTGTTTAAGCTCCTATGTTTCATTCCATAAGCATTATATGCAATAGTGTTTGATATTTCTAAAACATGTTGTGTATTGACATTAAATAAGCTTTATCGTTCATTACATAGGTACTTGATCTGAAATTACTCAATAAACACATTAGTAGCAATGCCATATGGTTACTATCATCAAAACATAGTGTTTTCAAAATGATAGAGTTTGGGGTATGCACTAGGAAAAATTATATAATTTGTTACATATATGAAATTTTTTGACCATTCTTACTAATAATAAAGGTGTTTGGTGTTTGAGTTCTATTATATACATTATTATATATTGATATATTTTATTAGGTAACTAATTTAAAGTATATAAATAAAAAAATCATTGAATGATATAATCTGTGATTGTAATTGCAGTTGCGGATATTAATTATAATATAAAATAACAGTTTATTTTAAATATTCATATTCAAGATGTGTCGAGAAAGGATATTGATACGTCTGTTGAGACCAAGGTACATAACACTTTCCAAATGTTGAGCAGTGTATTACTCATGGATGTTAGGAGCACCATGGGGTTACGTGTTGATAGTTATTTTAGAACTATAGAATGACTTACATGAAAGTTTCTTGTTTGTTAACTAAGATTAAATAAGAAATCTTTAGGTGACGGTATTACACAGATTTCTTGACTTGAGAATACTGTTGAATTTCAATGTGGATACTCCACTTTGATTATAGTTAAATTATGACGGGATGTCCACCTAATGAGTATTGTTGGGTCTGAGTAGAAGCATTAGAAGTGAAATACTATTGGATAGAGAATTCATCTTCTCGGTTATATAAGGTTAGTATCAAAGTTAACTATAGTCAATTCAACATCAAAATCTCTTGCTAGAGCATTATGGTTAATAACAAATGTTATTATCAAACCAAGTACTTTGTTTAAGGACTAACCAAGTTGAATATGGACGATATTGGATTTTGACCAAAACCAAATTTTATAAGTCCTTGAGCGAGATAGTGTCGAATGAAGAGAATTGGTATAAATAATCGTTACTAAATGAAATCACTTGAAACTTTAAAATTGGATTTTATTAAACTTATATAAAAAATATCATTCCTTAAGGGTGTCGTTTTAAAAGATAAAAAATTAGATTTCACTAGATAATCTATAAGTAACCGTACGCTTGTCAACTATTATGCTCTGACTAAGTCTGGCATGCTTTAATATTGTAAATGTATAAATATTACCGACGCCGTCCACACTGGAAAGTCACACAACTGTAACTCTCAGCTTTCAACCAAAAATAATTTGATAAAATAATTTATAAAATCTATGAATTCTTATGAAGAAATAATATAGTAGGCACCATAATTAATTTATTATTATATATTATTATTAAAAGGCCTAAAATCAACTAATAAAATAAATAGTTAATAAATATTTATTTAATTTTGTATTAGCCAATTTGACAATTTAAATATAATACATACATACATACATACATACATATACATATATATGTACGTATGTACGTATGTATGAAAATATGTATTAATTTTGTTGAATATTTTAAAATTGTGTTAATGTAGAGCATGTTAATATAGGTGTGGTTATGGGCTAATTAAGTATGTTTAATTATTTTGATGAGATTATTTATATGGGACATCCCTTGAATAATGCATATGGCTGAGACATCCACATAGCATATTAATAATGCAAGAATAAACTTAGAGCCCAAATTCTAAGTGATAATTTTTCTCTCTCAATCCATAAACTATATATCAATGGTCGATTTTACAACTTCATCATTGAGTTAGAGCAACTTTGTCTTAGGGACGAAGTTAATAGTTCAAGGTATAATCGACTGGTAGGATTATCAAATATATCTTATTTCAGAATTATTTACATACATGCATATATACATACATACATATATATATCATGAATAAATATTAAAAAAATGGATTTTTAATATATATCATTTCATAGTAAAGTTGGGTTATTTATGCAGTTTATAAATTAAATGGATTTTAAAATTAAATGAATTTTAAAATTAAATGAAATTTAAAATAAAACAGGCACAACATTACTGTTCATTATTTCAGTGAATGACGCCATCAATTATCATCATTGGAGTTGCTATGGAGGGAGTCAATCGAAATGACCTTGAAAGGCACCGATGGTGTCGGTTGAATCTCCAACGACATTAAGCAGTGGCATTCTTTATGGAGTTAATTTGTTTTTTGACATAGAGGTAATTGTGCTTAACTCTTATAGTGAGCCTTATTCAAAATAAACTATGCCTTTGATTTAATTTTCAACTATATGTATTTTTATATTAGGATATAAATAATATTTTAAGTACATTAAATATGTACATGTAGAAAAATCCATAGGAAAAGTGTTTAATCAGTTATAGTTATGGACATGTTCATAACCATGAGTTTTGAATCGTTTCAATAAATAATCATCCTTAAATGCTCCTAGTCAAGATGAATTGAGAATGATATATTGGCACATCCATTAATACTAGTGTATATATCACTCTCCATAAGATAGACGGTGGATTACTCATGACTATTGGGACACCAAGAAGTTACATACTTGTGATTATTTGGAATATATACAGAATGGATCACCGTAAGTCTTCAATAGGTGAATTACAACGTCAAATAGAAGATATCATATGATGACAATTAGTAGTCTTTTAACTTGAGAATACCATGAATCCTATTTATTTAATATTTTTACTATAGTTAAGCACACGACAGCGACGATGTGTTATGACCATAGTTGATATAAGTTGAACCAATTAAAGTGAAAACATTAATCAAGAATGGATTTGTCTCCTTCGAATAGAAGGGTAGTATCATCATAATTGGTAGGCAACTTAAAGTAAAAATCTTTAGTTGAAGCAGATTAGTTAATTAGTAAATGTTATCGGATGGAATCAAGGGCTGTAATGATGTACTTCATAATTAACTACAAATATTATTGGAGTTTTGGTAGTTGACCAAACTCTAGATCTCTAAGCGAGATGGTAATGACAAAAAGAAAACACTCACAATATATCGATGCTTAAGATATAGCTTAAATGACTAAAAATAGGATTTTCAACTAGATGAACTGTAAGAAAATGAACTTGTGTCCATTAATGTGCTTCAATGAAATTTGCACAGGCTTTAATGTTTAAATATTATCTAGGGATGAGTTCACACCTAGGAGTCCACAATAATATTTATCCGCATCTTTCAAAATCTAACTTAATAGAATTAATTTATAAATGTTACACATTTAAATGGACAAAACTAATATAGATGTTATAAAATCATTTTTCACCCAACTATGGTCGTAACATAAGTATCATGTCATGTGATTGACCATAAGTACAATCCTAATACTTAGGATCAATAATACTCTTAAGTCTATAAATTACCACATATTGTTAGAAGAGATCTTATATTTTAACTTAATTGTATTCAATATATAGAAGACTCTTGTTGAGGCATTAGTATGTAACCCTGTTGTTTTCCTCTATTGGTTCCATCTCATTTTGTCATGGGGATGGGGTGAAATGGGTATAATTGTTTTTCCTTATTTGGAGCTTAATTGGCTCGTGTAATCTGTTAACTAACATTAGATCCGATCTATTTATTTAACAAAATCATATTATATTTTCAAAAACATTTTATATTTTTTTAATTAATCACACTAATTAAGTTTATTCAATGATTAGTTTGAATATACCTAATATATTTATATTCTAACATGATAGCATAATAATAAATGGGCATATGTATTACTATATGTACGGGATAAATTTTCATTTTAAGCATTCGAAAAATATTTATTTCAAGTTAGGCCTCATTCAAAATTTATTATGAGAATAGGTTTGTTTTTCACTATCCAGCATTTTATATTTATCCATTCTAAAAATGCGCAAGAACAAAATTTTAGTTTGTACTTATGCAAATTCAAAATGCGCAAGTGTATATTTAAAAAAAATGAACTTCGGCGTTTACTGACAAAGCATGCACGAAAACATCGTACTATAAAAAAGAGGCTAATTTTCATAATAAGTTTCGAATAAGCCCTAAACTTGAAATAAGTTTTTCGGAGGCCTAAAATGAAAATTTGTCCATATACATATAGATATTGAGATTTATATCCATTGTATATATGTATATATTATACTTACATATACATATGATATATTTCCACGCATATTAAGAATTTAAATGTCCAAGTATTTAAATATGTTTGAATATACTATAATATATGTATATGGTTTGTACACACATACTAATAGTACTGATGATATAATAGTTTAGACATATGTATGTATTTATGTATGTATGTACGTAATACACACACACATTGCCATGTTATTATAAAATTGACTATATGTGAAATATGCAAATAAGAAATAGAGAGAGAAAACTCTCATTAATTTCCTTTTAAACGCCAAATCAAATAATCCCAAATCCCACTTAGATCTACGATAGATCTAGTTTGTTCATATTCCATATATGTATTGTATATCAAATCGTCTAGTAATATTTGTATATAAAATTTACAAATCTAAAACATCGCCAAAATAAAGGATTGTTTATATAAAAAAAGTATTAAAAATTTAGTAAACTAATTATATATTTTGAATCTAATTTTACGTTATTATATGTATATATATATATATATGTATATATGTATGTATATGTATGTATGTATGTATGTATGTATGTGTTATGATGTATACATGACCAAAATAATTCATTTTGTTATATATATATATATATATATATAAACAATTTTATATGTATAAAAAATTTCACAGTAGTCTAAGTGAATAATTATACACACATATGTAAATTTTGATATTAAATGCAATGTAATTTGTAAACATTATTGAGATAAATAAACATAAAACTATATAACAAATTTTATTACATGTATATATAGTTTATATTGAATTTCATTTATAAAACAACATTTACAACAATTTTAAATTAAATCAAAATTAGTAGCAATAAAATATATTACATACATCAACATGGGTCATGGGTTAGCATATAGGCACACATGCATACACACACACACACACACACACACACACACACATATATATATGAACATATAACATAAAATAATAATTCTACCAATCAAATCTAGACCTTCGTGACACCTCGATTTTAAAATTGACTCATAGACTACTTGAATCATAACTCGATGTTGCAAAGATCGAACGCACAACTTTAAATTTATTTTTAGTCGTGGGAAATAAAGATGAAGGATGCTATAAGAGAGAAGCGGGAAGAGAGAAAATTAAGAATTGAGTCAATGAGGACGATTTATTTTTATGGAGAGAATGGAAACCTTTCCCATTCCTCTCTTTAAAGTCTGTCCATTAATTTTACATTGAATCTAAATCAATTATTTAGACCATTTGTTTCCCTCTTTTGGTTGGCCATGATTTTTTCCCACATGAAAAAAAAGCCATAAAGCATATTTAGGTAATCAAGCATATTAAAAGATATGCACATATATAACCTTTATATACACATCCACATAATTACTAATAGCACGCAGAACATTTCTAGGAGATGCACTGCTTATTATTAACACATCAAACGTCAAATAATAATAATTAATGTCAATTAATTTAACTAATTTACAACACTTTACAAACCAATTAAATCATGTGATTTTTGGGGGAATTCACAAATATGGTTATCAGATTTAGAGGTGTAAATTTAGTCATAGGTTGATATCAAACAATTCAAATATTAAGTTCACACGTGTAACATCCTTCACTTGGAGGCCCAAAACTAACGGCTATAGATGCTACAGTCATCCACAGTTATTCATCCTTCGCAACTGAATACGGTAATGTTAGATACATTGATATAACAAAAACACATGGATATGGAAATTTTTTAAAATCAACAAACAACTTTCTCATTCCATAACAAAGTATTTAAAATTCATTACAAAATCCCAATACGAGAACCATGTTCAGAGAAAATGTAATTATTACAGCATATGCCAAGAGCGACATATGATGATGTCCCCTTGGATGATCAGAGTATACAATTAGGCAAATTAACATCTTTTCCTTTACAACAAAATATAGCAGAATTAAAATAGAAAAGAACTCTAAATAGCTATCATGCCTCCTGCATGTCTCTGGAATAAAGATGTACCTGAAAACCTCAACTCTCAAGCTACTCAAAATCAATTGAGTACCCGAGAGTTTAAGGGGAAAACATAGACTTTGAGTCATACATAAAGCCTGGTATGAATAATAATCTACCATCTCTAACCATTTAGATATCTAGTGAGACCACGCGCTTAGCGGAATGGGTTTTTCCCTCACTGGTATCTTATTCAAAAATTTATAAAACCATATATTGTGCTCCTGCATCCACAATGGTTAAAACATTGCAATATAAAATAATATGATGATATGCAAATATGTAATCAATTTCTAGATTACTAATCCCCATTCATTTTTGACTAGTTGTGTCATTTTATAGTTTCTAGGGACACTATTAACCTAATAGTTTTCATGGACTGACTAATAACCATTTAATACTTATGGACCCCTATCCAGTTTCATAGTTTTCATAGGATCACTAAGAACCTATTGGCCCCTGCCAATAACTTTACCATTTCATAGGTTCTCCCTGAAATTATTGGTATCCCCAATAACTTTTCTCTTATCATAGTTTTCATGGGTTGACTATGAACTTATCGACTTCTATCAATAACTTAATCCGAATATAGTTTTCATGGGTTCACTACAAATCTATTGGCCCTTGCTAATACTCTTTTCAATCATAGTTTTCATGGATTTACTATAAACCTGTCTAACTGACAACTTCTTTATTCAATATTCTGGCTTCCTACATTCTGGTCTATCTGACCTCCTGGATGGAATTCTACTCATTCAGGAGTTAACTTAATTTATGTTTACTAATAGGTTAACCTAGCTGGTTATTCTACCTTCCCCCAAAATACAGTTATGGGTCCATTATAATGTGAATATATATATATATATATATATATATATATATATATATATATGAAGAAGTAAACATAATAACATAATAATACCAACACCTATGGTTTAATATCCTTGAAATCATTCCATATAAAATTTGGTTAATCTCTTTAACCTATTAATCGATGAAAACTTCTTCAAAAACTCCATTCTTAAAATCATTTCCAAAACTCTTTTATTATGCCATGATTTCCTTTAAAATGAGTTTAGGTTATTTGTTTTGAAAATTAAGGCTTTTGAAACCTTAAACTATACTTCCGAAACCATTTGGTAACCTCCTTCGAAAGCATTCAAATCTTCTTCTCAAAATACCAACCTATACCTTTCGAAACACTTTAAAAAATCTCTTTCGAAACCATTAAGTTTTTCTTTAAAAATATCTTTTGGATCAAAATGAAAACATACGAAAGTACCCCTGTCAAAACCATTAATCCTTATATAAAATTGTTTGGGGAAAAATCAATGGCTTTGGACCCATCCATTCAAAAGCTCAAATCATTTAAGTAAAACATTGAAGGATAGCATCGAAACCCCTTTCAAAGAAATTTCCTTCGAAACCCTTGAACTCATTTGAAAGCTTTTAAGAAGTGGCTTGGTATAATTTTAAAACAAAAGCTACCTTTCGAAAGCATTGATGACTTCAATACCTTCGAAAGGCATAAGATTGACAGCAAGGTCTCAACTAGGTCGAAACCATCCTTTTCGAAAGCATTGATTTATAAACAAGGAACTCTTTTGAAAGCTCCACTTAGACGAAGAGGTGGCAAAGAGTTGAAAGCAAAGGTTTCGACTTGGTTAAAAGCATTCTTTTGAAAACAATGCAGGCGCTTATCATTAGAAAGCGAAACAAAGGTTTTAACCTCATCGAAATCAAGGTTTTGATACTATGTCTTCCGACTTTCTCCAATCCACTACGTACCATCAGTACGATACCATCTATATTGGTTTCGGCTTTGGTAGGTTTGGACTAGGTCGAAACGGAAGTAAAGGGTTGAAAGGTGCTTCTAAAAGAGGCGGAACCCACTTTTTTAGGTAAAGATTGATGTCATGCCTATTAAAGCAAACTCTTTATAACCAACCTGCCTATTTGTAAACATTTGATTGGTTGCCATAACTTTTCAAATTCTTTATAAACATAGCTGCCGCATGATTTTAGATCTATACGTGGATTAATTTAACAAATAAGCCCTTCCACTAAGCAAAGCCAATAAAACAATTAAGTCCTTCATCTGAAATAATTTTATTTCCATAGTAGATCACTTAGGAAAAATCCCTAAAAGTTATAGAAATTCACTATCAATATGTTATCTAACATATAAAAATTCAAGATCCAAATTCTTCATAAAATAATTGAAATAAATTTCTAAATCCAATTAATCGTATTTTTCTTTGAAAATTCATAATAAATTCTCCATAGCTTGAAAAATTATAAAAATTAAAACCCGTCTCCAAAATCATGTTTTACACAACATAAAATTTTCTCATGGCATACGAAAATCATTATAATAGGTTTACCCTTAAAAACGTGTAAAATAATTATCGAATTAATTTGTTTGAATCTAACAGGTTCAAATCGAAGCATATCAACAATCAAAAATTGTCATAAATACTGGTTTAATCTTAAACCGGAAAAACAAATGATCATTAAAAATAGAGATGATTCAGATTATTATTCACCTTGATTAGGATAAGGAACTTGAGATTTGATTGACATTAATTTCCCCTAGCTTGAATCCTTAGCTTTAATTGATTTTCTCCTAATGGCCGGCTTTTCTCTTCTTTTGCTTGCGTTCTGTATTCTGTAAAATGAATGTGAGAAAGAATGAAACGTGGCCTATAAGGGTTATGGTAATAAGGTGCGGTTATTTCCTAATAAGCCTTTGTGTAAATTAATTAGCCCATAAGCCATTCTTAAGCCCATTTAAATAATTAAGCATGACCCTAAATTTATTTTCAAATCTCAATCCCCTTATAACTCTAATTATTTACATTATTCTATCTAATTTATCTAATTAAATATCCTGAATAATGTTATCAAAAACCAGGGGTGTTGCAAGCTCCCCTCCTTAAAGAATTTTGTTCTCAAAATTCAGTAAGGACTAAATACTGAACGTAGCAATCATATGTAACAACTCCTAACAACCGTACTAGCCTATTTGACTAGCAACTACCTATATAAATCAAATATAGACATACCCTTATAACAGATCAGGATAAGTATGTCTAATCCTGTCTTCTGTCTCCCAAGTACAGTCCTTCTCGTTGTCGCTCGATTGAACTTTCACCAACTTGACTGTCTTGTTCCTCAATCTTTTCTTATCTCTTGCTAGAACCTGAACAGGTTTTCTAACAAAAGTCGAATTAAGCTCTACTATCAAATCTTTCAACCCTGCCAAAGGAATAGCAGCCTCTGGATCATACACATACTTGCAAAGATGAGACACATGAAATACATTATGGACACCTGCCATATTACTCGGCAACCCTACTCTGTATGCAAGCTTTCCAATCCTTTCTATAATCTAGAATGGACCAACATATCTCGGTGCCAGCTTCCCTGACTTTCCAAATTGTGCCACACCCTTCATCGGTGATACTTTAATGAAAAACTAATCTCCAACTAGAATTCTAGGTCTTTATGCCTCCTATCTACGTAACTCTTCTGTCTAGAGTGAGATTCCTTCATTCTTTCTTGAATCAACTCAATCTTCTCTGTCACCTCTCTAACCATAACTAGACCTTAAACTAATCTGTCTCTGGTCTCCAACCAACATATTGGTGGTTTGCATGGTCTTCCATACAAAGCTTCAAAATGCGCCATTCCTATACTAGTCTAATAACTAGAATTATAGGAAAACTCCACTAAATGTTGATCTTCCCAAGATCCACCAAATTCCAATACATAAGCTCTCAATAAATAGTCGAGTACCTTATTGACTCTCTCTGTCTTCCCATTGAGGGTGATATGTTGTACCATCTTAAGCTTAGTACCTAATACACCATGTAGACTCTTTTAGAATTTGCTAGTAAACAAAGTAGCTCTGTCATTGGCTATACTACTAGGAATTCCATGTAGTCTAACTATGTTCTTCATGAACAACTTAGCTAAAACGGGTGCAGTCCTAGTTGACTTAACTGGAATGAAATGGGCACTTTTGGTCAACATGTCCACTATAACCCATATATTTTCATTTCTCCTATTTGACGTTGGCAACCAATCTATAAAATCCATGGATATCGAATCCCATTTCCAAATTGAAATATCTAAAGTTTGAAGCAACCCACTCGGCTTTTGATGTTCGGCCTTCACTTGTTGATAGTTTGCGCACTACCTAACCCACAAGCCAACACCCCTCTTCATACCTTCCCAATAGAAGCTCCTTTTCATATCTTAATACATCATGGTCCCTCTAGAATGAATCGTAAACTTGGATCGATGACATTCACCAAGAACTTCTTTCTTTAAGTCCTCGAAATTCGAAACACACAACCCTCCCTTCTTTCTCAACCTCCCCCTCTGCTCAAGAGTAAAATCTTTAAGATGATTGATCTCCGTTCCACACACAAGCCTTCTAATCCTCTTGGCCAACACTGAATCCTCTTTCTGTTTAGAAGCAATCCTCTTGTTCAATACAGGTGAACTTCTAAACAAGACAACATAGCGGAGCTCAGACCAGAACTAGCAGTCGATCTTAACTGCACACTACAAGTAGTCAAAGCTTCTAAATATTTCTATTTTTCCAACATAGCTAACACCACATTTTGATGTCTTCTGCTAAGAGCATCCGCTATCTTATTTCCTTTCCTAGGAGTATACTCTATACCAAAATCATAAGCAGCTAAAATCTCCAGCCACCTCTGTTGTCTCATATTCTGCTACTTTTGAGAGAATAAATACCTTAAAGACTTATGATTTGTATATAGCTCAAATCTCTCCACTAAGAGATAATATCTCCAAATATTCAATGTGAAGATCACCACAGTCAACTCCAAATCATGAATACGATATCTCACTTCATGCGGTCTAAGTTGTCGTGAAGCGTAGACCATCACTTTACCGTTCTGCATCAACACAGCTCCTAATCCAGTTTCGATGCGTTGGTATACACCACCAACCCTTGGTTTACATCTGGAACTACTAACATTGGTGCATTGGTCAACAAATGCTTTAACTTAAAGAATGCTTCCTCGCATTTATCGGACCAGACAAACTTCACCTCCTTCCTGGTTAACTTAGTCAAAGGTGCTGCTATCTGCGAGAAATCCTTGATGAATATCTGGTAATAGCCAGCAAGTCCAAGAAAAATTCTAATCTCAGTCACTGTCTCTGGTCTCCTCTAATTATTAGCGGCTTCGATCTTATCTGGATTGACTGACAACCTCTACTCTGAAACCACATGACCAAGAAACTTAACTCTTTTTTTTCAAAAATGGCATTTGGAAAATTTCGCCTTCAGTTGATGCTGCCTCAATGTCTCAAGCACTATTCTAGGATGACCTTCATGCTCTCTTTCATCCTTCGAGTACACTAAATTGTCATCTATAAATACTAACACCAACCTATCCAAATGCTCTAGGAAAACTCGGTTCATCAGATCCACGAAGAAAGCAGGTGCATTCGTTAACCCGAATGGCATTACTAACCACTCGTACGAACCATACCTAGTCCGAAATGCTGTCAAAGGAATACTATCATCGGCCACCTTTAACTGATGGAAATCTGTCGCCAAATCCATTTGGAAAAACACTCTGGCTCCGTATAACTAATCGAATAGATCATCAATTCTTTACAAAGGATACTCATTCAACTTATGATAGTCGATACACATTCACAACGACCTATCTGGTTTCTTCACGAACATCGCAGCCTCTCCCCAAGACGAAGTGCTTGGTTTAATAAAATTCCTTCCTTCTAGATCCACTAGCTACACCTTCAATTCATTCATCTTGGTCGGTGTCATCCTGCTCGGTGGTTAATTGCAGGTTCAACTCTTGGCATAAGATCTATTTAAAACTCAACAGCTCATTTCACATTGGTCTGCCCTGACTGGTTCTGGACACTGACTCTTATAATGTCCAAATTGGTCACAGTTGAAGCACTTCACATTCTTCTTTTTTGTAGCCTTCTTCCCCTTGCCTGAACGACATTCATGAGCACCATGATCTTTCTTGTCACACTTGAAGGAAAATAAATCAGGCTTTGCCTTCTTGGCATCCTCTCCCTTCTAGGCTGCCTTCTTCTTAAAGAACTTTCTCTTCATTCCATGAGCACCCTGGGTTTCAGTTGGCTTTTCTCTCGCACAAATAGCAAGCATCTCCTCTTGCCACTTGCACAACTTACATTACAAGGATCACGAAGATGTGGTAGGGTTGTCCTAGCAATCTCGGGTCTCAATCCCCGAATGAACCTCTCATTCCTCCTAATATCGGTGTCTATAGTAGCATTCCCATATCGGGATTCGATTACCGACATCTCTCCCTGTACCAAATCTATTAAATTTCTTAGCATTGCCAACTTGGGAACTTCAGACAGAAACCTCTATGCAAATCTCCCTCTAAACTCTTCCCAAGTTAACTCCTTCTTCAGAACCCCGACAATAATACTATTCCACCAATGAAGTGATGCCCCTTACAACTGCCTAGAGGTCAGCCTCTTCTTCTGCTCATCATCCAAACCCAAATCAGCGAAGATCTTCTCACAATGCAACAACCAATCCTCAACTTCAACAGCAGCCTCTGTTCCCATAAAAGATTTCCCACCAAGACTGGTGTAGTCTTTGCTCGACTTAGCATAATTATTTCCTAATGGAGCTATAGGATTAGCTCCTCCTACACCAATAGCAACTCTTGCTTGCATTAGATTGACGAAGAACTGTTACCTTGCCCCTATATCCAATGATGGATTTCCAGCACCCACATTGGCACTTGCATTTTGGTTAGCATTAGCCTGTCGATCCAGGTTCTTCCTGGTGGGTCGAACATTTCCGTTAGTTGTGGTTCTTCTTCCACCGAGATTTCGTTTTCCATTTCGTGCCTTCATATCTTATTTCCCATAAATCAGAATATGTGCCTTAGTAAAATACAGAAGAATGGTTTAAGAGAGAGGGGAATATGTACTTATATATCTATATATCAAATACAAATACTTTACTATAGCGTTAACCCAAACCTCGATCTTATTTCCTGGCTCATTGGATTATTTTTTTTAAAATATTTTAGGTTTAAATTTCTTTTAAGTTTCATAAACCTTGCTCTGATACCAACTTGTAACATCCCCCACTTGGAGGCCTAAAACTAACGGCTATGGATGCTGTAGTAATCATAGTTATTAATCCTCAAAGACCATATACGGTAATGTTAGATACATTGATACAACAAAAACACATAGATATGCAAAAAAATTAAAATCAAAAAACAACTTTCTCATTCCATCTAAAGAATTTCAAATTCATTACATAATCCAAATACAAGAACTACATTCCAAGAAAATATAATTATTACGACATACGCTAAGAACGACATATGATGATGTCTCCTTGGATGATCAGACTATATAACTAGGCAAATTAACATCTATGTCTTTACAACAAAACATAGTGGAATCAATGTAGTAAAGAACTCTAAATAGCTATCACGCTTCCTGCACATCTCCGGAAGATTATTCTCTAAAGAGGTACCCGAAAACCTCAACTCTCAAACTACTCAAAATCAATTGAGTACTCGAGAGTTTAATGGGAAGACATAAAATTCAAGTCTAATATAAAGCCTAGTATGAATAACAATCTACCATCTCAAACCATTTATAAATCTAGTGAGAGCACGCCGCTTAGCGGAACGGATTTTCCGATCACTGGTTTCTTATTCAAAATTTTATAAAACCATATACCATGCTCCTGCATCCACAATGGTCAAAACATTGCAATATAAAATAATATGATGATATGCAAACAAGTAATCAATTTTTGGATTCCCCGTTCATTTTGGACTTGCTGTCTCATTTATAGTTTTTAGGGTCACTGCTAACCTAATAGTTTTCATGGCTGACTAATAACCTATTTAATACTTACGGACTCCCTGTCCAGCTTCATAGTTTCATGGAATCACTAAGAACCTATTGGCCCCTACCAATAACTTTACTGTTTCATGGGTTCTTCTTGGACCTATTGGTATCCCTAATAACTTCCCTTTTATCGTAGTTTTCACGGGTTGACTATGAACCTATTGACTTCTATCAATATTCTGATATAATTTTCATAGGTTCACTACAAACCTATTGGACCCTACCAATACTTTTCCAATCATAGTTTTCATGGGTTTACTATGAACCTGTCTACCTGACAACTTCATTAGTCAAAATTTTACCATCCTACATTCTGGTATATCTGACCTCCTAGATGCAATTCTACTCATTCAGGAGTTAACTCAATTTATATTCACTACTGAGTTAACCTAGCTGGTTATTCTGTCTTTTCCCAAAATACAGTTATGGGTCCATTACAATGTGAATATATATATATATATATATATATATATATATATATATGAAGAAGTAAACATAATAACATAATAGTACCAACAGCTGTGGTTTAATATCCATGAAATAATTTCATATAAAACTTGGTTAATCCCTTTAACCTATTAATCAAGGAAAACTTCTTCAAAAACTCCATACTTAAAATCATTTCCAAAATTCTTTTATTAGGCCATAGTTTTCCTTTAAAATGAGATTGGGTTATTTGTTTTGAAAACTAAGGCTTTCTAAACCTTTAAACTTCATTTTCGAAACCATTAGATGACCTCCTTCAAAAGCATTCAATCTTCTTTTCAAAATACTAATATATGTCTTTCAAAACACTTTAAAGCATCACTTTCGAAACCGGTGGGTTTTTCCTTAAAAATATCTTTTGGATCAAAGTGAATACATACGAAAGTGCCCCTTTCAAAACCATTAATCTTTATATAAAATTGTTTGGGGAAAAGTCGATGGCTTCAGAACCATCCATTCAAAAGCTCAAATCATTTAAGTAAGACATTGAAGGATAACATCGAAACCCACTTTCGAACCATTGCCTTCCAAACCCTTAAACTCGATCGAAAGCTTTTAGGAAGTGTCTTAGTATAATTTTAGAACAAAAGCTACCTTTCGAAAGCATTGATGACTTCAATACCTTCGAAAGGCATAAGATTGGCAGCAAGGTCTCGATTAGGTCGAAACCACCCTTTTCGAAAGCATTAATTTATAAACAAGGAACTGATTCAAAAACTTAACTTAGACAAAGAGACAGCAATAGATTCAAAAGCAAAGGTTTCGACTTGGTCAAAATCATTCTTTTGAAATCAAGGCAGGTGTTTATCTTTGGAAAGCGAGGTTTTAACCCCATCGAAAGCAATGGTTTCGATACCATGTCTTCCGCCTTTCTCCAATCCACCACATACCATCATTATAATGCCTTGTGTATTGGTTTCGGCTTTGGTAAGTTTTGACTAGGTCAAAGCGGAAGTAATGGGTCGAAATTTGGTTCTAAAAGAGGAGGAACCCATTTTTCTGGGTAAAGATTGAATTAATGCCAATTAAAGCAAACACTTTATAACTAACCTGCCTATTTGTAAACATTTGATTGGTTGCCACAACTTTTCAAATTCTTTACAAAAATAACTGCCGCATAATTTCATAGTTAAACATGGATTAGTTTAACAAAAAAGCCCTTTCATTAAGCAAAACCAATAAAACGATTGAGTCCTTCATCTAAAATAATTTTATTTCCATTGTAAATCACTTAGAAAAAATCCCAAAAATTACAGAAATTCACTTTCAATGTGTTATCTAACATATACAAATTCCAGACCAAAAATTTTCATAAAATAATTGAAATAAATTTCTAAATCCAAATATTCATATTTTCTTTAAATATTCATTATAAATTTTCCATGGCCTGAAAAATTATAAAAATTAAAACCCATCTCTAAAATCAAGTTTTACATAACATAAATTTTTCTCATGGAACACGAAAATCATTATAATCGGATTTACCCTTAAAACCATGTAAAATAATTAACGTATTATTTTGTTTGAATCCAATAGGTTCAAATCCAAGCATATCGTCAATCAAAAATCATCATAATAATTGATTTAATCTTAAACCCGAAAAACAAATGATTATAAAACAAAATAGAAATGATTTAGATTATTATTTACCTTGATTAGGATAAGGAACTTCTGATTTGATTGAGATTAATTTCCCTTAGCTTGAATTATTAGCTTTAAATTGTTTTTTCTCCTCTTTTCTCCTAGTGGTCAGCTTTTCTCTTCTTTTGTTTACGTTTTGTATTTTGTAAAATGAACGTGAGAAAAAATAAAACGTGGGTTATAAGGGTTATGGTAATAAGGTTCGGCTATTTCCTAATAAGCCCTTGTGTAAATTAGTTAGCCTATAAGCCATTCTTAAGCCCATTTAAATAATAAGGCACATCCCTTAATTTATTTTCAAATCTCAATCTCTTTATCACTCTAATTATTTACATTATTCTATTTGATTTATCTAATTAAATCTTCTGAATAATGTTATCAAAAATTAGGGGTGTTACAATATGCCACCTTAGGTAGTGCTATGATAACTTGATAGAATTTATCCTTATAGATCTTTTTGGTAAATTTTATTTTACATTACTTTATGTGATACCAATAGTGATAATAATTTACACATGTTTTGTAATAACTTGCAAGTTTATCAATTTGACAAATTATATTTATTATCAATTCAAATATAATCTTTTTAAAGCATTAATTATGATTTTTTGAACAATAATGATGGTAATCTTATTTTGAACAAGTATTTACAAAAATATAAACTTTGAAGGAATATCGATAAAACGGTTAAAAATCGTTTTATCAATAAACAACTCTATAATTATCAGAAGTCAAGCACGAAGCTAGATATATATATATATGCTTATTTAACCTTTTAAACAAGAATATGAAATTTATTTCTTGAAAATGTATTTATGACATCATCAATAATGGCATCAAATTTAATCAATTGACTAATGAATTTAAATTAAGATTTAACGATTTAACGATTATTGTAATTATTCAAATAATAATTCATTTTAATTAATTATGAAGCGGTGAAAATTTATAATAGTTTTACAAAGATATATATGTTTCACTTGAAATTATAAGGAAAATTGGTATCGCTTTATTGATATAATATCACTATTTGTAAATAATTGTTTGCTATTTATTTATATGATTTTATAATTCAAATGAAATTATTTTAATTATTTAAAAATGGTAAGAAATTAGTTTTCAATTTTTTTTACATTTATAAGTTATTTTATTTATAAGTGAAAATATGACTGGGAATCAGAATTGGAATCAGAATTCGTAACGGTTTAACGTAGAGAAGTTGTGCAATGTTGTTTATATAACTTGTATACACAAATGACATGCACATACATACAACTACATATACATATACATAACAGATAACATATATAAATATATATACATGTTTACCATTTAAATATAGTAAAAGTTATAAATATTTAAGATGTTTTCTCACTTAAAAAGCAAACTAACCCTCACTCACCTCACTCTTACTCACCATCATCACTTGCACATGGAGGATGACAAGGAGGAGGGGGGAGACGTGCACCTTGATAAAAAGGAGGGGTGTGGGCGAGAGGTAAAAAGGTAATTCCACCTTAATATATTTTGTTCCAAAATTTTCCTATAAATAGCCATCCATTTCTTTTATAATTTTAATACCAGTCTTCATCTTCCACTTACTCAAGCTATTTTATGGCTTCTCTACTTAGGGAATTTGTGAAGAAAAATAAGCAAAAAGAAAATAAATTTATATAAGTATATATACATGAGAAATCCACTTCAAAACCAAGTGAAATCCACTCCTCACCTCCTTGCAAACCCAACGCCACCACCTCTGTTACCCTTGATCTAGCCCACCTCTAGTTACAAGCATAGGCCGAGCCGTCCCAAAGGTCCAAGACTCGATTCCATTAGCTCTAGTTCGATCTATCGAACCTATGGTCATTTTTCATAAGTTTAGTAGCCACTTAAGGTGAGAAAATACTATTTATATATGCTCTATATGATGATACATATGTTTTTCTACGCTTGGTTTTGATGGTTATGTATCAAGTTTGGATGAAATAATTTGTTTGTTTGGATGTGTAAACAATTCATTTTAATACACGATGAAATTACACGACGGAAATCACTTTTAGAAATGAATTATAAAAGTGTTATGAGATGATTAGACTTCTTTAAATTGGTTTATAAATGATTTATAATGGAGTAAAAAAAGGCACGTCGCGAAACGGAAGTTTGCGATTTCGTTCTGTAATAGTTTAAATCCGTTTATACGATGGAATTGGAGTCGGAATTCTTTAGAATAAGAATTTTCCAAACTTCTATAATAATAGTTTTCAAACAAAAGAAAAGGATCGAGATTTCATTTAGTATATTTTGAAATATGAGCAAATCAAGTTTTCAAAATAATAGCGCTTTGACAGTTCAAAAACCAAAGTGATAAATTCTTAAAAATGAATATTTTTAATTCTTTAAAAATACAAAGTAAATTCATTAAATATATAAAAATGTTTTAAAAGGTATTTTAGTTATTAAAATGGATTTTTAAATGACAGAAAAGTTGTTTTGATCAAATAAGCCTTAAAAGCTCTATTTGCACCAGTTTGTGCATCGGTTTTTAATAGCTTTTGAAAATAGATTTAAACTTAATTATTCATTCCCAAATCTTTTCTAATTATTTTCACATAAATAATTATTTTTTAAATATGATTTGGAGATTTTATAATTATTTTAAAAGCTTTTAAATAAATGGTTAAAAGAAAAGCTCTTATAAATAACTGATGTAATCTTGGCTCTAAAAGCTGATGAGTAGACTAGATTTTCTATTCATCAGATCTTGATGTGTGGTGCTTAAACTAAGGAGATGTTTAGGGGTAAACAGTGCCTTGGCTCACCTGGCCTCTTTCCTGGGTGAGGAATAGATAATGTCAAAACGTCGAAAACAGGACAAGTATAAAAGATTTACTTCTCATAACTAATTTCTTAACTTGGGTTATATAGGAATTATCTTCTTATACTTGGTATTAAATTCTTAGGAGGGAACCCATACTATTCATGTGAATTTAAAAGGCGATTCCACTGTTATTCGATGGATAGTAAAGGTTGAATATGAAAATTGATATTAAGTAGAATTAGTTTAATTTCTATCGACCTTTTTTACTCAATAAGGTTTTGCACTGTGATTTATGAGAGTTGATTTTGATTTTCTATTTCCAAAGTCAAAGAGAGGTTTAATGATTTCATACATATTGAAAAAGAATATGATTTAAAGATTTATATCTCTAAAAGAGATATTTTACTTGATAAAAGATATTGATAAATGAAATGATAATCACCCTCAAACTTAACATCTTTTATCAATGTTCGGTTAGAAGAAACTAGGATGGGATTCGGGTGATTTCTATTTGAAAACTACTTTGAACCAATATGCGCATTTGAAGTGAGGACGTGGAATGCTAATAAATTAGAAGATGGAATGTAGGGTTGCTTGTCACTGACTCTCGAGGGAAATTTCCTATACCATATATATGTAGCAGTAGTATCTTCATTTGATCTTTGATGCATGGTTTGCTCGCTACTAATCCTAGGGGTGATTCCCAATAGGATGTAGTAGAAGTGTTTCTTCAGTTTGTCATATTCCCGGACAACTTGTATGGACGACCGTTTGACATTGCATTTCTAAAATGCATGTACATTGATTTTTACAAACGTACATCTGTTTGGTGGTGTAGGAGGCAACTCTCTATAATTAACACCCATCTCTGAGATGTACAAACTCAGAGGTTGTACATTTGTGGAAATCAATAGTGTGTGATGGAAATGGAAATATGGCATTCTAAGTAGGATTTGATGATTCTATGCAAGGTAAAACGTGACCTTAAGCCTCACACATGAGAATGACAAAAACCGAGTAAATGCAGCAGGGCTAGGTATTTCACACCCATTGGGATATGGTCATCACCTTTCTAGATTACCCATTGTATATCGGGTATGTTGTATTTTCCATGAGAGCACTCAGATAAGTTAGGAACGACTGAAGTGATGTTATATTCAGTACTATCTACGGTAAAGGAAGGTTGGTTCTGTGTTGGTAGAGGACCATCTGTTGGTGCATTTCTCTAGAGATGTACTGCCGAAAGGTAGTTCATTACCTTGTCATTGTATGGGAGCCATTCTCTAATACGACCCTTTATGGTTTAAGTTGTAAATCTACTATGCCGTTGAATTTAACAAATTTAATAATTCCAGTTATGATTAATATTCTATTTAAAAAGTATTTTCGAAGGAATGCCATTAAAAATAACATCCTTGATTTTGCATAGCATATGTTCTAGTTATCATAAGGTAAAAACCTATTCCATGTTTATGTGCAGCATGCCGTATGAGATACCTTTTGTTTTCCAGTACCCATATTTTCAAGTTTCTCACACAAGTCTCTTGATTGACTCGGAGTTTATTTTCTTTTCCCTTAAACTCTGGGTGCCCTATTTTTCCAAGCAGCTAAGTAGTCAGGTTTAACTTGGAGCATTGTGATGGAGATTGAAGTCTAGAGCTGAAAATTTTCCTATAAATAGTTCCCCATTTCCATTTCTATTGCATTAGTTTACTGATTATTTTCAGCATTTATAAGGAGAGAGATTTATAACTTTCCAGGTTGATTTATAAGATAAACTCTGATAAATGTGTACTGTTGTAAAAATCATATATATATATATATATATATATATATATATATTAGAATAATATATGTTATTCCATTCGTATAAGATTCTATTCTGTCTTTATTTTCTTTTTTATCCTTTACTATCCGTCCTTCCGGCACTTGGTCTTATGGTATGTGAATGCCGAGGATGTATTCGTGTCGATTTCTAAGGGTCAAAAGGGTGGGTCATCAATTTTGTATTAGAGCTTAGCTTGAGTGAACATCTGAGCCTAATTGGGGTAAAGTCTTATCAGAGATAGGGCTAGTAATACCTTAACATGAGTAACTCATTAGTGATAGGGTAAATGACACTCTAGAATGAGTTAGGCGTTCGAGGGCATATTAGTTGGTGATATATAAAAATGATTTATTTTGAAAATATGGTAAATGAAATAATTTTACCTAAGGTCATTTTTAATTATAAAGAATATATTTTGGAAAATATAGTTAGTTATGATATTAAAGTCATAAATTGGATAATTTTTTTAAAAACAGATTAGTTAAATCAAGAATAAACATCTTGTGATTGGAATTTCACAGTTTTACTATAAGATGTTTAATAATGGTATTGAAAGGATTAAGAATAGGGAGGAAAACATATAGTTTGGATAATGAGAACTTTTTTCTAAATAGTTCTTTTAGAAAGTATTTTGAAAATCGATGGTGATAATGTTTAGAAAACATTTTATCAAAAATATTTCAAAAGTATTTTTGAAAAGAGATAAAACATTTTGATAAAGATCTCGATTTGCTTCCTATGTATTGATCAAACCTTGATTTGCAAAGCAGAATACTTATTAAATTAGGATAAATACTTAGTATCTGCTTCTAAGTATTTGTGTTTAAATTTATAGAATCCATACAAAGGGAAGTATTCAAAAGAAGAAATCTCAAGAGCAAATTAGGGTGAAAAATATGATCTAATCATTATTCCAAGTAATGAGGAAGAACCCAAAGAAGAAGAATATGATCTGTATACTCGTAAATATGGAGATGGTTACCCAATAGCAGGAATGCTTATACCTCCCCTAACTCCAGATCTGGTCATATTATCTAGTGCTGCTGAGGCCGCTCCATCCTTAGAAGGAAGGTGGATCATTGACCCCGCTAGTTTAGAATTCGAACCTAAAAAAGAACCCATGGAGGAAGAGTCTGAAAAGGAGTAGAACCGAATGATATAATATCAAATAAATCGAACCACGGTAATGGGATAACAATATCATATGGGAGATGTATAGGGATCATGTTATTTGGCGTGAGGAGTCATCAAGTTCATACATTCATTGGGATGATATGGAACATAATGAAAAGGAAGCTGAGGAAGAATTTGTTGAATAATTCGAGAATTTCGGGGAGATTAGAGTGCAAGGGCTGAAGGAATTAGAGGAAGGGGAAATGTTATAAGGAGTACCGGTCGACTAGGACATGTCCCATGGAATCAACCTTGGCTATCATATGTGAAGGATGAGATACAACAAAATGAAAACAAAAATGAAGCTGATGATGAAAAAGAAAGCGAGGATGATGATGTTGGGTAAGTTTCATTGGAGTTTGGATATTGGGTTGCACAATCGCCAATGAATTCTGAGTGATAATTAAGATTGTGATTGAAGATTTGCAACAATATATCTAGTATTAAGTAGTGTCCTATATATATGGCTTGTGACAAGGTGGCGTTGTGGTTAGTCATGTATTTGTATTATGTATTTCTATCATATACCTAAGTAAGATTAGGATGACTTAAGAATTCTCCAAGTATGGTAGGAAAGATGGATGTAAGTTATGAAGTAGTATAATATAACCACGAGCTTTTTTTTTGATTTCGTTCATTTGCAATTACAAAAATCCCTCAAGTGCATTAATAAGAATTCTTGATAAAGGAAACAAAATTTGAATGGAGAATTTTCTTTGTAAGATAAAAAGGATGTTATGATATGTTTAAAAACTTAAAACAAGATTTTACTAAATATTTTGGAAAAGATAAAGTATAAATGCATTATCCATTAGTTATTTTGCAACATAACTTAACCTAAGATTTTGATATAAGACTTTGATATCCAAAAAGGATTTATCACTCGATGCTCGATGGCAAACATTGATAAGGGTTTGTAGTCAGATACTTATATTTTCTATCATAGTTGAGAGCAACGCAAGAAAAATAAAGGCTTCTGAGCGTGATCAAAGTTCAACTCTAGAGAATCAAAGAATCGATACTAGTTCGGACGTTAAATTGTATATTTAAAAAAGTGATCGAAACAACTTTCGCGTAAGCATAATCTATATATATTATACAAGTGTAAGTTTAAAATAAATAAATAAATATTTTGGGCAAACACCTTTAGTATTGCGTTGTAATTTTAAGGATGAAATTCATATAAGGAGGGAATTCTTTAATGACCCGTAAACTTATCAATTTGATAACTATATTTATTTCCAAATATTCAACCATAACCTTTTGAAAACATAGATTATGATGTTTTTAGCATAATGATGGTGATCTTATCTTGAGTAAGTATTTGACAAAATATAAACTTTGAAGGAATATCGATAAAATGGTTGAAAATCGTTTTATCAACAAACAACTCTATAATTATCAGAAGTCGTGCACAGAGCTAGATACATACATTTATTTATCCATTTAAACAAGAATATGAAATAAAAAAATTATTTTATTTTTGGAAATGTATTTACGACATCATCAATAATGACATTATATTTAATAAATTGACCTAAGAATTTAAATAAGATTTAATGATTTAATAATTATTATAATTATTAAAATAATTATTTTTAAATGATAATAATTCATTTTAATTAATTATGAAGTGATAATAGATCATTTGTAATAGTTTTATGAAGATATTATTTGACTTGAAATTATAAGAAAAATTGATATTGCTTTATCGATATAATAGCACTTTCTGTAAACAATTATTTAATATTGATTTATATGGTTTTATAAATTCAAATAGGATCATTTTAGTTTGTTGAAAATGATAAGAAATTAGTTTTCAAATTTTTTTACATTTTATCTGCACCAAAAATTGGCACAAACACCCAATAGAGATTTTGTAGAGAAATAAATAAAGAATAATAAATAAAAACAGTGGGAACAAGCGTTTAGATAATTGAAAATATGCAATAGTACAATGGTTTATAGTGGTTCGGTGTTGAAATCCTACGTCCACTTTGGAGCAATAACTTTATTGATCACTTGAATTGCTGAATACAAGTGGATGGATCAGAGTAGAATCCTTAGTTACAAAATAGTGCAAAGCAACAAGCAGCTTTCAGATCTTGAAAATGAATAATAAAGTCAATATTTATAGGGGAAGACGGTGAAATACCTTCCTAAAATTTCGGCAATGGAGTCTCCAGATCTGGAAGAAGTCATTGTATCGAACGTGGGTCCCACATCTTTTACAATAATGATCGGTATCGATCGTTCGATGGGCTCGTTTTAACATTCGATCCAGATAGTGAGCTCCACTCTTCAATATATTGATGTTCCTAAATTTTCATGTGTATTTGACTTGTAAATTTTTAGATGTCGATCATTTTCCATTGAGTTCAACCATAATATCGATATGGTACAATCCATAATTGGTGAATATGGATCGTACCTGGTCCATTTTTAGTAGATGGTATATTTTCATACTTTTATCATTCTATTTAGTCCATCTTTTGCTTTCACTCTATCCTTGCTTCATATTATCATCTGTGCCTGATCTTTGGGCTTCATGATTGTTAATATGACTTGTCGATCATGATGAAGTCGAGTCTAACTTATCTAATCCGTTTTAATATAGCCAGGCCAAAAAGCTGAATAAACTTGCCCACCAAAGTACGTCTTGTTTCAACATGACGTGCTTTGAATCGATGCAAGTTAGAGTCGTCGGAAGGGAATCCATTCATCTTTCTGAAAAATTATCATCCCTTCGATGAAATGCTTTCCTTGAAGGGTCATATTCTTTTGATTTGACATGACAATTGAATGGTTTCCAATAGTATAAATTCTAAATTGTGATTTTCCAATTAATATCTATGACCAGTTCCATTAACCTATTAGGCCTTGGTTATCTGATCCGGTTCTTTCTCTGATAACTCTAAGTGAGAATTCAATTTCTATCGATTTCAAGAAATCGAATTTTTGGGATGCGCATGTGCATGTTCATGTGCACGTTCTTATCACTGGCTTCCAGATGCGTTCGAATGCTCACAGGTCCTTGCCAAATTTGTGGAATGCAATTTAATCACTTCCATTTTTTTCTAAAAAGATGGATCTACATGAATCCATGAGGTAAATGGATCATACTTGATCCATTTTTAATACGGATCGGGTCAAATTCATTCAAGATTGGATCATGTCCCTCCTTTTTTAGCCAGAGAAAGAACATGGTGGATTGTTGCAAAGCCATTAGTTCTTGGTCGTACATGAACCAAATGTATGTTGAACGGACCAACTGCACTGCGTATTAAAGAGAAGGATCGACATACATCCATCATAGAATGTTCATGCTTGATCATTTCTTGATTTGGCTATTTGGTTGAATTGTGGGTTAAGAAGAATGGATCGGCGTAAGGCCATCATAAAATGATAATACCCAATCGTGTATCAGTTGGGCTTCCATTAAACTACAAACTTCGATGGTTCTTACCATATCCTTCGTATATACTTAGATACTTAGATCATTTCCTTCACTTTATTTCATTTTCTATCATTGTTACCTGAATTAAAATAGAAAGGAAAAACCCCGTCTTCATCTTTCCATTCACCATCGATCCACCGAGCCTTTCGATCCAACTCCATACCCATATCATAACCATTTCCATAGGTTGGTCTGACTCCTTGCTACATCAATCATCACCGTCGCCATTTCTACAGATCTTGCTTCATACTCAAATTCAAATTGCCTCAGCTTTTCAATTATTTGACATAAGTCGGTCGAACTTCTTTTGTTTGTAGTAATTTAGTGACGAGATGATGGTTGTCATTCTGGTTAGCATGATTCAAGTCACGACGATTCGATTGGCTGGAGTAGCGGGGGGGGGGGGGGGGGAGATTGTGACGATCGGGACAAGTCGTTTACATTGGTGTTGAGATTGGATGGAATGCACTTGTTTGAGGTCGAAGGTGGGAGATCATTTTCAGCCAATCGTTCTTGGAGTTCTTAGCCGGTCTATTTTTGGATCGGCGTTTTAGAGTTCTGAATTGAAGCAAAGTGTGGAAATAGATTCGAAGGTTGGATCGATCGCAATGATCTATTGGAGAACGATTGATTGAAGAATGATCGGTTGTGAAACAATCGTGCAGAAATGATCGGCCATGCGCAGTGGGATCGATCGTCCATAACATTATTTTGGATCGGTTGTTGGTTTAACTTGGACAAAAATACTTAAAATCCCTAAATCCTAGTTAGAACTTTATGATGAGCTTCGGCCTTGAACACTTGAATGGTTGTACATGACTTGCATATGAAATGGATTGCATATTAGACGTATATGATAATCAAATAGTGGAACAAACTTGACTAATTTCCTGCATATTTATGCTTGTTACCAATGTCTTGGACAAATTTTTGAAGCTCGTCCACTTCTAAATGCAAAATTCGAACTTCGATATGCCAACAAATGATCCCCATGATTAAACTGAACCCTTTGTCACTAATGTAGAGAATCGGTTGAGATGGTCAGCAATGAAGGTCACTCCGATTGAACCCTGGAATCTCATCATAATCATAGTCTTTAATTCTGAACTATTTTTATCGCATTACACGACACTGCACCACTGTGCACTAGCATACACTTTTTACGGGGGGAACATGTTATTTTTTCTTTTGATGATTATCTAGCAACTTTAGTAACGCTCGGGTGTTTAGCTGCTATGTCTTTTGAACAGATTTCATAACACAATGGTATGCGTGATGAATCGAGCTCCGCAAATGCTTCCAATGAATTCTCCCCCGGACATCAAGATGAACAACCAGAAAGTTCCTGTCTAGCACTCGACCTTTTCTCTGTCTTTTCTGTCCTTCCAGCAGAAGTGATAGACCTTGCTATTAACACTCTAGAAGAAGCTATATTTTTGAAAGATCCAGAGGATTCCGTTGCTTTAAAAATTAATGAAGCCTCTCTTTGTAGAATTTATACCAGACTTGGGATTCCATTTGATGATGTGAAAGTTTTGACTCAAGATGATAGAGCTCATATGCCCCCCTAAAGGTTTCACTACATTCAACAAGTTAATTTATTGGGCACGATGCATCCCACCCTTCAATTCATTTATCTGAGAGATGCTACATCATATAAGGATAACACCGACACACCTGCATCCAAAAGGCAATGTCTTGCTTAACTGTACCTACATGGCATTCATGGATTTTTTATTTCATCCTCCTACTCCTAAAGACATTCGATTTTTTTTGCCTTCATGCGACGAAAGGGAAGCCTTCCGTTCACACTTCTCGAGTCAGCCAAGAAATTCCAGATCCTGACTAGCACTTTGAACAAGCTAAGTTCTTTCAAAAGCGAGTGGTTTTATATCCGCTGCCTACCCGGCTTTGCCAGAAGGAGGTTAGAAGGACGTAAGTATTACTCCTTGCTTAATTTATTGAGTGGTTGTATCCAGGTCATATCTTGAATTGATCAATTTTTCTGGTTTGTATGGGCTCTTATCCACGACTTGATGGAAAACAATATACAGACACGGTCTTAGCGCTAAAAAGAGTTCCATCAGAAGATAGAGACATTTAAAATCTCCTTACCGTTGAACCTCTCATTACTTACTACCTAATGTAAGATGGTCGTAGCATAGGGCTACCAGTCACTACTGGAGTTATAGCGGTTGAGCAGCAAGATGTGGATGATGATGAAGGCCATCAAGTTGATCCTATCGTGCCTCCAGTTGAGGGGGCTCAGGAAGCTAGCGATAAAGACACAATGGGAGATAAGTGTGATGACCTCATTGGTGATGACACGAATTAAAGTTTCAAGGCTACGACCCGATCTTCGCAAACCATGCAGCCCCCCGTCTCGAAAAAAGAAAAAGGAAGAAGCTCATTTACAGGTTGCCTAAGAGCCACCTCTTCAAACAGCCCAAGCTATCCATTAACCCTCAAGTAAGGGTGTAAATTGGACGAACTAAACCGGACGGAGTTGTGTTCAGTTTTTGTCCTAAATAAAATCAGATCGGACACGGATCGAACGAGATTTATATTTGTACAAATTCTGTTGTCCTAGCTCGTATCCTGAATGAAATCGAACAAACACATACATACATTTTTCGGACACAAGCTCGAATGGACACGGACAGACATTGCTATTTACATCAAATTTTATATTGTTTAATACAATTTCATCAGCTATATTATTTTTTATCAATGTGTATTTAAGTATAAGCATTTTATGAATCCTTACTCAATTAACCGACCAAATAGTTGTCATATATGTTTTGAGAAACATAGAGGATATACTGAACTATAAGAAATTCAAAAGAATTCAAATGAACACGAAGCGGACAAGAATTTTGCCCATACAAATTTTGTTGTCCTAATTCGTGTCCTAATTGAAAATCGAATGAACCCGAACGGACATATTTCAGCCATGAACATGAATGGATAATGGACACTCGTACAAAATTAACAACCTACCCTCAGGTTATTCTAGATCCTTCCGCTTCTCAACCTTTAGAATGCTTGGACGAAACATTTGAGGAATTATCTGATCTTCCGATACCGGATGATGTTGATGCCTTTCATTTTACTGACATGAGTATTGGCGAATTAGAATCCCTCCTACCACTAATGGAGAGGTTACTCCTGCTAGTAGAACTTTAATAACTAGTCCCTTGGGGGACACAAGGACATGCACATTCGCACGCACTTCACAGTATTGCACTGCACTTATTTTGAGTCCTTCGATACTTAGAACTAGTTCATTCTTTGTCTTTCTTTGCAGATACAATGATGAGGAAGAAGCACATGTTTCAGTCTCTATATGAAATACCATGCCAGAATCCTGATTCTCGTTCTGGCTCGTATCGCCAAGGCAGTGGTCATGAATATGACCCTAGCTATTGCTTCAACCAGGATCGGGATTACTAGAATAGAGGCGATAGAGACCGGTCTTCCCATGATAAACATTAGTCCAAATCTTGATCTTCTTCCCTTAAAAATTCTGAAAGGCAACAAGATCACCATGACAACGTTCCTCCTATTGGCACCTCTCGTGGTCCCTTTCCACTTTAGTTTCTTCACAATCCACTGTTTCATCTCATCGTTAGCGATTTAGTGGCTACCTTGTCATGATGTTCACCAACAAAGGCCAGACAATGAAAGCGTTGACACCTATGTCGCCACTGAAGCTGAACAAGCCGTTACCACAGCTTGGCCCAACTTAAGTTGGATTTTCCAAATGAAGGTCTTGATGGATTTTTCTTTGTACAAAATCTTAAGAAAGTTCCCAAAAAAGTCCAGAAAATGACTGGATTATGTGAATGATATCCATAAGCAGTAGAATGAGTGGATGAGAGCGGCGGAGAGGGTATCTAAAGTATCTTGGGAGAGAACGGTAGAGATTGAGAAGTTGAAATGCTAAGAAGCCTAAGATAAGCAGATCATCAAAACTCTAACCAACGAGTTAGAATCTTTAATGAGCTCACAAGAAGAAACGACCATCAAGGTACTCGAAGATTAGAAGGCTAGGAACTTGGCCGAGGTTGAAGCACTTCATCATTGAAATCATAAACTGGTGCTAGAAAGAGATGTGACCCATAGAAGCGCGGTTGAGTACAAAACTAAGTCTGAGCGTGAATCCAAAGATAAAGAGGAGGCATAGAAAATTGGTTAAGATGCCTGTGAAGAAATGATTACCGTCAGGCTTAAAAGAGACGCGACTGTCGAAAAGGCTAAAGACATTAATGCCCTCGTTAAACAAGAAGTAGAGGCCGTGAAAGAAAATGTCAGGGAGGAAGTTAAGGAGAACTAGATCCACTGCTTATTCTTTATAATGCCACCGTCTTGAAGTACAAAAACTTGAGTGGCTCCAGGGTGACTACCTATACCATCTTGTATGTGCTTGGGACCATCTTATTCAGGGAGAGAAGTAGGCTCTCGACACTGAGAAAATCGATTTGAATAGGCTAGAACATGAAATTCTATTAGGTAATGAACCCAAAATTCTATATGAAACCCAACTTTTACTCCAAAAGGAGCACGCCACAACCTCTCAACATGACACTGATGAAGGTTTAGGATCCATGTCACACAATGTGGCAGATGGCCAGAATCTGATGACCTAAGCTATTCCTAGCATCACTGTGGATTCTTCTATCAAGCCTAGTTAGAATCCGGAGACGCCACGTATTGCTACATCTAGTGGGCTCTCCCCGATTATGGAAGGAGGTTTCGATGGCACTCTGGCTCACATGGGGGATCAATTTGGAGAAGGTATTTCATTAAACTCACATAGCCTTAAGGAAGCTGGAGTGTTCCTGGTTGATATATATAATCTTTTTAGTTATGCTTCTTCGGTTTTTGATCCACTAGCTACAGTTCCACTTCTTCCTCAAGCATATCAACCTAGACCTCAAGTGCCAACAACGAAGTCTGTTACTGTCATGGCTTTGGCAACAAACCAAGACATCCCGGAAGAGGAAGCTTTTATGATCGACCAGCACCTGGTGGATGTTTGTTAAGGGAAGAAAGCGATTTGCGTCAAGAGATTCTCAATGATGATGACGTTGTGATTATTAGAGCTTTCCAATCCTTGTTGGGCCCATCCATGTAAGGAATGGCATAGAAACTTGAAGTAGACATTGCCCTTGAGGCGAAACTCAAGCTGGAGAAAATGGAGATCGTTCCCCCTCTCATCTCTATTGTTTTGCTTGGAGAAATGTGGATGCCTTTGCTTCTCAGCCGAAACCTTCTTAAGATGCACCTACTGGGTCAACCCAGTCCACTCCGGTTAAAGGCCATGAAAGTGGGGAGAGAGTGAAGAAGAGGAGTGGAGAAAGTTCGAGTGAAATCTCTCCTTATTCTAA
Source organism: Allium cepa (assembly GCA_030765085.1). NCBI lineage: Eukaryota > Viridiplantae > Streptophyta > Magnoliopsida > Asparagales > Amaryllidaceae > Allium > Allium cepa. The sequence goes on along the minus strand of CM060939.1, from coordinate 177,063,566 downwards.
GAAGAAGAAAAGGAAGCCAAGGAGGAAATAATTCATCACATGCACTCATGCTCCCAGGTCTTTTAGGTTTTGTTGGCTGAATTTGTACTGGATCGACCCTCGATTTTTATTCTTTTACTGTGAATACTTGTACTTGACTTTCTAAGTTTATGTTAATAAGGTTCTTTTACTTTTGTCGGACTCTTGTATGAATTTACTTAATTAGTTGAGACATTACATTTTCCATTCAATTTACTTGTAATTCTTCACTCGCTGATTCGAAGGATAATCCATTAATTTTATCCCATGGCCTCCATACGTTCGTGTCCTTAAGTCGTACAAGATACTGGGCTCAAGCCCTAGTGTTACGCTGTTGGATTTAGCGATTTCGGTGATTATACTCCTACCCCCAGTTCTTGGATTATAGGAGCTAGATAGTGGATGGTCGAATTCCATCTTTAGTGAATTTATACTTCTCTTATTTTTTTTCTGGTTGGAGTTTATAGAATAGTGAGTGGTCGAACCGCACTCATCCATTTATTTATAGTCATATCCTCACTCTAGGGATAAGAGTAAGTTGGCGGGTGATTAAATCACATCCAATTTGTGTTTATACTCCAGTCCACACTTTGGGTTTATTAGAGTTATTTCAAAAAATAGACAGACCAAACATTCCTCAATTAATTTGTTTGCCCCCAAGTTTGGAGTTTTTCTTAGCGAGCGATCGATCATGTCACGATCACTTTTGATTGTTGTATGTCCCATCGCTTGGTGGGATTAATTTGATTATTGGATGGTCAAGCCTTATCCATTTCTCGTTAGGTACTCCATCTATCGGGTTGCAAGTGAGAATCATCGAATGAACGGTTGGACCATGCTCGTTTTGTTTTGTCTAGTCATGAACTTGTGTAATCGGCTGCCTCCAAACTCTGAGAACCTGCTCGGACATGTCAATATTAGTTAGTCGGGTATCACAACTAATGTGCGGTGCTAGAGCAATCACAAATACGAAGGAAATTTCAATTTTTTATTTGCCAAATGGAAATAAATGAAATAATTTGTCTTATTACATATTTGGAAAATCAAATGCTAAAGAAAATTTAGAAATTAAATTCGACTGAATGAAAAAGAATAAACTAAGTGAAATAGCATCGTAAATGCCCGCTATTCCACGCCCTTGGGAGTGTGATGCCACTAACAGTCATTAGCTTGAAAGTTCATTCTCTAAGCCTCTATTCAATGATGTACGATCCTTCTTGAGTAGGATTCATATGTGAGGGGATAGGAAGAACCCGTTTCAAGACAAGATTAATGATTTCAAAGGTCCTAGATCAGACTTCAGTGTTGTGTATCGGGCGACTCAATATCGATGTGCAGCTGCCTTCAAATCACCTTCTTTGCATTTCTCATATACCAAGAATATATATATTATAAGAGGAGATCTCTATTCATTCTAGGGTCGTCGAAGGTCACTCGATGAGAAGGGACTTCGAGTTCAACAGGAATGACGGCTTTGAAACCTAAGCAAAAGCGAATAGAGTATGACCAGTCGTGGACTTATGGGTGGTTCTGTAAGCCCATAATTCTTTTGGGAGTTTGTCCATCCACTTTCCTCTAGACTTTTCATAACATTTATTAAGAATGGACTTTATGATTTTTTTCAAAGCTTCCACTAGTCCATTTGCTTAAGGGTGAACAACTACCGCAAATCTCTTTTCAATATGATGATGACGGCAAAAGTCTTTGAATTCAACGTTGTCGAATTGAGTTCCATTATCAGTTATGATGGTTTGTGGAAGGCTGTAACAATAGATAATGTTCCGCACAATGAATTTGATTACTTTCTTCATCGTGATCATGGCTAAAGGTTCTGATTCAGCCTATTTAGTGAAGTAATCAACTGCTATGATGGCACTTCGCACCACCTTTAGAGGCCGTAAGGAACCGATGATATCAATTCCTTATGGGGCAAATGGCATGTACCGACCATTTGGGTCATTTCTGTCGATGGAGCTCTCAGAACTTTCGATATGTTTGGCACTTGTCGCATCGCTAAGCATAGTCAACAGAAACCTAGTTAATAGTTGGCCAGTAATACCCATATTGGAGTATTTTCTTAGCTGGGGTTTGCCTCCCAGTGTAATCGCCACATTCTCTTTCATGAACTTCCCTTTGGACTCGTTTTTTTCATTATGAGCGATACACGATAGCAGGGGAATGGAAAAATCCTTTCTATACATAACTCCTTCTTGAATGATATATCGTGAAGCTTTACGAAGGATTTGTCATCTTTCATTCCTTCGCTTGGGAAGGACTCCCCATAGCAAATAATATTTAAAGGGAGTCATCCACGGCTCCTTTTCAGGCTCTACTTCTAGTGTCCAATCAATTTCCATTTGGTTTATGCTCGGAGAGTCTAACACTTTGACTAGAACTAAGCCTGTTTGGTATGCATTCCTCGTGCTAGCAAACTTTGTCGATGAGATGGCCTCTTTATTTTGATCTTCGGGAATGTGCATGATGTCATAATACTCATGATCAGTCAATAGCTCTTCAACTCGGATAAGGTATGGAGCAAGTCATTGTCTTTTAGCCTGGTAATCTCCCATGACTTGGTATACCACCAACTGGGAATCGTAAAAGATTTCAAGAGACTTTATGCCCAATTCTCTAGCAAGTTTGAGTCCAGCAGTCGGAGCTTCATACTCAGCTTCAATGTTCATTGTAGGGAAGTCAAGCTTCAAAGTGTAGAAAACTGATCGATCCTCTGGAGTTACTAGCATGACTCCAACTCCAGAACAACCATCATTGGATGCTCTATCCATATACATTTTTCCATCGAATGGTAGGGGCACCACTACTCCCTAGGAGATCATACAATGCAGTGAATTTTTCTATAAAGTCCGCCAGTGCATGTCCCTAGATTGTTCTCCGAGGAGATAGGTGCTGGCGTATTGGCTTAGTTCAATGTTCCACTTCAGTAACCTTCCATACCCCTTAAGTCGTTGTAGGCCCTATCGTAATGGCTGATCGGTGTAAATAAGATGAGTTTAAAAATAGGGGCTGAGCTTTCATGAAGCAATCAACAAGTTGTACCTCAATTTCTCTATCCTTGGATAGTTCCTTTCAGCTTCTGCTAATCGCTTGCTTACATAATAGACCTGTCTATGGATTCGATTCTCCCCGCGAAATAGCGCAGCACTTATAGAATTTATAGATATGGCTAAGTAGATATACAAGTCTTTATAATCAACCATCTTTGACAAGATAGGAGGTCTAATAGTTCACCAAAGCTTGGAATGCGTCTTCACAATTCTTCATGCATCAATAGTTCCTTTTCCCTCTTCTAATCAAGTTGAAGAAAGGAACATGTTTATCGGTAGCTCTGGAGATAAATGAACTTAAGGCAACAACCTTCCCACTTAGGCTTTGTACTTGTTTGCTAGTCTTTGGCACCTGAACGTCATGAATTGCTGAATCTTCTCAAGATTAGCTTCGATTCCACGGGCATTGACAATGAGACCCAAGGATTTTCTTGATACGACGCCAAAGGAACATTTTAGAGGATTGATCTTCATTTTATAATAACGGAGGATGTTGAACATCTCTGCTAAGTCTCTCATGTGGATGCTTGATCAGCGTGACTTCATGAACATATCATCCACATATACCTCAATCGTTTTCCCAACCCGATCTTTAAACATTCAGTTAACCGGGCGCTGATAATTTATTCCATTATTTTTCAATCCAAATGGCATTACCACATAGCAATACGATCCCACATCAGTAATAAAGCTGGTCTGCTCCTGGTTGGGATGTACATCGGGATTTGAATATATCCAGAGTACGCATCCATGAAAGATAACAACTCGTGCCCTGCAGTTGAGTCTACCAACTGGTCAATCCTTGAAAGGGGAAGACTGTCTTTCAGACATGGATTGTTTAAGTCGAAATAGTCAATGCACATTCTTCACTTCTCAATTGCCTTTTTCACAAGTACAAGATCGGATACCCATTTAGGGTAGAGGGCATCATTGATAAACCCGTTGCTTTTGAGTCTGTCCACCTCTTATTTAAGGGTGGAAGATCTCTCTCAATCCATGTCGTACCTACTCTGCTTCACTAGGACATGTCTTAGGTCGAGATTTAATTAGTGGCTTGCAATGGCAAGTGAAATCCCACACTTGTTAGAGTGAGTCCAAGCGAACACGTCAAGATTTGCTCAGAGAATACTAGCAAGTTCTTTCATCATCGTGGACTGAGCCGTGATCCGATCTTTAGGACCTGTGACAGGTCTTCATGGCTTATCCCGATGTCGATTGTCAGCTCAGCCAATGCAGTCTTGGTCTCTTTAGGCTCCTCCTCGTCCTCCCTTTGATCTATGTCCTTATAGAACCGACTGTGGCACCCGAACCAAGGCTTAGGCGCTGGTTGTCAATCTTCAGTGTCTGGGATGTAGAGAGACCTGGCCACACCCTCTCCATTGAGCGTCCTTCAATTAGGGCACATAGAAGGCACGTCTAGTCGCCTGTCACCAAGCATAACTCTAATGCCGTTATCAGTTAGGAACTTCAAAGTCAAACACTACGGGCAAGAGCTACCGAAAATTCAGTTAGGGCTAATCGTCCTAGAAAAGAATTGTATGGAGAGTCAACATCCAAAACAACAAATTGCAACATCTACACTTTCCTGCGGTCACCTTCTTCCAATTTCACGGCCAATTCGACATAACCGACAACTTCGGTCATAGCACCATTAAAGCCATAAATACAGGCTTTAGATGATTTCAAGTCCTTGGCTTCCATCCTCATTTGGTCATAAGCCTTTTTAAAAATTATATATACGAAACTTCCACAGTTAACCAAGATCCTCCCCACTAAGGCGGGGTCGATCATGGTCGAAATAACCATTAGGTCGATCGTTGGTGCCTCCACCTTGTCTGCGTCTCTACTTCTGAATACAATGTTGTCAGCCATTACACGTTGTTTTTTGGCTAGAGCCCTAGTTTCTATACTTAAACAACACTCAAAATTCATATGCATGATCGTGCTAGCAAAGCGCTCCATCTCGTGTCAGCTCTTATCAGCTGGATGCGGTCCTCTAGCTGTTGGGTTGATAACTAATCTTCCACCAGTTCATGCAGGCTCCTCGGCTCTATGTGGTGCTTGTCCTTAGCTGGAGCTAGAATCCTTTGCTCGCCATCCTATGGAGCTTTAACAGATTATTGTAGCTTTATTTCTCGAATCATTTTCTGGATAACATTCTGGAGATTCCTACACTCTTTTGTGTTATGACCATAGCATTCATGGAATCAGCAATATTTTCCAGTATGTTTTTGTTTCTCTGTCGATTCCTTCAGAGGTGGTTTCTTATACTACATGGTATTGCATATAGGCAAGTAGACGTTCTCTGGAGATGTTTTCACTAGTGTCATACATTGGATCCTTGGCTTTCCTCTTCTAGAATTCCCCTTTCATTCATGGTTCCTATCGTTTCCTTTATTTTTCTAATTCGGTTTATTTTGACATTTGCTTAAACTTTTCCAAAACTTCCTTAGACTTCTCCACTGCAATATTACACTTCATTCCCTCTCCACTTAGTCTGACAACATTTTTCTTCCTAGAGAATTTAGCTTCCTCTTTCCTCAAATACTAAGTTGATTTCGGATAGAAATGCTCCAATGTTGTGGGTGGTTTGCCAGCTAACCAATCGCCAAATTCAGATTCTGGATCAATCCCTTTTGTTACCTCCATTAATACTGAATGGTCATTCGGATTACTAACTTTTGTAACAGCTATATGAAATCTCTCAAAGTAACCTTTCAACGATTCTCTCCGAGCCTGAATCACGCTTGATTCGACATTACATCTTTAGGGAAAGTTGCGTTCATACGGAACTGCTCTACAAACTTCATTGCCAAATCGTCAAATCTAGAGATCAACCATGCGGGTAATCTCATAAACCACATCGTTGTTATGCCAGAAAGAGAGATGAGAAAGCATTTTCATTTTGTGGCATCATCAGCTCATGCGGAATCCATCAGCCATTCATATCTCATGATTTGCTGCCAGGGGTTGGTTTTTCCCTCATAGGCAGGCATCGACGGCATGCTAAATCTCCTCGGGCATTCCATGTGTAAAATATTGTTAGTGAATGATGTGTGGCTCCTTGTGATTCTCAAATCATCATTGGTCAAGCCTTGGCTTTCCCTTTCAAGCTGTCTGACCGTAAATGACAACTCCGTCATCTGGATTGTTAGAGCAAAGTAATAGTCGTGCTCCACCTCATGTGAATGGTCCAATCAATGTCCACAGGCCGTTCCGCTCCTCCTTGGCTTGTGTTCACATTGTCATCATTCCAAAGGGGTAACTGATCTGCATTAACTTGAACTCGAACATCCATCTCAACCATAGTGTCACCAGTGTGCATTTTTCCCGTCATTTGTTGTAACCCGCTTCTAAAATTTGGATCGGCACCAATCGTTCCAGATGGATCCATACCGATCATTAACGGTCTGTCTAGATCGGTTGGATGATGGCGGGTCGATGTTTTGGCATGGTATTTGTCGGTTCTTCGACGTTTATGTCTGTGATATTCATCTGATGAAGTTGAGCTCTCCGATGCAGAATAGGGAGTTGGGTCCCTTCTAGTTTTCTCGCGTTGTTAATCTCTGAGTTGATTCGTTAAATCAATATTAGCTTGAATCTGCTGGTTCAACTGTAGGGGGCTATCTATGGGCTCTCTCATCAAATTATAGAATTCGGCCGTTGTGATGGAATCGGCTTGATTCTAGGAATCAACTGGATTGGTAGCATTAACATATATCGGTAAATTGCTCTGGCCTCCTTGTTGGATGCTAGCGTTCTTGTTTCCTCTTGTGTTTTGAGAGGTAGATCTAGTGTTCCTAACAATTGTTGGTAGTTTCCTCTCCGAACATTTGCAAATCTGAACAGAATTGATAAACTTCTTAAAGATAATTTCAGATCTCTTCCTGGGATTTATGCAATCTAGTAGGAGTAAAGGCATTCAAATAGAGCTGAGAATCTCCTTCTCAGTGGAAGAACCAAAATGTTTATACAAAAATTTGAAAAAAAACCCAATAGAGATTTTATAGAGAAATAAATGAAGAATAATAAATGAAAACAGAGGGAGCGAGCGATTAAACAATTGAAAATAAGCGGTAACAAGATCATAACGATTTATAGTGGTTCAACGTTGAAAGCCTACGTCCGCTTTGGAGAAATAACTTTATTGATCACTTGAATTACTGAATATAGGTGGATGGATCGAAGTAGAATCCTTAGTTACAAAATAGTCAAAGCAACGAGTAGCCTCCAGATCCAAAAAATGAACAGTCAAGTCCATATAGGGGAAGATAGTGAAATATCTTCCTGAAATTTCGACAACGGAGTCTCGAGATCCAGAAGAAGTTATGGTATCGATCGCGGGTCCCACATCTTTTACAATAACGATCGGTGCCGTTCGTTCTATGGCCTCATTTTAAAATGCAATCGATATGGTGGGATCCGCTCTTCAATATATTGATGTTCCGAAAGTTTCATGTGTATTTGACTTGGATTTTGAGATATCAATCATTTTCCATTGAGTTAAACCGTAATAATGATATGGTACAATCCATAATTAGTGAACATGGTTTGTACCCGATCGATTTTCAGTAGATGGTAGATTTTCATACTTTTCTCGTTCTATTGAGTCTATCTTTTGCTTTCACTCTTCCCATGTTTCATATTATCATCTGTGCCTGATCTCTAGGCTTTGTGATTGTTAATCTGACTTGTCGGTCCTGATGACAGTCAAGTCTAATTTGTCTAATTAGTTCGAATATAGCCGGACTAAAAGGCTGGATAACACATTTATATGTAATTTAATTTATAAGTGAAAATATGACCGGGGATCGGAATCAGGATTCGTAACGGTTTAATGTAGAGAAGTTGCATTACATTGTTTATATAACTTATACATAAATATGACATGCACATACATACAATTACATATACATATACATAACAAATAACATATATAAATATATATACATATTTTCCATTTACATTTAAATTTACATATAGTAAAAGTTATAAATATCCAAGATATTTTCACACTTAAAAATTAAATTAACCATTAATCACCTCACTCTTACACACCATCACCACTTGCACATGGAGGATGACAATTAGTAGGGGAAGCTGTGCGCCTTGATGGGAAAGGAGGGGTGTGGGCGAGGGGAAATAGGTAATTCTACCATAAGATATTTCGTTTCAAAATTTTCCTACAAATACCCATCCATTTCTTTCATAATTTTAACACCATTCTTCATATTCTTCTTCCTTTTTTTCAAGCTATTCTAATGACTTCTCTGTTTAGTAAATTTATGAAGAAAAATTAGCAAAAAGAAAATAATTTTATATAAGTATATATACATTAACAATCCACTTCTAAATCAAGTGAAATCCACTCCACTTCTCCTTGCAAACCCATGGTCACCACCTCCATCTCCCTTGGACGAGCCTACCTCCACCTGCAAGCATAGGCCGAGCCATCCTAAAGGTCCACGGCTCGATTGTGTGAGCTCTAGTTCAGTCATAGCGAAGCTATAGTCCATTTTCATAGGTTTAGTAGCCAATGAAGGTGAGAAAATGCTATTTGTATACGTTATATATGATTGCTATGCTTGGTTTTGATGATGGTTTATCAAGTTTGGATAAAATCATAAAATAATATTTTTTTGGATGTATAAACAATTCAAGTTTAATACATGTCGACATTACACAACGGAAATCACTTTCCAAAATGAATTATAAAAGTGTTATGAGATGACTAAACCTCTTTAAATTGGCTTATAAATGATTTATAATCACTAAAACTGACATTGATGAAGTTTTGAAAAGAATTTAAACGGGAGTTAAAAATAGGCATGTTGCGTAAAGGCAGTTCACAATTTCGCACCGTAATAGTTTAAATCCATTTATACGATAGGATTAAAGTCGAAATTCTTTGGAATAAGAACTTTTTAAACGCTTATAATCATAGTTTTCAGACAAAAATAAAGGATCGAGATTTCTTTTAGTACATTTTGAAATATGAGCAAATTAAATTTTCAAAATAATTGCGATTCGGTAGTTCAAAAACCAAAGCAATAAATTCTTTAAAATGGGTATTTTTAATTCTTTAAAAATATGAAATAAATTCTATAAATATACTAAAATGTTTTAAAAGTGATTTGAGTTATAAAAATGGATTTCTAGATGATAGAAAAGTTGTTTTGATCAAACAGGCCTTAAAAACGTTATTCCGCACTTTTTGCAGCAGTTTGATTTAAACTTAATTATTCTTTCTGAAATCTTTTATAAATGTTTGAAAATAAGTAATTAAGTATTTTAAAGATGATTTGGAGGGTTTATCATTATTTTAAAAGAGTTTAAATAAATGGTTAAATGAAAAGCTGTTATAAATAAATGGTTTAATCTTGGCTCTAAAAGTCAATGACTAGACTGGATGTTTCTATTCATGAGATCTAGATGTGAGGTGCTTAAATTAAGGAGATGTTCAGGAGAAACTAATGCCCTGGCTCATCTAGCCTCTTCCCTGGGCGAGGAATAAATAAGGTCGAAATGTAGGAAATGAGGCAAGTATAAAAGATTTAAATTTACAAATTTAATACAACTTGGATTGTGTAGAAATAATCTCCTTATACTTGGTATTAAATTTTGAGAACAGAACCACCCTATTCATGTGAATTTAAAAGGTGATTCCATCGTTATTTGATGGATAGTAAAGGTTGAATACGGAAATTGATGTTGAGTGGAATTAGTATAATTTTTATCGACCATTTTTGCTCCATAAGGTTTTGCACTGTGATTTATGAGAGATGATTTTGATTTAGTATTTCCAAAGTTAAAGAGAGGTTTAATGATTTCGTATACATTGAAAAAGAATAAAATTTAAAGATTTATATCTCTAAAAGAGATATTTTATTTGATAAAAAAATTGGTAAATGAAATGATAATCACCCTCAAACTTAACACTTTTATTGATAATTGGATCGAAGAAACCTGGATAGGATTTGAGTGATTCCTATCCAAAAACCACTTCGAACCTATATACACATTCAAAGTAAAGATTTGATCTTCGATGCAAGGGCCACTCGCTATTAATCCTAGGGGTGATTCTGGATAGGATGCAATAGGAGAGTTCTTTCGGTTCGTCTTGTTCCTGGATAACTTATATGGATAAAGGTTTGGCATTGCATTTCTAAGATGCACGTACATTGATTTTTTACAAATGTACATCTACTTGGTGGTGTAAGGGGTAACTCTCCTATACTTAACACCCATCTTTGAGACGTACGAACTCAGAGATTGTACATTTGTGGAAATCAATAGTGTGATGGAAATGGCATCGTGGCATTCTAAGTGGGATTTGATGATTTTATGCAAGATAAAACGTGACCTTAAGCTTCGCACCCAGGAATGACAAAAACAGAGTAGATGCAGCAGGGCTATGTGCGTCATACCCATTAGGAAATGGTCATTACCTTTCTAGTTTACCCTTTATATGTCAGGTACGTTGTGTATGCTTGGAGAGATTTTGGATAGGTCAGGAACGACCAGGGTGATGTCATATTCGGTACTATCTACGGTAAAGATAGGTCGGTTCTATGTTGGTAGAGGACCATCTATTGGTGCCTCGGTGCATTTTTCTAAACATGTACCGTTGAAAGGTAGTCCCTTACTTTATTATTATATGAAATCCATTCTCCAATACGAGCTTTTATGGTTTTAGTTGTAAACCTATTATGCTGTCAAATTTAACAAATGTAACAATTCCAACTATGATTAATATGTTATTATAAAAGTGTTTTCAAATGAGTGTCATTAAAGATGATATCCTTGACTTTGCATAGCAGATGTTTTGGTTGTTCTAAGGTAAAAACCTTTTCTGTGTTTATATGCGGTGTGGTCTAATGAGATACCCTTTGTTTTTCAATATCCATATTTTTGAGTTTCTCACACCAGTCCTATGACTGACCCAGAGTTTATTTTCTTTTCCTTTAAACTCTAGGTGCCATATTTTTCCAGGCAGCCAAGTAGTTAGATTTAACTTGGAGCATTGTGATGGAGTTTGAATTATGGAACTGAAGATTTTCATGTAGACAGTTCTCTATTTTCGTTTGCGGTGCATTAGTTTACTGATTGTATTCGACATTTATAAGGATAGAGATTTATAACCGATCTTTTATCTAAAAGTTAGGTTGATTTATAAGACTCTGGTAAATGTATTTAAAATTTCTGTTGTAAAGATCATATATATTAAAATAATATATATTAGTCCATCCATGTAAGATTCTGTTCTGCCTTTATTTTCTTTTTTACCATTTACTATCTGTCCTTTTGGCACTTGGTTAAATTCGCATGATTTCTATGGGTCGAAAAGGCGGGTGATCGCATGTTTTCTTCACCAATCCTACATCAATTTTGGATGTATGGAATTTAGTATTGGTCAAAACTCCAATATTATCCATATTCAACTCGATTGGCCCATAAACAAAGTCTTTGTTTCAATAATAACATTTATTATTAACCGTTCTTTGGCAAGAGATTTGGACTTTGAGTTGACTGCAGTTGACCGTGATTCTAACCATTACAACTGAGGAGACGAATTCTCTATTGATTAATGCTTCACTCCTAATGCTTCAGCTCAGACCTAATTGTATTCGTTCGATGGACTGCGTGTAATGATTTAACTATAATCATAAGGGAGTAACCATATTGAAGTTCAATAGTTTTTTCAAATTGAGGGACTTGTGTAACATCGTCAGAATGAGATTCCTAGTTTATTCTAGTTGTTATTAACCAACAGGAAACTCTTGAACGAGTCATTCCATGGTTATTTAATAGCCTACAAGTACATAACCCATTGATCCCTCTAAAAGCTATGAGTAATGCACTGCTTAACATTTAGAGAGCGTAGCACACTCTAGTCATGATGGATAAATTGATTTTCCTTTTTTAAACATCTTGACAAGGAATGTTTAAAACAAAATGCTATTTTATACTGTGATTATTACTCGTGATCGCAACTATTTGCAACTACAATCGCATAATATTTTATTAAAGCATTTCCTTATTGATATACGTTAAATTAATTAATTATATCGCATTATGGCAAAGTATATATAAGAAAACAAACACCGTTACTATAGACAAGATTGATCATAGAGTTATATAAACAAATTACATAATTACCTATTGGGCATGGTAGTAACTCTTATATTCTCGACGGTCATCAATAATTCACTGTCATTATAAGGAGATTGTTATGTACACAAGTCTCAATGGATGTATCAATATCCTTTCTCGATACATCCTAACTAGGAACATTTAAGGATAACTATTTTAAATACACGATTCAATACTCATGAACATAAAATACATTCGCAACTACAGTAGATTAACTACATTTCCTAAGGATTTTCTATATGAGATCATTAGTTATATCATAATATAACAATACACACAATAAAAAGTAAAACCAAATGTGTACTTTATTTTTTGAACAAGATTTTCACACAAGAGCTAAGTTAAATATAAATTACATAATCGCCCTTAGGGAACACCCTTGACTGTATCACTATAACCCTTGAAATAGTAGTAAAGTGAATAAGCAGTGGTATAAGAATGAATCAAGATCACTTAGAATATAAATTTGAAGAATAATCGATCTATGAATATGATTGTGAGCAAAAGTACTTTGAGTACCTTTGTTGCAAAGAATATTAAAAGAATTCAAGTGCAAAGGATGCAGAAAAATGATCCAAATAGAAACCTTAATATATGATCAAGAGATATAATCAAAATTTATGCTTCTTCAAGAAAAATCAAATTTTACTGTGAAAAGTTGCAACATTTCATTTAGAGAGAAAATATAACACAGTGTATCCACACCATTTTAGGAATGTGTTAACAAATTGTAGGATTTGTCGGCACAAAACTATGGAAGTTTCGACAAAATCAAAATACATCCATACAAAAGTGTAGATGTGTTGATATAGACCAACATGTGTTAACATGTTTTCAAAAATGTGTCTACAAATGCTTGTGTTTAAGAAATCTTCATTTTATGTCCAAAATTTTGTAAAAATCAAAGAAAATTATGTAAATATTATTTTTATGCATGTAACACATTTATATATGTGTGACTACTTCTTTAAGGTGTTTTAACAGATATTAACCCTAATTTTACAAAGAATGGACAATAATGAACTTTCTCATGCATGCCCATGTCCACCTTTTGCATATCTTTGTACTAAGCCTTGAAAAATTCTCTTTTATACGTAAAATATCTCATTAAAAATGCTAGTATCACAATTGTACATTCGATACAATCAAGACACTAATGAGTAAGTTCTAATATTCTCCACTTTTTGATGATGACTATACAATTTTGAAAAAAATAAAACGTATATAAATAACTCTAACTAAATATATGCACCCCCTCTATCAATAAGGCCGATTTTTTTCTCCTTTGTCATTGATAAAAAGGAATAAAAATACGGAAATGCATTTAGTTAATGGTTTCTTTCGTTGAAGATTTCAAGCCATGTACAAATTTGTGTTTGTGTATAAGTGTGACATACATACTTAGAGATGATGCCAATTTCATTCTTCTAACATTACGTCTTTGCCATTTCTTTGCTCACTCGTATAGCTTAAATAATAGTAATAATCGTATATAAATCATTGTTTGTTCTTACTACTCTATGTTTGTAAGATTCAAAGAGCTACTCCTTAGGAACCATGCCGAATTGGGTATTGTTCGTTTCTAGCTATATTTTTCCCATAATCATGTATATGTAGAACCAATATTTTAACATTTGTAATCATAAGTTTTTAACTTTTACTATAATTTATAGAATTCGTAGTTCTAATAGTCATGTCCAATGGTGTATGATGTAGAATGAATCAAGATCACTTAAAATAAGTATATATGAAGGATAATTGATTTTTGAATATGATTGTGAGCAACGATACTTAAATACTTTGGTTGCAAATGAAATATGGAGACAGTTCGAGTGCAAAGTTGCAAAAAAATTCTCTAGAAACAAGCATTTTATGTGATCAAGAGATGCAATCAAAAGTTATATTTCCTCATAAAAATCATGTTATTAAGGATGCAACAATTTGTTTAGGAATAAAACATAAGAGTCTAAAACGTATCTACACATTTCTAGGAATGTACTAACACATTCAGGATATGCCAACAAAAATGTGTGGATGTGTGACATAAATGAAGATGTGACTACACAAAAGTTTGGATGTATCAGTTTATTAGGTGCATTGACAGTTAGGTGAATAGAGAAATTCCAAAAAAAGTACATTTTAATAATTTTATACTAGATCTTTATTTTGTGTTCACATGAATAATTCTTCTGCACTAAATCATATTTAGCGTGTATTTGATAAAAGGGTGTTTGATATTTCAAATTAATTTAGTTTCAATTTTTATTGGAATAGTTTGTTTATTAAAATCTATTACAATACAATTTTATCCTTAAATCAATTTAACTTTAATTTTGAATTTTATTATGTTTATTTTATTTATTTGAAATTCATGTTGATAATATGAATAGATAATCATGGAATAAATATAATAAGGTGGTTATGGCCATTAGAATTGGTGATTGCATTATAAAAGGGGTATACAATGGGTATAAATAATATAATATCATCTTAATATATTTGTACATATTTCTAGGGATATAACACACAAACAATACACATGAAGATATATGTGTGTGTGTGTGTATGTGTGTGTGAGCATGCGTGCACACTTTTATTTGCATCCATGTAAAATATATATTTTAAAGAACTCATAGATTATAAAAAAAAATTCAAATGCTTATGACTACGTTAATAATATTTCATTATTATTATTTTATAAAATAAAAGGCTCTCTGCCTTATACATACATATATATATATATATATATATATATATATATATATATAATCTTCTTTTATATAAACGGCTCATGATGAATGATAAAAAATTATTTTTTTGTTTTTATTTAACATATTAAAGTGTATGGGTGTGTATTTACTATTTCATAAAGATTATGCATATTCAAATTTTAAAAGCCATTAACAATTTAACTAATATATATATATATATATATATATATAAATACATACATCATTTTAAACCTAAAAATAGATAAATATATTTTTCTAATAAAAATAAAAATTATTTTTATTTTGAAATATATATATATATATATATAATTGCAAAATATTATAAGATATACGTATATATTACTAAATTATAGATTAGCCGAAAAAATTATATGTGTATATATATATATAATATTCATAACTACATGTATTTACACACACACACATACACACATGTACTTTTTTTAATTTAACCTTCTCATGTTATGGCCGAAAATAAATGGGGTCTGAGGCATAAATTTAGATGGTATAGAATATATATTCTACGGTTTCAAGTGCATCCCCAAAAGGAAAGAACATACTTGGTATAACTCATAATGGATTGAAACATATTTAACAGAGTATGATTTATCCTTTCTAAAACATCATAGTGTTGAGGAGTATATGGAGGAGTGATTTGAGAGGTGACCTCATTCTCTTTTAGGTACTCTTGTATCTCATATTCAATGTACTCACCGCCTCAATCAAATTGAATTATTTTAGTTTTCTTACATGTCTGATTTTCAGTTTCATTTTATATTCTGTGAATTTCTCATATAACTCAAATGTGTGTTTCAAAAGATACACATATCCACATCTAGATAAATCATCAATAGATGTAATAAAGTACAAGGATCCACCTTTGGTAGATGTAGACATAGGACCATATACATATGTATATACCACTGCTGAGAGTTCAGTAAGTCTTTCATTTCTTCCACTGAATAGGTGCTTGGCCATTTTAACTTTAAGACATGATGTCCAAGTATCAGATAATTAAGAATTAAATGATGGTATAAACCCTTGGTAGAAACCATTTATTTTTGACGCATTATTTATTTTAATAGAAAATACATGAATATACTTAAGTATATAAATACCATCTTTACGAATACCAAAGAAAATTGTTTTATTATCATAACAAATATCATCACATTGTCATTACAAATAAAACTATATTTTTTCCATCAAACGAGAAATGGAGGTATTCCACTAATAAAGTTTAGATAAAATAACAATTATATAAAACTAACCATGTCCATTAGCAAGCTTCACAAATAATCTCCTACCGCATTGCGGTTATAGTAGCTCCGTTTGCAACTTGGAATTCCACAGTCCCTCTTGCTACATGCCACTTCCTCCTATGTCTCTGTAATGAATTACAAATATGAGTTCCAAATCCAATATCTGAAACCTTAATTGAAGCATTTATAAATAAACAGTTTTCTATAAAGCAAATACCTTTAGCAGCAAAATCATATTCCTTTCCTTTTAGCATATTCAGATAATCCGGACAACTCCTCTTTCAGTGTCCCTTCTTAGAGCAGTGGTGACATTCACTTTTCTCTTATTTGATCTTAGCTTTACCCTTACTACCCTTTGACTTATACTTTCTCTTCTTTGAACTATTTTGAAGAATATGTGCCTTTAACAGTGAGTACCGCACTAGGTTCTTTTGTGAATGTACTCTTAGTTATCCTTAACTTATCAAGGAGATCAATGACAGGGAACTTCAATGAACTCATATTGAAATATAATATGAATGGCTCAAACTACAAAGTCAGTGATCTAAGAATTAGGTCGGTCTATCACTCGATGTCAAGAGTCGTTCCAAACTTAGTCAATCTCTTTATGTACCTAATCATATTAAGAACGTGACCTTGGATAGGAGTACTTTTGTGCATTTTGTGTAAAATAATGTAACACCCAATATTTTTAGTAACATTATTTAGAGAATTTCATTAGAAAAATTAAATTAAATAATGTAGGTTGATTAACAGATTGAGATTTATGATTTAATTAAGCGGTAGCCATGCCATGTTAATGAATAAATAAATGAATTAAAGAATGAAATGTTAAGGCAGATAGAGGGTAAAATAGGAAATAGAGAATTCTAATACCCTAAACCCTTTGGAATTTACTTCCATACGTTCATTCATACATTTACAAAGAAAAAGCTATAAGTCTAAGGCCGACCACTATTAGCAAAGAGGAGGAAGATAAAGCTAGGATTCAAGAGGAAGAATCAAATCACTTAATCAAGACCAAATCTCGCATCCTAAATCACAAAGATAAGGTGAATAATGACTATATTTCTTATTTCTTGAATGTTTTCGGTTTTAAGGGAATCTGAATTTATCTTGCATAGTTTAGCCATGATTTGAAGGACAAAATGTTTATATATGCATGCTGATGATTTATGCTTATTCATATAGATTTTATTATATGTTTTGATGTAGAACCATATTTAATTATATCCAAATGCCTTGCAATTTTAGACACAGATTCTGAAATGATATTTTAGAGATGGATTTTAATTATCATAATTTTCTGAATTAATGTGGATAATATATTAATTTTCTAGTGTAGAAAATGAGTACATGGGTTTTAAATTATTTTCGGCTAAACAGTTAATATTTTAGGTCTGAAATTTATATATGTTCGAAAACAAATTAAAATTGATTTTTTGGAATTTTTATAGAATTTTCCTGAGCGTTTTGATGATATGTAAAATTATTTAAAGTATGGGATTTAAACGTTTTATATATTTATAAAAGGAGAAGGGGTATTTTGTAATTAAATTAAATTGTTTATTTCTGAAATTTTGGAAGTGCTTTTAATATAAAAAATTGCAACCAATAAGATTTTGACAAGTAAGGAAGGTTAGTTCAAAGTATTACTTAAAAAGGTTAAAAATCAGTTTTACATGCAAAATGTATGTTTCGCCACTTTTAGCACCCTGCTTCCGACTTAGTTCCTCTGCCCACATCACCATCGATACCAATGCGCATAGCATAAAAGACTTGGGGCACAGTGAATTGGAAAGAACGCAGAAGGTATGAGGACCAAACTAGGGGTTCCGAAGGGGTCGAAGCGCTGCTTTATTTTAAATAAAAACGCACCTGCTTTGCTTTCGACTTGTTTGCTTTCGACTAGGTCAATAGTTTTAAAAGAATGGCCTTAAAGAGGTTATGCCTTTGTTTTTAAGTATATGCTTTCAACTAGGTCGAAGCCCTTTTGCTACCGCCTTCCTACCTTTCAATGCTAATGGTTTCTGATGGTATACTTGCTTTTAAAACTTAGCCGCTTTTCCAATGCTTTTGAAAGATTGGTTTCGACACCATCACTTCTTTTCTTAGGAAACGATTTTGAAAGAGTGCTTTCGACTTAAATATTTTATGACCCTTTTGCTCTATTGAAGGTAGAACCCAAGTGGTTTCGAATGAGTTAGTTTTTTATGGTTCGAAAAGTGTTTCCACATGTTTTACTTGAACCCAAAGGCTTTTGAAAGGTTTGAAGTTTTATTGCTTTCGAAAGGTTCGAAAGAATTATTTCGAAGGGGTGGTTCTCCAATGGTTTCAAAAGGTTTGAAAGTTAAGGTTTTCCAATGTATTTGAAAGGTAATGTTTAAAGGTTTTGACGAAGGATGTCTAAGGTTTTAATGCTTTCGAATGAATGGTTTTTTAATGTTTTCGAAAGGAAAATTTTGAAATATTTTGAAAGGAATGTTTTGGCCATTCAGCCTAGATGAAAGAAGGGTTTTACTTGGTTTCAAAAGAGGTACTTTTTATGGATTTGAAAGGGATACTTTCAAAGGTTTAAATGCTTTCATCAACAAAGATTTGAGTAAAGTATATATAACATGGCAAGGTGATTTTGAGTAAAGCATAGAGTATATATTTTCCTTATTTAAGTTTGGTTTAAAGTATTTAAATCAATTTGAGATGAAAAAATTTTCAAGGAAAGTTTAAGGGAAGGTTGCCCTAAGTAAAATGACTTAGATATTAGAATAGAAGATGGGACAGATAACAGGTTGAGCCCTATACATTAGCTACTAGCCCCAGCTAATTTAGTCTGATATTCTAGTATGTTGGGATTTGTCTAGGTAAGACTAAAATTATGATTACACATAGAAGGAATATATATTTGTACACAGATAGGTTATTTGTGAGCCTGTAGAACCATTAGGATCAGGTGACCCTGGGAGATGTTAAGTTAGGGATAGACCGTTCAAAAGAGGAGTATTTAACAAATAGTTAGGGACAAATCGTCCAGAAGAGGAGTGTCTAACAGGTGTTAGATCATTTTGATTATATTATCGGGTAGGCCCGAGTCGGGCAAAGGTTGGTAGTTAGCTAAACAAAACTGTAGTGTTTGAACAGATAATTCATTTGTTACCTGATACTTTATGTTTACATAATAATGCTTTACAGTTTTAACTAGTTTTGGTTGTAGGATAAAGGTTTCAAAAGATATGTTTTAAAAGGATATTAGTGAAGGGAAACCCGTTCCTCTAAGCGACATGGTCTCGCTTAATTTCAAACAACCGAGATGTATAATATTATTCACACCAGGATTTATGTCTGACTCGTAGTTTATGTTTTCCCCTTAAACTCTCAGAGGCTCAAAATTGATTTGAGTAGGCTGAGGGACTGAGGTTTTACAGGTTTTAGTAGGTTGACGAACAAAGCTTCAAAGACGAGCAGGTGGCCGATGGATAGCTATTTAGGAGTTGCTATTTTGTTTTATTCCACTGTGTTGTATTTAAGACAGTTATGCCTATATAGTACTTTGGTCAACCAAGGGGACATCATCGTATGTCGCTCTTGGCGTATTTATGTAATAATTATATTTTATCTGAACTTGAGAAACGATTATGGGATTATGAAATTTAAATGTGAAACATATGTTTTGAAATGTAATCAGTAAAATGTTGTTTTTGGAAATCTGTGATTTTGTTTCATATTCAAGTGCTTTTGATATTATGGATACCATTAACATAACTGCATTTAGTCGTTGGAAGTTAATACTATGGATGACTGAAGCATCTATAGCGCTCAGCTTTGGGCCTCTAGAGAGGGGATGTTACAACTTGGTATCAGAGCATAGGTTTATGAAAAAATTTAACAAAAAATTATTTTTGAAAAAAAAATCCTAAGGAATTAGAGTAAGATTGGGGTATGGGATAACACTATAGTAACGTACTTGTATTTTCTATATATAAGTATACGCTATATCTTTAGTTTCTATCTCTATTTGACTATTATTTTGTAGCTCACGAGGCTTGAATACAGATATGGACGCTAGAAGTGGAAGAGCGAATCTTGGAGGAAGCACAACCACAAATGGAAATGCCAACTGAATACCAGGAGAAATCAAGGTCAGGCACAAGCAGGGAATTTTGGTGCTGGAGTTCCACAAGTGGATATGGGAGCTATGCATCAGTTTGTTGTGAATGTGATGCAGGCGTGTATTGCTGCTGGAATGGTTAGAGGAAATGTTGGAGTAGGATTTCAGGAAGCTCCTGTGGTCAACCATTATGCTATCTTGAAAAGAGATTATGCTAGGCTTGGAGGGAAGCCCTTTAGGAACTGAGAATGCTATCGAAGTGGAGAAGTGGGTGCTGCATTGTGAGAGGATCTCTATAGACATGGGGCTTAACGATGAGCAGAAGAGGAGGCATGCTTCGAGACAGCTCCAGGGAGCAGTTTTATTATGGTGGAATAGTGTGACGGCTGGAGTAAATGAAGAGGAGATGACATGGGCTGATTTTAGAAGAAGGTTTCAAGAGAGGTTCATTTTTGTGATGGCGCAGTCTACTTTGCTTGGGACGTTTACTGAGTTGGAGCAGGGGGAGGTGTCCATTTTGGAGTATGCTAGAAGATTTGAGGAGTTGTCTAGGTATGGGTATGCTACGGTGGATATTGTGTTGAAGAGTAATGAGAAGTTCATAAAGGGGTTGAAGCCTAAATTGGCGAGGGCTACATTACCTCATATCAGAGACCCCTGTGATGTGGTGGTAGAGATGGCTTGGACAAATGAGGATATGCTTGCTTGTCTAGAGAAGAGTAAGGTAAAGGAGGTCCATGTTAGGAAAGGTTAGAAAAAGAAGTTCTTTCATAAGAAGGGTTGCTAAAAAAGGTGAAGCGGCAAAGAAGGGAAAGTCAAAGGTGTGTGTTTCAAGTGTGACAAGAAGGGGCATTTCACCAATGAGTGTCGTACTGGAAAGGAAAAAGAAGTGATCGGGAAGAAGAATATTGGATGTTTTAACTACGATCGCATTGGCTACTATAAGAATCAATGCAAAGAACCCTCTAAGGATGGAAGAGGCTAGGTATTTGCATTGGATCCTACTACATCAAGACCAACAGTGCAAGAGAAAGGAAAGGCGGTGTTGGCAGGTATGCTTCAGATTCATGGTATGTCTATTCACGTTCTGTTTTATATTGGTGCATCACATTATTTTATATCCACTTGTTTAGTAGATAAGCGTAACCTAGAACCCACATATTTAGTTACTTTCTTAAGGGTTGCAAATCCAAAGGAGGGTATGTGACACTTGGGATGAAGTGTGACCACTTAGAGTTTGATTTGCTAGGTCATACCTTTGTTTATAGTTTTCATGTGTTTGACTTTGTAAGGTTTCGAATTATATTGGGTATGGATTGATTAAGTAAGTATTTCGCTAGGATATTTTTCCTTGATAGGAAAATATCACTTAGACACCCTGACTGCAGTGATTAGATTATATATACCGTAGAAAGCCCTAACTGTGAGGCGAATGCTTTGTTGGGTGTAGCGGAGTTGGAAGATGAGTTGAATCGCGTTTTCGTAGTTATAGAATTCATGGACGTTTTTGAGCATGTAATAGGATTGCCACCGAAATGAGCCATTAAGTTTCGAATAGATTTGGTGCCTAGAGCAGAACCAGTTAGTTGGCCGCCAGTAGAATGACACCTATACAGATAAGAGAGTTGAAGGTGTAGTTGGTGGATTTGGATGGAAATAATTATATCATACCTAGTAGTTCACCTTAAGGAGCAGCCGTAGTGTTTTCTAAGAAGCCGGACGGATCATTAAGGTTATGTATCGATTATCGTAAGCTGAATGAGAAGACGACAAGAATCGATATCCATTGCCTAGAATTGACGATTCGTTCGATCAGTTGAGTGGAGCCAAGATATTTTCTCTATTGGATTTTGCTATAGGTTTCCATCAGCTTAGAATAGTAGAAGATAGTATACCTTTGACGGTGCTTAGGACCAGATATGGATCGTACAAATGGTTAGCTATGCCGTTTGGACTAACTAATGCATCGACATTCTTTATAGACTTGATGAACCGAATTTTCAGAGAGCACTTAGATAAGTTCACGTTGGTGTTAGATGATATTTTGATATATTCTAAAGATGAGAAAGAGCATGAAGTTCATCTTAGAGCGGTTCTTGAGAATTTGAGAGAACATCAGCTGAAGGCGAAGTTTTCAAAGTGTCATTTCTGGAAGAAGGAGGACAAGTTTCTTGGTCATGTAGTTTCAGAAAGAGGATTGGAAGTAGATCCAACTAACATCAAAGCAGTGAATAGTTGGAAGAGACCAGAAGCAGTGACTGAGATAAGAAGTTTTCTTGGATTGGCTGGATATTATCGGAGGTTTATAAAGGATTTTTCGCGAACAGTAGTGCCAATGACAAAGCTAATGAGAAAAGATGTGAAGTTTGTTTGGACCAATAAGTGTTAGGAAGCATTCCAAAACTTGAAACACTTGTTGACCCATGAACCTGTATTAGTTGTTCCTGAGGCGAATCATATTAGGTAGCTTATACAGATGCATTTGGAACTGGATTAAGAGCGTTGTTAATGCAGAAAAGTAAAGTGATTGCCTATGCTTCTAGATAGCTTAGACCGCATGAGGTTAGATACCCAACTAATCACTTGGAGTTAGATGTAGTTATTTTTGCTTTGAAGGTGTGGAGACATTACCTTTTTGGAGAGACGTTTGAGCTTTATATGAATCATAAGTTGTTGAAGTACTTGTTCTCTCAGAGGGAGCCGAACATGAGACAGCAGAGATGGTTAGAATTTATTGCTTCTTATGATTTTGAAATTGAGTACACACCAGGGAAAGGCAACAATGTTGCAGATATGCTTATTAGGAAGCATCAGAATGTGGTGTTGGCTATGATAGCGAGGTGGAAAGATTTGGAAGCATTGTCGACTTGTAGAGTTCAATGGAGATCTGAGGCCGGGTCTAGTGAAGGAACTGCTGTCTTGTTTAGAAGTTCGACCAGTGATGATTGAAAAGATTGCTTCTAAGAGGAGGAGGATCCAGTGTTAGCTGAATGGATCAAGAAATTGAAGGATGGAACGGAGAGCGATGACTTGAAGGATTTTAGTCTTGACCAGAATGGGTGGTTAAGAAAGGAAGGCAGGTTATGTTCTCTGAATGCAGGAGACATAAGGAAGGAAGTTTTGGAGGAATGCCATTGTTTAAAGTTCACTATTCATCTAGGAGGAACTAAGATGTATTAGGATATGAAGAGAAGTTTCTTCTGGGAAGGTATGAAGAGGGATGTTGTGGGTGAAGTAGTATCTGAACTGTCAATAGGTAAAAGCCAATTTCAAAAGCCAAGTGGGTTGTTATAGCCATTGGATATTTCACTATGGAAGTGGGATTCTATTTCTATGGATTTCATAGACGGGTTGCCGAGATCCAATAAAGAAAATGAAAGTATATGGGTCATAGGGGAAAGATTGACCAAGAGTGCCCATTTCATACTGGTTAAGTCAAATAGGATGGCACCTGTATTGGCTAAGTTATTTTTGAAGAATGTGGTTAGATTGCAAGGAATTCCTAGTTTTATTGTTAGTGACTGAGATTCCTTATTCACTAGCGAGTTTTGGAAAAGTTTAGGAACCAAGCTCAAGATGAGTACCACTTACCATCCGTAGAAAGATGGGCAAACGAAAAGAATTAAAAAGATCTTGGAAGACTTGTTAAAAGCCTATGTGTTTGTTAGCATCAAAATTGGTAGCTAACACCCAAATCCAGATGAAAGCACTAAATTCACAGTCACAATCACAGATAGAATATATGTCAAGGATATTAATAAGAAGAACAACAAAAATTCAAATGAAAGAAGTAAAGAACAACGGATTTTATAGTGGTCCGTAGATGGGTGGATTTAACTATACCGGTTGCTCGATTGTCGAGATTGAAATATGATGGATTTTGGTCAATTGGATGGATAGGCATCCAATCACGGATGGTAATCATGATTGTGCATCCAGGATTCACCATAGTCGATGGACGAAGGTTATTGGATACTTGAAATTTAGGTTTCGATGATTCGCAAGTCGCCCTGGATTTGCTTCGAGTCGTATGAAAACGAGCTTCTAGTCGTATGCATGATTTCTTCGAGTCCTTTGGGCGGCTTGACATGAGTGGCTCGACATTGATGGCTCGACATAGGTGGTTCGGCCTTAATTGTGGTTCGGCACAAGGAGGTAACTCGGCATTATTGTTCAATCAGGATGGCTCGGTAAAGGTGGTTCGGCTTTTGGAGGTTGTTCGGCCTGAGGGTTTGGAAAATGTGGTTCGGTCTTGGTAGCATGGATCGGTGTGAGGATGTGGATCGGTCTGGATGATGGTGCGGTTCGGCATTGTGTTGTGGTCGGCATGCTTGAGAAGTATTGGAGTGGGAGTGGTACGGTGGTGGAGCATGGATGTGGTTCGGTCAATGTCGATCGACGTAGGTCATTCGGCATTTAGATGGCTCGGCATTGGAGTGGCTCGGCCTAAGTGGAACGGAAGACATGGCTTGGTGGAAAACTGGGTCGTTTTTTCTGGGTCGATGCATATGGATTGGCATAAGCAAGAGGATGAACTGCTTCGAGTCGTGGTGCAGTTTTCTTCGAGTCAGTGTTAGGAATGCTTAGGGTCAACATCCAAGTTACTTCCGTTCGGCATGTCAACTCCTCGGGGTCGGTCATAATGTTGAGCCTTGAGCGACGATGACCTTAATGGGCCCGGACTACTCAGGAAGCCCAGTAACTTGGGATTTGCCTATAAATACGGCATATGGGACCCTAGATAAGGAGATCTTCTTTTTGGGCTCTTCGGTTTTCTTTTTTCGAAGGCTAAGGCTACTCTACCGTTTTATAACTGTAATCGATGATTACAGCAATAAAAAGGAAATTTATGGAGTGGACATAGGCCAGAGTTAGCTAAACCACTATAAAATCTGTTGTTCTTTACTGCTTTCATTTGAATTTTTGTCGTTCTTCGTATTAATATCCTCAACATACATTCTATCTATGATCGTGACTGTGAATTTGGTGCTTTCATCTAGGTTTGGGTGTTAGTGATCAATTTTGGCGCTAACATTTTGGTGCTTTCACTGAGAAAGCTAGAACTTAGGGATTCAGAAGCTTGGATTTCAGATTTATAGGCCAAGGAACTTGGATTCTGGAGACCATGGCAAAGCAATCACCAGAAGGCAAAGGACAGAGAGGAGTCAGCAAGAGGGAAGTCAGGAGGTTTCCTTCGAAGCTAATCAAGCCTCAATCTACATCGCTAGGGACGAGATGCAGCTTACGGTGGATTCTATGCAGGAGAAGTTGATGAAAAGGCAAGAGGAAATGGTGCAGACACTTTTCAAATAATTTGGACAAGAAGGAACTACAAGATCTCAGGTCCACAGAGTTGGATCAGAAGGACTCAAGAGGCAAGGAGATGAAGTGGTTCAGTAGGAGGTAGCCCCCAATCAACAAACAGCTATCAATCTGGATGGACCTAGACTCGAAGGCACATCACCAGGTAATGTTGAACCAATCCATGGAGGGATACCAGACGACGTTGCGTAGCCCGACAACAACAGGAATATAGGAGTACGTGACGAGGAGTATGTGCCACAATTCCCTTGAGGAGTTGGAGGGCCGCTAGGAAACGTAGATGGGGGCAACCCTTGGCAGGTAACAATGGATTGGCTGACATCATCAGGCGAACTATTCGCGGAGGTCTGACAAATAGGGATTTGGAGGGAGTAAACAAAATTCCGTTTACCCATGACATCAGGATAGCTAGGAATCCACCCAATTTCAAGAACTCGCTTTGGAAGTGTACAACAGTAAGACGGATCCCACTAACCACTTGATGAGGTACACAAGGCATATGGAAGTGCTGGGGGCATCAGAGGAGGTTATGGCCCGGTGTTTCCCCTGTACTTGACAGATATAGCTGCTATGTGGTTCAGACAGGTGGAAGATGGATCTATTAGAACATGGACGGAATTGGTGGATAGGCTCTTAAGGAAATTTCAAGTTTACATTAAAAGGCCAAAGAATGTGATGACATTGACGTCAGTCAAGAAAAGAACGGATGAATCACTCAGGACTTTCTTAATTCGATTTAATGCAGCTGTTGCTTCGGTGGATCGGCCGAATCCATCAATAGTTCTGATGGATGTAGTATCGGGGGTCAGGGATAATTCGGATTTCAAGGTATCGCTGATACGAGATCCACCAATGGATCGCGGGGAATTCTTTCATGAAGTTGAGAGATTTCTTCGACATGAGGATGCATGTTTGGATATTAAGTCAAAGGAAGTAAACGCGGTTAAGGATGGAGGACCACCCGGTGAAAACTCGGGTGAAGACAGTTAAAGGTAAAAGGAAGCACTGGAGGGAACCAAAATTCTCCACTTACACAGGATTGAATGAAACACTGGAGCAGATATTCTTGGATACTCGAGATCGCATTCCTTATCGAAGGTCGGCAAGGAAGGAACCTTCAGAACGCGAAAGGGCCTCAGGAAGGCACTGTCTCTTTCATGACCTGGATAGGCATGATACTAACATCAGCCAACATCTAAAGGATATAACCGAGGAGCATGTAAGGAGTGGTTAGTTTCCACAATATGTCGAAAATCGAAATTCGACCATGGAACAGGAGTAGCCACCGCCTACTTGAACGACGATTGCGCAAGGCCCAGGAATGGTGGTCGGTTGGTCATCAACTAATCATGATGGTTTGGAATAAGTAACAAACGCCGGGCGAATAGCTAAATCACTTACTCATGTACGGGGTCGGAGATAACCCTTAAGCATGCTCTGAGATAATGGTTTACCGAGACGCTCCGGTTTGTGAAATCTGTTTTTTCCTTTTGACTTGAACATTTGCTTTTTCTGCTTTGGTTTTGGGGTTCGGTTTGAACTCCTGGTTTTGTTGGTTTCTTGGTTTGGATTTTTGTTTAGATGCTTGCTTTTTGATTTGGATTTTGATTTGGACTTTTGATATGGATTTCTGGTTTGAATTTGGGTTTCAGATTCAATTTTGATTGATTTTTATCTGGTTTTTGGCTAAAAGGTCATCGAGTATGGATTATGCTCGGCAACGGTCGAGAGAGACCAGGATTTGGCCTAGGATTTAAGCCTCATATTATCTATCGTTACTATTACAGGTCGTCGAGTATGGACTATGCTCGGCAAGGATCGGAGCGACAAAGGTTCGGCTTAGGACTTACGCCATGGCATTACTCAACATTCAGGGACACTGAACCAGGAACACCATGGCATTACTTGACATAGGTCGTCAGGTGCAGGTTGCACTTGGATATTGGCTATGAACAGCTAAGAATTTGGGCATGGATCTGGAGTGGTCCTAGATTTGAATATCGACCCGGAGAGGTCGTGGGTTCGATTTTTGGTTATCAGATGTGGAAGGATTCGAGATTGATTGTCGAGTTCGGATAGATATGGAACTTGGATAAAATGGTTTGGATTATGGATCGGATGGCATGGGCTAGGGATGATGTATGGACTTTGGGCGATGGATTAAAAGCTATTCAAAACACACCTCCTTATCGCAAGGCATGTTTTGGAGGGCATAATGTTAACCTGTCTTTCGACAAGGCCGTAGACGGGCATATTTAACTATACCGGTTGCTCGATTGGCGAGATTGAAATACGATGGATTTTGGTCAATTGGATGGATAGGCAACCAGTCATGGATGGTAATCATGATTGTGCAGCCGAGATTCACTATAGTCGATGGATGAAGGTTATTGGATACTTGAAATTTGGGTTTCGATGGGTCGCAAGTCGCCGTGGATTTGCTTCGAGTCCTATGAAGTGGAGCTTAGAGTCGTATGAATAATTTCTTCGAGTCCTTTAGGCGACTCGGCATGAGTGGCTCGACATTGATGGCTCGGCATAGGTGGTTCGACCTGAATTGTGGTTCGGCACACGGAGGTAACTCGACATTGTGGTTCAGTTAAGATGGCTCGATAATGGTGGTTTGGCACTTGGGGGTCGTTCGGCCTGAGGGTTTGGCAAATGTGGTTCGGTCTTGGTAGCATGGATCAGCATGAGGATGTGGATTGGTCTGGATGATGGTGTGGTTCGGCATGGTGTTGTGGGTTGACATGCTTGAGAAGTATTAGAGTGGGGAGTGGTACGGTGGTGGAGTATAGATGTGGTTCGGTCAATGTCGATCGGCGTAGTGAAAGAGGGGGCTATGCGGTAGGATCGTGTAATATGGAATAATGAAATAGTCTATGTAGATAAAGTAGGTAAATGCAAGGAGACACCAAGACTTTTATACTGGTTCGGACCTCTCGTCCTACGTCCAGTCCCTAAGCTCCTCTTAGGAATTTCACTAACTAACACCCTCACTTCACCCGGAGGAATAGGTTTACAACTTACCCGAACAACCGAACGGGATTTCTTGCCTCAACTACCGAAGAGGACTTCAACTCAATTACTAAAATACAATATTCGACTTGTTGTGTTCTTGTCAACACTAATGAGTCTAATGTAGTACAATATTCCTATAATCTTATCCTCGAGAATATGCAATGTGTTTGTGAAGATTTAGGAAGTGTGAATTGCTATGAATCAAAAGAATGTTATAAACAAAAACAGTGATTCAAGCAATAGATTGGTGATTGCTTTGAGAATATCTAGAGAATATGAACAAGAGAATAGTAAGATTAAAGCAAGAGAATTCGGTGAATTAAATGATGTTAGAATCATGAATTTATACTTGTAGAAGAGGTGCATATGTTGTCAAAGGTTGCAAATAAGAGATGCTTCCATTTCCATTGATGAATGGTTGCAACTCTTGGGAAGAAGAAGGTGTCTTTTCAGAGAAAATTCGCAGGTTTAAATTCAGTCGACCGAGCAGGAGATTCAGTCGACTGAAAATACAAAGAGAATTTTTCAGGAACAATTTCAGTCGACTGAGCAGGAGATTCAGTCGACTGAAACTGTGCAATTGTGTATATGTGTACAATTTCAGTCGACTGGCCATGTCTGTTAAGTCGACTGAAGTATAAAAGTATGCACAGTGAACATGTGAATAAAGTTTTTATGAATGTGTTCTAATGTTCGTGCAAATCTCTTGAGGATAGATTTTAACAAATAATCTAGACTAAGACACATAGAAAATCGTACTAATGTTTATACTTTGGTCTTCATTTATCTTCTTCTAGCTTTTGCATTCTCTTCCTGTTTGTTGAAGCTCATTGTTATTGATCAAGATCTTCGTGTATCAACATTCTCCCCCTTTTTGATTGATGACAATACTTACTTTTGTAGAGATGTATATACTTACTTTCTCCCCCTGAATGTATGCACTATGTTGTCTACAAAGCAAAGTTAGTACCATAGATTTTCTCCCCCTTTGTCATCGACAAAAAGGAAGAACTAACAGTAGTAATAATATGTCAAAACAATCACTAAATCTTAGAGAATATAAGCATGAACTAAGAGAAATAAAAATGTTATGACAGTCAAGCATAAAATAGCTATTTATACAAGCCATTAGAAAGTTTAAAAATAGGTATCAAAACAACAAAATTACTCATCCTTATCCCAGTCATATGAACCTTCTCTTCCTGTTGGTTCACGTATGACAGGTCCTCCTGTTGGTGGTCTTTGAGCTCTTCCTCCTTGTCCACAACTAGCTCCGCTTGCGCTGCTACTTGTATGCTCTTCGGATGTCGTCCATGTAAACGTGGGTGCCGGACGTTTGCCGCGAGATGTTGAAGCAGTAGTGGTGCTTGAGCACGAGATTGCATCCCAAAGCTTGTTGAAGAATCCTTTGATTTTATCAAGCTTATGATCTACCTTTTAAGACGAGTGTCAAGAATTGTTGATTTCTTGACAATATCTCCAAGGATTGGTTGGTAGTGAAGTTTGGGTTAACAAGACGAATTTCATCATCTTGCTCGAGATGTTCTTCGTGGCGAGGTTGAGGAGGTTGTTGTTGTTGTTGTTCTTGATGCCTTGCTTCCCATTCGGCAAGTGATATTATGCGAGGAGGTCGAGATGGGAATTGCATTAGGCTTATGATTCGATGATTAATTTGATGAACCATTGTATTCTCTGATTCAGGTAATGGCGTATCAACATTTAGGAGAAGCCGCATGATGTACTCTCCAAAGTAAATAGTGCGCATCTTGCCATTGTTGAAAGTGAGAAATTCATCAAGAATAAGTTGTACCCAATTAACTTGAATATTGCCAAAAACAGCATATAAAGCTCGATAGTTGTTTGGGTAGACAATTTCGTATGAGCCCGTGCGAGGAGTAATCGTTCTCATTAGGGCTTTATGGAGGATTCTTGCCAAAGGTCGAAGGGAAGTGGACTTAAAATTCCTAAAGTTGATGTTATCTTCCATAAATCGATGGTTAATGTTGTCACGAATGTGTGGATTGAATTCAATCTCCTCAAGTTTTCTCCCAATATTTGGGGACTCTAAAATGTGTGCCATTCTATCCAAGGAGAACCAAACTTTCTTTCCACATACCATGCTCCAAACACTATTGTTTGGATTTCTTGGAGTTTGGTGGCCAAGATTAAGATTAGCATAAAATAATTTTACCATTACATGATTAATGGCATGATCATTTCTTTTTAAATCTAGAAGTGGAGTTAAACCTGCCGGATCTGTGAATGCTTGAAGATTGTAGATTTGAAAACTTTGAAAATCAACGAAAGAATGCTCAAAAATTCGAGAATTCTTCATCTTGTTCCATCGAGTGACAGCGGTTCCATCATAAAGCCATTGTGCTATTTGAGCATCAATTGGCTCTGAGGATGAAGAAGATGAGGCTCTTGATCTTTTTGGTGCTATTTTGGTGAGAATGATTTGATTTTGAGGAATTTGAGAGCTAGGGTTTCGAATAGATTTGGGGAAGAAGGTTTGTAGAAGGTAAAAGTGAATAGGTATGGTAATTTTTGGTGGTTAAAAGGGAAAATTCTGCCTGGGAAGCAGCGTTCAGTCGACTGAATGTTCTGTTCAGTCGACTGAATCAAAGGCCGAAGTGTTCTGTGATATATTCAGTCGACTGAGCACTACTTTTAGTCGACTGAATTTTGGTACAAAAATTTTGCTGTTGAATTTTTAGTCGACTGTGCAGATGGTTCCAGTCGACTGAACTTTGCATAAGTGATTTTCTGTCATATTTTCAGTCGACTAAGCTGGGGAATCCAGTCGACTGAAACATACAATGTTTGCTATTTTAGTTAATTTTTGAATTTTAAACAATTTATTTAAAGGAATAGTTACAAAAATGTTGATGTATTATCATACAAAATTTTAACTATTTCTTTGGAGATGGACTTGGAGAATTCTTTCCTTCATTCTTCATGTAATTTATATCCCATGAATTCG
Source organism: Allium cepa (assembly GCA_030765085.1). Taxonomy (NCBI): domain Eukaryota; kingdom Viridiplantae; phylum Streptophyta; class Magnoliopsida; order Asparagales; family Amaryllidaceae; genus Allium; species Allium cepa. The sequence goes on along the minus strand of CM060939.1, from coordinate 177,031,905 downwards.
GACTATATTGAGGAGTCTTAGGAGACATCCAAGGATTCACAGGATCAACCGGTGTACGATAAGATGAAGACGGATCAAGTGAGCTAACAGGGCGAGGTAGAGGTTCAGCCACTTGATTCTTCTTTGATCCACAGAAGCGTAAACCGATTTGTTCTAGAAAACTCAAACGTCGTGCCGTAACTTTTAGCTCGAAGTATAGCTCTCGTTGAAGATCGATTTGTTGTTGTTGAAAGTGATGAATTTCATCAATCTTTCTTTTTGTGTCAGGTGAAATAAAGAGTCCTCTTTTCGCCTTTTTCGATTCTGGTGTGAAACCAGTACGATAATTTTTCCATTTGTAAACCGGCTCATGTGTTGGCGTTGGTGTGGGAAGTTTTGGCGATGTTGGAGTGTTATCAACTGACGAGGTGATATAGATCGGAGAAAAGGAGTTGTTTGACGACATTTTATATTGAAATTGTTTAAGCTTTTAATCGTAAAATCGAGATGAATAATAAAAAAAATTAGAATTTATTTATAGTAGAATTTTACTAAACAACTAATGGTTATAATTTATTTAGATTTTTAACCGCATAATGATTTAATGGTTAGGAGAATTTTGTTAGAAAAGTAGGGTTCTTATTAAAAAAAATCAGTTTTTAAAATGAGTGGTCTACAAATTATATAATGTAGCATATAACATTTTCGAAAAATATTTGATATGTTCATTCAGTCGACTGAACAGATTGTTTTAGTCGACTGAAATGAGTGAATATTTCAAATGTATCTCTAATTGATATCTTTAAAGGATATTATACCTAATTCTCGTCGAAATTTTATAAAAGAGTTTTCTAATAGAGGTTTAGTAAATATATCGGCAATTTGATTTTCGGTAGAAATATGTTCTAAATTAATTATTCCTTTTTCGATATTGTCACGTAAAAAATGGTGACGAATATTTATATGTTTTGTACGAGAGTGATTAACAGGATTTTTAAACAAGTTTATTGTACTTGTATTATCATAATATATTGTAGAATTTGTTAAATTTATATTAAAATCTTTAAGTGTTTGTTGCATGTATATAACTTGAGTGCAAGCTAAAGCAGTTGATATATACTCTGCTTCGCATGTGGAGAGCGAGATACAATTTTGTTTCTTACTAAACCAAGATACAAGTGATTTTCCAATGAAATGGCAAGTACCACTTGTACTTTTTCTTTCCGTTCGGGATCCACCAAAATCAGCATCACTGAATGACACTAACTCAAATGAACATTCCTTTGGATAGAAAAGACCGAAATCTTTAGTTTGGTTAAGATATCGCATTATTTGTTTTACTGCTCTTAAGTGTGAATCTTTAGGATCGGATTGAAAACGTGCACATAAACAAACACTCATCATTATGTCAGGTCTACTAGCGGTTAAATAGAGCAAAGAACCTATCATACTTCTAAACAATTTTTGATCTACACTTTTGCCATTTTCATCTCGATCGAGATGTGTAGTGGTACTCATAGGAATAGGTTTAGCAGAAGTGTTTTCCATACCAAATCGTTTTATTAAATTATCACAATATTTTTCTTGGTTTATAAAAATTCCATTTGTTAATTGTTTGATTTGAAGTCCGAGAAAATAGGATAGTTCTCCCATATGAGACATTTCGAATTCATTAGTCATTATATTTGAAAATTCTTTACACAAATTTTCATTTGTTGAACCAAAAATAATATCATCTACATATATTTGAATTATTAAAATATCTTTGGTAGTATTTTTAATAAAAAGTGTTTGATCTACTTTTCCAATTTTAAATCCTGAGTTTAATAAATAACTTTTAAGTCTTTCATACCAAGCACGAGGAGCTTGTTTAAGACCATATAGTGCTTTCTTTAATTTAAATACATGATCCGGATATTTGTCATATATAAATAACGGAGGTTGTTCTACATATACATTCTCTTTAATAAAACCATTTAAAAATGCACTTTTAACATCCATTTTGTAAAGTTTAAAATTGTGATAACAAGCAAAAGCTAATAGTATACGTATTGCTTCCAATCTTGCAACAGGAGCAAATGTTTCTTCAAAATCAATACCTTCTTCTTGATTATACCCTTGTGCTACTAGTCTTGCTTTATTCCTTGTTATATTACCTTGTTCATCTACTTTATTTTTGTAAATCCATTTTGTTCCAATTACAGATTGATTATTCGAACGGGGAACTAATTCCCAAACATTGTTACGTTCAAATTGATTTAATTCTTCTTGCATTGCGATAATCCAATAATCTTCTATTGATGCTTCTTTTGGATTTTTAGATTCTATAGATGAAATGAAAGCTACATGACCCATTTGATTTAGTTGATTTCTTGTTCTAACTTGAGAATTTATTTCTCCTATTATATTTTGAGTTGGATGATCTCGTAATATTCTAGGAGGAGATCTTAGTTCATTATTATTTTCAAGGTTTATTTCTTCTATATTTATCAATTCTTCATCATCTTTTATATTTAAATTTTTATTAAAGTTTTCATCAAAATATATATGTAAAGATTCTTCAAGTAAGTTTGTTCGTTTATTAAATACTCGATATGCTTTACTTCGTTCAGAATATCCTACGAAAATTCCTTCATCAGCTTTTGAATCGAATTTTCCTAGTTGATCTTTTGTATTTAAAAAAAAACATTTTGATCCAAATATTTTAAAATAAGATATATTTGGTTTTTTATTATTGAATAGTTCATAAGAAGTATTTTTAGTTAAAGGTCTAATTGAAATTCTATTTCATACATAACATGCAGTAGCAACTGCTTCTGCCCAAAAATGTTTTGGTAGAGAACATCCATTTAACAATGTTCTCACGCATTCTTGTAATGTTCTATTCTTTCTTTCTACAACTCCATTCTGTTGAGGAGTTCTAGGAAAAGAGAAATTATGATTAATTCCTTTCTTTTTACAAAATGTTTCAAAATCTTCATTTTCGAATTTGCCTCCATGATCACTTCGAATATTTTTAATTTTCAAGTTTTTAATATTTTGGATTCTTTTGACAAATGTTTTAAAATGCTCAAAAGTGTCACTTTTATTTTTCATAAAAATAGTCCATGTATATCTTGAAAAATCATCAACAATTACAAATACGTATCGACTATGATTAATGGATTGAACTTGAGTTGGTCCGAATAAGTCCATATGTTGTAATTCTAATGGTTGTAAAGTTGAAATAGTTTTCTTAGATTTAAAAGATGATTTCGTTAATTTCCCTTTTTGACAATCATCGCAAAAATTATTTATTTTAAAATTTATTTTGGGTAATCCTCTTACTAATTCGTTTTTAGGAAGTTTTCTAATAGTTTTAAAATTTATGTGACAAAATCTTTTGTGCCATAACCAAGGATCATTGTCTTTGGCAAGTAAACACATACTTGAATTATGATTAATACTCATATTTAGAACATAAATATTTCTATCTCTTTTTCCTTCAAATATAAGATTTTGGTCTTGATCAAAAATACTACAATTATTATTTGAGAAAGTTATTTTAAAACCTTTGTCACATAATTGACTTATGCTAAGTAGATTATGTTTTAAATTTTCAACTAATGAAACATTTGTTATAAAAGGTAAATTTGATGTACCGTAATTGTTCACATCTCCTTTGCCAATGATATAGCCTTTTGAATTGTCTCCGAAGGTAACCGAGCCACCATCAAAGTATGTGATGTTTGTAAGCATATCTTTGTCTCCGGTCATGTGTTTTGAACAACCACTGTCTAATATCCATTTCTTCTTTTTAAGTGGGACCTGAAAATAAATATGAGATTATTGGTACCCACTTTTTAATAGGGTCCTAAGAATTTAGAGTTTTAGGAAACCAAACCCAGTTTGGTTTAGTGTCTTTTTTATAAATATAGTTTTTATTATGATGAACATTATCCATAAATGTTTTAATATATTTATTTCTTATTAATACATTGTTAGTTTTTGGTACCCAAATTGTAACTACTTTGTTTTGTACTTTTGTTTTAATAGGTTTCTTAATTAATTTTTGTTGTTTTGAATCCATATTCTTTTTAAATTTTGTATTTTTATTTTTAGGAATTTTTGACTCCTTATTATATCCAAATCCATGTTTATTTAAAGAGAATTGAGAATTTTCTAAAATCTTAGATAAATTTTCTCTTCCTTTGTTAAAGTTAGAAACATTTTTAGCGATGTTCTCTAATCTAGTTTAGAGACTATTATTTTCTAACTCAACTTGTCTAATTTTAGTTTTTAAATCATGATTTTCAGAAATAATTATATCATTCTTTAAATTTTGAGTTTCAATTTCTTGACTTAAAAGTGATAATTGAGTTTCCGAAGTTGAATAAGATTCTTGAACTTTTTCAAGTTCTTCTTCAAGAATTTTCTTTTCATCATTTAACATATCTCTCTCAAACTCAGCTTTGTTTTGATTTTCACGAATTTCCTTAATTTTCTTTTTAAGAATTTTTATTGTGCTTAAGAGTTCAGTGTTTACTTCAATTAAATCGTCGAAAGTTAAATTATTTACCTCAGATTCTTGAGCCATGAAGCATACATTTGCCTGTTCATTGTCGCTATCACTATCATTTTCGGGTGAAGATGAATCTGAATCGTCCATGTTACAGAAAATGCCTTCTTTTTGAATTTATCCTTCTTGTTTTTGTTGTTGAAGTTTTTCTGATTTTCCTTCATTTGTTCTTGACAATCTTTTTGCATATGTCCTTTCTTATGACAATTGAAGCATTCTATATTTGAGGATGATGGTTTGTTCAAGAAATTCTTTTTGATTCCGATTTTGTTTCCTTTTATATACTTTAGGAATTTCTTGAAATTTTTGGCTATAAATGCTAGATCCTCATCTTCAGACTCTGATTCTTCCTTTTTCGCATGAAAAGCAATATTCTTTCTTTCTTGAGCTTGATCCTTTTTGGCTTGCATATTTACTTCATACGACATAAGATTTCCAATCAATTCTTCTGGTTTCATTGTAGATAAATCATTTGCTTCCTCGATTGCTAGTACTTTTCTCTCCCATTCATCAGTGAGTGAATTTAGAACTTTAGACACAATGTCAAAGTCCATGTATCTTTCTCCTAGTCCGATTAGAGCATGATGAATGTCTTGAAATATTGAGTACATGTCATTGATGGATTCATTTTGTCACATTCTAAAGTTTTGGAATTGATTCTTCAGCATGGATATCTTTGTTTGTTTAACCTTGTATGTGCCTTCATGTATGACTTTAAGAGTTTCCCATATCTGATATGCAGTAGTACATATGCTAACACGGTTGAATTCATTTCTATCCAGGGCGCAAAATAGCATATTCATAGCTTTGGCATTTGCACTAGCTTCATTCTTTTGAATTTGTGTCCATGTAGGATAATCGGTTGTGGGCACAACGAACTCTGCTTGAGTAGCATTCCAGGCTTCAAAACTTGTTGCTTGCATATAAATCCTCATCCTTGTAGCCCAATAGTTATAATTTAGTCCACTGAATAGAGGAGGTCTTTGCGTAGATTGTCCTTCCGCAAATGTAGAACTATAGGCAGATGTTGTGCTTGTACTTGCGTTATTTTCCATATTATCAATATGTCTAATAATGGTGTTATGGTTATAGGACAACCTTGCTCTGATACCAATTGAAAGAGGGGGCTATGCGGTAGGATCGTGTAATATGGAATAATGAAATAGTCTATGTAGATAAAGTAGGTGAATGCAAGGAGACACCAAGACTTTTATACTGGTTCGGACCTCTCGTCCTACGTCCAGTCCCTAAGCTCCTCTTAGGAATTTCACTAACTAACACCCTCACTTCACCCGGAGGAATAGGTTTACAACTTACCCGAACAACCGAACGGGATTTCTTGCCTCAACTACCGAAGAGGACTTCAACTCAATTATAAAAATACAATATTTGACTTGTTGTGTTCTTGTCAACACTAATGAGTCTAATGTAGTACAATATTCCTATAATCTTATCCTCGAGAATATGCAATGTGTTTGTGAAGATTTAGGAAGTGTGAATTGCTATGAATCAAAAGAATGTTATAAACAAAAACAGTGATTCAAGCAATAGATTGGTGATTGCTTTGAGAATATCTAGAGAATATGAACAAGAGAATAGTAAGATTAAAGCAAGAGAATTCGGTGAATTAAATGATGTTAGAATCATGAATTTATACTTGTAGAAGAGGTGCATATGTTGTCAAAGGTTGCAAATAAGAGATGCTTCCATTTCCATTGATGAATGGTTGCAACTCTTGGGAAGAAGAAGGTGTCTTTTCAGAGAAAATTCGCAAGTTTAAATTCAGTCGACTGAGCAGGAGATTCATTCGACTGAAAATACAAAGAGAATTTTTCAGGAATAATTTCAGTCGACTGAGCAGGAGATTCAGTCGACTGAAACTGTGCAATATTGTATATGTGTACAGTTTCAGTCGACTGGCCATGTCTATTCAGTCGATTGAAGTATAAAAGTATGCACAGTGAACATGTGAATGAAGTTTTTATGAATGTGTTCTAATGTTCGTGCAAATCTCTTGAGGATAGATTTTAACAAATAATCTAGACTAAGACACATAGAAAATCATACTGATGTTTATACTTTGGTCTTCATTTATCTTCTTCTAGCTTTTGCATTCTCTTCCTATTTGTTGAAGCTCATTGTCATTGATCAAAATCTTCGTGTATCAACACGTAGGTCGTTCGGCATTTAGATGGCTCGGCATTGGAGTGGCTCAGCCTAAGTGGAACAGCAGACATGGCTCGACGGCAAATTGGGTCGTCATTTCTGGGTCAGTGCATATGGATCGGCATAAGCAAGAGGATGAAGTGCTTCGTGTCATGGTGTAGTTTTCTTTGGGTCAGTGTTAGGATTGCTTCAGGTCAACATCTAGGTTACTTCCGTTCGACATGTCAACTCCTCAGGGTCGGTCATAATGTTGAGTTTCGAGCGACGATGGCCTTAATGGGCCCGGACTACTCAAGAAGCTCAGTAACTTGGGATTTACCTATAAATACAGCATTTGGGACTCCAGATAAGGGGATCTTCTTTATGGGCTCTTCGGTTTTCTATTTTCGAAGGCTAAGGCTACTCTACCATTTTGTAACTGTAATTGATTATTACTGCAATAAAAGGGAAATTTTTGAAGTGGACGTAGACCGGTGTTAGCCGAGCCATTATAAAATCTATTGTTCTTTATAGCTTTCGTTTGAATTTTTGTCCTTCTTCATATTAATATCCTCTACATAAATTCTATCTGTGATTGTGACTACGAATTTGGTGCTTTCATCTGGATTTGGGTGTTAGTAACCAGTTTTGGCGCTAATAGTGTTAAACTTCAAGGGATCATGGAAAGACCGTCTATACCTAGTCAAGTTTTCGTATAACAATAGTTACCAGATTAGTATAGGGATAGCACCGTTTGAAGCTTTGTATGGAAGACCATGAAAATCTCTCGCATGTTGGTTAGAGACCGGAGATAGATTAGTCCTTGGTCCCAATTTGTTAAGCGGAGCTACAGAGAAGGTTGAGTTGATTCGAGCTAGGATGAAGGAAGCTGAATCCAGGCAGAAGAGCTATGCAGATAGAGGACGGAAAGATTTAGAGTTCTCTGTTGGAGATCATGTTTTCTTCCATGTATCAATGATGAAAGCAGGTTCGGGAAGACAGCGAAGTTAGCACCGAGATTCGTAGGACTGTTTCCTATTTTAGAGAGGATCAAGAAACTCGCGTGCAGAGTAGAATTACCGAGTAGTTTGGCAGGAGTCCACGATGTTTTCCATGTATCTCGTCTGAGGAAGAGTGTTAGGGATCCAGACACTACTATAGCAACGACTGTGTTAGATGATTTAGTATTGAACCAAACTTGACTATAGTGAGGAAGCTTGCCCGAATAATCGTGAGAAATGAGAAGAAGTTGAGGAATAAGACAGAAAGATTAGTGAAGGTCCAGTAGAGTGATGATGGTAGACACTGTAGTTAGGAAACTGAGAGCAAGACTAGAGACGCTTATCCTGATTTGCTTGATGGTATGTTTTACCTTTGATTGTTTTGATGTGTACCTTATGATAATTTTAAGGACAAAATTCTTTAAAGATGAGAGTCTGTAGTACCTCATATTTTTAGTAACATTGTTTAGGGAATTTATTAACTACATTGTTTCAATGTAGGATGATTAATAGATTGAGATTTGTGATTTAATTAAGAGGTAGCCATGCCATGTTAATGAATAAATAAACGATCTAAAGAATGAAGTGTTAAGGCAAATAAAGGAAGGGTAAAATAGGAAATAGAGCATGTTAATATCTAAACCCTTAGGGGTTTACTTCAATACGTTCATTCATACATTCACAAGCAAAAATTATAAGTCCAAGGCCAGCCACCATTAGCAAAGAGGAGGAAGATAAAGCTAGGATTCAAAAGGAAGAATCAAATAACTGAATCAAGATCAAATCTCATATCCTAAATAACAAAGCTAAGGTGAATAATGACTACATCTCTTATTTCTTACATGTTTTCAGTTTTAAAGGAATCCGAATTTATCTTGCATAGTTTAACCATGATTTTGAAGGAGAAAAAGTTTATACATGCTTGTTGATGATTTGTGCTTATTCATATAGATTTTATGATATGTGTTGATGTGAAAATCCTATTTAATGACATCCATATGTCTTGCGATTTTTGATATGGATCGGATATTATATTTTAGAAATCATTTTTAATTTTCATAGTTTTCCGAATTAATGTAAATTTTGTATTAATTTTTTAGTATAGAAAATTATTACTTGAGTTTTAAATTATTTTCAGCTAAATAATTTATATTTTGGGTGTGAAATTTATACATGTTAGAAAACATATTAAAAAAGATTTTCTGGAGTTTTTGTAGAATTTTCCTGAGTGTTTTGATGAATATATAAAATTATTTAACGTATGAGACTTAAATGTTTTATTTATTTATAAAAGGAGAAGGGGCATTTTGTAAATAAATTAAATTGTTTATTTATGATTTTGGTAATGCTTTTAGCAAAGAAAATTGCAACAAATAAGATTTTGAAAAACAAGGCAGGTTAGTTGAAAAGATTGCCTAAAAACGTTAAAAATCAGTTTTACAAGCAAAATATATGTTTTGCCACTTTCAGTACCCTGCTTCCGACTTTGATGGCTTTCGACTTAATTCCTTCCCCTATCACCATGAAAACCAATTTTCATGGCATAAATGACTTATAGCATGGCGAATTGGAAAGAAGGCGGAAGGTATGAAGTCGAAACTAGGGGTTCCGAAGGGATCAAAGCGCTGCTTTATTTTAAATAAAAATGCGGCTGCTACGTTTTCGGCTTAGTTTGCTTTCGACTAGATCAATGGTTTTAAAAGAATGGTTTTAAAGAGGTTGCGCCTTTTTTAAGTATATGCTTTTGACTAGGTCGAAGCCCTTTAGCTGTCGCCTTCCTACTATTCGATGCCAATGGTTTCGGAAGTTTATTTGCTTTCAAAACTTAACCGCTTCTCCAATGCTTTCAGAAGGTTGGTTTCGACACCATCACTTCTTTTCTTAGGAAATGATTTCTAAAGAGTGCTTTCGACTTAAATATTTTATGGCCCTTTTTCTCTGTTGAAGGTAGAACCCAAGTGGTTTCGAAGGAGTCAGTTTTTAATGGTTTTGAAAGTTATTTCCACATGTTTTACTTGAACCCAAAGGCTTTCGAAAGGTTTGATGTTTTATTTCTTTCGAAAGGTTCTAAAGAATGGTTTTGAAGGGGTGGTTCCCTAATGGTTTTAAAAGGTTTGAAAGGTATGGTTTTCCAATATATTCGAAAGGTAATGTTTAAAGATTTTGAAGAAGGATGTCTAAGGTTTTAATGCTTTCAAAAGAATGGTTTTTCAATGTTTTCGAAAGGAAGATTATGAATTGTTTTGAAAGGAATGTTTTGGCCTTTCGACCTAGATGAAAGAAAAGTTTAGTTGGTTTCAAAAGGGGTACTTTTGATGGATTCGAAAGGGGTACTTTCAAAGGTTTAGATGTTTTCATCAACAAAGATTTGGGTAAAATATATATAACATGGCAAGGTAATTTTGAGTAAAGCATAGAATATATATTTTCCTTATTTAAGTTTGGTTTAAAGGTTTTAAATCAATTTTAGATGTAAAGGTTTTCAAGAAAAATTTAAGGGAAGGTTACCCTAAGTAAAATGACTCGGATATTAGAATACCAGATGAGAATAGTATAGGGTCGCGCCCTATACATTAGCTACTAGCCCCAGCTAATTTAGTCCAAAATTCCAGTGTGTAGGGCATTGTCATAGGTAAGACTAAAATTATGATTACACATAGAAGAGAATATATATATTTGTATACAGATAGGTTATTGGTGAGCCCGCAAACCATTATGATCAGGTGATCCAAGGAGATGTTAAGTTAGGGACACCGTCTAGAAAAGGAGTATTTAACAGATAGTTAGTGTGACGACCCGACTTTCTACCGTTAGAAAATAGCATCATCTTTAAGAAAGAAAGGGATAGAAAAGAGAATAGAAAGAAGAGAAGAAAGAAACAACATCAGAATCTACACAGCGGAACGAATAATTTATATTAATAACATAATACATTACATAGTATCATATACATCAGAGATACACGACTAAAACAACACATACTAGACAGTTATAAACACCTGTCTAGTTATACAACTCAATACAACTCAAAGACAACAACTCAGAGAACACATAGCGGAATACTAGATATATCTACACGCAGAAGCCTCCTGCTCCAATGCTCCTTCACAATTCGTTAAAGCAAACCTGAATCCTAACCTGAATCCCTTGGCTACTCGTAAAATTTGAGTACCCAAGAGTTTATGAAAAACAAAATAAACTTCGGGTCAGGCATGGGTCTGGTGTGAGTAACAGATTAAAGTTGCTTAACTTTAAAAACCTTTTGAAAAGAAAGGTATCACGTAAGACTTCCCACACATAAACATGGAAAAGTTTTTACCTTACGCTAACCAAAACATTTGATAGGAAATCCGGTGATATTATAATAGTGTCTAGGGTTTTCAAGTAAATAAGAAATAGCCGAAATTGTTACATGGTTAAATTCCAGCTACTAGCCACAAAAGTGGATAATATAATCAAAACCGTCACAGTACGTAGCCTAGATCAACGTACCGAGGAGTACGCCCGCTCTCCTGCAACACAAAGCTGGACCCATTCCTTACTGAACAGTTCCGAACAAGACAACCCCGTGGTTGTAGCTAGCAACCACCCACACAGCCGAATATAAAGGGACTTCTAGACAGAGGTAAATCTTGCTCTCCAATGGGTGCGACCCACGAAGCCTTGCTGCACCTCCCCTGTTTCAGCCATTCCCGGTTGATGAGGCTTGAGGCTATGATTACCTTTATAGGACATATCACTTAGAATGCTCATCGTCCACATGACGATGTTCTGAAAGCATTCAATCCATACAAGTTCGTTCCGGGTTCGAACGAAACCGAAGGCATTATCTCGTTACACTCATTTTGGAATCACCCTCAGAGTCAACGACAATAACCCTTGCACTCTGAACCACCATCTCGAATCTATAAGTACTATTCCGTCAACTCATTACGGAATCACCCATAGAGTTATACTGACTCATAGTCCTTACACCTCGAGTCTTCACAAAGCTCCACCTTGATTCACGACCTAACGTTATTTGGAATCGATGTGGTTTTCGGATATCCAAATATGGAAACCCGATCCCGGTCTCATCGAAATCCAAAGCGTGTCTTTTAGGTCCAAGTTGTTTTAAAGGTTTAAAACAATTCAATTACAGTATCTATATACACACATATAGATAATTCATAAATCACAATTGATAATTAACATTATCAAATAGTAGGTAATCCACATTATCAATATCAAATAGATATACCATATATCACCATCACAATAGATAACCTATGTTATCATCACGATACAAACCAAACATTCATATCACACAACCATAATTATCTCATTACTGAGATCACAAAGCATTCAAGGCAATCAATGACATCCATTCATACATAAGCAAATGATTTACTCATCACAATATAATTAATTTAAAATGAATTAAATTAACTATCTCCAATCTCTAATTAATTTAACATGAATTAAATTAATTACCCCATCTTTAATTAATCTAAAATAAATTAAATTAATTACTTCACTAATATAAATCTTGCTTACTCAATCATTTAATTGATTACAATAAATTAATCATTCATTATTAATCGCCTTAATTAATCACTCTTGATTAATTATCCTTAATTACACTTATGTAATTATCCTCAATTAATTTCACAAATTAATTATTCTCAACCAAACAATAATTAACCTTTAATTACTCAATTAATTAATTAATCATAATTAATTACATTTATTCTTAATTAATTACACTAATTAATTACCTTTAATTACCTATTATTGATTAATTTATCATAATTAATCAACTTAAATTACATCTTTAATTATAATAATTAATGATCCCCTTTTATTAATTACCTTAAGTAATTAACTTATAATTATTAATCATCCCAGATTAATTACATTTTGTAATTAACTAACTTAATTACTTTATTTAAACCAAATTAATTATCCTTAACTAATTTCTTAATTAATCCCTTGATTAATTAATAAGTAATTTAATCCAAATTACTTCATTCTTAACATCTTCATTTAATTACATTCTGTAATTATTAATTAATTACTTAACTAAGTAATTTCCAATCATTAACTACATAAAGTAATTATTTATAAAATCCAAGTGTTTAAAATTAATTAAACTAATTTAATTAAAATAAACAATCATATTAAACTAAATTAATTACATTAAGTAATTAATTCCTTAATTACTTTATCAAGTAATTACACTCAATCCATTTACAATTGATTATTAATAAATTAATTAATCTAATTAATTATAAAAATTAATTATATTAATTAATTGTTAAATAATCCTAGTTAATGACCTTCATTAACCATTCTCTAATTATTTTATAAAGTAATTAACTTAAATTAATTACAATTTAAATTATCTTTAATCATTCATTAATTAAAGTTAATTATTAAGTTAATTGACCTTGATTTAAAACTTAATTACATAATTAATAATATTCATCATTAATTACTAATCTAATTTATGATCTTAATTCTAAATTAATTAATCATTAATCAATTATTAATTCAGAATTCAATTAATTAATTAAATTAATTAATTAATCTTAATTACTTTATTAATTAAATTCTAAAACATAAATCTTAATTTGAATTTCAAGATAAAACATAACTTAATTATGTTTAAAACAATATTATTGAAACAAAGTACTTTTTGAACTACTTTTAAATTTCCATTTTAAATACAAGTTTAAAATAGAACAATTTAACACTTATTAAAGTTTAAATAATTTAAAACTTTTTAAATTGCAAATCAAACAAGTGCTATGAAAATTTTAAAGTTAAATTCATTTCAAAATTTTGATGACTTAAATTTTCAATTAATTTAAAACTTCAATTTAAACCTTCTTTAAAATTTAAAACTGAAATTCAAATTTAACTTTGAATTTCCAGATTTTAAATTAGCTTCAAAACTACTCATATTTTTAAAATCTCATTATTTAAAGTTTAAACTATTTTACCAACACAAATAGTTAATTAAGTTAAATTTCTGAAACTTTTATTTTATTTAAAAACTGAAATTTGAATTCAAATCAGAAATGCAAACTTGAATTTGATTTTAAACTTAAACCTTGCTTTAAAACTAAGCTACAGATTTTAAAAGTTTTAAAATCTAGATTTAAAAAAAAGTTTCCTGGAACCTGGAAACAAATATAGAGCAACTCAAGAATTCCCCTAATATTACTTCGAGTCTGCAACACATCATTCCCGAATCAAACACGCTATTGCTTCGGGCAACTCACTATATTTACTCGAGCAAACCGAACACAGGCCAACCCACATCAGTAATATCCCATCACCGTGCATATGCACGGCGACTCCAGCCACAACCAATCGACGCCGATGAACGCTCCACTCCATCAACCAACTCAGCAACCATCCACGGATGTCAAATCAAACAACCACCCAAGAAAACAAAATCGAACTCAAAATTCCAAACCTGGAAAACCATATTCAGGTTTTTGCTTCAAACCTGACAACCGCAAGAACCCACCGCTCCGACCTCTTGACGATCGATCCCTTCGGCATCAACTTCAACCACGTACCAATAACCAATTCCCAAAATAACTTGTCACTCGATCGCTCCTATGTCCCGAAATGATCGATTCTTTACCCCAAATAAAAACCAGGGTTAAATTCTGAAAATTCAAAACTGCAATCAACCTAACAAATTTTAAACCCATTTAGGATTTTTCTGAGCATCTCCTATACTTCCTTTATCACCCAGAAGACTTCCAAAATTTCTCAAATCACAAATTTCATGAACTTGCTAAATTTCATTTTTAGTTCATGACCAAACTGCTTCTGAAACTAACCTCTAAAAATTCTAATACTTGATTTAAAAATCAAGTTTTTGTTAATGCATTAAGTTTATGAAACTTAATTTCAATATTTATGTGATTGGTTTTGATCAAGATTAATATATAATGGTATTACCTGTGTTTACAGAGATAACACCCTGTATTTAACTCACCTAAAATTTTAAACCTGAACTTAAGAAATTTAAACAACAATACTTTATAAATTTGCATTCTAATCTATGATAAGCAAGACCCTTTTTTTTATTTTAAAAAAACCCAGATACAATCTCAAATCATATCAATTGAAGAAGATTCTTTTAAATAGGATGATAAATCTGGGAACACAGCAAAGTATAATCAACATGCATACACAATCCCATTTACATCAGACACACAAACATGTTTTATCTCAAGCAACCTAATTACAGTTTAAGATTTTAAATGTTACTCACCTTAGAATGCAGAGCTCAGTTGATCTTTTGAATTTTACAAAAGACATAAAAATGCAGAGCTCCTGTTTTGACTTCCTTTTGGATTTGCAGGAAAATGTTGCAGGTGATTATGCTAGACCCTTTATACTTCATGTTGAATTGATACACAGATGCATATGTTTTCCCTGACTAAAATGCTTGCATGTAGGTAGAAGATGCATTATCTAATTCCTCAAATACATGCAGATACTATCATTCCCAAGTTTAAAACAGAGTGCAGAAAAACAGTGCAGGCTTCACTTTGATTTTGAGGAAGTGTAGATTGATGTTTTGAATTTAAGGAAGATGGGTTTGATTTTGAAGAGGAGTGGAATATGCAGGTTTTTGGATTTGAGGATGTTCAGATTTATGAACACAATGCAGGTTGATTTTTAAATATGAAGATGGATTTGATTTTAGAAGTTTGAAGATTTCTTTGATTAAGGAAAATGAAAATGCAAAATGAATGAAGATGCAAGCTAACTAATGTATTTTCAGATTTAATGAAAATAAAAGAAAAATTAAAATAAATTTAACACTTGTCAATTTGTCATGCTAATTTTTAAACACATGTTACATGAATGTTTAAGAATGAAACACTTGTTAAAAGAATGCATCACTTGTTTTCTTTTAAAGGTAATTAGTATTAATTTACAAGTTAATGTATGTATTAGCTTAGTTTCAATTTGTTAGTTTATATTTGAATATGTGTATAGATTTATAAATGAAATAAAAACAAACCATGTTTTACAAATTGAAACTTATACATATTAAAGATTAAAACAGTTAAACAATTTAAAGTTTATACTTTTGAATTTAAATTCAAACTAAATTCAAAATCAAATAATTCCAAATCAAGTTATGAATATAAATTCAATTTGAAGTAAAAATTACAAATCCTATTCAAAACTTATTTATAAAGACAATACAATATTAATATTGCTTTTATAATTCTCTTATTATTAAATTTAAAATCATTTTACAAGAAATCATATTTTTATTAATAAAATATCCATTTTTTTAAGCTATAGAACCTTTTTGTTTGTTTATTCTAAATTTAAAACT
Organism: Allium cepa; assembly: GCA_030765085.1. Classification (NCBI taxonomy): domain Eukaryota; kingdom Viridiplantae; phylum Streptophyta; class Magnoliopsida; order Asparagales; family Amaryllidaceae; genus Allium; species Allium cepa. The sequence goes on along the minus strand of CM060939.1, from coordinate 177,015,863 downwards.
CAAGCCAATTTAATTTAAACATTTAAATATTTCTCTTATTAAATTTTAAAATCATATATTTATTTATGAAATAGTTTTAAAAACTCAATACTAATTAAAATCAAAATTTCCAATTTATAATGTATATATTAGAATTTTAAAACATGGTTCATTTATTAAATTTAAACCAAAATCATTTATTTAATTTTGAAAAGCTTAAACATTAAATAAATCAAATTTTCCAAATTATTACAAATATTAAAACTAGAAAATATGCTTTACTTATTAAAATTAAAACAGAGCTAATTCTATTTAAAATATAAACCAAATATTTATATTGGAAATAGAAATCAATTTATTATTTTTAAAAGATAAAATGACCAATTTAAATAATTATTGAAGAAGATTATTAAATATATTTGAATAATTATTAACAGAATATCAATATCAATTTAATTTTAACTACAGATTATTAAATTGATATTGTTAAAAATTCCGGGATATTACAATCCTTCCCCCTTAAAAGAATTTCGTCCTCGAAATTTAAAACAAAAGATAATTTAATAATCTTATTTAATTTTAATACATAGGCATATATCTAACATATGCTAACAATCAAAGCAACCAAATTCAACCAATCAAACAAATCTAATTATCCAGACAAATTCTGGATAGAATTTCTTTGAGTTTCCCCAAGTATATATATATCGGGATACTCGCTCTAGAGAATCCAAACAAACAATATTATGAAGCTACAAAGCTCCTATACAACTATATCTATAACACTAGACAAGATATCAGACTACAAATGAGTCTGACTCAACAACCAAAACTCCAGAACTGCTGGTTCCACAACCAGAGGTAGATCATACACGCACTCCCTCAGAGATACGTGAAACTCATCGAATCCCAGTTATCCAAACTGGCAATTCAATCCTATAGATCAATCACTCATTCTCCAAGATCACAGAAAAGATCCAAAACACTTCAGAGCTAACTTCTCAGACTTACCCAATTTTATAACTCCTTTTGATCGGAGAAAACTTATCCAAAATCAAATCTCTGACTTCAGAGTCCAAATTCCTCTAACTCTTATCCACGAAATTTCTTCGGACGTTCCTGGGCTGTACACAACCTTACTGATCAGCTCAACCTTCGCTGATGCTTCTAGAAACAAACTAGACCAATCAACTCAACAAAATGATCTCCTCAAGATCAACCAAAACCAAGAACTTAAACTCTACTCCTCAACATCAGAAGACAACAACTTCTCCTATCAGGAAAAGAAAAGCAGATACACTTCCCAACTGCTTCCGCTGCACAACTCTGATCCGAAGTAGAAGAGAATGCGGAAGAAGAACACAAGCACAGCTCAACAACACACCTTAGAGATATGGTTCAACAAATCCATAAGAAAAATTCAGAAGTTCCTCCAAAACTCTGAGATGCTACACCAACTCAATCTCCTTGAAACCATTCTACTATAAAGCTGAACCACCGGTACTACTCCTGGAATCCTAGACGATAAGAAAGCTCAATCTCCAGATGCGAACCAAACTCTGACTTCCTGAAGACATCCAGAAAACTCAGATAACCCAAGAGAACGCTCAAACAATCGCAAGTCACTCTTGCGAACCACCCAAACCAAATTGAACAGCTTACACTACACTAGTCAACCCATCGAAGGAACGGGTCCACTTAACTGCTTCTGAACTCCATTTCAGAAAAACTGCTAAGCCAGAAGATCTCTTGCCAACACCGAGAACACTCCAAGCTGCACTGGTGCCACAGATGCCAAAGATTTCCAAATCAAAGTTCTCCGAGAACTCGGACCTCAAATCAACAGAAACTCCAGTTGAACACAGCCACAACACTGAAGCAGACTCACTCCCTTAACTTGTTCCAAAGAAAACATCTTTGGGAACATCCATAGTCACTGTGTCTCATCACGCAGCTAATACTTCCTGAGGTTTCAAAATACCATCACTCGCTTCTGCCCAGCCGACAGATCCAAACTCTACTCATCCAACTTCAGAAATGAACTCTGAACAATCACAGGTTTCCTTCAGAGATCAATGAAGTCCTTCATTACTACAGAACTTACTCGAGACGGTATTAGGTCTACAGTCTCAACAGAACACTTCCAACCTCAAACATTCAAACTCCAACCAATGGTAGTCGTGTTACACGCACTACTACCCCATCAACCTTTATAACTTATATTGGAAAACCTGAACAGGTAACCCAACAGATAGGTAGAAATAATTATATTTATATATATATATATATATTAAAAATTACAAATACGCTCTCTCAAGAAAGACACCACTACAGAGCCTAGGTATTCACTCAACCTAATGCTCTGATACCAACTGTGAGACCCGACTTTCTACCACCAGAAAATTGCATCATCTTTAAGAAAGAAAGGGATAGAAAAGAGAATAGAAAGAAGAGAAGAAAGAAACAACATCAGAATCTACACAGCGGAACGAATAATTTATATTAATAACATAATACATTACATAGTATCATATACATCAGAGATACACAACTAAAACAACACATACTAGACAGCTATAAACACCTTTCTAGTTATACAACTCAATACAACTCAAAGACAACAACTTAGAGAACACACAGCGGAATACTAGATATATCTACACGTAGAAGCCTCCTGCTCCAATGCTCCTTCACAATTCGTCAAAGCAAACCTGAATCCTAACCTGAATCCCTTGGCTACTCGTAAAAATTTGAGTACCCAAGAGTTTATGAAAAACAAAATAAACTCCGGGTCAGACATGGGTCTGGTGTGAGTAACAGGTTAAAGTTGCTTAACTTTAAAAACCTTTTGAAAAGAAAGGTATCACGTAAGACTTTCCACACATAAACATGGAAAAGTTTTTACCTTACGCTAACCAAAACATTTGATAGGAAATCCGGTGATATTATAATAGTGTCTAGGGTTTTCAAATAAATAAGAAATAGCCGAAATTGTTTCATGATTAAATTCCAGCTACTAGCCACAAAAGTAGGTAATACAATCAAAACCGTTGACACTTATTGGATTTTGGATTCCATAGAACGGCAGGGCTACTGGGGTACCGCCCGTCACAGTACGTAGCCTAGATCAACGTACCGAGGAGTACGCCCGCTCTCCTGCAACACAAAGCTGGACCCATTCCTTACTGAACAGTTCCGAACAAGACAACCCCGTGGTTGTAGCTAGCAACCACCCACACAGCCGAATATAAAGGGACTTCTAGACAGAGGTAAATCTTGCTCTCTAGTGGGTGCGACCCACGAAGCCTTGCTGCACCTCCCCTGTTTTAGCCATTCCCGGTTGATGAGGCTTGAGGCTACGATTACCTTTATAGGACATATCACTTAAAATGCTCATCGTCCACCTGACGATGTTCTGAAAGCATTCAATCCATACAAGTTCGTTTCGGGTTCGAACGAAACCGAAGGCATTATCTCGTTACACTCATTTTGGAATCACCCTCAAAGTCAACGACAATAACCCTTGCACTCTGAACCACCATCTCGAATCTATAAGTACTATTCCGTCAACTCATTATGGAATCACCCATAGAGTTATACTGACTCATAGTTCTTACACCTCGAGTCTTCACAAAGCTCCACCTTGATTCACGACCTAACGTTATTTGGAATCGATGTGGTTTTCGGATATCCAAATATGGAAAGCCGAACCCGGTCTCATCGAAATCCAAAGCGTGTCTTTTAGGTCCAAGTTGTTTTAAAGGTTTAAAACAATTCAATTACAGTATCTATATACACACAGATAGATAATTCATAAATCACAATCGATAATTAACATTATCAAATAGTAGGTAATCCACATTATCAATATCAAATAGATATACCATATATCACCATCACAATAGATAACCTATGTTATCATCACGATACAAACCAAACATTCATATCACACAACCATAATTATCTCATTAATGAGATCACAAAGCATTCAAGATAATCAATGACATCCATTCATACATAAGCAAATGATTTACTCATCACAATATAATTAATTTAAAATGAATTAAATTAACTCTCTCTAATCTCTAATTAATTTAAAATGAATTAAATTAATTACCCCATCTTTAATTAATTTAAAATAAATTAAATTAATTACTTCACCAATATAAATCTTGCTTACTCAATCATTTAATTGATTACAATAAATTAATCATTCATTATTAATCACCTTAATTAATCACTCTTGATTAATTATCCTTAATTACATTTATGTAATTATCCTCAATTAATTTCACAAATTAATTATTCTCAACCAAACAGTAATTAACCTTTAATTACTCAATTAATTAATTAATCATAATTAATTACATTTATTCTTAATTAATTACATTAATTAATTACCTTTAGTTACCTATTATTGATTAATTAATCATAATTAATCAACTTTAATTAATTTATTAATTATAATAATTAATGATCCCCTTTTATTAATTACCTTAAGTAATTAACTTATAATTATTAATCATCCCAGATTAATTACATTTTGTAATTAACTAACTTAATTACTTTATTTAAACCAAATTAATTATCCTTAATTAATTTCTTAATTAATCCCTTGATTAATTAATAAGTAATTTAATCCAAATTACTTCATTCTTAACATCTTCATTTAATTACATTCTGTAATTATTAATTAATTACTTAACTAAGTAATTTCCAATCATTAATTACATAAAGTAATTATTTATAAAACCCAAGTGTTTAAAATTAATTAAACTAATTTAATTAAAATAAACAATCATATTAAACTAAATTAATTACATTAAGTAATTAATTCCTTAATTACTTTATCAAATAATTACACTCAATCCATTTACAATTGATTATTATTAAATTAATTAATCTAATTAATTATAAAAATTAATCATATTAATTAATTGTTAAATAATCCTGGTTAATGACCTTCATTAACCATTCTCTTATTATTTTATAAAGTAATTAACTTAAATTAATTACAATTTAAATTATCTTTAATCATTCATTAATTAAAGTTAATTATTAAGTTAATTGACCTTGATTTAAAACTTAATTACATAATTAATAATATTCATCATTAATTACTAATCTAATTTATGATCTTAATTCTAAATTGATTAATCATTAATCATTAATTCAGAATTCAATTAATTAATTAAATTAATTAATTAATCTTAATTACCTTATTAATTAAATTCTAAAACATAAATCTTAATTTGAATTTCAAGATAAAACATAACTTAATTATGTTTAAAACAATATTATTGAAACAAAGTACTTTTTGAACTACTTTTAAATTTCCATTTTAAATACAAGTTTAAAATAGAACAATTTAACACTTATTAAAGTTTAAATAATTTAAAACTTTTTAAATTGCAAATCAAACAAGTGCTATGAAAATTTTAAAGTTAAATTCATTTCAAAATTTTGATGACTTAAATTTTCAATTAATTTAAAACTTCAATTTAAGCCTTCTTTAAAACTAAAATTCAAATTTAACTTTTGAATTTCCAGATTTTAAATTAACTTCAAAACTACTCATGTTTTTAAAATCTCATTATTTAAAGTTTAAACTATTTTACCAACACAAATAGTTAATTAAGTTAAATTTCTGAAACTTTTATTTTATTTAAAAACAGAAATTTGAATTCAAATCAGAATTGCAAACTTGAATTTGATTTTAAACTTAAACCTTGCTTTAAAACTAAGCTACAGATTTTAAAAAATTTAAAATCCAGATTTTAAAAAAAGTTTCCTGGAACCTGGAAACAAATATAGAGCAACTCGAGAATTCCCCTAATATTACTTCGAGTCCGCAACACATCATTCCCAAGTCAAACACGCTACTGCTTCGGGCAACTCACTATATTTACTCGAGCAAACTGAACACAGGCCAACCCACATCAGTAATATCCCATCACCGTGCATATGCACGGCAACTCCGGCTACAACCAATCGACGCCGATGAACGCCCCACTCCATCAACCAACTCAGCAACCATCCACGGACGTCAAATCAAACAACCACCCAAGAAAACAAAATCGAACTCAAAATTCCAAACCTGGAAAACCATATTCAGGTTTTTGCTTCAAACCTGACAACGACAAGAACCCACCGCTCCGACCTCTTGACGATCGACCCCTCCGGCCTCAACTTCAACCACGTACCAATAACCAATTCCCAAAATAACTTGTCACTCGATCGCTCCTATGTTCCGAAATGATCGATTCTTTACCCCAAATAAAAACCAGGGTTAAATTCTGAAAATTCAAAACTGCAATCAACCTAACAAATTTTAACCCATTTAGGATTTTTCTGAGCATCTCCTATACTTCCTTTATCACCCAGAAGACTTCCAAAATTTCTCAAGTCACAAATTTCATGAACTTGCTAAATTTTATTTTAGTTCATGACCAAACTGCTTCTGAAACTAACCTCTAAAAATTCTAATACTTGATTTTAAAAATCAAGTTTTTGTTAATGCATTAAGTTTATGAAACTGGATTTCAATATTTATGTGATTGGTTTTGATCAAGATTAATATATAATGGTATTACCTGTGTTTACAGAGATAACACCCTTTATTTAACTCACCTAAAATTTTAAACCTGAACTTAAGAAATTTAAACAACAATACTTTATAAATTTGCATTCTAATCTATGATAAGCAAGACCCTTTTTTTATTTTAAAAAAAACCAGATACAATCTCAAATCAGATCTATTGAAGAAGATTCTTTTAAATAGGATGATAAATCTGGGAACACAGCAAAGTATAATCAACATGCATACACAATCCCATTTACATCAGACATACAAACATGCTTTATCTCTAGCAACCTAATTACAGTTTAAGATTTTAAATGTTACTCACCTTAGAATGCAGAGCTCAGTTGATCTTTTGAATTTTACAGAAGACATAAAAATGCAGAGCTCCTGTTTTGACTTCCTTTTGGATTTGCAGGAAAATGTTGCAGGTGATTATGCTAGGCCCTTTATACTTCATGTTGAATTGATATACAGATGCATATGTTTTCCCTGACTAAAATGCTTGCATGCAGGTAGAAGATGCAGTAGCTAATTCCTCAAATACATGCAGATACTATCATTCCCAAGTTTAAAACAGAGTGTAGAAAAACAGTGCAAGCTTCACTTTGATTTTGAGGAAGTGTAGATTGATGTTTTGAATTTAAGGAAGATAGGTTTGATTTTGAAGAGGAGTGGAATATGCAGGTTTTTGGATTTGAGGATGTTCAGATTTATGAACACAATGCAGGTTGATTTTTAAATATGAAGATGGATTTGATTTTAGAAGTTTGAAGATTTCTTTGATTAAGGAAAATGAAAATGCAAAATGAATGAAGATGCAAGCTAACTAATGTATTTTCAGATTTAATGAAAATAAAAGAAAAAATTAAAACAAATTTAACACTTGTCAATTTGTCATGCTAATTTTTAAACACGTGTTACATGAATGTTAAAGAATGAAACACTTGTTAAAAGAATGCATCATTTGTTTTCTTTTAAAGGTAATTAGTATTAATTTACAAGTTAATGTATGTATTAGCTTAGTTTCAATTTGTTAGTTTATATTTGAATATGTGTATAAATTTATAAATGAAATAAAAACAAACCATGTTTTACAAATTGAAACTTATACATATTAAAGATTAAAACAATTAAATAATTTAAAATTTATACTTTTGAATTTAAATTCAAACTAAATTCAAAATCAAATAATTCCAAATCAAGTTATGAATATAAATTCAATTTGAAGTAAAAATTACAAATCCTATTCAAAACTTATTTATAAAGACAATACAATATTAATATTGCTTTTATAATTCTCTTATTATTAAATTTAAAATCATTTTACAAGAAATCATATTTTTATTAATAAATATCCATTTTATTAAGCCATAGAACCTTTTTGTTTGTTTATTCTAAATTTAAAACTCAAGCTAATTTAATTTAAACATTTAAATGTTTCTCTTATCAAATTTTAAAATCATAAATTTATTTGAAATAGTTTTAAAAACTCAATACTAATTAAAATCAAAATTTCCAATTTATAATGTATATATTAGAATTTTAAAACATGGTTCATTTATTAAATTTAAACCAAAATCATTTATTTAATTTTGAAAAGCTTAAATATTAAATAAATCAAAATTTCCAAATTACTACAAATATTAAAACTAGAAAATATGCTTTACTTATTAAAATTAAAACAGAGCTAATTCTATTTAAAATATAAACCAAATATTTATATTGGAAATAGAAATCAATTTATTATTTTTAAAAGATAAAATGACCAATTTAAATAATTATTGAAGAAGATTATTAAATTTATTTGAATAATTATTAACAGAATATCAATATCAATTTAATTTTAACTATAGATTATTAAATTGATATTGTTAAAAATTCCGGGATATTACTGTTAGGGAGAGACTTTCCAGAAGAGGAGTGTCTAACAGGTGTTAGATTATTTTGATTATATTGTCTGGTAGGCCCGAGCCAGCCATAGTTATTAGTTAGCCAAACAAAACTATAGTGATCAGACAGATAGTTAATTTATTACCTGATATGTATCTTTACATAATAATGCATTGTAGTTTAAACCAGTTTTGGTTGTAGGATAAAGGTTTGCAAAATGTATGTTTTAAAAGGATATTAGTAAGGGGAAACTCGTTTCGCTAAGCGGTGTGGTTTTACTTAATATCAAACAACCGAGATGTATAGTATTATTCACGCCAGGCTTTATGGACTCGAAGTATATTTTCCCCCTTAAACTCTTGGATGCTCAAAATTGATTTGAGTAGGCTGAGGGATTCAGGTTTTAGTAGGTTAACGAATAAAGCTTCTGGAGACGAGCATGTAGCTGATGGATAGCTATTTAGGAGTTGTTGTTTTGTTTTTTTATTCCCTTGAGTTGTATTTAAGACAGTTATAGTGCTCTGGTCAACCAAGGCGGCATCATCGTATGTCACTCTTGCTGTATTTATGTAATAATTACATTTTATCTGAACTTGAGAAACAATTATGGGATTATGTAATTTGAATGTGAAACATATGTTTTGAAATGTAATCGGTAAAATGTTTTTTTTTTTGGAAACTCGTGATTTTGTTTCATATTCAAGTGCTTCTGATATTACGGATACCATTAACATAGCCATGTTTAGTCACGGGAAGTAAATACTATGGATGACTATAGCATCTGTAGTGCTTAGCTTTGGACCTATAGATAGGGTATGTTACAAATAATTTCCATGTGATCTTGTACCATTTAGTACGAGTTTTCACCATACAACTTTTATAGGTGCTGAAATAATGGCTAGAGATCCATATTCTCATGCTGTCTTTGAAGATCAATGCTTATAGCTGACGGTACATAAAATTGAGCAAATTCACAGTCTATTGACCATGAATTCTATAACGCTATTTGTCCAGGCATGGCATCTTTATCGAGTTTAGCCGTAGGCTCATTGGCGATGACATACTAGAGCTCCTTGGAACTTATTGTTATTTTTACATTACTTAAATAGTCCTTATAGGTCGTCCCAGTTGGTGTGTTTTTCGCTAAAATTGCTTTATTTTTTTCATTTATTTTACACACATTCATTATAGATAACATTGCAATTTTTTTAATACTTATTAGATTGGTTTATTATGTTTATCTATAAGGATCCCATCAAATTCTACATCTACTAAAAACCCTAAAAGAAGTATTGGAATTCCCTAAATTCCAATAGTGGATATTAGGATCCATTTATTATGTCGTTACAACATTGAGGGTGCTCAACAAATTATAGCACCTAAAAATGGTAAGTAATAGTTTACTGGTCATATCTCATTTACAACTCCTAGCTATATATTAATTTGCTCCTAATCATATTTATGGCCTGGAAGGTGCTCAACAAATCATTTTGTACATTAGATACTTTAGAACCATCATTTCGTGATAGCCTATGATAATTTTGTAATCCTTAGGGTTGCTCAACAAAGTTATAAAATCTCTTACCAATCCGAGGATAATATAAATTTCATTGGAAATATTATATGGCATAAAGGTGCTCAATAACCGTAACCATGTATTTTACTTTATTTATATTGTAAAAGTCTAGAGAGAAACTTTATTTTAATTTTATAATTTAAAATAATATTAGTTGAGTATTATCGACATTTCTAGGGAGATAAGTATTGTCTCGTGACATTATATGTCTCTACATTTTACGTATTCTTCTCTAATTCTATAAGTTTTTAAATTATTTAAACCTTCATTTTCTTTATACACAATATATTTATATATGTTAATTTGTTATAACATTTATAATTCATTAATTTATGTATATTCATATGTAATTCATTATTATTTAAACATTTTAATTAATTTAAACAAAAAATTTGTATTTACGTAATAATTAAAATAATTTTAAGTTTTCATTTTATAATCCTTAATACAAATTTATAACTTTTCTTTAAATTTGAAAATCTTATAAAATTAAAATGTGCATAGTTGAATCAAACTAAGGCACAAAATAATTTTTGGCCTTCCGCTATAGTATACCCTTCAAAGAGACCACTTCAATAAGCCATGTAAGGGCCAAGTGACAATAGGTTTTACTCTTATAAGAAGATCTTTAATTAGAGGGACATTCTCCTTAATTAAACACCATTTATGTTGATTAGATTTTTCATCAACATTGAACGTGTGTTTATGTGGAAATATTAGCAACGATTGGTAACTAATACCCTGGTTAAAATTGAAAATGAGGGGATACTAATAGACTGAAAAAGTGGAGTAAATGGGAGTTTTAGAGTGGTTCAATCTATGGTGATCTATGTCTACTATTAGAAATTTCTTATTCCTCCACTTCTATTACAGAAGCCTAGATTACAAGATAATGACTAAAAATACCTAGATACTTGAAAACTAATGTTTCTAAACCCATGTGAAGTGGCAATGCATGATGTATTAATAGTAGCTGAAATTGGTACTTGGATATCTAAGATTGAGCTAATCAAGCCTATGAAATGCTCTAGGTCGTTGATTGAGGTATGAGATTGATGTCCAAGCCAATTGGGATGCCAAGTTTCTTGCAAGGTGCAGATGGAGACAACAGGTGAGTTATGCTGTGGGAATGCTTAAAGAACAACACGGGAGCAGGGAGTGGTTGTAATAGAGGTACTTAAGCAGAAGCAAAGTACATGAAAAGGTTACTGTACAGTGGTGCATTTGTCAGGTGAATAATGACAATTGATGCCAGCATTTTATAGTAGATGTACATGTGAAGCATCTCTTAAGCCGAGGAACTAAGACGCTTGCAGACATGGTGGAAGTCGGCTATAGGAACTTGAAGGTGATGGTAGGCCAGAATGAGGATAACCATGAACAAGGGAGCTATTCAGTGGTCTGCAGATCGAGTAAACTGGTCACTGGTGGGCCCTAAATTTCTAGAGTATCCTAACCCGACCTTAGCTCCTAGCACCTACGATTGAGGCTAGTATATTAATCTTATCAAAACACATGAGGTGTTCCTTGAGTGGACCTGGCTACACCTGTCCAGTAGGTGGAAAGCAAAGAGGGTGAGCTATGCTTTGAACATGGGTGATGGATCGGCCATTCATTACCACCAGAGTTAGGTAGGTGAAAGGCTAGACAATCGTGGTAAATAGGCCAGGAAAGATATAGTTGTCTGAATGGGTCGGCTCACTTCTTTATTACAAGAAATACAAGCAACATTTTGACCCCTAGCACAAGCATGTGCATGGGGGCGGGATTGTCATTTACGTCTTTAATGTCACATTAAATGCTACGACATGCATCATCAAATGATTGGTGGAAACAGTTTACTTCCCTAGATACTGCAGAGGCCAAACTCTTTTTTGATATGGTGATTTGACTAAAGCATTGATTCTACCTAGATGGTATAGATTTCTTCATACGTGGTGAATGCATCGACTCATGTCGCTTCCTCTCGCCTATATATTCTTTTCTCCTTCTCATCTCAACTTTTACCGAGCTTTTAAGCATATTCAGCCATTAGAAACTGTTGAAGCTTCTTTTTTACAATGCAAACTCGATCCTTTTCTCCAAATCCTACCTACCATCAGTAAGTATTTATCTCTCGACTTCAATTCATGCATTTTTCATGTGTTTGGCGTTTGTTTGAATATTTCCTTTTTCAAAATCCTTTCCTAGAATGGTGTCGATGATTTTTTTTTATTTATTTACCTTTGATTTTATGCTATGATAATGCACTCTTAAGTTTTGTGGCCTATTGATGTAGAAAATTCTTCTCTAATGAACTTTCTTGGTGAGCTCTTTCAGCCTTCGATGATTGACGATCGTCGCTATGCCACTAACAGCCGTTGTTAAACATTGGACATTAAAAAGAAAAATCCAAGGCCTTAGGTGTCATCATTTCTGAACCATCGTCATTTGATTTGAAGTAAGACAAAATCATTCGGGACTTGCAAATAGGGCTAGGTGGTGGTCGGTCGGATCCCTATGTTGGCATGTGGGCTAAGCTTGCCTCTGGGCTATGTTAGACTGCTTTCTCAAATAAGTTAGGGTGGTTCAGTAATCTAGGTGACTTGCTATTGATTGCAAATGACTGAAGGTGTTTCCATCAGTTGTTAGCAGACCCTCCTACATGCGGTCTCTAAGATCCTGGAAGACTGGATCAATCTTGCACGTTCTTTGGCTGAATTCGGCTGTGAGAATATTGTCCCCTAATTGTGGGCCAGCCCAACCATCCCCTGACATGCTACTTTTCCTGGTCAGGTCATGGCTACTTTCCTCTTCACCCATTGTTCATCAGATTCTTATATGCACATCAATTGGCACTGGTTCAGCTATCCCAAAATAGTTATAAGCTTATGGCTGGGTTTTTCGTTATTTGCTATGAGTTGCATCTTCTAGATCTACATCCTATATTAATTCGATTGGTTTTCATGCTCTACCAGCAAGCACAATCCAACTTATCTAGCTACTACTATCTTCAGGCATCGAGGCATTCCCTTAATCTTTGGTCTCCCAAGTAAAGCACCAGCCTATAAAGATTTGTTCTTCTTCATTCTCGTAACCATTAATCAAAGCTTTAACACTTGGGCCTTTAGTGTGCCCTATAAGTTTTTCTAACTTATTGAGGAATTTTTTGACATTGACTCTCTAAGCAATCATTGCTTCTTTCATTGTAGTAACCCACATTGGGACCGAGGCATATCTTGCGCTGTATAAGGACTACATTCACTAGATCAAGGAAATCGAGAACAATGTCTGGAACCTAGAGATAATTTTGAATGATGAAAACCTTCGTCGAGTTGGATTTTAAGGCGTAAGAAAAACCATTGGTGGATATGCTTCTATGGTGAGGACTCTATGTGCGATCAACAAGGCCAATGGGGGTTATGGTTAAGGAGTGGGAAGTACTGGTGATGGAGGGTGAATTTGATGATAACGACAAAACCACCAAGTCGGATTTTAAGTGGGTAATCAAGATGAGTGGGAATCTTATAACATGTTCCTCTTGGAGGATATTGAGGTCCTCTATCATGTTCATGTAATAGATTGGCCGTTTAATTATTCTAGTTCATTAGTGATGCCTAAGGCAAAAAAGATGGCGATTGGGCGTATGAGTCATATATGCTAACATGTGAGGACTCCTCCTCTTAGAATCCCACTGCCCGTGGCTCTTATGTACAAGTAACTCAAAACATGCCCCTTAACACACAAATCTTTATGGAGGCACGATTTAGAATTATGAGAATGGGGTCTCCCTACCAGCCTTTAACTAGGAGGCGGCAGGGGAACCAATCTGTGAAAGGTAGCTTAGCTTTGCATTGCTTCTCTATCAATTTCTTGCTTGCTTTTTCCTACCTCTTATGTTTTCTGCAATGGTCTATTTGAGCTTGGGTAGTGCTCTTGATGCTGCTACCACGGGGGGAACCTAATAGAGATTCCCTCCTCACAACCCTGCATAGACATCACTCAACCGCAACAAAGGGACCTCAGCACTCTATCACATACATCGACAAGCTCTCGGACGCCTTTAGGGAGGGGCCCATTTTCACATTGCATGACCCGATGTTGCATGATGAGGTGTCGGTTGAAGGGGGGTGAAGAGAAGGGGAGGCGGAGTAGAGAAGGCTATCCAAAAGGCCTCGGGTCATAGAGCTGGAGGGGTCTAGGAGTGGCCCTATATACGGATTCTATAAGGAAATGGATGCGATCAGGCCCTATCTTGGTAAGATGAACTCGAGGTGGTGGGGTAGACCATCTTAAAAGTGGTTAAGGCGTATGGCGTCCTTCAGATTTTGGTATATATATTGGTCTGATAGCATCGGAGGCCATATACAACAAGCACCATCCCCGATCAGGCTGTGAGATCCATCCCCCAGAGGCGGTCCTTAATTCCCAGCTAATAGAAGCTTACTTGGTAAGGATCTTTATACTTAGTAATTTTTCCTTTCCTTCCTTGACTTAAAACCATGAACTACTTAGTGTACAGGCCACATCCTGAGTCTTTCAAGTGGGGTTCGATAGATCTGATTAAGTAGGCGGAGGAGGATAATGCCATGTGCCAATAGGTGGAGGCAGCCAAGGAGAGGCGGGAGAAGAGGGCCCTGGATGTTGAAGGAAGGGTCGAGGCTTGCGAGAGAAGGGCCTTTAGGTGAAGGATGCTTGGAGCATGGTTGGGCGGGCCAAGGACGCCGCCATTAATGATCAGGCCGATGAGAAGGGGAAGGTAGAGGAGAAGCTTAAGTAGGTGAGGACTGACCTAGAGGCGAGCTGCAACAAATCAGATAAGTTAAAGGGAAGTCTACAATAACACATGGATTGCACAAATTTGAAGGAGATCATGAAGGAGAAGAATGCCTTGAATTACTAGTGGGAGGATAAGGTTAACAAGATGATAAAGCTGATATTTTCGGTCAACTACCACGTCCTATTACCGATTTCCTTCATTACTTCAAAATAGTGTGGAGAGGTTCATGCCGAGGTTGCAGCCGAGATGGCAGCAACCAGGATACTTCACTCAGCAATCCTCACCCTAGAACTGATCTCCTCCTTGACGGAAAGGTCGAGTGAGATCGCTACTTCCGATCCCCTGTTGGTGGATAATTAGTGATGATAATGACTATCGGTCAAAAGGGTTCCCTTCTCCATAAGTGGTTGAATTTTTCTTCTTTTTTTTAGATGTTGTACCCATCGGGTTATGACCAAGTTTGTAAAATGTTGAATATTACTACTATTTTCTTTATGTTGAAGATTATCATTGTTGATCAGTTTATCCATTTAAATTTTATATTATTTTTTGCTTTTCTTTTGCTAACATTGCACACATATGAATGCATATTCGAATGCACCTCGTGTTCACTCTTTTGAAGGTGGGGGACTCTATTGCCCTTAGCATTCTTTAAGTAAACACATAGAAAGTTGTTTATGCACAACATGACATAAGAAAATATGATGAAGTAGAGGACAACCCAAGCAAATAAAACCATTTAATATAGTTGCTAGTTTACATTTATGTGCAATGGGTGCAAGCTGTTGAGGAAGGAAGCATTATGGGTGAATGAATCGGACCCACTACAAGGGCGATCTTACCATCGCACTACAAGAATTTTGATTTTTAGTAGCGCTCAAAAAATGCTACTAAAAGTTGTAGCAGCATTTTGATAAACGTTGTTATAAAGCCCGCGACTAAAAATACCTGATTTTTAGTTGCACTTAGTACAACGCTACCATAAATCGTTTTACTGCAGTGTTTATGAAAGGCCACTAAGTTCGTTTTTTGCAACGTGTATAAAACACTACTAAAATGTATTTGGTCTGCTCAAAAATATTTTGGTAGCGTTTTTTAAACGCTGTAATAGAGGACGCAATTTATTGACAAAGCCTGTAGCCGCGTTGGTTAAACGCTACTATGTGTTCTCTCCTTCGACCCTATTTGTAGCGTTTTTTTAGTAGCGTTTTCGAAACGCTACTAAAAATATTCCAGCTCTGCCTATAAATTGCCTCCAATTCAATCTTGTTCATAGCTTATAACATAATACATAAACACATACACATTAAAAAACCGCAAAATACATATACATATACACATACACATTTAGACATAAGCACATTTAAAAACCACAAAATACATAAACAAAAGCACTAACATAAACAATATGTTAACCGTGCATAGAAGTTTACACAACCAAACAGTAGTTTCAAGACAAAAGGTTAACCATACATAGAAGCTTACACTACCGAACTACGTACCACAAACAATATGCTACTACTGCAGTTAAATTACCATAAACATCTGAACCAAGCAAGTACAATAAACAACCAAACTACCTAACAAGTATGATAAACTAGTGCTGCTACTGCTCATTCTTCAGAAATGCCTACCTGTAGACAAAATATAATCAACAGTAATCAATACTGAGATAATAATGACAGGACCATCAACACTGAGAAAACAATGAGACTAAAGTTATGCACAACTGAATATGTGCAATCTTGTGTTCAATTGAATATGTACAACTGAATATGAAAACTAAAATAATGTGCATGTTAGTTTTGGCCTAGAATAAAATGAAAATGAAGATTTGTCATCAATGTTTTGTACATTTTATCTCTGCCTATACATTTTCATATACTCAAACACAGATTTTCATATACTCGAACATAGATGAAAATATAATGTACATGAATTATTTTAGATAGTGAAATTAGGTAGGTGTAAGAAGTCTGCCAGACCCATATGGATACAGCCAAACACAGATTCAAAAAATTCATAATGATAGATGCATTTGTTGATAAAAATATGGGATAATAATATAATATGGTCCTAGTATGTAAAATGACTGGAAACTTAGGATCATAAATTATCTTTTAAGTACGTACAATTAGTCGATATAACTTATGGCTACTGATGGATTAAACCACCGACTAATTGCAGTTAATATATGCAACATAAATACCATATTTTGATAAGCCTGATCATAGTAAATTCCAACATAAATTCTAACTTATTCACATAAATCATTCAAGTACAACAACTCATTGCATATCTACAAGCAGATTATAATGAGGCAATTTAGAGGAAAATTTTAAATAACTTTGAAGGCAGCCCCTTTTCAAATCGCATAGGCATTATAATTATTTGAGTTGATGGTTTAATTATTTTATTGCTATTGGTTATCGATGATGGTGATTTTGCAAGAAGTTTTCAATTACATAAAGAATTGCATACCTTTCATTTTGGTTCCATAATGACTTTTTCCATCGGCCAAGCTATGGGAATGCCAAAGGCATCTTCCATGCACGTCAACTCCGATGTAGGTCTCCACTGCATCCGAAAATCGCACAATTTCAACCCAAACTTATACAGCATCAAGTCCCAATGGACGACGATGGACCAGCGATATTGGATCAGTTAAAGCGATAGTTCCTTCAGCCACTACTTCATTCGTTTCACCCACATCAATCAACATGCATTTATTATCTTTTGTCAGCTTTGCAATCGGCTGGAAAAAATGGTGCATATTTCAAACAGTGCATATTGAAAACTGTGTACTTATTTTAGAAACCAAAGCATACAAAATGCAACAACACAGTGGTGCATATTTCAAACAGAAGAAACAAAATACAAACTACAAAACATATCTAGCATATTTACTTACACGTGGTGTGGTTTCTTCGCGGTTATGGGTGTGGATATCACGGGAGAAGTCGCACAATTTACATTCTTACCAACTGCATCTTTATTAACTTCAACTTTTGATTTTGGCCATGCTACTTCCCTACCAATTGCATCTCTAATGCATGACATATCAACTGTGGGTCGCCACAAATATGCATCTCCATTTATTACATTGGCCACCCAAATCGCAAAGGCAGTCGGACCGAGCGGAATACCATTAACAAGATGTTGTGGATCTCTGGCATAGATTCTTCCTTCAGCAACTACCCCTTCACCGTCATTCCAACCATAAATCTTGCATTTGTCATCTTGGGCGCTGTTGTCACTCTAAAAAGGAGAAGTGTAAATCAAAAGTTTAGTGATTAAGTGAAAATATTGTACAAGACATATTTCTAAATTAAATTTATGGAAGACCGACGTAAATATTGTGAATTATAAAATTTACCGTACTGACTTCATTTAGCTATCCTCGCAGTGCCCTCTTAATGCAATTTAATGGCCATGCTACTACCTTATTCTCAACGTTTGCTAATACTGTCATTTCAGGTGTAGGCCTCCATAAGTAAGCATCTGGTTCTTCCACGAAATCTATAATAACACTCACAGCATTTGGTCCAAGACGAATGCCATTGACAACCTCATTTGGGTCCATGGACAACACTCTCCCATCGGCAACAACTGTAGAGGTTCCATCCCAATTCAACACCGGACATACATCGTCATTGCTCTACAATTATTCAACAGAAAACTATAGCAATTACTGGATCAAAAACTAAAATCCAAATGCTATTTCTTGAGTAATATAATTATTATTTTTACCAATTTAGGTATGCTCCCTTCTTTCGAACTTTCTTTACCCTGTAGCAAAGCACTAATATTAGGATATTTTAATCTTAGGAGCACTGAAGTGGAT
This sequence comes from Allium cepa, assembly GCA_030765085.1. Classification (NCBI taxonomy): domain Eukaryota; kingdom Viridiplantae; phylum Streptophyta; class Magnoliopsida; order Asparagales; family Amaryllidaceae; genus Allium; species Allium cepa. The sequence goes on along the minus strand of CM060939.1, from coordinate 176,997,232 downwards.
ATGCACAATACTTAAAATGTCACTAGAATCAGTCCAACAAGTTTGAATGGCAGAGTACATACAAAAAACCAGTTGTTGTAGCATCATTTACAAACATGTGTGTCTGAATTCATTATTTTCAAAATTATTATATAACAAAAAACCAGTTGTTATGCACTGTTTTGTTATTCCCAGTTACTACAGTGTTTTTATATATACTTTGATGCTATGCATATTTGCAATAAACTATAGGTGCATCAGTAAACCTTGTTCATCATAGACTTACCTTTTATGTTCAGTGATCAAGTGTCAAGATGACATGTGCACCCAAAACTTGTTGAGAGTTTTATTTGAGAAAAATGAAAAGCAAGCAGGAACACCTATACTACATATACTGTTTGGATACTCAAAGTGGATGCCAAAGATTTATGCGAACATACGACATTAGGAAAACATTTATCCATCAGTAAAATGATCTTCAGTAGAATATGTCAAAGAAGGTATAAACTAAAGATGAAAGGCCCATCAACTACTTCTGTTACAATGTTCTCGGGTATAATATGATTGTAATTTTATAAATAAAAGCAGATGGAGAATAAGCTGCATTTGCAAGTGTGAATTTATTCATCTACTATATAAGAATAAATAACTTTGTAAATTGTAATTGTGTGCCAAAATAAATAGTATTGGAAATCAATCATTAATTTAAATGGGAAGAAAGCATCAAATTATTATATGGTTGACGCCAAAACAAATATCATTCCATGATAAACAAACTTAAACATTCTTGTTGCCCAAAGACAAATTTAGACATGATACAAGAGAATATCTTAACAGATAAATAGAATCATTTAATAAAGAATTTAGTAACCCATTCCAAAGTTGCTATAATCGATAAATAACGAAAAGAATTCACGAATATGAGACTCGACATTTGTCTCTTACAAACCATTTGAAAAGGTAGGCCCTAGACTAAGCCTCTAGACAACTACCTAACACGCCTCCAACTTTTTAAGGGTCTCCAATTATTATAACATGTTATTCCCAGTGAGCAATGCAGCTACAATGGGGCCTTAATTAGCAGAGTCTGACCAAGCTTGGTATTTTCACACTAAAACAAAGTGTTGCTTGTTGTTCGATTCACTTGCTGCCTCGGGCCATTGTACCCAGTGTTTTCCCAATGTTTTCCCAGTGTTATTCCCAGTGTTTTCCCAATGTCTATTTAATAAATTACTTTTAAAAGTTTACCTTTTGGTCCACCAGCATATGTACCATATCCCTCAATTCTGCTATTTCTTCTCGACATTGAGATAGTTGTTTATCTTTGGACTGGGCCATAGCCAGCTTGGTTAAGGTGCAGCCCTTTCCCAGTGCTCTTAACCGTCCTGGTTTATCTTGTCCCAATACATTTGCAAGAGCATCTCCATTTACATTCTGTGACGAGCTGGATTGTGATAGGCTAACAAATTTTTTAATCTCCGCCTACATAAATAAATACATAAAGATAATGTACGATGGTAAAATCATCATAGTTTCCGACAATTTTTTATATACCGATATGATAAAAAAATATTACAATAGTATTTGCAGCTTCCACGGTCACTGGTTCACCATTTTTTTTAATGTGAGATTTAATCCAAACATCTGCTTTAGTTATGGACGATGGATTTGGACTTCCTTTTTTCTACATTTAGAATTACATTAAACAAATAAACTGACATATATAAAATAATATTAAATAATGCTATACTTAACTAACTAACCATGTCCTCGGTCAATCTAGTCATTCCCCTACGACCAGATGTGTGTGGAACTTGTTTAACCCTAAGGGCCGAATATTTCTCACTTCGTTTCTGGAAATATTGAAAGATGTCATAATTTAGTAACCAAAAGCATGTTACAGATATCTTAGTGTTACCTTAAACTCCAGACTTGTTTTGGCCTTCACAAACTTTCTCCATTCATTCATGTTTTTGATGTTGGTAGGTTTTACTTTAAGTCTTTCCTCTTCGTTCTCCGCTTTATTTAATTTTTGAACCAATTTTCTTTTTGAGGATCTCCAAATTACTCCCATCTGTTGAAATATGATTTTTCTTTGCCATTCCTCTTCCAATTAAATCTAACCTACAACAACACATGAAAACATGATATTAATAGGGTAAATATAAAGAAACATGCTATGGTGAAGCAGAATGTTGTCAAGCTAGTACAGAATTGTGAATATATGACCTTATGGTCTCTAAATTTTGCAGAAATCTGAATGAAAATCATGAAATAATCACCTGGTCCTGACATTAGACACCTAAAATATATCTATAGGATTTGTACTCTTGAAGATGATAGCAACGTGACTAAAAATCAAAATTGGTATAATTTCAATCTCAAGTGAGCGGGGATATTGGTGTTTAAATTTTTTATTTCTATCCAATAATCTGTGACATCATTGTTTAATTTTTGAAGAATAGCATTTGCAGTCTAGAATAATTGTTTTGAAATCATTGGTCGGCTGATTTTATCAAAAATAATAATTAGAAAACAATGAAAGTTTATCAAAAAAACGATTCACTAATTTTATAAGCAAGCAAATTCGTACTGATGTACTTTAGTAGATGACTCAAATTATGATTTGTAACACATAATTCAAATCATGTTTACATTTTTGCCTTAGAAATAATCGTCCGGACCCATAAATCTCTGTCATTATGAACCTTCCGTGAAATATGAATATTCATTTCTAATTTATTTATCTATTAAATATTAAAAACCCAGAAATATGAACAATTGAATTTCGGAGGATAACCCACAATACGAACCTGCACTAATGATGATTCAAATTAACAAATTAAGGTTCTTAAACAGAAGACAGGATAAAATGTTTAAACGACATGATTCAACTACTAGAACATATGGATTTCTTAACATAAATTCATGTTTATTATAGTCAATTTAAAAACCGCAAATTGGCAAAACTATAACCGGATTTATACTTTGAAAAGTAAGTGGTAGGAGAAGAAGAAAGATGAGTTGCTTGATAAATCTACAAAATAAATATGGACAAAAGCAGGGACAAATGTTGATAAATAGATTCTCTAGCATATATAGTAGGGAGCCTGCTCCATACCTGAAGCGATCGCCACAAAACAACTTTTAACTCTTCACTTAGATTCCTCCAATCATCAAGTGTGTATGAACCTTCTCCCGCACAATCGGTCCAAGAAAAGAGGATAAATATACCAATCCTGGCCCTATTGGTACGCTTATATCATTAAACTCAACTTCGATTCGATCATGACTGTTTAACGGGAGTTTGTTTTGCTTTTGTTTGACCTCTATTGCCTCTTTTCCAAGACGAACTTGCAGATTCAGCATCACTTGCTCTCGCAATTTCCACCTCAGCAGCATCAGTCTGGTCAAGAAGAATTTCGTTGTCTAAGCGGGGTCCTTCTTCATCTAACAAAGCCCTTTCATCATTTAGGTCTTCTTCATCTAACAAAGCCTTTTCACCATTTGGGTCAGAAGGGTTATCGTGTGGTGCTTGTTCTTCGTCTTCATTGCAAACACCGGCTTGCTTCTTAGCATTGACTGCTCATTTTTCGCCTTCACTACAAGCACCGGCTGGAATTTTATACTTCCGCTTTGAATTATACTTCCACTTTGATTTATACTTCTGGGATTCCTCACCAGTCTTTTCTGGTTGCGAATACGTACAGAGCTTGGAAACAACTCTTTTCTGCAAATGAAACAAAATATGAGATACTTAAAATTTTCATTATTTGCCATCTACTCGCTGGAGGAATCTGGACCCAATTGTTAGTTTGCAGATACATGATCTCTAAATCTTTTTAACGTTATAATTTGAAGTATTCTAGAAGTTAATTTTATATCTTAAACAATATAACGAACAAATTAATTAACAAAAGATTAATTTTTTGTAATCAGATCAATATTCTTTTTTAATACATTAATATAGAAACGTACTAGACCTTGTATGTTAACATGCAAAAATTAACGTAGTATATATGTATAAACAAAAAACTATTATAGAGTGGTCATGTTAAGCAAGTTCAATCCTTTTCCAGCTCCAGTTCATGATTTGAAAATTAGTTCGTTTACTATGCAGATGAGATAAATATATACTATCCATGACAAACTGTAGTAGGCTAATGAATAAAATTGGACCCATAAATACATATTAAAAATAGAATAGTAAATGGTTTAGCTAATTTCACTAGTAAAACGAAAATGGTTAAACAAGAATGGCTCTCAATAACTGTAATCTCCAAGAATGCAGTCATCAATTTTTTGTCTATATATAAAAAGAAACGTTTTCAACTAACATGAGTTGCATGAGCTTATATGTAATAATACTATGAGTTTATATTATTTGGCCAACTTACTTGTTTTGAAGTGTGTACTAAAATAATTAAATAGATTTATCAATAGCCATTCATCCAAAACAAAATTCAATCTGATCATAACCTTGTCATTTGGTTACTTTTAAAAGAAATCTTATCAATCAGTAATCAGGTAGCAAAGTAAGACTGAAATAGGTAATTAAAAACAACCGAGGAAGCAACTATTATCAGATTCAGATTGAATTCCATTACTGCCTATTGATTTCACATATCAAATCTATATAGAATTATTATAGATTATAAATCAAAGTGGTTTCGGGTATTTACTAATACCCGACTCCGGTCTCTTCGAATCCAATGTCATTTTAACCCAAGTTATTCAAGTGAAATACAATTCAACTTTAAATACTGGGTGTCACAGTAATACATCATTAATAAATAACCTCATCATCACAGCTTAAATCAAACATATCATATCAATAGCATCACGAATCACATATTAGGGATAACAATTAAACCAAGACTTTCAATATCATTCGATCATCCATACACAAGGTTGATTAACCATACCATTCTAATTAAATTAATTACTTCCATCATCCTTAAATACTACTTACTCAACATTAATTAATTACAAATCAATTCGTTAATCATCCTCTAATTATCTTCTTAATTAATCATTTTTGATTAATTATTCTTTAATTACAATAAGTAATTAACTCTTAATTAATTACACAAATTTATTATCCTTTGCCCATCCATATTAATTACCTTGATCCTTAATTAGTCACTCAAATTAATTATCTCATAATCACTTCATTGATCAATCATCCCTTAGTTAATCATGATCATTATTTAACTAATCATTGATTAGTTTCCTTAATCAAACAATCCTTAATTAATTATACAAGGCAATTAATCCTCAATTACTCGCATTAAGTAATTAATTAGTCACTAATTTAATTGATTAACCTCTAACCATTTATTAATAAAATTTAAACATTATTAAATTAAACTAATTAATCACTATTAATTGCCTTATTTAAGTAATTAGTCATTAATTATCCAAATCTTAATTATCTCTAAAGATAAATCTTTATTATTATTATTGTCATTAATGACTTACTTATCATTAAGAAAATTTAAATATATTTCAAAACATTCCACTTTTAAATTAAACTCATTAATTAATTATGTAACAATCCTAGTTAATGACCTTCGTTAACTATTAACAATTCTTAAATTACTTCTCTTATGTAATTAACCTTTCATTTAAATCTCATTCCTAAAATAAGATAATATAATTAATAAAAAAAATTGTTTAACTTTTAAAACATGGCTAAAACATTTTCTTTGCCTTTTAAAACCAGGTACAAATTTACTTAAATTTTTTTTTAAACCTATACAACTTACTTCAGATTTGAAATCCTATTACAAACTGTCAAACCCGAGCCCACCACAAACTTGCTCGAACAAAACTCGAGCAAATCCTCTTCCTTCCTGAGTCTTTTTTTTTTCTTTTTTTTCTTCTTCCTTTATAACTCTGTTTGTACCTTAAATTCAAAATTACAGTATTATCAAAGCTCGCAAACGACACGAATACTGACTCGAGCAACGAACCAAAATCATCGAATTCATTTTCGAGTCCCACCCAATCTCCTTCTTTCCAACCTACAGACAACCGCATATGCACATACACGTGCACAGATGATCGGTGCTCCTTCGATCATCGCCTCTACCTCCCACGAGTCATCATTGACCCTCTCGACCCAAGCAGCCACCCAATTCCGACCTACTGCATCGGAAATCAAAACGAGTCTCTCGACTCAAACTGGAACCAACCCATTCGCCAAAAATCCTCTGCCGTCGACGATTCCGACCTTGGAACCACTCACCGACCTTTCCGAAGCTACCCTAAGCTCCGATGAACCCGTCACCACCCTCGCGATCAATCCCGATGCCTTCTAGACGTCGAGATTTCCTTAGCAACCAACACCACAAAATCAACACTCAAAACCCTACTTTGCCGACCTCAGACCACCATGGTCTCTGATAAATCTCCACACTAATTTTCCTGAGTTCGACGACATCCCGACCATCTCCAGTCCAAATCTCGCCGTGCCACTCATCGCCATTCAACGGCAATTGACGAAAATACAAAATTTTGATCAATCCAGAAATTCCCAAAACATATGAACTTAAAAATCCAGATTTTTATATTAAAATTCATATCTTGCAAGATCGAAACGGGTTATATAATCAAAACCATAAATTTTGAACATTGATTTTATTGACTTTGATTCATTTTAACTGTAATTTCTATTTCCAGAACATTTCCTCAAATATAAATCCTTGCAACAAATTTTAAAAATGATGTTTCATTATTACAGACAATTTCCTTTTAGAAAACAAAGCTTGAATCAATTTTAGATAGAATGATATGAATTTAAGATGCTGCTCTTTGATATTGTGAAACAACAGAGAGGTATCACCAGGATATACACATGCATTTCATTTATATATATACACATGCATTGCAATCCAAGCATTTATGTTAACATCAAGATTTTCACACATGCATCAAATATAATTCCAGATTTATAACTATTTTAAAGTTAAATGTTTACTCACTATTTTTGTTAAATAGAGGAAAAGGGTCTTAAAAAAAATTTCTGGGACTTGATTTTTTTTCTGCAAACTTGATCAATCCTAATTTTAGTTTTATGAAGAACAAATTTGGATTTTATCTAGTGGATTAAAGCCTATAGTTCAAACAAAGATCATATACATACTCATTTCCAAACATACACACAATTTCTATATGCATTTACCTTAACACAAACATGCAATCATTTATATCACAAGTTTCTTCAAAAATTAATCAACATGCATCAGGTTTTAAGTCTGAAAAAAAAACTTCAGTTTACTCACCTTTGAAACAGAGACCCAGATTTTAAATGTGTAACTAATTTTGAATTTGCAGAGAGCTTGAACATGATTTTTGTTTGATTCCAGGTTGCACTATCAGTTTGAAATTATGTCTTGGTTACAGGCTTGCATTTGATAAGAGTAAATTGATTACAGGTTTTTATCTTTGAGATAAGAATGGTTACATGATTGATCTTTTGATTTGGAAAATTATTATAGTTATTTGTGTTTTGAACTTGTAGAGTGTTTACTGATTTTCTTTGTGGTTTGTAGGGTAGATCAGGTTGAGTTTTTCTTTGAGTTTAGACTTAAGATTAGAAAAAGAAATAAGTATAAAAGATGTACACTTATATAATCTAATTTATGATTTATAAAAATTAAGAAAAATAAACTAAAGGAGTGACACTTGTCCCTTACCACATTTAATTTCTTAACAATTGTTATCAAGTAAATTTATATGCTAACACGTGTATTTGTGCATTTTCATATATTTTTAAATTGATTTTTAAAAGCTTTTATATAAATATCCTAATTAGTTAATACATTTCTAATTTAATAAATGCTTTTGTAATTAATTTTCTAATTTATATATACATATTCTAATTTATATAAATAAATTTCTTTAAAAAGAAAATAAAACAAACAATTTATGTTCTCAATAAAATCAAATAAAAGACATTTTAAAACCAAAGTATAATTTAAGATATATATATATATATATATATATATATGTATGTATCTATCCTTTGAACTTCAATTTAAATATCCAAATTCAAATTAAATTTCAAATTAAAATTAAAAATCCAATTGATGGATACATACTATTTTAACAAATTCAAATTCCATTTATATATAATAATTCTATTTAAAATCCATATATATATAACACAATTATTATTATTGTTTGAAAATAACAATTTTGTCAAGTCTAAATAATTTATAAAGGAGATTATTAAATAATTATTTTTCCTAGATATGAATAATTCAATTCCTATTATATTTCCAAATTCATTTACACATCCTGATATCTATTATTATCATAATTTTATCTGTTCAATTGATTAAAACAGTTAATTACCCATTTATCAGATGTCCAAAGCCCGGGTTATCACAAATCCTCTCGATGCTACTGGCAATAATTGTTGCATTAATACATGGTAATCATGTGACTTCAATCCTCTAATTTTGCAATCATGCAACGAAATCCGATTCTTCAAATTTGAACAGTAGCCATCTGGTCCTTTGAAATCATACAATCTTTTGCAAAATATTTTTCTCTCAAAATTTGACAGCATGTATGGAGCCCGTGGAAGATGTTTTATTCCCACGAGGTTGTGCATGAAGCTCATTTTGAATTCCCCAATCCTCTAAATCCTTTCTACAGTTGGTTCCATATTTTGATTTATTACAATGCAGCATCGTGCCCAATAGGCTTTCACCGATATTTTTCTCCACATGCATTACATCTATGTTGTGACGTAATGGAAGTTCCTGCGAAAACCAAAACTATAAAGCATTATTGGGTTTTTCTTGTGTTAAAACAATGAAAAATAAATAAGTTAACTACTAACCTTCCAATATGGCAAATCAAAGAAAATCGATCTTTTCTTCCATCTTGATAGCTCCAATTCTGTAGGTTTGTTAATATTATCATACTCATATTCCGTATCATAAGCACACTTTCTCTTCTTACTTTTCTTTTCTTTTTCTTTTCCAAAATCATTTGGATAATCCTTCAACAATGCATAAATGTTTCTCCCAGTTAGAATTCTAGGTGCACTACCTTTTTTATGGTGTTATCAAACAATGCCTTTTGTTTCCTCCATGAATCCGAAGTAGGTAAAAATCTTCTATGACCATGTAGACGCTCTTTCGACTATGATTCAACCAACGAAAATGGGTATTGACACCACATAATGGGCAACCTTTTTCCCCCTTCACACGACATCCAGCAAGATTTCCATAAGTCGGAAAATCATTAATCGTCCATAGCAAAATTGCATTCAATTTAAACAAAGTTTTACTAAATTCATTATAAGCATTAACTTCATTACACCACAAATGATGCAAGTATTCCACCAAAAGCGCCAAATATACATCAATATCATTTTCGGATTGCTTTAGGCCTAGAATAAGTAAAGATAACATAATATTTTCTTTCTTCATACACAATGTAGGCAAAAGATTGTTTGTCACAAGCATTACCGGCCAACAACTATATTTTGAACTCAACATGAAAAATGGATTGAATCCATCTGTAGCAAGACCAAGCCTAAGATTGCGTGGATCGGATGAAAAAGATGTATACTTTTCATCCGCCATTTTCCATGTCATAGATCCACGGGATGACATATTTTTCCATCTTTGCTTGTATTTTTAATATGCCATCTTAAATCTATTGCCATCTTTTGAGATCTATACATTCTTTTAAATCTCAGAATTATTGGAAAGTATCTCAACACTTTAACTGGAATACCTTTTATAACCTCTTTAGTATCTTGATTTTTCTTCCATCTCGAAGAACCACATTTTAGATAAATATATAAATCTTTGTATTCTTTTCTGAAAAGGCAACAGTCATTCTCACAAGCATGCATTTTTTAAAAACCCATGTCGAATGTTCTAAGAAATTTCTTTACTTCATATAGGTTTTGGGAAGCACGTTATTCTTTGGCAAAAATAAATGTTGCACAGTTAAAAGCTTATCAAACCCACTATCAGACAAGCCAGTCTCACATTTAAGATTAAACAAGAAGGTGATGGCAGATAATTTTGTGTGATCTGTGCAACCATGATATAATGGAGTTTCTGCATCTTCCAAGTTGTTCAGTAACTCATCCTCTTTACTCTGAGAATCAACATTATCTTTATCATCATGAAAAAAAATCATCATTCAAGAAATCTTCATAGTGAATCATCTTGAATAAATCATATACGTCAAACGTATTTGTTTTCTTCTCTTCAATTATCTATTCGCCACGGTTAAACCATACACCGTGTATGTATTTAGGATCCATTCCTCGAATAATTAAATGTTCAACGATGATGTGATCATCACGACGACTAAGATTCCGACAATCTTTGCAAGGGCATAAAAAAATTTCTACACTTCTTACATTCCTATTTGTTGCATGCACGACATTCATTGATCCTTGTTGGTACTCTATGCTAGTTCTATTGCAAAAATTAAAAACATAAAAAGGAAATTGAGTTTTAATATTATATTACATGTTCTAATTCTCAAAATACATATTAATTTAAGCATTGTTTTATCACCTATTAAAAAAAACCCAATCTTTTTCCATCGTCGGCATATGAAGGCAAATAAGTTCACGATTTTGAATGTATAAATTGGTGACACCTCCTCTTCCTATGTCTGATACTAATTTAAAAAAAATAAGTTACTACTTTAATTGTACTTCTTAATATCGAGCCACCCAATCATTCTAAAGATTAGCCAAATAAAACTTTGTTCAATGACGTTTTAATAAATTTTTGTTAATAAATTATGAACAAGTGTAAGTGATTTCATGCATGTAGGTTTTACTGAAAAATCAGTTCAGTCGGTATGATAACACCGAATGAATATGGTATTTTGAAGTGTAACTTATAACAAATTCGATATTTTAAAACATGGTAATAGGTTTTTTGCTGCTTTAGGAACAGTTGTAAAGCTGGTTACATATATTTCTGGTGCTATCAAATAAGAATTTTTTTAATTCCTATTACATAGGCTATAAATGGTTTGAAGGTTATGGTCAAAACAACGCAGTGCTATAGCATAGAATTTTATTACACAGGCGATAAAATTAATCTACACCATGGGAAGAAAAAAGAGACTTAAAATTTATTACACAGACCATAAAATTTATTACACGGGCCATAAAATTTATAAGGAGTCTAAATCAATTAAATTTATATTGGAAGATAAACAATATGACTTATAAAACAAACAATTTTTCAAGCTCAAAAACTACTAAATCTGACTTATGTAAAACTACTACGTCCTTGATGCAAAATTATAAAAGTCAGCTAAATGAAAACTAGTTAAAAGTGACAAAGATGAGGAGTGTGATCAGATGGTTACTTTTCGAATAACAGACTTGATTACACATGCATTAAATAATTGCAACTACAGATAAAAGAAAGAAACTGATTTTTTGCTTAGAAGGCATTGCTTGAAGTCATGCAGCCGTAACACCTAAAGTGACACATATGGAATCTATGTAAAACCTTACATCATATAAACAGATGCAACATGCATCTTTGTTTTTTATTTATATTTGCCGACTACTTTTAGGTTTCATGCAAAGCCACTTGCCATTTGCCGTTTATCTGGGTTTTTTTAATTATAGGACAAAAGACCTGATGAAGACACTTATTGATGACTTTCTCTACGATGTAAGTTATATTAATTACACATTAACAAATTGGTAAACGTATGGATCATGCAACTCCTTTAATTAGACTTACCCAACTATCATGTCTCTCTCAAAGTCTTAACATATGAAGGCAAAAGATTATGTATTACTTTGCAATTCACTATTGTTCCAATTTTCCAAATTGGAGTCTAGTATTACAGATAATTTTGACAAAATCATGGGCGTAGCCAGACTCTCCATGTCCAAACATGTTGATGTTCAATATCTTCCATAATTCAATTTTGTGATTATTCGTACTTGGTGTACAAAATTTGTACTTTGGTTAAAACAGTAAAACAATTACATAGTTTAACCCTGGACATAGCCAAGCTTTTATTCATTTAATAAAAAAACATAAGTATATAAAGGTGTAAACTAGGGTTGAATAAAAGATCTTCGTTATTAGTTTTGAATCAAAAATTTCAGTTAGAAATTAGGCAGAAATTCGAATATACGATGCATGCAAATTAGGGTTAAATCAAAATAGAATCACAAAATCGATTTAGATGATTCGTACCTAAATATACCTAAGGGAATGTTGGCTGCCGCGAGGATGTTGAGTAATGTCACGAGGACGTTGAGCAAGGACGGAGTGGACAATGAAAAGGGGAACTTGATCTTCAGTTGATGAAATTTGAGAGATTGCTGGATGCCGCGAGGGTTGAAATGGGGAAAAAAATTCTACAGAAGTAAATTGAAATAGGGAGAGAGTTTTCTAAGTATACGTGAGATGGAAAACAATGACCGGTCATGTTTATTTTTGGCTAGGCGGAAAAAAATTTCAAAGGAGCGGGAACAAAAAAAAATTTAGTCACGAAACGTATTTTGGGAAAAATATTTTTGGTTGCATTTATGATAAAACGCCATAGTTTTTTGCAACCGTAAATGGTTTTTCTTGTAGTGTCGGTTCGCTGATGCCTCTGGTAAGGTGAGCATTGAGTGGCTTGCACATCCTCAAGAAGCAACACTACGAATGCTTGGTTCAGAGATACAACATGGATAACTGGGTCGCCAAGGCACTAATGCCCTATCTTGCTAGGTGGATAGGCAACATCACAGGCAAATGAATCAGGACCACTACGGTGGTGGTCACTCCATTGGTTTTTGGTGCCTCCGGTGAGGAAGGAAGAGTTTAGTTTCTTGCGCATCCCCACCAAGAAGAACTACGGATTCCTGGTTTGGAGTTATGACGTGGGTAACTACAACGTCAAACGACCAGTGCCCCATCGCAATAGGGTGGGCAGCATCACAAGCGAATGAATCAGGACCACTGCGAGGGTGGTCTCACCATTGGTTTGTTGATTCCTCCAGTGATGAAGGAAGAGTTAAGTGGTTTGTGCATCCCTATGGAGTAGCACTGTAGATTTATAGTTATGTAGGTAACTATGGCACCAGAGCACCAATGCCATATACCACTAGGTGCGTAGGCAGCATCACGGGCGAATAAATCAAGACCACTGTAAAGGTGGTCTCGCTATTGTTCGTTGGTGCCTCCAGTGAGGAAGGAAGTTTTGAGTGGCTTTTGCATCCCTATGAAGCAGTTTCTTAGATATTCCATAGCTGTAGAGGTGGGTTTTAGGCCTGAACATTACAGATGGTCGTGGCTTTCGATGCCCCAGCGAAGGTGGGTTTAAAATAAGTTGGTTCTAGTTGATTAGCCCGGTTGCTACTCAGATCGAGGATGTTGAAGGATGTCCCATTTCATATTCCATATGCTAAAAAGAGTTGATACAGGTCCATTGTCTCATAATTATAGAAACACTTCACAGTTACATTGGTAGCTTACAATCTTTATACAAAATATGCCCAGAAGCACCCTAGATTCCATGCACAGAACATATTGGAGCCATTAGGGTGCGAGATGCAATATGCGCCATTGGAGAGTGTAGCAATGATTACATATGGGACTTCCTAATTTTATCCCAGGACTCCCTCAACTAGGTTCTTAGTGTTGGTAAAGACACGATGCAATACCAAGTCCCTGACCTTGAACTGGCGAAGCTTTACCCTTACATTATAGTGCTTGTCTATTTTTCTTTTGTATGATTTTATATGCACTTCAGCCTCCACGCTCTTTCTTCTAAACCTTCAAGTACGAGCTTGAGAAACTCTCCATTTTGTTTAAGGTCGTGTCAGAAATGGTATGTCGGGCTTGATGGGTAGCATAGCTTCATATCCGTAGGCTAGAGAAAGGAGAGTGGCTGGTTGACATACGGCTGGTACTATGGTACAACTAGAATAGGGTGGTAGATCTTCAATCTAGTTTCCCTTGGCCTTTGTGAGGCTTTTTTTCAATGTTGCTTTGATATTTTTATTTATGGCTTCAGCCTATCTATTTGCCTATGGATGGGCAATTGAGGAAAAGCACTTCTTTATCTCGTTCCACTCACAAAATCTTTGGAATGGTCCACCGTCAAACCGGGTGCTGTTGTTGATTATGAACTTCTTTGGGAGTCTTCATCAGCATATGATGTTCTTGATCAAAAACTTGAGGAATTTAGGCATAGTGACCCTAGTGAGAGGCTCCTCCTTGGCCTATTTCATGAAGCAGTCGATAGTAACTATAGTATGGCTATACCCGCCTCTGGCATTTGGTAGTTTTCTGATCAAGTCTATCACTCAAGTATCAAATTGCCAGGGTGATAATATAGCGCTCGAGAGATTTGAGGAGGCCGTCAGAATTTTATGAACCTTTGGCTATGGTCGTACTTCTTAATGTTACTCATTATATCCTTGATTATGGTTGGCTAGTAATATCCTTGATGGGCAAATTTTTCTCTGCCAGATTTATTCCTAATGTGATCTCCATATAAGCCTTCATCCAATTCCTCTAGTAAGTGGTCGACCTCTTTGCTAGTTATGCGTATTTAGAGGGAAGTCGAGTATCCCCTTCAATACAGCTTTGCATCCATGAGAGCATAACGAGGTGCCTGGTACAAGACTTTTGGGCCTAATTTCTTTCAATGGGTAGATTACCACTTGTAAGATACTTTAGAATGGGGTCATCCAAGGGTTGGGGAAGGCTTTGTTGATTTCCATAATGGTTGCCTCTAGTTCGAAGTAGAGGGCCAACCATACCCTTACCGAGACCTAGGGGACGCCTTCTTGGGGATTACTGGCCGCTTGACTAGTTGGTTGGCTTTGCATTTCTCACGTGGGGGATCTATTTTATGTTGAAACTTACAAAGGTGCAAATGAGTTTCTTGGCTTCTGCCACATAAAGGGAAAACATCTTGCCCTTAATTTGAATGCGCTCATCAATCCAATTGGCAACTAAAGAAGAGTCATTGAATACATATGATGATTCCACTCATAATTCCTTAGCCATACTGAGCCCGGCCAGGACGGCTTCATGATCAACTTCATCGTTTGTGGCCTTGAAGCCAAGGCAGGTAGAGAAGTAAAGTTCTCAGTAATCGAATGTGATGAAAACCATTACTTTCCTAGTTCCATTCCCATTAGACTCACAATCCACATAGAGTTGCCAAGAAGGAAAGTAGACTATTTCCCCTCATCATCGTTGTTCGAGCTAGAGCATTCTACTATAAATCGGCCACCACGGCTCAGCCCTTGACCAAGGTGAAATGGTGGAAGCTGATGTGATGTTGTCCAAGCTCTATAGAACACTTCAATAGTCGACCCGTATCTGGTCGTCTCAGTACCTGCTTCAATGGTTGATTGTGAGGACCTTAATGGGTTAAGCTTGCAAATATAGCCGTATATGTCGATCGGCCATTAGCAGGCAGTAGGCCAGCTTCTCCAACCTGGATATCTTGTTTCAGAGCCCGTTAACTCGTGCTTACATAGTAGATGGGGCATTAGAAATTTTCTTCATTATAAATCAAGTCGTCGATGATCGTGTGGTCACTCACCGCAATATACAAGTATAACTCCTCACCATCGGTAGGCTTCAACAGTATGGGAGGTGTTGCTAGGAGTTTCTTTAATTCTTCAAAGGTTTTGGAGAAATCTTCACACCACACAAATATCTTCCCCTTCTTAATGAGGTTGAAGAAGGGTTCACAATGGTCCAGTTGAGCGCCGCATAATTCCTTTCAGACTTTGCACTTATTTGACTATTTGGGATACTTACATCTCTTAAATTTCCTTGATCTTGTCAAGATTTGCCTCAATGACCTTGGCACTTACTACAAAGCCAAGGAATTTTCTAGACCATACTACAAAAGAACATTTCTTTGGGTTGATCTTCACGTTATATCTGCAGAGGATGTCAAAAATTTTGGCCAAATTCTTCACATGCCCCTGGCCCTTTTAAACTTCACTAACATGTCATCAATGTAGACTTCCATCGAGTCATCGATTTTCCTAATAAACATTTAGTAGACTAGTAGTTGTTATGTTGTGCCAACATTATGAAAGTCGAATGACATGGTCTAGTAGTAGCAGAGCCCGACGCTGGTGAGGAATGAGGTATCTCCAGATCAAGACCGTGCATGGAAATGTCATACTCAAAGTAAGAATCCATGATTGTGAGTAGCTTGTGTCCGCTATTTGCTACCATAAGATGGTCAATGCTAGGCAAAGGAAAACTATCTTTAGCATAATCCTTGTTAAGATTTAAGAAGTCGATGCAAGTTCTCTAAGCCCTGCTACATTTCTGGACGAATACCAGGCTGCTACCAAAACAGGTTATGTTGCTTCATAGATAAAACAATTCACTAGAAGTTTTCCCCTTCCTCTCTGAGTGCTTTATACTACCCCGGGTTAAGTGGTCGCCTTTTTTGCTGGACTGGGTGAGCCGCTGGATAAACCTTGATGGTGTGGCATATAATCGAGGGTTCTATGCCGGTCGTATCAGCATGCCCCCAAGTAAATACATCTTTTCTCTCCCTTAGGAAGCAAATAAACTCATATCTTACTTCTGGACTCGATTCCTTGCCTAAATTGATGACCTTGCCGAGGTCAACATTATCAATGGATATTGCCTTGAGCGACATGGCTGGCCCGCTGGGATCCCCTATGCGAGGATTGAGCAGATCATCATTTTCATATTCAACACTTTATTCCAAGTCACACTGGTCCAATGCATATGTCATGTGCTCAATGACATCCTCGGCTTGCACGGACGTCTACGTTGGAGTAAAGGGCCTCGTTGCCTCAAGCTCTTACAGATGAGTCCTTCGGTGTTGAAAGGGAAGGGGTGGTAGTATCTTCTATTCCTACAAACCAATGGGGGTAAACCTATTCAGTCCATGTAGTGATAAGCTCTTTAGTCTTGCAAAGTCTAGCCAGGGAAAGATTAGTCCCATAGATCCACTATCTTGGTTTAGGGCAGTGATCAATGCATGAGATTTGCTCTCAATAACATAGGTGACCTCGATGCGAATGGAAGCACTAAGCTACTCGCATATTTTCCCAGGGTGTCACCGCTAATGGTTACCTTTTCTTGCAGTAACATAAGTACTCCCTTCTTTGGTTGTTGTAGGGAGATGTTATAACAATCTCTAGAGGCTTTCTAATTGCCTCGGACACATCCTACTTTTTCCTTAGTTGGGAGCTTCATTATCAGATAGCAATACGCAACTATCACATCCATGTCTGGCAAGGTTAGCCTGCCTATTAGAATATTTTACATAGACGGATAGCCTATCACCAAGAACTGAACTCGAATCTAGGCTACCAATGGTTCCTCGCCAATAGTGACTACATAAGAAGTAATCCCTAGGGGTACTATGTTAAGGCCTCCGAACCTGTAAGTGGGTAATGCTCAGGAGCAATGATGGAGGTAGGAAGCTTCATTTTATCAAAAACATCTTTGAATATTACATTAATGGAGTTGCTCCCATCAATGAAGACTCGGTGGACCTTTGTACTAGCCATGCTAACAGAAATGACTATATGGTCATGATGGAGGAAATCGACCCTCTCTTATCCTCTGCGGTAAACATAATATCAGTGGAGTCTTCTTCAACCTAAGGGGACCTTTGGGGTCTGAAAGTCAACTGAATAAACATGATCCGAAAGCTCCACCCTATAGCAGGCCTAAGACCCTCAACTACTGTCGGCCATAGGCAAACCACCACATATTGGTAGAATTTTGGTGTTGATTGTGACTACACTATCGTCTTCTGCCTGTTGGGTGGGGCAGGCGAATTTTCCCAAGCATTTTTTTATTCCTCCAATGTACTACACCAACATCCCTTCACTGATTAGCCGCTCTATCTCATCTTTAAGGTGTCAACACTCATTGGTATAGTGGCCATTGAACCGGTGGAACTCACAATATTCACCGCTTTCCTCAAGCTCCTGCCTCCTCCCTAACTAAGAGAGAGTAGGTCATTAGTAGTTAAGTTTTGCAAGATAGATAGTTTCCATGTCATGGTTTAGGGTTGTATTGTTGGTGCACCTAGGATTGAAGCGCGTTCCACCACTCTTTTGGCGATTATCCTCATTTTAGTCGGTCTTGTTTCTCTGGCTGCTTTCTTCATAACTATTGAAGATGTTTGCCTCCTCCACTCTCATAATGTCATTCACCCTTTAGAAAGTCGGTTAAGGATAAGTGGGTTGTTTTTAAACTTCCTTCCACATAAGGGACAAATATATCACCCTCGAACAAAGGGCGACTACTAATCTGTTTTTTTCGCTCCTCTAACCCTCATTGGCTCCTTGTTAAAACGGTTAATGTATGAGTGAAGTGATGAGGTCAGCCCCTTCCTTATGTTGCCTAGCTCATTGGGCATCATTATCCTTGTCTTCGATACGAAGATGAGGGCTTTGAAGTCAGAACACAATTGGGCCTAAGTGTGGACACTAATAGATTGTAAATGAAGGAACTATTGAGATGCCAGCCCAGTTAGGGTGGAGGTAAAAATAAGGCATTTTGAATGGTTGGAGATTTGATAACCTCGAATGTTGAATTGAAGGCGGTGATATGATTGGATGGGTCAGCACTCCCGTCATACTTGTCTAAGAGAGGCAAGACATACAAGCGTGGATGTAAATTCTTAAAATTTATTTGGAGCATGGGTCTCTGTTCTCATCATTCAATGCCCCATCATAACTAGCCTCCCTATCAGAATCTTATGCACTTGCTGATGCAACGCGACTTTCTCTTCTTGGAGGCTAGATTCTGCCCGTTGTAGATGACATTTCACCTCACTGGGGTAAAGCTTCTTTGCTACCTATCTAGTGTTGGGGACCTACAACAATAATATGTTGAAGGAGAATGGTGACACATTGTTGGAGTAGGAAACCTGCTCTAAAAAACTAATGGGGTTCTGAGCGAATAAGATCACCTTTCTTGGGATTAAGGCCGGATGACCTCCCGTTGAGGATGGGAGTGAACTGACGGATCTCGATGCACTAGGCCATCCTCCACTACCGGTTTTTTCAAAACAAAGAAAGCAGTTTGCATTTTTCATTCGTAAATGATGTAAAGTAGGCTGTCTTTCGATCGATGGGGATCGACGGCGCTAGCAGCGGTTCTAGTTCTGAGACTTCATGAATGTCCTCTTGCATTAGAGCAGTACAAATGTTCTTATAGTGGAAATGGACCTCCCTAAGTGGAGTTTCCAACAGTACTCTTTCCAAGGCTTCAGTAGTGCTCCAGAGATTGTACATGACTCGGGGAGGGGGGACGATTGAGAAGTCGGTTTTTCCATTAAGGGAAATAGTGGGGTAAAATTGACCATTGTCTATGTGTCCAACCTTGTCCTCAAATTCTTCACTTCGTGGGTCAAATTGCCTAAGTTTGTTAATTGCTACATCATGGTGCACCATAAATCAATGCTGAGCCCAGGGAAAGAGAAAGCAGCAATGGCTATAGCATTGCCATTAGTTTATGCTCATTAGAGTTATTACCCACAATCCCTAGAGCTAATTCCAAGGTAACCAACTAGAATGGGTTTTTTGATGGAAAGAAGCAATGAAAATCAAGAGCATTAGGAGAAGGATCTACTTTGGTGCCAAAATGTTGACTAGATTTTTCATTCACCTTAAAAGTGCATTTGAGAGGAAATACTAACAATGGCTGATAGTTGATATGCTGGTTAAAAATAAAACTTTTGGAATACTAATAGACTGAAAAATAAAGTAAATAAGAGTTTTAGAGTGGTTTGATCTATATCTATCTACAATCATTATCAAAATTTCTTGTTATTTCAATTCTATTGCGACAACCTAGGTTACAAGATGAAGACTAAAAATACCAAGATACTTGAAAGCTGATATTTTTTCAACCCTTATGAAGTGGAAATGCATGATGTATTCATAGTAGCTAAAACTAACATTTGGACGGATGAGATTGAGTTAATCAAGCTGAGGAAATGCTCTGGATCGTTGATGGGGGTATGTTGCTATGTGCGTGCCAACCGGGATACCAAATGGCTTACATGGTGCAGACTAAGATTGGAAAGTCGTGCTGCAAGAATGATTGAAGTATGGTAGATGACTTGGGAGTAGGGAGTAGCTATAGCAGAGGTACTTAGGTGGCTGCAAAAATGTAACGACCCGATTTTTTCGACGCCCGAAAGTCGACATCAATACGTCCAATATATCAAATGTCGGACAGTCGAATGCCCAAAAACCAAATCGTTAGGGTTTTAGAAGAAGAAGATATAAGAAGAAATAGAAATAATAACAGAATCTCACACTTCGCAGCGAAACAAGTATAATAGATAAATGAGTATCTTTAAAACAAAGAACTATATAAGTTTTACATTACATCATCAGAGTTTACAATAACAACACTGACAGTCATTAGAACTTGACTAACATGGAAAATTTACTTTGCACCAACCATACGCAGCGGACACTGCATAGTATAAGTGATACACTTTTCCATCCAGCTTGCTCCAGATCTCTACAGCATCTCTTTTCAGACTTCGCTCCAGAATAACTGATAACCTAACTCTAGGCTGCCCGTATGGAAAATTGTGGGCACCTAGAGTTTAGAAAGGGAACAATAAACTCCAGCTCAGTCATGGGACTGGTGTGAGATCTTAAAAATAGTTATTTACACAAAGAAAATAAAAATAAATCCGCTATGCTTTTGGAAAATGAAACTACCATAAGGCCTCCCGCCACACACACAATGCAAATGTAGAATTGGAGGAGATTTCTTCTTATGATAGTCAAACATGCTTGATACGCAAAATCCTTTTTAAATATTATTATTAGTGCATAATGGAAAACATTTTCAAGTATAATATTAATCTTAGCTAGAATACGTACCATTATAGTATGCCTACTATAGCTACCATGTTAAATGGCAGGTTGTACAACTAAAACCGTACAAGGCGCGTCAACAAATGGTCAGCCCAAGGAACTTCTTGGGCCATATGGGTATGCCTCTCGAGGGACGCCCTGAGCACTTAACCAGCTCTTTGCCAACACAAGGCCGGGTTACCTCTGTAACTATGTAACTACTACACAAGTATGCCATCCCCCTATTGTTTGCGACCTTTATCTGAGGATCCCTAACCATAAAGCAACAACCACAAAGTAATAAATTTGCAGCAACAACATAGGTAAAATATCTGGGCTTCATACCATGATCCTACCCTTTTCCAGAAGGAAATGGCATACCCTTAGGGGGCGCTACCCCCAAATAACCTTGCCGCATCCTTTCTGTTTCGACCATTTCCGGGGTGTGAGGTCCGATGAAGTTTCGTCCACAAAGCTACACTTTTCACAAAGCCATGCTTCGATCAACAAATGATCAACAACACTTCGTATGCCACATTACCAAATTTGCAATGTATCACTAGTAACCATCAACTACATAACCTCTGAGCTCGTACGTCTCAGAGAAGGGTGTTAAGCTAAGAGAATAAATTCTCCGCTGCCAACAGAAATGTATTTGATAGAAACCCGCTTTATATCTCAAAGTGTAACATCAGACACACATCCATACAAGTCCGTTGCGGGATCGAACGGAACCGAAGGCACTTCAAAGAAGCCCTTATAAATCCGAATATTCACTAATCACGTCCGGAAATCCCAATCACAAAGGGTGATAAAATCCCTATACCGAAGCAACCCGGTGCAGAGATATTCAACAAGTAATCCTTTTGCTTTCGTAAATACCTGTTCTTCAACATCATCCTCAAATGCAATCTCATTTCGTCGTATCATTATTCGGAATGGGTTTTATGATACAAAGTCCTCTCCCGGCTAATCCGAATAATGAGCGCTTATTTTCAAAAATAAGTGTAACATTCAGATTCAAATAAATCACAACAATTTACACTTTGATCTTTTAAATAAAATATCCATCACAAAGATTCGATGTGGTTTTTGAATATCCATTTGGAATCCGACCCTCGGTCGCATCAAAATTCAGACACCTTTTAAAGGCCATTACTGTTAGTAGGTTATTTAACTATCAACCAATACTTACAAAAATCATTATCAAACAATATTCACAACAATCATCAAGATTTGAATAATTTTCGCAAATTATTTATTTTCGAATTTTAAAATATAATTGTTTTTTTAATCTTACTGTAAATAAATAATCTTATTTACACACATATATTATAAATTTAATTCGAAGAACGGATCGTATATACCTCACTGCGTCACTCAACGTCTCTGACCTAGCTTCGCCAAGGCCACCATCATCGCTAAAGAAATTCCAACCTAGCTTCGCCGGAGCTTCTAACACCGGACAGTTCGTGTGCGCGTACGCGTGATGCTGAACCACACCTCCTCGAGCCCTCTGGAGCCGCCGAGCCACCATGATGACTAAAACCCCTCATTAGCCTCGCCACCACCTCTTTTACGCGCACGCAAGCGATATTCTCCTTACTCAAAATCGTGGTTCGTCGAGCCGACTGTCTTCCCTACGTTCCATAGAAATCCTCGCACGAGCCTCCCTTAGCTCGAAACCCTAAGATGCGACGGCCATCGCCCACCGCAATTGCCTTGCGCGGCTACACTCGCCGTTCGAACTGGATTTGATCGCTGGTTCGATCGCGAGTCGCCATCTTCCTCTTTTTTTCGAAAGAAGACCAATTTGATTGATTTTAGAGGGAAGTGAAGGAAATGGATTTCGTGCGGCCATTTTTTTATAACGAACGAATAATATTTTTTGGTTCTTTTCCTCTTCTTTTGATTTGTATAAAAAAAATTTAAAAATACACGGTTAAAAGAAGAAAATTTAAAAGAGGAGGACGCGTGTGAGATACACAGAACAAAAAGAACAGATGGTTACAAATTTCAATACGTGTTAAATTTGTCGCTTGAATGTGAATAAAGATATATATATATTCATTTTAAATTCAAATACAAATCATCAAAAAAATGCAACTTAAATTTTTCAAACTTCTATCGAAGCGTGCCCTAGGCGTTTATAATGTTATATGCCTATTCCGAATGCAATGAAAAAGTTTCGGGTCCAAATTCGATCGTATGGAGAAGATAGCTTTTTGAACCCAGCTTTTATGTTGAATTTCAATAAAATTTTCAGCTCGTTGTTTATCGTACAGCCAAACGATCACTCCAAACCTAACGAAAATTGAAATCCGATGATAATACAATATTACGGATCTAATGGAACTGGTTTCGTCAAATTTTGAGACTATACCTCGGAAGGCTATGTTTAAATACCGATTTAAACAATATAATTTCAGAACCAAACAAAACACTGTTAAATTCAATTCTGAAGCTTCCATCATCTTTCGTATTGTAAATATAAATTTTTCTAAGCCATCAAATTATTTTTAACAAGCTTAAAATTGAAGATTCAAATTTTTACTCAAATTTCAATAACTAAATTTAATAATTTTAATTGCCAATTTCATTTTGATATTCGAAATCCAACTGTAAATCAACTTCCAAATATTTAAATTTAACCAAATATTTTAATTTCAAATGTCTAAATTTCTGGGTCGTCACATTCTTCCCTATAAAAGAATTTCATCCCGAAATTACTAGTTAAGAAAAATGATCCTTAACCCGTTTTCATTATTTTCCCAATCCAAGTAGTTTTATCAACTTGCCAAAACAAATCTTTTTATCAAAGATCCATTATCATTTCAACTAGCTTTGCAAAATCTTCCATAGTTACCAAAAAACATTGTTTTCTAAACAATTCAAATTCAAATTTTAAATTATCAACAAAATTTCAAAATTTTCGAACTCTCTAAATTTTTGAAAATTTTTCCAGCGTCTCCTTTGCGCGGCTAGCTCGGTACGTCTAAAAATGGCACCACGGGCCCCCAGATTCAAAAAGAAAACGAAAAGGCCAAGCGGCTAGACAAGAAAATCATCAAATTTCATACTGAAATTCAAATACATACCTCTGTCGAGCATAAGTTTATCTTCGAAATCAAAATCCCAATTTTGTTTTGCCTTTAACACACCTATATATCCTACTTATCATTTTGCACATTTCTTTACAGAATTTTCAATATATACTTCTTATACCATTTTTAATTCATGATTGAAGTTATATATCCATTTTCATTCAATCTTGCATTTTCAATTTCATTTGAATTCAATTTACAATTTCAATTCTATTTGGATTTAATTTGCCTTCTGAATTCCAATCCATTTTATCTCAAAACATTTTTTTATTTCCACCTTTATTATCTCTAATTCACTACGAACTAATTTTACAACTTCATTTTATTTCACACAATTCAAATTGGTTTTCAATATTCAATTTCAATTCCAATTTTTTTCTTTTATTTATTCCCAAATTTATTTTCTCCTTCACCTTATTTAACACAATAGAAATCCAATTTTAAACTTCTATAATTTTTCTCACTTATTTCCATTTCATTTAATAAATTTACTTTCCCAACTTATTTTGTTTTCATACTCACTTTAACTTAACTCAATTCTTTAAGTTAAATTCATTCTATCAAAGTTCAAATTATATAAGTTATCAACTCATAAACACTTTTAATAAATCTTCCATAGTTTTAAACAATTTCTCAATATTTCAAAATCACCTTTGAAATCAATTATTTCCAAAATCAAACTATTTTAATTTTAACTTTTCTTTAAGTTAAATTTCTATTCTAATGACTTCAAATTTATAAGTTGTCAAACTCAATTATATTCTATAAATATTTTATACAGGATTTCGAAGTCTTTCCATCTTTTCATAATCATTTTTTTGAAAACAATTCAAATTATTCTTTAAATTTCCAAAACCAAACTCAGTTTGCAAACAACTTCCATTTAAAACAATTTGGCAGCAATTCCACTCCTGGAAACCCGAAAATGAACACCGATGATGTCGCGATCATCACCGGAATTATTTTCCAACGACCGAAAAGAGTTTAGAGCTTTTATCCTTTCGAAAACATTTTTCCAGACCTTTGAAAATTATTTTCAAACAAAAAGGGATTTTAACCTTTTCCAAATTTCAAAATTTTCAAATCCTTTCAAAAACATTTCCAACTATTCCTCTGGAATTCCATTTCAAATTTATAAATCACATTTACAATTCCCATTTGTATATGGATTTTATTTTCTTAGCTCTTTGTTTATCATTTCAATTTCTTATTCAATAATGATAATAGTTTAATATTACCATTCCCTTAACAACCAAGCAACCATATACTATAATAATTTATGGAAAATCATTCCTTTCATATACAAAAATAATTTTGGGTAAAATTATTTCATTTCCCCTAGTTTAAAACAATATCATGTCAAGTTGTTCTGTACAAGTGTTTAGAGATCCCTATCAATAACATTAATTACTCGTATTGACCAGAATCCATATACCACTCAACAAATCAAACAACACAATATAAAACAATTTTATATTCACTAACAAATACGTGCTCATATCTATTAATACACTCAAACTCATTCTAGAGTACCACTGACTCTATCTCTGATGAGTATTCCCCACCAGAGCCGAGGTTTTTGCTTAACCAATTGCTCTGATACCCCAGTGTAACGACCCGATTTTTTCAATGTTCGAAAGTCGACATCAATACGTCCACTGTATCAAATGTCGAACAGTCGAATGTCGGAAAACCAAACCGTTATGGTTTAAGAAGAAGAAGATAGAAGAAGAAACAGAAACAATAACAGAATCTCACATTTCGCAGCGAAACAAATATAATAGATAAATGAGTATCTTTAAAACAAAGAACTATATCAGTTTTACATTACATCATAAGAGTTTACAACAACAACACTGACGGTCATTAGAACTTGAATCACATGGAAAATTTACTTTGCACCAACCATACGCAGTGGACACTACATAGTATAAGTGATACGCTTCGCCATCCATCTTGCTCCAGATCTCCACAACATCTCTTTTCAGTCTTCGCTCCAGAATAACTAATAACCTAACTTTAGGTGGCCCGTGTGGAAAATTGTGGGCACCCATAGTTTAGAAAGGGAACAATAAACTTCAGGTCAGTCATGGGACTGGTGTGAGATCTTAGAAACAGTTATTTTCACAAAGAAAATAAAAAAAATCTGCTATGCTTTTGGAAAATGAATTACCATAAGGCTCCCGACACACATACAATGCAAACGCAGAGTTGGACGAGATTTCTCCTTATGATAGTCAAACATGCTTGATACTCAAAATCCTTTATAATATTATTATTAGTGCATAGTGGAAAACATTTGCAAGTATAATATTAATCTTATCTAGCATACGTACCATTATAGTATGCCTATTATAGCTACCATGTTAAATGATAGGTTCTACAACTAAAACCGTACAAGGCGCGTGTTGGTCATTGGATTTCCAACAAATGGTCAGGCTAAGGAACTTCCTGGGCCACATGGGTACGCCTCTGGAGGGACGCCTGGAGAACTTAACCAGCTCTCTGCCAATACAAGTCCGAGTTACTTCTGTAACTAGGTAACAACTACACGAGTATGCCATCCCCCGGTCGTTTGCGACCTTTATTCGAGGATCCTCAACCACAAAGCAACAACCACAAAGTAATAAATTTGTAGCAACAACATAGGTAAAATATCTGGGCTCCATACCATGATACTACCCTTTTCTATAAGGAAACGACATACCCTCAGGAGGCGCTACCCCCAAATAATCTTGCCGCATCCTTCTTGTTTCGACCATTTTCGGGGTGTGAGGTCCGACGAAGTCTCATCCACAAAGCTACACTTTTCACAAAGTCATGCTTCATTCAACAAATGATCGGCAGCACTTCGTATGCCACATTCCCAAATTGGTAATGTATCACTGGTAACCATCAACTACATAACTCTGAGCTCATATGTCTCAGAGAAGGGTGTTAAGCTAAGAGAATAAATTCTCCGCCATCAACAAAAATGTATTTGATAGAAACAAGCTTTACATCTCAAAGTGTAACGTCAGACACATATCCATACAAGTCTGTTTCAAGATCGAACGGAACCGAAGGCACTTCAAAGAATCCCTTGCAAATCCGGATATGCACTAATCACGTTCGGAAATCCCCATCAAAAAGGGTGATAAAATCTCTATACCGGAGCAACCCGGTGTAGAGACATTCAACATGTAACCCTTTCGCTTTCGAAATATCGGTCTTCAACATCATCTTCAAATGCAATCCCATTTCATCGTATCATTATTCGGAATGGGTTTTATGACACAAAGTCCTCTCCCGGCTAATCCGAATAACGAGCGCTTATTTTTAAAAATAAGTGTTACATTCAGATTCAAATAATCACAACAATTTCCACTTTGATCTTTTAAATAAAAGATCCATCACAAAGACTCGATGTGGTTTTTGAATATCCATTTGGAATCTGACCCCAGGTCGCATCGAAATTCAAACGCCTTTTAAAGGCCAATATTGATAGTCGGTTATTTAACTATCAATCAATATTTACAGAAATCATTATCAAACAATATTCACAACAATCATCAAGATTTAAATAATTTTCCTAAATTATTTATTTTCAAAATATCTTCGCAAGTTATAATTTTTTTTAACACTTCAACACTTTGAAAAACAAATTTAAATTACTTTCCACATTTCAATCCTTTGAAAACAAATTTCAAATCATTTTCCTTACGGTGAATATATTTCCAAATATTAATTTATTTCCACCGAAAATCTGTCGAGTTCAAATACTTTAAAATAATTTAAATCACTTATCCAAAATATACATGGAAACATTTAGAATAAAACTATTTTTAAACACTTATTTAAATATTAGATATGAAAATAGTATACCAATACCTCATATAATACTTCAAGTCCAAACTAATTTTAAAATAAAATTAGAAGATAGAGTATGAATACTTAAATAACTATTTTCTAAATCAAATATCAATTTAGAAATAATTTTCAAAAATAATTTCTCCAACAATATTCTTTTAAATCAATTTCTAGAACTTTTAATTTATACTTCAAAAGCTACTTTAAAAATATACTCGGCTTTCCAGGGAAGATTCCCTTTACATTTCAAAATGGTCCATCAATAAATAAATTCTTCTTGATTTATCTCAATTTATATTCCAAATCCACAAATATCTTTTCACACTTTAAAAATAAATCAATATTTATTTTTAAAACCAATTTCCCTTTCCTTTTTAAATTCCCATTGTGAATTTAAATTTTCCAAATATCTACTGAGATACAATTTTCAAATTGATTTCAAAAATCATTTCCTAACACCAAATCAATTTCCAAATTGATATCAAATTTTATTTTAAACACCAAATCAAATTCCAAATTGATTTCTAAATTTATTTCAGACACCAAATTAAACTTCAAATTGATTTCCCAAAGATCCATTTTCAATCACGAATTCTAAATTATTTATTTTTAAAATCAATTCCTTTATCTCTTCCAATCTATTTAAAATCCAAATTTTAAATAAATTCATCAACTATTAAACCATATTACTCAAAACCCATTTATTAAAATCTTTCCCGTATTTCGGAATTTATTCAATAAGTTTTCAAAAATAAAACTTTATCTATTTCAATTTCTTCTTTTAAATTCGCCCAATTCTTTTAAATGAATTTATTATAAATTTTCTACTTAAATTTCAAAAATCTAATTTTGTTTATTTCTGGTATCCTACGATACGAAAAATATATTCGGCTAAACTATAGCCTTCAACGATTTCGATCACACATATAATCACACACAGATTATAAATAATCAACACACAATATTGAAACAAATTTAAATATTTGAGGAATCCAATTGGATCCCTCCAACCTGTTTCCCTGCATCCACAGACGTTAGCATAACAATTAAATACCAGTTCCACTTCGAGGTGGAATATCGTGGTATATGGGATTAAATAATATCATCCGCTATTATGCGGCGCGTAGGGTCTCATCCGCTATATAATGCAGGAAATCAATCACTCCAAATACTTATATAATACCAATTCCACTTCGAGGTAGAATATCGCGGTATATGGTTTAATATAATATCATCCGCTATTATGCGGCGCATAGGGTCTAATTCAATACAACTGATAATAATTTATCATCCAAGCACACAATCAATCAATTTTAAATTTAACTATTTAAATTTAAATTGGAAAATCCGATTGAATGAGAAGATCTCGCCTTTAATTTGAATCCATTCAAACTCATTTCCATTCCGGCTTGTTTCTCCACTTTAGACCTTGTATAACATTTATACAATTCATTAATATTTGAAATAATCGAATAACCAATTTTGTTTGGTAATTTTAATTATCCAATAAATTTATTTTAAAACAATTCCTTTTAATAAATTTATTTAACTAAAATTAAATTTAAAACTAAGTTTCCTTTAAAAATCTTTTAGTATCGTAGAACATATAAATAATTTAACTTACAAATAAATCACCTTAACAATTTATTTTAAAATAAACTGATAAATTAAAATATCTATATGTATATTTAATTTAGGACTAAAAATATCTATATGGATTTCAAAGACAAATTTTAAATAATCTCTTGAACATTTAAAATCCCATATATATATTTTAAAATCTTATCTACCCAAATATGTGTGTGTGTATATATTTCTACATGCCTAATATATATAAAAATTGAAAAACTACATATATATAAAATATCTATTTACTGTACATATTAAAATATGGGTGTACTTATATATATTTATTTCGAAGTTTAAAATATAATTGTTTTTTTAAAATCTTACTGTAAATTAATAATCTTATCTACACACATATATTATAAATTTAATTCGAAGAATGGATCGTAAATACCTCACTACATCGCTCAACATCTCTGACCTAGCTTCACCAGGGCCACCATCATCGCTAAAGAAATTCCAACCTAGCTTCGTCGGAGTTTCTGACACCGGACATTTCGTGCGCGTGTACGCACGATGCTGAACCACACCTCCTCGAGCCCTCTGGAGCCGCCGAGCCACCATGATGACTAAAAGCCCTCATTAGCCTCGCGACCACCTCTTTCACATGCATGCACCGCGCTATTCTCCTCACTCGAAATTGCGGTTCGTCGAGCCAACTGTCTTCCCTACGTTCCACAGAAATCCTCGCACGAGCCTCCCTCAACTCAAAACCCTAAGATGCCACGGCCGCCGCCCAATGCAATTGCCTCGCGCGGCCACACTCACCGTTCGAACCAGATTCGATCGCTAGTTCGATCGCGAGTTGCCATCTTCCTCTTTTTTCGAACGCATACCAATTTGATTGATTTTAGAGGGAAGTGAAGGAAACGAATTTTGTGCAGCCATTTTTTTTTATAACGAACGAAGAAATTTTTTTTCTTTTCCTTTTCTTTTGATTTGTATAAATTTTTCATTTTTAAAATACACGGTTAAAAGAAAAAAATTTAAAAGAGGAAGACGCGTGTGAGATACACATAACAAAAAGAACACGTAGTTACAAATTTCAATACGTGTTAAATTTGTCGCTTGAATGTGAATAAAGATATATATATTTGATTTAAATTCAAATTTAAATCATCAAAAAAATGCAACTTAAATTTTCGAACTCCTGTCGAAGCATGCTGCTAGCCGTTTATAATGTTATATGCCTATTTTGAACGCAATGGAAAAGGTTTCGGGTCCAAATTCGATCGTATGGAGAAGATAGCTATTTGAACCCAGCTTCTATATTGGATTTCAATAAAAAATTCAATGCGTTTGTTTATCGTACGACCAAACGATCACTCCAAACCTTACGAAAATTGAAATCCGATAATAATACAATATTAAGGATCCAATGGAACTAGTTTCGTCAAATTTTGAGACTGTGCCTCGGAAGCCTATGTTTAAATACCGATTTAAATGATATAATTTCAGAACTGAACAAAACACTGTTAAATTCAATTCTGAAGCTTCCATCATCTTTAATATTGTAAATATAAATTTTCTAAGCCATCAAATTATTTTTAACAAGCTTAAAATTGAAGATTCAAATTTTTACTTAAATTTCAATAACTAAATTTAATAATTTTAATTGCAAAATTCATTCTGATATTCGAAATCCAACTGTAAATCAACTTCCAAATATTAAAATTCAACCAAATATTTCAATTTCAATTGTCAAAATTTCTGGTTCGTCACATTCTTCCCTTCAAAATAGTTTCATCCCGAAATTATTAGTTAAGAAGAATGATCCTTAACCCGTTTCCATTATTTTCCAAATCCAAGTAGTTTTATCAAGTTGCCAAAACTAATCTTTTTATCAAAGATCGATTATCATTTCAACTAGCTTTGCAAAATCTTCCATAGCTTCCAAACAACATTGTTTTCTTAACAATTCAAATTTAAATTTAAATTCAATTTTTAACTTATCATAAAAAATTCAAAATTTTCTAACTCACTAAATTTTCGAAAAATTTCGCCAGCGTCTCCTTTGCGCGGCTAGCTCGGTACGACTACAAAATGGCACCACGGTCCCCCAGATTCAAAAAGAAAACGAAAAAGCCAAACGGCTAGACAAGAAAATAATCAAATTTCATACTGAAATTCAAATATATACCTCTTTCGAGCAATTTAAATTTATCTTCGAAATCAAAATCCTAATTCCCTTTTTCCTTTAACACACATGTATATCCTGCTTATCATTTTGCACATTTCTTTACAAAATTTTCAATATATACTTCTCATACCATTTTTACTTCACGATTGAAGTTGTATATCCATTTTCATTCAATCTTGCATTTTCAATTTCATTTGAATTCAATTTACAATTTCAATTCTATTTGGGTTTAATTTACGTTCTGAATATTGAATTTTATTAACTATCTTTCATTCAGAACTGATTCATATCACTATTTTAAATTAGTTTCATTTACTAATTCATTACAAATTCCAATTCATTTTATCCCAAACCATTTTTTTTATTTCTACCTTTATTATCTTTAGTTCACTTTGAACTAATTTTACAACTTCATTTTATTTCACACAATTCAAATTGGTTTTCAATATTCAGATTCAATTCCAGTTTTTATTCTTTTGTTCATTCCCAAATTTATTTTCTCCTTCACCTTATTTAACACAATACAAATTCAATTTTAAACTTCTATAAGTTTTCTCACTTATTTTCATTTCATTTAATAAATTTACTTTCCCAACTTATTTTTTTTCATACTCATTTTAATTTAACTCAATTCTTTAAGTTAAATTCATTCTATCAAGGTTCAAATTATATAAGTTATCAACTCAAACACTTTTAATAAATCTTCCATAGTTTTAAACAATTTCTCAACATTTCAAAATCACCTTTGAAATCAATTATTTCCAAAATAAAACTATTTTAATTTTAACTAGGCTTCAAGTAAAATTTCTATTCTAACAACTTCAAATTTATAAATTATCAAACTCAATTATATTCTATGAATATTTTATATAGGATTCCAGAGTCTTTCCATCTTTTCAAAATCATTTTTTTTGAATCAATTCAAATTAACCTTTGAATTTCCAAAACCAAACTCAGTTTGCAAACAACTTCCATTTAAAACAATTTGGCAGCAATTCCTCTCCTGGAAATACGAAAATGAACACCGATGATGTCGTGATCATCATCGGAATTATTTTCCAATGACCGAAAAGAGATTAGAGCTTTTATCCCTTCAAAACATTTTTCCAAACCTTTGAAAATTATTTTCAAATAAAAAGGGATTTTAATCTTTTCCAAATTTCAAAATTTTCAAATCCTTTCAAAAACATTTCTAACTATTCCTCTGGAATTCCATTTCAAATTTATAAATCACATTTACATTTACAATTACCATTTGTATACGGATTTTATTTGCTTAGCTCTTTGTTTATCATTTCAATTTCTTATTCAATAATGATAATAGTTAAATATTACCATTCCCTTAACAACCAAGCAACCATATACTATAATAATTTATGGAAAAATCATTCCTTTCATATACAAAAATAATTTTGGGTAAAATTATTTCATTTACCCTAATTTAAAACAATATCGTGTCGAGTTGTTCTGTGCAAGTGTTTAGAGATCCCTATCAATAACGTTAATTACTCGTATTAACGAGAATCCATATACCACTCAAACAAACCGAACAATACAATAATAAACAATTTTATATTCATAACAAATACGCGCTCGTATCTATTAATACACTCAAACTCATTCTTGAGTACTACTGAATCTATCTCTAATGTGTATTCTCCACAGGAGCCAAGGTTGTTGCTTAACCAATTGCTTTGATACCACAATGTAACAACCCGATTTTTTCGAAAGATAGAAGAAGAAATAGAAATAATAACAGAATCCCACATTTCGCAGCGAAACAAATATAATAGATAAATGAGTATCTTTAAAACAAAGAACTATATCAGGTTTACATTATATCATCAGAGTTTACAACAACAACACTGACAGTTATTAGAACTTGACTCACATGGAAAATTTACGTTGCACCAACCATACGCAGCGGACACTACATAGTATAAGTGATATGCTTCGCCATCCAGCTTGCTCCAGATCTCCACAACATCTCTTTTCAGACTTCGCTCCAGAATAACGGATAACCTAACTCTAAGCTGCCCGTGTGGAAAATTATGGGCATCCAGAGTTTAGAAAGGGAACAATAAACTCCAGGTCAGTCATGGGACTGGTGTGAGATCTTAAAAACAGTTATTTTCACAAAGAAAATAAAAAGAAATCCGTTATGCTTTTGGAAAATGAAACTACGATAAGGCCTCCCGCCACACACACAATGCAAACTTAGAATTGGAGGAGATTTCTCCTTATGATAGTCAAACATGCTTGATACGCAAAATCCTTTTTAAATATTATTATTAGTGCATAGTAGAAAACATTTGCAAGTATAATATTAATCTTAGATAATATACGTACCATTATAGTATGCCTACTATAGCTACCATGTTAAATGGCAGGTTCTACAACTAAAACCGTACAAGGCGCGTATAAGTGATTGGATTTCCAACAAATGGTCAGGCTAAGGAACTTCCTGGGCCACTTGGGTACGCCTCTGGCGGGATGCCCCGAGAACTTAATCAGCTCTCTGCCAACAGAAGGCCAGGTTGCCTCTGTAACTAGGTAAATATTACACGAGTATGCCATCCCACGGTCGGTTGCGACCTTTATCCGAGGAACCTCAACCACAAAGCAACAACCACAAAGTAATAAATTTGCAGCAACAACATAGGTAAAATATCTGGGCTCCATACCATGATACTACCTTTTTCCAAAAGGAAATGATATACCCTTAGGGAGCGCTACCCCCAAATAACCTTACCGCATCCTTCCTGTTTCGACCATTTCCGGGGTGTGAGGTCCAACGAAGTCTCGTCCACAAAGCTACACTTTTCACAAAGACATGCTTTGATCAAAAAATGATTAGAAGCTCTTCGTATGCCACATAACCAAATTGGCAATGTATCACTAGTAACCATCAACTACATAACCCCTGAGCTCGTACGTCTCAGAGAAGGGTGTTAAGCTAAGGGAATAAATTCTCTGCCACCAACTGAAATGTATTTGATAAAAACCAGTTTTACATCTCAAAGTGTAACGTCAGACACACATCCATACAAGTCCATTCCGGGATCGAACGGAACCGAAGGCACTTCAAAGAAGCCCTTGCAAATCCGGATATTCACTAATCACGTCCGGAAATCCCCATCACAAAGGGTGATAAAATCTCTATACCGGAGCAATCCGGTGCAGAGACATTCGACAGGTAATCCTTTCACTTTCGAAAATACCCGGTATTAACATAATCTTCAAATGCAATCCCATTTCTCATATCATTATTCGGAATGGGTTTTATAACACAAAGTCCTCTCCGGGCTAATCCGAATAACGAGCGCTTATTTTTAAAAATAATTGTTGCATTCAGATTCAAATAAATCACAACAATTTCCACTTTGATCTTTTAAATCAAAGATCCATCACAAAGATTCGATGTGGTTTTCGAATGTCCATTTGGAATCCGACCTCCGGTCGCATCAAAATTCAAACGCCTTTTAAAGGCCAATATTGATAGTAAGTTATTTAACTATCAATAAATATTAACAGAAATCATTATCAAACAATATTCACCACAATCATCAAGATTTAAATAATTTTCCCAAACTATTTATTTTCAAAATATCTTCGCAAGATATAACTTTTTTTAACACTTCAACACTTTGAAAAACAAATTTCAAATTACTTTCCACATTTCAATACTTTGAAAACAAATTTCAAATTATTTTCCTTACGCGGATTATATTTCCAAATATTAATTCATTTGCACTGAAAATCTGTCGAGCTGATATACTTTAAAATAATTTAAATCACTTATCCAAAATATACTTGGAAACATTTAGAATAAAACTATTTCTAAATACTTATTTAAATATTATATATGAAAATATTGTACCAATACCTCATATAATACTTCAAGTCCAAACTAATTTTAAAATAAAATCAGTAGATAGAGTATAAATACTTAAATAACTAGTTTCTAAATCAAATATCAATTTAGTCTTTAAAATAATACCTTCTATAATAAAATAAATAAATCTTTACTTTAAAGATTTAAAACAATTTCCAAAAATAATTTCTCCAAGAATATTCTTTCAAATTAATTTCTAGAACTTTTAATTTATACATCCAAAGCTACTTTAAAAATATACTCGGCTTTCCAGGGAAGAATCCTCTTTCCATTTCAAAATGGTCCATTTAAATCAATAAATAAATTCTTCTTGATTTATCTCAATTTATATTCCAAATCTGCAAATTTC
This sequence comes from Allium cepa, assembly GCA_030765085.1. NCBI lineage: Eukaryota > Viridiplantae > Streptophyta > Magnoliopsida > Asparagales > Amaryllidaceae > Allium > Allium cepa. Next base: position 176,961,421 of record CM060939.1, on the reverse strand, counting down.
TTTTCACACTTTAAAAATAAATCAATATTTAGTTTTAACACCAATTTCCCTTTCCTTTTTAAATTCCAATTGTGAATTTTAATTTTCCAATATCTACTTAGATACGATTTTCAAATTGATTTCAAAAATCATTTCCAAACACCAAATCAATTTCCAAATTGATTCAAATTTTATTTTAAACACCAAATAAAATTCCAAATTGATTTCTAAATTTATTTCTTCTTAAAAATAAATTCCTTTATCTCTTCCAATATATTTAAAATCCGAATTTTAAATAAATTCTTCAACTATTAAACCATATTACTCAAAATCCATTTATTAAAACCTTGCCCATATTTTGGAATTTATTCAATAAGTTTTCAAAAATAAAACTTTATCAATTTAAATTTCCTCTTTTAAATTTGCCCAATTCTTTTAAATGAATTTGTTATAAATTTTCTACTTAAATTTAAAAAATTCAATTTTATTTATTTCCGGTATCCTACGATACCAAAAATATATTCGGCTAAACTGTAGCCTTCAACGATTTCAATCACACATATAATCACACAAATATTATAAATAATCAACACGCAATATTGAAACAAATTTAAATATTTGAGGAATCCAGTTGGACCCCTCCAACCTGTTTCCCTGCATCTACAGACGTTAGCACAACAATTAAATACCAATTCTACTTCGATGTGGAATATCGCGGTATATGAGATTCAATAATATCATCCGCTATTATGCGGCGCATGGCGTCTCATCCGCTATACAATGCGGGAAATCAATCACTCCAAATACATATATAATATAATTTCACTCCGAGGTGGAATATCGTGGTATATGGGTTCAATATAATATCATCCGTTATTCTGTGGCGCATAGGGTCTAATTCAATACAACTGATAATAATTTATCATCTAAGCACACAATCAATCAATTTTAGATTTAACTATTTAAAATTAAATCGGAAAATCCTATTGAGTGAGAAGATCTCATCTTTAATTTGCAATCCATTCCAACTCATTTCCATTTCGTTTTGTTTCTCCATTTTAGACCTTGTATAACATTTATACAATTCATTACTATTTGAAATAATTGAATAACTAATTTTCATTTGGTAATTTTAATTATACAATAATTTATTTTAAACCAATTTCTTTTAATAAATTTATTCAACTAAAATTAAATTTAAAACTAAGTTTCCTTTAAAAATCTTTTAGTATCGTAGAATAATTAAATAGGTTAACTTACAAATAAATCGCCTTAATAATTTATTTTAAAATAAACTAGTAAATTAAAATATCTATATGTAAATTTATTTTCTTTAGGACTAAAAATACCTATATGGATTTCAAAGACAAATTTAAATAATCTTTTGAACATTTAAAATCCTATATATATATATATTAAAATCTTATCTACCCAAATATATATGTGTGTGTGTGTATATATTATGCATGCCTAATATATATAAAAATTGAAAAACTACATATATATAAATATCTATTTACTGTACATATTAAAATATGGGTGTACTTATATATATTTATTTCGAATTTTAAAATATAATTGTTTTTTAAATTTTACTGTAAATAAATAATCTTATCTACACACATATATTATAAATTTAATTCGAAGAATGGATCGTATATACCTCACTGCGTCGCTCAACATCTCTGACCTAGCTTCGCCAAGGCCACTATCATCGCTAAAGAAATTCCAACCTAGCTTCGCTGGAGCTTTTGACACCGTACATTTCGTGCGCGCATACGCGCGATGCTGAACCACACCTCCTCGAGCCCTCTGGAGCTGCCGAGCCACCATGATGACTAAAACCCCTCATTAGCCTCGCGACCACCTCTTTCACGCACATGCAATGCGATATTCTCCTTAATCGAAATCGCGGTTCGTCGAGCCGACTATCTTCCCTACGTTCCACAGAAATCCTCGCACGAGCTTCACTCAGCTCGAAACTCTAAGATGCAACGACCGCCACACTCCGCAATTGCCTCGCGCAGCAACACCCTCCGTTCGAACTGGATTAGATCGCTGGTTTAATCGCGAGTCGTTGTCTTCCTCTTTTTTCTGAACGAAGACCAATTTTATTGATTTTAGAGGGAAGTGAAGGAAATGGATTTTGGGCAGCCATTCTTTTATAACGAACGAAGAAATTTTTTTCTTTTCCTTTTCTTTTGATTTGTATAAATTTTTCTTTTTAAATACACGGTTAAAAGGAAAAAATTAAAAGAGGAATACGCGTGTGAGATACACAGAACAAAAGGAACACGTGGTTACAAATTTCAGTACGTGTTAAATTTGTCGCGTGAATGTGAATATATATATATATATATATTCAATTTAAATTCAAATTCAAATCATCAAGAAAATGCAACTTAAATTTTCAAACTCCTATCGAAGCGTGCCTTCAGGAATTTATAATGTTATATTCCTATTCCGAACTCAACAGAAAAGGTTTCGGGTCCAAATTCGATCGTACGGAGAAGATAGCCTTTTGAACCCAGCTTTTATATTGAATTTCAATAAAAATTTCAGCGCGTTTGTTTATCATACTGCCAAACGACCACTCCAAACCTTATGAAAATTGAAATATGATAGTAATACAATATTACAGATCCAATGGAATTGGTTTCGTCAAATTCTGAGACTGTGTCTCGGAAGGCTATGTTTAAATACCAATTTAAACGATATAATTTCAGAACCGAACAAAACACTGTTAAATTCAATTCTGAAGCTTCCATCATCTTTAGTATTGTAAATATAAATTTTCTAAGCCATCAAATTATTTTTAACAAGCTTAAAATTGAAGATTCAAATTTTTACTCAAATTTCAATAATAAATTTAATAATTTTAATTGCCAATTTCATTCTGATATTCGAAATCCAACTCTAAATCAACTTCCAAATATTTCAATTTCAAATGTCAAAATTTCTGGATCGTCACGAAAAATACATGAAACGGTTATTCCATCATGGCTCTATTGTCAAGTGAACAATATCAATTGATGCCAACCTTTTAAGGCAGCAATGCATGCAGAGCCTCTCTTAAGACATGGATGTTAGACGGTTGTAGATACGGTGGAAGGGAGCTTGAGGAACTTGCAGTCGATAGCGGGCCAGAATGAGGATGACGACAAATGAGGGAGCTATTCGACGGTCTACTGATTGAGTAAACTATAGCTATCAGGGGCCCTAACCTTCCAGAGTAACCAAACCTGGCCTTGCCGCCTGGTGCTTGTAGGGGACGCTGGTACATTAATCATGCCTAAGTGGATGAAATGTTCTTTTAGTGGACCTGGCTGGACTAGGCCGAAGTTGGAAAACAATGCAGGTGAGCCATACTACTGACGGAAGTGATGTGTGGGCTGATCGTTGCCACCCAAGTTGGGTCACGAGAAGGGCTGGACCATCATGGTATGTGGGCCAGTAAAGATATATTTGTCTGGCCGGGTCAGGCCACTTCTATATTGCAAGAAAAATCATTTTATTAGTTTGCTAATAGATATTATTCTATGACTACATGAATAATTTATTTGCACTAAATCATATTTAGAGGTCAGTAATAAAAAAGGATTTTATTTTTTATGTTAACTGTATATTAATTTGATTATTATTTTAACATGCATGTATATATATAAATATATATATATATATTTTTCGAAGAAAGGGTAAAGTATAAGTATATAATATATATATATATATGTATGTATATAAATGTAAATTTTATTTACATTTAATTAATTTTATATTTAATTTTAGAGACTTATACTCCCAATGTAAATCCAAATGTTTAATTAAATGAACTATGATGCACACACACACGTATATATACATACACACAAATATATATAAATATATATGAAAGGAACAACAAAAGGTATTTGTGGTCATTAGGATTTAGAATCCATAGCATGATGTATGATGTTTACTACTAATATGATGTCTTAATATTACATAGGGATATACACACACATATTTATACAAATATTTTTTTTCATGTACATGTATATATTTATTTCAGCCATTTTATATATAGTTATTATTTTATTTTCAGGTTATATAGATACATGTATTTATATTTGTCTTGTTACAAATACATAGAAGTATAAATTTATAATTTTAAGTATAAAGTTTAAATCTAGACACATTCTTATCCATACATACACACACACACAGATATATTTATATCTATATATATATGTTTTAAATTCAAACAAACTTTAGATATAGTTATATTCAAAGTTTAAAATTCAAAACTTTGATCTAAATTTTTTTAACCCACAAGCCAATAGAAAAATAGTATTTTTTAATCCAAAATTATTTATATATTTATTTTATTTAAAATAAAATAAACCAATTTTTAAACCTGAGAATAAAAAGCGATAAAATATCTTTTAATTTTGTTAAATCCAAATATATTTTTCTAAAATCCAAAAAAAAACACACACATATATACTTAGATATATATCAAGAACAAAATTGGTCAAGTGTATATATACAAATTACTAGATTTTAAATGATTTACATGTATAAATAATTATATGTTTAATTAATATATGATTTAATGTTTATGTATATATTTTTTGCCATTTATAATTTTCAAAAATTATAATTTTTTATTTTTTGAAAATAAATATAACATATGAACATTTATATAAATTTACGTTATTTAAAATAGATGCATACCTTAGATATGCTGTTGTCGACACGTGGATTGTTAGGGGCTCCTCTTTAGATCGTTACTCCTTTCTCCTTGAAATCGATGTGCTAATCCCAATTTCAAGTTTCCATGAATTCTATAATGAAGGCTAGAGTTAGTCGGTTTTTGGTGTCATCTGTATGGGAGAGGGTGGGGCTACTTATAGTCACCATAAGATATCTACCTTTCTTTGTTTTTTGAATCCAGAACCCATCTTGACTCACGGATCAAGTCAATTGCCTTCCTTTATCCCTTTTATGGAGAACCTGACCTTCATTGGGTTGCATGGTATCGGGCTTAAATAAAATACCATATATTAGTTATTAATTTAATTATTCGTGCCTATATATTTACTAAATCAATATATAACAATTATATATTATTTTAATTGATTTTAAGGCTTTAAACGAATAATTTAAATGCCAGAAAAATTCATTACAACATTTGTATTAATTTATTATTAATTTATAACATTAATAAATTAATTGAATAGGTTAAATTTGAAAATCAGCTAACAACTCGGTTGTGTTGACTCATTGGTGTGAACCCAACTCTCGGCTAATATTTAAACAATTTAAATACTAAAGCATATGTGGAAATGAACAATACTAAATTATAGTATCAGGCATGTGTTTACTTGCTTATAGATCATTTATTAGAAATCCAATTTTTAATCTATATTAAGCTATAATTTATAACAATATTTTGTGCAAAATTTCTTTCAGTCATCAATATATCACTGAATATCCATAGTTTGTTCATGGTCAGAATCCCCAACAATATCATAATTAATTATGTAGAACAATTTAAAGTCCTTGGTTCATTCTGATAACATTTATTAATTAACTGTTTTCTTTTGGCCAATGATTTTGACTTTAAGTTGATCGCCAATTATGGTGATATTAACCTTCTACAACGAAGGAGATGAACCCTTTTTGAGTATTGTTTCACTTTAAGTAGTTATGTAACTAGACCCTCATAAAACAATCTTGTTCGACATAAAGTATGCTTCTGGTTTTATTTTAGAGATATAAATAATGTTAATAATACATCAAACATATATGAGTAGAATATCCTTAAGAAGTATTTTGTTGATTGCAGTTGCAAATATGTTTGTAAATTTGAGTATTGAATCGATATTTACATAGTTACTCCGTAAATGTTTCTATTCAATATGTATCAAGAAAAGGGTATCGAAATGTCTATTTAGACTAGTGCATGTAATGCTCTCCATGCGATAGACGGTTAATTACTTGTGACCGTTAGGTGCACCAAGAGTTTACATACTTGTGATTCTTTAGAACAATCATAGAATGGCGCATTGAGAGTCCTCTATATGTTAATATAACTAATCCAAAGTACTAATTCTAACGACGTGCAAAAGTCTTTGGACTTGAGGATACTATAGATCTTAATAACCAGGCTATAATTTGACTGTAGTCAATCACATGACTTCGTAGTCGTGTTACAACTATAGTTAAGTATACATTAAACAAGAATGGAAACACTGCCAAAGAGAGGATTTATTTCCTTTCCTTGTAGAAGGCTAGTATCACCATAATGGATAATTAACTTGAAGTCAAAATCTCCAAGCAGAGTAAATCAATTAATCAATAAATGTCATTGGATTGAACCAAAGACTATAAACTGATCTATGCAATTAACTATGAATATTATTAGAGTACTCAAACTTTGGAAATTTAAGTGATATAGTGACGATAAAAAAATATGCAAAAAATATTATTACAATGTGTAGCTTAATAAAGATTACAAATTAGATTTTTCCTAAATGATCTACAGCGAGTGAACTTTTGCTAGATATTGTACTTTAGCAAAGTCCGTACAGGCTTCAGTATTTAAATTATTCAAATATTAACTAAGGAAAGAGTTCACACCAAAAAGTCAACACAACCGTCTTGTTAGCTAATTTGCAAGTTCGACCAATTTAAAATTAATTAAAACATTATGAATAATAATAAAATTAACATAAATTTTGCATTAAATTTTTATACCATTTTAATTATTTATTTGAAGCCTTAAATTCAATTAATACAATGTATAATTATCATATACTAATTTAATTAAAGTATGGGCATGATTAAATTAATTAAATGATTAACTATTTTAATGAGGTCTAAAGTTTGAAAGCTCGAATAAAGAGGAGGGTAGGCATAACAATGGCACGGAAGGGATAGGACTTAGTCTCTAAATCTGGAGAGAAGATTGCAAGATATTTGTGATTTGGTTGGCAATAAACAACCATACTCTTTATGTTCTCCATACACAAGACAACCCTAGTTTCTACTGACAATAATTGATGTGCCTTGTAAATGGAGTTGTAACCCATAACGGAGTATGTATAACCTAGAGTTAAGAGAAGGAGATCGATAACAGCTAAGGTCTCAATGAAAGCGAGATCTAAAAAGGTAAAACTCTTCATTTAAAATATAATTCATAATTATATATGTGTGTGTGTGTGTGTGTGATCCTTTCATGTTATATTCGAACACAATGTAAAAATCAAAATAAATTTAAATAATTAAATTATATACATATACATATACATATACACATATTTACATACATACATATATATACACATACTTCATATAAATGAACATAGTTTTAATTCCATTTAAATATCATAAAATATATTTACTGACGGTATAGATTAAAAAATTAAAATAAATTATACATACAATAATAATTTTATGATTTTACATTAAAATTAATTTTTTATTCATGTTGAACAGCTAATACCCAATTATGGTTGTAACACGATCAGCGATGTCATGTGATTGACCATAATGGATGTAAAATTTAAACACTTAAGATCCACTATACTCTTAAGTCAAAATACTTTGCGATTGTTCTAAACAACTACAAGTATATACTTTTGGTGCTCCTAATGGTCATATATAAATCACCGTCCATCGTATGAAGAATGTTACGTGCAGTAGTCATATAATGTACTAATATCCATTTTTGAAACATCTACCATAGGAACATTTTAGGATAAATATTTATTTACGATCTAGTACTCATGGTTACGAACATATTCACAACTTGATCGACTAAATATTTTTTACAATTTTCTACTTAATGTGTTAAAATAAATTACTTACATTACAATATAACAACATAAATAGTAGAAAATAAAACAAAAATTTTACTTTATTTCGAGCAAGATTCACTACAAAGGTTCAGTTATACAATTAAATTGTTGGATCAGGTGCACTGGCAGTGAGGAAAAATGGTGAATTTCAAATTTTCACCTTTTATTAAACTGCACAAGATCATATTTTATGTTTGTGTAAATAATATTTCATTTATACTAAATAAAATTTAGTATTTATATAATAATTTTTCATAATGTTTTAATTTATTTAATTAAATTAAATATTTATTTATTGTTAATGTTCAAAATAATATTTTTTTTCATAATTTAATCAATTTTTTAATTTATTTTAATTTTATATTTTAATATTTTATGATATTCATATTCACAATATGAGCATCACAACAATACGAATATATAAACTATATAAGAAGTTAATGGGAAAAATTGACCTTTGTGTCCTACAGTAAATAAGAGGTCAATATATAATGAATTGATGTCAAATTAAAGTCATAAAATATAACATATTAAATTATACTGAAACTAATAAGATATGATAATTTTTTTGGCCAATAAAATTTTAAATATTATTTATATTTAAAACAAATAAGTAATGTATATATACATATATGTAAATTTATTTATGTATATATATTGTATATGTATAATTTTAGATTTATTCTCAATGTTCAATAAACTAGTTTCAAAATTCAAATTTAAATGAATTGACTTACTCAATTAATAAAAAAATTAAATTGTTGCTGCCACTAATACTATAATTTTTTTTATCAAATTTTATTTGGCCATAAATTTAATATGATTGAATAATTCAAAACTCAAAATTTAAAATAGTTTGACTATGTAATAAAAATAAAAATATTATAATCCCTCGGCCACCTATTAGGAAATGGGTTCCTAAGCCAAGAAACCCTATCCCTGCTGTTGATGTGGTTGTTGACGTTGTTATTAATATTGTGCCTATAGGTTCGATATAGATCTTCTACTTCTGTTATTTCACCTACTTCACAGCCCACTATTGCTCCTACTAATGTTATTGCTCTTATTGTTCCTCCTCCTATTAGACATGTTATCGCTTGGAATTCCTACGAGCAAGCTTGGTTTCTTGTGAAATCTTATATGGGATATTCTCCATCATCTGATAGTTACCTAAGGTTTGTTGGAAATGATGGTGAGGACCTTCATTTGTGTTATCATGTTTTTAGGAAGTTCTTGCTTTATCTACGCTAAGTGAAGACGATGATAATAATATGATAGTTTTGGAGGATGTCACTTGGGACAGGAAGTATTTATACTCCATTGATTCGGTTGATTATGTTCCTAACTTGGCCACTCTATTTTCAAGGTATTTACACGTTATTGGGTCGGATTCTGAGGATGATGGTAGTGATTCCTCCTCTTTGTAGAGGGACTAGTTGCTTTTTGACTTATGTGTTAGTAGCTTTGGTCCTTCTGTCTAACTCCTGTACATTTATTTTATTAGCTGTTCTTGCGCATGTGTTGAATACATGTTTTCTAATGTTTTTAATAAAAGTGGACTATCCACTTTAAAGGCAGCTGGCCTTGCTTAAAAAATTACAAATATAAAAAATATATTATTTTATTTACTACTCCGATTTGATTTTTTAAATTTAAATATTTGTGTGGATATTCAGTCCATGTGTGTGTGTATTAATTTCTTTCTTGAAAAGGTAAAAAACAAAAATTAAAAATAATAATTTTCCCATTTAAAATTCAAAAGCTTAATTTAAAATAAATTTTTTATTAAAATGTCTATATAAATTAGAATGCTTACCATTTTTTTATTTGTTAAAATAAATATTTCAATACTATATATTATATATATGTATATGTATATGTGTGTGTATATGTGTGTGTATATGTGTGTGTGTATATATATAAATATATGTATATGTATGTATATTTAAAAATATAACAATTCAAAAAATATCTAAAATATTTTTACGTTTATAAGGGTTTTAAAATAGTTAATAATTTTTGAATATTTTATTTTTAGACATAACAGTGGTGTAATGATGATTACAATAAAGTATATAAATGGATATATGAATAAATTAAGATTAGAATGTGTACCTCTTAGTGTAACAGTCTCGTCGAGAGCCTAATAAGTTGCTTGCGAATTATTTCATCTTGGAGCTTCATGATCTCCTCCTCTTCTTCAGTTACCAAGGTTGAAAAATGGCTTCACCAATGGATAGGGCTATATACAGCTATAGAAAAGAGAGAACTCAAAAAATGTTTTCTGAAATAGCATGGAGGCTGCAATATTTATAGCAAAGGTTTACACAATTTTCTCCACTATTTGCTTTAGCCCTTGAAGGCTTGGTAAACCCTCCAATACTCACAAATGTGACCATCTATATGCTTGACTAGGCAAGGTCAATGACTCCTTTGACTCCCATTTGAATCACCGTTTAATTAAATAATTTCTAGCTTCTAAATCGATTGAACCGTTACATAACTTTTATATTGGTTGCTCGAGCCTCTCCTTATTATAGGTAGTTTTACGTTTCATGAGGCTAAGACACCTAGGTTTCTATTGTTAAGTTAGCAGGTTGGGGAGGAAGCAGCGCATTTACCTAGTCTTTGATATGCATCTGATTTTAAGTTGAAATAAACAGTTAAAATAGCCATAAAATATTAATACTACATTTGTATTAATTCATTATTATCGATTTATGGCATTTATAAATTATTACCATTGATTTTACTCGAAAATAATTAACAACAAGGTTGTGTTAACTCTCTAGCGTTAACTCGTTCCACGATCAATATTTAAATAAATTAAATACTGAACTGTATGCAAATTTTTCCAGAACACAATATAAGACCAAGTTTAGTGCTTATAGATTATTAAGGCAAAATTATAATTTAGATCTAAAATAAACTCACCCAATAATGACATTCGTATACATATTCTTTTCGTCATCACTGGATATCCAGAGTTTGGTCTATGGTAAAAAAAACTCTATTAATATCCATAATTTATTATGTAAATAGTTTTGAAGTCTTTGGTTTAATCCGAAACAATTATTGATTAATTGATTTACTCCGACAAGAGATTTTGACCATTAAGTTGGCAACTTATTGTGGTGATACTAACATTCTATAACCAAGGAGACGAATCCTCAATTGGGTAGGTTTCACTTCAAATAGTTCAATTTATACCTAACCATGGTTGCTATAAGGTCATCCCACCAAGTATTCAACTATAATCAACATATAGTCTAACTACTTAATATCAATAATATCCTCAAGTTTAAAGACTGTTGTACGTCATCACCCTAGGATCTTCTATTTTTACTTAGTTATATTAACTTATAGAAGACTCTTGTTGGGTCTTCCTATGATTCTTTCAAACAACCACAAGTTCATAACCCATCGGTGCCTCCAATGGTCATGAGTAAATAATCATCCATCATATGGAGAGCATAATGTAAACGAGTCTCAACAGACGTATCGATATCCTTTCTTGATACATCTTTACTGAGAACATTTAAAGAGTAAGTGTTATATATATATATACACACACACACACACACATTCACATGTATCAATTCAATATCTATGGTTATAAACTCATTTGTAAGTGCTTGTAAGTTCAGTCGATAAAATACTTCTCCTAATGATTTTATACTCATATATGTTTACTATATTTAATTCATTATTTATATCTCTATACAACATGTATAAAAGAAAAAGTAAACCAGATGCGTACATCATTTTAAACAAGATTCTTTTATATGAGTCAAATTATATAATAAATTACATAATTTCTTCTAGAGCATGCCCTTAACTTGACAAATTTTGGTGCCTTATGCCCATACCTTCGACCATTCTACCTAAACTAGATCAGGGCCTTAGTGAATGGATCTATGACATTATTATTTTGTATTACTTTTAGATTATGGTTCCCTATTACTGATAAACTCTTTTATTATGTACTTATAACAGAGACAATATCTCAATTTCTTATCCGGATGTTGATTCGCATTGCAATCTATATTTCATTGTTGAAATCATAGTAATGTTATTAAATTTCAATGGTGTAAACCACACCTAGCTCTCTTATAAACTTGCGCATTTATATACTGCTTTCATTGTTTTGTTTTTCAAGGCAATGTACTTATCCTTATAATTGAATTTGTCACAACCTCTCATTTGAAACATTTCCAACTTAAATCTCCTTAACGAAGGTTGAACATGAATTTAAGAATAACTTACTATATTTGAAGTCACTTACAAAGTTCGAGTCAGATCATTCCTTCATAAGAAGTTTGCTTTTTCTATAATAATTCTCTAGTATTTTACTCATATTCGAGGACACTCTTGATTACCATTTATTGATTTTTGCCTTAGATTTGATATTCTCTTAGTACACTAAATGTAGGAACAAGATCTAACATACCACATAAAGTAACATACACGATAATCCCTATTGTCTATGCATAAGGGATTGATAGCATATGTTCCATATTAACCATTTTAAAATTTTGTTAGTGTATATAAACTAGGACAATCCCAAAATTCCTTTATATCAAGTATAAAAGATATCTCTATCAAATCATAATCAAGAATTAAATAGTTATACTAAATCGGTTATAAGTGGGTACATGATTAACAATTAGTAGTATGATGTTTACTTAAAGTATTAGAAATATTTTAGTGTCTTTAAATATTATTTCTTAAATACCCACATTTTGTAATGACCTATAAAATTATCACTTTAAGTTATAATACTTAATTAATTTTAAATATTCAAATATAGTATTATTAAACATAAATAATCATGTTTTATGTGATAAATAATAATGGCGATCTTGTTTTAGAAAATTGTTTATAAAAATATATTCTTTGGATGTATATACATGTCATACACACACACACACACACACATATATATATATATCTTAACATTTACATTTATATTTACATAAGTAAAAATATAAATATTATGATATTTTCATATAAAAGTCAAAAACAACCATATCTTCACCTTACACACACATGGGTGGACAAGAGCATATGAGGTGGGTGACATCATGGAGGGCCATAAGGGGTTGTGTGAGCATGAGGTTGAGGAGATATTTCCAAGTTTTTTCCTATAAATGCAAGGACTTAGCTTCTCATTTCTTCAAACCATTCTCTTCTCCTTCTTCTTCTTATGAAGCTTTTTAATGGCTTCCATATATACGAAAAAATATAGCAAAGTTATAGTGCAAAATTATAAACATATGGAATTAATATCGATCCACCTCAAAACACTAGTCAATAACCTCCGCTTCACCTTCAAAGTACACGGCCATCCTTGCTTCCCTACCTAAGGGCGGGCTTTACCCTCCCAAGGTCATGGACGAGGACACACAAGCCTAGGCCAAGCATACTAGGGTCCAAGAGCAAGTTCCAGAGGTCCTGGAGCAAAGAAAAGGGAAGGAAGTATCTTCGAATTACCACCAGATTTATTTCAAGAAGCTTCAGAAAAAGTTTGATGGAGTGAAAATCGATAGTAAGTAGTTAAGTTTAGTTTTGTTTATCTAAAAATGACGATATGCATGTTTAATTAGTAAAGTAATATGCTTAATTGAATATTGGATGAATATTTGGTTGATAACTTGGTTTCTAATGATGGAAAAATAATATTCATCACAATAGAAATGGCTAATTAATTAACCATATTTAACTCATGGAAAAATAAATTCCTACTAACATGCATATGTGAATTAGTAAGCCTCTTTATAGTTCTGAATATAAAAAGGTTGAAAAATGAATATATAATATTATAATATGGAATAAAGTGGAAAAAGAGTTTTAATATATTAAAAATAGTTTGAAAGGATTTAAAATGGTTTATTATGAAATATTTTGACAATTTTTGGTAAAGTAGAATGAAGTTTGAAAAATAGAGCCAAATCAAGCTCGTCGTATAGCGATAGTTCGTCATTTTTCGAGTTGAAAAGTTAAATCAATATCTAGGATTCAATATAAGTTGGAATTGTTTGAAATAAAAAAAATTAGAACTCATTAAAATTTATTTTTCGAATGAAAAAAGAAAATCAAGATTTCATCCGGTAGAGTTTGAAATATGTCCAAATCAAGTTTTCTAAAACATCGCGTTTTGCAGTTCGGAAACTAAAGCGGTAAATTCTTTAAAAATAGATATCTTTAAATCACTAAAAATATGAAATAAATTCCATAAATATGTATAAATGTTTTAAAGGGGATTTGAGTTATGAAAATAGACTTATATGAAACAGAATTAGTGTTTTGATCAAAGAAACTTTAAAACACTATTCGCAGCGTTTTTTGCAATGGTTTTCGATAACTTTTGCAAATCATGGTGTTAACTTAATTATTCTTCCACAATCCTTTTAGTAATCCTTCAATTGAGTAATTAAGTATCTAGAAGATGATTTGGAAGTATTATAATTATTTTAAAAGAGTTCAAAATAAATGTTTAAAGGAAATTGTTTTAAACAATACTGGAATAGTGTTAAGTAGACAAAAATCATATTTAAATGTTCATATAGATCATTTAAAGTTGATCCAATAACTTGACCGTCTTATGGATGATAGGAAGATAGTCTCTAGATGTAAGCTTGGATAACCAGAGTTTGGATTTCGCTCTACCTATCCGGATTGGCCCAACAGCGAGGATAGTTAATTTGATCTGCTCGAACCGCATTTTCTTAAGTTAAAAGAAAAGAGATTTGGAGTTTATCAAAAGTTAAACAAGATTTTAAATATGATTTTAGTGGTATAGAGAACACCCTAGTCAAACTCTGTATTTAATTTCGAGGAGGGAACTCGTACTATCCGTGTAAATTTAAAAGGTAATTTCACTGTTATTCGATGAATAGTATAGACTGAATACGAAAATTAGTATTGAGTATAATTAGTCTAATCCCTATGGATCATTTCTACTCAATACTAATTAATTTGGGATTATGGTAAATGATGTCTTAAATAACATCATTTTTGACCCATTTAAAAGTTATGATTTGAATATAAGAAATCTTTGTTAAGATTTAAATAAATGATTTAGAAATGTTTGCCTAAGAAAAAGGTAAAATGATTTTGAATTATTCCAAGGTTAAAAGGTCTAATCAACTAAAGATTTGATAAATAAGGCCTAATGATTCCATATACTCTTAAAAGATAAAGGAATAATTTAAAAGAATATATCTCCGAACGATATTTGATTTAGTAAAAAGATAAATTGATTGGATGTATCTTGATAATCATATATACACTTGACATCTTTTTATCGATGATTGGTTCAAAGAAACTAGGTTTGGATTTGAGTAATTCCTATCCGAAAACCACTTCAACAAACATACGTGTTCAAACTGTTAAAGATAATGATTTGAAGATAGAGATCTTCATGATGTAAGGCTACTTGCCATTAACCTTTGGGTTAATCCCCATGTCATATATATATGGTGGCAATTGTGCCTTCGTTCTGAAAATCTTTGATTTGCAAGGACTACTCGCTACTAATTCTAAAGGTGATTCCCTAATAAGAGGCAATAGGAGGAGCGCCTTCAGTTTGTCCTTCATTGGACAACTTGTATGGATGAGTGTCTGACATTGCATTTATAAAACCATGTACATTGATATCTACAACAGATTTGTTTGGTGTTGTTGGAGGTAACCCTTCCTATACTTAACACCCTTCTCTAAGACGTACGATCTCAGAGGTTGTACTTTTGTGGAAATTAGTGTATTGTTAGAAATGGGAATGTGGCATTATAAGTGGAATTTTCTTTTTAAAAAGCAAAGCGTGGCTTTGTGAAAAGCAAAGTGTGACTTTATGAAGAGCAAAGCATGGCTTTGTGGAAAGAAGAGTGTATCTTCACGAGCCTCACATCGCAGGAATGATACGGGATACTATATGGTCTGAAGGACATATATTTTAGACTATCAGTTTTTTTGATAATGGAGCAGTCTAGTAGTGTCTGGACCCTAATGATTTAAATGGGCAGGTATTGGAGCTTGATTGAGAAAGAGCAAAGCCACCAAAATGTGTTGTTTCATAGTGACGTAACAATGTAGTATGGAGGCTTTCTTGAGAAAAGTGAATAGTCACCGAAGACTAGGATGTTATGCATGTATTTTGCGTCAGAGGAAATGGCCACTAGTTCCCTATCATGTTGGAAATCCAATTCTAATACGAGCTTTATGATTTTGGTTATATTCCCAAAATAGCTGTAATGCTTTGCAAACATTTTAGCTACCCCTTTGGTATCATATACATCGTTTGACATTTTCTAGGTATTGATACCTTCTTTATATATTTATTTGAAAAGTTTTTCAAACCAATGTCATTAGGGATAACATCAAATTTGTTTTAGTATAAAGTATTTTGGTTATCGTAAGGTAAAAATTCATCTTTATTTATGTGCAGCGTGGTCTGACGAGACACCTTTCTTTTCAAAGGGGTTGATTGGCGTCAACATGATCTATGACACTATCACATACGTTTACGATTTGAGTTGTATCACGCTGGTTTATCAAGCCTGATCTGGGTATTTTTAATACTCGGGTCAGATCGGAGTAGTTTCAAGTTTAGCTAAAGACGCTTGGAGTTTCCAAAGGAGAACTGGTGACCTTCATCAATGTATGGACATATCCTATTTTTCCGCTGCAATTGTTTTTTTTTAGCATTTTAAGGACAAAGGATTCATAACTATCCATTAAGGAGAACTGGTGACCTTCATCAATGTATGGTTAATAATATATGATTATTCTATTTGTGTGAGATTCTATTTTTTTATTCTATTTTGTCTTTATTTTCTTCTTACCCTTGATCAGTCTACATTTCTGGCGCTTGATTTTACAACATGTGAATACCGAGGATGTATTAGTTGTCGATTTTTGAGAGTGGAAAAGGCGGGTCATCACACATTTCCTACGCATTTTGACTAAAAATCAAATTATTTGATATCTCTGTCAAAAAACTTACTCAACTCTGATGCTTGTTGGACGCTATTGTTGTATTAGCAATTGTTAAATTAGCTCCATATATGTCCAAAAAAACCTACAAACTGTTAGGAACTGAGATGTTGGTTTTGATGACAACAACCCTTTTAACTTATCTTATTATAAAATATATACTAACATTGTTGTCTAGATAGATATGTATATACAGGATATATATATATATATATATGCATGTATTAATTACTGAGGACTGATTGGTATAAAGAGTCAAGACTCAAGGTTGAAGACTCTAGAGTATCGAGATCAAGATTTCAAAATACGTGTCTAGTTTTTGTTAAAACTTCATAATAGCATGGAAATCTTCATTCCTTATTTCATTTAGGTTGGAACCCATTTCTACCTTCTTAGTGGCTTACAAACCCACAACAAGTAGCTTACAAACCTACGACAAGTGGCTTGAAAACTCACGAACATACAGGTTTTGTATAAGTTCTCGAGTCCTGATGTGATGAGGTATTCTACAGGAAGAAGCTTGCAAAAATACTTCAAAATGGTTTTTCAAAACTGCTTTTCAAAATATTTTAGTCTTAAAATTATCTTTTCAAATGATTTTTCAAAAAGATGTTTTATCCTTAAAATATTATTTGTTTTTGTTTTAAAATAAACTCTTTTTTTAAACTTCATTTTAAAAAAAATTACATTGTTTTTTACATAGGGATGTCGACATCATGGGATATCCCATGTCGACATGATTGCCATTGAATTCAAAAGTTTCAGTTTTCAAAAGATGTGTCTATTCATTTAAATCTCTTCACGAATGGTTATGACCGTTGGTGCTTTATAAATAGGCTTCACATATGAATTTTTTAATCATCTATTTTTATATTTTCTTCACTTCTTCTTCTCCACAAATCCATATTCTATAATTTTCATATTTTTAAGATCGTGTCGAAATTCTGCCAAATTCTTAAGTGAATCAAATCAGAGTCTCATTCTTGTTTGATTCTCTGCTCTCTCTCGAAGATCAATGTGCTATTAAGAGTTATACGATCAATTTGTAATCAAAAGTTTAACGAGTCTCTCTATAGGGTGTGGTTGTGCCTGGAAATCAATTAGGTAATCTTGTGGCCCGTAAATCAAGAGAGTTTGCCCCAGACTCGTGAGGCAGGATGGTACCTCATGGCCTTTAGAAATTGAGGAATGTAATCTCGACATTGGTATAATAAAATCTATATGAGGTGGTTTGCCTTGGTACAGGACTGGATGTAGGGTAACTCCGAACCAGTATAAAATCTGGTGTGTTCTTTCCCTTTACTATTTTTTTATTTACTTTCTACATCTGTATTTGATTCTGTAATTGTTTTGTGATTAAGTTTTGCATTTGTTTGTGTCATAATTTTAAGTTAGTTCATATAAGCCATTGAATCCATTAAACATTATTCACCCCACCTCTAGTGTTAAATTAGCCTTAAGATCCTTAATCCGCACTCACTTTCAATTGGTATCAAAGCATAGGTTTTCATAGTTTTCATAATCTGAAACTTGAAAATTGTTTTAATGGCTACCAACACTGGTAATGTTAACTATGGCACAAGTTTTATCATCACTAACACTAGTTCATTTGTAGAAGGTTAGTCTACTGTCAGACCACCATTTTTCAATGGCAGTAATTATGCATATTGGGCTTGTAGAATGAAATTGTATTTACAATCTGTAGGATTAGACACTTGGAATATCACACAAACTAAGTATACTGAACCAACTACCAATTTTTCCCAGTTGACTCCTGAGCAAAAGGGTGTTGCACAAAACAACTCAAAGGCCATGAATATATTATTTTGTTCGCTAGATAGGAATGAGTTTAATAGAGTGTCTATTTGTAAGTCTGCATTTGAAATCTGGAAAACTTTGCAAGTTACTCATGAAGGTACAAGCAAAGTTAAACAGACTAAAATTTCCATATGAACTAATTAGTTTCAATTGTTTAAAATGCATGCAAATGGGTCCATTTCCGACATGTACTGTCGATTTTAAGATATTATTCATTCACTAATTGTACTGGGAAAAAGCTTTTCGGAGGAAGACCAAGTCAGAAAAATTCTAAATTCACTCACTCTAGAATGGTATCAAAAGACACTTGCAATCGAAGAAGCAAATGGTATCAGCCTCATGAAAATAGAAGAAATGATTGGGAATCTGTTGTCTTCTGAAGTTCAACTGCAAGGAAGAAGAGAAAACAAGGCTACAGAAAAGAAGTCATTAGCATTCAATGCAACAACTGAAGATTCGAAACCACACAATGATGAGGAGATTGCCTTCGTGACAAAAAAGTTCCAGAAATTCCTAAAATATAGAAAAATGAATAATTACAAAAGAAATGATCAAAGGAATTCCAGAAATAATACGAAGAACGTCAACAATGATAGATACTACAATTGCAATAAGGTCCAGCATTATAGAAAAGATTGTCTGTATCCAGATAAATAGTTATTCCCTCCAAATAATGACTCGTCAAGGAGAAGAAAGAAAGCATTCACAGCAACTCTTAATGACTCAGACTCATCATCCAGTGACGATGAAAAGAAGAGGATAATTCAAATTTGTGTTTCACTGCTATTCTTGAATCAAATGACAATAGGAGTATGGATCTAAAAATAGGTACGCATTTACATTATTTTTTATTTTTCTTGTTTGAATGGATGCTTGTTTGTTTGCTTGATTGTTTTAAAATTCCTTGAATTTTTAAATTCAAATTTATCCCTTGAAATTTGAATTTTAAATTCAAAAATAGTATTATTTTAATAATATTTTAAATATAAATCATTAATATTTAAGTATTATTATATTTAGTGTTATAATAGGAATCATATAATTAGAATATAGGATATAATATATATATATATATATATATATATATAGGAATTAGGAATGGAAGCTTGTCCTTTGATTCAATAGGCACATGTCGACATACCCGGATACCCCATGTTGACATGCCCCTCAGAATTTGAATTCAAACTTTTGAATTTCCCTCCACCTTTTCACCAACTTCAATGCTCTGGAAAGATGTCCCTTGACCAAGAACATGTCTATAGAATCTCTATTTATCTCACTCTCTTTATCATCACTTTTATTTCAAATTTCAAACTTATCTTCAACTCCTCTCAAACTTCTTCAGTGGCCTCTTCAAGCACTCCTAACACCATTAGGCTTCCAAAATCCGTTAAAAAATTTCTTTTTAATAATCTGGAAGCTATCAAAGCTTGCATCAACTATGTAAACTTTGGTAAAATTCATACGGGAAAATTTGCTATTTTTGAAGATTTTGCTTCTTATGAAATTGAAAATCTTTTTCAACCATGTTCTATTCTTAGTTTAGTTGATAACAAACAAAATGATTTTGTATGTTATCCAAATCTTATTAAGATGTTTTATGCGAATTTGAATCGTGGTTTTTATGATGGTGGAGAAGGACAAATTTGGAGTAGTGTTAAAGGAACACAAATTGTTTTGGATTGTGAAATTTTGGGAAATATTTTGGGATGTAAGTATACCGGAATGAATCTCCCAGAATTTCAAATCAATGAAAATGATCGAGAGACATTTCATCACATCTTTGAAGGGGATGACAATTTCGAATTCAAAAATCGTTATTTTCATCGAAAACAAGAATTGTTAATCTTCTTATCCAATACACTCTTAAACCAAGATCGGGAAACTACAACAACCCACTTTAAAAGTTTGCAAAGCTCTTTTTACAATTTTTGGATATTATGGTATTAATAGGGCTTAAGTTATTTTGGATGAGCTAAGGCCCAAGAATTTTACTATAGCTGAAAACACATTATATCATGGAATTTATCTCACCCGGATTTTTAATTACTTTGAAGTTGATTTCAAAAGGGAAGAATTTACAACTAGAAAAGTGTTCAACCATGAAGACATTTCCCTTATGCAAATTCCATTAGTATTTCAACCATATGAAACATTTATGGAAAAGGAAGAAAGACTTCCTCATGAAGAAATGGAAGAAATGGAGGAAGAAGAAGAGGAAGAGGAAAAGGAAGGAATGGAAATCGAAGAAGATGAAGAGGAAGATTAAGAAACCTCCTTAGAAAGTATTTAATATCCTACTAATCCTGCTAACCCATCCAACAAGACCATTCTCAATAATCAAAGAAATATAGTGGAAAATCAAAAGACACTTAAAAGATCAATGAGTAAGAAAATGGATAAGATTTCCACTAAAATCGACAATTACTTTGGGAAAATTAGTAAAAATCTTGGACTAACATCTTCTTCGTCTTCATCCAACTAGTTTTAGTTCATGTTATCTTAAATTCTATCCTTATATTTCCTTTATTTTAGTTAATATTATATTATCTTATGCAATGTTGACTAAAATTATTAATGGAATCTTTCATTTCCTGTTATGCAACTTCACTTGTCTCTGTAATTGCTTGTTTTTATAATATACAAGTTTAAGTTTAATAGATTTGTTCATAATATTCAAAACAAAGCAAAATGTCATTTTAAGCAGAGGCATGTCGATATACACCATCCCCATGTCAACATCCAATGGGCAGAAAATAGTTACACTTTCAAATTTCATTTTCATGTAACTACCTTATGTCTATTCATTTCAAATGACTTTCTATCCCTATTTATATCTGTTTCTTTCAGAATTAATTGTCAAACTTCATCTCTAATCACTCTCTTTCATAGTTCTTCATATCTCTTGAGTTATGGCTTCTCCGATTAAGAATCTAAGTGATAATCTTGAAGAAACTCTCACTACCTTCAAGAATATTCTTACATCCATACTTCGTAATTAGCGTCACTTAGAATTCAGTCAAATACAGAAGATCAAGGAGCAAGGGAGACATTTCGACTCCCTTCGTTGGATGATCTCAGCCCTTAACAAGGACGATCTCGAAGGAAATCCACCAATGTCACCCTCGATAAAGATAGAAGAATGGGATTTCATCAAAGCAAACTCTATCTTTGGAGAAGATGGATGGAAGTACCAAGGAATATCTAGTCATTCTGTATGTTATTTGTTTGATTTGATTGGTGTGTTTTAAACTTGATTGACTTAATTTATTTGGTATGGTTTGTATATATGAATAATTACTGTAAATATGATTGTTGATGATTGATTTTCTTTTTGGATTACACTTATGATCACACTTAGCACTTATTACACTTATATATGGTTTACCCTATTTTATTATGGTTGATTATCTTATAAAAAGTTCAGGGATTTTTAAGAAGTTTTTGTTGATGACAAAGGGAAAGAAGTTATAAAATATTAGTTGGCTTGGAGTAAGGGAGAGTTATGGAGTAAGGGGGAGTTATGATAGGAGTTATGGCATGATATATTTTATAAATACAGGTTGTCATCATCAAAAGGGGGAGATTGTTAAGAACTGAGATGTTAGTTTTGATGACAACAACCTTTTTAACTTATCTTATTATAAAATATATGCTAACATTGTTGTCTAAAAAGATATGTATATGCAGTATGTATATATATGCAGGTATTTATTACTGAAGACTAATCAGTATAAAGACTCAAGACTGAAGACTCTAGAGTATCGAGATCCAGATTTCAAGATATGTGTCTAATTTTTGTTAAAACTTCATAATAGCATGGAAATCTTCATTCTGAATTTCATTTGTGATAAACCCATTTCTACCTTCTTAGTGGCTTACAAACCCACAACAAGTAGCTTACAACCTATGATAAGTGGCTTACAAGCTCACGAACATACTGGTTTTATACAAGTTCTCGAGTCCTGATGTGATGAGATATTCTGCAGGAAGAAGCTTGCAAAACTACTTCAAAATGGTTTTTCAAAATGATTTTCAAAACTGCTTTTCAAAATATTTTAGCCTTAAAATTATCTTTTCAAATGATTTTTCAAAAAGATGTTTTAGCCTTAAAATATTATTTGTTTTTGTTTTAAAATAAACTCTTATTTTAAACTTTATTTTCAAAAACAAATTTTACATTGTTTTTTACGTAGGAATGTCGACATCATGGGATACCACATGTCGACATGGTGACCGTTGAATTCAAAAGTTTCAATTTTCAAAAGAAGTGTCTATTCGTTTAAATCTCTTCACGAATAGTCATGACCATTGGTGCTTTATAAATAGGCTTCACAAACGAATTTTTTAATCAACTATTTTATATTTTCTTCACTTCTTCTTCTCCACAAATCCATATGCTATAATTTTCATATTTTTAAGATCATGCCGAAATTTGGCCGAATTCTTAAGTGAATCAAATTAGAATCTCATTTTTGTTTGATTCTCTGCCCTCTCGAAGATCAAAGTGCTATTAGAGTCATATGATCAATTTGTACTCAAAAGTTTATTCAGTCTCTCTATAAGGTGTGGTTGTGCCTGGAAATCAATTAGGTAATCTTGTGGCCCGTAAATCAAGAGAGTTTGCCCCGGACTCGTGACACAGGAGGGTGCTTCAAGGCCTTTAGAAATTGAGGACTATAATCTCAACATTGGTATAATAAAAATCTGTATGAGGTGGTTTGCCTTGGTATACGACTGGACGTAGGGTAACTCCGAACCAGTATAAAATCCGATGTGTTCTTTCCCTTTACTATTTTTTATTTACTTTCTGCGTCTATGTTTGATTTTGTAATTGTTCTGCGATTAAGTTTTGCATTTGTTTGTGTCATAATTTTAAGTTAGTTCATATAAGTCTTAGAATCCATTAAACACTATTCACCTCCCCCCTCTAGTGTTAAATTAGCCTTAAGATCCTTAATCCGCACTTCCTTTCACAAACTACATAATCACTACCGTAGACCTTGAGATATTTTGGCAGTTATATACAAACGGTCTCTTCTACATTATTATTTAGAAGTTATGTTTCAACATTAGTGTGTTGGTACACAAAATCAAATGTACGATAATCACATCTAAAATTCGAATGGACTTAATCCCGTTGACTAATGAAGTTATTTCCTTTCAATTTTTCTTAATACTGTTTCAACGGCATTGATTTCTTCTAGAGACTCAACTGTTGTCGGTGGATCATAACCTTTTAGGTACAACAACTAAAATCATATTTTGTTAGTGTACATGGATTTTTTTTTGGATTTAAAGCATCGTTCCATGCCATAGAGTCTGTACTCTACATGACTTATCGAGAACTGAGGATATTGTTATTATTCGAAAGTTATTTTGTCAACACCGATAAGAAACCCACAATTTCTCTTCAATATGCGAGAATAGTTATTACTCATTCTAATATAACTATATCCTCGTAGACTAAGTTAAATTTTGCTTCATCTATATAATCTATCACTATGTTAGACTCTCGGATCCTACCCAAGTCCATCTCACTACCATTGTTTTCTCTAAAAAGAAATTGCTTTAGCAAGAAGGTGGTATGTCTTGAAACAACAATTTATTTCTCTACGTGGTGGAATAGACATTCAAAATATTTTATGAATTTCCTATAAACTCATATAAAATAGCTCTAGTTTTGAGTTTACGAACTTATGTTCATAACATAAATTGGATAAAATGTAGCTTAAGCTACTTAAGAATGGGGTTCCATCCAAACTCAAATAGTATATAAAATCGCAAACTATACATCTAGATGAAATTAAATTTAACATATGTAATTACTCTTAAATATGTATCCTTATAGAAATAAGTAACTCAACATCACTCATTATACCTTCGATTTCATTTGGGCTTAGGGTTGAGTTTTTTTAAAAAAACATCACTCATTATCAATCGTACTTTGTCTAACAAAATTTGATTACTACTCGGCGATACGTCATTACCTAGCATAAGGAAGAGTGACTTTGAAAATGAGTCTTATTCATTTTTAGGTACTATTGAAACTGTTTTTCAATAAAGTCACATATTCGATCAAATCAAATATGTTTTTTCCAAACATGCTTCAAAAGTTTCAAAACTCATTTCCATCCTCTCTCAAAAATAAGTTTCATGAAACACTCATGTCAAAATATCAAATGAAAATGCGCATTTTAATTTGCGCATATTTGCAGTTTTAACTGCACATTTTTGTAAATGAAGATTTGTAGTTTACACTATAAGAATGTGCATTCTACACTTTATATGTTTGTCGTCCACCTTACATATATGTTCTTTCTAAATATATGCATTTTAAAATACACCTATATGTATATTAAACTATAAATATTTGCAGTTCTAACTAAAAATATGTGGAGTTTAAAATGTACGTTTTCGCTTGAATCTTTGACATGCGTGTTTCGTGAAACTTGTTTTTTAGAAGAGTTTTTCATGTATTAACTTTGAACATAAGGGGCAGATCCTAATTTCCACTTGTTTATTCCCTATTCATATCCTTTTCTACTTCTGTTTGGTGTCCCAACGGTCATGAGTAAATCACCGTCCATCTTATAGAGAGCGTTACGTTCAGTAATCTAAATAGATGTATTGATATCTTTTCTCGATACATCTTGATTTGGAATAATTAAGGAGTAAACACTTTATTTATATATATATATGCATATATTTATCAAATCAATACTCATGGTTAACTCATTTATAGTTTCAATAGATAAAATACTTCTCCCAAGGATTTTCTATTTATATATGTTCAATGCACTTAATTCTTTTTCTTAGGAAAATGAGTGATCTTCTAAAGGAGGAGAGCACTCATGTTTAATGTATTTGATTCATTATTTATATCTCGTTATAACAACATCTGTAAAAGAAAGTAAACCAAGTACATATATCATTTCGAACAATATTCTTTTATAAGAGTTAAATTACGTAATAAATTACATAATTACCCCTAGAGCACACCCTTTACTCTAACATAAATTACATAAATGCCTTTGAGGCATGCCCTTAACTCTATTGCTTTAATCCATTATCAACATAGTTAATGGATGTTATTGTTCTAGATATATCATATATTACGAAGTAACAAAAAAATTGGAAGCTTGGAAAGTTACACACATTTATAAGATTACATAGGTAGTCCAAGAGGAGATTATTGGAAAATTTAGACATTTGAAGCCATATTGTGAAATAAACTGTGTTATTTTTTTCCTATAAAGCTTTTTATCCACATATTTGGGGAGTATGATGTCGAACTCAAAGCCTCAAAGAGATGATATCGAATGTCATTACTAGGAGGGTCGAAGCATTTATGAAAGAAATCATTATAAAGCACAAAAAGGTGCAATTAAGATAGCAAAGATTACTACTACTATCATTATTGATCCCGAAGATATTGGAATAGGTTAAAGTTAAAGGAATAAACCAATACTGACAGTATGAAGATGAGCCAATGCGAAAGTATAGAGAAAAATCAATGGCACATCTTTCTAATACTGCCTGATCCTGGTGTTATTCTTCGAATAATGTCGCATCTCATCAATACTCCTCCTTATCAATGTCGTTTCCCATCGCATTTCTTCAATATTTCCCCATGCTAGTGTTGACCTTCAAATGCTGTCGCTTCTTATCAGTGTCGCTCATATGGACGTTGCATCTCGTCAATCAAGGGAAGAAACTGCACATTTATAAATGCGATATTGATGCCGAAAGCCGTCAATATCCACGAAGGTTATAATATCAAACCTTCTCAATGCCGCTCCTTATTAATACTACTTCACACTAATATCACTTCAAACTGATGTCATGCATCTATACATTCGATGTTGATGCCGAAAGGCATTAACATTCACAGGAGTTATCAAGGTCAATGTCATACAAAATGATGCCACTACATGTTATTATCATACCATAGCAATGTTTCTCCATATTAATGCAGATTCATGCCAGCATAATTTTAAACTAATGTCTCTCCTTACTGGTGTCGAATACCACCTCATTAAAACAGTACTGAAGCTCAACTATGCATCCAAGAATGCCGAAGGACATTATTAAACGAGCCTAACGCCATGCGATATTATGTCGAAGCCCATGAATGCTGAAATCAGGCTGTTGTGCCATAACTCGACCTCTATAAATACATATCTAGAGGCATTATAGAGAGGGCCAATGATCCTTTTCTTGTCTCGTACATTTTAAATTATGAACCCTAAATCAATTTGGGGCTTTTAGTGTCGATTTATTTATACACATGGGACCTTGAACATTCAATTATTACATGGAATATGAATAAAACATCTTGAATTATGGCTTGCCTTTGAGTTCCAAAGCACATGGGACTTTTTAATCATAGCTTGCTTCAAATTCCAAAAGCACTTATATTCTTTATTTTTATTTTTGCATACAATTGTCTACACAGATCAATTTCAAGTACATATGACTTCATATGACTACACATATGACTTCTTCACGGACCTAAGCCTGCTTGTTCACTCTTCTTAAGCTCTAACTCAACCAAGTGACACTTTTTGGCAAACACTCATTGGGGTTGAATCAAGGCTCACCAAATTCCATCATTATTCAAGATTCCCTTCCTTCAACTTTTAGGGGATAACGATGAAATTCGTTAACATTTGACGCTAGAAGGAGGGTTTGAATCTCCATCCCCATTTTTTTCTTGCAATTGAGAGAAATAAAGATAACATTCTAAATGAAGAAGCTACACAAAAACAACTCTGGAAGACAATATCATCTCAAAATTCAATCCAAAGAATACAGAGATAGAACAATCTTCATCCTTAACAAAACATACAAGTACTGAGGCCAAGATTTAAAATTTAACACGACAACTAATAGGTGTGCAAAGCTTGTGGGAGAAGGAGATAAACTAGAATCTCCAAGTAAAACCCAAAACGAGGAACCGAAAACATATTCTCCAAGTTTGCAAAAAAAAGGGGGCAAAAGAGTATAACTCAACAAAACAAGAATCAAGAAAGTCGAGCACAAAGGCCCCTTGAACAATTGGATAGCTCAATCCCACGTAAAGAGTATAATAGAAACTACTATATTAATGAAACCTACCAAAGAGACACTACCCACCAAATGGCAAAAGATATGCTTAAGGAGAAAGGAACCTGTAACAACCTGCACTTCAGCGGGCTTAGATTTTTGCTAAACCGAAAACCCACGTCCACTAAAGAACTGATTGTTGGTCTAGCATCCTATGAAAATGAAAATATATTATAGCATTAATGGTAGTAACTCACAGCAGAAATAAGAAAATATAATAGATCAGTATAATTACTGACCAAAATCGACATCTCAAATGTCAACGGCCTCAACCAGACAACTGCTCCAAATCAACACCAGTAACTGCCCTTCTAAATCCCGTGGGTTATAATGAGGAAGCGGTCAAAACAACATTCTGGTTACTGGTAAATTATACATCTTATATATAACATTGGCTTATGCTAATTGTTCACTATTTCATGCTACATTAGATTTTATTATTAGTCATTACAACTCCATTGCTACGTACGTACCGTACCCATCTACACCAGGTAGATCTATGTCTATATAGTTAAATATACACATATACACACACCCTAAGTCCACTAATGGACCTAGATACTATCCCCACAAGTACCAATCGCTCAGCACCTTACAAAGATCCATCATCTTCGTATCACTGAAAGAAATCCTACCAGTGCGCACCGACAACCTCTAGTCCATAAGGTCCTTCTCGTTGACTGCAAGAGATGGATGATGAGCTTGAGAAATATGCAAATCCTACCCTAGTTTAGGGTACCCAAGTATGCCAGCCTTTTACATACAATTGTTACAACTCATTTTGCAACCTAAGCATACTAGAATTTTCATGCCATGTTGCATAAGTCCGGTCTCACTCACCGTCCACTTAGATTGCCAATGGCAATCAAGGCAATACCACCACTTAAAACTTAAAAACTTTAAAGCTAAGCTAATTTGACTATGCACCTTCGGCCTTGACAAAATTATAACACACATTTATAATTATGACAGACAATCTATAATCAAGGCAATAAGCACGGTACGTAATTGCAGAAACAAAACTAATCATTATGCTTCTGTAATTATCCATACAAATTTGTAGGCAAGTTTACTGTCTTCGACATTCCATATATATGAATTCATTTGAAATTAAATTATCAAACTCAGGCATATAGGATAAGATCCGCAATGATATAATCTAGTATTATATAAAAATATACAATATTCCCACTCACCTTTAATTAGCGCTTCTAAATCTCTAGATTTAATCTAGATCTAACCCTATTATCTGTATTCTCCAATTTTTAACTCCCTGTTAGGATCCACGGACAATATTTTGTACAGATCAATCAGAGATTGGATTAGAGAGAAGAGATTTGGATTTAGATTTATTAGTTAGAACTAGATCTAAAAGTTTAGCTTTAAGGTAGTAATCTGATTTGAACCTGTTTCTTATCTTATGTTATTTTCTATTATTCTTTAAAATGTATTCATGCTATCTTGATCTATTTCTGTATACTTAGAAATTTTGGAGGAGAAAGGAAAGTGGCGGAGCTTCCGTGCTTATTAGACAAATAATGAGTTGGTAGTGAAGCCCTGGGTCCTAATCATAGAGGTTCAAATCAGCGCTAACCACCGAATGGGAACTGAATTAGATCTAGGTCACATGGCCTCTATTTACTACCACCTCCAAGACAAGGCGGGTTGACCATCCCAAGCCCAGGTCGACCACTTATCGTCAACCGTGGATAGGTTTTGGTCGACCTGGCCCATGAATTTCGGTGAGTTTCAATCTCGTTTGATTTCTAGTTGATTTGTTTCCATTAACATTCAATTAACTTTAATTAATTTTATCTCTTGCCTTAATAAATTTTATTAATCGTTAACTTTAACAGCGTTAATCAATCATTAATTTATTCTATATTACTTCCTTAAATATATACATAATTATTTCCAACTATGAAAATTTGAACGTTGATAACTTTTTCGTTTGAAGTTTGATTGGAAAAGTTTATATATGAAAATTGATTAGAAAGTCGCCATGAATCCAATGGTATAAGTTTTGTGGGAAATTCCAATATTTGTAAATTTCTATTTTCACCATTTATTATTTATTTATTTAATTTTAAGTCTTAATTAAATAACATAAAAACGTGGGGTGTTAACCTCTCCCCCTTAAAAGAAATTTGTCCCCGAAATTCCACAAGGGTTTGATCATGTAAACCATCTCACATTCATTCTACACTAACAATTAATTAGTGTACAACCAATTTTGCAATAGTCCATGTACATCTACGTAGTGCATCACAATATATATGATATGCATGAACAATAATTTCTAATTAGCGCCTTCTATATAAATGATTTCTTTTAAAATAAACTTCGAAAATATGATGCTAACATCCAAAATATATCGGCATTTCTACATAAATGCAGCTTTTTGAAAAATCAAAATGTTTTTTCACCCAAATTTTCCCACACTCCTATGAATAGGAGCATAGTTCAACCAATTTTCCCACACTCCTATGAATAGGAGCATAGTTCAACCAATTTTCCATCCAATCTTTACCATCCAAATTCCTGTCACGCCATTGCTAACATCCAAATTTAAAAAAACTTAGTTTTCTAAACCTATCTTCTTATGCTTGAAAATGGTCTGGATGGACAATTCCATATTTTCACCATTCTCTTATGTAACCTTACTCTTTTTTCCCATCTCACCTGGGCACTAGTTCCTATCTACTCCATATTTAAAATCTTGGTTTGGTCTTTCTCATTTTTCTTCAAAAATGAAAACTTTAAAAGAAAAAAATTGAAATATCTAATCTCAAAACTCTTGTCTTTAAAAAACGTTACTTAGAAACTTTTATTAAATTCAAAAATACTTTGTGTGTTTAACTCTTTTCAAAACTTACAACTTTAAGATTTTTGAATTTAACTTATTCCCCAAACTTGAAAGAGAACATTAACAATTCTAAGTTTAAAATCAAATTAGCATTTTCTTTTTGAAGATTTTTTTAACTTTTACTAAAAAATTAGGATTTTTAATTTAATCGTCTATTAAATTTTTCTTTCGAAAACTTATACATTTCACCAAACCATTTCTTTTAAAAATAGAATTTACAACGTTTTTAAAACATCTTTCATAAATTTTGAATTATAAAAACCAAAGTAGATAAGAACAACTATCCTCCTATTAATTCCTTTACATTTCCTACTCTCCCAAACATGCAATATTGGGAAAAGTTTCAATTATTATAAAAGGGAGACTTTTAAAAGATATCTAAATTAAATGCACATAATAATGAAAATTGTGTATTTTTCCTTTGTTTGGCTTCTCTAATTAGATTACCAGCATTATCTTCAATAAAATCTACTAACATTATTTCTAACCACCACACTTTTCTTTATTACACTCATGGAACCTATATTTTAATGCATTAGAACTACTTCTCCCTCAAGGGGAATTGTTAAGCTATAATTCTTTATGAATTGCTTAAAAGCGGATTCGCGTTTCGTGTGAAATTACAAGGAGTTATGTTTCATTTTCTTTACTGAAATAGATAGTACAAAATATAGGTTTTCATATTTCATACATCTTCCTTTGCATTTGCATTTCTTATTATTTCAAACAAAACACCTTTAGTTTAACTGGATTGATTCATAGAAACTTATTTTGTTATCCCTTTTCATTACAATGAATTAAAATATGTCAACCCCCAACATAATTAAATAAATTAAACCTCCCTTTTATTCTATTTAAAAATTCCTAGTAATCAACCCTTCAGCCTAAACTGCACTAACTTCAATTATTTCTCTTAATTTACCATCTCTTTATAATTGTAATGCAGCCACTTACAGCTCAATTTATCTTCTTTTCTAAACCGTTTACTATATTCCAAATCCGTACAAATTATAGTGTCTACCCATACAAACTTTTTATACCATAAAAAAAGCTTTCGTTACATAGAAAGATACATGAGCTATATTGCTACATCATTTCAGAAGTAAACAGCCTCAAACAAAAATTTAATTTAGTGAGACCTAAATATACATATTTTCTTACAGAACCTTTAATATATATATATATATATATATATATACAAAATTTAATACTTACTACTTTTTTTTATTAAAAGTTCTTTTAAAGTATAAAATTTATACCTTTCCTCAGTTTCCAAAATTTTCTTATTATTAGGTTGGACTCAAAGTGGGTTTTTGACTATTCTCTTAAGAACATCCTTTGTTCCATTTCCAAAGATCCAAAAGTCCAGTCATAAATTAATGGTGACTATTTCAGACATACTTTGGGAACTTCTCCACATTCCAATTTCTATAACATATGGACCCATATTTTCCCTTTATTTGGACTTATTATACATCATCAGCTGGCAACCAAATTAGCGATTAACAATCATTAGGCTATTAAAGCCGGACTAGGGGGTCAAGTACCATCCACTTCTAGGGATATTTCATATAAAACTACTTTGTATAGAGAATTCTTAGAATTTTAGCATATATTATATTTATATTTATAGTAAAAATATAAAAACGTTCACTCATTATTTCCTAATTTCAAAGAATCGACTAACTTATGCTCTGATACCAAATGTAACAACCCGCACTCTAAAGGGCCTAGAATTTCGCTAAACTGAAAACCAAAGTCCACTAAAGTATTGATGTTGGTTTGGTATCCTATGAAAAAAAAAATATGTCAAAGCATTAATGATAATAACTCACAGTGGAAATAAAAATATATAATAGATCAATATAATTACTGACCAAAATCGACATCTCAAATGTCAAGAGCCTCAGGCAGACAATTGCTCCAAATCAACACTAGTAACTACCCTTCTAAACCCTATGGATTGTAATGAGGAGGGGTCAAAACAACGTTCTGGTGACTAGTAAATTGTACTTCTCATACATGACACTTGTTAGTCCGTGAGATGATGGTTTTGATGACAACAACCTTAGAATAGATTATAAAATATAAATACTGACATTATAAGTTTAGATATATATGTATATGTAGGATTTAACCATGAAGGTACCAAGAATGAAGATTGTATAATACAGAGAATCAAGATATCGAGATAGAAGACTCATGAGTATCAAGATTATCAAGAGTTCAAGATTTCAAGCATAAGTATTTTTATTAGGAATTTTTGTTAAAACCTGTAGAAAAGCACTGGCATCTTAAAATCCAATTTATTCGTGGAATGGAATCCACTTCGAGCCTGTTAAAGGGATGGAACTTTAAGTAGGATGGAACCTACGAAAATCCAGTGGAACATTGTTTTGCATCCACTAATTTAAATTCAAATGATTTTACAAAATTATCTTGTTTTCAAGGTGATTTCAAAACTTTCCTTTTAAAAACATCAAAACCCTCTATCCCGATTTTAAATAATTTTAGCCTCAAAATTATCTTTAATTTCAAAGTCAAATTACTCTTGATTTTAAACTATCTTTTTAAATTATATATTAACTTTTATACTTAGATTTAAATATAAAATTATAGTTAATATATATATATATATATATATATATATATATTATTCTCTATATTTACTTATGAATTTTAACTATAGTCAAGTATATTTGTAAAGTTTAAAATAGTTTTAATATAAGATAAAGGTTATTTTCAAAGAAAATCAAATCACCAAAAATTGCTTTGGGATGTCGACATGCCTAGGGTAACCATGTCGACATGGTGTCGGTTGAATTCAAAATTTAAATTTCAAAAGAAGTGTCTATTCGCCATAACTCTTCATGAATGGACATGGCTGTTGTTCTTCTATAAATAGGGATTAGTTACAACGAATTTTATATCAGATTTTCTTGTTTTTAACTCCTCTTCTTCTTCCACAGTTCTTAATACATATTCTTACCATTACTCTGCCGAAATCAACATTGAATCAAACTCGATTACTTCTAGATTGATTCTCTATCACTATCTCTACAAGGTTCTCAGTGTTATTCAGAGTTATAGACTTCTTTGTAATCTATTAAGAGAGAAAAGGTGTGATTGTAGCCTTGGAAATCAATCAAGAGAGAAAAGGTGTGATTGTAGCCTTGGTAAATCAATTGGGTAAACTTATGGCCTGGAAATCAAGTATCTCTACCCAGAGGATAGAAATTCTGGAGGGTGTACCTCGTAGCCTTGAAACCGAGGGTGTAATTGTACAATTCCTTTTGAAAGGAAATCTCTACTTGTATTGCGGGACTGGATGTACGGTAACTCCGAACCAGTATAAAATCCGGTGTGTTCTTTCCTTTACTGCTTTTATTTTATTTTTGCATCTATGTTTGTTTCTGTGATCATATCTGTGTCTGTATATTGCATACATCGGTGTCTAAATTAACATAAACTGAAAAAGATTTAGTAATTTTTTATTAACACAATTCATCCCCCCTCTAGTGTTGATCCTAGCCTTAAGATCCGTAATCCGCATTTCTCACAATTGGTATCGGAGCAAGGTTTTCAAAGTTTCATAATCTGATTTTTGAAAAGTTTTCAAAATGGCTACCAACACTGGTACTGTTACTAACACTAGTATCTCTGTCACTAGTTCATTTGTAGAGGGCCAGTCTACTGTCAGACCACCACTTTTTAATGGCAGTAACTATGCATATTGGGCATGTAGGATGAAAATATATTTACAATCTATAAGATTAGACACTTGGAATATCACACAAACTGAATATTCTGAACCCACAACTAATTTGGCACAGTGGACTGCTGAGCAAAAGACTGTTGCACAAAATAATTCTAAGGCTATGAATATTCTTCTTTGTTCACTAGATAGAAATGAATTCAATAGAGTGTCAGTTTGTAAGTCTGCATATGAAATCTGGAAACTTTGCAAGTTACTCACGAAGGGACAAGCAAAGTTAAACATACCAAAATTTCCATATTCACAAATCAGTTTCAATCATTTAAAATGAATCCTAATGAGTCTATTTCAGATATGTATAGTAGATTTCAGGATATTGTGCATTCTCTAATATCTTTGGGAAAGGAATTTTCTGAAGAAGATCAAGTCAGAAAGATTTTAAATTCTCTAACTACAGAATGGGATCAAAAGACACTTGCGATCGAAGAGGCAAATGACATCAGTACTTTAAAGATAGAAGAACTAATTGGAAATCTAATGTCGTATGAAGTTCAAATGATCGAGAGAAGAGAAAGTAAAGCATATGAAAAGAAATCAATGGCATTCAATGCATTGACCGATGGATCAGACTCAAACAGCGATAATGATGAAGTGATAGCCTTTATAACCAGAAATTTTAGGAAATTCCTGAAATACAGAAAGATGATTAATCTCAAGAGAAACAACTATAAGAATTTTGGAAATCAGAATGTAGTGCCAAATAATGACAAATGTTACAACTGTGATAAACCAGGCCATTTCAAAAGAGACTGTCCGTATCCAGATAGGCAAAATTCTCCTATGAACAATGATCCAACAAAGAAACGAAAGCGTGCATTTACTGTCAGTCTAGATGACTCAGACTCGTCCTCAAGTGATGGTGATCAGAAGATAGATAATTTGAATTTGTGTTTCACAGTTGTTCGTGACTCCGACGAATTCAAAGAAAACGAACTCAGAAAAAGGTACACGTTTGCAATACAATTGGTTGAAATTGCTTGATTAGAATTAGTTGCTGGATTGTTTGATTGATTGATTTTGAATTAGTGTGTTGTTTGAATTTTAAAATTTGTATTCTATTTTTTATTATTATTTCATTATTTTATTATTATTTTTATTATTTTTTAATAGTATAATAATATTTTCTGAAATATACTTGAAGTTTAATAATATTTCAGATATATATATATATATATATATATATAGGCATTAATAATAATAATAATAATAATATATATTAGAGAACGTAAGAAAAATTAATTCATGAAAATTCAAAGGCACATGTCGACATGGTCCCTACCATGATGTCGACATGGGTACCTGAATTTGAATTTCAAAATTTGAATTCAAATGTTTGAATTTCCCTCAACCTTTTCACTTCATTCAATTCTCTGAAAAGCTACCTTTTGACTAGAGAATATGTCCTTTGAGAATCTATTTATTCACTTTCTTGTATCATATCTTTTCACTCTTATTTTCAAATTCAAACTCTCTCTTCATAACTTCAAGCTCTCTACTCTACTTTAATGGCTTCTTTAAGCAACCCATCCACCATGATAATTTATAGAAAAATCAAAGAGCAATTATTCAATGATCCGGAGGCAATAAAAGCGTACATCAATTATGCTAACTATGCCAAAGTCCATCTAGGAAAATTTGCTATATTTCAAGATTTTTCTTCTTATGAAATTGATTCTCTTTTTGCAAACAATGGAGTTCTTAGTCTTATTGATGCTTCTCAAAATGATTTTGTTTGCTATCCTAATCTTGTCAAAATTTTCTATGCGAATTTAAATCGCGGATTTTATGATGGTAATGAGAATGAAATTTGGAGTAGTGTCAAAGGCACTAGAATTGTTTTGAATTGTGATCATTTGGGTATTATTCTCGATTGTAAGAATTCGGGAATGGATCTTTCTAACTTTAAAATCGATGAACATGATCGTGAGACATTTCATCACATTTTCGAAAGAGATGATGATTTTGAATTTAAAAATAGAAATTTTTCAACCAAAAGCAAGAATTGTCAATCTTCTTTTGCAACATACTTTGACCCCAAGATCGGGAATTTTAATAATCCTACTTCAAAAGTTTGCAAAGCACTGTTTGCTATTTTTGGAAATTATGACATAAATTGGGTGCAAGTTATTTTGGATGAACTTCGTCCCAAAAATCATGAAATGGGTGAGAATACTTTATATCATGGAATTTATCTCACTCGGATTATTAACTATTTTGGAGTGGATTTCAAAGGCAAAGAATTTGTTTCTAAAAAGGTCTTTAATCATTCCAACATTTCGCTTATGAAAATTCCATTTGTTTTTCAACCTAATGAGACCCTTACCGAAAAGGAAGAGCGTTTGGCTCATGAGGAAATGGAAGAAGAGGAAGAAGAAGAAGAAGAAAGGGATTAAATGGAAATTGAAGAAGAAGAAGAAGAAGAAGGTAAAACTCTTTGGAAAGTATTGACTATCCTCCAAATCCGTCCACCAAAACCCTTCTCCAAAACCAAAAGACTATTGTTGAGAATCAACGAATTCTTAAACGATCGCTAGTAAAAAGTTGGATAATATTTCTTCGAAGATGAACAAGTTCATTTCAAAAGTCAGCAAGATGCTTGGACTATCTTCATCATCTTCATCCTCTAACTGGTTTTATCTTCTCGTATCGTGTTGTATTTGTTTTAGTTTGCTTTATTTCGAATATTCATGTATTTTGTTGTGTGCTTAATCGTTGTATTATCGTAGTATGCAATGAAATGAAATTTCCTTTCTGTTATCTACCTTATATTATCTCCAGAATAAATGTTAGCATATTATATATATATATATATATATATATATATATATATATATATATATATATGCACACAATTATTCACAAAATCAAATTAGTCATAAGTTTTCACTAACCCATGTCGACATCCCCTATATGACCATGTCGACATGTACTGGTCAGAAATGACAATTAATTTTGAATTTGAAATTTGAATAACTATCAAATATCTATTCACTTCAAACGAATTTCCACACCTATAAATACCTGTTTCTTCCAGAATTCTTCACTAAAATTTATTTCTTATCATCTATATCCTTTATTTCTTTCACAAATTCAACTATGGCTAGTCCTATTCACAATCTATCCGAGAATCTTGAAGAAACCCTTAATTCATTCAAGAATATTCTCTCGTTTATTCTACGTAACCAGCGTCACTTAGAATTGAGTCAAATGAAGATGATCAAGGAACAAGAAAGGCACTTCGATGTGATACGATGGATGATCTCCTCTCTGCACAAGGATGATAACGAAGCACATCCTCCTGTCTCTCTCACCAACGATAATGAAAATTGGGATGAAACTAAAGCAGACCCTATATTTGGAGAAGAAGGATGGGTGGAAGTTCCTCATAATGTTTGATTTCATTACTTTGTTTGAATTGATTTGGTTTGAATTGATATTCTGTGTGAATTGATTTCTTGATATTTGTTTGAAGTTTGTTGTATAAAACAGATATATACATTGAAATGTATATAGTCTTTGATTAGTTATCATGTTCATAAGTATAATTATTTCTTAATCTATATATTATATATTCCATTGTATAGTTTATCAATGCAGGTACTGAAGTCCAAGAATGAGGGGGAGTGAGTTTTTGTTGATGATAAAGGGAGAGAAATATAAAATAGGGTAGTTAGGCATAAATTAAGGGGGAGTTATTAGTTTTAGGGGGAGTTATTAGGATAGAAATAATATTTTATAAACAAAGGTTGTCATCATCAAAAAGGAGGAGATTGTTAGTCCGTGAGATGATGGTTTTGATGACAACAACCTTAGAATAGATTATAAAATATAAATACTGACATTATAAGTTTAGATATATATGTATATGCAGGATTTAACCATGCAGGTATCAAGAATGAAGACTATACAGTATAGAGATTCAAGATATCGAGATAGAAGACTCATGAGTATCAAGAGTTCAAGATTTCAAGCATAAGTATTTTTATTAGAAATTTTTGTTAAAACTAATACAAAAGCACTGGCATCTTAAAATCCAATTTATTCGTGGAATGGAATCCACTTCAAGCCTGTTAAAGGGATGGAACCCTAAGTAGGATAGAACCTACGAAAATATAGTGGAACATTGTTTTGTATCCACTAATTTTAATTCAAACGATTTTACAAAATTATCTTGTTTTCAAAATGATTTCAAAACTTTCCTTTTAAAAACATCAAAACCCTCTATCCTTATTTTAAATAATTTTAGCCTCAAAATTATCTTTAATTTCAAAGTCAAATTACTCCTGATTTTAAGCTATCTTTTTAAATTATATATTTAACTTTTATACTTAGATTTAAATATAAAATTATAGTTAAAATATATATATATTATTCTCTATATTTACTTATGAATTTTAACTATAGTCAAGTATATTTGTAAAGATTAAAATAGTTTTAATATGAGATAAAGGTTATTTTCAAAGAAAACAAAATCACCAAAAATTGCTTTGGGATGTCGACATGCCTAGGGTAACCATGTCGACATGGTGTCAGTTGAATTCAAAATTTAAATTTCAAAAGAAGTGTCTATTTGCCATAACTCTTCATGAATGGACATGTCTGTTGTTCTTCTATAAATAGGGGTTAGTTTCAATGAATTTTATATCAGATTTTCTTGTTTTTCACTCCACTTCTTCTTCCACATTTCTCAATACATATTCTTACCATTACTCTGCTGAAATCAACATTGAATCAAACTCGATTACTTCTAGATTGATTCTCTATCACTATTTCTACAAGGTTCTCAGTGCTATTCGGAGTTATAGACTTCTTTGTAATCTATTAAGAGAGAAAAGGTGTGATTGTAGCCTTAGAAATCAATCAAGAGAGAAAAGGTGTGATTGTAGCCTTGGTAAATCAATTGGGTAAACTTGTGGCTCGGAAATCAAGTATCTCTACCCAAAGGATAGAAATTCTGAAGGGTGTACCTCGTAGCCTTGAAACCGAGGGTGTAATTGTACAACTGCTTTTGAAAGGAAATCCGTACTTGTGTTGCGGGACTGGATGTAGGGTAACTTCGAACCAGTATAAAATCCGGTGTGTTCTTTCCTTTACTGCTTTTATTTTTTTGCGTATGTGTTTGTTTCTGTGATCATATCTGTGTCTCTCTATTGCATACATCGGTGTCTAAATTAACATAAACTGAAAAAGATTTAGTAATTCTTTATTAACACTATTCACCCCCCCCCCCTCTAGTGTTAATCCTAGCCTTAAGATCCGTAATCCGCATTTCTCCCAACACTAGCTTATGCCGATTGTTCACTATTTCAAGCTATGTTAGATTTTATTATTAGTCATTACGACTCCATTGCTAAGTAGGAACCGTATCCATCTACACCAGGTAGATCTATGTCTATACACACACACCCTAAGTCCACTAGTGGACCTATGTACAATCCCCACTAATACCAATCTATCAACATCTCATAAAGATCCATCGCCATCGTATCACCAAATAAAATCCTGCCATGCGCATCGATGACCTCCAGTCCATATGGTCCTAATGCTTTGAGGATTTTTCATCATATACGCCAGCCTTTTTCTTACCCTTCTATGTTTTTTATCATGGATTTAAGGCTCGATGCACCACCATCACCTCATCAATGTTTTAAAGGAACCTTTGTATGGGTTAACTAGCCTTGCCCTATCAAACAACTAACGAACAACTATGACGATGCATAATGCAACCGAACCAATCCTGATAGGTAAAAGAAATCAGTTAGGTGTAAACCTTTCCTTCCTATTGACCGCAAGAGACCGATGATGAGCTTGAGAAATATGCTAGTCCTAACCTAGTTTA
The DNA here is from genome assembly GCA_030765085.1 of Allium cepa. Classification (NCBI taxonomy): domain Eukaryota; kingdom Viridiplantae; phylum Streptophyta; class Magnoliopsida; order Asparagales; family Amaryllidaceae; genus Allium; species Allium cepa. Next base: position 176,921,201 of record CM060939.1, on the reverse strand, counting down.
TGGTACCCAAGTACGCCAGTCTTTTACGTACACTTGTTGCAACTCATTTTGGTACCTAAGCACACCAGACATTCCATGTCATGTTGCATAAGTTCGATTTCACTCACCATCCATTTAGATTGCCTAGTGCAAACAAGGTAATACCCCACTTAAAACTTAAATACTTTAAAGCAAACCTAATTTGACTGTGCACCATTGGCCTTGACATAATTATAACAGACATTTATAATTATGACAGACAATTTATAATCAAGGCAATAAGCACTGTACAAACCTAGGGGTGCCTTTCTAGCACGAAATTGTACAATCACCACTGGTCATATTGGTCTGATTTGTTTTTAGCATCCCAACTCATTCTAACGACCTTCAGACATTGGTCCATTATAATTATAAATGACAATTTATAATTGTTCACACTCGTTATAAACACATATCTGAGGCTATTTATATACATATTTCATAATTATGTATACTTATTCTTCTTTTATTTACTTTATTGCCTCAACATCTTTTATGTCTGACTTTAAATCTTCAATCTTACTATGTGTTTATCTTTTATTTTATTAATTTCATTTACCACTTCTTAATTTTAGACATCAATATCATTGCTACAACATTCATTAGTTCAACCTTTGATCTCTATTCCAATTTTTATTTCTTTTCCTTGCCTATAATCTAGAATTACTTTTTCATTGGTTTTCATTTTATTAACCTTTAAATTACATTCTTATTTCAACATTCCACTTTTTGGGTTTACTATATTTTAATAAATTGGAATCAAACTTTAACAATAAACTATTATATAGTAAATTTCCATATCTTATCCTAAAGACGTGGTATGTGCAATGTTTATAATTGCAATAAATTCTCTTTTATTTATTGAAATGTATGGTATAAAATACAGTAATCGTCTCTATTTTATACATCTCTTTCTTTGATAAGTATATACTGATTACTTGTTACTTCAGACATCACACTTTTGTTAAGTTTAAATTTGATAATATATGGAAATCCACTTTGATAATATATATTCCAATAAATTAAAATATCACTAAAATACAAAAGTCAAGTTAGCTTTATTTTATACAGTCCTATTCATCAAATAAATGGAATCTCAAATCATTATGTTTTAAGTTAATTAATCTGATGTAACACTGATAATTAAAATTATTTTGCAATTACAGAATTAAATCCGATCATTATGTAATTGTAGAAACAAAACTAATCATTACGTAATTGCTTAAATTAAACTAATCAGTATGCTTCTGTAATTATCAATACAAATTTGTAGGCAAGTTTACAATCTTCGACATTCCATATATATGAATTTATTTGAAATTAAACTATCAGAGTTAGGCGTATAGAATAACATCTGCAATGATATAATCTAGTATTATATAAAAATATACAATATTCTCACTCATCTTTAATTAGCGCTTCCAATTCTCTAGATTAATCCAGATCTGACCCTATTATCTGTATTTTATACTTTTTGACTCCCTATTCGGATCCGCGGATAATATTTATACAGATCAACTAGATATTGGACTAGAGGGAAGATATTTGGATTCAGATATATTAATTAGAAACAGATCTAGAGTTTACCTTAGATGTAGCAATCTGATTTAAACCTATTTCCTATCCTATTTTCTTTTCTGTTATTCTCCAAAGTGTATCCGTACTATCTAGATCTATTTCTATGTATTTAGAAATTTTAAAGGAGAAATAAAAATGGCAAAGCTTCCATGCTTACTAGAAAAATAATGAGTTGGAAGTGAAGCCCTAGGTCCTAATTTATAGAGGTTCAAATCAACGTTAACCATCAGATGGAAACTGAATTAGATCATGGGCCATACGGCCTCCATTTACTACCGCCTCCAAGGCAAAGCATCTCGACCGCTCCAAGCCTAGGTCGACTGATCATGGCCGATTATGGATAGGTCACGTTCGACCCGACCCATGAATTTTGCTACGTCTCGATCTTATTTGATTCCTAATTGATTCACTCAACTTACATTAATTAACGTTATCTCCTGCCTTAATAAATTTTCTTAACTGTTAAGTAACTGTTAACTTTAATGGTGTTAGTCAGCCATTAATTTGTTTTAAACTGTTTCCTTAATTACATATATAATTATTTCTAATTATGAAAATTCAAACGCTAATAACTTTTCCGTTTGAACTCAGATTGCAAAAGTTTATATATAAAAACTGATTAGAAAATTGTCATGAATCCAATGATATAAGTTTCACGGCCAAATACCAACATTTATAAAAAAAAATCTATTTTTCACCATTTATTGTTTATTTAAATTAATTTTCATTTTTAAATAATTAACATAAAAACACGGGGTGTTACATTACCCTTGACCTAAGTAAAAATAATAGCTTCCGAAAAACTCCTTCTTACAGAAGAAATAATGACTGTAAGAATTACAGCTCATGTCAAAATTCCTTCATTAAGGTATGATGGAACTACCGATCTAGATGATCACCTTTTAGCTTTTGAAAGTCAAATGGATTTGTGTAACATATCTAGGGCAGTTCGTTGTAAGCTCTTCCCCGTAATTTTTCATTGAGTAGCCCCCAAATGGTATAGGCATTATTAAGAAAAGACCATCTACTCTTGAGAGTAATTTTATTATGAATTCTCAACATAGATTTACATATATATTGAACCAACTATAGATTTCAGTATGTTAGCTAATATCAAGCAAAGGCCGGTGGAATTGCTTGGTACCTTAAGAGATTTAATATAGAAGCATTAAGAGTGGAAAATGTGGTCAATGGAGAATAGCTGATGGCAGTTCGTTTACGGCTAATTGAGCAAACTCCTTTTAGGAAAGAACTTCATATTTGATGATGTAAGGATCTACAACACTTCCATTTCTAGGATGAGAAATTCATTCGTATGGATGTGATACACTATGCCAAGAAGAAATCTTAACGAAATAAAAAAGAAGAAAAGCTCAGCTCCAATCATCCAAACAAAAAACCAAAAAAGAATGAGAGTAAAAGAGAAAGTCAGAAGGAGATTTCCAAATTTAATTATATACACTCAAACAAACCTCTTTCCCACATTTTGACTGTGGCAAAAAATGATGGAAATATTCTCACTACCTATAATATATGGAGCCATCTTGAGTCGAATAAGGGAAAAGACTATTACAATTACCATAAAGTGAATGGATATAAGACTGACGAATGCCGAGTCTTGGTAGAAATAATTTAGAATGTGATTAATCAGGATCCCTAAAGGAATTCATTGAGGGAACCTAAAAGACACCTGAAACTTAACTTTTTCTATAAGAAACAAATAAAGAAATCGGAACAAGCATATCTACAGAACTAGTAGAGGAAAAGCAGTTTTTGCAACTTTAAATTCAAATTACAATCAGGCTAAAAAGTTTTGTGAAAAATTCCCACCATGGATCAACTCCACTTATCAAAATTTCTAATTTGATTTATACTTGAAATTCATCATATGCTAACACAAAATTCGATTTTCTTTACAGGTTAAAATGAAGACCAATCTACTATGAATAACATCCGGAGGTTCTGGATTTTCTTGTCAAAGCATAATAGATTTCTAGTTTTCCGTAAAAGAGGATAGTTCAAATATCCAAGATAAAATAGCTCTCTATCTCAAGGCCCAAATCTATGCAGTATAAAGGGTTTCTTTATAGTCTTCTGAATTATAGTAAATCCCCTAGCATAAGTCGATCTCCGAAAAAGAGGTAAATTCTCAAAAGCCTCGTAAAAGAAGGGATTCTTAAAGAAAAGCATGTTCTTGTCTACAAAGTCGTTAGTTCATGAATCATAACTTACAAACAAGACATTCCTTTTTGCTAAGCAAAACCCGAAGTAGTGCTATTATACATATCATAAAAAAGAAGGAATAGTATACAACAACTTTATTTTTAACAAGCGATTTTGTTTCAAAAGTATTACCAAACACATCTTTGAGAAAAATATGTCCAAAAATCAAAAGGATTATTACCAATTACCCTATAGTTTAGGGAAAGCATACATTTATCTATTTCGAGGAAGATTTATAAAATCTTTGAAAAATATTGCTTAGATTAGTAAATACATATAAAAGGTTTTGATTTAGCATGTGCTGATAAAAGCATTTTCAAAGCATTTAGAAATTACTAAAAAGGAAAAACCTACATATATTTTCCAAAGGAAGTTTTTGGAACTATAAGGACCACTAGCACCACTAAGACTCTAATTAGAAGAGTCTATTCTCGATTAAAGGACTATTGGTTCATGAATGATTACTCGGTTTCTTATTTTAGATTTGCATTTCTATTATAAGACTGGCTCAAAAACCCTTCTTAATGGAAAAGCTAAGAAGGGCTTCTCTATTGGAAAATTCAAATATATAAAATCTTTTTAATACATTAACTCAAAATCCAAACCAGTAAAAATTGTTTTATAAAAAGAAGACCAATTTTTAGGAAATGTTCCTTGATTTTCTAAAGAAGTTCATTTTAAAAAAAAATTCTTCCTTCTGAAGAGAAATTTCATATCAAAAAAGTTCTGAGGTTTTCAAAAGGTTTTTCCTAAATGTATCGATTGGCTAAAAAGCCATGAGATTGTTTTAACAAAGAAATTTTACAAAAAAAATTTCTAGAAAAATCATATAAGCCTTCGACGTATTTAGAAAGCACCTCCTAGAGGGAGGAGGGCTTAGCGCCAATAATGCCTCCGACATATTTCCGAAGTGCCTTGTAGAGGAAGGAGGGCTTCACGCGAATAAAGCCTTCGATTTATTTCCAGAGCACCTCCTAAAAGGAGGAAGGCTTAGCACCAATAAAACCCTCTGATGTATTTTCGAAGCACCTCTTAGAGGAAGGAACGGGTTTGGCGCAAATCAGCAATCAAACTCTATCCTAAAGAATAGGCTGAAGCAGTCTTCTAGAGGAAGAACAATCAAATCCTGATTATTCTGCTTTAAGGTAAAACTAAAGTAATTCTTACCAGATGGGCTTTTTGGTCTTCTATTTAGATTATTATTATCAGATGGATTTTTGATCTTCTTATTATTATCAGATGGATTTCTAGTCTTCTATTCAGAGTATTATTCTTAGTTGGTTTTGTGATCTTCTTATTATTATCAGATGGATTTCTCGCCTTTTTATTATTATCAGATGGGTTTCTATTTTTCTACTCAGATTATTATTGTTAGATAGTTTTTTGGTCTTATTATTGTTACTAGATGGATTTCTAGTCTTCTTATTATTATCATATGGATTTATGGTCCTTTTATTATTATCATATGGATTTTTGGGATTTAGATTTTTATTGCCAGATGGTTTTTTGGTCTTCTTATTATTGCCAAATGGATTTCTTGTCTCATTATAATTATAGAAAGACGGTATTCTAGATTTCTTATTAATAAGATGATATTCTAGATTTCTAATTATCATATCGTAATTCGGATTTCTTATTGATTAGATGGTATTCTAGATTTCTTATTATCAAATGATATTCTAGATTTCTTATTAATCGGATGGTATTTTAGATTTCTTATTATTAGATGGTATTCTAGATTTCTTATTATCAGAAGGTATTCTAGATTTCTTATAACCGAAAGATGGAATTATGGATTTCTAATTATCAGATTATTGTTGTTTCGAATTATGGCATTTCAGATTTCTTATGATCGGATGGTATTGTGGATTTCTTATTATCAGACGATATCTGGATTTCTTATTATTGCCAAATGGTATTCTTGGTTTCTTATTATCGGATGGTATTCCAGGTTTTCTATTATCAAAAGGTAATCTAGACTTTTTATCAGATGGAATTCTAGTCTTCCTATTATCAAGTGGAATTATAGTCTTCCTATTATCAGATGGAGTTCTATTTTTTTATTGTTAGATGGTTTTCTAGTCTTTTCTTCAAAATTAGCGCCAGATAATTTTCTAGTTCTTTGTTAAATAAATTCCCAGATTCTTAAATTACTAACCTTTTATCAAAGCAGATTTCAAGTTAGAGACAAGAATTATACTAAGACGACAAATCAAGAACTACATATTATATTGTATCAAATTAAAGCTCTGGAAAAGAAAGCTGGGTATTCCAGACAATTTTAAAAGAAAGAATGGATATGTAATATTTAAGGTAACAATCATTCAAGTACAAATTTATTTGACGCACTACGTATGAGAATTGCATGAATAAAAGGGTTGAACAACCAAAGAATTTAGTCAAAGGGTTATAAGCAAATAAGAGTCAAGACCTTGTGCCATCCTTTTCAAATCCCTAGTAACCAAAAAAGACTACTCTTTGATAAAGTCGACCAATCTCTACATTAACTTTGATTCTTTGGACTAAAGATCCAGAACAGTCATATACAATTTCTTTCTCTTGCTCAAGTAGGTGGGAGAATTGGGAGTCAACTGAATCTACGTAACAAGTTGCAGAAGGAATTCAAGAAGAGATATTATACCCGTAATCTCGAATGATCGAAAAATGGCATTTACCATTTACTGAGCAGTAATGAGAAAATTAGCTAAGCGTGCAGCCTTCTTTCTTTAAAAAAGGAAAAGGTCTGGAACCTTTGATGGACTGCTCACCTTCCATTTACCTACCAGGTAATATTATTCCAAATTAGAAAGATGTTAATTAGGATGCTCGTGATATAAAATGAGATATTATATTTTGAAATAAGGAATAGCTAATTGATTGCTTAGGTTATGACACCAAAATGTGAAAAGTATAAAGTCCCACAGAATATTTGACTCGTAGAAAACATAAACCTTTAGGAGAACTAAGAGCACATAAATAAATGTTAAACTTATGGTAAGAAAGTAAGCCTATAAGTGTTTACTAGAAACTTAAAGTAAGAATCATCATGAGAATATCCTAAGTGTTAAGCATCAATAAATCCATGTTGAATGAATTAATATCAAATGTCACTTTAGTTACGCTTTAAAATTATAATGTAAAAACCTCAACCATGATTAATATCAAAACGATAAAATAATCGACATCAATGAGTAATGTTGACATGATTCAGTGACATTTTTACAAGCGATACATAAATTTACTACAACAACTATGCCATAAAATAACAATGATAAACAATATTAAACTAAGACGTTTAAAATGGTTATCGAAAAGGAGCAACAACATATGGTTATCAGCGTCATACAACAACCCCTTAAATAAATGTCAAAGTTAAGTGACAGTCCTTCTAGTTAATGTCGACATAATAGGATGTCATGTTATAATTTAAACTAGTTGTCGCACCTTTGTATATTAGCAGCGTAAAGACCTTGAGCCATTAATACTCTAAACTATAGAATTGATTGTTGAAGTAATAGATAAAGGGAAAACTTATCGAATATCAGAGTGACATCGTAAAACAAAGTAAATTAATCAATATCACATCCTCATAAGGATGTAAAACATTAATGTTAATACAAAGCAAGGCGATATTAAGTTTTAGGTTTCATAGACTATTCGTTTAACCATTAACCTAAAAATGTCTGGGCTACAAAGTCAATGTTGCCTAACTACTAATTGATCCTAAAATCATCCAAGCGACATAGAAATTTGTCACTAATTCAATCTATAGGCACAATCGATCGTTAACCTAAGTGATAATATGAATATTACATCAAAATCATGTAAGTAAGCCCTAATAACAATTTTGATACAAAACCCTCTTATTTAATTCATCGATCTAATCGATAAAAGTGAGAGTTAAACTTTGATTTTAACTTTGGTAAAAAGAGAGTCTATCAATGGTCTTGTGAATTTTTAAGTTTGCTTTCTTGAGCTTTTAATCATAGGTGAAAGAGAAAGAAGAAAAGACTTAACTAGTTATAATAGGAGAAAAGACGTGCAGTTCCCATTGGATCAATTTTGAATGATCGGTCGGATTTTAAAAGAATACTGATAGTCGAAAAGCGCTATTCTCAAGATTATTGACTTGAAAAGTCAATACTTCCACTACACTTCGGGGGAAGGGGGGAATGTATATACATAATTTCTATAGCGAGTATGATGACCAATTCAAAGCCTCAAAGAGATGATATTGAACCTCATTACAAAAAAGGAGTGTCGACGCCTTATAAAAGCAACGTTGTAAAGCACATAAAGGCGGCATTAAGATAGAAAACATTACTACTATTATTATTGAACCCAAAGATATAGGAATAGATTAATGTCATAGGTATAAACTAATACCGACGGTATAAAGATGAGCTAATGTCGAAGTATTGAGAAAAATCAATGTCGTGTCTTTCTAATACTGCCCCATCCTGGTGTTATTCTTCAAATAATGTCGCACCTCATCAATACCGCTCCTTATCAATGTCGTCTCCCATCGATGTCTCACTTCTTAAATGCCGCTCCATGCTGGTGTTGACCTTTAATACTGTTGTTTCTTTTCATTGTCACTTCTATGGATGTCACTTCTCGTTAATCAAGAGAAGACACCGCACATCTATAAATGCGATTAATGCCGAAATTCATCAATATCCACAAGTTTATAATGTCACTCCTTCTCAGTGCCATTCCTTATCAATACCGCTTCACATTAATATCGCTTCAAACTGATGCTGCACATTTATACATGCGATGTTGATGTCGAAAGACATCAACATTCACAGGTGTTATTAAGGCTAACATCATACAAAATGATGCCACCACATGTTATTATCGCACCATAGAAATACCGATTCATGCTAGAATAACTTTAAAAGAATGTCGCTCCTTATTGGTGCCGAATAGCACCTCTATTAGAGCAATGTCGAAGCTCAACTATGCATCCAAGAATGCCGAAGGACATTATCAAACGAGGCTAATGCCATGCGGAATTATGTCGAAGCTCATGAATAGCGAAATCAAACTGCTGTGTCGCATCTCTACCCCTATAAATATGGACCTAGAGGAGTTGTAGAAAGAGCCGATCATTATTTTCTTGTCTCTTACATTTTAAACTTTGTAACCCTAAATCATTTAAGGATTTTAGTGTCGATTGTACTTATGCATATAATTACTTAAACATTCAACCATTACATGGAATCTAAATAAAACATCTTGAATTATAGCTTGCTTTTGAGTTCTAAAGCACTTGTGGTTTTTTAATCAAAGCTTGCTTAAAATTCCAAAAGCACTCATATTATGGATTCCTATTTACATGCAATTGTCTACTTTCATCAATTTCAAGTACATATGACTTCACATGACTACGCATGTGACTTCTTAATAGACCCATGCCTGCTTGTTCACTCCTCTTAAGCCCTAACTCAACCAAGTTTCGATTTTTGGCTAACATTCATTGAGATTAAATCTAGGCTCACCAAATTCCATTATTAGCCAAGGTTTCCTTCCTTGCATTTTTAGGGTTAATAAAGAAATTCGTTAATAAAGCTAAATTAAAATAATCTAATTATGAATTAAAGTTAAAATCCTTAAGTGTATAATGATCATGTATTATTGTGTACATATTGGGATGAAATTCTAATTCGTTGAAGAGACAAATTAGAAAACTTTGCTTTTATAAATAAGGAGTTATGATCCCATATTACCAAGCTATAATTATTCTCTAACACTATTCTTTGGAGAAAACATTATAGGGTTTGTGTTAGTTTAAAGAACCAAACCAATTCTTCTATTTTAATCACTAACAATGGATTAGGTATGGATTCTGCTGTTTTATTTACTTTCCATTCCTTGAGCTCCTTGTCAACTGAATCAACATGGGTTACATAATATAAATATTGGATTTCATTATTAATTAAATTAACATTATATTAATCCTAACAACTCTTTCTAATGGTAGGAAACATTTAAAGATTTTAGCACTATTTTTTAGATTTGTTATTAGAAAGATTTTGTCAAGGTGTTTGCAACACTGTATTATTAAAGGTTTTTATGTCAACTTCATACCACCATGAATCCATTTCAAAAAGGGTAGTTGTAACATTTCGGCTCCAGCAATCGAAATATCAAAGGGACTTTACTGTATGATAACTTTGATTAATGAGCATGAATGGAACGATCTCTCATATACACTACTTAGGGTTAACACGGATACTTGAATATCTGAAATAATAAGTGTGTCATCCACATGCACGACAATGTAAATGAGTTCTAGAATTGAATAATATAGTACTAGAGATATAAATAAAATTTTCCCAACTAACAAAATCGAAATGAATAAAATTATCGATTTTATAACATATCTAATAATTTGATACATCGTCTCATATATATATATGCACACACACACAACTCTTTGCATCATATCAACCAATACAATGACATGTCAATATAAGTATAAACAAAGTAATTACTTGTCATCATCATCTGCTCCGACTCCATATCGTAGCCAACAAAGCATATACAGTCATATCAAACATGTAGAACAACCTGAGTCTAACCCGAGGTTATTAAACAAATAACAAACCCCTAGTTGGGCTAGAAATCTAGTTGTGCGTGTAACCATGCTTAGATAATAACATAATGAGCATGACAGGTTTTAATATAGCTCCATTCGAATATAAACACAAAGTTATCATTGAACCCATAAATAACTTACAATAAGCTCTGTATTTAAAATCCATTTGAAAATATATTTCCAAATTTCTTTACTCTCAATCGTGTCCATAAAATTACTTCAAAATAGATTTCTAAATTACTTCTTTAAAATTAATTTATTCTTGGAAATTCCATCGAAATTATATACTAGAGGTCAAGTTTACAAAAGATGTCAATTGCTGGTTTTGTATATGGATAATTTATTAAAATATTTCTCAATTTGTATAAACCAATTTTTGAAATATATTTCTCAAATCAATTTGCAAATCTGATTTATCCAAAAATATCATACCAAAACATTATGCAAAGTATTATTTTTCCTTTTGTTTATTTAAAATTACTACTTTCTATTTACTGAAACCGGTTCTAAAATATTCTATAATTTCATCAAAACTAGATCAAAATATGATACGATTCCAACAAACCTAGTTTAAATAAATATCATCACAAGATGAATGCTCGTCAAAATAGATCATAACAAATCACAACATCTCATCAACAATCGATAGGGAATGAGCCTTTTAATCCAACTCCTACGATCCAGGCTTGGGCATTACCTTTGAGCAATAACAAATGCACTAATATCTGAACATATTATAAAACAAGTAGCAATCTTTTTCAAAAAGGTAAAATCATCGAAACTATTTCTAAATAAAGAAATACACAAAATCAATATTTAATTTCTTTCAAATTGTTAATTTTCAATAGTAGAAATACTACCAAAATACATCAGGTATATTTTATACAAAACATTTAAAAAAAATTAAATAATTTTCCAAAATTCCTCTTATAGAATTTTTTTTATAAATAAACCATTAAACCTTTATTGTTCGAATTCAAATTCAAATTATTTCTAAAATAAATTAATCTTCATTTTATAGAAAGCTTTTTCACTTAAAATCCAAACAAATATTTAATATAGGATTTTAAATCCAATATGAATTGAAATCCCATTATTTTCCACTCGAAAATAATTCAATTCATATTCTACTTATAACGACCCGATAATTCAAACCATTCAAATTGACAATAAAACCACACATGTCACACTTGAATCATTCAGAAAATAGAATTTTAATTTAGTTGGAGTAAATAAAATCAATCATTGAATCACAGACACAGAATAGTAGAATATCTCGCAGTAGAATAAATAAAAAAATAGTAGTTCGTAAAGCTACTAAATACATAGTCTCAAAACTACATAATATTAGAGTCTGAAAAAAAATACAACTGGAAATCCAGATAGATAAGTCCACTAATACATTGGCAAATGACTAAAAGGGAAATAACTGAAATAGGAAATAATAGATAAATGGCTAAATCTCCAGTAGATCTCTAGCTCCAAAAGGTGAATCCAAGGTTGTAATACTCACGCTGACCTGAGTATAAAGTAAAACAAAACACTCGAGTCAGGACTAACATACTTATATAAGTAAATTAGCTCAAGTGAACTGTTCAAATAAATGCATCAGTAACTCAAAGGATGCTTGGGATCGTCCATCCTTTAAGGATCCGTTAAACTATGTACATATGTAGTAATATACGATGTATATGCAATGTCTATAAGTAAAGTATAATTCTGAAAATAGCGTTAAGGCGTTACTCATATCCCCCTTAACACATTTTATAGGCATCTTAGTCTATACATTACTGTAAACTTCACCGAAAACTGGTGGGCTATCACAGAGCACTCCATAGGTATGATACAAACCAAAATCATAGTGGGCTCGATAAGACATATGAAAAGGTATGCAAGGCAATGCCCAAGGAAGTATTCTACCATTTTGCGGAACCAGGCTGCTGGTAACGCATAGCCGCAGCTACCGCCCACCTCGGAACAACACTCCAATAAGCAAAGGTGCACACCAATCAATCACAAAGCAAAAGATATGGTTTTGAAGAAGCCTATCCGATAGGAGGAGCAACTTCACTTGGCCTTGTTATGGCTCCTATTTTAGTCATATCAAGCTAACTCGAAGGTCGGGGCTATGTTCTTACCTTATACCAGTAGAGTTCGCCAAACCATCTTACTTCATTCTGGATTCTCTACCACGTGCACAGTTGTTAAAGTGGTTTTGGTATTGACAGAAAGTATACCAATATTCGACCCAAGTCTCTTTAACAACCAATCGTTAAATTTTTCACATCGCAGTCATTTTATAAAACATTTACATAATAAATCTTAAATTACAATTTAAATCAATACTAAAATATTCAAATTCAATTATATTTTAGATATAAAACGTTTATTTTACAATTCATATTAAATCAAATTATTACATTCCAAAAATCACATCTTTTAAATTTAAATAAAATCTTATTTAAACTAAAATTCTTTAAATCAGATTTAATTACAAATAATTCTCTACTTATCTTCTTAAATTTTATTTATTGAAGTTATCATATAAAAATCTCTACTTATTATATTAAATTAAAATTATATTTATTATATAAAATTAAAATAAAATTTATTATATTAAATTAAAACTATATTTATTTTTATTTTTTTAACTTTTTTATTTCAAAATTTTAAATTATTTGAATTATATAGTTTAAAACTAAATAAAATTATAAGTGAAAATCTTAAAATTACATTTGAAACAATATATTAGCTTATAATTTAAACTTCAAAACATATAAAATAATTTATTTTTCCAAATATAAGTTTTTAAAATAAAATCATTAAATTAAAATTTTAAAAATCAAATTTATTAAATCAAACATACTTTATAATTTTAGAAAATAATTTAAAAACTGACCACGGTGTCCGTATATAATTTCTACCCTAAGCTCAAGTGATTCGGATATATATCATTTCAACCTGCAATAATTTAAATTTTCAGGTATATATCATGTCAACCGGCAATCCCAAGTAAAATTTAAAATCAATAAAATCGCTCGAGTTTATCATTTCAACTCATAACGATTTTCCCTAATCTATAGGATTATTCGGGTATGTATCATTTCAACCCATAGTGATTTTCCTAACAACAACTAAGGGAACTTGTAATATGATAACAACATACATAATAAATATAACATTAGTCACATATCATATCACATAACAGAACAAAAACCAAATTTTCATTTCAACGATAATTCAAGTGATCCTAATTCACTTGATAATAAGTATGTAAGTCGTGAGTGATTGCTTACCTTTCATGGCTAATGAAAGAGATGACTAAAGTCTACGAAACAAGGTACGAACAAGCACGACGAACATACACGAACCAAGCTTGAATATTTTGAAACACTTTTTTTTTAAATGTGAAGAGGAAGGCAATAGGGCTCGGCCCTAGGGGATAGGGGGCTCGGCCTAGCTAGGGTGCGGGTGCGGGTGTGTGTGTGGGGGTGTGGGGTGCGGGTGTGACCGAGGCTAAAGGGGGAGGAGGGGCGTGTATAGCCATGGGTGGTGGCTTTGGTAGAGGATGGGGTGTATGACCTGGGTGGATGGTCGACTAGGGATGGTGGGGGTAATGTGGTGGTGCACGGCGGCAAGGCTAAGGGAGGAAAGGAGAGAGAGGAGAGAGGAAGGAGGAAGAGGCTAGAGTTTTAGGAATTGGATTGGAGATGAAGATGAAGGAAGGAAGATGGATTACTGTAATTTTCTAAAGTAGAATGAGAAGGAAAAAGCCAAAAAGAAAAAAAGTACATACTCTTCCCAATAGATGTTTTTGTTGGGTAAAAGGGTACTTAGCTTTATAGGAAACCCTTAGAATTCAAGCCCAGTAAACCAAAGCCCATCAAAACAACCCAAAACCCAAAATAAGAATACGTAAAAAAGTATGCATACAAACACCGTTAAAACGCACATTTTTACACTGTAAATTGCAAATTAAAGGCTACAGAAGATGGATTTTAATGGAGTTAAAAGTGGAGTGGAGATAGTCTAGTATCCTAAAAAAAGTAAATTCTAAAATTTCAAAATTTAATTTTCAACCAAAAGTTAAATTTTGACCAAATTTGGCCAAAATTTGAAAATTCACGAAATTTTCCTTTTTATTCAATTTGGAATAATTTATTACTCAACATCCAAAACTCATTATATATATTCAAATTTATTTAAATTTTAAAATATAAATTAAATCCAAATAATTTAATTTAAAATAGTTCAAATTTGAGAGTCGTTAACTCTCCCCCACTCAAAACTTTTCGTCCTCGAAAAGGAATGAGACACAGGAATAGAAACAAAGAAGATAAGATAGATTCAATGAATAGTATGTAGAACAAATAACTCTAGATTCGAAGCACGCATGCTCTCCTCCGTCTCTCAGGTACAACCGATCGTCCACACTCCATTGTACTTTGATCAGGTTGATTGACTTCCTCATCAACTTTTTTGTACCTCGATCAATGATACGAAGTGGCTTCTTCTCGATGGTGAGATTCAGCTCAACATCCAAATTATCTAGCAAAGGAGGTTGAACAATCAAAGAAGGATCATGAAGATACTTGTGAAGATGCGAAACATGGAACACATTGTGTACTCCAGATAGCTTCTCTGGCAAATCCACTCGATAAGCTAAAGGACCAACTCTCTCTAATATACGGAAAGGATCAATGAATCTAGGAGCAAGCTTTTCTTTCTATCCAAAGCGAATCACATTCTTTAATGGTGAGAACTTCAGAAAAACCTGATCACCCACTGCAAATTCCAAACTCCTCCTTCGCCTATCAACATACTTCTTCTGCCTATCCTGAGCAATCCTCATCTTCCTCCTAATCCCCTCAACCCTCTTAGAAGCATCCAAAAACATATCAGGACCAAGAACCAAAAGATTACTAGATTCAATCCATCAAGATGGAGAATTACAAGATCGTCCACAAAGAGCAGCGAACGGGGACATCTTGATACTAGCCTGAATTCAAAGGATGGGATTAAATTGAATGACGCTTTTGGTAACCTTAATTTAAAAATTAAGATTATATATGATAGTTGTTATTACAAGTGAATTCAACGAGATGGAGATGATCTTCCCAAGATCCTCCATAATCAAGAACACAGGCATGAAGAAGGTCTTCCAAAATCGGATTCACTCTTTTCGTCTGACCATTGGTCTACGGATGGTAAGCCGTGCTAAGATTCAGCCGAGTACCTAAAGCTTTCTGAAATGCCCTCCAAAAGTTAGTGATAAACATGGAATATCTATCACAAACTATACAGATCGAAACACCATGAACTCGAACAATCTCTCTTATATAAGTCTCAGCTAAACTCGAAGCAGTGCGGTTCTACCTGACTGGAATGAAATGAGCTGACTTGTTCAGTCTATCAACAACCACCCATATACTCTCACTATCCATTATAATCCTCGGTAATCCATCAATAAAATCCACAGAAATCTGTTTCCACTTCTAATTGGGAATCTCAAGGGGTTGCAACGATCCAGCAGTCTTCTGATGACCAGCCTTAACATGTTGACAAGTTGCACATCTACTAACATAAAGGGAGATATCACGCTTCATACCATTCCACCAATACAACTTCTTTATATTCTGGTACATCATTATCACACTTGGATGAGTAGGGACTCTGGAATGATGATTTTTTCGAAGTAACTCTTGCCTCAATCCATCGACATTCGGAACACAAATTCCATTATTAATCCTCAAAATCCCTTTATTATCAATCTATGCTCCCATTCTATCTTGGTTACCACCTTCCCTATTATGAACATTCTCCTTAATAAGCCTCAGCATCTCTTCTTCATCTTTCTTAGCAACAATACAATCCATAAGGGTGGAAGAAACAACAAGCTGGCATAATATCGCCTTCTTTCGACTCAAGGCATCGACTACTACATTAGTTTTTCCAAAAGTGTAGTTGATGTCGAGGTCATAAGAAGCTGGAAGCTCGAGCCATCTAACTTGCCTTTGGTTCAAATCCTTCTGGGTGAAAATATACTTCAACAACTGGTGATCCGTAAAAAGCTCAAACTTTGTTCGAAAAGTTGTTGCCTCCATAACTTCAAAGCAAACACTACGGCAAGCAATTCCAAATCATGAGGTGCATAATTGGCTTCATGAGTCTTCAACTGACGACTGGCATAAGCAATAACCTTCCATTCTGCATCAAAACAGCTCCTAAACCTTCTTGGCTAGCATCAATGTACACCATTAATCCTTCACTTCCATTCAAAATGGTAAGAACTAGTGCGGAAGTAAGATTTTGCTTTAACTTGCTAAATGCAACTTCACACTTATCAATCCAAACAAACTTAGCATTCTTATGAGTCAAAGTAGTAAGAGGTGCAGCAATTCGAACAAAATTCTCAATAAATCTCTGATAATACCAGCTAGGCCCAAAAGGCTACGAATATCTGAAGGAGTTTTTTCTTTTTCCAAATCCTGAAAAGGAATAGGGCGTTTAAATTCAAAGAAAGATAAAATAATTAAATACAAAAGGAGAAAGCTGGATAGACTTCCGTTGATCGCAGTGATCTTAACTGGATCAACCGAAACTCCATTTTAAAAAACAATATGTCTAAGAAATCAGACTTCATCTTTTCAGAAATGGCATTTTGAGAATTTAGCTTTCAATTGGTAAGTCCTAAGGGTTTCAAGGACAAAACTAAAATGTGATTCATGCTTCGTCTCCAATTTAGAAAAGACAAGAATATCATTGACGAAGAGAAGAACGATGAGAACATCATGGAATACATGATTCATAAGATCAATGAAGAAAGCTGGGGCATTAGTTAAGCCAAAGGGCATAACTAACCATTCATAGAAACCATTATCAACCCAGAAGCGGTTTTGGGAATGCTTTCCTCGGCCACTCTAAGCTGGTGGAAACCGGTGGCAAGATCAAGATGAGAGAACAATTTAGCTCCGTAGAGCTGATCGAACATGTCGTTGATTCGAGGCATAGGATATTTGTTTTACATAGTAAGCTTATTCAGCTCCCTATAATCAACACATATCCTCAAAGAACCATTAGATTTAGTGACAAAGACCACTGTTACTCCCCATTTTGAGTGACTAGACCTATTCAAACCCTTGGAAAATAAGTCTTCAATCCGCTTCTTCAATTCGGCTTTCTCCTTGGGTGCCATCCTAAGAAGAGGAAGAACTACAGGCCGGGCTCCAGGAATTAAATCAATACGAAATTCAATTTCCTGCCTAAGAGGAAGAGAAGAGACTTCACTAAAAACATCAGGAAAGAGTTTAACCACAGGAGTGGAGTTGTAACGACCCGCTATTTTGGACCATTCAAATCGACAATAAACCACACATGTCTGACTTGAATAATTCAAAACAATAGATTGTAATATAATTTGGAGCAAATAAAACCAATCACAGAATCACAGACACAGATAAATCAGAATAACTCATAGCGGAAATAAATAACAGTAGTAGTTCATGAGGCTACTACAACACAGAGTCAAAAAAAAAGTACAAAGTACAGAGTCTGAAAAGTAAATACAACAGAAATCCTAGATACATAAATGTCCACTAGTAAATAAGCTAAATAGAAATACCGAATGAAAATAGATAACAACTAGATAGATAGTCTCCAGCAAATCCTAGCTCCAGAAGGTTAAATCCAAAGCTGATAATCAGGGTGACCCGAGCGTAAGAAAATAAACACAAACACTCGAGTCAGGACATACATACTTATACAATGTAAACCAACTCAAGTGAACTGTAAAATAAATGTACAAGTAACTTAAAGGATGATTGGGACCGCCAATACTCTAAGGATCCGTTAAACTATTTACTAGGTAGTAATATATGCTATTATAATAATGTCTAAAGTAAAGTATAATATATTTAAAAATAGCGTTAATGCGTTACCCATATCCCCCTTAACACATTTTATTGTGCCAATAGTCTATACATTACCGTCATACCTCCAGATCAAGAGGCTACCACAAATACTCCATAGGCACGATACAAATCAAACTCGTACAAGGCGCGCTAGGGTAGGTGACACGGTACAACTAGGCAATGCCAGGGTAGGTATACCAATTATGCTTTCGGACCGGTAGTAACGCGTAGTAGCCACTACCGCCCACCTCGAGCCACACTCCCAAAAATAAAAGGTGCGCACCAACCAATCACAAAGTGATAGAATGGCATACGAAGAAGTGTGTCCGATAAGAGGAGCTACCTCATTAGCCCGTCATCGCTCCTGTTTTAGCCACCTTATGCCAATTCATGGGAGTCGGGTCAACATTCATACCTCAAAGGACGTCGCCAACATCCTACTTCATTCTGGAATCTCCGCCGCATACACGGTTGTTAAAGTGGTTTTCAGTATCGACAGAGAGTATGCCCATATCAGATCCCGGTCATAACCAACCGTTATTATAACCCGTGGTTATAAATTTCAAAAATGGTTTATATTCCAAATCAAAATAATTCATTTAAACCGTTTAAATCATTTAAACCATTTAAATATGAAGTCGTTATCGTTTCAAATCAAATATTCAATTTCCAGAATTGTAGCATTTTCTAAATTCATTCATTCAATTATAACAATTTCAAACATTGTATTTTTCAGAAACAACAGCACTTATAAAGTGCTATGGTAGATATATTTAGTATTTCAAAAACATTTCAATTTCAGAAACTGCAGCACTTTAAAAATGCTACTGTAGATATAATGGTATATTCAAAATAGATCAATTTCAGAAACTGAGCACTTTAAAAATGCTACTGTAGATATATTTAGAATATTCAAAACAGTTCAATTTCAGAAACTATAGCACTTTAAAAATGCTACTGTAGATATGTTTAGTATATTGAAAACAGTTCAATTTCAGAAACTGCGGCACTTTAAAAATGCTTAATATATTTAGTATATTCAAAACAGTTCAATTTCAAAAACTGCAGCACTTTAAAAATGCTACTGTAGATATTTTAGTATATTCAAAACAGTTCAATTTCAGAAATGGTAGCACTTAGGAAATGCTACCTTAAAACCACAACAATTTGAGAATGCTGGCAGTGAAAAACTATGGTTTATTAAAACATTTCAGAGACATTACAATTTCAATTTTCCACCATTTTGACCTGTAAAACATATCTCACTTTCCAAAAATATTTATTTGGATATCATTTAACTTATGGTTAAATAAAATAAGTTTTTATAAATAATCATCCCAATTAAACTATAATTCATTTATTAAGTCAAATGTACATTATTTTACTGAACTTTTTATCTTAACAATTGATTTAATACTTTATTTAAAATTTCCCATTTCATAAATAAAATATTCTTTTTACTAAGTTAAGCCTAAAATTTCCATTTTGAAAACTAAATTTCAATTTTCAAGTTAAGTCATATTTAAATTACATTTTTAGATCATTTATTTACTTATACATTTTAACTTATAAAAAATCACTATAACATTTATTTAAATCATTTAAATCCAATTTAAGTTAAAATTTCATATTTTATATTTCAAAAATACTTAATAAATTTTAAGAAAATATTTAAAATTAACCACGGGTCTGTATATAATTTTCTAATCCAGGTCAAGTGATACGGATATGTATCATTTCAATCCGTAATTTAAAAATAAAAATCCAGATTCTATCATTCCCGCAATCCCAAGTCAAAATAAATAAATAAAAATCACTTGAGTCTATCATTTCAGCTCATAACGATTTTTCCTTATTCTAATATCCGTTCGAGTATGTATCATTTCAACCCATAGTGATTCTATTTTATAGGGAACTTGCAGTGTGAGAAATAGTAAATAAAATAAACAGTAAAATATAATATAACATATCAGATGATGTAACAGGTTTATAAGCAAATTTTAACATCATATAATCATATCACAGGCATATATAAATTACTATCATAACATCAACTACAATTCACATGCCATTGTTTCACAATTATATAAGTACGAATGTCTAGAGTAAATAACTCACCTTCTAAAGCTAGAGATCAAATTCAGAACACAAATCCAAACTCCGCAAAGCAAGAAAAGGCACGACTTAGATTCGAGTGGATGGAGAGCCAAGATTCACGTCTTTTATACAACAAATAATATAACAAATATAAGTATATAATCCAATACAAGACAATAAATCAAATCAATGTACAAAATATGGTTCAAAATGAAATAAATAGGCTTAACCACTACAAGTGGGCTCGGCCACCATCACCATAGGCTAGACCATCACACTATGGCTCGGCCATGACTTGAGTTTTGGCATAAAGGCTCGGATAGTGTCACACAGGCATGGCTAGGCAAGGATATAAAGGAGGAACGGCAAGGCAAAGCAATAGGAAGGCAAAAGGCAAGGGGTGTAGATGTTTTGGGCTCGGCCTATGACTATGTGGTTCGGCCTTATGTGCTAAACTTGGTCGGATCTGGTCACATCAGAGGGTCATAGCCTAGAGCAAGGCAAGGAGGTGGTGGAAATAGGGTGGTGGAGGCCGAGGCAAACAAGGTGGAAATGGTGATCAAGATGGAGTTCAGCTAGGGGTTTTTGCAATTTTGATGAAGGGTTTTGGATCCATGGATTCACGACAACAAAGAGATGGTGGTGATGTGATGGAGGCCAATCTAAGGTGGTGTAGAGGAGATGGTGGTCGGCTAGGGGATGGGCATGATGGTGGCTGAGCATGAGCTAGAAAAAAATAAAAGAGAAATCAAAAGAAAGAAGGAAGCCATGGAAGAAACTTACTGTAATTTTTCTCTTCAGGAAACAAATGATAAATGAGATGTGAGAAATAACTTTTGTATGTGAATTAGAAAAGAGGAGTGGCGGCCAGGGCAAAAGAAAAGAACGGCCAAGGGATGTGAACGGTTAGAAAATTAAGAGGCCTTACTTCCTATCCAAGAAAAGTAACCCGAGTCTATTAGAATTTCCAATCCAAAAATCAAATAAAAATCACATAAAAAGGTCCAACAAAATAGAAAATAGAAAATAAGATATAAAATAAAAATGAACATAGGAAAAAGACGATAGAAAATAAACAGAAAAATGCTGAAAATAATCGCGTGTAGAACGCTGAAAGTCATCAAATTTACAAAGTTTAAAACGGAATTTTACGAAACGAAAAGCAGCATGAATACATAATCAAATACTGTTTCAAAGAAAAAGATTAGAAATTTAAAATTCAAATTTAAAATTTCCAACCGAAAGTCAAAGTTTGGCCACAGTTGACAAAATAGATAATTTTCAGAAATTCTTTATTTTATTATATTTGGAAAACAAATTGTAAACAAAATCCAAAAGTTCATTGGAAAATTCCATAATTTCAAATTTTAAATAATTAAAAATCAAACTTTTCAAATAAATTGAATTAAAAATATTTACAAAAATTATGGGCTATTACCGGAGTCAAGGTCAGTAGGATGAGAATCCAGAGAAAAGATAAAACTGCCAGCATAATCCTGAGGCATACGACATTCAATCACCAAAGGATTACCCTTATCATCAACACAAGAAACAGTTTGGGCTTTGTAAGAGATAACAGCTTCATATTTCTTCAGCTAATCACCTCCAAGCAAAATGTCAGAAGCATCAAAACCAAGAACATAGAAATTGCCAGTAAATTGATGCCTATTGTAAAGAAGTGTCACCACTTTACAAATCCTACAAAGGTTCATAGGACCACCAATAGGATTAGACACATATAAGGATTCTGTTACATATTCGGGTGAAAGAATGTGTTCAAATTTGTTATAAAGGTCCACAGAGATGAAACTATGAGATGCACTGGTGTCAAATAAAACACGAATAGGATGAAAATGCAAAGAAAAGGTACCCTTGAGCGTACCCTTAGTATCATCACCAGTAGGAGTGGAAGAGGTAACTATGAAGATTCCAGATGCCTTGCCCTTCTACCGAGTGGGACGGTCCTTCTTAAAGTGGCCAGGCTGTAAGAAAATATGGCATAGATTACGCCTAGTCATTTGAACTGGAGGGACAGAATCTCCAACTGTACTAGATCAACGGTTGGCAAAGTGTCAATTCTGATCATACTTAAAGCAAGTAATAGAAGATAGATCAATAGGCTGCCTCTGTGAAGAAGATCCTAAACCCTGAGTCTTCTGCCAATTCTTCTTCTACTGCTAGAAGTTAAACTTCCTTCTCTTGGAGCTACTGGAAGAAGCCTGAGATGGAGGTGCACGAACAACATATGCTTCCCTAGAAGTGGGGTTCTCATATCTAATAGCCATATCCATCAATCCAGTAAAAGGGCTGCACATAAGGCATTAAACGATCAGAATACTCCGGACGAGCTCCAGCTATAAACTTCTCATTCTTCTTAAGCGGGTATCAATCAAGCTAGGACCAAACTTGGACAGTTTGTTGAACTTCCTTTTATACTCAGAAAATGTCAAACTTCCCTGCTTAAGATCCATAAATTCCCTGTATAAGTGAGACTTCCCAGCTTCGGGCATCCACTTAGCTACAAAAGCATCCTTGAAATATGGTATTCAAGACCTAAGGTAGTTTCCAAAGAGATAACTTAACAAAACTTAAATCCAACTCAAGATTTATACTCAAACTGCTCCCAAGTGATATTTGCCTCAATATTGCGGGTTGTAACAGTCTCCCACCAATCCTAGGCTGCCTCCAGCAACTGCCAAGCGGCTAAATGACGCCTTTGAGCGTCGGTGATTTCAAGACCTATGAAAATCCTCTCTAAACTCCTCAGCAACTGGTGAGCCCCAATGATGCTCTCTGCTCCAGTAAACTTGGTACAACCAAGACGAGTAAACTCCTTACAAAGAGTGGTGAATCTAACTGGTGCAACGGGTTCCAGTGCTAGGGCAATTCCTCGACCCCTACCTCTGGCACTTCTACGATTCATCCTGGAAATTCAAGAATGGATTTTAGGAAAAGGGTAAAGATTCAAACTTAAAGAAAATCCTAATCAAAGAATTCTAACTAGCAAAATGGATTCAAAGGAAGGAAACTCTAGGAAAAGGATCAAATTTTTAAAACAATTTTTTATATCCAAAAATCTTTAATATCGTCTAAAACCATTTTATACTTTTCAAAATACGCTCTCTCTCAAGAATGGTTCTGAGACTGATTCTACTCATTCTAGGGTATCGCTACCCTATCTCTAATGAGTTTTTACCCCGTAGGCTAAGATTTGCCTAAAATCAAAGCTATGATACCAACTGTAACGACCCGCTATTTCAAACCATTCAAATCGACAATAAAACACACATGTCAGACTTGAATCATTCAAAACAACATGTTAATTTAATTAGGGTAAATAAAATCAATCACAAAATTACAGACACAGAATAGCAGAATATCTCACAGTAGAATACATAAAACATAGCAGTTCATGAAGCTACTAAATACATAGTCTCAAAACAAATACATAATATCAGAGTCTAAAAACAAATACGACTGGAAATCCAAATACATAAGTCCACTAATACATAGGCAAATGACTGAAAGGGAAATAATTGAAATAGGAAATAATATATAGATAGTTAAATCTCCAGCAGATCTCTAGCTCCAAAAGGTGAATCCAAAGCTGCGATACTCAGGCTGACCCAAGCATAAAGTAAAAAAACACTCGAGTCAGGACTAACATACTTATATAAGTAAATCACCTCAAGTGAACTGTTCAAATAAATGCATCAGTAACTCAAAGGATGCTTGGGATCGCCTATCCTTGAAGGATCCGTTGAACCATTTACATATGTATACGCTACATATAATGTCTATCAGTAAAGTATATATGGAAAATAGCATTAAGGCATTACCCATATCGCCCTTAACACATTTTTATAGGCATCATAGTCTATACAGTACTGTAAACTCCACCGTAAACTAGTGGGCTATCAGGGAGCACTCCATAGGTATAGGTACGACACAAACCAGAATGTAGTGGGCTCAATAAGGCATATGATAAGGTACGCGAGGCAATGCCTAGGGTAGAATTCTACCGTTCCACGGAACCAGACTGGTGGTAATGCATAGCCGCATCTACCGCCCACCTCGGAACGACACTCCCATAATCAAAGATGTGCACCAATCAATCACAAAGCAAAAGATATGAATTCGAAGAAGCGTGTCCGATAAGAGGACCGACTTCACTTAGCCTGGTTATGGCTCCTGTTTTAGTCATATCAAGCTGACCCGAAGGTCAGGGCTGCGTTCTTACCTCATACCAGTATCGTTCGTCAAACCATCCTACTTCGTTCTAGATTCTCCACCACGTGCATAGTTGTTAAAGTGGTTCTGGTATTGACAGAGAATAAGCCAATATTCGACCCCGGTCTTTTTAACGACCAATCGTTATATTTTTCACACTGTGGTCATTTTATAAAACATTTAAATAATTAATCTTAAATTACAATTTAAATCAATACTTAACTTTAATTATATTTTAGGTTTAAAATATTTATTTTACAATTCATATTAAATTAAATTATTACATTCCAAAATTCACATCTTTTAAACTTAAATAAAATATTATTTAAATTTAAATTCTTTAAATCAGATCTAATTACAAATTATTCTCTACTTATCTTCTTAAATTTAATTTATTAAAGTTATTATATAAAAATCTATATTTATTATATTAAATTAAAACTATATTTATTACATTAAATTAAAACTATATTTATTATATTAAATTAAAACTATTTTTATTTTTATCTTTTTTTTATATTTTTTGTTTTAAAAATTTAAATTACTTAAACTATATATTTTAAAACTAAATAAAATTATAAGTGAAATTTTTTAAATTATATCTAAAACCATATATTAGCTTATAATTTAAACTTCAAAACATATAAAATAATTTATTTTTCCAAATATAAGTTTCTAAAATAAAATCATTAAATTAAATTTTTAAAAAACCAAATTTATTAAATCAAACATACTTTATAATTTTAGAAAATAATTTAAAAAACGAGCATGGTGTCCGTATATAATTTTCTACTCTATGACCAAATGATTCGGGTATATATCATTTCATCCCGCAATAATTTAAATTTTTGAGTATATATCATTTCAAACCGCAATCCCAAGTAAAACTCAAAATCAATAAAATCGCTAGGGTTTATCATTTCAACCCATAACGATTTTTTCTAATCCATAAGATCATTCGGGTATGTATCATTTCAACCCAAAGTGATTTTCCAAACAACAACTAAGGGAAATTGGAGTGTGATAACAATATATATAATAAATATAACATTAGCCACATATCATGTCATATAACATAACATAACAAAAATCAAATTTTCATTTCAATTTCAATTCAAGTGATATTAATTCATTTAATAGTAAGTATGTAACTCGTCAGTGATAGCTCACCTTTTGTGGCTAATGAAAGAGATGATTATGACTACGAAACAAGGCACGAACAAGCACGACGAACAAACATGAATAAGCACGATGAACAGACACGTACAAGCATGACAAACAGACACGAACCAAGCTCGAATATTTAACCAAGCTCGAATATTTGGCACAGAATTTTTATAAAAAAAGAGAAGAGGAAGGCAATAGGGTTCGGCCCTGGACGGTAGGGTGGCTCCGTCCGGCTAGGGTGCGGGTGTGTGGGTGGGTGTGGGGGGGTCGGCCGAGTGTGTGTGTGTGGGTGTAGTGTGGAGGTGTGGCCGAGGCTATAGGGGGAGGATGGGTGTGTGCGGTCGTGGGTGGTGGCTCGGGTGGAGGATGGGTGTACGACCGTGGGCGGATGGTCAGCTAGGGGATGGTGGTGGCAAGGTAGTGGTGGACGGCAGCAAGGATAGGGGAGGAAAGGAGGGAAAGAGAGAGAGGAGGAGGAGGAGATGGAAAGGAGGAAGAGGCTAGAGTTTTTGGAATTGGATTGGAGGAGGAAGAAGGAGAAAGAAAGACGAGTTACTGTAATTTTTTGAAGTAGAATGAGAGGGAAGAAGCAAAAAAGAAAGAAAAGTACGTACTCTTCCCAATAGATGTTTCTGTTTGTGAAAGTGTACGTAGCCGTTTAGGAAACCCTTAAAATTCAAGCCCAATAAACCAAAGCCCATAAAAAAAACTCAAAACCCAAAATAAAAATACTGGTAAAAATATGCATACAAAAACCGTCAAAACACGCACTTTTACACTGTAAATTGCAAATTAAATGCTACAAAAGATGGATTTTAACGAAACGAAAAGTGGAGTATAGATTAGAATTCAGTCTAGTATCATAAAAAAGGAATAAATTATAAAATTTCAAAAATTAAATTTTCAGCCAAATGTCAAACTTTGACCAAATTTGACCAAAATTTGAAATTTCACAAAATTTTTCTTTAAATTTGAAAAAATATATCGCTCAACATCCAAAAATCATTATTTAAATTCAATTTTTATTTAAATTTTAAAATATAACTTAAATCCAAATAATACTTAATTTAAAATAGTTCCAATTTGAGAGTCGTTACACTTGAAAATAATTCATATTCTATTAATTTTAAAAATAACTCCAAATCATTTTTCTAGTTATAAAGTTCCACATAATTATTTTTTAAAATAATTTAAGTATAAAAACCTTCTTCTTTCTTCAAATTCAAATAAACCAAATTACTTGAATAAAATTCAACTTTTGTAACGACCCAGAATTTCAGTCATTTGAAATTCAGATATTTAATTAATTTTAAATATTCACAAGGAAATTTTAAAAGCTAAATAACTTATATTTCAAATATCTTGATTTAATGGGATAATTAAATTAATATTTTAATATTTGAAATTGTGTAAATAATTTAATTTTGAATTTAATATGAATAAAATGATTTATAAAGATGAATTAAATTCTATTTGAATTAGAATGATGTAAGAGAACTTTTAAAATTGATTTAAAAGTTAAATCCTAGAGATTGAATATTTTAATATTTAATTGACTAGTGAAAATTGTCATTTTTTAAAAAGTCTTGGATTACGATGTAACTAGTTTCATTGGATCCATAATGTTATATTATTATAGAATTTCAAATTTTGTGTCAACCAGACGTATGGTTTGTCCAGGGCAAGCTAAAACGCTTAGAAATCTGTTTAAGTGAATTTTAAATTTAAATAGTCGGTTTGAAAATCTATCTTTCAAATATGATCAAATTGGCTCCCGATATATATTCCATTGTGTTCAGAATAGAGGTAAAACATTATAAACGCTAGGTGGCATGCTTCGTTTGGAGTTCGAAAAAAATTCGGATCAATAGTGTCGCGAAATTTTCTATATAAGGCCACATTTTCTTCATATTTTCAAAACCCTAATTGCTTTAAACCCTAGCCGCCGTCCTAGTTTCAATGGCTGAAATTTCACATATTTCTTCCCATGATTTCTCCAAATCCATACTCTTTCGGGAAAAGCGCTCGACTACAAAATCGAAGAGTACGCCAACAGCTTCGATTTCAACGGTCAAGATCGAATTTAGCGAGGAGAATAGTGAGCTACAGGCTCGCATTTGGTCGGCATTCGAGAATGATTTTCGAAGCTAACACGTGACCAGGTTTGATGTTGTTCGTGCCAAAGGTAGATCTCATGGTGGCACTTTGAATAGCGATAGTCGATCAACCTCTAGGGCTTCGATGGTGGCGCGGCAGTTTGATGAAAGGGGAGGCCAATTGGGTTTGAACATGCATGAGGACCTGGGTTTCAACGTGAATGGGAAGAAGGGCATGGAGCGGTTGGACATGAGATGGACTGCCATGATTTAAAAGGTTTTAAAATGAAATAAAAATTGAAATTGAATTATATAATAATTTGTATGAACTTCTAAATGTTGTAACTTTGTCATACTAAGGTCCGTTTTTGGTAAAACAAGTTGCGTTGGGTCCGTATTGACGATCATTACATTTTAGAGCTGGTTTGGAGTTGATTGGAACTGGTGTAAATTTTGGGTAAAATTAAACGCTCGTTTAATTTTATTCGAAATAAAACACTACGACTGCTATTGGAAAAAAGTGAGTACAACTCACTCTTCCTAACTCACTGATATTTTTATATAAGTGAGAATAAATTTATTTTATGCTGAATGATGATTGTTTGGATGATACATGAAATATTGTATATATATTGATTGGTATATGGATATATTCCTGCCTATTGGAGCAGATGAGACCCTATACGTTTTCGTGTATGAGCGGATGACCTTTTATACGTGCGTCTGCCTCGAAGCGTACATTGTACACATATTCTAATATGCATACTTGTTGCAGGTGATAGGTTAGAGGGATCCAACTAGATTCCTCGCGACTATTGATTTATATATATATATCCTGTTATCCTATGATATATTATGTTTTGGATGTTGTGTTTATGTATTTAGTGTTGTTGCAGCATTGGACCTATTTTGGAAATTTTAAAATGTTAAAGTGATGATTTCAAATTAATAAGGATTTTTAAATGATTTTGAAAATATATATTTTGAATTATTAAAGGAATGGATTTATTTTAAATAAATAAATATAATTTTTATGTTTTAAAATTTATGATTTTTGTGAAATATAATTAGAATGTGATTTTTGAAACATAGAGTTAATGATTTTGTAACATAATTAAATTGAGATTTTGAATTATTATAAAGGGTTTATATATAAGACTTATAAACTTGAATTTTTATAAATCAAAAGTGATGGAATTATAAAGAAGTTTTGTGAATGTTAAAACGGAGTTATATATGGATTTTATAAGTGAATAAGATTTATAATTGATGAAGTTATAAAAGAATGAATTTGTAAATAAGAGAATTATAAGTGAATTAACTTATAATTGGACTCTGGAATATAAATGGGTATAAATGGAATTCGTTAGTAAAGGAGTTTTATGAATCAAAGTGTTTATAAAATAGAAATGTGAATTTATAAACATTGTTTTATAAATTCAAAATCAATTGATTTTGATAAGTTAAATATAGAAGTTTATTAAAGGAATTTCATCTATGATTTGGACAATGGATAATCCTTTAATTTAATTTGCGATAGTAATGAATTTGGTAAAGGGATTATATTCACGATTTTGGACAGGGGATAATCCTTTAATAAATGTGTAGAAATATTGATTTGGTAAACGAAGTATATTCACGATTTTGGACAGTGAGTAATCTTTTAAATTTAAATAAATGTTTTGAAAGAGATATTTTAAATGAAGTTAAACGGTTTAAAGATGTTTTAAAATGTGTTAAGTATCGAATACATAGATTTCAACGTTCATTGTTGAAATAGATGTTTTTGAGAAATAAAGAAGTATGGACTATAACACTGTTGTTATAGTAAATGATGTTCGAAAGGAAATTTTTTTGTATAGTATTAGGGTTTATATTTCTATCTTATTTTCGAACCCCTATACTAATGATTTTGGGTTGTCGTAACGATGTTTTACGCAACATTTGTTTTGACCCGAATAAATGTGTTTAAAGAGAATGTTTTCCGTAAAGAATAAAGTATGTACTTAATTGTGATTTAAGTATATGTAATATTTTTCGAGTGTTGAAAATAAATTGATTTGTGAATTACTTATTTTTAAATAAGTATTTGGAAATGTTTTCCAATATTGAAATATTGAAATGGTTTTGAGATTATATCTTTTTAAAGATAATTTGAAGTTAATATTAGGCAAATGGTTTAATTAATCAATTAAAATAATAAATCACTTTCAACAATAAAATAGTTCAATGGCGTCTGCTACTTCCTTCTTGCTCCGTTCGTCTTGTTAGCATTTGCTTCCCGCAGCCTCCAGCCTCCTCCTCCCCCTTCTATTCCTTCCGCCCACTTCATGCCTCCTTCTCCTAACCTACTTCTTCCACCGTCTCCTACGCCTTCATCCTCCAGATCTGGGAAGTATTACAAGGGCTTGGCGCTGCTTCGCTAAGAGCCTCTTTCTCTATCTGTCGATGATTTTCCTCCTCTTCCCTTAGTTCCTCCTGCCGTCGCTTCTGTTGTTAGCACTTGCCCTTGTTCGGTGGCAACGTCTCCTATGCCTGATGAGTTTTGTCTAGCTGATTTCAGTGGCGTGTCACCGTATGTGTCAGTTGGTGATGTCGCTTGTGTTGTTGAAGCGGAGAATGGTATGTCTGGCCGTGCTTTGTTAGTCCCTGCTGCTAATTGTTTGAGCTGTGCACGATGCTCACCTTGTGTTTGACTTAATGCCAATGAAAAGTGTGCTCCCATTCACAATGCTTTGGGTTCTGTTGAATCTATTCGATCTGCCGCTGCAGGTAAACCCATTAGTGTGGTGCCTCCCGGACCTGTTGCTCCTTCCCTGGCTGGTTCCAAATCTTGGACTTCACTTTTTTCGTCTTTGCCCCGTAATGCGGGGGACTACAATCCGATCGAATTTGAAATTGTTGAGGAAAATGGAATGATGATTCCTCCTCCTATTGTTATGCAAGCTGGAGTGGACTATTGGTCAGATTACTTGGTTGGTTTCATTCTAGACCCATCTCATCGCCTTCATGATGCGGCTTCGGTTTGTCGTATAGCTTGGCGTCTTCGTGGCAATCTACGTGTTAGGCTGGTGGATTCCATGTATTTCCTTTTGTTTTCCTCTAGCGAGGATCGCTGTTGTTTTCTTGAGACTAAGCCTTCTTTTTTCGGTGGGCAACCATTTATTATTACTCCTTGGTCTCCGATAGTTGCTAGTGCTCGTGAGCAAGTCCTCTCTATCCCCGTTTGGGTTTACTTTTCCCATATACCCTCTGCTCTGCAACCCTTGCTTGGTTTGAATTGGCTAGCTTGTAATGTAGGTAAATTGAAATGTTTTGACTCTAATACGGCTGCGCGTGAAAAATTGATGTTCGCTAAGGCTCTGATTGAGATTTCCCCATCTAAGCCCCTTCCATCCTCTATTCTTGTACAGCTTGTTGTTGGGCACGTAGTGGAAGTCCGTGTTCTCTACGGTTGGGTTCCAGATATTTGTTCCTCCTGTCACTCCTTTGGCCACCTAGCAATTGCCTGCTTACATTCTGTTGTTTCTGCGGCTGCTCCTAAGATCCCTCTTCCTCGGCCTCCGCTCAAGAAATGGGTTCCTAAGGTATCTTCTCAGGTTGCTCCTTCTCCTACGGCTCCTATTTCTGTCCCGGATCTGCTTACTTGTACTAACGATCGGCCTGCCTTATCGCCTGCTCGGCCTTTATCCCCTGCCGTTTCTATGGTCCCTAGTGTTGTTTCTGCAGTCCCTACTGCTGTTCCGGTTCAGCCTCCTGGTGCTGCACCTGTTCTTGGTCTGCCTTGTCCCTCTATTGTTTGGTATGATGATGAGAGGTGTTGGGTTGATCACATTTCTGACATGAGATTCAACCCCTTGGACGATTCTTTCTTTAGATTTGTTTCTGATGATCATCTAGACCTTAGATGCCTTTATTATAGACCGTCTGGTGACTCATTAGCTCTTGTTTTGGATGGTTATTTTTCGAGATCGAATTCTATCTTGCTTGCTGATTCATCCTAAGATCGTTCCTTTGTGTACTCTTCTGATTCTGTAGCTTATGATCCCTGTCTTGCTTCCTATTTCCGCCCCTATGCTGGTCTGTTGGGAATGTCCCTTTGGAGTCTTCTCAGGATTTAGTGGATGATGGTGTTGCTACTTCTTCAAAGGAGTAGTTGTTTTTGATATTCATATAGTAGTTTTGATATGTCTATCACACTCCTGTGCTGTATTCTTTCTTTTTCATAGTAGTTAAGGTGCTTTTACCTTTCTCCTGTACTTTAAATTCTTATTACGTTCATAATAAAAAGTGGACGGTCCACTATAAAACCGGTTGGCCTTGCCAAAAAAAATTAATAAAAGATTAACTAAAAGGGCTTAGTGATTGTATATGGTGCTAAATATTTGTTTGTTTGTTTTGATAGTTAAATAACCAACTATCAAATTTGGCCATTTTAGTTCCTCGACTTGATGTGGGAACTATTTAGTCGTACATTCAGTATGTAGCCATCTATGTAGGCTTGATTATCGTTTGTGTTGAGGATGTTGATTCGTGTAGTGCGGAGTATTACTCTAATCTATCGAGCTTCCTTGAAGGACAGCAAGTTGAAAGTTGGAGACGTTATAAGTCTATGAGACTTAGTTTCCATGTGAGGTTGAGAAACGCTTTTGCATTGTTAGTGCGAATAGACCGGGACCGGTTTATCCGAAAATCACTTTGGACCAACGTTTATATGATGATTGTGCAGGTTGGCCGATGATATTGATATTCAGGATTTTCATAGTGGAGGACTGCTTGTTGATCATTTGGGGTTAAAATCCCAATATACATCCAGTAGCAGTAGCTTTTCGTTATGAAATATCCAATGAAAGGACTATTCACAACTAATCCTGGGGATTTCTCGACGGGATGTGGTAGGAAAGTACCTTCGGTTTGTCCTGTTTCTGGACAACTTGTATGGATGTTTGTCTGACATTGCATTTCTAAAGATTACATACATTGGGTTTTACAAACGTACATCAGTGGTGGCGAAGAAGACAACTCTTAGCTTAACACCCTCCTTGAGACGTATAAGCTTAAGGGTTGTATTTTTGTGGAAGGCAATTAGTTGTCAACGGAAATGGCCGTGTGGCATTCAAAGTGATGTGATATGTGATTTTTGAAAGGTAATCGTTACCTCAGGCCTCATCAACTAGAAATGACCAAAACAGGGTTAGATGCGGCAAGGCTAAGTGGGTCGCTCCTAAGTAGGATATGATTATCCTCTTCTAGATATATCTTTACATGATATGACATCGTGTATCTAATTATTGTGGTTTGTATGCTATGAGGGCCCTCGGAAAAGGTCGGTAACGACTGGAGAATGAAATATTGGGTACCATCTAGTTATAGCGGTGGGCCGGTCTTGTATTGGTAGAGGGAAGATGTTATGTGCCTCGGTACATTCCTCCAGAGATGTACTGCCGAAAGGTAGTCCCTTCACCTGGTCATTTGTATGGAAATCCAAACTCCACTATGTGTCTGCCATTTTGACTGTATTACCCATTTTGGGTTATATGCTGGAATTTAATAAATGTAACAATTTCGGCTATGATTAATATTATTTGTATACTAGACTCTAGTATAATATCAAACGATTTGATATGAAATGTTTTAGTTATCATAAGATAAACACATGTCCGTATTTATGTGTGGGCGTGTCTTACGAGATACTTTGTTTTGATAAATGAAAAGTTTGGTAATTTAATAATTTCAGTTGAGTGTGTTTCTCACGCTGGTTTACCAAAATGATTCGGGCATTGTAACGACCCGATATTTTCAACGATTCGCATCCGCACATGTCGGACTTGAATTGTTCAAAATACTGCGTTGTAAATAAAATTTGACAAATCTCAAAATATACAGTAAATAAATAATGACAGAATCACAGACACAGATATCAGAAAACTCGCAGCGGAATTTAAAAATACTTAGTGGTTCATGAAGCCACTATAAATAGTCTCAATCAAATAAAAATTACATAGTCTTTAATCCAAATATAGTTTTAAATCATTAGTAGAACAATCCAAATGTCCACTAGTCTTGATTTCAAAAATTTAGATAAAGAACTGGAAGGGAAGTTTGCCAGCAGCTTGAAAGTGATCTACAGAAATCCTAGCTCCGGGATGAAACTGAACTGCAACTCAAGCTGACCCGAGCGTGAAATAAAACATAAACACTCGAGTCAGGACATACATACTTATATAGTGTAAGCTAATTCAAGTGAACTGTATTAAAGTACAAGTAACTTAAAGGATGCTTGGGAGCGCCCATCCTCCAAGGATCCGTTAAACTATTTACTATGTAGTAATATTTCGCTATTATAATAGTGTCTATTTGTAAAATAAACTTACTTTAAAATAGCGTTAAGGGGTTACCCATATAGCCCTTAACACAAAATAGTGTCGGTAGTCTATACAGTACCTGCATATCTCCTGATCGGGAAACTATGAGAAGATACTCCATAGGTACGACACATATCAAACTCGTACAAGGCTCGCTATGGTAGGTGACACGACACAACTAGGCAATGCCAGGGTAGATATACCAATTACGCTTCCGGACCGGTGGTAACGCGTAGCGCGCAGCTACCGCCCACCTCGAACAAGACTCCCATATCAAAGGTGCGCACCAAACAATCACAAAGTAATAGAATGGCATACGAAGAAGTGCGTCCGATCAAAGGTGCTACCTTATTAGTCCGTCAATCGCTCCTGTTTTAGCCATCTTATGCCAACTCACGGGAGTCGGGTCCATGTATTTACCACAAAGGAAACGTCACCACCATCCTACTTCATTCTGGAATCTCCACCGCGTACACGGTTGTCAAAGTGGTTTTGGTATCGACAGAGAGTATGCCAGATATCCGATCCCGGTCTCTTTAACAACCAAACGTTATTATAACCCGTGGTTACAACTTTTAAAAATGGTATTTATACTTTAAAAATCAAAATAAATTTCAAATACATTTCAATATTGTAATATCATTTCAAACATCATTTATTTAAACATCAGTCATTTTATTTAATATAAAATACCATATAAATCTATTCAGTTTATTTAGGAATTAATTGCCTTTCAACTCACATTTAAAAGTAAAATTCTTCCATTTAAAACCACTTAAAGTCAATTCCTTATTTTTGTTAATTACATATTAAATTCCAAAATTTAAGCCTTTTTCCCAAAGATTATTTTCATTAAATTTTTATTAAAACAATCAAAAATTCAGTTTCCGTAGTACTTATAAAATGCTACCTAAAGTTATAGGTTAAACAGTTCATTTACAAAAGACAACACTTAAGTGTTGTAATAGATTTCTTTATTTCCAACTAAACTTTAGTTATCTTTATCAACTATAGCACTTACAAAGTGCTATAATAGCTTTTAGTTCAAATTAGCCTTTAAGTTCATTTAAATTTAACTACAACATTTACAAATGCTGTAATATCCTTTATATTTAAAATTTCAAGGTTTAACTATGATTTCATAACTAAGTAAAATTTTCATATAAATCATATATTTTCACATTATAAAGTCATAATTTCAATACTCATATTTTTATGAATTTATAAGCAAATTTTCAAAAATCAAATTTTATTATGAATTTCTTATTTAAATCCAAGTATTAAATTCCCATTTCTTTAATTAAATTATTAACTTAACAATTAAGTTTTAAATTCCCAAAATATAACTTATTATCAATTATTTTAGTTAACTAAAATCTCACTTTTAACAAAAATTCAGAATTTCCGAAAATAAGTTATATTTCAAAATTTTACTTAAACATTCATTTATTTAACATTTCGACTCATTCAAAAATCATTATAAATTTTATAACAATCATTCAAATACATTTTAAACCAGAATATTATAAATTTTCCATTTAAAATATTTTTAAAACATTTCAGAAAAATATTATATAAACCACGGGTCTGTATATAGTTTTTTTAGCCTAGGTCAAGTGATACGAATATATATCATTTCAATCCGCAATTTACAAAGAAAACCCGGGTTCTATCATTTCAAACCCGCAATCCCAAGTTAAATAATAAATAATTAAATAATTATCGTTCAGGCCTATCATTTCATCCTGTAACGATTTCTATTCTACAGGGAACTTGCAGTGTGATTTAAACAGTAATAAGTAGTATAACTGCAAAATATAACAATAGATAATACAACTGATGATGTTTCAATTAAAAAATGGGTTTAACATCATAAATTAATATCACAGGCAGATAAAATTAAATAAAATAAGTTTACAATTACACTTGTGATTAATTCACAAATATATAAGTATGTTTGTCTGGTGAGAATACTCACCTGAATGCCGTCGAAGATTTGATTCAAAACGATGGTAACACTTGAATAAAAAAATGCACAAAAGTACGATCAAATTTGTTGCGGAGGCTGCGACCAGATTTTTTATTCTTTGAAAAAGGAAAAATGAAACGATTATAAATCAAATCTACGTAAAATTTTAACAAGGAATTTCGAAACAAACAAGGCGGATGGAATCACTTGACTCGACCGCTCCACCGCATGACCCAACTCACCAAAACAAACTCGGCCTGCCCATTATTTATTAAAAAAAAATTCAAATCGAAAAGAAAAAAATGTACGCATGAATAACAAATCCCTATTGCATGTCAAAGCTTGCCAAATTCCCACACTCACGCATGCAAAGCACTGAACCTCCTTTTATAATAATTAAACCCCCTTTTTTTTAAAGTATTACTCAGAATAATTTTTCCTTCCTACACAACTGCACTTATCAAGATTCACTTGCTATCGCTGCTACAAGAGGGCACGGCCCTACATATCAAAAAGCATGCACGCATGCACTTTGTATCATGAATTGATGTTATATTATTAGCATCAGTAATTAATATTTTTTTAAAATGGTTAACTCTATTCCTTAAAACTAAAAATAATAGCTTTTTGCTTAAAATATATGAATAACCGAGTAACCGGAAACCCAAATCCAGCAATGGAAACTTCATTAGTTAGGCAAAAGAAATAAGTGGAAAATAAAATGATAAATGAAGTTCTCGCACAATACAATAATGAAGAAGGAGGAGAAAATGAAATGGGTGCAGGCCGATTGGTGGTGATGTATGGAAGAGTCTTTCGGTGGACAGTGGGAAAAATGAAACCAGGAGAAAAAAATAAAAAGGAAAAGAAGGTTTGACATTATTACCTGAAGAAGCTTGAGAGTGAACCCAAAGAGATGAATGAATTTGAAGGACGAGGGCTTTTGTATTTATAACCAGGGAGTTGCGAGATTAAAGGTAAGTGATAAATTTTGGGTAAGAAATATAATTCGTTTTGAACATTAACAGAGCGAAGTCTTGATTTTTGGGGAAGCAGGAACGGGATGCAATCAATTTTTGAACGTGTTATAAATAGGAGGCTTGCATTGATCAGGGGAAAACGTCAAGAATGATAAATTTGAACGTGTTTCATTTATGCAAAGAATTTTGGAAAATCGACTCATTATATAAATGACCGCAAACATCATGCTCCCATGCCCATCTCTACGCATGTATTAACGATATTTAGTTTTAAAATTTTAATTATATAGTGAAACTGTTGCACGGCTTATGCATTTTATTATTAAGCAGATTATGGTTTTAAATAGTAGCTCCACAATGGATTCAAAGTTGTAACGTGCAAATAAAATTTGCGTGCGTTGATAGTGCCTTGATTGTGAGAGAGACCGGTCAAGAAATAAATGAAGATATGAACGTTATTAATTTTTTTAGGTAAGAAGAGTTGATTGCGGAAGGAGGTATGGCAAGAAATAATTATTTGCATCGATTGATAAAAGAACGGAAAGACTCTTTAAATTTAGAACGTAAAAGGAAGAGAATGATTACACTGCATTGCATTATTTAAAAGGTTGCGTGTTTTGCAATTAAATAGGTTGAGTGGATTAAGAAAAATAACGGCAAAGAAAATAAAAATTATTAGCAAGATTTGGAACGGTTCTTGGATAAAGATTTTATACCCAATTTTAAACAAATGAATGTTATGAGAAGTGTAATGTTTGGCTATAGAAATCTTCTAACCGATTTATTTATTCATATATATTTTGCAGTATGAATTTTAAAATGCGTAGGACCCACGCAAAATATACACCCAAATTAATACAAAAGTAACGCTTTTTAAATTAATACGTTTTTCTATTTATACATTATTTATTCCATCAAATAACGTACCCTTTTAAATGCGTAATTTTATAGTTTATTAAATACACTGAATTCTTAAAAGTTATTCCTTAACATGTTTACATTCTCCTGATTAATCTACCATTTACAAAGCGATTTATTATTCAAATGGACAAATATTACAAATTTTTAAAGAAAGTAGATAATCCATTTTTTATTAAAATTCCAATTAGAGTTATCCTTTAAACAAAGTTTAAAAATTTCAGAAACTTTCATTTTATATTTAGAATTTTGGGTAATGATTTAATCAAATTAAAAATTTATATTATAATAAATTTCAAGGTTTTATAAATAAAAGAATAAAGTTCTTGTAATATTTTTCTCACTCTTAGGAAATGAGAAAATAAAGAAGATGAGAAAAAGAGAAAATTGTACGTGAATTGCAATGCAAAATATACGGCTAAACTAAAGTAATGAATGGCTAGAAAGGAACAAATGTTAGGAAAACAAAAAGGCAAGAATTAAGGCAACCTTTCGTTTCTTTCCCTAAGAACAGGTAATTAATCTAGAGCTTAATTATGTATATGGAGAGAGAAACCTTTCATTCTTTCTCAAATCAAATTGATTGATTAATTAAATGTCTTTAACAAGCTATTTATTCATGGCATGGAATATAACTTTGTCCAAATGTATTCTACAGTAAATTATGTAAGTGCAATATTAGATTGTGTACAAAGATGATGTTTCCTTCATATATATCTTTATTGGTCATAGTATTATTAAAAACATATACGTATACGTATATATATATATATATATATATATATAATAGACTTATACATATAAATGTGTTAAAATTAAGTTTCACTATTTTATGAGCATAAAATTGAAGACAACAATTTTGAACCTAATCTCCAGATTAAAAGGGTTTAAGATAAAAAAAGTTATGACTTTGCATACAAGTCCATCTTATAAATCTTAAGTCAAATTCACGCGCACACATATGTATATACAAATCATTGTAAATAATGTCTTAAACTTAATACAACATCTTTATGTTAAAATTTATAACTTAGTAAATTCTTTAATATTAAGAAATAAATTAAGGTCTAACGTTAATTTAAAAGGAAATAAAAGGAATCGTGATATTTTGTAATAAATTCAAGTTATTTTTATAAAGAAGCCCCCCCCCCCTTTTTAAATTTAAACAAAAGTATGCAAAAACCAAAAGATTGGATTTAAATAATGAACACATGCAAACATTAATAAACTACATATGTTTTCTATTTGAATCAATAACAGAAATATTACATTAATTAAGGCTTAAATTTAAATTACAATAAGTTTTTTTTTCCTCTTTTACCAAAACTTATTAACTTAAAATTTTAATCATTGAAAATTTTACTTTTAAAAAAAACAACGTTTTCAAGTAAAACTTAATTAAAATATTTACAAAATTATGGGTTGTTATACTCTCCCCCACTCAAAACTTTTCGTCCCCGAAAAGGACGGAGGTAGGAGAATAGCAACACCCTGAAAGAAACTAAATTGAAACTCAAAATGGGATCATTGATTTAAACCATATAAATTCAATAATTGATTTAATTCATTTGATTTTTACTGAATTTAAATCAGTTTTAACTATTTCCAAATTAATTATCTTATTATCCAATTATTTTGAAATTAACAATTTCTAAAATCATAAATTTGTATAGTCATTTATAATAATCATCTTTTACTCAACAAATTTAATTCTTCTTTATTCCAGATTATTATTAAATATATTCTATTTAATATATCTTATCACGCATATTAAGTAGATTACATTTATTATAACTATTCCAATTTATTTCTAAATTTCCTTTAACACCATTTGATATTGTATATTATTCAATTAATTTTTTATTCTATTTACCCCTATTGGTCTTTTTGTAACTGAAACTTTAAGTGTATAACATTTATTATAACCACTCAAATTTTATTTATAAAATCCTTTTATATTGCACATTATCCAATTACATAGTTAATTTTTGAATGATTTAAGGTAAGTTATACTGGCATGCAATTTAATATTATACAAGAAAAAAAATTCCAATTCTATTATTCAAGTTTAAATATTCATTCAAAATTTGACTTTATTTTATCATTAGAATCACCTTTTAACATAAATTTATGAATTAAATTTCCAATTAACTTCAAACACTTTAGAGATAAATAAATAGATACATATAGTATATGTCAAATCAAATTTAAATCATATATCTATATATATTATAAATTAAGTCATATTTTAGAAATTCAAATCAATTAAATTTTTAAGGTAACACTGTAGCCAGCTACAGAATGGTCTCTTCACTTCGAAACTCGAAAATGAATTTCGATGATGCTACAGTCACCACCGAAATTATTTCCTAGCGACAAAGAGAAGAGCACTGATTTTTAAACCTTTAAAATTCTTTGGAAACAAATTTTTATTCGAAAATAATTTAAATAATATATCCTTTTAAAATTTTAAACACAAGGTTTGAAACCATCGGAAATTGAATTCTCAAGTTCTTGTTTTAAATTCATTTCTGTTCCCAAAGTAATATATAACCATTGTTTATATTCAATTATTTATATGAGACAAAGCCCATGGTTTACAAAACCAAAAATAAAGACTATTATCTCTAAACAACTAGTTAAATTAATTATAAAATTCTTAAAATTTATACTTATATATAATATTAGATTTTTTTCCAAATATAGGAATAAATTTTTCAAAACAAGGATAAAGATTCAAATTTGATGGACTCAAATCAAAGAGAATTTTGATTTAAAGATAACTTGGAATCAAAAGATCCGATGATTAAATAACAGAATAAGGAACTGGATAAGTTTATATAAATCACGGGCAACCTTAACCGGGTCAACCGTGACTTAAAGAATAAGATCGATGTGGATTTTCTGGGGGTAAATCTACATTCGATCTGAAGAAATAGAGTTCAGAATAACCAAAGATACTAGCATCTAAACCGAGGATAAATATAAATCTCTGGTGAATCAATGCTAATTGTAAAGGAGTTTCACCCCTTTATTAGAATATTGGCGAGACCGCCAATTCACTATAAAGAACATCCTAAGTGGAGTTATGGGATACTCCAGAATCGAAAGAAGATGAATAGTGAGGGACACGAATGAACTTTGGAACTGCAGGGAACGTTCCAAAATTCGAAATGGAAGAGATTCAAGCTCGAATGAAAGTGATTCTATAAATCAAATTTACCATACATTCTAAGTTTTGCCTAGAGCCAAAGCTATGATACCACATGTAACGGCCCGATATTTTCGACGATTCGCATCCGCACATGTCGGACTTGAATTGTTCAAAATACCGTTGTAAATAAAATTTGGCAAATCTCAAAATATACAGTAAATAAATAATGACAGAATCACAGACACAGATATCAGAAAACTCGCAGCGGAATTTAAAAATACTTAATGGTTCATGAAGCCACTATAAATAGTCTCAATCAAGTAAAAATTACATAGTCTTTATCCAAATATAGTTTTAAATCATTAGTAGAACAATCCAAATGTCCACTAGTCTTGATTTCAAAATTTTAGATAAAGAACTGGAAGGGAAGTTTGCCAGCAGCTTGAAAGTGATCTACAGAAATCCTAACTCCAGGATGAAACTGAACTGCAACTCAGGCTGACCCGAGCGTGAAATAAAACATAAACACTCGAGTCAGGACATACATACTTATATAGTGTAAGCTAATTCAAGTGAACTGTATTAAAGTACAAGTAAATTAAAGGATGCTTGGGATCGCCCATCCTCTAAGGATCCGTTAAACTATTTACTATGTAGTAATACTTCGCTATTATAATAGTGTCTATTTGTAAAATAAACTTACTTTAAAATAGCGTTAAGGGGTTACCCATATAGCCCTTAACACAAAATAGTGTCAGTGGTCTATACAGTACCTGCATATCTCCTGATCGGGAAACTATGAGAAGATACTCCATAGGTACGACACAAATCAAACTCGTACAAGGCTCTCTATGGTAGGTGACACGGCACAACTAGGCAATGTCAGGGTAGATATACCAATTACGCTTCCGGACCGGTGGTAACGCGTAGCGCGCAGCTACCGCCCACCTCGAACAACACTCCCATATCAAAGGTGCGCACCGAACAATCACAAAGTAATAGAATGGCATACGAAGAAGTGTGTCTGATCAAAGGTGCTACCTTATTAGTCCGTCAATCGCTCCTGTTTTAGTCACCTTATGCCAACTCACGGGAGTCGGGTCCACGTATTTACCTCAAAGGAAACGTCACCACCATCCTACTTCATTCTGGAATCTCCACCGCGTACACGGTTGTCAAAGTGGTTTCGGTATCGACGGAGAGTATGCCAGATATCCGATCCCGGTCTCTTTAACAACCAAACGTTATTATAACCCGTGGTTACAACTTTTAAAAATGGTATTTATACTTTAAAAATCAAAATAAATTTCAAATACATTTCAATATCGTAATATCATTTCAAACATCATTTATTTAAACATCAGTCATTTTATTTAATATAAAATACCATATAAATCTATTCAGTTTATTTAGGAATTAATTGCCTTTCAACTCACATTCAAAGTTAAATTCTTCCATTTAAAACCATTTAAAGTCAATTCCTTATTTTTGTTAATTACATATTAAATTCCAAAATTTAAGCCTTTTTCCCAAAGATTATTTCCATTAAATTTTTATTAAAATAATCAAAAATTCAGTTTCCGTATCACTTATAAAATGCTACCTAAAGTTATAGGTTAAACAGTTCATTTACAAAAGACAACATTTAAGTGATGTAATAGATTTCTTTATTTCCAACTAAACTTTAGTTATCTTTATCAACTATAGCACTTACAAAGTGCTATAATAGCTTTTAGTTCAAATTAGCCTTTAAGTTCATTTAAATTTACTACGACATTTACAAATGCTGTAATATCCTTTATATTTAAAATTTCAAGGTTTAACTATGATTTCATAACTAAGTAAATTTTTCATATAAATCATATATTTTCACATTATAAAGTCATAATTTCAATACTCATATTTTTATGCATTTATAAGTAAATTTTCAAAAATCAAATTTTATTATGAATTTCTTGTTTAAATCCAAGTATTAAATTTCCATTTCTTTAATTAAATTATTAACTTAACAATTAAGTTTTAATTCCCAAAATATAACTTATTATCAATTATTTTACTTAACTAAAACCTCACTTTTAACAAAAATTCAAAATTTTCGAAAATAAGTTATATTTCAAAATTTTACTTAATCATTCATTTATTTAACATTTTGACTCATTCAAAAATCATTATAAATTTTATAAAAATCATTCAAATACATTTTAAACCATAATATTATAAATTTTCCATTTAAAATATTTTAAAAACATTTCAGAAAAATATTATATAAACCACGGGTCGGTATATAGTTTTCTAGCCTAGGTCAAATGATACGGATATATATCATTTCAATCCGCAATTTACAAAGAAAACCAGGGTTCTATCATTTAAAACCCGTAATCTCAAGTTAAATAATAAATAATTAAATAATTAAATAAATTAATAAATAATTATCGTTCGGGCCTATCATTTCAGCCTGTAACGATTTCTATTCTACAAGGAACTTGCAGTGTGATTTAAACATTAATAAATAGTATAACTGCAAAATATAACAATAGATAATACAACTGATGATGTGTCAATTAAAAAATGGGGTTTAACATCATAAGTTAATATCACAGGCAGATAAAATTAAATAAAATAAGTTTACAATTACACTTGTGATTAATTCACAAATATACAAGTATGTTTGTCTAGTGAGCAATACTCACCTGAATGCCGTCGAAGATTTGATTTAAAACGATGGTAACACTTGAATAAAAAAAATGCACAGAAGTACGATCAAATTTGTTGCGGAGGCTGCGACCAGATTTTTTATTCTTTGAAAAAGGAAAAATAAAACGATTATAAATCAAATCTACGTAAAATTTTAACAAGGAATTTCGAAACAAACTGGGCGGATGGAATCACTTGACTCGACCGCTCCACCGCATGACCCAACTCACCAAAACAAACTCGGCCTGCCCATTATTTATTAAAAAAAAATTCAAATCGAAAAGAAAAATTGTACGCATGAATAACAAATCACTATTGCATGTCAAAGCTTGCCAAATTCCCTCACTCACGCACGCAAAGCACTGAACCTCCTTTTATAATAATTAAACCCCCCCCCCTTTTTTTAAGTATTACTCAGAATAATTTTTCCTTCCTACACAACTGCAATTATCAAGATTCACTTGTTATCGCTGCTACAAGAGGGCACGGCCCTACATATCAAAAAGCATGCACGCATGCACTTTGTATCATGAATTGGTGTTATATTATTAGCATCAGTAATTAATATATATATTTTTTAAATGGTTAACTCTGTTCCTTAA
Organism: Allium cepa; assembly: GCA_030765085.1. Lineage (NCBI taxonomy): Eukaryota > Viridiplantae > Streptophyta > Magnoliopsida > Asparagales > Amaryllidaceae > Allium > Allium cepa. The sequence continues at coordinate 176,876,596 of CM060939.1, read as the reverse complement.
AACTGAAAATAATAGCTTATTGCTTAAAATATACGAATAACCGAGTAACCGGAAACCCAAATCCATCAATGGGAACTTCATTAGTTAGGCAAAAGAAATAAGTGGAAAATAAAATGATAAATGAAGTTCTCGCACAATACAATAATGAAGAAGGAGGAGAAAATGAAATGGGTACAGGCCGATTGGTGGTGATGTATGGACGAGTCTTTCGGTGGACAGTGGGAAAAATGAAACCAGGAGAAAAAAAAATAAAAAGGAAAAGAAGGTTTGACATTATTACCTGAAGAAGCTTGAGAGTGAACCCAAAGAGATGAATGAATTTGAAGGACAAGGGCTTTTGTATTTATAACCAGGGAGTTGCGAGATTAAAGGTAAGCGATAAATTTTAGGCAAGAAATATAATTCGTTTTGAACATTAACAGAGCGAAGTCTTGATTTTTGGGGAAGCAGGAACGTCATGCAATCAATTTTTGAACGTGTTATAAATAGGAGGCTTGCATTGATCAGGGGAAAACGGTAAGAATGATAAATTTATGGTGTTTCATTTATGCAAAGATTTTGGAAAATCAACTCATTACATAAATGACCGCAAACATCATGCTCCCATACCCATCTCTACGCATGTATTAATGATATTTAGTTTTAAAATGTTAATTATATAGTGAAACTGTTGCACGGCTTATGCATTTTATTATTAAGCAGATTATGGTTTTAAATAGTAGCTCCACAATGGATTCAAAGTTGTACAGTGCAAATAAAATTTGCGTGCGTTGATAGTGCCTTGATTGTGAGAGAGACCGGTCAAGAAATAAATGAAGATTTGAACGTTATTAACTTTTTTAGGTAAGAAGAGTTGATTGCGGGAGGAAGTATGGCAAGAAATAATTATTTGCATTGATTGATAAAAGAACGGAAAGACTCTTTAAATTTAGAACGTAAAAGGAAGAGAATGATTACACTGCATTGCATTATTTAAAAGGTTGCGTGTTTTGCAATTAAATAGGTTGAGTGGATTAAGAAAAGTAACGGCAAAGAAAATAAAAATTATTGGCAAGATTTGGAACGGTTCTTGGATAAAGACTTTATACCCAATTTTAAACAAATGAATGTTATGAGAAGTGTAACGTTTGGCTATAGAAATCTTCTAACCGATTTATTTATTCATATATATTTTGCAGTATTAATTTTAAAATGCGTAGGACCCACGCAAAATATACACCCAAATTAATACAAAAGTAACGCTTTTTAAATTAATATATTTTCCTATTTATACGTTATTTATTCCATCAAATAACGTACCCTTTTAAATGCGTAATTTTACAGTTTATTAAATACACTGGATTCTTAAAAGTTATTCCTTAACATGTTTACATTCTCCTGATTAATCTACCATTTACAAAGCGATTTATTATTCAAATGGACAAATATTACAAATTTTTAAAGAAAGTAGATAATCCATTTTTTATTAAAATTCCAATTAGAGTTATCCTTCAAACAAAGTTTAAAATTTTCAAAAACTTTCATTTTATATTTAGAATTTTGGGTAATGATTTAATCAAATTAAAAATTTATATTATAATAAATTTCAAGGTTTTATAAATAAAAGAATAAAATTCTTGTAACATTTTTCTCACTCTTAGGAAATGAGAAAATAAAGAAGATGAGAAAAAGAGAAACTTGTACGTGAATTGCAATGCAAAATATATGGCTAAACTAAAGGAATGAATGGCTAGAAAGGAACAAATGTTAGGAAAACAAAAAGGCAAGAATTAAGGCAACCTTTTGTTTCTTTCCCTAAGAACAGGTAATTAATCTAGAGCTTAATTATGTATATGGAGAGAGAAACCTTTCATTCTTTCTCAAATCAAATTGATTGATTAATTAAATGTCATTAACAAGCTATTTATTCATGGCATGGAATGTAACTATGTCCAAATGTATTCTACAGTAAATTATGTAAGTGCAATATTAGATTGTGTACAAAGATGATGTTTCCTTCATATATATCTTTATTGGTCATAGTATTATTAAAAACATATACGTATACGTATATATATATATATATATATATATAATAGACTTATACATATAAATGTGTTAAAATTAAGTTTCACTATTTTATGAGCCTAAAATTAAAGACAACAATTTTGAACCTAATCTCCAGATTAAAAGGGTTTAAGATAAAAAAAAGTTATGACTTTGCATACAAGTCCATCTTATAAATCTTAAGTCAAATTAACGCACACACATATGTATATACAAATCATTGTAAATAATGTCTTAAACTTAATACAACATCTTTATGTTAAAATTTATAACTTAGTAAATTCTTTAATATTAAGAAATAAATTAAGGTCTAACGTTAATTTAAAAGGAAATAAAAGGAATCGTGATATTTTGTAATAAATTCAAGTTATTTTTATAAAAAAGCTCCCCCCCTTTTTAACTTTAAACAAAGTATGCAAAAACCAAATGATTGGATTTAAATAATGAACACATGCAAACATTAATAAACTACATATGTTTTCTATTTGAATCAATAACAGAAATATTACATTAATTAAGGCTTAAATTTAAATTACAATAAGTTTTTTTTTCCTCTTTTACCAAAACTTATTAACTTAAAAATTTAATTATTGAAAATTTTACTTTTAAAAAAAAACAACGTTTTCAAGTAAAACTTAATTAAAATATTTACAAAATTATGGGTTGTTACAGGCATTCTTCCTTTTCAATGCTCGGATCAGACCGAGTATATTTTCAATTTCAGATTTGGTGCTATTGGAGCTTCAGCAGAAGAGCTGGAGATCTTCATTTCGTATACACGTGTCTGTTTTGATTATCCGCTGTGCGCATTGTTGATTGTTGTATATTATCGACAATTGTAAGGACGGGTTATTATAACTGTCCATGCTGATAAACAGTGATTGATTGTTGAACTCTGATTGATGTATGTATATACAGTTTCTGTTTTGTAAAGATCATTGCTATGATATTACATGTTTTTCGCTGCGATGTAAGATTCTGTATTGTTCTGTTTGGTTCTATCTTGTCTCTTTCTTCTCTTCTCTTCTTCTCTCTTCTTTTCTTTCTCCTGACTTTCCGTTAGTCTGTGCTTTTTGGGTTGAACATGTGTGGATTAGTATCGATTCAAAGGGTATGGATTTATGGATCGTCACATATGGTATCAGAGCTTAGATTTTGTATATTCCTAGTCTTTGATGTGTACTCAATATAGACAGGGACAGTAACACCCTATATTGAGTTTAAGTGTATTATATATATGAGCAAATTATTTGTTAGTGATATAAAATGTTTTATGTTATGTTTGCTTATCCATTGAGTTGTTTGTGAATTCTGCTCGGTATGTGGGATGTAATATTATCTATAGGGATTTCCAAACACTTAAACGAGGCAAGTCAACATGGTTGTAGGATCGATTTCATCCTAGAGGGGGGTGAATAGGGTGATGGTATTAATTATAAAAATTATTTGCGGAAGCTTATAAAATATTTAATTCACGGTTCACAGCAGAATAATAGCAGCATAGAAAAAATAGCAGAATAATAAAATGCAGAAATAGAACGGCACAGAATTTACCCAGCTTCGGCAAAACCCTGCCTACGTGCTGCCCCCAAGGTTTCTACTAGAAATTAGATAGTCAGACGCTTACACACGTATACTCGCGACACCCGCTATCGACTAAACCTAACTCTACGCTCAAAACTCATCCACAACTCAGCCACTGAGTTGCGAATTCTCAAACTACGCCACGTGGTTTGTCCCCTAGTCACATGACTAGAAATTTAAACGGTTTAAAAAGGAAAATACAATTTAAATTAAAATAACCCTAATTTTTAAAAACTATAAACCTTATAAAAGGCCGGCCCTCTTTTTCCCTTTTTATAATAATTGTGCCGTTCCTTTTGTTTGAGATAATGTCGGCTTTATTCTTTTTCTTTGTTCGTTCTTCTCTACGAAATTAGGGCTTTGGAAATTTCAAAGATGTCGTCTTTTGGTTGCTAGATCGAATGGAAGATTTATCACTTTGTTTGCTTCGTCGATCGCTTGCTTCTCTGTTTTGCTCACGGCTCTTTGAAATTGATCGAGTTCGATTACAATTTCGTAAGTACTTTATTCCTTTTGCTTTGCTGGTTTTGGCTTGCTTGAACTCGATGAATATATGCCGATGATGATTGTTGCAATTTATAGGAGTCGAACTCCTAAATTTTCGTTCGTCTGATTCTTTCAATATTTAGCTTCGGCCATTCGATTTCGTTTGGATGTTTGAGATTGATTCTGACTTCTTCAATTCGTATATATTTTGATTGCTTGACAATCACGGCATTGATCGATTTCGTGGTCACCATGGCTTGACTTGATTTGACGATGTTGATTTCGTCCTTTGTGACTTCGGGCTTGACTTTGATTTTGTGAAAATATGAACTTGTTCGATTTTTGTCTTGGTTATTGATTTCGACTTCTGCGTCTACAGTACTGTCACTGCTTTCGACTTTACCTGGTTCTGATCATGCTATAGCCGCGGTATTGATTTAGAATTGTTCCATGACTTCGGCATTGTTCATGGTTGATTTTAGTTCTCTGTTGTATTTCTTGAAGTCTTCATTGCATACTGGTGGTCTTTTGTAGCATTGAGTTGCACTGTACTTGTCCTGCCCACTGTTTCATTTAGTTGTTCACTGGTGCATTATGTTGTAGCTTTTGGAGCTCGAGTTTCTTAGCTCTGTTCTCTTTGAGTTGTATATTGTGTTTGCCTGTAGTGTTGTTTTATTGAGTCTGAGCTTTGAGATCTTGTTCACTTGTTTGAGTCTGGTATCTTGATTCACTTGTTTGCTCATGAACATATGATGGCATTTGGTCTAGACTTGAGTTCTTGTTTGATTGTATCTTGGCCCTTTGTTGTTTGGTTGATGTGCATGTGTGTTGGTTTGGTAGTTGTGCATGTCACTGTTGCATTACTGACTTCAGATTTGGTTATCTACTTTGGCTTTGATCTGTTGGAGTTGCAGTATTGTTTTGCTGCTCTTGTTGTCGTTGATGCATCCTTTATTGTTACTTTGAGACTTTATACATCATTTTGAAAAACTGGATGCTTTGTCCTGCACTTGTATTCATGTTGCAATGACATTTGTTCTGGTTTGAGCTTCTGTTTCACTAGTATTAGTGATGTTGCAACTGGTTTGGGCCATGTTGCCTTCAGTTGCTTGTATATATGTACTTGCTCGGTCTGTAGCTCAAAGTTGCTACCTCTGATAAATTTGTTGAGCTTGTACACTTTTATTGCACCTGAGTTGAATCCAGATTTAAAAACTTGGGTTTGACCTTGTGCTGAGAGTTGTGACATTTATTTTATTGCACGTGAGTTGAACCCGGGTTTTCATTTGGGTTTGACATGTGCTCACTTGTCCCTGTAACATTATCAAGTGTATATTTCGATGTGCACGGCCTTATGGCATGTACAGTGATACACTGTGCATGTCACATTGTTCATGTGTGATGAATTCAAATATAAATCATGACGAACAACCCAAATAACTGAGGCAAATATTATTTTCAAAAATTCATATTTTATTTTATATTGCAAAAATATTTCTTTTTCAATTTTACTGCGTTAGTGAATATTTTTGTAGATTGCTCAGATGCTGGATTCTAACTGGAATGAAGTTGAAGATAAAATACGAATTGAGTGAATGAGTGATGTGTAGTGAGGTTAAATGTAAATATGAAATTGTGATGTATTTGTAATCTGAAAATATGGTCAAAAATGATTTTCTTGAGCCGGTTATATGAGAAAAATTTCTGCTATTTGAAAATTATTTAAAATGAAGTATATGTAGATATTTTCTTTGAAAAACGATGCAGTTACTAAGTGCCTCAAAAATAACGTTCAACTAGTAATTTTTCTATCAACTAGATTACCAGTGTAATCTGCATCTGAATTTCTTTTTCACTCAAAATTATCATTAATTGAATTTGATTGACCAAACCATGAATTGTGTACCAAAAATTTCAAACTCAATTTTAACAGCAATTTAAATGACATTCTCTTGAATTTGAAATGAAGCCGTGAAAATAATCAGAAAACCATGAATATAGAGTTAGCCGTATTATAGCCAAATGTATTATCATCCAACAAAACACTATGTTTAATCCAAACTTATACATATGAAGTAATTCAAAGAATTTAGAGAATTTTATAGTGTTATTGGCATAAGAATATAATCGGCCAACAATTTTGAATAAGTCAGAATCAAAATCATCATTTTTTCATCATCTCATTATTGGTTGATTTAATTCAGAATATGGTGCAAATTATCACATTTAATATATCGTTCAAAATATACCATTACCTGTTTTACCTTTACGATATTTTTCGTTGTTGTCCATTGTGATTCTGTCACCTTTATACTAGGCTAAGGAACTTTGCTTTGTCGCTCGTTGTGTTTCTGGAACAGCCAAAATCCAGAGAACCCTGTTGTTGTTCCTTAGCCTGCCACCATACCTACACGATGAAAGATTTTTGTGACCTATTTGTTTTTATAGGTCCATGATTGTTAGTGGCAGAAAATTTTGAAAAACAATTTTGTAAAGACCCAAAACTATTTATAATTGTTCCTTCGGCACCCAAATTTGTTTAACTTTGAGAGTTTTTATATTTGTGCCTTTTGGAACCCAAATCGGTATAGTTTTCACATGTTTGGGTCTATACCAACAATTATTGTGATTGTGTCCATATTTTATACAAATTGTGCACATTGAATTTTCTTGATTAATCTTGTTTTCAAAAAATTTTGATTGATTATATCCAAGTCCTTTTCTAACCGTATTAACAGTTTGCTTTCCAAATAGCATATTCAACGATTTTTCACTTTTTGAAAATTTATCTAAAGTCGTTGACAATTGTTGGACTTGTGTTTTGAGAGATTCATTTTCGTTTAACAAATGTGTGCACTATTTAATAGAATTCTCTCTTCTAGTATTTTCATTCTCTTTTAAAATCAGAATTTCATTTTCAAGCGATTTCATTTTAATTTTTGATTTTTTAATTTCTTCGTCAAATGTTGGACACTTATCACACTTAGGGATCCTACTTTGATAGGTTTTAACTAATTGGTCAAGTTGTTCATTTAATTCTATCAAAGTAACTTTTTGTGATTCAAGTTTAGCATATTTCTCCCTAAGTCATTCAAAACAGCCATTTACTTCATGGAAATAAATAAGTAATTCAGAGTGAGTGAGTTTTGATACCTCGCTGGCTCATCATCGTCGCTATCAGTTATATTTCCATGAAGGCACATATCTGCTTTCTCACTCTCACTGCTAGTACTTTGATTATCTTCATCACTTGTATTCCACGTGGCTATAGCATTTCTCCATTTTGATTTCTTTTCAAAATCGCGTTGAAATCGGGGATAATTGGGCCTGATATCACTGCAAATGATCCGTCCGAGTTGTCTAGTGCTTTGATTATTCTGCTTTTTAATTCTTGATTTAGAGCTGGATTTCCGTATTTGTGGTTCCACCTTTTGAATTTCTTCATTATTAATGCCAGCTCAGCTGCTCCGTCATCATCATCCTCATCACAACTGCTTTTTACAAATCCTGTTAAGCATGTTTCTTTAACTGAGTCGGTTATGGAGGATTTCTCATTGCTGTTGACTTTTGCACCATATATTGCATCGAAAGTATTCCAGATTTCCTGTGCATTTTCACAATGAGAAATGAAATTAAAATTATCTTGATTAATATGAGAATATAATATATGCATAGCAAGAGCATTAATCGAGATAATTTTCTTATCTGTTATATCACACCCATTTTCAATAATATCCCAACATTTAATATTAACAGATTTTAAATAAAATTCCATTTTAAATTTCCAATTCAAAAAATCTGTTCCATCGAAAATAGAAGGAATAATATTGGAATGACCCTCAACAAAAGTATTATTAAAAGAAGTCATTTTTTTTTTAAAATTCAAAATTTTAAAACGAAAATTGGTTTTCGAAAAAAAAACGAATTTTTTTAAAACAAAAGTTGACTTCTATTCCTAGCTCTGATGCCACATGTAGGATCGATTTCACCCTAGAGGGGGGGGTGAATAGGGTGATGGTATTAATTATAAAAATTAATTACGGAAGCTTATAAAATATTTAATTCACAGTTCACAGCAGAATAATAGCAGCATAGAAAAAATAGCAGAATAATAAAATGCAGAAATAGAACGACACAGAATTTAGACAAAACCCTGCCTACGTGCTGCCCCCAAGGTTTCTACTAGAAATTAGATAGTTAGACGCTTACACACGTAAACTCGCGACACCCGCTATCGACTAAACCTAACTCTACGCTCAAAACTCTGCCACAACTCAGCCACTGAGTTGTGAATTCTCAAACTACGCCACGTAGTTGTCCCCTAGTCACACGACTAGAAATTTAAACGGTTTAAAAAGGAAAATACAATTAAAAACAATTTAAATAAAATAACCCTAATTTTTAAAAACTATAACCCTTATAAAAGGCCGACCCTCTTTTTCCCTTTTTATAATAATTGGGCCATTCCTTTTGTTCGAGATAATGTCGGCTTTATTCCTTTTCTTTGTTCGTTCTTCTTTACAAAATTAGGGATTTGGAAATTTCAAAGATGCCGGCTTTTGGTTGCTAGATCGAATGGAAGACTTATCACTTTGTTTGCTTCATTGATCGCTTGCTTCTCTGTTTTGCTCACGGCTCTTTGAAATTGATCGAGTTCGATTACAATTTCGATAAGTACTTTATTCCTTTTGCTTTGCTGGTTTTGGCTTGCTTGAACTCGATGAATATATGCCGATGATGATTGTTTCAATTTATAGGAGTCGAACTCCTAAATTTTCGTTCGTCTGATTCTTTCAACATTTAGCTTCGGCCATTCGATTTCGTTTGGATGTTTGAGATTGATTCTGACTTCTTCACTTCGTATATATTTTGATCGCTTGACATTCACGGCATTGATCGATTTCGTGGTCATCACGGCTTGACTTGATTTGACGATGTTGATTTCGTTCTTTGTGACTTCGGGCTTGACTTTGATTTTGTGAAAATATGAACTTGTTCGATTTTTGTCTTGGTTATTGATTTCAACTTCTGCGTCTGCAGTACTGTCACTGCTTTCGACTTTACCTGGTTCTGATCATGCTATAGCCACGGTATTGATTTTGAATTGTTCCATGACTTTGGCATTGTTCATGGTTGATTTTAGTTCTCTGTTGTATTTCTTGAAGTCTTCATTGCATACTGGTGGTCTTTTGTAGCATTGAGTTGCACTGTACTTGTCCTGTCCACTGTTTCGTTTAGTTGTTCACTGGTGCATTATGTTGTAGCTTTTGGAGCTCGATTTTCTTAGCTCTGTTCACTTTGAGTTGTATATTGTGTTTGCCTGTAGTGTTGTTTTATTGAGTCTGAGCTTTGAGATCTTGTTCACTTGTTTGAGTCTGGTATCTTGATTCACTTGTTTGCTCATGAACATATGATGGCATTTGGTCTAGACTTGAGTTCTTGTTTGATTGTATCTTGACCCTTTGTTGTTTGGTTGATGTGCATGTGTGTTGGTTTGGTAGTCGTGCATGTCACTGTTGCATTACTGACTTCAGATTTGGTTATCTACTTTGGCTTTGATCTGTTAGAGTTGCAGTATTGTTTTGCTGCTCTTGTTGTCGTTGATGCATCCTTTATTGTTACTTTGAGACTTTATACATCATTTTGAAAAACTGGATGCTTTGTCCTGCACTTGTATTCATGTTGCAGTGACATTTGTTCCGGTTTGAGCTTCTGTTTCACTAGTATTAGTGATGTTGCAACTGGTTTGGGCCATGTTGCCTTCAGTTGCTTGTATATATGTACTTGCTCGGTCTATAGCTCAAAGTTGCTACCTCTTATCAATTTGTTGAGCTTGTACACTTTTATTGCACCTGAGTTGAATCCAGTTTTAAAAACTTGGGTTTGACCTTGTGCTGAGAGTTGTGACATTTATTTTTTTGCACGTGAGTTGAACCCGGCTTTTCATTTGGGTTTGACCTGTGCTCACTTGTCCCTGTAACATTATCAAGTGCATATTTCGATGTGCACGGCCTTGTGGCATGTACAGTGATACACTGTGTATGTCACATTGTTCGTGTGTGATGAATTCAAATATAAATCATGACGAACAACCCAAATAACTGAGGCAAATATTATTTTCAAAAATTCATATTTTATTTTATACTGCAAAAATATTTCTTTTTCAATTTTACTGCGTTAGTGAATATTTTTGCAGATTTCTTAGATGCTGGATTCTAACTGGAATGAAGTTGAAGATAAAATACGAATTGAGTGAATAAGTGATGTGTAGTGAGGTTAAATGTAAATATGAAATTGTGATGTATTTGTAATCAAAATTGTATATGTATAGTGAGAGCTTGAATTTGTACTATTCAAAAATGTAATAAATATTTGTTTGAATAAAATTTCTGTTTGAATTCAAATTCTATGTTATTTAATTTATTCAGCAAATATTTATTTAATCTGTGAAAAATAAAATAGTACATTAACAAATACATTTAAACGAATGTATATATGTTTATTATCATTAAACAAAAATCATATAAGCGCATATTCAACAATAGTCTTATTTTAAATTGGATAAATGAATAATTTTCCCTCGATTATATTTTATATATAAAAGAAACAATTTTTCAGGAATTATTAAAGTGTAAATAAATTGATTGTTTGGTTGTTTGAAAATGTAAATATATATAAGTTAATAAAAGCTATTTGAATAATCTTAATAAAAATAAAAATTGTAAAAGAATAAATTATATGAGCAAATGAATTATAAAGATGGAATTATAATTAAAATGATTTACAATTGTGATATAATCTTATGTATAAGAAATGAAACTAAATGAGTATATTTATAAACATGAGTTATAAATAAAAATGAATTTAAACTAAGAATTTTAAATTTTGAATTCTTTTGATTTTGAAAGTTATTTTTCAAAAGTAAAAGATGTTATATTATTGTAAATCTAAATAAGATAAATAAATTTGGAATGAAACTTATATAAGCAAAGTGAAATAGTGAAATTTTATATAAGTAAGAAAAATTTATAAATATTATTTATAAATAATAAAAGGATTTCTTCAAAAGAATATAAAGCATTGAATTCACTACTGTAACTGGGAAATAATATAACTACAACATCATCAGTATCATTTTCGAGTTTCTGTGTGATTGATTTGCTACCAATAATAAATTGAAAGTTAAGTTTTGTTGTGATTAACAAATTTGAATTTAAAATCCAAGTTAAAATTTATAAATATTAGTGAAACGAGTTTTGGACTTATAATATGAAATAAGAATTTACTTTAGTAAAGTTGAAATAAATTTGAGTTAGCATAATAAAATGTGCGATTTGAAATTTAACTAAAGGAAGGTTAAATAAATTGAATCAGAATTAAATTGGATCAGATAAGTTATTGAAATGGAAAATAAAACTTTTTAGTGTTTATAATATGATTTGGGAAGTTTAGATAAATAAGTTATATAACTTATAAAATGAGAAAATGTAAGTAAAACAAAATATTAAAATGGTTAAACAATTTTTGTCAAGCAAAACAAAATCTAAATTTGAATAGTGATACGAATTGACTTTAGTAAAAGTTAAATAAATTATAATTTGAATTAAATTAGAAGTGAACTTAAGTTGTATAGTGGAAGTAAATGTAAGTGAGAATGAAATGAAACATAACTTAAATAACGCTGAATCAAGTTGATTTTGATAAATAAAACGAGTATGCAAAGTAAAGTTGAATAATAAAAAGTTAATGAACTAAAGTAGTTAAATGAATATGAATATAAATTTGAGTTAGATAATGAATAAACATGAATTAGAAATGTTGTTGTTTAGAATTGAATAGAACTTAAGTTAAGAAGCGATGATAAAATAGGAAGTGTTGTATAAAAATGTGAATATAGTGAATACTAGAATTCAAAGTAAATTAGATATTAAACTAATTGGAATTAAAAGTGTTAAACCAAATTGAACGTAAATGAAGTAAAGTAAATTAATTTGGTTATATTGGTTATACATTGATTGTTAGATTGAAGTTAGTTGATTGAATAAAAATTCATATGAAGTTGAATCAATAAAATTGAAAACTAAATAATTGAATTCAAATGGAAAGTGAAGTAAATCTAAATAGAATTGAACTTGATTTGAATTGGGAGTGAACTAACTTGAATGTAAATTGGTGAATGTAAACTAATTGAAAATGAATAAATGAATATTAGTAAAAATCCAATGTTAATGAATCAAATGTGATAAATTGAAAACCAATTCAATGAATATTAATGAGAAATGAATTTATATTGATTTTGCTATGGATTGATTAGATAGATATTGGTTTGATTAAATGTTAGTTGGATGATAGTTGTTTGATGTTTGGATTTGTTGTTTTTTGTTGCATTTGTTATATGGACATATATAGTTATTGTGTTCGTATATGTTGTATATTGATATTACTTTCCATATATGTTTCTCATTTTTTTGTTGAGTGTTTAGTAGGTGTGGATGGTGTATGCTTCGCATTTGGAGCTTACTTTCACACTATATTAGCCAAATATGCTCGCTAATAATATATAAGCTGCATATCTCGGATTACATATCGTATGCCTCATCGTCGAAGGTGAGATGTATATTTGTGATATATATATATATATAGTGATTCTACTACGATCGAACCGCGCAAAGGAGGCTATGATGATTTTTTTTGAAAATTTAAAGAGTTAGAAATTTTTTGAGAATGTTGGATTTTTATTTTTATTTTTGAGTTATAATTTGAAATGGTCTTAGTTAGTTTTGAAAAGATAACCATAAATGGATTTGAAAATTTAGAAAGTTTTTGTAAGAAATTTAACGAATGAGTTTCGGAAAAAGTTAAAAGGTAAATGGATTTGATATCTAATTTGAATGAATTGTTTTGTAAAGTTAATGGATTTTGTGACTTTTTATTACTTGGTAATTTCAAGGACGAAATTCTTTTAAGTAGGGGAGAACGTAACGACCCAAAATTTCAATCATTCGAAATTCAGTTATTTAATTAATTTTAAATGTCCATAAGTAAATTTTATAAGGTGAATAACTTATATTTCGAATATCTTGATTTAATGGGATAATTAAATTATTAATTTAATATTTGAAATTGTGTAAATAATTGGATTATGAATTCAATATGAATAAAAATAATATATAAAGTTGAATTAAATTTTATTTGAATTAGAATGATGTTAGAGAACTTTTAAAATTGATATAAAAGTTAAATTGTAGAGATTGAATATTTAAATATTTAATTCGAGAGTGAAAATGGTCGTTTTTCTAACTATCTCGGATTTTAACGAAACTAGTTTCATTGGATCCATAATTTTATATTATTATAGGATTTCAAATTTCGTATCAATCAGACTTACGGTTTGTCCAAGGCAAGTTAAAACGCGTAGAAATCTGTTTAAGTGAATTTTAAATTTAAATAGTCGATTCAAAAACATATCTTCCAAATACGATCGAATTGGCTCCCGATGTATATTCCATTGTGTTCGGAATAGGGGTAGAACATTATAAACGCCAGGCGACACGCTTCGTTCGGAGTTCGAAAAAAATTCGGATCAATAGTGTCATGAAATTTTCTATACAAGGCCACGTTTTCTTCATATTTTCAAAACCATAATTGCTTTAAACCCTAGTCGCCGTCTTTGTTTCAATGGCTAGAATTTCACATACTTCTTCCCTCGATTTCTCTAAATCCATACACTTTTGGGAAAAACTCTCAACTACAAAATCGAAGAGTACGTCGAGAGCTTCCATTTCAACGGTCAAGATCGAATTTAGCGGGGAGGATCGTTAGCTATAGGCTTGCGATTGGCCGGCATTCGAGCACAATTTTTGAAGCTAATACGTGATCGGGTTTGATGTTGTTTATGCCGAAGGTAGATCTCATGGTAGCGCTTCGAACGGCGATAGTCAATCAACCTCTATGGCTTCGATGGTGGTGCGGCAGTTTGATGAAGGGGGAGGCCGATTGGGTTTAAACGTGCGTCAAGGCCTGGGTTTCAACGTGAATGGGAAGAAGGGCAGGGAGCGGTTGGATATGAGATGGACGACCACGATTTAAAAGGTTTTAAAAATGAAATAAAAATTGAAATTGAATTATATAATAATTCGTATAAACTTCTAAATGCTATAACTTTGTTATACGAGATCCGTTTTTGACGAAACAAGTTGCGTTGGGTCCATATTGACGGGCACTACATTTTAGAGATGGTTTGGAGTTAATTGGATCTAGTGTAAATTTTGGATAAAATTAAACGCTCATTTAATTTTATTCGGCATAAAACACTACGATTGTTATTGGAAACAAACTGAGTACAACTCACTCTTCCCGACTTACTGATATTTTTATATAAGTGAGAATAGATTTATTTTATGCCGAATGATGATTTTTTGGATGATATATGATATATTGTATATATATTGATTGGTATTTGGATATATTCCTGCCTATTGGCGCAGATGAGACCCTATACGTTTCCGTGTATGAGCGGATGACCCTTTGTACGCACGTCTACCTTGAAGCGGACATTGTACACATATTCTAATATGTATATTTGTGGCAGGTGATAGGTTGGAGGGATCCAACTGGATTCATCACTACTGCTAATTTATTTACAATTATTGATATATAAGCTATTATCCTGTGATATGTGATGTTTTGGATGTTGTGATAGATGTATTTAGTGTTGTTGCGGCATTGGGCCTATTTTGGAAATTTTAAAATGTTAAAGTGATGATTTCAAATTAAAAGGATTTTTAAGTGATTTTGAAAATATATTTTTTGAATTATTAAAGGAATTGATTTATTGTAAATAAATAAATAATTATAATTTTTATGTTATAAAAATTATGATTTTTGTGAAATATAATTAGAATGTGATTTTTGAAATATGGAGTTAATGATTTTGTAAAAAAGTTAAACTGAGATTATGAATTATTATAAGGGTTTATATATAAGATTTACAAAATTGAATTTTTATAAATCAAAAGTGATGGAATTATAATGGAGTTTTGTGAATGTTAAAAAGGAGTTATAAATGGATTTTATAAGTGAATAAGATTTATAATTGATGAAGTTATAAAAGAATGAATTTGTAAATAAGAGAATTATAAGCAAATTAACTTATAACTGGACTCTAGAATATAATGGGTATAAATGGAATTCGTTAGAAAAGGAATTTTATGAATCGAAGTTTTTATAAAATAGAAATGTGAATTTATGAATATTGTTTTATAAATTCGAAATCAATCGATTTTGATAAGTTAAATATAGAAGTTTATTAAAGGAATTTCATCCACGATTTTGGACAGTGGATAATCCTTTAACTTAATTTGCAATAGTATTGAATTTGGTAAAGGGATTATATTCATGATTTTGGACAGTGGATAATTCTTTAATAAATGTGTATAAATATTGATTTAGTAAATGAAGTATATTCACCATTTTGGACAGTGAATAATCCTTTAAATGTAGATAAATGTTTTGAAAGTGATATTTTAAATGGAGTTAAATGGTTTAAAGATGTTTTAAAATGTGTTAAATATCGAATACATAGATTTCAACATTCATTGTCGAAATAGACTTTTTTTGAGAAATAAGGAAGTATGGACTATAACACTGTTGTTATAGTAAATGATTTTCGAAAGGAAATGTTTTTGTATAGTATTAGGGTTTATATATCTATCTTATGAATCCCTGTCTTAGTATGTAGCCATCTATGTAGACTTTTTCATCGTTTGTGTTGAGGATGTTGATTCGTATAGTGCGGAGTATTACTCCAATCTATCGAGCTTCCTTCTTAGCCCGAAGGATAGCAAGTTGAAATTTGGAGACATTATAAGTCTATGAGAGTTAGTTTCTACGTGAGATTGAGAAACGCTTTTGCATTGTTGGTGCAAAGAGATTGGGATCGATTTATCCGAAAACCACTTCGAACCAACGTTTATACGACGATTGTGCAGGTTGGCCAATGATATTGATATTCAGGATTTTCATAATGGAGGACTGCTTGTTGATCGATTGGGGTTAAAATCCTAATATACATCCAGCAGTAGTAGTCTCTTCGTTATAAAATATCCAATTCAAGGACTATTCGTAACTAATTCTAGGGATTTCTCGACAGGATGTAGCAGAAAAGTACCTTCAATTTGTCCTATTCTTGTACAACTTGTATGGATATTTGTCTGACATTGCATTTCTAAATATTACGAACATTGGTTTTTACAAACGTACATCAGCGGTGACGGAGAAGGCAACTTCTCTTAGCTCAACACCCTTCTTGATACGTATGAGCTTAATAGTTGTATTTTTGTGGAAGGCAATTAGTAGTCAACGGAAATGGCCATGTGGCATTCAAAGTGATGTGATATGTGATTTGTGAAAGGTAATCGTTGCGTCAGGCCTCATCAACCGGAAATGACCAAAACAGGGTTAGATGCAGCAAGGCTAAGTGGGTCGATCCCTAGTAGGATATGATCATCCTCTTCTAGATATATCTTTACAAGTTATGACGTAATGTATCTGTTTATTATGATTTGTATGCTATGAGGGCCCTCGGAAAAGGTCAGTAACAATCGGAGGATGACATATTCGGTACCATCTAGTTATAGAGGTGGGTCGTTCTTGTGTTGGTAGAGGGCATATGTTCTGTGCCTCTGTACACTTCTCTAGAGATGTATTGCCGGAAGGTAGTCCCTTCACCTGGTCATTTGTATGGAAATCAAAACTCCACTACTTTCCTTCCATTTTGATTATATTACCCATTTTGGGTTATATGCTGGAATTTAATCAATGTAACAATAGCGGCTATGATTAATATTATTTGTATACTAGACACTAGTATAATATCAGATGATTTGATATGAAATGTTTTAGTTGTCGTAATGTAAAAATATGTCTGTGTTTATGTATGGGCGTGTCTTACGAGATACTTTTGTTTTAATAAAGGAAACATTTGGTAATTTAATAAATTCAGTTGAGTGTGTTTCTCACGCTGGTTTACTAGACTGATCTGAGCATTCTTCCCTTTCAATGCTCGAGTCAGATCGAGTATATTTACAGGTTCAGATTTGGTGCTATTGGAGCTTCAACAGGAGAGCTGGAGATCTTCATTTCGTATACACGTATCTGTTTTGATTATCAGTTGTGCGCATTATTGATTGTTGTATATTATCGGCAACTGTGAGGACAGGTTACTATAACTGTCCAGGCCGATAAACAGTGATTAATTGTTGAACTCTGATTGATGTATGTATATATAGTTTCTATTTTATAAAGACCATTGATATGATATTATATGTTTTCCGCTATGATGTGAGATTCTGTATTGTTCTGTTTGGTTCTATCTTCTCTTTTTCTTCTCTTCTCTCCTTCTCTCTTCTTTTCTTTCTCCTAACTTTCCGTCAGTCTGTGCTTTTTGGGTTAGACATGTGTGGATTAGTGTCGATTCAAAGGGTATGGATTTGCGGGTCGTCGCAACTTTTGTATTTAAATTATTCTTTTATACTTAAAATCTTCATTTAAATCAACACCGGATTTATTTCCAAACCCATAAAATATTCGTATCAAAATCCATGATATTCCTTTTGAAAGAGCTTTAGTACTTAAAACTTCTTCTTTTCTTCAAATTTGAATATAAATTTACTAAGTAAACTTGGATAAATTTCAAGTTTTAAAACATGTATACACCTAGAAATGTTCGCTAAGACAACATAATAATCAATTTATGTTTAATTCAATCATTTATACTAACTTCCAAAGTGCAGTTATCATCCAAAATCGTCCAAAGAGATCATAAAGAAGAACTAAGATTTCAAAACACTAAAGTTGGAAGAGTTTAGGACGCTACTACCCTTAAAATTAAACATGACCAGTCGATACCTTCGGAGATGGCTTGGCCAGGCTTTTCATTATTCTACTACAAACTATCACTAAATGAATCGAAGTGATAAAGACTATAACATAACTTACAAATTGGCATTTACTTAAGTATAGAGGGTAAATTATACTCACAATCAACATAGAAAACAAGACAAAGCAAGCTATACTCACATATGACTAAGCAAATTAGATTTCAGTAGATTCAAATCAAAGTAAAGTAGTTAACTCACCTCCTCTGTTTGTTGCCATAGTTATGTTGTTCATCTCCTAAAGTGCATGCACATAGTTGAGCTAATAGCCACTATCGTGAGCCTACCGTCTTCCCGATGTTGATGATGGACCATACCTTCAACCGTGCACCTACACCTCAAAACGCACGCTTTGCCTGGTGTCCAAGCTCGATTCACCACGAGCTCCATATCACTATCATGCACACCACCTTTGACATCACCTGCTCTTACAACCTCTAGCCGTGATTTCTTTTCTATTTTTATCTTTTTGGGTTTGATTTTGAACGAAAGAGATTAGGGCTTAGGGGATAATAAAACATTAACTGGTTGAATGGATAAGAATGAGGATGAATGGTCCAGTAAGAGAAGAGGAGTACTTTAAAAAAAATTAAATCAATACCTTTAACCACTCAATTACTCAACTACTATTTGATAACCGATTAAAATTCGGCTTGAGGCATTTTAATACAAAATTTATTTTACTTTTATAACAATTCTTATATTAAAATATCACTTTTCAATTTTCAATAATTGTAAAATAATTATTTTATTTTTGAAATAAATTTCAAAATTCCACAATATTTTGTTAAAATAAATTTTCAAACAACTTCGTTTTTTTCAAAAATAATAATTCAAATTTCAAGTTTGAAATTTAAATCAATATTCTCTAAAAATTCAATCTATTGAATTAAATTCAGTAAAATATTTAAATAAAATTTCCTAAATCCATTTTTATTCTATTTAACTCCGAAATGGGATGTTACAATAGTAATGTTTCTCTTTAATATATATTCTTCCAAGATCTTCAAGCCTATTGCAGTTCTTCTCCATAAATCCAAATTATATCTTCTTCAAACCTAAATCAAAGGGACATCAATCAAATCCCAATTTTCGAACTTTGATAAATTCATATATTATATGTTATGGTCCTACCACTTATAGTTGATGTAGTAATATAAAAGATTAAAACTTTGATTATAAAAGTAGACAAAAGTTGGAACATGTGATTAGACATGTCAATGGTATGTGTTTTGTTTGGAAGCTGGTCCAAACCCACATTGTTAATACAAGTACGAGTTTTGCTTTGACTACCTAGGTCCAGACCCAGATTTGAACTTAGGCCCGACCCAATTATTATTATGGACGGTACTATTTCACCACTATCCGACCCAGTTTGGCATAATACGATATCATCTATTCATTATACTAAAAAAATGAACACACACAATTTGTGTACAGTTTATTTGTATAAATGTAGAATTTTCATGTATTTTTGTTTTGGAACTTGATTTTATTACTATCCATTTATTCGTGAAATTTGTTAATGTGCTATTTTTAAAAGTTACGAGCAAAAACGATGGTTATAGTTTTAATATTTTAGATGAGTACACGTTTTACTCAATAGTTTAAGAAGTTTAATATATGGAAGTTGGAATGGATTACAAAACACCCAACCCAACGGATTCTGATCGGATATGAGTTATGATTTTACTAAATGGGGTCGCATATATATATATATATATATATATATATATATATATTCTAAGTTATCGAATTAAACTCGCCTCAACCTCTAGGACTCCACATGTGCTATGCCACTATATTATTTATCATGTATCGAAACCAAAATTAAAATAGATGTTGGCGTCGAGATTGACCACCAACACCCAGTTATATGAAAGCACCAATATCCAATCCAGTCGCAGAAGTATGAGGAGAAATAAATGAAGAACAAAATTAAAACTATTAGAAATCAAATAAATAGAGACACCAATTTATAGTGGTTCGGCAAACTCCGGTGTACGTCCACTCCAAAGATTTTCCTTTTATTAGTTTATACTGCTGATTACAGTTACAAATCCATGAAATCAAGAATAAAAATGGCAAGTATATCCTAAGTAGGAAATGAAGAGAAGAAGAATGAAGATCCCTTTTTCCAAAGCCATGCCTGTTGTATTTATAGATGAAGACGACCACCAATCTCCTTGGAACTTCAGCTAAATGACCTTCTTATCCATACAGGCCCACCATAGGAGTCGCTAGGCCCAACCCCAATGAGGAGGGATCGGTACCGATCCCTTCACTGGTTGATTATTGGGCAGTGATCTCTATGATAACTTTTGAATGCTAAAATGTGTTTAATCTCCAATTTTCAAATCATTTGGAATAAGGAAGCTCCTGATTTTGATTGATCTTTGGTTCAAATCCCCTTGCAAGCTACTTTCAGTTAAACCCTCCCAAGGGTTGCATGCCGAACCTCATTCATCGAAGTGTGACGAACCATAAAAGAATGTTGATCCCTCTCTTTCATATGATATGACGAATCCTTCAAGTAGGCACATGCCGATCCCTCCTTAGTAAAATGCCGACCCACCTGCTCTCACCTATAATGATCCCTCCTTTGCTTCGACCATGCCGACCTCTTGCCTATCCAATCATGTTGATCCCTTATCTATGAGTGCATGTATGCCGAGCCACCCTAACAAACTACGCTAAGCCTTCTTCTGTGGAATGAGGTATGTCGAACCCTCTTAATCGAGTATGTCGATCCCTCTTCAATGAAGCCAACTCATACCGACCCTCTATATTGAAGCATGTTGATCCATTCTTCATCACTTCCAAACCAATATGACATGTTGATCCTCTACCTTCATCTATTCCAAGCCTTAATGATACTTCCATTCTATGTTGATCCTTTGCCTGTCCAAGCTAACATCCATATTTCAAGCATCCTACATCATTTATCTACCAACTCCATCAGACTCCGGTTTCGTATAGCCATTTTTACTTTACCTTGGGGTCTTATAACCATCACATTTCACTCATCGACCTTGACAATTGTGATGTCTGTTGGATTAAATCCGCTTGTGTACTACATTGCCAAAAGGCGGGTTAACACTTTGCTCCCCAAAACATGCCTTGCCATAGGAAGGCATATTTTTAATTGCCATAAATTCAAAATCCGAAGTCCATAATCCATTGATTGTCATATTATCCAATCCAGAAACCAATCCATTGTCAATTCGATTCCTTAATCTCTCCGGATCATTAGCGAAATCCATGACTGTTCTGAGTCGATATCCAATTTCGAATCCATTCCAAATTCATTAACCAAATCCACGATCTCTTCGGATCGTTTTATCCAAATCCAGGACTGCTTTGGGTCCATATCTGAATCCATAGATCTTTATGGGTCGTCTTATCCAAATCCGGGACCGCTCTGGGTCTATATCCAAATCCATAAACCTCTCTGGGTCGTTTTTATCCAAATCTAGGACCGCTCTGAATCAATATACAAATTCATAGACCTCTCCGGGACGTTAGCCTAATCCAAATCCTTGATCTCACCAGATCCTTTCCGAGCACATCCATACTCGATGACCTGAGTAGGTTGATTATGTCGCTCTCCGGTGAAGTGGCCTACCCCTTGCCAGACATAGTCCATTTCTGACGACCTTGACATCTCTGAATCCTTACCGAGCACAATCCATACCCGATGATCTGTTGGGTTTTATTCTCCGGCCTTGACTCTCTGGTCGAGGGCTTAATCCGTAGGGTATCCATCTCCAGCTCGGTTCTCAATCGAGGACTTAATCCATGGGGAATCCTTCTTCGGCCTCGATCCCCAATCGAGGACTTAATCCGTGTATGAATCCATCCCGCCGCTCTTTGGCGAAGAGACTCGTGACTCGCGGTTATTGCCCCAATCTCTCCGGTCGGGGCCATAACCATGACCTATGTTATTTATTACGTTAATCCAGACTTAATCATACATAATTCCATAAAATAAGATTCTGTGCAACCAATAAACCAAAAGTTAGAAGCAAATAAGAAGAAATAAAATGAATTTCACAAAATCTAGCACAATGGTTTATTATCGTCTCAGGGCATGACTAGGAACAATCCTCGTTCCCATATATGTGTAAGTGACTTAGCCGTGTTACCGCGGAGTTTATTACTTATTCTGTGCCATCATGATCAATTGATGACAAGTTGATGATGATGCCTTGATCCAGTGCCATTTTCGTTCGAGATGGACGGTGGTCGCTCCTTTTCCATCGCCGCATCCCCAGTCCTTATGTATTGTTGTAGCCGACCATTTCTCACGTGTTCCTCAATGATATCCCTCAAACGCCTGCAGTTACTTGTATTGTGCACATCTAGCTCACGGAATAGGCAATGCTTTCTTGATGCCCGCTTGTGCTCGGAGGGTTCCCTCCTTGCCGGTCTTCGATACTGAAGACGTCCTCCAGTATCCAAATAAATCCTTTCCAGAGATTCGGTCAAGAGAATTTTGGTTCTCACTATTGCCTCTTCGACACATTAATGCCATTATTCATTTTCCATTTTCCTTTATCATCTTGTTTACATCTCCTGATGATCCTCCACTTTGCACAACATTCACCTCCAGTTTATTTGCTCGTGCATCTTCCAACCGCAGGAACCTTTCTACTTCATGATAAAACTCTCCGACATCCATACGTGGATCCCACGCCAGTGAATCCTTGTACTTCGTGCCATCAACAATTCCAGATACAGCCGCCATCAAAGCCATGGATGGATCTGGACAATCTACCGATGTTGCTATGACACTAAACCATGTTAGGAAACTCCTTAAGGACTCTACGGTCCTCTGTTTCAGTGTTGCCAAACTCATCATATTTTTGAATCTCGAGATGTGAACCCTAAACCGCCTCATAAACCTTTCGATTAATTCCATCCATATGCTAATAGAGCCACTTTCCAGCTGTCTGAACCATAGTGTAGCTATATTTGTTAAGTACAAGAGGAAGCACTGTGCCATGACTTCCTCTGATGCCCCCAATACTTCCATGTGTCTCATGTATCTCGTCAAATGAACAGTGGGATCTGTTTTTCCATCATATGTCTCAAGCGTTGGTAGTTTGAACTCCGGTGGATTCCTAGCTTGCCTGATATTTGGAGAGAATGGACTTCTATGTACATCCTCTGAATCCCTGTTCACTAATCCTCCACGCATAGCTCGCCTTATCATCTCCGTAAACCTGTCATTGCATTCCAATGGTAGTTTCCAATCATCATGCCCAAGCTGCCCCTTGAGTCTACGAGGGAATCCCGGAACATACTCCTTCAGACGAGCATCCAAATTCTGATTCGCACAAGCTCCATGGGATCGATCGTGGGTCCTCCAACACCATGACCAACAAGACCTAGGGGCATGTCCTCTAGTCTTTGGGGATCAGTACCGATCCCTGTAGAGGGATCCCTCCAGGATGGCATGGGACTGTCCCCAGCTGCTTCGTCGTGTTCCTGTGTCTATTGGCTCCATTTTCATGTTCTCGGTTCTGATTTCCAATGATTCCTGCTACTTCAACCTCTTGATTTTGTGCTCCAGCTTGTCTAACCTGTTGGAATAAATGTTGCATCATCTCCTTCTGGCTTTTTAGCATCCTCTCCTGCATAACATCCATCATTGTTTCCATTTCATCCCTGGTGATGTAGATTGATGCTTGATTAGTTCCAGCTCCTAAGGAAGCCTCCCGACTCCCTCCATGGTGGCTCCTTTCCGGTAGCGCTCTCCTTGTTGATTGCCTAGCCATTACTTCCTATCTCCAAGTATCCAAGCTTCAAAATATGAGCTCCTAACTTCCAATTTGCTTATGCAAGAGTTCTCAATGAAAGTACCAAAATGTTGGCGTTGAAATTGACCGTCAACACCCAGTTATATGAAAGTACCAATATCCAATCCAATCACAGAAGTACAAAGAGGAATAAATGAAGAACAAAATTAAAACTATTAAAAAGCAAATAAATAGAGACACTGATTTTTAGTGGTTCGGCAAACTCCAACCTACGTCTATTCCAAAGATTTTCCTTTTGTTAGTTTATATTGCCGATTACATTTACAAATTCATGAAATTCAAGAATAAAAATGGCAGAGTATAGCCTAGGTAGGAGATGAAGAGGAGCAGAATGAAGATCTCCTTTTCCGAAGCTATGCTTGCTGTATTTAAATGTCAAGACAACTATGCCAAGCCTTCCTCTGTGAGATGAGGTATGCCGAACCCTCTTAATCAAGTATGCCGATCCCTCTTCAATGAAGCCAACTCATACCGACCTTATATATTGGAGCATGCCGATCCATTCTTCATAACTTTCCAAACCAATAAAACATGCTGATTCCTCTGCCTTCATCTACACCCAACCCTATGATACTTCTATGTCATGCTGATCCCTTGCTTATCCAAACTAACATACATATTTCAAGCATCCTGCATCGTTTATTTACCAACTTCATCCAACTCTGACTTCGTATAACCATTTGTACTTTATCTTCGGGCGTTACAACCGTTGCTCTACATTCATCGGTCTTGATAATTGTGAAGTTTGTTGGATTAAATCCGTCTGTGTATTGCCTTGCCAAAAAGGATGAACGGTAAGACTTTAGAAATGGCTTCAAAAAACGCATAAATTTGTCTACTGGAGGACTTTACTTGGTAGTTCCTAAAGAGCCATTCGATCCGGCTCAGAAATAATTCCGAACATCATTCTTCTCGCTTCTTATCCACTTCTTCCCCGGCTCGAGTAAGAATGGCTGCTTCTTCTCTCACTTCGCTTCCATTTCGTTTGCTCCCTCTTTCTAAATCTTCATCTTCTTCCAAATCTCATCATCAACATCTTTTCCCTTCTCCTCCTTTAAAACCCACCAATTCAATCTCCACTCCCTCCTCTCATTTCGGATTTGGGTCTGTCGCCTTTCATACCCGCTCCATTCGCATTTCCCCTCTCTCTTCCTCTTCAGATGAAAACAATAACGAAGCTGAAGCTTCAACCACTGTCCAAACACTTGAAGAGCCTAGTACTGAAAACGAGGAAGAAGAAGTCAAACCATTGCGACCTCCAATTATCAAGCTCGGAAACATCATGGGGGTACATCTAATTCTATTTCGATTGTGCTTAATTGCATATTAATTACTGAACTAACTTAGTTGCAATTGTCCAACTAGGAATGTAGCATATTTTCTTACCTATTCTCAATTGCTTTAGATTTTAAACAAGAAGGCAGTCGAGGCAGCAGAGTTAGAAAGGCCTGTGCCAGACCTTAGAACTGGTGACATTGTGCAGATCAAATTGGTAAGTTACTGAATTTCTTGTTTATGACTTCAAGTATACATTGAGGTCGAACTCTGTGTTTTTATTCATGTTTGTGATCATTATGAATGAATATAGGAAGTGCCAGAGAATAGGAGAAGGGCTTCACTTTATAAAGGAATAATTATATCAAAGCAGAATGCTGGCATTCATACTACCATTCGAATTCGAAGAATAATTGCTGGAATTGGAGTTGAAATTGTTTTCCCAATGTAAGTTATCCTGAAAGTAAATAATGCTGTCATATACCTTAGCTATTATATCTGTCTTCTTTTTAAACTTAGCTATGGCCTTGAATGATATAATGGTTAGAATTGTACTCTTGTTCAATCAATATGTTGTCTATTTGTACTCAGAAGAGCAAGAACTGTTAGTAAGAGTGTGGTCTTTCATAATTACGCATTTCTGCCTTTGATTTGTGCATGAAAATTTAGTTTGCCTTCGACTTAGGAGGTTTTCATGCTTCACATAAGGTTCACACATAGATATCCAAAAATGAATACTTATGTATTAGTTAGCTACAGTAAACTTGTTATGATTAACTAGCTAAATATTGTTGCGTAAAGGACAAAGTTAATATTAACTTACACATCTACATGTTAGCTTTTGATAGTGCTCGAAAGCACCACCAAAGCAATGAATATTCTACGTATGGTTAGCTTAAGCGACAATACCAAAACATTAAGAAAACAATGATTAACTAACAAGAATTACATGAATCTGCTTTAATTATTTTAAGTTTTCCAAGTTAGCCAGCTTAAAAGTTAAAACAAGACCAGATTTAACAAATATTTCAACAAGTGTCACACATTTAGCATGTATACTAACATGTAACCTCTACTTATGATACTTTATGTTGATTAAACTCTGCAGTGTAGATGTTCTTACTATTCTGTGATGAATGATGACACACAATTATGACAACTAGCGTAGGATGAGCATGCAAATAATTTTAGTTACCTTATCTTTAAGATGAAATGGATGAATTATTAGCATTAAATTATGTTTTAGTTCATAGTTTTTAGCTCACGTGTTTCAGAACTTACAGAAAATGTTTGTTGCTCATCGTCATGATTTTGGCTCTTCAAAATCCTCTTTGGACTAACAAACTTTTCACCTGACTACTAGTTGTTTAAACTAAATTTGTGTTGACATTAAAGTTAAAATAACAGCAGTGAACCTTTGAAATCTACCAAGAATTTCAGATTTGCTCTTCAAATGCTTAAAAAGCAGTAAAAAATTCCTCAGAATATTATTCTTTTTTTTTCTTTTTTTTTTTTTGCAGTAAACATGTATTATAATATAAACTGTACATTAACAAAAATGATCAAGCGACCAAATAGTTTAATAAAATGTGATACTTTTGCCAATTCCAATTCAATTCAGCAGAAATACATGAAAAAACAGTAAAAATTAAAATTGCAATGTGTAATAGATATTTTATTTTTATAATATAAGCATGCACAATTTATTAATGTATTTCTACAGTTGGAAAAAAACACACTAAAATCTGAAATGGAATCATAATCAAAAATTTCAAAATTGATAAAAGCTTCGAAAACATCAAATGAATGAAATGACACCGAAAATCGAAATCTTAAACCTTGACAATTAGATAAGGATGCATATATTTATTGTCGAGATTTTTTTATAACCCGGTCTATATTCTGTATAAATCGATCTAATAGCTCACGAGGATATAACATTCATTATAATTCATCTACTTTTGGATTTGAAAAGAAAAAAAGATGCTTGTGAGGGCGCGCTCTCTCTTTTGTCAGTGAGTGTTTAGTCTTTTATACAAGGAAGGCTGTATCATTTGTCTTCATCTTATTTTAGTTACGTATTGTAATTCCAGTCCATAATAATGCTTTTATCGTTTGACCATAGTTTTTTGCTTTATTTAGTCTAGGGTATTCTGTATGTAAAATCCTGGTTCATTTTAATTTTTTGTTTCTAGTTTTACATGTGTGCAGGCACCGTAACTAATTCCCTAACAGTTTATACAAATTTGCCTGTGTTATTGCAACATACGATTCAGCTCAAGTGTTTTAGCCTATATGTTAAAAATGCAAACTCATGCGTTATTCGTATCTTCATTTTGACTCATGAAGTTCCTCCTTGGACCTTAAAAACCATAGTGATCAGGAACACTCACCAATCCTTTAATTCTTGATGATAATTTATATTGGTTCTTGATATCTTAAACAGTTTCTCAAGTATTATGCATAGTTGATTGTGAACGTTTCTGTGCTGTATACTTTTGTTGTTGCACACAAGTTCACATGCTTCTTTTCTTTGAAAACGATGACCATCAAGTCTTACCTGCATAATATTTGCTTATGAAGCTGGAATGTCCCTGTTTATATCTGCTCCCTAATTCATAGTAACCATAGTCATCCTCATACATTCACAACTAATTGACATGGTCGTCTCATTGTCTATTTTCCTGTATTATTACATTCTTCTGGAACAGAATTGTGAGCCATCCCTCACACCTTTAACTAATTTACTTGATAAGGTGGTTTCACTAATATTTTATATTTTATTTTGAATTTGGTCACTGTTTGATTTCATGGTTTGTTTGCTCATTTGCATGTACGAACGTTTTCAGTTTGATAAAAAACCCAATATAGGCAATGCAGCTTGAATGTTTTAAGTTTAATTAAAAAAAATAACAATATAGGCAGTGTAGCTTGAATGAACTTTGCTAATGTAGTGGGAGATGTCCATTGTGTTCTGTTGTTATGTCTAACACATGGGAGTTAATGTGTCTACTAAGGCTGTTAATGGATATCCGAAAAAATCTGAATTCGTCTGCCTCTGTATCCGAAAAGCAGATATATTCGATATCCGGAAAAAATGAATGTTGATGCGGATACGAAGACATTCACATCCGAAAATTATCCACAAGATTATACTTTATTTTATGTGTATTTTAGTATAATAAAAGATATGCATTTATTTTTTATTATAGTAATAATTTATATTATATGTATTATTAAATGCATATTAAAGGCTCAAAAGTCAAAACTATTTATTATTATCATATTTATTGATTTTGCATACTTTTAGGATCAATGAGATGCAGATATGATAATTATACAATATCCGTTCGTGTTCACGGATGAGGATATTCGATATTCATAAATGATTTCGGATATGGATACGGATATGACACCATCCACATCCAAAAGTATTCGTTGATATGCCTAGTGTGTACACAAAAGCAATTTTGGAGTGTACATGGTGAGTTGGATTACTATTAAGTGTGTTGAATTACTATTAAGTGGATCACCGCATTTGGAACTTACAACGCACTTGTTTTGCTGACATGTATGAAGTGTGGTGATCCACACAGATAATAGTATCACATAGGAGTATCACTGATAAAAAAAGGAATGTTTATTCTATCCTTAAAACAAGAGTGCATCTTGTTTCACTTTATTCCATTATTCATTTATTAATCAAAAAAAAAAAACAATTAATAAATATGAAACAAGTCAATGAATGAGAATGAATTGACGTGTGAGAAAAGTTGTTGCGACAACTGTAGTTTTACCATTACCAAACCATTGGTAATGACAACAATAAAAAATGGGTATACCCGTATGATCGACGGGTAGCGGTAAATTTACCAACATCACCCATAAATCAAAGAAGGCAAAATATCAAAGCCATCGGGAATGGTAAATTTACTTGTTATTATGTATTCTTATATTATTAACTTCAATCAATTTAAATTGTACAACTAACACATATTTTAGGATAACAGTTGATTCATCTTATGAATCCATAATCTTTCTTATCTTTTTTTTGAACTTTAATTTTATTTCATTTTACAAAATAAGCAAATTTGTACTTATATTTATTTTATTTTAAGATAGATATGAGTAATTTGTTTGGTATGCTGTAAATATAAATTGTAATTTGATCCACTCTCACTTAATTGCATTACATGTCAACAGTAACGCGGTAGTGGTAAAGGTTCTAAGTTTTGCTTTTCCAGTAGAAACAGTATGGTAATGGTTTTACCTTTCAGTAACAGTACTCAGTTACCATAACTGCCCTACATGGGAGAATCGGATCAGAGGCAGGGACTTGAAAGCTTAGTTACCCTGGCTCTTTACCAGACTCTACTGAGCTAATATTAGACCCAGACATGACAATCTGTCCTGACTGGTTTTCTTAAATCAAATCCTGTTAAAATTTGAAATTCTTATGAAATATTTCTTCCTGTTTGGCAGATATTCGCCGAATATAAAAGAGATCAAAGTGGTTAAGCATAGAAAAGTGCGCAGGGCAAGGCTCTACTACTTGAGGGACAAACTTCCACGTCTTTCTACTTTCAAGTAAAATCATAAGTGGCTTCCAATACTTAAGCACATGTATTTTTGTTGTACATTTTCATTACTCCAATTTTGTTTCTTCTATTGCTGTTTTGAAATATTTCAGTGCAAACTACCCTTGTGCTTATAGTTACATGCAATGTAAAATGCCTTGTTCAATCTGTTATATATATATATTATTATAAACATCTTGTTTTGTACTAGTGGTACAACTATAGGTAAATATTTAGCATATTTCCAAGTGCATTGATATGAAAAGTCAATATCAAGGTGATAAATATTTCCATAGCTTATTGTATGCACGAGATGTTAAGATACAAAGGACTGAACTGTTCAAGCAGCAGATACGAAAACAGTGAAACACACGAGTGATGTGGGCCCGTTACCCACCATGCAACAGCCCATTTAGGCATTGGACCCTCAAACGCTTGCAGCATATTGATGTCCAGTTCATTTCGGTGAAGGTTTATATTTAATAATTCAGGAGTCGTGCAATTAAAGGTGTTGATGTATTATATTTGTAAAATATTAAATGCGTGATAAATAAT
Organism: Allium cepa; assembly: GCA_030765085.1. Taxonomy (NCBI): domain Eukaryota; kingdom Viridiplantae; phylum Streptophyta; class Magnoliopsida; order Asparagales; family Amaryllidaceae; genus Allium; species Allium cepa. The sequence continues at coordinate 176,846,314 of CM060939.1, read as the reverse complement.
GTTGGGTGGATAACCTTTAAAACAACTCAGCTTAGTTGTATGATTGAGGGGGAGAAAAGCATCTATTTTGATTGATACTTTAATGCACGATCATTTATGTGGTTTGCTTTGATTTGATTTTTGATTTTAAAGTTGTGTCCATGGAATAAAAATTTATTGACTAATTTAATACCCTTATGGGAACATTTAATTTATGACTACTCAAATAATTGTTATTTCAATTAGTTTCGAATTAAGAGTAAAATTTATAGAAGTTTGATTGGATGTTAGAAGTTTGTTAAAATTTAGTTGAAAACATGTACATGGAGAATTTTTGTTTATAACCTATGAGGAAAACGAGTATGTAGGTTCATTTCCCTTTGACTTATTTATTACTTACAAATCAAAATACGAAGGTATCGTTTTGATTTGAAATCGAGATTTATGTTTTACGTTTTCAACGTTAACTTTAAAAAGCACGGAAGAAGACGATCACTTTGAAAATTATCTGTATTGAAATGATTTATTTCTGTTTTCTATTTCTTGAGTTGAACAATTATTCTTTTTTATCTCCTTTTTGTTGGAATGAATATGATTTTTCATCTTTTTATTGCATACGCATATTGAAAACACCAAACATTTCAAATTAAACAGCGTTCAAGTGTTTTTCAACTGTTTAAGGCTACAAAAGCATTTTTTAAAATTATTTAGCCTACTTGTTATTATTGAAAATCATTAAATCGTTTAATAATGACTTAGCTGTATTTTTAAGTAGAAAAAACAATAATACTCTAAATTCCTATTTTCTCACTGTTTTAGTGTTTTAGCCCACCTTCTTCTATGTTGTTCTTTGTCGATTGTTCTAGCAATGCTCTAAGAATAATTCAGTTAGAGTTTCCGAAATTATTAACTTTATTTTGAATGGCATGCTGAGAAAGAGATTATCCTAGTTTAAATCTGAATGACAGTAAATAAATTCATAAACACGTTACAAAAAGTTGACAAGCAAAAACGTGGTATGCAACATTAAAACTTAAAGTGTTCAATAAAAGTTCCTACTGTTTTTTATATATTTTTATTTAAAAATTATAGCGCTTTCTCTCGAAATAAATAAACTAACAATCGGGAGCTTTTGTCTCGGACTCTCCGGTACGTGTCATCATTCTTCCCCGCTATTTTCTACGATCAATCATTTCTTTTCTTCTTCCTTCTTTCCTTTTCTCGCATTTTAGTTCTTTTTCCCTTTTCAAAACAATAAATAGTCTCTTCGTTATCGTGGATAGCCACAACAATGAAAGCTAACGGTCAGTTGATCTCTGTTTATCCCGAAGAGCTCAGTTTCGAATGTGAGCAATTTTTTAGTATTCCTTTCATATCAAAATGCCATTTTTATGATTTTTCATAGAATCGGGACTAATGGGTTTGCATGATTCGTTTAGTTGAGCTGGAAAAGCCTTCTTATTGCAATCTTAAGGTGGTTAACAACACTGAACATCATGTTGCCTTCAAGGTATTTGATTCAATTATTTTTTAATTTTGCTCTACATTTTTGAATTTTCCATGTAATGTTTCTGACTTTCAGTGGAAGTTATGATTTTGGTTGATCAAAGGTTTTTTTTCCTCTATATAAAAATAGAGTACATGAAACTGGTTTTGTTCAAAATCTCTCGTTATTTTTCTCTTTTCTAATGAAAAACACTAGGAACCTTTTTTCTTTCTTTCTTCCGATTTGTCAGGTCAAAACAACTTCGCCAAAGAAGTATTTTGTTCGACCAAACACGAGTGTGGTACAACCATGGGACTCATGCACTGTTACAGGTTCTTGATTTACATGTATTCTGTCAGAAATTTGTTTGGATTTTGCAATATAGTAATTAGTTTCTAAAATTTAGTTGTTTGCTTGTGGTATTATACTTATGTTGATGGTTGACATAGTGACCCTCCAAGCACAAAAGGAGTATCCTCCTGACATGCAATGCAAAGACAAATTCCTGCTTCAAAGCACAAAAGTGCCACCAAGCACAGATATCGATGAAATTCCTCCTGATACTGTGAGTATATGTTGCAGCAAAGTGGGTTCTTTTTATTTTGTTTAAAACCCAGGTAAATTGGGGTAGAAAATGGCAAAATGCCTCTTTGACTAACCACAAGTTAGTGAAACTTTATATACAAAAAGAAAAATTGAGAGATGAGGTCTACGGCAAGTTTGAATTCCACATGTCTATTTCTCTAATATATACAGAGATTTATGTACTTTTAATCATCTCCAAGAAATGGTTCCCAAGTACAATTTTGCCAAAGCCATGTGAACATAACACTAGTTCTTATTGGACAATATATTGTGTTTTTCACGCGATCCTCATCCATGCATCGAATAGAAAATAGTGTTTTTTTTTCACATCATTGTGAACGAATTTGCACCCACTATGAATAAATTTGGTTCATACCATGTGATAAATCGCTAGTTCTTACTGAACAATACTCCATGTTTTCCACATGGTGTACAATTTTGTTCACACCGTGTGAACAATAAACTAGTTTATTGGACTATACTTTCTGTTTTCCATTAGGTCTACGTCCATGCACACAATAGAAACTTGTGTTTTGTACACACGAACGAAATTGCACTCTCATATTATTAGTAGAAGAGAAATCATCGAATCTACGGAAATTTGGGTCTTGTGTGTTTCATCTCACATCTAAATGATATGCCGTATGAGCTATACCATTGGGATCACAATGTTGAATTATATGTTAAATTATGTATATTTCATTTCATTGACAACTGTACTCGTGTTTGTAGTTTACTAAAGATGGAGATAAGGTGATAGAGGAATGCAAACTTAGGGTTGTGTACACGAGTTCTTCACAATCGACCCAAGGAAGTTCTGAAGGTGAGTCGGGGCTAACTAGGAGACGAACTTCCGATGTGTCGGTGAGTGTCAATCACTTGATTCAGTAACGTTTTATTTTGTTTTATTGTTTGGGGAACTTGATGCTATTTTTCTCCTTTTTGTAATTATAGATGCCCAAGAACTCTAGTGCTGAAGAGGTATTCTCCATGTTCCTTAACCTTTTCTTGTAACTTCTTTCCTAGTATTTCAGTATGCTATTTGTAAGTCAAGCTTTACCATTTATGCTGAAATATCTTGTATGGCTAAGTGAGGTTTGGTATCTTAGAAATAATTTATTATGAGAAAAAATAGATATCCATCATTATTATATGTGTTTTTGTGTTGAAATTTATTTGGATGAAATTAACTCTACTCTTTTTACTAAATCTAATCTAAACCTAGTAATTCTTTTCAAAACGGTGAGAAGACAGGAAATGTATGGATTCTCGTAGAAATAATTTAATATGAGAAAAGTAGATATTCAATATTGTTCTTTGTGTTTTTGTGTTGAAATTTATTCGGATGAAATTAACTCTACTCTTTTTACAAATCTAATTTAATCCTAGGCAGTTCTTTTCAAAACTGTGAAAATACAGGAAATGCATGGAATTCCTCATTTGTTACTGGCCATCTCCATATAGTTGCATCACTTAAATCCAGTGATATGTATTTAGGGACACATTTTGAGATACACAATAACTATATTGGTAGATAGAAAATAATTGGAACGGGCGTTATTATTTGTAGATGGTTTGGCAATTACTACAATTTGTTGTTACGCAGTATATTTGGAACCGGCGTTATTTGTTGTAGATGGTTTGGCAAATACTACAATTTGTTGTTACAAAGTATTGCATTTCTTAGGCAAAGCTAAACAGCAAGCAATGATGTTACTTTAGCCATAAAGTTTTGGTTTCAATACTCATTTTAGGCTTTGATGTTCTTTCAATTTGGCTAGCTAGCTATTAATAAATAGCTATTATGTGCAGTCTCATGTTCCTTATTGTATAAGCACTTTTTCTTGCTTTTAAGTGATGACAATCTTCTTCTTTTTTCTTTTCTTTTCTTTTTTTTTAAAAAGAAGAAGAAGAAGTTGAATTGATGGAGATCAGCATCTTGACTCTATTCTAGTCTACAACCTGAACTAATCATATCGTCATTTATCTTTATATTAGCTTTAAAGTTGTGTGAATGAGACTGCTAAGTGTTATACTTGTCTGCAAGGAAACGAAAGGAGACAAACATATTCATATAGCATCATTGAAGTTGTTACAATCAAGTTACAATTTTATCTATCAAAGTCATGTAATCTGCTTGTGAAGCTTTTGTTGGTATTAGAATTTTGATGCAATATCATGTCATATTCTTTGGTAGCAAATTATTGAGAAAGTGCTTCCATTGTCAGCATAAAAGCCTAGAGACTGGATAATTTGCTTTACTGTGCAATTTATTATATGGCTTTAGATTTAAAATATCATTACTCAAACCATTATCAATTCCATGTAATATCTTATGATATCATAGGTCTTCATAACATAAACATCTATTAAACATACAGTGGCATATCTCTTCCCTTGATTTCTGGATTTTAAAAAGTAAACATTGTACTAATACTATTTATCAATTAAACTGTTTTTAATTTGGTGATATACCTGACAATATGTATTCTAGTGTCACTAAACTCTCTCTCAGGATTCATATTAGTATTTATAGTTTATGAGCTATATTAGTGTAGAAAAATCAAATAATATTTATCTGAATTTTGCTTTGAATTGTGCGTTTTTTGATAACAGGCTCAGGCTGTACAGAGACTGAGAGAGGAGAGGGATTCAACCATTCAACAAAATAGGCAACTACAGCGAGAGCTGGTATTTTGTACTTCTCCTGCTCATGTGTTTGTTTAGCATTTAAAAAGAGCATTACTGTATACCCTTGAAAAACCAATGTTGAATAAAAGTAAACAAGGTTTTCAAAATGAGATTTAAACCATAAATCGTAAAATTCAAACTTTAAATAAAAATGAGATTTAAATCGTAAATCGTAGATTTAAGAAATCCATAGTTTAAGGTTTGCACACACTTTGATATTGATTTTGATGTTTGAACTTTTAATCTAAACCTAAAACTTGATTTTCTTTCTTGTTCGAAATTTATTTTGTTTGGAAATGATTAGAACTAGAATTGTAGATCCAAATAGATATATTGCATATGTCAATTTTGATTGAATCTAAACTGATGTATTAGCTAGGTTTGAATCGAAATATAAATCGAGGGAGAGTTCCGATTTGAAACTGGATTCAAATCGTAGGATTTTAAACACGTTATTCCTGGCCAAATCGGACAACTAAAGCGTTGGAAGGTTTTCAAATTTTTTACCACCAAAGGGGGTCCGGTGGCAGCGCCCCATCCCAAAAAGAGTATATAATAGAAAGGGATGCAACTGCTACGATATGCATATTTTCGAATCGATTTATCTGTTCGTTTTCAGATGGTCACACATTCTATGAATCTTCATTAAGCTCCACTTGTCAGACTCCTCTTGCCTATGAAAAAATTTGCTTCATATATTTGAAAAACTTGTTCATTTTCTTCTTCCTCGCATCATCTAAAGCCACCAAGTCTTCTTTCAGTTCGATTCAAGTAGTCACAACTCGAATCAAACAACTCCATTGTATTCTGAAAGAAATTCCTGATTTGATTCCTTTGTGGCTAAGAGGAAGTAAACGACTGTTAAAAGACGACGATTATAATCATACCTTGAAGTTCTATACCAGAGATAGTCACTAAAACAATCTTCCAACATGAAGTAGGGTTAACCAGTAATATTTTTTGGGTGTATACAGAAATGCTCCTAAAAAAGTGCTTAATGTTGAATATAAACTTTAAACACTTATTACGATTGGCAATTTCAAATCATTTAACAGGCACTAAATACTTTTTCTGATGTTTATTGAGATTTTTAATGCTTATTGCTTCACAAAAACAACCAATAAGCATCAAGCACAGACTTTTTATTGTAAGTATTTCAGACATTTATTTGGAAAATATTCCAGGAACTGTTGAAGAGACGTAAAAACCGGAACAGTGATTCAGGCTTTTCATTGACATTTGCTGCATTTGCTGGATTAATTGGTTTAATGGTCGGGTTTATCCTAAATTTTGCATTATCTTCACCACCATCTTAGTCTTGATCCTCCAAGTTCTTCAGTTATTGGAGTTTGATCAAGAGCATGCAAAGATGTGGGGTTTCTATTTGTTTTGTAATTATCATCCTGGGTAGGCTTTTGATGTATGTTCTTTTAATTTGAATGTTCATTGCCTTGGTTGTTGTAAAATAGGTGAAATTGATTTGAATGTAATCGTTTGTTTATTGGTTGATAAAACAAGATCGATGTTGATCGTTAATTAATGATTTGATTCCACTCGAAATCTTTTGTGCTGTTTCTTCTATGCTTTTGGTAGTTTCTTGTGTTCACTGTACTCAACCCGTGCTACACATACGGTGTTTTACAGAATGGTTGAAATTAAAATGAGGGTTGCAAATAAAAAGTTGACTGGAATGAATGAAAAATGATGATGACAAATGTAACAGTCTGAAATTTTCGACCCCGAAAGTTGGCACTAATACGTTCACCGTATAGAGTGTCGAGCCATCGAGTGTCGAAAACCACAAACTGTTAGAGTTAAGAAGAAAAAGAGGTAGAAGAAGAAAGAGAAACAACACATAATCTTACAATCGCAGCGGAACAATTATAATATTAAATAGCAGCATTTTATACAAAGAAAAACTGTAACTTCATTATACGTACAACATCAGAGTACAATCATAAACAATACATGTAGACAGTTGTAACAACTTGTCCCTGAATACTATCAATACAGCCTCTAAGATACACAGCGGAATCTAATCAATACGTCTCTGCCATGTGAATAAATCCATTTAAATCTGTAATACTCGGTCTGACCCGAGCATTAAAATAAAGTAACACCCGAGTCAAGCTGGAAACCAGCGTGAGAAAACCCATTTAGTATGAAATACTTAAGTTGTAAAGATTTTTTGAAAACCCAAATAACTCGTTCATCACTACGAGTTTTATCTTGCTATAGCCAGACACTTATTTCATAAAATAATATCTAAGTACCGTTACTTAGTCAAAGGGTCGGATTTACCCAATTATGTTCAATCCCAGCCAATCCGATTCTATAATCAAATTTGTAAAGAATTATAATGCTTATTTAATTCGAAGTGGTTTCGGATATCGCTGATATCCGATCCCGGTCTTTTTGAAACCAAACGCCACCTTAAGCGCAGTTGTTTTTAACAAAACCATTCAATTTCAAAATGTCATATTCACATAGAAATGTCACTACAAATATCGATTCAAACAAACGTCTTATGTATTTTTTAACTGCTCAATTCGGTGTATTTCATATCAGAGTAACTGAAAATAACATACTAGAGAAATAAGGCAAATTCCAAAGTACATGCCCATTTAAAACTATTCATGGACTAGATTACTAGTCACACAATCATCCATTTATTCTAACAAAGTTAATTATTTCCAAATCTTGTATAATTATTATTGAAAAATAATTACAAACTATTTTATTTTATTTTAATTAAATATGTGGAATTAATCAATAATTACAGGTATAATTACTTAAGACTTTTAATTAATTAAAGTTTTCAAAACCATTTATTTTATCTTGCCCATTTACTAATTTCGACTATTTATTTTACTCTAATAACATTAGAAATTAATTAATTAATTCACATACATGTGTAGTTATCTTAAGCTTAACTAATTTAAGCTTAAATCATTTTATTTGCATCATTTATTAACCTAAGTTTAGGGTTAATCTAAGTTTTACATTACTTATTATTTCCAAAAGTTTAAGTAAAAAAAAAACATTGGACTTAAATGTAATTGGTTAAACTTCTTTTGAAAACTTTGTTTACTTTCATTTTTTTTATTATTATTTTTAAAACACGCAGCCTAAGCCCAAAACCCACGAAATTCTTTCCCCCCTTCTTCCTTTCTTCCCTCTCCTCTATTCATTTATCCCAAACTGCTACCATCAGATATAGGATGCGCGTGCACGTGCACACAGCGTCTCTGACCAACGTCGATGACACCACCAAATCACTTATTCCCTTCTCCATTGATTCGACCACCTAGAACCCCCTACGACCCCGCAAATCGAAATCGAACGAGTCGAACAATCAGAGAAAAAACCGATCGCCTGATTTCACCTCGCGTCGCTGCCCCCGAACACCAGAGGCCTCGTCCTCGCGTTTGAACCTTCGCCACATGACTACCTTTCTTTTTCCCCCACTCCGGCCCAACTCGACATCACCATGACGATGCACTGGCCATGAAATCCACCTTGACTCGAACATGGCATAAAACCCTACTTCGTCGTCGTCCCGCTTCCTCGCTGCTCTGAAAAATCTCCCACCATTTTTCCCACGGCCCCTGACCAACAAGCTTCCTCCAGCCACAAACCCGACCTTCCTCTATAACCCGATCGTCATGAATCGGCAAATAACCCGATTCCGATCATCCCCCGATTCCTCCTCACATACAAATTTAAAAATTACAAAACTCTCACCAAAAATCATCATTTTCAAAAACGAAAGCGTTAATATAAGTGAATCATGAAATTAAAATAGTTGATTTTCTGTGATGTGTTTTATTCTCACTGTAGTCCTCCTCTTTCCAGTGATAATACTTCCTACTTCACATGCAATCATTTTTAAAAATAGAATTTCTTTATTACTAACAAATTTCCTTTAATTATCATAACCTATAAGTGTTTGAGTCAAGAGAAAAGAAATTTTGAATGATTTTTGAGCCTGTTAGAACAGAACAGAGACATGCACATATACACACAGCATTTACGTACATATACACCCAAACATACATGCTTTTTCATCCATGCAAGACATATTCAAGATATTTTTACCATTTAATCTTACATGCACACTGATATAAAGAAGATTTGGCGTTAAATAAAAGAAGTTTACTCACTGTTTCTTTTCTGCAGCTTGAACCTTGTTTTCCTTTGTTCTTACTCAACGGAGTATTGCAATTCATTCTTATTTCCCTTGCTTTCAGCTTTTTAATACCTCATTTGTTTTTAATTTGTTTCTTTTCACTGGCACCCTCTTACTTGTTATTGATATCACTTTTTGTATATATCATTGTGTGTAAGGAGCTTTGCATATAAATATATATATATATAGAGAGAGAGAGAGAGAGAGAAAGAGTTGAAAAAGACAGTGTGACAATATGGAAGCTGCAGATTTTGCACAGGCTATGTCTTCAACTTATTTTTAGATTTAAAACATGTAGACTTGAGTTTATTAGATTTTTACTTTATGCATATTTGGTTTTGATCTTGATTCAAGATTTTGTGTGCTTGAAATGCCATTTGCCATGATATTGTCTCCTCTTTTGTGTTAAAAACTTTTATATAAATTGATGTATAAACATATATTTCATATGTACACATGTAGGTAAATTTGCTCATACCAAATGAAAAAGCACTTGTATTTGTCATTATATGTGTAGTTATGTATTTTTCATCATTTTACACACATTTATACATATTCTCAAATATATATCACTTTATTTTATATATTTACATTTATACAAACTCTCTTATATTTTATTTCATATGGGCATATATACATGCATATTTATATACTTATATATATACTATAAAGCTTGTATATATATATTTATATATTTATGGATGTTTTATCTTGAATTTAAATGGTGAAATATATTATTTATTTATTTACTATAAGATTTATCATCACCAGATATTTTATAATTCAACATTTATTAAAATTTTAAACCAATTTATATATCCAGATACCTTACATACCAGAACTCATCTATTTGACTTATAAAGTTAATATCCCAATGTTTAATCCATTTAATTATCCGGTTAACAGACGTCCAATAATCCGGGTCATCACATTCCTCTCCTTTTTAGAACTTTTCGTCCTCGAAAAGCAACGAAGCGAGAATATAATTTAATGCTTTATTTTAGTTAAAATATTCTCTAAACATTTTTTAAATTCCTTTACTCTTTTATTTTAAATTTTTTTAAGCACTTTGAAATCTACATAATATTACCAAAAATAGTTTTTATATAAAAATACTTTTTATAACACGATGTCTCAAAAAGTCCATCCTAGTTCTCATAGAAATTCGGTCTTACGTTGATCAGGCGTAGGACTGAAAATCTATAAGTACTTCGTAAACCCGTTTTCAACACCGTGGAAATACTTGGAAAAAATTTGTGAAAATATAGAAAACATTTTTGTGAGAATGCTCTGGAATCATCACCCCTTCCATGGATTGCAGTTAGCCCAATGATTACGTCGCCATCCCGACGAAACCATAGAAAAGTGTAAGCATCCGTACCCCTCGATTTCACCATGGAACCGCCACAGATCGTAACTACATCCAGGGTTACATTGCCATCACGGTAAAAACCATGCAACTGTAGGCATCAGCGCCCTCGAATTTCGCTGCCAATTGAAACTTCACCACATAGATCGTAGACTACATCAATCGAGTCCCAATGTAGCCTGTAGGCACTCACTGTCACACGACTTTCGCGATGGACCACATAGATCGCAATTTACCGATGCTACGTCGCTCTACCAGCGAAATCAAACGTAGACTTTAGGCAATCACTGCCCCTCGACTTACCTATGGAAACGCAGTAGATCGCAATTACACCAGAGTTACACTGTTGTCACAGCATAACCCCAATGTCTCTGTAGGCATCAGCGCCCTCGACTTTCGCTACCCTAATCACAATCCACAGGAACTACATTTTAGTCTGGACATCCTCTCGGATCAAAATTTAAAACCTTCCTTAGGGCTCAAGGCAGAACCACCCAGTGGATCTCCTGTTATAAGTTTCCACTCTAAATGGGAGCACTTTTTTCCCCATTGCATTCTCAAAACATTTATACTATACACATATAGTATCTTCAAATCATACTCTTTATATGTGTCACATATAAACTTCAAAATCGATATCTCAAAATCGATAGTTCTCAAACACGGCTTTCCAAATCCCAAAATTGATTTTTCCCCAAATCCTTTCAAAATCAGTGGGTTCCAAAAAACTTTTTCCCAGTTCCATACACATAAAATTATTCATATATATATATATATATATATAAGTTTATTCCTTCAACTTGAAAAATCTTTGGATCACTTCATACTTATATAAATTCCTTTTTATACTTCAAATATTTTTCAAAAAACTTTTCTTCCGGTTATAGATTCAAAAAGGTGAGTTTATCATATATAATATATATATATATATATACATACTTCATTTATACCAAATCAAATATTCAAGTTTGCTTTCCTTTATAAAGTTATTTACCACCTTACTTACTCTTCATAAAGTGAATTTCAATTATAGTGATATCCAACTTCTACTCTTATTCATCATATATTTCTCAAAATATACTTTTCCATTTCAAAATCATTTTTACTTCGATATCTAGTTTCGCTTTCACCTCACAACTGCTTCAATTTCCAGTTGGGTTATCACTTCAATCCTTATCTCAATTAGTGTTTAAATCCAAACAGTTTCTACTTTGACCAATTTGAATTTAGAAAATAGCATGAAAAGTTTAAAATGGATAAGAAGTTGTAAAATAGTCGTAAATAGTTAAGTGGTTATAAAATAGTTATTAGTTGTAAATAGTTAAATAATTATAGAATAGTTAGATAGTTGCAAAGTAGTTATAAAATGGTTGAATAGTAAGTATAAGATAATTTGGGTATTAAAAGAAGGGTTTGTATAGTAAATACCTTGGAAAAATAGATTTAAGACAGTTTATATTAAAGTAGTTCATTGGAAAATAGTTCAGAGTCAAGCTGGTTCAATTTTCCAATTTCCATCTCAATTTAGTTTTCAATTTAAATCTCCATTTCCATTTAAATTGATTCAATTTAAATTAACTCCAATTTCATTTTCAAATTTTATACCATCTCGATTCATACAAATTCGAGTTAAATTTCAAATGTTGATTTAATCCTTAAATTAAATTAACCTTTAACATTTAATTTAACAACCCAAGTCTTTTAAATAATTACATTCTGAGTCCAAATTTCTCATATTCATTTAAATTATCTTTACTTAACTTATTTCAAGGTTCGAGTAAGAGTTAAATCTTTTTAAACAATTTGATCTTCGGAATTCAATTACCCAATTTTAACTTCAAACTTTGAAACCAATTCTTAAACAATTTCAGTTTGCAAATTCATTTTTAACATTTAAATCTTAAGTTCAAAGTGATTCCATTTTCCTAAATTCAATTTTTATTTAAAATCAAAATCTTTTAAATAATTTTCAAAATAAAGTTTTATTTCCATTAAATTTTAGTAATGGATGTATATCATTTCAATCAATTTCTTAATTTATTCAAAATAGTTCAATTCACAGTTTCATAGATTATTAATAACAACAGGATGATAGCAGAATATGTCAAAGTAAATAAGCATCCAAATTATCTAAGCATCAATCAGTATCATCCATCACACATTTCCAGAATTTGAAACCCGTTTGAGATCATACATACCTTCCTGAGTTAAATCTTCAAATTTCACCTAGAAATTTCCAATTCAGGTTGTTCGTTCCAAACTTATTTAACTTCCCCTAAGTTAAATCTCAATTTTATCTTGAAATCTCTCATTTCAGATTATAAGTCCACAACTTATTTAACTTTTCCAGAGTTAAATTCCAATTTATTAATCCATTTAGACTTATCAATTTAAATTTCCATAGAGAATTTTAAATTCCTACTAATATTCCTTCCACTTATAAGTTTAAAAAAAAAACTTATTTCTCCTTGGGTTTTCATCTCATTCTCAAGGAGATTTTAGATTTTTACGCTTACTATTTATTTCAAATCAACTTTGATATTATGTATATCCCACATATATATACATATTTATTTTATTTACTCAACAAGTCATACTCTCAATTTTAAACCATTCTTGGTTTTTAATTCAAAAAAATTTCCTTTAAGATTTTGAAAGCAACTTTTGTTTTAAAATAAGATTCCTACATTCAAAAACATTCTGAATAATATTATTTATTATATCTTTTAACACTTTGAAACAATTTCAAATTTTCTAGATATAGATTTTAAAACTTCACAATTTAAATCCTTTTCAATTTATAAGTCATACTTATCTAAATTGTTACTTCCTTAAAACATTTCATTCAGCTTTATCATTATTGTTTATTCTGTAATAACCATCCTTTATAAAGATACAACACCCGATTTATGATAATTCTCATATCTAGAAATCATACACACCATATATTCCATAATCATTTGCTGGAAAATCAAATCAAGGTAACTTATTTCCATACTTTGAAAATTATTTTGAAATTTCTAAGATTTAAATTCAGTTTTGAATCCATTTTTAGCTCGACTTATTTGCATAGTTAATCCTTACCCAAATTTCTATTCGGTTGTATATATATTACCACTTAAATCTTATAATCTTACTTAATTTCAATAACATCAACCAATTACTTTAATATATTATAATAAGAAGAAAAATTATTCCTTTATATACCAAAATATAGACTTATATGCAAATCATTTTTAAAACCGTTTTTAAAATCATTATATAAAAAAATAACAAGGTTCTTATATAATACGCTCAACTCATTCTAGTGTACTACTGACCCTCTCTAATGAGTAACCCCCACCAGAGCCAAGGTTCTCGCTTAACCTTCAGCTCTAATACCAAAGCCGAAATTTTCGACCTCGAAAGTTGACACTAATACGTTCATTGTATAAAGTGTCGAGCAATCAAGTGTCGGAAACCCCAGACTGTTAGGGTTAAGAAGAAAAAGAGGTAGAAGAAGAAAGAGAAATAACAGCACAGAATCTCACAACCACAGCGGAACAATTATAATATACAAATAGCAGCATTTTATACAAAGAAAAACTATAACTTCAATATACATACAATACAAAGTACAATCATCAACAAATACATCTAGACAGTTGTAACAATTTGTCCCTGAATACTATCAATACAGCCTCTAAGATACACAGCAGAATCTAATCAATACGTCTCTGCCGTCCAGCTTGTCTCCTGAGTTCCAGAACGTCCTAACCTGAAAATCTATAATACACGGTCTGACCCGAACATTACAATATAGTAACACCCCAGTCAGGCTGGAAACCAGCATGAGTAAACCCATTTAATATGAAATACTTAAGTTGTAAAGCTTCTTTGAAAACCCAGGTAACTCGTTCATCACTACGAGTTTTATCTTGCTATAGCCAAACACTTATTTCACAAAATAATACCGTTACATAGTTAAAGGGTCAGATTTACCCAATTATGTTCAATCCCAGCCCATCCGATTCTATAATCAAATCCGTAAAGAATTATAATGCTTATTTAATTCGAAGTGGTTCCGGATATCGCTGATACCCGATCCCGATCATTTTGAATCCAAACGCCACCTTAACCCCAGTTGTTTTTAACAAAACCATTCAATTTCAAATGTCATATTCACATAGGAATGTCACTACAAATATCGATTCAAACAAACTTCTTACGTATATTTTAACTGCTCAATTCGGTGTATTTCATATCAGAGTAACTGAAAATAACATACTAGAGAAAAAGGCAAATTCCAAAGTACTTGCCCACTTAAAACTGCTGATGGACTAGATTACTAGTCACACAATCATCCATTTATTCGAACAAAGTTAATTATTTCCAAATCTTGTTTAATTATTATTGAAAACTAATTACAAAATATTTTATTTTAATTAAATATGTGGAATTAATCAATAATTACAGGTATAATTACTTAAGACTTTTAATAAATTAAAGTTTTCAAAACCATTTATTTATCTTACCCATTTACTAATTTCGACTATTTATTTTACTTTAATAACATTAGAAATTAATTAATTAATTCACATACATGTGTAGTTATTTTAAGCTTAACTAATTTAAGCTTAAATCATTTTATTTGCATCATTTATTAACCTAAGTTTAAGGTTAATCTAAGTTTTAAATTACTTATTATTTCCAAAAGTTTAAGTAAAAAAAGCATTGGAATTAA
The DNA here is from genome assembly GCA_030765085.1 of Allium cepa. Classification (NCBI taxonomy): domain Eukaryota; kingdom Viridiplantae; phylum Streptophyta; class Magnoliopsida; order Asparagales; family Amaryllidaceae; genus Allium; species Allium cepa. The sequence continues at coordinate 176,831,292 of CM060939.1, read as the reverse complement.
ATATAATTGGTTAAAACTTCTTTATTAACTTTGTTTACTTTCATTATTATTATTATTATTTTTAAAACACGCAGCCTAAGCCCAAAACCCACGAAAATCCTTTCCCCCCTTCTTCCTTTCTTCCCTCTCCTCTATTCCTTTATCCCAAACTGCTACCATCAGATAAAGGATACGCGTGCACGTGCATACAGCGTCGAAGCAACTCCGACCAACGTCGATGGCACCACCAAATCACCTATGCCATTCTCCATCAATTCGACCACCCAGAACCCCCTACGATCCCGCAAATCGAACTCGAACGAGTCGAACCACTAGAGAAAAAAAAAACCGATCGCCTGATTTCACCTCGCGTCGCTACCTCCGACCACCAAAGACCTCAACCTTGCGTCTAAACCTTCACCACATGACTACCTTTTTTTGCCCCTCCCCCCACTCCGACCCAACTTGACATCACCCGACGACGCACTGGCCATGAAATTCACCTCGACTTGAACATGCTCTAAAACCCTACTTTGTCACCGTCCCGCTTCCTCGCTACTCTGAAAAATCTCCCACCATTTTTCCGACGACCCCTAACTAACAAGCTTCCTCCAGCCACAAACCCGACCTTCCTCTATAACCCGATCGTCATGAATCGGCAAATAACTCGATTCCGATCATCCCCTGATTCCCCCTCACATACAAACTTAAAAATTACAAAACTCTCGCCAGAAATCATCATTTTCAAAAACAAAAATGTTAATATAAGTGAATCATGAAATTAAAATAGTTTATTTTCTGTGATGTGTTTATTTTCACTGTAATCCTCCTCTTTCCAGTGATAATACTTCCCACTACACATGCAATAGTTTTTAAAAAAAGAATTCCTTTATTACTAACATATTCCCTTTAATTATCATAACCTATAAGTGTCCGAGTGAAGAGAAAATAAATTTTGAATGATTTTGAGCCTGTTAGAACATAACAGAGACATGCACATATACACACAGCATTTACATACATATACACCCAAAACACACATGCTTTTTCATCCATGCAAGACATATTCAAGATATTTTTACCATTTAATCTTACACGCACAGTAATATAAAGAAGATTTGGCTTTAAATAAAAGAAGTTTACTCACAGTATGATTTCTGCAGTTTGAACCTTGTTTTTCTTCGTTCTTGCTCAACAGAGTATTGCAATTCATTCTTATTTCCCTTGCTTCCCGCTTTTTAATACTTCATTTGTTTTTAATTTGTTTCTTTTCACTGGCACCCTCTTACTTGTTATTGATATCTCTTTTTGTATATATCAGTGTGTGTAAGGAGCTTTGCATATATATATATATATATATATATATATATATAGTTGAAAAAGACAGTGTGACAATATGGAAGCTGCAGATTTTGCACAGGCTATGTCTTCAATTTATTTTTAGATTTGAAACATGTAGACTTGAGTTTGATTAGTTTTTTACTTTATGCAATTTTGGTTTTGATCTTGATTCAAGATTTTGTGTGCTTGAAATGCCATTTTCCATTATATTGTCTCCTCTTTTATGTTAAAAACTTTTATATGAATTGATGTATAAAACATGTATTTCATATGTACACATGTAGGTAAATTTCTCTTACCAAATGAAAATGCACTAGTATTTGTCATCATATGTGTAGCTATGTATTTGTCACCATTTTACACACATTTATACATATTCTCAATTATATATTGCTTTATTTTATATATTTACATTTATACAAACTCTCTTATATTTTATTTCATATGGGAATATATACATGCACATTTATATACTTATATATACTATAAAGCTTGTATATATCTATTTATATATTTATGGATGTTTTATCTTGAATTTAAATGGTGAAATATATAATTTATTTATTTACTATAAGGTTTATCATCACCAGAGATTTTATAATTCAACATTTACTATAGTTTTAAACCAATTTATATATCCAGATACCTTACATACCAGAACTCATCTATTGAATTTATAAAGTTAATATCCCAATGTTTGATCCAGTTCATTATCAGATTAACAGACGTCCAAAAATCTGGGTCATCACAACAAAAGTTTATATTTTAAAAAATAAAGTAGACTATTATATATCTCATTGAAAGAAGCATTCAAGCACAATATCTCTTTCATACCAAAAATACAAAGATTAAATATAAGTATTCTAACAAAGAATGTTGTACAAATTTATTCTAGCATGGAATCAATATAATTAATTAATTAATTGGTGAATATAAGTTCATAGTTTTCTCAAGCATCCTTGCTTTTTTGCAGTGGAAATAAAAATCTATGTCTGCACAAACAAAAATTCAATAATTGTTGATCTAAATGACATGGAAGTATAATTTATAGAAAAATAAAATGTCTATAGTACTTCAATTTACTAAATGAAAAGTTATATTTCTTAGACTTCACATGGGTAGTAATTGTTAATATATTTTTCTTTTTAATATACACACACACACATATATATATATAAAAAACATAAAGAGAAATGATATCTTTGTGAAGATACATTTATGTGTATTGTGTCTGAAATTTTGGGTTAACGTTAACTTTGTTCATACTTTTCTAAGTTAGTACCAATATTAGTTTGGTAGAAGGTATGTAAATTAATTAGGAGTGGGCATAAACCACACCGCTATATGGAAACCGTCCGCACCGGACCGTAAAAACGGTGCGGAAACCCTCACCGAATCTTCTAAACAATGCAGATACCCCAAACTGGATCGACCCACATCGATATAGTTCGGTTGCTGTTTGGACGATTGAACTAATCATATTAAACTGGACCGAAGCGAAAATTTATACTAGTAATCTTACCTATTTTATTTAGATTGTAACAATGTACATTATATTTTTAGCGTATATTGTCGATATATTAATAATAATCGCTGACATAAAGGAAGAAGCTATAGTTTTGGTATAATATTTTTCATCTCATTTTTTTGTGAATAATTGCTAATTATAATCTTACTACTCATTTTCCTTAATGATTATCATTGATTAATGTTGATATTTGGTTAATCTACCAAAAAAATTCTCACTTCTAGGTAAATGTCAAATTGAGATATCTATACAATTAAGAACTAATCTTCTGTTTCATTATAACATTGTGTGTTTTAACCTTTAAGTGTAAAAGTTTCACACAGTTGCCTTCGTAAATTAATTGTTGATGGAAGTAATTCTCTTATTTCATATTTAATATGGGTTCAAACCGGACCACACCAAAACCGAACCATATTACATTCAAACTGAACCGAAATCAAACCGTTTAAAAGATTAGTATAATGGTTTTTATTTTTGATTAACCATTTGATGCAATGCGGAAGCGGTTTGGACTCCAAATCGCACCAAACCGACCCACACCCACCCCTAAAATTAATATGGAGATAGAATATAGTTTTGTACTATACATTGAATGCTTTGATAGGATGATTTATATGTTAAAGACAAAGAATCAGATGTAGTTAATGTTGAAAAACAAAATAGTAGACAAAGCAATTTTTATAGAAGTCTTTAGCATATGGAATACAAATGATTGAAATACAATTCATTTAAACTTAAAGAAAAAACAAAACAAAAAAACAGCATATCTTTACAACTAGTAAAGAGAATTCATTGAATAAATTTACTCTGTGTCTTTTGAAATTCCAAATTTACCCTTTTAAATCTCATAGAGAAATAGTATTCAAATATGAGGATATAGCATGTTATTTTCTAACCACAACTGTTAGTCACCATAAAGAACTACAGCGTGCATTGTCAAGATGAAGTATCCGAGTGTACCATATTGTCCATAATTTATGTGAAAGTTCAGTAGTCAAAGTTTTGCCTAGTTCCGACTTAGTATGAAGAAATTATTGAAGTCTAAACAAAAAAATAGCGGCTTCTGCACTAGGCGGATTTCAAATATGAGGATGTGGTAGTATGTTATTTTCTAAGTACAACTGTCAGTCCCTATGGAGAACTAAAGTGTGCGTTCAAAAGATGAAGTATCCGAGTGTTTCATGTTGTCCATAATTTAGGTGTGAGTTAATTGGCGTAAGTCTCGTCGGATTTCGAATTAGTATGAAGAAGTTATTGCAGTCTGAAAAAAGAAATAGCGGCTTCTACACTAAGCGAAGTTCAAATATGGAGATGTGGTAGCATGTCATTTTCTAAGTAAACTGTCAGTCCCCATGGAGACTACAGTGTGCACTCATAAGATTAAGTATCCGAGTGTACCATATTGTCCGTAATTTAGGTGGGAGTTCATCGGACAAAGTTTTGTCCGATTTCGAGTTAGTATTAAGAAGTTATTGCATTCTGAAGAAGAAAAATAACGTCTCTGCCTAGGCGGAGTTCAAATATAAGGATGTAGCATGTTATTTTCTAAGTAAAACTATTAGTCACCAGGAAGAACTACAGTGAGCGATGAAGTGGGGATATAGCCTATTATTTTCTAAGTACAACAGTTAGTCACCATGGAGAACTACAGTGTGCATTTTCAAGATGAAGTATCCGAGTGTACCATATTGTCCGTAATTTAAGGTGGGAGTACAACGGTCAAATTTTTGCCTGATTCCAAGTTAGCATGAAGAAATTATTGCAGTCTGAACGAAAAATAGCAGTTTCTGTACTAGGCGGAGTTCAAGTATGAGGATGCGTTAACCTATTATTTTTTAAGTATAACTGTCACTTCCCATGGAGAACTACAGTGTGCGTTCAAAAGATGAACTATCTGAGTGTTCCATATTGTCCGTAATTTAGATGGGAGTTAATTGGCCGAAGTCTCATCAGACTCCAATTAGTATGAAGAAGTTATTGCAGTCTGAAAAAATAGCGACTTCTACACTAGACGGAGTTCAAATATGGGGATGTGGTAGCATGTTATTTTCTAAGTATATCAGTCCCCATGGAGACTACAGTGTGCGTTCATAAGATTAAGTATTCGAGTGTATCATATTGGCAGCAATTTAGGTGGGAATTCATCGGTCGTCGTTTTGCATAATTTGGAGTTAATATGAAGAAGTTATTGCAGCCTAAAGAAAAAAAAACGGCTTCTGCTTATGCGGAGTTCAAATATGAGGATGTAGCCTGTTATCTTCTAAGTATAACTATTAGTCAACATGAAGAACTACAGTGAGCATTGAAGTGGTGATATAGCCTGCTATTTTCTAAATACAACTGTTAGGCACCATGAGGACTACAGTGTGCATTCACAAGGTAAAACATCCGAGTGTACCATATTGTCTGCATTTTAGGTGAAAGTTCATCGGTCGAAGAATCGCTTAATTCCAGTTAGTAAGAAGAAGTTATTGCAATCTGAACAAAAAAAATAGTGGCTTCTGCACTTGGTGGAGTTCAAATCTGTGCAGTTAAAGCGCCCAGCCGCTCCATAACGTTTGAGGTGAGAAAAGTTATAGTGGAGATATATCGGGGACACAGCAGGATACAGCGGACGACTTTAAAAAAAGGAATGATGAACATTCTACATTAAAAAGAGAAATGAGCATTACTTATTATTTCCCACCAAGCAAAACAAGTTGTAATAAAGTAAAGATAAACAAACTTGACGCTTAAAAAGTTAGAACTAATTATAATAACCAACATCGTATATCATTGTTACATCAGCTTCGAAGTTACCATAAAACTTAAAAGCAAGACATCAAGAAAAATGCTTATTTATAGGGGGTATAGCGGGGCAACAAAATCGGGGATATAGCGGATCATTACTGCAATATGGAGGATAATAGCGGATCCGCTATATTAGGCCGCTTGATAGGAATATCATTTCCCCAAAAGTCCGCTACGGGATATATCAAGGATATACTGGGGCAATATCCGAGAATTGACTACATAGGTTCAAATATGGGGATGTTGTAGCCTGTTATTTTCTAAGTATAACTATCGGTCCTGATGGAGAATTACATTGTGTGTTCACAAGTTGAAGTAACCAAGTGTTCCATATTGTTTGTAATTTAGGTGGGAGTTAATCGGTCGAAGTCCCACTGAATTCCGAATTAGTATGAATAAGTTATTGCAGTCTGAACAAAAAAATAGCGGCTTTTACACTAAGTGGAGTTCAAATATGAGGATGTGGTAACATGTTATTTTCTAAGCAAACTGTCAGTCTCCATGGAGAACTACAGTGTGCGTTCACAATATGAAGTATTCAAGTGTACCATATTATCCGTAATTTAGGTGGGAATTCATCAGTCAAAGTTTTTCCTGATTTCGAGTTGGTATGAAGAAGTTATTGCAGTCTGGAGAAAAAAATAGCAGCTTCCACCTAGGTGGAGTTCAAATATGAGGATGTAGCATGTTATTTTCTAATTACAACTATTAGTCACCTGAAGAACTGCAGTAAGCGTTGAAGTAAGGATATAGCCTGTTATTTTCTAAGTACAACTGTTAGTCACAATGGAGAAGTATAGTGTGCGTTCAAAAAATGAAGTATGCAAGTGTACCATATTGTCCGTAATTTCGGTGGAAGTTCATCGGTCGAAGTATCGCCTACTTCCGAATCAGCATGAAGAAGTTATTGCGGTCTGAACAAAAATAATAGCGGCTTCTTCACTAGGCAGAGTTCAAATATGAGGAAGTAGTAGCCTGTTGTTTCAAAGTACAACTGTCAGTCTCCGTGGAGAACTACAGTGCGCGCTCACAAGATGAAGTATCCGAGTGTTCCATATTGTCCGTAATTTAGGTGGGAGTTAATCAGTCGAAGTCATGCCGGATTCTAAATTAGTATGAAGAAGTTATTGCGGTTTGAACAAAAAAAATAGCGGCTTCTACACTATGCGGAGTTCAAATATGAGGATGTGGTAGCATGTTATTTTCTAAGTAAACTGTCAGTCCCCATAGAGAATTACAGTGTGCGTTCACAAGATGAAGTATCCGAGTGTACCATGTTGTCCGTAATTTATGTGGAAGTTCATAGGTTGAATTTTTGCCTAATTCCAAGTCAGTATGAAGAAGTTATTGTTGTTCGAAGCAAAAAAATAGCGGCTTCTATCTAGGCGGAGTTCAAATATGAGGAAATAGCCTGTTATTTTCTAAGTAAAATTATTAGTCAACATGGAGAACTAAAGTGAGCGTTGAAGTGGGGATATAGCATATTATTTTCTAAGTACAACTCTTAGTCACCATGGAGAACTACAATGTCATTTACAAGATGAAGTATCCGAATGTACCATATTCTCTGTAATTTAGGTCGAAGTTAATCGGTCAAAGTATCGCCTAATTACGAGTTAGTATGAAGAAGTTATTGCTGTATGAACAAAAAAAATAACGGCTTCTGCACTAGGCAGTGTTCAAATATGGGGATGTGGTAGCCTGTTATTCTCTATGCATAACTGTTAGTCCACATGGAGAACAACATTGAGCGTTGAAGTGAGGATATAGCCTGTTATTTTCTAAGTATAATTGTTAATCGCCATGGAGAACTACGGTATACATTCATAAGCTGAAGTATCTGAGTGTTCCATATTGTCCGTAATTTAGGTGAGAGTTCATCGTTCGTAGTTTCGTCCGATTTCGAGTTAGTATGAAGAAGTTATTGCAGTATGAACAAAAAAATAGCTTCCTAAGTGGAATTCAAATACGGGGATGCAACATGTTATTTTCTAAGTACAACTGTTAGTCACCATGGAGAATTATGGTACGCGTTCACTGGATGAAGTATCCGAGTGTTCCTTATTGTCTGTAATTTAGATGGAAGTTCATCGGTTGACAATCGAAATCTCATCTGATTTCGAGTTTGTATGAAAATTTTATTGCAATTTGAACAAAAAAATAGCAACTTCTATCTAGACGGAGTTCAAATATGGAGATGCTACTATCAAATCTACTTCCATGGGTATAACTAAAAATTCATGCACGTTGTGATTAAATGCAGTCCCACTTGGATGTGCATATGTGCTCGTATTAAAAAAAAAATCGCTCTGTATCTTCTCAAGTTACTTGGGTCAATAAGCATCGAAGATACGCTCAAAAAGACATAGTATCCTAAATAACCGACCTTTCATGATATAGAGTATCAAATCAGTTTCAAATGGTGGTTTGATTTCATTTATAAATATCTTCTGTGCATATATCTTTCATCCATTCGGGCTTATGAGAATAAATAGTCCCTTTATTGGTTAATAAGTTAAAGCAACCATCCATTTTTGACTCCAAGGAGCCATGCGACTAAGATCTATATGGAAAGCATTTATCAAATCCTCCTTCCTCCAACATAAAATCCATAATGTAACGTTAACTTTTGCATAAATTCAAATAGGGTAAATATAACAAAAATATAAGAAATTAAATCAAGCACAAAATCTTTTTTTAGAAGGCAACAACAGTCATCCAAGAAATAGCCGATATGGAACCATTGGTTGACATCAATTTTTCAAGCAATTAATATTTTTATATTTACTTGTTCATTAGTTCTACTGGCCTAAGCTACAATTAGAATTACCAACTCTTCTTGGTGCCTTTTAGCATTTTACGTGAAAAGGGTGAATACAATAATTTCAATACGATCAATAACATAAGACAAAAAACAATCGATACACATGTAATTTATTGTAAAATATTTGATTATGAACCCTAAGATGTTACTTGACATCAAAACGTATTAGCCCAAAAAATGGTTTTGATAACTTATGTATTGAGATGGAAGGGGAATATAAAACCAAAAGTGATTGCAAGGGAAGACTGAATACTCATAGTTTGCTTACCAATTGATACATTAAGAGCTACATTTGGAAATGGTTGAGGGATGCCTCTTACAGATAGAAATTTCACATTTCATTAGACTATGTTTGTGATGAAACCCCACAGTTATGCATTATTGATTAATATATTACAGTATGAATAAATACAGGTAAAATAGAGAGAAATGAATTGCATATCGATGTGCTTCAAAAGGAGGACAACCAAGGGAGTAAATTTCAACAACAGAACCGATGATTTGGGAATTTGTAGAGTTAAATAAAGTATAAACTAATTTCACATGGGGCTATATTGTCTTTTAACACAATTTATTGCTCATTTCAGACACTATATTTAATTATAGTAGCATGAACAATGCCCTAGTCTTTAATCTTCTTTACTTCACCTCCAAACATAATCAAATAAAAGATGAATGAATTAAATTTTGACTATTTTGTATTGTTTAGATGCGCTATTTCATTGTTTCGCAAGTTAAACAGATAAGGTTTTTTCTTCAACCTAGATGGTGTCACATTAAATGCCAATACTCTCATGAAATTCTATTTAGTCATCCTTATAATGGAAGTGTTAAAAGAATTCCTTAATAAATTTCACTCAAAAATAGTCCTCAATAATATAAGAAAAATTCAAAATAAAAGGATAGCTCATGAAAAGAGAAAGATTGAAAATAAAATAATGGCGACATCATTGTATCATATTTGGTTCTCAAAAGTTTGCTAACGAATTGGTATGGTGGCAGATTTACACATAGTTCAAAATATAATATTTTATTATCTTCTGTTTAATTCTCATAACATTGAACAATAGTAAAATTTACGTCTAGCTAAATGATTATCAAACATATGTGAAATAAGAAAATACTAAATAAAAATAAAATACCTAGAAGTCGGTGAAATGCTTAATTCGAGCTAAAACATGCAACCTTTGAAGCTTAGAAAAATCATACTGTTATAGTATAAACGTGGTTTGGCACATAAAAATTGTACGTGTATGGAAAAAATATGTTAAAACTAAGGTTTAAATGCATCATAATAATAGAAAAACAATAAAATGTTAACTTACAAAGGCATATCAAAAGCGAGATTACAAATAATTAGATAATCTATTTTAGCAGTCATATGATCAATTTGCCTAAAGTGTTTGCATCTTTATTTCGAAACAACTTGTAATTCTGGCAAACTTAAATCATGGTATGATGTAAAGCATTAATAAACTTAATTAAGAATCATGAAATTTGGTATGAGAAAGATAATAACTCTACACTTTTTTGTTTCGCTGCTGGTTTCACCTCTCCAGCCAATAAATTTTGAAAGCATAGAATAATTGGCCGCTACTGTAATGACCCGCTTTTTCGTACAGTTTAAACTAACAATAAACCACGTACATGTCCAATCCAAATTGAACGAAAAGACGGATAGTTAGGGAAAAGAAAGAAGAAGAAAAAAAAGAAACAAACAACACAGAATCTCAAAGCGGAAGGAATAATCTATAATAGATAACAAATCTTTACACAAAAACGAAACTGTAATATATGTATACACAGACATCAATCAGAGTATACTAACATATTCAACACGGACAGTTATAACACCCTGTCATCGCAATTGCTGACAAATACAACAATGAATGCAACAGAAAAATAACCATGTACGTAAATACGTCTCTGGGCCTCCAGCTCCTCTCATGAAGCTTCAAATATCCTAGTAAACCTGAAAATATGCTCGGTCTGACCCGAGCATTATAGAAAAACAACGTCTGTAACGACCCGTAAAATTTTCGATAATTTAATTGTTAATTTTATAAATGTTTGTTATCTAATATTGGAAAAACAGAAATTTTTGACTCATTAATGAAATAATAACTTAAATGAGATGTAATAATGCTAATCTAAGTTAAATATTAACTATCTGAATGAAGTTACAATTAATGGAATTAATGTAAATGTTATACTAGGCTATAATTCGAATATAAGAAAACAAACGTAAATATTGAATTAATTAATGAATTAATATATATCGAATGGTAATTGAATAAATCAATGTTTAGTAAGAAATTATAATATTGGTTTGGAAATGATAAACTTATAAAATGGTGATTGAGAGTTAATGATAACAATTATTATAAGTTAATCATTTATTTAGTCCATTAAATCAAAATTTGTAACCAATTGCAATGAATCTAAATTCAATGTTATGTTAGTGTAAATTAAGAAAATAATTAGAAATAATGTTAATTATGTTCATAATATGACAAGGGAAAATTAATTTAAAGGACAAAAATTTGTATATTTTTAGCCTAAAGGACACGGCCTCAATATTTTAACTACAAGGACAAACGTTCTCCTAAAATTTATTCATAAGAACAAACATTCTTCCAAAATTATTCATAAAGAAAAACATTTTTTCAAAACTGCTACTAAACTAAAACTGATACCTAAAAACTGCTACCGATAACTAAAAACTGATACCTAAAAACTGCTATCCACAACTAAAAACTGATACCTAAATAAAGTTGTCCTTTAGGCTAAAATATTGAAGGTCCGTCTTTACGCTAAAATGCTGAAAATTTTTGTCCTTGACAATAATTTTCTGATATGGACAATTGGTTGAATGAAAATAATGGATATTAAAATTTATAAATTTATTGGAACTTAAACTTAATAATTGGATTAATTGCAATTAAATGAAATTTAATGAAATTGAGGTTAACACTGAAATTGATAAATTTATCAACTCTAAATTGACATCTAAATTTGTCTAAAATTAGTATAAATGATTAAGAAATTTAAAACGATAAAAATTGTCAATTATAGAATTGAAATTTAAAATTTGATTTAATTAATTAATTATTAATTTATTTAATTAATGAAAAATAACCATTTTTACAACTGCCTCGGATTTCGACGAAACTAGTTTCATTGGATCCGTAACAGTGAATTATTGTAGGATTTCAAGTTTCATAGCGATCGGACTTGTCGTTTGATCGTATGGGATCGAAATGCCTATAAATCAATGGAAATTGAAATCAATTGAAATCAATTTGAAATAAGTTGATTTTAGCGTAACTTCTTCATACGATGGAATTTGGACTTGAAACATGTTCCATTGATTTTAAAATATTTTAAAACATTTATTTTGATATATGGGTTGATCTAATTTCGTTCCGGAGTTAGAACGGGCTTTTCGGGTCATTTATCGTTCAACCGTCCAAACCAATCGTGTACATTCATCTCTATTTCTGACCCACCTATATATACCTTGTTATAAACCCTAGCCTATCTCTTATTCCTCATTTCTATACGTACAATTCTATTTGCTTATTTTCTTTCAATGGCAAACAGAACCCTAAATCCCAATTACAATTTCAAATAAAATTCAAAGCCAAAAATTCATTCTCCAAAAACTACATTAATTTTTTTATCGATTTGAATCTCTCGACGAGTGCAGGTCAATTCAGCAGTCTGTTTCTCGATCTGAGTTTCTGTGTGTCCAGAATTCGATGAATTATTTTCGACCATTCATCACGTCATGATCAACGATGATGGATCGTCGAATCGTCGGCATGGATGGATGGAGATGGTCGTATGTAGCCCATCCATGCCAGCCGTTTGTCAAAATGACGGTTTGATCGTCTGCAAATCATCGATTTGGAATCGACTATCTTCGGCGGCTGGAGGGTTTTTGGAGATCGCGCGTTGGCGTGGGAGCCGGGGGCGAGGTCATGCAGGCGGAGTGAGGCGCCAACGAGGTCTAGCCTAGTCGCGGTGCTCCTTGGTTGGCGTTCGTGTAGTTTTTGGGTGGCGCTGGATTAGGGTTTTGGTCAAGCTGCTGATCGAACGCGATAATTCGCGTGTAGAAGGCGTGACGTGGCGCTGCGTGGTAGGTGAGTTTTTTTATTTTTTTATTCTAAGTTAATCCTCAAATTGTTCTAACATGTATATCTTTCATACGAGGTTCGATTTTTGGCGGGTTTTGCGTTGGGATCGTAGTGGAATTCCGGACACTTTGACATTGGTTTGGACGGATTCAGAGACCGTTTAAATTTTGAATTTAAATTGGATTTAAATTCAATTTAAATTCAAAAGGTGAGTGTTTTAACCCACTCACAACTTCAAAATTTTCTTATGTTTGTTAAATTGATTTTTGATGTGATTAGAAATTTATTTATGGCTGTTTGGCATATTTTGAATCATGATCTCAGTTTGTTTGAATTTATTTGGATAAAATAGTTATTTAATTTATTATTGAATATAAACTACCAGCAAATATCTGTTATTTATTATCTGTTCTATATTGATGTTATTGATTGAATTGGATGATGATTGTGATAAATGTTTGATGATTGATATTGGATGAATGGATGTTGTATTTTATATTGTTATAAACTGCAAGTTGTTATGGATTTTATTTCATTCGGGATTGCTATTTGAAATGATATATAACCGTATTTATATTTTAAATTGCGAATTGAAATGATAAACATCCGTATCACTTGACCATAAGATATAAAATTTTATACAGACACCATGGTCTATATATGAAAATAGTTTGAAGTGATTCATATGGTTTTGTAAAGAAATATATAGTTTATATAAATATTGATTCTAGGTATTTTATAAATGTTATTTTATTCTTGATTTTTAAGCTATGTGTAATTTGTTTTAATATCGAATAAGGTTATTAATAAGTTTGATTTTATTGAATATAATATGGTTAAGTATTTAAATTTTATTTTATTATAGAGTTTATAATGATTTAAACAAAATGAAGGTTGAAAGGTAAATTGGAAATTTATTTGAAATTGAATTTTTTAAGAATTAAACGCAAATAAGTTGATGTGAAATTTATTAAATTGTAAATTTTAAAAGGTATGATATTTATAGCCTGATTTTGGTTTAAGGTGAAATTAAATGAATATATAAAGTTTGAATAAAGTGAGGGAATATTCAGTTATTTGAAATCGGAGTTTATTTGAATGATATTGGAATTATTAACTAACTATTTCAAAACTAAATAGTAGTAAACTGAGTTTGATATATATAGAGTTGACAGATTTAGTTTTGAAATGTTAAATATTGAAAGCTTTGAAATCTATTGAAATGGTTTATTTGGAGGTTCGAATGTATATTTGAAATCGATATAAATTGAAATGGTTTATCGAAAACTGAAAGTGAGTTGAAAGTTATGAATTGACATTTAATTTAAAGTGAATAAAATTGTGAAGTTGAGGAAATTATTTTACTTTATAAAGTAATTTAAAATTAAATTATTTTATTTTATGTACTGTTTGAATATCCAAACCGTTTAAGTGGGAAGTTATGGTTTAGAAGCTATGAAATTCAAAGTATTATGTTTTGAAATGTTATATTTCAAGCGTTTGGTTTCGAAATGTTATAACTTTGAAAATGTTATGATTTTAGAAAAGAATATATTTGAAATAAAAATGATATCATATTGATTTGGTTTTGAAAAGGCAATGATATTTGGTTTTAAAGTACAAACTATTTTGAAAATGACCGCGGTGTTATAATAACGTTGGGTTGTTAAAGAAACCGGGATTGGAAGTTGTCATACTCTCTGCCAACTCCGAAAACAACTTTAACAACCATGTACACGGTGGAGATTTCAGAATGAAGTAGGATGGGGCGGCATTTCCTTTGAGGTATATATGTGGACCGACTCCCGTGAGTTGGCATAAGGTGGCTAAAACAGGGGCGATCGACGGGCTAAGAAGGTAGCACCTTTTATCGGACACACTCCTTCGATACCATTCTATTACTTTGTGATTGATTTGGGCCCTTTTTTATTTTGGGGGTGTGGCTTGAGGTGGGCGGTAGTAGCTGCTACGCGTTACCGCCGGTCCGAAAGCGTAATTGGTATATCTACCATGGCATTGTCTAGTTGTGCCGTGTCACCTACCCATGCGCGCCTTGTACGAGTTTGGTTTTCTCCCGTAGCCCGTGGAGTATTGAGGGTAGTCTCCTGATCTGGAGATGCGCAGATACTGGATGGACTACTGGGACAATTACGTGGTAAGGGCTATATGGGTAACCCCTTAACGCTATTTAAAGTAAGTTTATTTTACTATTAGACATTATTATAATGGCGAAATATTACTACATAGTAAATAGTTTAACGGATCCTCCGAAGATGTGAATCCCGAGCATCTTCTAAGTTACTGCACTCACATTTGACACTGGATAGGAGATGTCAAATCCCATAAACATCTTTGACGCAGTTCGACTCATATTTGTTTCTGTTGATTTAACTCACACAAGATCTTTTAGTTCTGACTCGAGTGTTTTGTCTTTTCAATTCGCTCGGGTCAGTTTGAGCATTTCAGGAATCGAAGACTTTATTTTGGAGGACAAAGACGAAGATTGTGTTACTATTATTTATTATATTATCCCACTGCATGCACATTGTTCCGTTGCATTTTATTATTCTCTGGTATGTATAACTTTGATATGTATTGTATAAGTATAATCAAATGTTTTGTAAACAGCTTCATGAACTGTTTATTTGATTATTATATTTTATCGTTCCGCTGCAAAATTCTATTTTGTTTTTTTTCTTTCTCTGCTTTTTTTATTCACCCCAATAACAATCCGTCCTTCTGTATGGTTTAAGTCTGACGGGTGTGGTTTATCGTCGATTTAAAGCGTACAATAAGGCGGGATGTTTCATCTGGTATCAGAGCTTTGGTTTAGCGATAAACCTTAACTTTATGGGGTCTGACTCTTTATTAATAGGGTGGTAATACCCTATGATGAGTCGCTGAGAGTATATATATGAGAGAGAGCGTATTTGATAGTGTCATAAAAAGGTTTTAATATTGTGTTCATTTGTTCTGTTTTGTATTTATAAATTCTGGTTGATGCATAAGACGTTATGACATCAATAAGGATTTCTAAACACTTAATAGGATAGACCGACACAATATGTGTTTTGAAATATAGGTAAACGAAATAATTTTGCATATTGTATATTTTTATGTATAAAATACTATATTTTATAAAGGATATATTTGGTTGCAATATATTGGGTGTTAGGTAGTGAAATTTATAAATATTGATTGCAAATAAGATTTGAAAATAAATAAATAAGTATAAACCGGAAATTTAGAACTTAAGTTCCGGGATTTCTAAAAATCTCTTTCAAATGATTTTTGGAATATAATAATAATATTATTTAGAAGTACTTTCTGATACAAATATTTCAACATGATTTGAAAGATTTGCTTTAAAGAAATTTAACAGGTATTTAGTTCTTAAATTTCCGTTAATCAATAGTTTCAATTAGTGTAGTGAAATGGAATTTAACTAATAATTGAAAACCCCTAAATGAAATAAGAGATTTAATGGTAAGTTATAGATGAGATTAAAAGAAATTTGAAATGGTAACCTATGAAACAAAGGCTATTAATATTGGACATTAAATTAATTTAAAAGAAATGAGAAAACTTGTATAACTTTCAATCACATTCTTAAAGACATATATATAACTTACCAAAAGATGTAAAAAGTTGAAATGTTAATAGGAAAATGTAATGGATATTATACAAATAATAAAATTGAGGTAATGAAAATATTTAATGAAATTCTTTTATAAATAAGAATTTGATGTTGTAATTGTTGTGAACTTAAGTTATAATTGAAATGTTACTGTAATAAAGGTAATGGGAAGTAAGTATTGTAAGTATAAGATTATAAACTTAAGTAAATGAATTAATATGCAAAGAAATTGAATTAAACATGAATACTATAAACGAATGAAAATGAATATTTGTAAGTAATAAATGAAAATAAATAAAATAAACATTGAATCAATGAATAAAAGTAAAAGTTAGTAAGAAGTAAATGAAAATTTAAGGATGAATCCTTATATAAATAAAAAGGCAATGAAATAATAAATCTTATGAGATGAAATTAATAAGAATGAACTTAATTTATTGTTTGAAATTGTTGTTCGCCTTAATGTATGGTTGTTTGGGTAAAAGATACTTTAATTGCTTAGATGTATGAATAATCTATTGAGTTCATCTAAAACTGTTGAGTAAATGGAATACTTCATAGTTATTTGTCATTTTATGTGATTTAAAGTATCTCACCCCGAACAAACCAATTGTTTTGTTTTGCTTGAATGGTTGATTTGTATATGATGTGTATGCTGTTGGTTGCGAATGATTGTTGTTTATATTGTTTGTTAGTGGTTGAAACAACTTTAAGTATTTCATTTTATATAATTATTAACTCTTTTGAAATATATAAGTGAAATGCAGGTTATGGAAGCAATAGTTAATGCTTTTGGTTTCATAATATAAGCGTTGTTTGCCCAATTAATAGATACGTTCTCGGATTATAGTTTTATAGCGTTATTATATTATTTTCCGTGTTGGGATATATTATTTTTTGATATTGTGATATATATTGTTATATTTGATCTTATATTTTCTTTCGAGCCTCCCCGTACAAGGGAGACTCTGCCAAAATTTTCCATAAATTTTGGACTTAAAAAAATTTTGAAAAATGTTTCCAAACTTTATTAATTTAAGTATAAAAAGATTTAATGGTTATAAATTGATATATTTTATTTTGAATTATTAAATTTTGTAAATTTATTTGTTTATAAAATTAACATTTTGAATAAAATGTATTGACTACTTAATTTTTTTCCTTTTCTGGGACGAAAAGTTTTGAGCGGGGGAGAGTGTAACCACCCGTAAAATTTTCGATAATTTAATTGTTAATTTTATAAATGTTTGTTATCAAATATTGAAAAAACAGAAATTTGTGATTCATTAATGAAATAATAACTTAAATGAAATTTTTAAATATTAACTATTTGAATAAAGTTACAATTAATGGAATTAATGTATATGTTATACTAGGCTATAAATTGAATATAAGAAAACAAACGTAAATATTGATTTAATTAATGAATTAATATATATTGAATGGTAATTGAATAAAATCAATGTTTAGTAAGAAATTGTAACATTGGTTTGGTAAATGATAAGCTTATAAAAAGGTGATTGAGAGTTAATGATAACAACTATTATAAGGTAATCATTTATTTAGTCCATTAAATCAAAATTTGTAATCAACTGCAATGAATCTAAATTTAATGTTATGTTAGTGTAAATTAAGGGAATAATTAGAAATAATGTTAATAATTCATAATATGATAATTGGTTGAACGAAAATAATGGATATCAAAATTTATTAATTTACTGGAATTTAAATTTAATAATTGGATTAATTGCAATTAAATGAAATTTAATGAAATTGAGGTTAACACTTAAATTGATAAATTTATCGACTCTAAATTGACATCTAAATTTGTTTAAAATTAGTATAAATGATTAAGAAATTTAAAACGATAAGAATTGTCAATTATAGAATTGAAATTTAAACTTTGATTTAATCGATTAATTAATTAATTATTAATTTATTTAATTAATTATTAATTTATTTAATTAATTATTAATTTATTTAATTAATTATTAATTTATTTAATTAATGAAAAATAGCCATTTTTGTCACTTACTCGGATTTCGACGAAACGAGTTTCATCGAATCCGTAACGGTGAATTATTGTTGGATTTCATGTTTCGTAGCGATCGGACTTGTCGTTTGATCATACAGACTCGAAACGCCTAGAAATCAATGAAAATTGAAATCAATTTGAAATAACTTGATTTAATCATAACTTCTTCATACGATTTAATTTGGACTTGAAACCTATTCCATTGATTTTAAAATATTTTAAAACGTCTATTTTGATATATGGATTGACCCAATTTCGTTCCGGAGTCAGAACGGGCTTTTCGAGCCATTTATTGTTCAACGGTCCAAACCAATCGTGTCCATTCATCTCTATTTCTCACCTACCTATATATATACCTTGTTATAAACCCTAGCCTATCTCTTATTCCTCATTTCTATACGTACAATTCTATTTGCTTCTTCTCTTTCAATGGCAGACAGAACCCTAAATCTCAATTGCAATTTTAAATAAAATTCAAAGCCAAAAATTCACTCTCCACAAACTACATCAAATTTTATATCTATTTGAAGCTATCGACGAGCCCAGGTCAATTCAGCAGTCTGTTTCTCGATCTGAATTTCTGTGTGCCCAGAATTCGATGAATTATTTTCGACCATTCATCACGTCATGATCAACGATGATGGATCGTCGGCATGGATGGATGGAGATGGTCGTACGTAGCCCATCCATGCTAGCCGTTTGTCGAAATGATGTTTTGATCGTTTGCAAATCGTCGATTTGGGATCGACTATCTTCGACGGTTGGAGTGTTTTTGGTCGCCAACGAGGTCTAGCCTGGTCGCGGTGCTCCTTGGTCGACGTTTGTGTAGTTTTTGGGTGGCGGCTGGATTAGGGTTTTGGTCAAGCTATTGATCGAACGCGATAATTCGCATGTAGAAGGCGTGACGTGGCGCTGCATGATAGGTGAGTTTTTTTCTTTTATTTTTTTATTCTAAGTTAATCCTCAAATCGTTCTAACACGTATATCTTTCGTACGAGGTCTGATTTTTGCGTGGGTTTTTGCGTTGGGATTGTAGTGGAATTCCGGATACTTTGACGCTAGTTTGGAAGGATTCGGAGACTGTTCAAATTTTGAATTTAAATTGGATTTAAATTCAATTTAAATTCAATTTAAATTCAAAAGGTGAGTGTTTTAACCCACTCACAACTTCTAAAATTTCTTATGTCTTTTAAATTGATTTTTGATGTGATTAGAAATGTATTTATGACTGTTTGGCATATTTTGAATCATCATCTCATTTTATTTGAATTTATTTGGATAAAATAGTTATTTAATTCATTATTGAATATAAACTGCCAGTAAGTACCTGTTATTTATTACCTGTTCTATATTTGGATATCATTGATTGAATTGGATGATGATTGTGATAAATATTTGATGATTGATATTGGATGAATGGATTTTGTATTTTATACTGTTATAAAATGCAAGTTGTTATGGATTTTATTTCATTCGGGATTGCGGTTTGAAATGATATATAACCGTATTTATATTTTAAATTGCGGATTGAAATTATAAATATCTGTATCACTTGACCATTGGATAGCAAATTTTATACAGACATCGTGGTCTATATATAAAAAAATTTCGAAGTGATTTATATGGTTTTGTAAAGAAATATATGGTTTATATAAATATTGATTCTAGGTATTTTATAAATGTTATTTTATTCTTGATTTTTAAGCGATGTGTAAATTTGTTTTAATATCGAATAAGCTTAATAATAAGTTTGATTTTATTGGAGATAATACGGTTAAGTATTTAAATTTTATTTTAATATAGAGTTTATAATGATTTAAATAAAATGGAGGTTGAAAGGTAAATTGGAACTTTATTTGAAATTGAATTTATTTAAGAATTAAACGGAAATAAGTTGATGCGAAATTTATTAAATTGTAAATTTTAAAAAGTATGATTTTTATAACCTGATTTTGGTTTAAGGTGAAATTAAATGAATATATCAAGTTTGAATAAAGTGTGGGAATATTCAGTTATTTGAAATTGGAGTTTATTTGAATGATATTGGAATTATTAAGTAAATATTTCAAAACTAAATAGTAGTAAACTGAATTTGATATATATAGAGTTGACATATTTAGTTTTGAAATGTTAACTATTGAAAGCTTTGAAATCTATTGAAATGGTTTATTTGGAATCGATATAAATTGAAATGGTTTATTGAAAACTGAAAGTGAGTTAAAAGTTATGAATTGAGATTTAATTTAAAGTGAATAAACTTGTGAAGTCGAGGAAATTATTTTACTTTATAAAGTAATTTTAAAATTAAACTATTTTATTTTATATACTGTTTGAATATCCAAACCGTTTAAGTGGTGGAATTATGGTTTACAAGCTATGAAATTCAAAGTATTATGTTTTGAAAGATTATATTTCAAGTGTTTGGTTTCGAAATATTATAACTTTGAAAGTGTTATGGTTTTAGAAAAGGATATATTTGAAATGAAAATGATATCGTATTGATTTGGTTTTGAAAGGGCAATGATATTTGGTTTTAAAGTATAAACTATTTTGAAAACGACTGCGGTGTTATAATAACGTTGGGTTGTTAAAGAGACAGGGGTCGAAGGTTGTCATACTCTCTGCCAACTCCGAAAACCACTTTAACAACCTTGTACGCGGTGGAGATTTCAGAATGAAATAAGATGGGACAGCGTTTTCTTTGAGGTATATATATGGACCCGACTCCCGTGAGTTGGAATAAGGTGGCTAAAATAGGTGCGATCGACGGGCTAAGAAGGTAGCATCTTTTATCAGACACACTCCTTCGATACCATTCTATTACCTTGTGATTGATTTGGGCCCTTTTTATTTTGAGGGTGTGACTCGAGGTGGGCAGTAGTAGCTGCTACGCGTTACCACCGGTCCGGAAGCGTAATTGGTATATCCACCCTGGCATTGCTTAATTGTGTCGTGTCACCTACCCTAGCGCGCCTTGTACACGTTTGGTTTTTTCCCGTAGCCCGTGGAGTATTGAGGATAGTCTCCCGATCTGGAGATGCGCTGATACTGGATGGACAACTGTGACTATTACGTGGTAAGGGCTATATGGGTAACCCCTTAACGCTATTTAAAAGTAAGTTTATTTTACTATTAGACATTATTATAATAGCGAAATATTACTACATAGTAAATCGTTTAATGGATCCTTAGGAGATGTGAATACCAAGCATCTCCTAAGTTACTACACTCACGTTTGACACTGGATAGGAGATGTCAAATCCTGTAAACATCTCTGACGTCGTTCCACTCATATTTATTTCTGTTGATTTAACTCACATAAGATCTTTTAGTTCTGACTCAAGTGTTTTGTCTTTTCAATTCACTCGGGTCAGTCTGAGCATTTCAGAATTCGAAGACTTTATTTCTGGAGGACGAAGACGAAAATTGTGTTACTATTATTTATTATATTATCCCACTGCATGCACATTGTTCCGCTGCATTTTATTATTCTCTGGTATGTATAACTCTGATATGTATTGTATAAGTATAATCAAATGTTTTGTAAATAGCTTCATGAACTATTTATTTGATTATTATATTTTATCATTCTGCTGCAAGATTATATTCTATTTTTTTTCTTTCTCTTCTTTTCTTATTCCCCCCAATAACAATTCGTCCTTCTGTATGGTTTAAGTCTGATGGGTGTGCTTTATCGTCGATTTAAAACGTACAATAAGGCGGGATGTTATAACGCCCGGGTTAGTCTGGTAAAACCAGCATGAAAAACATAATAAAATGGATTCTTAAAGTTTTAAATAACTTTCCAAAACGTAGATATCTCGTAAGACCACACCGCACATAAGTGCAGACGAGTTTTTACCTTACGATAACCAAAACCTTTACATCAGAAAATCCAGCGATATTATAATGATGTTTGAGGGCGAAAATAATAATAATCAAGTAGCCGTGATGCTTATGAGTGTACATCACAACAATACTAGGTATAATCAAAAACCGATAAGGCTCGTTCGCAAATTTGTAGGATTTCCATGGAGGTGCCCTTAGTATTTCGAGGAACGGTCCTCCTGCACAAGGATCAGAAATATCCTTCCGAAGCAGCATACATCCCTAATGATGTACCACAGGAAAAACATAGCTGGTTTTGCTAAGACCGAGTGCATCGCCCCATGCATGCATAACAACTGTAGATAACGTCTAGGTGAAGATGACTACACCCTATGGGTTTACAAACCCTACCGGCCATGCCTCTTATCTTTGGTTTTAGTCATTCTCGCTGGTGAGGCTATCTGGCATTTCAGTTCATGCGCCGCCACCAAATAGATCATGGAATCCTACATGGATTCCAATACCCCAACTGGTTTCAAAATCACTTATAGATTCGCACATCTCAATTAGATCTTGGAATCACACTCCGATTCCCATATCCCAACGGGTCTCGGAATCACACATAGATCCAAACATCTCAAAATATCACGGATCTTCTCCATAGAATCGTATATGGTTTTCGGAGTGGTCACGGTTTCGAGTCATCTCTTATGAGTACACCCTTCTATTTCTTGGGTGCTTCACAAAACCAAACGCCGATTTCCAAAATGCTCAATACCGGTTCTTAGAAAATAATTAGACAATACATAAGATCGGGAACCACCCCCTAACTGTTTAAGTGGATGGATCTTCTTATCATTTATCCTAGAAGAACGAAACGAGTTTATACGTGCAATATAGCACCACCAATGGTAACCGTACCATATAATTCCCATGTTTTCCCCAAAATATTTCCAGAGTTAAAATCTTTCGGTGTTAAATAGGGAATATTTTCCTACCGCCAAAATTAAGAACGATTACATATTTAGGCTAAGATTTAATAGTCGGTTATTTAACTATTAAATAAACAAACATTCAAACAGAGATCACATTTCCCTCTGAAATCACTAAGCCTCATTTAATTCAGCTTTGATACGTTGAATTTCTTTATCAAAAACAGCCATATACTTATCTCACCGAAATAAGTATATTCATAACCATTCCCTTCAAAAATATTTGAATTTTTTTTAATAAATATGGAAAACACCGTTCGTTTTCGATCATGGATGCAGCTCAATGATTATGTCTCTATGCCGGAGAAATCCAAACTTAACTATAGGAAATCTCTGCCTGTCGAATTATGCCATGAAATCAATCATAGATCGCAGTTTGCACAATGGTTACGTCGCTATCCTAGTGAAAACATAACAAACTGTAGGCAATCTCCGCCCCTTAGAATTACGCTATGAATATATACCATTACTTCCCGAAATCTTTTATTTTAATAAATATCTCAAAAGAATACTTATAAAGTTTCTATATAAATTCCTGAGTTTAATTAAGGAAAATACTCTTTTATAAATCTCAAACCATTTGTAAAACTTTCCTTCTTAAATCCTTTCGTTTAAAACCAATTCTTTAAAACAAAAACATTATTTAATTATATCAAACTAAACTTTTAATATTATAAAAATAACTTTAAATATTTTAAATTAATTAACTTCAAGCAACATTTACATAATATATTATTATTTAGTATTAATACTTTAACAAATTACCCTTGAAATAATAACATTATAATACTAATTAACTCTTGAATAGTAATTAACTTTTAAATCAAATTATTATAAAATAACTTTAATTAATAATTAAAATACAATTTAAAACATTTTAAATTGATAAATAACCTTGAAAAAAATAATTAAATATTAACAATAATTTTAAGAATCATAAAATAACTAACTTTAAATGATTATTAAATAATTATTACTTATCTTTAAAACCATATTAATAAATAATAATTATCCTTAAAATAACTTTGATTCAAAAATCAACTTTCTTATTTGGAAAAAGGCTAAGTAACTCCAATGGTACTTAGTCAAGTCACCATTAATTCCATTGATTCATTCAAGTTATAATCCAAGTATTTACATAACATCCAATATGTAAATTCACTTCATAATTGACAAGCAGTTGTTACTACACCACTTATTGAAACCAACTAGAATGTAATTACGTGTTACACTAATATAATAGCAGAACGAGGTTTATTTCTACTAAAGAAATGTCCAAGTATGACATATCCAGTTAATAATAGCAGAACAATGATTTATTCTGCTAAACAATGTCTCGTTTAAATTTAATGAGCAGAATGGTATTTTCCGCTAACATATGTCCAATTATCATATTTAATTAAATTTAGCTTAACTATAATTTATTGGCCAAATAAACATCAATAATTAACATATATAAATTTAATAATGCAATTTAAAACATGTCTGTTTAAATAAGTCATAAATTTTCACAGGTCGAAAGCAATTGACAAATTACACTATAATGTTGTAAACATTGAATACGAGTACAACGCAAAAATAATCAGGTTGATCGGGTTTAAAACGGTCGAGATATTCCATTTCAAAGTTAGGAGGTATATACATATATATACACTTTTAAACAATTTAAAGAAATTATTTCTCACCTTCGTTCCTGTGAGTCGAAGCCCAAATGCAAACCAATCCGCCCATCTTCAACAGTATCCTCTTCCCCCGCTCCTCAACATTTTCAAACTACAGAACCTAAAGTCGTGCACGTGACAACCACACCACCATCAAGCGATTTAAGACTACCCTCGTGTCCCACACCTTGCTCTCGACTCCATGGCACCACTCACCTCACGATCGAAGACCCACTTCAAAGTCTGCCATAAAATGTCGCGTCCAGGTCGAAGAAAAATAGAGACACATTTAATCACGAAATCCCACCAAACTTCGCCATGTGGTTCCGCTCTCCACCCTGAATACAACCCTACCTTCCATTTCTCCCATCTTCAACCAAAGCATCTTAAAATTCGAACCCTAGTTTAGGACCTCCGTCTACAGCCATCGCCAAAAGCTACCAAACTTACCCTAAAAATCCTACTTCTTCCCGCGACTCCAATGACACAAGCGGCAATGAGCAATTCTTTCAAAATCGAAGAAGTTGATTTTTGAAGTTCGATGTCAATTTCCCTCCTTTTACCGACTTAGGAAAATTCTCTCTCGTCTCTCAATGGAAACTCGAGCAGTTATTTTCCAAAAATAGTATGGATTAAAACAAAAACATTTCATGTTGGAAGGTTTTGCTAATTGTAAATGGATTTAGGGAAATGGATTTTTGAATAAAGCAGACGATTGTTTTCACTCGGAGGCAAAATTAAAAAAATATTAATGAAAGAGAGAGCAGATGTCAGGAATGTGAAACCACTGCCGTGCTTTGATCTGTATATTACTAGGCAAAAGAAGAAAAGATAGAGTATGGTAGCAGAACAATTAAACTTCCGTAGCAGAATTTTTATTCAAATATATAGAAGAAAGGTTTCTTAAGGCTGAGGAGATATGCATGACAAAGGACGAATATTAAATGCTTAGCCACCAAAGTGTTTAGCAAAGGACACGAAAAAAAAAAGTGCAAAGATATTGTGCAGATTTGGTGATTTCCCTCCTTTTAATTATCATTTTAAAAATTCTTATGACGCTCCTCTATACAATATCTCATTCACATACGAACCACGATGCACAGAAATAAAAATATGACCGCGCACAGAATTAGAACGCGATCATAAAATAACAATAAAATAGACAAGTTATTAAATTATGTGAAGTTCCAAAATATCGACGTTTACCATAAAATACGTCAAATGGAAATTTATTTATTTTCCCAAATTGAAAATTATTGAAAAATCCTAAAAATTAAATTAAAAAATATGTTATTAGAAATCAAACCTCAGTCTGAAACAGATAATTTATCATAATTTAAATTCAAATTCGAATATTGAAACAAATTAAATATTCAAATTCGAGACCCAGAAATATGGGTTGCTACAGCTACATGCCAAATAGTTGCATTTATTATAACGATCCATTTTTTTAAACCAAATTTAATTTAGTAATTAATATAAATTTTTGAATTAAATTGTGGATTAATTTGAATTTCCCAAAATCAAGTTCGAGGTCTATGCATTGAAGCTTGTCCTCTGTTTTAACACTCCTATGAGTAAACTACCTTTGTAGAAGCTTAAATATGTTAAATCTTGATTGCAAGTGATAAGTACTTAAAGTATGTTGTGGAAAAATGTTTGTATGGATGAGAGATATGCCTGCATGTCTGTATATTGTGTGCATACCAGTATACTTGCTCTGTTCTTAGCTCTACAGGGTTTAAATAAGTTCAAAAAAAACAACTTCTTCCTCTCTAATCTCTTATACCTCATGATCTTTAAAGGGATTTTATTTATATTTACCAGACTTAACATTTAAAAATATTATAAAAGGATAATTGGCAAGAAATATTATTGGAATAAGAAAATAACAGGGATGATCAAACATAGATCAAAAATCGAATGTCTAGAAATCAAGTTTTGATTTTACAATTCGATCCGTATTGGAAAACAATGGTTTTTTATTATGGTTTCATGATTTTTAAGTTTATAATTGTCGAGATATCTTGAGTTGATCAATTTTAGGTTTTTAGTCAATTGCCGACGAACGACGAAGGGAGATGGGTCGTGATTATTGCTGGAGGTGGCTCGAATGTTGAGTCACTCAAGAAAAACGGAGGATGAATTTTTAGATCGCCGTGGTGTCGTATCGACGACGAATTAGGGTTTATCGAGTGGGTTTGGTCAACGATTATTCTCGAGCTCGTACGGCGTCTATGGTGGATCGAGATCGATCGGACCAGGGGGATTAGGAGTGTTGTGTCGTCGTGCAGTTCTGGACGAGTTTGCATGACCTCTAGCGATCTCGGGTGGCGAGGCGTGACGTTTTTCGTCTATCGGTTTTGGGTTTGTAAGATGCTCGATGGCTCGTTGTCGATTTCCAGTCAAGATCGTCGAACAAGGTGGTCGTAGCGTTCGTGAGGGTCAACGACGACATGTTGAAGGTCGCGGCGAGGGTCGAAGACGATCAGGTGTCGGTGCACTTGCATGCGTGTATGTTCGAGTCTGGGTTGCTGTGGAATTAAGGAAGAAAAGGGTTGCTTGGGTCGTGTCTCGAAGTCGTGCGGTGAGTTGTCTCGAAGAAAAGAAGAGTGCAAGTGACTCGAGTGATTTTTCGGGTTTGGATCAGGAAAAGGTTGTGTTTGGCTCGGGTTTATTTAACTTGATGATTTACAAGTTTTAAAAGTTATTAAAAGATTAAGTTTTCAAGCAATTAAACAAAGTTTTAAAAAATGTTAAAATTTATAAGTTTTCAAAGGAATGATAATCATGTTTTCAAAATAAATTTATTAAACAAGTTTTTGAACAAATTTCAAAAGTTAAATTTTAAGTTAAATGTTTTAAAATTGTTTTGATTTATGTAATTATATATATAGGGTTAATTTTGTAATTAATTGTGATATTCTAGAAATTTCTAGGTAATTAAATAATGTAATAATCATTTATAACAATATAAGATTTACTCTTTTCCCTAGATAAATAAAATTGGTATTAATTTGAACATATATATATAAGTATTTTTAAAAGAGAATTTGAATTTGAAATATAAACATTTTAAAAATAAATTGAGTTTAAAATAATATATATGATTTGTTTTATAACATTCTCTTTAAAGGATTTTATAAAAGATAAATAAAGAAGAAGAAGTTTAAATATTTATACACCTTAGACGTTTATAAATATAAAACCAAATTGGAAATATTTATAAATACTTATAAAGAATATATTAACATATGCACATAACAAATGTAAGTTAAATGCTTGCATAAAAACATAACACATGTAGATAATACATAAACAAAATAAAATAATAAATATTTATACATAAACGTTTTCTTATGCAAAATTACAAGTATTGGATATTTAATATTCCAATTAACAAGTGTAAGTGTTTTATTAAAAGATTTAACAAATGTAAACCATGTAGCATGGATTGTACAAGTGTCAATTTATTTTCTAAGGGATGTATATTTTCTCATTTCTATTCTTCATAAAAAAATAAAAAAAATGAAATGAGAAAATCAAGTCCTGTGAAACCAGAGAACCAAAAACCTGAAAAGGAACAAAGGGCAAAAGATAAACTCAACCAAGGACAAACTTTCCAAAATTTTCAACCTGGAAAAAAAAAGAGCTTCAGCCTGGAAGTCAAACAAATGCAAGAACCAAGATCTAATTCAACTCCAAAACAATAGGCAGTGCAAAGATCAGAGTTCAATTTCAAAAAAATCAAAGCAAGTTTCAAACATCAGATCATTCCAATATCAACTCCGTTTCAAATCAAAACAGTGTGGTTTCAAATAAAATTCAAGCCTGCTTCTCTGTTGCATGTGCAGGTGAGTAAACACTTTTTAAATTTAAAATCTAAGTAGATAAACATCTGATTGCTTGTGAAGTCTGAGATGAATGATGTTTTGTTGTACATATATATGAATGATCTCTGTGTTGTGAATGTTTGTAAGTGTGCACGCCTGATTTATTTTAAAGCACCTCTACTCTGTTCTTGGTTCAGGAAATAAAAGTTTGATCAATAATCAAAATCTAATCATCTAACCTTTGTTAGGTTTAGAGATACAAACAATATATGTTTGTTTAATCATAAATTTAAGTTTAAAATTTATTTAAAGCAATATAGGTTTAAATTTTGTTCTGAAACCAAGAAATGCAGTAACAATTTTAAAATGCATGTTAAATCAAGTATTATGATTTGATAATTCAATTACATAACTTGAAATTCTATGAAAAATATGATTTTTAAGATAAAAATCATGAATTTTAGATTAGGATTTTTTGTGAAATCCTAAGATGACTGGAAAATGGTTTTAAGGCAATTTCTGGTGATCGCAGGAAGATAAGGCCTCAGAGTTTCATCTAGAGGTGGAGAGTTGTGTGGCGGGTTTGGGAAAAATGGCTGGAAGGTTGTCTGATCATCGTGGTGTCGGCGGCAAAGCAAAATAAGTTTCTAACCCTAGTTTTGGTCGAGTCTGTAATTTGGGCAGTGGTCTTCTATGGTGGATCGAGCTTCACCAGATCAAGGGGAATGGCTTCGGGAATGTAAGGAGATTGCGAAGCAGGAGTGAACGATTCTGGTGGTCGGAGGAAGGTGATCGAGGCATTTTCTGGTGGGGTTGTGGGTTCCAGTTTTCATTCTTCTTGCTCGATTTCGATTGGAAGCTTCTTCGTGCGATTCGAAGGTTTGAATCGAATGACTGGAAGATGGACGATGTGTCGGAGCTTAGGGTGGTGATCACCGTCATTGAAATCAATTGTGCAGGTGCGGTGATACTTTAGGTGTCTGGTGTTTCGATTGGGATTTGGCTCGAAGATGGAATTGAGTTTTTGGGAAGATAACTCGAGTTTGAAATCGAGTAATTTGTAGGTTTAGGCCTGTAAAGTTTAAAACTTAAAATTAGATTAAGTTTTAAGAAAAAATGGGAAGAAGGTAGTTTACTCGGGATTTAACTCGAGTTGTCTTCGGGTTTGACCCCAAGTACACTAATAATCTGTTTATTTAAAATATTTTAAAATCAATTTATTTTGAAATTTAAATTTAAATCAAGTTTAAACTTCTTATTTAAACTTACCCTTTTTATAATTGTTTCTTTAACTATTGATTGAGAAGTTTTGGAAAATTTGTTTAGCTCAAATTTTATAAAATTTAAAGTGATTTTAAACCTTAATTTAAAATGGAAGTTTATGATTTTTATAAAAGCATGTTTTAAGATACAAATTGAAATTAGTTTCAAAACTTCTACTTGATAATGTTTTAAAAGGAAATTATGTTTTCTTAAACTTCAATTTTATCAAATTAAATGATTATTTATTCTAAAACTTAATTAGTGGTTTAATTAAGTAAAGATTAATTATGAAGATAAAATGTTATTAATAATTTAGGCACTAATGAGAAAATGTTTTATCTTAAGGATTATTAAAGTTTCTAATGAATTGATATTTACTAAGTTAATTGTGGAAACTAAGTATAATTAATTAATTTGATTAATTAATTATAATGGATTAATTAAGTAATTACTTAAGAGTAATTAACTGGTTTGATTAATAAATAATTAAGGGGGGTTAATTAATTTAGGGTTAATTAATTATAACTAAGGATTATTAACTAAAGATTGTTAATTAATGGTTAAAGATTAATTAATTGAGTAATTAAGAATTAGTTAATCAAGCAATTAAGATTGATTAATTTAGTAATTAGAGAGTAGTTAATTAAGTAATTAAATGTTACTTAACTAGTAATTAAGAGATACTTAATTTATAATTAAGCTTTATTAATTAATAATTAGGTTTGATTAATTAATACTGAAAGGATAAATCAAATAGTAATTAAGGGTTGAGTAATTGGTAATTATGGATTAATTAATTTGTATTGAGAGATATTATTTATAATTAAGGTTATTAATCAAAGAGTTAATGGATAATTAATCAATTAATTAAAGGTAAATTAATTGATTATAAAAGTAATTATAAAAGTAATTAAGGTTAATTAATTAATAATTAAAGAATAATTAATCTATAATTAAAGATTTATTAATTGGTTTATAGGGTAATTAAGGGATGAATTACCCAGTTATAATTAATGAGATGAATGTGATTAATTAATTTGTTAATTAATTAAAGATAGTCACTGGGTAATTGATTAAGTATAATTACTTAATGAGATTTATAAGTGTAATTACTTAGTGAAGTAATTAATGGATAAATTACTAGATGTAATTAATATAAGAAAAATTACTTAATGGAATGTAATTAAGAGTTAATTACTTAAGAGAAGTAATTAAGAATTAATTACTTTGTGTAATTAATTAAAGGATTAATACAATTAATTAAGGAGTTAATTAATTAAGGTAAGTAATTACAGAATGGTTAATTACTATTTATGATTGATTAAGGCTGATTAATGGAAGAAATTAATTAAGGATCATAAATGTAATTAATTAATGTAATTAATGAAAGTAATTAAAGATTAATTACTGTAAATGGTTAAGGGAAATTAATTTGTGTAATTAATTAAAGGATAATTACTTTATATAATTGAAGATAATTAATCGAGGATGATTAATTAAAATGGAAAATTAAGGGATGATTAATTGATTTGCTTGTAATTAATTAATGTTAAGTAAGCAGGATTAAGGGTGGTTGAAGTAATTAATTTAATTTGTTTAAATTAATTAGAAATGGTATGACTAATTTATCTTACTTATAAATGATTGAATAATATTGTATGTCTTAGATTGATTGATATCTCGGATATGTGATTTGTGATGCTATGTGACATGATATGTTGGGTTTAAACTGAGATAATGTGGTTATCTATCGATGATGAATTAATGTGTGTAGGTGACACCCTGAATTTGAAGTTTGAATTGTGTTTCACTTGAATAATTTGGGATAAGATGGTATTGAATTCGAAGAGACCGGACTCGAGTATTAGCAAATACCCGAAACCACTTCGATTTGTAATCTATATAAAATTCTATGTAGATTTGATATGTGAAATCAATAGGCTGGAATGGAATGATTTAAGTAAATTGGACTAATTAATCTAAGTTTTGGTACATAGAGATTGATGTGCGAAATAAATGTTGTCAATAAAAAATTGTGAATTTGTAAATTGATACGAGTTACCCTGGGTTTTAGATAAGTGTATTGCATCAGTATTTTCTTGTTAGATAGGTTTTACTCACGCTGGTTTCCAGCCTGACCTGAGTGTTACTTTGATGTAATGTTCGGGCCAGACCGAGTATTACAGATTTTCAGGCAAGGACCTTTTGGAGCTTAGGAGGCGAGCTGGATGGCAGGAACGTATGGATTGTATTCCATTGTGATATATTGTAGTATATCTGGACAAATCATTTTAATTGAACTACGTTGTGTAAATGTTGTAACTCTGATATATTAAAATGTAATTGACTAATTTAGCTTTCTTTATGTAAAGAATATTATTTGATATTATATTTTATTCGCTGCGAATGTGAGATTCTGAGTTTGGTTTTTGTTTTTTCTTCTATCTATTTTCTTCTTTTTCTAACTATCTGGAATTTTCAGGATCGAAAATTCAGGGTCGTTACATGAATTTCCTTAGTGATTTTAAATGTAATAAGATGATATAATTAAGTAAGTGATTAAGGGTAAATGTATTGACTTTGATTAATAAAAAGGTCTCAAGTGATTTTTGTATGTTAATAACAAAATTTATTTCAAGCATTTAATTTAGTAAGATCAAAATGGTAATAAAGTAATTAATTAAGATAAATGGATTATCTTTAATTAATAAAGGTCTTAAGTGATTACATGATCATTAATTAGTAATTAAAAGGATAATTATCTAATGTACTTAATTAAAGAATAATTAATTGATGTAAGTAATTAAGGATAATTACTTAATGAAAGTGATTAAAGAATAATTACTTAATGGAAATAGTTAAAAGGATAATTACTTAATGTAAATTGTAACGACCCGATTTTCGACCCCCGAAAATCGACATCAATACGTCCACTGTATCAAATGCCGAACAATCAAATCCCCAAAAATCGAACCGTTAGGGTTAAAGAAGAAGAAGGTAGAAGAAGAAATAGAAACAGTATCAGAATCTCACAATCGCAGTGGAACAATATATAATAGATAAATGACTAATCTTTAAAACAAAAGAACTATATCTGTTTATACATTACATTATCAGAGTCATATACAACACAACAGTGGAAAAATAACATCATATACGTGTGATACGTCTCGTCATCCAGCTTGTCTCCTGATCTCCACAGCATACTTTCTTGACTTAGCTCCGGAACAACGATAACCTGACCCTAGGCTGCCCGTGTGGAAAATTAGGGGCACCTAGAGTTTAATTAAAGGTTAATTAATTAATGATT
Organism: Allium cepa; assembly: GCA_030765085.1. Taxonomy (NCBI): domain Eukaryota; kingdom Viridiplantae; phylum Streptophyta; class Magnoliopsida; order Asparagales; family Amaryllidaceae; genus Allium; species Allium cepa. The sequence continues at coordinate 176,798,132 of CM060939.1, read as the reverse complement.
AAAGATTAATTAATTTATGATTAAAGGATAATTGATTAATGATAAAAGATTAATCTGTTAATGTAATTAATTAATTAAGGGTTAATTAATTTATGTGATTAATTAAGGGATAATTAATTACATTGAGTAATTATCCTTTTAATTACTTCCATTAAGTGATTATTCTTTAATCAATTTCATTAAGTAATTATCCTTGATTACTTACATAAATTAATTATTCTTTAATTTAAGTACATTAAGTAATTATTCTTTTAATTACTAATTAATGATCCTTTAATCACTTAAGACCTTTATTAATTAAAGATAATCCATTTATCTTAATTAATTACTTTATTACCATTTAGATCTTATAAAATTAAATGTTTGAAATAAATTTTGTTATTATAATTGCTTGAGACCTTTGTATTAATCAAAGTCAATACATTTACCCTTAATCATTACTTAATTATATCATCTTCTTACATATAAAATCACTAAGGAAATTAATTACAAAATTAACCCTATATATATAATTACGTAAACCAAAACAATTTAAAAACATTTAACTTAAAATTTATCTTTTGAAATTTGTTCAAAAACTTGTTTATTAAATTTATTTTCAAAACATGATTATCATTCCTTTGAAAACTTATACAATTTAACATTCTTTAAAACTTTGTTTAAATTGCTTGAAAACTTAATCTTTTAATAACTTTTAAAGCTTGTTAAATCAACAAGTTAAATAAACTCGAGCCAAACACAACCTTTCACCGAACCGAACCCGAGAAATCACTCGAGTCACTTGCACTCTTCTTTTCTTCGAGACAACTCACCACACGACTTCGAGACACGACCCGAGCAACCCTCTTCTTCCTTAATTCCGCAACGACTCAGACTCGAACATACATGCGTACACGTGCACCGATGATCTGATCGTCTCCGACCCTCGTCGCGACCTTCAACATGTTGTCGTCGACCCTCACGAACGCTACGACCACCCAGTTCGACGATCTGACTGGAAATCGACAACTCCATCGAGCATCTTATAAACCCAAAAACCGATCGACTAAAAACGTCACGCCTCGTGAGATCGCCAGAGGTTACGCAAACTCGTCCAGAACTGCGCTACGACACGACGCTCCTAACCCTCTGGTTAGATCGATACCGATCCACCATAGACGTCGTACGAGCTCGAGAATCATCGTCGACCAAACCCACTCGGTAAACCCTAATTCATCATCGATTCGACACCACGGCAATCTAAAAATTCATCCTCCATTTTTCCTGAGTGACTCAACCTCTGAGCCACCTCCAGCATCAATCATGACCCACCTCCCTTTGCCATTCGTCGGCAATCGAGAGAAACCTAAAATTGATCAACTCAAGATATATCAACAATTACAAACTTAAAAATCATGAAACCATAATCAATAATCATTGTTTTCCAATAAAGATCGGATTGTAAAATCAAAACTTGATTTTCAAACATTCGATTTCTGACCTATGTTTGATCATCTCTGTTATTTTCTTATTCCAGTAATATTTCTTGCCTATTATCCTTTTATAATATTTTTAAATGTTAAGTCTGGTAAATATAAATAAATTCCCTTTAAAGATCATAAGCTATAAGAGATTAAAGAGAAAGAAACTGATTTTTTTCTCTTATTTAAACCCTGTAGAGCTAAGAATAGAGCAAGTATACTGGTATGAACACAATATACAGACATGTAGGCATATCTCTCATCCATACAAACATTTTTCCAAAACATACTTTAAGTACTTATCACTTGCAATCAAGATTTAAAAGATTTAAGCTTCTACAAAGGTAGTTTACTCACAGGAATGTTAAAACAGAGGACATGCTTCACTGCTTAGACCTGGAACTTGATTTTGAAAAATTCAAATTAAATTCACAATTTAATCCAAAAATTTATATTAATTAATTAATTAAATTTGGTTTAAAAAAAATAGGACCGTTACAGTTATATGTTTTTTTAGCCGGTTTTTGAGCATCAGTAGTTACGACTGTAAATTGTTCCTTTAAGTTTGTACCTACACTGTGTTCGCTAACATCAAGTGTGGTAATTTCTTGCAAGGCTAATTCAGGCATTATTGACATTAGAGGTTAAAATGTTTAGGCACAAAGTAATATTCAACCAAATAAATGAATCAAAGTAATAATTAACCAAATAAATGATGCGAAGTAATATTCAGCCAAATAAATGATATCAAAAGGTAGAAATTTGGAATATTTTAATGTTGACTTTCGGCATTCCCGCGTTTCGTACGCGTACGCTTCACCATGTCTAGTCAACATCAACGGTTGAAGTCTCCTATGCTAGCGTCCCAATTGAACATCCCTCCGTCGCCTACCATCAGGAATAGAATTTGGTTTTGGAAACATATTATAACAAAAGGAATCCCTAATGTTACGTTCCACTAATCCCATATGTATGCCACGATTATTCCAAATATCCTATGATGTTGGACTTTTAACTGTCCAATCCACATGTCCACTCCATTTGCAATGAAAGACGCACCTAACAATTTCCACCTTGAAGAGCATTACTCAAGTCATCTTGGAGTTATACCGAGTCCTCTTCACAGGGAAGGCGACTGCTACTCTGAATTCCCATAAGCAGGAGGTCGGCTGCTTAACCATATCTCCATCTTGACGAGCATCCCGCGTTCCGTACGTGTACACTTCACTGTGTCTAGTCGACATCAATAGTTGAAGTCTCCTACACTGTGTTCGCTAACATCAAGTGCGGTAATTTCTTGTAAGGCTGATTCAGACAATATTGACATTAGAAGTTTAAATGTTTAGGCACAAAGTAATATTCAACCAAATAAATGACTCAAAGTAATACTTAACCTAATAAATGATGCAAAGTAATAATCAGCCAAATAAATGATATCAAAAGGTAGAAATTTGGAATATTATCATGTTGATTTTCGGCATTCCCACGTTCCGTACGCGTATGCTTCACCATGTCTAGTCAACATCAACGGTTGAAGTATCGTATGCTAGCGTCCTAATTGAACATCCCTCCGTTGCCTACCATCGGACATAGAATCTGGTTTTGGAAACACATTGTAACAAAATAAATCCCTAATGTTACATTCCACTAATGTCATATGTATGCCACGATTATTCCAAATATCCTGTGATTTTGGACTTTTAACTATCCAATCCACGGATCCACTCTATTTATAATGCAAGACACACCTAACAATTTCCACCTTAGAGAGCATTACTCAAGTCACCTTGGAGTTATACCGAGTCCTCTTCAGGGAAGGTGGCTGCTACTCCGAATTCCTATAAGCAGGAGGTCGGCTGCTTAACCATATCTCCATCTTGACGAGCATCCCACGTTTCGTACATGTACACTTCACCGTGTCTAGTCGACATCAACAGTTGAAGTATTCTATGTTGGTGTCTCGATTGAACTTCCCTTCATCACCTACCATTTGGAATTTAATTTGGTCTTGGCAACACATTTTAACAATAGGTATCCCCAATGTTACGTGCCATCAATTCCATACATATGGCACGATTATTCCAAATATCCTACGATGCAGGACTTTTAACTGTGCAATTCGCGCACCCACTCCATATACAATGCAAGCCACACCTAATTTATCAAGGGCCTTTTAGGATGTAGTAGGAATAACCAAAGGAATCAGGCTCTAAAATTTTGTTCTCATTCAACTTCCAAATGCAAGTATCATACAATTGCTTTTAAAAAACACTATGCAATATAATGTATATAAATAAATATCTAGTCAATCTAAGGGTAAGACACATTGATGAGCTAGCTTCTACCTTTAGGTAGGGCAAAAATATCGCTACAAAAGGAAAAATAAAAGGAAAAAAGCCATTCCAACACTTTCTGCATTGTGATTAGTATAGGAAAATATTAGTTGATAATAATTTCGAAGTAAAAGAATCACCAAACTGTTTATGATAAGAAAACAATCTGACAATTTATACTTTGAAGAACCGGCTTTTTTTCATAAACTATCACAAAATGTCAATTATCCGAGCATTTAATTTTTGAGATCAAAATAAAGTTTTTATTCTTTTGTAATAAAAGCTGCCAGTGTTTTTTTTACCTTAAATCTGAATCAAGTTGAAAGCCAATTTTTTTAGCAAAGGCACGTTGTTTCATGAAAAGAAATGATGTAACGTGAATATTTTTCAAATTACCAAGGAAGTATGGGCTTGGTAGGAAAAAAAATTGAATAATGCATGAACACTAATTTGATGGAGGGCCAAGAGTTAAATGTGCATTATTTCTAATTCTAGCCTTTGCTCTTGCTTGGCTACATTTAGATCTGCCACTGGTTAGACAACAGTTCTCAAATTATACTATGTTTAGGACTCGAACCAATGCATCTTTCATTTTCAGTTACAATTAAAGGAATAGTAGAAATGGTTAACTATGGTCCTCTACCTGGAAATAAAAAAGGCAATCTCTAATTCTTTGGTAATTTTTTTTGAAATGATACCTAGATAAAAAAAGTCACTGAGATAACATAACACAAATCATATGTCAATATATGTTCGAATCACACTACACAAGTTTCAAACTTGTGACCACTCGCACCAAGTCGAATCACTTAACCACTGGAACAAAGGTGCTTTGGCAAAATTTACAGGCACTACAATGCACATACCATGGTAGTGTATGCATCGGCTCATGTTTTTTCTTTTAAAATATACCATCATTCACGATATTTATTATTGTGGTGTGATCATTGATTATAAGAGAGGTATGTGAATATATGCTATGGATTTAAAAGAAATGAAAGGTAAAGGAATAAAAAGTGTCATCGTTGATGCGGTATGTGCTTCCAATGGTATTTTAAGCCTTAATAATAAATGGGAGTAACTATAATAAACTAAAATTATTAACAAAGACATACAAACGACTAAAAACCATATAAACTATAAAAAAAAAATTAAGATATATAACTCCATAAACCAAAAAATGAAATTGAATCAAATCAAGAATAATAATATGAAAACAAATCACTTAAAGAAAATTGTTCAAGATAGGTATCAACATAACAATTCCTAATCACTGAATCAAGAGATGGATTTAGAAGCAATCCAAGAAATATACCAATAGTAAATACTTTACTTACTTAGAACAATATAAATCACTGTGACAGCAAAATGTAAATAAATCTTATTACTACTTATATATATCACTTTTTTTATGTTTGTGTGATGCCTTAAGATATTTAATAAGTCCATTCGGTAATGGTATATACCTAAACACATTCTAATCGAGAATCATGGTGGAGTCATAGATGCACTACACAGTTGATACTATTTAGATCACATATAATATAAAACTACATACCATGTAGAATCATTCTTATATCAATGTTATTAAACTACTTTCTCATTTGATTCAAATTTAGTTGAGAAATACAAATACAAATTAACACCATACAAACGATACCAATTTCTATTGGCTTCACAATGATCATCAACATATCGGTTAATAGAAGGCACGCTTTAAGAAACAAACAAAATCATCATCATATAAAGCATTCCATTAAATTCACAATTTTGATTTATAAAATCCATATAAGCAACGCATTAAATGATATTTGAGATAGCATAGTTGTGAAAAAGATGAGTAAAAAATAGAAAATAGGTTAAAAGAAATGGAAGCTTTTGATTTGGTAAAAAATAGAAAATAGGTTAAACGAAATATAAGCATATGAATAGTAGTAAATTTCATAATTTAAATAGTGTTAATAACTAATGAAATAAAATCGAAATCTAGGGGGAAAATACCTTAAAATTCGAGAGATATTGGTGGCATTGAAAATGATATAAGCTTCCATGATTTGCTTAGGATTTGATGTGGGTTTGGAAATGTAAACCATTTGAAGCATCAACAAATATGGACATGATATAGATGGCGCAAATTGGAGAACAACATTTCAAAATTGTAATGGCAGAACTTGCCTCAGGTTGACAACGCCAAATTGTTCCTGTAGTCACAAAATGGAAAGTAACAAACCTGGCAAGCTTTTATTAGTAGGGGAAAGAAGATTTCACAACAGGAAAAATAAGAAAGACGATTGTGAAAGTTATTCCATAAATAAATCACGAAAATTAGCAACTTATTAAATTTATAAAGAAGGAAGTGATATTATGCAAATAAACCCAATAGAAAATAAAATAATGGGCATTAATATTATGTGAACAATTGCACTGTGGATTTTGACAGTTGAGGTCATGGGATTGAGTGAGGCAACGGATGATTGTTGTTATTCCTTTTTGTTGCATTTTACAGATGATGTCTAATTTAAAATATAAATATTTATAAAGTGAAGGGACTATAGTGTAAATATTAAGGTAGATAATCTCAAATTTCAGCATTTGGAACGAGACTTAATGAGAGGAGAGATAAATATTTATTCCGTACTGAACTTCTTATATAATAGAGTAGATTTGATACAGATAGTATTTTATTGATTATGCTTCATTTTGAAATCTTTATTCCGGTATCATTTTTATTTGCTTAAATATTAGTATATGAAAACCTCTATAAACATAAGAGAAATGAATGATCCTCTATCATAAGAGTAGAGCATTCATGTAATTTTATTCTACACTAAAAACATAACTATCAACATGTCTGACAATAGCGATACCCATCCCTTACAATATAAAAAATCATAAAAAAGGCCCTCAATCTTAGTAAACTAAGGTCCATTAAAAAATAAAAATAAAGATAACAATCCACTAAAAATGATAAGTGATCATATCCTCTAATCAATTGAACCCATCCTAATCACGAGCATATCTAAAGCTGCAAAAAACGACACTACAAAAAATATAAGACCAATACATATATATATATATGTATAAATATATTTATATATATTTATACACATATGTATGCAATAATAATAAAACAGACAATAAAATGAACAAGCTAGATATAAAGCAATAAAAGCTATAATATAAATCTAATTATGAGAAATTAGTAATCTAGGTATGACCTACATATACCTTAGATAGACTTATGGATAAATATGTTAATGAATACAAATTACTATGTACTAGGAAGTAAAATCACGATATCTAAATATCATAAATTTTGAGACGAAAATTATATTCTAAAATCTAACTACTTTCCTAAATATAAAATATCGTTGGATTCATTAGCATACGTGTCAATTTAAAAGATATTTAAAGTGCTATTATTATTTCTATTTTTAAATATTACATTTTTCTTGACTAAACTAATACGAGATCTAACTTTATTAAGATATTCATTGAAACTAATATTACCTTTATTACAACTTTTGAAATTCAGTTAAAACAAAATAACACGATTATATATCTAGATATATATATATATTAAATTATCCATAGGAGTATTAATATTATTAAAAACTTTTTAATACCTTTTATACCATATATACTAACATATTATAGTAAAAATCGTATCTGTACTAATCTATGAATTCCATTATATCCAAAATATAATGGTTATATTAAAGTAAAAAATATTAAAATAGTTTGTAAGAATATACTTAGTGACACGATATACTTTCTATTTCTATATTACAGAAAAGACTTTTATTATCAATATCTATAATTTTCTTTTTTTAATAATTCTATAACATATAGTTTTCCACGTATAATTGTTTGAACCAAAATTGGCACAAACGCCCAAGCGAGTATAGTAGAGAAAAGAGTAAAGAATCAAATAAAAATACATAGAAACAAGACATAAGAGTTTTATAATGGTTCGGCTAATCGTTATCTATGTCCACTTAGCTTTGTTGATGGTTTATAGTGCTGTTTACACTTCTGTTCTTACGGATCAGTATAAATCTGTAAGAGTACAAGAGAATTATAGAAAAATTGTAGAAAAGTGAAAATGATCCTTCAAAATAAGCCTCCTCCCTCCTATTTATAGCTGTAGGTTGCTTGAAAACTCGCCCCATGATCTCCATCTCGTTCTCCACGCCTAAGAGTAGCTCCCTTAAAAAAATGGTTGCCAAATCATTAGTCATTACGAATTGGTATCGATCCAAGCCCGTGGATCGGTACCGATCCGTGAGATCAACTTACGGATCCTTTTGATTACTTTAGATAGGTGTGATTTTTGGTTAGCTTTGTGATTCTAAATTTGTTTGTATCATTATTAGCTTGCTTCTTGATCAGTGATGGATCAATGATGAAATGTAGTTGTCGGTTTATGAAGTTTGAGGAGATCGATTATTGGTGCATGCGAAGGATCATTGGAGATCAGAAGTGGGTTGCAAGCAGCACGGCTTTGGAGTGTAGGAAGTTTAGGTGAAAAGTTATGGCTCGGTACCAATCCAAGTGGTTGGATCAATACCGATCCACCACTTGGATGGATTATGGGTCCTCGTCTCTTGTAATGGTTTGGTCTTCATCTTGTGGCTCCATTTGCATTTGGTTTTTGGACTTTGGGGTTATCTCTCTGAGCTTCCTACTATGATTGCTTTTAAGTTAAATCATCAATTTCATCTGCATACTGCTTGATCAAAAGGTTGGATAACATTTGCCCCCTAAGGCATGCCTTGCGAATGTAAGGTGTGCTTTTCTCAAGAACAAATATTGAAGTTGATGGAATATTTGTAATTAAATCTTCTGGTTGATAGCCAATCATGCTGTTGTGAATCATCCTATTCCTTTAGGTTCACCCATAAATCAAAGGTCGCTCTAGACCATAATAGCTATGGATTCGTGTCCTTGCTTAAGTGTCAGTCACAGATAATCATTCCATGTTCATCCGAAATTGCTATTTCATTCATTATACCGTAAATTAGAATCATCTCGTGTTCATCCAGGAGTTAGAAATCATATATTGAAACCTCGATCTCTCTGAATCGTTAGCGAAATCTGTGGCCTTTCCCGGCAATGGCTGAATCTTGATCTCTCCGGATCGTTAATGGACTCCTTAACCTCTTCGGACCAACAATCAAACCCATGATTTCTTCGAATCATTAATCAAATCTATGGTCATTTAGGGTCGATGCTTAAATCTACGATCTCTCTAGACTGACAATCGATCATTAGCCATTTAGGGCTGATAGTTAAATCTACGATCTCTCTAGATCATTAATCAAATCCATATTCGTTTGGGACTGATAATCAAATCCATAGTCTCTTCAGACCCTTGCTGAGCCCATTTCCCTCGCTTTCAGATGAAGGGACTCAATAACAAGAAAACCTATCCGCTCACGCTTCGGCGGGGTGACTTATTTCTTACACTTTGGTCCCTACTCTCCGACCAGTACTTAAAGCGATTGATATCATAAAATCCATTCACTCGATCTCTAGCGATGGGATTTGCACCTTGCACTTCGGTCCCATCTCTTCTGATGGGAGTAAAAGCGATCAATATCAATCATCACATTCAATGCGGTTTTTCCAAAATCCAAATATTCAAATCAATTAAGCAAATATCCTAAGAATTCATCCCAGACATCTGACTCAGAGCGTGCCTACAGACTAATCAAGGTCTCATACACACGTAAGCAATCCGAGGTCCTTATCATCCTAAGTAGTCATCTCAGGCATCCGATTTAGAGTGTGCCTAGGGACAGTTTAGGATCCTATACACGTGTAAAAGACCTGAGGTTATTATTGTCTTTATTGCTTAATATAAAAAGTAAAATGCGAGAAAAGAAATGAAAAAGAAAAGTGCGGGAATCGATTTCGACTCCAATGCAGTCTAATCAAGAGATGACTATCCTCGATGTTGATCCAAGGCTGTTTCCATTCATTGTGGATGATGGCTGCTCATGTTCCACCAATATAGCTTCGCTTTTCACATACTGCTACAATTGGTTGTTCCTGACCTATTCCTCAAACAGATTGTGCAAGTACATGCAATCATTTATGTTATGCCCATCCAACTTATGGAATATGCAATATTTTTCAGATGTCTTTTTATGGTCTATGGGCTCTCTCTTTGCTAGTTTCCAATAGAGGATCTGTCTCCTAGTATCCAGGTAAATCCACTTTGGGGTTTCATTCAAATCCATATAAGAAGAGAATTTCGACTCCCTTCTCCATCGCTTTGATCCTTCATAGCCATCATTCATTTTTTGTTTGCCTCTATCTTTATTGGATCCTAATATGTACGATCCTCTATCATCCGCAACATTAATTTATTCTATTTTAATTTTATTATCCTCCTAATGCAAGTACCTCACAACCTCATGATAAAATTCTAAAAGATCCATTGGTGGATCTCATTCCAAAGCAACTTTGAAATCTATTTTACTAGCCACTCCTAAAACTTCCACCATCAAAATCACCGACGGATCCCACCTATCAATCGTAGCAGCCGCCACATTAAATCTCGTTAAAAAACTCCTGAGGTACTCTCCTACCCTTCACTTCACACTCGGCAATGCCATTGTGTTCTTGGGTCGTGAGATATAGATCCAAAACTATCTCATAAATCTATCCACCAACTCGATCCATGTGTTTATGGAACCGTTTTCCAGTTGTCTAAACCACGATGTCGCCAAATCCGTTATACATAAAGGAAAACACCATCCCATCACTTCTTCAGATTGCTAGATTTACCCCATCAAATAAACTGTTGGATCCGTCTTTCCATCATTTTTTCCAACGTAGATAGCTTGAAATTAGGCATATTTCTAGTGCACAAAATATTTGGAGTTAATGGACTCCTGTCCATGTCCTCCAAGCTTCGGTTGGGCAATCCATCTCTCATTGCTCATCTTGCAATCTCAGCAAGTATGTCACTGCCATTCAAAGGAATTCTCAAGTTAGCATTCTCAGCTTGCCCCCCATTTCCACAAGGGAATTCTGGCACATACTCCTCTGGTTGTGCTTTCTGCATTCTGATTCACATTCAAGCGTTCAATGTTATCCTTGGAGGCGCACCATTTTCTTCTAGAGTAGCTCCAGTCATGTCCCTAAGTTCCTATGGATTGGTATTGATCCGTTCTTGTGCATCGGTATCAATATGTACAACTCGTTCAAAGTCGTTCCAATCTACTCCATTCTATTTCCTGGTGCATTTACTCCAGCTTCTAGCCTTTGGTTCTAGTTTGCAGTGACTCCGACTGTTCCTATTTGTCCTATTCTCCTAAAAAAACTCTTTATCATCTCTTCCTGGAATGTTATCATCCTTTCTATCATTCCATTCATCATGGTCACTATCTCATCCCTAGTTATGTAGATGAATAGAGGGTTAGCTCCTGACGATGCCTCTTGGCTGCCCCCTTGTTAGTTTCCTCCACCAATGGTCTTCCTAGTAAATTTCTCGTCATTTTAGTTTTTTTTTAAATATTAAATCTGTGATTCAAGTGGTTCTTAGCGAAAGCACCAAAATATTTGAACCAAAAATGGCACAAACACTCAAATGAGTATAGTAGAGAGAAGAGTGAAATAATTAAATAAAAATAGCCGAAAGAAGACACCAGAGTTTTATAGTGGGTCGGCTAATGGTTGCCTATATCCATTTAACTTTGTTAATGGTTTATAGTGTTGTTTACACTTATGTTCTTACGGATTGGTATAAGTTCGTTGAAGTACTGGAGAATTATAGAAAAGTTGTAGAGAAGTGAAAAGGATCTTTCAAAATGAGTCCCTGCCCTCCTATTTATAGCTGCAGGTTGCCTCAAAACTCGCCCGTGATCTCCACCTCATTCTCCATGCCTAAGACCAGTTTTCCTAAAAATGGTTGTCACATCATCAATCATTACAGATTGGTACCACTGTATGGGCTTCGATCGGTACCAATCCACAAGATTAACTTAAGGATCCTTTTGATTGCTTTGGATAGGTGCAATTCATGATTCCAAACATGTTTTCATCATTATTAGCTTGCTTTTTGATCAAAGTGATGGATCAGTGACGAAATGGACTAGCCGTTTTCTAGAGTCAAGGAAATCGATCATTGGTACATGTGAATACTTATAGGAGGCTAGAAATGAGTTATGAGCTACATGGCTTTGGAGTGTAGAAAGTTTGGGAAAGTTTGAGTGAAAAGTTATGGATCGGTACCGATCCAAGTGGGTTGGATCAATACCGACCCAAGTTGGTTGGGTCAATACCGACCCAAGTTGGTTGGATCGGTACCGATCTACCACTTGGGTAGATTTTGGGTCTTCGTCTCTTGCAATGGTTTGGCCTTCATATTGTGGCTCTATTTGTACTCGGTTTCTGGACTCCGGGGCCATCTCTTCGAGCATCCTGCCTTGATAGCTTTTAAGTTGGACTCGTCATGTTCATACGTATACTGCCTGGTCGAATGGCTGGATAACAATAGTTAACCACATTCGTAGTTTAGCTTTAGGTGAAAATTTAATTTTCCATATTCATCTAAATACATTCAACTTTGTACTAGATAGAATTTATAAAAAGATGCACTGTATAAATTTTATTATTATCCCAATACCATATTTTAATGTCATTACTATTAGCAATGCTATGTAGTTCTAATTTAGCACAAAGTATAACAAACTTGGATAATGTATTTCCGCTAAATTACGATTAAAACTAAATTCCATGAAAAAAAAATTGGTCTATATATTTCTGAGATCAACACATTCTTAAATTTATAAATTTTATAAATTTCATTGAATTCTATTCTAAGGGGAATTACTGATATCCAACTATCATGCAAAAAAGAGGTATTATTCCCTGAATGTACCATATTACAAATTCCTAATTTAGAAATATCATAACTTTTTATTATAGATTTCCCAAAATGAGATATTTATATTATTAGTAAAAATATATTGTATATTATACACCATTATACCATTAATTCAATATTATTTCTTTCCAAATTAAATTCTCATTATTATCAGTAAATTTCCATATCTGTTTATCTAATAAAGATATGTTTAAATTATGTAAATTTATAAAGCCTAAACTTCCCTCATCTACAGATTTACATACTATTTTCCAGTTAACTAAGCTTTTTGAGATATTATTAGAATTATCACCACTCTATAGAAAATTTCTCCTAATTTGATCTATTTTATCAATTACACATTCTAGAAAACGATAAATGGACATCGAGTAATGGGTGATGCTGGTAAAACAGAGCTAATATGGATTATCCTACCCACCCTTGATAAAAGTCTACCATTCCATTTAGTTAATCTACCATTAATTTTATCTATTATTAATAACCAATCAAAATGTTTGAGTTTAGTTGGTCTTATTAAAAAAACTATGTATTCTAAATTTCATAATTTTATAATTTAATGTAAAAGCGACAAGATTTTCAATTTCATCTATATCAGTCAAAAATAACATGGAACTCTTATCAAAATTTATTTTTAGACCCAAGAGCAACTGAAAACTAAATAGAATAAACATAAGTGCTATAATATATATAGGTAAATGATATGAAAAGAGCATGGTATCATCCACAAACCAAAGAATGGAAATGCCATTATGTGTATTTCATTACTAATATTGTATAGAGTTCCATTTCTAATGGCTAGTTTGATAATTTTTGCAAAAATATCTACAACTAAATTAAACAAAACATGTAACATTGGATCACCCTACCTAAGTCCATATTTCGATTGAATTTTATTTCCTAATATACCATTAACCATAATAATTGAATTTCCATTTTTAAGTAACGACATAATCCAACCAAACAATCGAATACTGAAATCCCTAGTCAATAATAAGCCATTAAGAAAATCACAGTCAATTGAGTTAAAAGCTTTTGCAAAGTCAAGTTTCGAAAGTGCAAAAATGATATTGTTTTCACAACATTGGTCCATGAATTCTTGAACTATCACTACTTAATCTGAAATATTTCTACCTTTGATAAATGCAGTTTGGGTAATATCAATTAATAAGTTCATATTAGTTTTAACCTATTAGAAAAAACCTTAGAAATGATTTTGGAAGAACAGTTTAATAATGAAATAGGTCTAAAATCATTTAGCTCATTAGCACCCACTTTCTTGTGTAATTGGATTACAATTGCAAAACTAAACCTATCCAATTGTAATAAACAATCATAAAATCTGTTAAACATATTAATTAAGCCATACTTTATACACACCAAAACTTTTCATAAAATAGTATTGGAAATCCATCTGGACCAGGTGATTTATCATTTGGCATATTTTTATAGCCTTCAAAATTTCATCTTCTATAAATAGAACTTCTAATTCATTTAAATCAATTCTTGTATCATTAGGATATAATTTGTCCCACTCAGCTATAATCTTGTGCTTATTTTTAGTATCAAAAATTTATTTATAATAATTATTAGATGCCTCATTTAGTTTATTTTGATCAAAAATCTCAACATTATTGATTAACATAGATTTAATAGTATTACCATGTTTTCTACCATCAGCAATTTCATGGAAAAAATTTAGTGTACATATCACCTTCATTCATTCACTGAATCCTAGATCTTGTTTCCACATTAATTCTTCTTGTGTCAAAATTTTATTTAATTCATCTTTTAAATTTGAAAAAACATTTTTGTGAAGTATTTAAATTCCTGAATTCTTCTATTTTATTAAACTTTAAAAGTAATTTATCGTTTTTACTTCTAATATCACCAAAAACATCTTTATTCCATTTCTTAAGAAAAATTCTTGCATCTATAATTTTACTTACAAATATTTCAACTATACTTCTAGAAAATTTATATACCCAAAGATAACCATTTATTTGCAATTAATTCTGAGAAGCTATTCTCTAACAACCACATTTTTCTGAATCCAAATGTTTTATATCTATTAATTTGGTTATAATAAAATAAGATAATTGGACAATGATCAGAGTAAATACTCGAAATCCAAATCACTTTACAAACAAGATATTTATCTTCTATTTCATCACTAATAAAAAAATCTATCTAGAAGAGTCATCGATGGGTCATCTCTTTTATTTGACCAAGTGTATCGCCTATTGTTTAATTGTAATTCAATTAAATTACTATTAATAATGAATTTATCAAATTCTTCCATAGCAGAAAAATCATCTTCTCTTGGAGTTCGTTCTCCTAAAAATCTAGTAACATTGAGATACCCACTCATCATCCTACGACTTGGAGAAAGTGATCTATACTCTAGACACTCACTCCAAAGAATACGATCTAATTTAGAGTTTGGTCCATCAACATTAGCAATACTTAAAAAAGAGCCATCATAAAGATTAGAAACAATTAAATGCATCGAATAGGATTTAACGATAGATCTTAAAAGTTTAACACAATTTTCTTTTCAACCTGCCATTAATCCTCCAAAATGCCCCGAGTAAGGAGATGAACCCAATGACTAATATAAAGTCCCCTTAGCCATCTATAAAATCTATAATCAGGATGTTCTATTTTTCTTTCTTATAATAAAACAATATCAGTGCTATTATCTTTAAAAAATGACATAATTTTACTATGTTATCCTAAATCGTGTAACCCACTAACGTTCCAGCTAATGTTTCTCATGGTCCAACCTATTCAATCTTTCCTAATTCCCTACTCCTAATATACTCGGTGTCTATCTGTATATCATCAACAGTGCAGCCAAAAATCATAGTTAAATATCGCATATCACCGGTGGATAAACTATTCAAAGCATAAGGACTATGTATACTGCCAAAAAGAAAATCCATACTTGAATTTTTTATTTTTTGGATTTTTTTTGCAAAACTACATATACAATTTCTATAGATATTGGTGTCTAGCTAAAATTAAAAATAAGTGTTTCTTATAAAAGGTTATTAAGGAGGGATGACTTTATAATTTGAAACTTAAAAAGGTGTTTTACAATTGTTTCCAGTATCTTACTCCTTCTTAATATAAAATTGTTATTGGTGAAGACCATTTTCCAATTCGATTTGCATAAATTGTTCTTGATGAAGACATTTTTGCAATATGAATCGCATTAATGGTCTCATGACCATCAGGAGTGAATAAAAAAAGTGATCGATCTAGCATATTCAATGGATGGATCAAATCTTAAATAGGGTTGTGGTTGCTAATGTTATTTCTAGCTATTTTTCCTTTGTAGGTGTTGGGCGAATTCTCACCCAGAAGATCTAGGGACCAGGAAGTCACAATGTCACCCGGGCTTGCAGCCTCCACTTCGTTCGACAGCCAAGAAGCTCAATACTAACCTAGATGTCCATCCAACGTTCAACCATCACCTCATTCGGCTCCACCACATTCGGCTCCAACTCATTCGGCTCCACTTCATTCGGCTCCATCACATTCGGTCCCCACCTCGTTCGGCTCCACCTCATTCGGCGTCCTTTATACCACCAAACCACCGGACAAGACCCTTGCCGGTCCAAAGCCCACACCTCGCTACTGCCGAACCACAATCGCCACCGGACCAACCATACTACCGAACCACCACAACACCTACATGCCGAACTACCCAACACCGGTCCAAGCCTCCATATCCACGCAACACCGAATGAGCCTCGCCGAACCACATAGTTGCCAGTCCAGATCGCTTCAGCCCGGGCCCGCCAGCAGTTATATACTTCCAAGACCCCTGCCCCCTACCTCATTCTATAAATAGAGGGGCAGGGGTACAACAATGGCAGACAAGTTTGAGAGCTCAAGCAAGGAAGGAACTTTCAAACTACTTTCATACACTTGTATACAACGCATTGTACTTGTAACCTGAAAGAAAGAAGATAATAACATATAAAGTGGACGTAGGCACATTCTGGCCGAACCACTATAAATCTGTGTGTCTTTTACATTTCAGCCCCTACTTTTCTCATATTTACATACTCATCTAAAATCATTGAAAATTACATATAATCAACTAAATAACACGACTTGGAGGTGTTTGTCCATTTTTTGTGCAAACATTTTTGGTGCTTTCACTAAGAACTGAACTCAGACTTCATCTTCTCCCACTCAACCTTCTTCCTAACAACATCACTCGTTGCTTAGAAATCATGCCTTCCAAACAGAGAAGGGATGTTAACAAAGGAAAGAACATCGCAACTAGCAGCCTTCCAGATCCAGCAATCACAGATCAGCCCACTTCAACAGCAGTACCAGATGAAAATCAGGAGAATCCAACTGGTCCCGCAACGGAACAACCAATCACTAGGGCAGATCTGGACAGGGTTGTGGCTGAAGTAACTAACCGCTTCACATCCCAACAAGAAACTTTGGTGGACCAACTCATGTCACGCTTAAGGGATGCTGAAGAGTCCAACCGCAACACGGAATCATGGGGTGAATCCCAATCCGGAGGATCCCGGAGGCAACAAAGGTCTTCACTCTTCGAACAAGCTACCAACAGGAAAAACGATGATAGGGGCCGCGCCCGGACTCAGCCCGAATTTCGACTCGAGGAAGCCCTGGGAACCGAACCTAGCGGGGGAGGCACCAGGCGAGGGTCGGATGTAGCTGAGCCAGTCATGCCACCTAATCATAGAAACCCCGCTGAACGGAGCCGAGCTAGAACCCAGCCCGAAGTTGACCCCATGGATGTGCTCGAAACAGAACCCCACAGGGGAAGATCAAGGCAGGGGGCAACTGTAGCTGGTCCTAGCGTGCATCCAAGCAGCCAAAGACAACCACTAGATAATGCTAGAGGTGATAGACTGTACCATCCCTACAGGGCATCTGGACGAGATAGATCCCGCAGGGAAGAACCGAGCTCATTTTTGTCCGCTCCAAGTTCTGACGAACGAATGGCACGATTATTCAGAGAATGTGTCCAACGGGAGCAAAGGGACCGGGGAATAGGCGCTAGGGTCACCAGTCCCTTTACCCGAAATATCGAAACTGCCATCACTCCCCGGGAATGGAAAATGCCAACCATGGAACCTTACAAAGGAACTTCCGACCCCATCGTACACCTGCAGAGGTACACCCAGCATATGCTCATGAGTGGAGCAACAGAAGGAGTATTATGTAAATGCTTTCCGCTATTCCTATCAGATCTAGCTACCTCCTGGTTCTGCCATCTACCCCAAGGATCCATCAGCTCATGGGAGATGTTAAAAGAAAGGTTTATTAGCCAGTTCCGCATCCATGTGGAACAACCCAAGGATGCTTATTCTCTATCCAATGTCAAACAGAAATCCGGAGAGACGCTGCAACAATATCTAACACGGTTCAATGCCGCAGCGGCAGCAGTTCAAGATGCCGATGAAAAACTCACTCTGATGGCCCTCTGTAGTGGTGTACATCCAGACACCAAGTTTGCCAGAAGATTAACTAAGGAAAAACCAGCTACCTTGCCTGATTTCTTCCATGAAGCTGGAAAGTATATGAGACTTGAAGACGCTGCTACGGAGAGGCAGTCAGGGCAACAAGGCAAGATAGTTCAGGACAAGGTTCCCACTGCAGCTAAGGACGCTCGAAGAAATGAATCTAGAGACAATGCTGGGGGCAGAAAGGTTGAGAAGCGCCAATATCGACCAGGGCCAAGATTTGACTCCTACACTCCTTTGAATGAAACAATCGAAAACATCTACCTAGCCACTCAGGGCGAACTCGGATACAAGCGCCCCCCGCACAAGAAAGAATCAGATAACGCACTCAAGTCCGGAAAGTTCTGTCGCTTCCACGAATCCCACGGACATGACACCAATGAATGCCACCATCTTCGGGACTTGATCGAAGAACACATTAGAAGAAGAAGACTGGAACGTTATGTGAAAGGTCAGAACAGGACTCCAACTCCTGCCAACGAGAACTCAAAGCAACCCCTCCCAGAAGTAGGCGGAGGGAATCGCAACAATCACAACACCAGTGGCTCTAGTCAAGAGAAGATAGTGGTCCTTACCATCTCAGGAGGACCACACATCGCCGACAGAAGTTGGGCAGAGATGGAAAGGTACGGCAAGTCGCTTAGAAATGCCGAAGGATATGTTAACTCCATTACGGAGGAACGCCACCCGAAACGAAAAGAAAACAATGACATTGTATTCAGTAGGCATGATTTGGAAGGAAGACAGTACCCACATATGGATCCCATGGTCATCTCTGCCTGGTTTGGTCCAGCTAAAGTTTTTCGGATTCTAATAGACACGGGAAGCTCCGTTAATATCCTGTTCAAACATGCTTTCGACAAAATGAAGTTATCAATGAAGGATGTATCCCCCTGTGACAAACCACTGCACGGTTTCACTGGAGATGCAAAGATGCCTCTCGGGCAACTTGACCTCTTCGTCGAAATAGGAAGTCATCCCCGCTCCGTTGTGCGAAAACAAACATTCGTACTAATAGAAAACCACTCGGCTTACAACGCTTTCTTGGGAAGACCAGCCTTGTCTGACTTTCAGATTGTATTAGCCCCCTGGTGCCTGAAAATGAAATTTCCAACAGACAACGGAGTAGGAGAAGTAGAAGGAGATCAAGATGCTGCCCGAGACTGCTACGTAACTGAACTTCGCAATAACCGCAGAAAGAGTAAAGGAAAAGATGCAGAGACTACTCTCTGCATGAAAAGCTTGGAGGCATAGCAACTAAAGAAAGCCCCTCCTCTTCGATACACAAGCGATCCCTTCAATGAACTAGACCCCAGGGATAAAGAGGAGGAGGCTACCGCCGAGCCTGCAGAGGCTATGGAATTCGTATCGGTAGATAAGCATGATTCAAGTAGACTATTAAAAATCGGATCTCAGCTGAAAACGGGATTGAAGGATCAACTCATTGACTTCCTCCGCCACAACTTAGATGTATTTGCGTGGACCCATGCCGATATGACAGGAATCTCCCCAGACATAGCATGCCACATGTTGAACATCGATCCCACCAAGGTACCAGTAAAGCAGAAAAAGAGGAGCATGGGGGCAGAGCGATCAGCAGCCCTTGATGAGGAAGTAAAAAATCTACTTGCTAATGGCTTCATACGGGAAGCCATCTACCCAGAATGGATCGCTAACCCGGTGCTAGTAAAAAAGGCCAATGGAAAGTGGCGAACATGTATTGACTTCTCCAATCTGAATGACGCTTGCCCGAAAGACTGCTTCCCACTTCCCCGAATTGACCAACTCGTAGACAGCACAGCTGGGCACGAACTCCTATCTTTTATGGATGCATACTCCGGATATAACCAGATCCCCATGCACGCTCCCGATCAGGACCGCACTAGCTTCATCACCGACCGCGGATTATATTGTTACAAAGTCATGCCTTTTGGACTCAAAAATGCTGGAGCTACCTATCAACGCCTCGTCAACAAAATGTTCGCAGGACTGATAGGACGAACTATGGAAGTATATGTGGATGACATGTTGGTAAAGTCCAGGAAAGCCAACGACCATGTAAGCCATCTGGACGATATGTTTCAGGTACTTCGCCGGTATGGAATGAAGCTGAATCCTCTAAAGTGCTCCTTCGGAGTTTCATCGGGAAAATTCTTAGGATTCATCGTCCACGCCAGAGGAATCGAAGCAAACCCTGAACAAGTCCGGGCTTTAAAAGAAATAAGGATACCTTCCACTCGAAAAGAAATGCAGAGCCTAAACGGGAAGGTGGCCGCCCTAAGCAGATTCATTTCCAAGGCAACTGACAAGTGTGTCCCTTTCTTCGAAGCACTCAAGAAAGACAAAGGGAGGTTCGAGTGGACCGACGAATGCTTAAAAGCCTTCCTCAACCTAATCGAACACCTTCAGAGACCACCAGTACTCTCAACTCCAAATGAAGGTGAAGTGTTATACCTATACCTCGCTGTATCATCTCATGCTCTAAGCGCCGCCTTGGTAAGAGAAGAAGACCGCACACAACGCCCGGTTTACTTTGTAAGCAAGAGATTTACGGGGGCAGAAGCCAGATATCCTAAACTTGAGAAGTTAGCATATTGTTTATTGATCGCGTCACGGAAACTGCGACACTACTTCCAGTCTCACTCCATCAGGGTTCTAACCGATCAACCACTAAGACAAGTGCTCCATCGTCCTGACACTTCTGGGCGACTCCTCAAATGGTGCATCGAACTAAGTCAGTATGATATCACCTACCATCCCCGCACCGCTATCAAAGGACAAGCCATGGCTGATTTCATTGCCGAATTCACTACCAACGAAGGCAAGGAACAATCCGAAGTGGCAAAAAACATCAAGTGGAACCTCTTTGTAGACGGAGCATCGAACGAACAAGGCTCGGGGGCAGGTATTGTGATCGTCACCCCCAGGGGAAGAAAGTTGTACTATGCATTAAGATTGGAGTTCACGGCCACTAACAACGATGCTGAATATGAAGCAGTAATAGCGGGATTGGAACTGGCCCTAGAAATTGGGATCAATTCCTTGTGTATTCATAGTGATTCTCAGCTTATCGTAAACCAGGTACTAGGAGAATTCCAGACTCGAGGAGAACGGCTCACAGCATACCTAAAGAAAACCAGACTGCTGCTCGATCGATTGGACCATTATCTAATCAAACACATTCCTCGAGAAGAAAACCAAGAGGCAGATGAACTTGCAAAGCAAGCTAGTATGAAGGACAGCACCATTCCCGGAGCACTAGCAATCTCAAGGCAGCTAGCCCCGAGTTTCGAACAAGCGAATCTGATAACTGCAATCGAAGAAGGAACCTAGATGACTCCTATCCGGAAATATTTGCAAGATGGCATACTACCCGACAGGCGTGACAAAGCCAAGAAGATCTTGAGGAAAGTTCCCCACTACACAATACAAGAAGGCATCCTCTACCGGCGTGGCTTCTCTAGCCCCCTATTAAGATGCGTCGCCGGAAGGGAAGCCAAGGAGATATTAACAAACATCCATCAGGGAGGATGCGGAGATCACACTGGAGGACAGACTTTGGCAAGAAAGATACTCCGATATGGATATTACTGGCCCACACTAAACAAAGATGCCCTAGACTTCGTTAAGAAATGCGACAGATGTCAGAAGTTCGCCAAGATCCCTCGACTACCCACAAACGAAATTACTCAAATGACCAGCCCTTGGCCCTTTGCTGTATGGGGAATTGACTTAATTGGCGAACTGCCAACGGGCCGAGGCGGAGCCAGATATGCTATAGTGGCAGTCGATTATTTCACCAAATGGGTGGAAGCGGAACCTTTAAATAAAATATCTTCAGCAAAAGTTATCAACTTCTTGATCAAAAACATTCTGTGCAGATATGGAGTCCCCCTCAAGATCGTATCAGACAACGGACTCCAATTTGACAGCGAAGAATTTGCCGACTGGTGCCAAGAGCATGGAATTCATAAAAGCTTCTCATCAGTAGCTTACCCTCAGGCAAACGGACAAGTTGAAGCTGTCAACAAAATTCTCAAAACCCTAATCAAGAAGAAACTTGAAAAGTCAAAAGGCGCTTGGGTGGACGAACTTCCTACGGCACTATGGGCATACCGCACATCTTTCAGAACATCAACGGGACATACTCCTTTCTCTTTGGCATATGGATCGGAGGCAATGCTCCCAGTTGAGACTATTGTGCCTTCCCACCGTAGGATCCACTACAACCCAGAAGAAAACGAAGAACTCCTCCTCATGTCTTTGGATCTGATTGAGGAAAGGAGAAACGATGCAGCACTCAAAGCAGCAGCTCACAAACAAAAAGTGGCAGCACTATACAATTCCAAAGTCAAGCATCGCAGCTTACAAGAAGGAGATCTTGTCCTCAGGCGAATCTTTCCGCGCCCCGGGGCACTGGACCCCATCTGGGACGGACCATATGTAATTCACAAAGACCTCCACAATGGAGCTTACATTTTGTCAACAGTGGACGGAGAGGTGTTCCAGAGGGCATGGAACATCCGACACCTCCGTCGATACTTTTCTTAACTTGTACCGCCCATATGAAGTGAATTAACAAAGAGAATCAGTGGACGTAGGCATTTTCGTGCCGAACCACTTTAAAAAATCTTGTCTCTTTTTAACTTGTTCCTTTATGTCTTGGCTACTTGTTAAGCGTTATCCCTTTCTGTTGAACAAAATTCTATGGCATCTCCACTCAAGACGCACCGCGGCCTCATCTGGACTAGGCCTAACAGGTACGCTACGATTCTATGCACTCGCCAATGAGACTCTTTTGCCCCAGCATCCCTCTGCTGCGGGTTAACTCATTGCGCGCCTGCCCTCAAAGCCAACTGTAATGAGCCGATTATAAGTCATCATAAAGGCCGACTATAGCCGATGGCAGCTCATTACGGCGTTCGGCTCGTCGGTAACTGTGAATCTACTTTAAGCCCCAACATAAGGTGTGGCCAGCCAGGGGTAGTTCACGGCCAACGGCACCCACGCTAGCCGGCCACGGTAAATCGAATAATACCCACGATTACGGACCATAATGGTTCGGGTAGTTACCGTGTGCGATCTCGGCTCCGATGTGTCTTAAGTGCGGCTGTGGTAAAAAAGAAAACTCCCCGCGGAGGCGTAAGATGGGTGACAAATGTCTCCAAGACCCACAGCTAGGGAAAGTGACTACAAAACCCGTTTGCCACGAACTTAAGCACATCGACGGCCTTTCGTGACTGGAAGTTTTACTTTTACTATATTTCCATTTCATTTAAATATTTTTCTCCTATCCTGTATAACAAACTCTAAAGTACAGGAAACCAAATAGGAAGCATTCACTCATGAGGCTCTAAGCCTGCGTGCTGGGTAGCAGGGCGCTCGGCTATACCCGTGAACAGTTACACAAGACACTCAAAGCTACCGCCTGCGAATAAAACATAAAGGGCGGTACTCTCTTCTCTTGTACATAAATGCGTAACTATAACTTATTCATACACTGACATTGCAAAACGTGAAATTATATTTCAAGCAAAAACTTAACATCAAACACAAGTGGAATCACAGGCATATACATAATTATACTTCTCACACAGCACATAAAGATAGCAACAACATTTAAACATGACAAAATCAGCTTATATTATAAGATCACACGAAGTTATTCTTTGCAAATAATTTTATTACAGTTGCATATCAAAAACTAACATGAACAGTGATAAAAAAGAAACAAAAAGATGGCAGATGCATCCACACTCCATCACCAACTCCCCCAGCCTACTTAGCCGCAGGATCGGAGCCCCCAGCATGTGGATCTGAAGTCCCACCTGTCCAGATCAGAAGAGGAATTCATTAAACGAACGATCAAGTTATGAAAACACGAAAAGAAAAGAAAGGGAAAAGAATAACTCACCAGCATCCGCCGCTTGATCCTCATCATCCAACTGCACGCCCGCTTCCTCTGCAGCGAGTAGCCGCATCCCCTCCTTCACCGCCGCTTGCTCCTCCTTTGAGAACTGAGCAGTAACCACACTCAAGTTGAAAGCCTCTCCGCCTTCCTTACCCGCATTCACCCTGGCCTCCTCTAAAGCCTGGAGATACACCTTGGCCATGACCCGAGGGTAATCGTCCATCCAAGACAAGCCGCCATCCTTCCAAGTGTGGAAGTACATATCCTGCAACATCTCATCCATCATCCCCTCGTTTTCCTCAAACTCCCTCACCCGGGCCTCGGAAGCTTGCAACTTGGTGATGGCGACGTCCCTCTCTGATTGGTATCTCAAGCAGTCAGCCTGGAGTGACCTCCTCATTTCCTCTTCCTTCAACTTGAGGGACCTCCTCATCTCCTCCATCTCCTCCTTCAACTCGGCCTGAGCCATCTCCGCAGCCTCGAGCCTCCCTGACAACTCCTCTACCCGCTCGAGATCCGCATTTCGAACCTCATCCACCGTTGCGATAGCTATGTTGATCCGTTCCCTGCAAGCGACCTCCATCTTCCGTAATTCCGCCCTACTGGCCTTCTCCATGGTCTCTTTCAGACGCTTGGAGGCTTCCTCATGCTGGGAAATCTGGATGGCTTGGTCGGCGAGTTGCTTGGCCTGATCGGCAACCTTTAACCTCAACCGAATGTTAGCACTCCCGATCTCTTCCCCGGCCTTGACCAACTTAGCATGATGCTCCATTAACTTCTTGGTCTCTGCGGCCACCCGGTCGATATTAGCCTTGGCCTCATCCCCCATGGTGACTACCCGTGTAGTAAGTAAATCAAGATCTAAAGATTTGGCCTCGTCCAGCACTCTTACCATGGGGTTGCGGGGAAGTAGGTGCTCGCCCGTGGTCTCATCGAATGAAATGTCCCGAAAACTTGGGTCTAAATCAGGATGGCCGGCAAAAGGGTCACGAGGCACGGGGCGAGGCACATCGGGACGCCTTATATGAATGACAGTAGAACTCTTGGAAGGAGGAGGAGGGGGGCAGGGCTCCGTGCTCTCCTCCGTAGTATCACGAGGAGGCTGAGTAGGGGGAGGCAGAGTAGGAAGTTGCGAAGCAGAAGAAGACTCAAATAAGGAACGGCTCCGCTTCCTTTTCTGAATGCCCTCTTCGATGACCCCAAGAAGAGGGCGGTACTTGACTACGTCCCCAGTGCGATCAGTAGAAGGTTTCGCGGAAGCTCTCCTCGACTTAAATTGTTCAAGGCGGTGTCGAACATCCGACGTTTTACCCGCCTGGCCTGCCCCTGGAATAAAGAACAAGTGTTACGAACATACAATAATCCGCAATTCAAAAAATGTGCTAAGTTAAAAAGAAAGAAAAGTGAGGAGACACATCTATTATACAAACCCGGCGGAGGAGTGGGATACTGCAATAAGTCCTGGATCTCATTCCAGGACGGAAGTGAACCGTAAAAAATTTCTAAGTCCTTATCGAAAATAGAATCGGCAGAAGACAAAAGTTCACCTTGCATCGTCGGAATCACCCTAGCTGAGGAACCCTTAGAGGATGGGTCAGTGCCAGCCACAGCTTTGCCGGTTTCCTTTGCCTTCTCCGTTCCCTTCTCCGTTTCCGACTCTCCCTCCGACTCCCCGAAGGCCCGACGGAGAGCCTCATCCAGTTCGAGGTCTTGTTCAGAGGTTAGAGCAGCAACACCACTACCACCTTGACCGTCGCCATCTCCTCCGCCCTCCGACCCTTCTCCAACTTCGCCTCCTTCCTCCTCTTCTACACCTTCCTCCTCCGGGACAATCGGGCAAGTACTTGGAGAAGGGCCATCGGACTTCCTCAGTTTCTTCCCCCCGACCACGGGACGCTCTGCGAAAGGCTCCCTCTTACCGCTCTTTACCTTATCCCCCTCCTTAGCTTTAGCAGCCTTCTCCTCAGCCGTGTCTCTTTGCTTAACCACGGACTGGTGCGGTAAGATCAAATTATACTCCAAGAGGGTTGCGTTCCTGATCAAGAAGGAGGCCGACCGGTCCCGTGCCGGAATAGCCTTTAGTTCAGCAGCCATTCGCACCAAGGAATCATCCTCCACAACTGCAATACCACCTGTCGCTAGCCAGAAATAGAAGCATGTCAGAAAAAACACTACAGTCAAAACATGGAAAATATAAATGAAATCCATCTTACAGCCAGAAGTGAAAAGGCGGAAAGAAACAGCATCGTCCTTGATGAAGAACCACTCTTTCTTGAACATGGTAAACTTGGAATATAAGTCCAGAACTGGTTTGAAGGGTACGGCCGCCTCCAGACTAATATACGGAGACCCCTTCTTATAGCCTCTCAGGTTGTACAAGTATCGGATTTCCCGGTTAGAAGGAGGACGCCCGTACCTCCTCTGGAAGATGACAAAGAGGCTCACCAGGATAGCATATGAGTTAGGCTGAAGCTGGAAGGGAGCCACCTTCAAATATGTGGTGAAGCTTACTATCCAAGCGTTGATAGGGGGGATAGCGCCGCACATGCAATGGTACCTGCTAAAAGCGAAGTAGCCCTCGGGAGGATTATATGGCATCACTCCATCTCCCGGCAGCAGCATAAGAGCCCTATCTATCCCGAAGGAACGGGATATGACGTCAAGTTGCTCCTCCTTTAGGGAGCTAGGAAAGCAATCCGGGGGAGAGACCAAAAGTTCCTGTGGACCATATCCGTCCACTAGAGACATCGGAATAGGTCGGTGTTGCCCGGATCCTGGTTGGACTGGGGGCAAGGAAGAAGAAGGCTCTCCTGTGCCTCTAGACTTCTTTCTATCCGATCGTGTTTCCGCTTTGCGAGACATTTTCTGCAACACAAGGAAAGCAAGGCATTAGAACAGGGAACATAGAAAAGTAAACAAACAAGTGCGTGCAAGTGTGGGATTTCATTCGTAAACTAAAGTTTTCAAGGTCATCGTCTTCATTCGGTCATCAAGTTCATTCGGTCATCGTGTTCATTCGGTTTCCATCTCATTCGGTCATCAAGTTCATTCGGTCATCATGTTCATTCGGTTTCCATCTCATTCGGTCATCAAGTTCATTCGGTCATCATGTACATTCGGTTTTCCATCTCATTCGGTCATCATGTTCATTCGGTGGTACTGTATCAAGGGCATTCGGTACACAAGGCATTCGGCCCCAAGGCCGTAATCTCATTCGGTGAAACGAAGACGTACGTGTGTATTCGGCAATAAGTGTATACCTGGTCCGGTATAAGGTTGGTTCGGCAAAACACTTGGTTCGGCAATAGATTGATTCGGCGCTTGCTGGTTCGGTGAAGAAAAACAAGGGGGGTACGGCCTCTATATATAGGCGAACTCACAACCACCGAACCAAACGACTCGCCCAACCGGACCAATAATACCGGACCACCAGAAGCCGAATGTGAATAGCCGGACCAACCAAAAACCGAATGAAATTCTCTCTCTACCGATCAAGACCAGGAACTAGTGGCGTGCAAAGCGCCTCCCTCAGGACATTAACGGAATACGAACGTCCGATCACCGGCATTACAAAGCCAATCTCCCCGCCACAAGAAAAACAAAGCGCGACACATGCAAGCACGTGCCCCACTTTGGGGGGCAAATGTTGGGCGAATTCTCACCCAGAAGATCTAGGGACCAGGAAGTCACAATGTCACCCGGGCTTGCAGCCTCCACTTCGTTCGACAGCCAAGAAGCTCAATACTAACCTAGATGTCCATCCAACGTTCAACCATCACCTCATTCGGCTCCACCACATTCGGCTCCAACTCATTCGGCTCCACTTCATTCGGCTCCATCACATTCGGTCCCCACCTCGTTCGGCTCCACCTCATTCGGCGTCCTTTATACCACCAAACCACCGGACAAGACCCTTGCCGGTCCAAAGCCCACACCTCGCTACTGCCGAACCACAATCGCCACCGGACCAACCATACTACCGAACCACCACAACACCTACATGCCGAACTACCCAACACCGGTCCAAGCCTCCATATCCACGCAACACCGAATGAGCCTCGCCGAACCACATAGTTGCCAGTCCAGATCGCTTCAGCCCGGGCCCGCCAGCAGTTATATACTTCCAAGACCCCTGCCCCCTACCTCATTCTATAAATAGAGGGGCAGGGGTACAACAATGGCAGACAAGTTTGAGAGCTCAAGCAAGGAAGGAACTTTCAA
This sequence comes from Allium cepa, assembly GCA_030765085.1. NCBI lineage: Eukaryota > Viridiplantae > Streptophyta > Magnoliopsida > Asparagales > Amaryllidaceae > Allium > Allium cepa. The sequence goes on along the minus strand of CM060939.1, from coordinate 176,769,792 downwards.
ACTACTTTCATACACTTGTATACAACGCATTGTACTTGTAACCTGAAAGAAAGAAGATAATAACATATAAAGTGGACGTAGGCACATTCTGGCCGAACCACTATAAATCTGTGTGTCTTTTACATTTCAGCCCCTACTTTTCTCATATTTACATACTCATCTAAAATCATTGAAAATTACATATAATCAACTAAATAACACGACTTGGAGGTGTTTGTCCATTTTTTGTGCAAACAGTAGGTGAGGAAATGTACTCGTCTTTCGTGATGGCAGGCAACCATTGTAACAGGTCCGGTTGACTACGACCCTAAGGTCTAGTTTAGTCTGACCGCACAAACCAAGTGAGGCAACTCAATTGAACAGGAGGAAAGTTTCCCCTATGCTAATAATTCCAATTGTAGGAAACAATGAAGATTAATAGGATACTTCGGTCCAAGAGTTGGTAGGCACCACCGTTGATTTTGTATATATGAAACACGAGTCCAAACACAAAAGTAGAGTAAGGAAAGGTTTAGCTAATATAGAAATGAACTAGTACGAGAGTCAGTAACGCATAAACTTTGTTAAACCAAGATCGATCAATGTTCGAATGAAACAAATTCAAACTTTATTTAGAATAATTTTTGATCAATAATTAATTTATCTTTTTCTCACCTAAAGAAATGAAACATAGACGTTCCCTATATTGTTATAATTTTTTTAAATGGTAACTATATAAGCAGGTGCGAGAAGAGAAGTGAAACCATCTAGTCAACCGAACACACCTACCTCGGATTCCATTTAATGTAAGATGTGGCATGGGATGAGTGACTTCTAAAAAGAATTCTCATCATTAGATAGAGAAGATCATTAAGATTTCATGGTTCTCTAACATAAATAAAGCAGAAGACATCAGTTGTAATGGACACATCTTTACTATCGTTTATTGGACATAGTGTTCTTATTACTATGGTGGTCGGGCTTTTTGAACAAGGATTTAAATCTCCTTCATCTCACCTGAGATAAAGGCCCAAGATTATCTCCAAAATGACAGCTTAGTTAGTTATCAGAGTTTTAAATCTTCTTCATTTTAGCCGAGATATCGGTCCAAGATTTTCTATAAAATCCGAGATTTGAAACCTTGTTTTTGAATGATCATCCACATTAGGGATACATAACTTGCACTTGTAGTATGAAAGGGGATGGGGCATCAGTGTGGAATCTCGGACATTGGGAAAAAACCAGATCAAGCAATATCACATCAGTGAAAAGGGCAATGCCACTTGTAAAGCTAACTTTTGGTATCACCTGAAATGTAACTGATTTGGAGTCCTAGGTGGCTACCAAAAATACAATCGATAAGAATTGTGATTATCCTAAGAAGTTACGTACTCTAAGGTAGGGAAAATCTATTTCACTTTTTAAATAAAATTATGAAGATTATGTAACACTTATTCTCAAACACTTTGTTTACACTTTTCAAGCATGATAAATGGCCTTTTACAATGGTCTTCTACCTGTTATCTCTTTTGGGTAAAAGAGTCATTTAGGACATGTAAAGCAACATTAACAGTTAGATATCTTTAATCCTAGTAAAATTTAATGGTTGCAAAAAACATTTATCACAATTTAAATCACTGAATATCATGATTCAATGATCAAGGTACATGTGTGAATCACTTCTATACTTCTTCGAGGAGATCCAAATCTCTTTTTGTAGTATTTAACTAAATAAGCACATATATTGGCCAGTCTATCCAAATTAATTCAGGTAAAAACACAAAAGAGAGTCCACATCAGAAAATTATATGTTAATTTTATATATTTAACAATCCCATTATGGTGGGTCATGTAATGATCCACTAATTTCAGTGTTTAAAACATACACCAAACATCATCAATTAACGCTTGTGCATTAATCTCAAACACTAAAGATGGTGGTTCATGATGTATATATACTCAATCTCACAATAGAATGTACACAAATATAATATTTACACATAGTGTGTACTACAAAAAGACAACATAATCAAATAATCATCATAGAATTAACATACATACCAGTTTACATAATATGGTTCAAATCTTGAGTGTCTACACCTGATTATCTTAGGTATAAGGTACAAAGATATAAATGCATCGTAGAATTGTGCTAAGTGGTAAATATCTGAGATTAAACTTTCCTAACTCCTCCTCTCATACCATTCCTTCAAGATTGGAAAGACACATACTACAAATACAAGGAAAATGTAAAATAAATAAAAGGACAATGTCATTTCCATTGTGACAGCCTAAGTACACGCATACACCAACTGTAAGATTAAGTCCATGCAGTTCTTTTTAAATTAAAGCTATATTTGACCTTTCTCTTCTCCTACAATCACAAACGGTTAACACATAATAACATATGCTACTAATAGTTAATATCGAGTAATTTTATCATGTTAACTAATATAGAGTAATGTTATAGGAGAGTCATAATCTGTCAGTACACACATATACACAAAAGTATGTGCCACTTACCTACATTTAACTAATTTCAAACCAAAAAAGTTAGCTAATGATAATGCTCCATATGCCAATGTAAGTGTACCAACCCTAAGGCTAGCTATCCAACCAATGTGTAGTAATAACTATGTTAGTTACACACTAAACAATATAAGCAATTTGTAATAATAGCAATACTAGCTACAATTCTAAAAATATAAAGAATATGCACTAATAGTTTGAAACTACACATCTAGCAATATAACGAATGTGTATTACTGGTTATACCAACTACACATGTAGCAATCTCCTTTCTAAAATCCAAGATTAACACCTAATACCATCCATAAATACCCATATGTCGATATTAAGCATCCTAATGGAGGACTACCAGGGGTAATAAAATAAAACATAACTTGAAACAGCAAAACCATGGTCCCATCGTACCAATGAATTGTATTATAACATAAAGAAATGCATATATACATATGACCAGTCCAAAATAGAGTTCTTTAACTTACCAAATCATATATAAGTACTACTCCTAGCTATGAACAGTAGTAACAACCCATCCCATAATTTTGATACATAAACATCTACTAACACAATAAAAATATAATTTGTAAATGTTTCCAAAGCCTTCTACTCGTCACTAATCTACTCTAAAACTTCCAACCTGATCCAATGATCTCAAAATACTCAGAAATGTACCCAAGCATTTAAGAGAAAAGATAAACGGAGGGCAGGAATAAGCTAGTGTGAGAAACTCAAGTAAATGTTCCTATACATATTTGTATACATTGTATAACCATAACATATAATATGAAACATGTCACCCTCAAGTACGAGTGCACTTAACAAAAAGCTAAGTCATATTTGATATGTTCATATAGTAAAACTTATAAAAGTGTAATAATACTTGATAGGTTTAGTGTTATCTCCGAATTACTACCCAATCCCACATAAATTATAACTCACTAGATCAAGTGTGTGTTTCTATGTGATCCGCCAAATAATCCAATAAAATCGACGGTATGTCCAAAGTGCAATTTTGTAATTTTGTTATACAACCATACACTTAACTCTTATGAGTAAATACTATTTGATACAAAATTACATTTATGGTTTCTTTTTCTATTATAATTGCACATATTTATAATTATACGTTGATGATTACATTTTATACATACGTTAAGAAATCCTTAGAAATAAGTATTTAATCGGTTGTAGTTATGAATATGTTTATAATTGTAAGTAACGAATAAATATAAATAAGTACTTATCATTAAATGTTCATAGTCAAGGTGATATGAGAAAGGGATGTTGGCACACCCGTGGTATTAGTGTACGTAACGCTCCTTATATGATGGATGGTGATTTATTCATGACCATTAGGAAGGCCAAGAGGTTACGCATTTGTAGTTGTTATGGATTAACTACTGAGCGACTCACTGAGAATCTTCTATAGATTAGCTATATCTAAGTCAAAATAGAGGATCACACGTGGCATGTGTAGTGGTCTTTTGACTTAAGAGTACTGTGGATCTTATTTGTTGAAGCCCTAACTTGGTAATGGTTAACCACATGATAAGAGTAGGGATGGAAATGGGGCGGGTAATATGCGGGGCACGCATCCTCCGACTCCATCGTCACTACCCATTTATGCTCCCATCCCCGTTTAATACCTAATGGATTGGGTAGGGGAATCCCAATCGGTTATAGGGAACCCATTGGGTATCCATTAAGGCAAGGCAGAGAAAAAAAGTAATAAATGAAAATAAATGGCAAAACGAAAGTTTAAATTTAAATCAAACAAATATTAATTATACTTCATAATTCCTAAAAGATAAAAGATAGGCCTTCAAGTTTGAAACAAAAAACATAACCAATCACATAGTCATAATTTCATAACTCATAATAATTTAAAAAGTAAATAAATCATAAGCAGCAAAATCAAATTAAAATAGTCACGGTGACATAGTCTTCAGAAAAATTCTTCACACTTGAAATCCACAATCGTCACCAGTTCACCACCGTCATTTTATCTTCATGATTTAAGCATCAAAATTCATGAAACTTGGATCCTACACCATTAAAAAAGAAAGTCAAGAATACTAATTGTTAGTGAATAAGAAAAAAATACAAACAAACAATTTACTGCTTCATCGTGTGTTATGTCATCAATACTCAATAGTCAATATTTTTTTATAATACATGTATACATGTTAAAACTATTAATAGACACTATATATACCAGGGTCGAATTTGGGGTGAATAGTATCAACCCTATACCCACCCCGGCCCCATTTCGAGTATTGTAGTCATCCCTACCACCTCCCCATTACCCTTCTAGTCAGGGAATTCCCACTCGATTAGGGGTGGGTCCCCGTAGATTAAATTTCCATTCCTAGATATGAGTTCACGGTAAGACAATAGTTGGATATGGGATTGGATACTCAAAGTGAAATACTACTAAAGAGAGAATTCGTCTCTATTGATAAAGAAGGTTAACATCATTGTAATGGGTGTTGGCTTGAAGTTAAAAATCTCTAGCTAAAGTAAATTCGATTAATCGATAATTATTATCAACTGAATGAATTATCTTCCAAGCTTAACCTTACAGTTAAATAAGGACATTAGTAGGGTTTTAATCGATGCCTGACTTTAGAAGTCTAAGTGACAAGGTTTGGATAGGGACATAAACGTGCACAAATATCGTTGCATAAGGATGCAACTTTAAAATGATTATGCAGTAGGATTTACCTAGATGATTGATAAGTATATGACTTAGTGACCTTTACTATGCTTCATAAAAGTTCATATAGGCATCAATATTTTAATATTTTAAATATTAATTGATAATTGAAGCCATGCCTTTGAGTTATACAACAAAGAATTATAACATTGAACCTAAATGTTGTATTATAATAAATTATAATCGCAATGAATTACTAAGAAGATGATTTTTTGTGTGTATATAATTGTTATTTTTATATATATGTAATTAATTTATATTTTTAAGTGTCATAATTAATCAAGTTAAATATATAGAAATGCTATATGTATTTAATTAATCAAATGGGTAATTGATTAAATTAAGGGGATAAATAAAATGTATAATGTACATATCTTTAATCCATAAATTAAATAATTATAGAGATCGATTACCTACTTTTGGCTGGCCCTATATGGATGAAAGGAGGGGTTTTCGTCCAAATGGGAAATAAATAGAGATATTATATATAATGATTATATGTCAAAGTCGAACTAAACAAAAACTAAATTTGAATTTATGTGTATATTTTTGGCCAACCATACAAAGGGTAAGGAAGGGTCAAGTGGGCAAAAGTGAATAATGATTTATGACATTTGTTTCCCACTGTAATAGGATCAACGGGGTCTCGCTTTCATTTTGAAAATAATTCATCACATCCAAAAAGAGAAGAGTTTAAATCCTTATCTCATCCATTAGAGAAAAGTTATTTCTATCTCCTTCATTGAAGAAATTTTCTCTTCTTCGTCTCCTCTATTAGAAAACTTCAAGCCTGGATTTGCAAACTGTAGCTAAAATCAAAAGGAGATGGGCGACCCATAATTCTAATGTGTACAACACTAAGCTATTTCATCAAGTTAAATTATATTTCTTCGTTTAAAACATGCCACCATAATTCATATGATTTCATTCCACCATCATTCATAGAAAAGGAAATAATTTTATATGAATTATATATATGAATTCATGATCTTATTCAACACACACACACTCACTCACACACATACATGATAATCAATTTATGAATTGTTTCTTATATTTTAATCATGATATATGTAAACATACGTCTATTTGTGTGTGTATACATACACACACGCATATGGATACATAGACAAACACACACACACACAAACAAACATTTCTAACTTTTCCCTGCTTTATAAAAGAAAAACATTGTTATAATCGAATACTATATATAATCAATGGTGTGTGTGTATATATTTATTATATTAAATCTCATAATATTGATTATATTAAATTTAAATCAATACGCAAATCATAAATATTATGGATTACATCTTGTTCTAAATGAGATAATTATTTATCATGTGAAATTAAACATATATATATATATATATATATAGGCCCTTAGTTAGGGTAGATAGGTTTTTCATTTATAAAAATGTTTCTTAATTAGAGTAACTTTCTCCTTAGTTAAATACACTTTCTTAAGCACCATCTTGGTGGAATTCTCATAAGGTCTACCCAAAGTGTTGGTCAATTTATTCATAATAACACATGATAGATCTGATACAAGGGTTAGATCTAGAGGGTCACACAATAGAGCAAAAAAGTTAATTTTAAAGAATCCTATATATCAAATATACCAAACGATTGGTTTTATGTTGCTACGAATAAATATGCAAATTATAATCCAATTTTCTTTGATTTAAAAATTATTTTGTTAAATCAATTTGATTTTATTATGTAGGTATCAATATATGCAAGATATATATTAGCTTAATCTCATGTGAACACAACAATATGAGAATAGAGACAAATGTATACACAAACATACATGGTTATTTGGATTTATAACTATATATATATATATATATATATATATATATACATTAGTAGCAAGCACTGTATGCATATATATTTGGTCTTTAATATAAATGCATATTACAAAAGCAATTATATACATATATATAAACTATATATATATATATATATACACTTATATACATATACTAATTTTATTCGGTCATCATAAAAATGTGTGTGTATGTATTAATTTGTTTACTTGTTAATGAAATATATATAATGAATTATAAAATATACATCTATAAGCAGGTTTGAATTGTTTGAATTGGAATTGTAAAATAATATAAAAAATGGGCTATAAGTGTTAGTTCTTTTTTTATTATCAAGGGCAGTTTTCATATTATTTGAATTATGAAAAAAAAATCATTGGACTTGTAAAATGACACATAATGAATTATAAAACATACATAATAAAGTATAAAAAAGATCCAATTTTTATAATTATTAACTTTGAATTATCTAAATTTGAAAATGAACTTCAAATGTTTATAAATACGAGATAAATTAATTATAATTAAATTAGTACAAATTTAAATTGATTTGAATTTAAAAGAAATAAACGATAAATGTTATAAGTGTAATTTCAAAATCGTTTGAAATAAACTATATGTTATGAAATTTATAATTTAATTAAAACAAATAATTTAAATGAGTTAATATTATACTAAATGACACAAAATTATGCACTATATAAAGGGTGTGTATGTTATATCGAGTTAGGACATGTCACAGGATGCAATGTACTCATTATCCTTTATTATTTATAGCATTCAAATTCATTTCTATAAATTATGAATTTATAGATAAAGTTTAATCTCTATCATTTACATACAAATTGATGCATTATGGTACATGGATGGTTGTTGATCGCACTCGGTCTGTCTATATTCTGTAGATAAGCCTTACATGTCCTTAAAATAGGTAAAAAAAATTGTATGGCTTTATAGAGCATAGTCAAGGGCCATATACTTGTACATATGCATCATGAAATGATAATACATGAGTGTCTAATGTGCTTTGTGATTTGTTGAGCACACTCGAGGTCAAAATGATGATTAGGATCAATAATTATAATATTAGGAGTTATATATGACATAACCAATAATGCATTATTCACCATTTGTGGATACCACGACTTGTTGAGCACGATTAAAGTAGTGAGTATGTGATAAATAAGTCCTAACACCACTATAGGAATTCTATGAATTCACGCATCTTACTTAGGGTTTGGGAATATGTGGAAAATTTAGTGGAAACCTTATTTGAAAATAATGTTAAACCATTCTACAAAATAGAAGAACATATTTAATTATTATCTAATGTATTTTTGAAAAAAATGTGTCTTGGAAATGGTATACCAATTATTTTAAACCATAAACGATTAGCTAAGAAATGCAATATAATACTCTCCCATAAAGATTTAGCATGTTGTCGCTTTTGTTCCAATGCAAGTATCGAATAGTACAACCATTATTAACAACATTAGAACTTTCAAGTCTTGGTCACTCGATTACAAACTTCCTCAGTACCAGGTGTTGATTACTATCAGACAGTACACAAACATGGATGCTTGTTCCATATTTCATTATGTACATGAGTTGTATTGTGAAATGTCTCTTTACACAAGGTACGACATTCAAAAGAGGATACATAATCATAGTGCAAGATTGTTTATCTAATATGATAAATACATTGAGAATCTTATTGAGTTGAAACACCACCCCAGACTAATATGAATAGATCTTGCTCTTGGATCATTAATGATAAAATTTGATCCGCCTATATTGATGAACTTTCTCAAGTGCATTTTTGTCGATCCTCTTGTTAAGGACAATCGAAAGGCAATTCCATGAAAGAAGCATGATCCGTTGATTACTCTTCTAAGGGTTTGATCATATAAGAGAAAGATATAAAATTTAAAAAGATATAGTAATAAATACATAATTAGAAAGGAAGAGACCGGTGATTGTCACCATTTCTCAAAGAAGGAAAAGTGTAAAAAAAATTGAATTGTTTAAACACACTTAAAGAGAAGAAAGGATGTGATTCCCTTACTCAAAGTAATTTCTTATAGAATTTTATCTTTCTATTGGTTTTACTCCTTGAGTTTTAGATACCAGATCTAGAACTCGCTTTTGTAATTAGAATTAAAAGAAACATAATAAAAGGTTTATTGGATTTTACATTAAAAATGGTGTTATCTAGCAATCAAGGCAGTGGGTTAGTACCATAAAACAATTGTTATTGAAGGCATTTAAATTTTAAACTATATTCATTGTGCCAATATATTTTTGAAAGAAATGAGTGATCCTCCATAAGGAGCAAAGCACTCATGTAATTTCATTCCATACTAAAAAGGACATACCAATAAGCCTGGTAGGTGGCTCTTTCCCATTAATCCGTACAAATAATTAGAAAAAACCCTCCCCAAAGGAAAAACCTATGAAAATGTAAAAGGCACGAAAAATAAAAATAAGAAGAAGACAAACCAGAGGCAACATAACCCGCTTGCAGCGGCAAAGATGCGGCAGTGAAATGGCCTCTCCAGTCCCCATAGGTGAGTGAAGTATTAAAGTAACTGCAAAGATGGTCCAAAGAAGCTACAGAGGTATTAGCAATAAATCAACACTCTGCACGACCAGAGAATGAGAATGTCTATTTCGATTAGACCATCTCGACAGTTGAAACTGCAAAAACTCGATAGGAAATGTGGGACTCAAACATATATCTATTTATGTATGTATATGGGTCAACTATATACATATATATGCAAGAGGAGACAAAAGAATATGAACAAGATAGAGCAACATAGGCATGAAAAGGACTATAAAAGATATTAACACCAGAAATAAGCTATTTTCTAAAAAAGAAGCAAGTCGGGAAGACGTATGTGTTCTCCTCTAGAAGGGCAATAGTTAGGGCATTATTATTTCTTTTGTTAACAACAATTCTCTCCCTCAAGACATCAATACGAGAATTTACTTTTAAGGAACTCTTGAAAGCCATTGCTATTAGCTAATTTACAGTTTTTGTTCAAAATCTAGTTGAAATAAAATAAAGCGGTTATATAAGTCAGATTATCTGTTGTATTAGAGTTATTATCATTGAAAAGCCTTCAATTTCTGTCAAACCAAATATACCAAGCTGTGATAGTGAAGATAGCGCCTAATAAGAATTGTCGACAAGAAGTAAAGTAAAATCTCAACTAGACCAATAAGACTCACAATTAAGAATATTTAGTGTAATATTATAATAAAAAATTCTAAGAATGCATAGAAGCATAAACCTAATAAAATGACATTCATAATGTAAGTGTGCCGTTGTTTCCGAGTTCACTTTATAGTAAAGGCATTTCTTATCAATATGCGCATTCTTTCTTTTTAAAAACTCAATAGTATTAAATGTTCTATTTAAAGTTAACCAATTATGCAACTTGCATTTGGGTGGTGCATTCACATTCCACACAAGTTTAAAGAGATTAGATTTAATTCCTGAGAAATTTAGAAAATTGTAAAATGAACTAGAGGTATAGTTGTTAGACCTATCACAACACTAAATTTTGATATCATTATCATTATCAATATTATAACTACTAATTTGACATATAGAAGGGAAAACTGGTAGAAAGTCGTTCTAGTGTACGGTTAAAGTTAAACTCCTAGGGAAAGTTCAAATGAGGTCCATGGACTTTTGAAATTAATACGTTTTTAAAGTTACAAATATCGTAGAGGTCTGCAAGTTCTACATTAAGAGGAGTAAGAGACATCCAGTAATCATGCCAGAACAATGTGTTGTTCCCTGTAACGACCCGTAAATTTAACTGGTTTTAATAGCGTCATTAATTAAAATTTTGTGAAATTTTAAACGATTAAATTTTGAAATAAAAATTTGATATTTGAAATGCGTCCTGTTAAACATAGCAACCGGTAAATTTTCGTCCGAAAATATGAAAGTTTATTTCGCGCGTAAATTTACTTCAGTTTAATCAGTTAAAAAGCGATGAAAATAAAACGTTTTCAAAACCAAAATATTTTTACATAGAAAAATTCTAAAACATCTTTTGAGCAAGTTGTCAGTTTGTCGTTTTTCCAAATTCGAACATTTTTGGCTCTGTCGATCTTATTTTTCTACGTTTTTCATGCATTTTCCGCTGTTATAAAATTTCAAATTTTTATAATTCAATCGTATCACTGATGTATGTATACCGTTTTGATCGTCTCGTCGTGTTGGTCTTCGTAGTACATTTAATTGTTAATTTTGGAGTCCCAAAAAAATACGAAATCTACGGAACGATTTCCGTATCGGCTCCGCAATATGGCGTTTGGATTTCCCGTGAACATTCATTTTTCACCTGGTGAATTCAAACAGCCTACGGCCATTTGCCATAAATATTTCTTGTATTTAGTGGTGAATTTTCTATTTCCTATTGTCCGTTCGTTTGGTGTTACATCTTTTTTTGCTCTGTTCTGAAATTAAGATAAATAAAGCATATGGCAATTATACGTCAGAGAGCTTAGTTGCTTTCATTTTTGCTTGAGCACATCCACATTCTTATTTGTTTTTGCCCAACTCCATTTCCTCTCCTTCTTTTATTCTCTCTTTCATTTTTTCTCCTCTGTAAAGTTAAAAAAAAAAAATGAATGAACTCAGCACACTTATTCACTGCATACCCGATCCACTTCGGCTAGCCTCACACGCACCACCTTCCACTTCTTCCATTTCTTCGGCAACCACCGCGTCATCCTCTACCGAAGCCAAACTCCAACGGCAACCAAGCGCGTCGCCTTTCACCCCACTGTGCGCTACTTGACCCGCCACCCAGAGCACGGCCCATCTTCCACTCTCTTCCCATTTTTGACCATCAACACGACCTCAAGCCCACTGAGCGGAGCAGAGCAACCTTCACCTGCTTTCTACCTTCGACCGGCCTTCCTCTCCTCCACCGTTTTGCCGCTTCCTGTCACTTACACCTCATCGCCATGAAGCCTTTGTCGACACCTGTTTGTCCTCTGCTGATGTTATGGCCGAGCACCACCTTTATGGTGAGAAATCTTGATGTACATGTTTGGTATATTTATATAAAAGTTATTTATCTGTTATAACTATATATGTATAAACCAGTGTTTAAAGTATTTTATATATATAACATATGTTCAGATCTCTGTAGCTTTTACAGTAAAGTATATGATACATTATATTTTGAAAGTTGAGTCTGTGTTGGATATATGTTACAGTTTGGTTTCGGAAAAAAAGAAAAAAAAGGTTGATTTGTATTGATATATATAATCTGTTGTATATCTATATATGGAGATGTACAGAGATTTATAGGGTCAGTATAAACAAATATTAGCAATATGGATTTGAATAGATATCATGCATATGTACTTTACATTTCCACAAATATAACATGTCCTATTGTACTTTCTGTTAGGTTCAAAGTGTATATTCTATTGCATATGTTAATATATGTTTTGTTTTGCTGTGCATAACAAGTAATACACAAATATTTATGATAGTATTTCATATATTATCTGTTATAATTTTTTTTATAGTAATATATATATATGATCTGTTTTATAAGTTATATTTGTTAAATAAATGCATACCGGTTTCTTTTTGTTATATTATTTCCTTTGTTTAACTTTGTTGTTTAGTGGTTTTAAACATTTATTTGCCAAGTTCTCATTCTTGCGTGTGTTTGCCTTCAAATCTTTATTTTTCCATGTCTTGTTATTATGTGTGTTTTGTGTACCTGATCCAATTTTGTTATGTATTATCCTTGTTTTATCACCTTGTTTCACATGTTTTTGTGCGTATCCATCGGCACGTGTCACTAATAACTAACATCATTTAAATTACAAATTGGCGTATATTTGTTAAATATATATATAAACTGTTTAAGTATACTATATTTGCAGCCTTCATATTTTAGATCCATATGAATTTATATTGTTTGTTAAAGTATATATGTGTATGTATATATATAGTGGTGTATATAAGTATATTATTATTGTGTATCAAGGCATATGGTTGATTTTTATAAATGTAATATGTAGATATGTCAATATAATATGTAATTTAGATTGAATATTGGTTTAAAGAAAGATAATAATATAATATACTTTTTCTTCGATTTTATCTGCACCAATCCAGTTCTGATTTGATTTATTCTATTTCTTATCTATCAGCCTGTCCGTCGAATTTGTGCCAATCAGCTTTGATCGTTGAATTCGTGCTGATTTTTCTTCGCTTGGATTTGTAATTCAAATTCAGTGTGTGTATCCATATCATCATCTGTATTCTCTAGCCTCGAAAGGTGAGCAATCACTCATGATTAATATTCTTTTATTTATTAAATTTGATTTCAATTGAAACGACAAATTGAAATATGCTGCTATCAGTTGTTTGCACTGTTATATATGTTATTACATATACCAGTTCATTTGTGACATCTGACATCATTACTTGTTAATATGTGGGAAGCATTAGCACTTTGCACGTGCGCATATGTGAGAAGTGGACCGAAAATGATATGAATATTGGGTGCCAACTATCATATTTTTTGAATCGGTTTTTTCCTCTTCGAATTTAAACTGTTGCAAACAGTTACGACTATTTTCTAACGGTGGCACTCCTCTTGACATCCGACCGTGCACTATATGTACACCTCCAACATCAGTTTTATTTTTAACTTCTCCTTTTCTCAATTCTTAAACAATAAATTCCCTATGGATCCATAAACATTGCTACTCTCTGGATTCAGGTTTTGTTGTATCTTGAAAATTAGTTTGCCATCAACTTGTTAGCAAACTCTGAATCAGTGGCGATAAATATTGCTTTAAGGAAAGTGTCGGCACGCCTAAAAAATTGACTCAACTCTGACCCTTCATTGTTTCTTACATTATTAAAGAAATATTCATCATGGAAAAAGGATCAGAATCTGCATTCAAATTGATGATCCAGGACTTTGTCAGGCTAGATAGGCTGGATTAAATCAACTTTATGCACTGATAAGATAAAATGAAGTTCCTTCTTACCACCCTAAAGGTCTCCTACATAATTTATGAAAATCTTCCATTGCTTCCTCCTCGAACCGAAAAGGACATTGAAGAATTAAACCAGTAGTGACTAAAACACAAAAAGATGAGCTGCTATGCCACGACCACATTCTTAACCCTTATCTGACCGTTTATATGACCTATATACTTATGCACTAGAAGCAAAGTACAAGACTAAAAAGATTGGAAAAGATAAATTTATCACCCTACAATACTTTGAAATTCAAATGAAAGACGATATTTCTGTAATGGATTAGATGCATGACTTAAAATTTCTAGTTACAAACTTGGAGATTTGAAAGTGCAAATTCCAAAATCAATCTAAGTAGGGCCAATAATTGTAAAACTTTCACCAAGTTGGAACAACTACCGTAAAATGCTCTTACACATAACTGAGGATCCGTCGTTAGAAAAAATTGGACAACACATATGAATTGAACAAGAAAATAGGATTCATTATGGTGTTTTTCCATCCTCTAATGTGAATAATCTGAATTCTAGAATGAAGAGAAAGAGCGGTCAAAACCAGAACTTTAAGCCAAACAAGAAGAGCAAGCAGGGAAACAACTCTAATCCAAAAGACAAAAAGAATAAGAGATGTTTTAACTACGGTACAAGCGAGAGTGCAATGATCCTCTAAAATGGAATAGTGGAAACCCTATAAATGCAAATATGGTTAATTCTAAGGAAATGCAAGAAATCATTGCTTTGGTTTCAGAATTACATATTAGCATGATAACTAACTTGTACATGGCTCTTGCTAAAACAAAAACTTCAGACTGGTGGTTTGATTCTGGTGCAATGGTTTATGTTTGCAACAACAGAGATCTTTTCATAACTTATAAGGAGGTTGCAAATCAATAGGAAGTGCTTATGGGAAACGGGAATTGTGGAAAAGTTCTAGAAATGGGAAAAGTGGAGATACGGTTCACTGCCAAAAAGAAGATTACTCTCACTAATGTGCTCCGTGTTCCTTATATCAAGAAGAACCCGGTCTCTGCATCGATTTTATGCAAAAGCGATGTCAAATCAGTTTAGAGGCTGATAATATAAATCTATACAAAAATGGCATATTTGTGGGTAAAGGTTATGCTTGTAATGGGATGTTCAAACTTAATATTAATGAAAAAAAGGAACATTCTGCTTATACTATTGATTCTTTTTCTTTATGGAATGCATGTTTAGGATATTTAAACTATAAATATCTGAAATATATGCCTATACATGGTCTTATTTCTATTACAGGTAACGAGCATGATAAATGGGAAATATGTATGCAAGCCAAGATTACTAAGAAACCTTTTCCAAGTGTTGAAAGAAATTCAGAACCCTTGGATTTAGTTCACTCTAATTTACGTGAATTAAATGGATTTTTAGTCAGAGGTGGAAAAAGGTACTTCATTACCTTTATTGACGATTTATCTAAATACACATGTGTGTATTTTGCTTGGAAAAAAGGATGGAGTCTTTGATATGTTTAAACGCTATAAAATAGAAGTTGAAAATTAGAAATGTAGGAAAATAAAGGTCTTAAAAAGTGATAAAGAGGAGAATATTTGTCTATTGAATTTTCTAACTTTGTGAAGAACATGGAATTATTCATCAACATATGGCTCCTTTACGCCACAAAAAAATGGCTTGGCTGAAAGAAAAAAACAGAAATTTAGTTGACATGGTGAATTCTATACCGTTAAATGCAAAATTACCACTTAACCTATGGGGTGAAGCATTGCTCTCTGCATGTCATTTACATAACAGAATCGCCTGAAGGGATAAAAAAGTCTCCTTTTATGAATTATGGAATGGTTGAAAACCAAATTTAGGATATTTAAAGTTGTGGGGGTGTATTGCCTTCTATAAAGCAACTGATCCAAAATAGACTAAACTAGGTCCATGAGCCTTGAAAAGTATATTCGTAGGATATATTGAAAACTCCAAAGCATACAGATTGTTAGACTTATCCTCTAACACAATTTTTGAATCAATAAATGTTGAGTTTATGGGAAATAAATTCAAAGACAATTCAACTACAGTTTAGTCACCAAGCCCCAATATCGTTCAAACACTAACAGATGCTCCTACACCTTCTACTAACAATAAAAGAAAGGCGATAGAAGAAAAAATAGAAATATGAAGGACACACAGAATTAGAAAAGAGAAAAAATATGGTCTAAATTTCATATCTTCTCAAGCTATAGCATTTCTTGTGGAAGAAACTAGAACTGAAGTTCTTAATAAGATACCTATAGTGATAAATACAGAAGATGATCCAAAAATGTATACAGAGACTTTAGCATCTAGAGATTTTGCCTTTTGTAAAGTGGTGGTCAATAATAAATGGATTCAATTTTGTCAAACAATACGTGCAAATTAACAGACTTACCTCAAGGATAAAAAACAATCGGTTGTAAATGAGTATTTTGATAAAAACATAATAATGATGGTAATGTACAAACTTTTAAGGCTAGATTGGTAGCCAAGGGATATAAACAAAAGGAAGGAATTGATTTCTTCGATAAATATGCTCTTATGGCAAGAATGACATCCATTCGAGTATTGATAGCTTTAGCGTCAATCTATCAGTTGCACATACACAAAATGGATATGAAAACAACCTTCTTGAATGATGAACATAATGAAGAAGTTTACATGGAGCAATCTGAAGGGTTTATACTTCCGGTTAATGAAAGAAAGGTTTGCAAATTTAAAAAAATCACTATATGAACTGATGCAAGCACCCAAACAATAGCATGAATAATTTAAGACAATGATTTTAGAATATGGTTTCAAATATAATAGTGCAGACAAATCTATTTGCTCTGAGTTCACCAAAGAATATGAAGTCGTCATTTGTCTTTAGTAGACGAGCTATTGATATTTAGCACAAATATCAAAGGCATAAACGATACCAGAGAATTTTTATCCTTGCGATTCTAAATGAAGTTGACACAATACTGATGATAAAAGTTAACAAAACTAGTGAAAATTATGCACAAAGTCAATCGCATTATATTGAAAAAAATGCTTTAGAATTTGGGCACCTAAAAATAAAGGATGCAAATATCCCAATTGATTCATGTATCAATCTAAGTTAAAATAATGAAAGAGGAATCACTCAACTTGAGTATGCTATGCATTGTACAAGACCTGATATAGCATATGTGGTATGCAAAATTGCACGATATACCGGCAACCTTGGAACACAGCATTGGAAAGCAATTGAAAGACTCCTTAGCTATCTTAAAAAGACCAAAACTCTAGGACTATTCTATAATGGATTTCCAAGCATATTAGAGAGGTATACTAATGCAAGTTGGATAACTGGTGTTGGCGATAATAAATCAACTTTCGGTTGGATTTTCACATTAGGAGGCGGTGCTATTTCATAGGCATCAAAGAAAAAAAACATGTATTACCCACTTTACTATGGAATCTAAATTTTTAGCATTTGCAACCGCTGTAAAAGAGGCCGAATGTTTACGGAATATGTTATTGGATATCAAGTTATGGTCAAAACTCATACCAAGCATATCTTTACGTTGTGATATTCAGACAACTATGTCTAGAGCATATAACAATGTATACAATGGAAAGTCGAGACATATAAGCCTCATACATGAATATGTAAGACAAATAATTAATGATCGAATAATTACCATTGTATATTATTAATAATTTGGCGGACCATTCACAAAAGCCATGAACAGAGAAATGGTAATGTCCACATCAGTCGGAATGGGTCTAAAAACCTGTCTTATGAATAATCAATGGTAGCTGTAATGCAACCTTAATCTTAACTAACTTAATTTTAAGGTTTAATGGGTAATAACAACCTACCATATGATTGGAAGGCACTAAGTTAATTTAGTGCATACTGTTACAGATATAAAGAGGTTGAGTTGAAACTCTTCATAAAGTTCTAGTTAGTATGGTAATAGAGACATTAAAAGGGATAGAACTTCAACTTTATGAACTTGGAAGTGGTGTCGCTTCTAAGCAAGAGTTCAATGGGTTTACTCTTATAAGAGTTCATTAAGCCGAGATGGAGCACATAGCTATAATGGTGCTTATAGGAAGGAAAATTTAATGGTAAAATAAAATTATGTGTGCAATATTTCCGATTTTATAAGTCAAAAAGAGACTTGGTTTAAGTTAAGACCACACAGCTCTTCTTTAAGGTCTTGAGATATTTACACTAATGTATGGTATAATCGAATAGATACCATATATGATGTGTAATCTTAAGCTAAGATAAAACTGATTATCGATAAAACAATCTGGCATTACAAGAAAAGTAGTTATTAGTAGCACGATATGGCAGCTTTTGTCACCAAAACGCAACTATTGGCATTTATCATGCTTTACAAAAGAAGCGCTGATAAAAATATATTCAAGTATCGCAGCTAAATTTTCCCTTAATTTTTTAATTGCCTGCCTTTTTTTGGTTTCCGCTCTATCAAATTTCATTTCCCTCTTCTCAATTTTCTTTCGTAACTTAGTTCTCATTTACAGCCACATCCACATCCGCCTCCTTCCCCGTCTCTCTCTTCTACTGCATCGCTTCTTCCACCATATCGTTGCTTTTCGTCGTCTTAACATCTGTCCTATCTACGCTTCATCCACTATCACCACCTTCATACTCAAGAACAACTTTATACATGTCTCTATCTCAACAGCCACATCTAACCTCATCTCCCCCTTTGTGCCTATCTCAATCTCAGTCTCCACATCCATTGTTTTTCACCAGCCCTCCCTCTGAATCAATTTGTTCAAAAGGAATACAAACCCTAAACTGTAGGTGTATTGTATCTAAAAAGAACAAACAATTTTATAGTTTATTTATTTGTTTAACTGTTATTTAATTGTCTTGGTATGTAGTTTAATTAATTTTTATTTGATTTTTCTAAAACCTTATGGGTATGAAATAACAAGAGAAATTAGACAAAGCTCCTGACCCAAACATAATGTCTTTATCTTCTCCATCTTCTCAATTTGATGGGTTTTCCCGTTTCTAATAAATCCAATGATTTAAAAGAGAAAGTATCTTTCTATTTGCTACATTTGAATAGATCTTTTCAATTTTACGCTTGTGCTGCAGACATTTATACAAGCTACATGGTCGCTCCTTTACACATTTAATTCACTTTTAATTACTCCTTTCTCTAACCAGTCTTTGATGATTTCCATTTCTTTTATACATGTTTATCACTTGAGACCGAAACTTAAAAAGATGTGGATAAGAAAGATGCAATTTGGGAGCGATAGTATGAGATTTCAGCTAGTAAAGTGCGTTCTTTGTGTTCAGAGCTTGGCGGCCTTTTTTTGAAGGTAATTTATGCATTACTTTTTTTTTCTTTTCCATTTTTGGAATTTTGAATTATCGATGTTTTAGTGTATAAATGTTCTTATTGGCAATTATGATGCAACTATATCTGTTTGATTGATGATTAACACATTAGTCGTGATGAATATAGATAGGTTACCTTATTTAAAATAATTGGTTTCATTGTTGAATGCTTCTTAGTTCTAAATTCTAAGTGTGTTTGTTTATCTTCAATATTCATACTTATTTAGCTCTTTTATAAGAACAAAAAATTACATGATGATTATGATGAAGTGCTTAAGTTTTCAATTCAGCATTAAGAATTTTTCTCTTTGATGAACGAGTGGTCCTCTTAAGAGGATAACACTCATATTTAATTAAGCAAAAACCAAAGTGGTACAAATGTTGATTAGGTATGAGTTATTACAATTGTGGTAGATCATCATAGTGATGATTGATTAATTGAGCAAATGAAAAGAGAGCAAATAAACATGATTACAAATATGTGAGCTGATAATAACAGCCAACCATTATTATTACAGTAATAACTAGCAAAATAGATAAATGCATTGAAACAGCAAATGCTTGCACATGAGCTTTACTATGAGAGGGAGTTGTAGGGAGGTCATGTGCAAGACGCAAGGGCAGTTATGCTTAAAGCTGATGCAATTCAGGTGACTCATTAGGCGAACAAGTTGCCATTTTGCAAGTCCACTGAGAATCTCATGCATGCAGACATTATAACAGTAATTCCAAGGCAAGATAATAACAAACAAGTTGAGGTATGAACTTAATTACTACGACAAGAAGGTTGCTGCAAGCAAGGGCATGCTGTGTGGATGCTGAAGTGGAGAGCACGGTGGTAGCTTGATAAGGCAAGATAGCTTAGGGCTGGAGACCGTCCAATTGAGATATGAGGTCACCCTACTATGATTCAGATGAGATAGGAGCTGTAATGTCCATAATGAAGCCATATTTTTTGTACATACATGTAAAATTTTACTTGATGGTTTAGCTGGCGATCAGGAGATGATGGGATGTTGTTGATGATTAAAATATGTTAACTCTGTTTAGGTGAGGTGGAGTGTGCTGGTTGGGGTTGCTGGCACACTGTTGGGGTTGCTGGCGAACTATTGTTGACGATCTGAATATGAGGTGCTTAAATACCTGCAGAAAAAAGGAAAAACACATCCCACGCTGTACATATATTAAGAATTTTTTTTTTCTGGAAAACAAGAACACCCTAAACACATGTACATGTATGTATTTATAGTTTAATTTTGATAAATTTTTGTTCCTTGCTGACAAATTCACACTGCAACCTATTTTCTGTTAGTTTTAAAGTTTGTTATTTTCAAAATTTCTACATATTCAGTTTTTCTCGATATATTACCAAAGCAATTTAAGCTCTTGCATTATTGATAAGACCTGTTTTGCATTGAAGCATGATTTTTTGTTGTCAAGGTAAGCTGAGTTTTGATTGTTGTTTCAGGTTTGTTAAATGGTGAAATTAACCATGCACGACCATGTGAATATGCAAGTACTAAAGTAGATTATGATGATGGTGATATATTGACTCAACAATTTAAATAAATGCATGAATTTAATTCTAAATGGTCCATTTAAAGGGAATGTGGAAAAGTGATCATCAGAAAATGGTGCACATAAGTATGATATAAATAACGCTTTATTTACCATGCATAGTAAGTTGCTTTAGGTAATGCAATAGAGATGATGTTAGTGGAGAACACTCCGTGGAATGCTGAAGTTAATGGAAACGATGATGGTAATTTGGAAAAAGGATATTACTAGTAATGATAAGAAGTGGGATTTGAGGGTTGATACTATGTTCGTTTTTAATAAAGATGGAGTTGTGTATGGTGAGTTTGATTATGAACAGAATATATCAAATCTGAAGCATGGTACATTGCATCATTAATGCATGGTCTAGCATTAAACTACAGTCATATGCATGTGCATGACTTGGTTTTGATTCAAGGAGATACACCTTACGTGGTTTAGTGAAGTTGTTGGTGACACTATATTACATCACTGGGGCAGGGATTTGGTATAAGGCGACAAATTTTTGGATGAACGCTAAAGTCAACAGTTGTTGCTGTCAAGGCAAGCTGAGTTTTGATTAATGTTTTTTATCTTCTTTTTCTTATTTATTTATTTATTTTAACCGAGTGTACCCTTTTACGCAGGTTCAACATCGTGGTGTAGAATACTTGATGATGGTTGGCATAAAGAACATGCAAAATTTTGTTCTGTTTTTGTAGAAGTTACCAAAGAGGTCAAGAAGCAGGTACACTTTCATTTCCTAGTAGTACTCACCAATTTATGGAAATAGTTTGTTTCAGTTTTGATTTGTTTTCTTTTGACTGTATGCTAAAGACTTATGCT
This sequence comes from Allium cepa, assembly GCA_030765085.1. NCBI lineage: Eukaryota > Viridiplantae > Streptophyta > Magnoliopsida > Asparagales > Amaryllidaceae > Allium > Allium cepa. The sequence goes on along the minus strand of CM060939.1, from coordinate 176,747,939 downwards.
ATTTAATGTTCATGCATGCATTCCGGATAAAAATCATGATAATAACCTGTATAGAAGCAATGATATTATAAATAGAACTAAGTTGAGCAACACTTCAGTATGGCTTAAGTTATCAGTGGATTACTTTTTAAAGTCTCTCGATCGAGGATTGTTTAAACCTTAATTCAGTTACAACTATATGGTTTTGATACTACTTTTGGGACAAACTTCACTTGTGATTCTATTTTAAGCACACTACTTTATTATAAGGACAGCTCATTGTTTCCTTGTTAATCCTCATATTCTTTCGTAGTTCAATGTACGATCTTCAAATTAGTTTTCCTATCATATTTTGTTGTTGTTTTCACATCCAATATTTGAGGTTTTGACTTTTTGGGATAGTTATATATTGTAAATCATTAATTCCAAGCATTCTATTTTATAATTGTTGATGCTATATAATTACATTTTTAGCTAAAAAAGGGACCCATTCCTCATATTTAAAGAAAATGACTTGCATGTTGAACGATAAACCACAAGATACACTTATAAGTTCTACCCAAGATACATTTTTATAATGGTATGATAACAACAACAACAAAAAAGTGGTGTTTATAAAAATTAACAAGTTTGTAATAATAAAATAATAATAATAATAATTAAGTTTGATAAAATTAACTAATTTTACAATAATAAATATTATTAAAAAAATAACTAAGTCTATACAAATTAAACAAGCTAACTAAAATTTATAAAAATTAACTAAGTTTGGTAAAAAATAAATAAGTTTATAAAAATTGACTAAGTATTATAAAATTTTAATTAAGTTAACTAAGTTTTTTTTTAAATTAACAAATTTACAGTAATGGCAATAATAATAATAATAATTATTAAATTTGATAAAAATTAACTAACTTTATAATAATGATAATAATAAATTAACTAAGTTTACAAAAATTAAAAAAGTTAACTAATTTTTGTAAAAACTAACTAAATTTTATAAGAAATAAATAAGTTTGTAAAATTATTCTAAATAAAAGTACATAAAATTTAACAAAATATTATAAAAATTTAATTAAGCTTCATATAAATTAATAATTATATAATAATAATAAACTATAGTTTGATAAAAATTAAGTTAATAATAATAATTTTAATTTAACAAAGTTTATAAAAATTTAAAAATTATCTGAGTTTTATAAAATTGAACTAAGTTTTATAAAAATTAACCAAACTTTATAAAAATTAACTTAGTATTATAAAATTTTAGCATAGTTTACTAAGTTTATGATACTATTAATAGTAATAATATTAAAAATAAATTATTTACGTTTATAAAAATTCAACAAGTTAACTAAGATTCATAAAAATTAACCAAGTTTTATAAAAATTGACCAAGTATTATAAAAATTTAACCAAGTTAACTAAGTTTTTAAAAATTAGTAAGTTTATAATAATAATAAAATAAGCTTGATAAAACTTAGCTTAATTTATAATAATAAGAACAATAATTATAATAAATTAACTAACTTTATGAAAATTAAACAAGTTAACAAAGTTTTGAAAAATTAACTAAGTTTCATAAAAAATAACTAAGTTTTTTTTAATACCAAACAAGTCATAAAGATTAATTAAGAATTATAAAAATTGAACCAAGCTAACTAAGTTTTGAATATTAAAAAGTTTATAATAACAATAATAAACTAAGTTTGATAAAAATTAACTAAGTTTATAATAAAAAAATAATAAATTAACTAAGTTTATACAAATTAAAGAAGTTAACTAAATTTTATAAAAAATAAGTTTATAAAAATTAAATAAGTATTATAAAAATTTAACCAAGTTAACCATTTTTAAAAACTAACATTTTAATACTAATGATGATGATGATAGCAATAATTAACTAAATATGATAAAAGATAACTAAGTTTATAATAATAATAACGATGACGACAATGATCAAACATTAACTAAGTTCATAAAAATTAAACAAGTTAACTAAGTTTTATAAGAATTAAGTAAGTTTATAAAAGTTTATCAAAACATAACCAGTTAAAGTCAAGATGACAACTCCCGTAGTCAAGTGCCCTATTTATTATGGTTTATCATTTATCCTCATCATCTAGAGCTCTATTACACTGCCAACAAGATACATCTGTATGTCAAAGGTTTATCGTGTTGTAGTATTGAAATTCGGAGTTTATGCATGCACAAAATTAGTAGTAGCATTGAAATTTGGAGTTAATGCATACACTGCCATAAGATGATGATTGGAACACGACATCAAGTGCAATTGCTTTGAATTGAGCTTCAATTGAAATGGAAGACTAGTGATAAATGGTAACTAGCCAACTGAGCTTCAATGAACTGAGATTCATGTCTGTAATTCTTATTATTGATTGTTAAACTTGTCTACATGTAATTAGTTTTTTCGTAGCGAAGACCGGTTGCAACAAAGAATTTTCGGTAATCAAGCATTGAACATGACTCTAATTGTTATATATACTATAATATTTAGTTAGTACTAGTTGTGTAAATTTGGTTGTGAATGGTTGTGGAATGTGAACTTGACCTTTTGTCGAAAAACCATTATCGAAATATTTATTGGTATTATACTTGATTATACGATTAACGTGTTTTTTCAGTTATCTGAATATGATGATTATATGATCAATTGATTGCTTGTTTGGATATGACAATTACATGATTGATTGCTAGTTTTGATATGACTCATATGAGTGCTTGCTGGAAATAACACAAACCATTAACAAGAAATGACAGCATTTAAAATATACTACAAAACAATCAATAACTTGTAGTAGCGTTTAATACTGATGTTGCTATAAAAACATATTGTAGTAAAGAAAAAGCACAGCAAAAAATATATAGTAGCATAAAGAAAAGATGCAAAAATGTTCTATGCGGCACATCCAGTACGAAAATTATACAATAGCATAGAAAAATGCTGCAAAAAATCAAAGAAAGATGGAAGCAAAATGCAACTAAAAATGTTAAGTTTGGTAGCATTTGAAAAATGCTGCAGAAATGATCCTTTTTATCGTTTCAAAAAGGCTACAATATGTTAAGTTTTGGTAGTGTTTATAACAACGCAACCAAAAATTTCAGGCTTTTAGTTGCATGTCCGTGTTGTATTGTAAACGTCTATCGAAACACTGTTGAAAGTTTCAATAGCATTTTTCAATGCTACGAAAGGCCTTTCTTGATGTAGTGTGGTAGGGGATATGAGGTAGAATGTTATTAAAGATGGGAACAAATATATTAGTCCAACATCGGAAAAATTGTTTTGATATTTGTGTATATATATGAAACCTCACATGCTGTGTCAATTAGAATATCTGAAGGAGAAGGGAAAGGGACACTGCCATAACACGCACGCACGGAAAACACTTAGCACTTTGCACGTGTGCGAGAAGAGGACCGGAAATGATATGACAGTTGGGTGGCAGCTGTCATTTTTTTTTGAATCTATTTTTCCCCTTTGTATTTGGACCATTAATTGCAAACAGTAACGACTATTTTCTAACGGTCCCACCCCATCGCCTGACATCCATCCATGCACTATATATACGCCTCCAACATTAGTTTTATTTTTAACTTCTCCTCTTCTAAATTCTTAAATAATAAATTCCCTGCGGATCCACAGACATTGCTACTATTTGGATTCAGATTTTGTTGTATCCTGACAAGTAGTTTGCCATCAACCCGTTAGAAAACTCCGAATGAGTGGGGCCAAATGTTGCTTTAAGGAAAGCATAGGTGCACCTTAAAACCTGACTCAACTCTGATCCTTTATTGTTTCTTACATCCTCCGTACCAAGAATATGTCATCCCCTTTGCCTCACAAGTGCTAACTCCCTGACTGCAACCAGTTCACCATCCCGATGACACATCTCCTCGGAGATTGCAGATGCGTTGTTATCAATAGTATTTAAAAAAAAATTAGTTCCAATATCAACAACCAGAATATCACCAACTATATCAGAAGCATTATCACCAACAGCAGCTATAATAGTTTCAGGAACAATAACAATAACAAGACCACTAACCATTTCAAAATAAAAAATACAACATTTCATCTCATTTACATCCCTTTCTATATGCTCCACCCTCATCATCTTCCTCTTTACCTGCTACCAAACTACAACCAAACCCTTACCTTTACCCTTGACAACCTCGGTAGGCCCAAAATATGATTTGTGCTTAACTTCATCCAAACTGATAAGAGTCTCATCTATTTCAGAGCAATTAACATCAGCAAGATTAATACCCTCCTTGGAATCAATATTGCATTCATCCAATGCTTCAAACATGTTATGAGTTTGAATTTCAAAATGACTTGCTGATTTAAGGCAAGAAAAATGCTTACTGATTGGCATAAAAAATGACGTTACATTTTCTATTCTGCTTTTTTGGTCATGGATAGGTTTAGACAAGAAGAAAAGGGAGAGGGGATATCGCCGACTAGCTCTCTTGGGCTCAAACCAACCACTACCCCTGACATGACATCACATCTGGATCTAGCTTCATGGCATCTGAAGGAGATAACGGAAAGAGTTTAGTGACTGATAGAACTAGTTGACTCTCATCAATGGCTTGTATAGTATGATGTTGTGTTCTTGTTGCCTGGTTTGCCTGGAGCTGGGTGGATGCCGATGCAAAATCATTAAATGCTGTAATAGGTCTTCCATTTCATGGAATAATATGTTTGTTGTTGAAGGTGATAAAATATGGTGGATATGACATTGTAGCTAAAATAACTTGATGAAAAAAAATAAACTGAAACTCTTTTGCTGGAAGAACATGGTGGCTCTGGATCTTTGCTCATGGTGGAATGGTGAATTTACAGATGGTGAAGAAGGTATTTGATGAAGTGGGGAATTGATATAGTGGCAGTTTTGTAAAAGGGAAGGTGAAAGTGAGGAAATGGTTGTGCACATATAACGTTATATATGAACAAGTATTAGTGCAAGAAAAAAAGGGTAATTTTATGATGATTTGTAGTGAAGGAAAAAGGAAGAAATCAAGATTCTCAGAAATGATTTGTATTGTTGCAAGAATTTGTGGGAATGAAGACTAGAACTTGTATTGATGGTACTAATACATCGTGAAAATGCAATGACATGTACAAGAACAGGTTTTCTCAAAAAAGGATAAGAATTGAATATTGTAATTTCTAGAATTGGACCAAACAAGAATTGCAATGAAGAATAGACTTGAAATGGTGGAAAAGCAGAGAACAAATAACAATTTGTTAGAATAATAACAAGAACATATAGCAAGAAAATGAATAAACAAGGAATATAAGATTTACCAAAAGTAATTGATAGAAATGTAACAACAACAACTGAAATTGGAATAATTAAGAAGGAACAGGAATTTTTAAGCCACAGGCAACAAGAACTGGTATTAAAAAAAAAGTAATAATGATTAAAAATGGATATAACAAAAATGTAAATGGCAGAAATTAAGAACAAAGAAGTAAACTGCAAAGATTACAAGAAAACAGTAACTGTAATTGGAATAACTATAGGAATCTAAGAACAGAGAAAAGTAATCGCATATAAAATTGAACAAGTAGAACAATATCTAAACTAAGATTAAATCTAACAATGATTAAACCAAGAGAAGGAAATTGATTCTAGGCTAGCAATTGTAATAAAGAGAAATGAATTCAATAGCTTCAGATATTTCTCAATATACAAAACTGATCTGTACATGGCCATTTATATATAACTAATGCAACAGTATAAATGACTCAACTAACCATACTCATGCAATCCAATACAACCCAGATACAAAGAATCATAAGCTCAAACAATGGTGCTCCATATACAATGATCACTACACCATTTTCAACAACGGAACTGGATTATGCATGTATCAGTTATGCACGTGCATATATGCACAGGCATGCATGCACTGATACAATGTTTATCTCTCTCCACAGACCATGGCTTCAATCATTCCAGCACCTGACACCTTCCTGCCATCTCCATCCTCCCTCTCAGATGATTCCCATATCGACTCTGATGAACTCTGCCTAAATTTAGTTTTTTCTTCCTCCTCGGCCTGTATACAACAATCCTTCTCCTTCATATTATGGTTGTTACATCTCCCCCCTTCTTAAAGAAAGGATCTTGTCCCAAGGTCTAAGGTGGGGAATCTTCTGATCATGGGCCAATAATCCTCCCAAGTAGCCTCCTCCTTTGGTCTATTCTTCCATTTGACCAAAATTTGCACTACTACTTCATTATCCCTGGGTATCATCCTTTGATCTAAAATTATTTCTGGTTGATCCACTATCTCCTCCACAAAGCTTGGTGCATTATCTTGTATTATTATGGCATTTCCAATTCTTTTTTAAGCTGAGACACATGGAACACCGGATGGATCGTAGAATGATTTGGAAACTGCAACCTATAGGCTACATTTCCAATCTTTTCTTCCACTTTTTAGGGTCCATAGAATTTAGGAGATAATATGCGAGTCCTCTAATCTCTGGCGGAAATTTGTTTATAGGGATGAAGTTTCAAGAATACCCAATCTCTAGGCTCAAACTCCCTCTCCGATCTTCTCAAATTAGCATATTTCCTCATCCTCTCCTGAGCCGTCTTCAAGCTATCCTTTAAAAAATCCAACATAATATCTCTGGTGAACAACGCTCTTCCATCTGCTCAATCTTGGCAGTGTTTGGTATATATGACATGAGGTTAGATGGATCAACAACATAGACAATCTTGAATGGGGTGGATCTAATGGGGGTTTTCCAAGTTGTATTATACCAATATTCAGCTAAGTCTAACAAATTTTCCCAGGCTTGTGGCCTATGACACACAAAGCATCTTAAATATCCCTTCAATATTTTGTTAACAACCTCGATTTGACTATCACTCTAAGGGTGATAGGTTGAACTGTACTTCAAACTACTTCCCTGCAATTTAAAAATCTCCTGCCAAAAATGTCTGGTAAATAGAGTGTCCCTTTCACTAACAATGGTTTTAGGCATGCCATGGAGTTTGAATACTCTTTCAAAAAATACTATTGCTACCTCCTTGGCTGTGTATGGCCGGTGAAGTGGAAAAATATATGCATATTTTCTTAGCCTATCCACCACTACAAAAATTACCATGTATGTATGGCTCTTGGGTGGGCAGGTAATAAAATCCATGGAGATATCTATCCATATCCTCTCAAGAATAAGTAGGGGATGTAAAAGGCCAGGTATTAAAATGTTTTCACCTTTACTCCTTTGACGTTCATCACGGGCTTTAACAAATTTCTCGACACTTCTCTTCATTTTCTTCCAATAAAACACTTGTTTCAATCTCTACATGGTTTCTTTAATTCCAGAATGACCTCCTAAGGTGGTTGAATGATGTTCTTTGATCAAGGCTTGGGTCAGTAATGGAAGACGATGGTCCACCAATCTAACGACCCGCCTTTTTGGACAGTTTAAACCGACGATCAAATACCCATGTCGAATCCAAACCATTAAAAGGGCAGATAGTTATTGGGGTAATTAAGAAAAGAAAAGGAAGGGAAATAAAGGAAATGAAACAACACAGAATCTCACAGCGGAAGGCTAAAGTATAATAATAAAATAACAGTTCATGAAGCTGTTAATTAAATGAATACATTTGAAATGAATACATTTGATTATTATTATACAACATTTATCAGAGTTATACATATACAACAGAACAATTAAATAATGCAGCAGACATCATGATGCAAAGATAATAATAGTAATAGTATACCAAATCTTCGTCTTCGTCCTCCGGAATAGATCTTCAAAATCTGAAAACTCAGGTCTGACCCGAGCGTAATGAAAAGACAAAACACTCGAGTCAGGACTAAATATCCTTATAAAAGTTAAATCAATCGGAAATAAATATGAGTGTAACGGCGTCAGAGATGTTTACGGGGTTTGACATCTCATATCCAGTGTCGACGTGCGTGCAATAACTCAAGAGATGTTACGGGATTTTCCATCTCCTAAGGATCCGTTAAACTATCTACTATATAGTAATGTACGCTAAGTAGATAATGTCTATCAGTAATATAAAGTATCAAAATAGCGTTAAGGCGTTACCATAATCCCCCTTAACACATTTTTATATTCCCAAAAGCATATACAAGACCGTAGTTTCCCCAAAACCGGAAGTCACCAGAGGGCAATCCATATACTCAAGGTACAAATCAAAACGTAGTGGTCGCGAATAGGATAATCAGTATGACAAGGTACATGAGGCAATACCAACTAGGATACTAGTAGTTGCGTGATCCGGACTGATGTTGGGCATAGCCAGCAGCTACCCCAACACCGCGAAACAACACTCCCAAATCAAGGGGTGCACCCAAATCGCATCACAAATGTAATAGATATGGTATCGAAGAAGTGTGTCCGCTAGAGGTGGCGAACCTCAATGGCCCGGCGCGGCTCCTGTTTTAGTCATGTCAGGGGTCATCCAATATCGTTCTCTTTCTTCAGTCAACGCGTTCACCAAACCATCCACTTCATTCTGGATCAACACTCCGCGTATAATAGTTATTAAAGTGGTTTTCGGTATCGACAGAGAGTATGTCCATATCCGATCCCGGTCTCTTTAATAACTACGTATTATTACACCGTTGGCTCTTTTATATTCAAATCGATACATAATTGATATCAAAATATCATATTCGCTTCAAAAATCAAATCTATTTCCAATATCATCATATCTATTCAAATGTAAGATTTCGCTTCAAATTCATTTTCGCCTCAATATCTCATTTCGATTTCAAAATCATTTCGAATTTCAATTTAGATTGCAACTTCATTTAACCCAATTCATATTTAAATTCAAGATTTGAATATAAACAAATTCACCTTATTTACCAGCTTGAAAATTTTAGAAATAGTTTTAAGTAGTTTAAAAGTAGTTTAAATAATAAAAAGTTTAAAATAGTTTAATAGAAAATATTTAAATAGTTTAATAAAAGAAATTTGAATATAAAATGGTTTATGTAGTAAAATAGTTTGAAGAATCAAAACAATTTCAATATTTAAAGAATATAGATTTTAAATCATTTATACTATAATATTCATTAAAATAATAATTCCAAAGTCAACCCGGTCAACTTCCCAATTTCTACCCAAATCAATTTCAATTTCCATTTCGATTTAACTGATTCAATTCCGATTTCAACTCGAATAAATTTTGATTCCATATAAATCTCGATTTCAATAAACAAATTCCGTTCACTTTCAATTTCCAATTTCAAATTAATTTCCAATTTCAATTCAATCAATGTCAATTTTTACTTCGAATTAATTCAATTTTTCATTCACCCTTAATTTATTCCATTTCAATTTATATCGATTTGGAGCTTGATTTCTCAAAATATCAATTTATAACACTTAACAAAATTTCCAACAATATTTAAGTTTAAATCCAAATTCCAAATATGATTCAATTCCAAACTCGATTTCAAATATCATTTTTATATCACTTTTACTTAGTAATATTCAAAGCTCGAATTAAGGTTAAATCTTTAAACAAATCAATTTCTACATTCCATCATTTCCAATTTCAAATTTCAAAGTCTCAACTTAACTAATTAACAAAATTCCTTTAACCAAAATTTATTTCAACATTCCAAACTCAATTTTTTCCAATGAATTCAATTTCTATAAATTGATTTCTATTTATAACTTTTAAATCAAAACATTTAAATTATTTCAAATCGACGATTCCAAAATTATTAATTTAGCCAATTCGGTGTCCGTATATAATTTTCTATCCTATGGCCAAGTAATTATTTATTTCAATTAAATGTCAGGGATGAATATATGTCACTTAAATTAAATCACGGTATCATATGTATGCATAACAGGATATATATAAGCGAATAAACATCCAAACATTTAAATATCAACTAATAACGTCCATCGAAATACATCATCCAATAAACAATACACTTCATGGCAATTTCATAGTTATCAATGTTAGGTAATTTATTCGCAATTCAATTTTAATTTCAATTTAACCGTCAATTTAATTTTCCAACGGTTAATTCAAATAACAAGCTATATGACAATTAAATTTATATCAAACAACGACAAATAAAATTCATAACACTTCATGATGTCAAGTTAACTAGCATAAAGATATTTAGTACGTTGTGAGCGTTATAAAACACTCACCTTGATTTAAATGTAGTTCCAGCGTTTGTTTCGAATAAAATTAAACGAGCGTTTAATTTTACCCGAAATTTCCACTAGCTCCAAATGACTCCAATCCAATTCCATAGCGTAGTGCTCGTCAAAACGAAGCCAACGCAATTTATTTCGTTGAATTCCGACCTCGTATGCAAAAGTTAGAGCATTTTAAAGTTAATACGAATTATAATAGAATTAACTTAACATTTCTTTTATATAATTAAATCTCAACCAATCACTGCCGTTGATCGCTGCTTGATGGAATCCAGGCCGCATGCTTCTTCTTCTCACGCAATTCCCAGGTGATAAATCGCGTACAGGAACCCATCAACGCCCCCGTCTTCCTCGAAACGCGAGCCACCTAACTCGATTCCAAAATGATCAGAGACCACCAGCTTGTTGCCCAACGCGAGCTCGACCCACGGCAGTGATCTCGGCGAACCCGGTCGCTTATAGGTCTTGAACGACGTGGATGAACGGCGCGACTTCTCATGCGATTTGCCGATGATTTCCTCCACTATAATCGATCATATCCGTATGGATTTCAAGATCTCCCCTAGCTCTTCAACATTGCAGTTGATAGTTTTTGGTAAAAGTCGATGGATTGGGAGAAAACGAAGGAGGAAGCTTGCGTGATTCTGGCCATTGAAAATAGCACGGTGGCGGCTAGGGTTTTCTGGGTCGGGTTTTCAATTTTGTGAAAATGGGTGGCCCTTTATAGAATTTCAACGAAAAATACTATTCACTCCAAATTTCCGAACTCCAAATCTCGCGCGGTGACCGACGTTTCTAGGGTTTATCCCATGTTCCGGACACAATGGAATAGGTTTCGAAAGCTAATTCGATCGTATGTGAGAGTTATAGCGATAAACGATCAAATTTCAATTAAACCGATTAAACTAAATTTTTATGCGTTTTGGCTTGCCCCGGACAAACGGTAAATCCGATTGACACGAAATTTGAAACCATATAATAATATCACATTACGGATCCGATGAAACTGGTTTCGTCGAAATCCGAGACCGTTTGAAAAATGACTATTTTAACTCGTTAAATTAATATTAAATAATTTCAACGCGTTTCGAGCTGCCACGGTCAAATGACAACTCCGATTGCTACGAAAATTGAAATCCGATAATAACTTACTATTACGGATCCAATGGGACTAGTTTCGTCAAATTCTGAGACTGTTCAAAGTTTGGCTAATTTCCAATCGATAATTAAATATTAAAATATTAAATTTTCACCAATAAATTTTATATTCAGTTTTAAAAGTTCTATAACATCACTATAACTCCAATATGATAAAATAAAATTTTACAATCATTTTTAATCATATTAAACCCGTTATTCAATTTATCCAATAAATTCCAATTTTAAAATCTTACTAACCCTATTAAAATTCTAATATAACTTACATTCACTTTGGAAACCAATTTGAATCATATTAAATCAAATTTCAAATATTCACTCTATTTTCATATATTAAATTTCAATATCCAATTAATCATATCCAATTCGGAATTTAATTATTCAAACATTTGTAATTATTAAATTTAAACAAAATTTGATTATTAAATCCCTATCTTTTGAAATATTGAAATTGAACTTATAGGATTCAACCTTTAAAACCAATTCACAATTTTAGAACACTATTTTCATTTTACATTTATTCAATTATTCAATAAGTTTTAAATATTCAATTTAAACCATTTACCTGTTCAATATTCAATATTTGATTTTCAAAAGATTTTACTTATCAATCAACTTCTCTATTATACCTAATGAATTTCAACATTTATTATCCTATTCAACTATTGATTTCAAAGGCATTCACTAAGTAGCTTTTATTTTCATTACTTGGATAATTATTGTTGCAATTCATTCTAGTTATTATTATTCCAAACGAATTACAATTTTTTTCTAACACTAAATCACGAAAACTTATTAAATTAGCTATTTTAATTATCGAAAATTTTCGGGTCGTTACATTCTCCCCCACTCAAAACTTTTCGTCCCCGAAAAGGAAAAAGAAGGGAAAAGAACTAAGTATAGAATTCACATTAGATATATTTCATTCAAAGTTACTAACTTATAAAACAATGAAATTCCATTTATAAAGTTGTAACTACGCTTCCACTAAGTTATTCCAAACGGCTTTCTAAATTTAAAGTTAGTTATCCAAACAAGTTATAAAAAATTTTAAAACTTGAAAAATTTTCTAACACCCGGATTTACGAAAAATTTCGGCAGAGTCTCCTTTGCGCGGCTCGATCGGTACAACTACAAAACGCCTCTACGGGCCCCAAACAAACAAAAGAAAATCCAAAAGCCAAGTGGCTCATCAAAAATCACCAAATCCAATGATAAAATAAACATGTACCTTATATTTTTATTAGCGAGCATATACGAATAATATAGCGTGAAAGCGAGCTCCAAATGCGAAGCAAGCGCAATCCGCACCTACTAAACACTCAACAAACCATGAGAAACATGCATATATGAAAATAATATCAATATACACAATATAGCAACATAACAACTACATGTGCCAACATAGCAAATGCAACAAAACAACAAATGCAACCATCAATCAACTATCATCCAACAAATCCATAACCAATCAATATAAATTCACTTCTCATTAATATTTATTGACTTGGTTTCAATTTTAATCATAGTTGATTCATTAACGTTGGATTTTTCTAACATTCATCCTCAATTCAATTAGTTAACATTCACTAATTTATATTTACATTAGTTCACTTCCAATTTGAATCAAATTAAATTCTATTTAAATTCATTTAACTTCCAATTTAATTTCAATGATTTATAGCTTTCAATTTCATTAACACTTAATGAATTACATACAATCAACTTAAGATCATATAACAAACAAATCATACCCAACATAACCAAATTATTAATTTTACATTCAATTTGGTTTCTCTCTTTTATATATATATCATGTTATATAAATAAAATAAAATAAAAAAAAAATAAAAATAAAATCATTTTATATTTGGCATCTTAAATTTCCAATATTAACTTTAATTAAGTCCGTAAGCCGTACATATATCATCCATGAGCAATATCAATCTAATCGCTTATTCGATCACACAATTTCACTTCCAAACTAGTATCGTTCACATGACTCTCTAGTGCGGACTCGGATTTGGTTCCTTGATTGGAAACTGTTACTCTCCTTGCATAGCCATATACTATGATAGAGAATTCCAGAATCAATTAAAAATCCATATCTAGGGTTCGCCGTCGAGAATCAAGTGAAAAATCCTAACTTGGATCGATATACATCATCTCGAAATTTTGTGCTCGAATTTGGATCAAATCGTTATGCGAATAACATAATATACGTACAATCTCACGTATTACCTTCCAATAGCTTTCTATCCAATTTATCTATACTAAATTATTTTATTGACTTCCATTTTATTTACCATTTATTATTCACAATTTGTTATTCAGTTAATAAATACATTTCTTTACATAGCATATTCTTCAACATTATCTTTTCTTAACATCATATCATAGAATTTGCTTACTCATGTTCATTTTAAACATTCTATATAATTTAATTAAATTCAATTTCATTTTCCAATTTATTCTTAGCTATAAGAAATTCCATTGTTACATTTATTTCATTTTCATACTTTCAGTAAATAACGAATTCATTTGTGGAACATTTTATTAACCGGCACTTTAGTTTATTAATCATCCTATAAAAGTCTAACCTCTCATAAATGATTTTTCTTAGTTTACAATTATCTTAAAGGTTACAAATTCAATTATTATTATATATTTTTTTTTTCTATGCAATTTATATTTATTTTCTATAACCAATTTACAAAAATATAATTCGATTCATTTATCATCTTTCTTAAGTTCACTTACTTGTTCCATTTATCCATTCATCGTTTCAAGTAATATTTAAGTTATAACATTTTTATCACAACCTAATTTTTCATTTATATACATTTTAATTCCTTTTGAGTTTTCCTTACTTGTATATTTTTAATTACTTTCCGGTTCTGTTTATTTTTACAACATCTCATTACATATCCCAAAACATCATTTTAATTTTTTTAATATTTGGTAAGTCTTGTTTTATGTTATCAGAATGTAATTTTTGGTTTTATACAAATTTATAGAATTTTATTTTACCAATTTAGAATGTTCACAATTTACTTTGTTTAGATTCTCTTTGCCTTTTAACTTTAAAGTTTTTCCAAACAATAGATTAGATATCTTAATCCTCTTATTTTATAATTTCTGGTTATTCACATTTCATTCAAATAATTTGAAAATTATTAATTAACAGCACTTAGAAATTTAAATGCCCGGTTCTTTTCAAATCATTTGAAATAAACATATACACTTATATCCTTTTAAATATATCAAATCAAACCTTTGGAGTTTAAACCAAAACCCATTTTGCCCAAAATAATTTCGAAGAAAACAAAGCTTCTTAGAGGTCTCCCCCACTTTGAGACTCGAAAATGAACATCGATGATGCTGCGCAGTCATCACCGAAATTATTTTCCAGCGACATAAGAGAGGAGTACTTAATTCATTCCTTCTTAAAATCATTTCAAAATATTTCCTATAAATATTTTCCAACTAATATTACTATATGTTTCTTCAAAACTTTGAGAACCATTTTCCAAAATCTCCGGGTCTTGAATTCAAAATCTCCGGGTCTTAAATTCAATATTTTCCAGTTTAAATCTATTTTAATTTATAAGTCACCTTTATAAAATATTCTTATAGGATTTTATTTCTTAAACATTTCACAATTGTTTTATGATTGTTCATTTTGTAATTCAGCTTATTTATTAAATTACCATATCCAATTAATGATAATAACCATATTTTAATTCCTAACAGCCAGGTAAGCTAGATAAGTCACAATAATTTCTTAAAATCTTTCTTTATATACAAAATATAATTAGAGCAAAATTATTTCATTTACTCAATTTCAAAACAATACTATGTCGAATTGTTCTATTTAAGTGTTTAGAGATCCCTATCAATGACGTTAATTACTCGTATTGACCAGAATCCATAAGCCACTCAACAAAACAACCGACACAATATAAAACATTTTATATCACTAACAAATACGCTCTCTCATATACACTCAACTCATTCATATAGTTTACCTCTATTTCAATGAGTTATTCCCCACTAGAGCCAAGGTTTATCGCTAAACCAAAGCTCTGATACCAACTGTAAGGACCCGCCTTTTTGGACAGTTTAAACCGACGATCAAATACCCATGTCGAATCCAAACCATTAAAAGGGCAGATAGTTATTGGGGTAATTAAGAAAAGAAAAGGAAGGGAAATAAAGGAAATGAAACAACACAGAATCTCACAGCGGAAGGCTAAAGTATAATAATAAAATAACAGTTCATGAAGCTGTTAATTAAATGAATACATTTGAAATGAATACATTTGATTATTATTATACAACATTTATCAGAGTTATACATATACAACAGAACAATTAAATAATGCAGCAGACATCATGATGCAAAGATAATAATAGTAATAGTATACCAAATCTTCGTCTTCGTCCTCCGGAATAGATCTTCAAAATCTGAAAACTCAGGTCTGACCCGAGCGTAATGAAAAGACAAAACACTCGAGTCAGGACTAAATATCCTTATAAAAGTTAAATCAATCGGAAATAAATATGAGTGTAACGGCGTCAGAGATGTTTACGGGGTTTGACATCTCATATCCAGTGTCGACGTGCGTGCAATAACTCAAGAGATGTTACGGGATTTTCCATCTCCTAAGGATCCGTTAAACTATCTACTATATAGTAATGTACGCTAAGTAGATAATGTCTATCAGTAATATAAAGTATCAAAATAGCGTTAAGGCGTTACCATAATCCCCCTTAACACATTTTTATATTCCCAAAAGCATATACAAGACCGTAGTTTCCCCAAAACCGGAAGTCACCAGAGGGCAATCCATATACTCAAGGTACAAATCAAAACGTAGTGGTCGCGAATAGGATAATCAGTATGACAAGGTACATGAGGCAATACCAACTAGGATACTAGTAGTTGCGTGATCCGGACTGATGTTGGGCATAGCCAGCAGCTACCCCAACACCGCGAAACAACACTCCCAAATCAAGGGGTGCACCCAAATCGCATCACAAATGTAATAGATATGGTATCGAAGAAGTGTGTCCGCTAGAGGTGGCGAACCTCAATGGCCCGGCGCGGCTCCTGTTTTAGTCATGTCAGGGGTCATCCAATATCGTTCTCTTTCTTCAGTCAACGCGTTCACCAAACCATCCACTTCATTCTGGATCAACACTCCGCGTATAATAGTTATTAAAGTGGTTTTCGGTATCGACAGAGAGTATGTCCATATCCGATCCCGGTCTCTTTAATAACTACGTATTATTACACCGTTGGCTCTTTTATATTCAAATCGATACATAATTGATATCAAAATATCATATTCGCTTCAAAAATCAAATCTATTTCCAATATCATCATATCTATTCAAATGTAAGATTTCGCTTCAAATTCATTTTCGCCTCAATATCTCATTTCGATTTCAAAATCATTTCGAATTTCAATTTAGATTGCAACTTCATTTAACCCAATTCATATTTAAATTCAAGATTTGAATATAAACAAATTCACCTTATTTACCAGCTTGAAAATTTTAGAAATAGTTTTAAGTAGTTTAAAAGTAGTTTAAATAATAAAAAGTTTAAAATAGTTTAATAGAAAATATTTAAATAGTTTAATAAAAGAAATTTGAATATAAAATGGTTTATGTAGTAAAATAGTTTGAAGAATCAAAACAATTTCAATATTTAAAGAATATAGATTTTAAATCATTTATACTATAATATTCATTAAAATAATAATTCCAAAGTCAACCCGGTCAACTTCCCAATTTCTACCCAAATCAATTTCAATTTCCATTTCGATTTAACTGATTCAATTCCGATTTCAACTCGAATAAATTTTGATTCCATATAAATCTCGATTTCAATAAACAAATTCCGTTCACTTTCAATTTCCAATTTCAAATTAATTTCCAATTTCAATTCAATCAATGTCAATTTTTACTTCGAATTAATTCAATTTTTCATTCACCCTTAATTTATTCCATTTCAATTTATATCGATTTGGAGCTTGATTTCTCAAAATATCAATTTATAACACTTAACAAAATTTCCAACAATATTTAAGTTTAAATCCAAATTCCAAATATGATTCAATTCCAAACTCGATTTCAAATATCATTTTTATATCACTTTTACTTAGTAATATTCAAAGCTCGAATTAAGGTTAAATCTTTAAACAAATCAATTTCTACATTCCATCATTTCCAATTTCAAATTTCAAAGTCTCAACTTAACTAATTAACAAAATTCCTTTAACCAAAATTTATTTCAACATTCCAAACTCAATTTTTTCCAATGAATTCAATTTCTATAAATTGATTTCTATTTATAACTTTTAAATCAAAACATTTAAATTATTTCAAATCGACGATTCCAAAATTATTAATTTAGCCAATTCGGTGTCCGTATATAATTTTCTATCCTATGGCCAAGTAATTATTTATTTCAATTAAATGTCAGGGATGAATATATGTCACTTAAATTAAATCACGGTATCATATGTATGCATAACAGGATATATATAAGCGAATAAACATCCAAACATTTAAATATCAACTAATAACGTCCATCGAAATACATCATCCAATAAACAATACACTTCATGGCAATTTCATAGTTATCAATGTTAGGTAATTTATTCGCAATTCAATTTTAATTTCAATTTAACCGTCAATTTAATTTTCCAACGGTTAATTCAAATAACAAGCTATATGACAATTAAATTTATATCAAACAACGACAAATAAAATTCATAACACTTCATGATGTCAAGTTAACTAGCATAAAGATATTTAGTACGTTGTGAGCGTTATAAAACACTCACCTTGATTTAAATGTAGTTCCAGCGTTTGTTTCGAATAAAATTAAACGAGCGTTTAATTTTACCCGAAATTTCCACTAGCTCCAAATGACTCCAATCCAATTCCATAGCGTAGTGCTCGTCAAAACGAAGCCAACGCAATTTATTTCGTTGAATTCCGACCTCGTATGCAAAAGTTAGAGCATTTTAAAGTTAATACGAATTATAATAGAATTAACTTAACATTTCTTTTATATAATTAAATCTCAACCAATCACTGCCGTTGATCGCTGCTTGATGGAATCCAGGCCGCATGCTTCTTCTTCTCACGCAATTCCCAGGTGATAAATCGCGTACAGGAACCCATCAACGCCCCCGTCTTCCTCGAAACGCGAGCCACCTAACTCGATTCCAAAATGATCAGAGACCACCAGCTTGTTGCCCAACGCGAGCTCGACCCACGGCAGTGATCTCGGCGAACCCGGTCGCTTATAGGTCTTGAACGACGTGGATGAACGGCGCGACTTCTCATGCGATTTGCCGATGATTTCCTCCACTATAATCGATCATATCCGTATGGATTTCAAGATCTCCCCTAGCTCTTCAACATTGCAGTTGATAGTTTTTGGTAAAAGTCGATGGATTGGGAGAAAACGAAGGAGGAAGCTTGCGTGATTCTGGCCATTGAAAATAGCACGGTGGCGGCTAGGGTTTTCTGGGTCGGGTTTTCAATTTTGTGAAAATGGGTGGCCCTTTATAGAATTTCAACGAAAAATACTATTCACTCCAAATTTCCGAACTCCAAATCTCGCGCGGTGACCGACGTTTCTAGGGTTTATCCCATGTTCCGGACACAATGGAATAGGTTTCGAAAGCTAATTCGATCGTATGTGAGAGTTATAGCGATAAACGATCAAATTTCAATTAAACCGATTAAACTAAATTTTTATGCGTTTTGGCTTGCCCCGGACAAACGGTAAATCCGATTGACACGAAATTTGAAACCATATAATAATATCACATTACGGATCCGATGAAACTGGTTTCGTCGAAATCCGAGACCGTTTGAAAAATGACTATTTTAACTCGTTAAATTAATATTAAATAATTTCAACGCGTTTCGAGCTGCCACGGTCAAATGACAACTCCGATTGCTACGAAAATTGAAATCCGATAATAACTTACTATTACGGATCCAATGGGACTAGTTTCGTCAAATTCTGAGACTGTTCAAAGTTTGGCTAATTTCCAATCGATAATTAAATATTAAAATATTAAATTTTCACCAATAAATTTTATATTCAGTTTTAAAAGTTCTATAACATCACTATAACTCCAATATGATAAAATAAAATTTTACAATCATTTTTAATCATATTAAACCCGTTATTCAATTTATCCAATAAATTCCAATTTTAAAATCTTACTAACCCTATTAAAATTCTAATATAACTTACATTCACTTTGGAAACCAATTTGAATCATATTAAATCAAATTTCAAATATTCACTCTATTTTCATATATTAAATTTCAATATCCAATTAATCATATCCAATTCGGAATTTAATTATTCAAACATTTGTAATTATTAAATTTAAACAAAATTTGATTATTAAATCCCTATCTTTTGAAATATTGAAATTGAACTTATAGGATTCAACCTTTAAAACCAATTCACAATTTTAGAACACTATTTTCATTTTACATTTATTCAATTATTCAATAAGTTTTAAATATTCAATTTAAACCATTTACCTGTTCAATATTCAATATTTGATTTTCAAAAGATTTTACTTATCAATCAACTTCTCTATTATACCTAATGAATTTCAACATTTATTATCCTATTCAACTATTGATTTCAAAGGCATTCACTAAGTAGCTTTTATTTTCATTACTTGGATAATTATTGTTGCAATTCATTCTAGTTATTATTATTCCAAACGAATTACAATTTTTTTCTAACACTAAATCACGAAAACTTATTAAATTAGCTATTTTAATTATCGAAAATTTTCGGGTCGTTACAACCAATATTCGGCCCTTGTGAAATATTAGATCTTCAACTATTTTATAATTAACTTCAGGTAGCTCTTTTTTTTTGAATTTTTATCTTCTGTTATAGGTACCATGTAGAGGCTTGTAAGGTATTTTTTAGTTTCTGTAACCAGGGTGTTTGTACTGTTGAAACTGCTTGCAGTTGTCCTTCTTCCACTAACTCTTCTTCTCTTCTAGATAAGGAATCAACTACTACATTCTCTCTTCCACATCTATATTCTACTTTATAATCAAACCCATGAAGCTTTGCCAACCATTTGTGTTGAAGACCAGTGGATAATTTTTGTGACAATAGAAACTTAAGACTTTGGTGATCAGTCTTAATTATGAATTGCCTTCCCGTTAGATATTGTGCCCACTTCCTTGTTGCGATGATGATGGCTAGTAGTTTCTTCTCATATGTAGATAGTGCGAGATTCCTCCAATGCAGTGTTGCTCAGGTATGCTAAAGGTTTGCCATTCTATGCCAATACTGTTCCAACTCCCTGCCCACTTGCATCACACTCCAAGGTAAATGGTAGGTTAAAGTCAGGCATGGCTAGGATGGGTGGTGTAGTCAAACAGTGTTTGAGTTCTTGAAAGGCTAACTTGGATTCTTTATGCCACTTGAATGCATCTTTTGTAACATCTTAGTCAAGGGTTTAGCAATCACTCCATAACTCCGAATGAACTTTCTATAGTACCCAGTCAGTCCTAAAAATCCTCTTAAGGCCTTCATGCTTTTAGGGAATGGCCATTCAAGTACCGCCGTCACCTTACTGGGGTCAACAGCAATGCCTTCGTATGAAATGATACGCCCAACGTATTGAATTTAGCCTTTAGCAAATTGGCACTTGGATAAACTGATCATAAGCTCACTGTGCTTTAGGACCTGAAAAGTCAAGTTTAAATGTTCCAAGTGCTCAGTCCATGACTGGCTGTAAATAAGTATGTCATCAAAGAAAACTAATATGAATTTTCTCAAGGTCTGAAAATGTCATTCATCAGTGGTTGGACGATAGATAGAACATTCACTAACCCAAATGGCATTACTTTGAATTTATGATGACCATCATGGGTTTTGAAGGCAGTCTTGGATAGATCTAGTTCATACATTCTGATTTGATGGTATCCTGACCTTAAATCAAGCTTGGAGAAAAACTTAGATCCTTGTAATTCATCAAAGAGTTCATCTACAAGAGGGATATGGAATTTATCTTTTATGGTTTGGGAGTTAAGAGCTCTGTAGTCAATGCAAAGCCTCCAAGTTCCATCCTTCTTTTTACCATTACCACCGGAGAAGAGTATGAGCTGCTGCATTGTAGTGGAATTTGTTTTAATTTGAGCGAAAGCGAATTATTTGATCAGGATCTAGTATTGTATATTTAGATATTAATGAAACTTAAAAAAAATCAATTATGCAGACTCACAAAAACAATAGCAGAAATAAGAGACATAGAAGATTTAACGTGGTTTGGATATTAATATCCTATGTCTACGAAGATCCAACAACTTTTTTTATTCCATTGAAGAAAAAAGTACAAAAGAGAGAGAAGAATAATGGTAGATGCTCTCACACACTCACTTGCATATGAAGATGAAATTTCATCATTTAAATAGACTTGATAATGAAGAGTTCCTTGGAGATTAAGAAAATCAATTTTCTGATTACCCAAATATCTTTCCAAATTGCATGATTTGATTTTTGTACAAATAGATAGCGTAATCTTAGTTTCCATATCTTTTCTTTGATTGATTGATCCTTCATGCCTAATTATTTATTTCTTCATATGACAAATGCACTGACTAATTAATTGATTGACTAATTAATCAGTTTCATTCCAAAATATCCTTCCATATACAATCCAAATTAATTGATTGATTGAACCAATGAATCAAATTCTTTCTTCCTCAACAAATATTTGAATCATCCAAATTTAACACTCCACCTTGATTCGAATATAACAATCTATCTTCATCACCTTATCATCAAGCAATCAACATAGAAGTTGGTTGGTCTAGCACTCCATGACGTGCAAGTAACATGAATCAAACTGATCAAGTTTGAATAATGTTCAAACTTGTCTTTTGGAAGTGACTTTGTCATAATATCTGAAGGATTATCCAAAGTACACACCTTCAACAATTTGATCTTGCTTCGTTCTTCCTCAAGCATAAGAAAAAACCCTCTAACATCAATGTGCTTCGTTCGTGAACTATAAGCTTGATTCTCTACAAGTTGAATCGCGCTCTGATCGTCTGAAAATAGCTCTACCATCCGCTGCACCATTGAAAGATCATCCAACAACTGAAGTAAGTATAATCCTCCCTTTGTTGCTTCCACAATCGATATCAACTCTTCTTCGGTAGTCAATAAAGCTACGATAGATTGCAGCTTTGATCTCCATGAAATCGAGTTTATGCCAAGTGTAAAAACAAAGGCCGACACCGACTTCCTAGCATCTCCATCCCTAGCATAATTGGAATCACAGTATCCTCTAAGAAAGATGTCACTATCCACTTCACCATATAACAAGCCTACCGAAGAAGTGTCTCGAAGATATCTAAGAATCCACTTCACATCTTGCCCATGCTCTTTGCCTGGGTTAGACATATATCAACTCACAACACCCATTGCATGAGCCAAATCTAGTCTTGTACACACCATCGCATACATAAGACTACCAGCAACACTAGAATAAGGTATATCAGTCATATACCTTTTATCTTTTTCCAATGAGGGAGATAAATCTTTTGACAACTTAAAATGAGAGCCTAATGGAGTGTCAATCGGTTTGACTTTCTCCATTCCACATCGAGCGAGGACATTCTCAATGTACTACACTTGAGTGAGCCTTAACTCCCTCTGCTTCCTACCCCTACTTATCTCCATACCCAATATTTTTTGTGCCTTTTCCAAATCCTTTATGTCAAACTATCTACCGAGCTCCGCTTTCAACTCCTTAATTCTGACCATACTCCGAGATGCAATCAGCATATCATCAACATATAACAACAAATAAATCATATCACCATCACATCTCCTGAAATAAACACACTGGTCTTTGAAATTTTTGAAGTATCCCTATGAAAGCATAAACTTGTCAAACCTCTTATACCATAGGCTAGGAGACTACTTCAGTCCATATAGAGATTGGTTGAATTTGCAAACATAGTCTGGTCTGCAACTATCAATGAACCCTTCCGGCTGCTTTAAATAAATCTCCTTATCTAGATCTCCATGCAAGAATGCAGTTTTGACATCTAGTTGCTCTAATTCCATATCATAATGAGTAGCTGATGCCAAAAGAGTACGAATAGAAGTATGCTTAACCACTGGAGCAAAAATATCATGATACTCTACCCATTCTTCTGAACATACCCCTTTGCGACTAATCTTGCCTTGTATTTGAGATTACCATTTTCAACGTCTTTCACTCCATAGATCCACTTGCATCCAATAACTCTCTTGTCAGTGGGAAGAGGCATTAAATTCCAAGTATGATTTTTCTGCAATGATTCAATCTCCTCCATAGCAACTAACCAATTAGAACTATTAACTGATGCGGTAGCTTATAATCACAGAGCTCATCATCAACAACATTCAAAGCATATGTTGCCATATCATCGAAGTTAATGTCTTCGATGCTCAATCCAACAAACTCAGCAAACCACTTAGGCTTTCTTCTTTGTCTGACAGGCCTAGGTTCTGAATGAGCTCCATTTTGAGTTTGATCCTCTGTACCAACATCGATATTACCCTCATCAACCACGGTGTCATCAGAAACACCATCTGAATGTCTATGGAAAGAATCAACAGATGACTTGCTTTGTGTTTGGTATTCTTCACATGTCCTCTCATTGTCATCCGATGAGGAAGGCTCCACCTTCAACATAGTCTTCTCATCAAAAGTCACATGTCTGCTCATAACGATCTTCTTGCTAACAGGACACCACAACTTATATCCATTCACTCCTCTCTTATAAACTATA
Source organism: Allium cepa (assembly GCA_030765085.1). NCBI lineage: Eukaryota > Viridiplantae > Streptophyta > Magnoliopsida > Asparagales > Amaryllidaceae > Allium > Allium cepa. Next base: position 176,723,723 of record CM060939.1, on the reverse strand, counting down.
AAGATACACTTGCGGGCTCTAGGTTCCACCTTCCCTTTACTTTCATGCGTATAAGCTGGGCAACCAAACACTCTAAGAAGTGAATAGCTAACATGTTCTCTTTTCCATACTTCTTTTGGGATCTTCATATCCATGAAAGTATTTGGTGTGCGGTTGATGAGGAACGCTGCCATAGATAAATCTTCAGCCCAAAATCCCTTCTTCAACTTAGCTGTCAGTCCGACGCATCTTGTTCTCTCCAATAATGTACGATTCATCCTTTCTGCAACTCCATTAGACTGGAGGTCACATGGTGTAGTATAATGCCTTTTAATGCCTTCAGACTCATAATAATCGATGAATTTCTGTAAAAAAATTCACCACCATTATCAGAACAGAGAACTTTCAATTTCTTCCCTGACTACTTCTCAACCACAGATTTCCACTTTTGAAACCTGGCAAAGGTTTCACTCTTTGACTGAAGAAAGTATACCCATACTTTACGAGAGAAATCATTTATAAATGAAACGAAATACCTAGCTCCACCTAAAGACTGACAAGAGGAGGGACCCAAGACATCTGTATGAACATACTTCAGAACAACTTTTGCTTTATGCTCTCCTAGACCAAAAGAAATCTTCGTCTGCTTACAAAGAACACACTCTTCACAAAACCAAGTTTTGAATGATGAATTCCATCAATCAATTCTCGTTTTATCAACTCATCCATGCTGCGCTCACCGATGTGACCCATCCGTAAGTGCCATAATCTGGAAGAATCTGAATCAACTGATGTAACAGAAGCTTATTCACCAATTACAGTAGTGCCCTTTAATAGATAAAGATTTTTTGCCCTCACACCTCTCATAAAAATCATGGAACCCTTCGATATCTTCATTTTCTCTCCTTCCACTACAATCTTCAAGCCAAGTCTACTCAATGCCCCAACAATAATCAAGCCCCTCCTCAAATCAGGTACATGTCTAACATCGGTGATCGTACGAATAACACCATCAAACATCCTAATCATCACGCTGCCAACACCAACCATACGGCAAGAAGCATCATTACCCATTAGAACTTCTCCTCCTTCAATTTCATAGTAAGTGGAAAAATAGTTCCTATTAGGTGTCATATGATATGATGCGCTAGAATCAATCAGCCATAAGTTGCTATTCCTAGAAGAGCCAGAAGGTGTAAATACGTAGGTGTCACTTTCTGTATCTGATTTCTCTGCTGTAGAAGCTGAGCCTTGCTTTGGATCTTTTCTTCTACCTTCAAGCTTGGGACATTGTGCTATGAAGTGTTCTGGTTTCTTACAATAATGACAAGTCAACTTCTTAGGCCCCCAAGATGAGACCATGCAGAATTCCGTCCTCCACATTTCTTCGACCTGCTTTGGCATCCATCTCTTTGAAAAGATAAGCATTCGATATCACTACCCAAGCTAGTGCTTTCCAATCTACCTCTTAATACTTCATTATGAAGACCAGCCTTCACATCAAACGGGCTAATTTTGCTGCGGCCATAAATTATGGAATTAAAAAAAGCAGTATACTCCTTATGCAAGGAACATAAGAAGATCACAGCTTGAGCCTCATTGGTAATATCAACTTCCGCTGCCTTCAGGTTCATAATCAAAGTGGTCAAAGCATCTACATGCTCTTTGAGATCAGCTCCAGGCTTCATCTTGAACAAATAGAGTTGTTGCTGAAGAATAATCTGATTAGTGAGAGACTTGTCTTGTTGTGCATCCGATAATGCATCCCATAGTTCCTTCGCTGACTTCTTCTGAGAGAATTCTCTAAGAACTTCATCTGAAAGACTCAACTGAATTGTTGTGAGAGCTTCATCTTCCATCTCTTTCAAATCAGCTGCATCAATACCTATCAATTTCTCAGACGCAGAAACAACCTTATAAGTCTTCTCCTTCTTTAATACAGCCTCCATTTTCATCTTCAAAGTACCAAAATCTTCCTTTCCGTCAAAAAGTGTTACCCCATAATTAACACCAGATCTACTAACAGACTTACTAGAAGTAGTTATTAATATCCAAACAAGAACAATAACACTAGCTCTGATGCCAAACTGTAGTGAAATTTGTTTTAATTTGAACAGAAGAAAATTATTTGATCATGATCTAGTATTATCTATTTAGATATGAACTTAAAAAATCAATTATGCAGTCTCATAGAAACAATAGCAGATATAAGAGACACAGAAGATTTAACGTGGTTCGGATATGAATATCCTACGTCCATGAAGATCCAACAACTTCTTTTATTCCATCGAAGAAAAGATTAGAAAATAGGGAGAAGAATAATGGTAGATGCTCTTATACACTCACTTGCATATGAAGATAAAATTTCTTCATTTAAATAGACTTGATAATGAAGGGTTGCTTGGAGATTAAGAAAATGACTTTCATGATTACCCAAATATCTTTCCAAATTGCTTGATTTGATTTTAGTACAAATAGATAGCGTAATCTTGGTTCTATATCTTTTCTTTGATTGATTAATTCTTCATGCCTAATCATTTATTTCTTCATATAAAAAATGCATTGACAAATTAATTGATTGACTAATTATTAGTTTTCTTCCAAAATATCCTTCCATGTACAAGCCAAATTAATTGATTGATTGAACTAATTAATCAATTTCTTTCCTTCTCAACAAATATTTGAATCATCCAAATTTAACATGCTTGACCTGATAATTCCTGCTTCCGAAAGCTCTTGGACAATCTTTTCAAGTTCATTTTTTATGCGATAGGAGTGTCTATATAATTTGAGGGAGACTACTTTGGAGTTTGGAAGTAAAGGGATTTGTGATCATGTAATCTTTTTGAGGGTAATGGAGGATTGAGATTGGTTATTTCAGGATAAAATTAGAGGAGTATCATAATTTCTGGGGGAATGTTAGGGTGTTCAATGTTTGGTGGGGAAGATAATGTGGAAAGCATCATGGTAAGCTGGACTTGTGCATACTCCTTTCTTATCATCTTATTGCTAATCACCTTTAGTTCTTCATGCTTAAGCCCCTGCCAGATGTATTCTTTGTTGTTGTATGTGAACTTCACCTGTAATTTCTCCAAATTTAAGGTTACTTCACCTAGTTTCTTCATCTATTAAGCACCCATGATTACTTGACAACCTTCAAGTCGAAGCAATAAAAGTTCTACAGGCATCTTACAACCTTGGCATATGAGTATGACATGATTACATATTCCTGATCCCCTTAACTTTTTTCTCCATTTGCTACCATAACTTCATAAATTTTTGATTCATCAACTTTCAATCGTAGTTTATTTCCTAATTGGTCATGTATAAAACTATGTTTTGACACTGAATCAATTAATATTTGCATGAATTTGCCTTGAATAAGTCCTTTTACTTTGATGGTGGAGAGGGCTGGGATACCACACATAGCTTGAAGGGTGATTGATAGGGTATCCTCCATTGGTTCAACAACTTCTTTTGTGGTTTCATCATCCTGAGGCTCTTCATCACATAATGGCATGAGGCCTTCAAACACATATACCTATGGGTTCTTACATTTATGGTCCCTTGACCACTTCTCTTTACAACCATAACAGAGGCTCTGTCTCCTCATTTCAATGATCTGACTAGGACCGAGTCCTTTGCTTTTTGCTAAGTTTTGTAATGCAGTGCTTCTTTCTTTAGGTTCTGGGTTAGAGATTTCATAAGGAATTGGTTTTAAATGTTGAGGAGGGTTGTTGTTCTTAGAAATAGTGGGGGTAGTGGCAGGGTATTTACCATTTTTGGTTTGAATGTGCATACACTAAAACATTTTTGCAAGAGACACAGCTTCTCTAAAATCACCTGGTCTTGATGTAAGAATATCGTGCCTAATCTCTTCCTTCAATCCATCAAAGAATCTATATGGTAGAAATTTAGGAGGTAGGGTTACTATTACTGCCTGCAACTGCTCAAATCTGCTCAGGTAGGCTCTCAAAGTGGTGTGTTATTTGAGTTTAGATAAGGTTTCGTAAGGTCTCTCCATCTCCTCATGGTTAAACCTGACTTGGATATCTTCCTTGAACACTGGCCAGAATTCATAATTATACACTGTATTGGTATACCAGTGGTACCATTGAAGTGCATCCTTCTTTAGAGAGAAAGAAAAAATTTCCACCTATATGTGCTTCTCGGTATGATGGAATCTGAAATACCGCTCTACTTGCCTTAACCAATCAGCAACTCCATCTTCAATAGAAAAGTTAGGAAAAATCTAACTTCATAGTGGGGTATGGATTATGATAATTTGGGTTGGGGTAGTTTGTATTGTGATAATCTGGATTATGGTAATTTGGATATTGATTTCTGGGTGCTTGTGGTGGAGGTCCTCGAGGATAGATTGGCGGGTTGTTGAAGCACCGAGCATTTCTTGGTTGGGGTATGACATTTCACGGTTGTGGGTTGGCATTTCTTGGTTGTGTTGGTACTGGAGGTATGGGCAGAGGATACTAGTTATAAGGAAGGGTATCTAGTTGTTGTATAAGAGGTCGGTATTGTTGAACTGGAGGTGGAGCAACTGGTTATTGTGTAGGAGGTGGGCATTGATGGACTGGAGCTGGAGTAACTGGTTGTTGTACATGAGGTGGATATTGATGGTCTGGAGGTGGAGCAACTGGTTGTTGTGCAGAAGGGGGGGGGGGGTCTGTTGGCCTATTCATGATATGCTGAATATCTTTAGCCAAGGTGGTGAGAACATTACGGATTCCCCCAAATTTTGTGTTGGTAGTGCGCTCAAGATTTTGGATGGAATGCTCTATATTTTGGGCAGTGCGTTCTAGGTTGTGGGTGGTGTGCTCTAGAGTCCTTAAAGAATAGGCAGTACGGTCATTAATCTCTTCCTGCCTTTGCTATGTCATTTCTTGATCAAGAAGTGGCGGTGTGGTGTGGAAGAGGTTGCTGTCGAAGTTTGGATCAAACTGGGGGTTTGATTCATCCCCAGTTGGTTGCTCTGATACCCTTCTGGAAGAATATAATGACTCTGGATCTTTGCTCATGGTGGAGTGATGAATTTACTGATGGTGAAGAAGGTATTTGATGAAGTGGGAATTGATGTGGTGCCAGTTTTGTAAAAGGGGAGGTGAAAGTGAGGAAATGGTTGTGCACGGATACTGTTATATATGAATAAGTATTAGTGCAAGCAAAAAAAAGAGCAATTTGATGATGATTTGTAGTGAAGGAAAAAGGAAGAAATCAAGATTCTAAGGAAAAAGGAAGAAATCAAGATTCTGTGAAACGATTTGTATTGTTGTAAGAATATGTGGAAATGAAGATCAAAACTTGTATTGATGGTACTAATGCTTCGTGAAAATGTAACGACATGTACAAGAACAGGTTTACTCAAAAGCACAAGAATTGAATATTACAATTTGTAGAAAATTGGACCAAACAAGAATTGCAATAAAGAATAGACTTGAATTGGTGAAAAGGTAGAGAAAAAAATAACAATCTGTTAGAATAATAACAAGAACAGATAGCAAGAAAATGAATAAACAAGGAATATAAGAGTTAACAAAAGTAATTGATAGAAATGTAACTATAGCAACTGAAATTGCAAGAATTAACAAGGGATAGGAATTTATAAGCTACAGGCAACAAGAACTGGTATTAAAAGAACAAGTAATAACGATTAAAAATGGATATAACAAAAATGTAAATGGAATAAGTTAAGAACAGAGAATTAAACTGCAAAGATTACAAGAAAACAATAACTAGAATTGAAATAACTGCAGGAATCTAAGAACAGAGAAAAGTAATTGCATATAAAATTTAACAAATAGAACAGTATCTAAACTAAGATTAAATCTAATAATGATTGAACTAAGAACTGATTGAAAAGAAGGAAACTGATACTAGGCTAGCAGCTGTAATGAAGGGAAATGAATTCAATAGCTTTAGATTTTTCTCAACGTACAAAACTGATCTGTACATGACCATTTATATATAACTGATGCAACAATATACATGACTCAACCAATCCATACCGATGCAACCCAATACAGCCTAGATACAAAGAATCATAAGCCCAAACAATTATACTCCATATAAAATGATCACTGCACCATTTTCAACAACAATGGAACTGGATTATGCATGTATCAGTTGTGCACGTACACATATGCATAGGCATGCATGCACTAGTACAGATGCTTATCTCTCTCCACAGCCTATGGCTTCAATCATTCCAGCTCCTGACACCTTCCTGCCATCTCCAGCATCCCTCTCTGATGATTCCCAGTTCGACTCTGATGAACTCTGCCTGAATTCAGTTTTTTCTTCCTCCTCGGCCTGTATACAGCAATTCTTCTCCTTCATGACTATGGCTTTCATATTATGGTTGTTACATTTGCAGATCTAGGAATAACTGAACCTCTTGAACCACTCGAAGCTTTGGAAAGGCTGCACGAGGCACGTACTAGTTGTTTGAAGCCTAGCTTGCCACCGCAGAAACATCTAACTGGTTCAAGGCAGCCTGAAGCTAGGTGGTTAGCTGCACCATAACAGAAGCAAAGCGGTTTGCAGGGTCGGCACTGAATCCAAGGAGCTTTTAGCGGATCGATTGTTAAATGATTTTGGCAGAGCGGGCGTGATTTGGGGAGTGAAGAATGATACGGCCCATGCTTGAGAGAGTCTGCATAAGTATGGTACAATTTGAAATGAGAAGGATTAAAGTTGAAAAGAGGTAATTCATCAGTGGATAAGGGGTTTAATGTAGGAAAAGAACAGTAACAGTACAATTTGCTCGTCACATTTATACAGTATAATTTGCTTGCCAAAATTTTCTTACGGTATTCAAAAGTGGATACTCTTATTCTAATAAGAATGTAATGAATATTCATTTTGGAATAAAAACATTTTAGTACACTAGAATAATAACATTTGAGTTCCAATAATGATGTGTTAGCTGTTGAATATACAAAAGCATCTAAACAAGGGATAGTTTATTTTGGCATTGTAGACTAGACCATATCATGGATAAATGATTGTATAATTTGAGAAAAGAAAATTATCTCCCTTTGTATGATTTTTAATCATATGATATTTATGAATAACATCTCAAATGGAATATGGAAAATCGCCCATTCAATAGGATCGCCAAAAGAGTAGTTGAGCTACCTATATGAGTGTGTGTTAGTGAGAGTGTGTGTGTGGGTGTGTAGTTAAATATCTATGAGTACCAAAAGAGAATCAAATTACTTCATCTTGTTTGTTGATGATTCTGTAAATAGGGATGTATGCATTGTATGACATAAATTAGAGCTTTATGAAAAATTAAGAACATATGATGAAAGTTGAAAACATAACATGAAAAAAATAATACTTCAACCGGATTGAAGAGGTACGTATCTTGGATTAGACTCCAAAGGTACCTAAAACAATCAATGATTCTCTCTAAAGTCTCTCGTTCTCGTACTTTGTAACATAATTATAACAATCAAGCTTTATACGTCGTATAAATAAATAAATTTAATCGAAATAGAAGTATTTAATTTGATATTTAATAATTAATATTTTCAAAATAAATTTTTAGTCAATTAAACACTATTTAGTTAAAGAGGTTTTTTTTAATAAATTGAATTAAATTAATTAATTCTTCAAATAATATGTTGAAATTGAATAAATTGTTTTAATTGAATATAAAATAATTTTAAGGTGTAAGTAACCTTTTATACGGTTGAAATAGTTGGCAAAAATACTGTACTGATGGAAATCGTGTAGTTTGCAATTTATATTCTAGACGATGGAAGTACAAATCAATTTAAGTTAGTTTGGAATTTATTTACATATAAATTAAAAGGGATTATGAATAGAAAAGAATTGAAAATTTTAATTGAGTGAAACTAAGCCCAAATTAAAGCCTAAGCTTACATCCCCTTATTCTACTTCATTCTAGACCATCCCTCTCAACCCAAAACTCGACTCGACCCTCCCTATTCGAATTTTGCTGTAAACCCCAAGCTAAATGCATGCGACTCAGTTAAAATAAAAATAAAGATAAAAAATAAATGGCGATCGAAGACAAAGCCTAGTAACGAGTGACATTGGAGGTAAGGCCGCTTGGGGTCGCGATGCTAGAAAAGGCCGCATACCGCTGGCCGCGATGACTGTTGATGGCGATAAGGAGATTGAGTCGTGCATGGTAGTGGACGATGGTGGAACCTTGTCTAGGCACACGCGATAGTGGTGAACATCGATGACAGGGGGTTATGCGACTGGAATCGATGAGAGGAAGGAAGTGCGCGACATTGAAGGGCTGCGGCCTTAAGGAATGGTGGAGGCTAAGAGTGACGATTGCCCTACACCACCGATGCTCATGTAGCCGAATGGTACGCTACTAGAGTGTCCGGTCGATGTAGGATGATGATCAAAGGAAGGAAAAGAAGTATAGAAGAGGAATAAAAGAGAAAGCAATAGAAGAAATGAGAAGAGAAAGAAAACAACATACAATTACAAAACCTATCGTATCTCTCACATCGCATTGAATAAAATATAATAGTCATCGCAGATATAAAATAGACGAGATAGTGTAACTGCGTGAATCACATAATCAGAGTACACAGGCTTAAATAGTTATATAAACAGTAATAGAGTATATAATTGATAAATAAACTCGACCGATAAATTATCTTTAATAATAGCAAGTCAAACACTGTCACATAGAAGAATAAGCAATAATAAGCCCAAAATATAGACATGAGAAACCATTGTCTCCTACCAGTCCGTTTGCACAACTACATGTGTTGTTTACAACTGCTATCTAGTCTACTCATTTAAGAGTACCCGAGATAATTAGAAGCAAAGTATGAAATCTCATGTTAGACAACAGTATAGTATGAGCGATAAATAAATCTTAAAATACTACAAAAGTCGATATAGTGTATGGAACAGAGGGTATGAAGAATTATACCTGATGTATTTCTGCATCCAAAGGGTTAGTATATAACATAGGATATCTGCTACTCTATCATAATCATCATGGGTGTGTTATACACCAAAGTACTAATGGGTGTTTGCGTATCTGCATCAAAGATAACTACATCATATGATATCCACAGAGTGATAAGTGACCAAACGTAGCATTCATCATCCATCCTCATATCACTCACTCAGTGCATTTCATATGTGATAACTCAAACGACCCATCATGGTCAAGGACTACTCAACGTCCCAGTTCCTCAGCACTGGAATCCATGCCACTCGGTAGTCCAGATAACTAGATGGCCCATCATGGCTAATCCTAGGTAAAAGATCACCCATTATGGAGATCAGATTGCCCATCATGGGGATCAGAGCCCGTCATGGCTCAAATAGTTACCATATTTTACCCATGCTTTACGAGTACTCTTCTAACCTTCGAGTGTCATCGATCCCTTTGTACACATCATCAATAGCAGAGCTCATCCCAAACTGTCTCAACGATTTCCGTCATGAAGCCACTGCGGTCGGAAACTACTCTAGACAATTATCATTAGTCATTGAATCTCGTCATATGTCCTATAACCTTCCTCCAATAGTCCCTTCAATACGACTCATAGTCATCTACTCTACATCTCAAAGTATAGCTATTCCATTACCGAAGCAATCAGTTCCCATCACGAGTCATCATCACCAAGTTAGAAAGTTATCGCGTCAAATCATCACATCCTTGCTTCACCACCAAAACCACTCATTGAAGTTCCATAACATCGAAATCGACCGTCGAATGAATGAACTATCATGTCACACTCCTCGAAGCCTCCCCATCATCTACATCAATTGGCCAAATCAATCATTTTCAATAGTGGTAGATACCGACCACACTACAGTGGTTAACAACGATCACTCTGTTCATGTACTTAACCAAAAATGGCTTGGTACAAACCAAATGAAAATGTCTAATGTCCATCCTAAGGTTTGAAGCACATAAACAACTCCATTATCTTCTGTCTTCAGATCGGTCACAAGTTTATGCAGAAAATTCTATCCTATGAGATACAAACTAAGCAAACAAGCATACATGTAACCAATAAGGATACAAACATCTATAATAACCCACATGCATCTATAATAACACACATAGCATACAACACATCTAGAGCAATCAATCTGGTATTAATATCAAAAGATAGCCTATGTCTAGTAATTTCATAAGAAAAGTAAGTAAATATAGAACCGTGCGATATTCGATTTAAAACTAATTTTGAATACTTTTAGTTTTTTTATAAAATAAGATGTAAGTTTAAATATATTAAGAAACACGTTCTAAAGTTAGAGATCATTTCAAAACGTAATTTTTAAATTATACTAATAATCATAGTGTGGTAAGAGAAAATATCACCCACCTCGACAAAAGCCAGTCAATCGTATGACAAGTTGTAGAGCTCTCCATCACGAGCACAGTGTAATAAATTGCATCCAAATTGGACCTTATACCCAAAAATATGGGTTTTATAAGAAACAATATAAATTAAACTATTGATTAACTTAATTAATTAATTAAACCCTAATTACGGCTAGTCCTTCTTTCCCAAATTGCTTCCTTGTGCATGGGATATGCACAACCCACTTCATGTCGCACCTTCTTTTCTCCATATCTCGGCCATTACTCAATGAAAAGACGCACGACCAATTCCAACACACTCCATTTCGCGATCTTTCCGCGATGTTCCCAACTGCTTGAGGCTCAAATTCCCATACCATAATGTGATCTGGGAAGTCCGCAAGCGACAAGGAAAATGTCACACTCCTCCTCAAGGTGCCACACCCTTCAAACACCACCTTCCGGTATTTTTAGCTCGAGAAATGCAACACCGCGCTCAGACATGCCTATCTCCTTGTCTAACTTTGATAAATCCAAACCCTAGTAGCGGTCATGAGAGAGTCGGCCTCGCCAATCACAACCGCATCCGACCAAACCACTGTAAATTTGAAGCTCTCCTCGCCACGATCTCAATGGATCTGTCTCGCGATTTATTGTTGATCCAAACTCTCGATTTTGATTATTAAAAGGTTATAGAAAAGGAAGCCATTTATCTTTTATAGGCAATGTAACAGTAAAGTGAGAGAGGGAGAGTAGTGTTTATATATACTGATGTACTATATTATTTATTTGATTTCTCAAATAAATCGTCGTACGTTTCAAGCTCGTAAGATCATACACAGCCCTTCTAATCGCAATGCAACTCATCGATGCACATCACTTTAATTTTTTGATTGTAAAGGTATAAATTCCATCGCGTTTTAAGACACGCTCCATGATGATAATTTTGTGCATTTCAAGATCGTTTTGGTCATTGGATCATCTGATTTTCAAATATAGCGATGTTTATACTCATTTTAATTTGCAAAGTTGATCAAAACTCAACGAAAGTGGTGTCGAGTCCTAATTCGACCGTATGCAAAAAACATATTTTTGGACCTTCAATTAATTTACGATTCACTATTTATATCAATTATTTAAATATCCTATCGTTAAAAATATAGGTCGTTACACAAAGATGTTGTTGTTGATGGCTATGGTGAAGGCGGTAGAAGACATGGGTCTGAACGCAGAGAGAGTGAAATGCGAAGTCAATCGCAAAGTTTTCGAGTAGCAATTGGAATTTCAACGAGTAAATTCTTTTTACTCACAACTATCGTCTAATTTTATACGTGTTATAGTTTGATTGATACCACTTGATTTGCTATTTGACATTGGATGGTTGATTATGTTTAATTGCATTGTTTGAGTGAGTTAATTTTGATAACTCAACAGTATGATCTAGGTCCTATTTTCTATATTTTTTGATTTTTTGGTGATGTATATTCATTGTTATGGATTGAATTGGATGAAATTGAGAGCATATATTTTTGATCGATTGTGGTTGTGATAAGATCATATATTTTTGATTGACTTTTGCCGTGATGAAGTCGCACTAGTAATTAATCTAAAGGGGATTAACAAATATGAAAGAAATAAAATATTTTTGGAAATAAACATTAGATTTCCATCTGATTTTTATTTAAAATTGGAAATATTATTTATGACATAAAATTATTTTAAGTAAATTGTTTTCAGTATTCTATAAATAGAAAATTATTTAGAAAATAATGAACTTTTGGGATTTGATTAAATAAGTTAAAATTTAGAATATTTATATTTTTATTCAATTAGTGTCAATTGAAAAAATATTTAAAGGGTTTGTAGAGGTTTGAGAGTTTTGAAGATTATCCATGATACTGAAAGTCGAGTGGATTTGTAGAGGTTTGATAGACTGCATGATTATTTCTTTGATTAAGAGCCAAGTTGAATTCTACGCGGTTGGAAGTCTTGATGATAATTAAGCGATTATACATCTATTATATTATTTATGAGACCGTGAGTCTATGAAGTTGTGTAACCCCATACACATCGATTGATTATTTATGGGACCGAGTGTCTATGAAGTTGTGTAACCCTATACACATTGATTATACCATTATTGAGGGTAGCTAGAGATGCTAAGAGCATAGAGTTGGATCCTATACCTATTTTTACAGGGTTATTTAAGAGATGACCTTGGCTACCAAGGGTATGCCATATTTATATTTCATGTATGTTTGATTTGGGTGATTGTTATGTGTTATTTAAAATTTGTTGAGTAAGACGGACCCCGAGTATGTCTACCTTACGATTATCTAAGAGATATTCTAGGACATTACTGAAAGCATGTCCTATATTATTGATGTATTTTGTATTTGATGATAGTTAGATTATGATTGTTTCACCCACTTGATATATGCATGTTCGATGTGTTTACTTTACTTGGAGACAGATTATCTTATATATGCATGGTTTGGATATGTTGACACCTGGGATATACATGTGCCGCTTATGTTACACTTGTTTATACCATGCCATTTGTTATTTTATATTGACATATACACTCTAGACATAGTCTGACCCATATGTTGTTTATATAATACTCGGGTCAGTCCGAGACATTTCAAGTTCAGGGACGAGTTAACTAATTGTGGATGTTGGGCATAGATGAAGGATAGATTATTTGTATATCATTTTGATATTGTAGTTACATGTGCTCGTGTATTGATGAGATGTATATATTTTGGACGTATTATGTATATTTTTGATGATAGCGGGCATTTGACTATTTTTGTAAACCCATTTAGACTTGTGTATATTTATTATTATGTATTATTGCTGCGTGGATGAATCTATGTTCTCTGTGATCTATTTTATATTATGTATTGTTCTATCGTGGAATATTCAATTTTGAGATATGTAACGGTGTTAGCCTAATGGAATATTCACATGGGTACCCCATACAACTTCATTCTCAGTATTACCCGACGGTATTACCCAGTGGTACTCTTGTATAGTATAGGTATAAATGGGGTGTACAGTTTGGTATTAGAGCAGGTTTAGAACAATACAAAGTATAAGACTTGGGTCCTGGCATTAGATGAGACTTAGAGTCCCTGTGCCCATGGGTATATGGTAGATTATTGTTTATACTCAAGTAATTGTAGAAATATATAATGATTACTGGGGCAATCATTTGAGGACGTATTTGTATTTTTTGTATCATATAATAATATATTTCTTCTACCTTTTTTCTGAATGAAGTCTCTATGAGAGATTTAGCGTAGCTGAAGAAGGTAGTGAAGGTAGAAGTTGCTAGCCCGATGAGTATTGTCGGCATTAGTAATGATAATAAACATCTATGTGGCTTGAGAAATAATAGAGTTGTTCGGTTTGGGTAGCTGTAAAAGACCCTGATTTGAATCTTGTATTAAATACATCATAAATTCAAATTGTGATAAAGTGACATAAGTTAAATGATCTAGTAATAATCAAAGTTGGGCAATGGAAACTGATTGATAGTTTTCCACTAGAGGCGTTTGTTTGCTTGTTTGGAAATGTATGTATTGTTGTATAGTGCTTATTTGATATTATGGATGAATGATGGTTTGTATTATTGTTAATGGTTGCTGAATTGAATGTATATATGCATTTTGAAAATAAATACTTTTTTATTGAAACAAGCATATAATTAATAATATAAAGTGATTGAAAATCATGTTTTCGAGTCATATCTTAGATTTTGGAAATAGTTTGAAATAAGTTAAATGTTAGTTTAAAAGAAATTGAAATTTTGGATGATAAATATTAGTAATGATTTTGGGAAAATTTGTTTGAAGATAGAATAATATTTTAAAGCAAGCGTACTTTGAGATCCGAACATTTTTTATTAAAGGTACCTAAATTTTAAAGATAGTGGAAAATGTTTTGGTTTTTGCAAACAATTATTTTCTATACGGAAATATTTATATATGGTTGTTCGAAGATATTTTTGAAGCTGCTTTAGTGCTAATTTATCTGTGAGTTATTTAAAAATTCTGGTTGATGCGCTTGGCCCATGTTAACTATAAGAATTCCTAAATGCTAAGACGAGGCATATAAACACAAAATTTTGCGAATTAATATATTGTTTTGGGAAGAAGTAAAATATTTGAGCTATCTTTAAAAAATAATCAATTAATGTTTCCAAGGAGTAATATTTAACGTTTTGAAAAGATGGAAATATTTTGGAAAATAGAGATATATTGTTTTGAGAAATAATAAACTTATCTGTCTATATATAGATATTTGGTGTAATACCCCACCTCTATACCCATATTATCTAAGTGTATTACAGAGTAATACTATCAGATAATACGGAGAATGAGGCTATATGAGGTACACACATGAATATTTCCTGGGACTAACATCGGTTCGTATTAAAATATCAAGTATATAACTCACATTTACGTACACGGTATCGGTACAAAGCAATAAACATGTGCCTCTAGGACAAAACAATACATGAGATATAGTACAACACAGAGAATATAGAGTCAATCGCAATGACAACATATAATATAAATATATTAATGTTATACAATACAATTTATATGTCAATTATATATATACATATAATTAAATAATGCATAAAAAATATTATGTAATAATCTTAATATAGAACTCCTCTAAGCCAAGGAAATATATGTTGGTCAAGTCACCCCTGTACCTAAAATGTATCGGACAAACCTAAGCATTATAAAATAATACATGGGTCAAACTATGTATAATCAAGGATAAACAATATGTGATATTTATAATATCATCAAATATGTAATATATGGTATGATATAAATCTATTCTGTTAAAATATCACAGACTGTCTCGAATAGATCATGTAACATCAAATATCACAAAACCGTACATAAAGATATCATAACCCATATGATTAAACCCATCAAAGAAAAATTACTAAATCAATGTCGAATGGGTGAATCATATATATCTAGAATTCTTCATCAATTCTAAAAACCATCAATAATGAGATATTCTCAAGTAACATCAGACAGTGATGAAGTAATGCCCACGGCCTCTCTCCATCACAATATCCAAATATAATCAGTGGCACTCAGTCTGACCCGAGCATAAAGCAAAACAAAAAACAGTCGAGTCAGGGTTAACATTCTTATACTAGTAAATTCAACTCGAGTGAAATGTCAACTGAAATACAAGTAACTTAAAGGATGTTTGGGATTTCCATCTTCAAAAGATCCGTGGAACTATCTACTATATAGTAATATACACTATCATAATATGTCTATCGGTAAACTAAAGTGTTAAAATAGTGTTAAGGCATTACCCATATACCCCTTAACACAATTTATATATTCCCGTAGTCTATACAATGCCGTAAGCTCCACCAAACCAGTGGTTTACGTAGAGGACACCCCATAGTTACGGTACAAAACAAACTCATAGAAGGCGTGATAGGGTATGTGAACACGGCACGCAAGGCAATGTTAGAGTAGATATATAGTTTGCGGATCCGAACTGGGGGTAATGCAAAGCAGCTACTACTGCCCACCTCGAGACACACTCACAAATCAAGGGTGCACCCAATCAAATTACAAAGTAATAGAATGGTATCGAAGAAATGTTTCCAATCGGAGATGCGACCCCACTTGGCCCGACATGGCTCCTGTTTTAGTCATATCTAAGCTGACTCATGGGAGTCGGGGCTATGTAAATACCTCATACAGAATCGTTTGTCAAACCACCACACTTCATTCTGGAATCTCCACCACGTACACATTTGTTAAAGTGGTTTTTAGGTATTGGCAAAGAGTATGACAATATCCGATCCCGGTATCTTTAACAAACAAACGCTTATTTCACACCGTGATCATTTTATTTCAAATAATGCATATTTCATATGAAAATATCATATACATTTCAATGCCATATCACTTTCAAAAATCATTATGCACCCTAAATTATAATCGTTCTAACTTAAACAGTTTAAATACTGAAAATAGCTTATGTACATTAAAATAGTTTATATTTAAAAATAGGTATTAGATAAAATAGTTTATATATGGAAAAATAGTTTATATATCAAAAATAGTTTACAATTAAAATTGTTTCTTCCAATTTCACAAATCAATTCAGATTCTCATTAAACCACATTTATTTATATCGATTTTATATTCAGGTTTAAACTACCAATTTGAACCTCTTCTAGTTCAACATGTTTCAATTTTCAAGCAATTTCCAATAACTAAATTTGTAAATTTTATTTATATATCAAAATTAAACTTTAATTCAATCTAAATTTCCAAAATATTCATTTAATCTTCTTTAATAAAATTTAAATAAAATCCCATATTACAATTTAATTTAATATTAAAGATTTAATTTTATTTAAAGTTGAAATTATTTATTTAATCACTTTTATCAAATTAAGTAATAAATCATACCTTTCAAAATCTTAAAGTCAATAAGCCCAAATCTAACCTTATTTAAATTCAATTTTAAACAAATTAAATTATAAATAAATTCTTATTTAAATTCAATTCTTAAATAATTAAATTACAAATCAATTCTTATTTAACTTACCATTCCAACCTCCATTTACTTAAAGACATCACAAAAGTCCATTTTAAAACATTAATATAAATTGAAATAAATACTTAACATATTATATATTATTAGTTAAATCAAATTCTAAAGAAATTTTATTATATTTGTTATTATTGAATTAAATCTTATTATTATTAAATCCATTTAAATCTTATTTTTATGTATTTAAAAATAATAAAATTATAAGTAAAATTTTATAATTTACATTTTGAAATTTAATTATAAATTTAAAATTTCCAAAACATATTAATTTAAAATCTAAATTTAAAAATAAATATTTATATTGTAATTTAAAATCAATATTTATCAAAACCCATATATTTTCCTTCCAAATTCCGGAAATCATATTTCAAAATATAGACCAACGGTGTCCATATTTTTTTTTTATCATACGGTCAAGTGATAAGGATATTTTTCATTTCAATCCACAATTTAAATATTTACGGTCATATATCATTTCAACCCGCAATCTCAAAATTTAAAGTCAATGAAAATCGCTTGGATTTTTCATTCCAATACATAATGATTTCTAAACTAACAGGGAACTTGAAAAGTGAGAAAAATAATAAAAAAAACATATTATAAAATGACATACATATCAATAGCAGGTATATATCATTAGTAACAAATTTAAATATAATATATACAGTAGGTTATGGTGTCATATGTCATAGGTAAACAATTACAGATAAAGGCATATCATATTTAACAGTTATATAATGTAACAATTGAAATTTAACTGCATATTTCAATTTTCATTTCATATGAAATCAATTTACTAAATATAAGAATGTTAATCGTAAGTGGTTGCTTACCTTTCGTGGCTATGGAAACAACGATAACAGGGACACAAATAAGCACAGATCGACAACAGGACAACGAGACAAGTGATAAAGTGCTGCGACACGGAAGCGACTAGCAAGATCTAGAATTCACTGGAACACAAATGTATTTTATGTTTTCTTAAAATCAATATTTAATATAAAGCACTTAATAAAATCAAAATCTTTATATATAACATATTTAAAAATCAATACTATAATTAAGCAGCCTCTCAGCTATGAAAACAAACCTATATATCATCAAGATCAATATATTTATATGAAGATGTAGAACTCTCTATATATATTTTAAAAATATAAATATCATTATATATATAGAAATATATATATATTTTAAAAATCCAAATATCAATATATATATATTATATACATAAATAAACACGTTGACATTGATATTTTATTCTTTAAAATCAAATAAGACCTTTATGTAATATAATTCAAAATCACTATTTTATTAAAACTCATATATATATATATTGAAATCAATATATCTGTAAATTATATATATAAAATAAAATCAATAAACAAAGATCAATATATATGTATATATATATATATATATATGTATATATATATAATATGCAAACTTTATATATACATACAACTATATATAGACTTATGCATAACAAATCGATTCTATACTTATATAACTTATATATATATATATATATATATATATATATATATATATATAAATGAACGGGTTATATAAATGAACAGGTTATATATATAAACTAATATATATACAAACATTATACATTTATGTTAAAATCAAAGTATATACACTATTTATTAAGGAATGGAAGACTGCTATCAGAGATGGAAAAAAATCAAATATCTATTAATATATATATATATATATATATATATTTATATATATATAAGATAAATGTAATATATAAATAAAATCAAGTATCAATATATACAGAACATACTCACAAGTTAGGAAACATGCAAACAAGGTTGGAGCTCGGTTTGGGTTGTGAGCACTGAGGTGGTGGAGTTTTTCTTTCAACTGAAGCATGGGTGTGTTTGCATCTGGGAGAAGATGTGGAGCAAGCACGGGTATTCGGCATTGAGTGCTATGGGGCGGAGGTCTGCAATGTGATTTGTTTTCTTTAAAGGAGGAGCACAGTTGGTTCATATGGATGATGTGGCCGCTGTGTGGTCAGGGAACAGAGGGTAGAGAGGAGGGAAGGTTGTCGAGCTATGCGTGTTGGTGCTTGAAGGCAGGGCGAAGGAAAGATTGAGGAGGCGGACGAGTTTGACGGGGTGGTGACAGTGAAGTGGCATTGAGGTTTTAGAGGGAAAGTGGAGTGGATAGGTCGGTGAAGTAGTGAAGTTGGGGGTTTTAGGCGGCGATGTGATGTACGACCAATGAGAGAGGGGAGGCCGCGGTTTCAAGAGGGAGGATGGGCGAGGTCACAAGTTGTAAACTGGAAGAGCAAGTAGTTCATGAAAATATGAATATACTTTTGTATTATTATTATTATTATTCAATAAAAGAAGAACAGATCAAAAATAAAAAGGGGAAGAAAGAGAATGAGAATTGAAAAATGAGCCACAAATATGTTGGAACCGGTGGAATGATGAAAGTAAATACGTGAATTTAGGGAATAATCAAAAGCCGTTCGCTTTACACATTGGATAATGAAAGGATAGAGACAGTCCAAAAGTCACAAAATGGGTACCGTTATAGCTAACTATTTCGTGGATTTCGTCGCGTACTGCATACCGAAATACACAAGTGAAATATACTGTGGAGATCAGCATGATGAAACGAACATAATGGTACATGGACATCAATAATACGATCATCTATTGTTATCAATAGTCGATATTTCGCTACCAAAAATGCTGCTATAACGCTAGAAATAAGATAAACGGAGCTATAGCAGTCCAAATTTGGCGAAACGAAATATGACGCCCCACTCAGAAAATGGTCTACATTTTTGTTGTATAAAAATGTTCAGATTTCGAAAATATTTTGTTTCCACCTAATTAACTGATTTTAAATTTTATGTTTGAAATTTCACAACTGAACAAACTTTTGTACTTTCCAATGAAAATCTGTCATTTACTACGTATAAATAGATGCATTCCAAATATCAAATTTTCATTGTTAAATTTAATTGTTTAATTTCAAGAATTTTTTAGTTAATTACGTTGTGAAAATCATTAAAATTTACGGATTGATACACTCTCCCCCACTCAAAATTTTTCGTCCTCGAAAAGGAACGAGATAGGAGAATAGAAGAAACAGAAAGAAAAATATAAAGAACCAGATACAACAATTAATTAAAAAACATATAAATTTCATTTTTTTACCATCTTATTACCTATGTCTTATATTGTATACTACTCAATTACATATTCTCATAAAATTTTAACTTTTGAATATTTCAGCCAATTTATATATGTTTCGACTACAAATATTATACAAATGAATTTTATCTTGTTCAGCTGTTTCAGATCGTTCCAGTTCCATTTCTCATTTTAAACACTCCCATTTATTCAAAAAAATTCTATGTTTCAATAATCGAAAACCATTACCTAACACAGAATTTAAAAATTAAATTTCCGTTTTCACTTCAAACTAATTTTGAAATAAATATTTACACATATGTTTTATACAATCAAATCATACTCAAGAAATTAAAATCAAATCCATTTTCCAAAACAAAAGTGTAACAAAGCTACTAAGTGGTCTCTCCACTTTGAGACTCGAAAATGAATGTCGATGGTGCTGCAGTCATAATCGAAATTATTTTCCAACGAAAAATGAGGAGATTACAGACTTACTTCTTTAAAATCTTTGGAAACAATTTCTATTCGAAAAGTACTTTCAAATTACATATATTTTTCAAACTTTGAAAGCCAAATTTTGAAAAGCATCGGAAATTGAATTCTCAAATCCTTAATTTAAATTCATTTCATTTCAAATCAGATTTATAAACTATGTTTAAAAATTCATCTTCTTATAATATACAACAAATAGTTAATGATTAATGAAGTTAACAAAACAGTAAATGATAATCTAGTATTATTATTTCTAAAAACAAATTCATTTAGCTATTTAATTTCAGAAAATTTTATCTTTATATATAAAATAAAATATAATCATACATAAATTATATTTCACTTCCTAATTTTGAAAACAATATTGGGTCAGTTTGCTCTGTTCAAGTGTTTTTGAATTCCCATCAATAACGTTGGACAGATGAATTGATAAAAACGCTAAATCAAACTTAACAATTTAAGTAACACAATATATACCATTTTTTTATTAATTTCAAGTACACTCCCTCATAGGATGATTCAAGGATGGATCATAGAACAAGGATAAAGATTAAAATTTAAAGGGGCCCTAATCAAAAGAATTTCAACTAAGAAGACGGGCTCGAAAGGAAGATAAGATAACCAATTTACAAAAGAGGAAAGTTGATATAATTATATTAATCGTGGCAACCTTAACCGATCAACCGAGACTTAGAAAAGACGAGAATATCATCAATAAAAGGGGGGACGTCCCTGTTGAGAACATCGCGGAATACACGACTCATGGGATCAACTAGGAAGGTAGGAGTATTGGTTAGTCCAAAGGGATGACTAACTGTTCATAGAAATAGGTCGAGCTCCTAAAGTAAGATTGATGCGGAAGAAAATTTCCCGCTGAGGGAGAGAGAAGTGACTTCACCAAAACATCCGAAAAGAGATAGACAACAGGGGTGGAGTCAAGATCACTAAACTACGAATAAAGCGGAAAGATAAACCGCCTGCGTAATCCTGAGGCATACAACATTTGATCACAAAAGAATTACCCGAGTCGTCTACTAAAGAAATGGTTCAGGTTTACAAGAAATGACAACATTAAAATCGAGGATGGAGAAATCTTCGTTACATCGATGCTCGTTGTAAAGGAGGTTCACCCTTTTACAAATCATACCAAGATTGGCAGGACCGCCGATGGAATTAGTTACATATAAGAATGAAGTTGCCAATTGAGGTGGCAAGGTGAGCTTAAATTTTATTACAGAGATCAATAGAAATAGAGCTATGAGATGCTCTAGTATCAAGAAGAACACAGACAGGAAAATGCAGGAATAGTTTTTAGAACGAAGGGAGCGTTAGAAAATTCAAAAGAAACCGTAATCCAGGACAAAGGATTTTAAGCTCGAACGAAGATGATTCTATAATTGATCCTACTCATTCTAGGGTATCACTACGCTATCTCTAATGAGTTTTCAACTCCGAATGCTAAGTTTCTCCTAAACCGGAGCTCTGATACCACTTGTAACGACCTGGTATTTCGAATTGTACAAATCGACAATCATCCACACATGTCGGACTTGAATTGCTCAAAACAACAAATTGTTAATTTGTATTTGGCAAAACTTAACTTATACGGTAAATGAATCAATCATAGAATCACATACACAGAGTAATACAACAATAAGCAACATAATAAGGAAATAGTAGTTCATGAAGCTACTATATAAACATCATAGTTTAGAACAAAATACAATAGAAATCTCAAATACACAGGAAGTCTCAAATCAACAAAAATTGATAAGTCTGAAACATAAGCAACTAGAGCAACTAGAAACAAATGAAAACCGAATAGATATAGGACGAATCTTCAAGCAAAGCTCCAAACACGAAAGGTCAGTCTCGAATGCTGTGACACTCAGTCTGACCCAAGCATAAAGCAAAACACAAAACTCTCGAGTCAGGATTAACGTTCTTATACTAGTAAATTTAACTCGAGTAAAATGTCAACTGAAATACAAGTAACTTAAAGGATATTTGAGATTTTCATCCTCTAAGGATCCATGGAAATATCTACTATGTAGTAATGCATGCTATTATAATATGTCTATCAGTAAAATAAAGTATTAAAATAGCGTTAAGACGTTACCGATATCCCCCTTAACATGATTTATATGTTCCCATACTCTATACAATGTCGTAAGCTTCACCAAATCGGTGGTTTACCCAGAGGACACCCCATAGGTAATGTACAAAACAAACTCATAGAAGGCACGATAGGGCATGTGAATGCGACACGCGAGGCTGCCATGGTAAATATATTGTTTGGGGATCCAGACTGGTGGTAATGTATCGCAACTACTACTGCCCACCTCGAGACACACTCCAAAATAAAAGGTGCACCCAATCAAATCACAAAGTAATAGAATGGTATCGAAGAAAAGTGCCCGATTGGGGGTGCGACCTCCTGCTTCGAGACACACTCCCAAATCAAAGGTGCACCCAATAAAATCACAAAGTAATAGAATGTTATCAAAGGAATATCCTCGATCGAAAGTGCGATCGTACCTGGCCCAGCATGGCTCTTGTTTTAGTCACATCTAAGCTGACTCACGAGATTCAGGGCTACGTAAATACCTCATACAGAATCGTTCGCTAAACCACCCTACTTCATTCTGGTATCTCCATCACGCACACAGTTGTTAAAGTGATTTTGGTATTGGCAGAGAGTATGACAATATCCGATCCCGGTCTCTTTAACAACCAAACGCTTATTTCACTCCGTGATCATTTTATTTCAAATAGTGCATATTTCATATCCAAATATCATATATATTTCAAAGCTATATCACTTTCGAAAATCATTATTCACTCTAAATTAGAACAGTTCTAACTTAAACAGTTTAAATACTGAAAATAGTTTATGTACATTAAATAGTTTATATTTAAAAATAGGTTATAGATAAAATAGTTTATATATAAAAAAATAGTTTATATATCAAAAGTAGTTTATAATTAGAATTGTTTCTTCCAATTTCACAAATCAATTCAAATTCTCATTAAACTACTTTTATTTTATATCGATTTCAAATACAGGTTTAAATTCCCAATTTGAACCACTTCTAACTCAACAAGTTTCAATTTTCAAGCAATTTACAATAACTAAATTTGATAGATTTCATTTATATTTCAAAATTCAACTTTAATTCTATTTAAATTCCCAAAATATTCATTTAATCGTCTTTAATAACATTTAAATAAAATCTCATTTTACAATTTAATTTAATATAAATATTCAATTTCAATTTTATTTAAAGTTGAAATCACTCATTTAATCACTTTTATCAAATCAAGTAATAAATTATACCTTTCAAAATCTTAAAGTCAAAAAGTTCAAATCCAATGAATAAATTCTTATTTAAATTCAATTTTAAACAATTTAAATTATAAATAAATTATTATTTAAATTCAATTCTTAAATAATTAAATTACAAATCAATTCTTATTTAACTTACCTTTCCAACCTCCATTTACTTATAGATATCACAAAAGTCTATTTTTAAATGTTAATATAAATTGAAATAAATACTTAACATATTATATATTATTAGTTAAATTAAATTCTATAGAAATTTTATTATATTGGTTACTATTGAATTAAATCTTATTATTATTAAATCCATTTTAAATCTTATTTTTTTATATTTAAAAATAATAAAATTGTAAGTAAAATTTTATAATTTACATTTACAATTTCCAAAAAATTTATAAATTTAAAATATAAATTTAAAATTTTAAAAAAATATATTTATATTACAGTTTAAATCAATATTTATCAAAACCTATATATTTCCCTTTCAAATTTCGGAAATCATCTTTCAAAATATAGACCAAAGGTGTCCTTACAAAATTTTCTATCATAAGGTCAAGTGATACAGATATTTATCGTTTCGATCCACAATTTAAATATTTACGGGTATATATCAGTTCAACCCGCAATCCAAAAATTCAAAATCAATGAAAGTCGCTTGGGTTTTTCATTTCAACCCATAATAATTTCTAAACTAACAGGAAACTTGCAAAGTTAAAACAATAATAAAATAACATATTATAAAATGACATACATATCTGTAGCAGACATATATCATCAGTAACAAATTTAAATATAATATATACAATAGGTTATGTTGTCGTATGTCATCGGTAAACAATTACAAATAATGGCGTATCATATTTAACAGTTAAATAACATAACAATTCAAATTTAACAGCATATTTCAATTATCATTTCATATGAAATCAATTTATTAAATATAAGAATATTAATCGTGAGTGATTGCTTACCTTTCGTGGCTATGGAAACAATGATAACAAGATGTAGACGGACATGGATAATCACGAATCGACAACGGGACAACGAGACAAGAGATAAAGTGCTGCGACACGGAAACGACCGGTAAGATCTAGAATTCAGTGGAAAACAAATGTATTTTATATTTTCTTGAAATCAGTATTTAATAGAAAATACTTAATAAAATCCAAATCTTTATATATAACATATTTAAAAGTCAATACTAGAATTAAGCAGCCTCTCAACTATGAAAACAAACCTATATATATCATAAAGATCAATATATTTATATATAGACTTAAAACTCTCTCTATATATATTATATACATAAATAAACACACCGAAATTGATATTTATTCTTTAAAATCAAATAAGACCTTTATATAATATAATCCATAATCACTATTTTATTAAAAATCATATATATATATTGAAATCAATATATTTGTAAATTGTATATATACAATATAATCAGTAAACAAAGATCAATATATGTATATATAATATGCAGACTTTATATATACATACAATTATATATATACTTATGTATAACAAATCAATTCTATACTTATATAACTTATATATATATATATATAAATGAATAGGTTATATATAAAAACTAATATATATAAATCAACAGGTTATATATCTAAACTAATATATATATATATATATATATATATATGTACAAACATTATACATGCATGTTAAAATCAAAGTATATACACTATTTATTAGGGAAGGGAAGTCTGCTATTAGAGATGGAAAAAATCAAATATCTATTATAATATATATATACACACATATACATATACATAACCGAACAAATGTAATATAAAAAAAATCAAGTATCAATATATACATAACATACTCACAAGTCAAGAAACATGGAAACAATGCTGGAGCTCGACTTGGGTTATGAGCACTGAGATGGTGGAGTTTTGCTTTCAACCGAAGCATCAGTGTGTTTGCATCAGGGCGAAGATGTGGATAAAGCATGGGTATTATGCATTGGATGCTATGGGTCGGAGGTCTGTAGTGTGCTTTGTGCTTTTTTAATGGAGGAGCACAACTGGTTCATATGGATGATGAGGCCGCTGTGTGGTCAGGGAACAGAGGGTAGAGAGGAGGGAAGGTTGTCGACCTGTGCGTGCTGGTACTTGAAGGCAGGGCAAAGGGAAAGATTGAGGGGGTGGACGAGTTTGACGGGGTGGAGACAGTGAAGTGGAAATGAGGTTTTGGAAGGAAAGTGGAGTGAATGGGTCGGTGAAGTGGTGGAGTTGAGGGGAGTTAGGTGGCGATGTGATGTACGACCATGGAGAGAGGGGAGGCTGTGGTTTCAAGAGGGAGGATGGGCGAGGTCGCAAGTTGTAAACTAGAGAGAGCAAGCAGTTCATGCAAATATGAATATACTTTTGTATTATATTATTATTCAATAAAAGATGAATAGATCAAAAATGAAAAGGGGAAGAAAGAGAATGGGAATTGAAAGGATGAGCCACAAATTTATTGGAACTAGTGGAATGATGAAAGTAAATACGTGAATTCAGGGTATAATTAAAAGACATTTGCTTTACGCATTGGATAATGAAAGGACAGAGACAGCCCAAAAGTCACAAATTGGGTACTGATACAGCTAACCATTTCGCGGATTTTGCCGCATACTAGATGCCGAAATACAGAAATGAATATACTGCGGAGATCAGCACAATGTAATGAACGTAATGGTACACATATATCAATGATATGACCATCCTATCAATAATCGATGTTTGGCTACCAAAAATGCTGCTATAACACTAGAAATAAGATAAACGAAGCTATAATAGTCCAAATTTGACGAAACGAAATACGACACCTCAC
Source organism: Allium cepa (assembly GCA_030765085.1). Lineage (NCBI taxonomy): Eukaryota > Viridiplantae > Streptophyta > Magnoliopsida > Asparagales > Amaryllidaceae > Allium > Allium cepa. Next base: position 176,696,944 of record CM060939.1, on the reverse strand, counting down.
TCAGAAAATGGTCTACATTTTTATTATATAAAAATCTTCAGATTTCGAAAATATTTTGTTTCCATCAAATTAACCGATTTTAAATTTTAAGTTTGAAATTTCACAACTGAACAAACTTTTGTATTTACCAATGAAAATCTATCACTTGCTACATTTAAATAGATGCATTCCAAATATCAAATTTTCATTGTTAAATTTAATTGTTTAATTTCAAGAATTTTTTTAGTTAATCACATTGTAAAAATCATTAAAATTTACGGGTCGTTACACTCTCCATCACTCAGAACTTTTCGTCCTTGAAAAGGAACGAGATAGGAGAATAGAAGCAATAGAAAGAAAAATATAAAGAAGGACATAATAATTTATTCAAAACTATATAAATTTCATTTTTTTACCATCATATTACCTAGATCTTATATTATATACTACTCAATTACATATTCTCATAACATTTTAACTTTTGAATATTTCAACTAAGTTATTTATGTTTAAAGTGCAATTGAATATTATACAAATGAATTTCATCCTAGTTCAACCGTTTCAAATCGTTCCAATTCCATTTCTCATTTTAAACACTCCCATTTATTCAAATTTTTTGCTTTGTTTCAATAATTGAAAACCACTACCTAACACAGAATTTAAAAATTAAATTTTCGGTTTCATTTCAAACCAATTTTGAAATAAATACATGCACACACACACACACACACACACACACACACATATGTTGTACAATCAAATCATACTCAAGAAATTCAAATCAAATCCATTTTCCAAAACAAAAGTGTAGCAAAGCTACTAAGTGGTCTATCTATTTTGAAACTCTAAAATGAATGTTGATGATGCTGCAGTCATCATCAAAATTATTTTCCAGCAACAAATGAGGAGAGTACAGACTTAGTTCTTTAAAAATTCTTTGGAAAAAATTTCTATTCGAAGAATACTTTCAAATAATATATATTTTTTAATGTTTGAAAACCAAATTTTGAAAAACATCGGAAATTTAATTCTCAAATCCTTAATTTAAATTCATTTCATTTCAAGTCAGATTTATAGACCGTGTTTAAAAATTCATCTTCTTATAATATACAACAAATAGTTAATGATTTATGAATGTTAACAAAATAATAAATGATAACCTAGTATTATTATTCCTAAAAACAAATTCATTTAGTTATTTAATTTCAATTTTTTTACCTCTATATATAAAATATAATCATACACAAATTATATTTCATTTTCCAATTTTGAAAACCATATTGTGCCAGTTTGCTCTGTTCAAGTTTTTTCAATTCCCATCGACAGTGTTGGACAAATGAATTGATAGAAACTCTAAATCAAATTTGACAATTTAAGCAACATAATACATAACGCTTTTACATTAATTTCAAATACACTCCCTCACAAAATGATTCAATGATGGATCATAGAACAAGGATAGAGATTAAAATTTAAAGCGATCCTAATCAAAAGAATTTCAACTAAGAAGACGGGCTCGAAAGGAAGATAAGATAATCAATTTACAAAAGAGGGAAGATGGATATACTTATATTAATCGCGACAACCTTAACCGATCAACTGAGATTTAGAAAAGACGAGAAAATCATCAACGAAAGAAGAGACAGCCTTGTTGAGAAAATCGTGAAATACACGATTCATGGGATCAACGAGGAAGGCTGAAGTATTGGTTAATCCAAAGGGCATGACTAACCATTCATAGAAATAGATCGACCTCCTGAAATAAGTTCGATCCGGAAGAAAATTTCCCACCGAGGAGGAGAGAAGAAACTTCATCAAAACAACCGGAAAGAGTTGGACAACAGGGGTGGAGTCAAGATCACTAAACTATGAATAAAGCGGAAAGATAATATGCCTGCATAATCTCGAGGCATACGATATTTGATCACAAAAGAATTACCATGGTCGTTTACTAAAGAAACGGTTCGCGTTAACAAGAAATAACAACATTAAAATAAAGGACGTAGAAATCTCCAGTAAATCGATGCTCGTTGTAAAGGAAGTTCACCCATTTACAAATCATACCAAGGTTGGCGGGACCGCTGATGGAATTAGTTACACATAAGAATGAAGTTGCCAATTGAGGTGGCAAGGTGAGCTCAAATTTATTATAGAGATCAACGGAAATAGAGCTATAGGATTCTCTAATATCAAGAAGAACACGAACAGGAAAAGACAAGAATGGATTTTAGAATGAAGGAAGCGTTAGAAAATTCATAAGAAACCCTAATATAGGACAAAGGATTTCAAGCTCGAACAAATATGATTCTATAATTGATTCTACTCATTCTAGTGTATCACTATGCTATCTCTAATGAGTTCTCCACTCCATGTAACGACCTACTATTTTGGACCATTCAAATCAACAATAAAATTGTAATAGAATTTGGAGCAAATAAAACCAATCACAGACACAGATATATCAAAATAACTTGCAGCGGAAATAAATAACCATAGTAGTTCATGAAGCTACTATAAACAGAGTCACAAAACAAGTACAAAATACCAGAGTCTGAAGTAAATACAATAGAAATCCCAATATATAAATGTCTACTAATACATAAGCTGAATAGAAATAGATGATAATTAGATAGATGGATAGTCTCCAGCAATCCTAGCTCCAGAAGGTGAATCCAAAGTTGAAATACTCAGGCTGACCCAAGCGTAAAGCAAAACACAAACAACTCGAGTCAGGACATACATACTAATATGTTGTAAACCAACTCAAGTGAACTGTAATAGAAATGCACAAGTAACTTAAAGGGTGCTTGGGACCACCCATCCATTAAGGATCCATTAAACTATCTACTATGTAGTAATATACGATATTATAATAATGTCTAAAGTAAGGTTTAATATATTTTAAAAATAGCGTTAAGGCTTTACATTTTTCATCTTAACACATTTTATATGTTCCCATAGTTTATACAGTACCGTAATCTCCCCCGCACTGGGCGTCGTCAGAGGGCACTCCATAGGTATGGTACAAAGCAAAATCGTATAAGGCACGCTAGGGCAGGTGACACGGCACAACTAGGCAATGCTAGGGTAGATATACTAACTGCACTTCCAGACCGGTGGTAACGCGTAGCAGCCACTTCAACCCACCTCAAGCCACACTCCCAAAATCAAAGATGCGCACCAATCAATCACAAAGTAATAAAATGGCATACGAAGAAGTGTGCCCGATAAGAGGAGCTACCGTATTAGCCCATCAATTGCTCCTGTTTTAGCCACCTTATGCCAACTCACGGGGGTCGGGTCCACGTATATACCTTAATAGAATGTTGCCACCATCCAACTTCATTCTGGAATCTCCACCACATACACGGTTATTAAAGTGGTTTTAGGAGTTGGCAGATAGTATGATAACTTTCGATCCCGGTCTCTTTAATAACCAAACATTATTATAACCCATGGATTTTTTTTTTCAAAACTTATATATTCCAAAACCATTTAAAATCAATTGCTGTTACTTTCCAAATAATATCCATTTCAAAATTGGTAATATTTCCAAATCCATATATATTAGGTATAGCACTTTAAAAATGTTATCTTTTAGAAATCATAACACTTTCATAACCATACACTTATTATAGCACTTTAAAAATGTAATAAGTTAGAAACTATAACACTTTTAAAACGTTACCCTAATACAATAGCACTTTATAAAATGTTACAATTTGGAAATAGTAGCACCTTTAAAACATAACCTAAAGTAACATAACATTTTTAAAATGTTATATTTTTATTACTACAGCATTTTAAAAACAATACTAAAATTCATAGCATTTCAAAAATGTTACGAATAAGACTATAACATGTTTAAACAACTATTTCAATTTTTATCATAGTTTTATTTATACAAAACATATCTATTTCATAATTAAAATCTACTATTATTAGGTTAGAATCAAAATTCCATATTAACTTAAATTTAAATTATTAAGTTATTTATCAAGGATAAAATCATTAATTTAGTTTTAAACCAAATATTTGCTTATAAAATTCCAATATATCATTATATTAAAAATCATTAAATCAAATTTTATATTAAAATTTTACATTTTTAAAGATTCAAAATACTTAATAAATTCACTATTATTTAAAAATTAACCATGGGTCTGTATAATATTTTCTAACCTAGGTCAAGTGATACGGATATGTATCATTTCAAAATTTAAAAATAAAATTTTGGGTTCTATCATTTCAAACCCGCAATCCCAAGTCAAATAAAATAAAAATCGCTTGATCCTATCACTTCAGCTCATAACGATTTTTTCATATTCTAAAGTCTTTTGAGTATGTATCATTTCAACCCTGTGTAGTTAATGTCCCGCTAATACCCCGCTACAACCCCGCTATATCTCATAGCGGATTTCTACCGCTACGATTTTTCCATATAGCCCCATAATATAGCCTTTCCGCTTTAATCCCCGCTATTTCCGCTATATCCCATTATTTCCGCTATATTCCGCTATTCCCGCTATATCTTTTTTAATAAAATGAATTGGAAAATTGCGTTTATACAATATAAAATTATGAAACTAATTTATTTGATTTAATTTTTAATATATTTTCAAAAATGAAAATACTTTAATATTCTACCAAATTCAATTATGTTATATAACAGTTTTTCATTTATTTAAAGTATATTCACACATGTTTTTATTTAAAATTATTTATTCATTATTTATAATTCAATTGAATGATAATTTTTCATTCAATTACCATTTATATATTTTTAAAAACATTAAGTACGAGTTTTATATGCTACTTTAGAGCCATCCGCTATATCCCGCTATATCCTCAATGTATCCCCGCTACGACTTTTTGCACCTCTACCGCTTCGAATCTACCGAGCGCATTAACTGCACAGTTTCAACCCATAGTAATTCTATACTAATAGGGAACTTGCAGTGTGAGAAACATGAAATAAAATAAACAGTATAGCATAGCATATCATATCAGGTGATGTAACAGTTATATCATCAGGTTATACATCATAAAATATCCTATAACTCGCATATATGAACTACTATAACATAGCATATCTATTACTACAATTCACATGTCATTGTTTCACATTTATATAAGTACGAATGTCGAGAGTGGTAAACTCCCATTCTAAAGCTAGAGATAACAATTCAAGACACACAACCAAACTTCGAAAAGCACGACAAAGCACGAACTAGAGTTGAGTGGATGAAGAGCCAAGATTCAAATCTTGCAAACAAAAAAATACACAACATATATAAGCAACTATATTATACAAAATATTACACATCAAAACCATGTACAAATATGAATCAAAATTGAAGCAAAATGGCTTAACCCCTTCAAGTAAGCTCGTCCACCATCAAAATGGGCTTGACCATCATCAACTTGGCTCAGACATGATTTGTTTGGAAGCAAGCATGCTCGGCTATGACCAGAAATGAGGCACGGCTAGGGGTTATGAAGAGATGGCAACCCAAAAGTCAAGTGAAGGCAAAAAGGCAAAGCATGATGGGTTTGGGGTTCGGCCTATGGCTCCTATGGCTCGGCTATGGTGCAATGTGGCTCAGCTTATGGTTCATAGTTTGGATCAGATCATGGCACATCTAAAATGGTATGGCTATGGTGACGGCAAGGCATGGAAAAGAGGAGTTGGTGATGGAATAGGTGGTGGCCGAGGAAAGTAAAGAGGAAGGGGTGATCATATAGGCTCGGCTAGGGTTTTTAGCATATTTTGGTGATGGATTTTGGATCATGGGTTCACGACATGGTTGTGGTGGAGTGAAGTGATGGAGATGGCTGGCCTTAGGTGGTTGTATGGTGGTGGTGATCAGTTATAGGGGAGCGTGTGATGGCAAGCTATGCTTGGAACAAAAGAGAAAGGAAGAAGAAAAGGAAGGAGAAGGAGAAAATGAAACTTACCGTAAGTTATTTTTCTTCTTCAGGAAATGAAATGAGAAGAGAGGTGAGAAAGAAATGATATGTACGTGAATGAGAAGGAGGTGATAAGTTTATACGGCTAAGAAGTGTAAATGCTTGAACGGCCAGGCAAATAGAAAGTTACACTTCACATTAAAGAAAAAAACATATGTCTCTTGAATTTCTAAGCCCATTAGCAAAAAAGTCCAACAATTCATATAAAATCAAATAAAAAGATCAAGCCCAAACAAAATAGAAAATAAAAATAGAGAATAGAAAATAGAAAATAACAAATAAAATGCTGAAAATAATCGCTTGTAAAACGCTGAATTTTATCAGATTTAAAAAGTATAAAATAGAATTTGACGAAACGGAAAGCAAAACCAATATCAAAATCAAATTCAACTTCAAAGAAAAAGATTGGAAATTTAAAATTCAAATTTTAAAATTTCAACTGAAAGTCAAAGTTTGACCATAGTTGACCAAAATAATTTTTTCTAGAAAATCTTAAATCTATTATATTAGAAAAAATAATTATAAACAAAATCCAAAAATACATGAGAAAATTCCAAAATTTCAAATTTTTAAATGGTTTTAAATCAAAGTTTCAAATAAATTGAATTAAAAATATTTATTAAAATTATGGGTTGTTACACTCTCCCCTACTCAAAACTCTTCGTCCTCGAAAAGAGAACGAGACACGGAAACAAGGAAGATAGGATAGAAAAGAAAATAGTACCTGAAACAAACAATTCCGGATTTGAAGCACGCATGCTCTCCTCCGTCTCCCAGGTACAATTCCGATCATCCATACTCCACTGCACTTTGACTAGTTTGAAAGATTTCCTTCTCAGCCGCTTTGTACCTCTATCAACAATACAAAGTGGGTTCCTCTCGACAGTAAGGTTTGGCTCAATATCCAAACTCTCGAGAGTAGAAGGCTGGACAATTAAAGATGGATCATGTTGATATCGACGAAGAGGCGAAACATGGAATATATTATGCACTCCAGAAAACTTCTTAAGCAAATCCAGACGATAAGCTAAAGAACCAATCCTCTTTGAGATACGGAAAGGACCAATAAACCTAGGAGCTAGCTTCCCTCTCTGACCAAACCGAATAATATTCCTTAAGGGAGAGACCTTAAGGAAAACCAGATCACCTACAAAAAACTCCAACCTCCTCTTACACCGATCAGCATACTTCTTCTGCCTATCCTGAGCACTCCTCGTCTTCCCCTTAATCTCCTCAGCTTTCTCAGAAGCTTCCAAAACCATATCAGGACCAACAACCAAACGATTAACGGATTCAATATAGCAAGATCGAGATCTGCAAGGTCTTCCGTAAAGAGCATCAAAGGGAGACATTTCAGTACTAGCCTAAATTCAAAGACGGAATTAGATAGATAAAAGATTAAGGTATGATCAAAATAAAAGATTGAAAATATACCTGATAGATGTTGTTATCAGTGAATTCAACAAGATGGAGTTGATCTTCCCAAGATCCTCCATAATCCAGAACACAAGCATGAAGAAGATCCTCAAGAATCTGATTCACTCTTTCCGTTTGACCGTTGGTCTACGGATGTTAAGTAGTGCTTAGATTCAGATGAGTACCCAATGATTCTTGAAAAGCTTTCCAAAACTGAGTGGTAAAGATAGGATCTTGATCACAAACAATGCTGATAGGAACACCATGGAGATGAACAATCTCCCTCATATGGATCTCAAACAAGCTGGAAGCAAAACGGGTAGATATGGCCGGAATGAAATGAGATGATTTGGTCAATCTATCCACAATAACCCAAATACTCTCATTACCCCTCCAAGTCCTCGGTAATCCATCAATAAAATTCATAGAAACCTGTTCCCATTTCCAATTGGGAACCTCAAGGGGCTGCAACAAACCAATGGTCTTCTGATGATCTGCCTTGACTTGTTTACAAGTCGCACGCCTACTAATAAAGATAGAGATATCTCACCTCATACCTCTCCACCAATAAAGCTTCTTCATATCCTGATACATCTTCTTCACACCAGGATGAATAGAAAGTATGGATCTATGATTTTCCCGAAGTAACTCTTGCCTCAATCCATCAACATTCGGAACAAAAATCCGATTATTAACCCTCAAAATCCCTCTATCATCGATCTGAGCTCCACTACCATCAGAACTACACCACCAACCTTGCTATGAACACTCTCCTTAATCAATCTAATAATCCTATCCTCATCCTGCTTGGCAATGATACGATCCAAAAGGGGAGAAGAAGAAACAACAAGCTGACACAAGATAGCCTTCTTCCGACTCAAAGCATCAACCACAACATAAGCCTTTCCAGGGGTATAGCTAATGTCGAGATCATAAGAAGAAAGAAACTCAAGCCACCGAACCTGCCGCTGATTCAAATCCTTCTGGGTGAAGATATACCTCAGAGACTGATGATCAGTAAAGAGATCAAACTTAGCACCAATAGATGATGCCTTCAAATCTTCAAAGAAAAAACCACAGCAAGCAATTCCAAATCATGAGCTGCATAATTGGCTTCATGGGTCTTCAACTGGCGACTGGTATAAGCAATGACCTTCCCATCTTGCATCAGAACAGCTCCCAAACCCTCACGACTAGCTTCAGTGTATACCGTTAATCCCTCATTTCCATTTAGAATTGTAAGCATTGGTGCGGAAGTAAGCTTACACTTCAACTCATTGAATGCAGCTTTACACTTATCATTCCATATAAACTTAGCATTCTTACGAGTTAAAGCGGTGAGAGGTGTAGAAATCCAAGCAAAATTCTTAATGAATCTCTGATAATAATCGGTAAGGCCTAGAAAACTATGAATATCAGATGGAGTCCTACGAGTTTCCCAATCTTGCAACAGAGTAGGGAGAAATAAGGACCACAATAAAAGATAGAATGATCAAATTACAGAAAGAGAAGAAAATAAAGACTTACATTGATCGCAGCGATCTTGACTGGATCAACAGAAACTCCATTACTAGAAACAATATATCCAAGGAATCGGACTTCATATTTTCAAAAATCGCATTTCGAGAATTTAGCTTTCAACTGATGACTCCTAAGAGTTCCTAGAGCAAAGCTCAAATGGGATTTATGCTCTTCCTCAGATTTAGAGAAAACAAGAATATCATCGATAAAGACTAGAACAAATTTGTTAAGCACATCGCGAAAAACACGATTCATCAAATCAACAAAGAAAGCAGAAGAATTAGTTAAACAAAAAGCCATAAATAACCATTCATAGAACCCATTCTCAGTACGGAAAGCAGTCTTGGGAATACTTTCCTCAGCAACTTTGAGCTGGTGAAAACCTATGGCAAGATCAAGCTAAGAGAAAACAGTAGCTTCATGGAGCTGATCAAACATATCATTGATGCGAGGCATATGATATCTGTTCCTCATAGAGATCTTGTTTAGCTCCCTATAATCAACATACATCCTCAAAGAACCATCAGACTTAGTGACGAAAACCACTGCTGCTCCTTATTCTGAATGGCTAGGTCTGATCAGACCCTTGGAGAACAAGTCCTCAATTTGCTTCCTCAATTCAACCTTCTCACGGGGTGCCATTCTTCTAGGAGGAAAAACTACATTTCGAGCTCCAGGAATAAGATCAATGCGAAAATAAATTTCCTTCTTAGGAGGTAAAGAAGTGACTTTACCAAATACATCGAGATATAATTTAACTAAAGGAGTAGAATCAAGATTATCCAGAGAAGAGTCAGGAGAATAAATAAAACTGCCGGCATAATCCTGAGGCATGCAACACTGAATCACCAAAGAATTACCAAAATCATCCACAAGAGAAACAGTCTGGGTTTTATAAGAGATAACGGCTTCATGCCTCTTTAGCCAATCACCTTCAAGCAATAGATCAAAAGCATCAAAACCCAGAACATAGAAATCACCAGAAAACCGATAGCTAGAATGGAAGAGTTTCACCCTTCTACAAATCCTACTATGGCTCGCAGGACCACCAATAGGATTTGAAACACACAAAGGCACATGAGGAAACTCGAGAGAAGGAAGATGCTCAAACTTACCACAGGATCCACATAAATAAAACTATTGGAAGCTCCACTATCAAATAGAATACAAACCGGAAAATAAAACAAAGAAAAAGTGCCCTGATGAGTACCTTGGGTGTCACTAGGAGTAGGAGCAGGTGCAGGTGGTGGAGCAGGTGAAGAAGCAGAGGTAACAACAAAGATGCCAAAATGCTTGCCCTTCTGCTAAGTGGGACAATTATTCTTGAAATGGCCAGGCTACAGACAAATGTGGTAGAGATCACGCCTAGTCAACTAAGCTGGAGGAACAACAGCACCAACTAAAGTAGGACAACTATTAGCATAGTGTCCCTTCTAATTACACCTGAAAAAAGTAATGGAAGAAAGGTCGATAGATTTCTTCTGAGAATAAGAAGATTCCAAACCTGGAATCTTGTTTCAATTCTTCTTCGGCTGATGAAGATTAGGATTTCTCTTCTTAGGATTGCCAGAGAAAGGTTGAGATGAAGCGGCATGAGCAACGGGAGGATCCTTGGATGTAGGATTCTCATATCTAATGGCCACATCCATCAGACTAGTAAAAGGGCTATGCACGTAGGCGATGAGACGATCATAATACTCCTTCGACGAGCACCAGCTATGAATTTATCATTCTTCTTGAGAGGATGTCAATCGAATTAGGGACAAACTTGGAAAGTTCATTGAACTTCCTCTAATACTCAGTAAATGACATGTCACCCTGCTTGAGATCCATGAATTCCCGATACAGCTGAGACTTCCCTGCTTCGGGCATCCACTTCACAACAAAAGCATCCCTAAAGCACGATAAAGAAACATAAGACGGATTTCAAAAGAGGAAAATGAACCAAATTCAAAATAAACGGGAGATAATACCTAAACTTCTCCCAAGAAATGTTAGCCTCAATAGTGTGAGCTGTAACAGACTCCCACCAATCCAAAGCTGCTCCCTTCAACTGCCAAGCTGCCAACTGACGCTTCTGAGCATCAGTGATCTCAAGACCGAAGAAAATACTCTCCAATCCCTTCAACCATTGTTGAGCGTCGATAATGCTCTCTGATCTGATAAACTTGGTACCACCAAGTTCAGTGTATTCCTTACATAGAGTAGCGAACCTAACTGGTGCAGCAGGCTCAGGAAATGGGGCAACATCACGACCCCAACCTCTAGCATTCCTATGACTCATCCTAAAAAGTCAAGAATGAACTTTAGGATAGAGGTAATTGAGAACAAGATAAGATTAGATAGATTAGATTAGATTCAACTTGAATTGAATAACCTAAACACATTAATTACTAACAAGGTGGATAAGGAAAGGAAGAAGTTTAGAAAATTTGATTTTAAAACAAGAAAAGATTTATATAAAAATAATTTTGAAAATCCTTTGAAAAACATTGAAAAATCATTTTATACTTTAAAATACATTCTCTCACAAAGAATATGATTCTATGATTGATTTCACTCATTCTAGGGTATTTCTACCCTATCTCTAATGAGTTTTTGCTCCGCAAGCTAAGGTTTGCCTAAAACCTGGCTCTGATACCAAATGTAACAACCCATTATTTTGGACCATTCAAGTCGAAAATAAAACTGTAATAAAATTTGGAGCAAATAAAACCAATCACAGAATCACATACACGGATAAATCAGAATAACTCGTAGCGGAAATAAAATAACCATAGTAGTTCATGAAGCTACTATAAACAGAGTCACAGAACAAGTACAAAATACCAGAGTCTGAAGTAAATACAATAGAAGTCCCAATACATAAATGTCCACTAATACATAAGCTGAATAGAAATACCGAATAGAAATAAATAACAACTAGATAGATAGATAGTCTCCAGCAATCCTAGCTCCAGATGGTGAATCCAAAGCTGAAATACTCAGGCTGACCCGAGCATAAAGCAAAACACAAAACACTCAAGTCAGGACATACATACTTATACAATGTGTACCAACTCAAGTGAACTGTAATATAAATGCACAAGTAACTTAAAGGATGCTTGGGACCGCCCATCCTTTAAGAATCCGTTAAACTATCTACTATGTATTAATATACGCTATTATAATAACTTCTAAAGTAAAGTATAATATATTTTAAAAATAGCATTATGGCTTTACATTTTCCACCTTAACACATTTTATATATTCCTATAGTTTATACAGTACCGTAATCTCCCTCGTACTGGGCGTCGTCAGAGGGCACTCCATAGGTATGGTACAAAACAAAATCATATAAGGCACGCTATGGTAGGTGACATGGCACAACTAGGCAATGTTTGGGTAAATATACCAATTGCACTTCCGGACCGGTGGTAACGCGTGGCAGCCACTACCGCCCACCTCGAGCCACACTCCCAAAATCAAAGGTGCGCACCAATTGCACACAAAGTAATAGAATGCCATACGAAGAAGTGTGTCCTATAAGAGGAGCCACCTCATTAGCCCGTCAATTGCTCCTGTTTCAGCCACCTTATTCCAACTCACGGGAGTCGGGTCCACATATATGCCTTAATAGAACGTCGCCACCATCCAACTTCATTCTGGAATCTCGACCACGTACATGGTTGTTAAAGTGGTTTTCGAAGTTGGCAGAGAGTATGATAACTTCCGATCCCGGTCTCTTTAACAATCAAACGTTAGTATAACCCATGGATATTTATTTCAAAACATATCTATTCCAAAACCATTTAATCAATTGCTGTTACTTTCCAAATAATATCCATTTCAAAATTGTTAATATTTCCAAATCCATATATACTAGTCATAGCACTTTAAAAATGTTATCTTTTAGAAGTCATAACACTTTCAGAATGATACACTTATTATAGCACTTTAAAAATGTAATAAGTTAGAAACTATAACCCTTTTAAATGTTACCCTTATATAATTGCACTTTAAAAATAGTTACAATTTGGAAATAGTAGCACCTTTAAAACATAACCTAAAGTAACATAGCATTTTAAAATGTTATCTTTTTACAACTTCAGCATTTTAAAAACAATACTAAAATACCATAGCATTTTAAAAATGCTACGAATACTTTTATAACATGTTTAAACATACTATTTCAATTTTTATCATAGTTTTATTTATACAAAACATATCTATTTCATAATTAAATCTATTATTATTATTAGGTTAGAATCAAAATTCCATATTAACTTAAATTTAAATTATTAAGCTATTTTATCAAGGATAAAATCATTAATTTTGTTTTAAACTAAATATTTACTTATAAAATTCTAATATATCATTATATTAAAAATCATTTAATCAAACTTTATATTTTTAAAGATTCAAAATACTTAATAAACTTTTAGAAAACTATTATTTAAAAATTAACCATGGGTCTGTATAATATTTTCTAACCTAGGTCAAGTGATACGGATATGTATCATTTCAATCCGTAATATAGAAATAAAATTTCGGGTTCTATCATTTCAATTCCGCAATCCCAAGTCAAATAAATAAAAATCGCTTGAGCCTATTATTTCAGCTCATAACGATTTTTCCCTATTTTAATGTCCGTTCGGGTATGTATCATTTCAACCCATAGTGATTCTATACTAACAGGGAACTGGCAGTGTGTGAAACAGGAAATAAAATAAACAATATAGCATAACATATCATATCAGGTGATGTAACTGGTATAACGTCAGGTTATACATCATAAAATATCTTATAACTCGCATATATGAACTACTATAACATAACATATCAACTACTATAATTCACATGTCATTGTTTCACAATTATATAAGTACGAATGTCGAGAGTGATAAACTCACCTTCTAAAGCTGGAGATAACAATTCAAGAAACACAACCAAACTCCGAAAAGCACGACAAAGCACGAATTGGAGTTGAGTGAATGAAGAGCGAAGATTCAAATCTTGTAAACAAACAAATACACAACATATATAAGCAACTATATTATACAAATTATTACATATCAAAAACACGTACAAATATGAATCAAAATTGAAGCAAAATGGCTTAACCCCTTCAAGTAGGCTCGGCCACCATCAAAATGGGCTAGACCATCATCAACATGGCTCAGTCATGATTTGTTTAGAAGTAAGCATGTTCGGCTATGACCAGAAAAAAGGAATGGCTACGGGTTATGAAGAGATGGAAACCCAAAAGTCAAGTGAAGGCAAAAAGGCAAAGCATGATGGGTTTTGGGTTTGGCCTATGGCTCCTATGGCTCGGCTATGGTGCAAAGTGGCTCGTCCTATGGTTCGTAGTTTGGATCAGGTCATGGCACATCAGAAATGGTATGGCTATGGTCACGGCAAGGCATGGAAAAGAGGAGTTGGTGATGGAATAGATGGTGGCCGAGGAAAGTAAAGAGGAAGGGATGATCATATAGGCTCGGCTAGGGTTTCAAGCATATTTTGGTGATGGATTTTGGATCATGGGTTCACGGCATGGTTGTGGTGGAGATGAAGTGATGGAGATGGCCGGTCTTAGGTGGTTATGTGGTGTTGGTGATCGGCTATAGGGGAGCATGTGATGGTCGAGCTATGCTTGGAACAAAGGAGAAAGGGAAAAAAAGGAGAAGGAGAAAATGTAACTTACTGCAAATTCTTTTTTTTCTTTCAGGAAATGAAATGAGAAGAGAGGTGAGAAAGAAAGATATGTCGTGAATGAGAAGGAGGTGATAAGTTTGTACGGCTAAGAAATGTAAATGCTTGAACGGCTAGGCAAATAGAAAGTCACACTTCACATCAAAGAAAAAGAAACACATGTCTCTTTAATTTCTAAGCCCATTAGCAAACAAGTCCAAGAATTCATATAAAATCAAATAATAAGATCAAGCCCAAATAAAATAGAAAATAAAAATAGAGAATAGAAAATAGAAAATAGAAAATAAAATACTGGAAATAATCGCGTGTAAAACACTGAATTTTATTAGATTTAAAAAGTATAAAATAGAATTTGTCGAAACGAAAAGCAGAATCAATATCAGAATCAAATTCAACTTCAAAGAAAAAATTGGAAATTTAAAATTCAAATTCAAAAATTTCAACTAAAAGTCAAAGTTTGACCATAGTTGACCAAAATATAAAATTTTCAGAAAATCTTAAATTTATTATATTTAATTATAAACAAAATCCAAAAATACACTGGAAAATTCCTAAATTTCAAATTTTTAAATGATTTAAAATCAAAGTTTCAAATAAATTGAAATAAAAATATTTATTAAAATTATGGGTTGTTACATTCCATATGCTAAATTCTGCCTAAACCTGGGCTCTGATACCACTTATAACGGCCTGATATTTTGAACCGTTCAAATCGACAATCATCCACATATGTCAGACTTGAATTGCTCAAAACAACAGATTGTCAATTTATATTTGGCAAAACTTAGCATATAAGGTAAATGAATCAATCACAGAATCACAAACACAGAGTAAAACAACAATGAGCAGCGGAATAGGTAAATAGTAGTTCATGAAGCTAATATATAAACATCAGAGATTAGAGCAAAGTACAAAAGAAATGTCAAATACACAGGAAGTCTCAAATACAACAGCTGATAAGTCTGGAACATAGACAACATGAGCAACTGGAAACGACTGAAAGCTAAGTAGATATATGATGAATCTTTAAGCAAAGCTCCAAACACCAAAGGTCAGTCTCAAATGCTGTGACACTCAGTCTGATCCGAACATAAAGCAAAAACAAAACACTTGAGTCAGGATTAACATTCGTATACCAGTAAATTCAACTCAAGCGAAATGTCAACTGAAATACAAGTAACTTAAAAGATGTTTGGGATTTTCATCCTCTAAGGATCCGTGGAACTATCTACTATGTAGTAATACACGCTATTATAATATGTCTATCAGTAAAGTATTAAAATAGCGTTAAGGCGTTACTGATATCCCCCTTAACATAATTTATATATTCACGTAGTCTATACAATGCCGTAAGGTCCACCAAACCGGTGGTTTACCCAGTGAACACCCCACATGTAACATCCCAAAATTTTTAAATTAGATTCGGTAACTTATTTAAACTTTTGTAATTCAATTTGGAAATTTTCAAAACAAAACAAAATATTATTAATAATAAGTTTTACAAAAATATGTGGATATAAATAAAGTGTTTGGTAGTTCAAGCTTTAAATAAATAATAATTAATAAAGAAAAAAATAAAACGGGACAAAAATGAAAGCATGTTGCTATGAATTTTACATGATCAAAGCAAGCCAATACAAGTATGTGTGAATATTATACAAACCAGGAAATATTAAAACAAAATGTATGCAAGAAAGAAAAAATCTACAAACAAAAAAAACAAAAATGTACTTACAAAGAGAAAAAAAGATTACATGTAAACAAAGAAAGAAGCATAAGCATTTAATGCTATCTTCTCAAGCCGAAATAAACTTTGCTTAGCTACCAAAAAATAAAATTTGTCTGGTCAATAATTGTAGGCAAGGAAATAAAATTCTGACCTAAAGAAATCTTGCACCAGATATTACCTATCTTTATACAAAATTGCTTCCTTTATTCATACATCCATATTCATTTCATTTCGTTCAAAAAAAAAACATAGCAAAGTCAGGAAGAAAAAAGAAATATTAGTATCACTATATTTTCAAACTCAATATCACTTAAGATCAAAATAGAAAAAAGAAATCAATACCGCAGTTTCAAATAGTAGTCTCTGTTTCAAAACTTTTCAGGCGAGTAAATTTTTTTGAATTTGGATTTTAAACTAGTTGTTTGAGATTCTGTCTGAATGTATGTGAAAGAAAAATGCTTGCATGAGTACAAATAAGTGTGTATTTGTATGTGAATGTGTTATGTGCATATCTGGAAGTTATGAACTTTAGTTCCGTTCTATACTTACAGGTGTTAATCCTGTTCAAGAGAAAAAAATCAATTAACTTAAATCCCTCTGATTCATTTGAGGTTTTGAATACAAAATGTTTGTTGTTCATGAATCAAAGTTAAAAACTTATTTCTAGTAAAATAAGATCAAGAGGTGGGCTGAAACTTCAAAATCCTGATGAACTTGCACAGACGCGATAAAATCGAATATCATTAATTTTTGATTCAAGCATACAAGGTGAATCGTTATGCAAAAACAATATTTTTAAAGCAAAGATGGTAAATTTTAGCTATGGGTTTTGGGAACAGTTGTTCTTGAATGAAAAATTGGGTTTTGACCAATTTCAGGCGGTCGGAGGCGTTTTGGGAGTCGTGGTTTTGCGTGAAGGTGGAAGGGCCTACGGTGAGTCAGGGAAAAATACTCGAAGGTGTTCCAGTTCACTGTGGTGATGGCGGCGAGGGGATTTAATTTTTAACCCTAATTTTGGCGATGATCGGAAAAGGTGTCGCTGGGGCTTCGTGCGTGCATCGAGTGGCACGTGGCCTTGGGAGGTGATAGCTGGGTGGGTGATGGAGTCGTGGCCGGAGGCGCGCGTTTTCTGGTGGTTGGGGTGTGTCGAACGAGGCGATTCCGGTTGTGCATGTGCACAAACTTCTGTTGGGTATCAGTAAGTGGGTTTGGGGAAGAAGGATATGGGCTCGAAGTAAGTATGGGGAAAAACGAAGGGTGGCTCGAGTGTTAACTCGAGTAAAATTATTGAAGCACAGGTTAAAACACTTAGAAAAAATTTAAGTGGAAATTTTTGGCACTCGGGTTGATTTCGAAAAAAACCCGAAGCAAATGAATTTTTCTCTCACACGTGACCGGAAGTAGGTCTCGAGACCAATATATAAAACAGTTTTTTACTTTAAAAATTTTCAAATTTTTAAGACACTTTTAAACTATGTTCAAAACAATGATTTGATTGGAATTTTAAGCTAAATTAAGACTTAAGAGAAATGTTTCAAGAAATTAAATTTTAGTTTATTTAGTTTTAATATAATATTTTTATAAGGTTATTTATGTTAAATAAATAATGTAACTTAAAATAAAATTTAGATAAGATGTTGTTTAAAACTAAATCTTAACCTTTTAAGGTATCTAACGTGATAAAGGTGGTTTATTGAACAAAGTTTTAAAAAAAGATTATCAAAGTAATTTAAATTATCTTTTGGTTTATTAAAATGGTTAATGATTTGTTAATATAATTTCTTAAGAAATAATTACTTAGTTAATTATTTAACATTAAAGTTTAAATTAATTGATAATTAAGATTTAATAAATTAATAATTGAGGTTAGTTAATTTGAAACTAATAAATTAAGATAATTAACTAAGAAATGATTAATAAATAAAGGTGATTTAGACTTAATCAATAGTAATTAATGATAACTAATCATTGATTAAAGATTTGCAATGAAAGTAACTATGTGATTAATAAATTTAAAACCACATGATTTATTCATCTTAATTGAAATGCTTTGATTGTCGTTGAATGCTATGTGTTGGATTGATATTCCTATTATGCGATGTGATGCTATGTAATAATGCTTCGTGCTAAGCTGTGATATTGGTA
Source organism: Allium cepa (assembly GCA_030765085.1). NCBI lineage: Eukaryota > Viridiplantae > Streptophyta > Magnoliopsida > Asparagales > Amaryllidaceae > Allium > Allium cepa. The sequence continues at coordinate 176,678,493 of CM060939.1, read as the reverse complement.
TTGAATATACCGCCGTGCGATTATGAAAACCCATTGGCCCGTAAAACGGTATTTGAATTTCGATGCGACAGGGAGTCGGATTCCAGTTGGTTATCCGAAACCCACATCGAACGTGTGAATCTTTGTGATTGATACATCCATATATTTTTAAATTGAGCGCTCACTATTCGGTTTAGCCGGAAGAGGAGCTTTGTGTCGTATAACCCATTCCGAATATGTGGTACGATGTAATGGATGGCAATTGAAGATGGTGATGAGGACCGGGCGTCTTCGAAAATGATAGGATAACCTATCGAATGTCTCTGCACTGAGTTGCTCCGGTATAGAGATCTCCATATGTGATGGGGAGTCCGATCGAGATTGTGGATGCCCAAATTGCAAGGGCTTCTGCGGAAGTGCCTTCGGTTCTGTTCGAACCCGGAATAGACTTGTATGGTTGCATGTTGGACATGACAAATTGAAATATAAAGCTGATTTCTTTCAAATACATATCTGTTGGTGGCGGAGAATTTATTCTCTTAGCTTGACACCCTTCTCTGAGACGTACGAGCTCAGAGGTTATGTAGTTGAAGGTTATTAGTGATATACTCCCAATTTGGTAGTGTGGCATGCTGAGTGCTGCTGATCATTTGTTGATTGAAGCATGGCTTTGTGAAAAAGCAAAGCTTTGCGGACGAGACTTCGTCGAACCTCACAACCCGGTCGTGGTCGAAACAGGAATCATGGCAGCAAGGTTATTTGGGGGTAGCTCCCCCTGAGGGTATGTCCATTTCCTTCTGGATTATAAGTGGCATCACGGTATGGAGCCCAGATACTTACTTTGTGGTTGCTGCAAACTTATTGCTTTGTGGTTGTCGGTTGAGAAGCGCTTCGGATAAAGGTTGGTAACGACCGGGAGGTGGCATACTCGTGTCAGTTCTTACCTAGTCACAGAGGTAACCCAGCCTTGTGTAGCAGAGATTCGGTTAGGTTCTCGGGGACGTCCCTCCAGAGGCGTTCCATTTTTATGTGGGAAGTTCCTTTTCCCAACCATTTGTTGAAAATCCAAATGAAACAATACGAGCCCAATACGGTTTTAAATTGTATAACTTGCCACCTCAGGTGGTAGTTATAGTAAGCATAGTATAATGGTACCTATGCTGGCTAAGATTAATATTATACTTTCGAAAATGTTTTCACACTATGCACTAATAATAATATTTAAAAGAGTTTTTCGTGTATTAAATATTTTTTGACTGTCATAAGGAGAAATCTCCTCCAAGTTTGCACTTGCATTGTGTGTGTGGCGGGAGGCCTTATGGCAATTTCATTTTCAAAAAGCATTACGGATTTCTTTCAAATTCTTTTGTTTTGATTTGGTAGAAATAAACTGTTTTTTTATTTCAAACAACTATTTTTGTTAACTCATACCAGTTCCATGACTGGCCCGGAGTTTATTGTTCCTTTCCTAAACTCTGGGTGCCCATAATTTTCCACATGGGTAGCTTAGAAACAGGTTATTTGTATTTTGGAGCTAGCTTGGATTTGAAGTCTTCTTGAAACTTTGGATTTGGAAAACTTTGAAGTGTTGGAGTTTTGAAGACCTTGTTGAAGTTGAAGTATGTTGGAAACTTGTTAAAGTTTCTGTTGTCGTATTATTGTTGTATTATATTTGTATCACTCTGATATTTGGGATCGATGTTGTATTGGATATTGTATCATGTTGTATCTGTATTGATATATGATATTCATTCTGTTTCCACTGTTTATATTCATCTAATGTTGTTATAAGCTCCATCCGACTAGAGTTCGATGTTTTGAATCTTTGGCAGTCGAATACAAGTGAGGTATTTAGTGTCAATTTTTGAACATTGAATTTCGGATCGTGACAAAGTGGTATCAGAGCTGAAGGTTGAGTAAGAACTTTAGCTACGGAGTGCAACACATTAGATGGCTCATTAGAGATAAGGTGAAGTATACCCTAGAACGAGTACAAACTGGAAGACCGAAACCTTAATTTCTTGGTCTTTCCTTTTAAATTATTGATGTTTCCTAAGATATCTTGTTCGTATGCCTAAACCAAGTTTCTTGCTATATACAGATAGTAAGAATGAGTGGAAGAAAAGGACAAGGTAGGGAACGGGGAAATATCACCGCAACTGGTCAAATTCCCACAAATGCAACTGTGCCTACTCAGTCGCAGCTGAATCTGGCTGATCTATATAAAAGCTTCTCGAGACTTGGTGGAAAGCCGTTTACTGGCAAGGAATCTGTTGTAGAAGCCCAAGCTTGGATCCGATCCTGTGAAAGAATTTTCAGGGAATTGAAGTTGGAAGACGATCAAAAGCGACTAATAGCTTCTTGGCAACTCCAAGAGGAAGCATCAGCTTGGTGAGAGACAGTTACTGTGGATGAGTCAGAAGATAAGTTTACTTGGAGACGATTTAAAGAAGTGTTTGAGCAGCGATATGTTCCATCTGCTGGTATCTCTCGAATGTACCAGGAGTTCCTAGATTTGAAGCAAGGAAGTTTTTCATTTAAGGAGTACTTGAATAAATTCAATGAATTGTCTCGATTCGGTCCGGAGCTAGTGAGTACACCCATGAAGAAAAATGAAAGATTCATCTGGGGAATGGATAAGGAGTATCACGAGTGAATGACAGCCCACATTAAAGAATCTTTTTCAGACTTGATTGATATGGGTTATCGATATGCTACTCTAGATATGCAGGAATTTCCGGAAGAGAAAGGGAGTTCAAGTAGTTCGAATTGGAAGAAAAGAAAATTTGAAGGAACGAGACCGGCTCAAGGCAAGGAGAAGAAGAGGAGTAATCAAGAGAATCCAGCCAGAAATGTTACTTGTTACAACTGTTAGGAGGAAGGCCATTTAATAAATGATTGTGAGAAGCCAAAGAAATAAATTAAAAAAGATCAACTTGTAAAGATAAGTCGAAGATCCAAGGAATGCTATTATTTTCACCAGCCAGGTCATGGAGTTAAGAATTGCCCGAAAAGAAACGAGCACAAATAGCGAAAGTGTGCGCAATAAAAGATAACCTCTCAACTTCAAAGGCGAATGAAGGAAAGGGAGTTTTGGAGTGTAACCTTATTGTTGGTGAAAGAGTTGGTAGAGTTTTATCCGACACGGGAGCTTCACATAGTTTTATCTCCCAACAGATCATGGACGAATTAAAACTTAAACTCAAGTTTGTCGATGAACCTATTTGTGTGAAGAATTCAGTGGGTGGTCCTGCAAATCTTTGTCTATATTGTAGGAGGGTGTCTATCTCTTATTCTGGCCATAGATTTCCTATTAACCTTTATGTTCTCGACATCAATGAATTTGAAACTCTACTAGGGATGAATTGGTTATCGAAATACGAAGCCAAATTAGATTGCAGCAATCGAACGATTCTAGTCAAAACCAAACTTGGAGATTCCGTTGAAATTTCTTGTGAAGATCCTAGTCCGAAAAGAGATAAACTGATGTATACTTTGGGATATCCAGAACCTAGTCTGGAGTCCATTCCTATTGTCCAGCATTTTCCCGATGTATTCAAAGAAGTAGAATCTTTACCACCACACAGAGAAAATGAATTCAAAATTGACTTAATTCCGAATGCTCGTCCTGTCGTTCATGCTAGTCGTAGGATGACACCGTGGGAAAGAATTAAACTAGTCAAACAAACTGATGATTTGCTAAAAAAGGGATTGATTCGTCCTAGTGTTTCTGAATAGGGCTCAACGGCAGTATTTGTAGCTAAATCTGATGGATCTTTGAGATTGTGTGTCGACTATCGCGATCAACAAGTTTCCTTTACCCAGGATTGATGACTTATTCGATGTAGTTCATGGTGCACGATTCTTTTATAAGATGGATCTAGCCTAGGGATTCCATCAGTTGCAAATTACCGAAGATTGTGTTCACTTAACTGCTTTTAGGGGTCCGGATGTGTTCTACGAGTGGTTAGTCATGCCTTTCGGACGAACAAACGCCTCCGCGTACTTCGTAGATTTGATGGCCCGTGTGTTGCGGGAGGTGCTGAATAAATTTGTTCTTGTATTTATTAATGATATCCTAATTTACTCCAAAATCGAAGAGGAGCATGCTAAACATCTCAGAATTGTTATGGAAATTTTGAGAAGGAATATCTTATTCACTAAATTCTCGAAATGTCACTTTTGGGTCAAAGAAGTCAGATTCCTTGGCCGCGTTATTAATGAAGAAGGGATTTCTGTTGATCTGAGCAAAATTTTCGCTATTCTTGACTGGAAGCGACCCACGACTCTGAAAGAGGTTCGAAGTTTTCTGGGTTTAGCACGCTATTACCGGAAGTTTGTTCAGGACTTTTCTAAGATTGCTAGCCTATTGACCAAGCTAACAATGAAGAATGCCAAGTTCAATTGGACTCCAAAATGTGATGAAGCTTTTCAAGAATTGAAAAAGAGATTAACCTCTACTCCTGTTCTCGCTATCATTAACGGAAACCAAGGCTTATCTGCATGTACTGACGCTTGTGGTGATGGGGTAGGTGCATTATTAATGCAGAATGGGAAGGTATTTGCCTACGCGAGTAGACAATTACATCCGCACGAGAGAAACTACCCAACTCATGATTTAGAGCTTTTGGCTATTGTTTTCACCTTAAAAATCTGGCGACATTATCTTCTGGGTAAGAATTTCCTTCAGCTTTTCTAAAAGAAAATTTTAAAGTTCAACTTAACTTAATATATACTTAATAATTCTTCTTGTTTAGGTAAAAAATTCGAATTATTCACCGACCACAAATCTTTAAAGTATCTCTTTACCCAAAAAGATTTAAATCTGCGACTACAACGTTGGTTGGAATTTCTAGCATCCTATGACCTAGATATTCTGTATACACCCGAAAAAGCCAATGTAGTTGCCGATGCTTTGAGTAGAAAGCATGCCATTCTCGCTCATCTTGTCATTACTCCTACTCTTCTTGAGAAAGACGCCAGCCAACAAAAAGAAGATGAGTTTCTTGATCAAATTTATGAGAAAATGCTCGTGGTGAAAATACGTGTTTTGAAGTCGACGACAATAAACTTATAAGATTGAAAGGAAGAATTTGTGTTCCAAACATTCCGGAGATGAAACGTGAAGTTTTGGACGAATGCCATAAGTCCAAACTTTGCATCCATCCAGGAGTCAACAAGATGTATCGTGAAATTAAAAGCACATTTTGGTGGAAGATAATGAAAAGTGACATATCTATATATGTGAGTCGCTGTGCTACCTGTCAACAAATTAAAAGCGATCAAAAGAAAGTGGCCAGTTTACTTCAGCTTTTGGAAGTATGAAAGTGGAAATGGGATTAAATGTTGATCGATTTCATCGACGGATTGCCATGAACCATGGAGGGAAATGAAGCAATTTGGGTTATAGTAGACCGTCTAACCAAAACTGCACACTTCATTCCAGTGACATCCACTCGGACTGCAGCAAGCTTAGTAGAGTTATATATAAAAGAGATTGTTCGTCTCCACGGTATTCCTAGCAGCGTAGTGAGTGATCGTGATCCAATCTTCACTAGTAGATTTTGGGAGACATTTCAAGCCGCATTGGGAACAAAACTGAATTTCAGCACTGCTTATCACCCACAGTCTGATGGGCAGACTGGAAGGATTAACCGAATTTTAGAAGCCTATTACGTGCTTGCATTCTTGATTTTGGTGGTTCTTGGGAGGACCATTTGCATCTGGTCGAATTCTCTTATAACAATAGCTATCAAGCCAGTATTGACATGGCTCCTTATGAGGCTTTATATGGTCGTCCGTGTCGATCATCTGCATGCTGGATCAAATCAGGTGATAGACTCGTCCTTGGACCAGATATGATTAAAAAAGCCACGGAGAAGGTAGATTTTATTCGAAAGAAATTAAAAACTTCTCAAAGTCATCAGAAGAGATATTGTGACCGCCGAAGAAGAGATTTGGAATTTCAAGTTGGGGAATCTGTATTTCTCAAAGTGTCTTCAATGCGGGTATTGAGGTTTGGGAAAACTGGAAAGCTAGCATCGCGTTATATTGGTCCTTTTCCTATTTTGGAGAGGATCGGTCCTCTAGCATATCGAGTGCAGCTACCCAGCTGGTTATATGGCATGCATTATGTGTTTCATATTTCTAACCTTCGAAAATTTATGCACGACCCAGATAGTATTATTGAGGAGGCATCTCAACAGGATCTTGAGATCACTCCCAACTTGGCATCAAAAGGGAACCAATAAAGATTGTGAATCATGATGAAAAGCGATTGAGAAACAAAGCTGTAAAACTGGTTAAAGTGCAATGGAGTGGCGATCCAAAGGACTGCACTTGGGAAACTGAAGATAACATGCAGAAATCCTATCCCAATTGTAGAGTGGATATCTCGGCTTAAATTGGTAAGCCATTTCTCTATTCTTTACTGAATTCGTATATTCTTTGTTTGCTTTTATCTCTCTTCCAAATTTCGAGGACGAAATTTTCTTAAGGGGGGATATTTGAAACATTCCAAAATTTTTAAATTAAATTCGGTAACTTATTTAAACTTTTGTAATTCAATTTGGAAATTTTCAAAACCAAACAAAATATTATTAATATTAAGTATTACAAAAATATGTGGATATAAATAAAGTGTTTGGTAGTTTAAGCTTTAAATAAATAATAATTAATAAAGAAAAAAATAAAACAAGACAAAAATGAAAGCATATTGCTATGAATTTTATATGAGCAAAGCAAACCAATACAAGTATGTGTGAATATTATACAAACTAGGAAACAATAAAACAAAATGTATGCAAGAAAGAAAAAATCCACAAACAAAAAAAACAAAAATGTACTTACAAAGGGAAAAAAAGATTACATGTAAACAAAGAAGGAAGCATAAGCATTTAATGCCATCTTCTCAAGCCGAAATAAACTTTTCTTAGCCACCAAAAAAGAAAATTTGTCTGGTCAAAAATTGTAGGCAAGGAAATAAAATTCCGACCTAAAGAAATCTTGCACCAGATATTACCTATCTTTATACAAAACTGCTTCCTTTATTTATACATCCATATTCATTTCATTTCGTTCAAAAAAAAAAACATAGCAAAGCCAGGAAGAAAAGAGAAATATTAGTATCACTATATTCTCAAACTCAATATCACTCAAGATCAAAACAGAAAAAAGAAATCAATACCGCAGTTTCAAATAGTAATCTCTGTTTCAAAACTTTTCAGGTGAGTAATTTTTTTTGAATTTGGATTTTAAACTTGTTGTTTGAGATTCTGTATAAATGTATGTGAAAGAAAAATGCTTGCATGAGTACAAATAAGTGTATATTTGTATGTGAATGTGTTATGTGCATATCTGGAAGTTATGAACTTTAGTTCTATTCTATACTTACGGGTGTTAATCCTGTCCAAGAGAAAAAATCAATCAACTTAAATCCCTCTGATTCATTTCAGGTTTTGAATACAAAATGTTTGTTGTTTATGAATCAAAGTTAAAAACTTATTTCTAGTAAAATAAGATCAAGAGGTGGGCTGAAACTTCAAAATCCTGATGAACTTGCACATACATGATAAAATCGAATATCATTAATTTTTGATTCAAGCATATAAGGTGAATCGTTATGCAAAAACAAGATTTTTAAAGCAAAGATGGTAAATTTTAGTTGTGGGTTTTGGGAACAGTTGTTCTTGAACGAAAAATTGGGTTTTGACCAATTTTAGGCGGTCGGAGGCATTTTGGGAGTCGTGGTTTTGCGTGAAGGTGGAAGGGCCTACGGTGAGTTGGGGAAAAATACTCGAAGGTGTTCCAGTTCACTGTGGTGACAGCGGCGAGGGGATTTAATTTTTAACCTTAATTTTGGCAATGATCGGAAAAGGGGTCGCTGTGGCTCCGTGCGTGCATCGAGTTGCACGTGGCCTTGGTAGGTGATAGCTGGGTGGGTGATGGAGTAGTGGCCGGAGGCTCATGTTTTCTGGTGGTCGGGGTGTGGAGAACGAGGCGATTCCGGTTGTGCATGTGCACGAACTTCTGTTGGGTATTAGTAAGTGGGTTTGGGGAAGAAGGATATGGGCTCGAAGTAAGTATGGGGAAAAACGAAGGGTGGCTCGGGTGTTAACTCGAGTAAAGTTATTGAAGCACAGGTTAAAACACTTTGTATAAATTTAAGTGAAAATTTTTGGCACTCGGGTTGATTTCGACAAAAACCGAAGCAAATGAAATTTTCTCTCGCGCGTGATCGGAAGCAGGCTTCGAGGCCAATATATAAAACAGTTTTTTACTTTAAAATTTTTCAAATTTTTAAAACACTTTAAAACTATGTTCAAAACAATGATTTGATTGAAATTTTAAGCTAATTTAAGACCTAGGAGAAATGTTTCAAGAAATTATATTTTAGTTTATTTAGTTTTAATATAATATTTTTATAAGGTTATTTATGTTAAATAAATAATGTAACTTAAAAGAAAATTTAGATAAGATGTTGTTTAAAATTAAATATTAACCTTTTAAGGTATCTAATGTGATAAAGGTGGTTTATTGAACAAAGTTTAAAAAAAAGATAATAAAAGTAATTTAAATTATCTTTTGGTTTATTAAAACGGTTAATGATTTTGTTAATATAATTTCTTAAGAAATAATTACTTAGTTAATTATTTAACATTAAAGTTTAAATTAATTGATAATTAAGATTTAATAAATTAATAATTGAGGTTAGTTAATTTGAAATTAATAAATTAAGACAATTAACTAAGAAATGATTAATAAATAAAGGTTATTAAGACTTATTCAATAGTTATTAATGATAATTAATCATTGATTAAAGATTTCTACTGAAAGTAACTATGTGATTAATAAATTTAAAACCATATGATTTATTCATCTTAATTGAAGATGCTTTGATTGTCCTTGAATGCTGTGTGTTGGATTGATATTCCTGTTATGCGATGTGATGCTATGTAATAATGCTTCATGCTGAGCTGTGATATTAGTATTGAATATACCGCTGTGCGATTATGAAAACCCATTGGCCCGTAAAACGGTATTTGAATTTCGATGCGACAGGGAGTCGGATTCCAGTTGGTTATCCGAAACCCACATCGAACGTGTGAATCTTTGTGATTGATACATCCACATATTTTTAAATTGAGCGCTCACTATTCGGTTTAGCCGGGAGAGGACCTTTGTGTCGTATAACCCATTTCGAATATGTGATACGATGTAATGGAAGGAAATTAAAGACGGTGATGAAGACCGGGCGTCTTCGAAAGCGATAGGATAACCTATCGAATGTCTCTGCACTGAGTTGCTCTGGTATAGAGATCTCCATATGTGATGGGGAGTCCGATCGGGATTGTGGATGCCCATATTGTAAGGGCTTCTTCGGAAGTGCCTTCGGTTTTGTTTGAACCCGGAACAGACTTGTATGGTTGTATGTCGGACATCACAAATTGAGATATAAAGCTGATTTCTTTCAAATGCATATCTATTGGTAGCAGAGAATTTATCTTCTTAGCTTAACACCCATCTCTGAGACGTACGAGCTCAGAGGTTATGTAGTTGAAGGTTATTAGTGATATTCTCTCAATTTGGTAGTGTGGCTTGCTGAGTGCTGCTGATCATTTGTTGATCGAAGCATGGCTTTGTGAAAAAGCGTAGCTTTGTGGACGAGACTTCGTCGAACCTCACAACCCGGTCATTGTCGAAGCAGGAATCATGGCAGCAAGGTTATTTGGGGGTAGCTTCCCCGGAGGGTATGTCCATTTCCTTCTGCTTTATAAGTGGTATCATGGTATGGAGCCCAAATACTTACTTTGTGGTTGCTGCAAACTTATTGCTTTGTGGTTGTCGGTTGAGGAGCGCTTCGGATAAAGGTTGGTAACGATCGGGAGGTGGCATACTCGTGTCAGTTCTTACCTAGTCATAGAGGTAACCCGGCCTTGTGTAGCAGAGATCCGGTTAGGTTCTCGAGGACGTCCCTCCAGAGGCGTTCCATTTTTATGTGGGAAGTTCCTTTGCCCGACCATTTGTTGGAAATCCAAATAAAACAATACGAGCCCAATACGGTTTAAATTGTATAACCTGCCACCTCAGGTGGTAGCTATAGTAAGCATAGTATAATGGTACCTATGCTGGCTAAGATTAATATTATACTTTCGAAAATGTTTTCACACTGTGCACTAATAATAATATTTAAACGATTTGTTTTCGTATTAAACATTTTTGACTGTCCTAAGGAGAAATTCCTCCAAGTTTGCGCTTGCATTTTGTGTGTGGCGGGAGGCCTTATGGCATTTTCATTTTCAAAAAGCATTACAGATTTCGTTCAAATTCTTCTGTTTTGCTGTGATAAAAATAAACTATTTTTTATTTCAAACAACTGTTTTTGTTTACCCATACCAGTCCCATGACTGACCCAGAGTTTATTGTTCCTTTCCTAAACTCTGGTGCCCATAATTTTCCACACGGGCAGCCTAAAAGAAGGTTATTCATGTTTTGGAGCTAGCTTGGATTTGAAGTCTTCTGGAAGCTTTGGATTTGGAAAACTTTGAAGTATTAGGGTTTTGAAGACCTTGTTGAAGTTGAAGTATGTTGGAAACTTGTTAAAGTTTCTGCTGTCGTATTATTGTTGTATCATATTTGTATCATTCTGATATTTAGGATCGATGTTGTATTGGATATTGTATCATGTTGTATCTGTATTGATATATGATATTCATTCTGTTTCCGCTGTTTATATTCATCTAATGTTGTTATAAGCTCCATCCGACTGGAGTTCGATGTTTTGAATCTTTGGCAGTCGAATACAAGTGAGGTATTTAGTGTCAATTTTTGAACATTGAATTTCGGATTGTGACACCACATGTACGGTACAAAACAAACTCGTAGAATGCACGATAGGGCATGTAAACACAGCACGTGAGGCAATGCCATGGTAGATATATTGTTTGGGGATCCGGACTAGTGGTAATGCATAGCAGCTACTACCTCCTGCCTCGAGACACACTCCCAAATCAAAGGTGCACCCAATAAAATCACAAAGTAATAGAATGTTATCAAAGAAATATCCCCGATCAAAGGTGCGATCACACCTGGCCTGGCATGGCTCTTGTTTTAGTCACATCTAAGCTGACTCACGGGAGTCAGGATTACGTAAATACCTCATACAAAATCATTCGCCATACCACCCTTCTTCATTCTGGAATCTCCACCACGTACATAGTTATCAAAGTTGTTTTCGGTATTGGCAGAGAGTATGACAATATCCGATCCCGATCTATTTAACAACCAAACGCTTATTTCACACCGTGATCATTTTATTTCAAATAGTTCATCTTTTATATCAAAATATCATACACATTTCAAAGACATATCACTTTCGAAAATCATTATTCACTCTAAGTTATAACAGTTCTAACTTAAACAGTTTAAATACTGAAAATAGTTTATGTACATTAAAATAGTTTATATTTAAAAATAGGTTATAGATAAAATAGTTTATATATAAAAAAATAGTTATAATATTAAAAGTAGTTTATAATTAGAATTTTTTCTTCCAATTTCACAAATCAATTCAAATTCTCATTAAACCACTTTTATTTTATATTGATTTCAAATCCAGGTTTAAATTACCAATTTGAACCACTTCTAATTCAACATGTTTCAATATTCAAGCAATTTACAATAACTAAATTTTTTGAATTTCATTTATATTTCAAAATTCAACTTTAATTCTGTTTAAATTTCCAAAATATTCATTTAATCTTCTTTAATAACATTTAAATAAAATCTCATATTACAATTTAATTTAATATTAAATATTCTATTTTAATTTTATTTAAAGCTAAAATTATTCATTTAATCACTTTTATCAAATCAAGTAATAAATTATACCTTTCAAAATCTTAAAGTCAATAAGTTCAAATCCAACTTATTTGAATTAAATTTTAAACAAATTAAATTATAAATAAATTCTTGTTTGAATTCAATTCTTAAATAATTAAATCACAAATCAATTCTTATTTAACTTAACTTTCCAACCTCCATTTACTTAAAGATATCACAAAAATCTATTTTAAAATATGAATATAAATTGAAATAAATACTTAACCTATTATATATTATTAGTTAAATTAAATTCTTAATAAATTTTATTATATCGGTTATTATTGAATTAAATCTTATTTTTATAAATTTAAAAATAATAAAATTGTAAGTAAAATTTTATCATTTACACCTTAAATTTTAATTATAAATTTAAAATCTAAATTTATAAATTTAAAAATAAATATTTATATTATAATTTAAATTAATATTTATCAAAACCCGTATATTTTCTTTCAAATTCCGAAAATCATCTTTCAAAATATAGACCAACGGTGTCCGTATAAAATTTCTATCATATGTTCAAGTAATACGGATGTTTATCATTTCGATCCGCAATTTAAATATTATAGTATATATCATTTCAGCCCGCGATCCCAAAACTCAAAATCAATGAAAAATGTTTGGCTTTATCATTTCAACCCATATCGATTTCTAAAGTAACATGGAACTTGCAAAGTGAGAACAATAATAAAATAACATATTATAAAATGACATATATATCAGTTGCAGGTATATATCATTAGTAATAAATCTAAATATAATATATACAACAGGTTATGGTGTTATATGTCATAGGTAAATAAATTACAGATGATGACATATCATATTTGATAGTTAGATAACTTATCAATTTAAATTTAACAGCATGTTTCAATTGTCATTTCATATAAGGTCAATTTACTAAATATAAGAATTTTAATCGTGAGTGATTACTCACCTTCTGTGGCTATGGAAACAATGAAATCATGATGTAGACAGACACAGATAAGCACGGATTGACAACGGGACAACGAGACAAGAGATAAATTGCTGCGACACGGAAGCGACCAACAAGATCTAGAATTCAATGGAAATAAATGTATTTTATATTTTATTAAAATTCAATATTTAATTTAAATTTTTTAATAAAATCAAATTCTTTATATATAACATATTTAAAAGTCATTACTAAAATTAAGCAGCCTCTCGGCTAAAAAAACCTATAAATCGTAAAGATCAAAATATTTATATATATACTTAAAACTCTATATATATATATTTTAAAAATCCAAATATCAATTATATATATATATATATATATTATACATAAATAAACACGTTGACATTGATATTTTATTCTTTAAAATCAAATAAGACATTTATATAATATAATTCAAAATCACTATTTTATTAAAACTCATATATATATATATATTGAAGTCAATATACCTGTAAATTATATGTATAAAATAGAATCGTTAAGCATAGATCAATATATATATATATATATATATATATATATATATATAATATGTAGACTGTATATATACATACAATTACGTGTAGACTTATGTATAACAAATCGATTCTATACTTATATAACTTATATATATATATATAAATATATAAATGAACATGTTATATATATAAACTAATATATATACAAACATTATACAAATATGTTAAAATCAAAGTATATACACTATTTATTAGGGAAGGGAATGCTGTTGTCAGAGATGGACAAATTAAAATATCTATTAATATATATATATATATATATATATATAACCGAATATATGTACTATAAATGTAATAATAAAAACATATAATGTAGTATCAATATATACAGAACATACTCGCGAGTCAGGAAACATGAAAACAAGGCTAGAGCTCGGTTTGGGTTGTTAGTATTGAAGCGGTGGAGTTTTGCTTTCGATTGAAGCATGAGTGTGTTTGCATCAGGAAGAAGATGTGGAGCAAGCATGGGTATTCGTCCTTGGGTGCTATGGGGCGGAGGTTTGTAGTATGCTTTGTTTTTTGTTTTAGTTAAAGGAGGAGCACAGCTGGTTCATATGGGTGATGAGGCTGCTGTGTTGTAACAACCCTGGTTTGGAGATTACCTTTCAATATTGAATTATAATGATAATTATAATTAATATTGTGAATTAAATTAAATTTGGAGAAATTAAATTGTTTATATGGATTAAACAATGAATTTTGGAATTTAAATTAAAATAATAAAGTTCCAAGCTTTATTTTATTTCGTTTGGAGTGATAATGAATGGAATATGATTTTATTTAAGTGGAATTATAATAATTATATTATTATTATCCACTTTCTTTTTTTTAATAATTTTTAAAAGAAGTATGTATTTTTTGATTGTGGTTTATAGAAATAAAAGGGGGAAATTGGGTTAAAAATAAGTTTTGGATATAGAAAATGTTTTGAAATGGTTTAAAATATTTTTCGGCGTGATAAAATAAATTTTATGAAATTTTAGGAGTTAAAAACATGGTTTTATTCACTTATTTGAGTAAATAGTGCATTTTCGTTAAATAAAGGAATTTAATAATAAAAATGTTTAAAAATAAAAATTAATCTTTTTATATGATGGAAAATATTTTATTTAATATTATGTAAGTTTACCCTTTTTTGTGTGTAAAAATTGGAAGAAAAATGCATTTGTTTTATAATATAGTGTAAATATGTACATATTTGGTTATAGTACTAAATAAATTCACTTAGGCTAATTAACTTCTCATTTAACGGGTCCAAAGCCTATTAGCACTTAGCCAGTAAATGAGAAAGTGAGAAAAGAGTTTACCTATACGTTCATAACTCATTCAAATTTCTCAATTCAAAGCCTCCAAACTCAAAATCAATTCAAGCAAACTGTAATTTCTTCAATTAAGGTGTAAATTTAAAAGGTAATCAACTCCAAAACTCTATAATTTCATAAAAATTCTAATTTCAAAAATGGGTTTTCTAATTTATTGTTGAATTCCTCTTGCATGCCTTTCTCTTTTGTTCTACAGGTTCCTAGAGGCTAGAGTCAAGCAAAAAGCCTCAATCTTTTTGCTTAAATCCGGTTATTTGTGCAACAAAAGCAAGGCGAGTTACTGCTCACAATTGCTAACTGAAGCAAAAGTTTCAGAATGCCAAAATCTAACGAAAAATAGCTTCAATACAATGATTTTATGTTCATGTTTTTTTTTGTAAAATCTGAGTTTGTGTGTCACTTTGCACACCATTTTCTCCCAGTTTCAGCAACGAAATGCTGTCGGATTTTCTTCAGTTGATAGCTTGTCTTTTTGTAGTATATGCATTTGTCAAATTTCATTGCAAAACATGTCTGTTTGAAGCCTGAAAACTACACTGCAAAATCAATGCACAGCCTGAAATTTTTTTATGCACATTTTGTTTTCTGAGTTGCTGCAAACATGGCCTGAGTTCATGTTTGAGACAACATATCTCTTTTATTTCTTACTCGAATTGCATGATTATTTTTTTGTTTGAAAGATGAATTTCTCTACTATAAGCATACCAAATTTGTGATGTCTCTGAATTTTGGGCAATATTTATTTAATAATTTCCATTAATAATTATTTAAAATGAGTAATATTGATTTAAATATCTGATTTAACATGATTTATCTTTTTAAAACTAATAATTATTTGATTTGACAAATGTCATCTTTTCAAAATTTATAATAAACTAATAATTTAATTTGGAAAATTTTATTCTTTTCAAAATTAATAATATATTTAATTGATAAAAGTTATCTTTTTAAGCTAATAAAAAATATATTCTTTTTATAATGTATATGTGTGTTCTACTTTGTGAAAAGGAAGTTTGTTTTCAATTTAAATTTAATAAAAGTATTTTCAAAATTATAATATATATATATGGTGAATTGGAAGATTTGATAGAATTTGATATAGAAACTTTTCGAAAACTTATTTAAAAATCTATCTTATATTTTCAAAAGTACTTAAGTAAATATTTATTTAAAAATATAATAGCTTAAACAATATATTATAATAAAAGTGTATTTTGTTTTCTTTTAAAAATTGGTTTTTGAAATACATTTAATTCATATATATTAAAGAACAATATTTTTGGTTGGAACTTTAAAATAAGGTTTAATATAATATTCTTTTCTTTTTTTAAAATTTTCTTTCTTGAAAATTTAGCTTTGAAAATACATTTTAAAAATATACAAATAAACATAAAGGTATGTAATTGTATAAAGATAATTTATATATGTAAACATTAAAGGCTAATTGAAAATAAACAATCTATAACCATATTACATTAATATAAAAATTTAAGTAAAATTTAAATAAGGGGATAAACATAAAATTACTTGTTTCTTGCATTTGTAAACAATTAGGACATGTAATCACACTTGTAAGCATTTTAACAACTTAAGTTTACAAGTGGCATTGTTTTGTTTATTTTTGAAAACAATTTTTAAAACTTAGCAAAAATCATTTGTGTTCAAAATATTTTCTTCCTTCTCTTCTAAAAACAAAACTGAAAATAATATTTTATAAGAAAATTCAAAATCCATATTTTAAAGAAAGTTTCAAAGCCAAATACACATCTGTTCAAAAATCTAGAGAAGTTTTCAAACCTGTAATCAAAGTGATCTTCTCAAATGCAAATGAAGTTCAACAACAAATTCAACAGCAAACTCAACTCTGTAGATTCAACTAACAAAACAGCAAGTTCAACTTCATTAATCAAACATCAAGCAAATAAATTCAACTCAAGTGCTAGTTCAATTTTAACAGTTCTTGGAAATAAGAATGCAAAAGAACACCGTCCTCTGCTCTTCAATAATTGGTGATAAACATTTTTTTTTAAAAACAAATCTTTTAGTGTTGATTGATCTGTGTGATGATGTTATAAACATGTTTGTTGCTTAGATTTTTCATCTAGGATATGGTTTGTGCCGTGTACAAATTTGAATGCATGACTATATGTTTTATGTTCTCTGTAAATGTCTGTTGCAAGATCAACTAAAAAATTCATATCTTCCTGTATAATCAAAATTAGACTTTGTTTATAGAAAAGAAATTGTTAATAACAATGACTTCTTGTTTTTAAAAATAATTTTAAGTGATTTTGTTTGATAAAATACTGTAAGTTTAAAGGTAACAGTAAAAATCAGAAAATGGGTAAAAATCAAATATGATAATTTAAAAATCTGATTATATAGTCTGATTCGTCTAATCAAACCATGAATTTAGGAATAAGGATTGGAATTTTTCATATGGGATTCAACGAGATAATGAATGCTGTTCGATTTTTTGGGTTTTGGCCATTTGCCAATGATCGGCGATGACTGGAGGTTCGAGTTTTGGCACGGAGGAGGCTGGTGTATGGTAGATTAATGGAAAAATATATGTATATTTTTCAGATGATCAGTTGAGCAGTCGATGATGTTTTAGGGTTTAGTGTAAGAATTTGGGGTCGGCTTTGCCGACCAGCGTCAGTGGTGCACCGGGTTCGATCGCGTAGGGGGATGGCTTCGGTGGCTCGAGGCACATCTGTGGTCATAGCCGTTGGGTTTCAAGTGACGTGGTTGCATCGTCGGCCGATGATTTGCTGATCATGTTCGCTTCCAGGTGGTTCGTGGTGTCGAATTTTGGGTTGCCGTTGCTTCTCGTTATGCTGCATAACTGGAGAGTTTGTCGTGGTCGAAGATGAGTTGCCGAAGGCCAGAGAGTTGGTCGGCATCGGAGTTTCTGGCCGTGCACGTGCACAGTGGCCGTGGCATGTATCTGAGTTTTTTTGTGGATTTGGGAATGGAGATATTGACCCGGAGTAGTTTATGTTATCTCTCGTGTTCGTCTCGGGTAGTTGCAAAGTGGGGATGCGATGCTTTGTTACTTTGAGTTTTTGCGAGGTTGTCTCTAGTCCATCTCGGGAAGATTGGCATTTTGCTCGAAAACAATGTTTGTTTCCAGTTTTTTTTACTTAACCAGATTTTTAACTTAAATGATTTTCAAATTTTAAAAGTAAATTTAAATTTTAAGCAAAGTATTGACTGGTTTTTAAAGAGGTATGAAATGTTTAAAGTTAGGAACAATGGATTTTAAAGTTTAAATATTGTTTAAAATAGTTTTGATTATGTAAATATTACATTAGAGTAAATTTATAATTAGTTTTAAATGTTTCAAATTAAATAAAATTATTGAAATAGAATTGTGATTAAGGTAAAAAGGTATTTAACTTTAATAATTTAAAAGATGATGATTTTAAATAAATCAAATTCAAACTTTAAGTTTAATTTAATTTAAATGAAAGTTAAGGGTTAATTGTAATAAGTGATTTATCTTAATTTAATCATGTTTTATTAACTAAAGTAATTAAAGTATAATTACTTAATTAACTAAAATGATTAATTTAGGTAATTAAATGAAGATAAATTAATTTGTGAAATTAATTAAGTGTAATTAGTTTCTTAATTAAAGATTGATTAATCAAGGTTAATCAATTAAGAAATAACTAAGTAATAAGTAATTAAGAGGTTAATTACTTAAAGTTAAGAAGTAATTAATGGGTAATTACTTAATGAAGTAATTAAAGTAATTAATTACTCGGTGTAATTAATTAAGTTAATACTGTTAATTTTAATTAATTAATTAGGTTTAATTAATTAAAGATAATTACTTAATGATGGTATTAAGTATAATTACTTAATGTAATTAATGAGGTGTAATTACTTAAGTGAAGTAATTAATAGATAATTACTCGATGTAATTAATTAAAAGGGAATTGCTTATGGACAGTAATTAAAGGATAATTACTCGAGGGATGTAATTAAGTGATGATTACTCAGTGTAATTAGAGGATTGATTAATGTAATTAATCAAGGAGTGGATCTAGTTGATATAAGTAATTAAAGGAAGTTAATTACTGATTGGGATTAATCAAGGTTGATTAATAAATATGATTAATTAAAGAATTAATTATTAATTGTAATTAAAAGAATAATTAATGAAAGTAATTAGAGGATCATTAATTAATGTAATTAATAATAATAATGAAAGGTTTCATTGATTGATAAATGTGATTAATTAAAAGATAACTAATCAACGAAGTGATTATGATATAATTAATTAATGTAATTAGTTAAGGATTAATGTAACTAACAATAATTAATTAATTAATGGAAGTAGTTAAGGTTAATTACTAAGTGATTAAAGATTAATTAATCTGTGTAATTAATTTAAAGGCTAATTACTTAATGTAATTAAGTAATAATTAATCAAGGTTGATTAATTAAGAGAATAATTAAAAGATAATTCATTTGTAATTAAAGATTAATTAATTGGTTTATAAAGTGATTAAAGGTTGATTAATTAATTAAAAGGTTTGTAATTAATTAATTAATGATTGTTTAAGCAGGGTTATGTGATTAATTCTCAAGTAATTAATTTAATTTGAGATGATTAAATTAATTATAATTTGGATTAATGGTTCCTGTTTGTGGAAGATTGATTGAATGGAATGTTTAGATTTGGTTGATTCTTATAGTTTGAATAATCTATGATATGCTATGACATGATATTGATTATAACTATGATAAATGTGCGATATTTATCTGTGAATGATGCTGTGTGAATTCAATGTTTTAAATTGAATTAATTGTTTAAACTAAAATCACTTGGACATTAAGATGACGTTTTGGATCTCGGTGAGACCGGGATCGGATTTCCAAATTTGGAATTTCCGAAAACTACATCGATCCAACTTAAACGTTAGGTCATGAATCTCAAGTGAAGAGTGAAGACTCGAGGTGTAAGGACTATTCGTCGTTAAAACTCTGAGGGTGATTCCAATACGAGTTTAACGGGGTAGTACTTTCAGGTTCGAGATGAAGATTCAGAGTATAAGGGCTATTGTCGTTCACTCTGAGGGTGATTCCAAAATGAGTGTAGCGAAATAGAGCCTTCGGCTTCGTTCAAACCCGGAACGAACATGTATGGATTGAATGCTTTCAGAACATCGTCAGGTGGACGATGAACATTCTAAGATAGATGTGTTCTATAACGGTAATCGTAGCCTCAGGCCTTATCAACCGAGAATGGCCAAACAGGGGAGGTGAAGCAAGGCTAAGTGGGTAGCACCCAAGTAGGAAAAGATTTACCGTTGTCTAGAGGTCCCTTTTTATTCGGCTGTGTGTGCAGTTGGCGACGACCATCTGTGGGTTGTCTTGTTCGGGACTGTCCAATGAGGGATGGTTCCGACCTTGTGTTGCAGGGGATTTATGGTGGATCCTCGGTACGGTGATCTAGGCCCCGTATTGTGACGGGCGGTACCCCAGTTTCCCTGCCATTGATGAAAACCCATTCTTCCTACGTGCCCTTACGGTTTTGATTGTATAACCCACTTTATGGCTAGTAGCTGGAATTTAATGAATGCAAAACTTTCGGCTATTTCATATTTACTTGAAAACCCTAGACCCTATTATAATATCACTGGATTTCCTATCAAATTTTTTGGTTAGCCTAAGGTAAAAACTTACCCATGTTTATTTGTGGGGAGTCTTACGTGATATTGGTTGTTTTCAAAGGTTTTCAAAATTAAGCAACTTTAACCCGTTTACTCACACCACCATGTCTGACCTGGAGTTTATTTTCTATTTTATTAAACTCTTGGGTACTCAAATTTTTATGAGTAGTCAAGGGATTCAGGTTAGCTTTGACGAGTTCTGGAGGAGATATGAAGCAGGAGGCTTCAACGTTTGTAGCTATATAGTGGTTCTACTGTCTAGTGTTGTATCTGTTTTTCAGTGATGTACTTGAATTGTAATAACTAGATAGGTGTTTATAACTGTCTAGTTTGTGTTGTATTAGCTATATAACGCTGATGTATATGATTTATGTAATATCTTTAGTGATATAATATAATTTATTCATTCCACTGTGCGATTCTGATGTTGTTTGTTTCTTTCTTTTCTATCTTTTCTCTTTTCTATCCGTTTCTTTCTTCTTAATGATGCGTCTTTCTATGGAATGAAAGGCGGTCGTTACATTGTGGTATTAGAGTGCTAGGTTGAGTGAATACCTAGGCTTTGGAGTGATTTCTTTCTGAGAGAGCGCGCTTATGTGTGTGTGTGTGTCTATATACCTACCGATTTGTTGGGTTACCTGTTTGGGTTTTCCAATATAAGCTCTAGAGGTAGAAGAGGTAGTGGTGTGTATAGCACGACTACCACTAGTGGAAGAAGTCCGAGTATTGAGGTTGGAAGTGTACCTACCAAGGAAGTATTGGGCATCTTGTGTAAGCTTTGCTGTATTGTGTAAGGATTTCATCGATCTTTGAAGAAAACCTTTTTAAGGTTCGGAGTCCATCTTTGGAATGTACGTTTGGTTGCGCTCGTGCGAGCAGATTTTCTAGAGTTTATTTCAGTCGAAGTGCTGAAACAAGTGATGATATCTTGGCAACCATAGGAAGGAGTCTTGTCTGTATTGGAGTTTGAGACTTAGTTCAGCTAGGTGTTTGTGCTTGGCTTGAAGCCCGAGTTTCTTGAGAGATATATGTATTTCTTGAAGATTCTTTTGTGGAGTTGACTGAAATAGCTTTATGGTTTGATGAGCTTTGGGTAAGGAAGTCTTTGGCAGCGGTAGCAGCTCGGAGGTGTTGTGTGTGCTGTCAGGAAGGCCTCTTGGCTTAGCAGTGTCTTAGAGGTGGAGTCTGGAAGCAGTAGAGTGGTCCGTTTCTTCGATGGTTTAGGAGTCTTTGTGATTCTTCTGTCTAAAGGTCGGGCAGATGGTGAAGGCTTGCCCACTTCTTCTGGAAGCTCAGCTGGGTATGATGTTTATGGTTGAGGGTGGACCATCAGTTTCTTATTTTGGTTAGGAAAACTTAAAATGTTCAGTTTTGTGAAGAGAGGACAGTTTCTTTGAAATCTGAACTGGGTAGAATCGCAAAATTGACTTGCGATGGATCGGAAGTTCTCTTCGTAATCTTTGCTTTGAATTGAGGCATCTCTAGAGGTTGCTGGAGCTATCGAAGTGGTTTGGGATTTTTAGGATATCTTCGTGGAAGTCAAGATTTGCATCTGCATCAGGAGATTGAGTTCTGTATCGACTTGGTTCTTGGAGCTTTACCGGTGGTTCAGCCTAGTAGGAGGGCTCTTTGAGAGAGGTCTGGTTAAGCTGGCAGGATTGATTGGATCTAGTTTTTTGGCTGGATTTTTGCTGTGATATTTATGACCGAATCAGATAGGTCACTAGGATTTTATGGAATTTGATGAACATGTTTTCGACATGAGTTGATCAAGTCTGTGTTTGTGTTCATCAATAGCATTCTCAACTTCTTCAGATTAGAGTTGTGCAGTGGAAGTAAGGAGCAGCTATTCCAAAATTGAAGCGACCTCAGATTTCTCGGAAGCTTGTGTTTATCTTGGATTAGAGGATTTCTATAGGAAGTTCTTTCGGGATCTGAAGGCTTGGTTGTCTAGTGCATTTGTTTGTTTTTTGGATAGGAGAGGTATGTTTGAAGTCTTCCGATGATTGTATAGTAGAGTTTGAGTGGTGGATTTTGATGGATCTGGGAGAATCGTCTTGTTGAGTAGGATCTAGAGATCATCTTATTCTTGGTCCAGATTGGGTCCGTAAGGCATCTGCGAAGTTTGGTTGATCTAGAAGATTGAAGGCAGCCAAGGATCGGTGGAAGAGTTTTGTGGATTAGAGGCAAAGGAATTCGAAGTTCGAAATCGGAGAATTAATTTTGGATAAGTTTCTCCGATGGTAAGAGCAATCAGAGTTGGGTTAAGACTGGAAGCTAGCTCAGAAATGTATTGGATCTTTCTGTATCTCTTAAGGTTAAGTGTTTGATCTACAGGATTGAATTGCCAGTTCGGATGGTCGAAATTCGTAATGTATTTCAATTATCTCTGATAGAGTACGTGTATGATCTATCACTGGTTTTAGAACCAACAGGTCTAGGTAGATTTGAAAGTTGAGCAACACTTGTCTATGGTCTGATATCCTGTTCAGATTATAGATCTAGATTTAGGAGCTCTAGATCTGAGTTGTATAGCTAGTTTAGATTCAGGAGATCGAGTATCCTAGTATTTGCACTTGGGAAACTCTAGATATTATTAAGAAGTTCTATCCAGAATTTTGTCTGGATAGTTAATGTTGTTTGTTTGATTTGGTTGCTATGTTTGCTTGTATTTGATTGATAGCATATGCTTGCTATTTTAAAATTAAAATCCGTATGGGATTATTAAATTATCTTTGCTTTTAAATTTCGGGGATGAAATTCTTTTAAGGGGAGGGGAATATGATATATCGGAATTTTGGGCAATATTTACTTAATAATTTCCATTGATAATTATTTTAAAATGAGTAATATTGGTTTAAATATCTGATTTAACAGGATTTATCTTTTTAAAACTAATAATCGTTTAATTCGACAAATGTCATCTTTTCAAAATTTATAATAAACTAAAAATTTAATTTGGAAAATTTTATTCTTTTCAAAATTAATAATATATTTAATTAGTAATATTTTTATTTCTAAGCTAATAAAAAAATATATTCTTTTTATAATGTATATGTGTGTTCTACATGTGAAAAGGAAGTTTGTTTTCAATTTAAATTTAATAAAAAAATTCAAATTTATAATATATATATATATATGTATATATATATTGTGAATTGGAGGATTTGATTGAATTTAATATAGAAACTTTTCAATAACATATTTAAAATCTATCTTATATTTTCAAAAGGACTTAAAGTAAATATTTATTTAAAAATATAATAGCTTAAATAATATATTATAATAAAAGTTTATTTTGTTTTCTTTTAAAAATTGGTTTTTGAAATAAATTTAATTCATATATATTAAAGAACAATATTTTTAGTTTGGAACTTTAAAATAAGGTTTAATCTAATATTCTTTTCTTTTTTTAAAGTTTTCTTTCTTGAAAATTTAGCTTTGAAAATATATTTTAAAAATATACAAATAAACATAAAGGTATGTAATTGTATAAAGATAATTCATATATGTAACCATTAAAGGCTAATTGAAAATAAACAATCTATAACCATATTACATTAATATAAAAATTTAAGTAAAATTTAAATAAGGAGATAAACATAAAGTTACTTGTTTCTTACATTTGTAAAACAATTAGGACATGTAATCACACTTGTAAGCATTTTAACAACTTAAGTTTACAAGTGGCATTGTTTTGTTTATTTTTGAAAAAATGTATTAAGAGAAAACTTAGCAAAAATCATTTGTGTTCAAAACATTTTCTTCCTTCTCTTCTAAAAACAAAACTGAAAATCAGATTTTATAAGAAAATTCAAAATCTAGATTTTAAAGAAAGTTTCAAAGCCAAATACACATCTGTTCAAAAATCTGCAGAAGTTTTCAAACCTGTAATCAAAATGATCTTCTCAAATGCAAATGAAGTTCAACAACAAATTCAGCAACAAACTCAACTCTGCAGATTCAACTACAAAACAACAAGTTCAACTTCATTAATCAAACAATAAGCAAATAAATTCAACTCAAGTGCTTGTTCAATTTTAACTGTTCCTGGAAACAAGAATGCAACAGAACACTGTCCTCTGCTCTTCAATAATTGGTGAGTAAACATTTTTTTTAAAATCTTTTGGTGTTGATTGATCTGTGTGATGATGTTATAAACACGTTTGTTGCTTAGATTTTTCATCTAGAATATGGTTTGTGCTGTACAAATTTGAATGCATGCCTGTATGTTTTATGTTCTCTGTAAATGTCTGTTGCAAGATCAATAAAAAATTCATATCTCCCTGTATAATCAAAATTAGACTTTGATTATAGAAAAGAAATTGCTAATAATAATGAGTTCTTGTTTTTAAAAATAAATTTAAGTGATTTTATTTGATAAAATACTGCAAGTTTAAAGGTTATAGTAAAAATCAGAAAAAGGGTTAAAAATCAAATATGATAATTTAAAAATCTAATTATATAGTCTGTTTCGTCTAATCAAACCATGAAATTAGGAATAAGAATTGGAATTTTTTGTTTAGGCTTCAACGAGATAGTGAATATTGTTAGATTTTTGGGTTTTGGCTATTTGCCGATGATCGACGATGACTGGAGGTTCGAGTTTTGGCATGGAGGAGGTTGGTGTATGGTAGATTAATGGAAAAATATGTGTATATTTTTTCGATGATCGAGTTGAGTAGTCGATGGTGTTTTAGGATATAGTGGAATAATTTGGGGGTCGGCTTTGTCAAGATGGTATGGCATCGATGGTGCACCGGGTTCGATCGCGTAGGGGGGATGGCTTCGGTGGCTCAAGGCGCGTCTGTGGTCATAGCCGTTGGGTTTTAGGTGATGTGGTTGCATCGTCGGCCGATGATTTGCTGATCATGTTCGCTTCCAGGTGGTTTGTGATGTCGAATTTTGGGTTGCCGTTGATTCTGGTTGTGCTGCATAGTCGAAGAGTTTGTCGTGGTCGAAGATGAGTTGCCGAAGGCCAGAGAGTTGGTCGGCATCGGAGTTTCTGGCCGTGCACATGCACGGTGGCCGTGGCATGCATCTGAGTTTTTGTGGATTTGGGAATGGAGATGTTGACCAGGAGTTGTTTGTATCATCTCTCGTGTTCGTCTCGGGTAGTTGCAAAGTGGGGTTGCGATGCTTTGTTACTTCGATTTTTCGCGAGGGTTGTCTTGAGTCTGTCTTGGGAAGATTGGCATTTTGCTGGGAAGCAATGTTTGTTTCCAGTTTTTTTTACTTAATCAGATTTTAAACATAAATGATTTTCAAATTTTAAAAGTAAATTTAAATTTTATGCGAAGTATTGACTGATTTTTAAAAAGGTATGAAATGTTTAAAGTTAGGAATAATGTCTAAACAATTTTAAGTTTTAAAGTAATGGATTTTAAAGTTTAAATGTTGTTTAAAATAGTTTTGATTATATAAATATTACATTACAGTAAATTTGTAATTAGTTTTAAATGTTTCAACTTAAATAAAATTGTTGAAACCGAATTGTGATTAAGGTAAAAAGGTAATTAACTTTAGTAATTTAAAAGATGATGATTTTTAATAAATCAAATTCAAACTTTAAGTTTAATCCAATTTAAATTAAAGTTAAGGGCTAATTGTAATAAATGATTTATCTTAATTTAACCATGTTTTATTAACTAAAGTAATTAAAGTATAATTACTTAATTAACTAAACTGATTAATTTGGGTAATTAAATTACGATAAATTAATTTGTGAAATTAAGTAAGTGTAATTAGTTTCTTAATTAAAGATTGATTAATCAAGGTTAGCCAATTAATAAATAATTAAGTAATAAGTAATTAAGAGGTTAATTACTTAAAGTTAAGAAGTAATTAATGGGTAGTTACTTAATGAAGTAATTAAAGTAATTAATTACTCAGTGTAATTAATTAAGTTAATATGGTTAATTTTAATTAATTAATTAGGTTTAATTAATTAAAGATAATTACTTGATGATGGGATTATGTATAATTACTAATTGTAGCTAATGAGGTGTAATTACTTAAGTGAGGTAATTAGTGGATAATTACTCGATGTAATTAATTAAAAGGGAATTACTTATGAGAAGTAATTAAAGGATAATTACTTGAGGGATGTAATTAAGTGATGATTACTCAGTGTAATTAAAGGATTGATTAATGTAATTAATCAAGGAGTAGATCTAATTGATATAAGTAATTAAAGGAAGTTAATTACTTATTAGGATTGATCAAGGTTGGTTAATAAATATGATTAATTAAAGAATTAATTATTAATTGTAATTTGAAGAATAATTAATTAAGGAAAGTAACTAGAGGATCATTAATTACTGTAATTAATGATAATAATCAAAGGTTTAATTGATTAATAAATGTGATTAATTAAAAGATAATTAATCAACGAAGTGATTATGATATAATTAATTAAGGATTAATATAATTAATTATAATTAATTAATTAATGGAAGTAATTAAGGTTAATTACTAAGTGATTAAAGATTAATTAATTTGTGTAATTAATTTAAAGGCTAATTACTTAATGTAATTAAGTAATAATTAATCAAGGTTGATTAATTAAGAGAATAATTAAAGGATAATTAATCTGTAATTAAAGATTAATTAATTGGTTTATAAAGTGATTAAAAGTTGATTAATTAATTAAAAGGTTTGTAACTAATTAATTAATGATTGTTTAAGCAGGATTATGTGATTAATTCTCAAGTAATTAATTTAATTTAAGATGATTAAATTAGTTATAATTTGGATTAATGGTTCCTGTTTGTGGATGACTGATTGAATGGAATGTTTGGATTTGGTTGATGCTTATAGTTTGAATAATCTGTGATATGCTATGATGTGATATTGATTATAGGTGTGATAAATGTGTGATATTTATCTGTGAATGATGCTATGTGAATTCAATGTTTTAAATTGAATTAATTATTCAAACTAAAGTCACTTGGACATTGAGATGGCGTTTTGGATTTCGGTGAGACCGGGATCGGATTTCCAAATTTGAAATTTTCGAAAACCACATTGATCCAAATTAAACGTTAGGTCGTGAATCTCAAGTGAAGAGTGAAGACTCGAGGTGTAAGTAGTATTTGTCGCTAAAACTCTGAGGGTGATTCCAATACGAGTTTAACGGGGTAGTACTTTCAGGTTCGAGATGAAGATTCAAAGTGCAAGGGCTATTGTTGTTAACTCCGAGGATGATTCAAAAATGAGTGTAGCGGAATAGTGCATTCGGTTTCGTTCGAACCCGGAACGAACTTGTATGGATTGAATGCTTTCAGAACATCGTCAGGTGGACGATGAGCATTCTAAGATAGAAGTGTTCTATAAAGGTAATCGTAGCCTCAGGTCTCGTGAACTGAGAATGGCTAAAACAGGGGAGGTGCAACAAGGCTAAGTGGGTAGGATCCAAGTAGGACGAGATTTAACCCTATCTAGAGGTCCCTTTTTATTCGGCTGTGTGTGCAGTTGGCGACGAACATCTACGTGGTTGTCTTGTTCGGGACTGTCCAGTGAGGGATGGTTCCGGCCTTGTGTTGCAGGGGATTTAGGGTGATCCTCGGTACGGTGATCTAGGCCCCGTACTGTGACGGGCGGTACCCCAGTAGCCCTGCCATTGATGGAAACTCATTCTTCCTACGTGCCCTTACGGTTTTGATTGTATAACCCA
This sequence comes from Allium cepa, assembly GCA_030765085.1. Classification (NCBI taxonomy): domain Eukaryota; kingdom Viridiplantae; phylum Streptophyta; class Magnoliopsida; order Asparagales; family Amaryllidaceae; genus Allium; species Allium cepa. Next base: position 176,650,450 of record CM060939.1, on the reverse strand, counting down.
CTTTGTGGCTAGTAGCTAGAATTTAATGAATGTAACAATTTCGTCTATTTCATATTTACTTGAAACCCTAGACCCTATTATAATATCACTGGATTTCCTGTCAAATGTTTTGGTTAGCGTAAGTTAAAAACTTACCCATGTTTATTTGTGGGGAGTCTTACGTGATACCTTTTGTTTTCAAAGGTTTTCAAAGTTAAGCAATTTTAACCCGTTTACTCATACCACACCCATGTCTGATCCGAAGTTTATTTTCTATTTTATTAAACTCTTGGGTACTTAAATTTTTATGAGTAGTCAAGGGATTCAGGTTAGCTTTGACGAGTTCTGGAGGAGATATGGAGCAGGAGGCTTCAGCGTTTGTAGCTATATAGTGGTTCTGCTGTCTAGTGTTGTATCTGTTTTTCAGTGATGTACTTGAATTGTAATAACTAGACAGGTGTTTACAACTATCTAGTTTGTGTTGTATTAGCTGTATAACTCTGATGTATATGATACTATGCAATATCTTTTGTGATATAATATAATTTATTCGTTCCGTTGTGAGATTCTGATGTTGTTTGTTTCTTTCTTTTCTATCTTTTCTTTTGTCTATCCTTTTCTTTCTTCTTAATGATGCATAGCGGGCCGTTACAAAATTTTAGGCCACTTCTGCAAAGATAGCTTATATAAGTCTGCTACCAAACATTGACCTGGACCATGTTTTTGCCCAGAGTTTTATATTGAGAACACTGTCTGGGTTCAACTTTGAGATATCAAAACTTTCTCAGGTTTTATCCAAATTGCATCGTTCTTTTTCTGTTTGAAAGATAAAGTTTTCTATTAGGTCCATACCAATTTTGACCTCAATCCGATGTAATTTGATCTACTTTTTCATGCCTGTAAGTTGAACCCAAGATGGTTTTAGGCTATACATTTTTTGTTTTTGAACTGTTGTAAACATGGCCTGAGTCCATGTTTGAGACAACATAACTCATTCCTTTCAAATCGGATTTGAATGATTCCTTTTGCAGAGTAGGAGTGTTGATTTACATTCCTGCAAAATTTCATGAAAATCTGGAATTTTTTTCTATTTCAATACTGCTGTCGAACTTGAACCCACAGCCTGTTGGAATTCAGCGATTTAACCTTGTTCTGGTCCAAGTTTGAAACAAAGCATATTCTTCATTTCAAATAGGATTTGAATGATTCTTTTTGCAGATTAAAGTAGGAATGTTGAACTACATTCTTGCAAAATTTCAATTCATTTTGACACTGTTAACTTATTCAAACCCGCTGTCGAATATTAAGTCACAGCTTGTTTTAAATGGATAACACTTGGTGTTATTTCCGTTATTTCGATGTTTTCTTGATATTTCTTTTTGGATTTCATACACAGGTATTATAATATGTTTAAAAATGTTTTCCAAACAAATGGGCTTTTGAAATTATTATATATTATTTTTAGTATAAAATCATATACTCTATATTAAGAGAATTTTAAAGGCAATTTCTAAAGCGATTTCGAAACGTTCCTAAAACTCGTTTTCTTCAACTTAATTTCTATATAAAACGCAAAATTTTGCACTTCTAGCAAAAAGGAAGGAGAATTAAATGATTAGATAAAACGTGCTATGAACACATGCGTTTATCTTTTCAGTTAATTCCTAATTTATTCGTTTGATCGTTTTGACCTTCGGGTCTGGTTTACCGATGAGACGAGGTAAACTTTGTACTGCTTTGAGTGTGGAATTGACTAAAGGTTAGTAAATCATTTAGTGTGAAAGTGCGGTATGGAACACATGTTAACACTGTGCAGGTTCCTATCTGAGGGGTTTGGGACACATATTGCTAGTTAGTGGTGTCCAGTACAGGGCCTCCGGACCTTCGTCACCGCGGTTTGTTGCCTACGGGTTTGTGCCTTCAGGTTTGTTGCCATATAGCATCGCTTTTGGAGTTGGTCCTTCATCACCGCTCGAGAGATACTAGGGTTTGTGTGATGCCCCACTTCTATACCCACGCTAGCCAAGAACACTACAGTGTCGTGCTGTCAACTAGCACGGAGAATAAGGCTGTTGAGGAGCGACCATCCATGTAATTGCTTATCACATGGTGGCTATAAATAATCTTCGGAAACAAACATAGAAATAAGCATAACACAAATCAGTCACAGACATCCATATCACAAAGGCGGAAGAAGATATGAATATATAACTAACACATGAAAGTGTACATTAGAGTAGTGGTCAAAAAGATCCACAATAATACAAAAGAAAAGCAACACGTACTATACAAAAGAATAAAACTATGAGTCTATATCTCAAGTGTATACAACAAAAACTGCTAATCTATATAGTTAGCCAAAAGTCAGAGTAGCAAATCCCGGGAGGAAGTCAAGCAGAAGCACCTGTAACATCTCGGTCTGACCCGAGTATTATTTAAGAAAATAATAAACACTAAGCCGTTTCATACCACTTGTTTTACTAAGCCGTTTAATTAGATTTCTCATCCGAGTGAGGTAAAGGTTTGTATATACTAATAGATTGGAAAACGGGTTAGGAAAAGAGCTTTGTTATTAAAAATAGAGTTGAAATCCTTTTATTGAAAGAGTTTTGATATTTACTACTAGTTTTGAAACCTTTATATTTTAAAGTGACAAATCACAGAAGCGATTGTAGAAACAATCAATCACAAAGATCACATTCGAAGATGTGATAAAAATCCAAGGAAATCAGCTCAACAAGTTCTGTTGAATGTTTTTCAGATAAGATCCCCTACGGAGGGGGGTCCAGAGGGGATGGCAACCCCTCCAAGGTGGGGGTGCGGGGGCAACGCCCCGCTACGGGGTTCGACCTGCCCGGTCAGGTCGCGGGGGTCTAGGAGGAAGCGCCCCGTCCAAAATGGTACGACCTAGTGAAGACCAAAGGGAGGTTGGGATCGAGCGACTTAAAATAGGCGAACGACCTAGGAGTTTTAAGGCCCAACGACCTAACAGGTTACAAGGCTGTGCGACCTAAAGGTTATAAGGTCATGCGACCTAAGGTGTTAACGAGTTGAGGGGAGTAGGAAACCAAGGCCTAACGACCTAACTATTCGCGACCTAAGTGCGCGACCTAATGTGGTCAACGATCTATAGGGAGAAGATATCACACGACCTAGTGAGGTACACAGTCCAACGACCTAACGGTTTAAAATAGGAGAGTGACCTAGGGGGTATACGACCTAAGGTCTTACGACCTAATGACTTATGGTATAAACAAGGTCACGCGACCTAAGGCCAGCAACGACCTAATGTGGGACGACCTAAGGTCCTGCGACCTATCGGTACTTGAGGAGGTCCAACGACCTAAGGTCATACGACCTAAAGACCCGCGACCTAAGGATCGAACGACCTAAATGGTCCAGTGACCTATCGGTACTTAAGGAGGTCCAACGACCTTAGGTCATACGACCTAAAGACCCGCGACCTAAGGATCGAACGACCTAAATGGTCCAACGACCTAGCAATAAACAAGGTCGAGCGACCTAAGGGTACCCGCGACCTAGAGGTCAAACGACCTAGGGACGAAATGGCCAGAGGATATAGGCGAGCGACCTACAACCTAACTCCCCACGACCTACGACCTAAAAGCTAAACGACCTACGGTATTAACTCGCGAGCGACCTAACGAGTTAACTTGCGAGCGACCTAACTCCGAAGTGCCAATATTTCCAGAATGACCTAAAGCCCTGCGACCTACGACCCAGCGACCTTGCGACCTATCACCGAACGAGTCAAGTGGCCAGAACGAGCTAAGTGCAGGAAATTTCCAAAAATGCTAAAAATTGGAGTTTTTCGCCAATCCAATCCAAACCAAAGGCAAATGTGCATGCAAAAGTGATAGGGAATCATTCCCAACAGTCCAATATAGTTATAGACTAGATTTGTGAGATAAAAATCTCACATTTGCACCAAATTTATGAAGAAAAGCTTGAAAGCAATGGAGAAGTAATCACAAGCTTGAATCCAATATCTTCTTCTTGAATTTGGAATTGAATGTTGGATTTGCAAGAGAATTTGAGCTTGGAATATTAATTTCCCCTTCCACTCACCATTAATGCTAAAGCTTGGTTGTTAGGAAATTTATGAAGAGTGAGGAGAAGGAGAGAAGTGGGTTTGAGTTATAATGGCTAAACTAACCCAAAGTCCAAAGCGGGAAAAGTAAGTGAAATTCCACAAACTCCAAACCTATCAATGTTTATACTTAAAAAAATTGTAAACGGCATTTCGAACTCAATGGAAGTGGTCTCGAGCCCTAATTTAACCGTTTGCAAAAAGTAGCTTTTCGGACCAATATCCGATTAACGACAAAATATTTAAATAAAATATTTAAATATAAAATCGATAAATATGCGGGTTGTTACAGACTCCCTTCCTTAAAGAAATTGCGTCCTCGAAATATATAAGATGGATATAAAAAGTAACAGCCATAAAAGTATATTAACACAAAAGAAATTTGAAATAAGAAGTTCACCTTATTGAGCACTAGAAAGTAAGTCCGGATGTGTTCGCTCGATGAATTCTCTAGATTCCCAAGAGCAATCTTTAGGGTTTGAGGACCATTGAGCCTTCACAAGCGGAACATCTTTATTTCGAAGTCGTTTGACCTCCAAAGCAATAATTCGAATAGGTTGCTGCTCATAAGTTAAATTCGGCGAAACTTCAATTTCTTCCATAATACCAGGCTCAAGAATAGAATCAGAATCCCGAAGGCATTTCCGTAATTGAGAAACGTGAAACACGTCATGCATGGCAGAAAACTGAGCCGGTAATGAAAGGCGATAAGCCATGGAACCAATACGTTCAGTGATAGGAAATGGCCCAATATACCGAGGCGCTAACTTTCCTGACCGACTGAAACGTTCAACACCTTTCATAGGTGAAACACGAATAAAAACAAGATCTCCAACAGAAAATTCTAATTTCCTTCTTCGATTACCGGCATAGGTTTTTTGTCTACTCTGGGCTTCTTTCATCCTATGTCGAATAAGTTCAATCTTCTTTGTGGAATCACGAATAATGTCTGGACCTAAAACCAACTTCTCACCGGCCTCAAGCCAACAAGAAGGAGATCGACATGGCCTTCCATAGAGTGCCTCGAAAGGTGCCATACCAATGCTAGATTGGAAGCTATTATTATAGGAAAATTCAACAAGTGAAATATGATCTTCCCAACTTCCCCCAAAATCGAGCACACAAGCACGAAGAAGATCTTCAAGAGTTTGATTCACACGCTCGGTTTGTCCATCGGACTGGGGGTGATAAGCAATGCTAAAATTAAGCTTCGTTCCTAAAGCTTTTTGAAGACTTTTCCAAAATCCACTAGTAAACAATGGATCTCGATCACTAACAATAGAAGTAGGAACTCCATGCAATTTAACAATTTCTTTGATAAAGAGTTTGGCCAAAAGAGGAACGGTTCGGTTAGACCGAACGGGAATAAAATGGACGGATTTAGTAAGTCTATCAACGATCATCCATAAGCTATCATGACCCGAACGAGAACGGGGAAGGCCATCTATAAAATCCATGGAAATTTGGTCCCACTTCCAAATTGGAATTTCTAAAGGTTGCAATAACCCCCCAGGCCTTTGATGTTCGGCCTTGACAAGTTGACAAGTCATGCAACAATTAACAAAGTTAGCAATATTAGATTTCATTCCCTCCCAATAATAAAGTCGCTTCATATCAGCGTACATTTTACTACTACCGGGATGTATGGTAAATTTAGAACGATGGGAATCTTCTAAAATATCTTTACGAAGATCACCAATATTTGGTACGATAAGTCTACCAAATTTTCAAATGCCGCCACGAGAATCAATATCAAAGTCTTTCAAACCTTCAATATCAATTTTATCCTTAACATTTTGGCCAAGAAGATCCAATTCAGGATCTAGCCCTTGATCTTCAAGAATGCGGTCTAAAAGAGAAGGATGAGCCTCAAGGCTACATAAAACAAGTGATGAGCATAAATCAGATATGCACTCTCGAATCTCACAAGTGGATAAAATCTCGAGATCGTTCCATTCGGATATCATCATAGAAACAACTGCTTGTTGTTTACGGCTAAGAGTATCGGCGACACGATTACCCTTACCTGGGGCATAAAGAATATCAAGATCATAAGGTGCAAGGAACTCGAGTCAACGCTTGACGCAAATTAATTTCCTTTAGAGAAAATAAATATTTCAAAGACTTATGTTCCGTATAAAGAATAAATTTCTCTCCCAATAGATAATGACGCCAAATTCGAAGGGCGAAAACAATAGCCTCGAGTTCTAAATCATGAGTGGCATATCTAGTCTCGGCCGGCTTCAATTACCTAGAAGCATAAGCAATAACACGTTCTTTTTGCATAAGAACGGCACCCAAACCAACGTGACTAACATTAGTATAAACAAAAAAGTCTTGATTCCCTTCGGGAATAACAAGAATAGGAGCATCGGAAAGGAGTTCTTTCAATTTCTGAAAAGAGGCTTCACATTTGTCCGACCAAATGTATTTAACTCCCTTCTTAGTCAAGCCCGTAAGAGGCACGATAATCTTAGAAAAGTCTTTAATGAAACGACGGTAATAACCCGCCAATCCGAGAAAACTACGAATCTCTGTCACACTCTCCGGTCTCTTCCAATCTTGAATCGCTTCAATCTTTGAAGGATCCACGGAAATTCCAGATTCGGAAATAATATGACCGAGAAACTTCACACGAGATTGCCAAAAGTGGCATTTAGAAAATTTCGCCTTTAATTGATTACTCCTAAGAGTTTCCAATACGATCCGAAGATGCTTTTCATGCTCCTCCTCTGTTTTAGAATACACAAGGATATCATCAATGAAGATAAAAACAAACCGATCGAGGAAAGCCTTGAAAACTCGATTCATGAGGTCAACGAAGTAAGCCGGAGCATTCGTTAAACCTAATGGCATAACAATCCATTCATAAGACTCATAACGAGTACAGAACGATGTCAAAGAATACTATCCTCAGCAATATGAAGCTGATGAAAATCGGTAGCCAAGTCCAACTGTGAAAAGACCCTAGCTCCGCTAAGCTGATCAAACAGATCGTCAATCCGAGGTAAAGGATATTTATTTTTAATAGTCAGATTGTTAAGCTTGCGATAGTCAACGCAAAGCCTAAGTGTACCGTCGGATTTCTTCACAAAAATAGCCGAAGCTCCCCAAGGCGAGGAGCTAGAGCGAATAAATTGCTTCGTCTCCAATTCAGATAATTGTTTGCGCTTCTCCTCATTTTCCTTATTAGACATGCGATAAGGAGGATGAGTAATAGGTTGAGCTCCAGGAATAAGGTTAATTTTGAACTCAATTGCTCGCGTAGGTGGTAGACCTACAACGGGCTCGAATATGTCGGAAAATTCACGAACAACATGGATACGAGAAATAATATCATCCTCATCATCATCATCGTCATCACGAGGATTTAAAGAATATAAGGATGCAATCAAACAGGATTCTGAATCTTTAAGATTAACAGAAATCTGATTAACAGATAGTGGATGTCGGAGATTAATAGTTCGCTCAGGACATAGGATATGGGCTTGATAATGGTTAAGCCAATCCATTCCCAAAATTATTCCAAAGCCTAAGTAACGCATGACATGCAAATCGGCTAGGAAAGAAAAATCACATAAAATAATCTCCACATCTTTACAAAGCAAACTAAGAGTTACGGATCCACCAACAGGATTCGTAATTTTTAAAGAAGTCATTAATGCAGTAACACTTAAGGAAATAGTGTCGACCAGTTCCTTTGATATAAAAGAATGGGATGCACCCATATCAAAGAGAACTCTAATAGGTTGATTATGAAATAAAATAATACCATCAAGAATGGAGTGAGAAATACCTTGGTCACGAGATGTGTTGCCAGGGGCTTGAGCCACATTCAACTTTCCTTCCTTCTTGCCTTCACGTTTGAGGCATTGATGTATGTAGTGATCTGGGCTCTTACAATAGCGACAAGATTTGGGCTTAGAGCACTTATTCGCAAAATGATCCCCAGATCCACAGTTGAAGCATCTCGCACCACTAGGAGAAGGAGACTTTGCCGCAAGGGTTGCTTGCTTACCCTTTTTATTGGGATAAGGGCCTTTGAATTTACTGGGCCTCTTTTTGTTGTCATTGAAGTTTGGTTTGGCACCCACAACCTCAACATCACTATCCTTATCTTCCTCTTCAAGTCGAAGAGCGATATCAATAAGTTGGTCAAATGAAACTTCCAACTTTAGAAGTAATGGCTTCCTGAGATTCTTGTTCAAGCCATAAAAAAATCTCTGGTTCTTCTTCAGTGGAGTATTTATATATTCGACCCCATATTTGGAAAGGGATTCGAATGATGCAACGTAGTCCACCACAGAACACTGGCCTTGAACAAGGTCAATAAATCTCCGAGCCAAAGTTACTTTTTCAGCCTCGGGCATGAATTTCGATCCGAAGCATTCCCGGAAGCGCTCCCAGGAGAGATCCGCTTCATCAATTTCTGAGATTAACAGCTCATACCAATCTAACGCTCTCTCTTGGAGCATACTGGAAGCCACCTGAACACGGTGAAGATCGACGAGATTCATGCGAATGAAGATTCGATCGCAGGTCCTCAACCAAGCCTGGACCTCAATGATAGTTTCAAAACCTTTAAATGGCTTCCCACCCAGGTTGGTGTAATCATTGCACAAACGTGCAAACCCAGATTTAGGGTGAGTAGGTTCTGGATTAGAATCAACCGCTTGAGCATTCGTGACAAGGTCAAGAAGTTGCTGGGTAGTCATAAAAACTCCATCTTGGGATGGAGCACTAGATGGTCCAGCTCTGGGACGACCAGGTCTAACCATTTCTCTTCCTAAGAAAGAAAGAAGAGAAAGAAGAAGATTATTCACTAATGAATATCAAGCAAACTTGCTAGATAAAACAAGGAATCATAAAGGAGATAGGATGAATCGGTACGACGACTCGAATTAATCCTAAGACATAACTCCTAAGGTGGACTTAGGACGATGATCCTTGTTAAGTTATTCTACATTGTTCCGAAGTTTGGCTCCGATACCAAGCTGTGACGCCCCACCTCTATACCCACGCTAGCCAAGAACACTACGGTGTAGTGCTGTCAACTAGCACGGAGAATAAGGCTGTTGAGGAGCGACCATCCATGTAATTGCTTATCATACGGTGGCTATAAATAATCTTCGGAAACAAACATAGAAATAAGCATAACACAAATCAGTCACAGACATCCATATCACAAAGGCGGAAGAAGATATGAATATATAACTAACACATGAAAGTGTACATCAGAGTAGTGGTCAAAAAGATCCACAATAATACAAAAGAATAGCAACACGTACTATACAAAAGAATAAAACTATGAGTCTATATCTCAAGTGTATACAACAAAAACTGCTAATCTATATAGTTAGCCAAAAGTCAGAGTAGCAAATCCCGGGAGGAAGTCAAGCAGAAGCACCTGTAACATCTCGGTCTGACCCGAGTATTATTTAAGAAAATAATAAACGGATCAGTCTAGCTATAAATATCAGATGACATGATATAAAAATAAAAGATATGGCATAAACATAAAATATCCATACTGACATACTACTATAAGTATGCAAATGATGATCAACAGAAGATCAATCAATATCACAAGAATCTTCTCAAAGATCCAAAGAGGGCATCATACCCTAAACTTGTACTCATAACAAGTCAATGATATAAATTCCAGAAATCAACACAAGAAATCCAGAAATCACAGAAAAAGGGAAAGAGGCCTATCACATGACGGTCTGAAGACCATGGGAAGCTACCCCATATGGGTGAGTCGGAATCACCCAGATGAGGTCTAGGCTAACCAAAAAGCAAAAAGGTATGTGTGAGTGGAATCACACAAATGGTGTCTAGCCTAACCTCGCAACAAAAAGGTATGTGTGAGTGGAATCACACAAATGGTGTCTAGACTAACCTTGCGGACAAAGAGATATGTGTGAGTTGGAATCACACCAATGAGGTCTAGTCTAGCCTTGCAAACAAAGAGACATCGCACTATTGCTATTCTGAATCATAAAATGATCGTCATGATCAACGAGAAGTGTCAATTACACTAAGTTAGTAAATATAAAAGTTTAGTTTCATGTCCCATAACCACTAGCTTAACTTAAATATTTACGAACAAACTATAAATCTTCACTAATAAAATGTCACTAGAGGTTCAATCGAACAAGTCCAAGAATTAACCGACAAAGTAAACACAAGCGTTTCATACCACTTGTTTTACTAAGCCGTTTAATTAGATTTCTCATCCGAGTGAGGTAAAGGTTTGTATATACTAATAGATTGGAAAACGGGTTAGGAAAAGAGCTTTGTTATTAAAAATAGAGTTGAAATCCTTTTATTGAAAGAGTTTTGATATTTACTACTAGTTTTGAAACCTTTATATTTTAAAGTGACAAATCACAGAAGCGATTGTAGAAACAATCAATCACAAAGATCACATTCGAAGATGTGATAAAAATCCAAGGAAATCAGCTCAACAAGTTCTGTTGAATGTTTTTCAGATAAGATCCCCTACGGAGGGGGGTCCAGAGGGGATGGCAACCCCTCCAAGGTGGGGGTGCGGGGGCAACGCCCCGCTACGGGGTTCGACCTGCCCGGTCAGGTCGCGGGGGTCTAGGAGGAAGCGCCCCGTCCAAAATGGTACGACCTAGTGAAGACCAAAGGGAGGTTGGGATCGAGCGACTTAAAATAGGCGAACGACCTAGGAGTTTTAAGGCCCAACGACCTAACAGGTTACAAGGCTGTGCGACCTAAAGGTTATAAGGTCATGCGACCTAAGGTGTTAACGAGTTGAGGGGAGTAGGAAACCAAGGCCTAACGACCTAACTATTCGCGACCTAAGTGCGCGACCTAATGTGGTCAACGATCTATAGGGAGAAGATATCACACGACCTAGTGAGGTACACAGTCCAACGACCTAACGGTTTAAAATAGGAGAGTGACCTAGGGGGTATACGACCTAAGGTCTTACGACCTAATGACTTATGGTATAAACAAGGTCACGCGACCTAAGGCCAGCAACGACCTAATGTGGGACGACCTAAGGTCCTGCGACCTATCGGTACTTGAGGAGGTCCAACGACCTAAGGTCATACGACCTAAAGACCCGCGACCTAAGGATCGAACGACCTAAATGGTCCAGTGACCTATCGGTACTTAAGGAGGTCCAACGACCTTAGGTCATACGACCTAAAGACCCGCGACCTAAGGATCGAACGACCTAAATGGTCCAACGACCTAGCAATAAACAAGGTCGAGCGACCTAAGGGTACCCGCGACCTAGAGGTCAAACGACCTAGGGACGAAATGGCCAGAGGATATAGGCGAGCGACCTACAACCTAACTCCCCACGACCTACGACCTAAAAGCTAAACGACCTACGGTATTAACTCGCGAGCGACCTAACGAGTTAACTTGCGAGCGACCTAACTCCGAAGTGCCAATATTTCCAGAATGACCTAAAGCCCTGCGACCTACGACCCAGCGACCTTGCGACCTATCACCGAACGAGTCAAGTGGCCAGAACGAGCTAAGTGCAGGAAATTTCCAAAAATGCTAAAAATTGGAGTTTTTCGCCAATCCAATCCAAACCAAAGGCAAATGTGCATGCAAAAGTGATAGGGAATCATTCCCAACAGTCCAATATAGTTATAGACTAGATTTGTGAGATAAAAATCTCACATTTGCACCAAATTTATGAAGAAAAGCTTGAAAGCAATGGAGAAGTAATCACAAGCTTGAATCCAATATCTTCTTCTTGAATTTGGAATTGAATGTTGGATTTGCAAGAGAATTTGAGCTTGGAATATTAATTTCCCCTTCCACTCACCATTAATGCTAAAGCTTGGTTGTTAGGAAATTTATGAAGAGTGAGGAGAAGGAGAGAAGTGGGTTTGAGTTATAATGGCTAAACTAACCCAAAGTCCAAAGCGGGAAAAGTAAGTGAAATTCCACAAACTCCAAACCTATCAATGTTTATACTTAAAAAAATTGTAAACGGCATTTCGAACTCAATGGAAGTGGTCTCGAGTCCTAATTTGATCGTTTGCAAAAAGTAGCTTTTCGGACCAATATCCGATTAACGACAAAATATTTAAATAAAATATTTAAATATAAAATCGATAAATATGCGGGTTGTTACAGTTTGTCGCCTTCGGGCTTGTGGATCCTTGTTTATACAGTACTGAGTATGTGCATTCTTTGTTTCTTTGATATTTATATTTCCCTAGAGTATCGCCTTTCGGGGTAGGTCCTTTGAACCACACGACATATAATGATTACCTTGTGGAAACTTGTGTTACCTTTATTGGTATTTGTTATTACCTTTTTAGCTTGATTTGGGATATTTGTATCCTTTGTTTATTTGAGTTGCTGATGATATGAGGCTTGTTATGATTCATCTTTTGTTAGATGAACGGGTTAGCTCTTTTAGAGATGTTTGTGGTACTTTATGACTTTGCATGTTCATTATCATTTAGCTTATCTAACTGATTTGTTTAGCTTGACCGACCGTGTATTTTATACTCGGGTTAGACCGAGGTGTTTCAGGTTAGGTACATTTGGACTTAGTTTACTCTGCTTCCACATGTACTATTCTACTAGTTCCTTTTGTTATATCTTTTTACGTAGTCCTTTTTGTTGTAACTCTAATATGTATATTCTTTTGACATGCCTTTATGGCTGCTACACCACTTGACATGTATCATTTTGTATACTCCGATGTATCTGTATATATGTATATGTATATGTATATGTATGTGATGATCTACTGTTTTGTGATGTGTTTTACATTTGAGTTGTTATATTTTGTTCCGTTAGATCTTATGTAACGACCCGAAATTTTCAATCCCGAAAATCCAGATAGTTATGAAAAGAAAAAAGAGATAGAATAAGAAGAAGAAGATCAGAAACACCAATATCTCACATTCGCAGCGGATAAAATATAATAACAAATAATAACAGTTTACAAAAGCATTCTGTATCTGTCAATTTCATTTATAATACATCAGAGTTACACATTTATACAGACAATGGATATACACAATTATCATGTCTCAGATTTACAATAATATAATACAACGGAAATACTCTATATGTTCTTGCCATCTAGCTCGCCTCGTGAGCTCCAGAACGTCCTTACCTGAAAATCTGTAATACTTGGTCTGACCCGAGCATTACATCAAAGTAACACCCGGGTCAGGCTGGAAACAATTGAGTAAACCCATCTAACATGGAATACAAAGCATACAACTTAAATAAAACCCGGGGTATCTCGTATTAATTGACAAATTCACAATTTATTATAGACTTCTCTAATTTCACACATCAATATCTAAGCACCAAAAACATAGATTAAGTTGTCCAATTCACTTAAATCATTTCATTCCAGCCTATTGATTTCCCATATCAATCTATAAAATTTCGAAGTGGTTTCGGGTATTTTCTAATACCCGACCCCGGTCTCTTCGAGTCTCATGTCATCCTAACCCTAGTTATCCAAATGAGAAACAATTCAGACTTTTTTAAAATACAGGATGCCACTTTACACAGCAATGCATCTCGATAAATGACCACATTATCATTATTCAACCCAACACATCATAATACAGAAACATTTCAAATCAGTAATATCAACCAATCATTCATAAGCAAGATTCACTAGTCACCCATTTCTAATAAATCAAATTAATTATTTTAATCATTTTAATCTTGCTTACTTAACAATAATTAATTACAATCAATTAATTTATCATTCCCTAATTATCATCATACATTTATCACTTAGTGTAATTGTGTTTAAAGGATAGTTAATTATCTCTAATTAATCCCCTGATAAATTAACCTTCAATTACTTCTACTAAGTAATTATCCTTCTTATTAATTTCACCAAGTAATTTAAATCCAAATTACTTCCATTTATTAACTATCCATTACTTTATTACATCCAATAATTATCACTAATTACTTCACCAAGTAATTATACTTTTATAAATTACATTAAGTATTTATACCTACCAAATTTCACAATTGATTATCCTTAATTCATTAATAAAATTAATTACCTTAAATTAATCACATTAATATATCATTTGATAACCCTTAACCAATGATCTTTCATTAGCTATATTCATTAACCAATCCTTTAATTACTTCTCTAAGTAATTAACTTTAATTAATCATTTTAATTACAAATTAATTAATTCTTAATTACGAATTATTTAATTTCTAATTACATAATTAATTTCTAAATTTTAACTAAATTAATCTTTAATTACTCGATTAACTGATTCCTAATCATCAATTAACAATCCAAACTTATTTAATTAACGATTCTTAATTTCCATTTAATTTAACCCTAAATTAATAACCTTAATCCAAATCACTAATTTAAAAACCTTAATAACTTAATTAATTAATCCAAATCATTAATTAATCAACTTATTTATTCAACCCTTTTATTCACCTTAACAATTTAATGAATTACAAATCATTAAATTTTTAATTAACTTTAAGATAAAAACATCATTTTTATAAATGATTTAGTTATCATTCTCAAACACATTTAAAATGTTTACTTTCAAATTCACTTTTAAATTTCCTTTCAAATTAAGATTAAAATTGAATGCAATCTCTTCAGTAATAAAATAAACGTTTAGAGTCCACCTCTAAAATTTAAGACCCAAAACCAATATGCATATACATATACAGATCGAAGATTACTCACCTTAGTTTTCTGTTTTGCAACTCACTTCATTCTCGATTGTTTCCACGATTTTCAGACCAAAGAAGCCCGGCCCACAAAACATCATCTTTCCCCCTTGCGTTTGTATCGTTTTGCGTTCTGACATTTCCTAGCCACAGAGACAATTGAAACGAAGGCTAAAAGTTTTGATTAAATATTGTTTTTGACTGGCCAACATTTATTTTTAAATTTAAATTCATATCGATTAAAATAGCTTCTATGCCTTTCGAGCTTACAGGGTCAAACGACAACTCCAATTGCAACGAAAATTGAAATCCGATAATAGCTTACTATTACGGATCCAATGGAACTGGTTACGTCGAATTCCGAGACTGTGCCTCGGAAATCTATTTTTAAATATCGATTTAAACGATATATTTTCAAAACTGAACAAATCACCTTTAAATTCAATTTTAACACTTCTACTATCTTAAGTACTATCGATATAAACTTTACAACCCTTCAAATTATTTTTAACAGGCTTAAAACTCCAGATTCAACATTTTACCCAACTCAAATTATTAAATTCAATAAATTCAATCGCCAAATTCAAACTGATACTTGAAATCCAAAGTAAACTATCTTGCAAATATTTAAAATTAATTAAATATTCCAATTTCAAATGCTTAAAAATTTCGGGTCGTCACATTGTGTAGCCACTATAGTTTTGTGTTAAATATGTAACGACCCGGAATTTTCGATCCCGAAAATTCCAGATAGTTAGAAAGAGAGGAAAAGAGATTGAAGAGGAAACATAAATGTAACACAAAATCTCACAATCGCAGCGGATCAAAATATGATATCAAATAAAATAACAGTTATACAAAGGAAAACTATATCGGTTAATATACATTGATACACCAGAGTTATAATATTTACACAATCACTGGACAGTTAAAATTAACTTGTCCCAGATAAACTACAATAATATACTCAGCTGAATACACTCCATACGTTCCAGCCTTCCAGCTTGCCTCCTGAGCTCCAAAACGTCCTTACCAGAAAATCTGTAATACTCGGTATGACCCGAGCAATATATCAAAGTAACACCCGGGTCAGGCTGGAAACCAGAATGAGTAAACCAATCTAATATAAAAATACCAATGCAATACACTTATTTAAAACCCGGGTAAATTGTTCGTCACTACAAGTTCACAACTTGTTATAGTCAACATTTATTTCACATAACAATCCCTAAGTACCAAAATTAGTTTCAAAAGTCCGGTTTACTTAAATTATTTCATTCCAGCCTATTGATTACACATAACAAATCTATAAAGAATTATAGAAGTAACAAATCAAAGTGGTTTTGGGTATTTACTGATACCCGACCCCAGTCTCTTCGAATCCAATATCATATTAAAAAAAGCAGTTTATGTTAAACAATTCCATATATATCCAGAATTACATATTTACATAGCTATTCATCACAGATAGACAACCCATATTATTACAGTTTAACTCAACATATCATATCACACAGCATCATAAATTACATGACAGGGATATCAACTTTCCTAAGGCATACCATATTATTCAATCATTCGTAAACAAGATCAATTTGTCACACCATTTCTAATTAATTTAATTTAATTTAATTAATTACTTTGATCACTTTAAATTCTTCTTACTTTACATTAATTAATTATAAATCATTAATTAATCATCCTTTAATTATCCATCTTAATCAAACTACCCTTAATTTATTATCCTTTAATTACAATAAGTAATTAACTCTCAATTAATTATTCAAATTAATTATCTTATACTCACTTATATTGATTAATTGCACTTTAAATTAATTACACTCATTAATTAACTAATCATTAATTAATTCCCTTAATTAATTTAATCATTTAATTAATTACACTAAGTAATTAATCCTTAATTACTTCCCTTAAGTAATTTACCTTTAATTACTTTCATGAAGTAATTATCCCATTTGTTAATCCTCAATTAATTAACCTTGATCCTTAATTAATTTAACCCTTTCTAATTAAATTAATTAACCCCCAACGGAATAATCCTTTAATTACTTACCTTAAGTAATTATCATTTAAGTAATAAATCTAAAATTACTTAATTAATTTATCCTTAATTATGAATTAATTAATCTCTAATTACTTAACTCTTAATTAATTAAATTGATTAACTATCCTTTATCATTGGTTAATTAAATAATTTACTTATTCACTATTTACTTTATTTATTTAACTAATCTTTAATCATCCAAGGTTTTAATTATCCTTAAGATAAACCATTTATCTTTATTTAATTTTCTTTAATTATCAAAATCAAATTTAAAACATTTATCTGTAAAAATTGGCTTATTTAATTAAATTATTTAGTTTAAGTTTAAAATAACATAAGCATTTAACAATCTTAAGTTAACAAAATGTATATCTTCTTAAATCAAATAATTTTTAAATTTATTTATCATATTACAGTTTTAAACCAAAATTGTTTTAATCTGAAAAACTTGTTTATTTTAAACTTAAAAACTGTTTTGAATCTTACTTCGGGTCGAACTCGTAATATACTCGAGCCTCAATTCCAAAATCCTGAGACAAATTCGAACTCTTTCCAAAACCAAAAATCCAAACACTCCATTGATCATATCAGAGAACAACCCGAGCAATTTATCATTTTCCCCGAAACATTCCCGAGCCTACAATACTTCCTCAACCCAATGACACACGCAAACCCAACGTGCATGTGCACAGTTCGACGGCAACATTCGACAACCCAAGGCTACCGTTGGCAAGTCAACACCGACTCCCCTTCGCCATCTAACCACCCAGACCCCCCAATTGATCATGAAATCGAATTCGAGTTCGAATGAACCCATCGACCCTGCCTGTAACAAAACCGATCACCAATAAACCAACCCATGACTTCACCTCTGACCACCTGACAACTTGCCATCACGTCTGAAGCTTCATCTCGATCCCAAGCTTCGATCCCCCCATCGCTAACTACTCCGATCCTCCCTAGCCGATGCCATCGCTTCGAGTACTCGACCTACCCAAATAGGTGACGAAACCCTATTCCTCCCCTATCTGGCCACCACGGTCACTGATAAAGCCGACGATCATTTTTCCAATGATCGTCAGTACACCGGCCACCTCCATACCTAGCCCTGACATCCCCCTCACCGCCATTCATCGGCAAACATAAAAATACCCAAATTTGAACAACTTAGATTATCTCACCATAAACATGCTTAAAAATCATGATACAGTTTCTAAAGTTCATCATTTTGTGCGACAATTTACATTATGAAATCCAAAGTCGAAATCTTAAAAATTTATTTTTGACTTAACTTGATCTTTTTCACTATTATCCCTCATTTTAAAATTATTTACCAAATTTAAATTCTTGGAACCATTTTTATAATAAATATTATACTGTAACAATAATATTTGATTTGAAGATCGAAGTCTAAATTTGATTACAGAGAGAGATACAGATTTTCTTAATAATTTTTTAAGCCTGTAAATAGACAGTGATGTGAAAATTTATACAAACTTCTCCTCGGACGTTTATCTTTTATAAGCATGCATTTACAGATATAATCATATGAAATCCATATTACTACAAAGATTCATCACCAACATTTATGTATATTCACAGATTTTTTATAAAAAAACTATTTTTAAAATATTGTTTACTCACCTTATACTGTATTTAATAGAGGAATCAAAGAACAGGGGTTGCAGTTTGAAACTAGAAGCTGTTAGCTTACTTCAGGCTGATCCTTGAGGAATTTGAATAAAATTTGGTTTGAATCTGCAATCTTTACTTTAGTTTTTAAATTCAAGAGTAGTTTCAATTTTTTATTTTTTTATTTTAGAGGAAGAAGAAAGAAAATTGAGGAAGTAATTATCAACCTAGTGCTGAAACACATTTAAAAAAAAAGAAAACTAAGACCATTTGTAAATGCATGTTATTTTTAGCTTACACATGTCAATTTGCTTGCATACAAAGTTTACATTTGTAAGTCTATGTATCAATACTTTTTTTTATATGTATTTATAAAATATTTTCAATTTAATTTATATTCCTAAATGTCTTAATTGTTTTAATAATTAACTTCTTCTTTATTTTTCTTAAATATAGTTTGAAGGAAAAAGAAATAAAAACCTAATACTTACAAATATACTATTTTAATATATCTTTTGGAAATATATTGAATCCAAATAAATGTTTTCAATTCACCCCCCCCCCCCCCCCCCCACACACACATATATAATTAGAAAACATTATTTTATATTTTATATGTATACACTCACACCTTTTACAAATTCCCATATATAGTACTTTACATGGTGTATATGTATGTATATATATACATATATATACACTTACATATATATATATATTTATAATTCCCAACTTATAGAGTTTGCATATCTATTTATCTTTATTTATTTCCAACATTTTAAAAAATACTCATCAAGATATCAGCATTTGTTAAAGCTCAAATTCATTCATATATTTTATTCTCAGATTTATTTGTTCAATCTATAAATCGGTATTTATTATTAATTAACCCAGTTAATTATCAATTAACAAACATTCCAAATTTTGGGTTATCACAAAATATCTATTGGATATGTCGATCTACCTAAACAAAAATACGCTACGTTTATCGACATATACAGTAGATAGTTAAGACAAGGCCGTAGATGGTCGCTCCTATCCAACTCTATTCTTCGTATTAGTAGACGGTATTACCTTGTAATACCATATGCTAATGTGTGCCTCGGAGTGGGGTGTTATAGCTTGGTATCAGAGCTGAGTTCAGAACAAAATATGATAATTACATAACAGAAGCACATATTACGGTACATCAAAGTGTAATACTAATGTTGCAAATCCCTGGATCATCATGCCTTTATTTTTTCGTGCCCTTGGGGTGGGTAGATATAATTTTGAGAATATGTCTAGGAATGAATTTTTATTCCGTAGTATTCCATATTTGAATTAATGATATCTACCATGTGAATAATCTTTACCTTAACTTAACTTTCAGCTAATAGCTGGAAGAGGCAGAGGACGACGCTCGGATGCTAGGAAATCCAATGGCTCGCATTCAGACTGTGCATATATGTCTGCTGATCAGTTTATGGAATTATTTAGGAGCACTCAGCCTCCAGCTCCTACTCGAGCTTCTCCTCCATGCAAGTCTGTCTTTGCATGCTTATGTAATGATTTCTCCCATCTCGGAGGAAAGACGTTCAAAGGCTTCGAGTTGGTTCTTGAGGTCCAAGCTTTGATTCGTACATGCAAGCACATCTTCTCTCACATGGATCTTTCTGACCACGACAGAGTTCTTGTAGCATCTAGCCTATTGTAAGAGCGTGACCTTGATTGGTATGAGCTTCTCATAGCCGAGCTCGATGAGTCTACTCTTACATGGACTCAGTTTCGGGAATGATTCGAGCTTAAGTTCGTTCCTGAGTCCGAGAAAGCATCTCTTGCCCGTTTCTTCCTCGAGCTAAAGCAAGGGAAATCTTCTGTTTCTAATTATGTGTCTTCTTTCGAGGCTCTTTCTAAGTATGGCCTTGAGTATATTAGCACTCCATACAAGAAGAACCTCAAGTTCGTTTTTGGCCTTAAGAAGTATTTGAAGACGTCCTTGATGCTATAGCTCAAGCTTTCTTTCGAGGAGCTAGTCGACTTGGCGCTTCATCTTGAAGCCGTCGAGAAGGAGATCGATAGTGGTGATGATGTTGAGGTTCGCAAGAACCCTAACAAGAAGCAGTTTCCATTTCAGAGGTCCAAGTCTTTTCCTTCCAAGAAAAAGAAGACTGGTGGTTCTAACTCTCAGACTCAGTCTACTGGAACAACTTCCATTTGGAAATGTTTCAAATGTGGTTCTCCTGATCATATGATTCGAGCTTGTCCTAAGCCTCTTTTCTGCCGCTATTGCAAGAAGGAAGGTCATCATGTTTCCACGTGCCCTATTATTCCTGCTAGTGCCAAGTCTGAAAGCTTTATGTTGCTGTGATGCCCCATCTCTATACCCACGCTAGCCAAGAACACTACGGTGTAATGCTGTCAACTTGCACGGAGAATAAGGCTGTTGAGGAGCGACCATCCGTGTAATTGCTTTGCGCGAGCACCGATATGTCAGATAGTATAACATGCATTTTATTTCAAGAGGAAATCCGACATATCGATACAAACACAAAGCTACTACACAGTGGCTATAATAATCTTCAGAAACAAATATAGAAATAAGCATAACACAAATCAGTCACAGATAATTCATATCACAAAGGCGGAAGAAGATATGAATATATAACTAACACATGAAAGTGCATATCAGAGTAGTGGTAAAAAAGATCCACAATAATACAAAAGAATAGCAACGCGTGCCATACAAAAATATACAACTATGAGTCCATATCTCAAGTGTATGCAACAAAGTAAACTACTAATCTAAGTAGTTAGCCAAAAGTCAGGATGAATGAATCCCTGGAGAGAAGTCAAGCAGAAGCACCTGTACATCTCGGTCTGACCCGAGTATTATTTAATAAGAAAATAATAAACGGATCAGTCTAGATATAAATATCAGATAACATGATATAGACTAAGAGATATGGCATAAACATATAATATCCATAATGCCATACTACTATAAGTATGCAATTGAAACTCAACATGAGATTAATCAATATCACAAAAATCTTCACAAAGATCCAAAAAGGGTTTCATACCCAAAACTTGTATTTACAACAAGTCAATGACACACGAATTCACCAATGCACAAAAATTGACAAATCATATCAATGAAAATCACTAAAATTGGCGAAGCATAAATTCCAGAATTCAACACACGAAATCCAGAAATCACAAAAAGGGGGGAGGCCTATCACACGAACGGGAGCATTAAAGCTCACCAACATATGTATCACACGAACGAGAAGCTATCTCATGGTAGCTAGCCATTAATCTTTGACACACGAATGGCCCGAAGACCATGGGGAGCTACCACACATGTGTGAGTCGAAATCACACCGAAACAAAGAGACATCGCACAATTGCTAGTCTAAATCTTAAAATGATCGTCATGATCAAAGAGAAGTGTCAATTACAGTAAGCTAGTAAATATATGAGCTTAGCTTCATGTCCCATAACCACTAGCTTAACTTAAATATTTACGAACAAATTGTAGATCTCCAGTAGAAAATTGTCACAAGAGTTTCAATCGAACAAGTCCAAGAATTAACCGACGAAGTAAACGCAAGCGTTTCATACCACTTGTTTTACTAAGCCGTTTAATTAGATTTCTCATACGAGTGAGGTAAAGGTTTGCATATACTAATAGATCAGAAATCGGTTTGAGAAAACGAGCTTTGTAATAAAATAGTGTTGAAATCATTTGAAGAAAGAGTTTTGATATTTACTACTAGTATAGAAAACCTTTATATTTTTAAAGTGACAAATCACAAAGAAGATTGTAGGAACAATCAATCACTAAAATTCACATTCGAAGACGTGAATGAAAATCCAAAGAAATCGATACCGAATCCATCAAAACGGATGTTCCAAAAAATTCCCGAAGAAAAGAAGTCACCAAAATTAATAACAAATGATAACAACAAATAGGGAAATAACACGAATCGATTAAATTTGGAAACCACGCCAAATAGGCGAAATAGGCAAAACAGCAACAGGTCGGTCGGCCGGCTACAGAGCTCGGTCGATCGGACCCTGTTCTACAAAAATTCTCGAGAAGTAGGTCGGTCGACTGTGCTCTGCAGTCGGTCGACCAAACCTGAGGCAGAGAAGTGCTTTGCACTTTGGAAGCAGGTCGGTCGGCCGGACCTATTCCCAGTCCCTTCCTATTCCATCGAATACAATGGCCAATCACGACCAATTCGCAACCACTCGAGCATCGGCACTAAGGATTTATGCCTATCGACTACCCGGCCCTATGAGCTCTTCGTTGCATCACCAAAAACACATTTGAACATCAAAGCTACGATTTTTAAAGAATTGAACCCAAAACACCAAAAATTGGAATATTCACCAAATCAATCCAAACCAAAAGAAAATGCACACGAATAAGTGTTAGGAATTCATACCTAACAATCGAAGATAGTTATAGACTAAGATGTGAGATAAAAATCTCACCTTTGAACCCAAAAGATTGAAAAAGAAGCTTAGAAGCAAAGGAGAATCAACCACTCTTCAAATCCAACTCAAGAAGCTTGATTCTAAGCTTTAAAAGAAGAACATTCCCAAAGTTAGGTTTAGGAATTTCTGAAATTGATAAGAGAATGAGTTGGAGAAGAAGAAGAGAAGCTTACCAATGGGTTCTTCTATTAGTTTGGAGCTAGAGTTTGATTTGCTAAAGAAAACTAGGGCTTGGAGTTTTAATTTCTCATTCCACTCTCCATTGTTATAAAAGCTTGAGTAGAAGGAAAATAGAAAGGAAGTGAATGAAGATGAGAGGGTTGGAACTGAGTTAAGTGGGGTTAATGGGCTCAGCCCAAACCAAAGCCCTAAGTAAAAAGTAGCAAAAATCAACTTACTCCAAACATATCGAAGCTTATACTCAAAAAGGTCGCAAACGTCATTTTAAACTCAATGGGAGTGGTCCCGAGTCCTAATTCGACCGTATGCGAAAAGTAGCTTTTCGGACTAAATTCCGAGTATCGATAAAATATTTAAATAAAATATTTAAATATAAAAATTGATAAATATGCGGGTTGTTACAGACTCCCCTCCTTAAAGAATTTGCGTCCTCGCAATATTTAAGAAGAAAATATAAAGTAACAACCATAAAAGCACATTCAACACAAAAGAAATTTGAATTAAAAGGTTCACCTTAAAGAGCACGGGAAAGCAAGTCCGGATGTGATCGCTCGATGAACTCTCCAGATTCCTAAGAACAATCCTTAGGCTTTGAAGACCATTGAACTTTCACAAGCGGAACATCCTTATTTCGAAGTTGTTTGACTTCCGAAGCAATAATACGAACAGGATGCTGCTCATAAGTTAAATTAGGCGAAACTTCAATCTCTTCCACAACACCGGGCTCAAGAATAGAATCGGAATCTCAAAGGCACTTCCGTAATTGAGAAACGTGAAACACGTCATGAATAGCAAAAAACTGAGCCGGTAATAAAAGGCGATAAGCCACGGAACCAATACGTTCGGTGATAGGAAATGGCCCAATATATCGAGGCGCTAATTTTCTCGATCGACTGAAATGTACAACACCTTTCATAGGTGAAACACGAATGAACACAAGATCTCCCACAGAAAATACTAATTTCCTTCTTCGGTTATCGGCATAGGATCTTTGTCTACTTTGGGCTTCTTTCATCCTATGACGAATAAGATCAATCTTTTCTGTGGAATCACGAATAAAGTCTGGACCTAAAACCAGCTTCTCACCGGCCTCAAGCCAACAAGAAGGAGATCGGCATGGCAATCCATAGAGTGCCTCGAAAGGTGCCATACCAATACTAGATTGGAAGCTATTATTATAGGAAAATTCAACAAGAGGAATATGATCTTCCCAACTTCCACCAAATCAAGAACACATGCACGAAGAAGATCTTCAAGAGTTTGATTCACACGCTCGGTTTGTCCATCGGACTGGGGGTGATAAGCGGTGCTAAAATTAAGCTTCGTTCCTAAATCTTTTTGAAGACTCTTCCAAAATCCACTAGTAAACAATGGATCTCGATCGCTAACAATAGAAGTAGGAACTCCATGTAATTTAACAATCTCTTTAACAAAGAGTTTGGCCAAAAGAGGAACGGTTCGATTAGACCGAACGGGAATAAAATGGGCAGATTTAGTAAGTCTATCAACGATCACCCATAAGCTATCATGACCCGAACGAGAACGGGGAAGGCCATCTATAAAATCCATGGAAATCTGGTCCCACTTCCAAATTGGAATTTCTAAAGGTTGCAATAACCCACCGGGCCTTTGATGTTCGGCCTTAACGAGTTGACAAGTCATGCAACGCTTAACGAAGTTAACGATGTCAAGTTTCATTCCCTCCTAATAATAGAGTCGCTTCATATCCGCGTACATTTTACTACTACCGGGATGAATGGTAAATTTAGAACAATGTGAATCTTCTAAAATATCTTTACGAAGATCACTAATATTTGGCACGATAAGTCTACCAAATTTCCGAATGCCGCCACGAGAATCGATATCAAAGTCTTTCAAACCTTCAATATCAATTTTATCCTTAATATTTTGGCCAAGAAGAGCCAATTCGGGATCTAGCCTTTGATCCTCAATAATGCGGTCTAAAAGAGAAGGATGAGCCTCAAGGCTACATAAAACAAATGATGAGCATAAATCGGATACGCGGTCGCGAATCTCACAAGTGGATAAGATCTTGAGATCGTTTCATTCGGATATCATCATAGAAACAACAGCTTGTTGTTTACGGCTAAGAGCATCGGCGACACGATTACCCTTACCGGGGGTATAAAGAATATCAAGATCATAAAGAGCAAGGAACTCGAGCCAATGCTGTTGACGCAAATTAAGTTCCTTTTGAGAGAATAAATACTTCAAGGACTTATGATCGGTATAAAGAATAAATTTCTCTCCCAAAAGATAATGACGCCAAATCCGAAGAGCAAAAACAATAGCCGCGAGCTCTAAATCATGAGTGGCATGTCTAGTCTCGGCAGGCTTTAATTGCCTAGAAGCATAAGAAATAACACGTTCTTTTTGCATAAGAACGGCACCCAAACCAATGCGACTGACA
This sequence comes from Allium cepa, assembly GCA_030765085.1. Taxonomy (NCBI): domain Eukaryota; kingdom Viridiplantae; phylum Streptophyta; class Magnoliopsida; order Asparagales; family Amaryllidaceae; genus Allium; species Allium cepa. Next base: position 176,624,866 of record CM060939.1, on the reverse strand, counting down.
TCGGTATAAACAACAAAATCTTGATTCCCATCGGGAGTAACAAGAATAGGTGCATCAGAAAGGAGTTCTTTTAATTTCTAAAAAGAAGTTTCACATTTGTCCGACCAAATGCATTTAACACCTTTCTTTGTTAAGCTAGTGAGAGGCACGAAAATCTTAGAAAAGTCTTTGATAGAACGGCGGTAATAACCCGCCAATCCAAGAAAACTATGAATCTCCGTCACACTCTCCGGTCTCTTTCAATCTTGAATCGCTTCAATCTTTGAAGGATCCACAGAAATTCCGGATTCGGAAATAATATGACCGAGAAACTTCATATGAGATTGCCAAAAGTGGCATTTAGAAAACTTTGCTTTTAAATGATTACTCCTAAGAGTTTCCAACACAATCCGAAGTTGCTTCTCATGTTCCTCCTCGGTTTTTGAATACACAAGAATATCATCAATAAAGATGAGAACAAATCGATCGAGAAAATCTTTGAAAACTCGATTCATAAGGTCAACGAAATAAGCCAGATCATTCGTTAGACCAAATGGCCTAACAAGCCATTCATAAGATCCATAACGAGTACAGAACGATGTCAAAGGAATGCTATCCTCTGCAATACGAAGCTGATGAAATCCAGTAGCTAAGTCTAATTGTGAAAAGACTCTAGCACCACTAAGTTGATCGAATAGATCATCAATCCGAGGTAAAGGATATTTATTTTTGATAGTAAGATCATTAAACTTGCGGTAGTCAACGCAAAGTTTAAGTGTACCATCGGATTTCTTTACGAAAATAGCCGAAGCTCCCCAAGGCGAGGAACTAGAGCGAATAAATTGCTTCGTCTCCAATTCGGAAAATTGTTTATGCATCTCTTCATTTTCTTTATTGGACGTACGATAAGGAGGATGAGTAATAGGTTGAGCTCCAGGGATAAGATTAATTCTGAACTCAATTGCTCGCTTAGGTGGTAATCCTAAAATGGGCTCAAATATGTCGGAAAATTCACGAACAACGTGAATAAGAGAAATAATATCTTCCTCATCATCATTATCGTCATCATGAGGATTTAAAGAGTATAACGATGCAACCAAACTGGAATCCGAATCTTTAAGATTAATAGAAATCTGCTTAACAGATTGAGGGTGTCGGAGATAAATAGTCCGCTCGGGACATAGGATGTGAGCTTCATAATGGTTAAGCCAATCCATTCCCAAAATCATTCCAAAGCCTAAATAACGCATGACATGCAAATCGGCTAGGAAAGGAAAATCACACAAAATAATCTCCACATCTTTACACAATAAACTGATTGTTGCGGATCCACCAACCGGATTCGCAATTCTCAAAGAAGTCATTAAAGCAATAACACTTAAAGAAAAAGTATCAACAAGCTCTTTTGATATAAAAGAATGGGATGCTCCCGTATCAAAAAGAACTCGAATAGGTTGATCACGAAATATAATAATACCATCAAGGATAGAATGAGATATACCTTGACCACGAGATGTGTTTCCAGGGGCTTGAGCAACATTAAGCTTTCCCTCCTTCCTATTTTGAAGTTTGGGACATACATGCATAAAATGGTCCGGGCTTTTACAATAGCGACAAGTACGAGGCTTTGAACACTTGTTCGCAAAATGGTCTCTGGAACCACAGTTAAAGCATTTCCCTTCAGTAGAGGAAAAGGTCTTTGCAGCAGGAGTTGCTTGCCTCCCTTTCTTATTGGGATAAGGACCTTTGAATTTGTTTGTCCTCTTCTTGTTGTTGAAGTTTGGTTTGAACCCACCACTTCAAATATCACTTTCCCTATCCGCCTCTTCAAGACGAAGAGCGATATCAATGAGTTGGTCGAAGGGAACTTCTAATTTTAGAAGTAATGGCTTCTTGAGATCTTTGTTTAAGCCATAGACAAATCTTTGGTTCTTCTTCAATGGGGTGTTGATGTATTCAACCCCATATTTGGAAAGTGACTCGAAGGATGCAACATAATCAGTCACGGAGGCTTCACCCTGAACAAGGTCTATGAAACGCCGAGCCAATGTCACTTTCTCTGCTTCTGACACGAATTTTAACTCGAATCGCTCTCAGAATTTCTCCCAAGTGAGATCCGCTTCATTAATTTCAGAAATCAGAAGCTCGTACCAGTCTAGTGCTCTTTCTTGGAGCATACTAGAAGCCACCTGAACACGGTGAAGATCGATGAGGTTCATGCGAGAAAAGATTCGATCGCATGTCCTTAACCAAGCCTGGACTTTAATAATAGTTTCGGAACCTTTAAATGGCTTCCCACCCAGGTTGGTGAAATCATTGCACAAACGTGCAAACCCAGATTTAGGGTGAGTAGGTTCCGGATTAGAACCAGCTGCTTGAGCATTCGTGACAAGGTCAAGAAGTTGCTGGGTAGTCATAAAAACTCCATCTTGGGGAGTAGCACTAGATTGGCCGGCGCTGGGACGGCCTGGTCTAACCATTTCTCTTCCTTTAGAAAGAAAGAAAGAAGAAGAAAAAGGTTATTCACCAAATGATTATAAAGAAATCTTGATAGATCAAACAAGGAATCATAAAGAAAATAGGATGAATCGGTACGAAGACCCGAATAAAATCCTAAAGCACGACTCTTTAGATGGACTTAGGACGATGATCCTTATTAAATTATTCTACATTGTTCCGAAGTTTGGCTCTGATACCAAGCTTGTGACGCCCCACCTCTATACCCACGCTAGCCAAGAACACTACGGTGTAATGCTGTCAACTAGCACGGAGAATAAGGCTGTTGAGGAGCGACCATCCGTGTAATTGCTTTGCGCGAGCACCGATATGTCAGATAGTATAACATGCATTTTATTTCAAGAGGAAATCCAACATACCGATACAAACACAAAGCTACTACACAGTGTCTATAATAATCTTCGGAAACAAATATAGAAATAAGCATAACACAAATCAGTCACAGATAATTCATATCACAAAGGCAGAAGAAGATATGAATATATAACTAACACATGAAAGTGCATATCAGAGTAGTGGTCAAAAAGATCCACAATAATACAAAAGAATAGCAACGCGTGCCATACAAAAATATACAACTATGAGTCCATATCTCAAGTGTATGCAACAAAGTAAACTACTAATCTAAGTAGTTAGCCAAAAGTCAGGATGAATGAATCCCTGGGGAGAAGTCAAGCAGAAGCACCTGTACATCTCGGTCTGACCCGAGTATTATTTAATAAGAAAATAATAAACGGATCAATCTAGATATAAATATCAGATAACATGATATAGACTAAGAGATATGGCATAAACATATAATATCCATAATGCCATACTACTATAAGTATGCAATTGAAACTCAACATGAGATTAATCAATATCACAAAAATCTTCACAAAGATCCAAAAAGGGTTTCATACCCAAAACTTGTATTTACAACAAGTCAATGACACACGAATTCACCAATGCACAAAAATTGACAAATCATATCAATGAAAATCACTAAAATTGGTGAAGCATAAATTCCAGAATTCAACACACGAAATCCAGAAATCACAAAAAGGGGGGAGGCCTATCACACGAACGGGAGAATTAAAGCTCACCAACATATGTATCACACGAACGAGAAGCTATCTCATGGTAGCTAGCCATTAATCTTTGACACACGAATGGCCCGAAGACAATGGGGAGCTACCCCACATGTGTGAGTCGAAATCACACCGAAACAAAGAGACATCGCACAATTGCTAGTCTAAATCTTAAAATGATCGTCATGATCAAAGAGAAGTGTCAATTACAGTAAGCTAGTAAATATATGAGCTTAGCTTCATGTCCCATAACCACTAGCTTAACTTAAATATTTACGAACAAATTGTAGATCTCCAGTAGAAAATTGTCACAAGAGTTTCAATTGAACAAGTCCAAGAATTAACCGACGAAGTAAACGCAAGCGTTTCATACCACTTGTTTTACTAAGCCGTTTAATTAGATTTCTCATACGAGTGAGGTAAAGGTTTGTATATACTAATAGATCGAAAATCGGTTTGAGAAAACGAGCTTTGTAATAAAATAGTGTTGAAATCATTTGAAGAAAGAGTTTTGATATTTACTACTAGTATAGAAAACCATTATATTTTTAAAGTGACAAATCACAAAGAAGATTGTAGGAACAATCAATCACTAAAATTCACATTCGAAGACGTGAATGAAAATCCAAAGAAGTCGATACCGAATCCATCAAAACGGATGTTCCAAAAAATTCCCGAAGAAAAGAAGTCACCAAAATTAATAACAAATGATAACAACAAATAGGGAAATAACACGAATCGATTAAATTTGGAAACCACACCAAATAGGCGAAATAGGCAAAACAACAACAAGTCGGTCGGCCGGCTACAGAGCTCGGTCGATCGGACCCTGTTCTACAAAAATTCTCGGGAAGCAGGTCGGTCGACTGTGCTCTACAGTCGGTCGACCAAACCTGAGGCAGAGAAGTGCTTTGCACTTTGGAAGCAGGTCGGTCGGCCGGCAGCAGAGCTCGGTCGGCCGGACCTGTTCCCAGTCCCTTCCTAGCCCATCGAATACAATGGCCAATCACGACCAATTCGCAACCACTCGAGCATCGACACTAAGGATTTATGCCTATCGACTACCCGGCCCTATGAGCTCTTCGTTGCATCACCAAAAACACATTTGAACATCAAAGCTATGATTTTTAAAGAATTGAACCCAAAACACCAAAAATTGGAATATTCACCAAATCAATCCAAACCAAAAGCAAATGCGCACGAATAAGTGTTAGGAATTCATACCTAACAATCGAAGATAGTTATAGACTAAGATGTGAGATAAAAATCTCACCTTTGAACCCAAAAGATTGAAAAAGAAGCTTAGAAGCAAAGGAGAATCAACCACTCTTCAAATCCAACTCAATAAGCTTGATTCTAAGCTTTAAAAGAAGAACATTCCCAAAGTTAGGTTTAGGAATTTCTGAAATTGATAAGAGAATGAGTTGGAGAAGAAGAAGAGAAGCTTACCAATGGGTTCTTCTATTAGTTTGGAGCTAGAGTTTGATTTGCTAAAGAAAACTAGGGCTTGGAGTTTTAATTTCTCATTCCACTCTCCATTGTTATAAAAGCTTGAGTAGAAGGAAAATAGAAAGGAAGTGAATGAAGAGGAGAGGGTTGGAACTGAGTTAAGTGGGGTTAATAGGCTCAGCCCAAACCAAAGCCCTAAGTAAAAAGTAGCAAAAATCAACTTACTCCAAACATATCGAAGCTTATACTCAAAAAGGTCGCAAACGTCATTTTAAACTCAATGGGAGTGGTCCCGAGTCCTAATTCGACCGTATGCGAAAAGTAGCTTTTCGGACTAAATTCCAAGTATCGATAAAATATTTAAATAAAATAATTAAATATAAAAATTGATAAATATGCGGGTTGTTACAGCTGCTAAGGCTTATGAAGGTTCTTCTTAGCCTAGAGGTATATCTCCATCTATTTTGGTAGGTTATATTTTATTTCATGACCGCAATATTCGAGTTATTTTCGATACGGGTGCTTCACATTCATTCGTATCAAAGAAGCTCGTCGATGATTTGTCTTTGGATGTTTCTTATATGGTTACTTCACTGAGGACGGCGAATCCTATTCGGGGATCTGCGACCCTTAGCATGCTTTGTGATGATGTTGAGATTGCTTTATGTGGCTTTTCTTTTCGTGTGAATCTGCACGTTATTTCTTATTTGGGATTTGATATGATTTTGGGTATGGACTGGCTAGTGCAATACGATGCCAGCATTATTTGTTCTGAGAGAATTTTATATCTTCGTCATCCAAATTCGTCTACTATGCTATCCCTTGTTCTTTGGGATGTGGATAATTTCGAAGTGGCTTTATATTCTCTAGACTCACGAGATGCTGATGATATATCTCGTATTCCTATTGTTTGTGACTTCTTTGATATATTTGAGCCTGTTTCGGTTTTGCCACCCAAGCGGGCAATTGAGTTCCACATTGATCTCATTCTAGGCACGCAGCCAGTTAGTCGTCCTCCCACGAGGATGTCTACAAAAGAAAATAAGTAACTCAAGAAGCAACGTTTAGATCTTGAGTCCAAGAAGTTGATTCAGTCTAGTTCATCACCATGGGGTGCCGCGATTGTATTTGTGAGGAAATCCGATGTACTCTTAGGTTTTGCATTGACTGTCGCAAGCTTAACGAGTTGACCATCAAGAATAGGTATCATTACCTAGGATCGACGATATGTTCGATCAGTTGAGTTGTTCTAAGGTCTTTTCTCAGTTCGACCTTGTCACTATTTTTCATCAGTTACGAGTTGCAGAGGATAGCGTTCCTCTTATAGCTTTTCGGACTCGTTATGGTTTTATTGAGTGGCTCGTTATGCCGTTTGGTTTGACGAATGCTCCTGCTTTCTTTATCGATCTCATGAATCGAGTATTCCGGGAATATCTCGATTAGTTCGCCCTTGTGTTTATTGATGACATCCTTATTTATTCTAAGTCCGAGACAGAGCATACCCACCATTTGAGGATTGTTTTCGATACTCTTCGTCAGCACCAGCTCGGGGACAAATTCTCCAAGTGCCACTTTTGGGAGAAGAAGGTTAAGTTCTTAGGCCACGTAGTATCTTCCAAGGGCATTTCAGTCAATCCCTCGAAGATCGAAGCTATTTAGAATTGGAAGAGACAAGAGAATGTTCATGAGGTTCATTGTTTTCTTGGATTGGCAGGTTATTACCATCGGTTCATTAAGGATTTTTCCCATGTTGTTCTTCCTCTTACTATCCTTACCCGGAAAGGCATTCATTATATTTGGTCTGACAAGTGTGAAGCTTCCTTTCAGACATTGAAGGAACTTCTCACTAATGCTCCCATTCTTGTGGTTCTCGAGGGGAATCATGATCTTGTTGTCTACACCAATGCTTGTGGATGTGGCCTTGGTGCTGTTCTTATGCAGAAGGATAGGGTAGTTGCTTATGCTTCTATGAAACTGCATCTGCATGAAGTTCGCTATGCCACTCATGATCTTGAGTTAGCCATCGTTGTCTTTGCTTTGAAGATTTGGCGTCATTACTCTTAGGCGAGCGCTTCATTCTCTATACCGAGCATAAATCCTTGAAGTATTTGTTCATTCAGAAGGAACTCAATATAAGACAACAACGTTGGCTCGAGTTTCTTGCCTCTTATGATATTAATATCCGGTATACCCCTGGTAAGGGTAATCGTGTTGCTGATGCGCTTAGTCACATACACTCGGCCGTTGTTTCCATGATGCTAGCCGAGTGGGATGTTCTTGAGACTCTATCTTTGTGCGATATTCGAGATCGTGCCCCATCATCTGATTTGCCTATTCTACTGTTTAGCTTGGAAGCTCATCCTAGTTTGTTGGATCGTATCGCCAATGCTCAGCGACAAGATCTAGAGTTGTTGCATCTTATTCAGCTTTGTGAGTTTGAATCCCGTGATGAGGCGTTGCGGGATTTCAGCATTGATTTTCATAGGTGTCTTCGCCAGAAGAACCATATTATTGTGCCTTCTGATTCTGCACTTAGGCATGACATTCTCGATGACTGTCATCGTTCTAAGTATACCATTTATCCTGGCAGTAGTAAGATGTATGCCGATATGCATCGCCTTTATTATTGGGAAGGCATGAAGCGCGATGTGGCGAGTTATGTGAGTAACTGCATGACTTGTCAATGTATCAAAGTCGAACATCAGCGCCTTTCTGGTCTCCTTCGGCCTCTAGAGATTCCATTGTGGAAATGAGATCAGATTTCGATTGATTTTATCGACGGCCTACCTCGTTCGAGATCGGGTCATCGTAGTGTTTGGGTTATTGTTGATCGCCTCACCAAGTCTGCTCATTATATTCCTATTATGTCTAATAGGACTACTTCTCAATTGACCAAGATTTATATCAAGGAAATCGTGATACTTCATGGTGTTCTTAGTTCGATTGTTTGTGACCGTGACCCTTTGTTCATGAGTCATTTCTGACAGAGTTTTCAGTAAGCTTTAGGAACGAAGCATAATTTCAGCACAGCTTATCATTCGCAGTCTGATAACGGGTGAATCGTATCTTGGAAGATCTCCTCCGTATTTGTATTCTTGATTTTTGAGGTAGTTGGGAGGATCATTTACCCCTTCTAGAGTTCTCCTACAATGGTAGTTTTTAGTTCGAGTATCGGTATGGCTCTTTTCGAAGCCTTATATGGAAGGCCATGTCGATCATCTTCTTGCTGGTTGGAATCTGGTGAGAAGCTTATTCTTGGCCCAGATTCTGTTCGTGATTCTTTTAAGAAGATTGATCTTATTCGTCAGAGAATGAAAGAGGCACAGAACCGCCAGAAATCCTATGCGGACAGCCGTAGGAAGCCTCTCGAGTTCTCTATTGGTGATCTCGTCTTTATTCGTGTTTCCCCTTTAAAAGGGGATATGCGCTTTAGTACGACTGGAAAATTAGCTCCTTGCTTTATATGACCATTTCCTATTACTGAACGTATTGGCCCTGTGGCTTATACAGTTTCACTTCCTGCTCATCTATCTGGCATTCATGACGTATTTCACGTCTCTCAACTTCGAAAGTGTCTTCGAGAGTCAGATTCTGTCATCGATTCTCCTAATTTGCAAGAGCTTGAGATCTCAACGGACCTATCTGTTGTGCAACAACCTATTCCCGTACTTGCTTCGGAGGTGAAACGCCTTCGAAACAAGGACGTGCTGCTCATTAAAGTTCAGTGGTCCGCTAATCCCAATTACCGCACTTGGGAAACCAGAGAGTTTATCTAGCGATCCTATCCCAGTTTTCTATCTTCGTGTAGCGATGGTGAGAATAGCTCTTTATCTCAAGCTTATTTTCTTTTCTTTTCGAGTGATGAAATTAAATAGTCGAATACAAATTCTTCTCTAGGAAGTGCGAGGACACAATTTTGTTAAGGAGGAGAGTCTGTAACAACCCTGGTTTGGAGATTACCTTTCAATATTGTAATTATAATTTAATATTGTGAATTAAATTAAATTTGGAGAAATTAAATTGTTTATTTGGAATAAACAATGAATTTTGGAATTTAAATTGAAATAATAAGGTTCCAAGCTTTATTTTATTTCGTTTGGAGTGATAATAAATGGAATATGATTTTGTTTAAGTGGAAATGCAATAATTATATTAATTATTGTCTATTTTCTTCTTTTAATAATTTTTAAAAGAACTATTTAATTTTTAATTTGGTTTATTGAAATAAAAGCCAGAAATTGGGTTAAAAATAAGTTTTGGATATAATAAATGTTTTGAAATGATTTAAAATATTTTTCTGCGTGATAAAATAAATTTTGTGGAATTTTAGGAGTTAAAAACATGGTTTTATTCATTTATTTGAGTAAATAGTGCATTTTTATTAAATAAAGGAATTTAATAATTAAAATGTTTTAAAAATAAAAATTAATTTTTCTATACGATGGAAAATATTTTATTTAATATGTATGTAAGTTTACATTTTTTTGTGTGTAAAAATTGGAAGAAAAATGCATTTGTTTTATAATATAGTGTAAATATGTAGATATTTGGCTTTAGTACTAAATAAATTCACTTAGGCTAATTAATTTCTCTTTTAATTAATGGGTCCAAAGCCTATTAACACTTAGCCAGTAAATGAGAAAGTGATAAAAGAGTTTACCTGTACGTTCATAACTCATTCTCATCTTGTTCTTCTTCTGGAAAGAGAATACAGTAAACAAACCTTACAAATTTCTCAATTGAAAGCCTCCAAACTCAAAATCAATTCAAGCAAACTATAACTGCTTCAATCTAAGGTGTAAATTCAAAAGGTAATCAACTCCAAAACCCTATAATTTTAGCAAAATTCTAATTTCAAAGAAGGTGTGACGAGTCGGATTTTGCCCGCCCGAAAATCGACATTCATACTTCAAATCGTATTCGAATGCCATAGATTCGACCGTTCAAATCCGATTCGCCGGAGCTTATAACAATCATTAAGTATATAACACAGCGGAATAAAAGAATAATACATTGATATACAGCTTTGATACAATATCTGATACAACAGATGATCCAATAGATATCAATATACATCAGAGATATGATACAATAAAATAGCAGCGGAAAAGAAAATAGATGACATTTAACATACGGAACAATATAACTCTAAAATAATCTTCAACGAAGAACTCTAAATCGGAACTGTAACTCCATTTCCAAGAACTAATCCAGCAATAGCTCGAACTCCCAATAACGATGCACGAAGATAAACAAGACTGGTGCGAACCAAAGACTGGACTAATCTCCAGATAATCTACTACATCTGACTATCTGAAAAACCCAACTCTACACTGCTCGTGTAGAAATATAATGAGCACCCAGAGTTTAGGAAAGAAACAATAAACTCCGGATCAGTCGTGGGACTGGTGTGAGCAACAAAAACAGTTTATCTATTAAAAACATTCAACAAAGGATTTTCAAAGTCAATTCGCAATGCTTTTGAAAAATGAGACTACCATAAGGCCTCCCGCACACACACACATGCAAACGCAGAATCGGAGGAGATTTCTCCTTATGATAGTCAAAGATGCTTGATACACATTAAAAATAACATTTGATATTATTACTAGTGCATAGTGTAGAAGAAATTCATTTCGAAAGTAGAAAATAAATCTTAGCCAACATATGACCATTATCGTATGCCTACTATAGCTACCATCCAAACAGTGTTGCGACACCATAAGTGAATGATAGGTTCTACAACTAATACCGTACAAGTTTCGTATTGGGAATTGGATTTCCAACAAATGGTCAGGCCAAGGAACTTCCCATTGCCACATGAGAATGCCTCTGGAAAGACATCCCCGAGAACCAAACCGGAACTCTGCCAACACAAGGCCGGGTTACCCCTAACTGGGTAACTACTGACACGAGCACGCCATTCCCCGATCGTAAACGACCTTTCTCACGGGATCCCGATAACCAACAACCACAAAGTAATAAATTCATAGTAACCACATAAGTTAAATATCTGGGCTCCATACCATGATACCACCTCTATCCAGAAGGAAATGTACATACCCTAAAGGGTGCTACCCCTCATAACCTTGCCGCATCTTTCCTGTTTTGACCATTTCCGGGGTGTGAGGCTCGACGAAGTCACGTCCACAAAAACATACTTTATACAAAAGCCATGCTTTGGGTCAACAAATGATCAACACAATGATCACCAAGATAGACGATCAAATAAATGATCCTATCACAAATAATCAACACAATGATCATTTCTGCAACACTCAGTATGTCACATTACCAAAATTGGGAATATATCGCTGATAACTTCAACTATATAACCTCTGAGCTCGTACGTCTCAGAGAAGGGTGTTAAGCTAAAAGAATAAATTCTCCGCCACCAACAGAAATATATTTGAAAGAAATCGGCTTTATATCTCAATTTGTAATGTCATACATACAATCCATACAAGTCTGTTCTGGGTTCGAACAGAACCGAAGGCACTTACAAAGAAGTCCTTGCAACCCGGATATTCACAATCCCGATCGGATTTTCCCATCACTTAACGAGTTAAATCACATATTCGGAATGGGTTATACGACACAAAGGTCCTTTCCCGGCTAAACCCGAATAGTGAGCGAAAATATTTTTCAAAACATATGGATATGGGATTTCAATTAAGTCACAACTTAATAATTCAAACTTTCTTTCAAATGGTTTAACAAATTACCATTTTCAATCTTTAAACAAAAAGATTCATTTTCACAACCTTTAACGGTTTTAAACAATTTTCACATTTAAATCTTTTAAACAAAAGATTCATTCACATATTTTCCAAATCAATTTTCATTTCAATTTGATTTAACTCGTTAAATCTTTAAATCAAAGATTTAACTTATAGCCTTCAAAACAATTTCATTTCAATTTGATTTAAACAAATCATCAATTTAAATCTGTTAAAAATAAACAGATTTAATTCATCGCTTTCAAAAAGAATTCATTCATAACTTAGGAAAATCATTTCTCTATTCAATCTTGCAATTCCCCTAATTAACTGGAATCTCAGTTCTTATCTAAAAGTATTTATCATTTGAAAACAACAGTTTTCATTTTGGAAATCTGATTCATTTATACGAGTTCAATTCCTTGGGTTAAATTCAAATTCCCAAAAATAATACTTTAAAAATGGTTTAACTCATAATGACTAGTATAATATCATTAATCCCTAATTTCAAATTACTGAATTCAATTTCAAGTATTGAATTTAAATTTAAACCAACTTATTTAAATTCCAAAACTTAATCAAGTAATTTAAAAATAATAAATTCTATTTTGAAATTCCATTCCAAAAGCTTTTCATATTTATTCCGATTCCATTTCCAAAACATTTGAATTTAAAAATTCAAATTTAACTATTTCAAAAATCTGCGACTTAATCGATTTCCTCGTGAAATCCATATTTGTGTGTGTATGGTGTGGTTCAGGGTTTTAACACAATAGTGCAACATCATTCAATCATTATAGATCAAAACACAGAATATAGTTGATAAGCGATATAAAACTTATAACGCTCATCGTCTATTCACAGATTCACAGATAATATACAAATGCAAATAAATATACACTGCTTAATCTACAGAACAAAATATCACAAATCAGATAGGATAATCAATTTAAGGTATCTCATAAGTTGCAACCATTCATAAGTAAGGTCAAGTATTTAATAATCATTTATAAACAGGGTTAATAAATTACTTAATCCTAAGTAATTCAATTTATTTCAAACTAAATAAATAACTTATTTAATTAATGAACTTCTATTTATTAACTGTTACTTAAATTCTCAATTAATTTATTGATTGATTGATTCTTGATTATTAACTTACTTATTAAAATTAATTACAAATTACTTTAATTAACAAATTATTATAAATTTAATTAATTAATTAATCTTTAATTAATCACTTAAATTAATTATCACTTATTAATTAATTTTTTTAAGTGATATGTTAACATTCCTTAAGATTTAAAATGATTTAACATGTGATTTATTTTAAATTAACAAATTTAAAGTTATCAATTAAATTCAAATATAAATTAAATAACATTCTAATTACATTATATTAGTCAAACCATCTTTACATCATTAACCTTATTAAACCTTAAACAAATATTAACTTAAATTACTAATTACTAATTACTAACCTAACCTAGTTAAAGCACAAATTAAAGCTAAATCATGTTACACGTTCGTCCAGAAAACAAATACCCGAGACCGCCTTCCCTCCAACTCGTGACGTTCACGAGACTAGCCCGTGTCTTCCCCTCACTCACTCTCTCCCTGTTCTTCTCCTCTCCCCAGTTTCCTACCTTCTTCTTATATATTTTTTTTTTTTTAAAAGAAAACTTCGGCCCAATGAAAATCCTGGCCCACTTCCTCTTCTCGGCCCAACCCCTCTACTCTTCTCCCCTTCCTTACTTCTTCCCTCTATCTCATTACTACCTGTTACAACAACATGATGCACGAACAAGCCATGCATGTGCACATCACCGCGGCGCCCCTCCAACCAACCTCGACGCCTCCTACCCATCGAGTATCCCCTCGACATCGAACCCCGGTCGTCTAAAAACTCGAACAAGCCCACAATCAAAATCGAGCATAGCTCGAGCGATCGCGAACAACCCTCCAACCATAAAACTTGCTCGCCTGAACGATTTGGATCACCAGGAAATTCCCCCCTCCGGTCACGAACGTGTCAACCCCAAAGCCATCATCTCCCTGAAAATCCTCGAACTCGATGCATCAGAGATGGTGTACGCATCATGTTTCCAGACCCCATAAATTTCGAGAATAAAACCCCAATTCGAACTCAAACTCCCAATTCACGCAATAGAAAATTTAATTTACATTTTTCCCAACATCATGATTGGTTATGCTTGCTTCAACTCAAGTTTCAGCAATTTAAATTGATTAAATTCCGAGAATTTGATAAAAATTCAATTTTTGTTCAACCTCAAATTTCTCTTTGAAAATAAAGTTAAAAATCTTCATTCAAATTTTAAAAATCATAACTTTTAGTCTTGATTCAAGGTATAAACTTGAATTAGCAATCTATGACATTCAACTTTATCAAAGAGGTATTTGATTTAACTGTATAACATGTTACAGTGGTGTATTTCCTACAACATATTTAAAATTGGCTTTAAATAAAATCTTAATTTAGTTTGAACATTTTGTTTAAGTTGAAAAACACTACAAATTATCAGAGTTGATGAGAATAACATGAGTTTGAACAAGGATAAGTAACTGTAACAATAGAGAGCATATGGCAGAGAAGATAAATACGCAGTATGACCTATATATATATATATATATATTCATACACACAAATATACAAGCATCTCAACATCCATACAAACAATAGCATCACAATATTATGACCAGTTCAAGGTTAGTTACTCACCGTATTTCCAGAGGAAGAAGAACTGATTTGTATTTATGTTGAAACAGCAGTTTGAAATTTTGCAGGCTAAAGCTTCTTCTTCTTATATTTTTCTTGGTTGAGTTGATTTGTATTGTTATGTTTTGTTTTAGTTTTATTTAGCTTATGAAAAAATGCAGACCTTTGAAACTGGAATGCAAGCTTTGATGAACAAAATAAAATAAGGGAATTGATGTATATGAAGAAAGTAAACAGGGTGGTTGTTTGTACCATAGGCATGGCTGCAGGGATATGTTATGGTGGCTAGCAGATTTCATTTCGGCTGAAGATAATGTTAGATATTATATTGTGTACTAAGGACATCTTTGCATTAATGGCTTAAGTCCTTCATGTCTTCATTATGATATTTTTCTTTTGCCTTATTACTTTGCATAACTATCCTTCAGGCAACATTCTTTATTTTGTCTAATTTGCTTTCATTTTTGTTTTTAGTTTACTAGTTTAATACTTGCTTGTACTTTGTTTTGGTTCCATATTTGGTTTTGTTCTTGCATTTAAAACTTACTTTATACCTTAATTTTGCAGGCTACATAAACGCTACTTAGCTTATTATGTCCATTTATACTTATATTAAATATTAATAAGATTATTTTATTATAAACAATTCTGAAAGATCTGATTTTAAACTTCAAACCAAAATTTCTTCCAATTATGTATATGTATAAAGTTATTATGATTATTTTTGTAAGTTTTAAATTTACTTATTATTATTATTTTCATACATGTCTTACTTTATTTATCCCTTTTATTTGTACTCCTGTTGTTATATTTTTATAGTTTGATTATTTTGTTAATATACTTGGTTTTGTTTATTTATTTACTTTGTACTGTAATACTTATATTTATATTTGGTTGCTTGTTTAATTATTTTCTTACTTATGTGTTTGTTTTGTTATCTTTTATAAGTGTTTATATGCGAATGCATTTTATTTATTAATTTTATTTATTATTTACTATAAATCCTAATTCAAATACAAATCAAATATTCAAAATTTACATTAACTGTGAATTTAAATTAAATTCAAAAATTGGGGTCGTTACAGAAGGGTTTTCTAATTTGTTGTTGAATTCCTCTTGCATGCCTCTCTTTTGTTCTATAGGTTCATAGAGGCTAGAGTTAAGCAAAAACCTCAATCTTTTTGCTTAAATCCGGATATTTGTGCAACAAAAGCAAGGTGAGTTACTGCTCACAATTGCTAGCTGAAGCAAAAGCTTCAAAATGCCAAAATCTAATCAAAAATAGCTTCAATACAATGATTTTATGTTCATGTTTTGTTTTGTGAAATCTGAGTTTGTATGTCACTTTGCACATCATTTTCTCCCAATTTCGACAATGAAATGCTGTTAGACTTTCTTCAATTGATAGCCTGTGTGTTGTAGTATATGTATGTCAAAGTTCATTGCAAAACATATTCGTTTGATGCCTGAAAACTGCATTGCAAAATCAGTGCACAGCCTGAAAATTTTCTATGCACATTTTGTTTTCTGAGTTGCTGCAAACATGGTCCGAGTCCATGTTTGAGACAATATATCTCTTTCATTTCTTACTCAAATTGCATGATTTTTTGAAAGATGAAGTTCTCTAATATAAACTAACAAATTTAAGGTCATTTCGACATAGACAGCTTATATAAATATACTGTCAAACTTTGACCTGGACCATGTTTTTGCCCAAAGTTTTACAGTGAGAACACTGTCTGGGTTCAATTTTGAGACATCATAACTTTCTCATATTTTATTCAGATTGCATCATTCTTTTTTCATTTGAAAGATAAAGTTTTCTACTACATGAAAACTTATTTTAAGCTCAATCTAATGTAATTTGATTCTCTTTTTCATGTCCGGAAGTTGAGCCCAAGATGGTTTCAAGCCTGTACCTTTTTGGTTTTTGAATAGTTGAAAACATGGTCTGAGTTCATGTTTGAGACAACATAACTCATTTGTTTCAAATCAAATTTGAATGATCCTTTTGCAGATTTAAGTACGAGTGTTGATTTACATTCCTGCAAAATTTTATGACAATATGGGTTCGTTTGCTATTTCAAAACTGCTGTCGAAGTTGAACCCGCAGCCTGCTAGAATTCAGCGATTTAACCTTGTTTTGGTCCAACTTTGAAACAACGAAGATTCTTCATTTCCAATTGAATTTGAATGGTTCTTTTTGAAAATTGAAGTAGGAATGTTGATCTACATATTTGGAAAATTTCAAGTCATTTCGACACTGTTAACTTGTTCAAACTTACTGTCGAATATTGAGTCGCAGCTTGTTTTAAATGGATAATACTTGGTGTAATTTTCGTTATTTCGATGTTTTCTTGATATTTCTTTCTGAATTTCATGCACAAGTATTATAATGTGTTTTAAAAATGTTTTTCAAATAAATGGGCTTTTGAGATTATTATTGTATATTATTTTTAGTATAAAAATTATATACTCTATAATAAGAGAATTTCAAAGGCAATTTCTAATGCGATTTCGAAACGTTCCTAAAATTCGTTTTCTTCAACTTAATTTCTATATAAAATATACAATTTTCACTTCAAGCGAAGAGGGAGGAGAATTAAATGATTAGATAAAATATATGCTCTGAACCAATGCATTTATCATTTCAGTTAATTCTTAATCTATTCGTTTGATCGTTTTGACCTTCGGGTCTGGTTTACCGATGAGATGAGGTAAACATTATACTGCTTTGAGTATGGAATTGACTAACGATTAGTAAACCATTTAGTGCAAACGTGTGGTATGGGACACACGTTAACACTGTGTAGGTTCCTATCCGAGGGGTTTGTAACACATATTGCCTGTTAGTGGTGTCCAGTACTGGGCTTCCAGACCTTTGCCACTACAGTTTGTTGCATTCGGGTATGTGCCTTCGGTTTATTGACTTCGGGTTTGTGCCATCAGGTTTGCCGTCTTTAGGTTTGTTGCCCTATAGTATCGCTTTTGGAGTTGGTCTTTCATCACCGCTCGAGAGATACTGGGTTTTGTCGCCTTCGGGATTATGGATCCTTATTTATATAGTACTGAGCACATGCATCCTTTATTTCTTTGATATACATATTTCCCTAGAGTATCGCCTTTCGAGGTAGGACCTTTGAACTACACGACATATAGCAATTAACTTGTGGAAACTGTGTTACCTTTATTGGTATTTGTTATTTGCCTTTTTGGCTCGATTTTGGATATTCATATCTTTTGTTTATTTGAGTTGTCGATGATATGAGGCTTATTATGATTCATATTTTGTTAGATGAACGAGTTAGCTCTTTTAGAGATATTTTTGGTACTTTATGACCTTGCATGTTCATTATCATTTAGCTTATCTAACTGATTTGTTTAGCTAGACTGACCCGTGTATTTTATACTCAGGTCAGACCGAGGTGTTTCAAGTTAGGTACATTTGGACCTAGCCTATTCTGCTTCCGCATGGACTATTCTGCTAGCTCCTTTTGTTATTGCATTTTATGTAGTCCTTTTTGGTTGTAACTCTAATGTGTATTTCTTTTGACTCGTCTGTATATTGTGGTTGCTACACTACTTGACATGTATCATTTTGTATACTCTGTGATGTATCGGTATATGTGTATATGGAAGTGATGATCTACTGTTCTATGTTGTGTTTTACATTTGAGTTGTTATATTTTGTTCTATTAGATCTTATAGCCATTATAGTTTTGTATTAAATATCTATTGAATATGTTGATCCACCTAAAAAAATATATGCTACACTTATCGACGTATTCAGTAGATAGTTAAGATAAGGTTATAGATGGTCGCTCATATCCAACTCTATTCTTTGTATTAGCAGACGGTATTACCTTGTAATACTCTTTGCTAATGTGGGTCTCGGAGTGGGGAGTTACATGTGTGGTCAGGGAACGGAGGGTGGAGAGGAGGGAAAGTTGTCGAGCTATGCGTGCTGGTGCTTGAAGGCAGGGCGGAGGGAAAGCTTAAGGGGATGGATGAGTTTGACGGGGTGGAGACAGTGAATTGGTGATGAGGTTTTGGAGGCAAGTGGAGCGGATGGGTCGGTGAAGTGGTGGAGTTGAGGGGAGGTAGGTGGTGATGTGATGTATGACTATGGAGAGAGGGGAGGCCGCGGTTTCAAGAGGGAGGATGGGCGAGGTTGCAAGTTGTAAACTAGAGAGAGAAAGTAGTTTATGAAAATATGAATATACTTTTGTATTATACTATTATTCAATAAAAGAAGAACATATCAAAAATGAAAAGGGGAAGAATGAGAATGGGAATTGAAAGGATAAGCCACGAATATATTGGAACCAGTGGAATGATGAAAGTAAATATGTGAATTCAGGGAATAATTAAAAGCCGTTTGCTTTACACGTTGGATAATGAAAGGATGGAGACAGCCCAAAAGTCACAAAATAGGTACCGATACAGCTAACCATTTCGCGGATTTTGCCGCGTACCAGATGCCAAATACAGAAATGAATATACTACGGAGATCAGCATGATGAGATGAACATAGTGGTATACAAATATCAACGATACGACCATCGTATCAAAAGTCGAAATTTTGCTACCAAAAACGTTGCTATAACACTAGAAATAAGGTAAATGGAGCGATAGCAGTGCAGATTTGGCAAAACGAAATACGACGCCTCATTTAGAAAATAGTCTACATTTTTATTATATAAAAATATTCAAATTTCGAAAATATTTTATTTCCATCAAATTAACCGATTTTAAACTTTAAGTTTGAAATTTCACAACTAAACAGACCTTTGTATTTACTAATGAAAATGTGTCACTTGCTACGTTTAAATAAACGCATTTCTAATATCAAATTTTCATTGTTAGATTTCATGGTTTAATTTCAAGAATTTTTTTAGTTAATTACGTTGTAAAAATCGTTAAAATTTATGGGGCGTTACAATGAGGGTCATCCATGAGTAAAGAATAACCAAGTAAATAGCACAACAGCGTCCCATACCACCATGTGTTACTAGTCTATTTATTCAGTAATCATATAGCGCACTCGCCCTTCTTTACTCTATATAACGAGTCTAAAGAATAACCAGGAAAGTATTACCGAAAGTCTCATACTAAATGGTATCGCTAAACTATTTATTCTAATTTCTCTTCACATAGAATAAATAACAATAATCCAATAGTAGGGATGTCATCACCATATCACATCAAAATCATCTATCAAATCAATATATACGGTGAATCATTCATATAATCTTTATTCGATAAACAGGACAAACATAATCAAAAAACTAATAGAAGAATAAAGTATTCCAATAAATATAAAATAAACAAATCAATACGTAATAATAAATCATTCACGACCCATAATTTTTATAACAAAGTTATACTCAAAATTAGATAATAAACAATTATAAAAAATATATCTAAAAATTAATTTGAATAATTAACTAAATTGAAAATAATGTGATCAATATAGAAAAGAAAAGAGTTGGAAAACATAGAAAACTACATTTGAGATTATTCTAAATTAAATAATTATGTATAGCAACCTATTATAGCATTTAAATATTTTTATTACCCGTATTTATCTGTAAGTTCATATTACATTTTTTTCTTTTAATATTATATATTATAAATAAAAATAATTGTATATTGGTACGTTGCACATGCTTTCATTTATATAACATAAGGAAACATGCATTTCATTAAGTAACACATATATATTTAAATACAAAAACCAAGAGACCCAGCACACCTTGTTTAAAATAAAAACAACATATAACTTGCAAATAAAACTTGAACCTTCTTCATAAAAATAGCCACAACTTTTTAATTATTTTAATGTCCTCTGTTTCCCCTTCCCTCCTGATACTTACATTCAAACATCCCTATCGTCCTATCCACCATTCCTGCTCCTGTTCACTTTCTGTCACCTCATGTCCCTCCCGATCCCCTCCCGCCTGACCCTCCACAGCCTACTGCTCCCCCTCCTCCTCCCCCTGCTGCTCCATACCCTCCACAGCCTGCTACACCGATCGGTCCACCCTATGTCGTCCCATCTTAGAGTTCTCCCTCTTCCCAGAATGTCATCCCAACCTAATGGAATTCCCTGTTCAAAGATAAACCTCAAAATGCTAGTCAGCACCCGCCTGTTAATGTGCCTCTGGTCTTTGATGGGCATGTCTTCGTTCCACCAGAGAATGTGATAAAGGCAGGCAATGATATTTGGGGTGACTACTTGGTCGGTTTTTTTTATTGATAAGCCTTTATCTTACCTAACTGTAATTGCTCATCTCAAAAAAGTATGGAAACTTAAAGGTTCCATCAAAGTGAAATCGGATGGATTTCTGTTCCTATTCAATCTATCTTGCGAGGAAGACAGAAGGAAAATAATTGCTTCAGATCCAATTCTCATGAGGAACAAATTATTCATAGTTAAGCAATGGGATCCAACTGTTGGAAATAGTTGTAGTACGATTAGATCTGTTCCTGTTTGGATTAGACTCTCTAATATTCCTCTTTATGCTTGGTCTCATCTGGGAATAAACTGGCTTGCTTCATGTGTTGGTTCATTCATGTGTATGGATGCACAAACTGAAAAGTTGGAAACAATAGGATATGAAAAATGTATGGTGGAAGTTACACCAACTGAGGAGTTGCTGGATGAGTTTCCTGTAAGACTAATGGATGGATCAGAACAAATAGTGAAAGTTGAATACCCGTGGAGACCTGAAATATGCATTAGTTGCAAAGAATTCGGCCACATGACAGAAGTGTGTATGAAAATGGAATTGTACTATGAAGACAGGGCAGGAGCAAAAGTAGAAGCAAGAAAGGATAGCAAGAGAAATGAAATTGTTAATGGGAAGGTATCAAAGGTATTTAAACATAAGCAGGAATGGAGAAGGGTGGAAAAGATGAAAAGAGACAAGGGGAAAAATAAGATAACAAAAGAAATGAAAAATGGTACAGGAATTGAAGGGGATGGGGTTAGTACTAATATGTTGCACTTTTCAACAACTAGTTCATTGAGAAAAGGTAATACATTAAGATCCAATAAAGAAGAGAATAGAGATACCAATAGATTTAATGTTTTGATGGAAGAAAATATGACTGGAGCATGCTATGAAAATTGTGATAACGAATCAGGCAATGATTACTGTGTTAATGAAGAGCAGTTGGAGGAGGGAGAAATTGTAGGTAATATGCAAAAAGAAGTTTTAGTAGTTACTGATCAAGTGCCTTATATAATAATCATGCACACTAAGAAACATGAACTGGAATGCAATAAAACCAAAAGAGAAACTTCTCAACTACAAAACAGAATGGGAAAAGATAAAAATATGCTTGATTTTGCCATTTCTACTGGAGGAAATTCACATTAATCCAGAGACGTTCAGGCTTTGAATGCTAACAATGCTAGCACAAATACTATTCCATATAAAGATGAATCTCAGTTCCGACAATCTCTGGAAAATGAAATTCTTGCCTTGTTGATGGAAGATCCAGTAGGAAATAACAGCATCTCTTTACATCAATACTCTTTCTCTGGTATCTTGCCTGGATGGAAATCTATGCCAACATCTCCTAATAATACTCAATCTTCCAAAGTGGCAAGGATGAGTAGTAATAAAGGACCAAATCTCAATAAACAAGACAAAGTAAATAGAATTACTGAACACAGGGGTTCTCCTGCAACTAAGAGCATGAACAATATCATTCATCAATCCTTAAAGCATACCTAATGATGCACAACTTTGCAGCTTGGAATATAAGAGGAGCCCATTCCCCCAATAAGTTAGATCAAGTTAAGTATCTTATAATCCAACACAAAGTTCATACTGGAAACCAAACTGAATGAAACACTTACAGTTAAAGCTGCAAAGCATATTGAACCAACTTGGATCTTGAACCATAACCTGGATCATGCTTCTTATGGTCGTATCATGGTTATTCATGATCCAAAAGTCATGTCTCTAACCTCAGTTCTCAACACTGATCAAGTAATGCACTTCCAAGCCAATATGAATGATACCTCCACTTCCGTCTACCTATCTATAGTTTATGCCCAAAATTCTGTGAACTCAAGACAAGTTTTCCTTGATCTTCTTCCTGCCTTTAGACGAAATTCCCATCCATAACTTGTCTTTGGGGATTTCAACTGCTATTTCAAATTACAAGATAAATTTGGAGGCTCCCCTCTATTACCCAAGGACATTTTCCCACTCAATAAAGCCATTGAAGACTCTAGTCTCCTCCCAATTCCCTCTTTTGGAGCTGAGTACTCGTGGAACAACAGGAGTAGATCTGGTACTAGAATCTTCACTAACATTGACCACTCTTTTGCCAACCTCAAAGCCTTATCCACTTGGCCAACCATGTCATCTTTAATTCCCCATCCTGTCTTTTCTTATCACTCGCCTATAATTTTCACTTCAGGACAGAAATTATTAAAAAGAAAAAAAAGCTTCAAATTTTATAATACTTGCATCCATGATCCTGAGTATGCTAATATAATTAGTAAAGCATGGTCTGGAAAATTTTATGGAAATCCTATGTTTATTTTTTGCAGGAAATTAAAAGCAACTAAAGATGCATTAAGGGTTTGGGCAAGGAATAAATTTGGTAACGGTACCTTAAATTCAACATTGCTTAGGCAGAAGCTCATTGAAGCTCAAGATTTAATGATGAGTAATCCTGATAATGTAGCTGCTGCTGAGAATGAGAGAATTATATATGATCAATTTAATGAAGCCTTAAAATTAGAAGGTAATATGAAGTGGCAGCAGCTGAGGCAAAAATGGGCTCAAGAGGGGGACTACAACACTGCATACTTTCATGCTGCCATAAAGATTAAACAAGCTAAGGAGCATATCTCTCATATTTATGATGAGTTTGGTGTCCTCCACTCCAATCCATCTGATGTTGACCATGCCCTGCTCAATTATTTTAAGACCATGCTGGGAAACAAAGATGAATTCAAACCACAGATTGAAGAACTTGACCATGTGCAAGTGCCTAAAGTGCAGCAAGAGGAAGCTGACAATCTAGTTATTAAGGTAACTGACAAGGAAATAAAAGACATCCTATTTTCCATGAACAAAAGTTCTTCTGGAGGGCCGGATGGTTTCAATTTACATTGCTATGTTCATAGTTGGGAATTACTCAAGGAAGATTTCTTAAAGGCTGTCCACAACTTTTTCACTAAATCCAAACTTTTACTGGAAGTGAATGCAACTAATTTGGTGCTTATACCTAAAGTCTAGCCTCCATCAACTGTTGAGTCCTTCCGACCCATCTCATGTTGTAATGTGATATACAAGTGCATTTCAAAGATTTTGGCCACTAGACTTGTTGTGGTGCTTAGCAGGCTAATATCCAGGAACCAATCTGCCTTTCTACCTACGAGGAACATCCTAGATAACATATTACTTTCACATGAATTATTAAAAGGGTATGGTCGTGCTCAAGCTTCCAAAAATGCAATGCTGAAATTGGACTTAAAGAAAGTTTTTGACAGTATTCACTGGAGTTCTATAGTGAGAATTATGGCTCTAATGAGATTTCCAAAAGTATTTGTGGCATGGATCTACAACTGTATATCAACCCCTACTTTCTCTATCAAATACAATGGCTTTTCTTCTGGATTTTTCAGTAGTAAGCAGGGGATCAGGCAAGGGGTCCCTATCTCTTCTTACTTATTCATTATTGTTATGGAAGTTTTAACTGCAATGTTAACTAAAAGCTATGAGCATAAGGATATTTTGTATCATTCTAAATGCAAATCACCACAAATAACTTCCCTGCTATTTGCTGATGACATTATGTTATTCACCAAACCAGATCAGAGATCTCTAGATAATATCAAAGCTACTCTGCACAAATTCTACCTTATGACTGGTCTACACCTAAATATTAACAAATCCCACATCCTTTCTTCTGGTATATCTACTGAGCAAGCTAGGTTTTTAACCGCTACTTCTGGTCTTCAAGCTATGAATAATAACATGAGTTATTTGGGTCTTCCTCTATGCTCCTCTAGAATCACTACTGCTAATTGCTTGCCCCTGTATGACAAAATCTGTAGCATTATAACATATTGGGCTAATAGATTTCTCTCTCAAGTTGGTAGACTTGTGCTCATCAAGTCTGTTATATCCTCAATGATGGTGTATTGGTCCAGGGTCTTCATTCTTCCCAATAAGCTGGTTAATATGGTGAGAATTGCCATGTTGAGGTTCTTCTGGACTGGCTCTTTCACTCAAAGAAAATCATTCCCTGCTCCTTTGCCTTAATGGAGTTGCCAAAAAATAAAGGTGGTCTAGGAATATTAAATATGCAAACTTGGAATAGAGCAGCCATTAGTTCTCTATTGAATGCTTTGCTATCTGATGCTGATTCTCTGTGGGTTCAGTGGACCAAAATTCATAACTTGGGTAGAATGAATCTCTGGACTATAATGCCCCCCAGAATTGTAGTTGGACGTGGAGGAGCTTGCTGAGGCTAAGATCTACCCTATCCCCTACAATTAAAGTTATTCTTTCTTCATCCAGTGCTGCTAATTTCTGGACTGTCCCTTGGATGGCAGAAGGACTAATTCTTGGCAAAATTTTTACTCCTCAGCAGATCATTCAATCTGGTATTAGTAGGGATGCTAAAGCAGCTGACTACCTATATGATGGCAAGTTACAGCTACCTTATACCAGCAACCAAGTTATTAGGGCTGTCTGGAATAAGTTTCAGGATAAATTCTACCACACCACTCCTTCTGATGAAATACATTGGAATGGTAAGCCTCACTCGATATCTTCTATTTATAATCTGCTTGTTAATGGTTCTGGTAGCTCTGATATAAAATGGTATAAGGTTCTTTGGTCTAGAAACTCTAATGCCAGAGACAACTTGATGATGTGGAAGGTTATAAATAATGCCCTGTTGACCAAGGAGAAACTGTTGATCTATGGAATGTCATTTGATCCACTTTGTGTTTTTTGCAAGTTGCAACCTGAATCCGTGGATCACTTATTCTGTGAATGCAATGAGTTAATGGGATTATGGACTAGGCTGTTGAGAAGAATTAATGCAAATCATATTCATGGACTGTCAAGTGTTGAGTGGTCTCTGATAGGCAAAGCTACTAAGTGGAGAAAGAAAGCCAGATTTGTGTACTTTTTCCTGATTAAAAAGTACTTGAAAATTATATGGGAGGAAAGAAATTTAAGAAGCTTTGAAAACAAGATAAGGAACAATCACCAGCTTTGGGTTGTTTTACAGGCTAGTAAAAAGATAGGAATAAGGGAGTGTCAATTTGACTTCAGTGCTTATGTTGCTGCAGATTGGCTTTAGTTCATGTTTAATTCTCTATTATCTTTCCTTTCTTCTTTTTGTGTTGTTGTTTCCTCTCTCTCCAACTGTGCAATGTTTCTCCTGTGATGTTTGTGCCTTTCTGGGGATTGTGAGCTTGTTCATAGTCCCTTTTTCTTTTTTTCATTTATCAATAAACTGGTAGGGGACCAGTTATCCACGCTTGCCTTGCAAAAAAAAAACTTAAACCTTCTTCAGCTTATGTATATATATATAGACACACATCGAGTGTGATGGCAACATACAACACACATCTAATATAATAATATATATGCAAACTAACTTATACATATATATAAATCGGTTTATTTTATAATATAATAATGAAACTTTAAATCGTTTCATATATATATATATATATATATATATATATATGTATATATATGTATGTATGTATGTATGTATGTATGTATGTATATATATAGTATACACACACTTAAATGGAATTCTTTATATAAATTATATAAACTCAGATATAAATAAATTATGTACATAATAATACATGTGCATGTGCCAACAGAGATTTAACAAAAAGGTTAAGATTGAACAAAAACAGACATCACAACACTATCACGCTCTCAGCCAATACATACTTATATATGTGTGTAAAAAGAAAACATACGCATACGTGTCTTGCAAAATAGCACGTAACTCATCCCTCCAGTTCACTAAATATACATCTCAGCTAAATTATGAGAATAATATAAAGACTTCTATAGGCTAGATTCCCATAACACTCACATGTACTTATATGAAGGAATTAACTATAAAATAAAAGGGTACGAAGAGCAGCAACCAAAGAAGTAAACATGGAGGACAATAGCAACAAAAATATAGTACAACATAAGCGAACAGAACAAAGATATGGGAGATGAAGACGTGCAACATACTAAATATATATTGTACTTCTTTATGTAGTGTCACCTAGGTACTTGAAGACACATTATCACTCATGCAAATAACTCTATCCCACACATCACAGACAAAAGCTCATGAATGCACACACAATACACTTATATTATCACAACACATGCATGCATACTCAAGAAAACTAGATATGCATAGCCCAAAAGGTCACGCAGGGAAGAGTTTCATACAGAGAAGAGAAACAAATGCTAAAATTCAAAAAAAATGAACACAGGAAAATACACTGTGATATAAATAATCCACACACTCAAAATATATGTTCTAATGGTTTTGATTAGCATAGGTGTTGTGAGGAATTTCTCACCTAAAACTTGCGTTATCTTCTTCCCCTGCTTTATTCCTAAGCAGTCACGCAAAATCCCCACCAGATCAACTAAACTTGAATTTATTTTTACCGCAATTATAAAATGATGAAGAGATTCCCATATTTATATTACATAATTTATAAGATTGACTGTTGAACTTTTAGTAGAAGAATATTCGTGAGAAGTAAGCAACGGACGATAGTAAATAAAACAAGAGATGAATGTATAAAATCTTGACAAAGAAGATTCTAGAAATAGGTTTGGGTTTAAGGTGTATGGGCTTGGGCTTGGACTTTGGAATATTGGGTTTGGCTTAAAGAATTTATTTTCATTTTTCTTTTACTCTTACAACTAAATTGTATTTAATACAAATAATTTTAAATTTTTATTTACAATACACTTCATCTCCGAACAATTATTTTGTTTCGCATTTCATCACTCTTAAAAATATTTTCTGCAATTTAAATTTTAATATTACAATTTCACAATTTAAATAATTTCAAAACCAATTTTTCGGATTAAATCTCCAAATTCTAAATTAATTAACTAAATTATCATTATTAACTTAAATTAGTTATTACTAAAAAAATTGGGTTGTTACAAACTTCCCTCTTAATAAAATTGCATCCACCGAATTTTTTCTATGTGGAAAAATCTATAACAAACCAATTATTCAAAACTTAATAATACTATTTAAATTTGTTTTAAATTTTAATAGCATCCATTTAATAGAAAAGTGTTTTATAAAATATCCAAAATCTTTCATTTAAATGAATTTCCTTTTTAACTATGATACGCTTTGCCTATACTTTTTCAAAATTCTATTTTATTTCCATACAAACACAACTCAAATCAAATTCCTTCTCGAATAATCTTTAAAATATGTTAACAAACACTCAAAATCATATAAACAAAATCCCGACTAAACCGAAAATTTGCGTATAATGAATTATTTTCTACATATTTCATAATTTCAAAAAAATTTCATATCCGAAGGTTAAGTCAACTATTTTTTTGCAAGCACTTCTCATAATTAAAAAAATATTTAACTCTTTTAAATCAAATCTAAGAGGGAAAATCATAAATTTCCTTTCAAAATTTAACGCTTCAAAAATTAGTTCAATATCTCTTATCAAAATAATTCTTAATTTAATTAATTTATCCAAATTAAACCTTGAAATTATATATGTTTATACATGTCCATACCTTAAAATCCATAACTCTATGACATTTACTCATTGTATATTTACAAAGCATTATCATATATATGTATATATACATATATTCATGAATTTTCAAATACTATTAAAATTAGGGCTGTTACGGCAATGGTTTCCGTTACCATTTCACAAATATCACAACCGTACCATTGTTACTAGTAAGCGATAATTGCTTACCATTAGGGATAGGCTGGTATACCGAAGACTGGTATACCGATAATTTGATAACGGTTACACTGGTAATGGTAAATTACCGTTTGTCTAAAAAAGGTTAGTAACATAACACGTATTCACACCATCATGGAGCTTCATTATACAATTTCTGGTGTTACTTAATAAAAGACATAAATGAGAAAGTAGTGAAGTGTATTTAACATTATTTCACCTTGTTAATAAACTAAATTTAATCATTTCTTTAGTTCTAAATGCCTATAATAAAGCATGTTACATGAATATACATATATTATAAATTGACTGGTAAAATTCCCGTTACCGCTGGTATTGAAGAAATGTTACCTTGATTTATCGTAGAAAATGATAAATTTACTGTTACCATACCGATTAAACTTGTATACTGATTTCGCTCAAAAATGGTAATGGATTGGCTAGTAATGGTATGGTAATGTTAATGGTAAATTTACCGTTACCATAACAGCCCTAATTAAAATAAAATGACATTGCCTCGCCATGTCATATAGTGATTACTAATATCAGTTGGCTGTAATAGTGACCACATAATCAATACTGTCTCGCCAGAGATCACAGCTTAGTCAATGGCTGCAACTATCACCAAAAATACATACCATCACAAAATATCTTTAATAAATTATTTGCCAAAAATAATGAATAGAAACACTAGTTTCTAAATCCTTTACAAATGTAAATCTCGAGTATATCACTTTACCAAAATAATTTACTTTATACTAAATTTTATTTCAAACATTCAACTCTATTCAAAAATACCTTTACCTTCCACAAATTGTTTATATCTTTCCAAATTAGTCCAAATATCTCGTTTAAGCATTTAAAAATTTCTATAGAACACGTGCGCACTGGCATCAACCAAAATCCTTAACACACTCAATGGACAAGTTAACACTATTTTTTTTCTAAAAATATCTATAAGTATTATGTGATGACCGGTTTCTTCATTTCCTAAATGCATACATTAGTTCGAAGTAGTTTTCGGATAGGAATTTACCCAAATCTGACCCTGTTTCCTTCGAAACCAATAATCGATAAAAAGTGGTTATGTAAATAGGGAATCATTCTTTAATTGATTAAGTTCTTTTTTTTATTATCAAAATATCTTTGGGAGATATATATTTCTAGGACATTCTTTCCGGTATATAAGGAATCGTTAAATCCCTTTTATGAAATCCTTTGATTAATTCCAAATCATTTCATTTTTTTTACTTAGGAAAACATTTTCAAATTATTCTATTTAAATCTTAACAATGATTTCTTAATTCAAAACTCATAAATTTGATTGAGTTAAAACCATGTTATTTAGGATGTTAATCCAAAATCAGTAAATATAAAATGAGCAGAATCTATAGAAATCATCTAATTCTACTCAATATCAATTCCCGTATTCAACAAATACTATGGGAAGAATAATGGCGAAATAACCTTTTAAATTCCATGAATAGTACGATCTCTCTCTTCTGGGTTTAACATCGAGTATAAGAAGATCATCCCCATAAAAGCAAAGTTGTATTTAATTTAAATTAGAAAGTTTAAATCCTTTTATACTTAATTCGTTTCTGAAATTTTGACCTTATCTATTCCTTGCACAGGGAAGAGGCCAAGTGAGCCAGGGCATCGGTTGCTCCTGAACATCTCCTTAGTTTAAGCACTCACATCCGGATCTCACCAATAGAAAAATCCAGTATACTCATCGGCTTTTAGAGCCAAGTATTTATAATAGCTTTTCTTTAAACATTTATTTAAACTTTCTTAAACAAGCTAGAAAACCTTCAATCATTATTAAAACACTTAATTATTCCTTTGAAAACATTTATAAAAGATTTGAAAAATAATCGTTTAGTTTAAAACTAAAATTTAAAAGTTATTGAGAAGTGCTGCGGAAAATGCTTTTATAAGCTATATTAATCAAAACGACTTTCTGTTATTTGAAAATTCATTTTTATTACTTAAATCACTTTTAAAGAATTTTTAAAGATCTATAAGACTTATTCCATGTTTACAAAAAACTTAAAACATCATTTTTTAACAAATACAGTTTTGGATCCCGAACTACAAAACCGCGATTTTTCAAAAAGCTTATTTTGCTCATATCTCAAAATCTACTTATCGAAATCTTGATTTTCTTTCTTTGTTGTAATATTATGGGTATAATATTTTGAAATTGAAGAATTCCAAGCTATATTCCATTCTTTACACTCGTTTGACTTTTACGGCGTAAAGTCGCGAACTGCCGTTGCGCAACGCGTCTAGTTTTGACTAAATTTTCCATTTCTTTCCAAACTTCATCCAAACACTTTTGAATATTTACAAAACATTTTAAACTCATTTCAAACAATTTTTAAAGAGGTTTAACATTCTATATACACCAATTCATCAATTCAAGGAAATTGATTTCCTTTACGCTTATCGACGTGTATTTCCATGACTTGCACACACACACACACACACACACACACACATATATATATATATATATATATATATATATATATATATATTCAACAATCGTATTTAAACAACCAAACTTAATGATCAAAGCTTAATAAAAATCCATTACAAACATCATATCATCATCCAAAAATATCATATAATAGTTTAGAAGTTCTCACCATCATTGCTTCCTAACTTTGCCGAACGGACAATAGCTCTACTTCGATCACATGAAAGCTTCTAGAATTGATCCTTAGACCTTGAGAAGGCTCGGCCAAGACTTAAAGAGGATGGTCAAAAGTATGGAAGAGAAGTGGTAGAGCTTCGTCCTTGAATTTACTAAATTAGACCCAAAAAAGGTCATCTTCTCTCTGATTTTTGGACATTCTACTCTCTAAATTTTGAAAAGTTATTAGCATAAAATTTGTAGGAAATTGTTTTCTCTATGTTTAAAAAAAAAGAATAATCTAATTTGTATTAACTATGATGAAAAGAGGAGAGGGTATTCTCGAATTCGTAAAAATGAAGCCCAAAAATGCACTGTAAGAAAGTAGTATTTTGACATGGTTATACTCAAAACTAGAAGAAGCGCTAAACATGAAAGTTTTAGCCACTGGAATTACACATGGTTTGAAAAAATGAATTACTTCATTTGGATTTTTTGGAGGAGTTATACTTGATTGAAAAAGAGGTATTTTTGGCCATTAAAACCGGGCTTGAAAATTCTTTAGAAAGAATGGTGCTTTTAGCATTGCTAAGCTTCGAATGGAAAGAAGTGGTCAACTAGAAAGTGGCAGCCACTGAAAATTTAAAGGGTTTCAAAGCAGGATTTTCCTTATTTCATTCTGATATGAGGAAATTAAGCTAAAGTGAAGAAGGTGAAAAAATATGTTGAGAGGGTGGACTATTTATAGCCAAAGCAAGAGAGTAAAAGTATCCATGCATACATCATCATTTCATGGCTTCTCCAACACACCTCCCTCCTCCATAGGCACGACCATCAGCACCTCTCCTTGTGCCCATCACTGTCATTCACTTCATGTATGCATAAGTTGACTTATGTAAGCTTAAGGAGGAAGTTTGCTTAAAATATCTTAGATTTTGTATTATGTATCAATTTTTAAGCGTATAAGCATATACGTATGTATACATATGTTCATGTGCATGTTAGTGGATGCATTTGTATGTTACATAGGTGTACATAGCATATAAACAACGTTGCATTGATTACGAACAACTTTCATTCGACAAACCGTTGTCAATCAAAGAACCGATTTTCGGTCACATTTTCACTTATACTTTGACATACATATATTTGTAAACAAAATTTAAAAAACATTTTCTTATCATTTTTGATGAATTAAAATGATCACATTTCATTTATAAAATTATATAAATAAATATTTGTAACGACCCGGAATTTTGGTCGTTAGTTTTTGGACATTTAATTCATTTTAAATGTTGAGTGTGGATTGTTAATTGATTTTGAAATAGGAAGATTTTGGTTGAATCAATAAAATTAGTTATAATTTCAAATAAGCCAATTTAATCGGATTTGGATAAATAGTGATTTAATATTTGAATTTGGGATAATTTGTGAATCTGGGTGTAAATAGATATCGAAATGGTTTCTAAAATTTATTTAAAGTCTAGTTGGATTTGAATTATAGTATTAGACTTTTGAATGGAATAAAAAGTTAATAAGTTAAAATTGAAATTTTTATATTAATTTAATATATATATATATATATATATATATATAGTAATAATGTAAATAATCAGATTTTGATTTAAATTGAATCGGGATGATTTCTAATGTGAATATAAATTCTATATGATTTATATTTAAGTTATTAAAGTTTTAAAAGTGAAGTTTTAAATGATTTCGGCAATTTCGAAATCGCTCGATTTAATCGACGAGTTAAAATAGCCTTCTGAGGCACAGTCTTGAAATTCGACAAAACTAGTTCCATTGGATCGATAATAATATATTATTATCGGATTTCAAATTTCGTAGCATTCAGAGTTACCGTTTGTTCGTACGTGTGAGAAACGCGTTGAAATTAAAATCGAAAATTTAATATTTTAAATCGATTCAAATCTATCTTTCACATATGATTGGATTGGGCCCTAAAACACGTTCCATTATATTCGAAACATGGATAAAACATTATAAACGCCAAGTGGCAAGTGTTGTTCGGAACTCGTTAGAAAAAGCTTGTAAAATTGGAAAATATATTAATAAAATAATATTATATACATATGTAAAAACCGTTCAAATAGTTAACCCTAGCCTCATCTCTTGCAGTCGCTACTCATACATTTTCAATGGCCAAAATACAACATCCTTCTTCCCCTAAAATCTCTTCATCCATGAATTTTCAAGTTTCATCTTCTAAATGAAAAAATGTAGAGCTCTTCGAGCTCTATAATATCGACGATGGTGATCGTATTTCGAGCAACGAGGAAGAGGAAATCGAAGCTGGAAGCATCGTCGTTCATTAGCATTTTGCATGCTAGGGGGATGACCGAGCTTCACCTCGCTCTGGCCGTAGGTGGGGTTTTCGATGGGCTTCAGCGTGGAGGCGTTGGATCGTCGCCGATCGCGATGAAGTAGGGAGCAGCATCAGTCAACGTTTGGGCATGATGGGTTAGTTTTTGCGTGCGTGAAGAACGAAGGAGAAGATGTAGGAGCAGCCGCGATCTTTCTAGATTAATCAACGGCCGAAATTCGTAGGGTAAATAAAATTATAATTTATTTATATAATTTAAATCCAAATGTTTAAAAACTAATATCTCATGTATACGAGGTCAAAATCGGACGAAATAAGAAGCGCCAAAATCACATTGACAGGATCTACGCTGTAGTATAGATCTGGAGGCATTTGGAGTAAGCAAGAATTTTAGATTAAATCGAACGGGCTCGATTTAATCTAAAATTGGAACGCTCGGCGTTTTAAACTCAGTGTGAGTTAATCTCACTCACATCTGGATTTCCATAATAAATTTTAAATAGTTAAAATTTAAATTATTGGTTGATTGTTGAATGTGATTATTATTATTAGTCTAGATGTGATATTATATATATATATATATATATATTGGAGTGTTTGATATTTCAGCATTATATAGCGGATGAGACACTATGCATTCCGCATAATAGCGGATGACTCTTTATACCACGATATCTCCTTCGAAGTGGGATTTCATTTTTATATTGTGCTAACATCTATAGATGCAGGGTAACTGGTTGGAGGGATCCAACGGGATTCCTAAAAAATGTTGAATTTATTTCATATTCATTGATATGTTTTATTTGATAATCCCTGATAGGTTATTTTGGAATTGATATTATTGAATACTATGGGTTGGTTGAATATATTTGGGTATTTTAAGATATCAAAAATATGAAAGTGGGATTTTTTAAAGGAAAATAAAATGGGAGTTTTAAGTAAAATAATTGTGGTGGAATTGAATAAATTAAAGGAATGGCATTGGAAAGAAATGAAAGTTGGTTTAAAATCCTATTTAATAAATTCCAAAAATATAGGAAAAATAGAGTTTATGGATAAATGTGAATTAGAGGATTTTAAAATATGGACTTAACCAATATTGATTTGAAGTACAAAGAATTATTTTAAATTTCAACATTCAAATGGGTTTAGAGAAATAAAGGGAGAAATTAAATAAAGTATAAAATTGGGATATCAGTTTTAAACAAGATTTTAAAATAAAAAATAAGGAGTGAATTTGGAATTAATGGGTTTTGTAATAAATCTGTAGTAAGTAAAGGAATTTATTTTCAAATCAAGTTAGTTTTGAAAAGCGATTTGAAAATCGACAAAGTGTCGAAACTATGGTTTGAAGGAAATGAGGGTATGGAAATTATAATCTGGGTTTATAAATAATGTGAAATATTTATCAGTGGATAAATTTGAAAGTATAAATTCACGGTGGGAATTTATAAGGAGATGGGAAATGTGTTCTAAAAATAAAAAGTTTTATTTTTAAAGTGTTAAAATAAATTTACCAGATTTGGACGTAAATTAAATTGGGATAAATCGAGCAGGATTTATAAAGGGTTAGATGGGCTATATTGAAATGGAAAGTGTATTTCCTGCAAAGCCAAGTATAGTTTCAAAGGATATTTTTATGCATAAGTTGGAAGTTTTAAAAAGAATGTTTTAGAGAAATTATTATTTAATCATTTAATATTTTTAAGTAAATATTTATTAAGTTAATTATAGAAGTGATTATTCTAAGGGTTTAACTAGTATTATGATTTAAAAAGATAATTATTAAATGTTAAACTTTATATAATAATTTTATTTTTAAGTGGTTTTGGCTAAAGTTTTACTTGGAAATTATTCTATAATTTCGTAACTATTGTCTGAATAAAGTGACTTAAGTAGTTTTATTTAAAATATTTTAAGTATATATTTCGGGTATAGTGATTTAAGTTATTAAAATCTAATTTTTGTAAGACTGGGTGTTTTTCAGTGGAAATAAAATAATTGGTTGAATTGATTATTTATTTGATAGTTAAATTACCGACTATCAAAGCTGGATCAAATATGACTTTGGAAGGAGTACGGGAATTATATGGTACAGTTACCATTCGAGGTGCTATACTATATATATGAACTTGTTCGTTCTTCTAGGACGTTTACAAGGAAATACATCCACTAATGGTTAGGAGGGGAACTCCGATCTTATTTTCTTCTATTTATTCCTAAAGAACCGGGGTTGAGTTTACCGGGAAATACCGAACGTTGTTTCGAAAAGACCGGGATCGGATTTGTGATCCGAAAAACCACTTTGATCCAACAAGTACGTTTTCGTGATGAAGACAAGAGCTTGGAGTCGAAGATGGAGCAGTGACGTGCAAGGGATAATTACTACTAATCCTGAGAGTGATTCCAAAATGGATGTAGTAGGAATAGCGCCTTCGGTTCCGTTCGGAGCCAAAACGGACTTGTATGGATGAATGTTTTCAGAAATTTTTTATTGGAGGACAATAAGCATTCTAAGTGAGACGTGTTCTAAAAAGGTAATGCTTAGCCTCGAACCTCATCAACCGGGAATGGTTGAAAATCAGGGGATATGCAACAAGGCTAAGTAGGTAGCACCCAATTAGGGTAAGGTCATCCTTGTCTAGATGTCCCTTTTTATTCAGCTGTTTGGGCGGTTGCTGATCCCAACCACGGGGTGATCTTATTCAGACTATCCAGTAAGGGGTTGCTCCGGTCTTGTGTTGCAGATGATTAGGAGGGGTCCTCGGTATGCTGATCTAGACCAAGTACCGTAACAGGTGGTACCCCAGTGCCTAGTCATTAGTTGGAAATCCATTCTCTATATGTTCCCTTTACGGTTTTGATTGTAGAGCCTACTATTGCTGGAATTTAATGAATGTAACAATTTTGGCTATTTGAATAAGTATTTGTACTTAGACACTATTATAATATCAGAGGATTTTGATAAGAAACGTTTTGATTATCATAAGGTAAAAACCTGACATGTTTATTTGTGGCGTGGTCTTACGACATACCTTTGATTTTCAAAGGATTTTGAAAACTTTAATAATTAAGTTGAGTGTATCTTCTCACGCTGGTTTTCTAGACTGACTCAGGTGTTATTTTATTATAATGCTCGGGTCAGACCGAGTATTATAAAATACAGGATAGGATGCTGTGGAGCTCAAGCGATGAGCTGGAAGGCGAGACGTATCACACGTACTTGAATTTTATTCCGCTGTGCAGTATAAGCTGCATAGTCAGCATTTGTGAGTACAAGTTAATATAACTGTCCAGTATTTTATTATTGATTGGGTTGTACTCTGATGATGTAATGTATAAAACAGATATAGCTCTTTTGTATAAAGATCAGTCATTTAACTATTATATATTGTTTCGCTGCGATTGTGAGATTCTGATGCTGTTTTGTTTTCTCTTCTTCTACCTCCTTCTTTCTTTCCCTCAGCAATCTGTCTTTTTCAGCACTCGATCGTCGGCAAAATATACAATGGCATATTTGTGTCGATTTTTGATGGTCGAGAAGGGCGGGTCATCACAATATTAATAATTATTTACAAAAATTGCTATTATACCGATAAAGCGATACCGATTTTTCCTTATATTTTCAAACCAAATATGTATTTTTGTAAAATTGTTATAAATAATTTATTATCACTTTGTAACTATTCAAATGAATTATCATCATTTAAAATAATTATTTGAATAATTAAAATAATTATTAAATCATTAAATCTTAATTTAATAAATCAACTATCGTATTTAAGGGCATTATTAACAATGTCATAAATATATTTAATTTTCAAAAATACAATAAATTGATTTTATTTCATATACTAGTTTAATTATAAAAATAATTGTATGTATCCAGCTCCATGTGCAATGTTTTATGTTTATAAAGTTGGTTATTGATAAAACGATTTTCTGCCAGTTTATCGATTTAAATTCCGATGAGAATATTTTTGTAAATATTTATTCAAAATATGATTACTATTATCTATTATCACTTAAAACAATATTATTTATATCATCAAACTTTTATTTCAAATAAATTTCAAAATAAATATGATTTGTCAGAGTGATAAATCTGTGAATTGTTACACATTACTTCCATAATTTATCAATTATAGCACTTCCAAAGATAATAATAATGACCAATATTTATATATGATAAACCTTTACTTCCACCAAACCATTGTTAATACTTAAAAAAAGTTAAATAGTCTTTAAATCACACTTATCTATATGTATATTAATTAACAAACCATTTCAAAGAACAACTTGTAATAACAAACGAACACTATTTATAATTATTTATCTATAATAAGCATAAACTAAATAATTAAATTTGCTTCATAACTCTGATAACTATGCACTAATCTAAAAATCAAATTCAGTTCTCGCATCTTTAAATCATCAAACAAACATAAGAGCCTAAGAATAGGCACTCAGTGGAAATTAGTAATTCTGATGTGCACTTTGATAAAAAAAAATCAAACTCCATCTGTAATATCAAACCTTCCATAGTTTTAAATATATATGCTACTGGTTGGACTAACTTCTTTCGTCCTTGTTTCTCCAACCATTTTACAACTCATACTCTAATGAAATTACTAATTGTATAATTTAACATATACATTTGGAAAATTGCAAATACCTCCCCTGATGATTACCTCAGCAATCATCCTATATGCATATAAAAAAATATAATATCTCTTATTATAGAAAATAAATCAACCAATGAAAGGGCAGGGACTCCTAAGTCTTATCTAAGGTCAATGACTCACGTCTCTAACACATGATGTATTGCTTTGAACCTGGCTCAGATACCATTTTGTAACACCCCAACTCTATACCCATATTATCTAAGAGTATTATAGAGTAATACTGTCAGATAATACGAAGAACGAGGCTATATGGGGTGCACACATGAATATTCCCTTGGACTGTTAGTAGTACGTATTAAAACATCAAGTATATAACTCACATTTATGTATACAGTATTGATACAAAGCAATAGACATGTGTGCCTCCAAGACAGAACAATACATGACATACGGTACAACACAATGAACATAGAGTCAATCGCAGCGACAACATATAATGTAAATATATTAATGTTATACAATACAATTCATATGTCAAACACACACATACACACACATGCACACGCACACATACATATAATTAAACAATGTCAAACAAATATCATGTAATAATCTTAATATAGAACTCCTCATCTCGGACTGACCCGAGCATTATAAAATAACACACGTGTAACAACCCGGGCTTTTGGTCATCTGATTTTGAATATTATATTATTTTTAATCATTTGAATATTGGTTTAAAAAGGATTGATAACTTGAATTAAAATGTATGGTTTATTTTATAAATTAATATCTAAAATTCAAATATAAGGATTTCTTTTAAAACTGAATTGAGAATTAATATTTGAATAGTGTTTCAATTAACGGGATTTATAATTGAATATTAATTCTATGGATTAAATGGACTTGTTTAATTTATTTTAAATGACAAATAATATCAGTAAATTCAGTTTGTAGGTTATTACAAAAATAAATGATTCAAATGAATAATCAAAAAATTTATTTTTATTTTTGCGACCCGAATTCCATTGACATGTTTTTAATTTGTTTTATTTGATTTTTCCATAATTTTTAATTTGAAAAATATTTAAGTTGTATTTAACGATTTTTTTTGGCAAGTGGTAGTGTTTTTGTGATTCAAAAAATTTAATAACCAGTGTATATTATTATTGTTTTGAGATTATGCCGCTGTTCTGAGTGCGACCGTATTTTGATTATGACGAGTTCTTTACTACCGCCGCAATCGTCTTGGAGTTAAAAAAATATCCAGCAACGATACATCAAACTTTGCTTCCGTGTCAGCATTAGAAACCTTCAAGCACCGCTGGGAACTTTTCAAAGTCGCATGCGACCAGGTCGAAGAGTTTATGGAATCTTTGAACAGTGCATTGGGCCAGAATATTTGGAGATGAGGCCACTGGATCCGCTACGAATCAAAATCCTAACAGGCAAGTGCGGCCCTTGTTTGTGGTTCGCGTCGATTTGGGCTATGGCTGGGGCCGCATGGGCTTCAGGCTAACGAAGGCGGTAGTTCATGAAGGAGGCGGTGGTTGCATTTTTCATTCCCTGGAGCTTGCGAAGTTTGTTTGGCATTGTACTGTACGTTACAAGGGGATTTGCAAAAGGGCCCTTGTTATTGTGCTCATATGCATATGTGGGCAAGAGGGGTTTTACAGGCATGGGGCTATTATGGCTTTGGCACACATGGTGAGTCATGGGCCTATGATAGTGGTTGAGGACTTTGAATTGATTTGTTAATTAAATTAATAAATAAATATGTGTTGTGTTTAAAACCATATTATCTTTCACATACGAGGTCCGATCGAGACGAAACTTTTTGCGTTGTGCTCGTTATAATGAAAGCTTCGCAATGTAGCTGGTTTGGATGAATTTGGAGCAAGTTGAAGTTTGGCCTATAATCGGACGTCGTTCGATTTTAGCCCAAACCGGGACGCTTCGGCAACAACTGGAACAATGGTGAGTTAAATTCACCTTTCTGATTTACCAGTATAACATTGTGTAGATTAAATTTATTTATATCTGCTTGAATTGATTGAATTTGCTGGTTGATTGAATTTGGTCTAGGATCATGATATAACACTTGAAATGCTAATAGATTGGTTGAATTTGATCTACGATCGTGATATAGCATCTTGAAATGCTATTAGATTGGTTGAATTTGATCTACGATCGTGATATAGCATCTTGAAATGCTATTAGATTGGTTGAATTTGATCTACGATCGTGATATAGCATCTTGAAATGCTATTAGATTGTTTGAGTTTTAAATTTGTATTCAAACTTGTTTTAAGTAATGGATCATATATGAGGTGATAAATTGATATTGTGATTAATATAACAACGTTGTTTAAAATTATAACGTAGTTAATAGGCCAAATAAACATCGTTTAATAAATGTAAAGGTTTATCTTTGAATGACACTGGTTAGAAGAATAAATCCCCGTTCTGCTATTATATTAATTTGGACATTTATTTAAGTGTTAATTGATCGTTAATTATGAATTGGTTTACATATATGCTTGATTATGTAAATATCAGCAATTTGACTTGAGAAGTTAAATGGAAGGTAATGGTAGCTTGTTAAGTACCACTGGGATTGCTGAGCCGTTTTTAGATTCAAAATTTTTGGATTTGATTAACTTCTAATTTTATAAATTGGAAGGAAAATGTTTGTAAAAAAGTTATTTCTGTTAGTTAATTACTATCTTATCTATAGTGTTTTAAAATAAATTATTTAATTAATGTTTTTGAAGATAATAATTATTTTGATATTAGTTATTTAAAACTAGATGATTATTTCATTAAAATATTGTTGAAGATAATTAATTTTATTTAAAAGGTTATTTTGTAACATCCCGCTATTTTGGACCATTCAAATCGACAATAAAACCACACATGTCGGACTTGAATAATTCAAAACAACAGATTGTTAATTAATTTTGGGGAAAATAAAATCAATTACAGAATCACAGACATAGAATATCAGAGTAACTTGCAGCGGAATAAAATAAACATAGTTGTTCATGAAGCAACTAGATACATACTCTCAAAATAGATACATAATACCATAGTCTGAAAGCAAATACAACTGGAAATCCAAAAAACATAAGTCCACTAATACATAAGCAAATGACTGAAGGGAAATAACTGAAATAGGAAATAGATAGATAGCTAAATCTCCAGAAGATATCTAGCTCTAAAAGATGAATCCAAAGCCGTGATACTCAGGCCGACCCGAGCGTAAAACAAAATACAAAATACTCGAGTCAAGACATACATACTTATAAAATGTAAATCAACTCAAGTGAACTGTATAAGAAATGCATCAGTAACTTAAACGATGCTTGGGATCGCCATTCCTTTAAGGATCTGTTAAACTATCTACTACGTAGTACAATACGCTATTATAATATGTCTATAGTAAAGTAAACTATTAAAATGTCGTTAAGGCGTTACCCATATCCCCCTTAACACATTTTATATAATGTCGTAGTCTATACAGTACTATAAACTCCACCAAACCAGTAGGCTATCAGGGAGCACTCCATAGGTACAACACCAAAAAAACTTGTAGTGGTCTCGATAAGGAAGGTGACTCGGCACAACTAGGCAATGCCAGGGTAGATATACCAATTACACTTCTGGACTGCTGGTAACGCATAGCCGCAGCTACCGCCCAATTACGAAAATCCTAACCCAAACAAAAATCTCCAAAGCATGCTAAAATGGATCCAATTGTTGATTCGTTATCCGCAGCCTACAACGAGTTCTTTACTGCCGCCGCAATCGTCTTGGAGTCAAAAAAAATATTCAGCAACGATACATCAAACTCTGCCTCCGTGTCAGCATTAGAAACCCTCAAGCACCGCTGGGAACTTTTCAAAGTCGCGTGCGACCTGGTCGAAGAGTTTATGGAATCTTTGAACAGTGCATTGGGCCAGAATGTTTGGAGA
Organism: Allium cepa; assembly: GCA_030765085.1. Taxonomy (NCBI): domain Eukaryota; kingdom Viridiplantae; phylum Streptophyta; class Magnoliopsida; order Asparagales; family Amaryllidaceae; genus Allium; species Allium cepa. Next base: position 176,582,827 of record CM060939.1, on the reverse strand, counting down.
TGAGGCCAGTGGATCAGCTACGAATCAAAATTCTAACAGGCAAGTGCGGCCCTTGTTTGTGGTTTGCGTCGATTTGGGCTGTGGCTGGGGCCGCGTGGGCTTCAGGCCAACGAAGGCGGTAGTTCATGAAGGAGGCGGTGGTCGCATTTTTCATTCCTGGGGCTTGCGAAGTTTGTTTTGCATTGTACTGTATGTTACAAGGGGATTTGCTAATGGGACTTTGTTATTGTGTTCATTTGCATATGTGGGTAAGAGGGGTTATACAGGCATGGGGCTGTTATGGCTTTGTCACACATTGTGGGCCATGGGCCTATGATAGTGGGTGAGGACTTTGAATTGATTTGTTAATTAAATTAATAAATAAATATATGTTGTGTTTAAAACCATATTATCTTTCACATACGAGGTCCCATCGAGATGGAACTTTTTGCGTTGTGCTCGTTATAATGAAAGCTTCGCAATGGAGCTGGTTTGGATGAATTTGGAACAAGTTGAAGTTTGGCCTATAATTGGACGTCGTTCGATTTTAGCCCAAACCTGGACGCTTCAGCGGCAACTGAAATATGGTGAGTTAAATTCACCTTTCTGATTTACCAGTATAACATTATGTAGACTAAATTTATTTATATCTTCCTAAATTGATTGAATTTGTTGGTTGATTGAATTTGGTCTAGGATCACGATATAGCATCTTGAAATGCTATTAGATTGGTTGAATTTGATCTAGAATCGTGTATAGCATCTTGAAATGCTATTAGATTTTTTGAGTTTTAAATTTGTATTCAAGCTTGTTTTAAGCAGTGGATCATATATGAGGTGATAAATTGATATTGATTTTGATTAATATAACAACATTGTTTAAAATTATAACGTAGTTAATAGGCCAAATAAACATCGTTTAATAAATGTAAAGGTTTATCTCTGAATGACATTGGTTAGCAGAATAAATCCCCATTGACATTTATTAAGTGTTAATTGATCGTTAATTATGACTTGGTTTACATATATGCTTGATTATATAAATATCGGCAATTTGACTTGAGAAGTTAAATGGAAGGTAATGGTAGCTTGTTAAGTACCATTGGGATTGCTGAGCCTTTTCTACATTCAAATTTTTTGGATTTGATTAACTTCTAATTTTATAAATTGGAAGGCAAATGTTTGTAAAAAATTATTTTTGTAAGTTAATTACTATATTATCTATAGTGTTTTAAAATAAATTATTTTATTAATGTTTTTGTAGATAATAATTATTTTTTTATTAGATATTTAAAACTAGATGATTATTTCATTAAAATATTGTTGAAGATAATTAATTTTATTTAAAAGGTCATTTTGTAACATCCCGCTATTTTGGACCATTAAAATCGACAATAAAACCACACATGTCGGACTTGAATAATTCAAAACAACAGATCGTTAATAAATTTTGGGGTAAATAAAATCAATTACAGAATCACAGACATAGAATATCAAAGTAACTTGCAGCGGAATAAAATAAACATAGTAGTTCATGAAGCAACTAGATACATACTCTTAAAATAAATACATACCATAGTCTGAAAGCAAATATAACTGGAAATCCAAAAAACATAAGTCCACTAATACATAAGCAAATGACTGAAGGGAAATAACTGAATTAGGAAATAGATAGATAGCTAAATCTCTAGCAGATATCTAGCTCCAAAAGGTGAATCCAAGCTGTGATACTCCGGCTGACCCGAGCGTAAAACAAAACACAAAACACTCGAGTCAAGACATACGTACTTATAAAATGTAAATCAACTGAAGTGAACTGTATAAGAAATGCATCAGTAACTTAAACGATGCTTGAGATCGCCATTCGTTTAAGGATCCGTTAAACTATCTACTATGTAGTATAATACGCTATTATAATATGTTTATAGTAAAGTAAACTATTAAAATATCGTTAAGGCGTTACACATATTCCCCTTAACACATTTTATATAATGCACTAGTTTATATAGTACTGCAAACTCCACCAAACCAGTGGGCTATCAGGGAGCACTCCATATGTACAACACAAAAAAAAAACTTGTAGTGGTCTTGATAAGTAGGTGACTCGGCACAGCTAGGTAATGCCAATGTAGATATACCAATTACACTTGTGGACTGTTGGTAACATATAGCCGCAGCTACCGCCCAACTTGATCCACACTCCCAAATCAAAGGTGTGCACCAAATCCATCACAAAGTAATAGAATTGCAATCAAAGAAGCGTGTCCGATTGGAGGAGCTACCTAACTTGGCCCGTCAATTGGTTCTGTTTTAGCCACCTTAAGCTAACTCACGGGAGTCAGGTCCACGTATATACCTCAAGTAGAACGTCGCCCACCACCTACTTCATTTTGAAATCTCCACCACGTACGCAGTTATTAAAGTGGTTTTCAGTATTGGCAGAGAGTATGACAATTACCGATCTCCATCTCTTTAACAACCAAACGTTATTATAACTCGTGGTTATTTCATTTTCAAAGAGTTTATATTTCATATCATAACATATTCATTTCAAAAACCATATAAATCCAATATCATTATTCTTTTAAAATAATATTAATTTTCAAAGTTGTAACACTTTCAAATTTATACAGTTAATTATAACACTTTGAAATCATAATAATTTAGAAACCATAACACTTTGAAAATGTAACCTTTTAGAAACATAGCAATTCAAAAACATAACCTTTTAGAAAAAATAGCATTTTGGAAACATAACCTTAAGAAATCATAGCATTTTGGAAACATAATACTTAAGAACTCATAGCATGTATTTTGGAAACATAATACTTTCCACAATAATAGTTTATATATTAAAACAATATATATACTTACAATTTTTAACATAGTTATTATATAAAACCTATTTTATTATACTAAATTATTTATTTGGATGTTAAATAAACTATGATTTTAGTTAAACAAAATTTATTATTATAATATCCAATTTAAAGCTGAAATTTCTTATATTAAGTTAAAAGTACATTGTTAACTTGAATTTTATTATTACAGTAAAGAAAAATTATTATTTTTATCGTTTAAAATATACCATTACATTAATTAACATTTATTTTATCAAGGTAGATTAAAATTTATATTATTAAGACAAATTAGATTATTAAGTTAAATTAAATTTTATATTATAAATCAAATCTTAAATTACATTTAAAACCATTTATTGACTTATAAAAAAATTTAACTCATAGAAAATAAATATATAAAATTTTTTAAAATCATTAAATTAAATTTAAGTTAAAATTCATATATTTAAAATCCAAAATACTTAATTATTTTTTATTATTTTAAAACCAACCACGAAGTCTGTATAAAATTTTCTAACCAAGGGTCAAGTAACTACGGATGTATATCATTTCAATCTAAAATCATTAAATTCCTACGTTTATATCATTTCAACCCGCAATACCAAGTCAAATAAAAATCGCTCGAGCCTATCATTTCAGCCCATAACGATTTTTTCCTAATCTAAAAATCTTTCGGATAAGTATCATTTCAACCCATAGTGAAGGAACTTGCAATGTGATAACATAATATGAAATAAAACATAACAATATATAACAAATCATGGCATATGATCATAACAGGTATAACATCAGATGAGATAACATAGTAGTAGAATATATGAAATTACTAACATCCACATGTATATCAATATAATTCAAACGACATCGATTCACCAAAATATATATGTAGTCAAAAGTGGTTACTCGCCTTCCTTGGCTAGAGAAAAAAATGATTTCAAAAAAAACACAACAACTTCGAATAAGCACAACAATCACAGACAAGCTTGAGTGGAAGGAGAATCCAAATCCAAAGCTTAGATAAATAAATATATATATGTAAATAAGTAAATTTATGTAGAAAAAATATTTTCATAGAAACAAGAGAATGGGCTAGCCTAAAGGCTAATAGGCTCGGCCACACTAGGTTCGGGCTCAGCCACTCTTGGCTTTGGGTTAGGTTTGTCTCGGCCTAGAATTGGTTAAGGGGTTCGGTCATAGTTTGTGTGAAGGGCTCGGCTAGCATGGCTTGGGAAGTGGCTACAAGGCTCGGCCTAAGGAAAATACAAGGGAAGGCAAAGGGTTCGGCCAAGGCTAGGTCAAAGGAAGGCTAAGGATTTGAGTGAATGGTTCTCCCATAGGAAGGTTTGGATGAAGGAAAAGGTCAAAGCTAGGGAAAAAGTGGAAGGTTTGGCTAAGGGTTTTGGAAAAATGGATGGTGGCCAAAAATAGGTAAGTGATGGGTTCAGCCTAGGGTTTGGCAAGGGGAGGCAAAAGAGGATGTCACGGCTAGGGGAGTGGAAGGTGAAGGTCATGAAGTGCAAGTGGCCGAAAACAGGTAAGTGATGGGTTCGGCCTTGGGCAAAACAAAAGGTTTTGGTGGTAGAGAAGAGGCCAACTATGGAGAGGAGAGAAGGAGGTGAAGGTGATGGCTGAAAATATAAGGAAGAAGGAGGAAAAATTAGAGAAAAAAATATTTTGAAAGAGGAGAAGAAGAACCTACTGTAAATTCTTTATGAACAGGAAGAAGAAAAGAATGAAAAGTCAGAAGGTAGGAAACAAAATATGTACGTGCTTTGTCTCTCAATAGGTGATTTCTCATATCAGACGACCATTCATGTGACTTTTGACATCCTAGCCCATTAGCCTAAGCTCAACAACAAAACAACTAACTAAAGTCTAAAGCAATCTAGTCCAAAACCCAATAAAAAATAGAAAAATAAAGTATGAAAATAATTGCGTGTAATACGCTGAAAACTGCAAAATTTGAGAAGTAGAAATCAGAATTTAACAAAACAAAAAGCAGAGAAAATGTTAGAATCAAATCCATTTTCATAAAAAAAGAATAAAAATTTGAATTTCAAATTTTCAACAGGTATTCAAACTTTGACCAAGGTTGGCCAATATTTGAATTTTCGATTTTTTTTAATTTTACTAGATTTGGAAAAATATTTCACATCAAATCCCAAAAATATACATTAAAATTCCAAATTTATCAATTTAAAAATAATTTAAATCAAAGTTTCAAATAAAATTTCATTTAAAATATTTACTGAATTTACGGGTTGTTACATTCTCCCCAACTCAAAACTTTTCTTCCTCGAAAAGGAACGAGAAACAGGAAAAACAAAGAAAGATAAGACAGAATAATGAATAGTACCCGAAACAAACAACTCCAGATTCGAAGCACGCATGCTCTCCTCCGTCTCCCAAGTACAATCCCGATCATCAACACTCTACTGCACTTTGATCAGGTATACAGATTTCCTTCTCAGCTGCTTCATACCTCCATCGATAATACGATTTGGCTCAACATCCAAACTCTCGGGAGCAGAAGGTTGAACAATCAAAGATGGATCATAAAGATACCGATGAAGATGCGAAACACGAAACACATATGCACTCCAGAAAGCTTCTCAGGCAAATCCAAACGATAAGCTTATGAACCAACTCTCTCTAAGATGTGAAAAGGACCAATGAACCTAGGAACAAGCTTCCCTTCCCGACCAAACTGAATCACATTCTTCAAAGGAGAGACTTTGAGGAAAACCTGATCACCAACAGAAAACTCCAGACTCCTCCTACGCCTATCAGCGTACTTCTTCTTCCTATCCCGAGCAGTCCTCATCTTCCTCCTAATCTCCTTAACCCTCTTAGATGCTTCAAGAATCATATCAAGACCAAGAACCAAACGATTACCGGATTCAATCCAGCAAGATTGAGATTTGCAAGGTTGTCCGTAAAGTGCAACAAATGGAGCCATTGCGATACTAGCATGAATTCAAAAGATGGAATAAGATAGATAAATGTTTAAGACAACCTTATACAGAAAATTTGAGATTATACCTGATAACTGTTGTTATAGATGAATTCAACGAGATTAAGATGATATTCCAAAGATCCTCCATAATCAAGGACACAGGCATGAAGAAGGTCTTCTAGAATCCGATTCACTCTTTTCGTTTGACCGTCGGTCCGTGGATGGTAAGATTCAGGCGAGTACCTAAAGCTTCCTGAAAAGCTGTCCAAAACTGACTGGTAAAGATTGGGTCTCCATCATAAAAAATACTGACCGAAACACCATGAAGTCGAAAAATCTCTCTCATAAAAATCTCAGCTAAACTCGAAGCAGAACGGCTGGACCTAACCGGAATGAAATGAGCTGACTTGGTCAATCTATTCACAACTAACCAAATACTCTCATTACCTCTCCTAGTTTTCGGTAAACCATCAATAAAATCCATAAAAACCTGTTCCCATTTTCAATTAGGAACCCCATGGGGTTGCAATAATCCAGGGGTCTTCTGATGATCGGCCTTGACTTGCCGACAAGTCGCCCACTTACTAACCAAAAGGGAGATATCACGCTGCATATCACTCCATCAATACAGCTTCTTCATATCCTGATACATCTTCGTCATACCTGGATGAACAGAAAGTCTGGACCGATGATTTTCCCAAAGTAACTCTTGCCTCAATCCATCGACATTTGAGACACAAATCCGATTATTAATCCTCAAAATCCCTTCATCACCGATCTGAGCTCCACTTCCATCTTTGCTACTGCTAACTCTGCTATGAACATTCTCCTTAATAAGCCTAAGCATCTCATCCTCATCATGCTTAGCAATAATATGATCCATAAGAGGAGAAGAAGCAACAAGCTGACACAACACCGCCTTCTTCCGACTCAAGGCATTCCCAACATTAGCTTTCCCGGGTATAGTTGATGTCGAGGTCTTAAGAAGCGAGAAACTCAAGCCATCTAACCTGCCTTTGATTCAAATCCTTCTGGGTGAAAATATACTTCAAAGACGTATGATCTATAAAGGGCTCAAACTTGGTTCCCAAAAGATGATGTCTCTAAAGCTTCAAAGCAAAAACCACGGCAAGCAATTCCAAATCATGGGCAGCATAATTTGCTTCATGAGTCTTCAACCAACGACTGGCATAAGCAGTAACCTTCCCATCATGCATCAGAACAGCTCCCAGATCATCACGACTAGCATTAGTATATACCGTAAATCCCTTATTTCCATTCGAAACGGTAAGAACTAGTGCGGAAGTAAGCTTGTGCTTTAACTCATTGGATGCAGCTTCACACTTATCATTCCATATAAACTTAGCATTCTTACGAGTCAAAGTAGTGAGAGGTGCAGCAATCCGAGCAAAATTCTCAATAAATCTCCGATAATAACCAGCAAGGCCCAGAAAGCTACGGATATTAGATGGAGTCCTAGGAATTTCCCAATCCTGAAATAGAATAGGGAAAATAAGAACTACAGAGAAAGATAGAATAATTAAATTACAAAAGAAAGAAGAGATGATAGGCATACATTGATCACAGCGATCTTAACTGGATCAATAGAAACTCCGTTACCAGAAACAATATGCCCAAGAAATCGAACTTCATCATTCCTAAAATGGCATTTCGAGAACTTAGCTCTCAAGTAATTATTCCTAAGAGTCTCCAGAAAAAAGCTCAAATGTGATTCATGCTCCACCTTTGACTTAGAAAAGACAAGAATATCATCGACAAAGACTAAAATAAACTTGTTAAGAACATCACAGAAAACATGATTCATAAGATCAACAAAGAAAGCTGGGGCATTAGTCAAACCAAAAGGCATAACTAACCATTCATAGTAACCATTCTCGGTACGGAAACCAGTTTTGGGAATACTTTCCTCGGCAACTCTGAGTTGGTGGAAACCGGTGGCAAGATCAAGCTAAGAAAACACTTTAGCTCCATAGAGCTAATCGAACATATCATTAGTATAAGGCATAGGATATCTGTTTTTCATAGTGAGCTTGTTCAGCTCCCTTTAATCAACACACATCCTCAAAGAACCATCCGACTTAGTGATGAAAACCACAGCTGCTCCCCATTCGGAATGACAAAGTCTGATCAGACCCTTGGAGAACAAGTCTTCAATTTGCTTCCTCAACTCAACCTTCTCATGGGGTACCATTTTTCTGGGAGGAAGAACTACAGGTCGAGCTTCAGGAATAAGATCAATACGGAATTCGATTTCCCACTTAGGAGGTAAAGAAGTGACTTCACCAAACACATTGGAAAAGAGTTGCCAGAGGAGTAGATTCAAGATCACTAGGGGAAGAATCAAGAGAAAATATAACGCTGCCAGCATAATCTTGGGGCATACGACACTGAATCACCATAGGATTACCTAAATCGTCAACAAGAGAAACAGTTTGGGCTTTACAAGAGATAATGGCTTCATGTTTCTTCAACCAATCTCCTCCATGCAACATATCAAAAGCATCGAAACCCAGAACATTGAAATCACCACAAAACCGATGGTAAAAATAGAAGAGTTTCACTTCGTTACAAATCCTACTAAGGTTCGCAGGACCACCAATAGGATTAGTAACACACAAAGGTATAGTTGCAAACTTAGGTGAAAGGATATGCTCAAACTTATCAAAAAGATCTATAGAAATGAAATTATGAGAAGCTCCAGTGTTAAATAAAACACGAACAGGAAAATTAAACAAAGTAAAGGTGCCCTGGAGAGTAACATGGGTATCACTAGGAGTAGGTGGAGTGGAAGAGGTAACTGCAAAGTTACCAGATGGCTTTCCCTTCTGCTGAGTAGGACAATCCTTTTTGAAATGGCCAGGCTGCAAGCAAATATGGCAAAGATCACGTAGTCATATGAACTGGAGGAACAGAACCTCCAAGTGAAGTAGGGCAACTATTGGCATAGTGTCTCTTTTGGTCACACTTGAAGAAAGTGATGGAAGAAAGATCAGTAGGCTGCCTTTGAGAAGAAGATCCCAAAACTGGAGTCTTATGCCAATTCTTCCTCTGCTGATGGAAATTAGGCTTCCTCTTCTTAGAGCTGCCATAAAAAGGATGAGATGAAGGTGCACGAGAAACAGATGTATCCTTAGAAGTGGGGTTCTCAAATCTAATGGTCATATCCATCAATCCAGTAAAAGGGCTATGCATATGAGAAATCAGACGATCATAATACTCTTAGCGAGTTACAGTTATAAACTTCTCATTTTTTTAAGAGGGGTATCAATCAAGCTAGGACCAAACTTGGAAAGTTCGTTGAACTTTCTCTCATACTCAGAAAATGATATATTCCCCTTCTTAAGATCCATAAACTCCCTATATAGCCGAGACTTCCCGGCTTCGGGCATCCGCTTAGCCATAAAAGCATCCTTGAAATACGATATCCAAACTTAAGAAAGATTCCAAAGAGATAACTAAACCTAACTCGGAACAAACTCAAGATAATACCTAAACTGCTCCCAAGAGATATTTTCCTCAATAGTGTGGGCTGTAACAGACTCCCACCAATCCTGGGCTGCCTCTTGCAACTGCCAAACTGCTACTGATGCTTCTGAGCATGGGTGATCTCAAGACCAGAGAAAATCCTCTCTAAAATCCTCAGCCACTGCTGAGCCTCAATGATGCTCTCTGTTCCAGTAAACTTGGTACCACCAAGCTGAGTGAACTCCTTACAAAGAGTGGTGAACCTAATGGGTGCAACAGGTTCTGGAACTGGGGCAATACCACGACCTCGACCTCTAGCATTCCTACGATTCATCCTGCAAATTCAATAATGAATTTTAGGACAAAGATAAAGGAAAAGATAAAAGAAAAGATTCAAACTAGAATGGAACTCCTAATCAAAGAATTCTATTAAACAAGGTGGATTCGAAAAAAGGGAATTCTAAGAAAAATTAGATTTTTAAAGCAAGAAAATTTTATATCCAAAATAATCTTTTAAAATCATTTAAAAATCATTTAAAATCCATTTATACTTAAAAATATGTCCTCTCACAAGGAATGATTCTAAGACTGATTTTACTCATTCTAGGGTATTTTTACCCTATCTCTAACGAGTTTTTGCCCCGCAGGCTAAGGTTTGCCTAAAACCAAAGCTCTGATACCAAATGTAACATCCCGCTATTTTGGACCATTCAAATCGACAATAAAACCACACATGTTGGGCTTGAATAATTAAAAACTAAAAATTGTTAATAAATTTTGGGGAAAATAAAATCAATCATAGAATCACAGATACAGAATATCAGAATAACTCGCAGCGGAATAAAATAAACATAGTAGTTCATGAAGCTACAAGATACATTTTCTCAAAATGAGTACATAATACTAGAGTCTGAAAGCAAATACAACTAGAAATCCAAAAACATAAGTCCACTAATACATAAGCAAATGACTGAAGGGAAATAACTGAAATAGGAAATAGATAGATAGCTAAATCTTCAGCAGATCTCTGACTCCAAAACATGAATCCAAAGCTGTGATACTCAGGATGCCCGAGCGAAGCAAAACACAAAACACTCGAGTCTGGACATACATACTTATAAAATGAAAATCAAATCAAGTGACTGTATAAGAAATGCATCAATAACTTAAAGGATGCTTGGGATCTCCCATCCTTTAAGGATCTGTTAAACTATCTACTATGTAGTAGAATACGCTATTATAATATGTCTATAGTAAAGTAAACTATTAAAATAGCGTTAAGGCGTTACCCATATCCCCCTTAACACATTTTATATAATTTCGTAGTCTATATAATAAGGTAAACTCCACCAAACCAGTGAGCTATCAGGGAGCATTCCATAGGTACAACACAAAACAAACTCGTAATGGTCTCAATAAGATAGGTGACATGGCACAACTAGGCAATGTCAGGGAAGAAATATCAATTACACTTCCGAGCTGTTGGTAATGCATAGCCGTAGCTACCACCCAACTCGATCCACACTCCCAAAGCAAAGGTGCGCACCAAATCAATCACAAAGTAATAGAATGGAAATGAAGAACTGGGTCCGATCGGAGGAGCTACCTCCCTTGGCCCGTCAATTGCTCCTTTTTTAGCCACCTTAAGCTAACTCACGGAAGTCAGGTCCATGTATATACCTCAAATAGAACATCGTCAACTAGCTAGTTCATTCTGGAATCACCGCCGCGTACATAGTTGGTAAAGTGGTTGTCGATATTGGTAGAGAGTATGACAATTACCGATCCCGGTCTCTTTAATAACCAAACGTTATTATAACCCGTGGTCATTTCATTTTCAAAGAGTTTATATCTCATATCAAAACATATTCATTTCAAAAACCATATAAATCTGATATCATTATTCTTTTAAAATAATATTCATTTTCAAAGTTGTAACACTTTGAAATTTATATACTTAATTATAACACTTTGAAATCATAATAATTTAGAAGCCATAACACTTTGAAAATGTAACCTTTTAGAATCATATCAATTTGGAAACATAACCTTTTAGAAATAATAGCATTTTGGAAACATAACCTTAAGAAATCATAGGATTTTGGAAACATATTACTTAAGAAATCATAGCATTTTGGAAACATAATACTTCCCCTATAACAGTTTATATATTAAAACAATATATATACTTATAATTATTAACGTAATTATTATATAAACCTATTTTATTATACTAAATTGTTTATTTGAATATTAAATAAACTATAATTTTAGTTAAATAAAATTTATTACTATAATATCCAATTTAAAGCTGAAATTTCTTATATTAAGTTAAAAGTACATTGTTAACTTAAATTTTATTATACAGTAAAGAAAAATTATTTTTTTTATTATTTAAAATATACCATTATATTAATTAACATTTATTTTATCAAGTTAGATTAAAATTTATATTATTAACATAAATTAGATTATTAAGTTAAATTAAATTTTGTATTATAAATCAAATCTTAAATTATATTTTAAACCATTCATTGACTTATAAAAAAAATTAACTCACAGAAAATAAATATATAATTTTTTTATAAAATCATTAAATTAAATTTAAGTTAAAATTCATATATTTAAAATCCAAAATACTTAATAATTTATTTATTTATTTTAAAACCAACCATGGAGTCTGAATAAAATTTTCTAACTCAGGGTCAAGTAAATATGGATGTATATCATTTCAATCCGAAATTATTAAATTCCCAAGTTTATATCATTTCAACCCGCAATCTCAAGTCAAATAAAAATCGCTCGAGCCTATGATTTCAGCCCATAACGATTTTTTCCTATTCTAAAGATCGTTTGGTATGTATCATTTCAACCTATAGTGAAGGAACTTGCAATGTGAGAACATAATATGAAATAAACTAAACAATATATCATATATCATGGCATATGATCATAACAGGTACAACATCAGATGAGATAACATAATATAAGCATATATGAAATTACTAATATAAATATGCATATCAATACAATTCAAATGACATCGATTCACCAAAATATAAGTATGTAGTCAAGAGTGGTTACTCACATTCCTTGGCTAGAGGAAAAAATGATTCCAAACAAACCACAACAACTTCGAATAAGAAGGACAATCACGGACAAGCTTGAGTGGAAGGAGAATCCAAATCCAAAGCTTAGAAATATATATATATATATATATATATATATATATAAATTAGAAAAAAATATTTTCAAAGAAACAAGAGAATGGGCTAGCCTAAAGGCTAATAGGCTTGGCCACACTAGTTTTAGGCTCGGCCACTCTTGGCTTTGGGTTAGGTTTGGCCTAGACTTGGTTAAGGGGTTCGACCATAGTTTGTGTGAAGGGCTCGACTAGCATGGCTTGGGAAGTGGCTACAAGGCTCAGCCTAAGGAAAATACAAGGGAAGGTAAAGGGTTCGACCAACATGACTTGGGTTCGGCCAAGGCTAGGTCAAAGGTAGACTAAGAGTTTAAGTGAATGGTTTGGCCATAGGAAGGTTTGAATGAAGGCAAAGGTCATGGCTAGGGAAAAAGTGGAAGGTTTGGCTAAGGGTTTTGGAAAAATGGATGGTGGCCGAAAATAGGTAAGTGATGGGTTCGGCCTAAGGTATGGTAAGGGGAGGCAAAAGAGGATGTCACGGCTAAGGGAGTGGAAGGTCATGAAGCGTTGGTGGCTGAAAAAAGGTAAGTGACGGGTTCGGTCTAGGGCAAAACAAAGGTTTTTGGTGGTAGAGAAGAGGTCGGCTATGGAAAGGAGAGAAGGAGGTGGAGGTGATGGCCGAAAATAAGAGGAAGAAGGAAGAAAAAATAGAGAAATTATTTTTTGAAAAAGGAAAAGAAGAACTTACTATAAATTCTTTCTGAGCAGGAAGAAGAGAAGAATGAGAAGTCAGAAGATAGGAAACAAAATATGTACATACTTTGTTTCTCAATAGGTGACTTCTCATATCAGATGATCATTCACGTGACTTTTGACATCCTAGCCCATTAGCCTAAGTTCAACAAAAAAACAACTAACTAAAGTCTAAATCAATCTAGTCCAAAACCCAATAACAAGTAGAAAAATAAAATATGAAATAATTGCATGTAATACACTGAAAACTGCAAATTTTGAGAAGCAAAAATTAGAATTTAATGAAACGAAAAGCATAGAAAATGTTAGAATCAAATCCAGCTTCATAAAAAAGAATAAAAAATTAAATTTCAAATTTAAAATTTTCAACAGGAAGTCAAACTTTGACCAAGGTTGACTAAAACTTGAATTTTCAGAATTTTTTTAATTTTACTAGATTTGGAAAAATATTTCAAATCAAATCCCAAAAATATACATTTTATCAATTTTAAAATAATTTAATTCAAAGTTTCAAATAAAATTTCGTTTAAAATATTTACTGAATTTACGGGTCGTTACATATTTAAAGTTATTTTATTTTATTTATCTATTGGAGATGTTTTAAGGTTTAAGAGTTTATTTATTTATTATATTATTTAAAATGTTTATAGTCATATTTCTTTATATTATTTAAAAATGATTAAAGCTAAGCTTATGATGTTTTAGTTTATTTATTATAGAATAAATAAACTGTTATAGATGGATTTATTTTATAAAAGGATTTATGTAAAGGAGTTTATATACTTGGAAAGAGGATTTTAAATGGTTATTAATTATAAAGGAAATTTTTTAAATGTGTTAGGAGATTATAAACGAGTACTTTTATATAAAACTTGGTAATTTATTAGGAATTATATAAATAGATTGTGGGAATTTGTTAAGAAGATATGTTAAAATAAAAACAAAAGAGAGTTAAAGAAAAGGAGGGTATTTTGGGATATTTATACCTTTGTTTAAAGGATACTTATGTTTTATCATTTTAAATATTATCCTGAAATAATTAAATCATTCTAAGTGATCGTTTAAGATACTTAAACCATTTTGTAAGTACATGGAAATGGTACTTCAAGTTCCAAAATGAATGATTTGAAAATATACTTATATAGTTAAGATAAGTACATGGTTATATTTTCTAAACATAAAAAATTATTACGTTTTGTGAATATACTTATTTTGTTGAGATAAGAATGTGGAAGTGATTTCCAAGTATTTGAAAAGTGATTTTAAATTTATGAATGTGAGGCTCAGTGGGTTCCATGGGAAATGAAATCTATGATTGAATGTTTGTATTCGATAGTTAAATAATCGACTATCGAATTTGGCCCTAAAAGTAACTTTGGAAAAATCTAGAGGAAACATGTGAGTTATATGGCACAATCATCTCCAATGATGCTGTATTATGCGTATAATTCTCGTCTCGTGTTCTTAGGACAATGATAACGAAATCCGTCTACTAACAGTTAGGAGGTGATCTCCGCTCTTATCTTATCTGTTTATTTCCTAAAGAACAGGGGTTGAGTTTACCAAAAACCGTCGAATGTTGTTTCGAAGAGACCGGGATCGAATATGTAATTTGAAAACCACTTTGATCCAATGTAAGTGTTGTGAAGTGAAGACATCTTAAGGATAATGGGAATTCATAGACGGAGCTCTCAAGTGTTTTGTTCAGTACCAGAACAGACTTGTATAGATGAAAGTTGGCATTGCATTGTTGCCTGAATGGCAATGTTAGCATCCCAAGTGGGAAGTGCTATATAAAGGTAATCATAGCCTCAAGCCTCATCAACCGGTAAAATGACTAAAACAGGGACATACAGTAGGGCTATGTGGATCGCTCCCATTACGGTATGATCATCTCAAGATCTAGTGTCGATATCTCAATGTATTCTTCGGGGGCCATGATGGTTGTTTATCAACCATGAGGTGATCATATTCGGTGCTATCTAATAAGGGGTAGTGTCGGTCTGGAGTAGCTGAGGTGTAGCTGTGATTGCGACCTCCTGTACATTTTATCTAGAGGTGTACAGATTCCGTGTGTAGACCCTTACCCTTTCATAGTTGGAATCCACTGTCCAATAAGCGCCTTCATTTTGATTGTAGAACCTAGTATGCTATAATTTAATAACGTAATAATTTCGGCTATGATTAATAAGCATTTGTATTTTAGATATTATCATAACATCAGAGGATTTCACATGAAATGTTTTGGTTATCGTAAGATAAAAACTCCTTTGTGTTTATGTGTGGCGTGGTCTTATGAGATACCTTTGTTTCCAAAGGTTTTTTATAACTTTAAAATCTAGTTGGGTGTGTTTTTCTCATGCTGGTTTTCCAGACTGACTCGGGTGTTATTATAATTCCCGGGTCAGACCGAGCATATCTGCAGATTGCTTTGGATGCATTGGAGTTTAGGAGGTGAGTGGGAGGTATTCAAGTCGTATTCTCGTATATGTTTATTTTCCGCTGTTTTGTTATCGAGATTATCAGAAATTGTGAGGACATGTTGTTATAACTATCCAGGCTGATAATCGCGATTGTTGTTGTACTCTGATGGATGTATGTGTATAATAGTTTCTTTTTTGTAAAAATCATTGATATTATATTATATGTTGTTTCGTTGCGATTGTGAGATTCTGTGTTGTTTTCAGTTTCTTTTCTCTTCTTCTTTTCTTCTTCTTTCTTCTTTCTCTCCTATAACTATCTGTCTTTCTGTTCAATTTGGGTTGGACATGTGTGGTTTATTATCAGCTTGAATGGTACAGAAAAGCGAATCGTTACAACATGGGCCAGACTTTGTCTAATCAAGGATAAATAATATGTGATATTTATAATATAATCAAATATGTAATATATGGGCATGACATAAATCTAATCTGTTAAAATATCATAGACTTCCTTGAATAGATCATATAACATCAAATATCACAAAACCATAGATAAAGATGTCATCACCTATATGATAAAATACATTAAAGCAAAATCACTAAATCAATGGGTGAATCATACATATATATAGAATTCTTCATCAATTCTGGAAACCATCAATAATGTGATATCTCTTGTAACATCAGACATTGATGAAGCAATGCCCATGGTCTCTTTTAATCTCATATTATAAATATCATTAGAAAATCAATATAATCAATAAGTAAGATTTGAGCTAGCTCATAACAATATCCAAATATAATCAGTAATAAATAGGTCGTCTGCTTATAAAAGATAGGATGTCTGCCTAAGAAGGATACGGGGTTGACCATACTCTAGACACAGTCTCAGGTATAATCTCATCTATACATAATATATGTCTGTCTACTACCCATATACATACACATACATCCACATATTACAGAACCAGGCGGGAGACTTACAGCACGTCTGCTTGCTCCAGGAGCCACACGTAGTCCATATGATACGACTCCTACAGTCATTGGTTACCATTACCTCTCCCCTCTCGATATTGTGACAATGATCCACCATAAGCTCAACAACTCGTAGCCTCTTCGGCCACGACTACTAACATATGCCCCTAGATGGTAACTAACTATTGGCCCACGCGACACAAGAGGCAATCAACTATGTACCTCATGATGCACACTAAATATCAAGACAACAATAATGGCATTGTAGATCTGGGGCGCGACTCCACGATCAGGCCACCAGGGTGGATACGACCAATTTGGTTCACTCCCTAAATATAAAGGGAGTCGGGCAAAGGTAGATAGACACATATGTACATAACTATGTAACTAACTTGTTGCCTCCATACGTGCTTACCGTAGCGAGTCACCCACACACTACATACCCCATATGTGTGTTATCTACAAGTAAAGAATAACTGAGTAAATAACACAACGACGTCCCATATCACCATGTGTTACTAGTCTATTTATTCAGTACTCATATATCACACTCGCCCTTCTTTACTCTATATAGTGAGTCCAAAGAATAACCAGAAAAGTTTTACCGAAAGTCTCATACTGGACAGTATCACTAAACTGTTTATTCTAATTTCGGGCCATACAGAATAAATAACAATCATCCAATAGTAGGGATGTCATCACCATTTCATATCAAAATCATATATTAAATCAATATCCATGGCGAATCATTCATATAATCTTTATTCAATAAAAATGGTAAACATAATCAAAAATAATAATAAAAGAATAGAGTATTCCAATAAATATAAAATAAAAAATTTAATACATAATAATAAATCATCCACGACCTATAATTTCTATAACAAAGTTATACTCAAAATTAGATAATAAACAATACACAACAATTAAAAATATATCTAAAAATTAATTTGAATAATTAACTAAATTGAAATCAATGGGATCAATATAGAAAAGAAAAGAGTTGGAAAACATAGAAAATTACATTTGAGATTATTCTAAATTAAACGATTATATATAGCAACCTATTATAGTATTTAAATATTTTCATTACCCATATTTATCTGTTAGTTCATATTACATTTCCTTTTCTTTTAATATTATACATTATATATAAAAATAATTATATATTGGTACGTTACACATGTTTTCATTAATATAACATAAAGGAAACATGCATTTCATTAAGTGACACATATACATTTAAATACAAAAACCAAGAAACCTAGCGCACCTTACTTAAGATGAAAACAACACATAACTTCCAAACGAAAAGTAAACCTTCTTCAGCTTATATATATATGTATGTATGTATGTACATATATTTATATTAATAAGCATAGAGACCCAAACACTAAAATATACCTAGTTAAGAAACTCACCAAATATAAGTATCTATATTTATTTATTTTAACTTATATAATAAAAAGATAAATATACATCTCATCTAAATAAAAGGGTACGAAGAGCCACAACTAAAGAAGTAAACATGGAGGATAATAACAATAGAAATATAGTACATCATGAATGAACAAAACAAATATATGGAAGATGAAGACGTGCAACATACTAAATATATATTGTACCTCTTTATGTAATGTGATGTAACAACCTATAATTTTTGATAATTAAATTTATTAATTAAATAAATTTTGGAATTTAATGTTGTGAAAATTAAAATTTTAAGAGTTAATAATGAGAAACATAACTAGAATGAAATACAATATTGATAATGTAAGGTAATCGATTACTACTTTGATGCAATTTCAATTAATTAAAATGATTGTAATTATAAAATTTGGTTATAAACTATAAAAAACGAAATAAACCAAATGTTGTAATAAACGGTGAAATTGTATGCAATTAATTAAAATTGATTAATATAGAATAATCAATCGATATGTGAATTTATTTGTTTGGTTTGTAAACAATAAACATGGAAATGTGTTTGAATTGGTAAGTTGTAATAATGGCTTAATTATCAATTCACTAATTAATTTGTTCAAATTAAATTGGAAATCAATTGCAATTAATCTATTTAAATATTGTAGTTAATGTGAATTACGATGGTAACTTTAGAATATTAAGGAAATAAATGGTAAACCAAGGTTAATTTTATCCATTAGATAATGATTGATTGAATAAAAAGATTGAAATCAAATTTAATCAATTTATTGGAATTTAAATTATAATTAATGGGTTTATTGCAATTGAAATTAAGCACTGTAATTAGTACAATAATTAGCATTGAATTTGACATTGGAAATTGGTTTTTTTTAAAGATTGTTAATATCTGTGCAATTAGAAATGATGAAATTTGTTTACTATAAACTTTAAATTGAAAAAGTGATTTAATTAAATTAATAATCATTTATTTAATTAACGTAAAAATAGCTATTTTGGCCACTGTCTCGGATTTTGACGAACTAGCTTCATCGAATTTATAACGGTGAATTATTGTAGGTTTTCAAGTTTTCAAACTTATCATTTGATTGCACGGGCTCAAAACGCATAGAAATCAATTTAATCGAATTTAACTGAATTAAGTTGATTTTAAAAGCTAACTTCTTCATATAATGGAATTAGGACTTGAAACCTATTCTGTTGAGTTTATAAATATCGAAAATATCTATTTCGATATGTTGGATGACCCGTTTTCGTTTCGGGAACGAAACGGGCTTTTTGGGTCATTGTTATCGTTTCAATCCAAATTAATCTAGTTCATCCTTCCTATTTCAGCTCTGACTATATATAAGTTCTTATAAACCCTAATTGTTTTTTCATTTCTTATTTCTGTACATACTATTATTTCTACCAGTTCCTTCTTCTTAAACGACAGAATATGAAACCCTAAATCCCAATTCAATTTCAAATCAAAGCCAATTTCAAAATTTAAACCCCTCCAAACTGTAACGACCCGCTATTTTGGACTATTCGAACCCACATATGTCGGACTTGAATAATTCAAAATACCGAATTGTTAATTTTAAATTTGGTAAAACTAAACATATATAGTAAATAAATAATCACAGAGTCATAGACACAGAGTACTAAATGCAGCGGAAACAAAAGATGTAGTTCATGAAGCTACTATACATATAACAGAGTTAAATTAGTTACAACAGAAGTCTCGAATACAATAGTCAAGTACAAGAATCAGAATATATCACTAGAATCAACTGAATATCTGAAAGCTGGATAGATAGCCGGATCTCCAAGTGAAGCTCCAACTCCAAAGGTGAGTCTCGGAAGCTGAACCACTCAGTCCGACCCGAGCATAAAGCAAAACACAAAACACTTGAGTCAGGATTAATATTCTTATATCAATAAATCCAACTCAAGTGAAATAACAACTGAAATACAAGTAACTCGAAGGACGTTGGAATAACCATCCTCTAAGGATCCATTAAACTATCTACTATGTAGTAGTGTACGCTAAATAGATAATGCCTTTCAGTAAAATAAAGTATCAAAATAGTGTTAAGGCGTTACCATTATCCCCTTTAACACATTTTATATAGCGTTATAGTCTATACAACACTGTAAACTCCACCTTAAACTAGTGTGATATCAGAGAGTACTCCATAGGTATAACACAAAACAAATTCGTAGTGGTCGCGTATAGGGATACAAGTATGACAAGGCACATGAGGCAATACCCAAGGTAGCGAAATTACCATTTTCCTGATCCGGACTGGTGAAAACGCATCGCCGCAACGTTCGCAACACCGCAAAACAACACTCCCAAAATTTCGAGGGTGCACCAATCAATAACAAGTAATGAGTAGTTTACGAAGAAGTGTGTTCGCTCGAGGTGGCCAACCCCATTTGGCCTGGCACGGCTCCTGTTTTAGTCATTTCCAATTTGACACAAGTGTCAAGGCTATCCATTATCGTTCTCTTTCTTCAGTCATCAACGTACGTCATTCCAACCACTTCATTCTGGATCACACTCCGCGAATAGTTATTAAAGTGGTTTTCGGTTTAGGAAGAGAGTATGTCCATAACCGATTCCGGTTTCTTTAATAACTTTCGTGATTATTCACCGATTGGTCATTTAATATTTTTCAAAACCAAATCAATTTCAATTTCAACTAGAATTTGTAAACCAACATTCAATTTATCTTTCTAAATAAATTTCCATATTTCACATTTCATAACTTCCAAATTCAAAATTTCAAAATTTTATAGTTCAATTTCAATTTTTGATTTAAAACAATTCAGATATCCATTAAATTAATATATAAGTTTCATTCCGTAATCATTTAAAATAGTTTAATTTACATTCAAATCAATTTAAATTCATTTATCGATTTCATTCAATATTCGTTATGTTAATTTATCATTCAAACAATTTCTATTTGATTTCTATTTCATTAAATCAATTACTTAAGTTTAATTCCATTATATCAAAACCTACAAATTTAATTAAATTAAATTCGTCAGATCAAATTCTTTAAAATTACAAGTCTTATATTAATTTCAATAAATCAAATTTATTTCTTGTTAAAGAAATTCAATTTCACTTATTTATTTACTTAGTTACAAATTTCAAAACTCGATTTATAAAGAACTTAATTTCACTTATTCAAGAAGTCCAATTTCACTTATTAAAGAATTCAAATTTTATTAAATTTTTAAATGATTCAATCTAATTTAATTATTAAATAATTACAAAACTTAATTAATAATTTCAAATTTTAATTATTAAATAAATTCCAAAACCTAATTATCAAATAATTCCAATCTTAATTATTAAATAATTCCAAACTTAATTATTAAATAATTAATTTTAAAACAATGTTCTTTTATCAACTATTTTGTTAATATTTGGTTTCAGATCATTTAATATCAACATTTTTCCTTTCATTAAAATTCAGATTCCATCTTTATTTCAAATACTTATTATTTATTCAACTAAATCTTTATTTTATTTTAAAATCAAATTGTTGACCAATCGGGTTTATTTAATTCTCTATCCTAAGTCAAGTTCATTTTGGGTATTTATCATTTCAACCCGATTCCATTTCAATTCAAAATCAAAGCATAGCAAAGGGAACTTGCATGTGGTAACTGGGATGGTGTCAAAGTAAATAAACAAACAACAACAACAATCAATATCAATCCAATAATTTATTTAAATAACCCAAAAATAACCGTATTAATTCGCATTGTTGTTTGTGCAAATTAATATAATTATTTCTAGAATCTACACTATCATTTCATGTAGATTAAAGATTATTACTCAATTATTTATACGGTTCTTCACTTGATATTCATTATTCAATTTCATATTACATCAATTTAAACAACATACATTTAAATGGTTCAAGGTGTAATTAACTATATTCTACGTGTCAATTAATTTACATTTAAAGGGGTCATATCATACCAATTTAACTAGTCAAATTCATCACATATATCAATTTAATTTATTAACTGTCCTAAATCAAATTCCATTACATATTATTTATCGCTTACTACATTAACATTTTAACGTCCAATGTCAACATCAAACAAACAAACATTTATCAACCGAACTGGATTATCATTGTATAAATAACAGATAATGGTGTCAGATGTCACAGGTGAACTGATACAGCTAATAACATATATTTAACAGTGTAAATAACTAGAGCAACATATTTCAATTGTCGTTTCAATTGAAATCAAATTTAATAAATAAAAGAAGATTAATCGTGAGTGATTGCTCGCCTTTCAAGGCTAGAGAGGATATACATTGAAATTGAGTTACGGATCCAGGCACGACTTCCGAAATAAACTATATGGCACGATTTCGATGAATAAAGCTGATATATAAAGATGTTGATGGGAGCAAATTAGAATCAACATGATAGAAGCAACATTGATATATATATATATATATTATACTTATCCATGGAATAAATATTTAATTTTACAACATGTATTAGAATATATATTAAAATCATTGTTTTAGATTACCAAACCATAACTTACATTAACACATAGATTTAGAGGTCATAACACCACTTTATTCAAACAGCAAAAGTAACTATATGAGTATATAAAAAATCACAATACTCTTAAACACGTGATGCATCTACTTAATAAGTGAAAATCTGGAGCTATCTACAATGCAAGTCTAGGCTA
Source organism: Allium cepa (assembly GCA_030765085.1). Taxonomy (NCBI): domain Eukaryota; kingdom Viridiplantae; phylum Streptophyta; class Magnoliopsida; order Asparagales; family Amaryllidaceae; genus Allium; species Allium cepa. The sequence goes on along the minus strand of CM060939.1, from coordinate 176,560,082 downwards.
TATAATTTTTTGTATTATAAACGTAAGTAGTGTACAAAAGAACAATATATAGGCAACACAGAAAATTGGCAACTCTATAACCATACCTTATAATACAAACAAATTTAGCCTTCTTGCTTGCTCCATGCATAAAATACGCCATCCCTTTATATTTTTAATATTATACCCAAACTTACACAACTACATACATATCGACCTATATGCAATATACATATATCATTGATATGCAGACTCATATTATAATTGTATCTAGTGTATACTAATAGTATACTATCGACATAATTTATACACTTAACAAGCCAGTGTATACTACTAACCAATTATAATATAACATCTTATATAGCTTAATAAACAAATGTGTAAATTTTTATATAATATAACAACTAATCCAACAATAGTTCTAGTATGCAGACAACTTTGTATAAATTTGTTATGGTCATCATATATGATCATGCTGTAACAAAATGTCATATAACAACTAATATACTTTACATAATATAGATATATACTATACCTATATACACGAATTTGACTAGGAGTCTTTCAGGTATAGCTTTAAAACAAACAAGGGAAGCTCGGTTTGCATTGGGTTCGACGGAAGGTCCGAAAATGGTGGCAGGCGGTAAAGATGAGGCGGAGGCGGAGATGTGCAGTGGTGCACGGGCTGCTGCAAGCTTGGCTCGGCAAGGGCTACGAGCGGAGGAGAAAGGGAAGAGAGGGCGGAGGTTTTTTTTTGGGCTGCGGGTGTATGACGTGTCAAGCGGGGCGAGGTTGGCCATGTACAGGTGGTAGAGGTCGGAGATGGTGAGGCGGTGAACTGTTGTGCTCGACCGGCATGTAGGAGGTTGTGAAGGCGAAAGCAGGTCCGAGTGGAGTGCGTGCTTCCTTGTTTTCAACCAACCTTTTTTCTTATTTTTTTTATTTTTTTATGTTTTGAGTAAAAAGAAACGAGAAGAAGAAGTAGGAGGACGGTACCTGAAGAGTTGCAATTTGAAGTGAAACAGTGCGATGAACGGAAGTAACATATTCTTTTAAGTTTTTTATTCTTTTATTTTTCGTACCAATAAATTTAAATTTCGAAAACCAAAACGACACAACTTTTCCCAATGTTAACCCCCGGTTGCCAATTGCCCCATTTAATACATCAACTGAGATTATAAATTTTCAATTTTAAGTGGATACGGGTTTAAGATTTTGGGCTGAAAATGGTTTACCGGTCCGTTCGGAACGGTTAAATTAACGCGATGATTTTCGTCGGACTCCGATTTACAGGAATGAATATACTATTTTGATCAGTGCGACGAGGCGATCAAAACGGTATACAGATATTAGTGGTTTGATTGAATTATAAAAAAATTCGAATTTTCTACTAGCAAAAAATACAACCAAAAAGGAAGAAAAATAAGACCGATGGAGCTAAAGAAGTCCGAATTTGGAAAAACGAAAAATGACGCCTTGCTCAGAAGATGATTTAAAATTTTCAGAAAAATATTTTGGTTTCGAAAACATTTCATTTTCATCGATTTTTAACTGATTAAATTGAATAAATTTACGCACGAAAATAAACTTCATATTTTCGGACGAAAATTTACCGGTTGCTATGTTTAACTAGACGCATTCCTAATATTAACTTTATATTTCAAAATTTTATTTTTAAAATTTCATGGAAATTTAATTAATTAAATAAATAAACGGCTATAATTTACGGGTCGTTACACTCTCCCCCACTCAAAATTTTTCGTCCACGAAAATGGCGGAGGTAGGAGAATAGAAACAGCCAGAAGAAACTAAACTTGAATTCCAAAATAAAACAAATAATTTGGACCATATAAATTTCAGTTGAATTAATTAATATTCAATAATTGATTTTAAACACAAGGAATTTCATTAACTTGGTTTATTTTCAATTTATGATTGTTTGTTACAAAATTTATTTCAAACATCAATTTATTTTATTAATCCATTTATTATTCAACTAACCTAGTATTCTATTTATCTCTATTAACCATTTTATAATTTAAACTTTAAGTGTATAACATTTTTATACGCATTCAAATTTTATTTATAAAAACATTTTATATCGTATATTTTCCAATTATCTTAAATTAACAATTTCAAAGATCATAAATTTGAATAATAATTTATTATAATCATATTTTATTTAAATTTTCTTTGTTCCAATTTATTATTAAATTTATTCCACTTAATATATCCTATCACATATATTAAGTATATTTACACTATTTAAAACCACTCAAATTATTTATAAATTCCTTTTACATCATTTTATACTGTATAATATTCAATTACATAGTTAACTTTTGAAAATTTAGGTAAGTTATATATAATGCAATTGAGTATTATCCAAATAAAATTTTACAATTCAGTTATTGCAAGTTAAGTATTTATATAAAAAGAATTTGGCTTCATTTATAATTGAAAATCATCCTTTAACAAATTTTAAGAATAAATTTCCGATTAGCTTCAAACAACTTAGAGATAAAATAAATAAATAAATATATTCATAATATATCAAGTCAAACTTAAAATCTTCGGTATATCAAGTCATGTTTAGAAATTCGAATTAATTTATTTTTCCCAAACAAAAATGTAGAAGGGCTACAGAATAGTCTCTCCACTTCGAAACTCGAAAATGAATGTCGATAATGTGGCCGTCATCACTGAAATTATTTTCCAGCGACAAAAGAGAAGAGCTCTAATTTAATCATTTAAAATTCTTTGAAATCCATTTCCATTCGAAAATATTTTAAATAATATACATTTTAAACTTTAAAATTATAGTTTAAAATTATCGAAAATTGAATTCTCAAATTCTAATTTAAATTCACTTCAAATTCCAAATCAAATTATAACTAAGTTTTATAAATTTATTTATTTATATTATGCAATAGTCAATGGTTTATAAAATAAATAATGAAAATCAAATATTATCATTTCTGACAACAAATTCATTAACAGTTTAATTTCAGAAAACTTATATTTATATATAATATAATCATACAAAACTATTTTGTTTACCTAATTTGAAAACAATATTGTGTCAGATTGCTCTGCTCAAGTGTTTTAGAAATTCTATCGATAGCGTTGATCAGATGAATCGATCGAAAATCCAAATCAACATTAACAACTCAAACAACACAATACATAAAACATTTTTAATGAAAATTTACAAATACACTTCCTCGCTCGACGATACAAGAATGGATTCCAAAGCAGTACAGAAATTCAAATTTTTGATTGACACAAATCAAAAAGAATTTTGATTCGAATATAGGTTTGAAACAAAGATAAGATGATTAATAACGAAATAGGAAGATGGATAAGCTTATCTAATTCACGAGCAACCTTAACCAGATCGACCGCGACTTCAAGAATTAGATCGATGTAGAATTTTGAGGCAAATCTACATTCGATCGCAAGAGATAGAATTCAGGCATAGCTGGAGATAGATAGCATCGTAAACCGAGGATACAGAAATCTCCGGTAAATCTATGTCTACTGTAAAGTAGTTTCGTCCTTTACAAATATTTCGAAGGTTGGCGAGACCATCGGTTTATTACGGAGATCATTCGAAGTGGAGTTATGGGATACTCCAGAAATCAGACGAATACGAATTGTGAGGGACAAGAATGAATTTCGGAACCGAGGGGAACGTTCCAAAATTCGAGGGAATCGAGTCAAAAAGGAAGAGATTCAAACTCGAATGAATGTGGTTCGGAAAATACATTTACCCTATATGCTAAGTTTTGCCTAGAGCTACCAAAGCTCTGATACCAACTGTAACGACCCGCTATTTTGGACTATTCGCACCCGCACATGTCGGACTTGAATAATTCAAAATACCGAATTGTTAATTTTAAATTTGGAAAAACTGAACATATACAGTAAATAAATAATCACAAAGTCACAGACACAGAGTAATAAATGCAGCGGAAACAAAAGATAGTAGTTCATGAAGCTACTATATATATAACAGAGTTAAATTAGTTACAACAGAAGTCTCGAATACAATAGTCAAGTACAAGAATCAGAATATATCACTAGAATCAACTGAATATCTGAAATCTAGATGGATAGCCAGATCTCCAAGCGAAGCTCCAACTCCAAAGGTGAGTCTCGGAAGCTGAACCACTCAGTCTGACCCGAGCATAAAGCAAAACACAAAACACTCGAGTCAGGATTAATATTCTTATATCAATAAATCCAACTCAAGTGAAGTAACAACTGAAATACAAGTAACTCAAAGGACGTTGGAATAACCATCCTCTAAGGATCCGTTAAACTATCTACTATGTAGTAGTGTATGCTAAATAGATAATGCCTTTCTGTAATATAAAGTATCATAATAGTGTTAAGGCGTTACCATTATCCCCCTTAACACATTTTATATAGCGTTATAGTCTATACAGCACTGTAAACTCCACCGTAAACTAGTGGGATATTAGGGAGTACTCCATAGGTATAACACAAAACAAATTTGTAGTGGTTGCGTATAGGGATACAAGTATGACAAGGCAAATGAGGCAATACCCAAGGTAGTGAAACTACCGTTTGCCTGATCCTGACTGGTAAAAAGCATCGCCGCAACGATCGCAACACCGCAAAACAACACTCCCAAAATTTCGAGGGTGCACCAATCAATAACAAGTAATGAGTAGTTTATGAAGAAGTATGTTCGCTCGAGGTGGCTAACCCCATTTGGCCCGACACGGCTCCTGTTTTAGTCATTTCCAATTTGACATAAGTGTCAAGGCTATCCATTATCGTTCTCTTTCTTCAGTCATCAACGTACGTCATTCCAACCACTTCATTTTGGATCACACTCCGCGAATAGTTATTAAAGTGGTTTTCGGTTTAGGAAGAGAATATGTCCATAACTGATTCCGGTTTCTTTAATAACTTTCGTGATTATTCACCGATTGGTCATTTAATATTTTTCAAAACCAAATCAATTTCAATTTCAATTAGAATTGTAAACCAACATTCCATTTGTCTTTCTAAATTAATTTCCATATTTTACGTTTCATAACTTCAAATTCATAATTTTGAAATTTTATAATTCAATTTCAATTTTTGATTTAAAATAATTCAGATATTCATTAAATTCGTATATAAGTTTCATTCCGTAATCATTTAAAATAGTTTAATTTACATTCAAATCAATTTAAATTCATTTATCGATTTCATTCAATATTCGTTATGTTAACTCATCATTCAAACAATTTCTATTTGATTTCCATTTCATTAAATTAATTACTTAAGTTCAATTCCATTATATCAAAACCTACAAATTTAATTTAATTAAATTCGTTAGATCAAATTCTTTAAAATTACAAGTCTTATATTAATTTCAATAAATCTTATTATTTCATATTTATTTCATATTAATTCCATATTTATTTCAAATACTTATTATTTATTCAACTAAATCTTTATTTTATTTTAAAATCAAATTATTGACCAATCGGGTTTTTTTAATTCTCTATCCTAAGTCAAGTTTATTTTGGGTATTTATCATTTCAACCCGATTCAATTTCAATTCAAAATCAAAGCATAACAAAGAGAACTTGCAGTGTGGTAACTGGAATGGTGTCAAAGTGAATAAACAAGCTATAACTACAATCAATATCAATCCAATAATTTATTTAAATAATCCCGAAATAACCGTATTAATTCGCATTGTTGTTTGTGCAAATTAATATAATTATTTCTAGAATCTACACTATTATTTCATGTAGATTAAAGATTATTACACTATTATTTATACGGTTCTTCACTTGATATTCATTGTTCAATTTCATATTACATCAATTTAAACAACATACTTTTAAATGGTTCAAGGTGTAATTAACTATATTCTACGTGTCAATTAATTTACATTTAAAGGGGTCATATCATACCAATTTAACTAGTTAAATTCATCACATATATCAATTTAATTTATTAACTGTCCTAAATCAAATTCCATTACACATTATTTATCGCTTACTACATTAACAATTTAACGTCCAATGTCAACATCAAACAAACAAACATTTATCAACCGAACTGGATTATCATTGTATAAATAACAGATAATGGTGTCAAATGTCACAGGTGAACTGATATAGCTAATGCATATATTTAACAATGTAAATAGCTAGCAGCAGCATATTTCAATTGTCGTTTCAATTGAAATCAAATTTAATCAATAAAAGAACATTAATCGTGAGTGATTGCTCATCTTTCAAGGCTAGAGAGGATAGACATTGAAATTGAGTTACGGATCCAGGCACGACTTTCGAAATAAACTAGATGGCACGATTTCGATAAATAAAGTTGATATATAAAGATGTTGATGGGAGCAAATTAAAATTAATATGATAGAAACAACATTGATATATATATATATATATATTATACTTATCCATGGAATAAATATTTAATTTTAAAACAAATATTAAAATATATATTAAAATCATTATTTTAAATTTCAAAACCACAACTTACATTAACACATAGATTTAGAGGTCAGAACACCACTTTATTCAAACAGCAAAAGTTACTGTATGAGTGTAAAAAAATCACAATACTCTTAAACACGTGATGCATCTACTTAGTAAGTGAAAAGCTGGAGCTATCTACAATGCAAGTCTAGGCGATATAATTTTTTTTATTATAAACGTAAGTAGTGTAAAAAAGAACAATATATAGGCAACACAGGAAATTGACAACTCTATAATCATACCTTATAATACAAACAAATTTAGCCTGCTTACTTGCTCCATGCATAAAATATGCCATCCCTTTATATTTTTAATATTATACACAAACTTACACAATTACATACATATCGACCTATATGCAGTTTACATATATCATTGATATGCAGACTCCTATTATAAATGTATCTAATGTATACTAATAGTATATTATCGACAGAATTTATACACTTAACAAACTAGTGTATGCTACTAACCAATTATAATATAACATCTTATACAGCTTAATAAACAAATGCATAAATTTTTATATAATATAACAACTAATCCAACAATAGTTCTAGTATGTAGACAACTTTGTATAAATTTGTTATGGTCATCATATATGATCATGTTGTAACAAAATGTCATATAACAACTAATATACTTTACATAATATAGATATATACTATACCTATATACACGAATTTGACTAGGAGTCTTTCAGGTATAGCTTTGAAACAAACAAGGGAAGCTCGGTTTGCATTGGGTTCGGCGGAAGGTCCGGAAATGGTGGAAGGCGGTAAAGATGAGGCGGAGATGTGCAGTGGTGCACGGGCTGCTGCAAGCTTGGCTCGGCTAGGGCTACGAGCGGAGGAGAAAGTGAAGAGAGGGCGGAGGTTTTTTTTGGGGCTGCGGGTGTTTGACGTGTCAAGCGGGGCGAGATTGGCGATGCACAGGTAGCAGAGGTCGGAGATGGTGAGGCGGTGAACTGCTGTGCTTGACCGGCATGTAGGAGGTTGTGAAGGCGAAAGCAGGTCCGGGTGGAGTGCGTCCTTCCTTGTTTTTGGCCAAACTTTTTTAATTTTTTAATTTTTAATTTTTATGTTTTCAGTAAAAAGAAATGAAAAGAAGAAGTAGGAGGAGGGTACCTGAAGAGTTGCAATTTGAAGTGAAACAGTGCGATGAATGGAAGTAACATATTTTTTAAAAAATTTTATTCTTTTATTTTTCGTACTAATAAATTTAAATTTCGAAAACCAAAATGCCATCTGTGTATGGCCCCCAGCTGCCAACTGCTCCATTTAATACACCAGCTGAGATTATAAATTTTCAAATTTAAGTGGATACGGGTTTAAGATTTTGGGCTGAAAATGGTTTAACCAGTCCGTCCGAAACGGTTAAATTAACACGACGACTTTCGTCGGACTCCGATTTGCACGAATGAATATACCATTTTGATCGGTGCGACGAGGCGATCAAAACGGTATACAGATATTAGTGGTTTGATTGAATTATAAAAAATTTGAATTTTCTACAAGCAAAAATTGCAATAAAAACGCAGAAAAATAAGATCGACGGAGCCAAAGAAGTCCGAATTTGGAAAAAAGAAAAATGACGTCTTGCTCAGAAGATGATTTAAAATTTTCGATAGAAAAATATTTAGGTTTCGAAAACATTTTATTTTCATCGATTTTTTTAACTGATTAAATTGAAATAAATTTACGCACGAAAATAAACTTCATATTTTCGGACGAAAATTTACCACTTACTATGTTTAACTAGACGCATTTCAAATATCAAATTTATATTTCAGCATTTTATTTTTAAAATTTCACGAAAATTCAATTAATTAAATAGATAAACGGCTACAATTTACGGGTCGTTACACAAACCATGACATATTATATATCGTTTCGAAGCGCTGTTGAGTGTAATCCACTGGTGCAATTTATTTTTGCAATCGAATCACCGTTTGTACAGAAATCATTGATTTAGTTTTGGCCGTCCATTTGCTAGGGTTTTGATCCAACGGTAGATCTTCGTCCGATCAACGATCGGGAAGCGGCGTTAGGAAGAGGGCGATGAGCAGGTCCCTGCCATGGTGTTCGTTCGTGCTAAAGATCATGGGTTTTTCCAGAATCGACGTTTGTTTGCAGCGGCGGTGGAGGCGTGCTTGGGGAACTGGAGTTGGCCGCTTGGCTAAGGTAGGGTCAGCCAGGGAGGCCTTGCCGATGGCGGCTTCTGATCGAGCTTGATGGGTTCGTGGAAGGCGCATTTTGGCAGTGAAAGTAGGGGTTGTAGGGTTTCAGGAGATCAAACACAAGATCAAGAAGCCTGCGGTTTGCCGCGTGAACGTGGAGTGGTACGTGACGTGTCAAGAAATTTATTAATTAATTTATTTTATTTTGTATATAGTATAACTTTTGACTATTATTACTTTTGCATACGAGCTTGCATTTATGCGCGGTTTGCTCCACTGCGATTGTATCGAAATTTCGGACGTTTTGGAACTTGTTTGGACGAATTCTGAGACTGTTGAAATTTAGGCCTTCATTTGAATTTTAAATTGATTTGAAATCAAAGGTGAGTGTTTTAACCCACTCATAACCACTAAATTATCTTACGTTAGTTAAATTGAATTTATGATGCAATTAGAAATTAATTGGTTGATGTTTGACATACTTAAATTGTCGTTGCTATTAAATCTGACTTTTATTTAATTTATTCTCCATCAATTTAATATTAAAGTTTAAATTGCCAGTTTATACTTGTTATTGGTAATCAGTCACTTGTTTTTATTTTTTGGTTGGTTTGAATGATGATTGTGATGTATGGTCAATTGTAGATATTGGATGACTGGATGTTATATTTATATATTGTTATAACACTGCAAATTCCCTTAGTTTATTGTTAGAAAATCCCTATAGGTTAAAATGATACATACCTGAATGATCTAATAGATTAGGGAGAAATCGTTATGCGCTGAGATGATATACTCGAGCGATTTCATAGATTTGAAGTTAAATCTGGGATCGCGGGTTGAAATGATATATATCCGCATCACTTGACCATAGGGTAGAAAATTATATACGGACACCGGATTGGTTAAATTAAATGATTTTTAAATCGTTAAATTTTGAATTTAGTTAAATAATAATTTGAAATAGTATTTGATTTATATAAACTGAATTATTTTCGAAAATAGAAGCGTTAAATGTTGAAATTAGAATTGATTTAATGAATTGCTTAAAGAATTAAAATGGAAATTTCAACTTTTGAAGCATAAATGAAATTTATCGAAATTGAATTATTGAAATATTTGAATATTTAAATTTTGAAATCTACTAAATTTGAAATAGTTTGGATTTATAGTTCGAACATAGATTTAAAATCGAAATTAATTGAATGGTTTTAACAGAGAATCTAAATTGAAAGACAAAATTGATTTTGTTGATTTGAGATTTGGATATGGTCCAGATTTGTTGAAATGAAAGAAATAGTTTAAATTTGATTTTAATTTTAAATTAATTATTTTAATATAAACTGTTTAGAAATATATTATTTTAAATTCAGATTTATTTAGATTTTCAAACCATTTTATGTTGAACTATATTAAACCTATTTAACTATTTTAAACCATTTAAACTATTAAATCTATTTTGAGCTATATAAAGTATTTTTAAACTATTTTAAACTATTAAAACCATTTAAAGCTATTTTAAACTTTTTTAAAGTAATTTAAACCATTTTAACGTATCTTAAACTGTTTTAACTATTTAAAACTATTTTAATCTATTTTAAAACTATTTTAAACCTTTAAACTATTTTAAAGTATCTAAATGATTTTTGAATATTTAAAACTATTTATAACTATCTAAACTATTTTTTGAATTTTAGACTATGTCAGGTTGAATTGTTTATATTTAATCCTCGATTTAAAAGCGAATATGGTTAAATGATGTTATAATCTAAAGTTGGAATTTGAAATGATATTGTCTAGTGAAATGACATATAAATATGATGATTTTGAAATGGGATTTTAACCTATTTTGTGAATATGGTTTCGAAAGTGATATGATTTCAAATGTGATATGATTTCGAAAGTGGATATGATTTCGAAAGTGAATATAATTTCGAAAGTGATATGGTTTGAATTAAGTATGATATTTTTGTATCAGTTATGAATCGGTTTTTGAAAATGTAAAAGAACCATCCGGTGTGAAATAAGCGTTTGGTTGTTAAAGAGACTGAGACCGCATATTGTCATACTCTCTACCAATACCAAAAACCACTTTAACAACTATGTACGTGGTGGAGATTCCAGAATGTAGTAGGAAGGTTTGGTGAACGATTCTATATATGGTATTTACATAGCCCTAACTCCCGTGAGTCAGCTTGATGTGGCTAAAACATGGGCTATATCGGGCCAAGTGAGGTCGCTCCTCCATCGGGCATATTTCTTCGATATTAAATTATGACTTCATGATTGATTTGGTGGCTACCTCTCGATTTGATTATGGAAGTATGCTCTGAGGTGGGCAGCAGTAGCTGCTATGCATTACCACCAGTCCGGAAGTGCAAATTGTAGAATCCTACCCTGGTATTGCCTCGCATGCCATGTCACATGCCTTCTCTCCCCTTCTACGAGTTTGTTTTGTACCGTACCTATGGGGTGCTCCCCGACCATCCCATTAGTTTGGTGAGGCTTACAATATTTTTATAGGCTACGGGAATATGTAAAACGTGTTAAGGTGGATATAGGTAACGCCTTAACGCTATTTCAAGACTTTACTTTACTTTAGACACTATTATAATAGTGTATTGTATTATGCATGTAGATAGTTTAACGGATCCATAGGAGATGGCAATCTCAAACATCTCTTAAGTTATTGCACTCACGTTAGGCACTGGATAGGAGATGTCAAACTCCGTAAACATCTTTAACGTCGTTACACTCATATTTATTATCGTTGATTTAACTTACGTAAGATCTCTTAGTTCTGACTTGAGTTGCAATGCCTAGTAATTTTATGATTTTTATAACGTAATTAACTGAAAATATTGCTTAAAATTAAATAATTGAATTTGAAAATAAAATTTTGATATTTGACGTGCGTCTATTTAGACATAGAAAATGGTAAATTTTCATCGGAAAATACGAAAGTAAGTTCTATTGTGTGATTTTCATTTTAAATTAGTTAAAATTGATGGAAATAAAATAGTTTTGGAATCTGAATATTTTTATATAATAAAATTGTAAATCATTTTCTAGATGAGACGTTATATTCCGTTTTGCCAAATTTGGATTTCTCCAGCTCCATTTTATCTTATTTTCGATGAATTAGCAGCAGTTTAATAGCGAAATATCGACTTTTGATAGGATGACCATATTGTCTATATCTATATATTATGTTCGTCTCGTCATGCTGATATCCGCGGTATATTTATTTGTGCATTTCAAAGTCCGGTACATGGAAAAATCCGTGAAAATGATTAACCGTATCGGTATCCATTTCGTGCCTTTTGTGTTGTGTCCTTTCATTTGTCTCTGGTTAACCAATAGCCACAAACTTTTTATATTCCCAGAAATTAATAGGCAACTTTTTCGATTCCCTATAGTCATTATTGCTAGTTGAATTTATTTCGTCTGTTCCTTCTACTATCTTCATTTTGGTTTTGTCAAGAGATAAATTTATATCCACGTTTGCTTTATTCTTGCTCAAATAAACTTGCGCTTCCTCTTCTTTTGAAAACCTGCACCCCTTCCATTTTTTTTCTTCTTTTCGTGAACGATCCACCCACCTGCCGCCTCACAACCCCACGCCCGCTCGTACCGGACCCGCTGCTCTATTCCCTCCAACGCCAACAACCTTCCACCCATCACCAACCGACAGAACCCGATTTCCCCGTTCGTTCCTAGTCAACACACTGCCCAAGCAGCAAAACTCCACACCGGCACCTCACCCTCCCATGAGCAACCCCTATGCCTCGTTTCCCCTTAGCCTACCCTTCAACCAACCGCCCAAACACAACCTGCCGATCATCGTCGAAGTCCAGCCATCCGCCTATAGCCTCCGCACCCAGATCCTCAACCTCCACACATGCAGCAGCCTTCTTCCTGTTCTTTCCTACTTTCCTATTTATACGTATAATATATATATACACACACATGTACCAATGCTTGAATTTCTTCTATATATTTGGTTTTTCTGATATATATATATATTATATTTGATTTGGAATTAGTTATATATATTATGTTACAGTATATATTTAGAAGTACATGTTTGGATGAGTATCTATCTAGATAATATGTTACAATATATATGTATATATTTAAATGTATATTATATTATAAGCGACTATGTGTTTTTTACATATATAAATTTATATAAGTTATACATATATGTTATTTCGTATATATATAAGTTTACATAAGTTTATGGGATTGGTTGTGTGTGTATTTATATATTCATTTGAGTTATTAGCTTGCAGTTTTAAGGGATAAAATTTAAAAGAATAGATAAATTATGTACGTTTGTGTGCGTATATATATATACAGTTACAGTATGATATATAGCTTTTATATAAATGTGTCCATATATATTTTGATCCGGTTTAAAACATTTAAAATATATTTTTAACAATATTGATGTTTAAAGTATATACGTATATATGTATATTTTGGTTTTTGAAGTATATACATATAGATTTTTTTAAATATGCATTTCAAATTTAATATTGAATTATAATTATAATACATACATACATTTTAATTTTTAAATATATGTGTTTAAATTAAGTAATGATTTTTTTAATATGATATATAGAGATTTTATTTCTACTAGTATGGGCCCGTGCTTCGCACACGGGATGTTTGTGTTACTGTATATATTGATATTTTGTTTGAACGCAAATATGTAAATGGAAAGCAAGGGCATTTTTGGAATTTCAAAAAGACACCGTGTAAATTAGTTCAACGAATTTTTTTACTAGTAGTAGAGATATATGGGCCTGAATTAAATATTGATATTAAAATATATAAAGAATTTATTTTGATATGTGTCCAAACCGAATATTGATTTTTAAAGAAATACATATAATATAAAGATTCCTATATGAGAAAATTTTAGCTTTTAAAATTTATTTATTTTGTCCCCATCAAACTAGTTTAGATTTGTTCTTCCGTCGATTCCTTGCTACAGCTCTGCTTTGGTCGTCAAATTCGTATTCATCGTGCCGTGGTATGAAATTGTGCTTGGATTCGTAGCTTGTTGTGTGTAAAATTTCTCCAGCCTCAAGGTGAGCAATCACTCACGATTAACAATCTTATATTTATAAAATTTGATTTCACTTGAAACAAAAATTGAAATATGCTGTTAAATTTGAATTGCTAGTTATGTAACTGTTAAATATGATAAGCCGTTATCTGCAATTGTCCACCCATGATATATGGCACCATATCCTGTTGTATATATTTTATTTAATTTATCACTGATGATATATGCCTGTAATTGATATGTTATATTTTATCATATTTGTTCTCACTCTGAAGTTCCCTGTTAATTTAGAATTCCCTATGGGTTGGAATGATGCATACCTGAACGATTTTGTAGAATATGGGAAATCGTTATGGGTTGAAATGATAAACCCAATGATTTTCATTGATTTTAAATTTTTACGATTGCGGGTTGAAATGATGAATACCCGTAGATATTTAAATTGTGAATTAAAATAATAAATATCTGTATCACTTGACCATAGGATTGAAAATTATATATGGACACTGTTGGTTTGTATTTTGAAAAATGATTTTCAAAGTTTTGAAAGGAAATGTATGGTTTTAATAAATATTGTTTTTAAAATATAATATATGTAGGCTATTTTTGTATATGTATAAAACCATTAAAATAATATATTTCGAAAATTCTAACTTATAAGTTAATTTTGAAAATATAGTTTTTAAGATTTTTCTTACAATTTTATTATTTTAAAAATATATAAAAATAGATTTAATAAAAAATAATTCAATAATAAGATTTAATTTAATAAAAATTTAACTTACTTAGTTTATAATATGTTTAAGTATTTATTTAAATTTATATTATTATTTCAAAAATGGATTTTATAACTTTAATAATAAAGGTTGCGAAGATAAATTAATGTTGACTTGGAATTTAAATTGGTTAATAATTGAATTTATATAAGAATTTATTTGAACTTATTGATTTTTAGATGTTGAAAAATGTTATTTATAACTTGATTTGATAAAAGTGATAAAATGAATATTCTCAATTTTAAATAAAATTGAGATTGAATATTTAATATTGATTTATATTTATAAATTGGGATTTTAATAAATTATTATTGAAATGATTAAGTGAATACTTCCAATTTGAATAAATTTAAAGTTAAATGTTGAAATATACAGGAAATTTATATTGTAAATGTTTGAATATTTAAACTTGAATCTTACTGGAGTTGAAGTGATAGTTCAAACTTGGATTTGAAATCGATATAAATTGAAATGGTTTATGGAGAATTCGAATTGAATCTTTGACCTTTTAAATCGAAAGTTTTGAACATGGATTGATTTAAAATTGAATTTTTGAATTTAAGATGATTTAAATCGATTTGTGAAATTGGAGGAAACTATTTTTATTATATAAAGTATTTTATTATATATAAACTATTTTAATATGTAAATTATTTTAATATACAAACTATTTTAATTTGTGACTATTTTAATATATATACTAATTTCAATATCTAAACTGTTTAATTCGAAAGTGTTATGATTTCTAAAGTGTTATGTTTTCAAAAGCATTATGATTTCCAAAGTGTTATGATTTCAAAAGTGTTATGATTTCGAAAGGTTTATAATTTTGGAAGTGTTACGATTATGGAAATGAATATTATTTAAAGTGTATAATGATATCGAATTGATATGATTTTGAAATGAATATGATATTTTGATTTTGAAGTACGAACTATTTGAATAAAATGACCATGGTGTGAAATAAGCGTTTGTTTGTTAAAGAGATCGGGATCGGATATTGTCATGCTCTCTACCAATACCGAAAACCACTTTAACAATTGTGTACGTGGTGGAGATTTCAAAATGAAGTAGGATGGTTTGCCGACGATTCTATATGGTATTTGCGTAGCCCAGACTCTCGTGAGTCATCTTGATATGGCTAAAATTGGAGCTATACCGAGCCAAGTGGGGTCATTCCCTCGATCGGGCACATTTCTTTGATACCATTCTATTGCTTTTGTGATTTGATTTTAGTGCACCTTTCATTTGGGAGTGTGTCACGAGGTGGGCGGTAATAGTTGCTATGCGTTAACATCAGTCCGGGAGTGCAAATGATATATTTACCCTAGCATTTCCTTGAGTGTCTTGTCGCAGCCGTATCGCGCCTTCTACGAGTTTGTTTTGTACCATAGCTATGTGGTGTCCTCTTGGTAAACCACTGGTTTGGTGGAGCATACAACATTGTATAGACTATGGGAATATATAAAAGTGGAAATTAGCCACAGGGCCTCTTTAGCAAGTGAAATTAGTTTCTAGGACACACAACTAAAATAATTACTTTCAAGGACAAAACGTAAAATAATTAGTTTCTAGGGCCTAAAAACGTATGAAATTATGTCCTTGAAAGTAAATGGACTACCGACTTTGTCCTTGAAAGTAATTATTCTGCTGACTTTGGCCTTGAAAGTAATTTCTTTGAATGTGTGTCATAGAAACTAATTGGACTACAAAGTTTGTCCTTTTGGTGAAATGCCCCTATATAAAATGTGTGAAGGGGGATATGGGTAACGCCTTAATGCCATTTTGATAGTTTATTTTACTATAGATATATTATAATAATGTTTATTACTACATAGTAGATAGCTCCATGGATCCTTAGAGGATGGAAATCCCAAACATCCTTTAAGTTACTTGTGTTTCACTTGACATTTCACTTTAGTTGAATTTATTAATATAAGACTGTTAATCCTGACTCGAGTATTTTGTATTTTGCTTTATGCTTGGGTGAGACTGAGTGTCACTGTATTTGAGACTCACCTTTGGAGATTGGAGCTCTATTGAAGATCTATCTATCCAGCTTTCAGTTATTTTGGTTTATTCCAGTTGATTATTCAGACTTATCGTTTTGCTTATGTATTAGAGATTCCTTTGTATTTGAGATTTCTGTTGTATTTTATTTCAGACTCTGTTGTTATATAGTAGCTTCATGAACTACTGTTTATTCTTTCCGCTGCTTATTGTTGTAATGCTCTATGTCTGTGATTCTGTGATTGATTTATTTACTGTAAATGTTGAGTTTTGCCAAATATAAATTAACAATCTGTTGTTTTGAGCGATTCAATTTTGACATGTGTGGATGCGAATTGTTGAAATACCAAGTCGTTACACGAGTGTTTTGTCTTTTCAAATCACTCGGGTCAGTTTGAGCTTTTCAGTGTATTGAAGACCTTATTTCTGGAGGACGAGGATGAAGATTTTGTACTATCGTTATTTATTATATTTATTCCACTGCATCATGTTGTTCCGCTGCATTTATTTATTCATGTTGTATGTAATTCTGATCTGTATTGTAAGAGAATAATCAAATGTAATTTGTAACAACTTCATGAACTATTATTTGATTATTATAATTTGTCATTCCGCTGTGCGATTCTATGTTTTGTTTTCTTTCTTTCCTCTTATTTTTCTTATTTACCTCATAACCATCTTCCCTTTTAAATATTTTGAGTTTGACATGTGTGGTTTATTATCAATTTAAACCGTCCAAAAAGATGGGTTGTTACATGTGACTTGGGTTCTTCAAGACACATTATCACTCATGCAAATAACTCTATCCCATACATCACACATAAAAGCTCATGAATGCACACACAACACACTTATAGTGTCACAACACATGCACATATACTCGAAAACTTTAAATATGTATATCCCAAAAGGTCACGCAGGGAAGAGTTTCATGTAGAGAAGAGAAATAAAAGCTAAAATTCAAAAAATGAACACAGGAAAATAAACTGTGATATAAATAACTCAAACACTCGAAATATATGTTCTAATGGTTTTGATTAGCATAAGTATTGTGAGGAAGTTCTCACCTAAAACTTTTATTATCTTCTTTCACTGCTTTATTCCTAAGCACTCATGTAAAATCCCCATTATATCATCTAAACTTGAATTTTCTTTTCACCACAATTGTAAAATGATGATGAGATTCCCATATATATGTTATAAAAATTGTTGAATTTTTAGTAGAAGAATATTAATGAGAAGTAAGCAACGTAAGATAGTAAATTAAACAAGAGATGAATGAATAAAATCTTGACAAAGAAGATTCTGCAAATAGGTTTGGGTTTAAGGTATATGGGCTTGACTTTAGAATATTGGGTTTGGATTAAAGAATTTATTTTCATTTTTCTTTTACTTTTACAACTGGACAACATTTAATACAAGTAATTACAAATTTTTATTTACAAGACACTTCATCTCCGAACAGTTATTTTGTTTCGCATTTCATCACCCTTTAAAATATTTTTCACATTTCAAATTTTAATATTACAATTTCACAATTTAAATCGTTTATTAAATAATTTCAAAACCAATTTGTCAGATTAAATCTCCAAATTCCAAATTAGTTAACTAAATTATCATTATTAACTTAAATTAATTATTACTCAAAAATCTTGGTTGTTATAATTGGAGCCATCGAGAATTTGTAGACCGTTAAGTTGATGGAGAGATAATGTTGATCACACGGTCAACATGTAGCTAATCGGTGAAGTGAGTCACTAGAAATTCATGGCGAGGCATCTTTGATATATTTATGTATTATATTAGAATTTGAAATTGCCTAGTACGTGGATGTCTTCCTTGTTATACGTAGATTGAATGTGATTTGATTGAACGATGTGAATATATTTGTAATATGATGCATTATGATATAAAAGTGTGTGTGTGTGTGTGTATAAGTTTTCAAAAATTAAAACAAAGTAAAATTTTGAGGTTGGCAGTGGTTTAAACAAGAATTAAAATGGATGTATTGTTTTGAAGAGAAGTAATATATTTTAAGCTATATTAAAAAACTAATATTTGAAGTAATATTTTAAGGAAAGTTATATTTATTATTTTGAAAGGATTATAGTGATATGGAAAATATTTTGAAACGAAAAAAATGATTTAAAGAATGGAAAATTATTGTTTTGGAAGAAGAACAATTTTATAAAGAGCAAAGTTTTTTGTGAAAAGTAAAAGATATTTTTAAAAGAAATACAATTAGTTAGAAAAATAAATTTTGAGTAATATACGAATGTTTTGAGAATAATGTTACAAAGAATATTATAAATATGAAATTTGGGTTTTTTGAATGTGCTCGGTAAGTGAGATATTTTGGAAGTAAGTTTTTTTATCAATGGATTATATTGAAATCATTTTGGAAATATATGTGAAAGAAAATAATTTTCAATGGATTTGGAAATATGGTACCAAAATTTTGTAAAAAATTTGAAAGGATTCTATGAATATTTTGAAAAGTAGTTTTAAAATTATTGGGAAGTTTTAAAATAATAATGTTATGTTTGGAAATAGAAAAAAAGAGATTCTAGTCCCTATTTATATGCCCATAACTCGTGAATTTTTGATCCAGTTTTATCGATTCTTCTTTCATAGTAAGCCATTATCATAAGTAACAACTTTCTTGTTTATCTTCGTTCAAAATTTTGAAATTTTCTAATGCTAAAATCTAATTTGAAATTGAATCCAATCGCAGTCCTGGAAATGTAAACTCCATATGACATTGCTGAATTGTTTTGATCATAACTTTCAAACGTTTCATCCGATTTCACCAATGTTGCCCATTTCGAAAATTTTAGAACCTAAACATCAGCTTTTGTTGGAAGTGTTTTGCAATATTTTGATTTTTTCTAGGCTAAAAATTTGTTTTACTAGTGCGGGCCTGCATTTTGTCATAAAGCCTGAACTGCTTATGTTTAGAAAATTTCACATAGCTCATGCTTCTGATGACGTTATTGTAGTATGGAATTTGTTTTGAAAAATTAAAATACTACGTCACAATTCATTCTTTGGAACTATAGCTTGATTAGGTAATTTTGACCTTTGAAAGTTTATCGGAAAGTGGTTAAACATGAAAATTGCCTTTTTTTACATTACATAAATGCATACTTAATATACCTCTTTATATGAAGCTATTATTCATAGCTGAGTTGTGATAAGCACTGAAGATGCTTCTTTGGATTACTAGTTGGTGATGTTGCTTGCTTTTTCTTGGGTAAAAGAAAAATTCCTGCTTAAACGCTAATAAAAAGATACATTTTTACGGTATATCAATATATATTATGATATTATCTTGTTTTTCCATGTTTCAGAATGCTCCGTGTTGGAATGTATATTGATTTTGCGATTATATGTGTTTTCATTTTTCAAAATGCTCTCCGTATAAAGGAGTCTCTGTCGAAATTTTCTAAAAAATCAGATACTTAGAATATTTTCACAAAATATATCGTATGTGAAGAAAGAAAGTTGTAAATTGAAACTATTAAAAATAATAGCATATCATAAGATGAGTTGGAATGTAGGAGCCACATAGAGGATTGAGTAAGTTTGGTCTGATAAAAGTTTGTAGAATACGAAGAAAGTTCGAGTATGAGTTGTGTATGACGTTTCCCTACAAGAAATTGCAAGTATGCAATTTTTTATGGTGAAGAAGTCAGTAATAACCTAGCTTTCTAGGTCGTATTAATAAATAAATTTAATTAAAATAGAAGTGTTTGAATTCGATATTTGATTATTATTATTTTAGAAGTATATTTTTAGTTAATTTAACTCTATTTAATAAATGAGGTTTATTATAATAAACCGAATTAGATTAATAAATTGTTTCCAAATAATATGTTGACATTGAATAAAATTTTTTAATTGAATATATAATAATTTTAAGGTGTAAATAACTTATTATATGATTGAACAATTGAAAAATATATTTATTAAAGGAAATCGTGTAGTTGGCGATATATAGTTTGGACAAAGAAGTATAAGTCAATTTAATTTAATCTAGAATTTATTTAAATATAAATTAAAAGGGATCGTGAAACGAAAAGAAATGAAATTTTAATTAAGTGAAACCTAGCCCAAATTAAAGCCTAAGCCCACATCCCCTTATTCTACTTCATTATGGACTGTTCCTCTCCACCCAAAACCCAACTCCACCCTCCCATATTCGAATTTTGCCCTAACCCCAAACTTGAATTCACACGACTCATTTTAAAAATAAGAATAATAAAAAATAAATGGAAATCGAAGACAAGCTTGGTAGTGAGCGACATCGGAGGTGAGGCCGCTTGGGGAGTCACGATGTTTGGATGGGCCGCATATTGCTGGACGCGATGACTGTTGATGGGGACGAGGTGGTTGACTCGCGCGTGGCAATGGACGATGGTGGAGCCGTGTTA
Organism: Allium cepa; assembly: GCA_030765085.1. Lineage (NCBI taxonomy): Eukaryota > Viridiplantae > Streptophyta > Magnoliopsida > Asparagales > Amaryllidaceae > Allium > Allium cepa. The sequence goes on along the minus strand of CM060939.1, from coordinate 176,539,098 downwards.
GGGTACGTGCGATGATGATGAACGGCGATGATAGGGGGTTGTGCGACTGAAATCGATGAGTGGAAGGAAGCACATGACGGGATTGGGGCCTAAGGGAATGGTGGAGGCAATGGTGATGTTGTTAATGGCTATGTTGAAGGCACTAGACGATGTGGGTTTGAATGCAGAAAGAGTGAAAGACAGAGTCAAATGCTAAGCTTTAGGGTAGCATCTGGAATTTCAGCAAGTAAATTCTTTTTACTCACAACTATCGTCTAATTTTATGTGTATTATTATTTGATTGATATGACCTGATTTTCTCTATGACATTAGATGGTCGATTATGTTTAATTGCATTGTTTAAGTGAGTTAATTTGGATTACTCACCAACATTACCTACGCACTATTTTCTGTATTTTGTTGATTGTTTTGTGATGTTTAAATTGGATGAAATTGAAATCACATATTTTTGATCGATTATTGTGATGAGGTCACATATTTTCAATTGGCTGTTATTGTATGAGATCGCACTAGTAATTGATCGGAAGGAGATGAACAAAATGAAATAGAAGTCTTTGAAGGAAATGAAATATTTTTGGAAATAAACAATAGATTTTCAGATGATTTTTATTTAAAACTGGAAATATTATTTTTGTCATAAAACTTTTTAAGTAAATTCTTTTGAGTATTTATGAATAGAAATTATTTATAAAATGATGAATTTTTTGGCTTTGATTAAATAAATTAAATTTTAGAATATTTATATTTTTATTCACTTATTTTTGATTATAAAAATATTTAAAGGGTGGTTATGGAATGAAATTTGAAATTGATATTTTTAAAAGAGAAAAGTTATTTTTATTTTGGATTTAATAAATTGGATGTTTATAAAAATAATAATAATGTTTTGAGGTTATAGTAAGTTGAATGCAATTTATTTACTGAATAGAAATTCTCATTTATGGAAAAAAATTTTGGAGAATATTTTTAGGACGACTGCTCCTCTACATCTCTGGTATCCAACATACATATATGATGCACTATAAAGGAACCTATCCGATACAAGATGGGAGCCAAGAATAAAAAATATAGAAAAATCTAAACACAGAATATGTAGAACATTTCATAGCACACAGACAAAATATAATATAATAACATAGATGTAAAACATGTGAGATAGTGATATAATCAAATGAACCATAAATAAAACATAAGAGTGCATAGGTTCACAAACCATACAAAAACTGAAATAAAGAGTTCATACATCCAAGTCTCCAAATTAAACTCCGTAACTCTCTTTAAAATGCAAGTACCAACATAGTTCCGCAATACTGCACAGCTGAATATAAGTGATAGTAAGCTCCAAGTATAGATATATGAAAGCGTAGCCTCCTGCCCGTGCCCCATACAGCTCCATGTGTTATGTAACGACCGGGGGACTTTCGACCCTCGAAAATTGGCACTAATACGTTCACTGTATAAAGTTCCGAGCAATCGAGTGCCGGAAATACTAGGTTGTTAGGGTTTAAGAAGAAATGAGATAAAAAGAAACATTAATAACAACAACATAGACTCTCACAAACGTAGCGGAACAAAATATAATATACAATAACAACTTTTTATACAAAAGAAAAACTGTAACTATTAATATACATACAATTTATCAGAGTACAATCATTGACACATAAATCTAGATAGTTATAATAAATTCTCCTTAAAATGTTGAATATACAGCCTACAATACACAGCGGGATATAATCAAACATGCGTAATGTGACTTTGCCATCCAACTCGTCTCTTGAGCTCCAAAGCAATCAAACCTGAATCAGTAACACTCGGTCTGACCCGAGCATTACAATAAAGTAACACTCGAGTCGGCCTGGAAACCAGCATGAGTAAACACACTTAAATTGAACTACTAAAGTTATCAAAATCCTTCGAGAAACCAAAATAACTTGTAAGACCACGTCACATATACACATGACGGGTTTTTACCTTACAATAACCAAAACACTTTTTATAGAAAGATCCGTCGATATTATAATAGTGTCTAAATATAAATAGTTAATTTTAAGCAGCCGAATTTTTTAAATTAATTCAATTTCAGCATATTAGATTCTATGATCAAAATCGTAAAGGTTCGTAGTGGTTATTTGTTCGAAGTGGTTTCGGATAATGCAGATATCCGATCCCGGTCCCTTCGAACTCAAATGAAATTTTTTAAAGGTCCAAGTCATTTAAATAATAATTTCACAATCAAGGTGTTAATATTAACATTTGGAAATCCATCCCATATGTTTACTTTATCATGACCAGCCATCGAAATTTATTCGCTTGTAATCATTCCATTTTACCGAAATAGAGATAGCGATCGGTTCCAGTTGATTTACTTGTCAATAAAACGTGTTAACGTTTTATTCTATTTACTTTAATTTTTTGGCTACTGTAACGACCCGCCCTTCTAACCGCCCCTAGTCGGTAATTAAACCGACTTGAAACGTTCAAAATGACGGATTGTTATTCAGTTTATAGAGTTTAAACAGAATCAGCCACAAAAACACAGAATAATTATATTTCACATAATGAATTTTTGTACATATATCAGAGTTTATACAATGAATTTAAATTTATACAGCGGAATATTTCTTTAAGTACAAAAATAAATCCCTGAAAATCTAAAGTGAAGCGTTATCCCCCTCTCTCTCTAACTTCGCTGCCCGAAAATCTTCAAGCTGCAAAATACTGGGTCTGACCCGAGTATTACGTTCAAAAGAAAATAATACACGGGTCAGTCTAATTCAAACTCAGTTATTAGTGCATAGAGGCAATAAAAATCAATTAACAATTAGATGACGGTCAAATATAAATTTACCTATCCGATCCTTTCAACAAAGAAAACGGATAACGGTAAACATAACACTTAACAGTGTTAAACAATAAATCAGTAGATTCAATTTATCAACGAAGATAGATGAATGGATTTTAAATGAAGATAATTTTAAAAACAATCAAAATTGCCTAAACGGCAATTAACAACAAAATCATCAATTTAAACCCAATCAATTTAAACAATTGAAATGTCACTTAAAAACATCAAAACCGATTGGCTGCAGTACACGCACATGTGTACGGCCTCGCCAATACAGCCTATGAAATACGTAAAGGATCAATGGATCAAAAGCAAAAAAAAAATCAATTAAAATCAATACTGTGTGGCTGCAGTGCACGCACGCGTGCACTGCCTCGCCACAACAGTGAAGAAATAGAAATCATCACAACAGTGAATACTAACAGAAATCGAAGCTGCAGAGGTCAAGTCAGTAACTCAACACAGCTGCAACACCAAACCCTATGCAACATGCCAAGGTCGAAATGCAATTGTTTGCATATACTCAAGTAAAACTCAAGAAACAAGTTTCCAAACAACTGATTACTGCACACTTCAACAAGTGTAATATTTTATATAAAATGAAACTGCGGCCCCACTTTGAATTCAGAGCAAACAGCAACAAGGAAATTGAAACAACACTGCAACAGGGTGATGCAGTGCAACATGAAGTATACAAATGACCAAATTCAATGCAACAACACCAAACAGAAAGTACCTCAAAGCAAAATAACACAGTGGATGTTGCAACAACATGCCAGAATTTCAAGTCAAAGTCGATGCCATCAGAATTTTACCAAATCAGAAAATTAATTCCGAAATTTCCAATTGCAGTAATTTACAAAAATGCATATGAAACATACACAGGGGATAAACACACATATATATGAAACAGTGTGACACGCAGTCACATATATACATACATAAATGCACATATATATATATATATATATATATATATATATATATATGCATATGAGCAATGCCACAGAGTGGATGGAACTGCAGTGGGCCGAGCATTGAAAAATGTTTCAAAGCTAAGGTCAAAACGAATTACGCAGTTCAAATTTAAGGTATGCCGAAGTCAAGTGCTACAGGTTACTGCATATGATATATGCAAACCAAAGTTGTAGTAAAATAACAAAAGGCTCAAGTCAACATATATAATCCAAAAGTGCAACAAAATGGAACTGCCGCCAAACAAGGATACAAGGGTAAACTGCAACGAATACTGCAGCCACCACAAGATCACAATGCAACAAAAGCTGTCTCGAAACAAACTAGTCGAGACTATCAAAGTTCAGTGATATCAGAAGCAAGCTAAAACTAATATATCATGAAACCAATACACAGCAGTGCACAAATGAAGACACTGCAAATGCAACAGGTAAGGGATGAATACCAATATTCTAGGTACAAAATCAAGTAATATATATGTACATTGATGTACCACATATAGACAGTGATTCATCAACAACTTACAATGAAGAAGTGAATAAAATCAAGCAAATATAAACCAGAGAAATCCAAGGATGCATATATGACTGCAGCTAGGCAGTACACATAGGAATTCAAAAGCAAATAGATCAAATGACAATGCAAGCCAGCATCAAAGACACAGCCGACAAATGATGTACACATGAATTCAACATTGCAACTGCTACAACAAGTGCACAAGTAAGGCTACTACAAGAAAAAAAACAGCAGCAATCAAACTCAAGTGCAATGTAAACAACAACATCAAGAGAGAATAGTGATTGTACAGTACATCGCTAATCGAAACAAGTTCATGAGGACAGTGAATGTACAGTACATCACTAATGAAACAAGTTTATTTACACAGTGAGGAAAATCAAGTCTACAAACATATGTTCGAGACTCGATTGCATTTTTAAGCCAATCCACCAGTATATGCAGAAACAAGTGACAGAGCAAGGCCGACAAAACTTACAAAATCAAGCAGCAAGAAGAAAAATCTAAGTGGCCAACAAATGACCGAAGTAAATAAGTGACAGGGGTACAGATGCATAATAGTGCCAAGGTCCAGTATCAAAATACCCAAGGTTCAAATCCAAACGTAGCTGCAAGTTCGAACAGATACATCATTAATTTAAGAATCAATGTTAAGGCCGAAGTCAAAATACCATTATAAAATCGAAGTCGAAGTTGAACAAGTCATAAATCGACATCGTGGTGGCCAACAAATCCAAAATCGAAGCAAAGTTAAAATAAAACAAAATCAAATGGCCGAGAATGCTCAAGTGAAAAATTCAATCAAGTGGGTATAACAAAATTCAAGGGCATCGAATTATATACAAGCGGTAAAGTGAATTAGAAGTGAGTGAATAACACCACTTCAATCGAAACCAAAGCCGATGATACAAGAACGAGAACGAAATCAACATCAAAATCCAAACAAGCAGAGGAAATCACTAAATCGAAAAATTAAAATAGCTAGACAGTTTAAATTTAGATGTGAGTAAATTTAATTACTCACCTTGCTTGAAGCGGTCGAGCAAAATTGAAGCCGAAGCCTACGATTTCGAAAAGCCCTAACTGTTGAAGGAAGACGAACGAAAGCCCTAATTTGATTTAGAGGGACGAAAGAACGAGGCCGCCATTATTTTATCGTTTGATTTATTTTTCCTCTGAAATGAAGAGGGTTTCGAATGGATATAAGAGAAGGGGAGACGTGATTTTTGGGCACGATTTAGGGCGTGGTTGAAGGTGTAAGTAATGGCGTGTTTTTAGCTGATCAAAGTAAGGCAGTTGTACTAATTATATTTATTTTTTTATTTTATTATTATTTTTGAATTCAATTTGTTTTTTTCTCAACATCAATTTTTATTAACATGTTTTACAATTAGATTTTATACTTGTATTTCGTATTGATAAAATTTATCCCATTTTATTTAAGTTAAAGAAAAATGTTATTAAAACTAACCATCAATCTATAAATTTACATAAATAATAATTATTAAATCCAAATTATTTTTCTAAGTCATTAGTACAAATTTTAAATACAAATTTAACGTTCAATTTCAAACCCCAAAGTCAAATTCAAATTTTAATCCAACTTTCAATAGATTAAATTCTAAAATTTAATCGTCAAATTCATAGTTATATTGGGAATTCAAACTAAACCATCATTCAAATATTTAAAATTAATTAAATATTTTCAATTTAAATTGTTCAAAATTCAGGGTTGTTACAATCTTCCCTCCTTAAAAGAATTTCGTCCCGAAATTATAAGTTAGGAAAAACGATTGTTAAAATCTCACCTATATTTATACCCTACACAATTTTTACCAAGTTCGAACCTTATTAAAAGTAAATAAACATAGGATTCATTCCATTTATTTTATCTCCCTAGCTTTGTTCATTATTTTCTAAAATCAAGACGTAAAAGTCTTTTACCAAAATTTCGACTTACAAAACTCAGATTTAAACTTGCAATTCTTCATGCTAGAGATTTGCATATCATATTTTTTTTTCAAAGCTGTGGACTTTCAAGATATTTTAAAGATCTTTTTCCTTAATTCAATTAGGTTGGAATTATGTAATTCTAATTTCAGACTATTAATTTTCTATCTAAAGTTTTGAAAATACTTGCTAACTCGAAATTTAACAAGTCTATCATCGTTCTTACAGACATTAGGCATACGCTGGCTAGGCGCAGGACTAAAAATCTCCAAGTACTAATTATACTTGCTTCAACTCCCAGTGAAAATACTTTTAAAAATGGATATGGAAAGCACGTTCCCCCATGGATCACATTTTACCCGGCGGTTACACTACTATCCCAGTAGAATCGCTTGTAATCTGTAGATTTCACATCTCTTGAATTTCGCCATGGTTGTTGCCATAGATCGCGGTTCACACGGCGGTTTCGCTACTATCCCAGTAGAAACGCTTGTGACCGTAGGCATCTCGCCCCTCAAATTACGCTTTGGCCTCTAGATCGCAGTTTACGTGGCGGTTGCGCCACTATCCCAGTGAAATCGCTTGTAACTGTAGGCATCACGCCCCACGAATTACGCCAGCATACATCATCAATTCACATGATCCCAACACGATGATCCATCGTGGGGGATTCCAGTCCCAATGGACATTCCATTAATGGAAATTCTACGTAGCTACGATTTTCAAATGGACACTCACACCGAGTTCCAATCACCTTCACAAATTTTAAATGTAAGGTACATTTCCATATCCTCAGTTTAGAAAACATATGTCATATACATATAGTACTTCATTTCACATTTCGTACATATCATACCTATGTAAACTTACATAGGATTTTCATAATAATGACTTTCCAAACTGATGGTTTTCGAATTATTACATTCACATATATAAATTACGAAAACCACAATATCCCAAACTATAACAAATAGAGGATTCCAAAATTTTCCATCTCGTTTAAAATTTTCCTCTAAATCGATTTGAAAATTTAAGGTTATCTCAAACCCAATTCACATTCATAATCCAATTCATTATCGACTTCACATTCGATTTGGATTTCACGTTACATTGTCAATTCTCAACATATAATTGATGTCTATCGATATATAACCTTTAAGCTCGTACGTCTCAGAGAAGGGTGTTAAGCTAAAAGAATAAATTCTCCACCACAACAGATATATATTTAATAGAGATCAATTGCTATGTCATCAATTCACCATGTTAGACATACAATCCAACTCGACTATCCGAAATTCAAAGCTCAACTTATATTTGTTTTTGGTGTCGAAGTTAAACTCAATTTAACTCATAATTCAATCTTTTTGAAAAAAATTCAAGTTGAATTAACCGTTCAAATTTCCCAAAAACATCTTTACAAGATATATATAATTTTCCAATTTTAACCATTTGAAACAAATTTCAAATATTCATTTTTTTTCAATTTATCTTTAAAAGATAAAATTTCAAACCTTTCATTTCATATTGGAAAACATTTCCATACTTATTTAATAATAAGTAATTCACAAATCCATTCATTTTCAACACTTGGAAAATATTCAATATACTTAAATCAAAATCAAGTATATATTCCATTCTTTAAGGAAAGCGTTCTTTTAAACACATTTATTTGAGTCAAAATGAATGTTACGTAAAACATTGTTACGACAACTCAAAATCACTAATATAGGGATTCAAATTTAAGATAGATATATAAATCCCAATAATATATAAAACATTTCCTTTCGGAAGCCATTTACTATAACAAAAGTGTTATAGTCCACCATTTCCTTATTTTCTCGAAAACGCCTATTTCAACAATGAAAGTTGAAATCTATGGTTTCGATAGTTAATATATTTTAAAACATCTTTAAAACCATTAACTTTTTCAACTTCAACTTAATTCATAGTTTGAATTCCTCATACTTTTCACAATATTAATTTTAAACCGACTTCAAACTTTTCAATATTAACTTTTTCACTTAATTTAATTTTCCGCACGTTTAAATTCAAATTCATCACTGAATTTATTAAACCTATTATGGATTATCATGTTGATAACTTCAAATTTGAAATCTAAATTCTATTTGAACTTTGCATTTGCTTTTCTATTTCCAAAAAAAATCAACTAGTTCTTTAGTAAGTCATTCATCGACTTGGTTCCATTAAATTTATATTTCCACATTAACCATTTTAGGCATTAGTTTAAACTTGAAATATAAGCTTTACATCAAAATTAGTTTGATTCCTACAGTTAAGTCAACAAATAAACTTCCTTCCCAAGATGCTATTTCATTAAAATATTTCCTTCCGTACAAAATTATACATAGCTTAATACTTTTAAAAGACGTGCATAGAAGATTGTGGATTACAAAAGATAGTATTACAAAATATATTGATTGCTTCAAATATACTGATTGGTTTAAGATTCAGAATTATTAAGGACTATCGACTTCCTGTCTGGTAGTACGCATCTTTGCCAAACTTTCATCTTCGGATTGCACTATTTCAGGTTGTATTAATGGAGAATTAACACATTCAAAATCTACATGTCCCTAATCCCCACAGTTCCCGCAAAAATATGAGATGTTTCCATCCTTATCTATCACCTTTAAACTTTTCGCTCTAGCTGGTCGGGCTATAACTTGCTTTCCATGCTGTCTTTCGGTGCAGTTTCTGGCTATATGTCCAGTCTGACGACAATGGTAGCAGATTGTCAATCTATCGACGGGTAAATCGAGTATGCGCTTTTTCCTTTTCACTTTAGGGCAATGACTAAGAAAATGCCCTTTCCCCCGACATTTAAAACACACAATCTCAGGACGAGCGAACCGGTCATCCACATTCCTTTTCTTTCCCCTCTCTCGGCACATAACGGCATAATGTCCCTTTTTATGACATCGATAGAAAATAACCTCATCATATGGACCAGGTGCTTGCCTTTCACTGAATCTCCTTTCAATTTCCGCACGTGCCGCTTCTGCTTCTCTACGGGCAATTGCTCTTTGTTCACGGCGTGCTGCTTTTTGTGCTTCGGTTTTCGCCATTATAATTAACAAGATGTTTTCGAAGTTTCCTATCAATATTTGCAATCCTTATTAGTAGAGGTTGGATTATTCAATCATTTTCCCAAGACATATCCTTTAATATTTTATTCACTGTCCAAAATCGTGAATATACTTCATTTATTCAATTCAATGTTTCTACACATTTATTTAAAGGATTATCCACTGTCCAAAATCGTGGATAAAATTCCCAACCAACATTTACTATCACAATGTCTAATATAAAGGATAATTCGCTGTCCAAAATCACGAATATATCTCCTTTAATAACTTCTATGTTTCATTTATCAAATTCAATTGGTTTCAAATTTATAACAATCTTTACAAATTCCATTTCTATTTATAAAACTTTGATTTATAATCTCTTTTATTAATTCAATTCCATTTATATAACTCAGTTATGTACCCAAAGTCCATATTATAAGTTAAATACTTATAATCCATTTATTTACTAAATCGTTCTTCACAACATTTGAAATCAATTTTTCAAAAGAATTCAGAATCAAATTTCCAAGTTATAGTTTAATGATCCTCTTGGCTATACTAAATTGACGTATCATTTTATTTCACAATTATTTCTTTGGAGATATTCGAAATATTTGATTTAAACCAATTCATTAATTCACTTCACTTATATTTTATTTTTCATAAATCTCAACAATTCGATAATGGTTTTTGAATGATCGGGACTCAAATCTAAGGAGACTTTACCGAAAAGAAACTATCGCAAGCCTAAAATTAGAGAGGGGAATTTACGAAAAGATTTGAATTTTCAAAATACCTTTTATTTTTCAAAGAAAACAATCTTATACTTCTTTAAATTTGAAAAACGTTTTCTTTAAAGTGATTCTAGTAACTATTCATATTAAACATCATAAACTGAGCTTTGTGTAAACCAAAGCTCTGATACCACTTTTGTAACGACCCGCCCTTTTGACCGCCCCTAGTCGGTAATTAAACCGACTTGAAACGTTCAAAATGAAGGATTATTATTCAGTTTATAGAGTTTAAACAGAATCAGCCACAGAAACACAAAATAATTATATTTCACATAATGAATTTTTGTACATATATCAGAGTTTATACAATGAATTTAAATTTATACAGCGGAATATTTCTTTAAGTACAAAAATAAATCCCTGAAAAGCTAAAGTGAAGCGTTATCCCCCCCTCTCTCTAACTTCGCTGCCTGAAAATCTTCAAGCTGCAAAATACTGGGTCTGACCCGAGTATTACGTTCAAAAGAAAATAATACATGGGTCAGTCTAATTCAAACTCAGTTATTAGTGCATAGAGGCAATAATAATCAATTAACAATTAGACGACAGTCAAATATAAATTTACCTATCCGATCCTTTCAACAAAGAAAACGGATAACGGTAAACATAACACTTAACAGTGTTAAACAATAAATCAGTAGATTCAATTTATCAACGAAGATAGATGAATGGATTTTAAATGAAGATAATTTTAAAAACAATCAAAATTGCCTAAACGGCAATTAACAACAAAATCATTAATTTAAACCCAATCAATTTAAACAATTGAAATGTCACTTAAAAACATCAAAACCGATTGGCTGCAGTACACGCACGCGTGTACGGCCTCGCCAATATAGCCTATGAAATACGTAAAGGATCAATGGATCAAAAACAAAAGAAATATCAATTAAAATCAATACTGTGTGGCTGCAGTGCACGCACGCGTGCACTGCCTCGCCACAACAGTGAAGAAATAGAAATCATCACAACAGTGAATACTAACAGAAATCGAAGCTGCAGAGGTCAAGTCAGTGACTCAACACAGCTGCAACACCAAACCCTATCCAACATGCCAAGGTCGAAATGCAATTGTTTGCATATACTCAAGTAAAACTCAAGAAACAAGTTTCCAAACAACTGATTACTACACACTTCAACAAGTGTAATATTTTATATAAAATGAAACTGCGGCCCCACTTTGAATTCAGAGCAAACAACAACAAGGAAATTGAAACAACACTGCAACAGGGTGATGTAGTGCAACATGAAGTATACAAATGACCAACTTCAATGCAACAACACCAAACAGAAGTACCTCAAAGCAAAATAACACAGTGGATGTTGCAACAACATGCCAGAATTTCAAGTCAAAGTCGATGCCATCAGAATTTTACCAAATCGGAAAATTAATTCAGAAATTTCCAATTGCAGTAATTTACAAAAATGCATATGAAACATACACAAGGGATAAACACATATATATATATGAAACAATGTGACACACAGTCACATATATACATACATAAATGCATATATATATATATATGCATATGAGCAATGCCACAGAGAGGATGGAACTGCAGTGGACCGAGCATTGAAAAATGTTTCAAAGCTAAGGCCAAAACGAATTACGCAGTTCAAATTTAAGGTATGCCGAAGTCAAGTGCTACAGGTTACTGCATATGATATATGCAAACCAAAGTTGTATTAAAATAACAAAAGGCTCAAGTCAACATATATAATCCAAAAGTGCAACAAAATGGAACTGCCGCCACACAAGGATACAAGGGTAAACTGCAACGAATACTGCAGCCACCACAAGATCACAATGCAACAAAAGCTGTCTCGAAACAAACTAGTCGAGACTATCAAAGTTCAGTGATATCAGAAGCAAGCTAAAACTAATATATCATGAAACCAATACACAGCAGTGCACAAATGAAGACACTGCAAATGCAATAGGTAAGGGATGAATACCAATATTCTAGGTACAAAATCAAGTAATATATATGTACATTGATGTACCACATATAGACAGTGATTCATCAACAACTTACAATGAAGAAGTGAATAAAATCAAGCAAATATACACCAGAGAAATCCAAGGATGCATATATGACTGCAGCTAGGCAGTACACATAGGAATTCAAAAGCAAATAGATCAAATGACAATGCAAGCCAGCATCAAAGACACAGCCGACAAATGATGTACACATGAATTCAACATTGCAACTGCTATAACAAGTGCACAAGTAAGGCTACTACAAGAAAAAAAACAGCAGCAATCAAACTCAAGTGCAATGTAAACAACAACATCAAGAGAGAATAGTGATTGTACAGTACATCGCTAATCGAAACAAGTTCATGAGGACAGTGAATGTACAGTACATCACTAATGAAACAAGTTTTTTTACACAGTGAGGAAAATCAAGTCTACAAACATATGTTCCAGACTCGATTGCATTTTTAAGCCAATCCACCAATATATGCAGAAACAAGTGACAGAGCAAGGCCGACAAAACTTACAAAATCAAGCAGCAAGAAGAAAAATCTAAGTGGCCAACAAATGACCGAAGTAAATAAGTGACAGGGGTACAGATGCATAATAGTGCCAAGGTCCAGTATCAAAATACCCAAGGTTCAAATCCAAACGTAGCTGCAAGTTCGAACAGATACATCATTAATTTAAGAATCAATGTTAAGGCCGAAGTCAAAATACCATTATAAAATCGAAGTCGAAGTTGAACAAGTCATAAATCGACATCGTGGTGGACAACAAATCCAAAATCGAAGCAAAGTTAAAATAAAACAAAATCAAATGGCCGAGAATGCTCAAGTGAAAAATTCAATCAAGTGGGTATAACAAAATTCAAGGGCATCGAATTATATACAAGCGGTAAAGTGAATTAGAAGTGAGTGAATAACACCACTTCAATCGAAACCAAAGCCGATGATACAAGAACGAGAACGAAATCAACATCAAAATCCAAACAAGCAGAGGAAATCACTAAATCGAAAAATTAAAATAGCTAGACAGTTTAAATTTAGATGTGAGTAAATTTAATTACTCACCTTGCTTGAAGCGGTCGAGCAAAATTGAAGCCGAAGCCTACGATTTCGAAAAGCCCTAACTGTTGAAGGAAGACGAACGAAAGCCCTAATTTGATTTAGAGGGACGAAAGAACGAGGCCGCCATTATTTTATCGTTTGATTTATTTTTCCTCTGAAATGAAGAGGGTTTCGAATGGATATAAGAGAAGGGGAGACGTGATTTTTGGGCACGATTTAGGGCGTGGTTGAAGGTGTAAGTAATGGCGTGTTTTTAGCTGATCAAAGTAAGGCAGTTGTACTAATTATTATTATTATTATTATTTTGAATTCAATTTGTTTTTTTCTCAACATCAATTTTTATTAACATGTTTTACAATTAGATTTTATACTTGTATTTCGTATTGATAAAATTTATCCCATTTTATTTAAGTTAAAGAATAATGTTATTAAAACTAACCATCAATCTATAAATTTACATAAATAATAATTCTTAAATCCAAATTATTTTTCTAAGTCATTAGTTCAAATTTTAAATACAAATTTAACGTTCAATTTCAAACCTGTAACGACCCGCCGCTCTGATCGCCCCAGTCGGTAATTAAACCAACTTGAGACGTTCAAAATGACAGATTGTTAGTCAGTTTATAGAGTTTAAACAGAATCAGCCACAGAATCACAGAATAATCATAATATTTCACATAAATGAATTTTTTATACATATATCAGAGTTTGTACAATGCATTATATTTATACAGCGGAATATTTCTTTTAAGTACAAAAATTCTTCGAAAAGCTAAAGTGAAGCAATTTCCCCAACTCTCTTTGACTTCGCGGCTTGAAAATCTTCAAGCTGTAAAAATACTCGGTCTGACCCGAGCATTAATTGCAAAACGCAAAAAAAAACACTCGAGTCAGGATTAATCTTTATTCAAGTAATTAAATTTGCAATGAACTGAAATAAATGGTAACAGCCCAAAATGCAGTGTATCAAAAATCAGCCCGAATATAACTAAGCATTAAGGCCAAGCACAGATGAACAAACAGGGTCCCAAAATGAATGGACAACAATTCATGGATTTATAAGTGCAACTGAACAAATGAAACAGGGACAGTGAATGATTCAACATAAACAACATCGAAGTGCAACAGAGCTTACGGCAACAACTACAAGTTCAATATAACAAGCTACAACCGATGACCAAACAAAGGGATGCAGACCAAACTACAGTGCAACCGAGAAGCATACAACTATGTGTATACAAATGATCAGTGAGATAACCCAGGTACAACAATGCAATCAACACAGCAGCTCAAAGACAGAGTATATGCAAACGCATCAAACTCAGGTGGACAACATATCAAAATTTTGGAAATACAAAGTATTCAAATGAACACAGTAAGCTACATGATGATCAAACAAAGGGATGCAGACCAATATACAGTGCAACAAAATGAAGTAGTGGAGATGTACACTGAGCAGTGTATATTGATCAACAAAGTGTGGATAAAGAGACCAGACCCAAATGTTCATGAAATGAAACACTCAATGGTGAAGCAACTCGAATGAACACAGCATGTACAAGTTACAAAAACTCAAGTGAAGCAAGTACAGTGTGACAGTGAATGGGAAAACGTGTGAACATAGCAACTGCCACAAGTAATGCAACAGTGACCAACTTAAATGACAGCAATGCACAAATGCAAAGTGGAGTAAATGTCAACATGAAATGATCAAGGGTCAAAATAGAGACAAAGTCATGAGACTCAACATGTACATGTACTGATCGGTGAACCCAAAGCTAACAGAGCCAACACAAATGAGCAAGTGAACTAGTCAACATGCATATATCTCAAAAACAAAGGGACTGCACTGTTTTCAAAATGAGACAACAATTTCAAAACTCAAGTGAACATGCAAGAGCATTTTTTTTCAACAGCAAGCATATATTCATACATCTACCAGTAATAAACTTGTAAATTGCTTTGATTAATTTCTGAGATGAAATACAAATTTAAACAACAAATTTTCGACTTAATTACTAACATATTTCAGGAACAAGGAGGGTAAAAGAATTTTCTGTTTGCTTAATTACTAACAATTTCTAACTTAATTGCTTCGATTATTTTCAAATTTTGGTCTAAACTTAACAAACATATTCTGTTTAAGAAACATAGCCAAACAAGGATCAAACCAAAAGAAAATGAATTTTCTTTCTCTACCTGTACTCTGCACATTTTCAAAACAGAGAGACATTTTGATATTTCATTCACATGCAAGCAGCATATTTTAAACAAGTATACTTAGTTCAACAACATGCAAACATATTTATCATCGAGCTTCAAGTCATGCAACCAGATTCTAGTGAAAACAAGTTAGACTTTACTCACAGTATTATAATTTTTCTTGAAACTGTATATCATAACAGAGGTGGCATATATATACATATACACAAGCATGCATCCATCACATCCATTCTTATACTCACAGTAAAATTTCAGACTTGTTTTAAATTAATGTAGAGACCTAGTGCAAGTTCAAAGGAACAAATTTTTCAACTTGTTTTCAATTTGTCTCAGAAGGAATAAAGAAGAGCAAGATTGGGATGGATGTGATATGCTTTTAAATCTTGTAAACAAAAACTACATGAAATTTTAGTTCACAGTTTCCAGATTAAAATTTAAAACTAAATTTAAAAAGAAGTAGCAAAGCATGTTCAGATATGTTCCATTTATATTTGCATATTTAAAACACGTGTGCCAAAATTTCTTACATGCAACCAATTGCCACTGCACTTATTAAATACATTCAACATCAAACAATATTTCAGAACCAAAGTCAGATTGTTTACTCACTGAGGGATGAAGACAGGAAACAGAGGTATTTCAGATGGAAAACAAACATACAGAAGCAATTTCACAGCCATGCACACATATAATACTTACATCATGTATTTACTTATAATAACATGCAATGCTTATTCATCTCAACATAAAATCATGCAACCAAAATTTTAGATTTAAAATCTTAAGTTTAGAACATCAACAATTACTGATACTAACAGTGTATACATACTTATATAAGTACATAGTAATTTCCAGAAACTCATATACATACAAACAAATTACTTCAATATTATCTTGCATCTGTTCTTATTAGTTTAAATTCAAAATATCAGAGCAAATGATAAAGAATAACAACCAACAACCAACATGCAGTGACTTATCTTGTTCAAATCAGTTTAAAAAGCAAGGTCTGATTGCATTTGTCCTTATCAGTTCAAAACCAAATAAATAGCATCTGTTTCTCATCAGTTTAAAACAAAATTATAGTATCTGTTCTCATCAGTTTAAATCGAATTATCAGAGCAATTGATAGCAAATATCACCCAAAACATAGCATGCAACCAAGCATTCAATTCAAACAAATATAAAAACTTGAATTAAAACCAATCGTGAGCAAAGAACTCACCTTTCACCGAATCGAAATGGCCGAAGAGTAATGAGCCAAGTTGAACGAAGATTGAAGCGGAGATTGGAGCCCCACATCAGATCGCAATCCCTAGCTGAGATCGAATGAGAAACAACGAAGCCGCCATTATATTTTTTTCGTTTATATTTTTTTTCTTATGAACTGATGGAGGAAGGAGGTAGGGTTTTCGAATGAATATAAAAGAGGGGAGACGTGATTTTGCAGAGGAGATCGTGTTTTTGGGGCGTGATGAAAGGCGTGTATTTGGCTGACAGGGGTAAGGTAATGTAATTTTTTTTATATTTTTTTTTATATATTTTTTTTCTTATTTTCTTTCTTTTTAAATCCAATCGTTTTGTTTAATTTTTTTGTTGTTAAAATTTTAACTAAGTGTACTTATTTATTTCGTTATTGACAAAAAATTTATTCTATTTTATTTTAGTTAAAGAAAAATGTTATTTATAACTAAACATGATTTATAAATTTACGTAAATAATAATTCTCAAATCCAAATTATTATTCCTAGTCATTCGTTCAAATTTTAAATACCAATTCAATATTCAATTTCAAACTCCAAAGTTAAATTTAAATTTTATTCAACTTTAAACAGATTAAATTCTAATATTTAATCGCCAATTTATTCTGATAATTTGAAATTCAAGTCAAATCATCATTTAAATATTTAAAATAAATTAAATATTTACAAATTAAATTGTTCAAAAATTCTGGATCGTTACAATCTTCCCTCCTTAAAAGAATTTCGTCCCGAAATTATAAGTTAGGAAAAACGATTGCTAAAATCTCATCGATATTTATATCCTACACAATTTTTACCAAGCTTCAAACTTGCAAATAATTATAGGATTCATTCCATTTATTTTATTTCACTAGTTTTGTTCATCAATTTCAATAATCAAGACACAAAAGTCTTTTACCAATTTTTGTGACTTACAAAACTCAGATTTTTAAACTTGAAATCTTTCATGCTAAATATTTGCATATTACATCATTTCCAAAGCTGTGTGCTTTCAAGATATTTTAAAAATCTTCTTCCTTAATTCATTAAGTTAGAATTATATAGTTCTAATTTTCAGATTATTGATTTTCTATTCAAAGTTTGAAAATACTTGATAACTCGAAGTTTAACAAGTCCACCGTCGTTCTTACAGACATTAGGCATACGCTGGCCAGGCGCAAGACTAAAAATCTCCAAGTACTAAATATACTTGCTTCAACTCCCAGTGAAAATACTTTTAAAAAAATTCTTTTAAAAATGGATATGGAAAGCACATTCCCCCATGGATCATCAGTTTACCCGGCGGTTACGCTACTATCCCAGTAGAATCGCTTGTAACCTTAGATTTCTCATCTCTCTTGAATTTCGCCATGGTTGTCGCCTTAGATCGCAGTCCACACGGCGGTTACGCCACTATCCCAGTGGAATCGCTTGTAACTGTAGGCATCACGCCCCACGAATTACGCCAGCATCAATTCACATAATCCCAAACACGATGATCCATCGTGGGGGATTTCAGTCCCAATGGACATTCCACTAATGGAAATTCTACGTAGCTACAATTTCCAATGGACACTCCACCGAGTTCCAATCACCTTCACAAATAATAAATGGAAGGTACATTTCCATATCCTCAGTTTTTAGAAAACATATGTCATATACATATAGTACTTCATTTCACATTTCGTACATATCATACCTATGTAAACTTGCATAGGACTTTTCATAACAATGACTTTCCAAACTGATAGTTTTCGAATTATTATATTCACATATATAAGTTACGAAAACTCAATTCACATTCATCACAAATAGAGGATTCCAAATTTTTTCATCACGTTTAAAATTTTCCTCTAAATCGATTTGAAAATTTAAGGTTATCTCAAACCTAATTCACATTCATAATCCAATTCATTATCGACTTCACATTCGATTAGGATTTCACGTTACATCGTCAATTCTCAACACATAATTGATGTCTATCGATATATAACCTCTGAGCTCGTATGTCTCAGAGAAGGGTGTTAAGCTAAAAGAATAAATTCTCCGCCACCAACGGATATATATTTAATAGAGATCAATTGATATGTTATCAATTCACAATGTTAGACATACAATCCCAATCGACTATCCAAAATTCAAAGCTCAACTTATATTGTTTTTGATGTCAAAGTTAAACTCAATTTAACTCAAGATTCAATCTTTTTTGGAAAATATTCAAGTTGAACTGATCGTTCAAATTTCCCAAAAATAATATCTTTACAAGATATATAATTTTCCAACTTAACCATTTGAAACCAATTTCAAATATTCATTTTTTCAATTTATCTTTAAAAGATAAAATTTCAAACCTTTCATTTCATATTGGAAAACATTTCCATACTTATTCAATAATAAGTAATTCACAAGTTCATTTATTTTCAACACTTGGAAAATATTCAATATACTTGAATCAAAATTAAGTATATATTCCATTCTTTAAGGAAATCATTCTTTTAAACACATTTATTTGAGTTAAAACGAATGTTACGTAAAACATCGTTACGACAACTCAAAATCACTAGTATAGGGATTCTAATTTAAGATAGATATATAAATCCCAATACTATAAACAACATTTCCTTCCGGAAAACATTTACTATAACAATAGTGTTATAGTCCACCATTTCCTTAATATTTTTCGAAAACGTCTATTTCAACAATTGAATGTTGAAATCTATGTATTCGATAGTTAATGCATTTTAAAACATTTTTAAAACTATTAACTTTTTCAACTTCAACTTAGTTCATAGTTTGAATTCGTCATACATTTCACAATATTGGTTTTAAACCAACTTCAAACTTTTCAATATTAGGTTTTTCACTTAATTTAATTTTCCGCACGTTTAAATTCAAATTCATCACTGAATCTATTAAACCTATTATGGATTATCATGTTGACAACTTCAAATTTGAAATTTAAATTCTATTTGAACTTTACATTTACTTTCTATTTCAAAAATAATCAACTAGTTTTTTTTTAGTAAATTATTCATCGATTTAGTTCCATTAAATTCATATTTCCACATTAACTATTTTAGGCAATAGTTTAAACTTGGAATATAAGCTTTACATCAACCTAGTTTGATTCCTATAGTTAAATCAACAATTAAATTTCCTTCCATAATATCACTTCCCAAGATGCTATTTCATTAAAATATTCCCTCCGTACAAAATTTTACATAGCTTAATACTTTTAAAAGACGAACACAGAAGATTTTGGATTACAAAAGATAGTATTACAAAATATATTGATTAGTTTAAGATTCAGAATAATTAAGGACTATCGACTTCTTGTCCGGTAGTATGCATCTTTGCCAAACTTTCATCTTCGGATGACACTATTTCATGTTGTGTTAAAGGAGAATTAACACATTCAAAATCCACATGTCCCCAATCCTTACAGTTATTGCAAAAATATGAGATGTTTCCATCCTTATCTATCACCTTAGCACTCTTCGCTCTAGCTGGTCGGGCTATAGCTTGCTTTCCCTGTTGTCTTTCGGTGCAGTTTCTGGCTATATGTCCAGACTGACGACAATGGTAGCAGATTGTCAATCTATCGACGGGTAAATCGAGTACGTACTTTTTCCTTTTTACTTTAGGGCAATGACTAAGAAAATGCCCTTTTTCCCGACACTTAAAACACACAATCTCAGGACGAGCAAAACGGTCATCCACATTCCTTTTCTTTCTCTTTACCCGGCACTTAGCGTCATAATGTCCCTTTTTATGACATCGATAGCAAATAACCTCATCATATGGACCAGGTGCTTGCCTTTCACTGAATCTCCTTTCAATTTCCGCACGTGTCGCTTCTGCTTCTCTACGAGCAATTGCTCTTTGTTCACGGCGTGCTGCTTTTTGTGCTTCGGTTTTCGCCATTATAATTAACAAGGTGTTTTCGAAGTTTCCTATCAATTTGCAATTCTTATTAGCAGAGGTTGGATTATTTAATCATCTTCCCTAAAACATATCTGTTTTATTCAATAATATATTCACTGTCCAAAATCGTGAATATGCTTTGTCAACCAATTTCATCATTTCTACAACTTATTTTTTTTATTTTTAAAGGGTTATCCACTGTCCAAAATCGTGGATATAACTCCTTTAATAAGCTACAACAATTTACTTATCAAATTCAATTGATTTCGAATTTATAAACAATCTTTGCAAATTCTTTTTCTATTTATAAAACTTCGATTTACAAATCTTCTTCATTAATTTGATTCAATCTATATAACTCAGTTATATACCAAAAGTCCATTTATAAGTTAAGTACTTATAATCCATTTATTTACTAAATCGTTTTTAACATTTGAAATCAATTTTCAAAAGAATTCAGAATCAAATTTCTCAAGTTGTAGTTCAATAATCCGCTTGGTTATAACCAAATTAACATACCATTTTATTTCACAATTATTATTTTGGAGAGACTCAAAATATTTGATTTAAACCAATTCACTAATTCATTAGTTCACTTAACTCATATTTCATTTTCATAAATCTCAACAATTCGATAATGAGTTTCCGAACGAATGAAACTCAAATCTAAGGAGACCTCACCGAATAGAACTATCGCAAACCTAAATTTAGAGAGGGGAATCTCCGAAAATGATTCTAATTTTCAAAATACCCTTTATTTTAAAGAAAACAATTTTATACTTCTTTAGATTTGAAAACACTTTCTTTAAAGTGATTCTAGTAACTATTCATATTAAACGCCATAAACTAAGCTTTGTGTAAACCAAAGCTCTGATACCACTTTTGTAACGACCCGCCGCTCTGATCGCCCCCAGTCGGTAATTAAACCAACTTGAGACGTTCAAAATGACAGATTGTTAGTCAGTTTATAGATTTTAAACAGAATCAGCCACAGAATCACAGAATAATCATAATATTTCACATAAATGAATTTTTTATACATATATCAGAGTTTGTACAATGCATTATATTTATACAGCGGAATATTTCTTTTAAGTACAAAAATTCTTCGAAAAGCTAAAGTGAAGCAATTTCCCCAACTCTCTTTGACTTCGCGGCTTGAAAATCTTCAAGCTGTAAAAATACTCGGTCTGACCCGAGCATTAATTGCAAAACGCAAAAAAAAACACTCGAGTCAGGATTAATCTTTATTCAAGTAATTAAATTTGCAATGAACTGAAATAAATGGTAACAGCCCAAAATGCAGTGTATCAAAAATCAGCCCGAATATAACTAAGCATTAAGGCCAAGCACAGATGAACAAACAGGGTCCCAAAATGAATGGACAACAATTCATGGATTTATAAGTGCAACTGAACAAATGAAACAGGGACAGTGAATGATTCAACATAAACAACATCGAAGTGCAACAGAGCTTACGGCAACAACTACAAGTTCAATATAACAAGCTACAACCGATGACCAAACAAAGGGATGCAGACCAAACTACAGTGCAACCGAGAAGCATACAACTATGTGTATACAAATGATCAGTGAGATAACCCAGGTACAACAATGCAATCAACACAGCAGCTCAAAGACAGAGTATATGCAAACGCATCAAACTCAGGTGGACAACATATCAAAATTTTGGAAATACAAAATATTCAAATGAACACAGTAAGCTACATGATGATCAAACAAAGGGATGCAGACCAATATACAGTGCAACAAAATGAAGTAGTGGAGATGTACACTGAGCAGTGTATATTGATCAACAAAGTGTGGATAAAGAGACCAGACCCAAATGTTCATGAAATGAAACACTCAATGGTGAAGCAACTCGAATGAACACAGCATGTACAAGTTACAAAAACTCAAGTGAAGAAAGTACAGTGTGACAGTGAATGGGAAAACGTGTGAACATAGCAACTGCCACAAGTAATGCAACAGTGACCAACTTAAATGACAGCAATGCACAAATGCAAAGTGGAGTAAATGTCAACATGAAATGATCAAGGGTCAAAATAGAGACAAAGTCATGAGACTCAACATGTGCATGTACTGATCAGTGAACCCAAAGCTAACAGAGCCAACACAAATGAGCAAGTGAACTAGTCAACATGCATATATCTCAAAAACAAAGGGACTGCACTGTTTTCAAAATGAGACAACAATTTCAAAACTCAAGTGAACATGCAAGAGCATTTTTTTTCAACAGCAAGCATATATTCATACATCTACCAGTAATAAACTTGTAAATTGCTTTGATTAATTTCTGAGATGAAATACAAATTTAAACAACAAATTTTCAACTTAATTACTAATATATTTCAGGAACAAGGAGGGTAAAAGAATTTTCTGTTTGCTTAATTACTAACAACTACTAACTTAATTGCTTCGATTATTTTCAAATTTTGGTCTAAACTTAACAAACATATTCTGTTTAAGAAACATAGCCAAACAAGGATCAAACCAATAGAAAATGAATTTTCTTTCTCTACCTGTACTCTGCACATTTTCAAAACAGAGAGACATTTTGATATTTCATTCACATGCAAGCAGCAGATTTTAAACAAGTATACTTAGTTCAACAACATGCAAACATATTTATCATCGAGCTTCAAGTCATGCAACTAGATTCTAGTGAAAACAAGTTAGACTTTACTCACGGTATTATAATTTTTCTTGAAACTGTATATCATAACAGAGGTGGCATATATATACATATACACAAGCATGCATCCATCACATCCATTCTTATACTCACAGTAAAATTTCAGACTTGTTTTAAATTAATGCAGAGACCTAGTGCAAGTTCAAAGGAACAAATTTTTCAACTTGTTTTCAATTTGTCTCAGAAGGAATAAAGAAGAGCAAGATTGGGATGGATGTGATATGCTTTTAAATCTTGTAAACAAAAACTACATGAAATTTTAGTTCACAGTTTCCAGATTAAAATTTAAAACTAAATTTAAAAAGAAGTAGCAAAGCATGTTCAGATATGTTCCATTTATATTTGCATATTTAAAACACGTGTGCCAAAATTTCTTACATGCAACCAATTGCCACTGCACTTATTAAATACATTCAACATCAAACAATATTGCAGAACCAAAGTCAGATTGTTTACTCACTGAGGGATGAAGACAGGAAACAGAGGTATTTCAGATGGAAAACAAACATACAGAAGCAATTTCACAGCCATGCACACATATAATACTTACATCATGTATTTACTTATAATAACATGCAATGCTTATTCATCTCAACATAAAATCATGCAACCAAAATTTTAGATTTAAAATCTTAAGTTAAGAACATCAACAATTACTGATACTAACAGTGAATACATACTTATATAAGTACATAGTAATTTCCAGAAACTCATATACATACAAACAAATTACTTCAATATTATCTTGCATCTGTTCTTATTAGTTTAAATTCAAAATATCAGAGCAAATGATAAAGAATAACAACCAACAACCAACATGCAGTGACTTATCTTGTTCAAATCAGTTTAAAAAGCAAGGTCTGATTGCATTTGTCCTTATCAGTTCAAAACCAAATAAATAGCATCTGTTTCTCATCAGTTTAAAACAAAATTATAGTATCTGTTCTCATCAGTTTAAATCGAATTATCAGAGCAATTGATAGCAAATATCACCCAAAACATAGCATGCAACCAAGCATTCAATTCAAACAAATATAAAAACTTGAATTAAAACCAATCGTGAGCAAAGAACTCACCTTTCACCGAATCGAAATGGCCGAAGAGTAATGAGCCAAGTTGAACGAAGATTGAAGCGGAGATTGGAGCCCCACATCAGATCGCAAGCCCTAGCTGAGATCGAAAGAGAAACAACGAAGCCGCCATTATATTTTTTTCGTTTATATTTTTTTTCTCGTATGAACCGATGGAGGAAGGAGGTAGGGTTTTCGAATGAATATAAAAGAGGGGAGACGTGATTTTGCAGAGGAGATCGTGTTTTTGGGGCGTGATGAAAGGCGTGTATTTGGCTGACAGGGGTAAGGTAATGTACTTTTTTTTTATATATATTTTTATATATGTATATTTTTTCTTATTTTCTTTCATTTTAAATCCAATCGTTTTGTTTAATTTTTTTGTTGTTAAAATTTTAACTAAGTGTACTTATTTATTTCGTTATTGACAAAAATTTTATTCTATTTTATTTTAGTTAAAGAAAAATGTTATTTATAACTAAACATCGATTTATAAATTTACATAAATAATAATTCTTAAATCCTAATTATTATTCCTAGTCACTCGTTCAAATTTTAAATACCAATTCAATATTCAATTTCAAACTCCAAAGTTAAATTTAAATTTTATTCAACTTTAAACAGATTAAATTCTAATATTTAATCGCCAATTTATTCTGATAATTTGAAATTCAAGTCAAATCATCATTTAAATATTTAAAATAAATTAAATATTTACAAATTAAATTTTTTAAAAATTCTGGATCGTTACAAAACCCCAAAGTCAAATTCAAATTTTAATCCAACTTTCAATAGATTAAATTCTAAAATTTAATCGTCAAACTCATAGTTATATTGGGAATTCAAACTAAACCATCATTCAAATATTTAAAATTAATTAAATATTTTCAATTTAAATTGTTTAAAATTTAGGGTTGTTATAACTACTTAGTAGCACCGACAATCGATAATTGAAAGCAATATCTAAGAACAATTTCAGTTAACGTGGATCATTAACTTAATCAACGGTCTATAATTGATAATAAATCAGTTTACAAATTCAGAATTGATTTTGTTTCAATTAACTAAGTCGAATTATATATATATATATATAATCCAAAATACTTGTTAATCAATAAAATAATTTATTCATAATTAAATTGAAATTAAACAGATTATTTAATACTTAATTAATTAATTATCATATAATTAACTTAAATAAGGAAGTACTTATTTATTCACTCTAAATATTGTAGTCATTAAATTTTACATTGACAGAACCTCAATGATATTATTTCCAATGACAACACTCTATGATGGGATCTTGACATAAAAACCTATTCGTCGATTTGGTTCAAAATGAAGAAGGAATAAAAAATTTAATGTTTAAGAATTTATTAAATAAATAATTAGTTTCTTTGCTTTGATTTAATCCAGCCCAAACTTAAAAAAAAAAATCAGCCCAAAAAAAACAGCCCAAACTTCTATTCCCTTCTCCTCCTTCTTGTACTCTTTCCTCCCTGTTTCGTTTATTCCCAATGCATGAGACTCAGACATGCATGTATGTGTGCACGTACACATAAGCACGGATCGTCGAACCTTGCCGCCGACCAACCCTACACATCACCTTTGGTCACCACACCACGTCCCCGCACCTGAAACTCCACGGCAACATCCTGTTCAAAAATTTGAACTTCAAACCCAAGCCTGGAAACTACTACAACTCACACAAACGCCTTGCCTCACCACTACACTCAACCATCAACCACCAAATCCATGCCAAAGCTTTGCCACTTCCTCCTCTCCCAATTCCCCCTAGTGCGCACGTCTCCGCCTCTTCCCTCACCATGCCATTGTCTCAAACCTGAAGCCTACAACACAACTCACCAAACCCTAAAACCGCCTTGACCAACCAATATACACCATAAAAAAATTCCACACCATTTTTGTGGACCCCCCATCACCCAGGCGTCCTCCTCGCCAATCACCAAATCAAGTGAGACGTCGGTATTTGACCAAACACCCAATTTCATTCATCTTTCAATCCCTTCCTCAAGATACGATTTAAAATCACCAAACTACCTCCAAAATTAAAGATTTTCAATAGCGATTCCAAACATATAATTCATTCGGTAAAATTTGATATTTAAATTTTGGCCATAATTGAGACACTTACTGTTATATGTTTTTTGGTGCATCTAAGCTTGATGAAAACTAATGAAATCAATTTTAAAATATTCTACTCTCAAAAACTAACAACTTTGGTTTTGGAAATCAAGCTTAAAACCAAATGAATGGTGTGCTATTTATTTTTTAAGTTAAGGCTTCATTGTTTTATCAGGCAAAACATGTACATGGAGATGTTTTATGAAGAAGGACAGTGACTTTGATGTATAGGTGAAATTTTATTCATGCCTAAACATATGCACATACTTATGTTTACGTATCAACACATATATAGTGGGCACACATCAATAATCTATCCAAACCCACAGTTATAAACACATATGTAAGGGCCAGTAGAGAAAAAATGGAATGATTTACTCATTGTTAACACATAGATGAACACCCCGCCTTGCTTTATTTCTCGCTCCCAGCTTTTAGTAGCTTGATCTAATTTTCTTTTAATTCAAATGGCAGTCCTTTTTTTCATGTAAGAGAACAAGTGAACAAATGAAAAAAGCAAGAGTGTATACAAATAGGAGAATGGAAGGAGACAATGAGGCAAAGTGGTGGCTGAAAATTTACATGTACAGGCTTTCATTTCACTTTTTTTTCCATTATCTTTTGATTTGCTGATTTGATTTTCATGAGACTTGATTTGATTTTTTGTAAGTGATTTGATGTTATATGGCTAGATTAGATGTTTTCCATCATGATGTTCCCTTATGTTTTATATACACATCTATATGTATATATATAGATATGCATGCATTTACACTATTTAATCATAAACACTTTTATATACATATATTTATACTCATAGTTTGAAATTGTCCATTATGAAGCTTGTACATTCATGTATATATACTTATTTACATATATAATATTTTTTTAATAAATATATATATCTACTTATTCACGATTTTACATAACAAATATACATCTTAAGGGGAATTCATTTTCAAGGGGTGTTTCAAGGCTTTGGATAATAAGGTCCTTGCAAAATCCAGAGGCTGATTTCTGAATCTGTGAGTTTTGATTCATCATTCAAGGTGTGTTTTGTTGGTTACATCTAAAGGTAATCTTTAACTGAATTCCCTACATATTCATATGTTTTATATAATTAGATTTCATATGATTCACTTCATGTTTCAATTGTTCATCGTGCAACGTGCAAATTAAATATGCCTCATGCTTAGTTTGATTAAATCATATTTATTGCATTATTTTTTATTTAGATCTATGTTTGTTCATAGATTCCTTTTAATGTATGTTTATGATAAATTGACATGTTTTGATTCTTATATTACGTCTAATAAATTATCTTCATTCTTTGTATTGTTTAGATCCGTAGATTCTTATCACAAATTTACACATGTTTCCCTTGTTCAAATCTCTTTTATTTTATTTTGTAAACTTATGAAATTGAAAATTGACAATGGATGATATTTTATGTATACAATGATATAACATTCATTTATTCAATTGCTAATGAATTACATATATGTTAAGTTGTCTACCATTCCTTAAAATTGATCTTATCCATATGTTAAATTCGTGTGTACAATTGTTTCAATCTTTGTCTTTCTTAAAAGGGGAAACTTTAGTTTAAGATTTGCATGGACTTCAGTGCAATATATTTCTTCATTGTTTTCTATATCTAAAGTTTCATTTAGAATTTAAAGTATTGTTTCATTCCTAAATTGAATGTTTAATGAAAACTGTTAACTTTAAAACCAAAAACCATTTATAAAATGTATATTAAAATATCATATGCTACAATGCTTGCAGATGTTTGTTGTTCAGATCTAAATTATTGAATTGAAATTATCATATATATAGAATTAAATGTTCGGTTTAATTCAAACTTGTACAAAGATTATGAACAATAATGTAACATTTTTGTTTTTTAACCTTTCTTAATTGAAATCATATCTAGTAATGTTAATTTTGGACTTCAAATTATTTAAAAAAACTGATAGTTTTTCACTTTATATGTATGTATGTATATTTACAATTATTATGAATGTATGCATATATTTCATTGACAAAATTTAGATAACATAAGCATGTGTAAATTTGATTGACAAGTAATAAATGTTATTTGATATATTAACTGTTACAATTAAATAGGGAAAGAAATGAGTGATTTTCTTCCTTTTATATTCTACCATTTCTTCTCACTATTAATTGAATAGGGTAAGAGAGGGAAAGAAATGAAAAGTTTCCCACCTTTTATATTCTGCCATATCTTCTCTTTATTAATTGAATAGAGTAAGAGAGATAAAGAAACAAATAGTCCCTTTCTCTTAATTCATTTTTACATATTTCATTTATACACCACTTGTATACTACACTTACACTTCACAGAAAAGAATATATTCGACACATTCATTATAATACCTATAAATTAAAATCACATTTAGAATCCCTTTTTGCCAAATAAAATAAAATATTGATTTTATTTAAAAGGAATTTAGACAAGATTTAGATATGTTTGGACTTTATAGACCCATTAATGATCCAAGATGGATTTTTTTTTGAAATTCACTCATTTCTTCCGCTGTGGGCTAGTCCAGTTCCAACAATGATATCAGAGCGAGGTTGATTGAGGCATCACCTGGCACATTGGATGTTCTGGTTCAATCCCTACAACTAGCATGATAGGGGGTTCTCACATTGTGATCTGTGATGAAGCATTGCCTCTTGCCCCTACATGTCATGTGATGGTTGTGCTAGTCGAGAGGCTACATATAAAACTTGCTCGTGGGTACCAAGTTGTATCACTCCTAAGGAGTTTAGGCAGGAGTAACAGTGGTATTAGAGTCCAATAGCCTATGCGGTCTAAATTAATCATGTTAGGGCTAAATCTAAGCTTGCCCACTTAGTACGACGTTTAGAAAGGTAACGTCTAGGATTGGAATTGAGTAATCAAGTACCCTGTCCTATTTGGTTACCAGCCTGGCCTGAAAGGTAAAGTGAGCCCAAAGGTCTCCGCTGATAGAAAACGCCCAATTTGTATTGGGCCTTGGGCTAATTTTCAAAATACTTTTGAAAATTAAGACAAGATTTTAAATTTAAAAGTTAAATTTAAAATAAAAACATGCTTATTATACAATGTTATAATATAACATAAATTTTCAAAATATTTGAAAATTTAATGAAATGTTCAAAGTGTTTGAAACTATTTGAATATTAATTTTGAATTTAGAATTTATTAATAAGTTTAATGAAATAAATTAATTAACGAGTTAATTAATTAATACCTATATGCATGTATTATATATGTTGATATATGTTATGTTATTTTAAAGTTTTAAGATAACATGTGTATACATGTATGTATATAAAATAAACCTTTAAAATTAATATAATTTAATAAAATAGTTTAATTAAATAAATTAACTAAAGATTCATCAATAAAATAAAAACACACATATATAAAATATGTGTGTTATTGTAATGAACCGGAATTTTGGTTGTTTAGTTTTGAACGTTCAATTTATTTTTAAATGTTGAACTTGAATTGTTAATTGATTTTCAATATGGAAGAATTTCTAAAATGGTTTAAAATTTCAAATATAGCGACTTAATGGGTTTGGTAAATAGTAATATAATATTGGAAATTGGGTAAAAATGGGAATCTAGAGTTAGATATGAATAGAAATGATTTCCAAGTTGATTTAAATTATATTCAGATTAGAATTATGATGTTGGACTTTTGAGTGGAATTAAAAGTCGATAGATCTAAAATTCGAAATATATATATTAATTTTATAGTGAAATTAATTTATAGTAATATTGTAGATAATTGAACTTTGATTTAAAATGAATCAGAATGATTTATAATATGATATAAATTCTATTTGATTTATAATGTAGTTAGTAAGTTTTAAAAATTGAAATTTAAAAAGATTTCGAGGATTTTGAAAATCGCTCGATTTAATCGACGCGTTAAAATAGCCTTTCGAGGCACAGTATCGAAATTCGTCGAAACTAGTTTCATTGGATCTGTAACAGTGTATTATTATCGAATTTCAAATTTCGTAGCGTTTGGAGTTACCATTTGGTCGTACGGATAGAAATGCGTAGAAATAAATATCGAAAATTTAATATTTTGATTCGATTCGGAAAGCTATCTTCCACATACGATTGAATTAAGCCCCGAAACATGTTCCATTATGTTCTAAATAGGGGTAAAACATTATAAACGCCAAGCGGCATCTTTCGTTAGGAGTTCGTTTGAAAAAGCACATTAATTTTGAAAATAATATTAAAATTATATA
The DNA here is from genome assembly GCA_030765085.1 of Allium cepa. Taxonomy (NCBI): domain Eukaryota; kingdom Viridiplantae; phylum Streptophyta; class Magnoliopsida; order Asparagales; family Amaryllidaceae; genus Allium; species Allium cepa. The sequence continues at coordinate 176,508,270 of CM060939.1, read as the reverse complement.
TATATATATATATATATATATATATATGAAAGCTAATATATACATCAACACAGTAAACCCTAGCCAAAACAATACGCAACCGCCACTAATCTAATCAATGTTCGAAACCATCCCTTGTTCTTCCGTGTTTATCTCTCTATCCACTCATTAACTTTGAAAACATCCAACGGAGAGACCGTAGAGCGCCTCAAGATCTACAATAACAACGGTCGAGATTGAGTAAAGAGGTCCATGGCAGCGGCAATCTGACCCCATTCTTGCGCCGTTCGTTGGTGAAAATTAGGTGGCACGGGCGATGGTAAGGGACCGCACCTAGCACGAACGTCGAGGGAAGCGAGGCGCAGCGGTCGGTGGTCTTCGATCAGCTCATAGGCACCAGTAGTGATCGCGACAGGTTGAAGTTTGAATGGCCGATGGGTTTCAAAAATACCCTGGACGAGTGTGTGAAGGAAGAAGCAAAGAACGGCCAGATTTCATTTTTTTATATTAAGAAAAGAAAAGAAAAGAAAAATGTAAATTTATATTCAAACTTAATAATTTTGTATCTTTGTCATACGAGGTCAAAATCGGACGAAACAAGCGGCGACAGGATCATGGCGATGAGCAATATGCTTTGGAATAGAATTGGTGACGATTGGAGCAAGTTAAAATTTTAGGTTAAACTGAACATGTTCGATTTAATTTAAAATTGGAACATTGGAAAAATTAAAACTCAAGGTGGGTTAATCTTACTCAATTTTCGACTGCTGGTATTAATTTTAAATAGTTATAATTAATTAATGGTTTATTGGTTGAATTGATACACTATAATGATATCATATTATATATGGTAGTGTGTGTGTGTGTGTGTGTATATATATATATATATTGGAGTGATTGATATTCCTGCATATATATAAAGGATGAGACCCTATGCACCCCGTATAATAGCGGATGACCCTATATACCATGATATTTCTCCTCGAAACGGAATTGATATTTTTATATTGTGCTAACAACTATGGATGTAGGGAAACGGGTTGGACGGATCCAACTGGATTCTTCAAAAAGGTTGAATTTAAATTCATATATGGTGATATATGTTTTGTTGGAATAATCTGTGATAGGTTATTGTATGATTTGAATTGATTGGATGTTATGGAAGTTAACCTGGATTTTTGGTGTTTTTAAATACTAATAAAATATGGTTTAAATTGGTAAAGAGTTGTGAATAGGGATTTTGAAGTAAAATTTTTATATTGAGTTTTTGAGTAAATCCATTGGATAAAGTAAATGGTTTGGAAATTGCAATATAACTATTTCGGGTTATGGTAAACAGGGATTTTGGAATAAAGTTTATAAAAGGATTTTTATAATAAACGCTTAAGTGGCATTTGTTTTAAATAAAGGAGGTTGAATGATTGTTTATTTGATAGTTAAGTAACCGACTATCATATCTGGACCCAAAATATAACTTTGGAAATATCTTGAAGAGATACGGGAATTATATGGTACAGTTACAGTTCGAGGTGCCATACTGTACGTATAAGCTCGTTTCATTCTTCTAAGACGTCTCTAAGGAAATCCGTCCACTAACAGTTAGGTGGTAATCTTCGAACTTATCTTCATCTTTTTATTTCCTAAAGAATCGGGGTCTAGTTTACCGGAAATATCGAACATTGTTTTCAAAGAGACCGGGATCGGATAAGTTGTCTGAAAAACCACTTCGGCCTAATGAGTACGTTTTCGCAAATGAAGACAAGAGCATGGAGTCAAAGATAGAGAGTGAAGTGCAAGGACTAATCGCTACTAATCCTGAGGGTGATTCCAAAATGGATGTAGTAGGAAAAGTGCCTTCGGTTCCGTTTGGACCCAGAACGGACTTATATGAATGAATGCTATTAGTACATTGTCATTGGAGGACAATGAGCATTTAAGTGAAATTTCCTTGAAAAGGTAATCGTAGCCTCTAGCCTCATCAACCGGGAATGACTGAAAAGCAGGGGAGATGTAGCAAGGCTTAGTGGATAGCACCCAATTAGATTATGTTTATCACCTTTCTACATACCCTTGGATATTATTACTACGATTATGGAAGGAGCTTCGAAAAGGGTGGGAACACCTGGGGTGATAGCATATTTGGCTATCCAGGTTAGGGATAGTCCGGTCTTGTATAGCTGGGGATCCCGGCGTGGTCCTCAGTACGCAGTTCTAGACGGATACTGTGACCGGCGTTACCCCAGTGCCTAGTCATTCGGATGGAATCCATTCTCCAATAAGCGCCGTACGGTTTTGATTGTGCCCAACTATGCTGGAACGTGAGATGCAATCATTTTACTATTTGAATAAGTATTTGTACATAGACACTATGATAATATCAAATGATTTTGATATGAAATATTTTGGTTACCGTAAGGTAAAAACCCAATATGTTATTGTGGCGCGGTCTTACAAGATACCTTTGATTTTCAGGGATTTTTGAAAACTTTAATATTTCAAATTGAGTATGTTTTCTCACACTGGTTTTAGGATAGGATGCAATGGAGCTCAAGAGACGAGCTGGATCCCGAAACACATTCTCGTACTTGTTTTATTCCGATGTAGTGTTTTTGTTGAAATTACCAGCAAATTGTGAGTGCAAGTTTGTAACGACCCGGGTAAATTCGATGTTTAAAATGAATATAATTAATAGGATTTTTAATTTAAATTCAGAAAGGAATAAAAATCTTATTTATTTATATGAAAGAGAATGCTGAAATTTGATGTATCAAGGGTAATTAGAATTTACAAATTAAATTATATATTGCAATAAATAGTAATAGTGGAAATTGTTGCATTTAATATAAGTTTGAATAAGTAAATTAAGGCAAGTATTGAATTTATCCATGGAATAAAATATTTATTTATGGAAATTAAATGTAAACGGAGGTAATAAAGTAATGCAGGACAATAAATAACGTAGTTAGTACAATCCCTTTTTATTTGTAAACTATGGTAAGCTGTTAATTAATTGAAATGTAAAAATTTGAAATTAGATTCAAATTGTATGTTAGATAATAAATTGCAATAATTAAAGTTAGCAATTAATGGGTTAAAGGGAATACCAATTTATTCATAAAGTGAATATAAGTGAACGTAACAAAATAAATAGAAAACGCTAATTATTCATAAGTGATGGTTGATGTAAAAGGAATAATTAATTGGATTTAGAATCTTAATTTGTATGTGTGCATATATTTATAATGGAATATAAAAGGGCAAATATAATCATATACAAGTTAATGATTTATAAACTTTAATGAACATTTCCATTTAATCAATTTATTAGGAAATCAAACTCATTTAAGGGTAAGTAATTATACTGTGTTGATGATAAACGTTACTAAATTTTATAGTAGTAACGGAAGTGCAAATGGAATGTAACCGTAGAAATTTAAGCCGAGAACTGAATGTAAGGAAATAGAGGCAAATAGAAATATATCAATGAATGTATATAGGTTGTTAAGTTATAATAAATAGAAATTGGACAACATCCATATAATATAATGGATTGCAATTTGTAGGTTGGAAATAAAGGGTGAGTAGAAATTGATTTGTGTATTAATTGAATGAAATTTCAAATTGTTGGAATAAGGTAAAAGGTGTACTTGGTAATAAATGTAAAATAACTTAAATATTAAATTTATTTAATATATAATAAGTGATGTTTGAATAAAAACCAATACGATGTAAACAACAAACTTATAAATGTGGGATTTAGAGTTTTGACAACAATTATTATGAGATATATGTATATTCAGTCCATTCAATTTAATTGGTAAATCATTGAAATAAATGTTACGTTTAAATAAATTTAGGGAATAACGTAAAAAAAAATCTTCATTAAATTATGGTTAGTGTATATAAAGAATGGAGGTAAAACTTTATAAATTGATTTGAATCCAAAATTTAATGAAGGGAGTAATTGGAATTAAATGTATTAAATGTTTGAAGTTACGAAAATTTTAATTTAGAAAAAAGGTATGCATTTATGAAATGGAGTATGAATCTATTGTTAAGTGTATTTATAAAATGGCAGTTGGGTAAATGAAACGGTGCAAAGGTAAGTTTGTCAGTATATTGAAGTAATGTACGATAATAGGTTTAATCGAATAAATGAAGGTTTAACATATAAATATTACGTTAAATAAATTTAGGTAATATATGGAAAGTAAATTTAACTAAAGTATTGGAAATTTAATTTATAATTTGGGAATTTAATGAAATTAAGGATTTATATTGAAATTTATAAAATTTACCTTCTTTAATTTGACATCTAAACTTGTTGGAATTTTTGTAAATGATTAAGAATTTTTAAAAGTGATAAAATGGGTTAAATTTTAGAATCTAAATATAAAATTCGATTTTATTTATTTATTTTGAATTTATCTAATTAATATAAAATAGCCATTTTGGCCACTGACTCGGATTTCGACGAAACCAATTCATCGGATCCGTATCGGTAAATTATTGTAGGGTTTCAAGTTTCGTAGCGATCGGACTTGTCGTTTGATCGTACGAACACGAAACGCCTTGAAATCGATTTAATTGAAATCAATTTGAAAATCAATTTGGAAATATTGTTTTCAGCATAAATTCTTCATACGATCGAATTTGGACGTGAAACTTTTTCCATCGCGTTCAGAATATTTTAAAACACCTATTTGGATATATAGGTTTAACAAATTTCGTTCCGGGGTCAGAACGGGCTTTTTGGGCCAACTATCAGTTAGCACGTTTATAATTCATGTTCACCTATTCTATTGCCGTTTGTCTATAAATAGGCTGTTATAAACCCTAGCAGCCTCTATTCCTCACTTCTATACGTATAGGAACTTCTGTACTCCTCTTCTTCAATGGCAACAAACAATTCTAGATCCAAATTCGAAATTCAAATCAAATCCAAAGCTAAAAATTAAAAGTCCACAGAAAATTCCAGAAAAATTATATGTTGAAGCCCTCAGTGAACAAAATCTAATGGTGCTATCCGTTTTTCGATTGGAGTTTCTGTGTGTCCATATCGGAGCAAATTATTTTCGGCTGTTCATCATCACCACGACGAACTTCGTCAGATCGTCAAACCTTTTCTGGGTTTGATGGAGAGTGACATGAGCTTTACATTGATGTCTTTGGTTAGGGATTTCAACGATTAGATGTGGCATTTAATTTGAATTAGGGTTTCGTCACCCTTGAATGAGGCGGCGACGCGCGACACCGTGGGGGACCGGAGGGGGTGCGGTCGATAGAGGAGTGGAAGGCGACTTCAGTGGTGATGGTCGGCCGTGGGTTGGTGGCGTGAGAAATCGGTGGTCAAACAGCTAGGTCAACGGCTAGGGCTCTACGTGTTTTGCCTGTAGGTGGAGAAGAACGCGTGAGAGAGGGGAGAGAAGGAGGGTGACGTGGAAAGTGTATAAGGGCTTTATTTTGTTTTTTTTTATTTTGATTTCAATCGGTTTAAAATCGAATATCTTCCACTTACGAACTCCGTTTCACATGAATTTTTTTGTTAGGATCATATTGAAATTCCGGATCTGTTGACGCTGGTTTGGATAGATTTGGAGACCGTCAAATTTTTGGGTTTAAATCGGATTTAAATTCGATTTAAATTAAAAAGGTGAGTGTTTTAACCCACTCACAATTTTTAAAATTTCTTATGTTTGTTAATTTGACTTTAGATATGAGTAGAAATTTATTTATGACTGTTTGGCATGTTTTATTCATTAAATCTGTTTAAACGCATTTATTTAATATAACTGTTAATTAATTTGATTATTGCACATAAATTGACAGTAAAAATTTATTTATTTGCATATAAACTGATAGTTAAACAGTTAATAAATTTATTTTGAATATAAACTGTTAGTTAATAACTGTCTTTTATTTCCTGTTATATTATATATGTCATATATTGATGTTTGTTAAATTGATGATGATTGAAATAAATTGGTTGATGTTTGATATTGGTTGAATGGATGATGTGTTCTATCTTATGAAAACTGCAAGTTATCATGCATTTTCATTTCATTCGGGATTGCGGTTTGAAATGATATACAACCACATTTTATTTTTAAATTGCGGATTGAAATGATAAATAACCGTATCACTAGACCATAGGATAGAAAATTATATACAGGCACCGCGGTATATATATAAAAATATTTTTGAAATGATTTTCTATGGTTTTGCAAAGCTATATATATGGTTTATGGGATATTGATTTGGTTCTTGATAAAGGTTATTTATATATATAGTAATTTTCGGTTTTTAAACTTTGTATAAATTTGATTTGAAGTATAAAATAAAGTTTGATTTTTTAGATCAAATACGATTAAGCATTTATTTAAAATTTAATTTCTGGAACTTCTATTGACTTAAATGAGAATAAGGTTGGAAGATGAATATTAAGTTAAATTGGAATTAAATAAAAAGTTAGAATTTCTAAAGGATATGATTTTTATAACTTGATTTTGTGTAGAGTGATTTAAATGAATATCAGGTTGATTTAAATGAATATATAATAAATTGAAAGATTTTCCAGTTATGTGAAGTTAAAGGTTTTCTTAAATTATATTGAATTCATTAAGTAAATATTTCAAGTCTAAATAATATGTAATTGAATTTAATATATATGGGATTGTCAAATGAGTTTGTTTTTGAAATGGTGAAATATTTAAAGCTTTGAAACATAAGAATTGAAATGGTATTTGGTAGTTTAAATCGATAGTTGAAATTGATTTGTGAAATCTAAAGAAGCTATTTTGTTTTATAGAAGTAATTTAATATTTAACCATTTAAGAGATGGAAACTTGTTTCAAGGTTATGATTTTCAAGGTAGTATAATTTGAAAATATTATATTCAAGAGTTTGATTTCTAAATATTTTACTTTGAAAACCCTATGATTTTGGAAAAGAATGTATATTGGAAAATATAATGACATTATATTGGTTTGGGACTAAATGATATCGTATTGATTTGGGGTTTTAAAAATATAAATGATATCATATTTATATGGTTTTGAAATAGATGTTTTATTCTGGTTTTGAAAGTATAAACTATTTTTAAAGACCGCGGTATTATAATAACGTTTGGTTGTTGAAGAGACCGGGTCGGAAGTTGTCATACTCTCTGCTAACTCCGAAAACCACTTTAACAACCATGTACGAGGTGGAGATTCCAGAATGAAGTAGGTTGGTGGAGGCGTTTCCTACAAGGTAAATACGTGGACCCGACTCCCGTGGGTTGGCATAAGGTGGCTAAAACAGGAGCGATTCTCGGGCCAATGAGGTCATTCTTCTGATCGGACACTCCTCTTCGATATTATACTTGACTTTGGATTTATTTAGTGGCCACTTTTACTTTGATTTTTGGGGGAGTTGTTTCGAGGTGGGCGCTAGCTGCGGCTACGTGTTTTCATCAGCCTGGATAGCAATTGGTATATCTACCCTGGCATTGCCTAGTTGTGCCGTGTCACCTACCCTAGTGCGCCTTCTACGAGTTTCTATTTGTGTCGTACCTATGGAGTATCCTCTGGTAGCTTCCCGATCAGGAGGTATTACGGTACTGTATAGACTATTGGCATTATTTGTGTTAAGAGCTATATGGGTAACCCCTTAACGCTATTAAAAAGTAAGTTTATTTTACAATTAGATACTATTATAATAGCGCAATATACTATATAGTAAATAGTTTAACGGATCCTTAGAAGATGTAAATCCCGAGCATCTCTTGAGTTTACTGCACTCATATTTATTTCTGTTAATTTAACTCACATAAGATCTTTTAGTTCCGACTCGAGTGTTTTTGTCTTTTCAAATTCGCTCGGGTCAGTCCGAGCGTTTCAGGATTTGAAGATTTAGCTCTGGAGGACGAAGACAAAGATGTATATTGTGATAAACCAGATTTTTGGACAACTGTTAATTCGTAATTAACAGGACTAAATTTATTAAACCTTGACTTATTAATTGAACAAATAAACTTGATAATAAATATATACATTTAGATACCTATTTTAGTGATAAAAAAATAAAATTCAACTTTAAATAAATCTAATGGTAAATATTTATATCTGAATAAATATTTATTAATTCCGTAATATAATTATAGGAATGGGCAAAATTTATTATTTTCAAATAAAATTAAATATATGTTTGTTTAAAATTATATTTATATATGAGTTGATTTTAAAACTTAATGTAAGTTTGGGTTTGGAATTCAAATAAATATATTGAAAATTTTACTTTGTAATAAATAGATATATATTTAAAGAACATCATGAAATGAAAAATATATATAGGTAAATCTACAAAAAAAACATTTAAAAAAAAACATATGTTAATTTAAGAAGTATGGTTTATGACATTGAAAGAGTATAAATACATGAAAAAATAAGATTAGTTATAAGTATAAAAATAAATACAAAACATATATAAATGAATACAAAAACATTTTTACTTATGTTAATATAAAAAGGAAAAATGCATAAATTAATATAGGTAAGTATAACATATATATATACCTAATTAATTGAAATTATAATATAAGGATTTATAAATATATCAAAAACATTTAAGTATATGTGGCATAATTTCAAAAATGGAATATAACAAGTGTAAAATTATTAGATCACATATGAACATTTGTAAACTTATGATAACAAGTGTCATTTGTCTTCAAAAATAAATATTTAAAATTTAACCAAGGTTATACAAACATACTTCATTCATCTTTCCATTTCTTTTCTTAACTTCTAAAAATAAATCTGCAGTTCATTCCTCAAAGTAAAACCAGAGAATCAAACATCAACTTGAATATCATTCCTCAAATCAAAAACCTGTAGATCAGTTCCTAAATCAAGGCAGAGGTCATTCAAATAGTTTTCTCTGTTTTGAAAGCAACCTGGAATTAATATTTGCAAAATCAAATGTCTGCATTTTTTTTTTTCAAAAACCAAGTTGCAAATCATTTTCAAAAGAAAATCAAGTCTGCATTTCTTCAATCTGGAATCATAAAAAAAGAAAAAGAAAGCCTGCATTTCTTAAAGCCGGAAGCATGTAAAGCATTTTCATCTCTGTTTTCAAGTAATATGCTTCAGCAACTCAATTCTATTTTCAAAGAAAGCTCAAACCAAAATCCTGGCATCATCAGATCAGTAGTTTGAAGCATTTTCTTTTCAGCCTAGAAGCAAAGCATGCATATCTTCAACCTGGGTTTCAAACTAAGCCAGCATGCAAGTTTCATTAGCATGCGACTGCAGTTTCAAAATAAGGAGGCAACTCAAGTTTTTTTTTTTAAAAGCTCTTGCATATTCCAGTTTCCAAAGTAAGGTGCTCAGTCTTTCAAAAATCAGGTGAGTGAACTAACTTCTAAGGTTCAAAACTGTTTATCTTTGATTGCACATGAGAAAATCTTTAAAGTATGAGATGGAGTAATGTTTGCATGGATAGATTCATATGTTAATGAGTATTAGTGGAAGAATATGCGCATATCTGTTTATATCTAAACATGTATACCTCTGTTAATTATTCAGCAGTTTACAAGCACTATTCACATATTATAACAGAGAGTAATATAACCCAGCCTCCTCTGTTTGTTTGGAAATCCCTGTGAGTAAACTTTTGATTTAAAAGTTTAAATAAATAAAAATCTGTTGGTGGTGGGATTTTAAGAATGAATCATGTATTTCATGTGAATATATAAAGTAATCTCTATACATATATGTGTGTTGAAGTGTGTATGTTTGAATACCTGGATTATCTCTGTTATAACTCAGGGTTTAACACTTTGATCAAAAATCCAAATCTTTCCTTCTTCCCTCTGATAGGTTCTTATTTTCGTACAGGATAGGTTTATTTAAACATAATTTAGTTTTTTTTAAAATAAAAAAAATATAAATATATATGTGTTCAAGTATAATAGGGTTGGAAATATTCTGGGAATTAAGGAAATACAGTATCAATTTTAAAGTACGATAAAATAAAGTGTTAAATTTCGCTGATTCAACTATATAACTTCAATCAACTCTGAAAGTTATTTTTAAAAAAGAAAAAGAAAATCCTAATTTGTGGTATTGTATTGAGTGTTGGATTCGACGTTAATCAGAAGGTAGATTTGTGGGTGTTTCTGGTGATTGGAGGTACTGGAAAGGCCAAGATTTCGACTAGAGGTAAGGTGAAGTTCGTCGAGATCAACAAAAATGCCAGAAGAGTGGGTAGTTCACCATAGCATCGGAATCTGGTCGAAGTGGGAATCTAACCTAATGGGTCAAGTCTGGAAGCGACATCGTCTTTGGTTGTTAGAGTTGCGTCAGACCCAGAGGGATGGATGAGTGGATGGCCAGAGAATATGTTGTAGGGGTCACAGGACGTCCGGTGGTCGGCGATGTGGTCTCGAAGGAGTTTTAGGTGAGGGTGTTGTTTCAGGTGGTTCGAGTTTGTTCAATTTTGATTCTGGATTTTTGTTGAAGGCGGGGTATTTGGGATTGTAGGAGAAGATCATCAGTAACTTGACCATGACGATAGTGGACGCCGGAACCTCGTCAATCAACGGTGCATGTGCACGCGTGTGCCACCTGAATCCGGAAGTGTTTGAGTTTAGGTGATGAGGGGAGATCTCGGGTTCTCTGTCACGTAGGACGTTGTGGAACTCGAAGTAAACGTGAGAGGTGAGGGTCCTCATGAATTTACTCGGGAATTGTGAGAGTTTGCTCGGTTTTTTGTTTTGTTTTGTGATGGGATTTTTGGTTTGAGGTAAGAACCTGTACCTGTTCTAAATAAAAAAAATGCAGATATCTAAAGTTTGAGTAAAATCAAATGCAAGTTTTGAAATGAACCTGTACCAGATCTGTTTTAAGTATAGAAAACCAAGCTGAAGGTTTCTAAATCTTCCAATTATAGTATCAATTTGCAAAATGTTTCAAATGGAAGTATAATAATAATTTAAGTATTAAATAAAGATAAAGACTTTATCTTTAAAATTATTTAAGTTGTGATCAATTAAGGATAATTAAATTGAAGATGATTAATAAAGAGAAATTACTATAAGTGGTTTAGGATCACTAATAAATGTTATTAATTTATCAAAGACTAATCAATGTGAATGGTTAAGAATAATTAATCTATGTGATTAATTTAGAGATAAATTACTTAATGTAATTTAAGAATAACTAGTCAAGAGGATTAGTTAACATGAATGATTATTGGATGATTAGTTAATTGGTTTTAATAAGCAGGATTTAAAAGAAATTAAAGTAATTGATTGAATTCAATGTCGGTTAATTAAATTAATTAGAGATAGTATGGATAATTAATCTTGCTTATGAATGATTGAATGATAATATATGCCTTAGATTGGTTGATATCTCTGGTATGTGATGTGTGATGCTATGCGATTTAATATGTTGGGTTAAAACAGTGACATTCTGTATATTAAAGTTTGAATTGTATTTCGCTTAAATAACTTGGGTTAATAACGACATTGGAGTCGAGGAGACCGGAGTCGGGTATTAGCAGATGTCCGAATCCACTTTGATTCTTTAGAAATTTCACATGTGAAATCAATAGACTGGAATGGAATGAATTAGGTGAACTGGACCCTTTTTAATTTAAGTTTGGCACTTAGAAATTAATGTGTGAAATAAGTGATGTCCATAACAACTTGTGAAGTTATAAATTGATACAAGTTACCCCGGGTTTTATATAAGCTATATGATTTTGTAATTCATGCTTGATGAGTTTACTCACGCTGGTTTCCAGCCTGACCCGGTTGTTACTTTGATGTAATGCTCGGGTCAGACCGAGTATTACAGATTTTCAGGTAAGGACGTTCTGAAGCTCAGGGGGCGAGCTTGATGGTAGGGATGTATGGAGAGTTTCCACTATGATATTGTATACATCTGAGACATGTTAAATTGTATCTGTCCAATGTTGTATAAAATTTTTGTAACTCTATTATATCGATGTAAATTGATAGATACAGTTTTCTTTGGTATAACTATTATTGATATTATATTTTATCCGCTGCGAATGTGAGATTGTGTGTTTCTTTTTTGTTCTTCTTCTATCTCTTTCTTCTTTTCTCTAGCTATCCGGAATTTTTGGGATCGAAATTTCCGTGTCGTTACACATATTATTATTATTATTTATACTAGTGCACTACACACTGTTCCGCTGCATTGTTATTGGTATGTATAACTCTGATATGTATTATATAAATGTTCTGTAAACAGATTTATAAACTGTATATTTCATTATTATATTTTATCCTTCCACTGCGAGATTCTGTTTTCTTTTATTTCTTTCTTGTTTTTCTTATTTACCCCATAACAATCCGCCCCTTCCGTATGGTTTGAATTGGCAAGTGCGTCGATTTAAAGCGTGCGAAAAGGCGAGACGTTACATCTGGTATCAGAGCTTTGGTTTAGCGATAAACCTTAGCTTTGTGGGGTCTGACTCTTTACTAAAAGGGTAGTAATACCTTATGGGAGTCGCTGAGTGTATATATATGAGAGGGCGTATTTGTTAGTGTTATAAAAAGGTTTTAATATTGTGTTAATCTGTTCCGTTTTGTATTTATAAATTCTGGTTGATGCATGGGACGCTATGACATCAATAGGGATTTCTAAACACTTAATAGGACAGACCGACATAATATTTGTTTTAATATAGGCGAATGAAATAATTTTACCTATTACATTTTCTATAAAATAATTTTTCAAATAATATATATATTTGGCTGCAATAGATTGGTTGTTAGGAATAAGATATATAAATAATAGATAAAAATAAGATTTAAAAATATAAAATAAATGAAATTTGGGAAATTTAGAACTTAAGATCCGGGGTTTTGAAATTTCTTTCGAATAAATTTTGAAATATAATAATATTGTGTATAAGTGTTTTCTGATATAAATATTTTAATATAATTCAGAAGAATTGTTTTAAAGAAGATTTTTGAGAAAATAAGTTGTACTTTCCTCTCTGTCATTGGAAAATAAATTCGGTGATGGTGGCCGCATCATCGACTTTCATTTTCTAGTTTCGAAGGGAAAAGGCCACTGTAGTAGTTTTACTGCAGATTCATTTTTGAAAAATATATAAATTTGGAATTGTTTTAAATATAATTAGAGATATATAAGTTGTATAAAATGTATTTATCTATTATTTAAAATAATTTGAAATTTAACCCGGTATTAAATTCTTAAATTCCTGTTAATTAATTGTTTCAATTATTGTAGTAAAATGAAAGGTAAGTAATTAATAAAATTGAAGCCTCTAGAATTTAGGTAAGAGATTTAATGCCAAGTTATAAGGGAAATAAAAGAAAATTTGAAATTGTAACATATGAAACGAAGAGTAATATTGTTGAATATTAAATTTAATTAAAGGATGAGACAAAACTTGCATAAGTTCATTTGCATTTTCTTTAACATATATAAATTACCAAATATAAAAGTTGAAATGTTTAATAATAAATGTAATAGAAATTTGTACAAGTAAAAGTAGGTAATGAAGTATCCAATGAAATTGCTGTTAAATGAGAATTTAATGTTATAAACTTAGGTTATAATTTAAATTTCACTATAAGTGAATATCATTAAAAATAAGTAAGACAAATAGATGAATATAAACTTGAGTAATTAAGTAATAAATCAATGAGGACATGCAAATAAATGAATGAATAATTATAACGTAATAAAAGAAACGGGCATGACCTAAGATAATGGGATTGAATAATTAGAAGTAATAAGGAAAATTAAATGAAGCAAACATTTAATGAGTAAATGTAAATTTAAAGGATAAATCACTGTATAAGTAAAAAGAAAATCAAACTACAAAGGTATGTAATTAATAAAAGGTTAAGTTGATTGTTGTTTGGATTGTTGCTGTTTGGTTATGGTTGTTTGGGTAAAATACTTTGAAAATTGGATTTGGGGCAAAATGAATAATCTATTTAGTTCATCTTAGACTGTTGAGTAAATGATTGTAACAACCCGCATATTTATCAATTGTTTATTTAAACATTTTATTTAAATATTTTATCGATACTCGAAATTTAGTCCGAAAAGCTTCTTTTTGCATACGGTCGAATTAGGACTTGGGACCATCCCCATTGAGTTCAAAATGACGTTTGCGACTTTTTTGAGTATAAGCTTCGATATGTTTGGAGTAAGTTGATTTTTGCCACTTTTTCACTTAGGGCTTTGGTTTGGGCTGAACCCATTAATCACTTACTAACTCAGCCCCAACCCACTCCAACTCTTCATTACTTCACTTCATATTCCTAACACTCAAGCTTAAGCAAAAATGGTGGAAGAGAATGAGAATCAGAAACTCCAAGCCCTAGTTCCTCTTGCTAGCTCAAGTTCTTGCTCTAAAATCAAAGAGAACCCATTAGTAAGCATCTCCTTCTTCTTCGCCAACTCATTCTCTATTTGATTTCAGAAAATTCCTAAACCTAACTTTGGGAATGTTCTTCTTTTGAGCATAGATTCAAGCTCGTTTGGGTTGAGTTGAAGAGTGGTTGATTCTCCCTTTGCTTCCAAGCTTCTTCTTCAATTGTTTGGGTTCAAAGGTGAGATTTTTATCTCACATCTTAGTATATAATTATCTTCGATTGTTAGGTATGAATTCCTAACACTTATTCGTGTGCATTTGCTTTTGGTTTGGATTGATTTGGTGAACATTCCAATTTTTGGTGTTTTGGATTCAAATCTTTAAAAATCCTAACTTTGATGTTTGAATGTGTTTTGGTTATGCATCGGAGAGCTTATACGGCCGGGTAGTTGATTGGCATAAACCCTTAGCGCCGTTGCTCGAGAGAATGCAATTTGGTCGAGGTTGGACCTCATTTGGATGGACTGGGAAGAGACTGGCAACAGGTCCGGTCGACCGAGCCTTGCTGCCGGCCGACCGACCTGTTTCCAAGTGCATAAGCACTTCTCTGTTTATGGTCCGGTCGACCAACTACAGGGTTCGGCCGACCGACCTGCTTCCCGAGGAATTTTGAGAACAGGGTCCGGTCGACCGAGCTCTGTAGCCGGCCGACCGACCTGATGATATTTTGCCTATTTCGCCTAGTTGCTTGAATTTCCAACTTTAATCGATTCGTGTTGTTTCATATTTGTTGTTATCATTTATTATCGACTTGATGACTTCTTTTCTTTGGGATTTTGGATATATCCACTTTGATGGATTCGGTATCGATTTCTTTGGATTTTATTCACGTCTTCGAATGTGAATTTTTATGATTGATTGTTCCTACAATCTTCTATGATTTGTCACTTAAAAATATAAAGTTTTTCTATACTAGTAGCAAATATCAAAACTCTTTCTTCAAATGATTTCAACACTATTTTATTACAAAGCTCGTTTTCTCAAACCGATTTCCAATCTATTAGTATATACAAACCTTTACCTCACTCATATGAGAAATCTAATTAAACGGCTTAGTAAAACAAGTGGTATGAAACACTTGCGTTTACTTCGTCGGTTAATTCTTGGACTTGTTCGATTGAAACTCTTGTGACAATTTTGTAGTGGAGATCTACAATTTGTTCGTAAATATTTAAGTTAAGCTAGTGGTTATGGGACATGAAGCTAAGCTCATATATTTACTAGCTTACTGTAATTGACACTTCTCTTTGATCATGACGATCATTTTCAGATTCAGACTAGCAATATGCGATGTCTCTTTGTCTATGTGGAGGACTATTCCTCATTTTATTGAGCTTCATCTCATTTCTTGCATGGGTCATACCTATTTAGGTGCATCGATGTTTGTTTATACATGGTTCGTACCTTTTTAGGTGCGTCGATGTTTATTATGCATGGGGTATGCCTTTTTAGGTGCATCGATGTTTGTTTACTTCATGGAGCAATCAGCTCAATAAGTTGGGACATGGGGCGTATCTTTCTAGTTGCGTCGATGTTCGTCTATGCATGGGGCGTATCTTTCTAGGTGCGTCGATGTTCGACTTTGCATGGGGTGTATCTTTCTAGGTGCATCGGTGTTAGACATTACATGGGGTGTATCTTTCTAGGTGCATCGATGTTTATTTATGCATGGGATGTATCTTTCTAGGTGCATCGATGTTTATTTATGCATGGGGCGTATCTTTCTAGGTGCGTCGATGCTAGAGCATGGGTCGTACCTATTTAGGTGCGTCGATGTTCAATTGTGCATGAGGCGTGTCTTTCTAGGTGCGTCGATGTCCAGTTTATGGGATTGGCCATCCTTTTTCTTGTGATTTCTGGATTTCGTGTGTTGAATTCTGGAATTTATGCTTCACCTATTTTCGTGATTTCTATTGATTTGATTTATCAATTATTATGGCTTGGTGAATGAAATTAGGAGTATGACATTCCTTTTTATCTTGGAGAGGATCCTTGCGATATTGATTAATCTCTTATTGATTTTTCAATTATTTATTTATCACAGCTTGGCATTGTGATTATTATACGTTTAGTCATATCTCTTATTCTATATCATTTCTTCTGATATTTATAGCTAGACTGATCCGTTTATTATTTTCTTCTTAAATAATACTCGGGTCAGACCGAGATGTTACAGGTGCTTCTGCTTGACTTCTCTTCTGGGGTTATCATATGATCTTTTGGCTAACTACTTAGATTAGTAGTTTACTTTGTTGTATACACTTGAGATATGGACTCATAGTTGTATATTTTTGTATGGCACGCGTTGCTATTCTTTTGTATTATTGTGGATCTTTTTGACCACTACTCTGATACACACTTTCATGTGTTTGTTATATATTCATATCTTCTTCCGTCTTTGTGATATGAATTATCTGTGACTGATTTGTGTTATGCTTATTTCTATATTTGTTTCCGAAGATTATTATAGCCACCGTGTAGTAGCTTTGTGTTTGTATCGGTATGTCGGATTTCCTCTTGAAATAAAATGCATGTTATACTATCTGACATATCGGTGCTCGCGCAAAGCAATTACACGGATGGTCGCTCCTCAACAGCCTTATTCTCCGTGCTAGTTGACAGCATTACACCGTAGTGTTATTGGCTAGCGTGGGTATAGAGGTGGGGCGTCACAGCTTGGTATCAGAGCCAAACTTCGGAACAATGTAGAATAAACCAGCAAGGATCATGTCCTAAGTCTTTCTTAGGAGTTGTGCCTTAGGATTTAATTCGTGTCTTCGAACCGTTCTATCCTACTTTCTTTTATGATTCCTTGTTTTATCAATCAAGTTTGATTGAAATTTATTTTGAGAATAACTTTTTCCTCTTATTTCTTTCTTTCTTAAAGAAAAGAAATGGTTAGACCAGGCCGTCCCAGCGCCGGTCAATCTAGTGCTACTCCCCAAGATGGAGTTTTTATGTCTGCCCAGCAACTTCTTGACCTTGTCACGAATGCTCAAGCAGCTGGTTCTAATCCGGAGCCTACTCATCCTAGATTCGATTTTGCATGCTTGTGCAGAGACTATACCGATTTGGGTGGAAGGCCATTCATGGGATCCGAAAGTGTTATTGAAATTCAAGCTTGGCTCAAATCATGCGATCGTATCTTTTCTCGCATGAATCTTATTGACCTTAATCGAGTCCAAGTGGCTTCTAGCATGTTCCAAGAAAGAGCGTTAGATTGGTATGAGCTCTTAACTTCGTAGATTATCGAAGCGGATCTTACTTGGGAGCAATTCCGGGGATGATTCGAACTAAAATTTGTGCCGGAGGCTGAAAAAATAACTTTGGCTCGGCGTTTTATTGACCTTGTTCAAGGTGAATCTTCTGTGACAGATTATGTCGCATCTTTCGAATCTCTCTCTAAGTATGGGGTCGAGTATATTAATAGCCCATTGAAGAAAAATCAGAGATTTGTCTATGACTTGAATAAGAATCTTAAGAAGCCATTACTTCTGAAACTAGAAGTTTCTTTTGATCAGCTTATTGATACCGCTCTTCGTCTTGAAGAGGCAGATAAAGAGTGTGATGTTGAAGTTGTGGGTGCCAAACAAAACTTCAACAACAACATGAAGAGGCCTATTAAATTCAAAGGCCCCATTCCCAACAAAAAAGGGAGGCAAGAAACCCCGGTAGCAAAAGTTCCTACCTCTAGTCATGGACAATGCTACAATTGTGGTTCCACGGACCACTATGCAAGGGAGTGTCTGAAACCTCTTTATTGTCGCTATTGCAGAAATTCAGGTCACCATATAACTGCATGTCCCATACTTCAAAGTAGGAAGGAGGGAAAGCTCAATGTAGTGCAAGCTCTTGGTAACACTTCTCGTGGTCAAGGTATTTCTCATTTAATCCTTGATTTCATTTGTTTTGTGATCATCCTTTCGAGTTATTGTTGATATGGGTTCATCTCATTATTTTTATATCAAAAGAACTTGTTGATTCTTTTTCTTTGAAAATATTTTGGGCTTGTTGACTTCTCTGAGGATTGTGAATCCGGATTAGTGGATCTGCAACACTCAATTTGCTTTCTATTGATGTCGAAATTATTTTATGTGATTTTTCTTTCCAAGCCGATTTTTACTTAGGCTTCGGAATTGATTTTTTGTAAGGATTGGCTTAATCGTCGTGAAGCCCATATCCTATTTTCCGTGTGGACTCTTCATCTTTGACATTTTCTATCTGTTAAGCAGATATCTATTTTTTCTTGTGATTCCGATTTCAAATTTTTGAAGGCATCATTTTATTCTTTAAGCCCTCAAGATGAGAAAAGTGTTATTTCTCTTATCTAAATAATTTGTGAAACTTTTCCGGTATTTTTGAGTTTGCCTTAGGATTATCACCTAAGAAATCTTTTGTGTGGTGTTAAGATCTTTCTAGTTCGACCTTGCCACCGATTTTCATTTGGTTACGAGTTGCGGGAGTTCGCATTCCACTTACCGCATTCCGCACTCGTTACGATTCTTATGAATGACTTATTTTGTCATTCAGTTTGTCCATCTCGTTTCATCCATTTATAAATCGAGTATTCTATGAATATCTCGATAGGATCATTCTTGTGTTTATTGATTTTAGATGAAATTAGCAATTTAAAATTTTTGTAAATCTTTTTCATAAGATTTATTTATAAGTATAAATAGGATTTCTGTTTTTAGAACGAACAAATTCAAAAGTTTTTAGAAACATGTTTATCCTATAAAAGATGATTTTGCGATTGTATTGCCCATTTAGTGTTTTAAGAATTCTGGTCGATGCGCTTGATCAACGTTATCGATAAGAATCCCCTAAACGCTTTGATGAGACAGTCAGACACGATATATTGACTTGGAAAAATGTAAATTTTTGTAGAAAGATTATTACATAAAAATAAAAATGTAGTTTTGAAAGTTTTAACTTGTCGGGAAAGAAGATTATTTAAAAGAACTCTTCCTTTCGATACTCTTATTCTTGTGATTCCTGAAAGGGAACCAAGACTTTGCTATTTGTACCGATACTTGTCGTATTAGTTTGGATGCCGCTCTCTTGCAAAAGATGACGTGCTATCACTTGTGCTTCTAAATCATTAAAAGCTGATTGAGACTAGGTATGCCACTCATGATCTAGTGCTCGCGGCTATTGTTTTCGCTTTTAGAGTTTGGCATCATTATATTTGGATGAGAAAGTTGTTCTCTACCTCGATCATAAATCTTTGGAATATTTATTTTCTCATCGGGAACTTCATGTTGACTCGAGTTCCTAGCATCTTATGATCTTGATATTCTTTTTGTTCCCGAAGGGAAGTCTTGTTGCCAATACGTCTTGTCGTAGGCAACAAGGTGTTGATTCTTTGATGATTTCGGAATGGAATTATCTTTTTATCAAGTTCATCGGGCGTTTTGATGTACTTCGTTTTATTGAGTTTCATCTTATTCCTTTTATGGACTAGTGTCCGATGTTCTTTATGGTGTTCGGTTCATCGGATGTACTGTTATTATACTACATCGATGTTTCGTCTTATCTGGATCAATGGATGTACCATTATTATACTACATCGTTGTTCCGGTTTATCGTTTCATTGGGCGTACCATTTTTGTACTACGCTGATGTCCCAAATTATTTGAGTTTCTAGTTTCTCGGGCGTACTGTTATTATACTACGTCGTTGCACTGGCTCAATTTTCTGCTATTCTTGACGTTTTCTACGTCTTTTAACTATGGAAATGCTTTTAGGTTTCCTATTTTTATTCTCGAGCCGGTGTTATTGATGAAATTGAAGTCTCACCAGTTTTGACTTATGAGCAACATTCCATTCGCATCATTACTTCGGAGGTTGAGCGCCTTCGGAATAAAGATGTTCTTCTTGTGAGAGTTCAATGGTTCTCAAATCCTAAGGATTGCTCTTGGGAATCCAGAGAATTCATCGAGCGATCCAGTTCAGGCTTACTCTTTCATGCTCCTTATGGTGAACTTCCTATTTCAAACTTTCTTTTGTGTTGATATGCTTCTATGGTTGTTACTTCTTATTTTCTTCTTAAGTATTACGAGAACGCAATTTCTTTAAGGAGGGGAGTCTGTAACAACCCGCATATTTATCAATTGTATATTTAAATATTTTATTTAAATATTTTATCGATACTCGGAATTTAGTCCGAAAAGCTACTTTTTGCATACGGTCGAATTAGGACTCGGAACCACCCCCATTGAGTTCAAAATGACGTTTGCGACCTTTTTGAGTATAAGCTTCGATATGTTTGGAGTAAGTTGATTTTTGCCACTTTTTCAATTAGGGCTTTGGTTTGGGCTGAACCCATTAATCACTTACTAACTCAGCCCCAACCCACTCCAACTCTTCATTACTTCACTTCATATTCCTAACACTCAAGCTTAAGCAAAAATGATGGAAGAGAATGGGAATTAGAAACTCCAAGCCCTAGTTCCTCTTGCTAGCTCAAGTTCTTGCTCCAAAATCAAAGAGAACCCATTAGTAAGCATCTCCTTCTTCTTCTCCAACTCATTCTCTCTTCAATTTCAGAAAATTCCTAAACCTAACTTTGGAAATGTTCTTCTTTTGAGCATAGATTCAAGCTCTTTTGGGTTGAGTTGAAGAGTGGTTGATTCTCCCTTTGCTTTCAAGCTTCTTCTTCAATTGTTTGGGTTCAAAGGTGAGATTTTTAATTATCTTCGATTGTTAGGTATGAATTCCTAACACTTATTCGTGTGCATTTGCTTTTGGTTTGGATTGATTTGGTGAATATTCCAATTTTTGGTGTTTTGGATTCAAATCTTTAAAAATCCTAACTTTGATGTTTGAATGTGTTTTGGTTATGCATCAGAGAGCTTATAGGGCCGGGTAGTCGATTGGCATAAACCCTTAGCGCCGTTGCTCGAGAGAATGCAATTTGGTCGAGGTTGGACCTCATTTGGATGGACTGGGAAGAGACTGGCAACAGGTCCGGTCGACCGAGCCCTACTGCCGGCCGACCGACCTGTTTCCAAGTGCATAAGCACTTCTCTGTTTATGGTCCGGTCGACCAACTACAGGGTTTGGCCGACCGACCTGCTTCCCGAGGAATTTTGAGAACAGGGTCCGGTCGACCGAGCTCTGTAGCTGGCCAACCGACCTGATGATATTTTGCCTATTTCGCCTAGTTGCTTGAATTTCCAACTTTAATCGATTTGTGTTGTTTCCTATTTGTTGTTATCATTTATTATTGACTTAATGACTTCTTTTCTTTGGGATTTTGGATACATCCACTTTGATGGATTCGGTATCGATTTCTATGGATTTTATTCACGTCTTCGAATGTGAATTTTTATGATTGATTGTTCCTACAATCTTCTATGATTTGTCACTTAAAAATATAAAGGTTTTCTATACTAGTAGCAAATATCAAAACTCTTTCTTCAAATGATTTCAACACTATTTTATTACAAAGCTCGTTTTCTCAAACCGATTTCCAATCTATTAGTATATACAAACCTTTACCTCACTCGCATGAGAAATCTAATTAAACGGCTTAGTAAAACAAGTGGTATGAAACGCTTGCGTTTACTTCGTCGGTTAATTCTTGGACTTGTTCGATTGAAACTCTTATGACAATTTTCTAGTGGAGATCTACAATTTGTTCGTAAATATTTAAGTTAAGCTAGTGGTTATGGGACATGAAGCTAAGCTCATATATTTACTAGCTTACTGTAATTGACACTTCTCTTTGATCATGACGATCATTTTCAGATTCAGACTAGCAATGTGCGATGTCTCTTTGTCTATGTGGAGGATTGTTCCTCATTTTATTGGGCTTCGTCTCATTTCTTGCATGGGTCGTACCTATTTAGGTGCGTCGATGTTTGTTTATACATGGGTCGTACCTTTTTAGGTGCGTCGATGTTTATTATGCATGGGGTGTGCCTTTTTAGGTGCATCGATGTTTGTTTACTTCGTGGAGCAATCGGCTCAATAAGTTGGGACATGGGGCGTATCTTTCTAGTCGCGTCGATGTTCGTCTATGCATGGGGCGTATCTTTCTAGGTGCGTCGATGTTCGACTTTGCATGGGGTGTATCTTTCTAGGTGCATCGGTGTTAGACATTACATGGGGTGTATCTTTCTAGGTGCATCGATGTTTATTTATGCATGGGATGTATCTTTCTAGGTGCATCGATGTTTATTTATGCATGGGGCATATCTTTCTAGGTGCGTCGATGCTAGAGCATGGGTCGTACCTATTTAGGTGCGTCGATGTTCGACTGTGCATGGGGCGTGTCTTTCTAGGTGCGTCGATGTCCAGTTTATGGGATTGGCCATCCTTTTTCTTGTGATTTCTGGATTTCGTGTGTTGAATTCTGGAATTTATGCTTCACCTATTTTCGTGATTTCTATTGATTTGATTTATCAATTATTGTGGCTTGGTGAATGAAATTAGGAGTATGACATTCCTTTTTATCTTGGAGAGGATCCTTGCGATATTGATTAATCTCTTATTGATTTTTCAATTATTTATTTATCACAGCTTGGCATTGTGATTATTATACATTTAGTCTTATCTCTTATTCTATATCATTTCTTATGATATTTATAGCTAGACTGATCCGTTTATTATTTTCTTTTTAAATAATACTCGGGTCAGACCGAGATGTTACAGGTTCTTCTGCTTGACTTCTCTTCTGGGGTTGTCATATGATCTTTTGGATAACTACTTAGATTAGTAGTTTACTTTGTTGTATACATTTGAGATATGGACTCATAGTTGTATATTTTTGTATGGCACGCGTTGCTATTCTTTTGTATTATTGTGGATCTTTTTGACCACTACTCTGATACACACTTTCATGTGTTAGTTATATATTCATATCTTCTTCCGCCTTTATGATATGAATTATCTGTGACTGATTTGTGTTATGCTTATTTCTATATTTGTTTCCGAAGATTATTATAGCCACTGTGTAGTAGATTTGTGTTTGTATCGGTATGTCGGATTTCCTCTTGAAATAAAATGCATGTTATACTATCTGACATATCGGTGCTCGCGCAAAGCAATTACACGGATGGTCGCTCCTCAACAGCCTTATTCTCCATGCTAGCTGACAGCATTACACCGTAGTGTTCTTGGCATGTGTGGGTATAGAGGTGGGGCGTCACAATGATGCACCTGATGGTTTATTCTTCATTCCGTACGATTTAAAAGTTTTGAGCCCGAACGACTATTTGTTTGTTTGATTGAATGGTTGTTTTATATTTGTTGTAAATGCTATTGTGATATTGATGGTTGTTGCATTAATTTGTTGTTAGTGATTGAAACCAATTAAATATTTCACTCTATATAATTGTTAACCCTTGAGATTTTATAAGAGAAATGCAGGTTATGGAAGCAATTGCTACTGCTTTTGGTTCCATACATTTAGCGTAAGTTGCCCGACAAATAGGTACGTTTCGAACTGCGGATTAGAGCGCTATTTTATATATTTTTCCGTGTAGGGATATATTTATTTTATTTTGGAAAGTATTTGTGTATATTGTTATATTTATATTATATTTTCTTCCGAGCCTCTTCGTACAAAAAAGACTCTGCAAAAAAAAAATTCCGTTAATTTCGGACATAGAAAATTTGAAAATGTTTACAAACTTTAACAATTTATGTATAAAGGATTTATATGGGTATATTTAGTTAAAATAATAAATTTTGAAAATTATTGCTTATAAGTTAAATATTTTGAATAAGATGTATTGTTATTTAATTCTTCTTTTACCTTCTTTCCTCTTCGAGGACGAAAAGTTTTGAGTGGGTGAGAGTGTAACGACCCGGGTAAATTCGATGTTTAAAATGAATATAATTAATAGGATTTTTAATTTAAATTCAGAAAGGAATAAAAATCTTATTTATTTATATGAAAGAGAATGCTGAAATTTGATGTATCAAGGGTAATTAAAATTTACAAATTAAATTATATATTGCAATAAATAGTAATAGTGGAAATTCTTGCATTTAATATAAGTTTGAATAAGTAAATTAAGGCAAGTATTGAATTTATCCATGGAATAAAATATTTATTTATGGAAATTAAATGTAAACGGAGGTAATAAAGTAATGCAGGACAATAAATAACGTAGTTAGTACAATCCCTTTTTATCTGTAAACTATGGTAAGCTGTTAATTAATTGAAATGTAAAAATTTGAAATTAGATTCAAATTGTATGTTAGATAATAAATTGCAATAATTAAAGTTAGCAATTAATTGGTTAAAGGGAATACCAATTTTGTGACGACCCAAACTCGATGTCCGATAAACGACATCAAATTCGCATCGCCGGAGCTTACAACAACAATTAGATGAACATAAAACAGCGGAACAGAATCAATATCATAAATATCATCACAGTTACAACATCAACATAATATCATACTACAACAGAGTATATAATACATACATACTTCACATCTCCAAATACAACATCATGATAATATAACAGTGATCATATATCCAAAAGTCCTCAAATGAGAGAGATGATTACGAACTCCCAAAAGTTAAACACCTGTAATCTCCAAAAGCTCCTAAGATATCTCCAAGATAAAAAGCTCCAAAATATTGCTCCTCCAAAATACAGAAACTTGCTACTAGGCTGCCCGTGTGGAAATAATGGGCACCTAGAGTTTAGGAAAGAAAACAATAAACTCCGGATCAGTCATGAGACTGGTATGAGTAAACAAAAACAGTTGCATTTAAATAAAACAATATTTTATAAAAGAAATTTTCGGAATGCTTTTAAAAATGGAACTACCATAAGACCTCCCGCCACACACACAATGCAAACGCAGAATTGGAGGATATTTCTTCTTATGATAGTTAAATATGCTTGATATGAGAAAAAGAATTCTTTGATATTATTACTAGTGCATAGTGGGGAAAACATTTCAAAAGTAGAATATTAATCTTAGCCAACATAGACATTCCGAACTATGCCTACTATAGCTACCATTTAAATAGTGGGGCGCCACCATAAGTAAATGGCAGGTTCTACAACTAAAACCGTACAAGTCTCGTATTGTTTCTTTGGATTTCCAACAAATAGTCAGGCCAAGGAACTTCCCATTGCCACATGAGAACGCCTCTGGAAGGACGTCCCCGAGAACCAAACCGGATCTCTTCCAACACAAGGCCGGGTTACCCCTAACTGGGTAACTACTGACACGAGTATGCCATCTCCCGGTTGTAACCAACCTTTAACCGGGGCCCCAGCAACAAATCACAAAGTAATATATATATATATATATATATATATATATATATATATATATATATATATATATCTGCGATATCAACATAAGTGAAGTATCTGGGCTCCATACCATGATACCACTTCTATCCAGAAGGAAATGCACATACCCTAAGGGGTGCTACCCCCAATAACCTTGCTGCATCTTTCCTGTTTTGACCATTTCGGGGTGTGAGGCTCGACGAAGTCTCGTCCATAAAAACACGCTTTATACAAAAGCTGTGCTTTGGGTCAACAAATGATCATAGAAATGATCACAAAGATAAACGATCAAACAAATGATCTTATCACAAATGATCAACACAATGATCATTTCACAGCAACACTCAGCATGTCACATTACCAAATTGGGAATATATCGCTGATAACCTTCAGCTACATAACCTCTGAGCTCGTACGTCTCAAAGAAGGGTGTTAAGCTAAGAGAATAAATTCTCCGCCACCAACAGAAATATATTTGAAAGAAATCTGCTTTATATCTCAATTTGTAATGTCAGACATACAATCCATACAAGTCTGTTCCGGGCTCGAACAGAACCGAAGGCACTTCCAAAGAAGTACTTGCAATCCGGATATCCACAATCCTGATCGGATTCCCCATCACATATGGAGAACTCTATACCGGAGCAACTCGGTGCAGAGTCAATCGACAGGTCATCCTATCGCTCTCGCAAATACCCGGTCTTCAACACCGGTCTTCAAATGCTATTCATAACGTCGAATCACATATTCGAAATGGGTTATACGACCCAAAGGTCCTTTCCCGGCTAATTCGAATAGTGAGTGTCAAATTTTAAAACATGTGGATGCCATGCACAAATATTCACAGGTTCGATGTGGGTTTCAGATAACCAAATGAAATCCGATTCCCTGTCGCATCGAAGTTTAAATGCCATTTTACGGGCAACAAGGTTTTCACATCAATACAGAACAAATTATAATCACAGTGCAATAACGTGGCAATTACATCATACAGAATTACAAACAGAACAGAGATATCAATATAAGTTAACAACAATAGTTAATTATTTACCAATCAAAACGAATGAGATAAATTAACCAAATAATTATTTTATTGATTATTCAATCAATGATTAATTTTTCTTAATGATAAATAAATTAATCTTAATCATCTTGATACATTGATTTTTCCTTAATTAGTTATTTTAATTAACTGCCAATTAAATTAATTAACTTGCTTTATTAAATCAATAAATTCTTAATTATAAATTTATTTGAGTACTTAATTGTTTATTAAATCAATTTTAATCACAAACTTTAAATCATTCTAAATTCCTTTTCAAAACTATTGATAAAAATTGTTTACCTTAATTTCCATTTGAAAATCTGTTTTATACTTTAAAAATTAATTTATTGTTACATTGGAATTTTAATGTAAATTAATTTAAAATTATTCTTTTAAAATTTAATCATTTAATTAAAGGGTTAAATAAATTTTGATTTTAAACTTTCTTCACCTAATTAAAGAATTAACAAATTCTAAAGCTTTTGTTAAATAATTTAACTTAACAAAATCTAAACTGTTTATATTGCAAAACATAAAATTTTCTTAACATTGTTGACTTAAAGATTTGAATGGGCTTAGCCCATTATAAAACACCCGAGTAAAAACAGGGTTTCACTCGCATCCACCCCGGGTCCATCACGTTACCTCCCCGAGACCTTCCATTTCTCTCCTCATCCCAGTTTCTTATCTCCTTCCAGTTTCTTTTTTTTTTCAAGTTTAAACTTCAGCCAACTAAAATTAGCCTCAGGGGAACTCTCTCGAACACGAACACAACCCGAAGCATTACACGTAAATTTTTGAGTCTCTCCCAAAGCCAAACACACACGACAACTGCCTGTACCCATACGAACGCTGTACACGTGCACATCGTCACGGCGTCACTCCGGTGGCCATTTCGATCGCCAACAAACCACGATGCATCCCTCCATATGAGATCGAAACTTAATTCTTCACGAAATTGTCTAAATCGAAATTTTCCTGAAGCGTGCGCCAACCATACGAATGCATCATCCCCAATCACCTCGGCCTCGCGACGCCGTCCACCTGACACCGCGCCGCCCCTGTCACATCACCTTCGGTCATCCACGAGGCTAACCCCCAGTACCTCATCCAACTCGATGCACCCTTGAACCATCCGCGACCATTTTTTTTAATATGAACGAACATGGGTTCTCAAACCCTATTTCAATCTCGTGCTCAAAATTCTTGCAATAATCAATTTTTTTAATATTTTTCCTAACATTATTGAGTATTAAACTAGCTCCACGCGAAATTGCAACATTCAAAAATCTTTTGATTAACAAGAATCGATTTAAAAGCAACATTTGTTAAAATATGAACTGCTCCTAAGATACCCAAGTAAAAATCATCATATTTAGTTTAAAAATCCTATTTTTGTATACTTACTCGAATTATACAATCAAATCAATGATTTATCATACTTGAATTTATCATCATTTTGTTTTACTGTAAGGTTTGAGGTTGCACAACCAAAAGTTTTCACTTCAAACTTAAAATAAAATTGTAAACTGTGAGTTAAGTTTACACAACCTATTTTGTTTTAAGAATCCTAAGTTAAAAATGTTCGCATGGAAATGTTTTGATTTTATTTTTCTACTTCACTCTGTTTTGAAACCAAAAACTAGAAGAACAGATATCACAAACATATGCAGAGTTATCCTTTAAAACTTACATAGCTAAGCAAACTGTTCACAAATCTAATACACAAATTTTTAACATCCAAGCAGTAAATTTACTCACCTGGAAAATATTGAAACAGAGGCTATATATTGGTTTTCTTTGAACTGCAGTTTGTTCCTCTTCTCTTTTCTTCTTTCTTCAGTAATTTATTTTTTTTGAACTTGTTTATATTTTTCTTCTAAGTTTATTTTCTGTTCTCGCTCAGTTTTTGTTGAACAAAATAAAGAGGTAGGTTGATGTGTATATATAACAGATTGTGTACATACTGCATTGTACGGGTAGGTATAATACTGCTTTTAATATTGATTAACCCATGCTGGAGAGTAAATGCATTTAATGAAAGTATGTTGCTTTGTAGAGGCTTGCATTTAATGTAAGCATGTTTTGTGATGCTTCTATCCTGTGTACTTGTATATTACAGCATGTTGTCTTGTTTCCTCTTTTATATGTATGTGTTGTTTTGTTTAAAAAGGTTTGTTTTTCTTATGTCTACTTATTTGTTTACATAGCTAATTGAAAGTGTTTTGCTTTCTTATGTCTTCATGTTGGTTTATGAAAGTGTGTGTTTTCTTTTACAGTTTTATATTTCTTCATAAAAATTTGTTATCTTAGTTTATTTGTTTATTTGTTTAAATGTTAGATTATAATTATGTGATTTAAATTTTATAATTTTATCATAACTTACTTTAACAATTTTTATTTCTATTAAAAGCTCATCTATCACAACTTCTTGTTTTACTTTGTTAAAAGGAAAAGTTATTTTAGTTATTAACATTAAATAACTATGTAATTTTATTTCAATATTTTATTTCTTTTGAATTTCTCGAATTTACATTTAAAATTACCAAATTTTTAAATTCAAAATTTCCGGGATGTTACAAATTTATTCATAAAGTGAATATAAGTGAATGTAACAAAATAAATAGGAAACGCTAATTATTCATAAGTGATGGTTGAGGTAAAAGGAATAATTAATTGGATTTAGAATCTTAATTTGTATGTGTGCATATATTTATAATGGAATATAAAAGGGCAAATATAATTATATACAAGTTAATGATTTATAAACTTTAATGAACATTTCCATTTAATCAATTTATTAGGAAATCAAACTCATTTAAGGGTAAGTAATTATACTGTGTTGATGATAAACGTTACTAAATTTTATAGTTGTAACGGAAGTGCAAATAGAATGTAACCGTAGAAATTTAAGCTGAGAACTGAATGTAAGGAAACAGAGGCAAATAGAAATCAATCAATGAATGTATATAGGTTGTTAAGTTATAATAATAAATAGAAATTGGACAACATCCATATAATATAATGGATTGCAATTTGTGGGTTGGAAATAAAGGGTGAGTAGAAATTGATTTGTGTATTAATTGAATGAAATTCCAATTTGTTGGAATAAGGTAAAAGGTGTACTTGATAGTAAATGTAAAATAACTTAAATATTGAATTTATTTAATAAATAATAAGTGATGTTTGAATAAAAACCAATACGATGTAAACAACAAACTTATAAATGTGGGATTTAGAGTTTTGACAACAATTATTATGAGATATATGTATATTCAGTCCATTCAATTTAATTGGTAAATCATTGAAATAAATGTTACGTTTAAATAAATTTAGGGAATAACGTAAAAAAAAATTCTTCATTAAATTATGGTTAGTGTATATAAAGAATGGAGGTAAAACTTTATAAATTGATTTGAATCCAAAATTTAATGAAGGGAGTAATTGGAATTAAATGTATTAAATGTTTGAAGTTACGGAAATTTTAATTTAGAAAAAAGGTATGCATTTATGAAATGGAGTATGAATCTATTGTTAAGTGTATTTATAAAATGGCAGTTGGGTAAATGAAACGGTGCAAAGGTAAGTTTGTCAGTATATTGAAGTAATGTACGATAATAGGTTTAATCGAAACAAATGAAGGTTTAACATATAAATATTACGTTGAATAAATTTAGGTAATATATGGAAAGTAAATTCAATTAAAGTATTGGAAATTTAATTTATAATTTGGGAATTTAATGAAATTAAGGATTTATATTGAAATTTATAAAATTTACCTTCTTTAATTTGACATCTAAACTTGTTGGAATTTTTGTAAATGATTAAGAATTTTTAAAAGTGATAAAATGGGTTAAATTTTAGAATCTAAATATAAAATTCGATTTTATTTATTTATCTTGAATTTATTTAATTAATATAAAAATAGCCATTTTGGCCACTGACTCGGATTTTGACGAAACCAGTTTCATCGGATCCGTATAGGTAAATTATTGTAGGGTTTCAAGTTTCGTAGCAATCGGACTTGTCGTTTGATCGTACGAACACGAAATGCCTTGAAATCGATTTAATTGAAATCAATTTGAAAATCAATTTGGAAATATTATTTTCAGCATAACTTGTTCGTACGATCGAATTTGGACGTGAAACTTTTTCCATCGCGTTCAGAATATTTTAAAACACCTATTTGGATATATAGGTTTAACAAATTTCGTTCCGGGGTCAGAACGGGCTTTTTGGGCCAACTATCGGTTAGCACGTTTAAAATTCATGTTCACCTATTCTATTGCAGTTTGTCTATAAATAGGCTGTTATAAACCCTAGCAGCCTCTATTCCTCACTTCTATATGTATAGGAACTTCTGTACTCCTCTTCTTCAATGGCAACAAACAATTCTAGATCCAAGTTCAAAATTCAAATCAGATCCATAGCTAAAAATTAAAGTCCAAAGAAAATTCCGGAAAAATTATATGTCCAAGTTCAATCTGCGTGTTTTTCCTGTAGGTAGAGAAGAACGCGTGAGAGAGGGGAGAGAAGGAGGGTGACGTGGAAAGTGTGTAAGGGCTTTATTTTGTTTTTTATTTATTTTGATTTCAATCGGTTTAAAATCGAATATCTTCCACTTACGAACTCCGTTAAACACGAATTTTTTTTGTTAGGATCATATTGAAATTCCGGATCTGTTGACCCTGGTTTGGACAGATTTGGAGACCGTCAAATTTTTGGGTTTAAATCGGATTTAAATTCGATTTAAATTCAAAAGGTGAGTGTTTTAACCCACTCACAATTTCTAAAATTTCTTATGTTTGTTAATTTGACTTTAGATATGAGTAAAAATTTATTTATGACTGTTTGGCATATTTTATTCATTATTTCTTTTTAAACGCATTTATTTAATATAACTGTTAATTAATTTGATTATTGCATATAAATTGACAGTAAAAATTTATCCATTTGCATATAAACTGATAGTTAAACAGTTAATAAATTTATTTCGAATATAAACTGTTAGTTAATAACTGTCTTTTATTTCCTGTTATATTGTATATGTCATATATTGATGTTTGTTAAATTGATGATGATTGAAATAAATTGATGATGATTGAAATAAATTGGTTGATGTTTGATATTGGTTGAATGGATGATGTGTTCTATCTTATGAAAATTGCAAGTTATCATGCATTTTCATTTCATTCGGGATTGCGGTTTGAAATGATATACAACCGCATTTTATTTTTAAATTGCGGATTGAAATGATAAATATCCATATCACTTGACCATAGGATAGAAAATTATATACAGGCACCGCGGTGTATATATAAAAATATTTTTGAAATGATTTTCTATGGTTTTGCAAAGCTATATTTATGGTTTATGGGATATTGATTTGGTTCTTGATAAAGGTTATTTATATATATAGTATTTTTGTTTTTTTAAACTTTGTATAAATTTGATTTGAAGTATAAAATAAAGTTTGATTTTTTTAGATCAAATACGATTAAGCATTTATTTAAATTTAATTTCTGGAAGTTCTATTGACTTAAATGAGAATAAGGTTGGAAGATGAATATTAAGTTAAATTGGAATTAAATAAAAAGTTAGAATTTCTAAAGGATATGATTTTTATAACTTGATTTTGTGTAGAGTGATTTAAATGAATATCAGGTTGATTTAAATGAATATATAATAAATTGAAAGATTTTCCAGTTATGTGAAGTTAAAGGTTTTCTTAAATTATATTAAATTCATTAAGTAAATATTTCAAGTCTAAATAATAAGGAATTGAATTTAATATATATGAGATTGTCAAATGAGTTTGTTTTTGAAATGGTGAAATATTTAAAGCTTTGAAACATAAGAATTTAAATGGTATTTGGTAGTTTAAATCGATATTTGAAATTGATTTGTGAAATCTAAAGAAGCTATTTTGTTTTATAAAAGTAATTTAATATTTAACCATTTAAGAGATGGAAACTTGTTTCAAGGTTATGATTTTCAAGGTAGTATAATTTGAAAATATTATATTCAAGAGTTTGATTTCTAAATATTTTACTTTGAAAACTCTATGCTTTTGGAAAAGAATGTATATTGGAAAATATAATGACATTATATTGGTTTGGGTCTAAATGATATCGTATTGATTTGGGGTTTTAAAAATATAAATGATATCATATTTATATGGTTTTGAAATAGATGTTTTATTCTGGTTTTGAAAGTATAGACTATTTTTAAAGACCGCGGTGTTATAATAACGTTTGGTTGTTGAAGAGACCGGGATCGGAAGTTGTCATACTCTCTGCAAACTCCGAAAACCACTTTAACAACCATGTACGAGGTGGAGATTCCAGAATGAAGTAGGTTGGTGGAGGCGTTTCCTACAAGGTAAATACGTGGATCCGACTCCCGTGAGTTGGCATAAGGTGGCTAAAACAGGAGCGATTCTCGGGCCAATGAGGTCATTCCTCTGATCGGACACTCCTCTTCGATATTATACTTTGACTTTGGATTGATTCAGTGGCCAATTTTACTTTGATTTATGGGGGAGTTGTTTCGAGGTGGGCGCTAGCTGCTGCTACGCGTTTCCATCAGCTCGGATAGCAATTGGTATATCTACCCTGGCATTGCCTAGTTGTGCCGTGTCACCTACCCTAGCGCGCCTTCTACGAGTTTCTATTTGTGTCGTACCTATGGAGTATCCTCTGATAGCTTCCCGATCAGGAGGTATTACGGTACTGTATAGACTATTGGCATTATTTGTGTTAAGGGCTATATGGGTAACCCCTTAACGCTATTAAATAGTAAGTTTATTTAACAATTAGACACTATTATAATAGCGCAATATACTATATAGTAAATAGTTTAACGGATCCTTAGGAGATGTAAATCCCGAGCATCTCTTGAGTTTACTGCACTCATATTTATTTCTGTTAATTTAACTCGCATAAGATCTTTTCGTTCTGACTCGAGTGTTTTTGTCTTTTCAAATTCGCTCGGGTCAGTCCGAGCGTTTCAGGATTTGAAGATTTAGCTCTGGAGGACGAAGACGAAGATGTATATTATTATTATTTATACTAGTGCACTACACACTGTTCCGCTGCATTGTTATTGGTATGTGTAACTCTGATATGTATTATATAAATGTTCTGTAAACAGATTTATAAACTGTATATTTTATTATTATATTTTATCCTTCCGCTGCGAGATTCTGTTTTCTTTTATTTCTTTCTTGTTTTTCTTATTTACCCCATAACAATCCGCCCTTCCGTATGGTTTGAATTGGCAAGTGTGTCAATTTAAAGCGTGCGAAAAGGCGGGACGTTACATCTGGTATCAGAGCTTTGGTTTAGCGATAAACCTTAGCTTTGTGGGGTTTGACTCTTTACTAATAGGGTAGTAATACCCTATGGGAGTCGCTGAGTGTATATATATGAGAGGGCGTATTTGTTAGTGTTATAAAAAGGTTTTAATATTGTGTTAATCTGTTTCGTTTTGTATTTATAAATTCTGGTTGATGCATGGGACGCTGTGACATCAATAGGGATTTCTAAACACTTAATAGGACAGACCGACATAATATTTGTTTTAATATAGGTGAATGAAATAATTTTACCTATTACATTTTCTATAAAATAAATTTTCAAATAATATATATATTTGGCTGCAATAGATTGGTTGTTAGGAATAAGATATATAAATAATAGATAAAAATAAGATTTAAAAATATAAAATAAATGAAATTTGGGAAATTTATAACTTAAGATCCGGGGTTTTGAAATTTCTTTTGAATAAATTTTGGAATATAATAATATTGTGTATAAGTGTTTTCTGATATAAATATTTTAATATAATTCGAAATAATTGTTTTAAAGAAGATTTTTGAGAAAATAAGTTGTACTTTCCTCTCTGTCGCTGGAAAATAAATTCGGCGATGGCGGCCGCATCATCGACTTTCATTTTCGAGTTTCGAAAGGGAAAGGCCACTGTAGTAGTTTTACTGCAGATTCGTTTTTGAAAAATATATAAACTTGGAATTGTTTTAAATATAATTAGAGATATATAAGTTGTAAAAAATATATTTATCTATTATTTAAAATAATTTGAAATTTAACCTGGTATTAAATTCTTAAATTCCCGTTAATTAATTGTTTCAATTATTGTAGTAAAATGAAAGGTAAGTAATTAATAAAATTGAAACCTCTAGAATTTAGGTAAGAGATTTAATGCCAAGTTATAAGGGAAATAAAAGGAAATTTGAAATTGTAACATATGAAACGAAGAGTAATATTGTTGAATATTAAATTTAATTAAAGGATGAGATAAAACTTTCATAAGTTCATTTTCATTTTCTTTAACATATATAAATTACCGAATATAAAAGTTGAAATGTTTAATAAGAAATGTAATAGAAATTTGTACAAGTAAAAGTAGGTAATGAAGTATCCAATGAAATTGCCGTTAAATGAGAATTTAATGTTATAAACTTAGGTTATAATTTAAATTTCACTATAAGTGAATATCATTAAAAGTAAGTATGACAAATAGATGATTATAAACTTGAGTAATTAAGTAATAAATCAATGAGGACATGCAAATAAATGAATGAATAATTATAACGTAATAAAAGAAACGGGCATGACCTAAGATAATGGGATTGAATAATTATAAGTAATAAGGAAAATTAAATGAAGCAAACATTTAATGAGTAAATGTAAATTTAAAGGATAAATCACTGTATAAGTAAAAAGAAACTACAAAGGTATGTAATTAATAAAAGGTTAAGTTGATTGTTGTTTGGATTGTTGTTGTTTGGTTATGGTTGTTTGGGTAAAATACTTTGAAAATTAGATTTGGGGTAAATGAATAATCTATTTAGTTTATCTTAGACTGTTGAGTAAATGATGCACCTGATGGTTTATTCTTCGTTCCGTACGATTTAAAAGTTTTGAACCCGAACGACTATTTGTTTGTTTGATTGAATGGTTGTTTTATATTTGTTGTAAATGTTGTTGTGAAATTGATGGTTGTTGTATTAATTTGTTGTTAGTGATTGAAACCACTTAAATATTTCACTCTATATAATTGTTAACCCTTGAGATTTTATAAGAGAAATGCAGGTTATGGAAGCAATTGCTACTGCTTTTGGTTCCATACATTTAGCGTAAGTTGCCCGACAAATAGGTACGTTTCGAATTACGGTTTATAGCGCTATTTTATATATTTTCCCCTGTAGGGATATATTTTATTTTATTTTGGAAGGTATTTGTGTATATTGTTATATTTATATTATATTTTCTTCCGAGCCTCTCCGTACAAAGGAGACTCTGGAAAAAAAAAATTCCTTAAATTTCGGACTTAGAAAATTTGAAAATGTTTACAAACTTTAACAATTTATGTATAAAGGATTTATATGGGTATATTTAGTTAAAATAATAAATTTTGAAAATTATTGCTTATAAATTAAATATTTTGAATAAGATGCATTGTTATTTAATTCTTCTTTTCCCTTCTTTCCTTTTCGAGGACGAAAAGTTTTGAGTGGGGGAGAGTGTAACGACCCGGGTAAATTCGAAGTTTAAAATGAATATAATTAATAGGATTTTTAATTTAAATTCAGAAAGGAATAAAAATCTTATTTATTTATATGAAAGAGAATGCTGAAATTTGATGTATCAAGGGTAATTAGAATTTACAAATTAAATTATATATTGCAATAAATAGTAATAGTGGAAATTGTTGCATTTAATATAAGTTTGAATAAGTAAATTAAGGCAAGTATTGAATTTATCCATGGAATAAAATATTTATTTATGGAAATTAAATGTAAACGGAGGTAATAAAGTAATGCAGGACAATAAATAACGTAATTAGTACAATCCCTTTTTATTTGTAAACTATGGTAAGCTGTTAATAAATTGAAATGTAAAAATTTGAAATTAGATTCAAATTGTATGTTAGATAATAAATTGCAATAATTAAAGTTAGCAATTAATGGGTTAAAGGGAATACCAATTTATTCATAAAGTGAATATAAGTGAACGTAACAAAATAAATAGAAAACGCTAATTATTCATAAGTGATGGTTGATGTAAA
Source organism: Allium cepa (assembly GCA_030765085.1). Classification (NCBI taxonomy): domain Eukaryota; kingdom Viridiplantae; phylum Streptophyta; class Magnoliopsida; order Asparagales; family Amaryllidaceae; genus Allium; species Allium cepa. The sequence goes on along the minus strand of CM060939.1, from coordinate 176,471,457 downwards.
AGGAATAATTAATTGGATTTAGAATCTTAATTTGTATGTGTGCATATATTTATAATGGAATATAAAAGGGAAAATATAATTATATATAAGTTAATGATTTATAAACTTTAATGAACATTTCCATTTAATCAATTTGTTAGGAAATCAAACTCATTTAAGGGTAAGTAATTATACTATGTTGATGATAAACGTTACTAAATTTTATAGTAGTAACGGAAGTGCAAATGGAATGTAACCGTAGAAATTTAAGCCGAGAACTGAATGTAAGAAAACAGAGGCAAATAGAAATCAATCAATGAATGTATATAGGTTGTTAAGTTATAATAATAAGTAGAAATTGGACAACATCTATATAATATAATGGATTGCAATTTGTGGGTTGGAAATAAAGGGTGAGTAGAAATTGATTTGTGTATTAATTGAATGAAATTCCAATTTGTTGGAATAAGGTAAAAGGTGTACTTGGTAATAAATGTAAAATAACTTAAATATTGAATTTATTTAATATATAATAAGTGATGTTTGAATAAAAACCAATACGATGTAAACAACAAACTTATAAATGTGGGATTTATAGTTTTGACAACAATTATTATGAGATATATGTATATTCAGTCCATTCAATTTAATTGGTAAATCATTGAAATAAATGTTACGTTTAAATAAATTTAGGGAATAACGTAAAAAAAAAATCTTCATTAAATTATGGTTAGTGTATATAAAGAATGGAGGTAAAACTTTATAAATTGATTTGAATCCAAAATTTTATGAAGGGAGTAATTGGAATTAAATGTATTAAATGTTTGAAGTTACGAAAATTTTAATTTAGAAAAAAGGTATGCATTTATGAAATGGAGTATGAATCTATTGTTAAGTTTATTTATAAAATGGCAGTTGGGTAAATGAAACGGTGCAAAGGTAAGTTTGTCAGTATATTGAAGTAATGTACGATAATAGGTTTAATCGAAACAAATGAAGGTTTAACATATAAATATTACGTTAAATAAATTGAGGTAATATATGGAAAGTAAATTTAATTAAAGTATTGGAAATTTAATTTATAATTTGGGAATTTAATGAAGTTAAGGATTTATATTGAATTTATAAAATTTACCTTCTTTAATTTGACATCTAAACTTGTTGGAATTTTTGTAAATGATTAAGAATTTTTAAAAGTGATAAAATGGGTTAAATTTTAGAATCTAAATATAAAATTCGATTTTATTTATTTATCTTGAATTTATTTAATTAATATAAAAATAGCCATTTTGGCCACTGACTCGGATTTCGTCGAAACTAGTTTCATCGGATCCGTATCGGTAAATTATTGTAGGGTTTCAAGTTTCGTAGCGATCAGACTTGTCGTTTGATCGTACGAACACGAAACGCCTTAAAATCGATTTAATTGAAATCAATTTGAAAATCAATTTGGAAATATTGTTTTCAGCATAACTTGTTCATACGATCGAATTTGGACGTGAATCCTTTTCCATCGCGTTCAGAATATTTTAAAACACCTATTTGGATATATAGGTTTAACAAATTTCGTTCCGGGGTCAGAACGGGCTTTTTGGGCCAACTATCGGTTAGCACGTTTAAAATTCATGTTCACCTATTCTATTGCAGTTTGTCTATAAATAGGCTGTTATAAACCCTAGCAGCCTCTATTCCTCACTTCTATACGTATAGGAACTTCTGTACTCCTCTTCTTCAATGGCAACAAACAATTCTAGATCCAAGTTCAAAATTCAAATCAGATCCATAGCTAAAAATTAAAAGTCCAGAGAAAATTCCGGAAAAATTATATGTCCAAGTTCAATCTGCGTGTTTTTCCTGTAGGTAGAGAAGAACGCGTGAGAGAGGGGAGAGAAGGAGGGTGACGTGGAAAGTGTGTAAGGGCTTTATTTTGTTTTTTATTTATTTTGATTTCAATCGGTTTAAAATCGAATATCTTCCACTTACGAACTCCGTTTCACACGAATTTTTTTTGTTAGGATCATATTGAAATTCCGGATCTGTTGACCCTGGTTTGGACAGATTTGGAGACCGTCAAATTTTTGGGTTTAAATCGGATTTAAATTCGATTTAAATTCAAAAGGTGAGTGTTTTAACCCACTCACAATTTCTAAAATTTCTTATGTTTGTTAATTTGACTTTAGATATGAGTAAAAATTTATTTATGACTGTTTGGCATATTTTATTCATTATTTCTTTTTAAACGCATTTATTTAATATAACTGTTAATTAATTTGATTATTGCATATAAATTGACAGTAAAAATTTATTCATTTGCATATAAACTGATAGTTAAACAGTTAATAAATTTATTTTGAATATAAACTGTTAGTTAATAACTGTCTTTTATTTCCTGTTATATTGTATATGTCATATATTGATGTTTGTTAAATTGATGATGATTGAAATAAATTGATGATGATTGAAATAAATTGGTTGATGTTTGATATTGGTTGAATGGATGATGTGTTCTATCTTATGAAAATTGCAAGTTATCATGCATTTTCATTTCATTCGGGATTGCGGTTTGAAATGATATACAACCGCATTTTATTTTTAAATTGCGGATTGAAATGATAAATATCTGTATCACTTGACCATAGGATAGAAAATTATATACAGGCACCGCGGTGTATATATAAAAATATTTTTGAAATGATTTTCTATGGTTTTGCAAAGCTATATTTATGGTTTATGGGATATTGATTTGGTTCTTGATAAAGGTTATTTATATATATAGTAATTTTGTTTTTTTAAACTTTGTATAAATTTGATTTGAAGTATAAAATAAAGTTTGATTTTTTTTAGATCAAATACGATTAAGCATTTATTTAAAATTTAATTTCTGGAAGTTCTATTGACTTAAATGAGAATAAGGTTGGAAGATGAATATTAAGTTAAATTGGAATTAAATAAAAAGTTAGAATTTCTAAAGGATATGGTTTTTATAACTTGATTTTGTGTAGAGTGATTTAAATGAAGATCAGGTTGATTTAAATGAATATATAATAAATTGAAAGATTTTCCAGTTATGTGAAGTTAAAGGTTTTCTTAAATTATATTAAATTCATTAAGTAAATATTTCAAGTCTAAATAATAAGGAATTGAATTTAATATATATGAGATTGTCAAATGAGTTTGTTTTTGAAATGGTGAAATATTTAAAGCTTTGAAACATAAGAATTGAAATGGTATTTGGTAGTTTAAATCGATATTTGAAATTGATTTGTGAAATCTAAAGAAGCTATTTTGTTTTATAAAAGTAATTTAATATTTAACCATTTACGAGATGGAAACTTGTTTCAAGGTTATGATTTTCAAGATAGTATAATTTGAAAATATTATATTCAAGAGTTTGATTTCTAAATATTTTACTTTGAAAACCCTATGATTTTGGAAAAGAATGTATATTGGAAAATATAATGACATTATATTGGTTTGGGTCTAAATGATATCGTATTGATTTGGGGTTTTAAAAATATAAATGATATCATATTTATATGGTTTTGAAATAGATGTTTTATTCTGGTTTTGAAAGTATAGACTATTTTTAAAGACCGTTGTGTTATAATAACGTTTGGTTGTTGAAGAGACCGGGATCGGAAGTAGTCATACTCTCTGCAAACTCCGAAAACCACTTTAACAACCGTGTACGAGGTGGAGATTCCAGAATGAAGTAGGTTGGTGGAGGCGTTTCCTACAAGGTAAATACGTGGACCCGACTCCCGTGAGTTGGCATAAGGTGGCTAAAACAGGAGCGATTCTCGGGCCAATGAGGTCATTCCTCTGATCGGACACTCCTCTTCGATATTATACTTTGACTTTGGATTGATTCAGTGGCCAATTTTACTTTGATTTTTGGGGGAGTTGTTTCGAGGTGGGCGCTAGCTGCTGCTACGCGTTTCCATCAGCCCGGATAGCAATTGGTATATCTACCCTGGCATTGCCTAGTTGTGCCGTGTCACCTACCCTAGCGCGCCTTCTACGAGTTTCTATTTGTGTCGTACCTATGGAGTATCCTCTGATAGCTTCCCGATCAGGAGGTATTACGGTACTGTATAGACTATTGGCATTATTTGTGTTAAGGGCTATATGGGTAACCCCTTAACGCTATTAAATAGTAAGTTTATTTTACAATTAGACACTATTATAATAGCGCAATATACTATATAGTAAATAGTTTAACGGATCCTTAGGAGATGTAAATCCCGAGCATCTCTTGAGTTTACTGCACTCATATTTATTTCTGTTAATTTAACTCGCATAAGATCTTTTCGTTCTGACTCGAGTGTTTTTGTCTTTTCAAATTCGCTCGGGTCAGTCCGAGCGTTTCAGGATTTGAAGATTTGGCTCTGGAGGACGAAGACGAAGATGTATATTATTATTATTTATACTAGTGCACTACACACTGTTCCGCTGCATTGTTATTGGTATGTGTAACTCTGATATGTATTATATAAATGTTCTGTAAACAGATTTATAAACTGTATATTTTATTATTATATTTTATCCTTCCGCTGCGAGACTCTGTTTTCTTTTATTTCTTTCTTGTTTTTCTTATTTACCCCATAACAATCCGCCCTTCCGTATGGTTTGAATTGGCAAATGTGTCAATTTAAAGCGTGCGAAAAGGCGGGACGTTACATCTGGTATCAGAGCTTTGGTTTAGCGATAAACCTTAGCTTTGTGGGGTTTGACTCTTTACTAATAGGGTAGTAATACCCTATGGGAGTCGCTGAGTGTATATATATGAGAGGGCGTATTTGTTAGTGTTATAAAAAGGTTTTAATATTGTGTTAATCTGTTTCGTTTTGTATTTATAAATTCTGGTTGATGCATGGGACGCTGTGACATCAATAGGGATTTCTAAACACTTAATAGGACAGACCGACATATTATTTGTTTTAATATAGGCGAATGAAATAATTTTACCTATTACATTTTCTATAAAATAATTTTTCAAATAATATATATATTTGGCTGCAATAGATTGGTTGTTAGGAATAAGATATATAAATAATAGATAAAAATAAGATTTAAAAATATAAAATAAATGAAATTTGGGAAATTTAGAACTTAAGATCCGGGGTTTTGAAATTTCTTTTGAATAAATTTTGGAATATAATAATATTGTGTATAAGTGTTTTCTGATATAAATATTTTAATATAATTCGAAAGATTGTTTTAAAGAATATTTTTGAGAAAATAAGTTGTACTTTCCTTCTGTCGCTGGAAAATAAATTCGGCGATGGAGGCCGCATCATCGACTTTCATTTTCGAGTTTCGAAGGGGAAAGGCCACTGTAGTAGTTTTACTGCAGATTCATTTTTGAAAAATATATAAATTTGGAATTGTTTTAAATATAATTAGAGATATACAAGTTGTAAAAAATATATTTATCTATTATTTAAAATAATTTGAAATTTAACCTGGTATTAAATTCTTAAATTCCCGTTAATTAATTGTTTCAATTATTGTAGTAAAGTGAAAGGTAAGTAATTAATAAAATTGAAACCTCTAGAATTTAGGTAAGAGATTTAATGCCAAGTTATAAGGGAAATAAAAGGAAATTTGAAATTGTAACATATGAAACGAAGAGTAATATTGTTGAATATTAAATTTAATTAAAGGATGAGATAAAACTTTCATAAGTTCATTTTCATTTTCTTTAACATATATAAATTACCGAATATAAAAGTTGAAATGTTTAATAAGAAATGTAATAGAAATTTGTACAAGTAAAAGTAGGTAATGAAGTATCCAATGAAATTGCCGTTAAATGAGAATTTAATGTTATAAACTTAGGTTATAATTTAAATTTCACTATAAGTGAATATCATTAAAAGTAAGTATGACAAATAGATGATTATAAACTTGAGTAATTAAGTAATAAATCAATGAGGACATGCAAATAAATGAATGAATAATTATAACGTAATAAAAGAAACGGGCATGACCTAAGATAATGGGATTGAATAATTATAAGTAATAAGGAAAATTAAATGAAGCAAACATTTAATGAGTAAATGTAAATTTAAAGGATAAATCACTGTATAAGTAAAAAGAAACTACAAAGGTATGTAATTAATAAAAGGTTAAGTTGATTGTTGTTTGGATTGTTGCTGTTTGGTTATGGTTGTTTGGGTAAAATACTTTGAAAATTAGATTTGGGGTAAATGAATAATCTATTTAGTTTATCTTAGACTGTTGAGTAAATGATGCACCTGATGGTTTATTCTTCGTTCCGTACGATTTAAAAGTTTTGAACCCGAACGACTATTTGTTTGTTTGATTGAATGGTTGTTTTATATTTGTTGTAAATGTTGTTGTGAAATTGATGGTTGTTGTATTAATTTGTTGTTAGTGATTGAAACCACTTAAATATTTCACTATATATAATTGTTAACCCTTGAGATTTTATAAGAGAAATGCAGGTTATGGAAGCAATTGCTACTGCTTTTGGTTCCATGCATTTAGCGTAAGTTGCCCGACAAATAGGTACGTTTCGAATTACGGTTTAGAGTGCTATTTTATATATTTTCCCGTGTAGGGATATATTTTATTTTATTTTGGAAGGTATTTGTGTATATTGTTATGTTTATATTATATTTTCTTTCGAGCCTCTCCGTACAAAGGAGACTCTGGAAAAAAAAAATTCCGTAAATTTCGGACTTAGAAAATTTGAAAATGTTTACAAACTTTAACAATTTATGTATAAAGGATTTATATGGGTATATTTAGTTAAAATAATAAATTTTGAAAATTATTGCTTATAAGTTAAATATTTTGAATAAGATGTATTGTTATTTAATTCTTCTTTTCCCTTCTTTCCTTTTCGAGGACGAAAAGTTTTGAGTGGGGGAGAGTGTAACGACCCGGGTATATTCGAAGTTTAAAATGAATATAATTAATAGGATTTTCAATTTAAATTCAGATATAACTGAAACGCCTTGAAATCGTACGAACATGAAACGCCTTGAAATCGATTTAACTGAAATCAATTTGAAAATCAATTTGGATATATTGTTTTCAGCATAACTTCTTCATGCGATCGAATTTGGACGTGAAACTTTTTCCATCGCGTCTAGAATATTTTAAAACACCTATTTGGATATATAGGTTTAGCAAATTTCGTTCCGGGGTCGGAACGGGCTTTTTGGGCCAACTATCGGTTAACACGTTTATAATTCATGTTCACCTATTCTATTGCAGTTTGTCTATAAATAGGCTGTTATAAACCCTAGCAGCCTCTATTCCTCACTTCTATACCTATAGGAACTTCTGTACTCCTCTTCTTCAATGGAACAAACAATTCTAGATCCAAATTCAAAATTCAAATCAGATCCAAAGCTAAAAATTAAAAGTCCACAGAAAATTCCGAAAAAATTATATGTTGAAGCCCTCAGTGAACAAAATCTAATGGTGATATCTGTTTTTCGATTGGAGTTTCTGTGTGTCTAGATCGGAGCAAATTATTTTCAGTCGTTCATCATCACCACGACGAACTTCGTCAGATCGTCAAACCTTTTCTGGGTTTGATGGAGAGTGACATGAGCTTCGCATCGGTGTCTTTGGTTTAGGATTTCAACGGTTAGATGTGGCGTTTAATTTGAATTAGGGTTTCGGCACCCTTGAATGAGGCGGCGGCGCGTGGCACCGTGGGGACCGTAGGGGGTGCGGTCGATAGAGGAGTGGAAGGCGACTTCAGTGGTGATGGTCGGCCGTGGGTTGGTGGCCGGTGGCGTGAGAAATCAGTGGTCAAACAGCTAGGTCAACGGTTAGGGCTCTGCGTGTTTTGCCTGTAGGTGGAGAAGAACGCGTGAGAGAGGGGAGAGAAGGAGGGTGACGTGGAAAGTGTGTAAGGGCTTTATTTTTTTTATTTATTTATTTTGATTTCAATCGGTTTAAAATCGAATATCTTCCACTTACGAACTCCGTTTCACACGAATTTTTTTTTGTTAGGATCGTATTGAAATGCAGGATCTGTTGACGCTAGTTTGGACAGATTTGGATACCGTCAAATTTTTGGGTTTAAATCGGATTTAAATTCAATTTAAATTCAAAATGTGAGTGTTTTAACCCACTCACAATTTCTAAAATTTCGTATGTTTGTTAATTTGACTTTAGATATGAGTAGAAATTTATTTATGACTGTTTGGCATGTTTTATTCATTATTTCTGTTTAAACGCATTTATTTAATATAACTGTTAATTAATTTGATTATTGCATATAAATTGACAGTAAAAATTTATTTACTTGCATATAAACTGATAGTTAAACAGTTAATAAATTTATTTTGAATATAAACTGTTAGTTAATAACTGTCTTTTATTTCCTGTTATATTGTATATGTCATATATTGATGTTTGTTAAATTAATGATGATTGAAATAAATTGGTTGATGTTTGATATTGGTTGAATGGATGATGTGTTCTATGTTATGAAAACTGCAAGTTATCATGCATTTTCATTTCATTCGGGATTGCGGTTTGAAATGATATACAACCGCATTTTATTTTTTAATTGCGGATTTAAATGATAAATATCCGTATCACTTGACCATAGGATAGAAAATTATATACAGGCACCGTGGTATATATATAAAAATATTTTTGAATTGATTTTCTATGGTTTTGCGAAGCTATATATATGGTTTATGGGATATTGATTTGGTTCTTGATAAAGGTTATTTATATATATAGTAATTTTCGGTTTTTAAACTTTGTATAAATTTGATTTGAAGTATAAAATAAAGTTTGATTTTTTTAAGATCAAATACGATTAAGCATTTATTTAAAATTTAATTTCTAGAAGTTCTATTAACTTAAATGAGAATAAGGTTGGAAGATGAATATTAAGTTAAATTGGAATTAAATAAAAAGTTAGAATTTCTTAAGGATATGATTTTTATAACTTGATTTTGTGTACAGTGATTTAAATGAATATCAGGTTGATTTAAATGAATATATAATAAATTGAAAGATTTTCCAGTTATGTGAAGTTAAAGGTTTTCTTAAATTTTATTGAATTCATTAAGTAAATATTTCAAGTCTAAATAATAAGTAATTGAATTTAATATATATGGGATTGTCAAATGAGTTTGTTTTTGAAATGGTGAAATATTTAAAGCTTTAAAACATAAGAATTGAAATGTTATTTGGTAGTTTAAATCGATATTTGAAATTGATTTGTGAAATCTAAAGAAGCTATTTTGTTTTATAAAAGTAATTTAATATTTAACCATTTAAGAGATGGAAACTTGTTTCAAGGTTATGATTTTCAAGGTAGTATAATTTGAAAATATTATATTCAAGAGTTTGATTTCTAAATATTTTACTTTGAAAACCCTATGATTTTAGAAAAGAATGTATATTGGAAAATAAAAATGACATTATATTGGTTTGGGTCTAAATGATATCGTATTGATTTGGGGTTTTAAAAATATAAATGATATCATATTTATATGGTTTTGAAATAGATGTTTTATTCTGGTTTTGAAAGTATAAACTATTTTTAAAGACCGCGGTGTTATAATAACGTTTGGTTGTTGAAGAGACCGGGATCGAAAGTTGCCATACTCTCTGCCAACTCCGAAAACCACTTTAACAATCGTGTACGAGGTGGAGATTCCAGAATGAAGTAGGTTGGTGGAGGCGTTTCCTATAAGGTAAATACGTGGACCCGACTCCCGTGAGTTGGCATAAGGTGGCTAAAACAGGAGCAATTCTCGGGCCAATGAGGTCATTCCTCTGATCGGACACTCCTTTTCGATATTGTACTTTGACTTTGGATTGATTCAGTGGCCACTTTTACTTTGATTTTTGAAGGAGTTGTTTCGAGGTGGGCGGTAGCTGCGGCTACGCTTTTCCATCAGCCCGAATAGCAATTGGTATATCTACCCTGGCATTGCCTAGTTGTGCCGTGCCACCTACCCTAGCGCGCCTTCTACGAGTTTCTATTTGTGTCGTACCTATGGAGTATCCTCTGGTAGCTTCCCGATTAGGAGGTATTACGGTACTGTATATACTATTGGCACTATTTGTGTTAAGGGCTATATGGGTAACCCCTTAATGCTATTAAAAGGTAAGTTTATTTTGCAATTAGATACTATTATAATAGTGCAATATACTATATAGTAAATAGTTTAACGGATCCTTAGGAGATGTAAATCCCGAGCATCTCTTGAGTTTACTGCACTCATATTTATTTCTGTTAATTTAACTCACATAAGATCTTTTAGTTCTGACTCGAGTGTTTTTGTCTTTTCAAATTCGCTCGGGTCAGTCCGAGCGTTTCAGGATTTGAAGATTTAGCTCTGGAGGACGAAGACGAAGATGTATATTATTATTATTGATACTAGTGCACTACACACTGTTCCGCTGCATTGTTATTGGTATTTGTAACTATGATATGTATTATATAAATGTTCTGTAAACAGATTTATAAACTGTATATTTTATTATTATATTTTATCCTTCCGCTGCGAGATTCTGTTTTCTTTTATTTCTTTCTTGTTTTTCTTATTTACCCCATAAGAATCCGCCCTTCCATATGGTTTAAATTGGCAAGTGTGTCGATTTAAAGCGTGCGAAAAGGCGGGACGTTACAAAGTTGTTATAACTGTCCAGACTGGTAATTATACTCTGATTTCAGATATGTATGTTACAGTTTTGACTTGTGTAAAGAACCATTTATATTATATGTTGTTCAGTCCGCTGTGAGATTCTGTTTTGTTCTTCTTTCTTCTATATACTTTCTGTCCCATAACAATTTATCTTTTCGACACTCAATCGTTCGGCATGTTATACAATGAGCATATTTATGTCGATTTTTCGAGGGTCGAAAGAGCGGGTCGTGACATTTGGTATCAGAGCTTTGGTTGGCGATATCCCTAGGCTTTGGTGGAGGATTACTCATTAGAGATAGAGTCGGAAGTACTCTATAATGAGTTTAAACGTATTAATAGATATAAGCATGTAATTGTCAGTGAATATAAAATGTTTTTATATTGTGTTGACTTATCGGTTGAGTGTTTATGAATTCTAGTCGGTACGGGAAGTATAACCGTATCGATAGGGTTTCTAAACTCTTAAACAAGGTAAACTGATATAGTATTTTTTTAAAGTGGGTGAACGAAATAATTTTACGCAAAATTATATTTTTATATAAATGGAATAATTTTCTTAAATTATTTTATTGTATACGAGTATACACGCACGTCCAGGTTGACCTACATTTGATCACTGAGCCATATTGTTAATTGCTAAGTATAAAATATTATAACTATTTAATAATTGAATTATTATGTTTGAAGTATTGTTCTGAATTTTAGTTCCAATAGTAGAATGAAGAAACATGCATTAAGTTTGGGCAGCGTTAAAGGGACTCCAATTTTGAACAAGTAGGGTCACTTTTTCATTTTTTGGAAAAATACTAAAGGGTGTACCAAAAAGTTTGCCCCTTCTTAGAAGAAATAAGTAAATCATAACTATCATTTATATTTCGGTAACTCTCTGCCGAATTTCGGTTTATTTTTTGATCAAATCCCGTCGAAAGTGATCTTCGATGAACCATTATCGTTTTTTGCTTTAATTTTGTTAGGGTGCTATCGAATTTTGCTTTATTTTACGATGGGGTCCAACCGAATTTTGTTTTCGATGGAATCCCTATAAAAAAAATTTTGAGTTGAGTCCCCTTAAAATTTTTCCTCTCTTATCCAAATTTGAAGTTCTTTTAACAATGCCTTAAGTTTTACCTCTATCAATGACAATCTACGTATGCAATAATTGAAAAGTTACGACAAAACGCAACAATAATAGCCTATAATGTTCAATGATATAGTAACTTACTTCAGTCGATAATGAGAACTTTTTATTCATAACTTCTTTTAACAATATACATCATCATTCAACTAATATATTCGAGACTAAAGGAATTAAAACATGTAATAGTTTCAATAAAACACAAAATAGAGTCAGCATAAATATCAACGGGCATATTTTTTTTTATGGCATACAAACTAAGTTGAGTAAAATATGTGACAATAAATTGACGTGAAATGCAGCAACAGATCTTATATAAATCTTCTTCCATCGTTTTTGAAACCAAATGGAAGAAGTGTCTGTAACCTTCGATAAACAACAACCTGAAATATTGTAGTTGAAAGATTATCATAGTAAATGATATGTGAATTCTTGCAAGTCAATGGTACAGTGAATACATAAACCTAACAATACGCATGAACATACTGAATCTACATGTCTACATCTAATCATAATGTGCATGCATTAATTCAGCAACGTACCTTTAATCATAATATTTTCCTAATTTTATAATCCATTTACAATTTAAATACCAAAAATGAGATAGCATTTAATAATCAATTTCTATATGCACAATGCGCCTGCATTAGTTCAAAAATGTGCTTGTGTAGCATAACCACATATCATATAGAGAAGTGCACAATAGAACATCAATTAATAAAGAATACAATTAGCGTAGACACAATTAAATTAGTATAGTGTGGAGAACATAATTGATAATATAATATGTTACATAAATATCATTCAAACTTTAAGGTTAACAAAATGAAAAAAGGTCTATTGAATTTCTTGGTAGCACATTTAGAGAAAAACTCAACCACCCATTGTACAAAGTTCAAACGATAAAGAAGAACTAAAAGTCTGGTAAAAGTAGATTAAATTTCAAACTGGTGTGGAGAAGCTGAAAGAGCCTAAATATCAATAGACATACAATATTTAAAATAGAAATCAAATTAACGATGTGATACACATTGAATACAATAAAAAAATGTTTTATTAAATAATTCTATTGACTCTTCCACTTGCATTAACAACACCATGTTGGAGTCCAATGACAATAGTAAGAAACAATTCTACTAAGTTGTCCATCTACATTAACACCACCATGCTTGAGTCCAGCTCCTACAGCAAGGAATATTTTGCCTGTTAAAAGGTAGAATACTATGATATCACAAAAACAATAAAGTTGCTAACTCTATCACACATGTATATATCATCAACTTTCTGTCCAATTTAATTTTATGATTATTTCAACCTGAGAATACTATATTATAGATAGAGCTTGCAAATATTTCCCTGCAATCTTATCAAAGGGAATATATACTATAAATACATGACATGATATATGCTTTATAATATTGTATGTTGTGCATCTTAGTTTGTACTATATACTATTTATATTTTAGTTACAATACAGTCGTAAACATTTCCCATCCAATGTAATATTTGAAAATGTATTTTATCCATCTTGATTTCTATACAACAGTTTGCATTTCACATCCAATACTATATTTAGGAAGCCTAGCTCATATAATCCAAGTCAACAGTGAAAGAAAAAAGGACAAAATTACCCTCATTAAATAAGAACAGATAAACCACACATATAAATATTAACACGGCCTCACTAACTCCTCTATGTGTGTGTATCCATAGGTTTAGATTTACATACTTTTATAATTGACGTATAATAGGTTCTATTTTCTCTCTTTCTTATGAATCATAAATATGCTGCATATATACGATAATACAAACTACATAGCCACACCAACTGACCTCATGGCAAAGGAGGTTGTTGATAATGATTATTTATAATATAAAAAACTGTAATAAACATATTTTATTTTAAATTATAATATAAAACTATATTACTAACTTAAAGTTTCTAATACTTACTTGCATTAAGAATTGCACATGCGTAATGTAAGAAATGATAAACAGAGTAACCACGGCCATGTGCAATGCAACCGAAACTATTTTTATACAATTATGTAGTAGAAAATCATATTTGAATATCTATGCAATTATATAGTAAAGATTAGGAAGAATCAAATTCCCACCTTGATCTTATCTTTAAGCATTCATTTCAGTTTATCTAGGCATTCAAAATTTATAGAATTGTACATGAAAAACTATGGCAATGTACTTCAAAAACCATTTGCCCTTGACTTTTTGCATTATCAATAGAACTGGACAGTTTGCTTATAGCACAGCTAACAATTCTACATATTAATGCATAGTCTATAACTTGCTCGGTTATGATGGTTAAAACCACTAATTCCGATAAACAGTTTGAAAATTCATCATCTCAAATGAAAGCAATAGATATGGGATACTGAATCCCTTTCAATTCTCCAGTTCAATAACCAATGTTTGTATTTGTTTTATAACTATTTGGTGATTGATGGCAACAGTGTGTAGGAGAACACAGTCCCATATTTCTAAATCATCGCAGCTGGAGTGGGTATAGTAGGAGAAAAAGACGGGGGTACAAAAAAGTCAATGCCTTGTATTAAACTATTGCTGTAATGCAATGTACGAATGTGTAAAACATGTAAGGACTGCAGAAAACATTATAAGTGTACTGAAATAAATTACAAAATTAAAATGAACAAAATGAAATAAAACACAAAAATGTGTTCATGACATCTTTTTCATTTTTACCGTCATTACAATACATATATGTATGTTGTTTACATTTGTGAATAACAACAACCGATGCCTTAAGTACTACATTAGAACCCTGCTATAGATCTTTTTTTGGAACTTTGTGCTGAGTGTTCTATCTTTATTATTTTTTGCTTGCTTCTTAAGGAGTCATGAATGGATATGGAATCCCATTTATATATTTATCAATCACCATATTGTGACTACCTTGCTTCCTCTTATTTTTTGTTATCAAACCAATACTAAAACTTTCAAAGCCACTATCCATATTGTCAGGCCAGTTGATTCTCAGTTCATCGACCAAACTCAGCTGAAGTATAATTTTGTTAACAGTAAATACATGTAGATGACGAATTATTGCACAGGTACAACCTTTCCTATAACAAACTTATACTTGCATAAGAGAGTTTTATGAGACATACATGCTTATAGGAATTTGTTTGGATATGAAAATTAATGTATTTGCAAAGATGACAGGAGTATTATTTATTACATGAAGAAATGAATATATATCCGGTAAGCGAAACTAAGTAACGTCAGAATAATAACTAAAATGTGAATTGAAAGAGTGCCTGGATACTAAAGAAACAGAGCCTGAATAATATACATTTAAACTATGGTAATAAAATGTGTAGACAGCAGTCGATATATTTAGATCGAGATATATGTTTTGTGTTTATGTTTTTTTATAGTTTATTAGCAAATTCAACACAGAGCTACAGTTTATATCACAATTCATATTTCAAGTCATCCTGACCAATTCATACTTCAATTCATATTCATTAATCATTCATATCGTGGCCAAAATATTTAAACAGGTTATAGAATTTCTTGGTATCTATCCTATGGTAACCAGTAACGTGCAAAAGCATTTAACAAATTAAAGTAGTTGTACATGGAAACTAATTAATTTTAATTTGTCCCACATCACCTAAAACATCTTAATTGTTGGTGTATATATAGGCTAAGAGAGAAAAAGGTAGGTTGTTTTATTATGTAGAACTTATAAAATTGTGACGAGGTGGAAAGGATAGATGAAGTCAAGTTGATCGCATGGTAGTTGAAAAATGATATTTATGTTTTTCAATCTTTATTGATGTAAAGGGCATTTTCAAATTTCAAAAAGAAACGGTTGAAACTAATGGATTGAATTCTCATTATTAATAATAAAGATGTTTGGATATTGGTTGTTAATTTCATAATCAAATAGATTATAAAACTTGAAACGGTTATATATATATAACCAAATAGAAAATTGTATAAGTATGATTTATACAAAGGAGTTATAACTAAAATTTGATTCAAATCAGAATTTAAATCCCAAAATTTTTGGAAAAATGTTTAAAATTGGGTTTGAACTAGATGTTGGGAATTTTTAAATCTTGGAGCTTTTTGGAAATGTTTTCCAAAGTGTTTGAAAGGAATAATTGTGATGTTATTTTTGGAGACATTTTTGAATAAAAATTGTTTTAAAGTAAATATTGGAAGTAAGAAAGCACCGAACTCACTTCAATTGCTGGAAAATAATCTTGGTAATGATGACCACATCATCAGTATTCATTTTCGAGTTTCTAAGTGGTAGATTGCTACCGTGGTGATTGGTTGTGATTATTTTCTCTAGACTTGTTGATAAATAGGTTTTGTTTTAGAAAATTTCATAAAGGAAGTGTGTGGGGGGGACCAAGTTGTTTCAAAATTCGGAAGCATGGTTGATATAAAAAAGTGGATATATGTATGGTTATGATTTCAAAATGATTTAAAATAAAACCAGGTAATTGAATATTGGGATTTCCATTTAAATGATTTGTAAAGTTGGAGAAAATTGGTTACTTAACTTAGAATGTGGAGTAGATATAGATAAGAAATGAAAATGTAGATTTTAATCCTGGAATTAAAATTTAACTTGAGTAAATTAAAGTGAACAAGGTGGGTTGGAATTTAACTTAAGATAAGTTAAATAAAATTGAAGTTGGATTTGAATTGAATGGAATGCAAAGTTGAAATGTAAGATGATTGCATAATTGTAAGTTATAATTGTTGAATGAAATGAATATACATAAGCTATTAGGTGATATAGATAATCTAGAATTATGATTATAAAATATAAATGGACTCAAGTAAGCAATATGAAATATTAAGTAAATAAGTTTTGAACTTATGAAGTGAGTAATGAATCAGTAAAGCCAAAATGAAAATGGTTTGATATTATGGTAAAAGGAACAGAAATTCATAAATCTGAATTTTTAAATGAAGGATGAATTGAAATTGAGTAAATTAAAAATAAACATGAATGGTGAAGTGTTTATATAACTACATGATATAAATAATGAATGTGAATAAACTTAGGTAGAAAATTCAAGGAATTGTGAATAAATATGTTGGTGTAACTTATCAAACTAAGGAAGTGGAAAAATTTAACCAAGTCAAATGGTTAAGTAATTGACAAAAAGAATGAATTCAATTTAAGAGTAAATGAATTTAATATGATTTTGGAATATGGGTTGGATAAGATGGGATATAAACTTAAGTTTTAAAGTTGGATATAACTTAAGTAACGATACAGAATGTCTATAATAAACCTTAGATATAAGTTTATGAAATGGTTTATAAATAGACTAGCATGGAACGGAATGTCGTTCACTATAAAATGATGTGGATAACACCTTATGAGCTAAAAGGAAGTGAATGGAAAAGATACAATATAAGTTGGAAGTAAAGTTAATAGAAATGATAGTGCATGAACCATATATGATATAATAGATTGTTTGAGAATCGGTTTACATGAAATGATTCTCCAATGATATAGTACAAATGGGATATACTAAGTAAATGAAAATAAGGAAATTGAATGGGATTCAACTTAAAATGAATTAGAACTGAATTGTAATGGAAACTTAACTTAATGATTATTTATGATATGAATTTATCAATAAATTAACATGGATTGGAATGTTTCTTAATACAACATGAAGCAAACAAGGTTTGGTGAAAAACTTGAATGGGAATCAAATGGAAATTAGAAAATTGGATTTATACTCAATTTAAAAGGGAATAAATTGAAGTTAATAAAATGGATTTGCATATAATGGTAGTGAATATAAATGGAATGTAAATAAAGTGATTGTGAATCAATTTGAAATTGAATAAAAGTGAATTTATGCAAGTAAAGCACATATAAATCAATTGGGAATGAATATTTGTTTGTTGTAAATATGAATTGAATGCAATAAATTTGGGTGTAAATCATTTCAAATTGAGTGAAATGATATATAGGTCCATGAAAAGGAATTAAATTAGTGTTGGAACCTTATAATGGCTTGTAATATATGATTGACATGTTTGGGTTTTGAAGTTGATGTGTTTGACTAGTTAAATAATTGAAATATTATAAAATTTCATGGTTATGAAACTTATGTGTTTATTTGCGTAAGTACAGGTACAAGGAGCCGTTTAGGTAGATTTTGGTTGCGTAAATGCATATAAAATAAGCCGCTCGCTTAAAAACGCTAAAATAAAGGTACACCTACACAATAAAATTAATAAAATGATATATATTGTTATATATTTTGTTTTTCTGATCGTGTGGGTTGATGTATATATTTTTATCTTTCTTGCGATATTGTAAAAGGCTCTCCAAAGAAAGGAGACTCTGCCAAAAAATTTCAGAAATTTTTTTTTAGAAGAAAAATTGGAAATTTTTGAAATTTTTTTATTAACTAGAAAAGGTGATCTTTGAAGAAATCAAGGCTCTAGAATTAGAAATGGAAGCTAATTGTTTTATATAAAAATAAAAGGGTTTAGAGAAGTGAATGTAGAAATTTAAGTAAGTAGGTTTTAGAGAAGTAAATGGGTATGGAAGCATTTTTCCTACCTTAGCAATTTTGAGGACGAAATTCTTACAAGGGGGAAGGAATGTAACGAATCGGAATTTTGGTCATTTAGTTTGAACATTTAATTTATTTTTAAATTTTGAACTTGAATTGTTAATTGATTTTGAATATGGAAGAATTTCTGAAATGGTTTAAAATTTCAAATATAGCGATTTAATAGGTTTCGTAAATAGTAATTTAATATTGGAAATTGGGTAAAAATGGGAATCTGGAGTTAGATATGAATAGAAATGATTTCTAAGTTGATTTAAAATTCTATTTGGATTAGAATTATGTGTTGGACTTTTGAATGGAATTAAAAGTCGATAAATTTAGTTCGAAATTTATATATTAATTTAACTATGAATTAATATACAGTAATATTGTAGATAATTGAACTTTGATTTAAAATGAATCGGAATGATTTCTAATATGGATATAAATTCTATTTGATTTATAAAGGAGTTAGTTAGTTTTAAAAATTGAAATTTAAAATGATTTCGATGATTTCGAAAATCCCTCGATTTAATCGACGAATTAATAGCATTCTAGGTCACAGTCTCGGAATTCGATGAAACCAGTTCCACTGGATCCATAATAGTGTTTTATTATCGGATTACAGATTTCTAGCGTTTGGAATTACCATTTGGTCGTACGTGACATAAACGCGTTGAAATAAATATCGAAAATTTAATATTTTAATATGATTTGAAAAGCTATCTTCCGCATACGATCGAATTAGGCTCCGAAACATGTTACATTGTGTTCGGATTAAGGGTAAAATATTATAAACGCCAGGCAATACGTTTTGTTTGGAGTTCGTTTGAAAAGGCATGTTAATTTTGAAAATAATACTAAAGTAATATATATATATATATATATATATAAGCTTTTATATATATATATATATATATACATCAACACAGTAAACCCTAGCCGAAACAATATGTAGCCGCCTCTATTGTAATCAGTGGCCGAAACAATTCCTTATTCTTCCACGTTTATCTCTCGATCCACTCATTAATTTTGAAAACTTTCAACCGAGAGATCGTAGAGCGCCTCAAGATCTACAATATCAACGATCGAGATTGAGTAAAAAAGTCCACGGCAGCAGCAATCTGACCCCGTTCTTGCGCCGTTCGTTGGTGAAATTGGGTGGCACAGGCGATGGCAATGAACCGTGCATGGCAGGAAGGTCGAGGGAAGCGAGGCGCGGCGGTCGGTGGTCATTGATTAGCTCATAGGCGCTAGTTATGGTCACGACGGGTTGAAGTTTAAATGGCCGATGGGTTTCAAAAAAACCCTGGACAAGCGCATGAAGGAAGAAGCAGAGAACGGCCAGATTTTTTCTCCACCAGATCATACAGCCAGATTGCGTTTTTGTATATAGAAAAAACAAAAGAAAAGAAAATTGTAAATTTATTTATCTAAATTTATATTCAAACCCTAAAATTTCGTATCTTTGTCATACGAGGTAAATCAGATGAAATAAGCGGCGATGGGATTGTAGCATCGAGCACTACGCTCTGGAACAGAATTGGTGATGATTGGAGCAAGTTAAAATTTTAGGTTAAATCAAACATGTTCAATTTAATTTAAAATTGAAACATTGGCAAAATTAAAACTCAATGTGAGTTAATATCACTCAATTTTGGACTGCTGGTATTAATTTTAAATAGTTAAAATTAATTAATGGTTGATTAGTTGAATTGATATATTATTATCAATTGGATGTGATATTATATATAGTAGTATATATATTGGAGTGATTGATATTCCCGCATATATATAGCGGATGGGACCCTATGCACCATGTATAATAGTGGATGACCCTATATACCATGATATTTCGCCTCGAAGAGGAATTCGTATTTTTATATTGTGCCTATTTCTGTGGATGCAAGGAAACAGGTTGGAGGGACCCAACTAGATTCCTCAAAAAGGTTGAATTTAAATTCATATATGGTGATATATGTTTGTTGGAATAATATGTGATAGGTTATTGTGTGATTTGAATTAATTGGATGTTATGGCAGTTAAATTGGATTTTTGATGTATTTAAATAACAATAAAATATGGTTTAAATTAGTAAAGAATTGCCAATAAGGATTTTGAAGTAAAATGTTTATATAGAGTTTTTGAGTAAATCAATTGGATAAAGTAAATGGTTTGGAAATTGTAATGTAACTATTTCGGGTTATGGTGAACAGGGATTTTAGAATAAAGTTTATAAAAATATTTTTATAATAAATTATTACGTGGCGCTTGTTTTAAATAAAGGAGGTTTTAAAATCGAGATTTTTAATAGACTGAAAAGATAGAGGTGAATTTGGGAATAAGTATAAAATTGGTTATACTAGACTCAAGTAAGATTTCCAAAATTACGAAGTGAAATTAGAATCGAAAAATTAGGATTGTTTTAAAAAGAGGATTGTTTTAATTATTAACTACGTAATTTTAAAAGTGTTAAAAATATTATGGAAATTAGTTATTTAATTATTTTAAATTGTTAAAGCTTATTTAATCATTAATTAGTTACCTTATAATGATTGTTAAATATTTATTATTATTTAAGAACCAGTCGGCATTTTTGTTTAAAGGATAAATTATTAGATATTAATGTGGCTTTGTATAATAACTTTTATTTAAGTATATTTGCCTAGATTAAACTTGAAATTTATTTTAGAATTTATAAGCATTATTTTGAGGTAGTTTTTAAATAAAGTTTCGGGAAGTAATGGTTTATGATCATGGAGTAATCGGAGGCAGTGAGCGCCTATAGTTAAGTCTTGGATTTCTTTGGGATAGAGACGTAACCATTGAGCTGTGAATCCATGGTTTGATACCGCAGTGGTTCTTTCCATACTATTTTAAAAAGGGTTTTCAAATATTTTGAAAAGGGTAATTTGTGAATATACAATTTGATAAGATAAGCACATACCTTTGGATTAAGAGATTTAATTTGTTTAAAATTTAAATTAAATAAGACTTGAAGTTTATCAGTGGAAAATGGGATATTTGGTTGAATGATTGTTTATTTGATAGTTAAATAACCGACTATCAATCTGGACCCAAAATATAACTTTGGAAATATCTATGAGAGATACGAGATTTATACGGTGCAGTTACCATTCGAAGTGCTATACTGTACGTATAAGCTCGTTTCGTTCTTCTAGGATGTTTACAAGGAAATTCGTCCACTAACTATTAAAGGGTGATCTTCGATCTTATCTTCGTCTCTTTATTTCCTAAAGAACCGGGGTTGAGTTTACCGAAAATATCGAACGTTGTTTTCAAAGAGACCGGGATCGGATAAGTTGTCTGAAAAACCACTTCTGTCCAGCGAGTACATTTTCAAAAATAAAGACAAAGGCATGGAGTCAAAGATGGAGTAGTGAAGTGAAAGGGCTAATCGCTACTAATACTGAGGGTGATTCCAAAATGGATGTACTAGGAATAGTGCCTTCGGTTCAGTTCGGACCTAAAACAGATTTGTATGGATGAATGCTATTAGTACATTGTCATTGGAGGACAATGAGCATTCTAAGTGAAATTTCCTTGAAAAGGTAATTGTAGCCTCTAGCCTGCTCAACCGGGAATGACTAAAAAGCAGGGGAGATGTAGCAAGGCTTAGTGGATAGCACCCAATTAGGTTATGTTTATCACCTTTCTACATACCCTCGGATATTATTACTACGATTATGGAAGGAGCTTCGAAAAGGGTGGGAACATCTGGGTGGTAGCATATTCGGTCTATCCAGGTTAGGGATAGTCTAGTCTTGTGTAGCAGAGTATCCCATCGTGGTCCTCGGTTCGTTGTTCTAGACGCGTATTGTGGTAGGTGATACTCCAGTGCCTAGTTATTCGGTTGGAATCCATTCTCCAATAAGCACCATACGGTTTTGATTGTGCCCAACTATGCTGGAACATGAGATGCAAGCATTTCAGCTATTTGAATAAGTATTTGTATTTAGACACTATGATAATATCAGATGATTTTGATATGAAATGTTTTGGTTATCATAAGGTAAAAACCCGTCATGTTTATGTGTGACGCGGTCTTACGAGATATATTTGATTTTCAAGGGATTTTTAAAAACTTTAATATTTCAAATTGAGTGTGTTTTCTCACGCTGGTTTTTCAGACTGACTCAGGTGTTATTTTATTATAACGCTCGGGTCAGACCGAGTATTACAGGTTCAGGATAGGATGCTATGGAGCTCAAGAGACAAGTTGGAGACCGAGACGTATTCTCATACTTGTTTTATTCCGCTGCAATGTTTTTTTTTGAAATTACCAGCAAATTGTGAGGGCAGTTTGTTATAACCGTCCAGGCTGATAATTATTGATTTTTGTACTTTGATGTGAGATACGTATGTTACAATTTTGACTTGTGTAAAGAATCATTTATATTATATGTTGTTCAGTCCGTTGTGAGATTCTATTTTGTTTAATTTCGTCTTTCTTCTACCTACTTTCTTTCCCTCAACAATATGTCTTTTCGGCACTCGATCGTTCGGCATGTTGTACTGTGAGCATATTTATGTCGATTTTTCAAGGGTCGAAAGGACGGGTTGTGACAGTTATACTATAAAGGTTATAGTATACTCTTTAAAGGTTGTAGTAGATATGTCCAATATAAAAGTTGTATTGGAATACTAATATAAAATTAATTAAAGAATTAATTAATTAAAATCAGCTAAAGCATTAATCAATTAAATAAGATTTAAATTAATAAAATATTATACATAAGACATCATATAAGTAATATGAAATGTAAAATTTATATAACAATAAAACTTATATGACATAAATATATAAACTAAAGGTGGAATATTAAAGAAACCCAAATAGAATGAAGGAATAAATACATACGTAAATGCATGTATACCTTGATTCCTGATGTGTTTGCACTTGAATCACGATGGTATTTAATTAGAAATGCATTATTTCATAAGTTGATATCACTTAATATAATATATTAAAGATTATGAATCTTCAATATAATGTTGTCCTCTACCATATATATATATTAATAAATTACTTGCATACTCCTTAGTTGCTGATTAAACGCAAGGTAGGGATGTTATGTGTCGTATTATTAGTATATTGAATAGAGAGGTAAGATAACTATATGTATTTGTTGAGAAAACTCAAGGTACATATACTATACTTAGGTCGTCGCTATATGGTAGTTATGAGTGAATAATCATTTATGATTTGTTGAGAAAAATCAAGGTCGAAATGAGAGTAGGACAAGGAAACGTGGGTTAGGAGTTATCCATCATTTGTTGGGCTATGATTCGTTGATAAACTCAAGGTCAGAATACCGAGACAGACGGGTCCTAACACTCATTAGTGAAGTCGAAAGACTTATACGTTTCATTTTAGGTTTGGAGAAACATAAAAGATTGGTGGAAGCCTTATTAGAAAAATGAAATGTAACATTTAACCTTTCTAATATTGTAAGAATATATGCTAAATAATGTTATGATAATCTACAATGATAAATTTGTGCATTCAAAAAGATTGGTAAAGTGTTTATCAATTCAAATATACAAATGAATTGAAGATTAACAAATAGAAATATAACATATTCTTACCAATAAAAGGTTATTGCATGTTAACGTTTCAACACCAATGCATGTGCCTTATTATACAACTACTGAATTCATTCATAGTTTGGCCTCTTAAGCATTTATTTGGTCGAGACCATGTATTGCATTCTATCGGTTTCGAACTCTAAAAGCAAGACAAGACTATGGATATTTTATCCATATACAATTGAATATAAATATTACATGGCGAATGGTCAAAGTTTGTAATATACAATATTTCAATGAAATTAGTCCATCCAAAAACCAAATAAACCTTAGTGCAAGATCGAGTATTCAATCTGATTGATTATAAAAGGACCGTACCATGTTAAATGTAACACTATATAAATCTAAGAACTCGAATACTGAAATGTCAGTTTGATCAGTTTATGTAAAGCAAAACATATCTAATGTCCTTAAAAGTTAAGGATAATTGAACGTGCTTTGGTAAAGAATTCGTTATGATATTGTAGTAAGGGTTTTGTTTTGAATGGTTTGTCCATTTAGAAACAATAGTGAATGTATAAGAGTAATATGATTTAAGGTACAATTGGGATGAAGAGAGTAAATAGTCATGTTTGCTTCATAAAGTAACAAAAGAAACAATGATTATAATAATAGCGATTGATACGTAACATTGGAATAAGAGATGTGATTTCTATTCTGAAACATATTTTCGTATAGAAAATTGTTTTCTATGAAATTTAGTTCTTTAAGTTCAGGATAATTGATCAAAGAACTTTTCACTGTAAATTAGGTACATATATGAAATAAACAAACTATATTAAGTGAATGATGGACCTTCAAATTTAGAACGCTATTATAGTAATGACGGAAATAGTGGGAGCATGTCATATAGCACTTACTGATTTCATCGTATTATGAAAATTGTTTTCATAAAATGTACCAAACATTTCATGAATTAATGACTATTTTTCGGTATCGACTGAGAAATAGACATCGCTATACTTCGATATGAATATTATGAATATTCGTTATGAAATAAAACTATAATGTGGTATTTGTTTTCATAACAAAAGCGACGCATTGGAAAATACAAAAGTATCTAATATTATCTACAGTTATTTTGGAATTATAGACTAAGTCATAGTTTTGAGAAATAATTTTATTATATAATTTGAATTACATGGTAGTGGTTAATTATATCTCAAACAATTAAGAGCTATGCACCCATTCAGCGATAATATCATAAAAGTTGATGAACTCTTCGGATCGATACATATAGATGTATGCAATCATAAGTCTACTAATACCAAAATTGTTCCACATACTTTGTCATATTCACCAATGAGTTATCACCAACATGAACATGTGTATTTGATACATGTGTAGTATATCTATGGTAAACTCATAGAGTATAAAAAAGAAGTAAATAAAATAACATGCAATAGAAATGTTTTGATTTGATCGAATGAGTGAGTATATTGGAAAAAGTTCCAAACGTTCCTAAAAATGAACAAAGATTCAATCTCAAAAGCCACTCCTCCATGTTATACATAATGATGCATCGATAAGGAGTAATCAAACTTTGTTGGATAATGTACGATTAATTGTAAATGAAGTTGAGTTGGTTTCTTTCTATAAGGTCTTGTACCTAAAAATAGTACACAAAATTAATATTATTTCATCTAAATAACAGTTCATAAAATCACACAAGATGAGGGTTATAAGAAACCCCAACATATCCTAGGCCCAGAAGTTGGCGGGTTGCGCAAGTCAAAAGATTGCACGTAGTAATTGTTCGTAAGGGATCTCGTATAAATCTCCTCAAAAGAATTTATGGAAGACCATCAATGGATGACATATTTAAGTTTTGAACATAAGTTTTGTAAACAAAAACCGAATCAGTTTTATAAATAAAGAAATTCATAAAATGTTTATGAATACCTATTCTGTTGCAATGAGAAACAATTGTCGTTTCAGGAAATACCAACTTCATTGTGAAAAAATTTCTTTGAGGAATTATTGGTAGTAAAATAGAATTATATATGATCCATACATAGAACTGATTAGATGAGATGAAATGAAATTATTAACCTAAACGAACACAATGCATTAGAGTGTCTAATAATTATTCTCGCATATTGAAGAGAAAATATGAGTTCATCAATGTTGATAATATATAATCCTTGATTGTTTAAACCATTAAGAGCGTTAACCCTATAATATGGTATGATGCGCAAATTCGAGAGAATTCCAAGTACGCTATGAGAATATGATTTTGGTAGTCGTAAACAAAGGGATGTGATCCACTGGCCGTGATTGTGTCTTTATGAGCAAGACTATTGCAATTGGAATTAAATGAGCAAAGTTGATAAGAATAATATTGCAAATTTCAATTGTTGAAATTAGCCTATTAGATTTGGTATTCAATGTGCTCAAGTTATTTCGAATTTATTCACAAAATTACCACTTGACATGACTTTATGTTTCGTACATATGTATTGAAACAAGAAGATTCAAAATAATGATTTAGAGTAAATTGTTTACACATAATAACCAAAACATCTTGAAGTCAATATGAATGATTTGAGTTTGTAAGTCTGTGGATATGATTTAAGAAATGATAGAAAGTATCATTTTATAAGCATAAAATTGAACAAATATTTTGATATAAATATCAAATAGTTTGATTATCAATCAAAATGTAGAGGAAGCATGTGTTCAGTAGAAAGAAATTAAAAGGTACATTGATATTTCTAAACTATAAATAAACAAAATCAACCTTACTTGTTTTAATGCTCAATTTTGGATTGTAAATGGTGTCTTTTATAGTGAGTATTAAAGATACTAGGAATGTCCTAAATCGATATGCAAAGATACCTTATTAAATTGTTTAATATGGAACATGTGAGATGAGTTCCTTATTAGTTGGCAATAGGAATTATCATACATGTTATGTTGTCTACGAGATCGTGATATTTTTTTGTGTATTTAATACATGAAGCAAATACTAAATCCAAAATGATATCACTAAATGGTTGTTTGAAGTATTCTCATGTATTTAGGCAATACTAGAGAATTATTTATAGAAACAAAAACATCTTATGAATGAGTGTTCGGACTCAAACTTCATAAGTGAAACCGAGTCTAATATGTCAATAATAAATTCAAGTTAAGAATCTTTAAGTTGGAAATGTTCTAAATGAAAGAACATGCCTGATTCATAAAAAAATGCTAAGTACATCGCCTAGAACAGCGTCACAATAAAGACAATGTATATAAAAATATAAGTGCACGAATTTATAACCGAGCCGATTCGAAATGCTGAGAATCTCATTGTATTGACCCGTAAATCAATGAAACTTTAAAAAGGAATTTTATTTGAATTTTGAATTAAATATTTTGAATCATGAATAAATTTGAATTTTACATAATAATTTTTTGAATGTTGAATATTTCATTTTTCAAATTAGATAAAATAGAAAATTTCTGGAATTTTACATTTTGGTCAAACTTAGTCAAAATTTGACTTTTGGTTGGAAATTTTGAATTTTAAAATTTTATTCTTTTTAGATGATACTAGAATGAATTCTAATCTCCTCTCCACTTTTCGTTTCGTCAAACCAAATTCATATTGCTCTAAAAATTTGAATTACTGTGAAAAATTGACATAATTTGTAGTCTTTATTTGTGTTTTATTTGGCTAAGTGTTGTTGGGTTTTTTTGGCCAAATGGACCTTGGTAAACTAAGAGACTCTAGTCATACTAAGAGTCATGTGACCATTCCTTTACCTATGTCCTCCTATTTCCTATATGACTAAACAACAACGTACAGACAATTCCTCTTAAGAAACTTTCTGCACGCACTTCTTCCTCTTCCTAAATCTTTAAAGAACTCTAGATCTAAAAACTCCAAAAATTCACAAATCAAAATTCCTTTCTTCCTCTCCTTAAACCCTTCCATCCTCCTCCTATAGCCGCCACCCTCCACCACCATCCAAGGTCACCTCCTTCCTCCTCATCTCGGCCACCATCCCTTCCTCCCAAGACTGAAAACCCTACCCCTTCCCTAGGCCATAGCTGAGCTTACCACCACCAAAACCCCTCCTCTCGACCACCATTTCCTCCTCTTGCCTAGCTGCATCCAATCCTCCACCTTGGCCGCACCCAAACCCACCCAAAAACCCTAGACCGTGACCCATTTCTTCCATAGCCGAACCCCTTAGCACTCTCTTCCTTATCTTTTTATAAAAAAACAAAAGAGAAGTATATATTCATATATATTTTATGTTTCATCAATTCAAGTCTGCTTTGATTTGCATTGGAATTGGGATTCAAGTCCATAACTTTGTGTTGTCAATTTTCCTAGCCTGGAAAGGCGAGCCATTCACTCACGATTAATAATCTTATGCTAAGTGAATGAATAACAATTGATATGTCATATGAAATGTTGTTATACATGGGATTTTTCATAGTTGTATATGTTTTTGATATGATATACGTTCATGTATGTTCGCTTATAATTTTGACATGATTTGGTTATGGATAATATGTTGTTCATTTATAAAGATAGATGTGATGATATGCATAGAATATATGCTTTATGATGCTAATATGAAATTGCTATGGTGAAAAAAAAGGAGAAAAATGTTATATTGATTTAAAAGTTGTCACACATGTTATGAAAAATATCACTAATATGTTATATGAAAAATAATGTGTGAAATGAAAAAAATGAAAAAAATGTGTTATAAAAAAATAAAAAAGTTGATATGCCATACATTTGTTATGTTTGTAATATAGAAAATAACATAAGTGTTATGTTAGAAATGATTGCATAATGTTATGTTATGATAAGAAAATTTTATGTCAAATGCATGTTAAATATGAATATATGCTATGTTATGCAATAAGTTATGTAAGTAATATGCTATGTTTGAAATTTGTTATGCAAGTCATATGCTATGTTATGTAGTTTGTTATGTAAGTATTGTGCTATGTTATGTGAATTATTATGCAAGTTATGTGTTGTGTTTTATATATGTTATTTTACGCAAATCATGCTGCAAGTTCCCTTAGTTTTAGGAAATCACCGTGGGTTGAAATGATATGTAACCAAATGATCTTTTAGATTAGGAAAAACCATTATAGGTTGAAATGACAAACCGAAGCGACTTTACTGATTTTGGAAATTTTGGTTTGTGGGTTGAAATGATATATACCCGTAAATTTTTAATTATTGCGGATTGAAATGATAAATATCCGTATCACTTGACCCTATGATAGAAAATTATATACGGACACCGTTGGTCTATTTTTAAAGTGATTTCTCAAATTTTGAAAAGATGTGTTTGAAAGGGGAAAAATGATTTCTAAAATTTAGTATAAAGATTTTATTTTAAAACATATATGTAAAATTTAGATTTCAAAATTATATGTTTAAGAATTTTAAATTTATAAGTTAAGTTTTAAAAATGTAAAATTTAAGGTTTTACTTATAACTTTGTTTTTTTAAATATGTAATATAAGGTTTAATTTAATAAAAATTAGTAAAAATTAAAATATATATTACGTTTAAAATATTTAAATTGATGTAATAAAATAGACTTTTGTAATAACTTTAATAAATGAGATTTGGAAGGTAAGTTGGAATTAATTTGTAATTGAAATGGTTTAAGAATTGAATTCAAATAAGAATTGATTTAACTTATTGATTTTAAAGACATGACTTTATAATTGATTTAATTTAAGGTGATTAAGTGAATATTTTCAAAATTAAAAAAAAATGAAGTTGAATATTTAATTTTGATTTTTATTGTAAATTGAGATTTATTGAAGTGGTTTTTTTTAAAATGACCATGGTGTGAAATAAGCATTTGGTTATTAAATAGACTGGGATCAGATATTGTCATACTCTCTGCCAATACCGAAAACCACTTTAACAATTGTGTACGTGGTGGAGAATCCAGAATGAAGTAGGATGGTTTGGTGAATGCTACTAGAATGAAGTAAGAGAACGATAATGGATAACCTTGACCTTCGAGTCATAATTAAAATGACTAAAACAGGAGCCATGCCGGGCCAAGTGGGGTCGCTCCCCCTATCGGGCACATTTCTTCGAAACCATATCTATTACTTTTGTGATTTTATTTTGGTGTGTACACCTTTAATTTGGGAGTGTGTCCCGAGGTGGACGGTAGTAGCTACTATGCGTTAACACCAGTTCGGATCCGCAAAAAGGTAGTATCCTACCTTGGACATTGCCTCCCATGCCTTGTCATATTTATCCTGATCGCAGCCACAACAGTTTGGTTTGTATCGTACATATGGAATGCTCCCTAAATATCCCACTAGTTTGGTGGGGATTACAGTATCTGTATAGACTACGGTATTTATATAAAAATATGTTGAGGGGGATATGGGTAATGCCTTAATACTTCTTTAATATTTTACTTTACTGTAAACATTATTTATGTAGTGTACTCTATTATGTATGTAAATAGTTCCATTGATCCTTAAAGGATGTAAATCTCAAACATTATTTAAGTTATTGCATTTCATTAGGGCATTTCACTTGAGTTGATTTACTTGTATGAGATTGTTAATCCTGACTCGAGTGTTTTGTGTTTTGCTCTACGCTTGGGCCAACCTGAGTGTTACAACATTTATTTGAGACTCATCTTTGGACCTTGAAGCTTTGCTTGGAAATCCATCTTTATCTGTTTATTTTTCCAGTTATTTTGGTTATCTCGGTTATTTCCAGTTGTTTGTGTTCAGACTTGTCATTTTCTTTTGTATTAGAGACTTTTTCTTATTTGGACTTATGTTGTATTTGTTTGGGGACTATGATGTTTCTATAGTAGCTCCATGAACTACTATTTATCTATTCCAATGCATATTGTTGTATTACTCTG
This sequence comes from Allium cepa, assembly GCA_030765085.1. Taxonomy (NCBI): domain Eukaryota; kingdom Viridiplantae; phylum Streptophyta; class Magnoliopsida; order Asparagales; family Amaryllidaceae; genus Allium; species Allium cepa. The sequence continues at coordinate 176,440,610 of CM060939.1, read as the reverse complement.
TGTTTATGATTCTGTGATTGATTTATTTATTGTATATGCTAAGTTTTGCCAATTATAAATAACAATATGTTGTTTTGAGCAATTCAAGTCTGACATGTGTAGTTTATTGTCGATTTGGATGGTTCAAAATAGTGGGTCGTTACACTCTTAACATTATTACGTGATAATAATGTCACGATATAGTTCATATCAAAATTTAGAGCTCACTAAAAGTCAAGAGACATGTTCCGAATTGTTCTACATGATAAAACAGTTTATCGCCATCAGAGAGAGTCGATTGACAGAGTAGATAATTAAAACATATTCATAAAGTGTCTGACACCATTGGTTTTGAGAAACCGAATGGAGAAGTTGGAATATGATTTCATAATTGACCCCACGTGCAAGTAGGAGATTGATAAAGTTAATTGTACGTCCTAGGGGCGATTATGTAATTTGTTAATATATCTAACTCATTGACCAATCTTGTTCGAAATAAAGGCATTTTGTTTCTATTATATACTTGATATAATGTGGTTATATTAATTAATTGATTTAATTAAAATTATATACAATAGAAAATCCATAAATGGAATGTTTTGTGACAGTAGTTACAAAGTAGTGTAACCATGAGTAATTTATCACAATGAAACTAATATGCCATTTTAAATATTCCTAGTTAAAATTTATCGTGAATGGATATCGATACATCCATTCAGAGTAGAGTACACAATGCTCTTCAATTGTTGGGCAATGTATTAATCATGACTACTGGGGGCACTAAGGGGTTACGTACTAATAGTTATTGGATAACTACGGAATGACCCACTCGATAGTTTTATGTTGGTTAATATAACTATGATCAAGTAGAGAATATTGATGTGACTAATTTACACAGTTCTTTCGACTTGAGAATGTCGTCGACATTTAATGTGGAAGCTTCGCTTTGATTATAGTTAAATCGTGGCAGAGCTTCCATCAATCGGCTATAGTTGGATCGAGTGGAAGCGTTGGAAGTGAAACACTATTCAAGAGAAGATTCGCCTACTCAATTATATGAGGTTAGTATCACGGTAAACTGAAGTCAACTCAAAGTCAAAGACTTTGGCTAGAGCATTTCAGTTAATAATAATTGTTATTATTGAACTAAGGACTTTATATTTGAACTAAAGTTGAATACGAATGATATTTGAATTTTCAACATTACCAAATTCCATAAATCCAAAGTGATATAGTTTTGACAAAGAGAATTGGTATAAATAATTGTCACTATTATGTACCGCTTATAATAAGTATAATTGGATTTTACCAAAAGATGTGTAAGCGATACATTCGGCCAAAATGTCACACCACCTGCTAAGTGACATATGAACGTTAATATTCGAATAGTTCAATATTAATCACTGCTTTACACCTTTGAGTCGCACAACTATAATGATGAATTCTTTGAAAAACTACATGATTTAGTTAATTTATAAGTGTTGTAAATTGATTAAATTAATTGACATTTGAGAAATATTAGTTATTATTTATTTGTTGTTTGGAATTTTTTGTAATAATTTTAATGCATTTATAAAAGTTATATTCGTGTGCATTGATTTGCGATATTGATGTAATTTAAAGATAACTGAACGAAATGATATATGGAAATTTTATGGCATTTGATGACATTATTTATGGAAATTTTATGTTATTTGATGACATTATTTGTGGAAATTTTATGTCATTTGATGACATGATTTGATGATATACGTGCAAAGAAAGGATTGGAGAGAGAGAAACAACTAAGGGAATTAATTAAGGAATATTTAATTAAAGAATGGGAAAAGTTTCGTTCTTTCAAATAAAACATGTTCTCTAATTCATTCTGTACATACAATTCCGTCATTCTCATTCATTCTTTATCTTTATCTTCTCCTACCTTTTCATGTTAAAAAAAAATCAAAATTTCAAAATCTTTCAACTCCAAATAAAAACAATAAATAGAATAAAAAAAGTGGTTCATCCATCTCTTGCAAGGATAGGATGGGGACCTTGAAGATCTGAGGAGATATCATCATTTAAGGTATGACTTCTAGGCAACATTCTAATGGGAATTCATTTTCAAGGAGAGTTACGAGGCTTTGGGTAATAAGGTCTATGCAAAATCCGGAGGCTGATTTTTAAACTTGTGAGTTTTGATTCATCATTCAAGGTGTGATTTATTGGCTACATCTCAAGGTAATCTTTAACTAAATTCCCTACATATTCATATCTTTTATATAATTATATTTCCTATGATTCACTTCATGTTTTAATTTTTCATCCTATACCGTGTAAATTAAATATGCCTTATGCTTAGTTTGATTAAATCATGTTTATTGTGTTATTTCTTATTTAGATCTATGTTTGTTCGACGATTCTTTTAATGTATGTTTGTGATAAATTGATATGTTTTGATTTTCATATTACTTCTAATAAATTATCTCCATTCTTTATATCGTTTAGATCTATAGATTCTTATCACAAATTTACACATGTCTGCCTTGTTCAAATCTCTTTTATTTAATTTTGTAAACTTATGAAATAGAAAATTAACATTGGATGAGATTTTATGTTTATAATGATATAACGCTCATCTATTCAATTGCTAATGAATTACATATATGTTAAGCTGTCAACCATTCCTTGAAATTGATCTTACTCATATGCTAAATTCGTGTGTACCATTGTTTCAATCTTTTTTTAAAGGCGAAACTTTGATTTAAGATTATTAAGTGAACTTCAGTGTAAATTATATTTCTTTATTGTTTTCTATATTTAAGTTTTCATGTAAAATTTAAAGTATTGTTTCATTCCTAAACTGAAAGTTTAATGAAAACTGTTAACTTTAAAACCAAAAACCATTTATAAAATGTACACATAAAATGTCTTATGCTACAATGCTTGCAAATGTTTGTTGTTCAGATCTAAATTATTGAATTGTAATTATCATATATATAAAATATAAATGTTTAGTTTTATTCAAAATTGTACAAAGATTATGAACAGTAATGTAACATTTTTGTTTTTAAACCTTTCTTAATTGAAATCATATATATTAATATCAACTTTGGACTTTAAATTATTTAAAACAACTGATATTTTTTTACTTTATATATATGTACGTATATTTATTATTATTATGAATATATGCATATATTTCATTTATAAAATTTAGGTATCATAGGCACGTGTAAATTTTATTGGTAAGTAATAAATTTTATTTGATATATTAACTGTTACAATTAAATAGGGTAAGAAATGAATGGTTTCCTCCCATTTATATTCTACCATTTCTTTTCTCTATTAATTGAATAGGGTAAGAGAGGGAAAAAAATGAAAAGTTTCCCGCCTTTTATGTTTTGTCATATCTTACCTTTATTAATTGAATAGAGAAAGAGAGATAAAGAAACAAATGGTCTCTTTTTCTTAATTCATTTGTACATATATCATGTGACGATCCGTCTTCTTGACCCTTAGAAATCGACACTAATACATCCACGCAATTCACGTTCCGTAAATCCAAGTGCCGGGGAGGCAGATTATCAGGGGTGTAGAAGAAAATAAAGATAGAAGATAACACAAAAATAGAATCTCACATCGCATACAACATTTTAATTATAAATGATCAGAGTTAAATACAAATCCAGTGAAATAGTTATAACTGTCTATCCACACATATGTTGGGAAATACATACTACATAACATAACGGAAAATGGGTAGATATATACATAAGGTACTTCAGCTTCATAGCTCCAAAAAAACCTTCTCCAAAATGCTCCAAATGCTCCTAAGGTATCTTGACTACACGGCTGCCCGAAAATAGGACACCCAGAGTTTAAAGGGAAAAACAAACTCTGGATCAGTCATGGGACATGTATGAGAACTCAAAGTACAATGTTTTGAAAACAGAAAAGTACCTTATAAGACCACGTTGCACATAAACATGGAACTGGTTCTTACCAAATGATAATCAAAACTCTTTATTATGTAAAATGTAGGGATATTGTTTTTAATGACATTCTTGAAAACATTTGCAAATAAACTTATTAATCTTAGTCGAAATTGTTACATTGATTAAATTCCAGCATAAAAGATTTACAGTTAACTCCAAAGGTTCATATTGGAGAATGGATTTCCATATAAATGACCAGGTGAAGGGACTACCTTACGATGGGTACACCTATAGATGGATGTCCCGAGGCACATAACATCTACACTCTACCAACACAAGACTGGCCTATCTCTATAACTAGATAATACCAAATATGTAATCTTCCAATCGTTGCTGACCTTTATTAGAGAGTTCTTTTCGCATACATCCACATTAATTTACATCCCGAACATCATAGCGGGAAGAAATATATCTAGAAGGGAATGATCATAACCTAATTGGGAATGACCCACTTAGTCTTGCCGCATCTAACCTTGTTTCGGTCATTTCCGATTGATGAGGCTTGAGGCAACGATTACCTTTCACATAGCACATATCACATCTTTGAATGCCACATTACCATTTCCGTTGACTACTAATTGCCTTCCACAAAAATACAACCTTTGAGATCATACGTCTCAAGGAGGGTGTTAAGTTAAGAGAAGTTGCCTTCTCCGCCACCACTGATGTACGTTTATAAAAACCAATGTACGTAATCTTTAGAAATGCAAAGTTTGACAAACGTTTGTGTAAGTTGTCCACGTACAGGACAAACCGAAGGCACTCTCCTACTACCAATAGTAGCAAGTAGTCCTTGCAATCCGAAAAATCTCCACAATGAGGAGACCACTGCTATAAATAACTCTATAATGGAAGCTACCTAGAGCATGTCACCCTTATAATGGGAGCTACCCAGAGCATGTCAACAAGCAGTCCTCATGCCATGAAGATCCACGGTCTTTAATAATCATCATCTTCAACACATCTTCACTTTCGAACGTATACGTTGTTTCGAAGTGGTTTTCGGATAGGAATCACACAAATCCAACCCCGGTTCCTCCGAAATCCAATCATCGATAAAAATGATGTAATTAGGTGATTATTTTTTGATTCATTCATTTTTCTTTACCAAAATATCATCAAGAGATATATATTATCAAAATATTCTTTTAGTGAATACGGAATCATTTAAACCTTTTTTGAATATTTCTCAAATCATTTTTAAGAGTTCCTATTGAGAAAATAGGACTATAAAAATCATTCTACTTTTATCCAAGATCATCTTCCGTATTCAACGAGTGATATGGGCATAATAACGATGAGATCACCTTTTAAATTCCACGAATATGACAAATTCCCTTTTCGAATTTTAATAATGAGTACAAGAAGACTATTTCTATAAAATCCAAGTTGAGCATCTGGGCTTTCCTTTCGATATGTTCCACCCCTTGCCTAAAAGAGAAAATTGAGGTCAGGTAAGTTCAGGGCCTGGTTGCTCCATCCTTAACCTTAATTACACACCTTGTTTTTACTTTTAGATCTTACAGGCGGGACAAACGTACTAGTCGTTTCCGCATACTCATTTTCCCTTTTTAAATCAATTAACTATTTGTTTAACCATCTTTGAAATAATGTCAAATTGTTCAAATTTATTTTAAAATGCTTTATTATTTATTTAAAAATATTTACTAAGGATTTGGAAAAGAATTGTTAAGTTTCAACATTTGCTTCAAAAGTTATTGAAAAGCGTTACGAAAAGCGTTGCAAATAGTGTTACAAAAAGTGCTTTAAAGTTATATTCTTCAAAATGATTTTTGTATCATTTATAAAACCATCTTTGAAACTTAGATATCTTATAAAACATTTTAAAAGATTTTTTGAATTTATTTCATATTTTTAAACCGATTATTTCATCAATTTCCAACTTTGGTCATTTAGTGCAAAAACTGAATTTTTTTTTGAAAATTGATTTTGCCATATTTCAAAATATACGAGATAAAATCTTGATTTTTCTTTTTTTGTATGAAAGACATGGGTATAAGGATTCGGAAAATTCTTACTTCGAAGAATTCTGAATTATATTCCACTATGTATGTTCATTTGAACTTTTAACGCGAAAACACGAACTACCGTTACGCGACGCGTCAATTTTTATGCGTATTTTGAGATTCATATCCAAACTTTGCCGAGACAAGTTTAAACACTTAGAAATCACTTCTAGAGTATATTCAAACATTTTTCAAAGGTATAAATGATTCCATTATTTCATTTCTGTTGGAAAGTAATTTCCATGTGATTATACGTCATGTAAGCTCATGACTTGTTTCAACATATATATTTAATATACAACTAATAAACATGCAAAACAATGTGTATAACCATTTTAACATATCCTAACATGTCATATGAACTTGCAAATCGATTTAACAACTTTTTCATTACAATGTCACATGATTGTCATTTGTGTACATATTGTCTTATTAACTTTTGCAAATGACTTAAATGTGGTTGCTTTCTTTTTCAAAAACTTATCAAACATTGTTATTAACATCCAAACAACATTTATAACTTGCAAAACATCATATAAACATTTCCTACTTATCGATTTAGAGTTCTCACCTTTTTCGCTTCCAATCTAGTTTTAAACATTTCTAACTTTGCTAAACTTTGTCGTAAACTCCTAGAACTTGCTAAACTTTCTCGCATTTTCCTTAGGAGGCCACGACCATGCTTGAAGTGGAAAATGAGCTCGGCCAAATGGAGGAGGGCGTGAGCAATAGGAGAGGGGAGGAGGAGTTTTGAAGTGGTTCGGACGGAGTTTTGTTGATATTTTTCTTTATTTTATTTTTAAGAATATTTTGGAATTATTTAATTATGGAAAGAAACCATTAAAGGTTGTAAGAGTGCTTAAGAAAGTAAAGAAAAAATGGTGCAAAAGTGAAGAAGAAAAGGATGGGTAATATAGAAAATATTTGAGATTAAAATATAGATTTGTGTTTTTACTTAAATAACCTTCCTTAAGAATTAAGTAAACTTATTTGATTCAACACTTACCATCTACATCACATCACACTTTTAAAATTCAAACACTTAAGAGTTAAGCAAAGAATAAGAATGGTTACTACTTTATGACACATTTGATGGGACATGTGTTTTGTCATTTTTAGTTTGCTTTTGCTAATTACTTTCTACACTTTTCTAAGTGTGATTATTAAAAGTATCTATGTTTAGTTAATTGTTAACTACTTTTATATGTTAACATATTTATCAAATTGTGTATATAAAGTTGCAACAAGTTGCGACAACTTTAAATCGACAAAACGTTGATTTTTGACAAAATATTCTACGGTCATATTTTGACGTTTTAGTTAAACTATTTATTTATGTAAACCGAATTTAAAAATAAATTTTTATAATTTTATTTAAAAATATAAATACTCATAAATAAATTATAATAATTAATTAAACCATTTAAACTTACTTTTCTGAAATCAGGATTTTGTCACTTTTGTCGATATACGCAAATGTTACTATTTTTATGTATATTTCTTTTTCCAAATACTAGCTAATATTATTTGAATCATAAAACCCTTTATATTTTATATTTAAAATTACTTTAAATATTATATTTTGAAGTGGTTAAATTTTGGATCGTTGTGTTCTCCTCTACTTAAAAGAATTTCGTTCTCGAAATTTGATAAGAAGAAAATAGCTCAAAAGAAAATATATATTCAATAAGATGGAATGTGTACAATAAGTGATTACACCACATGCGGCGAGTGCATTCAAATGATAGATAAAGTCTATACATCGATTCTAAACTCGGGATATGCTTTTCTCATTCTATCTTCTGTTTCCAATATGCAATCATCAGCATCCCCGCTCCATTGAACTTGACCAAACGTACTACCTTCATTCTTAATCGCTTTTCATCTTGATCCACGATTCGAATGGGCCTTTAAATAACCGCTAAGTTTGGTTGTATCTCCAAGTCATCTTGGACAGCTGTTTCTATGATTTGTCATGAGTCATATACATGCTTCCGTAAATGTGATATGTGAAGAACATTGTGTACACCAGACAATATTTCACGCAATTGTACTCGATAAGCTAGTGGGCTGATTCGTTCGAGAATGGAAAAATGTCCAATATATCTAGGTGATAACTTCCAGCTCTTCCAAATCTTACTGCCTCTCTCATGGAGGGACTTTTAAAAAGACTGAATCTCCAATCGAGAATCCAGATTTCTACACCTTTGGTCTGCATAACTCTTTTTTCCACCTTAGGCTTCTTTTAGCTTATTTCTAATCATATCAACTTTCTCTGAAGCTTCTCGTATCATATCTGGGCCAAGCACTAACCGATCTTCGGATTCTATCCAACATCCTGGCGATTTACATGAACGGCCATACAAAGCTTCGTATGGTGCCATGCCGATACTAGCTTGATAGATGTTATTGTAGGAGAACTCTACTAAATGTAAATGATTCTCCCACGAGCCTCCAAAGTCTAGAATCATGCTCTCAAAAGATCTTTCAAAATACGGTTGACACTTTCCGTCTGTCCATCAGTTTGGGGGTGATATGCAGTGCTTATACTAAGTTTGGTTTCCAAACCTATCTGTAGTGCTTTCCAAAACTGATTAGTGCAGATTGGATCACGATCGTTTACTATATTGCTCGAAACTCCATGCAATCGGACGACCTCCTTCATATATATATATATATATATATATATATATATATATATATATATATATATATATATGCAAGGCTTGCTGCAGTTCTTGTTGGCTTAACTGCAATAAAGTGTGGACTTTTGGTTCATCGATCTATGATAACCCAAATGCCTTCATTTCCTTTCCTTGTTCAGGGTAAGCCATCAATAAAATCCATGGATATTTGATCCCACTTCCAAGCTGTAATCTCCAAAGGTTGAAGTAATTCTGCCATCTTCTGTTGGTCACTTTTGATTCTTTGGCAATTTTCACAATGACTGACATAGGTAGATATGTCCCTTTTCATGCTTCTCCGCCAAAATGTACGCTTCATGTCCTGCACATCTTGTGAATCCCTGAATGAATGCTAAGTTTGGCCGTGTGGCATTCAACTAATACTTCTTGCTTAAGATTTCCAACATCCCGAACACAAATTCTTCTATTTAACCCCAATACTCCATGGTTATCTATTTTAAAGCTTGAACTCTTTCTTCCATGTATATCTTCAATAATCTCCATTAGGAATCGATCTTCTTTTTGCTTGCTAGTTATTTTCTCCTGAAGAGTTGGAGTTACTACCAAGTAAGAAATAATAGCTAACTTCTAACTCAATGCATCCACTACTACGTTGGCTTTCCCGAGTGTATATAGAATATCTAGATCATATGACGCGAGAAATTCTAGCCAGCTTTGCAGTCTCAAGTTCAAATCCTTCTAGGTGAAAAGATACTTCAAAAATTTGTGGTCCGTGAAGAGTTCGAATTTTTCACCTAAAAGATGGAATATTATTTACTAAGGTCAATTCAAATTTGTATCGAAATGAACTATGAAAGATTCTAAACCAGCAAATAATGTCTCTATATTTTAATGCAAACACAATGGCTAATAATTCTAAATCGTCTGTTGCGTAATTTTTCTCATGCGTCTTCAGTTGTCTACTTGCGTAAGCCATCACCTTCCCATCTTTCATTAAAACTGCACTAACTCCTTGGCCACAAGCACTGTATAAACGGTCAATCCACTATTTCCATTTATAATTGCTTAAACTGGCATAGTTGTCAACCTCTTCTTTATTTCTTGGAATGCTTGCTTCTTCACATTTAGGAGTCTAGATAAACTTAGCATCCTTCATTGTTAACTTTGTTAGGTGATATGCAATTTTAGAGAAGTCTTGAACGAATCTTCTGTAATATCCTGCCAAACCTAAGAAGTTACGAATCTCTTTAGGAGTTTGTGGCTGCTTCCAATCTTGAATAGCTGCAACTTTCCCTGGATCCACTGAAATTCCATCTCTTGATGATATATGTCCAGGGAATCTTACCTCTTTCCCCATAAATGGCACTTTGAGAATTTGGCTTTAAGCACATTATTTCTCAATATCTCCAACACGGCTTCTAGATGCCTTGCATGTTCTTCTTCTGTCTTTGAGTAGATAAGGATATCATCGATAAAGACTAACATGAATTTGTTTAGCACAACTCTAAATACACTATTCATAAGGTCAACAAAATAAGCGGGCGCATTAGTCAGCCCAAAAGGCATAACCAACCACTCATAAAAAGTATTCGGACCTTTGAATGCAGTTAGATGGATGCAATCTTCTGCGATCCTTGACTGATGGAATCCTGTAGCTAGCTCCATTTTAGAAAAAACTTGAGCTCCATGTACCTGGTCAAACAAGTCGTCTATCCGGGGTAGAGGATGCTTATTGTTGATTGTTTGTTTATATACACCTCGATAGTCTACATACAATCCCAATGATCCATCTGACTTAGCAATAAAAACTACGGCCAATCCCCAACTTGAACAGCTGGGTCTTATCAATCCTTTCCTTAATAGCTTTTAGGTTTGGTTATTCAACTAATCCCTTTCTTTCGGAGCCATCCTTCTATCTTGTTGTTTAATTGGCATCACACCAAGAACTAAATCTATACGAAATTCGATTTCTCGATGTGGGGGCAAACTTTTTACTTCCTTAAAGACATCTGTAAATTCTTTAACAACGATTGTTGTTTCTAATCTTGTCTGGGATGTATCTAAAGCATAAAGAAAACTATCCTTTCTTGGACTAGGATCTTCACAAGATATTTCTATGAGTTTCCGTAACTTTGTTTTCACTATAACTGTTCTTTTCAAATAATATGGAATAGCCTCATTTTTAGTTAACCAATCCATATCAAGTAAAATTGCGAATCCAGTAAAATCTAAGACAAAAAATCAAAAGAAAATGTGGGGAGGACAGGAAATTGGAACTTTTTCACAGTACATACAAAGATTAGTGGAACCTCTTATAGGATTCGTCACGCGGATTGGGTCGTCAACAATTTTAGGTTCAAGTTCTAATTCTTCTACAGTTGTTTTAGACATAAAACTATGAGAAGTTCCTGTATCGAATACTACTATAACTAAAACATCTTTGATAAAAAGTTTACCTTCCAACACTCCTTTACCCTTCACGTCTTGGGAGGTTGAAGGCTCATCCTTGATAGCGTAAACTTTGGCTTGTTCTCCTTTCTTCATTAAGGGATAATCCTTAATCAGGTGTCCTAGTTTATGACAATTATAGCAGAGATAATTCTGTCTTTATTTCATTTATATAGACATAAAGAGGAGATTCAATCTCAGTCATTCCTTTTTGTGGTATCCCGTCGGATCGTAATATCATACTAATACGTTAGGTAGAAGTTGGACCAATTTTGAACAAGGCTCCATAAGTGTAAGTAATAGAATCTTTTTCCAGAAATATTTTTTTCAATTTAACCCGTCGAAAATTTGAACCTGCGTCGAAAATGTTCTTTATTCCGCCGTTCCATCTCCATTCACACGTTTGAAATAGATATATGGAGTTGACTAAAATTTTATGTGATTCAGTAAACAGAATATACATTCTATTATTGCTAAGTCGATCCATATGGGTCGATGAATAGTGAATCCCTACCATGGCCTCTTGCCATTGAACTTCCTTTTCTTTTAATTATTGTTGTTGCCTTCTTGTACTACGGGTGAATCTATCTTATCCAAAGCTTCATATCTATATCCTATATCTATTAAGTCTGCAAATGCTTCTTTCACAAGCCCAGTTATTCTAACATGGTATTGCTTTTTCATTCCAGAGATAAACTTTTCATTCTTTTTGAGGGGCGTATCTATCAATCCAGGTCCAAAGTGAGATAAATTGTAAAACTGGTTAGCATACTTCTCAAACGACATATCCTCCTCCTGTTTAAAATCCACAAATTTTTGGTAAAGATGGTACTTTCCATCTTCGGGCATATATTGTTCCTCCAGAAGTTCTTTGAATCGTTCCTATGAGAAATCATCTTCTGACTCGTTCTGAGTAATAGATTCCCACCAAACTAGAGCTCCCCCTTGTAGTTTCCAAGAAGCTAAGAATCTCTTATGCTCATCTCCAATATTCAGTCCTTTGAAAATTCTTTCACAAGAGCGGATCCAAGCTTGTACTTCAATGATGGTTTATGTTCCTTTAAAAGGTTTACCACCAAGGCTGGTATAGTTCTTGCATAAAGTTGCAAAGTTGATTTGGGGCTGTACCGGAACTACTACTTCCTCGTCTACTGCAGCTGCATGAGTTTGACCATTTGTGGTATTGCTTCCTCCCCTCTCTCGTACTCTTCTTCCACTCATTTTCTACTACCTGTATATAGTGAGAAAAGATCTTTAGGATATATAGACGAGATATCTTAGGGAATGCTATACAATGTGCATATACTTATTCAAGTTAAAAGTTTTAATTATGCGCTCTCTCAGACTAAACTCATTTTAGGGCGTTTCTAACCCTATCTCTAATGAGTCATACCCCAAAAAAGCCAAGATTCTCGCTTAACCTTCAGTTCTGATACCACATGTGATGACCCGTCTCCTCGACCCTTAGAAATCGACATTGATACATCCACGGTATTAACATATCGTAAATCCAAGTGTCGACGAGGTAGATTATTAGAGGTGTAAAAGAAAATAAAGCTAGAAGATAACAAAATAATAGAATCTCACATCATATACAACAATTTAATTACACATAAATCATTAGAGTCAAATACAAATCCATCGGGATAGTTATAACAGTCTATCTGTACATATGCTGGGAAATACATACTACATAACACAGCGGAAAATAGGTAGATATCTACATAAGGTACTTCACCTCATAGCTCCAAAAAAACCTTCTCCAAAAATGCTTCTAAGTATCCTGACTACACAACTGCCCGAAAAATAAGGCACCCAGAGTTTAAAGGGGAAAACAAACCCTAGATCAGTCATGTGACAGGTGTGAGAACTCAAAGTACGATGTTTTGAAAACAACAAGGTATCTCATAAGACCACGACGCACATAAACACGGAATATGTTTTTTACCTTATGACAACCAAAACTCTTTATTACATAAAATTTAAGGATATTATTTTTAATAAAATTCTTGAAAACATTTGTAAATTAACTCATTAATCTTTCCCAAAATTATTACATTGATTAAATTCTAGCATAATAGGTTTACAATCAAGTCTGAAGGTTCTTATTGGAGAATGGATTTCCATACAAATGACCAGGTGAAGGGACTACCTTCCAATGGGTACACCTCTAGATGGATGTCCCGAGGCACAGAACATCTTCCTTCTACTAACACAAGATCGGCCTATCTTTATAACTAGATAGTACCAAATATGTCATCCTCTGGTCATCACTGACCTTTATCCGAGAGCTCTCTTTGCAAACATCCACATTAATTTACATCCCGAACGTCATAGCGGGAAGAAATATATCTAAAAGGGAATGATCATACCCTAATTAGGAATGACCCATTTAGCCATGCCGCATCTAACCCTGTTTCGGTCATTTCCGGTTAATGAGGCTTGAGGCAAAGATTACCTTTCACATAGCACATATCACATCTCTGAATGCCATATTTCCATTTCCGTTGACCACTAATTTTCTTCCACAAAAATACAATCCTTGAGCTCGTACGTCTTAAGAAGGGTGTTAAGCTAAGAAAAGTTGTCTTTTCTGCCACCACTGATGTACGTTTGTAAAAACCAATGTACGTGTTCTTTAGAAATGCAATGTTAGACAAACGTCCATACAAATTGTCTAGGAATAGGACAAACCGAAGGCACTCTCCTACTACCACTAGTAGCAAGTAGTCGTTGCAACCTAAAAAATCTCCACAACAAGGAGACCACTACTATAAATAACTCTATAATGAAAGCTACCTAGAGCATGTCAACAAGAAGTCCTCATGCCATGAAGATCCACGGTCTTCAATAATTATCATCTTCAACATGTCTTCACTTTCAAACGTATACATCGGTTCGAAGTGGTTTTCGAATAGGAATCACCCAAATCCGACCCCGGTTCCTTCGAAATCCAATCATCGATAAAAATGATGTAATTAGGTGATTGTTTTTCGATTCGTTCTTTTTTCTATACCAAAATATCTTCAAGATATATATATTTTTTCAAAATATTATTTTAGTGAATAAGGAATCATTTAAACTTCTTTTTGAATATTTCTCAAATCATTTTTAAGAGTATCTTTTGAGAAAATAGGATTGTCGAAATCATTCTACTTTTATCCAAAATCAACTGCCGTATTCAATGAGTGCTATGGGCATAATAATGGTGAGATCACCTTTTAAATTCCATGAATAGGATAGGTTCCCTCTTTGGATTTTAATAATGAGTATAAGAAGACTATTTCTATAAAATCCAAGTTGAGCATCCGGGCTTTCCTTTCGATATGTTCCACCCCTGTCTAAAAGAGAAAACTAAAGCCAGGTAAATTCAAGGCACTGGTTGCTTCATCGCTAAGCTTAGTTACATACCTTGTTTTCACTTTTAGATCTCAAAGGCAGGACAAATTTACTAGTCATTTCCGCATACTCATTTTCCCTTTTAAACCACTTAACTATTTGTTTAACCATCTTTGAAACAAAGTTAAATTGTTAAAATTTATTTTAAAATGCTTTATTATCTACTTAAAAACATTTATTAAGGATTTGGGAAAGAATTGTTAAGTTTCAACTTTTATTTCAAAAGTTATTGAAAAGCGTTGCAAATAGTGTTACAAAAAGTGCTTTGAAGCTATATTCTTCAAAACGACTTTTATATCATTTAGAAAACCATATTTTCAACTTAAATCACTTTTAAAACATTTTAAAAGATTTTTAGTATTTATTTCATATTTTTAAACCGATTATTTTATTAATTTCCAATTTTGGTCATTTAGTGCAAAAACTGGATTTTTCTTGAAAATTGATTTTATCATATTTTAAGATATACAAGATGAAATCTTGATTTTCCTTTTTTATATGAAAATATGGATATAAGGATTCGGAAAATTCTTACTTCAAAGAATTCTGAATTATATTCCACTTCGTATGTTTGTTTGAAATTTTGGCATAAAAACTCGAACTACCGTTACGCGATGCGTCAATTTAGGCGTATTCTGAGATTCATATCCAAACTTTGCCGAGACAAGTTTAAACACTTAGAAATCATTTCTAAAGCATATTCACATATTTTTAAAATGTATAAATGATTTCATATCACATTTCATTTCTTTTAGAAAGTGATTTCCATGTGAATATACGTCGTGTAAATCCGTGACTTGTTTCAACATATATATTCAGTATACAACTAATAAACATCCAAAACAATGTTTTTAATTATTTTAACATATCATAAAATGTCATATGAACTTTTAAATAAATTTTAACAACTTTTTCATTACAATGTCACATGATTGTCATTTATATACATATTTGCTTACTAACTTTTGCAAATGACTTAAAGATGGTTGCTTTATTTTTCAAACACTTATCAAATATAATTATTAACATCCAAACAATATTTATAACTTGCAAAACATCATATAAACATTTCCTACTTATCGATTTAGATTTCTCACCTTTTATTGCTTCCAATTTAGTTTTAAACTTTTCTAACTTTGCTAAACTTTGCCTTAATCTCCTAGAACTTACTAAACTTCCTTATGCTTGCCTTAAGTGGCCATGACCAAGCTTGAAGTGGAAAATGTGCCCAGTCAAACGGAGGAGGGCGTGAGCAATAGGAGAGGAGAAGAGGAATTTTGAAGTGGTTCGGAGGAGTTTTGTCGATATTTTTATTTATTTTATTTTTGGAAATATTTTGGCATTATTTAATTATGAAAAGAAGCCATTAAAGAATATAAGAGTGCTTAATAAAGTAGATAAGAAATGGTGCAAAAGTGAAGAAGAAAAGGATGGGTATTTATAGAAAATATTTGAGATCAAAATATAGATTTGTGTTTTTACTTAAATAACATTCCTTAAGAATTAAGTAAACTTACTTAATTCAACACTTACCATCCACACCATGTCACACTTTTAGAATTCAAACAGTTAAGAGTTAAGTAAAGAATAAGAAAGATTACCTTACTTTATGTCACATTTGATGTGACATGTGTTTTGTCATTTTTAGTTTACTTTTGCTAATTATTTTCTAAGTGTGATTATTAAAAGTAACCTTGTTTAGTTAATTGTTAACTACCTTTATATGTTAACATATTTATTAAATTGTGTACATAAAGGTGCAACAATGTTGCGACAACCTTAAATCAACAGAACGTTGATTTTTGACAAAATGTTCTACGGTCATATTTTGACGTTTTAATTAAACTATTTTTTTATGTAAACCAAATTTAAAAATAAATTTATATAATGTTATTTAAAAATATAAATACTCATAAATAAATTAAAATAATTAATTAAACCATTTAAACTTACTTTTTTAAAATCAGGATTTTGTCACTTCTGTCGATATAAGAAAATATTACTATTTTTATGTCTATTTCTATTTCCAAATCCTAGCTAATATTATTTGAATCATACACCCTTTATATTTTATATTTAAAATCACTTTAAATATTATATTTTGAAGTGGTTAAATTTTGGGTCGTTACATTTCATTTATACACCACTTGTATACTACACTTACACTTCACACAAAAGAATGTATTCGATACATTCATTATAATAATATTTATAAGTTAAAATTAAATTTAAAATTCCTTTTTGCCAAATAAAATAAATTATTGATTTTATTTAAAATAAATTTAGATAAGATCTAAATACATTTAGACTGCATAGGCCCATTAATGATCCAAGATGGTAAATTTTTTAAATTCACTCGTTTCTTCCACTGTTTGCTACCCCAGTTCTAACAATGAGTACCCGAGATAATAACCTTGGATCAGATAATAGTCTGGTGTGAGCATAATATCATCTCAAAAATACTACAAAAATCGCATATAGTAAATAGGGGCATAGGCTATGAAGAATCATACCTAATACGTCCCTACATCCAAAGAGTTGGCACATAACAATCGATATATACCAATCTACCACCATAACCATATAAGTTTGCTCCAGTCGAAGTACAATGTCCAGTGTCTAGGTTTATGGTCTAAAATACATATGTCACGTGGCACCCTAGAGTGATAATAATCATGGAAAACATAAAATCCATCAAACAATCCTCACCATCACTGTGTGTGTTGGACATATGATAACACGAATGGAAAATTATAAACTAGGGACCCAATCAAAACCCCTACTTCGTTGATGCTTGGGTCCACGCGGCTCTGGAAGGCTAGGAACCGGGCCTACAATCGCAAAACCCAAGGTAATCTACTATCATAAGATCCAGACACAATGACAATTCCAGGTGGGCGTTCCCACATACCTATTCTTTACGGGCACACTAGGAGCCTCCGAGTTATCAACATTCCTTTCCACGTGTCTCCATAATAGAACTTAATCGTTATTCCATCATGGCTATCTCCATAAGAGGATATAATAGCAAATCCCACTTGCAAGTCTCCATCATTGAATTTTTCCTTGTGGATCATCGCCTCGACTCTCGTCATTAAGTCTTCATATTCGGAATGCCTTTAAAACCCATCATGAGTCATAGACCTATTGTACCATGGTTCTGAAATCATCACATCGAAGTGTTGGAATCTCGATTTTGATTATGACAAGCAATATAAAATATTCTGTGTATTCTAATCAATTTTGCAGGAGGTTTGTTGCAGATTCATTTTCAGATTTCTAAAGCTGAGTATGTTGTGTCTAGAGTTTGTATTTTATTTAGAATTTTGTTAAAATCTCTCCTAAACCGATATATACATAAATATATGCACACACATGCACAAATGTCTAAATTCAGACGTCCGAATACATTCACTCAGACGTCTGAATGCTGAAACTAGAATATTGTTTCATAATACTCAAACGTCTGAATGAAAATATTCAGATGTCTGAAAAAGGTCAAAATTTGCCTAAAAGCTTGCTGTTTGCATTTTAACCTAATTCAGAAGTCTGAATTATTAATTTAGATGTCTGAATATCTCTAACTGCTATTTTCTTGAATAGTCGCTTCACTTCACCGAAGAGAAATGTTTTCAAAATCAATGGTTGCACCTGTTCTTTTAAATATAAATTTTCATCTATGGTTGCAACTCTTTATAAACTATAAATAGATTACAGAATTCAACAAACAATTCACCAAATTTACTTTTAATATTCTTGAATTCTCATATATTCTCCAGTTTTCAAGTTGCACTCAAATTGCTTACATACTTTGATCATTGATCGCTTTATCTTCCACAATTCTCAAAGCATATCACATTATATATCATAAAGGAGAAGATTATAGGAAGATTGTACTTAATTGACTTATCAGTGTTATTTAAGAACACACTACAGTTAGATACATTTGTTATTTGTAAAGAAGTCCTATTCGGTTGCTTAGGCGGTAGAAGTCCTATTCGGTTGCTAACGCGGTGTAAACCTATTCCTCCGGGTTAAGTGAGGGTTGCTAAGTTAAATCCGAAAGGAGTCTGCGACTGGACGTTGAACGGGAGTTCGAACCAGTATAAAAATCTCTCGTGTCATTTACTTTACTGCTTTTACTATTCACTTACTTATTCCGCACAAGTAGTTTATCCATATTACTCGATCCTATAACATAGTGACTTTCGATTGGTATCAGAGCATTGGTCATCATATAAACGTAACATAGTTATCTGATTTTTCTCATAATATGGAAAATAACACCAACACTATTGTTAACACTACCTTTCTAGAAGGACAATCTACTGCACGACCATCGCTATTTAACGGAATTAACTATGACTATTAGGTCACTAGAATGAGAATCTATATACAAACAAGTAGTTATGAAACCTAGAACATTATGCGGTCTGAATATATTATTCCTACTACTGAATATTCAGCATGGTCTAACACACAAAAACTAGATGTCACTGCAAATGCTAAAGCTATGAATAATGTTGTATTGTGCATTAGACAAAAACGAGTTTAATAGAATAAGCATGTGTAAAATTGCTCACGAAATTTGGCATACTCTTAAAGTTACACATGAAGGTACTAACAGAGTCAAACAGAGTAAAAAATTTATGCTCAAAAATCAGTTCCAGAATTTTAAGGTGAAACAAGATGAGACTATAAATGAAATGCACTCTAGATTTCAAGACATATATCATTCATTGATAGCTCTAAGAGAAACTTACATAGATTTTGATATTGTTTCAAAAATCCTTAACTCACTAACGGATGAATGGAAAAGAAAAGTCTTAGAAATTGAAAAATCTAATGACATTTCAACCATAAAACCAGAAGAGTTGATTGGAAATCTAATGTCTTATGAAGTTAATCTCCAGGCAAAACGAGTACAGGCTCAAGACAAGAAAAATATAGCATTCCGGGCAGAAAAAGATGAATCAGAGTCAGACGAAGAAGATATGGCATTCGTTGCAAAAAAATTAAAAAAGTTTTTGAAATTAAGATAGGGCAACAAATTTAGATTTAATAAGAACAACTCCAGCAATAATAGCAACATCAACAAACCATCTTCATCTGCTCCAGAATGTTATGAATGTCACAAAAAGGTTCACATCAAGAAAGACTGTCCTAAGTAAAGGAAAGATAAATATAAGCATAAGAAAGACAAATTCAAGAAGAAAGCCTTTTCAGTCACATGGGATGATTTAGATTCTTCATCTTCTAAAAGCGAAAGCGATAGTGATAATGAACAAACAAATGTATGATTCATGGCAAAAGATAATGAAGTCCCACTTAAAAAGAAAGGAAAATGGATTCTCGACATCGGTTGCTCAAAACATATGATAGGTGACAAAGATATGCGATCAAACATTACTTAATCAGATGGAGGCTCTATCACTTTTGGAGACAATTCTAAAGGATACATAGTTGGAAAAGGCAACATCTGCAATATCGGTACATCTACTTTACCTCTTATTTCAAATGTTTTGTTAGTTAAAAATTTAAAACACTAGTATCAGCCAACTGTGTGATAAAGGATTCAAAATCACTTTTTTTGAAAATAAGTGTAGCATTTTTTATCAATATAATAATCTTATTTTTGAAGGTTTTAGGGATAAAAATATTTATGTTTTAAATATGAATATAAATTATAATACAAGTATGTGTTTAATAGCCAAAGAAAATGATACATGGTTATGGCACAAAAGACTTTGTCATATTAATTTAAAAACTATAAACAAATTATCTAAAAATAATTTGGTAAAAGGTTTACCAAAAATGAACTTTAAAGTAACCGATATTTGTGATGCTTGTCAATTAGGAACTATCAAAATCATCTTTTAAATCAAAGAATAAGATTTCTACTGTTACAACCACTAGAACTATTACATCTTGATCTTTTTTGGTCCAACTTAAATTCAATCGATAAATCATAGTAGATATGTATTTGTTACAGTAAATGATTTTTCTAGATTCACTTGGACCATTTTCTTGAAAAATAAAAGCGATACTTCTTAAAATTTCAAAATTTTTGCAAAAAGAATTCAAAATCTCAAAATTAAAAATATTAGAAGTGATTATGGAGGAGAATTTGAAAATGAAGCATTTGAACATTTTTTTAATAAAAAGGGAATTTACCATAATTTTTCTTTTCCTAGGACATCACAGCAAAATGATGTTGTAGAAAGGAAAAATAGGATATTACAAGAATGTTTAAGAACTTTGTTAAATGAAAACACATTACCAAAACATTTCTGGGCAGAAGCTGTAGCAACTGCTTGCTATGTTCTAAATCGTGTCTCCATTCGACCTTTAACAAAACACACTCTATATGAACTATTTTATCATAGAAAACCAAACATTTCTTATTTCAAAATTTTTGGTTCAAAATGTTTTATTTTTAATACAAAAGATCATCTTGGAAAATTTGATACCGATGAAGGAATCTTCATAGGATATTCGAATCGAAGCAAAACTTATCGAATTTTCAATAAAAAAACTAAAACAATCGAAGAAACACTTCATGTTTCATTCGATGAAAATTTCAAATTTAGTAAATTTTTTGATAGTATTCCTAAGACAATCACAAGTACTGTTACTCAAAATAAACTTGAAGAAGATGAAGACTTTACCAATAATATTAAACAAAATGAAAACATTGATCATAATGAAATTGATTAAAATCTCCTCCAAGGAGTTTACGTGACCATCTAGTAGAAAATGTCATTGGAGAAATTGATTCACATGTTAGAACTAGAAATCAACTTAATCAAATGGGCCATGTAGCTTTTCTTTCTAAAATCGAACCCAAAAATACAAAAGAAACATCTACTGATGGCTATCGGATTATAGCAATGCAAGAAGAGCTAAATCAATTTGAAAGAAACGAAGTTTGGGAACTTGTTCCTAGACCAAGTGATTAAACAGTCATTGGTACTAAATGGGTATTTAAAAAAAAGCAGATGAACAAGAAAATATAACTAGGAATAAAGCTATCGCACAAGGATATAATCAAGAAGAAGGAATTGACTACGAAGAAACATTTGCTCCAGTTGCACGACTTGAAGCAATATGTATCTTACTGGCCTTTGCATGTTTTCATAATTTCAAAAAATTTCAAGTGAAGTGTTTTCTTAGATGTTTATATAAAAGAAAATGTTTTTGTTAAACAAACCACCTCTATTCACTCACGAAAAATTTCCAGAGCACGTCTAGAAATTTAAAAAGGCCTTATACGGACTGAAATAAGCACCCTTGCTTGGTATGATCGTCTTAAAACCTATCTAATAGATTCTGGTTTTGAAATTGGAAAGTTTGATCAAACTCTTTTTATAAAAAGAACTAAAAAGGATATTTTAATTATTCAAATCTATGTTGATGATATTATTTTTGGTTCTACAAATGAAAAGTTATGTCAGAAATTTTCAAAGATAATGACCAAATTTGAAATGTCATATTTGGGAGAATTATCTTATTTTCTTGGATGATTAAACAAATAGAAAATGGAATTTTTGTTAATCAAGAGAAATATTGTAATAATCTAATTAAATGATTTAATATAGAAAACACGTATGCTGAACCAACTCCAATGAGCGCAACAGTTCATATCGATAGAGATGGCGATGGCAAAAGTGTTGGCTAAAAATTATATCGTAGTAATTGGATCATTACTTTATCTAACAGCTAATAGACTTAATGATGTGTGTTTGTTTGTGTGCTCGATTCCAATAAATCCTAAAGAATCACATATGCGAGCAGTGAAACGCATATTGCGTTATCTAAGCAAAACCAAAGATTTTGGACTTTTCTATTCGAAATAATGTCCTTTTGAATTAGTTTCATATAACAATGCTGGTTTTGGAGGATGTCAGACGGATTGAAAAAGTACTAGTGGGACTTGTCACTTCATTGGACAATCTTTAGTCTCTTAGTTTAGCAAGAAACAAAATTGTGTTTCACTTTCAACTTGTGAAGCAGAATATTTCTCTTCTGCTTTAGCTTGTGCTCAAGTCATTTATATGCAACAAACACTTCAAGATTTTGGTGTTCACTTATCTAAATCAACAATTTTCTATGATAATACTAGTGCAATAAACTTATCCAAAAATCCTATAAATCACTCACGAACTAAACACATTGACATTCGTCATCATTTTCTTCATGATAATATTGAAAAGGATTTAGTCAAACTAGAATTTATATCATCTGAAAATCAATTGGCTTATATATTCACAAAACCTTTAAATGAAAATATTTTTATAAAATTAAGAAGAGAATTAGGAATCGTATCAATAAAGGATTTTTTTTTAAAAAAAAGGGGAGAGTCTTCCAGCACTCAAACTCGGGATCTCATACTCGGTAGTTTACTGCTCTACCAGTCTCTACTCTATCTTTTTATGAAAGCTTAGTTTGTTTGTATTTTTCTATTTACCTTTCATTTATCCTCTTTTTTTCTCTGGTTATTATAATCCTAACCATAAAAACTCTTTCTATTTTTATTTGACTCTAACTATATATGTGTCTCTGCCTTCCTTCTTTTTGCACCAGAATTCAAATAAAAATTTAAATTTCAAAATTTCATCTCAATACAATTCAGAATCATCTGATCTCTCTTATACTTCTCCATCCTCGGGATCGGTAAATTTACCTACTCCAACACCAATTTACGAACCGGTTCCTATTGTTCCACCTTCAACTCATACTGGATATACTCTACCTACTCAAAGAACAAAACGGTCTCTCTTTTTTGGTTCACCATCTACAAAAGAGAAAATAGATGATATTCATCACTACCAGAGGGAAACATTAGATTTATAGCGCGAGCTATACTATGAACAAAAATTTAATGCCAAGCGGTTGAGCTTTTTGGAACAAGTCGCGTTAAAATTCTGTGGTTCTTCCTCCAAAGACAGTGTTCATCAACCATCTCTTGTTCGTTCTTCAAATTGTCACAATCCTTGGGAATCATCACCACAACGTTCATCCACATCACCAAATTCTTGGAACATGGCAACAGATGGTCTCCACTTCGACCATTTGTAGAGAACACTGGATTGAAGAAGATGCATATCATACTCCAAGCTCTTCTTCCAAATCTCTTTAATTTTTTTAGTATACTATTGTTCATTTTGTTATTTTTTTTCTTTTATGATTGTTCTAAACTAGTATTTTTCAAAATATTTATTTATATATATTGTTTACTGTAATCAATAAAGCTGATATGTGCTTCTGTGCAAATTCAAATGGCTCTTTAATACAAAACAGATGTCTAAATATTAAAGGAGGAAAAATTTTACCCCAGATTCAGACGTCTGAATCTATTAAAACAGACGTCTGAATTAGGTCGAAAATGAACTATTTCTTTGCGGGTTGCAACATAGAGCTATTCAGACGTCTGAACATAAAATTTCAGACGGCTGAATTTACTCTGAGCCATTTTTCCTCCCTGCCTCTTTTTTTCCTTTCCACTAATGCCCTTGCTTTTTAACCCACTATATATTACCTTGTTTACTTCATTCTCAACTATTTCAGAACCCTAGCCCCCATTTTCAAATCTTTTCTCTTTTCCTCTTACTTTGTAATGGCACCAAGACCAAAACATACTAGAGAATCAACCTCTGGACCATCCGAAGATCAGATTTGGCAATGGTTATGGAACGATGTTGTAATTTCCCGTTGTAATTC
This sequence comes from Allium cepa, assembly GCA_030765085.1. NCBI lineage: Eukaryota > Viridiplantae > Streptophyta > Magnoliopsida > Asparagales > Amaryllidaceae > Allium > Allium cepa. The sequence goes on along the minus strand of CM060939.1, from coordinate 176,416,415 downwards.
TATGAAGAATTCCAACATCTTCGAAGGAGCATTCATGAAATTCTCGGATTTTGCAGCTTACCGTATTAGAGAGTTGGCGGAACAATTCCACTTTGATAGCTAAATTGGGTATACTCCTAACAATGTTAAGATTAATCATCTTATAATCAAACTTTTTCTTGCAAATTTGAATTTGGATCATCATAATCCCCAAAATCGACAAGATTGTGTTTGGTCAATAGTTTATGGCGTAAAAATCTTCTTACCTTTACAAAGACTAGGTAGTATTCTAAATTGTCCTTATCAAGGAATTGATATTAATGATATTTAAGTTGATAGTTTCACATCGTTTCTTGTCCGATCAACTTACAAATTTAGGTAATTTAAAATCTACCTTCTTAAGGCCACAAGCTCGACTCATCCACCGTGCATTTATTCGTTCTTTACAACCAAGAACGGGGAGTTACGAAAAAGTTTATAAAGAAAATTTCCAATCTTTTTGTTCAATCTACTCCAATCAACAAGTGAATTGGGGCAAAATTATTTTGGATGAATTTCGAGACATCACAATCCGGAGAAAATATAATCATTATGGTGATTATATTATACAAATCCTTCTTAATGTCGACGTTCCAACGCTCAACTCCGATTTTATACTCATTAGTGAGTTTGGCGCTAAAACTTTAGGATTGATGGGTCTTCCACCATGGCCTCCTCCTTAACAAATCATCTCCTTTCATCAATGGCCTCAAAATGTTCAACAAGGTGTTCCTCAACCTTGAGACACTAGTATTGCTTCTTCTTCTCATACTCAACATGAAGAAGAAGAGGAGGACGATGATACCATTCATGAGATTGGCCCGGACACTTCTTCAAGACAAGCCATTATCACTCTCTCCCGAAATCAATCAAAGGTTCATGGGACATTAAGTCACTTGAGAAGAAGATGGAGAAAATTCAACTCGATCAAAGGCTTTCTCAATAAAATATGGGATTGAATTTCTTGCTCCGGTTCTTCATCCACTCAAACTTACAACCCATCCACATATCAGTGGTCCTCTTCAAGTTCAAGTTCTGATAATGATGTTCCGTCCTTTTCTAGTCAATTTTAATTATCTTTATATGTTTTAAATTATGTTTGATTTGATTATGCTTTAAATTTGTTTGTCGAGTTGTATGAAATATTTTTTTAACTGTTATCTATATTATTCCTTTATGTATTAAACATTCTACATGGATGCCTTTATTTCTTTTTGTCGATGATAAAGTAGGAGAAATCTAAAAATTATGCATATTGACAAGGGGAGTAACAATATTAAATATTTATATTATTTGATTATATAGTTGTCATTTATCATCATAAAAAACAGAGAGAATGTTGGAATCTCGATTTTGATTATGACAAGCTAAATAAAATATTTTATGTATACTAATTATTTTTGCCGGAGATTTGTTGTAGATTCATTTTCAGATTTCTAAAGCTGGGTATGTTGTGTTTAGAAATTGTATTTTATTTAGATTTTGTTAAAATCTCTCTTGAATCGATATATCTATAAATATATGCACACACATGCACAAATGTCTAAATTCAGACGTCTGAATACATTCATTCAGACGTATGAATGCTGAAACTAGAATATTGTTTCACAATATTCAAACGTTTGAATGAAAATATTCAGACGTCTTAAAAAGGTCAAAATTTGCCTAAAAGCTTGCTATTTGCGTTTTAACCTAATTCAGAAGTCTGAATTATTTAAATTCAGACGTCTGAATATCTCTAACTGCTATTTTCTTGAATAGTCGCTTCTCTTCACCCAAGAGAAACGTTTTCAAAATCAATGCTTGCACCTGTTCTTTTCAATATAACTTTTCATCTATAGTTGCAACTCTTTATACACTATAAAAAGATTACAGAATTCAACAAACAATTCATTGAATTCACTTTTAATATTCTTGAATTCTCATCTATTCTCTAATTTTCAAATTGCACTCAAATTGCTTACATACTTTGATCATTGATCACTTTATCTTCCGTAATTCTGAAAGCATATCACACTATATATCATAAAGGAGAAGATTGTACTCAATTGACTTATCAGTGTTATTTAAGAACACACTACAGTCAGATACATTTGTTATTTGTAAAGAAGTCCTGTTCGGTTGCTCAAGCGGTAGAAGTCATATTCGGTTGCTTAGGCGGTTGAAGTCCTGCTCGGTTGCTCAGGCGGTGTAAACCTATTCCTTCGGGTTAAGTGAGGGTTGCTAAGTTAAATCCAAAAGGAGTCTGGGACTGGACATAGAACGGGAGTTCGAACCAGTATAAAAATCTCTGGTGTCATTTACTTTACCGCTTTTACTATTCACTTACTTATTTCGCATAAGTAGTTTATCCATATTACTCGATCATATAACATAGTGATTTTCACGAAGCATTATGCCACGGCTTCCTCTATTGCCTCATAGAACCCAAGTCATCCTAATTTATCTCGTAGTTATCCACCCTTTCTCCCAATCAACTCATCAACGACCCCAAAACTCTACCCTGAAGTATGTCCATGCCATGCCATTCCCGAAACAAGCCACCCCCGAACTGACTTCCATCCTGGGCCATCTATTGAACCACTCCATCGAATTAGTTTCCACGTTCAGCCTCTGTACCAACTCTATCATCGAGCCAATTCGATGGCCAGAACCAAACCAGGAACGCCGAACCAAAATCCTATAGTATCTTCATCGATTTTACCGCCATGCCCCGTTCTTTGACTATTATGCATTCCATACGCAATGATATAACTCTCAACAACGAGTAAACCTGTCGAAACCTATTTTCACAGTTCCTAACTCTAAGTCTCTCCGATGAGCATTCCAACCATACAAGCATTCACACATACACAACATGCATATAAATCACATCCAACATCCAAACACACATCAAACTATCGCAATTCATCATATAAATACATCCATAATATAGCCTATCACATTCAAATGCAACTACACTCTAGAACAACATGATTAAAGCACTTAAACATTTCAAAATACTTAAGATTTGACTTAGAAAATAGTTCCAAAACATTTATTCGACTTTAAAATGAGCTTAAAACATATCAAAACCTATAGATACATATATATAATAAGGTGAGAGATGATAAGTCACTTACCAAAACCCCAAAATCCACGTTTTGCATGCAAATAGGTGCAAATTCGAAAATAAACATCAAAGATGAGATTTTATCTTTCCAAAAATGTAGATGTGAAGATCTCTAATGGATCCCCTAACTAATCTAACTCTAATATATGATTTAGACTTGATTTGGAGGAGAAAAGAGAAGGTTTTGGGTGGAGAAGGGTTTAACGAAGGTTTAGATCTATTTGAAAAGTAATAAAAGTGAATTAGGGATGATAGTTCAGTCTAATATGCTCTCCAAACCTAGAATGGGTTAGTCTCTTTTCCCCTAAACTCACTAATTACCTAATAAGCTGCCAAAAATTGCCAATCTTCAAACAGCCATGTCTTCTATCCAGAAAGTGCAAATCGCTATTATAAACACTTTACAGAAAGGAAAACCATCACATCTTTCCAATAAAAGTAGTTTCGGATGCTAAATCGACGTTTATCAAAAGTTATAGCCATTACGAGTTTTTAAGGGTAAAATCACTCGAAAAGATTCTAAAGGTAGGAAATGTCAGTAATAAGCATTTTTCAAAGTAATAGAGTCATGGACCTCATATCAATTTAAAAATAATATTCTATGATAATTCGATAGATAAAATTAGGGTAGTTATAATCTCCTCCCTTTAGGAAATTCGCCCCTCCAAATCCCCAATACAAACAAGGTAAAATCAAGCTTAGCTACCCTGCATGCCTATCATCCACGAGCGAACATGTCAAACATCATACACTACAACAAAACTATTCTTTTTCAACGTATGTTTTACAATGGCCCAAAAACAACCGTTTTAATAGAAACTTTTTACAATGGGTTTCATAAATCTGTTGCAATATATGCAACTTTTCATCATCCAGTACGCCTATTACAACGTTGTCAGCTTGCCCATTGTAATATGGTCCTATTACAAATGTGACATCTTTTTGGATGGTTTAAATCGACAATAAAGCACACATGTCTAACTCAAACCATTCCAAAGGTTGGATTATCAATGGGGTTTAATAATAAAAATAAGAGAAAAGAAGGAAAACAAAACATATAATCTCGTAGCGGAATGATAAAATTTCATGAAGTTGTTTTACAATATACATTTGATTACACAATTTTTTCAACATAATCAGAGTATAGTCAACAACATACCAATAATGATGCAGCAGAATAATACTAGTAATACAATATACCAAACTCCGTCTTCGTCTTCGAGGAATAATGTTTTCAAACACTGAAAAGCTCAGGCCGACTCGAGCGTAATGAAAAGACAAAACGCTCGTGTCAGAATAGAAAGTTCTTATGTAAGTTAAATCAACAACAAGTGAATATGTTGTAATAGCTTCATAGATTTTTACGAGATTTCACATCACCTATCCAGTGTGTAACATGCGTGCAATAACTTAAGAGATGTCATGGGATATTCCATCTCCCAAGGATCCGTCAAACTATCTATATGTAGTAAAATACGTTATATATGTAGTATTTATCAATAATGTAAAGTGTTAAAATAGCGTTAAGGCTTTACATTGATCGCCCTTAATACATTTTTAAGCAGGTAGTCTATGCAGGTCCTGTAACACAACAGTAACGTCGATAGCCAGTGAGTCCCCTATATGTACAATACTAAAATAAAATCGTAGTGGGCGTGAATAAGGATAAAGAGTATGACAAGGCATGTGAGGCGATGCCCAAGGTAGGATACTACTGTTTTGCATTTCCTAACTGGTGGTAACCCGTAATGGCCCACCATGAACATCCATCCCATAATCAAATCAAACAACTAAACGTCATTTTTCACACCGATTGGTTCTTTTACATTTCAAAACCGATTCATGTTTAATATCAAAATATCATATTTACTCAAAATATGTCATTTTCACTTGAAAATATCATTCAAATTTCAACTTGGGTTATAACCTCATTAAACCACATTCGCATTTAAATCAAAGATTTAAGTATAAACATTCTAACTTTGCACAATTTGAATTTTTAGAAAATAGTTTGAATAGTTTAAAATAATTTAAATAGTTTAAAGATTAAAAATAGTTTGATGTAAAATGGTTTGAGTATTGAAAATGGTTTAAATAGTAAAATAATTTGGAAAATCTAAATAATTTGAATATCAAAAGATAAATTTTAAACAATATATATTAAAATAATTTATTTGAAAATAGTATCAAATCAAACTGTTCCTTCCATTTCAAAAAATCAGGACCCATGTCAAAATTTTAAATCAACAAAACTCGATTTCCAATATTTCAATTCAATTTACTCAATTTTGATTTAGTTTCAAATCAACCTGATTTCAACTTCGATTCGAATTAACTTCAATTTTCGAAGCATTCATTTTTAACTTCAAATTCAATTCAACAATTCAATTCAATGATTTCAATTCATATCGATTTCAAGTCCAATTTCAACTTCAAATTCAACCATTTCAATTCATACCAATAATTCAACTTCAAATTCAATTATACTTCAAATTCAATCAACAACAAGTAAATCTGAGCATAATCAACAACATACCAATAATTCAACTTCAAATTCAATTCAACCATTTAAATTCATATCGATTTCAAGTCCAATTTAAATTTATCGATTCAAACCCCTTAAATCAATTTAGATTTCATTTTTCAATTTAAGGTTCAAACTTAAAAATAATCAATTTTCAAAATTAAAGACATATGTAACGACCCACCTTTACGGAAGGTTTAAATCGACGATAAACCACACATGTCAAACTCAGACCATTCAAAATGGAGGATTGTTATGGGGTAAATAAGAAAACAACAGAGAAAGAAAGAAACAAACACAGAATCTCACAGCAGAATGACAAATATAATAATCAAATAAACATTTCATTAAGCTGTTTTACAAATAATATTTGATTACACTATACAATTCATATCAAAGTTACTTATAACAGAAATAAATAAATAATGCAGCAGAACAACTTGATACAGTGAAACATATATATAAGAAGTTTTATACAAATCTTTGTCTACGTCCTCCAGAAGTAAGGTCTTCAACACTGAAATTCTTAGGCTTACCCGAGCGAATTGAAAAGACAAAACACTCGAGTTAGAACTGAAAGATCTTATTTAAGTTAAATCAATAGTAATAAATATGAGTGTAATGGCATCAGAGATGTGTACGAGGTTTGGTATCTTCTATCCAGTGTCTAACATGAGTGTAATAACTTAAGAGATGTTCGGATTTCCATCTCCTAAGGATCCGTTAAACTATCTACATACATAGTACAATACGCTATTATAATAGTGTCTACAGAAAAGTAAAGTATTAAAATAGTGTTAAGGCATTACCCATATCCCCCATAACACAATTTATATATTCCCATAGTCTATACAGTACCGTATGCTCCTCCATAAACTGGTAGTTTACCCAGACGGCACTCCATAGGTATAGTACAAAAAAATTCGTAGAAGGTACAATAGGGCATATGAGCACGGCACGCAAGGCAATGCCAGGATAGGATTCTACCATTTTGCAGATCCGGACTTGTGGTAACCCATAACAACTACTACCGCCCGCCTCGGAACACACCCCCATCATCAAAATCAAGGGTGGCCACCAAATCATTACAAAGTCATATTGTGGTATCGAAGAAATGTATCCGATCGAAGGAATGATCTCACTTGGCCCGGCATGGCTCCTGTTTTAGTCACGTCTACATTGACTCACGGCAGTCAGGGTCACGTAAATACCTCGTACAGAATTGTTCGCCAAACCATCCTACTTTTTTTTGGAATTCCCACCATGTACACAGTTGTTAAAGTGGTTTTCGGTATTGGCAAAGAGTATGACAATATCCGATCTCGGTCTCTTTAACAACGAAATGATTATTTTACACCGTATGGTTCTTTAAATTTTCAAAATAAAACCGTTTCATAATTGATATCAAAATATCATATTCAATTCAAGCCATGTCACTTCCGGAATCATATTCACTTTCAAAATCATATTTTCAATGTTGGTTAAACCCTCATTTCAAAATCATTATGTTTACTCAAAGTATGTTATTTAAGTCCAATTTTGGTTACGATATCATTTAATCATATTTGCTTTTAAATCAAGTATTTAAATATAACCACTTCCACTTTACAATTTAGAATTTATAAAATAGTATAGATAATTACAATAAATTTAAATAGTTTAATATAGTTTGAAAATATAATTTAAATGGACGAAATACTTTAAAATAATCTAAAAAGTGGATTAAAATAGTTTAAATAGATTAAAAATAGTTTTAGTAGAACTAAAATAGATTACATAGATTTAAATAGATTAATTAGATTTAAAATAGATTAAATAGATTTAAAATAATTTAAAATGGGTCAATTAGGTTAAGATAGATTAAATTGTGTTAAGTAGATTAAAATAAATTGAATTAGTTTAAACTAATTAAAATAGTTCAAAATAGCTTAAACTAGTTTAATAGTCCGAAAATCTTAATAATTAGGATTTGAAAGTAATATGTTTTAAAACAGTTTATATTAATTATAATAAATTTCAAATTAATATCAAATTCAACAATTTCTTCCATTCCAACAAATCTGGACCATGTCCAGATTTCAAATCAAAACCCAATTTCAAATCTTGAAACATCAAATTTAACTATTCCAATTTTAATAGATTTTCAAAGTTACAGTTTCCAACATTTCAATAACTCAATTCCGATGAATGTCGTCAATACTTAAAATTCAACATAAAGTTTCAATTTAAATCCTTTAATTAATTGCTTAAAACAATTCAATTTATATCTGTCAAATTTTATTTCAAATATCATTTAATTGGATTCAAAGTTTAAAGATTTAAAATCATTAAATTTGACCAATCCGGTGCCCATGTATAATTCTCTACCATATGGTCAAGTGATACAGATATTTATCATTTCAATCCGCAAATATTTAAATTTACGAGTATATATCATTTCAGCCCGCAATCCCGAATTAAATAAAATCCACATATCGCTCGAGTCTATCACTTCAACCCATAACGATATTCCCTAATCCATAGATCGTTCGGACACGTATCATTTTAACCCATAGGGAACTTTCAATGTTATAACAATATAAAATATAACATCCAGTCATCCAATATCAATAATCAAACATACATTACAGTCACCGCACAATCAACCGATTATCATTAACAAGTATTAAATTTGATAATTAAATTCACTGTTAAATTAAATGACGATTAAATGCAATAAAAGTCATATTTAACTGGAATGACAATTTAAATATACCAAACAACACCCAGCCAATTTCTAATCACATCATAAATTTAATTTATCTAACATAAGATAATCTAATACTTTTGAGTGGGTTAAAACACTCACCTTTGTTTCAAATCGATTTAAAGTTCAAAATAAGGCTAAAAATTCAACAGTCTTAGAATTTGTCCAAACTAGTTCCATAATTTCTGGAATTTTAATACGATCCCAGTGGAGAAAACCGCGCGTGAATTCAACTCGTATGCGAGAGTTATTAAGTTTTGAAATTATATGATTGAAAATAAAAATAAAATAAAATAAACTTACCACGTCAGCACCTATCATCCCAAATGCACATCTTCGTTCGTAGCTACAGTATCACATCTGAACCCTAGAAGCCGCCTCCTTCCATCACAATTCGCCATCGCCGCGACCTTCTATACCCAGATCAGACATTACCTTTGGCCTCCCCATCAAAGGCCACACGCACGCCTATAGCGCGGTCGCCTCAGCCTGGTGATGGCCGCCGCTGCTGACTTCATGTGGTTCTCAGGCGAACTCTAGCCAACTAAACGATAAAGGAAGACCATGATGCACCCAGCTCGATGACCACAATAAGCTCGTACCGCCTGATCGTTGCCATGACGCAGATCCGTCGTTGAAAAATCAAAACCCTTATATGAACAGCTACGGTTCATCCTAAATTTCTAGACGAACGGTTCTTCGATTGCAAAAATGAATTGTAGATCTAGGCTAGCTCGTCGAAAAGCTTCAAAACAATATATAATTTGTTGTGGTTTGGAGGAGTTTGATTTTCAATTTGAATTTGAAATTGAAATAGGATTTCGAGATTGAATTTGTTTCTGACATTAAAATGAAAGAGATAGAAGTTGATGAATGTACAAAATAAGAAAAATGACTGCTAGGGTTTGAGAGAAAAACTATTTATATAACCGAGGTCTGATAAGAAGGAATGAACATCCGAATAGATTTGAATTGACAATAACGACCCGAAAAGCCCTTTCTGCCTCCGAAACGAAAGTGGGTCATCCCATATATCAAAATATATGTTTTCGATATTTTTAAACTAAGTGGAATAGGTTTAAAGTCCTAATTCCATCGTATGAACAAGTTAGCTTTAAAATCGGCTTATTTCAAATTGATTTCACTTAAATTAATTTTCATGCCTTTCAAGCCCGTATGATCAAACGACAAGTCCGATCGCTAAAGAACGTGAAATCCTATAATGATTCACTATTACGGATCCGATGAAACTAGTTTCATCGAAATCCGAGAGAGTAGCCAAAATGTCTATTTCACGTTAATTAAAGAAATAAATATTAAATTACTTAAATCACTTTTTAATTCAATATTTATAAATTAACAAATTTCATCATTTTTAATTACTAGATATTTACAATAATTTAATACAAATTTACATATCAATACAGTGTTAAATATTTCACTAATTATAGTGTTCAATTTCAAATGTAATTTAATCTAATTAATTATAATTTAATTTCAATAAATTGATTAAATTTGATTTCAATCTTTTTATTCAACCAATCATTACTTTATGGGCATGGTTAACATTGGTTTATATCTTATACATTAATATTCTCCAATTTCATCTTAATTTCCATTAACGTAATATTTAATTTAGCGGGCTAAATAAATAGGTAATATATAATAATTGTCACCATTAACTTTTAATCACATTTGTAAGTTTATTATATACAAACAAATGTTACTAACTTACATAACACTAATTCTATCCAATTACAATTTATTACATATTATTTCATTAATTAATACAATATTTAAATTATCATTTACTCTTTTAATCCAATTATCAATTAATACACATATTATTACAATTAATTTACAATCTATAACCAATTTTAGGTTTACAATTATTCAATTTATTTAAATTGTGTTAAGATAATTATCAATTGCCTTTAATTAACATTATTAAATTTCATTCTAGTTATTATTCTCATTAATTAAATCACAAATTTTATTTTCTTCCAACATTAAATTACAAAATCCTATTAAATTAACTATTTTTAATTATCGAAAATTACAGGAGGTTACACTCTCCCCATTTAAAACTTTTCGTCGTCGAAAAGGGAAAAGAATGGATTAAGGAATTAATATATCTTATTCAAAATATTACATTTATAATAATTAATTTACATAATTAAATAATTTAAATAAAATATCAATTTATAAAGAATTTAACCCTTTTATATTCAAGTTAGTAACAGTTTGAAAAAAATTCACAAAAGTTTTCTAATACAAAATTCATAGAAAATTTCAGTAGAGTATCCTTTGTACGGAAAGGCCTAGGAGAAACGATAATATCCATAATAACAATATATATCATATATTTCAAATAAAATATCCCAAACCTTGGAAAAACAATATAATATCGCTAGAAAACCGTAATCTGAGAAAGTACCTATTTGTCGGGCAAACAACGCTTATTTATAAAACTAAAAGCAGTAGCAATTGCTTCCATAACCTATATTTCACTTATACAATCCAAAGAGGTTAATAATTACGTAAAAGAGAATATTTATGTTGTTTCTATTAGTCACAACCAAATCAACACAACATAAAATAGTCACAAGCAACAAAACTGTACAATTATCACCTACAATCAAAGCAATCAACTATCCATCCATGGAAATCAAAACAAAGGGTTTGTTCAGGTTCAGAAACTTTTAATCATATAAAATGATAAATAGACTACTAAGTATACCATACACTCAACAGTCTTAGATAAACTCAATAGATTATCCATACATTTTTATACAGTTAGAAGTACCCTTTCCCGACCATCCCATAAGACTAAAACAAACAATGATTTCAAGTATTATTCAAATATGTTCTTATTAATTTCCTTTCATATCGTTCACTGTTCATTTTCTTTGTTTACACAATGTTAATTTATTAGTTTACTGTAACGACCCAGAATTTTTATTAATTAAAATTTGAATATTTAATTAATTTTAAATATTAATAAGTGAATTTATAAGTCAAATAAATTTTTATTTGAATTATTGGATTTAATTGGATAATTAAATCGATAATTTAATATGTTAAATTATGGAAATAATTGAAAATTGAGTTAAATATGATTGTAAATGATTTGTAAAATTTTATTTTATCATATTGGAGTTAGAACGATATTTTAGAACTTTCAAAATCGAATTAAAAATTAATTTGTGAAAATTGAATATTTTAATATTAAAATCGACTAGTGAAAATAGTCAATTTTTGAACAGTCTCAGAATTGAACGAAACCAGTTCCATTGGATCCGTAATAGTTAGTTATTGCCGGATTTCAAATTTCGTGTCAATCGGAGTTACCGTTTGATCGTGGCAGCTCGAAACGCATCGATTTATTTTTAATTTTAATTTGGCGAGTAAAAATAGCCATTTTTCAAAAAGTCTCGGATTTCGACGAAACCAGTTTCATCGGATCCGTAATGTGATATTATTGTAAGGTTTCAAATTTCAAGTCAATTGGATTTACCGTTTGTCCGGTACAAATTAAAACGCCTAGAAAATCGCTTAAATCGGTTTAATTCAAATTGAGCGTTTATAGCCATAACTCGCACAGATGTCCGAATTAGCTTTCAAAACCTGTTCCATTGTGTCCGGAACGCGGGGTAAACCCTAGAAACGCTGGTTACGGCGCGTAAATTGGAGTTCGGAATTTCCGGATGAATAGTGTTCGATTTTCTTCTATAAATAGAGACCCTTGCCTTCATAATTTAGAAAAAAAAAAAACCTAATTTGCAAAACCCTAGCCGCCACCTCCCTGATAAATGGCCAGAATTGTCTCTCCTTTCCCCCTCGATTTCTTCCAATCCACTAGCAATTACAACAAACTTCCTAAACGAATATTGTAGAGCATGAAGAGATCTACAACTTCAACGGTGGAGATCGCGAATGGCTTCACGGATCAACGGGAAAATGACCATGAAGTGGCCGGCCTGCGCACGCAAAACGAGGAGGAGGAGGGGGCCGAGCTCTCTAGGGTTCAGGCCGAGTATAGGGGGGTTCGAGAGCTTCGAGATGGCGGTGGTTTGATGTGGTTTCATCGAGTGTTGGAGGAGAAAAAATTAACCCTAGTTTTCTAATATGGGTTCGGCCTTGGATTAGTGTACTGGAGAAGGATAACGTGATTTGGGAAGAAGGGGGAGAGGCCTTAGATGCAGATCACACGGCCAAGATTTGCTTTGGTATAAAATTAGTTAATTTATGTTGTAAAAAGTTTATATAAATCGTGTACAATCTTTAAAAATCCATATCTTTTTCATACGAGGTCGAAAACGCGCGAAACCAGTTGCGTTGGAATCGTATGGACGAGCACTACGCTATGGAGTTGGTTTGGAGTCGTTTGGAGTTAGTGAGAATTTTGGGTAAAATTAAACGTCCGTTTAATTTTATTCGAAATAAATCGCTAAAACGGAAATAAAATCAAGGTAAGAACTTCTCACTCAATCGAATCAGTTTCGATTTTATTTTAAATAGTTAGATTTAAAATATTTGAATGCATGTTTGAATGATGATTGTTATCTATTGATTGTTAAAATAGACATTATACGCCGTTAGTAAGCGGATGTTATTTATTAAAAACATATACCGCGAATATTTCATAAACAGTGAAATTGGTATTATATATAATAGCAATATATATATATTGGCATATGTATATATTGGAGTTGTTGATTCCCCGCATTTTTTAGCGGATGAGACCCTTTTGCGCCGTTATTAAGCGGATAATATTTAATAAGAACATATACCGCGATAATTTCGTACTGGAGCGAAATTGGTATTGTGCTTATGTTTGTGGATGCAGGAAAACAGGTTGGAGGGATCCAACTGGATTCCTCAACAGTTTTTATTTGATTTCAGATATTTTGATATTTGATGGATTATCATATCGATATATGATATCGTTGTTGTCGTGATTGACTATTTGATATGTAGCATCATTGGACCAAGTTTTGGAATTTTAAAATGATTTATAAAGTGATTTTTGAAAATATACTTTATGTTTGGAATTTGATCTATTTTAAATAAATAAACGTTATAATTTTTAATGTTATAAAAATTATGATTTTTGAGAAATATAGTTAAAAACTGATTTTTGAGAATACGATGCTGTTGATTTTATAAAATAGTTTAATCGGGATTTTAGAATTTATTGTGAAAAGTTTAAATATAGGATTTATAAAATTTGATTATTTTATAAATCAAAATGATGAAATTATAAAGGAGTTTAAAGACGTTTTTAAAATATTAATATGAATTGATTTATATAAGAGATTTATAAATGGATATTTATAAATTGAGATATTGAAATTATAAAACGAGTTTTTATAAGTGTTTGAATGAAGTGAAAATGAATTTCATTAAAGAATGAAATTTATAGAATTATAAACGGTGAAGTTATAAATGAAATTTATAAATAGTAAGAATTATAAATTTGTGAAGTTATTTGAAGAATAGATTTGGTTAAATAAATGAATCTGATAAGTTATAAGATTTATGGTTTGGAAAGTCTTTAGAGGAACGATTTTGTAAAATAATCGTTTTATAAGTATTTAACTTATAATATGAACTTTTAGTTTATAATTGAGTTATAAACTGGAATAGGTTAATAAAAGAATTTATAAAAAGGAAGTTTTTATAAATAAATAGAAATGGAATTTATAAACGTTGTTTTATAAATTCGCAAATGACTTATTTTGATAAGTAAATTGTTGAAACCTATTAATGGAGTTATATTCACGTTTTTGAATAGTGAATAATTCTTTTAAATAAAATGTATAAAAGGATGAAATGTGTTAACGTAGTATATTCACATTTTTGAATAGTGAATAAGATGTTAAAGAAATTGTTTTGAATGTGATATTTAAAATAGAATTAAAACGATCTAACGAAGTTTTAATTGTGTTGAGATTCGAAACCATAGATTTCAACATTAATTGTTGAAATAGACGTTTTCGAGAAATGAAAAGGAAATAGTGGACTATAACACTGTTGTTATAGTAAATGATTTCCGAAAGGAAATGTTTTGTATAGTATTGGGATTTATATATCTATTTTAATTTTGAATCCCTATACTAGTGAATTTGGGTTGTCGTAACGATGTTTTACGCAACATTCGTTTTGGCCCAAATAAATATGTTTAAGAGCATGATTTCCTTAAAGAATGAAATATATACTTAATCTCGATTTAAGTATATTGAATATTTTCCAAGTGTTGAAAATAAATAAAATTTGTGAACTACTTATGAATGTATAAGTATGGAAATGTTTTCCAATATAAAGTGAATATTTTGAGAATTTATCTTTTTGAAGATAAATTGAAAGATAAATTGAAAATGGATAATTGAAAACGTATATCAATAGATATTGTGAAATATAAATTCACTATTGAATTTATAAAAGAAAGTAGAATTGGTTTAAAAATAAATATTGATCTACTTTTGAAGTGTTGAAAATTATATATCTAGTGAAGATATTTTGGAAAATAAATAATTTGGAAAATTATCTGGAATCTGGTGATGTTGTGCATATCCATTGATAGTTCAATAACCGACTATCAATATTTCCCTTTGAATGGGTATTTGATGTGATTTGTTTGAATGTGAATGCTACACTTATTTTTGAATAAGCGCTCACTATTCGGGTTAACCGGGAAAGGACCATGGGGTCGTATAACCCATTCCGAATATGTGATACGTCGTTATAATTGCATTGAAGATCGGTGTTGAAGACCCGGTATTTGCGAGAGCGATAGGATGACCTATCGATTGTCTCTGCACTGAGTTGCAGCGGTATAGAGACTCCCTAAGTGATGGGAAATCCGATCAGGATTGTGAATATCCGGATTGCAAGGACTTCTTTGTAAGTGCCTTCGGTTTTGTTCGAGCCCGGAACAGACTTGTATGGATTGTATGTCTGACATTACAGATTGAGATATAAAGCCGATTTCTTTCAAATATATTTCTGTTGGTGGCGAAGAATTTATTCTTTTAGCTTAACACCTTTCTCTGAGACGTACGAGCTCAGAGGTTATATAGTTGAAGTTATCAGCGATGTATTCCCAATTTGGTAATGTGACATGCTGAGTGTTGCTGAAATGATCATTGTGTTGATTATTGTGATAGGATCATTTATTTGATCGTCTATCTTTGTGATCATTGTGTTGATCATTTGTTGACCCAAAGCATGGCTTTTGTATAAAGTATGTTTTTGTGGACGTGAATTCGTCGAACCTCACACCCCGGAAATGGTCAAAACAGGAAAAATGCGGCAAGGTTATGAGGGGTAGCTCCCTTTAGGTTATGTACATTTCCTTCTGGATAGAGGTGGTATCATGGTATGGAGCCCAGATATTTAACCTATGTGGTTACTACGAATTTATTACTTTGTGGTTGTTGGCTATCGGGATCCCGTGAGAAAGGTCGTTTACGATCGGGGAATGGCGTGCTCGTGTCAGTAGTTACCCAGTTAGGGGTAACCCGGCCTTGTGTTGGCAGAGTTCCGGTTTGGTTCTCGGGGATGTCTTTCCAGAGTCATTCTCATGTGGCAATGGGAAGTTCCTTGGCCTGACCATTTGTTGGAAATCCAATTCCCAATACGAAACCTGTACGGTATTAGTTGTAGAACCTATCATTCACTTATGGTGTCGTAACACTGTTTGGATGGTAGCTATAGTAGGCATACGATAATGGTCGTATGTTGGCTAAGATTTATATTCTACTTTCAAAATGAATTTTTCCCCTACATTATGCACTAGTAATAATATCAAATGTTATTTTAAATGCGTATCAAGCATCTTTGACTATCATAAGGAGAAATCTCCTCCGATTCTGCGTTTGCATTGTGTGTGTGTGCGGGAGGCCTTATGGTAGTCTCATTTTTAAAAGCATTGCGAATTGAATTTAAAAATATTCCTCTATTTTGATTTTAAAGATAAATAAACTGTTTTGAGTTCTCACACCAGTCACATGACTGACTCGGAGTTTATTGTTTTCCTTCCTAAACTCTGGGTGCCCACCAATTTCTACACGGACAGTCAAGAGTTAAGGTTTATCAGGATATCCTGGATATTCTGGAGTTGCTGGAGGCAAGCTGGATGGCATGGCGTATTACTAGTATATAGTATTTCTTTTTCCGCTGTTTGATGTTGTATGTTGTTGTACACTCTGATGATATGATGTAATGAAATAAAATGTAATGTCATAACTGATATAGTTCTTTGTTTAAAGATTATTCATTTACTATTATATGTTGTTCCGCTGCGAATTGTGAGATTCTGATGGTGTTCTGTTGTTGTTTTCTGTTCCGTTCTATTTTAAAATTTTCTATTTTCTTTTCCCTCTATCTTCTACCTTTTTCTCTCTTTTTCTTTTCTTAATTTTTTTTTTAAAACCCTAACTATTCGGTTTTTCGGCAACGAAAAATCGACATGTTACATTTACATTCATTACTTATAAAAATTCATTTCTCATTTATTCATACATTGCTTTTTCTCAATTTTCATTATTTTACATTCATTTGTTTACATAATGTATTTTCATTTCAATTATTACGTTATCCATTGTTGTGTAAGTCTCTTTGTTATCTAATTCACCATTAATAGATTGTTTCCTTTTCACATCCATTCTTCCATATATATTATTATTGAATATTAATTTCATTTCTGAATCGTTTTGATGTTTTCTGAAGTTATAATCATTCAATTAATATAACACTCCCTTTAATTATAAATGGCTTCAGCATTAACCTAAGTTTATAATTAGTTACTTACAGTATTCATCTTTCTATTACATTTAATTTTTTTGTAGCACTACAAATTATTAACTTAAGTTTATAACATCAAAATTCTTATTTATTGAGATAATTCTATTGAACACTTTCATTACCTTAAGTTTACTTGTATAATATTCTAACATATATCTATTTAACATTACAACTTTTAATATTTTGATAAGTTATTTATATGTCTTTTTAAAATGTAATTGAATGTTACACAAGTTTATCTTTTTACTTTGATTAACAAATGTTCAATAATTCATCTTTAAATTTTCATTATTCTTTAATTTTACAAGTTTCGAATTTCTTATATATACCATTAATCACTTAGCATCTAATTTCTATGTTTTTAGTCATTTTAGAAACTCCCAATTATTAAAATAATTAAAATTTCATTCATTACACTAATTTGAAAAATACTAATTATCAGAAAAATTTAAGAACTAAACTCTAGGTTACATTTCAAATTATTCAAAATACTATATATACACATAACTTATAATATCAAATCATATTTAAAACTTGAAATTTAAGGTTCATTTCAAAACAAATGTGCAGTGCAACTAATATAGCAGTCTTTCCACTTTCAAACTCAAAAATGAATGTGGATGATGCGTGCATTCATCATTGAAATTATTTTCCAACGACGGAGAGGGGAGTACAGAAAATAATAAAATTTCCTTAGACTTTTCTTTCAAATCGCCTTGAAATATTTACATCAGAAAATACTTTCGAATAATACCATTATATTCCAAAATCTTTTGAAAACCAATTTCAAAAATCCCAGAACTTAAGCTCTTAAATTTGAACTTATATTTACTTCATTTGTAAATTCTACTTTTCAATCAATGTTTACAAAATTTTCACATCCTAAAAAACAACATATACATCTAACTATATCATTAATAAAAGTTATCCATTTATATATAAAATATAATACTAGGCAAAACTATTTCATTTACCCATATTTCAAAACAATATTGTATCAGTCTGACCTATTAAGTGTTTAGAAATTCCTATCGATGCCATAGTGTCCTATGTACCAACTGGAATTTATAAATACTAAAAATAGCAAATTAACACAATGCAAAAGCCTTTTATAACACTATCAAATACGCGCTCTCATATATATATACACCCAGCGACTCATTCTAGGGTATTACTACCCTATTTCTAATGAGTCAGACCACACAAAGCTAAGGTTATCGCTAAACCAAAGCTCTGATACCAAATGTAACAACCCACCATTTTGGACAGTTTAAATCGACGATAAACCACACACGTCATACTCAAACCATTCAAAAGGGAGGATGGTTATCGGGTAAATAATAAAAAACAGAGAAAGAAAGAAACAATCGCAGAATCTCGCAGCGGAATGACAAATATAATAATCAAATAAACAGTTCATGAAGCTATTTTACAAATAATATTTGATTACACTATACAATACATATCAGAGTTACATACAACAGAAATAAATAAATAATACAGCAGTATAACATGATGTAGTGGAACATATATATAATAAATGTTACACAAATCTTCGTCTTCGTCCTCTAAAAGTAAGGTCTTCAATACTGAAATGCTCAGGCTGACCCGAGTGAATTGAAAAGATGTAACGACCGTGATTTTATTACCGTCGTGATAAATATTTTAAAAATCTGTAACGACCGTGATTTTTGAATTATTGTCGGAGTGAATATTTTAAATAGGAATTTTTAAATTAAAATTTGAGAAAAAATATATTGATGCAAATTCAAATTGCAAGATCAGTTGCAAAGTCAGTTGAATTGCGTTATACTTTTATTTACCTTCACGTGCTGTCACTAGATTTTTCAAAAAAAAAGCAAGCAAATTTATAAACTTACTGTCACATTCTTTTTATAAAACAAGTGTTGGAACATTTATCCTATTACAACAATGGTCTAAAATGCAAAGTGAACTGTCAGTTGGAAAAAGATGCAAAGTGTACCACCACTACTTTGCTGATTTATATTTCAACACATTTCGCATTTTGCATTTAGCATTGTTGAACATTCGCATTGCTGAGACATACAAGAAATAAAGCAAATTTCAAATACCGTCACTATCCATCTAGTGTGTACCAAGCATTATCAACGTACGTATGCATTAAATGTAATGATACAAAGACACTTTTCAGCACTCATTTTTCTTGACTAATACCAATTGAAGAAAAGAAAAATAATATTTCTCTGCAACATTTTTCACTCTTCAAGTCCTCTGCAGAACATTAACGACAGCTCCAAGATTTGGATCTTCGGTTCTAGCTGATTTTGAAACAAGTTAAAGTGAGTTTTATACTCACACTTCTAATTTATGGTCATCAAGTCCCTGATTTTGATTGAAACACGGCTTGCTTTGATTTTGGAATTTGATTCTGTGTGATTTTTGCATCACTACAACCTGTGCTTTTGCACTGCATTTTTCCACTGTGATTTCGAGACAGTAGTTAAGTGCTTGCATGTATATATGTGCATTCATGTATGTATATATGTATTATCATCTTGTCCATCTCTGTATGGAGTAGTTCCGCATTGTTGCATAGCTCATAATGTTGCTCAGAGCCATCATGCGTGTCCCCTTTTTATACTCTGTTCCTTGGATTCTAGTAGTTTAGCTGTTTGCTTTGAGGAAGTATATTATACTTGAGACTTTTGCATTCAAGTTAGTATATTGGAGTATATATTTCATGAGTCAGGTTATTTAAAACGTGTGTGTGCATGTATCTTGAGGTGTGCAGGTACCATAAATGGAGTGCGTACCCTATGAAGTGTGAAAATATGCCCAAAACAATGTTTCAATACATGCATCCGTACTAGCCTTGATGCATGCATGCGTACCAATTTTATATCTTGAATATAAATTTTGTTTTTCATTATATAAGTAGATATACCCAGGTCTCTGTCTAGTGCATGCGTGTAAATATGAGGTTGAATGGGTTAGTGTTTCTTTTTCAAAAGCAAGTCCATTTCATTATATCGTGTTTAGTGTGTGTTTTGCCTAATTTTTAACACATGAACAATCCCTGTAAACATTTGATTTCTTACGTGTATTTTAGTGTTGAGTATGTTAATGCAGTTTACCAAAGCAACTCCACATCATTTTATTTTTGTATTGCGTGAAGAATATGGTTCATAAACGTGACTTACTTTGCAAACTGAGTATTAACATATTACATGCACATGTTCAACTCACTGGCAAATAATTTAATTTGTGTATTGTAGTCAGTACTTGTAGGATGTATTGTCAATCTACGTTATATTTTTGAGCATAAGAAACTATAGTGAGACCAGGCTATATCAATATTTTCCACTTTCATTATATACGTGAGTTCGGTTGATTTACGTGAACCGGTGTCTGTTTATAATGAAAAATTGGTTACCGTTATTTTTTATAACGAATTTTACACCGGTATTATATTTGGATGTGAATTATTTTGATGAAATTTTGACGTATAAAAATTATTGTCGCTTTGACTTCAGTAACCGTCAAATTTAAAGTGGATTTTTAAGCGGTTATCCCGCAACGTTGATTTGATATTCGTTTTTATGGTGTTTTGAGAAGTGCAATTTCCTTGTCGAAATTGCTACGGATGTTGCTGTTTTGATCACATGTTTTAAAAAATTGTTTTAAAATAAATTTGTTTCAATTTTTTTTACAGTTTGCGCTTTCAAAAGAATGAGGAAGCAATTTAAACGATTCAGCAAAATTAAGGACTATGAACCCTTACTTTTACTGATTCGGTTAATTCCGGACTTGTCTGTTTGAGAACGTAAAATGTTATTTATATAAAATACACGATTTTGCACTTTCAAGGAAATGATGAAGAGATTTAAACGATTTAGCAAAAGTGCGGAGTATGCAACCACGCTTTTACTAATTCGGTTAATTCCGAACTCGTTAATTGAAACATCTGCTGTTTGATGATTCTGATGATTTTGTTAGGCTTTCGAGCCACTCTGTTGGACCTTAGGGTCAACTACCAGTACTAAACCTTCGGGTCACTCTGCAGACCTTTGGGTCATCTGATGGCGCCAAAAACTATAGTACTTGGTAGGCTTCGGCCTTTTGAGATGCACGTGCAGCGTAGCTAAAACTCACCATCTACCGGGATCAATCCACTTTTATGCTGATTTTTCTAGTTATCTTATTTTGATTTCTAGATTTTGCGACTACTGATTTTCTAATTATCTATTTTGATTTCTAGATTTTTTGAATTGCTACTTTGAATTCAATTATGAATTTGGAAGTTGAGTTTGTGTATAGTCTCATCTGAGATTATAAAAAAATTACGTATTGCCGTTTTGAATTCAGTTGTGAATTTGAAAATTGATTTTGATGGAGTTTAAATTGAGATTTCTTCATTTAAACTATGCTGATTATTTATGCTGTATAGTCTCATTTGAGACTATAATTATTTGTTTAAGTGTTGTTTATCATACACTTATTTCTGAGTTTAAATTAGACTGATCCGTTTATTATTTTCTTTTAAATAATACTCCGGACAGACCGAGTTGTTTCAGGGTAATCTCTATCTCTGATTCATTGGTAGCTTCAGCTTTTGGGAATTCACATTATCTTTTGTCTAGACTTCGAGGAGTTCTTTTGGTTATTTGATTCTTGTCTTATGTATGTTGATGTATATGTATATATACATTTGGCTCATGTGAACTATCGATTGTTGTAGCATGATCCAGACTTGTCTTCTGCTATATATCTGATATTTATGTTCTGATGTGATTATACTATCATTGTTGTTGTTATTATGAGTTGTTTTGGATTTTTCTTTAGCCACTGCAGTTTCGTTTTAGATTTGGATTGAATTTATATCTTTGGGAGTAATTTTCACAACTCCTATCGATGTAATCAATACTCATCTAAGGCATAACTTACGGATGGTCGCTTCTAACAAGCCTTATTCTTCGCAATAGCAGACATTATTCCTTATAATAACCTTTGTTATTGTGAGCATAGAGGTGGGGCGTCACAGCTTGGTATCAGAGCTGAAATTCAGAACAAATTATAATATACACAGAACAGAAACAGAATGGAACATGTGTCACAACTATTCGAGGGTTTTATTCGTGCCTTTCTAATATATTCTTTCCACTTTAACATGTGGGGTACGTCTAGGAATAAATTTTATATTCCGTAGTATTCCATTTGTTAGATTTCTTATCAATTGTGTATTGTTTTAATTAATCCTTATCTTCTCTTGTGTCTTAGCCTATGGCTGGAAGAGGTAGAGGGAAGCATTATACTGCAGGTCCGTCTAGTGGTTCTCATCCAGACGGAGTCTATATGTCACCTGATCAGTTTATGGAGCTGTTTCGAGGGTACTCAGCCTCCTGTTGCTACTCCCGCGGCTCCTAATCAAAAGTCTGTCTTCGTCCGCATTTGTAGTGGCTATTCCCACCTTGGAGGCAAGCCTTTCAAGGGATCGGAAAGTGCCATGGAGTTTCAGACTTGGTTCGCACTTGTGAGTGAATATTTTCTCAGATGGATCTTTCGGATCATCATCGCGTTCTCGTGGCATCTAGTATGTTGCAAGAGTATGCGCTTGATTGGTATGAGATCTTTATTGCAGAAGTTGATGAGTCCTCTCTCTCTTGGATTCAGTTTAAGGAATGATTCGAACTTAAGTTCGTTCCTGAATCAGAAAAATCTAATCTTGCTCGTAGTTTCCTTGAGTTGAAGCAAGGAAAGTCCTCTGTTTCTGATTATATTGCATCTTTCGAGGCCTTATCCAAATACGGAGTTGAGTTCATTAACACTCCGCGTAAGAAGAATTTTCGTTTTGTTGATGGTTTGAAGAAGTATTTGAAGAATGTTGTTTTGCTTCAGCTTAAGCTCTCTTTTGAGGAGCTTGTTGATTCGGTTCTTTGTCTTGAAGCTATTGAAAAGGAACGTGATAGTGGTGATGATGTTGAGGTTTCTAAGAACCCCAACAAGAAGAGGTTTCCATTTCATAAGCCTAACTCTTCTAATCAGAAGAAGAAGAAGCAAGCAAGCAACCTCTAGTTCTCAGCCTAGTAGTGCACCTTCTGTTCGGAGGGCGTGCTATAATTGTGGTTCTTTGGATCATCTTCACCGTAATTGTCCTAAGTCTCGTATTTGCCGCTATTGCAAGAAAGAGGGTCATTGGATTTCTGATTATCCTACTGCTTCTAGGGGTCTCAAATCTGGGAAGCTTAGTGTTGCTAAAGCTTTTGGTGTTTATTCTCAGCCCAAAGGTATTACTCCTTCTGTTTTGGAAGGTTTTATTTTATTTCGTTGGCTGTTCTATTAGAGCTCTTTTCGATACGGGTGCATCGCATTCATTCGTGTCAAAGGAGCTAGTTGATATTATTCATTTGGATGTTGTTACTCTTTGCGACCCTTTGAGGATCGTAAATCCTATTGGTGGATCCGCTACTCTTGGTTTATTATGTGTTGATGTTGAGATTATTCTTTGTGGTTTCTCCTTCCATGCGAATCTGCATGTTATGCATCATCTTGGTTTTAATATGATATTGGGTATGGATTGGCTCGTCCGTTATGAAGTTCAAATCCTATGTCCCGTAAGAACTTTATATCTTAAGCATCCCGATGCTAGCGAGCAGTCTATTGTATTTCGAGACATGGATCATGCTTCTAGTGCTCTCATTTCTTCCTTAGAATTGAAGGATATCATTGCTAATATTCCGGTTGTTTGTGATTTTTCTAATGTTTTATAGCCTATTTCTTGTTTGCCACCGAAGAGGGCAATTGAGTTCCGTATTGATCTTATATCTGGTGCACATCCTGTTAGTCGTCCTCCCACGAGGATGTTTGCTACGGACAATGAGAAACTCAAGCAATAATTATCTGAGTTGGAAGCCAAAAATTTTATTCACTCTAGCTCGTCTCCTTGGGGCGCCGCCATTGTCTTCGTTAAGAAGACAGATGGTACTCTTAGGCTTTGTATTGATTATCGCAAGCTTAACGAGCTTACTATCAAAAATAGGTATCCATTACCTAGGATCGATGACATGTTCGATCAATTAAGTGGCGCTAAGCTATTTTTCCAACTCGATCTTGCTACCGGTTTTCATCAGTTACGAGTGGCCGAAGATAGCATTCCTCTCACCGCATTCCGTACTCGTTATGGTTCTTACGAATGGCTTGTTATGCCGTTCGGTTTGACGAACGCTCCAACGTATTTTGTAGATCTTATGAATCAGATATTCCGGGAATATCTCGATAAGTTCGTCTTGGTTTTCATTGATGACATTCTTATTTATTCCAAATCTGAAGCCGATCATAATCAGCATTTGGAGAATGTTTTGAGCACCCTTCGTCAGCATCAGCTTTATGCCAAATTCTCCAAGTGTCACTTTTGGGAGAATAGGGTGAAATTTCTTGGTCATATTGTTTCTTCCGATGGTATTTCTGTCGATCCTGCCAAGATCGAATCTATTCAGAATTGGAAGAGGCCCGAGACTGTTACTAAGATCCGTAGTTTTCTTGGATTGGTGGGTTATTATCACCGGTTTATTAAGAATTTTTCTCATATTGCTTTACCGCTTACCACTCTCACGAGAAAAGCTGTTCCTTTTATTTGGTCGGATAAGTGTGAGAATTCTTTTTTGAAGTTAAAGAATCTCCTTACTCATGCTCCTATCTTAGTGGTTCCCGAAGGGAATCATGATCTTGTTATTTATACCGATGCCATTGGTTTTGGGCTCGGTGCCGTTCTTATGCAAAAGGATAAAGTAGTTGCCTATGCTTCTAGACAACTAAAGCCTAACGAGATTCGTTATGCTACCCATGATTTGGAGTTGGCCGCTATAGTCTTTGCTTTAAAGATTTGGCGATATTATTTATTGGGCGAGCGTTTTATTCTCTTCGCTGATCACAAATCTCTGAAGTATTTATTTACTCAGAAAGAGCTTAATATGAGGCAACAGCGTTGGCTCGAATTTTTTGCTTCATATGATTTCGTTATTCAGTATACCCCTGGTAAGGGTAATCGAGTTGCTGATGCGCTTAGTCGCAAGCAGCAAGTTATTGTTTCCATGAAGCTAGCAGAGTGGAATATTTTGAAAGCTTTATCTCTTTGTGATATTAGAGACCGTCCTTCAGTTTCTGATTCTCCCGTGCTTTTATTTAGCATGGAAGCTCATACTAGTTTGTTGGATCGTGTTGCCGATGCCCAGAAATAAGATCCACATATTGCTTTTCTTATTCAGAGTTGTAAATCGAAATCCCGAAGTGAAGATCTAAAGGATTTCGATATTGATATTCATGGTTGTATTCGGAAAAAGGGTAGATTGATCGTGCCCAATGTTCCTAATCTTAGAAATGACATTCTTGAGGACTGTCATCGTTCTTAGTATACTATCCATCCAGGTAGTAGTAAGATGTATGCTGATATGAAACGCTTATACTATAGATAAGGTATGAAGCGTGATATTGCAAGTTATGTAAGTCGTTGCATGACTTGTCAACTTGTTAAAGTAGAACACCAGCGTCCCAGTGGTCTTTTGCAGCCTCTTGAGATTCCATTATGGAAATGGGATCAGATTTTCATGGACTTCATTGATGGTCTACCTCGTTCGAGGTCGGGCCATAATAGTATTTGGGTGATTGTTGACTAATTGACTAAATTAGCCCATTTTATTCCTATCAAGTCCAATCAAACTGCTCCTTTGTTGTCTAAGCTGTTTATTAAAGAAGTCGTTCGACTTCATGGAGTGCCTAGTTCTATTGTTAGTGACAGAGATTCGCTTTTTACTAGTGGTTTTTGGCAGAGCCTTCAGAAAGCTTTGGGCACAAACTCAATCTTTGTACAGCTTATCATTTACAATCTGATGGTCAGACTGAAAGGGTGAATCAAGTGCTAGAAGATCTCCTTCGAGCTTGTATTCTTGATTTTGGTAGTAGTTGGGAATACCACTTGTCTCTTGTTGAATTTTCTTATAACAACAGTTTTCAATTCAGTATCGGTATGGCTCCTTTCGAAGCTCTTTACGGAAGACCGTATCGATCACCATCTTGTTGGTTAGAATCGGGGGAAAAATTAGTTCTCGGCCTCGATTATATTCTTTATTCTTCTGAGAGGATTGATATTATCAGACAGAGAATGAAAGAGGCTCAGAATAGGCAGAAATCTTGTGCCGATCATCATAGGAAGCCTTTGGAATTTTCTATTGGCGATCTTGTATTCATTCTTGTTTCCCCGATGAAGGGTGTGGTGCATTTTAGTAGCTCCGAAAAGTTGGATCCTCGTTATATTGGACCGTTTCCTATTACGGAACGCATTGGCCCTATTGCTTATCGTGTGTCGCTACCTGTTCAGTTTTTGGGAATTCATGACGTATTTCATGTATCCCAGCTTCGTCGATGCCTTCAAGATTCATATTCTGTTATTGATCCTCATGTGTTGCAAGATCTTGAGATCTCACCCGACTTGTTTATTGTGCAAAACCCTGTTGGTAAGCTAGCTTCGGAGGTTAAACGCCTTCAGAACAAAGAAGTTCCGCTCATGAAGATTCAATGGTCCGCAAACCCCAAAGATTGCACTTGGGAAACCAGAGAATTCATCGATCATTCTTATCCCAGTTTTCTCTCCTCTTCGGATGGGGGTGAGCATTCTTATCCATCTTTTCTATTTTTATCTTTGTTGTGATGAATTATTTGAGATATTAACCGCTCCTAGTATGAAAATTGCGGGGACGCAATTTTTATAAGGGGGAGTATGTAACGACCGTGACTTTATTACCGTCGTGATAAATATTTTAAAAATCGGTAACGACCGTGATTTTTGAATTACTGTCGGAGTGAATATTTTAAATAGAAAATTTTAAATTAAAGTTTGAGAAAATATATTGATGCAAATTCAAATTGCAAGATCAGTTGCAAAGTCAGTTGAATTGTGTTATACTTTTATTTACCTTCACGTGCTGTCACTACATTTTTCAAAAATAAAATAAAAAATAAAAGCAAGCAAATTTATAAACTTACTGTCGCATTCTTTTTATAAAACAAGTGTTGGAACATTTATCCTATTACAACAATGGTCTAAAATGCAAAGTGAACTGTCAGTTGGAAAAAAAATGCAAAGTGTACCGTCACTATTTTGCTAATTTATATTTCAACACATTTTGCATTTAGCATTGCTGAACATTTGCATTGCTGAGACATACAAGAAGTAAAGCAAATTTCAAATACCGTCACTATCCATCTAGTGTGCAGCCGAGCATTATCAACGTACGTATGCATTAAATGCAATGGTACAAAGACACTTTTCAGCACTTATTTTTCTTGACTAATACCAATTGAAGAAAAGAAAAATAATATTTCTCTGCAACATTTTTAACTCTTCAAGTGCTCTGCAGAACATTAATGGCAGCTCGAAGATTTGGATCTCCGGTTCTAGCTGATTTTGAAACAAGTTAAAGTGAGTTTTATACTCACACTTCTAATTTATGGTCATCAAGTCTTTGACTTTGATTGAAACACGGCTTTCTTTGATTTTGGAATTTGATTTTGTGTGATTTTTCCATCACTACAACCAGTGCTTTGGCACTGTTTTCCACTGTGATTTCGAGACAGTACTTAAGTGCTTGCATGTATATATGTGCATTCATGTATGTATACATGTGTTATCATCTTGTCCGTCTCCGTATGGAGTAGTTCTGCATTGTTGCATAGTTCATAATGTTGCTCAGAGGCATCATGCGTGTCCTTTTTTTATACTCTTTTCCTTCGATTCCAGTAGTTTAGGTGTTTTCTTTGAGGAAGTATATTATACTTGAGACTTTTGCATTCAAGTTAGTATATTGGAGTATATATTTCATGAGTCAGGTTATTTAAAACGTGTGTGTGCATGTATCTTGAGGTGTGCAGGTACCATGAATGGAGTGTGTACCCTATGAAGTGTGAAAATATGCCCAGAACAATGTTTCAATACATGCATGCGTACCAGCCTTGATGCATGCATGCGTACCAATTTTATAGCTTGAATATAAATTTTGTTTTTCATTATATAAGTAGCTATGCCCAGGTCTCTGTCTAGTGCATGCGTGTAAATATGGGGTTGAATGGGTTAGCGTTTCTTTTTCAAAAGCAAGTCCATTTCATTATAACGTGTTCAGTGTGTGTTTTTCCTAATTTTTAACACATGAACAATCCCTGTAAACATTTTATTTCTTACATGTATTTTAGTGTTGAGTATGTTAATGCAGTTTACCAAAGCAACTCCACATCATTTTATTTTTGTATTGCGTGAAGAATATGGTTCATACACGTGACTCACTTTGCAAACTGAGTATTAACATATTACATGCACATGTCCAACTCATTGGCAAATAATTTAATTTGTGTAATGTAGTCAGTACTTGTAGGATGTATTGTCAATCTTTGTTATATTTTTGAACGTAAGAAACTATAGTGAGACCAGGCTATATCAATATTTTCCACTTTCATTATATACGTGAGTTCGGTTGATTTACGTGAACCGGTGTTTGTTTATAATGAAAAATTGGTTACCGTTATTTTTTATAACGAATTTTACACCGGTATTATATTTGGACATGAATTATTTTGATGAGATTTTGACGTATAAAAATTACTGTCGCTTTGACTTCAGTAACCGTCAAATTTAATGTGGATTTTTAAACGGTTATCCCGCAACGTTGATTTGATATCCATTTTTACGGTGTTTTAAGAAGTGCAATTTCCTTGTCGAAATTGCTACAGATGTTGCTGTTTTAATCACGTGTTTTAAAAAATCGTTTTAAAATAAAATTGTTTCCAAAAATTTTACAGTTTGCGCTTTCAAAAGAATGAGGAAGCGATTTAAACGATTCAGAAAAATTAAGGACTATGAACCCTTACTTTTACTGATTCAGTTAATTCCGGACTTGTCCGTTTGAGAACGTAAAATGTAATTTATATAAAATACACAATTTTGCTCTTTCAAGGAAACGATGAAGAGATTTAAACAATTTAGCAAAAGTGTGGAGTATGCAACCACGCTTTTACTAATTCGGTTAATTCCGTACTAGTTAATTGAAACATCTGCTGTTTGATGATTATGATGATTTTGTTGGGCTTTCGAGCCACTCTGTTGGACCTTCGGGTCATCTGATGGACCTTCGGGTCATCTGATGGACCTTCGGGTCAATTACCAGTACTAGACCTTCGGGTCACTCTGCGGACCTTCGAGTCATCTGATGGGCGCCAAAAACTATAGTACTTGGTAGGCTTCGGCCATTTGAAATGCATGTGCGGCATAGTTAAAACTCGCCATCTGCTGGGATCAATCCACTTTTATGCTGATTTTCTAGTTATCTTATTTTGATTTCTAGATTTTGCGACTGCTGATTTTCTAGTTATCTATTTTGATTTCTAGATTTTGTGAATTGCTGCTTTGAATTCGATTATGAATTTGGAAGTTGAGTTTGTGTATAGTCTCATCTAAGATTATAAATTTTTTTGCGTATTTCCATTTTGAATTCAATTGTGAATTTGAAAATTGATTTTGATGGAGTTTAAATTGAGATTTCTTCATTTAAACTATGCTGATTATTTATGCTGCATAGTCTCATTTGAGACTATAATTATTTGTTCAAGTGTTGTTTATCATACACTTATTTCTGAGTTTAAATTAGACTGATCCGTTTATTATTTTCTTTTCAATAATACTTAGGTCAGACCGAGTTATTTCAGGGTAATCTCTATCTCTGATTCAGTGGCAGCTTCAGCTTTTGGGATTTCACATCATCTTTTGTCTAGACTTCGAGGAGTTCTTTTGGTTATTCGATTCTCGTCTTATGTATGTTGATGTATATGTATATGTACATTTGGCTCATGTGAACTATCGATTGTTGTAGCATGTATTCCAGACTTGTCTTTCGCTATATATATGATATTTCTGTTCTGATGTGATTATACTATTAGTGTTGTTATTATGAGTTGTTCTGGATTTTTCTTTAGCCACTGTAGTTTCTTTTTAATTTGGATTGAATATATATCTTTGGGAGTAATTTTCACAGCTCTCATCAATGTAATCAATACTCGTCTAAGGCATAACTTACGGATGGTCACTTCTAACAAGCCTTATTCTTCGCAATAGTAGACGTTATTCCTTATAATAACCTTTGTTTTATTCCTTATAATAACCTTTGTTTTTGTGAGCATAGAGGTGGGGCGTCACAAAAGACAAAACACTCGAGTTAGAACTAAAAGATCTTATGTAAGTTAAATCAACAGTAAGAAAATATGAGTGTAACAGTGTTAGAGATGTATACGGAGTTTGACATCTCCTATCCAGTGTCTAAAGTGAGTGTAATAACTTAAGATACGTTCGGTATTTCCATCTCCTAAGGTCCGTTAAACTATCTACGTACATTGTACAATGCGCTATTATAATAGTGTCTACAGTAAAGTACTAAAATAGCGTTAAGGCGTTACTCATATCCCCCTTAACACATCTTATATATTCCCATAGTCTATACAATACCGTACGCTCCTCCTTAAATTGGAGGTTTACCCAAAGGGCACTCCATAGGTATGATATAAGAAAAAATCGTAGAAGGTGCGATTGGGTATGTGAACATGGCATGCGAGGCAATACCAGGGTATGATTCTACCGTTTTACCGATCCGGACTGGTGGTAACGCATAGCAACTACTACCGTCCGCCTCGAAACATACTCCCATAATAAAAAATCAAGGGTGGCCACCAAATCATCACAATATCATAATATGGTATCGAAGAACTGTGTCTGATTGGAGGAAGGACCTCACTTGGCCCGGCATGGCTCCTGTTTTAGTCACATCTAAACTGACTCACGGGAGTCAGGGTCACGTAAATACCTCATATAGAATCGTTCTCCAAACCATCCTACTTCATTTTTGGAATCTCCACCATGTACATAGTTGTTAAAGTAGTTTTCGGCATTGACAGAGAGTATGACAATATCTAGTCCTGGTCTCTTTAACAACCAAACGCTTAGTTCACATCGGATGGTTCTTTAAATTTCCAAAATACAGCCGTTTCATAACTGATATCAAAATATCATATTCAATTCAAGCCATGTCACTTCCGGAGTCATATTTACTTTCGAAATCATATTTTCAAAGTAGGTTAAACCCTTATTTCAAAATCATCATGTTTACTCGAAATATGTTAGTTAAATCCAACTTTGGTTACAATTAATTTAAATAGTTTAGTGTAGTTTGAAAATATAATTTAAATGGTTGAAATACTTTAAAATAATTTAAAAAGTAGATTAAAATAGTTTAAATAGATTAAAAATAGTTTTAGTAGAATTAAAATAGATTAAATAGATATAAATAGATTAATTTGATTTAAAATAGATTAAATAGATTTAAAATAGATTAAATGGATTTAAAATAATTTAAAATAGGTTAAATAGGTTAAAATAGGTTAAATAGGTTAAAATAGATTAAATTGTGTTAAATAGATTAAAATAAATTGAATTAGTTTAAATTGATTAAAATAGTTCAAATAGTTCAAAATACCTTAAATTAGTTTAGTAGTCTGAAAGTCTTAATAATTACGATTTGAAAGTAATATGTTTTAAAACAGTTTATGTTAATAATAATAAATTTGAAATTAATATCAAATTTAACCATTTCTTCCATTCAAACAAATCTGGACCATGTCCAGATTTCAAATCAAAACCCAATTTCAAATCTTGAAATATCTAGTTTAGTTATTCCAATTTTAATAGATTTTCAAAGTTGCAGTTTCTAACATTTCAATAACTCGATTCCGATGAATATCGTTAATACTTCAAATTCAATTTTAAAGATTCAATTTAAATATAATTGCTTAATACAAATAAATTTATATCGGTCAAATTCTATTTCATATATCGTTTAATTGGATTCAAAGTTTAAAGATATAAAATCATTAATTTAACTAATCCAGTGTCCATGTATAATTCTCTGCCCTATAGTCAAGTGATACGGATATTTATCATTTCAATCCGCAAATATTTAAATTTACCAGTATATATCATTTCAACCCGCAATCCTGAATTAAAAAAATTCCATAAATCGCTCGAGTCTATCATTTCAACCCATAACGATTTTCCCTAATTTGTAGATCGTTTGGGTATGTATCATTTCAACGCATAGGGAACTTTCAGTGTTATAACAATATAAAAATATAACATCCGGTCATCCAATATCAACAATCAAACATACATCACATTCACTATACAATCATCCCATAAAATAACATCAATCAACCGATTATCATTAACAGGTATTAAATTTGACAATTAAATACACTATTAAATTAAATGACGATTAAATGCAATAAAAGTCATATTTAACTGGAATGAGAATTAAAATATACCAAACAATACCCAATTAATTTCTATTCACATCATAAATTTAATTTACCTAACATAAGATAATCTAGTAGTTGTGAGTGGGTTAAAACACTCACTTTGATCTCAAATCCATTTGAAATTCAAAATAAGGCCTAGAATTCAATAGTCTCAGAATTCGTTCAACCTAGTTTCATAATGTTCGGAGTTTCGATACGATCCCAGCGGAGAAAACTATGTGTGAATTCGACCTCGTATACGAAAGTTATTAAGTTTTGAAGTTATACGATTGAAAATGAAAAGAAAATAAAATAAACTTACCACGTCAACACCTCTCATCCCAAATGCACGTGTAACGACCCAGAATTTTTATTAATTTAAATTTGAATATTTAATTAATTTTAAATATTTATAAATGAATTTATAAGTCAAATAAATTTTTATTTGAATTATTGGATTTAATTAGATAATTAAATCGATAATTTAATATGTTAAATTATGGAAATAATTAAAAATTGAGTTAAAAATGATTTAAAATAATTTGGAAAATTTTATTTAATCATACTGGAGTTATAGAAATATTTTAGAACTTTTAAAATCGAATTAAAAGTAAATCTGTGAAAATTGAATATTTTAATATTTAATAATCGACTGTAAAATAGCCAATTTTTGAACAGTCTCAGAATTGAACGAAACCAGTTTCATTGGATCCGTATTAGTTATTTATTACCGGATTTCAATTTTCGTGTCAATCGGAGTTATCGTTTGATCGTGGCAGCTCGAAACGCATCGAATTATTTTTAATTTAAATTTGGCGAGTCAAAATAGCCATTTTTCAAAAAGTCTCGGAATTCGACGAAACCAGTTTCATCGGATCCGTAATGTGATATTATTGTAAGGTTTCAAATTTCAAGTCAATTGGATTTACCGTTTGTCCGGTACAAATTAAAACGCCTAGAAATCGACTTAAATCGGTTTAATTTAAATTGAGCGTTTTCAGCCATAACTCGCACATACTTCCGAATTAGCTTCCGAAACCTGTTCCATTGTGTCCGGAACGCGGGATAAACCCTAGGTACGCTGGTTACGGCGTCTAAATCGGAGTTCGGAATTCCCGGGATGAATAGTGTTTACGCTTGCTCGTTCCTTATAAATAAGCCTCTACCCTTCATTTAGAAAAAAAAAAAAAAAAAAGAAATTAAAACCCTAAACTAATGTAGCCGGCCCTAATAAGTGGATGGCCAGAATTCAATCTCATTCCCTCCTCGATTTCTTCCAATCCGTCGACAATTAGGCTAAGGTTTCAACATGAAAGACGTAGAGGGCGATGAGAGCTAGAGTTTCAACGGTTGTGATCGGAAACGGAGCAACGGAGAGGGAGCTAAGGGGGGGCGTTCTCATCAGGTTTCGCACGCATTTCCACGCAACTAGGGAGGCCGAGTTTGCTGGGGATGGGGCCGAACCTAGGTGGAGAGAGGAGCTACGCAATGGAGATTCCTGATCGTGATATCGTCGAGTGATTTTGGCGAATAATTCAACCCTAGTTCTACAAATGGGTTCGGCCTCAACGTGTTTATCCTGGAGGTGATGCGCATGATGTAGAAGATGGAGTAGGTGCGTTGGATCTGGATCTTGTGGCTGGTGTGAGTTTGGGTATAAAATTTATTAAGTTATGTTGGTTTGTTTATATAAAATCGTGTACAATCTTGTAAAATTCATAACTTTTTCATACGAGGTCGAAAAAATGCAAACTCAGTTGCGTTGGAATCGTATGGACGAGCACTACGCGATGGAGTTGGTTTGGAGTCGTTTGGAGTTAGTGAGAATTTCGGGTAAAATTAAACGCGCGTTTAATTTTATTCGAAATAAAAGCTGAAACGAAATTAAAACCAAGGTGAGAACTTCTCACTCAATCGAATAGGTTTCGATTTTATTTTAAATAGTTAGATTTAAAATATTTGAATGCATGTTTGAATGATGACTGTAAATTATTGATTGTTAAAATAGACATTATGCGCCGTTAGTAAGCGGATGTTATTTAATATAAACATATACCGCGAATATTTCATAAACAGTGAAATTGGTATTATATATAATATCAATATATATATATTGGCATATGTATATATTGCAGTTGTTGATTTCCCGCATTTTTTGTTTAGCGGATGAGACCCTATTACGCCGTTAGTAAGCGGATAATATTTATTAAGAACATGTACCGCGATAATTTCGTACTGGAGCGAAATTGGTATTATGCTAATGTTTTTGGATGCAGGAAAACAGGTTGGAGGGATCCAACTGGATTCCTCAACAGTATTTATTTTATTTCAGATATTTTGATATTTGATGGATTATCATATCGATATATGATATCGTTGTTAGTCGTGATTGACTATTTGGTGTGTAGCATCATTGGACCCAGATTTTGGGATTTTAAAATGGTTTTAAAGTGATTTTTGAAAATATACTATATTTTTGGAATTGATCCATTATAAATAAATAACGTTATAATTTTTAAAGTTATAAAAATTATAGTTTTTGTGAAATATAGTTAAAAGCTGATTTTTGAGAAATATGAATTAATGACCTTATAAAATAGTTAAATTGGATTTTTGAATATATTATAAAAGTTAAAAATAGGATTTATAAAATTTGATTATTTTATAAATCAAGATGGTGGAATTATAAAGGAATTTAAAGACGTTTTAAAAGAATAATATAAATTAATTTATCTTAAGAGATTTATAAATGGATATTTATAAATTGAATTATAGACATTTAAAACGAGTTTTTATAAGTGTTTGAATGTAGTGAAAATGAATTTCCTAAATGAATGAAATTTATGAAATTATAAACTGTGAAGTTATAAATGAGATTTTATAAGCAATAGGTTTATAAAATTTATAAAGTTATCGAAAGAATGAATTTTGGATAAATAAACAATCTTATAAGTTAAGATTAATAAATTGGGAAGTTAAATGAACGATTTTGTAAAATAATCGTTTTATAAGTAGTTAACTTATAATTTGAACTTTTAGTCTATAATTGAATTATAAACTGAATAGGTAAATAAAAGGATTTATAAAAAAGGAAGTTTTTATAAATAAATAGAAAAGGAATTTATAAACGTTGTTTTATAAATTCGCAAAGGACTTATTTTGACAAGTTAATTGTTATAACTTAGAAATGGAGTTATATTCACATTTTTTAATAGTGAATAATCCTTTGAATTAAAATGAATAAAAGGATGAGATTTGTTAACGAAGTTTATTCATATTTTTGAATAGTGAATAACACGTTAAAGGAATTGTTTTGAATGTGATGTTTAAATAGAATTAAAACGATCTAACGATGTTTTTAAACATGTTGAGATTCGAAACCACAGATTTCAACATTTATTGTTGAAATAGATGTTTCGAGAAACGAAAGGAGATGATGGACTATAACACTGTTGTTATAGTAAATGATTTCCGAAAGGAAATGTTTTTGTATAGTATTGGGATTTATATATCTATTTTAATTTCGAATCCCTATACTAGTGATTTTGGGTTGTCGTAACGATGTTTTACGCAACATTCGTTTTGGCCCAAATAAATATGTTAAGTGAATGATTTCCTTAAAGAAAGAAATATATACTTAATTCGGTTTAAGTATATTGAATATTTTCTAAGTGTTGAAAATAAAAGATTGTGAATTACTTATTTAATAAGTATGGAAATGTTTTCCAATATGAAGTGAATAATTAGAATT
Source organism: Allium cepa (assembly GCA_030765085.1). Classification (NCBI taxonomy): domain Eukaryota; kingdom Viridiplantae; phylum Streptophyta; class Magnoliopsida; order Asparagales; family Amaryllidaceae; genus Allium; species Allium cepa. The sequence continues at coordinate 176,380,096 of CM060939.1, read as the reverse complement.
TATCTTTTTGAAGATAAATTGAAATGAATTATTGAAATCGAATATGCATGGATATTTTGAAATATAAATTCATTATGGAATTTATATGTGAAAAGTGAAATTAGTTTGAAAATAAATATTGATTTATTTTTGAAGTGTTGAAATTATATATCTTGTAAAGATATTTTGGAAAATAAATAATTTGGAAAATTATTTGGAATCTGGTGATGTATGCATATCCATTGATAGTTCAATAACCGACTATCAGTATTTCCCTTTGAATGGGTATTTGATGTGAATTGATTGAATTTGAATGCACACTTATTTTTGAATAAGCGCTCACTATTCGGGTTAACCGGGAAAGGACCATGAGGTCGTATAACCCATTCCGAATATGTGATACGTCGTTGTGAATTGCAATTGAAGATCGGTGTTGAAGACCGGATATTTGCAAGAGCGATAGGATGACCTATCGATTGTTTCTGCACCGAGTCGCGCCGGTATAGAAACTCCATATGTGATGGTGAATCCGATCAGGATTGTGAATATCCGGATTGCAAGGACTTCTTTGTAAGTGCCTTCGGTTCTGTTCGAGCCCGGAACAGACTTGTATGGATTGTATGTCTGACATTACAAGTTGAGATATAAAGCCGATTTCTTTCAAATATATTTCTGTTGGTGGCGGAGAATTTATTCTTTGCTTAACACCCTTCTTTGAGACGTACGAGCTCAAAGGTTATATAGTTGAAGTTATCAGCGATATATCCCATTTTGGTAATGTGACATGCTGAGTGATGCTGAAATGATCATTGTGTTGATTATTGTGATAGGATCATTTATTTGATCGTCTATCTTAGTGATCATTGTGTTGATCATTTGTTGACCCAAAGCATGGCTTTTGTATAAAGTATGTTTTTGTGGACGTGACTTCGTCGAGCCTCACATCCCGGAAATGGTCAAAACAGGAAAGATGCGGCAAGGTTATTAGGGGTTGCTGTAGCTCCCCTTAGGGCATGTGCATTTCCTTCTGGAAAGGGGTGGTATCATGGTATGGAGCCCAGATACTTACTCATGTTGAAAACACTCTATTTATTATGGTGTGATGTTGGATATCGAGCGCTCGGTTGAAAAGGTCCTAAAGGACCGGGAAATGGCGTGCTCGTGTCAGTAGTTACCCAGTTAGGGGTAACCCGGCCTTGTGTTGGCAGAGATCCGGTTTGGTTCTCGGGGATGTCTTTCCAGAGGCATTCTCAGTGGCAATGGGAAGTTCCTTGGCCTGATCATTCGTTGGAAATCCAAAGAAACAATACGTGACTTGTACGGTTTTAGTTGTATAACCTGCTATGGAATGTGGCGGTAACCTGCTATTGAACATGGTAGCTATAGTAGGCATACGATAATGGTCGTATGTTGGCTAAGATTTATATTCTACTTTCGAAATGAATTTTTCTCTACACTATGCACTAATAATAATATAAAATGTTATTTTAAATGCGTATCAAGCATCTTTGACTATCATAAGGAGAAATCTCCTCCGATTCTGCGTTTGCATTGTGTGTGTGTGCGGGAGGCCTTATGGTAGTCTCATTTTTAAAAGCATTGCGAATTGATCAAAAATATTCCTCTATTTGATTTTAAAGTTAAATAAACTGTTTTGAGTTCTCACACCAGTCACATGACTGACTCGGAGTTTATTGTTTTCCTTCCTAAACTCTGGGTGCCCACCAATTTCCACACGGGCAGTCAAGAGTTAAGGTTTATCAGGATATTCTGGATATTCTGGAGCTGCTGGAGGCAAGCTGGATGGCATGGCGTATTACTAGTTTATATAGTATTTCTTTTTCCGCTGCACTGTTTGTTGTTGTATGATGTTATACACTCTGATGATATGATGTAAGGTAATGAAATGTATAGAATGTAATAACTGATATAGTTCTTTGTTTAAAGATTATTCATTTATTATTATATGTTGTTCCGCTGCGAATTGTGAGATTCTGTTGTTGTTCTGTTGTTTTCTTTTTCCTCTATTCTCTTTTTCTTTCTATTTCCTCTATTTTTAAAAATTTCCTCTCTTCTATTTTCTTCTATTTTAAAATTTTCTCTCCTCTTTTCTATTTTCTTTTCTCTCTATTTTCTATCTTCTCTCTTCTTCTCTTTTCTTTTCTTAAATTCTTTTTAAAACCCATAACATCTCGGTTTTTCGGCCTTTGATTTCTCGGCAGTCGATAAAGTGAGTGTCGATGTCGAATTTTCGAAGAACGAAAATTCGTGACGTTACATTTGGTATCAGAGCTGATGGTTAAGCGAGAACCATGGTTCTGTTGGGTATAATTCATTAGAGATAGAGTCAGCAGTACTCTAGAATGAGTTTGAGTGTAATAATAGCTACGAGTGCGTATTTGTTAGTGAATAAAATATAAAATTGTTTTATATTGTGATGATTGGTTTATTGAGTGGTATATAGATTCTGGTTAATGCGAGTAATTAACGTTATTGATAGGGATCTATAAACACTTGAATAGAACAATTCGGCACAGTATTGTTTTAAATTGGGTGAATGAAATAATTTTACCTTGATTATATTTTTATATATAAAGAAATAATTTTTCAAAATTATTAAAGTGTATGTAGGTTGTTTGAATAATCTAAATTAAAGAGTAATTGTATAAGCAAATGAATTATAAGAATTGAATTATAATTAAAGTAATTTACAATTGTGAATAAACTTATATATATAAAAGTGAAATTATATGAATATGAGTTGTAAATAAAAAATGAATTTAAAGTTAAATGAAAATTTACTTTAGAATTGGAATCTGAATTTATTTACAAGTGGGAATTTAAGTTATGTAAAACTAAGTGATGTTTAAATGAAGTATAACTTAAGTGATATTGAATGGAATTGATATTGGTATCGAAGTAAATAATCAAGTGGATTAAAAGAAGTGTGAACTTAAGTTATGTAAATGGAATTCAACTTAAGATGGTTAAATGAATTACCAATTGAATTGAATAAAATTAGAATTGAATGTTAATCAATTAAATGTAAATTAAGTTGATATGGAATAATGAATATAAGTGTTAATTCATTTAAAATCTAATGTTATTAGAAGTTGAATAAATTGAATGAGAATGAATATAAGCAAAGAAATTTGGTTGTAATTGATATACATTGGTTGTTATATGATTGTAGTTGATTGTATATAATTCATTAAGTATTAATGAAATTGAAAGCTATGTAATTGAATTCAAATTAAAAGTAAATAAATTTGAATAGGATTGAAAGTGAATTAGATTTAATTAGTAAATGCAAACTAATTAAAATTAAGAATGAATGTTGATAAAATCCAACGTAAACGAATCAAATGTGATTTAAAGTGAAAACCATTTCATTGAATATTAATGAGAATATGAATGAATATTATTGGTTATGGATGTAGTTGGTTGATGGTTGAATGTATATTGCTATTGTTGCATTTGCTATGTGATATATATAGTTGATATGTTACTATATGTTGTATATTGAGATTATTTGCATATGTGCATGTTCTCATGTTGTTTGTTGAGTGATTAGTAGGTGCGGATCGCGTTGCTTCGCATTTGGAGTTCGCTTTAGCGCTATATTAGCCGTATATGCTTGCTAATAAAATATAAGGTACATATCTCGGATTAAATACAGTACTTTTACACTTTTTCCCTTCGGGATGCCTCATTACTTGATGAGATGTATATTTGTGATATATATACTGTCATTTTTTTTTCGGATCGAGCCGCGCAAAGGAGACTATGGCGAATTTTTCCGAAAATTTAAGGCGTTAGAAAATTTTGAGAAAATTTGGAAAAATTTTGAAAATTTTAAACTTTGATTTTGGAATTGAAAGTTAAACATAGTAGTTGTTTTTGAAAAGATAACTAAGTATGATTTGAAAACTTAGTAAAGTATGTAAAAAGTTTAATTATAAATTTTGGAAAGTTAATAGATTCTGAAATCTTCTTACTTGTAATTTCGGGGACGAAATTCTTTTAAGGGGGAAAGATTGTAACGACCCAGAATTTTTATTAATTTAAATTTGAATATTTAATTAATTTTAAATATTTATAAATGAATTTATAAGTCAAATAAATTTTTATTTGAATTATTGGATTTAATTAGATAATTAAATCGATAATTTAATATGTTAAATTATGGAAATAATTAAAAATTGAGTTAAAAATGATTTAAAATAATTTGGAAAATTTTATTTAATCATACTGGAGTTATAGAAATATTTTAGAACTTTTAAAATCGAATTAAAAGTAAATCTGTGAAAATTGAATATTTTAATATTTAATAATCGACTGTAAAATAGTCAATTTTTGAACAGTCTCAGAATTGAACGAAACCAGTTTCATTGGATCCGTATTAGTTAGTTATTACCGGATTTCAATTTTCGTGTCAATCGGAGTTATCGTTTGATCGTGGCAGCTCGAAACGCATCGAATTATTTTTAATTTAAATTTGGCGAGTCAAAATAGCCATTTTTCAAAAAGTCTCGGAATTCGACGAAACCAGTTTCATCGGATCCGTAATGTGATATTATTGTAAGGTTTCAAATTTCAAGTCAATTGGATTTACCGTTTGTCCGGTACAAATTAAAACGCCTAGAAATCGACTTAAATCGGTTTAATTTAAATTGAGCGTTTTCAGCCATAACTCGCACATACTTCCGAATTAGCTTCCGAAACCTGTTCCATTGTGTCCGGAACGCGGGATAAACCCTAGGTACGCTGGTTACGGCGTCTAAATCGGAGTTCGGAATTCCCGGGATGAATAGTGTTTACGCTTGCTCGTTCCTTATAAATAAGCCTCTACCCTTCATTTAGAAAAAAAAAAAAAAAAAAGAAATTAAAACCCTAAACTAATGTAGCCGGCCCTAATAAGTGGATGGCCAGAATTCAATCTCATTCCCTCCTCGATTTCTTCCAATCCGTCGACAATTAGGCTAAGGTTTCAACATGAAAGACGTAGAGGGCGATGAGAGCTGTAGTTTCAACGGTTGTGATCGGAAACGGAGCAACGGAGAGGGAGCTAAGGGGGGGCGTTCTCATCAGGTTTCGCACGCATTTCCACGCAACTAGGGAGGCCGAGCTTGCTGGGGATGGGGCCGAACCTAGGTGGAGAGAGGAGCTACGCAATGGAGATTCCTGATCGTGATATCGTCGAGTGATTTTGGCGAATAATTCAACCCTAGTTCTACAAATGGGTTCGGCCTCAACGTGTTTATCCTGGAGGTGATGCGCATGATGTAGAAGATGGAGTAGGTGCGTTGGATCTGGATCTTGTGGCTGGTGTGAGTTTGGGTATAAAATTTATTAAGTTATGTTGGTTTGTTTATATAAAATCGTGTACAATCTTGTAAAATTCATAACTTTTTCATACGAGGTCGAAAAAATGCAAACTCAGTTGCGTTGGAATCGTATGGACGAGCACTACGCGATGGAGTTGGTTTGGAGTCGTTTGGAGTTAGTGAGAATTTCGGGTAAAATTAAACGCGCGTTTAATTTTATTCGAAATAAAAGCTGAAACGAAATTAAAACCAAGGTGAGAACTTCTCACTCAATCGAATAGGTTTCGATTTTATTTTAAATAGTTAGATTTAAAATATTTGAATGCATGTTTGAATGATGACTGTAAATTATTGATTGTTAAAATAGACATTATGCGCCGTTAGTAAGCGGATGTTATTTAATATAAACATATACCGCGAATATTTCATAAACAGTGAAATTGGTATTATATATAATATCAATATATATATATTGGCATATGTATATATTGCAGTTGTTGATTTCCCGCATTTTTTGTTTAGCGGATGAGACCCTATTACGCCGTTAGTAAGCGGATAATATTTATTAAGAACATGTACCGCGATAATTTCGTACTGGAGCGAAATTGGTATTATGCTAATGTTTTTGGATGCAGGAAAACAGGTTGGAGGGATCCAACTGGATTCCTCAACAGTATTTATTTTATTTCAGATATTTTGATATTTGATGGATTATCATATCGATATATGATATCGTTGTTAGTCGTGATTGACTATTTGGTGTGTAGCATCATTGGACCCAGATTTTGGGATTTTAAAATGGTTTTAAAGTGATTTTTGAAAATATACTATATTTTTGGAATTGATCCATTATAAATAAATAACGTTATAATTTTTAAAGTTATAAAAATTATAGTTTTTGTGAAATATAGTTAAAAGCTGATTTTTGAGAAATATGAATTAATGACCTTATAAAATAGTTAAATTGGATTTTTGAATATATTATAAAAGTTAAAAATAGGATTTATAAAATTTGATTATTTTATAAATCAAGATGGTGGAATTATAAAGGAATTTAAAGACGTTTTAAAAGAATAATATAAATTAATTTATCTTAAGAGATTTATAAATGGATATTTATAAATTGAATTATAGACATTTAAAACGAGTTTTCATAAGTGTTTGAATGTAGTGAAAATGAATTTCCTAAATGAATGAAATTTATGAAATTATAAACTGTGAAGTTATAAATGAGATTTTATAAGCAATAGGTTTATAAAATTTATAAAGTTATCGAAAGAATGAATTTTGGATAAATAAACAATCTTATAAGTTAAGATTAATAAATTGGGAAGTTAAATGAACGATTTTGTAAAATAATCGTTTTATAAGTAGTTAACTTATAATTTGAACTTTTAGTCTATAATTGAATTATAAACTGAATAGGTAAATAAAAGGATTTATAAAAAAGGAAGTTTTTATAAATAAATAGAAAAGGAATTTATAAACGTTGTTTTATAAATTCGCAAAGGACTTATTTTGACAAGTTAATTGTTATAACTTAGAAATGGAGTTATATTCACATTTTTTAATAGTGAATAATCCTTTGAATTAAAATGAATAAAAGGATGAGATTTGTTAACGAAGTTTATTCATATTTTTGAATAGTGAATAACACGTTAAAGGAATTGTTTTGAATGTGATGTTTAAATAGAATTAAAACGATCTAACGATGTTTTTAAACATGTTGAGATTCGAAACCACAGATTTCAACATTTATTGTTGAAATAGATGTTTCGAGAAACGAAAGGAGATGATGGACTATAACACTGTTGTTATAGTAAATGATTTCCGAAAGGAAATGTTTTTGTATAGTATTGGGATTTATATATCTATTTTAATTTTGAATCCCTATACTAGTGATTTTGGGTTGTCGTAACGATGTTTTACGCAACATTCGTTTTGGCCCAAATAAATATGTTAAGTGAATGATTTCCTTAAAGAAAGAAATATATACTTAATTCGGTTTAAGTATATTGAATATTTTCTAAGTGTTGAAAATAAAAGATTGTGAATTACTTATTTAATAAGTATGGAAATGTTTTCCAATATGAAGTGAATAATTAGAATTTATCTTTTTGAAGATAAATTGAAATGAATTATTGAAATCGAATATGCATGGATATTTTGAAATATAAATTCATTATGGAATTTATATGTGAAAAGTGAAATTAGTTTGAAAATAAATATTGATTTATTTTTGAAGTGTTGAAATTATATATCTTGTAAAGATATTTTGGAAAATAAATAATTTGGAAAATTATTTGGAATCTGGTGATGTATGCATATCCATTGATAGTTCAATAACCGACTATCAGTATTTCCCTTTGAATGGGTATTTGATGTGAATTGATTGAATTTGAATGCACACTTATTTTTGAATAAGCGCTCACTATTCGGGTTAACCGGGAAAGGACCATGAGGTCGTATAACCCATTCCGAATATGTGATACGTCGTTGTGAATTGCAATTGAAGATCGGTGTTGAAGACCGGATATTTGCAAGAGCGATAGGATGACCTATCGATTGTTTCTGCACCGAGTCGCGCCGGTATAGAAACTCCATATGTGATGGTGAATCCGATCAGGATTGTGAATATCCGGATTGCAAGGACTTCTTTGTAAGTGCCTTCGGTTCTGTTCGAGCCCGGAACAGACTTGTATGGATTGTATGTCTGACATTACAAGTTGAGATATAAAGCCGATTTCTTTCAAATATATTTCTGTTGGTGGCGGAGAATTTATTCTTTGCTTAACACCCTTCTTTGAGACGTACGAGCTCAAAGGTTATATAGTTGAAGTTATCAGCGATATATCCCATTTTGGTAATGTGACATGCTGAGTGATGCTGAAATGATCATTGTGTTGATTATTGTGATAGGATCATTTATTTGATCGTCTATCTTAGTGATCATTGTGTTGATCATTTGTTGACCCAAAGCATGGCTTTTGTATAAAGTATGTTTTTGTGGACGTGACTTCGTCGAGCCTCACATCCCGGAAATGGTCAAAACAGGAAAGATGCGGCAAGGTTATTAGGGGTTGCTGTAGCTCCCCTTAGGGCATGTGCATTTCCTTCTGGAAAGGGGTGGTATCATGGTATGGAGCCCAGATACTTACTCATGTTGAAAACACTCTATTTATTATGGTGTGATGTTGGATATCGAGCGCTCGGTTGAAAAGGTCCTAAAGGACCGGGAAATGGCGTGCTCGTGTCAGTAGTTACCCAGTTAGGGGTAACCCGGCCTTGTGTTGGCAGAGATCCGGTTTGGTTCTCGGGGATGTCTTTCCAGAGGCATTCTCAGTGGCAATGGGAAGTTCCTTGGCCTGATCATTCGTTGGAAATCCAAAGAAACAATACGTGACTTGTACGGTTTTAGTTGTATAACCTGCTATGGAATGTGGCGGTAACCTGCTATTGAACATGGTAGCTATAGTAGGCATACGATAATGGTCGTATGTTGGCTAAGATTTATATTCTACTTTCGAAATGAATTTTTCTCTACACTATGCACTAATAATAATATAAAATGTTATTTTAAATGCGTATCAAGCATCTTTGACTATCATAAGGAGAAATCTCCTCCGATTCTGCGTTTGCATTGTGTGTGTGTGCGGGAGGCCTTATGGTAGTCTCATTTTTAAAAGCATTGCGAATTGATCAAAAATATTCCTCTATTTGATTTTAAAGTTAAATAAACTGTTTTGAGTTCTCACACCAGTCACATGACTGACTCGGAGTTTATTGTTTTCCTTCCTAAACTCTGGGTGCCCACCAATTTCCACACGGGCAGTCAAGAGTTAAGGTTTATCAGGATATTCTGGATATTCTGGAGCTGCTGGAGGCAAGCTGGATGGCATGGCGTATTACTAGTTTATATAGTATTTCTTTTTCCGCTGCACTGTTTGTTGTTGTATGATGTTATACACTCTGATGATATGATGTAAGGTAATGAAATGTATAGAATGTAATAACTGATATAGTTCTTTGTTTAAAGATTATTCATTTATTATTATATGTTGTTCCGCTGCGAATTGTGAGATTCTGTTGTTGTTCTGTTGTTTTCTTTTTCCTCTATTCTCTTTTTCTTTCTATTTCCTCTATTTTTAAAAATTTCCTCTCTTCTATTTTCTTCTATTTTAAAATTTTCTCTCCTCTTTTCTATTTTCTTTTCTCTCTATTTTCTATCTTCTCTCTTCTTCTCTTTTCTTTTCTTAAATTCTTTTTAAAACCCATAACATCTCGGTTTTTCGGCCTTTGATTTCTCGGCAGTCGATAAAGTGAGTGTCGATGTCGAATTTTCGAAGAACGAAAATTCGTGACGTTACAACACGTCTTCGTTCGTAGCTACAGAATCATACCTGAACCCTAGAAGCCACCTCCTTCCATCACTATTCGCGGCCACCCCGACCTTCTATACCCAAACCAGACACCACCTTTGACCTCTCCATTGAAGGCCGCACCCACGCCAATAGCGGGACTGCTTACGCCTCAGCTTGGTGTGGTCGCCGCCACTGTCTTTATGGGTTCTCAGGCGAGCTCTGGCTAACTACGTGATTATGGAAGACCATTGATGCGCTTAGCTCGATGAACACAACAAGCTCGTACCCCCTAATCGTTGTCACGACGCAGATCCACCGTTGAAAAATCGAAACCCTAATATGAACGGCTACGGTTCATCCTAATTTTTTTTACAAATGTTGCTTCGATTGCAAAAATGAATTATAGATCTGGGTTACGCTCGTCGAGAGCTTCGAAACAGTATATAATTTAATATGGTTTGGAGGAGTTTAATTTTCGATTTGAATTTGAAATTGAAATTGAAATAGGATTTTGAGATTGAATTTGTTTTTTCCATTAAAATGAAAGAGATAGAACCTGATGTACGTGTAAAATAAGAAAAATGACTACTAGGGCTTGAGATAAAAACTATTTATATAATGAAGGCCCAATAAGAAAGAATGAACATCCGAATAGATTCGAATTGACAATAGCGACCCGAAAAGCCCATTTCGCCTCCGAAACGAAAGTAGGTCATCCCATATATCAAAATAGATGTTTTCGATATTTTTAAACTCAAAGGAACAGGACAAGTCTTAATTCCATCGTATAAAGAAGTTAGCTTTCTTATCAGTTTATTTCAAATTGATTGTAATTAAATTGATTTGTACGCGTTTCAAGCCCGTACGATCAAACGACAAGTCCGATCGCTACGAAACTTGAAATCCTCTAATGGTTCACCGTTACAGATCCGATGAAACTAGTTTCGTCGAAATCCAAGACAGTGGCCAAAATAGCTATTTTCACGTTAATTAAAGAAGTTAATATTGAATTAATTAAATCGCTTTTTAATTCAATATTTATAAACTAACAAATTTCGTCATTTTTGATTACTTAGACATTTACAATAATTTAAAACAGATTTACATATCAATATAGTGTTAAATATTACACTAATTACAATGTTCAATTTCAACTGTAATTAAATCTAATTAATTATAATTTAATTTCAATAAATTGATTAAATTTGATTTTAATCTTTTTATTCAACCAATCATTACTTTATGGACATAGTTAAATATCTTATTACATTAATATTCTCTAATTTCATATTAATTTTCATTAATGTAATATTTAATTTAACGGACTAAATAAATATGTAACATATAATAATTGTCACCGTTAACTTTTAATCACATTTATAAGTTTATTATTTAAAAACAAATGTTATACCAACTTACATAATACTAATTCTATCCAATTACAACTTATTATTTATTGTTTCATTAATTAATACAACATTTAAATCATCAATTACTCTTTTAATCCAATTGTCAATTAATACACACATTACTACAACTAATTTACAATCTATAACCAATTTTATGTTTACAATTATTCAATGTATTGAAATTGCGCTAAGTTAATAATCAATTGCCTTAAATTAACATTATTAAATTTCATTCTAGTTATTATTCTCATTAATTAAATCATAAATTTTAATTTCTTCCAACATTAAATTATAAAATCCGATTAAAGTAACTATTTTTAATTATCGAAAATTACGGATCGTTACATCATATATCGATTATAACTATAGATTTCGATTTTAATTCATTAAAACCATTTCTTTTAACCAATTTCGATTCTAACATTTCAAAGCATGAATTAGAAATAACTCAATTCATATAAATCCACAATTTATTTTCTTTAAACCGAAATCCTTTAACCAAAATCCAAATTCAAGATTTTAAAATTTTAATTTAACCAATCCGGTGTCCGTATATAATTATCTAACCTATGACCAAGTGATCATTTATTCAAATTTTAATTATGTGGCTGGATATATATCATTCCAATCCATAACTAAAAGACAAAGGTGTATATCATTTCAACATATTTCTTAGTTTATTCGATATAATTCAAATGGCAATTTATAGGATGTCAAATAATAAAAAAGGCTAATAACAGGAATATATCCTAATTAAATAAACAATCATACATCCAACATCAATCAATAGGCATACAGTACCAATCAACATCCAAAACCAATCAACATATATCAGTAGTTACTAATTACCGATTGTCAGTGTTTAAATAGTAATTAAATTCGATATTAATTTAATGTCAATTTTATTCAATATAAAATTCAAATTAACCCAAATGTCAATTTAAATTATCAAACAGCAACCAATAAAATTCTTATCACTTCATAAATTTAATTCAACTAACATAAGGAGGTTTATTATTGTGTGAGTGGGTTAAATCACTCATCGTTGATTTATAGCCGATTTAAATCCAATAAAAACCCAAAATTCCGACAGTCTCCATATTCAACCAAACTATTTTCATGTTGTCAAGAATTTCAATACAAGTCCAACGGAAGAAATCGCACATGAATCGAAGTTCATATGCGGAAGATATTCAAGATATAAGAATATTATTAAAATGAAATTGAAAACCCGCACACACATTTTAATTATAAAATAAAACAAGTTAGTTACTCACATTAAGAATTTTGAAGCCCGTGCATGTTTTTAAAGCCTGAAGAATCAACGGAAAAATGACATGATGGCTCATGCATAGAGGAAGGAGGCTTTAGGAATGGATTTGCAAACAAACGAAAAAGGCTGACTTCATAAAAATATGACGCTCATGTTTATTTGTTTTTTTATTCTAATAAGAGAGAGTAAAACTTTAGGCATAAGAAATAATGGAAGCATGTTTTGGACATGGAAAGTTGGACGGAGAGATTTATGAAATAGGAAATAAATAAGGGTAAAGCAAGCTTGAAATTGGATTATGAAAGGGAAGGATACAAGAAGATGTAAATTTGCAAAATGAAAAGAGACTAACATGCACGTAATTAACAAAGGATGAAAGACACACATTGGAATTTGAGAAGTCGTGTTTACATGGCAAGAAAATTTTTTGGTGTAAAATTTCTAAATGTACGCTATCTCAATTAATTTCATTAACATACAGGAAATGTTCCAAAGTAGGTCTCATGTGTAAATAAATAAAATTTAATGGAAAACCAAAAGAGGCATGCATTTAATAAAAAAAGAAATAAAATAAAATAAATGAGAGCAATGGTTTAAATTTAGAAGGTAGGCTGTAAATGGAAAGCAAAACTCTAATATACTCAAATTTAAAGTTTTTCATTTTAACCTATTTTATCATCCCCAGTACACTCATATTTACACCTTTATATATCTTTATTCAGTACACAGTAAATAAAATTAAACACTACAATTAATGTAATGGGGACTGCCGCTACACACAATAAAAGATAACTCGAGACTCCAAACTCAAATTTAAAAACAACGTTTTTCTCAGCACACAATCAGCAACTCAAATATTTAATTTATTTTAAAATTTAAGGTTAGCGTTAAAACTACTTTCCATCTCCGCCTGCTATTTAATGACCGAAAAATGTTGTTTCAAAAATTAATTTTTCTCTATCCACATACTTAATTACAAAATAAAAACATTCATTTTATTTTATTTTCCAAAACATTCTTTTAGTTTGATTAAAAATATACCTTTTATTACATCATTTTTTCCTTTTCAATTAAAACATATGTTTCCTTTTTATTTCCTCAACTTTCTCTTTTATTTTAATTCAAACGTATGTTTCTATTATTACGTACATTAATTACAATTAATGTCTTATTTCCTTTTATTTGAAAGATTTCATTTACATTAATTGTAATTAATCCCAAAGTTAAATTTTAAAATGGACTAAATAAATGAAATGAGAAATAGAACAACTGTTTCCTTTTTTTTAGTAATTTAGACATGTTTATACACTATTGGATATAACAAGAGTTATACATTTCTTACTAAATAATAGTTTCTCATTTCTGTAATCAATCTGTAAGCTAAAATACATTTCAAACAAATAAACATATGTTTACTCATTTACTAAACTTATTCGTTTATTCTTTATTAAATTAACTAATTGATTTCTTATTCATTAATAAATATTTCAGCTACCAATCATGCCAAATAAATAAACATATGATTTCTCCTTTAATAAACGAACATTTATTATTCTTATTAACATTTATTATTCCAATCAATTGGATATTTAGATTCAAACGGTCATTAATGTCATTCAAACCAATGTTCTTAAAATAGGGATTAACATATGTGATCATTCTTACCTTATTGCAAAACATGTCTCATTAATAGAGATTTGAATTAAGTTCATACCTTATATTATAATTTAATTCATATCAATACAATCTTAAATTCTTTTTTTCTAAAATCTTTATTAAAAAATCTTATATAATTTAATATTTTTAGATTGTTAAAAATATGGGTCATTACAATCTCCCTCACTCAAAACTTTTCATCCTCGGGAAAGAACAACAAGGAATCAATTTATAAAACAATTTAAACTTTTCTAGTTTTAATATAAATTTGAAAATAACTCAATTTCCATGGAAATTTTTCAATATTCTAAATTTACGAAAAATTTCGACAACAACTCCTTTGCGCGGCTAGGTCTGAAAAAATAATAATATCAGTAAATTACATTATATATATATATATATCATATTTCAATAATAAAGTATCCCAAACCATGGGAAAAACAAGTAATTATCATTCCAAAAATCGTAATATGAAAATGTACCTATTTGTCGGGCAAAAAAACTTTATTTATGAAACCAAATGCAACATATATTGCTTCCATAAACCTGTATTTTACTTGCATAATCCAAAAGAGTTAAAACTATGTAAAAATGGCAATATATTAGTTGTTTCAATTAATAGCACAAGCAACATACAATATATAATAATCATATGCAAACATAAGCAGTACAACAATCATATGCAACAAAAGAATCCATCACACATATATAGCAACCAAAACTAATGGTTTGTCCAGGTTCATAAAATTTTCATCGCACAAGGATGATGAATAACTACCAAGTGTAACATACGCTCAAAAGCCTTAGATAATTACTCAATAGAGTATTCATACAACCTCAAACGATTGAAGTATCATTTCCCAAACTTCCCACAAGCCAACCAACATAGAATTTAAATATTATTTTATTGGTTTCTTTACCACATTATTCACTTTTCACTTCTTTTATTTCATTCATACAAGGTTATCTCTTATTAATTTACGTTCATTTACTTACATAGATTATTTCCCATTCAATTATTTAGAACATCAATAAAACAATTCTTAGTATATTATATAAGTTTCTTTGCAATTTAATTCACAGTTAATATTTGCTTATGTAACTTGATTTCCATTTAACATTAATATTCGTAAATGAATCATTTCATACTTAAGTGTTTCTACATTTTAATTCACATTTATCCTTTCTTATATAGTATCGTTTAAAATTAAATACATTTATGAATCATTTTTGTCACTTAAGCTTTCACTTGTATAATATTATGTTACATATTCATTTAACATTTCAACTTTTTTTAACATTTCTGGTAAGTTTTATATATGTTTTTAGAATGTAATTGAGTGTTATACAAATTTGTCTTATTTATTTTTTTTAGCAAAAATGTTCAGTAATTTACTGTAACGACCTATCTTTTTGGATGGTTTAGATTGACAATAAACCACACATGTCAAACTCAAACCATTCAAAAGGGAGGATTGTTATGGGGTAAATAAGAAACGAAGAGAAAGAAATAAAACAAACACAAAATCTCACAACAGAACGACAAAATATAATGATCAAATAACAGTTCATGAAGCTATTTAACAAATAACATTTGATTACACTTTTACAATACATATCAAAGTTACATACAGCAGGAATAAATGAATAATGCAACGGAACAACATGATGCAGTAGGGTAAATAAAATAGATAATAACAATACTAAATCTTTGCCTTCATCCTCCAGAAATAAGGTCTTCAATACACTAAAAAACTCAGACTGACCCGAGTGTAATGAAAAGCAAAACACTCGAGTCAGAACTAAAAGATCTTATGTAAGCTGAATCAACAATAAATAAATGAGTGCAATGGCTTCAGAGATGTTTACGGGGTTTTTACATCTCCTATCTAGTGCCAAACGTGCATGCAATAACTTAAGAGATGTTCGAGATTCCATCTCTTAAGGATCTGTTAAACTACGATTTAGTAATATACGCTATTATAATATGTCTATTAGTAAAGTAAAGTATTAAAATAACGTAAGACACTATCCATATCCCCTTTAACACATTTTTATATAAATGTCATAGTCTATACAGATACTGTAAACTCCAGCATAAACTGATGGGCTATCAGGGAGCACTCAACAGGCACGACACAAATCAAACTCGTAATGGGGGCGATAAGGCATGTGATAAGGCACACAAGGCAATGCACAGGGTAGGATTCTACCGTATCGCGGATCTGGACTGGTGGTAATGCATAGCGGCTACTACCGCCCACTTTGGAACACACTACCAAAATCAAATCAAGGGGTGGCCATCAAATCAATCACAAAGTAACAAATATGTATTGTAGAAATGTGTCCGATTGGAGGTGCGACCTCACTTGGCCCATTATGGCTCCCGTTTTAGCCACATCATGCTGGCCGGAGGGGGTCACAGCTACGTTAATACCTCATACAGAATCGTTCGCCAAACCATCCTACTTCATTCTGGAATCTCCACCACGTGCACATTTGTTAAAGTGGTTTTCGCTATTGGAAAAAAGTACTACAATATCCGATCCCTGTCTCTTAACAATCAAACGCTTATTTCATACCGGATGGTTCTTTTACATTTCCAAAACCAATTCATAATTGATATCAAAATATCATATTCACTTCAAACCATATCACTTTTGAAATCATATACCCAAAATAGGTTACATCCTCATTTAAAAATCATTAAATTACTCAAAATATGTCATTTCACTAGAAAATATCACTTCAAATTCCAACATTAGTTATAACATCAAGTAACCATATTCACTTTTAAATAAAGGATTTAAATATAGACAATTCAACCTTGCACCATATGAAATTTTGGAAATAGTTTAGATAGTTATAAATGGTTTAAATTAGTTAAAATAGTTTAAAATACTTTAAAACAGTTTAAATGGTTAAAATAGTATAAATTAGATTAAATAGCTTAAAAGAGATTAAATTAGTTAAAAACAGATTAAACTAGATTAAAATAGCTTAAAATAGTTTAAAATAGATTAAATTGTTTGAAATAGTTGAAAATAGTTTAATATTGTAACATCCCGATATTTCATACCATTCGCATCCATACATATCGGACTTGAATTGCTCAAAATATCAGATTTTTAATTTAAATTTGGCAATACTCAGCATATACCGTAAATAAATAGATCACAGAATCACAGATACAGAGTATATAACAATAAGCAGCGGAAACGAATGAATAGTAGTTCATGAAGCTACTATATATATAACAGAGTTAAAACAAGAAGTCTCGAATACATAGAAGTCTCAATACAATAATCAAGTAACAAAATCTGAATATATCACTGTAGTGAATTGAATAACTGAAAGCTGAATAGATGTAGATGGATCTCCAAGCGAAGCCCCAACTCCAAAGGCAAGTCTCAAATGTTGTGACACTCAGTCTGATCCAAGCATAAAGCAAAACACAAAACACTCGAGTCAGGATTAACATTCGTATATTAATAAATCTAACCCAAGTGAAATACAAGTAACTCAAAGGATGTTTAGGATACCCATCCTCTAAGGATCCATGGGACTATTTACTATGCAGTACAATACGCTATTATAATATGTTTATAGTAAAGTAAAAGTATTAAAACAACATTAAGGCGTTACCTATATCCCCCTTAACACATTTTATATATTCTCATAGTCTATACAGTACCATAATCTCCCCCGTATTAGAGGTCGTTAGAGGGCACTCTATAGGTATGGTACAAAACAAACTCGTAGTGGGCTCGATATGGTAGGTGACATGGCACAACTAGGCAATGCTAGGGTAGATATACCAATTACACTTTCGGGATGTTGGTAACGCATAGCCGCAGCTACTGCCCAACTCGATTCACACTCCCAAAAATCCAAGGGTGCACCCAATCAATCACAATGTAATAGAATAGTATCGAAGAAGTGTATCCGATAGGAGGAGTTACCTCACTTGGCCCGTCAATTGCTCCTATTTTAGCTACCTTAAGCTAACTCATGGGAGTCAGGTCCATGCATATACCTCATATAGAATTGTCACCAACCATGCTACTTCATTCTAGAATATCCACTACTACACAGTTGTTAAAGTGATTTTCGATATTGGCAGAGAGTATGACAATAACCGATCCCGGTCTCTTTAACAACCAACGTTATTATAACATCGTGGTCATTTCAAAATATCATATCCATTTCAAAAACCATATCAATAAGAGATCAATACTCACTTAAATTGTAACAGCCCGCAAATCCATACCCCTTGAGTCAACACTATTCTACAACAATCAACTCAAGTTGCACAGAATTACGAACCATTTGGGTTAAAGAAGAAGAGGTAGAAGAAGAGAATAGAAAACAACATCGGAATCTAACCATCGCAGCGGAATAAAATATAATAGATAATAAATAAACTTTACTCTAAAAGCAAATACATCTGTTTACATGTTACACCATTAGAGTACATCAATCACAACTCAACAATATCATACAACTGGATACACAACTACTCAGCACAGCAAAATATATATATAAACAAGTACGGGAGTACATATCGTCATCCAGCTCGTCTCCTGAGCTCCACAGCATCATATCATGTAACCTATAATACTCGGTCTGACCCGAGCATTACAGTTAAATAACACCCGAGTCAGTATGGAATACCAGTGTGAGAAAATCACACTCAATTGATCATTGAAGTTCCAAAAATCCTTTTTAAAACAAAAGCATCTCGTAAGACCACGCCATAAATAAACATGTCGGGTTTTTACCTTACGATAGCTAAAACATTTTTATTAAAATCCTCTGATATTATAATAGTGTCTATAGAAAGTAAAATAGAATCTAGCTGAAATGCTTGCATCTCACGTTTCAGCAATAGTTGGGCACAATCAAAATCATACGGGCGCGTAGGGAAATTGGATTCCAACTAATGGCTAGGCATTGGGGTACCACCTGTCATAGTACCTGGTCTAGATCAGCGTACCTAGGAGCCACCCTAACTCCCCTGCAACACAAGACCGGAACCATCCCTTACTGGACAGTCCCAAGCAAGATCACCCCGCGGTTGAGATCAGCAACCGCCCACTAAGCCGAAATAAAAGGGACATCTAGACAGGGATGACCTCACCCTCCAGTGGGGGCTACCCACGAAGCCTTACTGCATAACCCCTGACTTTCAGCCATTCCCATTTGATGAGGCTTGAGGCTAAGCGTTACCTTTTTAGAACATATCCCTTAGAATGCCCATCGTCCACCTGACGATGTTTCGCAAGCATTCATCCATACAAGTCCGTCCCGGGCTCGAACGGAACCGAAGGCGCTACTCCTACAATATCCATTTTGGAAAAATCCTCAGGATTAGTAGCGACTAGCCCTTGCACTTCACTGCTCCATCTTCGAATCCAAACTTGTTTCCACGAAACATACAAACCGGATCGAAGTGGTTTTCGAGAAATAAATCTCGATCCCGGTCTCTTCGAAACGAATACGCATTTGTCCAATATTGATAGTCGGTGATTTAACTATCAATTAATATTCATAAACAACCATCAAACAATAAATAATTTTCCAAATTATGATTTATCCAAAATATCTTTACAAGATATATTTTAGATTTTAACCCCTTTTGAAAACAGTTTCAAATATATTCCTTTCCCAGAATAATTTCCCAATATTTATTTCCACTGAAACACCAAGTATAAAATACCTTTAGATTTTAAAATAATTAAAAGCACTTTGTTATAAAATATACTTCATAGCCTTAAAAATTTAAAACTACTTTAATACTTTATTAAAATATATACTTTAGAAATATTTAATAAATAAGGCTACTTTTATAAAATATAAAACTAGATTTTTCTTTAAAACAAATACCAAGTCATTTAATGATTACTACGATAATAGTTTTGAAAAAATATATTTATTTTAGAATTTAAACATTTAAAAATAATAAATTTTCTAAGATATGCTTTTTAAAACAACATTAAAACCTTTAACTTATATTTAAAATTGCTTGAAAATCGTACTTGGCTATCCAGGGAAACACTTTTCTCTTTCACATCCTTTAAAAAAAATGAATCATTATTTGTTTTTAAATGAATTTCCATTCCTTTATAAATTTCTACTTTGAATTCATATTCAAAATATCCACCGATATTTTATTTTACTTGATAACCCAGTTTTAAATTTTCAAATCTCACTTCCCTTTGAGATTTCAAATCCCAAAACACTTTAATCAATTTACAATTTATTCCCAATTTACTTTGCTTAAAATAAATTTTCTTCCTTGCTTTACTTATTTCAAATTTCATTAACATCTAGATTTTATTTCCTCATTTTGAGTAAGAACCCTTTTAACTGAAGATACCAATTTCAGATTCCCAAAATTCCTTCTTTATCTCTTAATTAAATTTAATCCTTAAATAAAAAAATTCTTTATTCATTCAAATAATATCACTTAAGCTTTACAATTTATTATTACCCCTAATAATTCAAATTCCTCTTATTCCAAATTTGTTAAAGTTTTGCAATCACTTTTATTTTATTTTATTTTCAATACATTATTAATTTATTCCAATTGACTAGAATTATTTTACTTAAAAATTTACTCTTTTATTTCTTTCGAAAATACAATTCTAGAGATTTGATAGTTTATTTTACTGAGATATTTAATCCAACCATACCATTCAATACTTCAATTATTCATAAAATCATCACAGGATATCAAATATTCAGAAAACAGAATATTAAATAATCTAAATAATTTCGAGGGGTCCAGTTGGATTCC
This sequence comes from Allium cepa, assembly GCA_030765085.1. Taxonomy (NCBI): domain Eukaryota; kingdom Viridiplantae; phylum Streptophyta; class Magnoliopsida; order Asparagales; family Amaryllidaceae; genus Allium; species Allium cepa. The sequence continues at coordinate 176,359,292 of CM060939.1, read as the reverse complement.
TCCAACCTGTTTTCCCTGCATCCAAAGATGTTAGCACAATAATATACCAATTCCAGACTATAACATACTATAGCACATCAATCAATTTCAACCATTCAAACAATTATTTAAATTTAGTCGTTTAAATTTAAATTTAAATTAACCGAGTGAGATTAACTCAGCTTTTACTTGTTTTGCAATCCGCTTAATCCCGCCTTGATTCATGGTTTTTGACCTTGAATAAATAATTCAAGATTTATTGACATTTGAATTAACCAAAATAACTTATTACTATTGAATTAACCAAACAATTAATTTCCATTTATAAATTTAATTAATTATTAATTAACTAGTGATTTAGTTCTAAACTGATGATTTATACAATTTATTAACATTTAAATTAATCTATAAATAATTCCACTATTTAATAAATTAAATTGGTCATTATTTAAAAGTAATCGTTTGGTTTTTAACTAATAAATTTGATTGACCTTGTTTGGTTGCTTTGAAAGTATGTTATATAAAAATAATCAATCTGTAAAATTCCCAAAATCTAAATTTTAAATAATACTTCCAAGTCAAGACATTTCCAAAATCTAGCTTAAAAATCCTACCTCATTCTTAAAACTTCAGAAATTACCAAATTTATTTTGTATAAATAAAAATTTCAGATTTTCCTTACTGTCAAAAATTTCTCTTCTGCTTTACTGACCCTTATGTACATACATAAATCTACACATATATACTTAATTTAAATTAGCTATCATTATTTAAATTCTAACTTAAATAATCAACTGTAAATCTTAAATTTAAGATTAGATTAAAAGTTAATTACCACAATAGCCACCACTAACTCTCCTGGTCACAAAGGCATCTCCGAATCCCTCAACTGAACCTGGTAGAAACGAGCATGAAAACCCCCACCTGGACTTGCGGCCGAGCTCCAAGCAACTCGAACGTGCTCGCGACAGCTACCCTCTACGGCCAAGCTACCCTCACGCAACCTCCTTTCTTCGACCTCGTCACCCAGATCTAGGATTGCACCTATCGTGCTCCTCCCCTAAGATTTGTTGTGCATCCCCACGCCCTCAAGAATTGAATCGAGCAAACTCATCTCCTCTTGAATCGATTGTCACTGAATTCGAATCACTGGCCCCCAATCGCTCACGCGTACGCGAAACCCTAGGCACCTTGAATCCACAACTCGCGGCCATCGATGATGATGATGCGATTTCCTCGCGTGCTCGAGCACGCGAGTTTCCCACCTGTTCCCCCTTTTTTTCTTCTTTTAATTGCTTTGATTTGTTAAAGCTTCAGCCATTTCTTCTTCTTATTATATTTTTTTAGAGGTTCGGCCGAAACGAAATAAAGGGAAAGAAGTGATAATTTAAAACGAGGGGAAACGGCTTGCTTCAGAAGATTGTCGGCTACAGTACTTCGAATGTGAAAGGGAAAAGTTATGATGGGAAAGAATGTAGGCTGATGTTGACCAATATAAATATAAATTTAAATTGAATTCGATATAGATTTCAACGCGTCTACTTATCGTACGCTCACACACCAACTCCAAGAATTACGAAAATTGAAATCCGATAATAATTCAATATTACGGACCCAATGAAACTGGTTTCGTCGAATTCCGAGACTGTGCCTCGGAAGGCTATTTTTAAATTCAATTTAAACAATAAAATTTTAAAACTGAACAAACCACTGTTAATTTCAATTTTACAACTTCTATTATCTTCAGTATTATCAATATAAATTTTACACGTCTTCAAATTATTTTTAACAGGCTTAAAATTCCAAATTTCACATTTTACCCAATTTCCAATAATTAAATTCAACAATTAATTATCCAATAAATATTGATATTTGAAACTCAAGTTAAAAATTAAAATTTTTAATATTCCAAATCAATTAAATATTCCAATTTAAATTGCTTAAAAATTCGAGTCGTCACATTCCTCCCCCCTTAAAAGAATTTCGTCCCCGAAATTACTAGTTAGGAAGAATGGTCAAATACCCGTTACTATTTTCCAAAACCAAACTGTTCAACATTCTATCCACTATCTTTTTTATAAAAGACCCACTACCATTTTTACTAATCTTTCCCAACTTTCCCATAGTTTAAAACAATATTGCTTACTCAATCATTCAAATTTCAATTTTAAATCAAATTTAAAATTAACAGAATTTTCTCAAAAATTTTCTATCTCTCTAAATTTCCGAAAAATTTCGCCAGCGTCTCCTTTGCGCGGCTAGCTCGGTACAACTACAAAATGGCTCTACGGCCTCCCAAATCCAAAAAGAAAACAAAAAGCCAAGCGGCTAGTTCCAAAAGCCCAATCAAATTCCATACGAAAATTTAAACACATACCTTTTTGTCGAGCGATTCTAATTTATTATCTGAAATCAAAACTAATTTTCCCTTCCCTTTTTCATACCCGCATATCCTGTTTAGCAATAATATCCAATCACAACATTCAAAAATACTTATTGACTTCTTTTACACATTTCCAATATTTGTTTTACTTAAGCCCGTACGACGCACATATATCATCCGTACGCAATACCAAATCTGATCGCTCACTCGATCACACAATTTCACCTCCGAACTAGTATCGTCCATCCGACTTCCTAGTACGGACTTGGATTTGGTTTCTTAATCAGAAACCGTCATTCTCCTTGCATAGCTGTAAACTATGATAGAGAATTTACAGAATCAATCAAAACTCCATATCCAGGTTCGCCGTCGAAAATCGAGTAAAAAATCCTAACTCGGATCGATATTACCATCTCGAAATTCTGTGCCTGAATCTGGATCAAATAGTTATGCGAATAAAATAATATACGTACATCCTACGTATTTACCCCAATTGATTATCAATTATATCAATTTCCCTTTTTATTCACTTTCATTTTGATAGTTATTCCCTTATTCACAATTCCCACAGTCACAAATATCAGTTTCAACCTTAATTCAATTATTCGCTTAGCATACTCTCAATACCAAATTTACTTAAGAATTCACTATTCTCTTCTTAAGTTCAATATAAATATTTTACATACTTCTTACATTTATTTTCACTTTACCATTGAAGTTTATATTCATTACCATTCACTTTGCCCTTACAATTCCATTTAAATTCAATTTGACTTCCACTTTGAATATCGAATTAGTTTCACTTACTAATTAATTTAAATCTCACACTAAATGTTTATTTGCAAACTTTACTTTCTTTAGTCCTTTCGATTCCATTTACTTTACATTCATAGTTAGAATAAATTTCAATATTCAGTGTCAAATTCTATTTGCTTAGCAAATTTAAATCATTTGTCGTTAATGAAAATTTTCAAAATTTTTCTAACTCCCAAAATTTTCGAAATTTTTTGTCAGAGTCTCCTTTGTACGGAGGAGCTTTTGCAATTTGACAAGAGATATAAATATATATACATCGGCCCACACGGTCGGAAAACAGAAAAACAGTTCATATTTCTTATTTGTATTGCGTAGGCGTACCTTATTTAGCATTTTTAAGCAAGCAGCTATTTATTAAAGAAATTAGCGCAGTCAAAACCAGTCATACGGCTTCCAAAAACCTGTACGTACTCAGTTTAAACATGTCAGTGTCAAATATACAAAGTTTATTAACATTTTACTTTATTATAAATAACTAGAACATGGATTCTATAAACAGTGCATATTATATATTTCCATAAGCACATATGAAATATTTCGACACTTATTTTGAATGCTTCCAAACAATATTCAAACCATCCCGTTCAATTTAAATGATTTCACAACTCTCTTACTTAACTTAAATTCATTTTAAGTCCAAACAAACTCATTTAAATTGAATTGATTTCCAAAAGCAATCTAACTCCCATTTTTATTCGAAGTCAAGTTCTCATTAATATAACTTAAGTTAATTAACTCAATTACTAATTTCATTTACCAAACAAGTTTTATTTAAAATCATTTCATAAAACTCGACACAACTATTTCACAATTTTTACTTAAATCAAGCTTCTATTCAAATATTACTTAAGTTATTTTATTTTCCTTCAACATATTTCAACTTCAAAACTCAAGTTATATTTTGTTTTTATAAGCACTTCCCAATTTAAATCCTTAATTTGATTTTCAATTATCAACCAATTTCATCTACTAACTAATTTAAATTAGTTTATTCAGTCAACCATTTTAATTTCATGTTTTCAGTTATATTCAATTCACCAACAATCCAAGCTGAACTCATTTACACTCCATTGTTACATTCAATTTATTTTTCATCCAAACAAACCCATATTTATTACAATTGAATCAAAAACCAACTTCATTGGCTTCTGTTAACCCATAGAATTTACATAATCTCGTTTACGTCAAACGGCAATTACTTCTATGAAATTTGACCATATGCAAGTGAATAAATAACTACGTAAGCTTGTAACCACTTTAACTTGATTTCAACTCAATTAATAGTCAATTTCTCCCATTCTAATTCATTTGCAATCATTTCAATTTTAATTTTATTCACTTGAACTTTATTTTTTTCAAATTTTGGATTATATTCATTATCATTACAAACAATTTTATTTGGCCTATTTATTTTACTTCCAAACTTTATAAGTCACAACTTATTTATATTCATATTTCATCTATTTACAATCAATCTCATTCACATTTTACTTTTTAACTCAGAATTATACCTTTTGTTTCGCCAATATATTTTTATTATTCCATAAACATTTTAAACAAGATTCAAGAGTTTAAACAATTCTCCAAAATTTCAAAATCACCCCTGAAATCAACTATATCCAAATATTTTGGCAAATTCAATTATTCCTTCGAATTTTAAAACCAAACCCAGTTCACAAACAATTCCAATTTAAAATATTCGGGTAGCAATTCTTCTCTTGGAAACTCGAAAATGAACACCGATGATGTCGCGATCATCATCGGAATTATTTTCCAGCGACCGAAAGAGTTTAGTGCTTTTATCCCTTTATCAACATTTCAAATATTTTTAAATTTTCAAATCTCTCCATATTCGATTCCAATTCAAAAATATTTCTGAAATAATATCACTATTATTTTTCCAAAACCCTTTGAAAACCATCACAAAATCCAAAGGAATTTAAACTTTTTTTTTCAAAATTCCAAATTTGAAATCTATCCAATTTATATTCCAACATTACTCTGGGATTTTATTTCCAATGTTAAATCACATTCATAGTTTATATTTACAAATTTCTCTAGAGGTTTATTTCAATTTATAAATTACATTTATAATCTACATTTCAAATTCCATTTTGTTATACAAATTTATTCTTCAACTTTGGTTATAAGTTTTCAATTTCTTATTCAATTCCTACACAATAGTGTTAATAATATAATATTATCATTCCATAACAATCAAGCATCCAAATTCTATAATACTTTACAAAAATAATATTTTTTTATATACAAAAATTAATCTGGGTAAAATTATTTCATTTACCCTACTTTAAAACAATATCGTGTCGAATTGTTCTATTCAAGTGTTTAGAGATCCCTATCAATAACGTTAATTACTCGTATTGACCAGAATCCACAAACTACTCAATAAATCAATCAACACAATATAAAACCATTTTATATTCACTAACAAATACGCGTCATATCGATTAATACGCTCAAACTCATTCTAGAGTACTATTGACTCTATTTCAATGAGTAATTCCCACCAGAGCCAAGGTTATCACCAACCTCACTCTGATACCAAGTGTAACAGCCCGTTAGTCCGTACCCCTTGAGTCAACACTATTCTACAACAATCAACTCAAGTTGCACAGAAATATGAACCATTTGGGTTAAAGAAGAAGAGGTAGAAGAAGAGAATAGAAAACAACATCAAAATCTAACCATCGCAGCGGAATAAAATATTATAGATAGTAAATAAACTTTACTCTAAAAGCAAATACATCTGTTCACATGTTACATCATCTGAGTACATCAATCACAGCTCAACAATATCATACAACTGGATACACAACTACCCAACACAGTAGAATATATATATATATAAACAAGTACGGGAGTACGTATCGTCATCCAGCTCGTCTCCTGAGCTCCATAGCATCATATCCTGTACCCTATAATACTCGGTCTGACCCGAGCATTACATTTAAATAACACCCGAGTCATACTGGAATACCAGCGGGAGAAAATCACATTCAATTGATCATTGATGTTCCAAAAATCCTTTTTAAAACAAAAGCATCTCATAAGACCACGCCACAAATAAACATGTCGGGTTTTTACCTTACGATAGCTAAAACATTTTTATTAAAATCCTCTGATATTATAATAGTGTCTATAGAAAGTAAAATAGAATCTAGCTGAAATGCTTGCATCTCACGTTTCCGCAATAGTTGGGCACAATCAAAACCGTATGGGCGCGTAGGGAAAATGGATTCCAACTAATGGCTAGGCACTGGGGTACCACCTGTCACAGTACCTGGTCTAGATCAGCGTACCGAGGAGCCACCCTAACTCCCCTGCAACACAAGACCAGAACCATCCCTTACTGGACAGTCCCGAGCAAGATCACCCCACGGTTGGGATCAGCAACCACCCACTAAGCCGAAATAAAAGGGACATCTAGACAAGGATGACCTCACCCTCCAGTGGGGGCTACCCACGAAGCCTTGCTGCATAACCCCTGATTTTCAGCCATTCCCATTTGATGAGGCTTGAGGCTAAGCGTTACCTTTTTAGAACATATCCCTTAGAATGCCCATCGTCCACCTGACAATGTTTCGCAAGCATTCATCCATACAAGTCCGTCCCGGGTTCGAACGGAACCGAAGGCGCTACTCCTACAATATCCATTTTGGAAAAATCCTCAGGATTAGTAGCGACTAGCCCTTGCACTTCACTGCTCCATCTTCGAATCCAAACTCGTTTCCACGAAACGTACAAACCGGATCGAAGTGGTTTTCGAGAAATAAATCTCGATCCCGGTCTCTTCGAAACGAATACGCATTTGTCCAATATTGATAGTCGATGATTTAACTATCAATTAATATTCACAAACAACCATCAAACAATAAATAATTTTCCAAATTATGATTTATCCAAAATATCTTTACAAGATATATTTCAGATTTTAACCCCTTTTGAAAACAGTTTCAAATATATTCCTTTCCCAGAATAATTTCCCAGTATTTATTTCCACTAAAACACCAAGTATAAAATACCTTTAGCTTTTAAAATAATTTAAAAGCACTTAGTTATAAAATATACTTCATAGCCTTAAAAATTTAAAACTACTTTAATACTTTATTAAAATATATACTTTAGAAATATTTAATAAATAAGGCTACTTTTATAAAATATAAAACTAGATTTTTCTTTAAAACAAATACCAAGTCATTTAATGATTACTACGATAATAGTTTTGAAAAAATATATTTATTTTAGAATTTAAACATTTAGAAATAATAAATTTTCTAAGATATGCTTTTTAAAACAACATTAAAACCTTTAACTTATACTTAAAATTGCTTGAAAATCGTACTTGGCTATCCAGGGAAACACTATTCTCTTTCACATACTTTAAAAAAAATGAATCACTATTTGTTTTTAAACGAATTTCCATTCCTTTATAAATTTCCACTTTGAATTCATATTTAAAATATCCACCAATATTTTATTTTACTTGATAACCCAGTTTTAAAATTTCAAAATCTCACTTTCCTTTGAGATTTCAAATCCCAAAACACTTTAATCAATTTACAATTTATTCCCAATTTACTTTTCTTAAAATAAATTTTCTTCCTTGCTTTACTTATTTCAAATTTCATTAACATTTAGATTTTATTTCCTCATTTTGAATAAGAACCCTTTTAACTAAAGATACCAATTTCAGATTCCCAAAATTCCTTCTTTATCTCTTAATTAAATTTAATCCTTAAATAAAAAAAAATTCTTTATTCATTCAAATAATATCACTTAAGCTTTATAATTTATTATTACCCCTAATAATTCAAATTCCTCTTATTCCAAATTTGTTAGAGTTTTGCAATCACTTTTATTTTAATTTATTTTCAATTCATTATTAATTTATTCCAATTCACTAGAATTATTTTACTTAAAAATTTACTCTTTTATTTCTTTCGAAAATACAATTCTAGAGATTTGATAATTTATTTTACTGAGATATTCAATCCAACTATACCGTTCAATACTTCAATTATTCATAAAATCATCACAGGATATCAAATATTCAGAAAACAGAATATTAAATAATCTAAATAATTTCGAGGGGTCCAGTTGGATCCCTCCAACCTGTTTTCCCTGCATCCAAAGATGTTAGCACAATAATATGCCAATTCCAGACTATAACATACTATAGCACATCAATCAATTTCAACCATTCAAACAATTATTTAAATTTAATCGTTTAAATTTAAATTCAAATTAACCGAGTGAGATTAACTCACCTTTTACTTGTTTTGCAATCCACTTCAATCCTGCCTTGATTCATGGTTTTTGACCTTGAATAAATAATTCAAGATTTATTGACATTTGAATTAACCAAAACAACTTATTACTATTGAGTTAACCAAACAATTAATTTCCATTTATAAATTTAATTAATTATTAATTAACTAGTGATTTAGTTCTAAACTGATGATTTATACAATTTATTAACATTTAAATTAATCTATAAATAATTCCACTATTTAATAAATTAAATTGGTCATTATTTAAAATTAATCGTTTGGTTTTTAACTAATAAATTTGATTGACCTTCGTTTGGTTGCTTAGAAAGTATGTTATATAAAAATAATCAATCTGTAAAATTCCCAAAATCTAAATTTTAAATAATACTTCCAAGTCAAGACATTTCCAAAATCTAGCTTAAAAATCCTACCTCATTCTTAAAACTTCAAAAATTACCAAATTTATTGTGTATAAATAAAAATTTTAGATTTTCTTTACTGTCAAAAATTTCTCTTCTACTTTACTGACCCTTATGTACATACATAAATCTACACATATATACTTAATTTAAATTAGCTATCATTATTTAAATTCTAACTTAAACAATCAACTGTAAATCTTAAATTTAAGATTAGATTAAAAGTTAATTACCACAATAGCCACCACTAACTCTACTGGTCGCAAAGGCATCTCTGAATCCCTCAACTGAACCTGGCAGAAACGAGCATGAAAACCCCCACCTGGACTTGCGGCCGAGCTCCAAGCAACTTGAACGAGCTCGCAACAGCTACCCTCTACGGCCATGCTACCCTCACGTCGCCGCCTTTCTTCGATCTCGTCACCCAGATCTAGGATCGCACCTATCGTGCTCCTCCCCTAAGATTTGATGTGCATCCCCACGCCCTCGAGAATTGAATCGAGCAAACTCATCTCCTCTTGAATCGATTATCACTGAATTTGAATCACTGGCCCCCGATCGCTCACGCGTACACGAAACCCTAGGCACCTTGAATCCACAACTCGCGGCCATCGATGATGATGACGTGGTTTCCTCGCGTGCTCGAGCACGCGAGTTTCCCCCCTGTTCCCCATTTTTTTCTTTTAATTGCTTTGATTTGTTAAAGCTTCGGCTATTTCTTTTTCTTATTATTTTTTTTAGAGGTTCGGCCGAAACGAAATGAAGGGAAAGAAGTGATATTTTAAAACGAGGGGAAACAGCTTGCTTCAGAAGATTGTCGGCTACAGTACTTCGAATGTGAAAGGGAAAAGTTGTGATGGGAAAGAATGTAGGCTGATGTTGACCAATATAAATATAAATTTAAATTGAATTCGATATAGATTTCAACGCGTCTACTTATCGTACGCTCACACACCAACTCCAAAAATTACGAAAATTGAAATCCGATAATAATTCGATATTACGGACCCAATGGAACTGGTTTCGTCGAATTTCGAGACTGTGCATCGGAAGGCTATTTTTAAATTGAATTTAAACAATAAGGTTTTAAAACTGAACAAACCACTGTTAATTTCAATTTTACAACTTCTATTATCTTCAGTATTATCAATATAAATTTACGAGCCTTCAAATTATTTGTAACAGGCTTAAAATTCAAGATTTCACATTTTACCCAATTTCCAATAATTAAATTCAACAATTAATTATCCAATAAATATTGATATTTGAAATTCAAGTTAAAAATTAAACTTTTTAATATTCCAAATCAATTAAATATTCCAATTTAAATTGCTTAAAAATTCGGATCGTCACATAAAATATATCCATTTCCATAAATCATAGCACTTTCCCAAATTATAACTCTTTCAAAATTAAAACACTTTTTATAATCAGAACACTTTGGAAATCATAACACTTTGAAATCATAATGCTTCCCAATTAAATAGTTTAGATATTAAAAATAGTATATATAATAAAATACGTATAAGTTAAAATAGTTTATATAATAAAATAATTAGTATATATATTAAAATAATTTATAAAGTAAAAATATTTATATATATTTTAAAATACTTTACATGATAAAAATAGTTTCCTTTACGTTCACAAATTAATTCGAATTAACTCAAATTCCAAAATCCCATTTAATCAAATCTCAGTTCTTCCATTCAATTCAATTCAAATCTCAATAAACCATTTTATATCGATTTGAAAAATAGATTTGAACTACAAATCAAACCATTTCGATTTCAATAGGTTTCAAAGCTTTAAATATTTAAACATTACACTAACTCAGTTTTGATAAATTCATTTGTATTTCAAATTCAACTTTACCATTTTTTAATATCGAAATATTCACTTAGTCGATTCAATATCATTTAAATAAAACCTTCAAAATATGCATTTAAATCAAAGCTAATTATCCCATTTTAATTTATTTTAATTTGAAAATATTCATTAAATCAAAATCAAGTCATAAAATCATATCCTTAAATTATGAAATTCAATAAGTTTCAAATCAATCATATTTAAGTATAATTCTTAAATAAATATAATTTCAAATCAATTTCAAATTAATCTACCCAACCTTAATTTATTAAAATTATTATAAAATTTATTTTTAAAATATAATTTTAAATAAATACTTAAACAAAATATATACTAATTAAATTAAACTATATTAAATCAAAACTTGTTATTAAATTTATTTTATATATAAAATTGTTTATATATATATATATATATATTAAAATAGTATAAGAAAAATCTTAAATTTTATATTTTCAAAGCTGACTTATAAATTTAAAATTTCCAGACATATAAATTTAAAAAAATCTAAAATTTAAACCTTTATAAAAATAACATATATATATATATAATATCTTAAAATAAATATTTAATAAAACCATATATTTTCTTCCAAAACATTGAAAATCATTTTATATATATATATATATATATAGACCAACGGTGTCTGTATATAATTTTCTATCATATGGTCAAGTGATACAGATATTTATCATTTCAATCTGCAATATAAATATATATGTATCACGACCCGCCTTTCATCACACTGAAAGACGCATCGTTAATAAGAAAGAAAAGGATAGAAAAGAGAAAATATAGAAAGAAAGAACTCGACAGTAACAGAATCTCACAACGGAACAAATAAAATATATTAATCACATAAATATTACATAGTATCATCATACATCAGAGTTACATAGAATATCCATCACAAACTAGACAGTTATAAACACGTGTCTAGTCATTACAACTCAAGTACAAAACAGACTACGTCACGGAGATACAGACACAAAACACTAACACAGTGGAACCACTATATATCTATAAACGTCAAAGCCTCCTCCTACATATCTCCTTCAGAAACTCGTCAAAGCTAGCCTGAATCCCTTGGCTACTTGTAAAAATTTGAGTACCCAAGAGTTTAATAAAACAGAAAATAAAATCCGGGTCAGACGTGGGTCTGGTGTGAGTAGACGGGTTAAAGTTGCTTAACTTTGAAAACCTTTGAAAACAAAAGGTATAGTAACAACCCGGGGTTTTGTAACAATTAATTATCGTCAGATGACGATTCAATCGGTTGTTAATTGCTGTTTGGAGTTTTAAATTTGGGTGTGACTCTTTAATAATTTAATTATAGCTTTGCAAATTTGAATCTCAACCCACTTATGTTTATTTGGGCCGTGATAATTATCATAAATAGAAAACTGTTCCTCTTCTGATTAAAGGGAAAACTCGACCTCTCCATTTGGATTCATTTTCGAAAAAAAACCCTAGCATGCGAAGGAAAATAAATGATGGCGGCTTCAATCTTTCGTGCTCGTTCATTCATCAAACTAGGGCTTCGTTCCAAATTAGGGTTGATTCTTGATTTCGCACGTCCTTGCTTGCCGATCGATGGATCTGCGCTCGTCAGGATAAGGTGAGTAAATTTTATTTACTCACATCTAATTCGTTCTCTGTACTGTGCTTCAGTCATTCATATATATGTTGATGATTTTTGGCTTGGTAGTGATTTATGACTTGTTCAATTCGAATGTTTTGATCGATTCTGACTTTAAACAGTTTGTTCTCGTTCTTGTTAACTTCGATGTTGTTTTGCTTTGACTTTGACCTATTTTGATGCGTGAATTTTAGTCGGCTTCAACTTTATTGATGTGTATTTTGAACTTGCCGTGGTTTTCATCACTTGTGTTCATCCTTGAGCATTACTGCTTCCATACTGTGCTATATTTATATCAATTCTTGGCCAGGTTGATCAACAGATTAGTCTGTACATTTGTGATCACTTTTGCATTTTGGTCTTCATATGTACACTACTGAGTTTTACCTTCTGGTAATGGCTCCATTTATGTTTGAAGTGTAGTATTGTGTTCACGTTGCTTACTGGTTATTCTCTTGACCATTTCCACTATTGCATCATATCGTCACTGTATATCCCTTTCCCACCAGAGAACACTTTATATAGCATCGGCCTTGAGATGTTGTTTGTTTCTGGCCATATCTCTGTTTGCTTACACCTTCATTCGGCTGTGTCCTCATGTGTATCACTGCCATGTGCAGTTCCATGTTGTTCCTCTGATTTTGTCAAATTCGTATGATTTGTTGATGGCTCGTTTATCACGGTGGTTGCTTTTGGCTTCGGTCATTTATGACATTGACACTTTTTTTCATCTCTGTAATAAACAGACTTTTACCTGCTGCTTCACATCTTCGACGTCTTGGCGTATTGGCTTCGGCCACTAGGCACTTGATCTACTAGCGGGCTTGACTCTATTATACTGTGTATATAATTGCTGATGTTGTCACTTTGAATACGTGTGTCACTGTTTCTCGGTGACCCTTACTTCTACACTGTACACGAGATTTGTTTATATACATGCTTAGTTCACTTGTAGCGTACATTTGAAGTTGTAGCCTTTGTGCTCTGGTAGTCATTTATGCATCCCTTACCTGTTGCACTTGCATACACATTGTATATATAGTCACTGTCTTAATACTGTGCAGTTTTGAGTTGTTCATACATTACTGTTAGTTAAATTGGGGTCTACACATATGTACTTGAGTCTTAGCATTTATGTACTTGGTCGAGTTCATTGCTTGAGTGAATTCCATTGATTTTGGTCCCTGTAATCATATCTCTCGTCTTGTTATTTGACTATGGCCATCCTTGTATTCCTGTCTCATTGAGGCTGCAGCTTGTTACATTTGAGGTCTAGTTCATTCTTGTGAACTGTCTTCATATGTCTTGATAGTTTGATTTTTGCATACTTAGGTTGTAACACTGAGTCACCATTTGTTTTTGTGTCATTGAGTCTGGCACTGGTGTTTCCTGGACTTGTGTTAGCAGCTCCTGGAGATTCATGGGATGTATTGATTATATATTTGTTCCATTTTTGAGTTTAGTTTAGGCTGCACTTGTGTATGGCCTTACTTTTGATTCTGATTCATAAGTTTTCATTTTGATTGGTCTGCATTTTTGGTTACCGAATGCAGCAGCTTGCTTTGGTGCCCATGTATATGGTTGTGTAGCTTCACTTGAGTCAAGCTGATTGTTTTGTTGAAACCTGTTCTAGTCGTCTTGACTGTTTTCCTCATTTTTAATTACACATGCGTTGAACCCGTCTTTATTTTGGGTTTGACCTTGCGCTCGTTTGAGAACTTGCATTGGACTTTTGTGTATTTCATCACTGTAGTGGCAAGGCAGTGCACGCAAGCGTGAACTGCAGCCACACGGTATTCATTGGGTACATCGTCACCGTAGTGGCAAGGCAGTGCACGCAAGCGTGAACTGCAGCCACACGGTATGGTTTTGTGATATTCTATTTTGTTTTGATTTATTGATCTTTAGCATATTCCATATGCTGTAGTGGCGAGGCAGTGCACGCGTGCGTGTACTGCAGCCCTACCCGAGTTGGTATTTTAATTGATATTTCATGTTATTTTGGAGTAGTATTTTGATTGGTTAATTTGATGATTTTGTTGTTAATTGCCGTTTAGGCAACTCAGATGTTTTTAAATTATCTTCATCGATATTCTTTTCACTTATCTTTGTTGATGATTTAATTTTGCTGATTTGTTGTTTAACACTATTACGTGTTATATTTATCGTTATCCGATTTCTTTATTTAAGGATCGGATAGACGAGATTTATTGTGACTGTCATTTAATTTTTATTTAATTATTATTGCTTCTATGCACTAATAACTGAGTTTGAATTAGACTGACCCGTGTATTATTTCTTTTGAATGTAATACTCGGGTCAGACCGAGTATTTACAGGTTGTTGATATCTCACTAGGGGTTGCTGTTAGAGCTATGAAGTCTTTTCATATTTTTGGAGTAGTCGTCATCATTTAAAGTTGTCTGTGTATTTGTATAGGATGTTGTATATTCATGTATATTATTCACGATAATGTACTTGTATATGTAACTTCCAGAGTCGACAGTTGTAGTTGTATCATATGTACGGTATCACATGTATTGTAACTGACATCAGTTATTATATATATATATATGAGACTTTTGTTTTATCTGTGTTCCGCATTTATATTATCTGTGTTATTATTATATCTATTGTCCTAAACTATTATGAACCATCGTAGTTCGTTTTATACTGGAATTGGGTATGTCGATGGGAGTAAATAAATATGAGATGAAAAATTAAAAAAAAATACTACTCCTGTCGAGGTAACCAATACTAGTGTAAGGCCTAACTACGGATGGCCGCTCCTATCCAGCCTTATTCTTCATAATAAGAGACAGTATTTCCTTTAATACTCTTTGTTATTGTGAGCATAGAGGTGGGGCGTCACAGTTGGTATCAGAGCTTGGGGTTTATGGACATAATATAAAACATAACTTAGATGGAACATGTGTTACAACTATGTGTCGATGTTTTATATGTGTTTTGAGTCAAAACTAAAGTTTTGAAAATACGATGGAAATTTTTAAATATCCTTATTTAAAAATAAAAAGTGAATTTGTGTTTTGATGATAGATTGGTTTGTGCTTTGTTTATCAGAGTGCGCAGCGAAAACAGTGTGACTGCTTCGCTGAGTACGACTGATAATTATTTTGATTTAAAAATCAAAATATGAAAATGAAATTAATTTCATTATGTTGTTTAACCAGTGGATTTGATTTGTTGAAATTTCTTACTGGTTTTCTTTGATGCTAATCATATCTGATTAGATTTCTGCTGTTTTAAAATATCTTTATTGAAGATATAATAGAATGATTTTTTTTGTTTATATTGTAGTGTACGTGCAAATTTAAGTTGCATGTTACTACATTAATTTTACGTTGAACCAATGCTTGGTTATGAAACGTATATTGTTGCCGTTATTCTTATAACGGGATTTTCACACCAATGCTATATTTTGAAGCAAGGTGTTTTGTTGACATTTTTAATGAATGAAAATTCACTGATATTGTATTTCGATGGGAATTATTTTGATGAGATTTTGACGTTTAAAAATTACTGCCGCTTTGACTTCAGTATCCGTCATATTTAAAGTGGATTTTCGAGCGGTTATCCCGCAATGCTGATTTTGAGATCCGTTTCTACGTTGTTTTGAGAAGTACAATTTTCTTATTGAAATTGTCACTAATGTTGCTGTTTTTATCACGGATTTCAAATCATTTTAAAAAATAAAATTGTTTTTCAAAATTTTTATAGTTTATGCTTTCAAAAGAATGAGGAAGCGATTTAAACGATTCAGCAAAATCGAGGACTATGAACCCTTTCTTTTACTGATTCGCTTAATTCCGGACTTGTTCGTTTGAGAATGTAAATTATTACTTTTATGAAATAAATGAAATTGTTTTCAGAATTTTTACAGTTTGCGTTTTCAGAAGAATGAGAAAGTGACTTAAACGTTTCAGAAAAATCGAGGATTATGACCCCTTTCTTTTACTGATTCGCTTAATTCCGGACTTGTCCGTTTGAGAATGTGAAATGTTATTTTTGGAATACACAATTTGCACTTTCAAGGAAACGATGAAGAGATTTAAACGATGTAGCAAAAGTGCGGAGTATGGAATCACACTTTTACTACTTCGGTTAATTCCGGACTCGTTAATTGAAACATTTGTTGTTTGATGATTTTCATGATTTTACACGTTCAAGGAAACGATGAAGAGAATCAAACGATTTAGTAAAACACGTGGTATGGGACATGTGCGTTTGCTATTTCGGTTAATTCCAAACTCGTTAATTGAATATATGATGATTTTCGTGTGCTTTCGAGCCACTATGTTGGACCTTCGGGTCATATGTTGGACCTTCGGGTCAATACCAGTACCGGACCTTCGGGTCATATGTTGGACCTTCGGGTCATTTTTTGGGCGCCAAAATTATGTTGGGTACTTGGTAGGCTTCGGCCATATGTTGATGCACGTGCGGCGTAGCTAAAACTCGCCATCTGATGGGATCGATCCAACCTTTTATGTTGATTTTCTAGATCGTCTTAATTGATTTCTAGATATTTGTTGTTTCCAATTATCTGCAGGTAATTGGATATTTGTTGATTTGATTATCATTTTTGATAATCGAATATTTGTTGATTTGAGATTTGATTATCGTGTTTGATAATCGAATATTTGTTGATTTGATTATCGCTTTTGATAATCGAATATTGTTGATTTGAGATTTGATTATCGTGTTTGATAATCGAATATTTGTTGATTTGATTATCGCTTTTGATAATCGAATATTTGTTGATTTGAGATTTGATTATCGTTTTTGATAATCGAATATTTGTTGATTTGATTATCGTTTTTGATAATCGGATATTTGTTGATATGAGTTCTGATTATCGTTTTTGATAATCGGATATTTGTTGATTTGATTATCGTTTTTGATAATCGAATATTTGTTGATTTGTTGATTTCTGATTATCGTTTTTGATAATCAGATATTTGTTGATTTGATTATCGTTTTTGATAATCGAATATTTGTTGATTTGTTGATTTCTGATTATCGTTTTTGATAATCGAATATTTGTTGATTTGATTATCGTTTTTGATAATCGAATATTTTTTGATTTGAGATTTGAATATCGTTTTTGATAATCAAATATTTGTTGATTTGATTATCGTTTTTGATAATCGAATATTTGTTGATTTGATTATCGTTTTTGATAATCGGATATTTGTTGATTTGATTATCGTTTTTGATAATCGAATATTTGTTGATTTGTTGATTTCTGATTATCGTTTTTGATAATCGAATATTTGTTGATTTGTTGATTTCTGATTATCGTTTTTGATAATCGAATATTTGTTGATTTGAAATTTGATTATCGCTTGAGATAATTAAATATTTGTTGATTTGAAATTTGATTATCGCTTGAGATAATTAAATATTTGTTGATTTGAAAATTCTGATTATCGTTTTTGATATTTAGACATTTGTTGTTTCTAATTACCATTTTGGTAACTAGGTATTTGCGGTTTTGAAATTTGTGAATTTCTTTTATGAAATTAAAAGATTCCTTTGGCGTTTGTATTCCCGATTTTATTTTTCTAGCTTAACAAGTTTATGTTAGAAAAATAATTGTTATTGACGACTTTATTTATGAAAATTGCGGGGACGCAATTTTTATAAGGAGGGGAGTCTGTAACAACCCGGGGTTTTGTAACAATTAATTATCGTCAGATGACGATTCAATCGGTTGTTAATTGCTGTTTGGAGTTTTAAATTTGGGTGTGACTCTTTAATAATTTAATTATAGCTTTGCAAATTTGAATCTCAACCCACTTATGTTTATTTGGGTCGTGATAATTATCATAAATAGAAAACCATTCCTCTTCTGATTAAAGGGAAAACCCGACCTCTCCATTTGGATTCATTTTCGAAAAAAAACCCTAGCATGCGAAGGAAAATAAATGACGGCGGCTTCAATCTTTCGTGCTCGTTCATTCATCAAACTAGGGCTTCGTTCCAAATTAGGGTTGATTCTTGATTTCGCACGTCCTTGCTTGCCGATCGATGGATCTGCGCTCGTCAGGATAAGGTGAGTAAATTTTATTTACTCACATCTAATTCGTTCTCTGTACTGTGCTTCAGTCATTCATATATATGTTGATGATTTTTGGCTTGGTAGTGATTTATGACTTGTTCAATTCGAATGTTTTGATCGATTCTGACTTTAAACAGTTTGTTCTCGTTCTTGTTAACTTCGATGTTGTTTTGCTTTGACTTTGACCTATTTTGATGCGTGAATTTTGGTCGGCTTCAACTTTATTGATGTGTATTTTGAACTTGCCGTGGTTTTCATCACTTGTGTTCATCCTTGAGCATTACTGCTTCCATACTATGCTATATTTATATCAATTCTTGGCCAGGTTGATCAACAGATTAGTCTGTACATTTGTGATCACTTTTGCATTTTGGTCTTCATATGTACACTACTGAGTTTTACCTTCTGGTAATGGCTCCATTTATGTTTGAAGTGTAGTATTGTGTTCACGTTGCTTACTGGTTATTCTCTTGACCATTTCCACTATTGCATCATATCGTCACTGTATATCCCTTTCCCACCAGAGAACACTTTATATAGCATCAGCCTTGAGATGCTGTTTGTTTCTGGCCATATCTCTGTTTGCTTACACCTTCATTCGGCTGTGTCCTCATGTGTATCACTGCCATGTGCAGTTCCATGTTGTTCCTCTGATTTTGTCAAATTCGTATGATTTGTTGATGGCTCGTTTATCACGGTGGTTGCTTTTGGCTTCGGTCATTTATGACATTGACACTTTTATTCATCTCTGTAATAAACAGACTTTTACCTGCTGCTTCACATCTTCGACGTCTTTACGTATTGGCTTCGGCCACTAGGCACTTGATCTACTTGCGGGCTTGACTCTATTATACTGTGTATATAATTGTTGATGTTGTCACTTTGAATACGCGTGTCACTGTTTCTCGGTGACCCTTACTTCTACACTGTACACGAGATTTTTTTATATACATTCTTAGTTCACTTGTAGCGTACATTTGAAGTTGTAGCCTTTGTGCTCTGGTAGTCATTTATGCATCCCTTACCTGTTGCACTTGCATACACATTGTATATATAGTCACTGTCTTAATACTGTGCAGTTTTGAGTTGTTCATACATTACTGTTAGTTAAATTGGGGTCTGCACATATGTACTTGAGTCTTAGCATTTATGTACTTGGTCGAGTTCATGCTTGAGTAAATTCCATTGATTTTGGTCCCTGTAACCATATCTCTCGTCTTGTTATTTGACTATGGCCATCCTTGTACTTCCTGTCTCGTTGAGGCTGCAGCTTGTTACATTTGAGGTCTAGTTCATTCTTGTGAACTGTCTTCATATGTCTTGATAGTTTGATTTTTGCATACTTAGGTTGTAACACTGAGTCACCATTTGTTTTTGTGTCATTGAGTCTGGCACTGGTGTTTCCTGGACTTGTGGTAGCAGCTCCTGGAGATTCATGGGATGTATTGATTATATATTTGTTCCATTTTTTAGTTTAGTTTAGGCTGCACTTGTGTATAGCCTTACTTCTGATTCTGATTCATAAGTTTTCATTTTGATTGGTCTGCATTTTTGGTTACCGAATGCAGCAGCTTGCTTTGGTGCCCATGTATATGGTTGTGTAGCTTCACTTGAGTCAAGCTGATTGTTTTTTTGAGACCTGTTCTAGTCGTCTTGACTGTTTTCCTCATTTTTAATTACACATGCGTTGAACCCGTCTTTATTTTGGGTTTGACCTTGCGCTCGTTTGAGAACTTGCATTGGACTTTTGTGTATTTCATCACTGTAGTGGCAAGGCAGTGCACGCAAGCGTGAACTGCAGCCACACGGTATTCATTGGGTACATCGTCACCGTAGTGGCAAGGCAGTGCACGCAAGCGTGAACTGCAGCCACACGGTATGGTTTTGTGATATTCTATTTTGTTTTGATTTATTGATCTTTAGCATATTCCATATGCTGTAGTGGCGAGGCAGTGCACGCGTGCGTGTACTGCAGCCCTACCCGAGTTGGTATTTTAATTGATATTTCATGTTATTTTGGAGTAGTATTTTGATTGGTTAATTTGATGATTTTGTTGTTAATTGTCGTTTAGGCAACTCAGATGTTTTTAAATTATCTTCATCGATATTCTTTTCACTTATCTTTGTTGATGATTTAATTTTGTTGATTTGTTGTTTAACACTATTACGTGTTATATTTATCGTTATCCGATTTCTTTATTTAAGGATCGGATAGACAAGATTTATTGTGACTGTCGTTTAATTTTTATTTAATTATTATTGCTTCTGTGCACTAATAACTGAGTTTGAATTAGACTGACCCGTGTATTATTTTCTTTTGAATGTAATACTCGGGTCAGACCGAGTATTTACAGGTTGTTGATATCTCACTAGGGGTTGCTGTTAGAGCTATGAAGTCTTTTCATATTTTTGGAGTAGTCATCATCATTTAAAGTAGTCAGTGTATTTGTATAGGATGTTGTATATTCATGTATATTATTCACGATAATGTACTTGTATATGTAACTTCCAGAGTCGACAGTTGTAGTTGTACCATATGTACGGTATCACATGTATTGTAACTGACATCAGTTATTATATATATATATATATATATATATATATATGAGACTTTTGTTTTATCTGTGTTCCGCATTTATATTATCTGTGTTATTATTATATCTATTGTCCTAAACTATTATGAACCATCGTAGTTCGTTTTATACTGGAATTGGGTATGTCGATGGGAGTAAATAAATATGAGATGAAAAATTAAAAATATATACTACTCCTGTCGAGGTAACCAATACTAGTGTAAGGCCTAACTACGGATGCCGCTCCTATCCAGCCTTATTCTTCATAATAACAGACAGTATTTCCTTTAATACTCTTTGTTATTGTGAGCATAGAGGTGGGGCGTCACAGGTATCTTGTAAGATTTCGCGCACATAAACAAGGAAAAGTTTTTACCTTACGATAACCAAAACATTTGATAGGAAATCCATTTATATTCTAGGGTTTTCAAGTAGAATACATAAATAGCTGGAATGCTTACATCTCACGTTTCAACATAATTGGGCACAATCAAAATGTACGACACTTATTGGAGATTGGATTCCATACAATGGCACCGTCCATCACGGTACGTGGCCTAGATCACCGTACCGAGGATCCACCTTAAATCCCCTGCAACACAAGGCCGGAACCATCCCTTATTGGATAGTCCTGAACAAGACAACCCCGCAGTTGGTGCGCAATCCCAGCTGCCCTCTAAGCCAAAGATAAAGGGACCTCTAGATAGGGGTAAATCTCGTCCTACTTGGGCGAGACCCACTTAGCCTTGCTGCACCTCCCCTGTTTTAGCCTTTCTCGGTTGATGAGGCATCGGGCTATGATTACCTTTATAGAACACATCTATCTTAAAATTCCCATCATCTTCTTGACGATGTTCTGAAAGCATTCAATCCATGCAAGTCCGTTCCGGGTTCGAAAGGAACCGAAGGCACTATCTCGCTACACTCATTTTGGAATCACCCTTAGAATTAACGACAATAGCCCATGCACTCTGAATCTTCATCTCAATCTGCAGCACTATCTCCGTTAACTCATTTTGGAATCACCCTCAGAGTTAACGACCATAGCCTTTCCTCTGAATCTTCACTTGAGATTTCACGACCTAACGTTTAATTTGGATCGATGTGGTTTTTGGAATTCCAAATTTGAAAATCCGATCCTGATTTCACCGAAATCCAAAACACCGTCTTAAAGTCCAAGTTGTTTAAGTTTAAACAATTTAATTCAATTTAAAACATTTAATTCACACAGCATCATTCATAGATAAATATCACACATTTATCACAGCTATCACCAATATCACATCACATAATGTCATAGATTATCAAACTATAGATATCAATCAATCCAGACATTCTACTCCAACAATCATCCACAAACAGGAATTATTAATCCATATTATAATTAATTTAATTAACTTAAATTAATTAATTACTTGATAATTAATCACCTAATCATGCTTAATCAATCATTAATTAATTACTAACATTTAATTAATTAATCAATCACTCTTTAATTACCTTATAAACCAATTAATTAATCTTTGATTATAGATTAATTATCCTTTAATTATTCTCTTAATTAATCATCCTTGATTAATTATTCTTTAATTACATTAAGTAATTAGCCTTTAAATTAATTAAACAAATTAATTATTCTTTAATCAATATTAGTTAAGTTTTAATTACTTCTATTAATTAATTAACTATAATTAATTACATTGATCCTTAATTAATTATACTATAATCACTTCAATGATTAATTATCTTTTAATTAATCTTATTCGTTAATTAACTAACCCTTTTAATTGTTCTTATTAATTATATAATTAATGATCCTCTAATTACTTTCATTAGTTAATTATCTTTTTAATTAATTCCATTTAACAATAAATCTTTAACTTAATTACATTAATTAATTTCCCTTAATTAATTACTTCCAGTAATTAACTATTCTTTAATTACTTACATTAATTAAATTGACTCTTTGATTAATTATATTAGTTAATCCTTTAATTAATTACACTGAGTAATTAACCCTTAATTACTTCCACTAAGTAATTATTCTTCAATTACTTTCCATCAGGTAATTCCCCTTTAATTAATTACATTAGTAATTATCCATTAATTACTTGCACTATGTAATTGCACTCATTAATTACATTAAATAATTATACTTAACCAATCATCAAATGATTATCTTTAATTAATTAAACTAATTAATTAACTCAAATTAATTACATTAATTTAATAAATAACATTGAGTAATTAATTCCTTTAAATTACTTCATTAAGTAATTACCCTTAATAATCCTTTTAATATTAAGTAATTAACCTCTAATTACATCCATTACTTAGTTATTCCTTAATTAATTAACCTTTGATTATTTAGATTAATCTATTCTACATTAAGTAACCAACTACCCTTAATTAATTACACAAATTAATTTATCTTAATTTAATTACCTAAATTAATCATGCATCTTAGTTAATTTAGTAATTATACTTTAATTACTTTTGTTAATAAAACTTGATTAAATTAAGATAACCCATATACTACATTAAACTCTTAACTACCATTTAAATTAAGTTAAAAGCTTGAATATTTGTTTATACAAAATATCATTCTTGATTATTAAAATTAAATACCTTTCACTTTAATCACATTTCAATTTCATCATTTATATTTTATTTGAAAACATTTATGGACTAATTACATGATTTAACTAAAGAAATATTTATATAAACCAAACTATTTTTAAAGCAAAATTTAAAACTTTGAAAATATATATTTTTAAAAATTACATTTATTTAAACATCATTTCTAAACTCAACATTTCATACATCTTTAAAAACCGGTTAAAAACTTTGTTTAAAATTTAGCTTTGCTTTTAATTTTGAAATGCATTTAACAGTTTAAAAACCTGGATAGGTTTAAAACCTGGAAACAAATCGTTCCCGAGCCAAATTCAACAAAACCCGAGACAAACTCAATTATTCCCGAGCACACTCGCATACAGTCACACAAACTCACCCGCTTCGAGTCGAATAGGAGAATGACAGCGCGAAACACCCGGGCTTAACTTCTCTTCCCAAAACCATAAAATTTCGGATGCACAAATCGCGTTCTAATCGTCGACGACCATCACCGCAACCTTCTATAAGCCGACCTCGACCTTGCCGACCCCTTCGATAAACTTGAGACGAATTCACCATTGCAACGAAAACGAGCCTCACAGCACTCATCCGCAATCAACCCTGAACGACAAAAACGCCTACCGACGACGAACGTCACCACCAGAAGACCTGCCGCCTTGACCACAGCCGTGTCTCAAACCCCTGATCCCATTCTCTAGCTTGCGATTCGACCCGAAGCATCAACAAAGTTAAGTTCGCCTCGATTACGACCCAAACCAAAAACAGGTTCACAACCCTAAATCACCCCCGATGGCTCACCACGTCCATAAAAAAACATTCGCATATTTTTCCATCAATCCCTATCCTCCACTCTTCATCCAGCCTAAAATTCGATCCTCCTCTTGCCGCCGATCGATGGCAGTCGACCGATTACCCTAAAACGATCAACTCCCTAATTATGGTCAAATATTAATTTAAAAATCACAAAATTTATATTAAAATTCATGATTCACTAACACGAATCAAGTTCCAAAATCCAAAGATGAATTCGTATACATTGATTTTCAACATAATTTAGATTTTTACTGTAATCCTAAATTTCCAGACTATTTACTAAATATAATTACTTAAAATTATTTTTAAAAACAAGATCACATTGTTATTATCATTTTCTTTCTAGTAATCAAAGTCTAATAATGATTATTCGGGAAGATAGGAATTTTTGTAGTTGATCTTGCCAGAAATTTAACAGAGACCTATGTACTAACATATGCAGGCATTCTTTTAGCAGCATTCAAAACCAGATTTGAGTTGAACATTCATGCACACACATATTTAACATCATCACACAGATATATTAACACCAAAAGATTTTACTTTTAAACGTTTACTTACCAGATCTTGAAGAATCAGAGAACACTGTTTTATTTTGTTTCCCGGAACATTGTTTTTGATCTTGCATTTTGA
This sequence comes from Allium cepa, assembly GCA_030765085.1. Classification (NCBI taxonomy): domain Eukaryota; kingdom Viridiplantae; phylum Streptophyta; class Magnoliopsida; order Asparagales; family Amaryllidaceae; genus Allium; species Allium cepa. The sequence goes on along the minus strand of CM060939.1, from coordinate 176,334,159 downwards.
ATCTGATTGTTTTGTTGCAATTTAGTTTACATTTATGACTTTATATACTTGGTTTCCATTAGATATTAATATTCATTAGTGCATAAGTTCATACTTGAGTTTCTTACTATTTTGATTTACACTCATTATTTCTTATACAATGTCATTGGATATTAGATCCATTTTCTAAATCATTTCAATAATTTCTGAAATTATAACCATTAAATCTCAATATAGTATTCATTTTAATTATTCACTTTAATTATCAGTAGCTTCAAACATTAACTTAGGTTTATAATTCATTTATTTATAGTATTCATGTTCAATTCAATTACTTAGCATATCGATTCATTTACTTAAGCTTATAATTATTTACTTACAGTACTTACTTTCTATTACATTTAAATATAGTAACATTTCAATTATAACTTAACTTTATAACACCTATAATATCAAGGTTCTTATATAAAAAAAATTTCATTGAACTTTCATTACTTAAGTTTTACTTGTATAATATTTCATCACATATCCTATTTAACGTTACAACTTTTAATACTTTGGCAAGTTTATATATATATATATATATATATATATATATATATATATATGTTTCTAAGAATGAAATTGAATATTACGCAAGTTTATCTCATTTATTTTGATTAACAAAAAGGTTCAATAATCATATCTTCAGGATTTTCATCCTTTGACTTACAGGTTACAAATTTCAAATTTCTTGTATATTTCATTTATAATTAAGCATTTACTTTCCTATTCAATTTTATAACTTCAAATTATTACAGGATTAAAATTTTCATTCTGTTACAATAATTTAAATCACTAATTTATAGAAATTTAAGAACTAAATTTCGGGTTCCATTCCAAATCATTTAAAATAATATATATGACTGTATATATCAAATCATATTTAGAAATAAAGTTTAATATTTATTTATCAAAATAAATGTGTAGTAAACTACTATAGCAGCCTTTCCATTTTGAAATTCGAAAATGAACGCCGATGATGCGTGCACTCATCGCCAAAATTATTTTCCAGCAACAGAGAAGGGAGTACAGAACTTATTTCTTTCCATAATTCTTTTAAAATATTTCTTTCAAATTATATTGAAATATTTGTATCAGAAAATACTTCCAATTAATACTGATATTATATTCCAAAATCCTTTGAAAGAAATTTTCGAAAATCCCAGAACTTAAGTTCTAAATTTACAATTTGTATTCATTTTATTTGCAATCTTGTTTCAATCAATATTTATAAATTTCACTACCTAACAACAAATATATTACAACCAAATATCATTTATAAAATTATTATTTTATACACACAATATATGCGAGGTAAAATTATTTCATTTACTTGTATTTCAAACCAGTATTGTGTTGGTTTGCCCTATTAAGTGTTTAGAAATCCCTATCGATGTCATAGCATCCTATGCACCAACCAGAATTTATAAATACAAAACGAAAAAAATGAACATAATACAAAAACCTTTTATAATACTATCAATATGCTCTTTCGTATATATACAATCGGCGGCTCACTCTAGGGTATTACTACCCTATTTAATATGAGTCAAACCCCACAAAGCTAAGGTTATCGCTAAATCGAAGTTCTGATACTAACTGTAATGACCTGTCTTTTTGTATGCTTTAAGCAGATACACGCGTCAACTCAAATCATACAAAAATGCAGATTGTTATTAGGGTAAACAAGAAAAAGAGAAAGAGATAAAAATAAATACAGAATCCCACATCGAAATGACAAAATATAATAATCAAATAACAGTTCATGAAGCTGTTTTACAAATAAATTTGATTATACTTATACATCTAAAATCAGAGTTACAAACAACAACAATAAATAAATAAATGCAGCGGAACAACATTTGCAGTGAATAAATATAATAATAATACAATTCTTCATCTTCTTCGTCCTCCTGAAATAAGGTCTTCAATCCCTGAAATGCTCAGACTGACTTGAGAGAATTGAAAAGACAAAACACTTGAGTCAGAACTAAAAGATCTTATGTAAGTTAAATCAAGGGTATATAAATATGAGCGGGATGGCATCAGAGATGTTTACAGGGTTTGACATCTCATATCCAGTGTCTAACGTGACTGTAGTAACTTAAGAGATTTTTGGGATTCACATCTTCTAAGGATCCATTAAACTATTTACTCTGTAGTACAATACGCTATTATAATTGTGTCTACAATAAAGTAAGTATTAAAATAGCGTTAAGGCGTTACTCATATCCTCGTAACACATTTTATATATTCTCGTAGTTTATACAGCATCGTACCTTCTCCCGTAAACTGGAAGGGTATCAAAGGGCACTCCATAGGATGGTACAAAACAAACTCGTAGAAGGCGCTCCAGGGAATGTGAACATGACACACGAGGAAATGCCAATGTAGATATATCATTTGCGGATCCGGACTGGTGGTAACGCATAGCAGCTACTACCGTCCACCTCGGAACACACTACTAAATCAAAATCAAGGGTGGCCACCAATCAAATCACAAAGTCAGAATATAGTATCAAAGAAGTGTGCCCGATCAGAGGAATGACCTCAATTGGCCCGATATGGCTCCTAATTTTAGTCACATCTAAGCTGACTCACGGGAGTCAGGGTCACGTATACAGAAATCGTTCGCCAAACCATCCTACTTCATTTCTGGAATCTCCACAACGTACATAGTTGTTGAAGTGTTTTTGGCATTGGCAGAGAGTTTGACAATATCCGATCCTGGTCTCTTTAACAATCAAACGCTTATTACACACCGGATGGTTCTTTCACATTTCAAAAGTCAATTCACAATTTATATCAAAATATCATATTCTCAAAATCATATCACTTTTTGAAATCATATTCACTTTGAATCATATTCACCCTTTAAATCATATCGTTTCCGAAATCACATTTTTTTCGAAATTATATTTCCAATTAGGTTAAATCCTTACATCAAAATCATCATATTCAATTAATTATAACATTTAAATCCAACTTAGGCTAAAACATCATTTAACCGTATTTGCTTTTAAACCAATGATTTTGAATATAAACACTTCCCTCTACTAAGTCATAAAACTTAGAAAATAGTTTAAATAGTCTAAAATAGTTTAGTTATATTTTAAAGATACTGTTAAATTGATTTAAGATAGTTAAATAAATTTAAAATAGATTAAATATAATTAAAAATATTAATTAGATTTAAAATAAGTTAAAATGGTTTAACTAGTTTAAAAGTTTGAAAATATTAATAATTAAAGTCTTAAAATAATATATTTTTAAAACAGTTTATATTATAAATATGAATTTGGAATTTATATCACTTTAAACTATTTATTTCATTCCAACACATTTGGACCACTTCAATTCCCAAAACCCAATTTCAAATCTTTCAATTCAACTTCTCAATAAAATAAAATATTTAATTCTATATCGCTTCCAAATCCATGTTTGAAATATCAATTTAAAATTTCTCCAATTTCATTATATTTCAAGCAATTTTAATAACCCAATTCTGACAAACTTCGTGTATACTTTAAATTCAATTTTAAAATTCCAAATTTAGTTTCTTTAAACAATTCCTTTAAACTAATTCCAATTTTTACATAAAACTTGAATTTCGATAATAATTCAATTTATATAAATCAAATTTTATTTCAAAAATTTATTATTTAACTAAATTCAAGAATTTAGGGATTCAAAATCATTTAATTTAACCAATCCAGTGTCCGTATATAATTCTATACCTATGGGCAAGTGATACGAATATTTATCATTTCAATTCGTAATTTAAAATTTTACGGTTATATATCATTTCAAACCCAATCCCGAATTAAATAAGATCCATAAATTCACTCGAGTCTATCATTTCAACCCATAACGATTTTTTTCTAATCTATAGATCATTCGGGTGTGTATCATTTCAATACATAGTGAACTTGCAGTTCATAACGATATAAAATGCAACATCCATTCATCCAATATCAACAATCAAACATACATCACAATCATCATCCAAATCAATCAATAAAGATCAATAGAGAACTGATAATCATTAACGGGTATTTAATTGGCAATTTCAATTCAATAATAAATTAAATTCGAAATAAATTTTAATTAACCGGAATGACAATTTAACTATACCAAGCAGCCATAAATAAATTTCTAATCACATCGTAATTTAATTTAACTAACATAAGGAATTTTAGAAGTCGTGAGTGGGTTAAAACGCTCACCTTTGAATTCAAATCGAATTTAAATCCAATTTGAGCTTAAAATTTAAACAGTCTCAGAATTCGTCCAAACCAGCGTCAAAATTTCCAAAATTGCAATATACGATCTCAAGCAAGAAACCGCGCGAGAATCGGACCTCATATGTGAAAGATACATACATCAGAACATTTGAAAATTTAATTTAATTAATAAACAAAACAAATAATAACACGTCATCACATCTGTAATTACGTAAACCCTAGCCTACCGAAGATCGCGCATAAGCAGACGAAGCCGCCGCCGTCAACTCCGCGATCGTGCCCGGCTATGATGAAGCGACCACATCATAACCCTTGGCCGAGTTCGCCAACACCGACTCCCCCTATCGGCCACCAGTGAGAGCCTCCGCCTCCCCTGGTTCGAACGCTGCTGCATGGGTTTTAAATCCCTAATCGAATAAAAGTCGAGATCTGGCCGTCAACCCCTCGTATAACCCATGCCGATGCGATTCCCTTGTGACTCTCCATAGAATTGTGCCTTCAATTTGTCGATCGGACGAAGTTGATCGACGATCAACGAACGATCGAGAATAGTTCTTCAATTTCTGGATGAACAATGGTTCAAATTGGAAAACGGATTATAGATATGAGATGCGCTCGTCGAGAGCTTCAAATCGATATATAATTTGATATAGTTTGAGGAGTTTGAACTTTTGATTTGCAAATTTAGGAATTAGAGTTTGCAGCCATTGGGAAGAGAAAAGCAAATGAATTTGTACGTGTTGAAATCAGAAATTAGAAATTACCTAAGGTTTATAACGGGCTATTTATAGACAGAGCTGAAAAATAGAATGAATGGACAAGATTTGATTTGGACTGGAACGATAAACGACCCGAAAAGCCTTTTTGCCTCCGGAATGAAAATAGGTCAAACCATATATCAAAATAGATGTTTTCGATAAATTTAAATTTAATAGAACACATTTTAAGTCCAAATTCCATGGTATAAAGAAGTTATGTTAAAATAAGCTTATTTCAAATTTATTTCAATTAAATTGATTTCTAAACGTTTCGAGTCCGTACGATCAAACGACAAGTCCGATCGCTACGAAACTTGAAATACTATAATAATTCACTGTTACAGAGCCAATGAAATTGGTTTCGTCAAAATCCGAGTCAGTGGCTAAAATGTCTATTTTCACATTAATTAATTAAATAAATTAATATTAAATTAATTAAATAAATTAATATTAAATTAATTAACTCACTTTTCAATTCCAATTTAATAATTAATAAATTTTATCAATTTTGATTACCTAGACATATCTAATAATTTAAAATAAAGTTACATATCAATTTTAGTGTTAATTATTCCAATAATTGCAATGTTCAATTTCAACTGCAATTGATCCAATTAATTAAAATTTAATTCCAATAAATTGATTTTATTCAATTCTAATCTTTATACTCAATCAATTATAATTATACATACATAGTTAACATTTGTTCATCTCTTATTTCACTAATATGCTACGATTTTCATTTTTTATTTACATTAACAACTATATTTCAAGTATATTGAATTTTGTCAATTTTACATATTAAATAAAATTGAAAATCCCAAATTGATTTCTTATCATGATTTCACTATTTTATTAAATTAGTTATTACATTATGAATGTAATTGACATTTCTGTTCATTTTATTACATTCACACCTTTCAGTTATTGTATTAAACCACAGTGTAACATTTATTTCCATTTAATTAATTGATTTCCCATTTAACTTAACAGACTAAATAAATAGGTAACTTCTAACTTTTAATCCAATTAAATATTATTTGCAAACAAATGCTACCATTGCTTACATATTATTTCATTAGTAAATTCAATGTTTACATTTGTTTTCCTATATCCAATTTATAACCAGGTATAACCTTAACATTTTTATCATTTTTATCAATTTGAATTTCATTAACTTGTTAATAATTAACTTAAATTAACCTTGTTCATTTTATTCTATTTATTATTTCATTAATAATTTCCAAATTTCTATTTCTTTCGATGTTAAATTAACAAAATCTTATTAAATTAACAATTTTAATTATCAAAAATTACGAGTTGTTACAGATTATCTTCCAAGAATTTTTAAGGTTCATTAATCAAATTCATAGAATCATTTTGGAGGAGGAAAATTTTCAGTGTTTATTATGTATAATCCACTCAGTTAAAGAATAATCGTCGATAACAAGTGACCCACGAATATTAACTAGATGTTTTGTGGCATTGTTTGAATGCAGTACCAAAGACTTTTTCTCATTTCTGCATTATTGTATTCATACACAACATCATATAAGATATTTAGACTACCAATATCATGCAATAAACAAGAGATGTATTGTTCATTTTTATGTAAGCTATTATTTTTCCAAATCATTGGATCTCACATGACCAAAATTCTACATTTATCTTGATCCAAACTGTCATATTCAAATTTGCAGTCTTTTAGACAATATGCAAATTTATGTGCTTTTACAAGCATGAAATTTATTTTCTAACCAGGCAATAAATGAGAATTCCAATTCTCCGACATGTTGCACATCACATTATTTTATAGGAGAATCGGTACCCTTAACATTCCATACCAAAAAAATTAATTCATTAGATGAAGATGAATTCATCAAATCCCCATGGGAAGAGTTCAAATCAATTGTCCTTGTTCCTTTTGAGTTTCTTCCTTTTGATTTAACATGAGAAATCAAGTTATTCATTGCAAGATTTTATACCATATCATAATAAGTAGTGGCTTTAAATTGAAAGATGTCCTCATCATGTGTGTTTTTTGCCTTTCCCTTTTCTTCACGGTAACATTTTCCTCATTCTCTTGTGTATCCTGTTCCAGAGCCTCCAAAGTGTGTTTTGTCATCTCCAATGACTATTGTGCAACTTTAGGTGTGCTTTCAACCCTTTGTATAATATTTCCTATGAATGTTTACTATTCGCTTCAATTTGCATTGGTTATATACTCTGATCATTCTTTTTAGTTGGAGATCGTCCTTGTGAATTGCCTCATCTATGTTCATTTCCAAGTTAGAATTATCAATTTCCTTATGAATTCTTATAGCATACCTTCATTATGAATCATTTGGATTGCAACCTCTATAATATGGACCTAACATGTGCAAGAACAAAGAGGTTAATGTTGTCATTTTGCCCTGTGCCCATGTTAGAGTTAGTTGAGGTCAGTATTTTTTGATGATATACTTTAGGGCCATGTTTGAAAATTTTCTTTTTATCTTAGGTTTGATATCTACTGTTAGTAGCTCATTTCTTAAGTTATATGGGAAATTTTGGGTTTTATATTTTGGGGACATGTATGAGGGCAGGCCTGATGAATCTACAAGCAGCAAGCGGATCAGATTTTGGAGCTAGTGATAAAGCTGCATGAGAGAACTGATGTGAGCAGGGGGAAGACCAATGATGTTATGAAGAGTGCAGTATTTATGCTAGAGCTACAGGTCGAGCTACCAAGGTGCAGATGCTTTAGTTGCTAGGGCGTGTGGAGCGAGGTAAAGAGTTAGGTTTTGAGTTACTGCAATGGAAGGACTATGCGATAGGGTGCTGACAATGACATGCTTTGGTCATGATAGCATGTTGACCGAGGATGAGGAGGTGTGGATAGTTTTAAGTGGTGGGTATGTGTATTTCCATTGAATTGGTAGGTATATGTATTTGTTTTATAGAATCTGTATTATAAGAGATTAAGAATTCATGAAATTTTTTGGCATTTAGAAATATAAATCTTTTTTATATCTTTATTAGATAAGAATATGTCTATTATTGGCACAATATTTTGATTTCAGTAGCAAATGAATATTAAAATTATGAGTACAATGTACAGTATTTATATTTTTTTGTCATAAGAATATTTTAACAACGAGTAAAACCAGTTGTAAATCCTATTGCAATGGGCAAAAAAAGTTGTCAAAGATCTCACTGCAATAGGCAAAACCAGTTGCGAAAAACCATAATGCAACGGCTATCGACGTTTGTAAAAATGCTTATTACAGCAGGCTTTTACAATGGTTTTAAAACATGGTAAAAAAATTGGATCTATTACAACATCGCATAATACAACGGGTGCTAGCTCATTGCAAAACCCATATTACAACAGGTATAGCCCATTGTAAAAAGGTATTTTGTTGTAGTGATACATGCACACGAAAGCAATAAATGATATCTATGCCTACCATAACACGCAAGATACTAAACTACTCTATATGATATTGAAACTAAAATTAAATGCGAGAAACATAAGTCTCACCAAGTAAAGAGCTGCAGATAAGCAATTCTCATGCTTTCTTCAGTCTTCCAAGTATAATCGTCTCCACTCTCACTCCATTGAACCTTTACCAACTCTACCATCTTCCTCCTAAGCTGCTTCGTATCACATTTGATTATATGAATAGTCCTATGAGGTCTCGAAGTTTCTAGTTCAATCTCAATATCATCGAGCTGATTCGGTCCAACTATCATGCCTGAGCCGTGCACATACTTCAATAAGTGAGATGCGTGGAACACATTATGCACGCCTGCTACGTTTTGAGGTAAGTCAACTCTATATGTTCCTGATCCTCTCAAGTATTGGAAAGGACCAACGAATCTCGGTGTCTACTTCCCCTTAGTACCGAATCGAACAACATTCTTCAGCAGAGAGATCTTGACAAACACCATATCGCTTACGGAGAACTCTAAATCACGTCTTCTCCTATCAGCGTAACACTTTTTTCTGTCTTGGGCAGCTTTCGTTCGTTGCCGAATGATCTCGATCTTCTCCAAAGTTTCTTTAATCACATCTGGCCAAAGTATTGATTTCTCGTCCGCTTCCCACCAATATGAAGGAGCGTTGCACGATTGGTCATATAACGCCTCAAATGGTTCCATAAGGATGCTAGAGTGATAACCGTTATTGTATGTGAACTCTACTAAATGCAAATGATCATCTCATGTGCCGCCAAAATTGAGAATGCAATCCTGCAAGATAACCTCCAGAATACGATTCACCTTCTCGATCTACTCATATGTTTGTGGGTGATAAGCTGTACTGAGATGCAGCTTTATCCCCAATGCCTCTTCCAAAACCCTCTAGTGAATAAAGGATTCCGGTCGCTCACAATGCTCTTCGATGCGCCATGGAATCACACAACCCATTTCATATAATACTTGACCAATTTGGATGTCTTTCTACTAGACTTAATTGGTAAAAATCTTGCACTCTTCGTCAATCTATGGACTATGGCCTAAATGCTATTGTACCATCCTTTGATCCTTGGCAATCCAACTACGAAGTCCAACGAAACTTGTTCCTGTTTTCACTTGAAAATCTTGAATGATTGCAGCAAACCAGTCGGCTTCTTCTATTCTACCTTTACCAGCTGATAGTTCATGCACTTCGAGATGAATGCTTCCACGTCCTTCTTTATCCCTTCCCAATAAAATGTCTGCCTCATATCACAGTATATTTTATTATTGCGGGGATCTATAGTCAATCTCAAATAATGGCACTCGCGAGTGCCCCAACCCTCAACCCATCGACATTAGGAACAAACAATATCCCATCCTTAATTACTTCTTGAAGTTTAGAGGTGATATCGATTTACTAGTTTGGCGTGTTGTCAGTGTTGAGGAAGAAAATGAAATTATTCTCTAATGAAGTGTATGCTAGCCCTAAAAAAGATGAACGAAGAAATGTCTGGATATAGAATACTCTGGCTTGTGATCTTGGCCTTGGAGTTTTGAACATTGGGCTTGAGTTACCAAATATAAAATACACTAATGTATATATTTTTATTTTCCTTTATTTCTACATTTAAGTTCTATTTGATTCAAATATATTCAGATTCTCATTTCGATATCACTTCTTCTTTATATTAATATGGTAGTTCGGCCTTTATAAAACATTATTTTCTCACTTTTAATTTATTTAAAATTTTAATTATCACGCTTTCACCATTTAAACCCTTTTATTCAATTATTTCTAAATCAGATTATCGAATAAATCTATAAACTCCAATTTTAATTAAATAATTACTATTATTAACGTTAATTAATTATTACTTAAAAATCGGGTTGTCACAACGACCATTGTATATAAAAGTCTAAGAAATAAATGATCATTTTGTCATGTAATCCTTGTTCCATTTCAATATTCTGCACTTTCATATACTCTACTTGCTTATGTATAGCTACCTACATATATAATATAAATGCATGTACTGAAATTACCTGCATTATATATGTTTGCTTCTACGCAATGTGTTTATTTACTATAACTCTATGCATGTAAATACAATTCTTGTAATTGCTTTGAATGTATCCATCATTTAGCCCTATATATAGTTGCCAAAGCATTCCGTTTGGCGAAATAGAACTATGATTGAACCAACTCCATAGTTATTCCTGTTTATGTTAGGTCGAGTTCCTTCGACAGATTATTAATCATAAATAACCCAGGTACGATGTTGCTCCTTATCGCTATGAAGCAGTTATTAGAACGTTCTTGTTTACATAATTCCAGCGCGAATTAAGTCCTATTCGTGGGACTTGTCATTTTAACGTTAAAGTCCGGGTAATATCCCCTTATTTCCGCCCATTTCTCCATATGGGTAGGAATATATCATCATGGGGCAAGTTATCTGATTGCCCCCAGTCCTTTCTTGTCTCCCCAACTCAAACCTAAGACTGGAAGAACTTGATAGTGCCTATTTTCAATTTTCAACGATGATCCTCACGTATCCTTGACCAAGCATGCCTCGTTAGGCTGTAAAAGCAGTCATGAAGGTTTTGACCACGCCATAGTTCAAATATCCAAGAACTGGTGCTTTTGGATGCCTATCTCCAGGTAGCTACATCAAGTCTCACCAAGTTCTGAGTGTTGACTAAAGATATCTGCCGACCATCCTTGCCTAACCTCAGCCAAGGTTATCCTGCTAGACTGCAAGTGTGGTCGTAGGGATTTTAACCACACACAAGTTTCTATCTCCATAAACCTGTGCTCTGATTGTCCAATTCTGAGCATTCCACTACAAGAAAGTTCGGTTTTAATAGCAGGTGGGAAGAGCGTTGGATCCGTACTTGCCCTCTCTTTTTATTTTTATTTATGAAATATTTGACGTAGACGTTATGCTTCCCTCACCCTAGAAAATAACAAAGACTAAAAATTTAAGGCAGCAAAACATTGCGTCCCTCTCATTTTCACTTCTAAAACCCCAGTACCTCTTCTTCACAATATAAAACCCTAATTTCCTTTTTTTTCTCATTGATCCGACTTCCACCTTGTTATATGTCAGAGTTCTCATTGGCCAAAGATTATCCATTTTCAGGTAAAGAGAGAGAATATATATTTATCACTAGTGAAAAAGTTGTGAAAAATGGTATTAATCTCCTACTATATATATATAATAAATATATATAATAGGTTTAATATCCAAGAGAGAATATATATTTATCACTAGTGAAAAAGTTGTGAAAAATGGTATTAATCTCCTACTATATATACATTTACATATTTAATTTGTAACTTACAACGAGTAATTACATTCTGATTTCTTTATAGATGTGTTGTTCTTATGCACTTCCATGTCCTGTTCTGAAGTAATGGGAAGCTATAATAGGTCAATGCCTTTGGGAACGTTATGGTATGACTGAGGTCAGTCTTAATGAGAGTATACGGGGCCGACCCGGTTTTGTTTCATTAACTGTATTATTTCTTTACAATTGGGCTGGGCTGTTATCTCAAAGCCCATTTGTTGCTATATATATACAAAGTGTAGAAACGTTGTAAGGTACAAGTTATTCATCTGAATAAAATAAGAAACTATCCTTTGTTTTTATGGTATCAGAGCAGCTATATCCGAAAGGCCATTTTTGATCATAGAAGGTGATTTCTTCTCTTCTTCCCTCAGAGTAATATCATCATAGGGGAAGTTTACCTCTCATAGATCTATGTGGTGCCTGTCCTTGTCAGTTCTCACCTGACTGTGCCTTTCAAGAAGAGGATCAGATCCAAAATTTTCATCTCCTCCTCTGGTTGCACTATCTTTACCCTCTCTACAGTCGATCTTGGCTGCAATTCATAACTGCCATGCCAATTCACTATTATCTTGGCTGCAGTTCGTCATTGCCGTGCCATTACACTGTTTCTTGATCAAGAATTTCAGTCATCAACGTTCTTGATCCACCATGGGAGATTAAGACAATGAAGCTACATCTGTCAACACAAGCAACAGGCCCAGAAGCGACCAGAGCAATGATCCAATCCTGATCAGACCTAAAAATCAGGCGATAAATACACCATTAGATGAAGATAATTACATAACATGGAAATATCAGGTAGAAATTTCATTAAGAGGCTATGATTTGCAAGATTATGTAAAAGGAACCAAAGTTATTCCTCCAGTCAACATCACTGATGATAGAGGTCATCTTGTGAACAATCCAGATTACATTCAATATCAAAGGCAAGACAATTTACTTGCATCCTGGCTACTATCTTCTATCAATCAAAGTCTCGTATCTCAACTCGTGGGATGCTACACATCATATGAAATATGGTCAACAATTGAAAGAATTTTCAGTTCTCAATCAGCAGCTGGAGTTATGCATTATAGAAGAGAACTACAAAATGCAAGAAAGAATGATACGAGCATGAGAGAATATCTGGCAAGAATCAAGAACCTCTGTGACAAGTTAAAATCTGTTGGTCATGAGATTTCAAAGAGTGAACAGATTCTCATTATTACTAACGGTCTTGACCAAGAATATGAGTCATTAGTAACATTACTTGCTACACAGCAAACATTACCAGATATTGACTATGTCCATTCTGCTCTTCTTGCTCATGGGGGAGGAATTGAACAGAGAAGACTCATGCAAGAAGATTATTCAGCCAATTATGCCTCCTCAACAAAGAACAAAAGTAAAAAAACACAGTCAAAACAAACAAGAGAATCAAAATACAAGATACAACAACAGCCAAAGGGGAAGAGGCAGAGGCAAATACCCAAACAACAATAGGGTCAAATGTCAAATCTGTGAAAAATTTGGTCATGTGGCAAATAAGTGTTATTTTTGATTCAAGGAAGACTACAATGGTGCTCAGCAAGGTCAGAACAACAAAGGACCAACAGCAAACATGGCACAAACCAGCAGTCACTCCAGAAACAATGCAGACAATGCTACAGATGATGCAAATAAAGCTGATGATATCAACACAGAAGACTGGTTTCCTGATTCTGGAGCCACCAATCATATGACGAACAACTTGCAGAATTTAAACTTGGGAAACAGAAACTATACAGGTAAGCATTCTTTGGCTATGGGAAATGGTGAAACAATAAATATATCTCATATAGGAACAAGCACTATTGAAGGTACAAGGTCACTCTATCTTAATAATTTGTTGAGAGTGCCAAGTATCAAAAAGAACTTAATTAGTGTCTCACAATTTGCAAAAGAAAACAATGTAAATTTTGAGTTTCACCCTGAGTTCTATCTTGTTAGGGATATGCTAAATAAAATCATATTATTACAGGGTAAACTGGATCAAGGTTTATACAAATTCAGCAATATGAGAAAAAGGTCCTATTGTAACAATGCAGAATGGTGTAATAATACTAGTATAAACCATGACAGAGATGTCAATGTCCTTGATGTATGGCATTGTAAGTTAGGGCACCCTAGCTATGATGTAGTTAAACATGTATTGAATGAGAATAAAATTTCTTTCCCAAAGTTATGTAGTTCTAATGTATGTACACATTGCCAAATTGGCAAGAGTCACAAGTTACCTTTTCAACACTCTGAAACTACATATGAAAAGCCTCTTGAACTTGTAGAAGCTGATTTGTGGGGACCATCTCCATATATTTCAACTCATGGAGACAGGTATTACCTATCACTTGTTGATGCTCATAGTAGATATACTTGGATATATTTTTTTAAAGCAAAATCAGACACATACAGTGCTGTGAAACATTTCATCACATGCATTGAAAAACAGCGGAATGGCAGTGTAAAAATGATTCAAACAGATGGTGGGGGAGAGTTTAAACCCCTAAGGGATTTCTTCACCATGAAAGGAATCTTACATAGGATGACATGCCCACATACATCTGAACAAAATGGCCTGGTGGAAAGAAAACACAGACACATAGTGGAGACTGGTTTAACACTAATGTCACAAGCAAGTCTACCAATGAGATACTGGAGGGAGGCATTTGCCACTGCAGTGTACCTCATTAATAGAATGCCAACCAAAGTATTAAACCATGTCTGCCCCTTTGAAAAACTTTTTGGTAACAAACCATACTATAAACATTTAAGAAATTTTGGGTGTCTATGCTTTCCTTGCCTCAGACCATATAACAAAAACAAATTAAGCCTGAGATCAAGCCAATGTACCTTTCTGGGTTATGCAGATAACCAGAAAGGATACAAGTGCCTAGACAATCAGGGCAGGCTATTTATTTCAAGACATGTTGTTTTTAGTGAAAATGTTTTTCCTTTTGCAGAAAGGGAGAAACATAAACAAGCTAGAAACATCAGCAATGCATGTACAAGTAACATGCCAGATCTATCAGATTGGATCAGCAAAGAAGTCAAGCCAAATTATGAGCCATCAGAAATTATTCATAGTGATCATTCAGAGCAAAGTGCAATGGATGTTTGACAGCATGATGAGCAACATCAAAATGAAACACACCAAAATCAAAGCAATGAAGACTCTACAAATCAGGATACTGACTGCCGTAGAATTGAACATCAAATACCACAACAAATTATCAGTCAACACCCCATGACCACAAGATCCAAGAGTGGTATTTTTAAACCCAAAATATTTAATACCCAAATCAATGAAGTAGAGCCAACATCATATGAATCAGCAGTTAAGGATGAAAGGTGGAGGAAAGCCATGGATGAAGAATATAATGCATTGATAAAAGACAAAACATGGTTTTTAGTTGACCCACAAAAACACAAGAACATTGTGGGAAACAAGTGGACTTACAAAATAAAAAGGGATGCAGAAGGCAAGGTGGTTAAATATAAGGCAAGACTCGTGGCAAAGGGTTATACTCAGCAGTATGGTTATGATTTCAGTGAGACATTCTCCCCAGTTATTAAGCCAAGAACAATAAGAATCATATTAACTCTAGCTTCCCACAAACATTGGCAAGTGAGGCAGCTAGATGTGCATAATGCTTTTCTAAATGGAGACCTAGTGGAAGAAGTGTACATGCAACAGCCAAAAGGCTACAGCTCCAAAGACAATAGCAATCAAGTATGCAAATTACACAAAGCAATATATGGATTGATGCAAGCTTCAAGGGCATGGTATGAAAAATTGAAGACTACCCTAGTCATGTTAGGTTTCAATTCCACCAAATCTGATAATTCCTTCTATATAAGAACGCAAAGGGGCAATAGCATCTATATACTAGTCTATGTTGATGACGTCCTTATCACTGGGGATAATCATCAAGAAATTGAAACAGTCATTGGATGTTTGGACAAACAGTTTGCTATAAAAGATTTGGGAGAAGTTAATTACTTTCTAGGTATACATATTCAGAGGAATGCAGATTCAAGCATCAATCTATCTCAAAAGCAATACATATCAGACATACTAGTGAGAGCAAACATGGATAAAGCTAAGGCACTGCCCACACCCATGACTAGTAATCTTAAGTTATCTAAAGACAAGGGTGAACCCATTGAAAATGTCACGCAGTACAGGAGCATAGTTGGGGCACTTCAGTACGCAACTATCACTAGACCAGACATTTGTTTTAGCGTAAACAAGGTTTGCCAGTACATGCAAGCACCGACAACCGAACATTGGCGTGCTGTTAAACGTATTTTAAGATATTTAAGAGGAACTACTCACTATGTGCTGAGATTAGAATCATGCAAAGACATAAATTTACATGCTTACAGTGATTCAGATTGGGCCAATGATGTTGACGACAGGAGATCCACTACTGGGTACTGTGTGTACCTCGGCAGTAATCTCATTTCATGGTGTACAAAGAAGCAATCTACCGTCTCCAGGTCTAGCACGGAAGCAGAGTACCATGCCATTGCAAGCACCACCGCTGAGATTACATGGACAGATGCCTTGCTAGCCGAATTGGGACTTGAACTCAAGCAAAAGCCGATCATTTGGGTGGACAATTTAAGCGCTATTTCTCTATCCATGAACCCGATTCAACACTCGAGAACCAAGCATCTCGAAATTGATCTTCACTTTGTTAGAGAGCGAACTGGGCACGGGAAACTCCAGATCCGCCATATTCCATCTTACCATCAGAAGGCGGACATACCGACGAAAGCTATTTCATCGAAGAGTTTCACTTGTCTCAGAGGAGAACTCCGAGTTTTTCCGCCACCGTGATTTTTGTACAAGCAGATTTAGGGAATGAAACCCTAACTTTATTTGCGAGCGTCTCAGAGAAGAACTCTGAGTTTTTCTTCCGCCGCCATGATTTTGAAGAGGCAGCCTCAGGGAATGCAACCCTAGCTTTATTTGCGGGGGGATAATGAGAGTATACGGGGCCGACCCGGTTTTGTTTTATTAACTATATTATTTCTTTACAATTGGGCTGGGCTGTTGTCTCAAAGCCCATTTGTTGCTATATATATACAAAGTGTAGAAACGTTGTAATGTACAAGTTATTCATCTGAATAAAATAAGAAACTATAATTTGTTTATATATATTTTAAACTGAATTTCAATTGGCAGTCAAATTTATTTGTGTAATTTAAAAATATGTTTGCTCTCTCATATAATTCACTCATATGGTATATGCTGCTTTGCAGTTTGTTATGGCAATATCTAAATCCTCTGCAATGAATTTGGAAGGGAGGCACAGTTGGTAAACCTCTTCCTCATGCATGGAATTTGGAAGGGAGGCACAGCTGGTAAACTTTTAACTCCTGATTTTTGCTGCATTGATAGAAGATGATCCGTTACCATATTGGGATTAATGTAATAGTGGTATGGTTTATCTCTTCCAGAATTCTACCTGACCAGAAGCATCTTGAGATGGCAGCAAAGAGATCCAGGTTAAGCTCCTTCTAATGTACCTTAAAAAACTTCGTGTTGAAACCATCCAGACTTAGGCTAGAGTTCTTATCCATGGAGTAAAGGGTCTTTCTGATTTCAACTTCAATGACCTCTCTGAGCAGAAGATTCTTGCCATCTGCATTCAAGGTTGCTCTATAGTGCAGTGAGTGTTGGCTTACTTCTCTATTGAACATGTCTTTGAAATAATTGATTGCATCGAGTTCCAATTCTTCAGAGTTGTTGTTGAGTTCTCCCTTTGGATTTACCAAGCAAACTAATTTGTTAATGTTTCTTCATATGGACATTTTTGCATAGAAAAACTTTAAACATTCACCGCCTTCCGTAAGCCATTCTTCTTTTGATTTTTGTCTTAAAGCCAAAGCCTGTAGATGAAAATTGAATTTTTTTTGACATTCAAAATACAAAGAATTTAATTCGTTAAGATAATCCTAATCAAGCTTGCTCTACAAGTCTGCACACTCCTTCTGCAGTTTTTGTATAGCATCTTCTTCTTTAGTTCTGGATATATTCTATTACTTTAGATATCGTTTGACATTTCTTAATTTCTTGACCAGGATGAACAAAAGATATTCCTATCAAATTGCTGCTGCATCACATTCTGAAAAGCTACCTGGTAGCTCTCAAAAATATGCCACTGGTTCAAGTACTTGAAGGATTTACATTTGGGTCTAGTTGTAACCTCGTTCATCTCAACGACGAGGAGATTGTGATCGCTGGTGTTGGTTGGCATGACCGTAACTTGAAGTTTAGGCAAGATCTTCAGAGCTTCTGAGTTCGTAAGAGTTTTATCCCGTATGCACGCTTCTCCAGGTAAATTTATAATTGTTGTAATATATGTCAATAAGCCCTGTCGACAATAAGCAGTTAATATAAGGATAACACAATCCAAATCGCAATATGGGCAACAAAAAGGAGAATCTTCTAAAGCAAACGAAAATAACCCTAAAACTAAACACTGAGCATTGAGCACTTAAAGGAAATGGAAAGCAACAATAATTAGCTTCTCTAAGCCATGAAGTATTTTGGAGGGGGGGGGGGGGGGGGGGGGTGGTTGGGGGATTTAAGGTGTACAATTGGTTGCAAGAACATCGCAACATATTTGGAGAACCCTGTTCCTAATTACATATGTAAGTCTATCATTACAAAGGATCCAGTTGATATAGATTTTTCGGTACGAAATATGAAAGTTCTCACACTACAAGAAAAATTCTTATTTATGGCATAAAAAAATTGAAAAAAATAGCATTGTTATACTGTATGCTATTGTTGGGTATTTAATAAAACAAAACCAAAATAATGACATGCTATTGAAGGATTCCCTCTTAAACCTCCGTGAAATTTCAGTGAATTATTTTGTAGGCCGCTCATTGCTCTATTTCAACATTTTCTCCCCAAAAACGAAGAAAAACCTCCTTCTCCACCATCGCTACCCCTCATTTTCTTCTACAAATTATTTGAAAATTTCGCTCTATTACCATCAACCACCGTCCGACGCACACATTTTTCGCTATATTGACGATTTGCAAAACACAAGCTCCAATTAATCCAGCGATGAACGATAAACACAGTCCTCAATATCTACACCGCGATCTGCTTGTGAGCTCTAAGGTAATAATTATTGAGTCAGTACCTTTTATTATGCATGCTTAGTCGTTGAATTACTGTCGATCCTATGTTCCAAGGGCCGTTGTTTCCATGCATGTAGTAGCGTACAACCATGGGTTTTAGGGGTACCCTAAACTGTTATTCTTGTTTTCTAAAATGATTATTTAACAAGTTGTTTGCAACGAAATCGTATTGGTGCCTACTGCTAATTGATTTATCACACATTTTATCATACTTATGTGTGTTTATCGCTGACCAAAAACTATTCTTATTTTTTCCAGCAAATCAATTGATTTATACTATAATTCAAATATATTCTAATGTGGTGTTATTGGCATACAATTATTTGCACATTAGTTCTTAAGAAAATAGTTTGTTATCGTAATTTGGTAATAGATGATCCTATTAGGTAAGGCTTATTCATATATTCAGAATGCAGCATGTTAATATCTATGTAAAATGAAGTGGTTTGCTGGTATGTTGGCAAATTGTTAAAGCCGAGTAATTACTACTGCAATAGGAGTCAAAATTAATATTACAACACTATAACTGTGTTCCCTTTAGTAAAAACTTTTTGATCTTACTAATTGCATATGACATGAATCGTGCTTTGGTAGTTGCTGAGTTTTTATTTTACTTTAATCCAGATATCGACAATATTGTGTTCTCGAATCATGTATATTATCTGTACTTGGTGTGATGATTGATTTTGTTTACTGACATTTTTAGTTTGAAATTAATGAAGATTGGAAAGTAAAGGCCAAAGTTGACCATACAGTCCTCTCAAAATAAAAAATTCAAGCAAAGTATGCTGTTATTAAGAGAAATAAATTCTTTTATTTTCAAATTGATTTTATATATTTCATTGTTTTGTCTTTCTAAAAATTTAAAGTGCATAATGCAGGTTTGAAGCTGTCACACTTCCCAAGGCAGCTGATATCTAGGTTGAACAATCCTTGAATTTCTCAAATACGACTAATAATTTTCAGTGAATGGTATATACTTTTTAGTTATGGATCATATACATTTTTAATACTAATATATACTGTTGAAATTCTACATTGCCTACTGAGAATAAGTTTTCTGCTGACCTGCTGCACGTGGGAAATAATTAGTTTATTTTATGTTTTGTCTATTTAAATTTAATTGAAGTGTTAATGGCAGAGAATTAGTCTTTTGACAGTTAGATATGTCCAGGTCTTTCTCCTTTATTTCAGGATATTCTTTGTGAACGAATGAGGATGTTCCATCTCTTATTTATATATTGTAGTTTTAATAAAAAATAACTCTAAGCATATCTCTGTGTTTCCTCCTTTTATCCTTTCAGTTTTGTACCAAGTTTGCCTTGATTATAATTTAACAAGTGGTATCAGAGCCACGATGAGCGATTCTCAGTTAGTAGGCGTTGTGAAGAAACTCAACCAGCAGAATTACAACACCTGGGCCACCTGTATATCGTCGTATTTGCAGGGGCAAGATCTGTGGGAGGTGGTAAACGGATCTGAGACAACACAACCGGAAGAGGACGCTCAAGGTGTGTTGCGAAAGTGGAAAATCAAGGCTGGAAAAGCGATGTTTGTTTTGAAGACAACCGTAGAGGAAGAGATACTTGAGCATATACGTGATTCTATGAATCCAAAGGAGGCTTGGGACGCTCTATCTGTTCTGTTCTCTAAGAAGAATGATACGAAGTTGCAATTGTTAGAGAACGAGTTGATGTCGGTAAATCAACAAGACTTATCGATCACTCGGTTCTTTCACAAGGTGAAGACCCTGTGTAGAGAGATCGGAGAACTCGACCCACAAGCCAAGATCGGTGAACCACGTATGAAACGAATCATAATCCACGGTTTAAAGGCCGAGTTTCGAAGTTTTGTGACTGCAATACAAGGCTGGCCTACCCAACCCTCCCTTGCCGAGTTCGAAAATCTATTGGCTAGCCAAGAGGCTTTAGCCAAACAAATGGGTGGTTTAACAGGTGTCTCGGCAGTAAAGCAAGATGCAGAGGCGTTGTATGCTGAACGAACGAGAGGTAAATACAAGCAGGGTCGGAACTTTCGCGGGTCAAACCGATATCAAGAGAAAAGCCGAAGCCATGACTACAGTGAAAAGAAAACTGGTGAACCTGATCAAGGGGAGTCTTTTGGTGAACGAAAGCCATCTCGGAATGGTAAGAAATTTCCGTTTAAGTGTTATAATTGTGGTAAAAAATGGCATATTGCAAAGAATTGTAGGTCCAATCGAAATGAAGAAAGCAATGCTGCAACAACATTGGATGAAGAAGGTTGGGATGCAGAGGCGCATGTCGCTCAAACAGAAGAGGTTTTTGCATTCACAGCCACCACTGAACGTCGTGAAAACAGTTTGGATGATTGGATTGTCGATTCGGGTTGCTCGAATCATATGACCGGAGATAAAGGAAAACTGAGCAATCCAAGTAAATACAGTGGCAACCGACTTGTGGTACTGGCAGACGATTCGAAGCACTCTATCGATCACATTGGTGATGTGAATTTTCCATCAGGAGATCGAAGACAAGGTTTAACTTTAAAAGACACGTATCATGTTGCAGGGATGAAAAAGAACCTGCTTTCTGTTCCTCAATTAACAGATAATGATTATTATGTTTTGTTTGGGCCCAAGGACATCCAGATCTTCAAGGAATTTGAGACGCCATCTATTCCGATTGTTAGTAGCCGGAAAACGAACACCGTGTACGTGCTAAACGCAGAGTCAACCTACGTTAAAAGGGCCAAAGGCAACCGGAGCGTCGATATGTGGCACCAACGATTGGGCCATGTGGGTCTTGATAAAATGGGCTTAATGTCTAACCGTGGGCTAGTTAATGGATTGCCAAAATTAAAAATTAATAAAGATGTAATATGTTCTGGGTGCCAATTTGGTAAAGCGACACAATTACCTTTTCCACAAGAGTCGGGGTTCAAATCAAAGGAGTGTCTTGAATTGGTGCATTCCGACGTTTTCGGACCTGTAAAGCAACCATCGATTCAAGGTCTTCGATTCATGGTAACCTTCATCGATGACTTCTCTCGTTATGTCTGGGTGTATTTCTTGAAGGAGAAATCGCAAGTGTTTGAGAAATTCAGAGAGTTCGAAGCTGATGCAGAGATGCTAACAGGGAAGACGGTTCGTGGCTTAAGGTCTGATAACGGGGGTGAATACCTCGCCTCTAACTTTAGCAACTATTTGAAACAGAAACGAATCCGGCGACAATTGACATGCTCGAATACTCCTCAACAAAACGGAGTATCTGAGCGGAAGAATAGACATCTGGGTGATGTTACAAGAAGTCTGATTCATGGAAGAAACATGCCAGGGAGATTTTGGGCAGAAGCCATGTGTACAGCTGCGTTCATTATCAACCGACTTCCATCTCAAGGTATGAACTACATCTCACCGTTGGAAAAACTAACAGGCTTGAAACCGAATGTGAACTATCTTAAGGTATTTGGGTGTGTGTTTTATGTATTTGTACCAAGTCATCTTCACGATAAAATGGAAAAACGTGCAGTAAGGTGTGTTTTTGTTGGATATGATAATGAAAAGAAGGGTGGCGCTGTTGTAATCCAAACAATGGAAAAATATACGTATCAAGACATGTAATTTTTGATGAAAATTCGTCTTGGTGGTCGGAAAATAGCCAAACTCTACCTGATTCACAGCAGCTTAAAGAAGATCTTGAATCAACAAAAGTGCATCTAAGAATTGGAGATTCTAATGACACAAAAACAGATCCGGTTGAACCCAACAACCCAGACACTGAAGTAACCAGTGTTGAAGACAGCAGCCAGCCAGAACCCTTACCTAGACGGTCTCAACGGGTAAGAAAACCTAATCCTAGATATGCAAATGCTAACGTTGCAATTGTTGAAAGCAGGCTTATAGAACCTGATTCACTTGAAGATGCCATGAACCAAAAGGAATGGAAATTAGCAATGGAGGAGGAAATGTTAGCACTCCAACGAAATCAAACATGGGAATTGGTGCCTCAACCTACTGATGTGAGTTTGGTATCTTGCAAATGGGTTTACAATTTGAAGAGACGAGCTGACGGGTCGGTCGAACGATTTAAGGCTCGATTAGTTGCCCGGGGTTTTTCTCAACAGTATGGCTTGGATTATGAAGACACGTTTAGCCCTGTGGCAAAGTTAACTACTATTCGGGTGCTACTGGCAGTTGCAATGACTAAGAGATGGCGATTGTGGCAAATGGACGTAAACAATGCGTTCTTGTACGGGGATCTCGATCATGTCATTTACATGACTCAACCATTGGGGTTTGAAAGTAAAGATCATCCGGAGTACGTGTGCAAATTAAAGAAGGCAATTTATGGCCTAAAGCAATCACCACGAGCCTGGTTTGGTAAAATCGGTGAGTTCCTTGAACAAAGTAGTTTTCATATGACTAACTTCGATACAAGTCTCTTTGTGAAACAGGTTGACGATCGAAATGTTATAGTACTTGTTTATGTGGACGACTTGATCATAACAGGGTATCATGAAGAAGAAATTGATCAACTTAAGGCAAACCTATGTGTTCGATTTAAAATGAAAGATATTGGGCGGTTGAATCACTTCTTAGGTTTGGAAGTGAAGTATGCAGGTGATCGTATCATTCTGCACCAAACTAAATATGCCAGTGAAGTGCTATGCAGATTCGAGATGACTGATTGTAAGCCGTCACAAATACCCATGGATCCTAATATAAAGATTCGAGCTGAAGAAGGCCGGGAGTTAGAAGATTCATCGGTGTATAGAAAGATTGTGGGAAGCCTTATTTACCTTACATTAACCCGGCCCGACATTTCATTTTCGGTTGGTGTATTGAGTAGATATATGCAACATCCCAGGAAACCTCACCTTATTGCAACTCGAAGAATTCTGAAGTATGTCAAGGCAACAGTGAACTATGGGATAATGTTCAAGAGGGAGGCTGATCCGAAACTGTTTGGCTACTGTGACTCAGATTATGCAGGAGATCTTGATACTAGAAGATGTACTACGGGTTACTTGTTCATGTTCGGATCAGGTGCTATCTCATGGTGTAGTAAACGACAACCGACTGTGTCGTTGTCCACCACAGAAGCAGAATACCGAGCTGCTGCCATGGCAGCTCAGGAATGTACTTGGTTAGTCCGGTTACTTGAAGAATTAAATCAGAAAGTAAATTACCCAGTTAGGTTAATGTGTGACAATGTCTCGACGATAAAGCTTGTGAACAACCCGGTGTTTCACGCTCGTACCAAGCATATAGAAATACACTATCATTTTATTCGTGAGAAGGTGTTGAAAGGAGAAATTGAAATGGTACAAGTTAATACTAAAGAACAAGTCGCTGACTTGCTTACAAAGAGTCTGCCTAATACAAAGTTACTAGAGTTTACTAGAGAAATGGGAATGATCCAAGTAGTCAATGAGAGGGAGTGTTGAAATTCTACATTGCCTACTGAGAATAAGTTTTCTGCTGACCTGCTGCACGTGGGAAATAATTAGTTTATTTTATGTTTTGTCTATTTAAATTTAATTGAAGTGTTAATGGCAGAGAATTAGTCTTTTGACAGTTAGATATGTCCAGGTCTTTCTCCTTTATTTCAGGATATTCTTTGTGAACGAATGGAGGATGTTCCATCTCTTATTTATATATTGCAGTTTTAATAAAAAATAACTCTAAGCATATCTCTGTGTTTCCTCCTTTTATCCTTTCAGTTTTGTACCAAGTTTGCCTTGATTATAATTTAACATATACTACACTAGTATCTTTTGAACCTATTAAGGTACCTCTGTGTACTCTAATCATCCAATAAACTAGCAAACATTTGCATGATATTGAAACTTAAATTATGAAATTCAAAAAGTTAACAAACAGTGGATATAGTCTGCATCTTTTTGACTGCACTTTTTTTAGCCAATTCAATTTCTCACCTTCCCAGCCTACAATTTATGTCTGTTCTATTTTCACTACCAGTCTTGCAGGCCACTACATCACTTGACCTCACCATTCTTTTTCCAACAGTTGCTCGTATTAAACATTTTTATATAATTCTTTTTCCAACAGTTGCGAATCAATGTGGGATGAGGAAAACTTGTTTACGGGAAGTGTTGATGTACCTCAAAGCTCAAACCATGAAGGATTTAGTAGAAGCAATTGGAGCTGGAAAAAGAATAAGTAAAGTTCCAATTGATTTGGTATAAGCCTCATCTTTAATTTGGGCTCAAATGACTAGTGTTATTGCTATAACACGACATAGTTCCAAGATGGTCGGTCCCTTCTCATTTCTCATATCATCCTTTCTGTGTATTTGATCCTGAATTTGGCCTTAAGTTTTATGTCACACTCTTAATCCTCATTTCAACTCCATTTTGTCATTAATAATATGCATGCAATGTGTTTTTTTAGGTTATTTTGCTTCGAGATGATCAAAGGAAGAACATCGCTGCATTCCATGTTCAAGTATAATCTGAGTATTTTATATCTATATTGAAATATCGGTCAGGGGTAGATATGCAAGATTTGAATTTATATTATGCAATATTGGTCAGGAGTATTTTATAAAATTTAACTAAGTCGACTATAAGTTTATAAAAATTAACTAAGATAACTAAACTTTATTATAATTAAAATTAACTAAGTTTATAACAATTAACTAAGATAATTAAACTTAAGTTTAATAAAAAATAGTGTTCTCTATTTTGAAATCTTTGTTTAACCTACAAAAAATTGAGAGACATTTACTTGATTTATTGGCATTCGAATCTTTTGCATAATTACATAATTCTTTTGTAGATTTACACCATAATTATTCGCTTTACTTTGCTATATAGGTACACAAAACATTCATATACTATATGGAAGATTGCTAGCTAAAGTTGCTAATAAAAGGTATGTTTTTATGCATTTTGTTATATGTGATATAAATCAGATCTTGTTTTGATCGTGTAAATGTATATTGAATTAGGGTGTGTAGGAAAACACCAACCGTGCAAAGGAGGTGCTTTCAAAAATTCATGAAATTCTATAAGTTTATAAAAATCAACAAAGTTTATAAGAATTAACTAGGTTAATCAAATTTTATTAAAATTAGATAATTTCCTAAAAATCAACTAAGTTTTATAAAATTAAATTAATATCTAAATATTAATAAAATTTTATAAAATTTAAATAAATATATGAAAATTAACTAAGTATAGAAATTTAACTAAGATGACTAAGTTATATAAAAAATAATAAAAATTAATTTTTTCACTTAATTTATAAAAATTAACTAATTTTTATAAAAGTTAACTACGTTACCAAGTTTTGTACAAATTTAACTAGATTAACTAAAAGTTTATAAAAGTTAACTAATTCTTACAAAATTTAACTAAGTTATATAAAAATTAACTAAAATTATTTAACTAATTTATAAACTAACTCTTATAAATACTCAACTAAGTTAATTAAGTGAGTTTTATAACAATTAATTAAAGGATATAAAAGTTGACTAAAATTATTTAACTAATTTATAAACTAAGTCTTATAAATACTCAACTAAGTTAATTAAGTGAGTTTTATAAAATTAATTACAGGATATAAAAGTCAACTAAGTTATATAAAAACTAACTAAGTTAACTGAATTTTATAAAAATCAACGAAATTTAATTTTTTTAATTAAATTAACTAAAGTATATGAAAATTAATTTATTTTTATAAAAATCATGTTCTCTATTTTGAAATTTTTGTAAATCGTTACAAAAATTGACTAAGTTTTATAAAAATTATCTAATTGTTATAAAATTAACTAAGTTAACTAAGTTTCATAAAAATTAATTAAGTTTATAAAAATTAACTAAATTTAAAAGAAGAATAATAATATAATATAATAGTAGCAGTAGTAATAAAATAATATAATAATAATAACAAATTAACGAAATTTAAAATAAGTAACTATGTTAACTAAGTTTTATAATAATTAAATAAGCTAACTGTTTTTTTAAATTAAATAAGTTTATAAAATTTAATTAACTTTTGTAAAAATTAGTTTTATAAAATCATGTTCTCTATTTTGAAATCTTTGTTAAATTGTTATAAAAATTGGTTAAGTTTTATAAAAATTATCTAATTTTTATAAACTTAACTAAGTTAACTAAGTTCTATAAAAATTAATTAAGTTGATAAAAATTAACTAAATTTAGAAGAATAATAATAATATAAAATAATAATAATACTAATAGTAATAAATTAAAATAATAATATTAATAATATAATAATAATAATAATAATAATAACAACAAAATTTTTACTAGGTTTAAAATAAGTAACTAAGTTAATTAAATTTTATAATAATTAAATAAGCCAACTGTTTTTTTAAAATTATATTAGTTTATAAAATTTAATTCAGTTTTATAAAAATTAATAAGTTTATAACAATATACATGTAATTGTTGAATAAAGCATTTTAAACAAAATTTATATCCATTTCAGGAGATTCCATATGTTATTGATTTAATTTCCATATGATTATATAAATTAACTAAATTTTATAAAATTAACTAAAGTTTATATAAATCAATTTAATTTTATAAAAATTAACTAAGTTAATTAAGTTTCATATAAAATTAATTAAGTCCATATAAATTAATTGAATTTATAAAATTAAGTTTCACTCACATACACATATATGTATGTATAGTTATAATTGCTAATTGTTGGATTTCTTTTTCGTAGGCAATAACCCATATGTGGTGCATACAAATGGCAACATGCTGCGATATATTAGCAATTTGGAGTTCTTTTCTGGAGTAACAACTTTTTGATTTGCACATTTAATCATCATGTGTAGTACGATCTTTTACCACTTGTATTATTTACACTTTTAATGTAATGTTTATCAAATATTACAACATATTATGCATTATTCTATGTGAGAGTTGAATGGTTAGTTATTTTCCATTTAATGTGGTCTATATGATTGTGTGAAATGATACATTGTGTTTATGAAAATTTGCCGATTATAGTGTGATAATGGATATGTACGTACTGCAAAAATGATTTTTTTTAAAAGTTGTTAAAGGATTTTATAGCCTTTTTAAAACGCTGTTAAAGGAATTAATAGCATTTTAAAACGCTATTAAAGCTTATAACAGTGTTTATGAAACGCTATTAATAATAGCATTTTATGACCGTTGTACACCAACATGTCATTATAATAAAGAGTTTTTTTATTGCATTTTAGGAACGCCAATAGCTTTTTATAGCATTTCGATAACGCTATAAAAGACGTTTCTTTTAAGCGTTTCATATGTTGCAATAATAGGTTATTGGCTTATTACAACTTGTTGATTTACAGTCTTTATAAAAACGCTATAAAAGCTTTTTATATCCTTTTTTAAACGCTATTAAAGGGTCGTTTTGTTGTAGCGTCCCCTCTTGATATTGCCTAAATCCGAGCAACGACCAATTCCTAAAGGTCGAGGTCGAACTATTCGATCGATCCCTACTGTTCGTTCCTTCTTGACGTCGCCCAATTTCGGACAACTGCAAATTCCTAAAGGTCGAGGTCAAATTATTTGACCTGCCACTGGATGGTCATTACTTCTTGACATTGCCTGCCTTCGGGCAATGAAAAATTTCTAAAGGTGTGGGTCGAACAATCCAATCGACCCAGTTGTGGTCATTCCTTCTGACATTGCCTAACTCTAGGCAATGGAAAATACCTTAAAATCAAAGTCAAATTATCTGATCGACCCCTATGTGGTGTTTCCTTTTTGACGCTACCTAAATTCGGGCAACGACAAATACCTAAAGCTCGAGGTCGAATTATCCGATCGAACCCTATATGGTCTTTCCTTCTTGACATTACCTAACTCTAGGAAATGGAAAATGCCTGAAGGTCAGAGTCGAATTATCCGATCGATCCCTATGTTTAATTTCCTTGGTCCTAATCCTAGACCAAAAAGCTGGTCCTTTTAGGGTCGAATTATCCAATCAACTCTTTAAATTCATCCTTCCCAACACCAATCCTGGTCCAGATGAGTTATAACTATTTTTGGCTTTTGGAATGGCAGGGTCGAATTATTCGATCAACCCTCGCGGTTTCCTTTCCTGGTCCAAATCCTAGACCAAAGGAGTTTATGCTCGATTGTACTACTAATCGATCATTACAAAAAAATTCTTACAAGAACACGGTTCCATCGGTTCAAGAAGTGAATTGTATTTGTAAATTAAAATTGCGACAAATCTTTCCTTGTTAAGTTGCCCCCAGAATCCTTGGAAGGCTTATTTGCGAAAATAAAATAATAAAACTAAGTATAATAGTGTCATAACAAATCGTTGTTCCATCGCCGTAGAATCGAAATTCCATCAACTGTAGCTAGCTTGACTGTTCCATCTCCAAGCTTTCGTTTGATTACATAAGAACATTCCCAATTAAGGTTTAATGCCCCTATATCATGAAGAATTCATTTTAGAATGAGATCCCCCACTTTGAAAGTACAGTTTTGGACCATTGTATTGAAGTGTCGTGCTACTCTTTTTTGGTGAGCAGCTACCCTCAGTCCCACTTCCTCCCTTTTCTTATCAAACAAATCGAGGGATTCAATTAGGAGTTCCTTATTTTCCTTTGGATCATCATACCTTTTATGATGAGAAGAGATTTTCAGTTATATCGGTATTATTGCTTTTGATCCACAAGCCAAAGCAAATGGTGTATGTCCATTCTCTATAGGTCGTCCTATATGCCTATAATGCCCGGAGAAGCTCATCAACCTAGTTTTCTTTGGCTTTATTTAACTGTTTCTTCAAGATGGACTTGATGATTTTATTCACCGCCTCCACTAGTCTGCTTGTTTGCAGTTGTCCTACCATTGAGAAGCTCTTCTCAATCTTGTACCAAATGCAGAAATCCATGAACTTGATGCTTTTGAACCGAGTTCCATTTTCCGTTATAATCTTCTAAGGCACTTCTAACCTGCATATGATGTTCTTTATCACGAAGTTGATCACTTTTTTCATCATGATCGTGGGAAGAAATTCTTCTTTGTCCCACTTCGTGAAGTAATCCACTGCAACTATCGTATGTTTAGCTCCTCCTTTTGCCATCATAACACACCGATTAAATCAATTTCCCAAACCGTAAATGTAACATCCCTAATTTTTGATAACATTATTTAGAAAATTTAATTAGGTAAATTAAATATAATAATGATGATAAGGAGGTTGAGATTTGATTAAATTACATAATAGAGACATGCTCATTAACAAAGTAAATGGGCTTTAAAGTGGTTTATTGGTTAATTAATCTACACATGGGCATATTAGTAAATAGCCATTTATTTTACACGGCTATATCCTTTTTGTGATTTTCCATTCACGTTTCACGTATCATTTTCCATTTTCATAAATGAAAATTTTAAACCCTAAGCAAAAGCCGACCATTACCAAGGAAGGAAAAGAGGAATTTTAATCTAAAGCTAAGGAAAAGCTAGGGAAAACTAATCAACAACAATTATAAATTCCTTATCAAGTTTTAAGTGAATAATAATTCTTACCATCTCTTTTTGGTTTTCTAATTATGTAATTTCAGATTGAATATTTATTTTGTTCCCATGATATATTGGATGATGATATGCTCGAATTTACGGATTGTTTGATTTAAACCATTAAATTATATGAAACCCATAAGGTTTTAGGATCAAAACCATGATTTACTGATTTTAAAAGGCCGTGGAAATTTTTTATGTAAAGTAAAACATGATTTTGGAGATGATTTTTGATTTTCGAGCTTTTTAAACTTATGGAAATTTTGCTACGAATTATTGATGGAAAATATGATAAAATTGCGTTAAATATTTGTTTTGTGAATTTCAGGAAGAAATTAGGTCTAATTTTTTTAATATGTTTGATTGCATGATTAATTCGAACTTCTGTGATTTTGGGGATTTTCCCAGTTGATTTATTTAGGGAAATAAATTATTTTAAAGGAAGGGCTTTTCTAAAAATGTCGGTTTTAGGTTATATGGAAAGCTTTTAACGTTTAAATCCTTTAATTTAGGATCTGAATTAATGCAGCAGTTTCTACAGTAAAGTAATTGAAAAGTTTTATGGCAGCAAATCAATGTTTTACGACAGGGCAAGTTGTTAAAAAAGAAATTACTTAAAATTGCTATAATTCAGCCTTCAATGGAAAGTACCTTTCGACTCCTTTAATTCCGCCCTATCATAGTCAAAACCATCACTGTCGATACCATCATAATTAACCAATATACATAGTATTTCCTGGAAGATACATAGTGGATTGGAAGATGGGTGGAGGCCTTGCTGTTGAAGGGGAAGCCTCCGCTAGAGTCGAAAACCTACTTTGTTTTAATAAGTTAGTCCTTGCCTTGTTTTGCTTAAAGCTTTCGAGTTAGTCGAAACTTATTGTTTTCGAAAGGGTGTATGTTTAGCTTTCAAAGAAGGTTGCCATGTTATACTAAAAGTATTAGCCTTTGAAGGAGATCTTTTCTTTAAATAAATGCTTTCGAAAGGGGTTGGTTTCGACCTAGTCGAAGCCAGTCGCTACTCTACCCTTCTACCACGTTGTCCCATAATACTTTTAAAAGGGGTTGCTCTTGTATCACCTATAACCAAACTTTTTTCCTTATTGTTTTTGAAAGGGGTTGGGGTTTCGAAGGAGATGGAATCGAAAAGGAGGTTTCGACCCAGACCTTTGAAGTTTAGATTTTAAGTCTTTTACTTTCGAACTAGATGGCTTCGACACCATCAATTTTTCCCTAAACTAGTTTTTGTTGATTTCGAAAGAGATACTTTCGTATACAACCATCTTGACCCAAATGATATTTTAAGAATAAAACATAATGCTTTCGAAACGGTATTTCTTTTATTTCGAAACTTATGTTTTAAAGAGCGCTTTCTTGATACAATCAAAAAGTATTATTGGTTTCGAAAAGTATATATACTTAGAGTTTTGGAAAGAGGATTTCTATGCTTTCGAAGGAGGTCATCCAGGGGTTTAGAAAGTGATGTTTAAGGTTTCAAAACAAATGACCCACTCTCATTTTTAAGGGAAAACCATGGCATAAATAAGTATAGATTTTGGAAATGTTATTCACATTGTTAGTAACCATAAATGTATTTTGGGAAAAGGGAAGAATAACCAGTTAGATTGACCCAATAGTGAATATAACTTAACAGATGTTAAACTCTTAGTTTAAAGATATTGGTACGGTACAATAGGTTTGCAGTGAGTCTATGAAAACTGTATGATATTGCCATGGGCCAATAAGTTAATAGTCAGCCCATGAAAACTATGATTTGATACTGGAAGGGGCCAATAGGTTTGTAGTTAGTACATGAAAAATATATCCGGACTAAGATATTGGCAATCAGCCAATAGGTTCCTAGTTAGCCCATTAAAACTAGGATAAGAAATAAGATATTAGAGATACCAATAGATTCCTAGTTGGCCCATGAAAACTAGGATAGGAAATATGATATTGGATAGGTTCTTAGTAATCCCATGAAAACTAAGTAATTGAACAGATAGTCCATAAACATTTAACAGGTTAGTGGTAACCCTAGAAACTATAATCGAGACATATAGTCAAAATGAATGGGGGATGGGTAATCCAATTTGATTTATTTGTTTCGCATATCATCATAATGTTTTGAAATACTATGTATTAACCATTGTGGATGCAGGAGCACGGTATATGGTTTTATAAATGTTCTAGGATCCTACCGAGTGGAAAACCCATTCCGCTAAGCAATGTGGTCTCATTAGATATCCAAATAGTTTGAGATGGTAAATTATTAATCATAACAGGCTTTTTGTCTGACTCGAAGTTTTTGTTTTTCCCTTAAACTCTCGGATACTCAATTGATTTTGAGTACATTGAGAGTTAAGGTTTTCATATATTCCTTTAAATGAATAAAGCTTCTGAGAACATGCAGGAGGCAATATTGTTATTAGAGTTCTTTTATTTCTGATGTGTGTTTTGTTTGTATAGGAATTTTTTTCTTACTTATCTATATACTCTGATCTACCAAGGGGGCATCTTTATATGTCACTCTTGGCGTGTTTTGTAATGATTATATGTTATCCGAACATGATCTACGAATTGAGATTATGTAACCGATTTAGAATATTTTGAAATGGAACGTGGATTTTGTTTTGTTATTTAATTTTTTTCCATATTCTTGTGTTCCTGTGTATCAATGTATCTAATATCGCCGTGTTTGGTCGTCGAGAATTAATAACTATGGATTACTACAACATCCGTAGTCGTTAGTTTTGGGCCTCCAAATTGGGGATGTTACAAGTTGGTATCAGCGCATATGTTTATGAAACTTTGGAAGAAACTTAAACCTAAAAAAAAATTCAACACAATCCAATGAATTAGATAATAAGATTGGGGTTTGGGTTAACGCTATAGTAACGTACTTCGATACTGTATTTTCTATATATATATATATATATATATATATATATATAGTTATATATATAAGTATGTATCATCCGTTCTCTTAGACCGTTCTTCTGTATCTTACTAAGACTCATATGTATATTTACGAGAAAGGAAACATGGATGTAGGAAATGGAAGAGGAAATCTTGGTGGAGGAAGCACCACAACTAATGGGAATGCTCGACCCACTACTAGGAGAAACTCGGGTCGACCAGCTAACGCTAGTAACCAAAATTCTGAAGCCAATGTGGGAGCTGGAAATCCACCAGTAGATATGGGGGCGATGTATTGTTCTTAGCTGGCTTGATGCAAGCTGGTGCTGTTGCTGGAGTTGCTAGAAATGGAGGAGGAGCTAATCCTGTAGCTCCAGTTGGGAATGTTGAGTAGAGATTACACCATTCACGCCATTCATAGGAACGGAAAGTGCCATGGAGATTCAGAATTGGCTGTTGCATTGTGAGAAAATATTTACTGATATGGGTCTAAATGATGGACAAAAGAGAAGGTTGGCCTCTAGGAAGTCACAAGGGTCAGCACTGCATTGGTGGAATAGTGTTACTACCAGAGTGCCGAAAGAGTAGTTAACTTGGGTTGATTCTAAGACGAGATTTGAGCAAAAGTTTGTATCTAAGTATTCCAAGTCTAAGCTGATGAGGAAATTTATGGATTTAGTGCAAGGGGAAATGTCAGTAGTTGAGTATGTTACTAAGTTTGAAGAGCTATCTTGATATGGGTATGCTCTTATAGATACTGGTATCAAAAGGAATGAGAAGTTAGTTCAAGTACTGAGGCCCGAACTTGCTAGAATGACCATGACACATGTCTGTGATCCTTGTAATATAGTGGTGGAGATGGTCATTCGCCATGAGGAATTTCTTGCTGATCTAGCTAAAGAGAAGTCAGTGGAAAACTAGGGTTCTCAAGGGAAGAAGAGGAAGTTATTTAAAAAGAAGGGATCCAAGAAGGGAGACACAACTAAGAGGTCAAAGGTAATTTGCTATAAATGTAACAAGAAAGGTCACTTTGCTAATGAACGCCGGTCTGGAAATGGGAAGAAGGCTGCAGTTAAGAAGAATGTGAAATGCTTCAACTATGATCGGGACATTACAAAAATCAATGTCCAGAGCCAGTTAGGGAGGACAAAGGAAAGGTCTTTGCTATTGGATCAGCTAGGCCTACTGAAGCAGATAAGGAAGAAACTGTAATGGAAGGTACGCTTTTGATTCAGAGTATTTAAATTAGGGTACTTTTTGATACCGGTCCATCACATTCATTTATATCTCAGTGTTTGGCTGATAGATTATGTTTAGAACCCACCTATCTTGTTACTTCCTTTAGGGTTGCAAATTCTATAGGAGGATATGTGACTCTAGGGTCGAGATGTGACCAGTTAGAACTTGACTTGTTAGGTCATAAATTTGCATGCAGTGTAACGACCCGAAATTTTTAATGGTTTTATTAATGTAATTAAGTGAATTTTGGTGAAATTCTAAATAATTACATTTGGAAATAAAATTTTGATATTTAGAATACGTCTAATTAAACATAGTACATGGTGAATTTTCATATGAAAATATGGAAGTTTATTTTATTGCGTAATTTTATTTAAATTTAAATCAGTTCATGTTTGATGATAATAAAATGTTTTTCAAACCTGAATATTTTTATATAATAAATTTGTAAATCATCTTCTAATGAGACGTCATCATTTGTTTCTTCAAATTTGGACTGCTATTGCCACGTTTATCTTATTTTTAGCAAATTAGCAGCATTTTCAGTACCGATTATCGACTTTTGATAAGATGATCACGCCACTGATATCTATATATTGTTTCGATCGTCTTTTCATACCGATCTCTATGGTATATTCAATTGTTAATTTTGGAATTCGGTGTGCGGTGCAATCTGCGAAGCGCCTAATGTACTGGTTTCACATTTGAGCCTTTTGGCTTTCTTTGTCCTTTCAATGTCAATCAGGTAAAGTAAATAGCTGTTGGCTATTAATATTCACTGCTGTCCATATCTAACTTTTGATATCCCTACTGTATTTTATTTCATGCCTGTTTAGTCATTTTGGTTCGTATACCATTTCTCTTGTTGTCTTTCCATTTTCGTTCTGCATTTCTTTTCTAAAAAAAAGTGAAGCACGCATCCAGAAATGGCCTCACGTATCCCTCACCTCATCATACAGCCAGCCACCGTTGCTCCCTCTCCGACCTATGTTCTCACCACCTCGCCGAACGACGCCAAGCCCATCCTGTGCCTGCTTGTCCTTGTGCCAGCACCACGTCTCCTCTTCCTCTCTTCTCTACCTTTCACTCACCTTCACCATACCCTGCGTCATTCACTT
Organism: Allium cepa; assembly: GCA_030765085.1. NCBI lineage: Eukaryota > Viridiplantae > Streptophyta > Magnoliopsida > Asparagales > Amaryllidaceae > Allium > Allium cepa. The sequence goes on along the minus strand of CM060939.1, from coordinate 176,298,372 downwards.
AGGTAGCCGACCTCCCCTTCTCCGTTACCAGCCTCTACCCCGCGTCCCTCCAGAGCAGCCACCACCTTTCTTCCATCGCCAGCCTTCGGTCAACATTGGCCAACAACCCACACCACAAGTCTCGACCACCCTCATCCCTCCACTTCTTCATTGAATCGCTATATAGCATAGTTTATATTTTGTTCATATATGTAGTGCTTATTCGTTTGTATATATTTGGGATTTTATTAGAATATATATATTCAAAGGTGCTGGTAACTTGTCATATATGTACTTTTACAGAGAACAAGCTTATCAAATTTCGTCTTATATATATATGCTATGTAAGTTGATATTTTATATTTTATTACTGTTTAAAGAAAATGTATTTTTGTTGTAAGAGTATAAGTTCTGTCCATTATATATAAAATATAAACTATAAGATCTGTCATATTTTTTTTTTTTGGGTTACAGTATGTATATATATTAATATGTGTATGTGGTTATATAAGTATAGATGAGTTCGGTTTATATATATTTAATATGTGAGTTGTATACAAAACCTGTTTCGTTACTCAAAATTTTATTGTATATATGAAATTATAAAACTACATGTGGTTATGGTGATATATTAGTTATATAGACGGGCGTATAATTTGTTGTACAGTTATGTATATAAGTTTGTGTGTGTGTGTTGTGTGTGTATATATATGTAGTTTGTACGAGTTTGTTTACTTTATGTTGTATATATATATAAGTATTGTTTGCAATCATCTTGTACATTAGTTATATATATATATATATATATATATATATATTTAATTTCAAAGTGTGTGTGTGTGTGTGTGTATTTGATTTCAAAGTGCATATATATATATATGCATATTATATGAATTTCACAAGATATGTTGTATGATATGTATATGAGTTTGTATATGTGTTTATATATACCGGTTATATATATATATATATATATATATATATATATATATGTATGTATATGTATATATATATATGTGTATGTATGTATTAGTTTGTAAGCATATGAGTGCTGTTTATATAAAGTATATGAAGTTATTAATTATAAGTATGTTTACAGAGCATACAGTTACAGTAATATGGTTACAAGGTTTCATTTTTTAAAGTGTTTTATAATAAGCTATGTATATGTTGATTTGTCTATCGATTTTGAAATTTTATATAAAAGGCCTCATTTGATTTAACCATAATATTTAAAATCCCGATATGTCTATTATGTATAAACCATATATATATGTTGATATTTTGATCGTTAAATATATGTGTGTGTGTATATATATATATATATATATTATATTTAAAAATATAATATGTAATGGTTTTGATCCTTGTAATATATAGGTTTATTTCCATAGCTGAGAAGCTGTTTGATTTTGGTATTGACTTTTAAATATGATATATACAAAGATTTTGAATTTTATTTTGAGTTTTAAATTAAACATTGATTTTTTTATAAAACAGTAATATATATATTCTGTTTATATCCAGCTGAGTTGATCGTTCTCGTCAATTTCTATTTATCAGCTTTGCCCATCGATTCGTGCCAATCTACCTTTATTTTGGAAGTCGTGCTTGCAATTCATAACTCAACTTCATTATCTATTCTCTCTAGCCTCGCAATGTGAGCGATCACTCACGACTAACGTTCTTATAATTATTAAATTTGATTTCAATTGGAATGACAATTGAAATATGCTGCTGTTAGTTGTTTTCATTGCTATATCTCTATTATTATCTATATCTGTTCACCTGTGACATCTGACAACATTATCTTTTGTTTATATTGATGACATATGCCTGTTATATTTTTATCATATATGTTATCACTCTGCAAGTTCCCTGTTAGTATAGAATTCCCTATGTGTTGAAATGATGCATACCCAAACGATTTTGTAGAATAGGAGAAAATCATTATGGGTTGAAATGATAAACCCAAGCGATTTTCATTTCAATTGAATTTGGGATTGCGGGTTGAAATGATATATACCCCCATATATTTAAATTACTGATTGAAATGATAAATATCCGTATCACTTGACCATATGATAGAAAATTATATGCAAACACCGTTGGTCTATATATAAATATTTTGAAAATGATTTCTATGGTTTTGGAAAGAAGCATATGGTTTAATAATTATTAATTAAGATATTATTTATAAATGAACTTTTATAAAGTTTTAAAATTTAGATTTTAAATTTATATGTTTGAAAATTTTAAAAGTTCATAAGTTAGTTTGAAACTATAAATTTTAAGATTTTACTTATAATTTTCCTATTTTTAAAATATGTAAACTTAGAATTAAAATTAATAAGTTTAATAGTAAGCTTTAATTTAATAAAGTTTGATTTAATTAATATATGATATGTTTAAATATTTATATAAAATTTTATTTTACATAGATTTTTATAATGGTTTTATAAGTTAAGATTGGATTGATAAATTTGAATTATTTGAAATTGTATTTAATTAAGAATTATATCAAATTAAAATCAATTTGAAACTTATTGAATTTGAGATTTTTGAAAGGATATAATTGTATAACTTGATTTTGGTTTAAGATGATTAAATGAATATCTCCAATTTAAATAAACTAAAGGAAATATTCGGTTATTTGAAATTTGAAGTATTATTTAAATATTATTTGAATGATTAAGTAAATATTTCAAAATAAATAATAGTAAAGTGAATTTGAGATATATATATATATATATATATATATATGAAATTATCAGATTTAGTTTTGAAAAGTTGAATACTTAAAGCTTTAAAAATATTGAAATTGAAATGGTTTATTTTTTGGTTCAAATTTGTTTTTTAAATTGATATAATTTGAAATGGTTTATTGAGAAACTGAATTTAATTGAAATAGATGATTTGAGAATGGACTAAAATTGAATTTTGGAATTTGAGTTGATTTGGAATTGATTTTTGAAATTTTAAGAAGCTATTTTATTATATAAAGTATTTTTAAATTATATTTAAAACTATTTATATGTTTTACTTTATAAATTATTTTCATATAAACTATTCTAATACAAATCATTTTAATATAAACTATTTTTAATATAAACTATTTATTTATTTTAATATGAATTATTTTAATATAAAATATTTTAATATAGTACTATTTTATTATAAACTATTTTAACCTATAACTACTTTATATAAACTATTTTATTTATAACCTATTTTATTTTATACACTATTTTAATATCTAAATCGGTTAAGTGGGAAGTGTTATGATTTCCAAAGTATTATGATTTCTAAGTTATGATTTCTAAAGTGTTGTGGTTTTAGAAGCTTTATAATTTCAAAAGTGTTATAACTTTAAAATGCTATGATTTTGGAAATGGATATATTTGAAATGGAAATGATACCGTATTTGGTTTTAAAAAATGGAAATGATATTGTATTGATATAGTTTTGAAATGGCAACGATAATTTGGTTTTGAAGTATAAACTATTTTGAAAGGACCGTGGTGTTATAATAGCGTTTGGTTGTTAAAGAGTCTGGGATCGAAAGTTGTCACACTCTTTGCCAACTTCGAAAACCACTTTAACAACTGTGTACGCAATGGAGATTCTAGAATGAAGTAGGATGGTGGCGACGATCCTATATGAGTTATATACGTGGACCCATCTTCCATGAGTTGGCATAAGGTGGATAAAACAGGAGCGATTCTCGGGCCAAGTGAGGTAGCTCCTTTGATCGGACACACTCCTTCGATACTATATTCTGACTTTGTAATTGATTTGGTGGCCACCCTTGATTTTGATTTTGGGAGTGTGGCTCGAGGTGGGCAATAGCTGCGGCTATGCATTGATTCACTTCGAATCAAAAGCATGAACGAAAGTAATTCGGTAATTAAATCTACTACATATGCTAAGTTTTGCCTAAAACCAATGCTTTGATACCAACTGTAACATCCCGGTATTTTCAACCATTCGCATCCGCACATGTCTATAAAAATCATCGATCCCACCAATCTTTGAACGATTTGTAAAACAGTGAAACTCCTTTACAATTGGCATTGATTCACTGGAGATTTCTATATCCTCGGTTTAGATGTTGTTATCCTTTTCTATGTCGAATTCTATCTCTGGATTGAATGTCGATTTGCCTCAGAATTCCACATTGATCATATTATTGAAGTCACGTTGACCCGGTTAAGGTTGCCCATGATTATATAAGCCTATCCGCCTTTTCTCTTTTGTAATTTAATTGTCTTATCCTCTTTTCGAGCCTATCCTTTAGTTGAATTGTTTTGATTTAGGCATCTTTAATTTGAATCTCTATCCTTGCTTTGAAATCTATTTTGTGTCATCGAGTGAGGGAGTGTATTTGAAATTAATAATAAAATATTTTATATTATGTTGTTTGAATTGTTAATGTTGATTTGGGATTTCGATCGATTCGTCTTATCAACGATATCGATAGAAATTTCAAAACACTTGAGCAGAACAAACTGATACAATAAATTTTGTATGATTATATAATATATATAAGTAAATTTTATGGAATTAAATAGTTAAATGAATTGATTGGTGAAATGATAATAATTGAGTATCATTTATTGTTCTATAATTGAAGTTTTAAACATGGTTTATAAATTGATTGGAATTTAAATGAATTTACATTAAGAATTTGGGAATTAAATTTCTGGAATTTTGGTAACTTTGTTTTAAAGTATATTATTTAAAAGAATTTCGAATAGAAATTGTTTCCAAAGAATTTTAAAGGTTTTAATCAATACCCTCCTCTTTTGTCGCTGGAAAATAATTTCGGTGATGACGGCCGTATCATCGACATTCATTTTCGAGTTTCAGAGTGGAGAGACTATCCTGTAGCTTTGCTACACTTTGTTTTGAAAAAAGAATTTGATTTAAATTTCTTAAGTATGACTTGATTTATAATAGATAATTTTATACCGGTACATCATTTTAGATTTGATTTTATATATATATATATATTGTTTGAAGTTAATCAGAAATTTAATTCTTAAATTTATGTAAAAAGATGACTATAGTTTTAAAATGAAATCCAAAAATTTTGAATAAACATTTAAACTTGAAATAATTGAGTTGGAAATTTTTTATACAACTTAAATTTATGTAGAAAGGTACATTAATTTTAAAATGAAATCCCAAAATTTTGAATAAACATTTAAACTTGAAATAATTGAGTTGGATTTTTTTTTACCTGTATAAGATTCAATTTCCTTCCAATATAACTTACCTAAATCATTCAGAATTTGAATATGTAATTGAATAATTTACAATGCAAAATGATGTTAAAAGAATTTATAAATAAATTTGAGTGGTAATGATAAATGTTTTATACTAAATTTATGATTATAGAAATGTTATTTAAGATAAATTGAGTAGTTGGATAATGAATTCATGAGATGAATAAAATGAATTCTGTTTTGAGGAAATTAATAAATTGAAATTAAATCAACTTAATGAAATATCTCGAGTTTAAAATAAATTATTGAATATTAATTAATGTAAATTGAAATTTATATGATTTTAAATTAATTATTTTAATTTGTTTTTCAATTTCTTTCCTTTCTGGTTGTGCTATTCTCCTACCTCGTTCCTTCTTGGGGACAAAAAGTTTTGGGTGGGGGAGAGTGTAACGATCCAAATTTTTAATGGTTTTATTAACGTAATTAAGTTAATTTTGGTGAAATTTTAAATAACTAAATTTGGTAATAAAATTTTGATATTTGGAATATGTCTAATTAAACATAGTAAATGGTAAATTTTCATCTGAAAATATGGAAGTTTGTTGTATTGTGTAATTTTATTTAAATTTAAATCAGTTCATGCTTGATGATAATAAAATGTTTTCCAAACATGAATATTTTTATACAACAAATTTGTAAATCATCTTCTGAGTGAGACGTCATCTTTTGTTTCTTTAAGTTTGGACTACTATTGCCCCGTTTACCTTATTTCTGGCAAATTAACATCATTTTTGGTACTGATTACCGACTTTTGATAGGATGATCATACCACTGATATATGTATACTGTTTTGATCGTCTCTCTGATCTCTATGGTATATTCAATTGTCAATTTTGAAAATCGGTGTGCGGTGCAATCTACGAAGCGCCTAATGTACTGGCTTTATATTTGAGCCTTTTGGCTTTCTTTGTCCTTTTAGTGTTAATCAGATAAAGTAAATAGCTGTTGGCTATTAATATTCATAGCTGTCCATATCTAAATTTTGCTATTCCCGCTATATTTTATTTTATGCTGGTTCATTCATTTTGTTTCGTATACCATTTCTCTCGCTATCTTTCCATTTTCGTTCTGCCTTTTTTTTCTAAAAAAATGATGAAGCATGCATCCAGAAATGGACTCATGTCTCCCTCACCTCGTCATACAGCCAGCCACCGTTGCTCCCCTCTCCGACCTATGTTCTCACCATCTCGTCGAACGGCACCAAGCCCAACCTGTGCCCGCTTGTCCCAGTGCCAGCACCACGTCTCCTCTCCCTCTCTTCTCTACCTTTCACTCACCTTCACCACACCCTGCTTCATTCACTTAGGCAGTCGACCTCCCCTTCTACATCACCAACCTCTGTCCCACGTCCCTCCAGAGCAGCCACCACCTTTCATCCATCGCCAGCCTTCTGTCAACATCGGCCAGCAACTCACTCCGCAAGTCTCGGCCACCCTCAGCCCTCCACTTCTTCGTTGAATCGGTATATAACATCAGTTTACATTTTGTTTACATATGTAGTGCTTATTCGTTTATATATATTTGGCATTTTATTAGATTATATATATTCAAAGGTGCCAGTAACTTGTCATATATGTACTTTTATAGAGAACAAGCTTATCAAATTTCTTCTTATATATATGTTATGTAAGTTGATATTTTTTATATATTTTTTACTGTTTAAAGAAAATATATTTGTATGGTTAAGTACTCTATTTTGTTTGTTGTAAGAGTATAAGTTCTGTCTATTATATATGAAAGTATAACCTATAAGATCTGTCATATATATGTATATATTGGGTTACAGTATGTCTATATATATATATATATATATATATATATTAATACGTGTATGTGGTTATATAAGTATAGATGAGTTCGGTTTATATATATTTCATATGTGAGTTGTATACAAAACCTGTTTCGTTACTCAAAATTTTATTGTATATATGAAATTATAAAACTACATGTAGTTGTGGTGATATTTTAGTTATATAGATAGGTGTATAACTTGTTGTACAATTATGTATATAAGTTTGTATATATATATGTTGTTTTTATGAGTTTGTTTACATTATGCTGTATATATATGTAAGTACTGTTTGCAGTCATCTTGTACATTAGTTATATATATATATATATATGCATATATTTGATTTCAAAGTGTGCGTATATACATATGCATATTATATGAATTTCATAAGATCTGTTGTATGATATGTATATGAGTTTGTTTGTGTGCTTATATATATATATATATTGGTTATATATATTAGTTTGTAAGCATATGAGTACTGTTTATATAAAGTATATGAAGTTATTAAGTATAAGTATGTTTACAGAGCATACAGTTACAGTAATATAGTTACAAGGTTTCATTTTTTTAAGTGTTTTATTATAAGTTATGTATATGTCGATTTGTCTATCAATTTTGAAATTTTATATAGAAGGTCTCATTTGATTTAACCATAATATTTAAAATCTCGATATGTCACTTATGTATAAACCATATATATTTTTGATATTTTGATTGTTATATATATATATTATATTTAAAAATATAATATATAAAGGTTTTGATCCTTATAATATATAGGTTTATTTCCATAGCTGAGATGCCATTTGATTTTTGTATTGACTTTTAAATACGATATATACAACGATTTTGAATTCTATTTCAAGTTTTAAATTAAGCATTGATTTTTATAAAACAGTAATATATATTCTGTTTATATACAACTGAGTTGATCGTTCTCGTCAATTTCTATTTATCAGCTTTTCTCGTCGATTCGTGCCAATCTAGCTTTAGTTTGAAAGTCGTGCTTGCATTACGTAACTCAACTTCATTGTCTATTCTCTCTAGCCTGGCAAGGTGGGCGATCACTCACGATTAAGTTCTTATAACTATTAAATTTGATTTTAATTGGAACGACAATTGAAATATGCTGCTGTTAGTTATTTACATTGCTATATGTGAGGACCCGCAAATCCGTACTCCTTGAATAAACACTAATCTCCATTGATTAACTCAAGATGAACGGAAATACGTATTCTCAGGGTTTTTAAAAAAAGAAAGAGGTAGAAGAAGACAGAAAAGATAGAACAGAAAGAAAACAACAGAAGAACAACATCAGAATCTCACAATCGCAGCGGAACAACATATAATAAATAAATGAATAATCTTTAAACAAAGAACTATATCAGTTATTACATTACATCACATTACATTACATTACATCATCATCAGAGTGTACAACAAACAACAACGGAAAAGAAATACTATATACTAGTAATACACCATGCCATCCAGCTTGCCTCCAGCAACTCCTGAATTCCAGAATATCCTGATAAACCTTAACTCTTGACCGCCCGTGTGGAAATTGGTGGGCACCCGGAGTTTAGGAAGGAAAACAATAAACTCCGAGTCAGACATGTGACTGGTGTGAGAACTCAAAACAGTTTATTTATCTTCAAAATCAAAATAGAGGAATATTTTAAAAGTCGATTCGCAATGCTTTTAAAAATGAGACTACCATAAGACCTTCCACCACACACACAATGCAAACGCAGACTTGGAGGAGATTTCTCATTATGATAGTCAAAGATGCTTACTACGCAAAATCAAATCAATTTTTATATTATTATTAGTGCATAGTGTAGAAAACATTTCGAAAGTAGAATATAAATCTTAGCCAGCATACGTACCATTATATTATGCCTGCTATAGCTACCTCCTGAGAAAGCAGGTTCTACAACTAAAACCGTACAAGTATCGTATTGTTTCTTTGGATTTCCCACAAATTGTCAGGCCAAGGAACTTCCCATTGCCACATGAGAACACCTCTGGAAGGACGTCCCCGAGAACCAAACCGGATCTCTGCCAACACAAGGCCGGGTTACCCCTAACTGGGTAACTACTGCCACGAGTATGCCATCCCCCGGTCCTTCGGGACCTTTATCCGAGCGCTCGATTACCAACATCACACAATGATAAATAAAGTGTTTCAACATGAGTAAGTATCTGGGCTCCATACCATGATACCACCCCTTTCCAGAAGGAAATGCACATACCCTAAGGGGCGCTACCCCCAATAACCTTGCTGCATCTTTCCTGTTTTGACTATTCCAGGGTGTAGCCACGCTTTGGTACAAAGCCATGCTTTGGGTCAACAAATGATCAAAGAAATGATCACAAAGATAAATGATCAAACAAATGATCATATCACAAATGATCAAACAATGATTATTTCACAGCAACACTCAGCATGTCACATTACCAAATTGGGAATATATCGCTGATAACCTTCAACTACATAACCTTTGAGCTCGTACGTCTCAGAGAAGGGTGTTAAGCTAAGAGAATAAATTCTCCGCCACCAACAGAAATATATTTGAAAGAAATTGGCTTTATATCTCAATTTGTAACGTCAGACATACTATCCATACAAGTCTGTTCCGGGATCGAACAGAACCAAAGGCACTTACAAAGAAGTCCTTGCAATCCGGATATTCACTAATCACGTTCGGACTTCCTATCACATATGGAGTCTCTATACCGGGGACCAGTCGATGCAAAGACATTCGACGAGTTGTCCTTTCGCTTTCAAAAATATCCGGTCTTCAACACTGGTCTTCAATGCTATCCATTACGTCGTATCACTATTCGGAATGGGTAATCCGAATAACGAGCGCAATAATTTAAAAATAAGCGTGGCATTAAAATTCAGCAAATCACAACAAATACTTATTCAAAGGTAAATATTGATAGTCGGTTATTGAACTATCAATGGATATGCACAACATCACCAGATTCCAAATAATTTTCCAAATTATTTATTTCCCAAAAATATCTTTACAAGATATATAATTTTCACACTTCAACCATTTGAAAATAATTTTCAAATCACTTTTCACATTTACCACTTTTGAAAATGAATTTCAATCATTTTCCCTACGCGGAAATACTTTCATTTCAACATGGTTCATTTAAACCAATTAAATAAATCCTTAACGATTTACTTTATATTTACGTTCAAAATCCGTAAATTCGTTCCCTCATTTCAAAAATAAATCAATATTTATTTTTAAACAAATTCCCCTTTTCTTTTATAAATTCCATAGTGAATTTATATTCCAAAATATTTATGAATAAACGATTTCAATTATTCATTTTCAATTTATCTTCAAAAAGATAAATTCTCAAAACGTTTCATTTCACATTGGAAAACATTTCCATACTTATTTATTCATAAGTAATTCACAAATCTTTCTATTTTCAACACTTGGAAAATATTCAATATACTTAAATCAAAATTAAGTTTATATTTCATTCTTTAAGGAAATCATCTCTTAAACGTATTTATTTGGGCCAAAATGAATGTTGCGTAAAACATCGTTACGACAACCCAAAATCACTAGTATAGGGATTCGAAATTAAAATAGATATATAAATCCCAATACTAAATAAAACATTTCCTTTCGGAAGTCATTTACTATAACAACAGTGTTATAGTCCACCATTTCCTTCTATTTCTCGAAAACGTCTATTTCAACAATGAATGTTGAAATCTATGGTTTCGAATCTTAACACATTTTGAAAACATCGTTAGATCGTTTTAATTCTATTTAAAACATCACATCCAAACCATTTTCTTCAACATATTATTCACTATTCAAAAACGTGAATATACATCGTTAACCAATTTCATCATTTCTATACATTTTACTTTAAAGGATTATTCACTGTCTAAAACGTGAATATAACTCCATTAATAAGTTACAACAATTTACTTATCAAAATAAGCCGTTTGCGGATTTATAAAACAATGCTTATAATTTCCATTTCTATTTATTTTATAACTTCCTTTTATAAACCTCCTTTATTAACCTATTCAATTTATAAATCAATTATAAACCAAAAGTCCATAATTTAAGTTAAATACTTATAATTTATTTGTTTGCAAAATCGTTCCTTTAACTTCCCAAATTATAAATCTTATAACTTATAAGATTCATTTATTTACCCATATCTATTCTTCAAATAACTTTACAAATTTTATAAACCTACTGCTTATAAAATTCCATTTATAACTTCACCGTTTATAATCCTATAAATTTCATTCATTTATGAAATTCATTCACAATTCATTTTAAACTTATAAAAACTCGTTTTATAATTCAAATATTTTAATTTATAAATATCTATTTATAAATCTTTTATATAAATCAATTTATACTATTATTTTAAAACATCTGTAAACTCCTTTATAATTTCACCATTTTGATTTATAAAATAATAAAATTTCATAAATCCTATGTTTCAACTTTTTATAATAAATTCAAAAATCCCAATTTAAACTATTTTATAAAATCATTAAACCCATATTTTCAAAAATCAACTTTTAACTATATTTCTCAAAATCATAATTTTTATAACCTTAAAATTATAACGTTTATTTATTTAAAATGGATAAATTCCAAAAATATTTTATAAACGTATACTTTCAAAAAATCAATTTTATTATTAACAATATGATCAAATCAATTAAATTTTGACATAAATTATTAAATTGTTATTGTCAAAATTTCTGGGATATCACATTCCTCCCCCCTTAAAAGAATTTCGTCCCCAAAATTTAAAACAAAGGTAATTTAATAATTTAATTAAAGATTTAATACTGAAACACAGGCATATATCAATCATATGCTAATAATCATAGCAACCAATTCATCCAATCTACAAATCTAATTGTCCAGATAAAATTCTAAATAGAATTTTCTCGAGTTTCCCCAAGTATAAATACTGGAATACTCGCTCTACAGAATCCAAAAAATCAATATTAGTAAGCTACTGAGTTTCTACTCATCTAGATCCACAAAACAAAACAGGATATCAGACTACAGTTAAGTCTGACTCAACAACCAAAATTTCCTGAACTACTAACTCCATAATCAAAAATAGCTCTTACACGTACTCCCTCAGAGATACGTGAAACACAACGAATTCCAGTTATCCAAACTGGCAATCCACTCCTTAAACCAAACACTTATCCAAAATCAAATTTACGACTTCGGAATCCAAATTCCTCCGTCTCTTATCCACAAAACTCTTCGGACGATCCTGGGCTGCCTACATCTTTCCTGATCAGCTCAACACTTGCTCATACCCCCAGAAACAAATTGATCCAAAAACAATCCAAAATGATCTTTCTAAGATTGACTAAAATTCAGAACACAAACTCAATTCCAAAATCAAGGGACTGATCTTACTTCTTCTCATATGGAAAGATAGTACAGATGCATTTCAATCTGGTCTTAAAATCCTGAAAATTTCCCAGTAGAAACTCTCTAATCCAAAACACTGCAAATTCTAGTTGTTTCCACACCTAACAGCTGCCACCATGCTTCCACTGCGCAACTCTGATCAGAGCAGGTGAAAATGCTAATGATGATTTCGAGGAAAAACTGGACAACACATCTAAGAACTATGGTTCAACGGATCCTTAAAAGAAACTCAGAAGTTCCTCCAAAACTGGAGCTGTTCCACCAAACTCATTTTCCATAAAATCATCTTACAACTGAGCTGAACCATTTGTACCACTCCTGGAATCCAGTCGATACCAAACTCAATCTCTAGACACGGTCCAGAAAAATCAGATAATCCCAAAAGAACACTCAACAATCGCAAGTCACTTTTGCGATCAATCTAGTCCAATACCAAAGAAAAACTGTTCTCTCTTTACCAAACAGAACAGCCTATGCTTAATTATCCAATTTATCAAAGAAACAGAACCACACTGCTGTTTCTGAACTCCACTGCTGATGCAGAAGTTTAAAAAAACTTCCTTGTCAACACACCAATGCCAAGAAATTTCTAATCCAGTGCTCTTCGAGAAACTTGGACCTCAAACCAACAGAAACATTCTACTGAACTCAGCCCCAACACCGAAACAGCTACACTTCCTTAACTGATTCCAAAGAAACATCTTCAAAGACTTCCATAGTCACTGTGTCTCATCACACAGCTACTACATCTAGAGGTAAGATATCATGACTCACTTTTGTCCAACCAACAGATCCAAACTCTAGCTCATCCAAACTTACGCTTCAAAAATGAACTCCGAACCTTAACAGGTTTCCTTCAGAGATCAATGAAATCTTTACACCACTCAAAGCTCACTCGAGACGGTAATAGGTCTACAGTCTCGACAGATACACTTCCAACCTCAAATATTCATACTCCAACCATTGGTAGTCATGTTACATACACCACTACCCTACCTACCTTTACAACTTATATTGGATAACCCGGACAGGTAGCCCAACAAATAGGTAGAAATAAATAAATATATATTACAAAATTACAAATACGCTCTCTCAAGATAGAAATCACTCAAGAGCCTAGGTATTCACTCAACCTAGCGCTCTGATACCAACTCTGACGACTCGGACTTCTGACCCCAGAAATCCGGTTCATCTTGAAGAAAGAAAGGGATGAGAAAATAGAAAAAATAGAGAAGAAAGAACAACAACATCAGAATCTCACAACGGAATAGAACAAAATATAATATATCACATAACTATTACATAATTTTACATATATCAGAGCTATACAGATCATACAACACATACTAGACAGTTATAAACACCTGTCTAGTTAATACAACACAACTCAAACAAATAACCCAAAGATACCAACACAGTGGAACTATATATCTATCTACAACGCTGAAGCCTCCTGCTCCATTGCTCCTCCACCATTCGTCAAAGCTAATCCTTAATCCCTTGGCTACCCGTAAAAATTTGGGTACCCGAGAGTTTATGAAAAACAAAAATAAACTCCGGGTCAAACATGGGTCTGGTATGAGTAACAGGTTAAAGTTGCTTAACTTTGAAAAACATTTGAAACAAAAGGTATCACGTAAGACTTCCCACGAATAAATATGGGTAAGTTTTTACCTTACGCTAACCAAAACATTTTATAGGAAATTCTGTGATATTATAATAGGTCTAGGGTTTTCAAGTAAATAGAAAATAGCCGAAATTGTTACATTCATTAAATTCCAGCTACTAGCCACAAAAGTGGGTAATACAATCAAAACCGTTGGCACTTATTGGATTTTGGATTCCATACAATGGCAGGGCTACTAGGGTACAGCCCGTCACAGTACGTGGCCTAGATCAACGTACCGAGGATCACTCCCGACCCCCTGCAACACAAGGCCGGAACCATTCCTTACTGAACAGTCCCGAACAAGACAACCCCGACAGTTGGAGCTCACAACTGTCCACACAGCCGAATAAAAAGGGACATCTAGATAGGGGAAAATCTTATCCTGCTTGGGCATGACCCACCTAACCTTGTTGCACCTCCTCTGTTTTAGCCATTCCCGGTTGATGAGGCTTGAGGCTACGATTACCTTTAGAGAACACATTTCTTAGAATGTTCATCGTCCACCTGACGATGTTTTGAAAGCATTCAATCCATACAAGTTCATTCCGGGTTCGAACGAAACCGAAGGCATTATGTCGTTACACCCATTTTGGAATCACCCTCAGAGTTAACGACGATAACCCTTGCATTCTGAATCTTCATCTTCACTTCAGAATCACGACCTATCGTTACTTTGGAATCGATGTGGTTTTCGGATGTTCCAAGTAAGGAATCCCGATCCCTGTCTCATCGAAATCCAAAACGTGTCTTTTAGGGCCAAGTTGTCTATTTAGTCTTAACAGTTTAATTCAAAATAATTCAATACACACACAGATAGATAATTCACAATATCATAATAGATAGTCAACATCAACATAAACAGATAATCAATATTATCACTACAAACAGATAATGCATATCATCATAACAGATAATTCATATTATCATCATATTTAAATCAAAGCATCCATATCACATAGCATCTATTTCTCATATCTGAGATCTTAAATCATTCAAGTAAACAATTTCATCCATCCATATATAAATAATCATATAAGCTATAATTAATTTAAAATGAATTAAATTAATTATATCATCTCTAATTAATTTAAAGTAAATTAAATTAATTACTTCACCATTTAAAACTTGCTTACACAATTATTAATCAATTTCCAATAAATTAATAAATAATTCACTAATTACTCGTTTCAATTAATCATACTTGATTAATTAACATTTAATTATATACAAATAATCATTCTTAAATTATTTTCTCAAATTAATTATCTTATCCAAGTATAGAAATTAACCTTAAATTGCAACATTACATTACTTCTTAATTACACTAATTAATTACTCTTTAATTACTTATTATTGATTAATTAATCTAAATTTATCATCCCATCATCAATTAATGATTTCTAATTACATTTTAATTAATTCCCTGTTTTAAATTAATTACCTTAAGTAATTAATCTTCAATTAAACCACATTTATTAATCACCTCTGATTAATACCATTCAGTAATTAACTATCTTTAATTACTCATCAAATAAATAAATTACTCTTAATTAATTTCTCTAATTAATCCCCTGATTAATTATATAAAGTAATTATATCCCAATTACTTTCATTATTAAATCACCCTCAGTTAATTACATCCAGTAATCATCATCAATTACTTCCCTAAGTAATTATACTTATCGCATCATCAAAATGGTTGTCTAAATTAATTATACTTAATTAATTAACTTAAACAATTCATAGAATTAATTACGATGAGTAATTAATTTCTTAATTACTTCCGTTAAGTAATTATACTTAACAATTCACAATTGCTTATCTTAAATAAATAATTTAATTAATTATTAAAAATAATCCTATTAATTGATTATTTCATAATTTTAGTTAATGACCCTGATTAACTAATTATAATTCTTTAATTACTTTCCTAAAGTAATGAACTAAAATTTATTATCAATTACATTTTAAGTTAGTCATGATAACTCATTAATTAATCCTTTATTAATTCATTAGTTGATTACTAATCATTAATTTAAAATTAAACCAATGATTTCTTAATTACCAATTAATTTACCTTTTACTTATATCTTATTTAAATAAATTTAACTCTTAATTTTTGAGTTAATTAATTCTAGTCATTCATTATCCATTTAGTTAATTTGGTAATTACAAGCCTTAAGTTTTTAAAACCTTTTTCTATTTAATGATCCATTTATCATTAATAAGGTATTTAATCAATTTAATTTAAATTTACTTTTAAATTAATTTTAAATTTAAGATTTAAAATGAAATCAAATTAATCTTATCAATTCCAAACTCCTTTTATTTTGCAACTAAAAGAATAATTTATCTTAAAATAGAAGGTTAAAAGAATTTACACACGATTTCATTTTGAATTCAAATCTAATTTAGAAAAAAAATCTCTTTATCATTCAAATTTGTTTAAAACAAATTTTAAAACTTTATTTATTTAAAACTAGGATTCGAATTTACTTAAACCAAATTTAAACTTGAACTTAAACTCTTTTTAAAACTTACTTTCCATTTCCAACTAGCTTTTAACTTTTATTTAAAAAAAAACAAACTGGAAACAGGTTTGTTGTAAAACCTGATGCAAGCTAGACAATCCGAGACACACCCCAGATGACTTCGAGTCCAATGCCTTAGTTACCCGAGAAAAATTACTATCTACTTCGGGTTCAACACTATAAAACTCGAGACCAAAAAAGGAAAATTCTATTTTAACTGAGATTCAAACTTCATTGAAATCCAAACTTAACTTTGATTAAATTACCTATATCCAATATCTATATCTCATTTTTAAAACCCAGATTAAAGAAAATTTAAACTTTACAGTTTTTTTTCCCTCTCTCTCCAGGTTTTTAAAACCTGTTGCTAACCTACCCAGGTTTCCCCTCCCCTACACTACTCCGAGTCAAGCTCCAACGTACTTCGAGTTCGCGTGCAGCATTTCCCGAGTCAAATCCTTAAAAACTCGAGTTTCCCCTGCTTCACAAACCAATCCAGGCACAATCCAGTGCACCGTGTATATGCACGGTGCCGATGGTCGACGCAGACCATCGTTGACGATCTCTCCACACCATCCATCACCCCAACACCCCCTCGCAACCATCAACATGACCAATCCAACTTGAAATCAAAAAAAGAAGGTTCGAGCTCTAAACCTGAAAACACAGACAACCCACCATCCAAACCTGGAAGTTCGCCGCTCTCGCCACCTCGTCCACCAGTGATGCTAAAATTCTGCCCATCACCATGTCTACGTCCCATCCGCCTCCCCTCAAAAGCACGTAACACTCGATCGCACCAATAGGGAGAACGAGACGAAAATTTCCAACATGACAAAAAATTAGGGCTACAGGGAAGAAGACATCGCCGGCGCCACCACGTCCATCTGCCAGACCTTATACCAATTGTCCCCACTTCGATGATCGGTCCTACATCTCCAGAAAAGTTTACGAGATCACCCATCCTCTTGATCACGAGGTAAACCCAGAAACACACTACCAGTAATAACTCAAACCCCAACTTCATTCCTAAACTATAAATACTAATTCTTATATTAAAAATCATATTTTGTGTGAGGTTTTTGATTTGTGATACTGGAATCATAATTTAAATAGTTTGAGTTTTCATCTATATTTGGTATATTCAGTTGTTTTTATTATTTACAGAAACAAACATCAGGATTTCAACTATCTTAGAATTTAAACACTTATTCCAATTTGAATCAACATTATTGGTTGACAACCAGATCCTATCATGGACAAGATTATGTGAAAATAAATTTAAATAAGAAAGCATGAGCCTGGGAACATTGCAGAGCACCACTAAGTCACAGTACTGCAAATATACATATATTCAGGAACCAATGTATACATAAACATCACAAACACAAACTCATAGATAAGTATGCAAAAGAAATTTATAAATTTAAATTATTTAATTTTTATGTTACTCACCTGAAAATAAACAGAGAGCAAATTTGAAACTGGAAAAGGTATTTGCAGGCTTTTGTTTTGATTCTAGAAACTTGTATTTTGAAAACATGAGTGCTTGCTACAGATTAACTTGAAAACTTTATCTTGCTTTGATCTTTCTGTAAATCTTCTTCCCTTCGTTGTAGTATGATGTTGTTTAAGTTTGTAAAAAAAATGAAAACTTACTTATGTTTTCTGGTTTGCCAAGTTTTGAACAGAGAGTATTGCATATAGATATAAGCCAGACAAGCTTATACAGGAAGATGTAGTTATTATATCATTTTTTTTAAAGTCAGAGATATTTTGTTTACATTTCGGTTGAAATGATAAGTATATATCTCTAGTAGACCAAATGGTGTGCTAATATTAATTGAAATAGTACTTTATGTCTTCTTTTGTATGTATGAAGATATTTCTTTTGCTTGCCTGGTTTGCATGTTTTCCTTACTTTGTCTATTTCTGCCTTGAATCTAATCTACAGGTTACATAATATTTTCTTTTAAACTTTGTTCTTGCCTAAACTATTTTATAAGTAACATACATATTGTACTTGCCTAGCATATTAAACTTTACAAGCCTATACATATATTTTTACCTTGTTTATACTCTTGGATTCCTTTTTACTTAAAGATATTTCTTGCCTTGCATTCTAACTTTACAGGCAACATATCTTATTTTTATCACTCTTTTATTTTAAAACTTTAAACTTATCAAACCCTTAATTTACTTATGCTAACATCATAGATGTTTATGTATTTATACTCATTTTAATACCATACATTTAATTTACGTTTGTGTTTAATATATTTTAAGATTTGTTTTATTTAAAACTTGTTTTGAAAGATGCTATTTCAAATTTACAATCATAGCTTCTCATGTTAATGTATTCAAATAAATTTTGAAATAGTAATAAAAATCCATTTGTAAAAATATTATATCATCAATATAGTTAAATATAACTCATGACTAAATTAAAATAATTCACAAATGAATTTGTCTTCTTATTCAATACATTACTTATATATATATAAAAAACAAAATAAACCTTTTTTATTTAAATTTAAACTGAAACTAAAATTAATTTTAAATAGTTAAATTTTTAGTTTGAGTATTAAAATCATATAGTTATTTATTTAGTAGCTTAGTATCAAATTGAATCCAATTTTTAATTTATCAAAAATGTTAGAATAAGAAAACAGGCCTATCTATATTAAATTTAAAACAAAGATTTATCTAGTTATAATATATACAGATATGTATACATTACAAATATAAAACAATTTATTTGCCTATAAAAATAGATTATCAGTTTAAATATTTATTTTAAAGAAGATTATTAATTAAATTCAAATTTATTATTAACAATATGATCAAATCAATTAAATTTTGACATAAATTATTAAATTGTTATTGTCAAAATTTCCGGGATATCACAGGATTGCAAGAAAAATGAGAAAGAAGGAGAGAAGATTTCGGCCCTTGAATATATTGATGGCGGCTGGTCATGAGATGAAACCCTAGCCTTTTTTTTATTTGCAATTTATGAAGAGGGAGGGGCTTTTATAGAAAAATCGACGTACACTATTCATCCCGGAATTTCCGAACTCCAAACGAAGCGTGCCGGTTGGCGTTTCTAAGGTTTACCCCGCGTTCCGAACACAATGGAACGTGTTTCGGGAGCTAATTCGGTCATCTGTGCGAGTTATGGCAATAAACGTTCAATTTAAAATTTAATCGATTAAACGATTTTCTAGGCGTTTTAGTTTGCACCGGACAAACGGTAAATCCGATTGACACGAAATTTGAAACTATATAATAATATAACATTACGGATCTGATGAAACTGGTTTCGTCAAAATCCAAGATTGTTTGAAAAGTGGCTATTTTAACTCGCCAATTTAATATTAAAAACAATTTCGATGCGTTTCGAGCAGCCACGGTCAAACGAAAACTCCGATTGCTACGAAAATTGAAATCCGGTAATAACAAACTATTACGGATCCAATGGAACTAGTTTCATCCAATTCTTCGACTGTTCGAAAAATGACTAATTTCACTAGTCGATTTAATATTAAAATATTCAATTTCCACAAGTAAACTCTTACTTCGATTTTAAAAGTACTATAACATCATGCTAACTTCAATATGATAAAATAAAATTTTACAAATCATTTTCAATCATATTTAACCAAATTTTCAATTATTTCTGTATTTTCACATATTAAATTATCGATTTAATTATTCAGTTAAATCCAATTATTCGAATAAAATTTATTCGACTTATAAATTTCACTTATTAATATTTAAGATCAATTAAATATTCAAATTTTAATTAATAGAAATTTTGGGTCATTACATACTTCGCCCCTTAAAAGAATTTCGTCCTCGAAATTACCAAGTAAGAAAAGTTACAGAATCTATTAACTTTCCCAAAATCCATAGTTAAACTTCTTATAATAACTTTACTAAGTTTTCAAATCATACTTAGTTATCTTTTCAAAAACAACTACTATTGTTTAACTTTCAACTCCAAATCAAAGTTATAGTTTTCAAAATTTTCCCAATTTTTCTCAAAAATATTCTAACGCCTTAAATTTTCGAAAAAATTCGTCATAGTCTCCTTTGCGCGGCTCGATCCAAAAAAAAATGACAGTATATATATCACAAATATACATCTCATCAAGTGATGAGGCATCCCACAGGGAAAAAAGTGTAAAAGTACGATATTTAATCCGAGATATGTACCTTATATTTTATTAGCAAGCATATACGGCTAATATAGCGCGAAAGCGAGCTCCAACTGCGAAGCAAACGCGATCCGCACCTACTAAACACTCAACAAACAGATGAAAACATGTATATAGACAATAGTATCGATATACAACATATAGCATCATAAAAACTATATATGCCAACATAGCAAATGCAACTAAAGCTATATATTCAACCATCAACCAACTATCATCCAACTAGCATTCAACTAACATCCATAACCAATAAATATTCATTCATATTCTCATAATATTCAATGAATTAGGTTTTCAATTTAGTCACATTTGATTTATTAACAGTGGATGTTTTTACTAACATTCATTTTCAATTAGTTTATATTCACTAATTCTTATTCAAGTTGGTTCACTTCTAAATCAAATTCAATTCTATTTAAGATTCACTTAAGTTCCAATTGGATTTCAATTACTTTAGCTTCCAATTTCATTAATACTTAATGAATTATATACAATCAACTAACAACCATATAACAATCAATGTATATTAATTACAACCAAATTCCTTTGTTTATATTCATTCAATTTGGTTTAACACCATCACTTTCAATTGGTTTAATTAAATTGATTTTCATTCAATTATTCAATTTTCCAATAACATAAGATTTTAATGAATTAACACTTACATTCATTATTTCATATCAACTTAATTTACATTCAATTGATTAACATTTAATCCATTAATTCAATTCAATTACAAAAGTTGAATTTCATTACATAACTCAAGTCCACATTTATCACTTAACTTTATTAATTTACTTTGATACCAAAATCAACTTCATTCAACATCACTTAAGTTATACTTCCATTTTACAAACATCACTTGGTTTTACATAACTTAAATTCCCACTTATAAATCAATTCAAATTCCAATTCTAAAGTAAATTTCCATTTAACTTTAAATTCATTTTTATTTACAACTCATATTCATAAATATATTCATATAGTTTCACTTCTTATATATATAAGTTTATTTCACAATTGTAAATCACTTTAATTATAATTTAATTCTCATAATTCTTTTGCTTATACAATTATTCTTTTATTTAGATTATTCAACAACCCAAACAATCAACTTATATACACTTTAATAATTCTGAAAAATTATTCCTTTATATATAAAATATAATCAAGGTAAAATTATTTATTTACCCAATTTAAAACAATATTGTGTCGAATTGTTCTGTACAAGTGTTTAGAGATCCTTATCAACAACGCTAATCACACGTATTAACCAGAATCCATATACCACTCAACAAAGCAATCATTACAATATAAAACAATTTTATATTCACTAACAAATACGCTCTCATAGCTATTATTACACTCAAACTCATTCTAGAGTACTACTGACTCTATCTCTAATGAGTAATACCCAACAGAGCCATGGTTGTCGCTTAACCATATGCTCTGATACCAGCTGTGAGGACCCACAAATCCGTACTCCTTGAATAAACACTAATCTCCATTGATTAACTCAAGATGAACGGAAATACGTATTCTCAGGGTTTTTAAAAAAAGAAAGAGGTAGAAGAAGACAGAAAAGATAGAACAGAAAGAAAACAACAGAAGAACAACATCAGAATCTCACAATCGCAGCGGAACAACATATAATAAATAAATGAATAATCTTTAAACAAAGAACTATATCTGTTATTACATTACATTACACCACATTACATTACATTACATCATCATCAGAGTGTACAACAAACAACAACGGAAAAGAAATACTATATACTAGTAATACGCCATGCCATCCAGCTTGCCTCCAGCAACTCTTGAATTCCAGAATATTCTGATAAACCTTAACGCTTGACTGCCCGTGTGGAAATTGGTGGGCACCCAGAGTTTAAGAATGAAAATAATAAACTCCAGGTCAGTCATGTGACTGGTGTGAGAACTCAAAACAGTTTATTTATCTTCAAAATCAAAATAGAGGAATATTTTAAAAGTCAATTCGCAATGCTTTTAAAAATGAGACTACCATAAGACCTCCCACCACACACACAATGCAAACGCAGACTTGGAGGAGATTTCTCCTCATGATAGTCAAAGATGCTTACTACATAAAATCAAATCAATTTTGATATTATTATTAGTGCATAGTGTAGAAAACATTTCGAAAGTAGAATATAAATCTTAGCCAGCATAGGTACCATTATATTATGCCTGCTATAGCTACCTCCTGAGGAAGCAGGTTCTACAACTAAAACCGTACAAGTCTCGTATTGTTTCTTTGGATTTCCCACAAATGGTCAGGCCAAGGAACTTCTCATTGCCACATGAGAACGCCTCTGAAAGGACGTCCCCGAGAACCAAGCCGGATCTCTACCAACACAATGCCGGGTTACCCCTAACTGGGTAACTACTGACACGAGTATGCCATTCCCCGGTCCTTTGGGACCTTTATTCGAACGCTCGATAACCAACATCACACAATGATAAATAAAGTGTTTCAACATGAATAAGTATCTAGGCTCCATACCATGATACCACCCCTTTCCAGAAGGAAATGCACATACCCTAAGGGGCGCTACCCCCAATAACCTTGCTGCATATTTCCTGTTTTGACCATTCCGGGGTGTGAGGTTCGACAAAGTCTCGTCCACAAACCACGCTTTGGGTCAACAAATGATCAAAGAAATGATCACAAAGATAAATGATCAAACAAATGATCATATCACAAATGATCAAACAATGATCATTTCACAGCAACACTCAGCATGTCACATTACCAAATTGGGAATATATCGCTGATAACCTTCAACTACATAACCTCTGAGCTCGTACGTCTCAGAGAAGGGTGTTAAGCTAAGAGAATAAATTCTCCGCCACCAACAGAAATATATTTGAAAGAAATCAGCTTTATATCTCAATTTGTAACGTCAGACATACTATCCATACAAGTCTATTCCGGGATCGAACAGAACCGAAGGCACTTACAAAGAAGTCCTTGCAATCCGGATATTCACTAATCACGTTCGGACTTCCCATCACATATGGAGTCTCTATACCGGGGACCAGTCGATGCAAAGACATTCGACGAGTTGTCCTTTCGCTTTCAAAAATATCCGGTCTTCAACACTGGTCTTCAATGCTATCCATTACGTCGTATCACTATTCGGAATGGGTAATCCGAATAACGAGCGCAATAATTTAAAAATAAGTGTGACATTCAAATTCAGCAAATCACAACAAATACCTATTCAAAGGTAAATATTGATAGCGGTTATTGAACTATCAATGGATATGCACAACATCACCAGATTCCAAATAATTTTCCAAATTATATATTTCCCAAAAATATCTTTACAAGATATATAATTTTCACATTTCAACCATTTGAAAACAATTTTCAAATCACTTTTCACATTTACCACTTTTGAAAGCGAATTTCAATCGTTTTCCCTACGCGGAAATACTTTCATTTCAACATGGTTCATTTAAACGAATTAAATAAATCCTTAACGATTTACTTTATATTTACGTTCAAAATCCGTAAATTGATTCCCTCATTTCAAAAATAAATCAATATTTATTTTTAAACAAATTCCCCTTTTCTTTTATAAATTCCATAGTGAATTTATATTCCAAAATATTTATGAATAAACGATTTCAATTATTCGTTTTCAATTTATTTTCAAAAAGATAAATTCTCAAAACGTTTCATTTCACATTGGAAAACATTTCCATACTTATTTATTCATAAGTAATTCACAAATCTTTCTATTTTCAACACTTGGAAAATATTCAATATACTTAAATCGAAATTTAGTATATATTTCATTCTTTAAGGAAATCATTCTCTTAAACATACTTATTTGGGCCAAAACGGATTTTGCGTAAAACATCGTTACGACAACCCAAAATCACTAGTATAGGGATTCGAAATTAAAATAGATATATAAATCCCAATACTAAATAAAACATTTCCTTTCAGAAATCATTTACTATAACAACAGTGTTATAGTCCACCATTTCCTTCTATTTCTCGAAAATGTCTATTTCAACAATGAATGTTGAAATCTATGGTTTCGAATCTTAACACATTTTGAAAACATCGTTAGATCGTTTTAATTCTATTTAAAACATCACATCCAAACCATTTTCTTTAACATATTATTCACTATTCAAAAACGTGAATATACATCGTTAACCAATTTCATCATTTCTATAATTTTACTTTAAAGGATTATTCACTGTCTAAAACGTGAATATAACTCCATTAATAAGTTACAACAATTTACTTATCAAAATAAGCCATTTGCGGATTTATAAAACAATGTTTACAATTTCCATTTCTATTTATTTTATAACTTCCTTTTATAAACCTCCTTTATTAACCTATTCAATTTATAACTCAATTATAAACCAAAAGTCCATAATTTAAGTTAAATACTTATAATTTATTTATTTGCAAAATCGTTCCTTTAACTTCCCAAATTATAAATCTTATAACTTATAAGATTCATTTATTTACCCATATCTATTCTTCAAATAACTTTACAAATTTTATAAACCTACTACTTATAAAATTCCATTTATAACTTCACCGTTTATAATCCTATAAATTTCATTCATTTATGAAATTCATTCACAATTCATTCTAAACTTATGAAAACTCGTTTTATAATTCAAATATTTTAATTTATAAATATCTTTTTATAAATCTTTTATATAAATCAATTTATACTATTATTTTAAAACATCTGTAAACTCCTTTATAATTTCACCATTTTGATTTATAAAATAATAAAATTTCATAAATCCTATGTTTCGACCTTTTATAATAAATTCAAAAATCCCAATTTAAACTATTTTATAAAATCATTAACCCCATATTTTCAAAAATCAACTTTTAACTATATTTCTCAAAAATCATAATTTTTATAACCTTAAAATTATAACGTTTATTTATTTAAAATGGATAGATTTCAAAAATATTTTATAAACGTATACTTTCAAAAAATCAATTTTAAAATCCTTTTAAAATTCCAAAATTGGCCCAAATAATGCTACACACCAAATAGTCAATCACGACAACAACGACATCATATATCGATATGATAATCCATCAAATATCAAAATATCTGAAATCAAATAAATACTGTTGAGGAATCCAGTTGGATCCCTCCAACCTGTTTTCCCTGCATCCAAAGATGTTAGCACAATACCAATTCCGTTCCAGTACGAAATTATCGCGGTATATAGGATTTAAAATATTATCCGCTTAATAGGCGGCGCAATAGGGTCTCATCCGCTATATACTGCGGGAAATCAATTCCATGTACATAAATAATACCAATTTCACTGTTTATGAAATATTCACGGTATATCTTTTTAATAAATAACATCCGCTTACTAACGGTGCATAATGTCTATTTTAACAATCAATAGATAACAATCATCATTCAAACATGCATTCAAGAATTTTAAATATAACTATTTAAAATTAAAATCGAAACCGATTCGATTGAGTGAGAAGTTCTCACCTTGATTTCAATTTCGTTTTAGCGATTTATTTCGAATAGACGTTTAATTTTACCCAAAATTCACAGTAACTCCAAAAGACTCCAATCCATTTCCATAGCGTAGTGCTCGTCCATACGATTCCAACGCAACTGAATTCGTGCGTTTTCGACCTCGTATGAAAAAGATATGAATTTTTAAAGTTACACGAATTTTTAATATATAATTTACAACATATTTTTATTTTCTTAAACCTACATCAATCTTGGCCTTTGGAACTTGCTCCCTGCAATCACCACCGTCCCCTTCATCTTCCATCTCCCCTACGTTACAGACGCAACATGCACGAACCCATTTAGAGGCCGAACTAGGGTTAATTTTCGAGCCTCCTACATCCACTTTGACAACGATCAACCACTTCCATTTCAATGGCCATCTCAAGCTCCATCTTCGGCTGTAATAACAAGGAGCTCGGCCCCCTATTGAGCACGCACATCGAGGCCGAACTGCAGGCCTTTGAGCTTGATTTTCCGCCGATTCGAAACACCATTCGCGATCATAGCCGTTGGTTTTCTAGCTTTCATCGAGCTCTACGTTTTACTAGTTGAAAGATTCTTGAATCGAGTTGTGGATTGCAAGAAAAAAGAGGAAGAAGGAGAGAAGATTTCGGCCCTTGAATATATTGATGGCGGCTGGTCATGAGATGAAACCCTAGCCTTTTTTTTATTTGCAATTTATGAAGAGGGAGGGGCTTTTATAGAAAAATCGACGTACACTATTCATCCCGGAATTTCCGAACTCCAAACGAAGCATGCCGGTTGGCGTTTCTAAGGTTTACCCCGCGTTCCGAACACAATGGAATGTGTTTTGGGAGCTAATTCGGTCATCTGTGCGAGTTATGGCAATAAACGTTCAATTTAAAATTTAATCGATTAAACGATTTTCTAGGCGTTTTAGTTTGCACCGGACAAACGGTAAATCCGATTGACACGAAATTTGAAACCATATAATAATATAACATTACGGATCTGATGAAATTAGTTTCGTCGAAATCCGAGACTGTTTGAAAAATGGCTATTTTAACTCACCAATTTAATATTAAAAACAATTTCGATGCGTTTCGAGCTGCCACGGTCAAACGAAAGCTCCGATTGCTACGAAAATTGAAATCCGATAATAACAAACTATTACGGATCTAATGGAACTAGTTTCGTCCAATTCTGAGACTGTTCGAAAAATGACTAATTTCACTAGTCGATTTAATATTAAAATATTCAATTTCCACAAATAAACTCTTAATTCGATTTTAAAAGTTGTATAACATCATTCTAACTTCAATATGATAAAATAAGATTTTATAAATCATTTTCAATCATATTTAACCCAATTTTCAATTATTTCTGTATTTTCACATATTAAATTATCGATTTAATTATTCAATTAAATCCAATTATTCGAATAAAATTTATTCGACTTATAAATTTCACTTATTAATATTTAAGATCAATTAAATATTCAAATTTTAATTAATAGAAATTCTGGGTCGTTACACTATATCTCTGCTATTATCCGTATCTGTTCACCTGTGACATCTGACACCATTATCTGTTGTTTATATTAATGATATATGCCTGTTATATTTTTATCATATCTGTTATCACTCTGCAAATTCCCTGTTAGTATAGAATTCCCTATGGGTTGAAATGATACATACCGAACGATCTTGTAGAATAGAAGAAAATCGTTATGGGTTGAAATGATAAACCCAAGCGATTTCATTTGAATCGAATTTGGGATGCGGGTTGAAATGATATATACTCAGATATCTTTAAATTACGGATTGAAATGATAAATATCCGTATCACCTGACCATAAGATAGAAAATTATGTACAGACACCATTGGTCTATATATAAATATTTTGAAAATGATTTCTATGGTTTTGGAAACAAATATATGGTTTAATAATTATTGATTTTAAGATATTATATATAAATGAATTTTTATAATGTTTTTAAAATTTAGATTTTTAAATTTATATGTTTGAAAATTTTAAAAGCTATAAGTTAGTTTGAAACTATAAATTTTAAGATTTCACTTATAATTTTACTATTTTGAAAATATATAAATTTAGGTTTAAAATTAATAAATTTAATAGTAAGATTTAATTTAATAAAGTTTTATATAATTAATATATGATATGTTTAAGTATATATATAAAATTTTATTTTAAATAGATTTTTATAATGGTTTTTATAAGTTAAGATTGGATTGATAAATTTGAATTATTTGAAATTGTATTTATTTTAGAATTATATCAAATTAAAATCAATTTTAAACTTATTGAATTTGAGATTTTTGAAAGGATATGATTTTATAACTTGATTTTGGTTTAAGATGATTAAATGAATATCTCGAGTTTAAATAAATGAAGGAAATATTCTGTTATTTGAAATTTGAAGTTGTTTAAATATTATTTGAATGATTAAGTAAATATTTCAAAATAAATAATAGTAAAGTGAATTTGATATATATATATATATATATATATATATGAAATTATCAGATTTAGCTTTGAAATGTTGAATATTTAAAGCTTTGAAATATATTGAAATTGAAATGGTTTATTTTGTGGTTTAAATCTGTTTTTAAAATCGATATAATTTGAAATGGTTTATTGAGAAATTGAATTGAATTGAAATAGATGATTTGAGAATGGATTAAAATTGAATTTTGGAATTTGAGTTGATTTGGAATCGACTTATGAAATTTGAAGAAGCTATTTTGTTATATAAAGTATTTTTCAATTATATTTAAAACTATTTATATGTTTTACTTTATAAATTTTTTCATATAAACTATTTTAATACAAATCTTTTTAATATAAACTATTTTTAATATAAACTATTTGTATATTTTAATATAAATTATTTTTGTATAAACTATTTTAATATACTAACTATTTTATTATAAACTATTCTAACCTATAACTACTTTATATAAACTATTTTATTTTATACACTATTTTAATATCTAAACCGGTTAAGTGGGAAGTGTTATGATTTCCAAAGTATTATGATTTCTAAAGTGTTATTGTTTTTAGAAGCTTTATAATTTCGAAAGTGTTATAACTTTGAAGTGCTATGATTTTGGAAATGGACATATTTGAATTGGAAATGGTACCATATTTGGTTTTGTAAATGGAAATGATATCGTATTGATATGGTTTTGAAATGGCTTGATATTTTGGTTTTGAAGTATAAACTATTTTGAAAGGACCGCGGTACGTTTGGTTATTAAAGAGACCGGGATGGAAAGTTGTCATATTCTTTGTCAACTTCGAAAACCATTTTAAAAACTGTATACGCGGTAGAGATTCCAGAATGAAGTAGAATGGTGGCGACGATCCTGTATGAGGTATATACGTGGACCCGACTCCTGTGAGTTGGCATAAGGTGGCTAAAACAGGAGCGATTCTCGGGCTAACTGAGGTTGCTCCTCCGATCGGACACACTCCTTCGATACTATATTCTGACTTTGTGATTGATTCGGTGACTACCCTTGATTTTTGATTTTGGGAGTGTGGCTCGAGGTGGGCGATAGCTGCGGCTACGTGTTACCACCAGCCCGGATGCGTAATTAGTATATCTACCCTAGCATTGCCTAGTTGTGTCATGTCATCTACCCTATCGAGACCACTACGAGTTTGTTTGTGTCGTACTTATGGAGTATCCTCTGGTAGCCTCCCGATCTGGAGGTATTACGGTACTTTATGGACTATTGGCACTATAAAATGTGTTAAGGGGGAAAATGTAACGCCTTAATGCTATTTTAATAGTTTAATTTACTTTAGACATTATTATAGTAGCGTATATTACTACATAATAAATAGTTTAACGGATCCTTAGAGGATGGTTATCCCAAACATCCTTTGAGTTACTTGTATTTCAATTTATATTTCACTTGAGTTGGATTCATTGATATAAGAATGTTAATCCTGACATGAATTTTTTGTGTTTTTCTTTACGCTCGGGTCAGACTGAGTGATACACCATTTGAGACTCACCTTTGGAATTGGAGTTTCGCTTGGAGATCCATCTATCTTTTTAGCTTGCAGTTATTCAGTTGATTCTAGTGATGTATTCTGATCTTGTATTTGACTGTTGTATTTGAGACTTCTGTTGTATCTTATTTAACTTTGTTATGTATATAGTAGCTTCATGAACTACTATTCTTTTTTTTCGCTGCTTATTGTTACATTACTCTGTGTTTGTGATTCTACGATTTATTATTTACTGTATATGCTGAGTTTTGCCAATATAAATTAACAATCTGATATTTTGAGCAATTAAAGTCCAACATATGCAGATGCGAATGGTTGAAAATACCGAGATGTTACATGCAGCTTGTACGTTTTTGATTTCATAGATTTTGGGATCATTTTAGGATTGGATTGGTTGTGTAGGTATGAGGCTAGGATATTTTACCATGATAAAGAGATATCACTGAGACACCCTGATAGTCATAACCGAGTGATATTCTCAGTAGAGAATACCGACCAGAGTGTTAGTGCTTTGCTTAATGCTATGGAAAAAGGTAACGAGTTAAGTCGGCTTCGGGTAGCAAGAGAGTTTCCAGATGTCTTTGAGCCAGTCACCGGATTACCCCCTAAAAGAGCAATTGAGTTTAGAATAAATCTTGTGCCCGGAGCTGAACCTGTGAGTAGACCACCTAACAGGATGACACCAACTGAGATGAAGAAATTGAAGGTGCAGCTAGTGGATCTAGAAGGAAAGAATTTTATCAGACCAAGCAGTTCGCCTTAGGGAGTGGCCGCCGTGATTTTGAAGAAACTGGATAGGTCGTTAAGGATGTGTATTGACTACCATAAGATGAATGAAAGGACTATTAAGAATAAGTATCATTTGCTAAGAATAGGCGATCTGTTCGATTAGTTGCATGGAGCCAGAGTGTTTTTCCAGTCGGACTTAGCGACAAGTTTCCAACAGTTAAGAGTGGCGGAGGATAGTATTCCTTTAACAACATTTCGAACTAGATATGGTTCATATGAGTGGTTGGTAATGCCAATTTGATTGACAAATGCACCTGCTTTCTTCGTAGATTAGATGAACCGAGTTTTCCGAGAGTACTTGGATGTGTTTATTCTGGTGTTTGTAAGTGACATGCTAGTACACTCTAAGGATGAGAGGGAGCATGAAGTTCATCTTAGAGTGATGCTTAGGCAAAATCAGCAAAAGGCGAAGTTTACGAAGTGCGTTTTTGGAAGAAAAAGGTTAAGTTTCTTGGTCACGTGGCTTCGGATAAAGGATTTTCAGTCGACCCAAACAAGATCGAAGCTATGAATAATTGAAGAGACCGGAGACGGTGACTGAGATCAGAAGTTTTCTTGGACTTGCTAGTACTGCCAGAGATTCATTAAGGATTTGTCGCGGATAGCAGCACCCTTAACTAACTAACCGGAAAGGAGGTGAAACTTTTTTGGTCCGATAAATGTGAGGAAGCATTCCTTATGTTAAAGCATTTGTTGACCAATGTACCCATGTTAGTAGTTCCAAACAAAAACCTAGGGTTGGTGGTGCACACTAATGCATGCGGTACTATTTTAGGAGCAATATTGATTAGAATGGTAAGGTTATTGCCTACGCATCCAAGCAGCTTAGACCATACGAGGTAAGTTATCCTACTTATGATTTGGAGTTGGCAGCTGTGATCTTTGCATTGAAAATTTGGAGACACTATCTTTTAGGGGAAAGATTTGAGCTTTATACCGATCATAAGTCTTTATGGTATTTATTCTCATAGAAGGAGTTGAATATGAGACGGTGGTGGTGGTTGGAATTTTGGTAGCTTATGATTTTGGTATACACCAGGAAAAGGTAATAAGGTAGTAGATGCTCTTAGTAGAAAACATCAGAATCTGGTGTTAGCTATGTTGGCAAAGTGGAAAGATTTGAAAGCTTTGGCCAGTTGTGGAGTGTAGTTAAGATTAATTGCTAGTTCTAGCCAGAGTTCTGCTAGATTGTCTTGTTTGGAAGTCTGACTAGTATTGATTGAGAGAATTGCTTCTAAGCAGAAAGAGGATCCAGTACTAGCTGAAAGGATCAAGGGACTTGAGATTGGAATAGAGATCGATGATTTAAAGGATTTTAGCCCTGACCGGAGAGGATGGCTAAGAAAGAAGAGGCGATTGTGTGTTTCGAATGTGGAGGACTTGCAAAAGAAGTTTTTGAAGAATGTCATCGATCCAAGTTTATGATTCATCCTGGAGGAACTAAGATGTATCAGGAGATGAAGAGGAGCTTCTATTGGGAAGGCGTGAAGAAGGATGTTGGCTTGTGGGTTAGACAGTGTGCGAACTATTAACAAGTGAAAGCTGAATATCAGAAACCGAGTGGGTTACTACAGCCTTTAGAGATTCCAGTTTGGAAATGAGATTCGATATCAATGGATTTTATAGATGGGTTTCCAATGTCAAATAGAGCTAATGAAAGTATATGGGTTATAGTGGATAGACTGACCAAGAGTGCCCATTTTATTCCAGTTATGTCAACTAGAACGACACCTATTTTAGCTAAATTGTTCCTAAAAAACATAGTTAGACTGCATGTAGTTTCTAGTAGTATAGTCAGTGACAGAGATGCATTGTTCACTAGTGAATTATGGAAGAGTCTACAGGAAGTGATGGGTACCAAGCTTAATATGAGTACTGCATATCACCCTCAGATCGGTGGGCAGAGAGTCAATAAAGTACTCGAGGATTTACTTAGAGCTTGCGTATTAGACTTTGGTGGATCTTGGGAGGATCACCTACATTTGGTTGAGTTTTTCTATAATAATAGTTATCAGAATAGTATTGGAATGGGGCCGTTTGAAGCTTTATATGGAAGACCATGTAAATCACCTGCATGTTGGTTAGAGACTGGAGACAGATTAATCTTAGGTCCAGGTTTGGTTAGCGAGGTATCAGAGAAGATTGAGTTAATCCAAAAGAGGAAGAAGGAAGCTCAGTCCAGACAGAAGAGCAGACAAGAGGCGTAAATACCTAAAATTCTCAGTTGGAGATAAGGTTTTCATTAAAGTATCACCTATGAAGGGTGTGGTATAGTTTGGAAACTCAGGGAAGTTAGCCCCGAGATATGTTTGTTCATTTCAGATTTTAGGAAGGATTGGAAAGCTCGCATACAGAATAGAGTTACCGAGCAATTTGGCAGGTGTCCATAGTATATTTTATGTATCTCATCTTCGCAAGTATGTGCATGATCCAGAGACTTCTATTCCTCCGACAGGGTTGGATGACTTAATGGTAGAACCTAATTTGACTTTTGTTAGACAACCAGTTCGGGTTGTAGCTAAAGACGAGGAAAGATTAAGGACTAAGACCATCAGGTTGATGAAAGTTCAGTGGAGTGACAACGAGAAAGACTGTACTTGGGAGATAGAGGACATGATTACAGATACTTATCCTAATCTGCTTTAAGGGTATGTCTATATTAGATTTATATGGATAGTAGCTAGTCAATTAGCCAAGTATCGTTGTTAGGAGTTGTTACAGATGATTGCTATGTTTAGTATTTAGTCCTTACTAAATTTCGAGGACAAAATTCTTTAAGGGGGGAGCCTGTAACATTATTCAGAAAATTTAATTAGGTAAATTAAATAGAATAATGATGATAAGGAGATTGAGATTTCATTAAATCACGTAATAGGGTCGTGCTTATTAACAAAGTAATTGGCTTTAAAATGGTTTATTGGTTAATTAATCTACACTTGGGCATATTAGTAAACAACCATTTATTTTACATGGCTATATCCTTTTGTGATTGTCCTTTCATGTTTCATTTTCCATTTTCATAAATGAAAATTTTAAACCCTAAGCAAAAACCGGCCATTACCAAGGAAGGAAAGGAGGAATTTTAATCTAAAGCTAAGGAGGGTTAATTAACAACAAATCTCAAATTCCTTATTAAGTTTAACGTGAATAATAATTCTTACCATCTCTTTTTGGTTTTTATAATCATGTGATTTCAGATTTGAATATTTATTTTGTTCCCATGATATATTGGATGATGATATGCTCTGATTTATGGATTGTTTTATTTAAACCATTAAATTATATGAGTTCCGTACGATTTTAGGATCAAAACCGAGATTTACTGATTTTAAAATGCCATGAAAGTTTTTTATGTTAAGTAAAACATGATTTTGGAGATGAGTTTTGATTTTCAGGATTTTTCAAGTTATGGAAATTTTACTATGGATTTTTGATGGAAAATACGATGAAATTGGGTTAAATATTTATTTCGTGAATTTCAAGAAGAAATTGGGTCTAATTTTTTTAATATGTTTGATTACATGGTTAATTCGAATTTTTATGATTTTTGGAGATTTTTCCCAGTTGATTTATTTAGGGAAATAAATTATTTTAAAGGAAGGGCTTTTCTGAAAATGTCAGTTTTAGGTTATATGGAAAGGTTTTAACGTTTAAATCCTTTAGGATCTGAATTAATGCAGCGATTTCTAAAGTAAAGTAATTGAAAAGTTTTATGGCAGCAAATCAGTGTTTTACAAGAAGGCAAGTTGTTAAAAATAAATTACTTAAAATTTCTATAATTCAGCCTTTAATCAGAAAAAGGTGTTTCGCCTTTAATAGAAAGTACCTTTCGACTCCCTTGATTCTACCCTGTCATAGTCGAAACCATCACCGTCGAAACCATCATAATCAACCAATACACATAGTATCACCTGGAAGATACATAATGGACTGGAAGATGGGCGGAGGCCTTGGTGTCGAAGTGGAAGCCTTCGATGGAGTCGAAACCCTACTTTGTTTCAATAAGTAAAAGTCCTTACCTTGTTTTGCTTAAAGCTTTCGACTTAGTCGAAGCTTATTGTTTTCGAAAGAGTGCATGTTTAGCTTTCAAAGAAGGTTTCCATGTTATACTAAAAGTACTTGCCTTCGAGGGAGATCTTTTCTTTAAATCAATGCTTTCGAAAGGGGTTGGTTTCGACCTAGTCGAAGCCTAGCCACTACTTTACCTTTCGACCATGTTGTCCAATAATACTTTTAAAAGGTGTTGCTCTTGTTTCCACTTAAACCAAACCTTTTTCCTTATTGTTTTCGAAAGGGGTAGGGGTTACGAAGGAGATGTAGTTGAAGAGGAGGTTCAGACCCAGACCTTTGAAGTTTTGATTTTTAAGTCCTTTTCTTTTGAACTAGATGGCTTCGACACCATCAATTTTTCCCCAAACTAGTTTTTGTTGGTTTCGAAAGAGATACTTTAGTATACAACCATCTTGATCCAAATAATATTTCAAGAGTAAAACCCAATGCTTTCGAAAGGGTATTTAATTTGTTTCGAAACCTATGTTTTAAAGAGCATTTTCTTGATACCATCAAAAGGTCTTATTGTTTTAGAAAAGTATATATATTTAGATTTTTGGAAAGAGGGTTTCTATGCTTTCAAAGAAGGTCATCCAGGGGTTTTGAAGGTGATGTTTAAGGTTTTAAAACAAATGACCCATTCTCATTTTTAAGGAAAAACCATGGCATAAATAAATAAAGAGTTTGGAAATATTATTCACATTGTAAGTAACCCATAAATGTATTTTGGGGAAAGGGCAAATAACCAGTTTGGTTGACCCAGTAGTGAATATAACTTAACAGATGTTAAACTCTTAGTTTAAAGATACTATCAGGGGATAATAGGTTTGCAGTAAGCCCATGAAAAATGTATGGTGTTGGCAGGGGCCAATAGGTTCATAGTTAGCCCATGAAAACTATGATTTGATACTGGTAGGGGCCAGTAGGTTTGTAGTTAGCCCATGAAAACTATATCCAGATTAAGATATTGGCAGTCAGTCAATAGGTTCCTAGTTATCCCATGAAAACGAGGTTAATAAATATATTGATATTGGTGATACCAATAGGCTCCTAGTTAACCAATGAAAACTAGGATAAGACATATGATATTGGAGATACCAATAGATTCTTAGTAGTCCCATGAAAACTAAATAATTGGACAGATAGTCGATAAACATTTAACAGGTTAGTAGTAACCCTAGAAACTATAATCGAGAAAGATAGTCAGAATGAATGGGGAGATGGGTAATCCAAATTTGATTTATTTATTTTGCATATCATCATAACGTTTTGGAATACTATGTATTAACCATTGTGGATGTAGGAGCACAACATATGGTTTTATAAATGTTTTAGGATACTAGTGAGGAGAAAACCCGTTCCTCTAAGTGGTGTGGTCTCGTTAGATATCCAAATGGTTTGAGATGGTAATTTATTATTCATACTAGACTTTTTGTCTGGCTCAAAGTTTTTATTTTTCCCCTTAAACTTTCGGGTACTTAATTGATTTTGAGTAGGTTGAGAGTTAAGGTTTCCAGGTGTTCCTTTAGACGAACAAAGCTTCCAAGGACGTGCAGTAGGCAATATTGTTATTAGAGTTATTTTATTTCCGCTGTGTGTTTTGTTTGTAAACGCAAATTGTTTTCTTACCTATCTATATACTATGATCTACCAAGAGGGCTTCTTCATATGTCACTCTTGGCGTATTTTGTAATGATCATATGTTATTTGAACATGGTCTGCGAATTAGGATTATGTAATCAATTTGGAATATTTTGAAATGGAATGTGGAATTTTTTTTGCTGTTTAATTTTTTTTCCATATTCTTGTGTTCTTGTGAATCAATGTATCTAATATCGTCTTGTTTAGTCGTCGATGATTAATAACTATGGTTGACTACAGATCCGTAACCGTTAGTTTTGGGCCTCCAAATAGGGAGATGTTATAGTAAATAGCTATGAGCTAACCATTTGCATAAGATATATAATTAGGGCTCTTGGAATCTTTGTGAATCCCTGGCTTTGGTTGCACCATTTGGTATAGTCAACTGCTTCCTGATTTACTGTTGCTGAGAAATATCCATAAAGAAGTATCTTTTTTGCCAAAGTTTGCATATTGGTGTGGTCACCATAGCTACCCTCATAAGTTTTCATGAGGATTTTCCTCGCCTTATCCTTGGTTACAAACTGAAGCAAGAGGGTAGAGAATCCTCTTTCGCACAACACTCCTTCTTGCATCATGAACCG
Organism: Allium cepa; assembly: GCA_030765085.1. Taxonomy (NCBI): domain Eukaryota; kingdom Viridiplantae; phylum Streptophyta; class Magnoliopsida; order Asparagales; family Amaryllidaceae; genus Allium; species Allium cepa. The sequence continues at coordinate 176,260,782 of CM060939.1, read as the reverse complement.
GGTGCTTTTCGAAAAAGTTTCTTCCAATTATTCCTCTCTCTTGGGAGAGTTCCTTTTAGTAAATAATTTTTGATCGGGATCGTCCATGACTCCGCTTCCTCTACAGTCTCCAAAATCCACTCGACATCCATTTGGTTAATACTCGAAGCTGTCAAAATCTCCACTGATGCTAAACCCATCGTCCAAGCTTTCCCTAAACAAGTCAATTTGGCTAACAAATCAGCCTTTGTGTTTTCCTCTTTGGGATGTGCTTTATCGTGTAATGTTCTATATCTTCCAATAATTCTAGTGTCCTTGCTTAATAAGGAGTAGGTCTTGCATCCTTAGCCAATATTCCTTCCTAACTTGACAAACCAATAAATGTGAATCGTTGAATATGTTCGGCGCCCTTATCCATAGTTTCTTCCCTATCCGCAATCCCACTATCAGGGCTTCATACTCAGTTTCATTGTGAGTTGTGGGAAATTCCAGCTTGAGTGCATAACAAAATGATCGCCCTTTCGAAGTTTCAAGCATTATTCCTGCACCTGTGCTATATTCGTTCGAAGCACCATCTACAAACAACTTCCATTGATAGATTCCGTCTGCATCGTCCTACTCTACACCATCTCGCACGGTAAACTCAGCGATGAAGTCTGCCAATGCTTGCCCATTTATCACTCTCGTCGGATAGTAAGTAATATCATACAAGCTCAATTCTATGTTCCACTTCAACAGCCTTCCCATAGTCTCAGATTGGTATAACACTCGCTTCAAGGGCTGATCCATGGTACTTTAATCGGATGAGCCTAAAAATATGGCTGCAGCTTCCTTGATCTAATCAGCAAGCAATAGGCAAGATTCTCCAAATTTGGGTAGTTCATCTCAGCTCCAGTAAACTGCTTTCTTATATAGTAGATCGGCCTTTGAATCCTCACCTCCTCATGAGCAGAGACCGCCAAATAAACCTCCCTTCCCCCCGATATAGATGTTTGGATAAGACTGGTGATGTTTTGATGTGTCTTACTAACTCCTCGAAGGCATTCTAACAATCTTGATTCCACTCACAATTCTTATTTCCATTGTTGAGGACATTAAAGAAGGGTGTGCATTTGTCCGTTGCCTTTGAGATGAACCGACTCAAGGCAGCAATCTTTCCATTCAAGCTCTATAGTTCTTTCTTCGTGGTTGGGGCAGTTACATTCCTCAAAGCTTTAATCTTCTCTGTTTTGACCTCGATGCCCTTACATTAACAACAAATCCTAGAAATGTTCCCGATGCAACCTCGAAAGAACACTTAAATGGATTTAGTATCATTTCATTCTTTTGTAAAATCTCGAACATCTCTAAAAAGTCATCCAAAAGTTTTCGTAATACTCGTGACTTTACAAGCATGTCATCCACATGTACCTCCATTGTTTGTCCAATTTGATTCTTGATCATAGAATTCACCAATCTCCAGTAAGTGGCTTTGGAATTCTTCAAATCGAATGGCATTACTCGACAGCAGTATAATCCCTAATCCATTAAAAGCTGGTATTCTCCTGATCCGGTATATGCATCGGATCTGGTTATAACCTGAACAAGCGTCCATGAATGAGAGCAACTCATGTCTTATAGTCCCGTAAACTAGTTGGTCGATTTTGGATAATGGAAAGCTATCCTTTGAGCATACTTTATTCAAATCCGAATAGTTAATATAAGTCCACACTTTCCATTTGATCTTTTGACCAACATGGGGTTTGTAACGACCCGTAATTTTTGATAATTAAAACAGTTAATATAATTAGATTTTGTGATTTAATGTTGGGAAAAATAAAAAAAATTGATGTAATAATAAAGAATATAACTGAAGTAAAGTGAAATGAGATTAATTTAAGGTAACCTGTAATTGCTTTGAAGGCGATTCTAATTAATTAAAACGATTAAAAGTTATAATTGGATACCGATTGTATATAAATTATAGTAATGTATGTATTGATTGATAATTGAATTAAAGAAGAAATTGATAGTTTAAAGGATGTATTAATTAATGAAATAATGTGTTATAAATAGAAGTTGGATGGAATTAGTATGGTAAGTGGCTATAACTTTTGTTGTAAATAATAAAATTACAAATGTGATTAAATATAGAAATGTTGATAATTATTATTTGTTACCAATTCATTTAATCAATTATAATCGAACGCCATTAAATGTTACATTTATGTGAGTTAAGATAATAACTAGAGTGAAATGTAATAATGTAAATTTAAGAAAATTATTAAATATTTTAACGATAGTCTAATCAATTGAAATAATTTAAATGTTATACTTGGTTATAATTTGGATATAAGTGAATAAATGTGAATGTTGTGTAAATTAAAGAACTAGTATATAATTAATAGAAATTGAACAAAATTAGTTTTATGTAAGAAACTGTAACATTTATTCATAAATAATGAACTTATAAGTGTGATTAAAAGTTAATGGTAACAATTATTATATGTTACCTATTTATTTGGTCTATTAAATTAAATTGGAAACCAATTACAATTAAATGAAATTGAATACTAGTTAATGGAAATTAAGATGAAGTTGTAAAATATTAATGTAATAAGAGATAAATAATGTTAATTATATCCTTAAGGGTAGTAATTGATTGAATAACAAGACTTAAAAGTCAAACAAGTGGATTTATTGGAAATTTAATTTATAATTACTGAATTTATTGTTGAAATCAAATACTGTAATTTGTCCAATATTGAATTGACATAGATATTTGTCTTAAGGGATTATAAATTACTAAGTAAGTAAAGTGATAGAAATTTGTAAATTATAAAATTTGAAATAAAAATGATTAATTAATTCAATATTAATTTATTTAATTAAGGTAAAAATAGCCATTTTGGCCACTGTCTCAGATTTCAACGAAACCAGCTTCATTGGATCCGTAACAGTAAGTTATTATAAGGTTTCCAGTTTCGTAGCGATCAGACTTGTCATTTGATCGTACGGGCACGAAACGCATTGAAATTAATTCAAGGGATTTAACTAAAATAAATTGATTTTAAAACGCTATCTTCCAAATACAACCGAACTGGACCGCGAGACTAGTTCCATTGTGTTTGGAATAGGGGTAAAACATTAGGAACGCCAAGCGGCACGCCTCGATTGGAGTTAGGACTGTGTTGGACCTCATGTTATAAATAAGCACGCAAAACAAGGAAAATAATATTAAAATATTTTGGAAACGCTACAATTTTCTCTGGCCGCCGTTCCCATTAGTTCAATGGTCGAAAATCCCTTTGCTTTCCCCCTTGATTTCTCCTTATCCTTTCAACGAAATCAAAATCTTCCAAAAGGAAAGTTGTAGATCACGGGGAGATCTTCTCATCCAAAGGTTGATTCGTGTCGAAACATCACGGATTCGGCGCGATTTGGATTTGAAGTGGGCGCGTTTCCTTGATTTTTTATAGCAAATGGCTACGCCAGAGAGGGCGTGCTCGCAGGAGAAGGTGGAGTTGGCTCTTGCGATCGTCATGAAGGGCCTAGATCGATTTCAAGCCACTTGTAGTGACATGCATGTAGGCGGGATCGAGCGCTTGGATGGGTTTGTCTGTGCGTAATGGTGATCAAAGAGGAGGTAACTTTTTTTTTAATTTAAGTTTTGTAAATTCGAATTTAATTATATGAATGTCCTAAAACCCATAACTTTCGCATACGAGGTCTGATTTACGTCAGGTTTTCTCCGCTAGGATCGTATTGAAATTCCGGACCTTTCGACGTTGGTTTGGATGAATTTTAGGGCTATCGAAGTTTGGGCCTTTATTTGAATTTCAAATCGATTTAAATTTAAAATTCAGGTGAGTGTTTTGACCCACTCACACCTTCTAAATTTCTTATGTTTGTTAAATTAAATTTATAATGTGATTAGGAATTTATTTATGGCTTTTTGGTATATTAAATCTATTGTTCCAGATAGTCAAATTTTATTTGGATTAAATCGTTATTTAATTTATTGTTGAATTTAAATTGCCAGTTGAATACCTGTTATGGATAACCAGTTATTGTTGAAATTAATTAACTGAATGATGATTGTGAGGAATGTTTGATTTTTGATTTTTGATGTTGGATGATTGGATGTTATGTAAATTTATATACTGCTGTCACTCTACAAGTTCCCTTAATTATTATTATTCTGAAATTATTATGGGTTGAAATGATATATACCCAAACGATATATAGATTAGCGAAAAATCATTATAGGTTGAAATGATAGACTCGAGCGATTTTATGGATTTTAATATTAATTCGAAATTGCATTATAAATGATATATAACGTAAAATTTTAAATTATGGTTGAAATGATAAATATCCGTATAACTTGATCCTAGGGTAGAGAATTATATACGGACACTGATTTGGTTAAATTAAATGATTTTAAAATCTTTAATTTTTGAATTTAGTTAAGTGATATTTTGAAATTAAATTTGATTTATATAAAATTGAATTATTATCGAAATTTAAATTTTATGAAAAAAATTTGAATTGGTTTAAAGGAATTGTTTAAAAGAAATAAATTGAAATTTTAAAATTGAATTTGAAATATAAGTGAAATTTATCTGAATTGAGTTATTTGAATTGTTTGGAATATAACTTTGAAACGTATTGAAATTGAAATAATTTAAATTGATATTTCAATCACGGATTGGAATCGATATAGAATTTAATAGTTATTTAAAATTTGAATTGGAAGATTTGAAATTGGGTTTTGTTGATTTGGAAATTGAAATAGTTTTGATACGTTGAAATAAAATAAATAGTTTAAATTGATATTAGTTCCAAATTCTCATTTTAATATAAACTGTTTAAAATATATTATTTTAAAATTTCTAATTATTAAGATTTCAAATTATTAAACTATTTTAACTTATATTAACTATATTAAATCATTTAACCTAGTTTAAACTATTTAAATTATTTAAAACTAATTTAACCCATTTTAACTTATTTTGAATCTAATTAATCTATTTTAAAGCTATTAAATCTATTTTAATTTTTCTTTTAATCTATTATAAATCTATTTAATCTTAAATCAATTTAACAACATCTCTAATCTATAGTTAAACTAATTTAGAGTATTTTAACTATTTAAAATATTTTTAAATTTCAGACTTAGTAAAAGGGAAGTGTTTATGTTCAAATTCATTGGTTTAAAAGAAAATATGGTTGAATGATGTTATAACCTAAGTTGGGATTTAAATGTTATAATTAACTGAATATGATGATTTTGAAATAAGGATTTAACCTAATTGGAAATATAATTTTTGAAAGAAATTATGGTGTCGGAAATGATATGATTTCAAAGTGAATATAATTTCAAAAGTGATATGGTTTGAATGGAATATGATATTTTGATATCAACTATGAATTGATTTTGGAAATTTAAAAAACCATCCGGTGTGTAATAAGCATTTGGTTGTTAAAGAGATCAGGATCAGATATTGTCATACTCTCTGCCAATATCAAAAACCACTATAATAACTATGTACATGGTGGAGATTCCAGAAAAGAAGTAAGATGGTTTAGCGAATGATTTTTGTATAAGGTATGACGTGACCCCGACTCCCGTGAGTCAGCTTAGATGTGACTACATGAGTTATATCTAGACGAAATGAGGTCATTCCTCCGATTGGACATGCTTCTTCGATACCATATTATGACATTTGTGATGATTTGGTGGCCACCCCTTGATTTTGATTTGGGAGTGTGTTCCAAGGTGGGCGGTAGTAGCTACTATGCGTTACCACCAGTCTGGTTCTGCAATTGCTAAATCTAGACTGGCGTTGCCTCGAGTGCCATGTTCACAAACCCTAGAGCGCATTCTACGAGTTTGTTTTGTATCATACTATGTAATGTCCTCTGGGTAAACCACCGGTCTAGTGGAGTGTATGACATTGCATAGACTACGGGAATATATAAAATGTGTTAAGGGGGATATGGGTAACGCCTTAACGCTACTTTACTATTTTTACTTTACTGTAGACATATTATAATATCGTATTGTACTCTGTGCAGTTAAAGCGCTCGGCAGATTCAAAGCGGTGGAGGTGCAAAAAGTCATAGCGGGGATACAGCGAGGTTATAGCGGATAGCACGAAAAAAGCATATAAAACTCATACTTAATGTTTTTACAAATATATAAATGGTAATTAATGAAAAATTATCATTCAATTGAATTATAATTAATACATAAATGATTTTGAACAAAAAACATGTGCGAATTTATGTTAAATAAACATAAAACTATTATATAACATAATTGAATTTAGTAGAATATTAGAGTATTTTAATTTCTGAAAATATATTAAAAATTAAGTCAAATAAATTAGTTTCATAATTTTTATAATTTATAAGTGCAATTTTTTAATTCATTTTATTAAAGAAGATATAGCGGAAATAGCAAAATATAGCGGGAATAAAGGGATATAGCGGAAATAGCGGTGATTAAAGCGGAAAAGCTATATTTTGGGGCTATATGGAAAAATCGTAGCGGTAGAAATCCGCTATGAGATATTGCGGGGTTATAGTGGGGTAATAGCGGGGCATTAACTAAACAGATTGTACTATATGGTAGATAGTTTAACGGATCCATAGGAGATGTGAATACCGAACATCTCTTAAGTTACTGCACCCATGTTAGACACTGGATAAGAGACGTCAAACCCCGTAACATCTCTAACGCCGTTGCACTCATTTTTATCGTTGATTAAATTACATAAGATCTTTTAGTTCTGAATCGAGTTTTTTGTCTTTTCAATTCGCTTGGGTCAGCCTGATCATTTCAGGGTTGAAGACCTTCTCTGGAGGATGAAGACGAAGATTTGTATTATAATTATTTGTTATATTTATTCCATTGCATCATGTTGTTCTGCTGCATTTATTTAGTTATTCCTGTTTATGTAACTCTGATGTTTGTGTTGTAAAGAATAATCAAATGTATTTATAAAGCAGCTTCATGAACTGTTATTTGATTATTATATTTTATCATTCTGCTGTGAGATTCTGTATTTTTTTTAATTTCTTTCTCCTTTTTTTATTCACCCCATAACAATCTGCCTTTTTAAATGTTTTGAGTCCGATATGTATTTCTGCCTAAAACGTCCATAAAGGCAGGTCCTTATATTTGGTATCAGAGCTTTGGTTTAGCGATAACCTTAGCTTTGTGGGGTCATACTCATATCAAATAGGGTGGTAATACCCTAGAGTGAGTCATTGAGTGTATATATATGAGAGAGTATATTTGTTAGTGTTATAAAAAGGGTTTTTATATTATGTTAATTTATTCCGTTTTGTATTTATAAATCCCGGTCGGTGCATAGGACTCCACGACAATGATAGGGATTTTCTAAACACTTAAAAGAGTAGACCGACACAATATTTGTTTTGAAATATAGGTAAACGAAATGATTTTGCCTGTTATATATTTTGTATATAAATAATAAATTTTATAAATGATATAGTTGGATGAAATATGTTGATTGTTAGGTAGGGAAATTTTTATAAATATTGATTGTAAAATAAGATTTACAAAGAAAATAAATATAAATTGTTAGGTAAGGATTTTAAAATTTCTTTCGAATGATTTTGGAATACAATAGCAACATTATTTATAAGTATTTTCTGATAAATATTTCAATATGATTTGAAAGAAATGTTTAAAAGAATTTTGGAAGGAAACAAGTTCTATACTCCCCTCTCTGTCGCTGGAAAATAATTTCGGTGATGAGTGCACGCATCATCGGCGTTCAATTTCGAGTTTCAAAGTGGGAAGACTGCTGTAGTAGTTTTACTGCACAATTGTTTTGATAAATTAATCTTAAATTTGAATTCTATTTATGATTTGATATATATAAAAGATATGGTTATATATATATATGTATATATTATTTAAAATAATTGAAATGAAACCCGGTTGTTTAGTCTTTAGTTTCTGTGAATTAGAAATTGAAATTATTGTAATGGATGAAGCCTTGACTATATTAATAATTGAAAACTTCTAAAATGAAAATAGAAATTTGATGTTAAAATGATGAATGAAATAGATAAGAAATTGGAAATTTGTAAACCGTGAATAAAATGGTAATGAAAATAAGAAATGGTAACTATTGACCATTTTTTATTAACTAAATAGATAAGACAAACTTGGGTAATATTCGATTGCATTCTTGAAAAAAAAAATATATATATAATTTACCAAATTATTAAAAGTTGAAATGTTAATAAGGATATGTAATAGAATATTATGTAAGTAAAATTTGGAAAAATGAAAATGTTCAATGGATTATTCTTATAAATAAAAATTCTTATGTGATAAATTGTTATAAACTGAAGTTAATAGTTTGAAATGCTACTAACTAAATGTAATAAAAGTAAAATAATGTAAGAAAAAATGATTATAAACTTAAGTTAACATTTAAGCTATTTATTATCAGATTTAATAGCAAAGTTGAATGCTGTAAGTAAATAATTATAAACTTGAATTAATATTGAAGCCTATTACAATTAAATGAATACTATATAAATTGAATGATTATAATTTAAGAAACCATTGAAATAATTTAAGAATGGTGTTAATATTCAATATTACTTTGAATATGGAAGAATGAACGTGAAAAGGAAATAATCTATAAATAGTGAATTAAGTTGTAAAGAAACTTACCTAATAATGGATAATCTAATAAATAAAATAAATAACTTACTTAAGCAATAGAGATGAAGTAATGAAAATGAAAAAAATGGCATTGTATGAATAAAGGAGAAATGAACTTTTGTAAGTAATAACGAATGTAACTTAATGAAAATAAACATTATATGAATGAGAAAAGAAAAGTGAGTGAAAAAAAGAGAAAATCAAATTAAATTGAAAGGGTGAAGTAAATTGAAATATAATGTAAACAATACTTCAATAATGAATTCATTTATGATCCAAATAATTGAAATAGACATAACGTATGTAAGTAAATAATGTAAATTAATGAAATAAGCCTTACATAAACGAATGAAAATTTAAATCTTGTAAGTAATGAATGTGAAGTAAAGAAAGTCATGGTATGAAAAAAATGACCAATAAATGATGTGAAAAGATAAATAGAGTAAACTTAAAAATGTGTTGGATTCTTTATTTGTTTGACTTCTGAATTGGTTAGGAAAGGATACTTCTATTATGTAGGATGTGAAAATAATCTATAAAGTTTTATCTACGACTATTGAGTGTATGATTTACTTCATAGTTTATTTATCATTTTATATGATTAGAAGTTATGAACTTGAACAAACCATTTAATTTGGTTGACATGGATGGATGATTGTTTTCTTTGTCGAAATAATGTTTGTATTGTTTTTTTGCAAATAAATGGTGTTATGTCGTAGTGACTTGTTTTGTTATTTTTTTGGCAAGGCCAGCGGGGTTAAAAAATGGATCCCTACCATTTTCATTAATATACCAAGAAGAATTACAGAGATGGGAAAACAAAGCAGCCAAAAGGCTAGCGAAAAACAAAGAAACATAGGCATATCAATAAGGGAAAAAGGAAAAAAAATAAAAAACAAACAACACAGGGACACACAGGAACATGCACACATGCATTAGGGAAGAGAATTAAGGAAATCAGGATCAAACACATGCCCTGAAGCACAAATTCCATTCCTCAATCCCTCCACAATACATATTTTCATTTGGATGAATGACTTCCTTTTTCCAGTGAAGATTATTGCATTTCTCTCATCCCAGATCATAGAGATGAAGATTTTGAGAGAGAACAGAAGCACATAAGTTAATTCACATTTCCATCTCGTTGCTTTGTAAGAGATCCCATTCAACTTCACTGATCAAGGCAACTGTCCTACCAATGATGAAAGAGTTAATAGTACTCCATAACTTGAAGACGTATGGACAGTTAGAAAACAAATGAAGGGTATCTTCTTCAGCTGCATGACAAAAACTACAAGTTGTATCAATGATGAAACCTCTCTATCTCAACTTAATTTTCATTTTCATACAATTATTGAATGTTTTCCAGAGAAACAGGTTTTGCCTCTCCGAGTTATGACTGAGCCAAATTCTCTTATGCCAACAGAATGTAACAGAGTTACTCTGACAAGCCAGAAGCTTGTACATGGCACTAGTTTTATAACATTCCTGATTGAATGACCAAGTTATACCATCATGCAGAGATAAAGGAATATGACAACCATGCAGAAGATTCCAGCACTGTCTAACACACTGATTACTCGAATAAGGAAGGACCACACATCCATCAGCAAGATAATCAACAGCCAGAGCATCAGTGCCAATACCACATTGAACTTGATCATTGAAGGAGATTAGATGACACAGAATAGTACCAGAGTTCACCCATGGGTCATGCCAAAAGGACACACGACCATTAATACCGATCTTACAATTAGCGTATGGAAGAATCACAGATCTAAGTTTCAGAATACTGCGCCAAGTCCAACTACAAGATTGAGGAATTGGCAACGTCCAGAAATTCTTATTGCCTATGATGTATTTGTGGGACCACATAACCCAAACATTATCTTTATGATTCAGGAGGTTGTCAATGTGGTTCACCATGGCAGCACGATTCCATTGCAGAATATTCTTGATTCCAAGTCCACCTCTGGACATAGGCAACTCAAGCTTGCTGAAAGCACAGGGAGATAGTTTATTGGAATTAATATTTCCATGCCAGAAGAAGTTGCACATGGCACTTCTAATCATATTGATCAGCTTAGTTGGAAGAATGAATGATCTAGCCCAGTACACTGACATGGAGAAGATAATGGATTTTAAAAGGGTAAGCCTTCCTGCCTGACTAAGCAACCTATTAGTCCACATAGCTAGTCTAGCAGTGATCCTCTCATACAGAGGGAAGCATTGATGGTAAGTAATTCTTGAAGTAGCCAATGGAATATCAAGGTACATGAAAGTATCAGCATGTTGCATAATAGAGGTAAAGTTAGTTATTTAGCTAATCACTTCAGAACCTACTCCAGCTATCATCATATCAGACTTGGATAAATTGATCGATAAACCAGAAATCTTGTAAAATTTATTAAGACCATCCATGATAGAATTAACAGTCATCATAGTAGGCTTGAAAAAGATAACCAAGTCATCTGCAAACATAAAAGAAGTAATGAGAGGATTCATACAATTAGGATGTACCGAAAAAATACCATCATGAACTTGCTGTATAAGAATTTGCGTTAAGACTTCCGTCACTATAATGAATAAGTAGGCAGACATAGGGTCACCCTGTCGTATACCTTGTTTACTTCGAAAATATCCCTCATTACATTTGTTGACCATGATAGAAAACCTAGCTGTGGAGATGCAAGCTTCAATCCATGCAACAAAGTGTTGAGGAAAATTTAGACCCATGGTTCGAACAACAGAGTACCACTGCAGGGAGTCAAAAGCTTTAGAGATATCAAGCTTGAACATGGCTCTAGGAGAGATATAAGAGGAATTGTAACCATTTAGCATTTCGTGAGACATCAAAACATTATCAAAGATACTTCTACCACTAAGAAAGGCTGCTTGATTGGGTGAGATGATGTTAGGCAAAACTAACTTGAGTTTGTTAGCAATAATCTTAGATATACATTTGTATATGGTGTTACAGCAAGAAATATGCCTAAAATCAGAGACACGGCAGGCGGTTTTCACTTTAGGAATGAGAGCTATGTTAGTAGCATTAACTGAACTGATCATTTTGCACTTGTTAAAGAAGTCGTGAACAGCCTTCAGGAATGAAGGGCCAACAATTTCCTAGCAAGAAGTAAAAAAGGAAGCATTGAATCCATCCGGCCCTCTAATTGAGTTAGTATTGAGTGAAAAGAGCGCAGATTTAATCTCGGAGTCAGTAATTGCTGAAGATAACATGATATTTTCTTCAGAAGAAATTTTGGGAAGGTTAACAGAGTCAAGAAGCTCAAGTGTAGGAGTAAAGTCATTACTGTTGCCAAGCAAGTTGCTGAAATAATCAAGAAACATATTAGCAATACTAGGGGGGTCGGTGATGAACACACCATTATCATTAATAAGGGTACTATTAGTTCTCTAGACTGTTTAGCTTTTAGAGTGGAGTGGTAGAATGAAGTGTTCCCATCACCATCCTTGAACCACTCCATTCTAGTCTTTTGTTTTGCCATAAGGCCTTCTTGCTTTAAGGCTTCATAAAGTTTGGATGATAAGGTTGCTTCCTGAGCAGGCAATTCAACACTAAGGTTGTCTGACAGCATGGCTTGTTGTACTTGCCGAAGTTTGAGAGAGAGTGGAAGAAGCCAAATTGCCGTAGCCACATTTACTCAACGACCATGCTTTCAATTCAGTTTTGACAGCTTTAAGCTTGCACTGCAAAATAAACATAGGATTATCAAAAAAATGAGAGGACCATACCCTTTTAATTATAGGAAAAAAATCAGGGTGAAGAACCCAAGCATTAAAAAATTTAAAATGAGAATTCCTTTTCTTCATAGCAGCACCAAAAGATAAGATTTGGGGAGAGTGATCGGAAAGGCCAGGCATAGGTAGGAGATTTGACATATTAGGCCATTTAGTCAGGGAGAACTGGTTAGAAAATGTGAAATCAATCTTACAGAAGGTACGAGGAGAAGATCTTCTAGAGTTATTCAAAGAGAAGGAGGCACCCACAGAATTGATTTCAATTAGATTAGATTCAGAGATAGCAACATTAAGGGGTCTGATTTCATGAAGGGACAAGGGATTACCACCAAGTCGATGAGATAATAGATAAGAGCAGTTGAAGTCTCCTATAACAATCCATGGATGAGTTTACTGTCTAAAGGAAGGGAGGAGATTATGTGAGGATTGCCTAGCATTTACAGAAATAAGACCATAAATAACAGTAATGTAGAAATAAGTGGAGGAAGAGGTATGGATACAGTGCGTGTGTATAAGCTGGGAAGTTGAAATTATTGGAGACAATGAATATACTAAGGGATTAAATAGAAGAAGAATTCTACCAAACGACGCTTCAGTGAGATTATTTATCATCTTCCACGATGAGTTAATGAAATTAGCAGCCTTGGAAGAAAGAGGAGCATTCAGCTTGGTTTCTAGTATAGCAAGCATACTAAGGGAATGAGTGGCAATTAAGTTTTTACATTGGTTTAGTTTGATTTCTGAGTGGGCTCCTCTAATATTCCACCCACCAATGTTGTTCAACATTGATCAACAAGTTGGTTGAGAAGGAGTTTCTTTTTGTTACCCCTAGTTAGAGGGGTGATTTTGATATTACCACCAGGGAAGGTAGAGGATGTTTTGGAACCAAGACACGAGTTGAGATCCAGTACAGAATGGGTTATAGTTGATTTGAGAGCCTTACTGTTACAAGAAGAAATGAGTCTCGCTGGTTCACTGATTTTGCATTGCTTGATGGAGGTTTTACAGAGGGAAGGGATTGAGAAGGAGGAGGAGGGGGTGGAGGAGGAGGTGGTTTCCATGCAAGGGGTGCTTGAATATGTTTGTATGGAAGTTCAGTTTCCAGGAAGACAACAGAGTTATTAGTTGTAGGAGATATTGCATCAGAGCTACATAAAGTCTCTATCAGTTCGTGCACATGCATAGCGGAAACGTGAACAGTTTTAGTTTGGGAAGCAGGATTTGATTCAATGACACATGTGTTTACAATTGGTAAACAAGTAGGAGACAAGGGAATTGAGCTCGAGTTTGGACTGGTGGAAGGAAGGAGGAGAGATGGAGATGATTCAGAATTAGAGGGGGATAGGAGAGCAACAAATTTGCTTTTGCTTGTTGAAAAGGGTACAACATAATTTTCATCATTGATGCTAGCAGAAAGGAGGGATTTCTTTTTAAGATTGAGTACAGATGCTTGTTTTATATTGTCACACATATCCTTCACACTAGCAGGACCATTTACATCATTTGATACATTCTCATCACCATTTAAATTACAAACATCTACTTCAGTGTATATCTCACCCAATTCTGATAGAACATTAAATCCATTATCTTCCTAAATATTACGGTTACCATTTATAGAAGTCATTTTTCCATTCTTATCTGACTTAGAATGAACATCAATTTCTATTTCCCCTTCCTCAAGCACTTCACTATCAATCACTAACTTTTTTTCATTATTGATAACATCATAAGTATCCTCCTTATTGACTTTCAAAATGGACGAGTTCATCCGCAGTCTTCTAGCTTTATTTACTATTTGCCATTTTTGTTTCCTCTATCTCGTAGACTTAACAACATCAATCTTGTTTGCTTTAGACTCATTAACATTGACTTCAACAGAATTAGTATTCTTTTCATTCTTCTCAATCACCACAACAGTATTAGACTTATCACAGTTAGACACAGTATGTCCAAAAACACTGCAACTTGAACAAATATCAGGCTTCCATTGGTATTCAATGTGAATGACTTGAGTTCCCCCATCAAGAAGCTGAACAGGAAAGGAGTCAATCAAAATCTGATCAGGCTTTATTTCAACTAAACACTTAGCAAAGGTTAGCCTCTCCAACTTCTCCGTATATTCATCCATACATACAAGCTTACCCAATCTGCTGGCTAACCAGTTTATTCCAATGTGGGACCAAGAAAACATTGGAATGTTGGAAAATTTCACCCATATTGGCATAGACGAAATGCTCTCACAAGCATTTCCCACACATGGATCCCACTGCTTAACTATAAAGAGTTTGTTTCTCATAACTATGGGGTCACTATGCAGAATCTTGTTTCAATCTTCATCACAGGATAGAAGGAAAAGAAACAAAAACCCATTTGGTCGAACTATAATCGACCCTTTCAGTTTCCAATATTTCAAGTGATTTATTATAGTTGAGTAAGATAGAGGCTTGTCAAGAAAGAAACCGACCAGGTAGTTACTCCAAACTTGAGCTCCCGCTTCAACAACACTGGGAGGTGGAATCAAAATATCATTCTTCAACTGGAATGTACTTCCCAGCGTTACTTGGTTTACGCTTGAAAAGAGAAGTCCAGGACAGTTGAGCAGGATTCGAGAGCAGAGGAAGAAGGGAGGAAAAGGAAGGCAAAGGAACAGAAGATGAGGATGGACCACTGTAGGCAGGTACAGTTGGCAGAGGAGGTGGTGGGGGGTCAGGAGCAGGACGATGATTACATGATGGAGCTGACAAAAGGGGTGAGGGGATGGAAGCATGAAAGGTGGGAGGGGACGATAAAAGGACGGGAGGAATGGTGGGATAGGATGATAAAAGGATGGGAGGAATGGTGGGAGCTGCCATGAAAGAAAAAAGATGGAACTTAAAAAATGGACTTGTTTTGTTATTAGTTGAAAACAGATTAAATATTTCTCTTTTATACATGATTATTAACCTCCTTGGATTATATGAGTGAAATATAGGTTTATAGAAGCAGTTGCTATCTATTTTGGTTTCATAAAATAAGCGTTATTTGCCTGAAAAATAGGTATGTTCTCGGATAACGGTATTCTAGCGATATTATATTGTTTTTCCCATTGTTTGGGAAATATTATTTTGAAAAATATGATATATATTGTATTATTGATATTGTTATTTCTCCTTAGTCTCTTCGTACAAAGGAGACTCTATCGAAATTTTCTATGATTTTTGGACTGAGAAAATTTTGTGAAACGTTTTCCAAACTTTTGTTAACTTGAATATATAAGGATTAAATTGTTATAAATTTATATATCTTATTTTATTTATTTAATTTTGCAAATTAATTGTTTATGAATTTAATATTTTGAATAAGATATATTGATTTCTTAATTCCTTCTTTTCCCTTCGTTTTCTTTTCGACGATGAAAAATTTTGAGTGGGGGAGAGTGTAACAATCCGTAATTTTCGATAATTAAAACAGTTAATATAATTAGGTTTTTGATTTAATGTTGGGAGAAATAAAATTTTTTGATTTTACAATAAAGAATATAACTGAAGTAAAGTGAAATGGTATTAATTTAAGGTAACCTATAATTGCTTTGAAGGTGATTCTAATTAAAACTATTAAAAGTTATAATTGGATACAAATTGTAAATAAATTATAGTAATATGTGTTCAAACTTTTTGGGTTGTTTTAAAACCTGACTTAGTTAATTTGTTTAATGATTTTTATAATGGTAATTTGCAATTAGGGAGATTTAATTTCGCAAATGTTATTTTGCTGCATAAAAAAGTAGGAGCTAACAACTTAAAGGATTTTAGACCTATTTCTTTAATTAACTGTTTAGTTAAAATCATTTCTAAAGTTCTTTCTAATAGACTTAGTAATAGAATGAACAATTTAATTGATTGTTCACAATCGGCTTTTATTAAAGGGAGAAATATTACCGATGGTGTGGCTGTTGTTCAAGAATATATTAATTACTGTTGTAAGAACAACATAACCTGTGCGATTTTCAAACTTGATTTTGTAAAGCTTTTGATTCGGTGGATTGGGATTTTTCTTGTTGATATTTTTCATGCTAGAGGATTTGGGTATAGATGGATTAGTTGGATTTTGTCTTTTCTTAAAACAGGAAACTCTAGTATTATGGTTAATTGTATTCTATGTAATAAATTCAGCCAAAGAGAGGCTTAAGGCATGGGGATCCCTTATCTCCTTTGTTGTTTAATTTCGCTGCATGTTTTTGCTAAAATTATTAAGAGAGCAGTGAATAATCGTTGTTTAGGAAATGTTGGAAATGACATATCGTGTAATGGTATATCGGTTCTGCAATTTGCGGACGATACCTTATTTTTTTCTTCTCATCTTTCTAAACACATTATTACTCTCAAATTTATTCTTTATGATTTTGAAATTTTATCTAGATTAAAAATTAATTTTGGCAAAAGTTCAGTTCTAGTTTTAAATGATTTTGAAAAGTAGAAAACTTAGTAGCTAATACCCTAAATTGCAGAATTATGAAATTTCCTTTTGAATATCTAGGGTTTGTGATTAGACCTTCCAAACTCAAGCATGATGATTGGATTATTATTATAGATTAAATTAAAAATAAGATATCTAATTGGAACGGGAGATTTCTTTCTAGAGCAGGTAGGCTTGTTTTAATAAACTCGGTTTTCTCAGCCTTACCGATCTATTGGATGTCTATGCGTCTGTTTCCAGATTGGGTTATTGATAAATCGATAAAATTAGAAGAGATTGCTTATGGAGTGGGGATAATATTAATAATAGTATAAAATGTCTTGTAAATCGGGATATTGTTTGTAAAGCTAAAGAAGAGGGCGGTTTAGGAGTTATAAATTTGCGCAGTATGAATTTGTCCCTTTTAGGTAAATGGCTTTGGAAGTTTAAAGATTTTAATGATAATGCTATTTGAAAAGAGATTATTTTCAAATATTACTATAATGGTAATTTTAATTTACACCAAATTGATTATTCTTCATCCCATAATTTTTCTAATTTTTGGAAAAATATTTTAAAATGTTATGAAATTTTTAATTTAGGAATTAAGACGATGGTACATTCAGGAAATTGTACTTCTTTTTGGCATGACTGCTCGATTTCGATCTTGCCTCTTAAATTTGAATTCAAGGATTTGTATGATATTTTCAACTTTAAGTATGCTTTAATTAATGAAGTTTATTCTCCAGATAATGATCCTCCTTGGAACTTTAGCTTTAACAGAATGTTAATAGGTACTACCCTTAGGCAGCTTTCTTTGCTTTGTGCCAGATTAAATCTCTATAATATTGATAACGATTATGATTTTATTAGTTAGGAATGAGATAAGAGTAAGAAATATACTCCATATTCTTTTTATAGATTTATTAATTTTTCGGGTACTTCAAATAACTCTTTTAAATTTATGTGGAAATCTAATGCTCCTCCTAAATCCAAAATTCACATGTGGTTAATTCTTCATGGTAAATTTAAAACAATTGAATTTTTAAAGAGAAAAAACATTCATAACGATAATAAATGTTATTTTTGCAATCTACACCTTAAAGAAATAAATTATATATATTATGATTGTTTGGACACTAGTTACATCCTTATTAATACTGTTAAATTTTTTAACTTTAATATAATAACTAATATTTCGGATTGTGAATTCTGCTGGAAAAATTATAGATTCAAATTCAATAATGATATTAGATTTTTACTAGACACTTTATTTATTATTATTAGTTAGTTTATTTGGTTTGAGAGAAATCAAAGAATTTTTAATAATAATAATAGTCATCTTAACAAATTGGTTTTTTCAATTTCTTCATTTTGTTTTACTTGGATTTCTAATCCTAGTTACAAATTAACCAAAAATATCCTTTTTAATCGGTATCTTAACAAGGTTAGTATAATATTAATTTTTTTAAATATAACAATAACTTTTATAGCACCAATAATAGTATTATTAATATTTTTCCTATTTTTAATCATCATCTCTCTTTGAATCATAGTTTACTTATGATTAAAGATTATTAAGTCTGATCTGTCTTAATTTTTATTATAGTCTCTGTTTGGTAATTGTTTTCATTTTATTCATTCCTTTAGTTTTTGTCCTGATGGTTTTATTCTGGGTTTTTATTTCATTATTTCTAAATACATATATATATATATGTATATTTGTTTTATGAATTTACATATATATGTATCTTTCTAATTTTTTTCCTAGTTTATTTCAGATACAAGTTTGGGAGATTGGTTATCAAGTTCTTTTTTCAGGTTTCTCTTATCTTCATATTGTTGGCTATCAGTTTGTAGAGTGGTCATCAGAGCAGAGTTTCTTCATCCAGGACTGTTTGCAGTTATCCCCTCAGATATATGAATCTGCTATCTTTAGCATGGTGTACTTTTCAGAATGATCTATTCTTCAGTTTGACACTCACTCTTATTGTTCAGAGCCTATAGAGTGTTCTACCTTTACAGCAGATGCTCTCTTGAGTAGTTATTTATCCTCTTCTTCTGTTTCAGACTTTAGGTGTTTTTTTATTAGTATGAGTTGTCGCTCTGTGTCTTTGTTTTTTCTCTTTGTCTTTTTGGTACTTCTAACATCTTAATATCGGGCGGTGGCCATGCCGGAGCTTGATATTGAGGTGTGATGGGTGATGGCCTTGCCGGAACTCATCTTGGGAGTACATGAGATTAGCTATTTGTACCTTTTCTCTTGTTACCCGCCAGGCATGTTGGCAGCTCATTATGTTCGTGATATATATATTTTTTCACATGTGTGCTCTCCTCTATGCGTAGAGGATCGCATATTTTTTCTTAAAAAAATTATAGTAATGTATGTATTGACTGATAATTGAATTTAAAAAGAAATTGATAGTTTAAAGGATGTATTAATTAATGAAATAATGTGTTTATCTGCGCGTGGTGATGAACGAAGAGGAGGTAACGTTTTTTCAATTTAAGTTTTGTAAATTCAAATTTAATTATACAAATGTTCTAAAACCCATAACTTTCGCATACAACTTTGATTTACGCTGTTTTATCCACTAGGATCGTATTGAAATTCCGGACCTTTTGATGCAGGTACGGACGAATTCTAAGACTGTGGAAATTTTGGCCTTTATTTGAATTTCAAATCGATTTAAAATCGAAGATGAGTGTTTTGACCTACTCACAACTTCTAAATTTCTTATGTTTGTTAAATTAAATTTATGATGTGATTAGGAATTTATTTATGGCTCTTTGGTATATTAAATTTGCCTTTCCAGTTAACTTGAATTTTATTTGGAATAAATCATTATTTAATTTATTATTGAATTTAAATTGCCAGTTAAATACCTTTTATTGATAATTAGTTATTTTTGAAATTAATTAATTGAATGAAGATTGCGATGAATGTTTGATTTTTGATGTTGGATGATTGGATGTTATGTAAATTTACATATTGCTGTCACTCTGCAAGTTCCCTTAATTATTATTATTTTGAAATCACTATGGATTGAAATGATATATACCCGAACGATCTATAGATTAGGGAAAAATCGTTATGGGTTGAAATGATAGACTCGAGCGATTTTATGGATTTTAATATTAATTCGAGATTGCGGTTTTAAATGATATATAACCGTAAAATTTTAAATTGTGGATTGAAATGATAAATATCCGTATCACTTGACCCTAGGGTTGAGAATTATATACGGACTCTAGATTGGTTAGATTAAATGATTTTAAAATCTTTAATTTTTGAATCTAGTTAAGTGATATTTTGAAATAAAATTTGATTTATATAAAACTGAATTATTATCGAAATTCAAGTTTTATGAAAAAAAATTAATTGGTTTAAAGGAATTGTTTAAAAGAATTAAATTGAAATTTTAAAATTGAATTTGAAATATAGATGAAATTTATCTGAATTGAGTTATTTGAATTGTTTGAAATATAGCTTTGAAATGTATTGAAATTGGAATAATTTAAATTGATACTTCAAACACAGATTGGAATCGATATAGAATTTAATAGTTATTAAAAATTGGAATTGGAAGATTTGAAATTGGGTTTTGTTGATTTGGAAATTGAAAAAGTTCCCTTACGTTGAAATAAAATAAATAGTTGAAATTGATATTATTCCGAATTCACATTTTAATATAAACTATTTTAAAAATATATTATTTCAAAATTTCTAATTATTAAGATTTCAAATTATTAAACTATTTTAACTTATGTTAACTATATTAAATTATTTAACTTAGTTTAAACCATTTAAATTATTAAAACTTATTTAACCCATTTTAACTTTTTTTAAATCTAATTAATCTATTTTAAAGCTATTAAATCTATTTTAAATTTTCTTTTAATCTATTTTAAATCTATTTAAATATATTAAATCATTTTGACAGTACCTCTAATATATAAATATACTAATTTAGAGTATTTTAACTATTTAAACTATTTCTAAAATTCAGACTTAGTAAAAGGGAAGTGTTTATATTCAAATTCATTGGCTTAAAAACAAATATGGTTAAATGGTGTTATAACCAAAGTTTGGATTTAAATGTTATAATCAATTGAATATGATGATTTTGAAATAAGGATTTAACCTAGTTGGAAATATGATTTTTGAAAGAAATTATGGTGTCGGAAACGATATGATTTAAAAGTAAATATAATTTTAAAAGTGATATGCTTTGAATGGAATATGATATTTTGATACCAACTATGAATTGATTTTGGAAATTTAAAAGAACCATCTGGTGTGTAATAAGCGTTTGGTTGTTAAAGAGATCAGGATCAGATACTGTCACACTCTCTGCCAATACCGAAAACTACTTTAAAAGCTTTGTATGTGATGGAGATTCCAAAAACAAAGTAGGATGGTTTGCAAACGATTTCTGTATTAGGTATGACATGACCCTAACTCCTGTGAGTCAGCTTAGGTGTGACTAAACAAGGAGCTATACCTGGGCCAAGTGAGGTCATTTCTCCGATTGGACATGCTTCTTCGATACCATATAATGACATTTGTGATGACTTGGTGGTCACACCTTTATTTGGAATTGGGATTGTGTTTTGAGGTGGGCGGTAGTAGCTGCTATGCGTTATCACCAGCCCGGTTCTACAATTGGTAAATCACCCTGGCATTGCCATGGGTGCCATTTTCACATGCCTTAGAGTACCTTCTACGAGTTTGTTTTGTACCGTACCTCTGTGATGTCCTCTAGGTAAACCACCAGTTTGGTGGAGCGTACGACATTGTATAGACTACGGGAATATATAAAATATGTTAAGGGGGATATGGGTAACGCCTTAAAGCTATTTTAATATTTTTACTTTACTGTAGACATATTATAATGGCGTATTGTACTACATAGTAGATAGTTTAACGGATGCTTAAGTGATGTGAATTCCGAACATCTCTTAAGCTACACCCATGTTAGGCACTGGATAAGAGATGTTATACCCCGTAACATCTCTGACGCTGTTACACTCATTTTTACCGTTGATTAAATTACATAAGATCTTTTAGTTCTGACTCTGATGTAACTCTAATGTTTGTGTTGTATAATCAAATGCATTTATAAAATAGCTTCATGAACTATTATTTGATTATTATATTTTGTCATTCCACTGTGAGATTCTGTATTTATTTTATTTCTTTCTCTTTTTCTTATTCAGCCTATAACAATCTGCCATTTTGAATGGTTTGAGTCCGACATGCGTGTCTGCTTAAAACATCCGTAAAGGCAGGTCGTTATGGGGTTGAACACCCATTCAGGGTATAAAGAGTTGTAGATAAACCTGTTTTCCATCATCTTATCCACTTCTTCTTTCAGTACAGCAGATCGCTTCGAACCCAGACTATGCCTTTTTTTATTGATGTACATTTTGGATCAATATTCTGAGCATGGCATGCTATCTTCGACGATATCCCGCACATATCTGAATGCATTCAAGAAAACACGTCCAAATCCCTCAGAGGAAATTAACAAATTCCTTCCATAAGCTAATGTTAAGATGCGATCCAATCTTTAGAACCCATGCATGATTGTCCATATCAATTAGAATATTCACCGTTAGATTAGCCGGCACTGCTTGCCCTTCCTCCGACGTCTTCCCAAGATCATAGACATTAAATCGGCTATGGTTCTCAAGCTTGGTTTTGATCTTTACTTGCTATGTTTGTGAATCTCAAATGCGGAGAGTCGTCTCCACATCCTTACCCTTCTCCCGTCACTTTACTTCCCTCAACTCCACGAAGTAACGTTCCCTTTCTACGCTTTGGTGTCCTTTTACCAACCAGATCCCACTCTTCGTGGGGAACTTCAACATTAGATATCATAGAACCAATGCTATTCTAAAATCAGCAAGAGCCGATCGGCCTAAAAAGGCATTGTATGACGAGTATTCACCTATAATAACAAATTTCTGAATCTAGACTATCCTACGATTTCCTTCACCAAACTCCATAGGCAGATTTATCGTCCCGATTGGTTGTTTCGCTTCTTCTGTAAACCCTTGGATCTTAGTTTTGAAAGTCATAACCTCCTTCATGTTGATCGAATGTTCTTTTGAATAGTATGTTCATAGAACTTCCAGTATCCAAGAACCAACACACTGTTGTCGATCCAATACTTACCGTTATCACCGTGGGATCGATTGTTGGCGCTTTCACTCCATCAGCATCTCTACTTTTGAACACGGCGTCATCCATTATCATCCTTTACTGCTTAGCCAGAACTCCATATTCCACAGTATGATAATCCTCACGCTTTAGGTGATTTAGCAAGCTCACATATGTTCCATCTCTCTTTAGATTTTCTCTGCTGGATGAGGCCTTCTAGTTATGGCATTAGTTACCAATTTTCCATCAGCCTGCTTGGGTCTTCTTCACTGGATCCAGGCTGATTCCCATGGGTAGATTGCCCTTGGGGTCTTGCATTTTGACCGCCGTCTTGCGGTTATCTCACATACCACTGGAGTTTTCTTTCTTATTAACCCTTCAATAACATCCCTCAAATGTCGACGCTCGTTCGTGTTGTGTCCATGGCTTTCATGGAAATGACAGTACTTTCCTAGGTGCTTTCCTACTCGGTTGCCTCTTTCATAGGCAGCCTTTTACACTATTTTGTTCACTGCATAGAAAGATATATGTTCTCCAATGTATTATTCAGAGGTGTATATTTGTTAGGTCTCATATTCCGTAGGTGCTTTTTGTTTTAATTCTTCCTACCGCTACAACCCTGATTCCTTTTCTTTTGATTATTCAAATTTCCAATATTAACTGATGCATCACCAGAGCTCTCTTCTCTGCTTAATCTCCACATTTCTTTATATTACTTCCTTTGATTTCACACCATCAATGTACATAGCTACCTAACTTGCTTTCTCCAAACACAAGAATTGATTGGCTTTCCGATGGAATTGCTCCATAGTTGTTGGTTGTTTCATCTTAAACCATTTTCTAAAATCCGTGTCTGGGTGTACACCTCCGAACAAAGCCATAAATACCAAATCCTCCTTTAGATTGCTAACCTCTTAGCTACCTCATTAAACCGATTCAAGAACCACTTCAATGACTCTATAGGTCCTAAGATAGGCTCGACAAGGACTTCACATCCTTTGGTCTAACAGTATGGATACTAATCTACTCTATGAATTTCTTTGCCAACTAATCAAAAGTCAACATGGATCTTGGTGCAAGCCTAGTGAACCACATCAAAATAAGACCTTCCAAGAAAATAGGAAAACATCTACACCGAACAACATCCATCATCCTAGCACCATTCATATGACATTCATATTGAGTAAGTGCTGCCTGGGATCGGTAATCTAATTATACGGTGGCATTGTCAGCATCGTAAACTTCCTGGAATACTCTTCCCATAGAATGTTTTTCATGAAGGGGGTTCTCCTACGTCCAGAACCCCAATCCTCATTCTTTCAACCTTTCCTTTACTCGAACAATTGTTTAATCATGTCTACTAATATTCCTCTCTAGTACAGTAATCTAAAGGTCAACCATCAGGAGCTACGTCGAGTGTTTCATTATGTAAACTATCTCGTTTTCCCGTTGACATATAGATTCTCTAGTCTCTAGGAGAACCACTCCTCTGGTCTTCCTTTGACGCCCTGTTGGTTCCATTGCAGCTGTTTGAACTCCAATGCCATTAACTCCAGTATCCAGTCCATAATCATCACTGTCATGCTACAGATCATCATCTGAGTCAGATAAGTCCATTGCCTCACCTCCCTATCCCACGATGCTCTTTAATTCCTATCGGTACTGACCGGTTACCTACTGCTTCTAAGTTGGTTCCTTCTAGGGAAGCATTTCGACTTCCTCCTACAACTACTTCTACTACTCCAGCAACTCCTTTCTTCTATTTTTGTCTTTCATTTCACCTATTTTGGCCAGAAACTAATGAATTCTCTTCTTCGAATCAGGAGGGAGAAACTTCCTTCCTACTCCTCCTAGTCCTATGTGGTTGGTGGGTCAATAGTGCTTTGTTGGCATCCAGCTCTTCCATTAAAGTATTATGACAGTTGGCTAATTTCTAATTCAGCCGTGCACCATTTTATCAAATTTCACTCTGGCAACCATCTCTAGTTAAGCAGATGATCATGATACTACCTACTAATTACTGACTTCCATTCGATGAGCATTTCCTTCATCACCACCTACATCTCCTTCTGTACCAGTAACTATCCTAGTTGAACTTCTAGGTTTGATATGTGCCATTGATTCCTATCAACAGGTTTCCAAATTTCTTAAAAAAAATCTTCTAGATTTAATCGCTAGACCTCTCAAAAACCAAAAATAATAAGCTAATTTAAACATGGGAATTGATTTCTCAATGAAAGCACTAAAATGTTAAAGCCAATGATTGATCAACACACCAAGATTTCTAGAAATATTTATATCTAGCAAAGAATAAATAGAAAATAGATAAAAAAAGGTTTTTAAAAAGGTTCGAAAATCTCTGGCCTATGTCCACTATAAATTATTGATTATTTAATTGAGAGTCATTAGTACAAAGGATTGACAAGTTCTTATAGCCTAGAACAGCCAATAGTATCTTCCTTAGCGACTTTAATAGAGAAAAGATAGAAGGCGAATAAAGATATTGTGAATTGGGAGCCACGTCCATTTATGCAGAAGTGAGCATTGGGACCCAAACAGCAAGAACCACATGGTACCGAGTGGTTCCACGTGGTATCAATTGGTTTTTATGGGGAATATCTGTCAAGACCAGTCTTTCTTAGCCCAGAAAGATGCATCATGAATTAAGAAAGAAAGGGATAGAAGAAGTAAAGATAAGAAAGAAGAAACTCAACAACAATAGATTCTCATAGCGGAACGAATGAAATATAATATATCTCATAAAATATTACATAGTATTATATACATCAGAGTTACACAACTTATACATCACAAATTAGACAGTTATAAAAACCTGTCTAATATACAACCCAAGATATCACAGAGATACAACACAAACACTAGCACAAAAGGAACCATAATTATATCTATATGTTGAAGCCTCCTGCTCCAAATCTCCTCCAGAATTCGTCAAAGCTAACCTGAGTCCCTCGACTACTCATACTTAATATGAATACCCAAGAGTTTAATAAAATAGAAAATAAACACTTGGGTAAGACATGGGTCTGGTGTGAGTAAACGGTTTAAAGTTGCTTAACTTTAAAAATCCTTTAAAAAGAAAGGTATCACGTAAGACTTCCCATAAAAAAACATGGAAAAGTTTTTACCTTACGCTAACCAAAACATTTGATAGGAAATCCAGTGATATTATAATTATGTCTAGGGTTTTCAAGTAAATAAGAAATAGATGAAATTGTTACATGATTAATTTCCAGCTACTAGCCACAAAAGTGGGTTATACAATCAAAACCATCAGGGCACGTAAGAAGAATGGGGTTCCATCAATGGCAGGGCTACTAGAGTACCGCCCGTCATAGTACGGGGCCTAGATTACCGTACCGAGGATTACTCCCAATCACCTGCAACACAAGGCCGGAACCATCCATTACTGGATAGTCGAACAAGACCACCCCGTGGTTGGCGCGACCAACCACACACTAAGCTGAATAAAAAGGGACCTCTATACAGGAGTAACTCTCGCCTACTTGGGTGCTACCAACTTAACCTTGCTGCACCTTCCCTATTTTAGCCATTCTCGGTTGATGAGTCTTGAGGCTACGATTACCTTTATAGAACACATCTATCTTAGAATGCTCATCGTCCACCTGACGATGTTCTGAAAGCATTCGATCCATACAAGTTCGTTCCGGATTCGAACGAAACCGAAGGCACCATCTCGTTACATTCGTTTTGGAATCACCCTCAGAGTTAACGACCATCGCCCTTGCACTCTGAATCACCATCTCGAACCTGAAAGTACTATCCTCGTTAACTCATCTTGGAATCACCCTCAAAGTTTTTAACGATGAATAGTTATTACACCTCGAGTCTTCCCTTTGATCTTCACTTGGATTCACGACCTAACGTTTAATTTGGATCGGTGTGGTTTTTGGATATCCAAATTTAGAAATCCGATCCTGGTCTCACCAAATCCAAAACGCCATTTTAATGTCCAAGTTGTTTATGGGTTTAGACAATTTGAACTTATATTCAAAATAACAAAAACAGATAGATTATTCACATTATCACAGATAGATAATTCATATCAACCAAACATTTCACAAAGCAGCATAGAACTCATATCAGAGATATCACATTCAAATCATCCAATATCAATCATCCAATATCAATCAATTATCCATAAGCAGGTTTGATTCACTCTTAATCAATTTAATTAACCTTTAATTAAATTAATTACTATCCTTTAATCACATGGATTATCTTAATCCTGCTTACTAACATTAATTAATTACAAATTAATAAATTAATCATCTCTCAGTGATCTATCTTAATTAATCTTCCCTGATTAATTGTCCTTTAATTACATTAAGTAATTTATCCTTAACCAATTACAGTAACTAACCTTTAATTACTATCATTAATTACATTAATTAATGACCCTCCATTCACTTCCATTAATTAATTAATCATACTTTAATTAATCACTTTATTAATCAACCTTGATTAATTTCATTAATTATATTAATTAATGATCCTCTAATTACTTCATTAATCAATTAACCTTTTAATTAATTAAATAATTAATCTTTAATTAACCACACTCATTAATTGGCCTTAATTAATCATAAAAAGTAACTAATCATTTTTTAATTACTTACCTTAATTAATTAACTTCTTATTAATTGTATTAATCCTTTGATTAATTAATCCTTAATTACTTCATCAAGCAATTATTAATTAATTACATTAATTAATAATCCTTAATTAATTACTTCATTAATTAATCACACTTTAATTAATTACATTTAGTAATTAATCTTAAGTTAATCACATTCATTAATTAATTAATCACATTAATTAATTTATCAAATTAATTACACCAAGTAATTAACCCTTAATTACTTTCATTAGGTAATTATCCTCTAATAATTCATTAAGTAATCTCTCTTTGACTAATTACATTGAGTAATTATACATTAGTTACTTCGCAGAGCAATTCCTCAATTAGTTAATAAGTGATTATCTTTAATTAATTAGACTAACTAATTAACATTGAATTAATTACATTAATTAATTAACTAATTAATTAATCATCACTTAATCTTTAATTAATTCATTTATTAATTATATTCACTAATTACTTCATCAAGTAATTATTCTTAAATTACAAATAAGTAATTAACCTTTAATTTATCTTATGATTAATTGTCCTTAATTAATCTCAACCTTTAAGATAAACTCTTTATTTAAATTAAATACTTATTTCTATCATTTTACTTTATTAAACCAATTTAGAAATCAATTATATATTTGAACATAAAATTTTACTTAAGAACAAACAATTTAAACATTTAAATTTGATATTTTAAAATCTTTGAAAACCTTTTTCAAACTTGCTAAAATAAATATTTATCTTTGGAAACTTTATTATCATATCTTTAAACTTATCCATTTAAATATAATTACTTTATAATTACTTCGAACGTAACTTATAACTTGAAACATTCTCATTTAAAACTTGTTTGAATTACTTAAAAACTTTGATCTAATATTTTAAATTGAAAACACCTTTGAATTAAAATTCAAAATTAATTTAGTTAATTACTTTTAAAATCAATTACTTTAAACATTTCAAATTTTGAAATATATTAAATTAAACACCCTTGAAATCTTAATTTCCATTTGTTTGAAAGAACTGCTTTTACAATTTAACTTGATTCCTTTTTACTAAACTTTTCTTTTTTACTTTACTTAAACTTGATTCCCTTTTCAAAATTTGGGTTTTACTTAAAAACCAGACTATCCCATCACTACAAACCCGAGCCAAACCTTTAGCAAAACCATGCTTTAGCAAAACCATGCTTGCCTCGAGTCACTCACCTACCTTCATCTACTTCAAGACATCTCCTCACATGCACAAGAACCCACCCGAGCTATCACTAAAACCCAACATCCCAGACACGACGTGCACTCGATGCACATGCACCAATGGCTCCGACCATCGATGATCGGTGCGGCATTCCACAATAGCCTCATGAACCCACGCGAACACACAACTGCACCCAGAACGAACGAAAACCCAACGAGACAAAACAAAGCATCCTTGACCAAGCCTGGAAACACCATGGTCGGATATTCGCTTCTCCACGTCGCCTCCGACCTTGAGATCGCCTGTCCACCATACAGAAGCTTCGTCACTTCATCCAGCTCTAATTCCCATAACCGCGAACCGCTCCGGTCTATCCTAGCCACCGTACGAGCTCCCTCAACGATGACCACTTCGACCGACCCCAAAACCCTACATCACCAAAATCCTATCACCTCAACCAACAAGAAAATCCACCAGCATTTTTCTTGTACTCTTCATCACTCAGACCACCTTCAGCCTAAATATCAACCACCCCGACTCCACCGTTCATCGACAATCACCCAAAACCCCAAACTCGAACATCACGAGAATTCTCATGAACTAACAATCTAAAAATTAAGAAATACATATCAAAATTCGTGATTTTCGATCACAAATTCATTCCTGTAATTCAAATTTGAAATTAAGAAAGTTGATTTTTAACATAAATACATATTTCCATTGTTCTTTAAATTTTTAAAAATAATTTGTTGAACTTTAAACCTTGAAACTATTTTTAAAATTATTATCATACATCAACGACCATTTTTCATTTAAACATCAAGGTCTGATATTGATTCTATTGAGAGATTTGCATTTTCTTAAAGAAATCAACTTCTGCAAGTAAAACAGGGAGGATATATGCATATAGGAACCTCAATATACGTAGATATTTCACAATTCAACAAGCATTGAAAAATAACATTCATTTAAACATATATGCATGATCACAATACAATCTATCACATGCATCAAGTTTGATACACAGATTTTTAAAAATGTTTTTAAAATGTTTGCTCACCTTTAATAAGCAGAGAATAGAGGCTATAAATTTTGATCTGGCAAATGCTTTGATTTGAACCTCATTTGTTAAATTTGAATTTGCTTTGATCTTCAGATTGAGGCTTGAGGTCTGAAATTTTTTATTGAGTTGAACTTGCTATTGAATTGAAAATTATCTTGAATGCTTGCTGTTAAACTTCATCTTGGTTTGAAATCTTTCAGGTTGAAGAAAGTGTTACAGGTTTTGAAAAAAATGGTTTACTGGTTTGGTTTAAGATTTGAAATATGTTTACATTGTATTTATTTTGGTTTGAGGAATTTTTTTTGAAGGCTTGGAATTATCTTTGTTTTCAGCTGAAAATAGGAAAAGAAGATTGAAGAGATGAAAAGTATGTTTTTATAAATTAAGTTATAGTTTATAAAAAATTAAAGAAAATAAAATTTAAAAGATGACACTTGTTTTAAAAACTTACATGTGTCCTTTATATTACTTAATTATCTTACAAATGTTACTAACATGTGTTAATGTATTTACACTTGTCATTAGGTATTTTAAATAAAATTTTAAAATAGTTTAAAAGCTTTTTAAATTAAATTTACTAATTAATATACACTTATCTAGATATATGTATATATAAAAATTACTTTTAAAGAAAATATTATAAAACAAATTATATACAAATAAAATCTTATACACATAATTTTGAATCCAAAATAATTATCTTGATTGTTTAAGAAATATAAATTAAAATTTCAAATACCCTTTGAAGAAGTATTATATTAAATTATACTCCCAAATTTCAATTTACACACACACACACACACACACATATATATATAGATTAGAATTTAAAACACTTTTATTCAACTCAAACCAAAACTTCAATATATACAAATATATATACATGTTAAATAGAAAATATTTTAACATAAATTTTGAGAATTATTATATTAAATTTTAAAACAAACTTCAAATCATACTGTATACATATATTTATCTATTACAATTTGAAAACACACCTTTTATTTAGCACAAAAGAGTTCCTATACACAATATATATAACAATATATACATTATAATATAGAATATATTTTTATTAGTTTTGGAAGATAAATCTTACCAATTTTAAACTGTTAGAAAAGATATAAATATTTCCAAATTAAATATTTATTAGCCTTTAAAAGATTAAATTTACCAATTTAAATTAAAATTATAAAGGAAAATTATCAATCCAATTTAATTATTAATAAAGATTATTAAATTGATATTGCCTAAAATTCTGGGTCGTCACATTCCTCCCCCTTAAAAGAATTTCGTCCCTGAAATTTAAAAGCAAAGATAACTTAATAATCTATTTAAGGTTTTTATATTAAATCAGCAACCATATGTATCAGCCAGATACTAACAACCATAACAATCAATTTATTTTAACAAACTAATCTAACTAACTATCCTGACACAAATCAGGATAGACCTTACTAACAATATCTAGAGTTTCCCAAGTATAAATCACTGGAATAATCACTCTACAGAATCTAAACTAACAATACAACTATGATCTAGAGCTCTCTCTCCTCTAGATCTATCAATTTGAACAAAATACCAGACTATACTCAAGTCTAGCTCAACTACCAGATCCCTCTAAACTGCAGATTCCACAACTAGAGATAGATTATACACGTACTCTCTCAGAGATACGTGAAATACAATGAATCCCAGTCATCTGAACTGGAAATTCGATCCTATAAACGAAAGAACTTATCCTATCAAGAACACAGATAAGAAATCCCAAATACCTCAGAGCTAGCCTTCCAATCTTATCCAATTACAGCTCTCTTAACCAGAGAAATCTTAACAACAACGAAGTCTCTAACTTTGAATTCCAAATTTATCCATCTTATCCACATAGCTCCTTCTGACGATCTTGGGTTGCCTATCTTCATCCTGATCAGCTCAACCTATGTTGATGCTTCTTGAAACAAACCTGGACCAAGAACAAAATGATCTCTAGATCCTACTCAATCCCCCAAAATCCGCCGATATCCAAAACACAAGCTCTACTTCCCAAGCAATAGAAGACCGAACTAACTTCTCCTATCTGGGACAGCCAAAACAAGTGTACTTGCCAATCTGATCTTCAGATCCCGAAAACTACCTATAGAAATTCTCTAATCCAAAACACTGTAATTTCTGATTACTCCCATTCTAGAACAGCTGCTAACTTGCTTCCGCTGCATAACTCTGATTCTGGAATAAATGAGAATACTGCTGATGAACACGAGTACAAACTTATCCAATATATCTTGGAAACATGATCCATCAGATCCATAAAATCTTAGTGACCCATCTGACTTGGTCACACAACCTTACATCAGAATCCAACTTGAAAACTAGATCTGACCAATATATTTCCAAAAATTCCTGAGCTGCTACACCAACTCTTCTCTCTCAAAGAACCATCCTACTACCAGGCTAACCACCGGTATCGCTTCTGGAACCAAGTTAATAAGGAACTCAAACTCCTGATGCAGACAAACTTCCGACTTCCTCGATGATATCCGGAAAATCTCTAACTACTTCAATAGCTCCTATTTCTACATAAGAAGCCTTAATCTCAAACAAAAGATTACCCAAGATAAGCTCCCAAACTAATTGCAAATCACTTTTGCGATCATACCTAGTTCAGATTCCAAAGAAACTGTTCTCTCTTCACCAATTAGAACAGCCTTAAGCTTCTCCAAACCAGGTTAACTTTTCAAGAAAGCCTTCACCATCTGCCCGGACTGCTGAAAGAAGAACCACAAAGATATCTGAACCGTTAGAGAAACGAGTCCACACCGCTGCTTCCAAGCTCCACCTTGATGATACTGCTAAGCCAGAAGACCTTGTCGGCACACAGCATACCTCTAAGCTGCACTGCTGCCATAGCTAACCAAAGACTTCTAATCCAAAGGCTCCTTGAACCCCAAAAGCTATCAACTAACTACGCAAAAGACCCTTCGAGATGGGAAGACATTGTAACAACCCGCATATTTATCGATTTTATATTTAAATATTTTATCGTTAGTCGGACTTTAGTCCGAAAAGCTACTTTTTGCATACGGTCGAATTAGGACTCGGGACCACTCCCATTGAGTTTAAAATGCCGTTTGCGACCTTTTTGAGTATAAGCTTCGATATGTTTGGAGAAAGTTGATTTTTGCTACTTTTCACTTTGGGTTTGGTTTGGGCTCAGCCCTATGTTAACTTATGCTCAAATCTGAGCCACTCTTCCCCACTCACCCTCATTCTCTTCTCATTTCAGTTTTTAGAGTATTAATGGTGGGAGAGATTGGAAATTAAAACTCCAAAACCCTAGTTTCTCTTGCAAATCAAATTCCTAGCTCCAAACTCAAGAAGAACCCATTGGTAAGCTTCTCTCCTTCTTCTCCAACTTATTCTCTTACCAATTTCAGAAATTCCTAAACCTAATTTCGGGAATGTTCTTGTTTTTGAGCTTAGATTCAAGCTCAATTGGGTTGTGTTGAAGAGAGGTTGATTCTC
The DNA here is from genome assembly GCA_030765085.1 of Allium cepa. NCBI lineage: Eukaryota > Viridiplantae > Streptophyta > Magnoliopsida > Asparagales > Amaryllidaceae > Allium > Allium cepa. Next base: position 176,227,289 of record CM060939.1, on the reverse strand, counting down.
CATTTTCTTTCAAGCTTCTTCTTGTTCGATTTTGTGAAAAGGTGAGATTTTTAATCTCACATCTAAGTCTATGAATTATCTTTGATTGTTAGGTATGAATTCCTAACACTTATTCTTGTGTAATGGCTTTGGATTTTGATTTCTTTTGAGAATAATCCAATTTTAGTGTTTGAAAGCCATATCCTTAAAAATCATAGCTTTGAGGATCAAATGTGTTTTTGGTGATGCATCGAGGAGCTTATAGGGCCGGGTAGTCGATTGGCATAATCCCCTAGCGCCGTTGCTCGAGAGAATGCAATTTGGTCAAGATTGAACCTCATTTGTAATAGGCAGGGAAGAGGCTGGAAATAGGTCCGGTCGACCGACCCCTCTGGTCCGGTCGACCGACCTGCTTCCAAATGTGCAGTTGCACTTTTGTTTCTGGTTCGGCCGACCGACCCCTCTGGTCCGGTCGACCGACCTGCTTCCAAGTGCATAAGCACTTTCTGTTTTAGGTTCGGTCGACCGACTCAGGGAGTCCGGCCGACCGACCTGATGATTTTTGCCTGCTTTGCCTTGTTGCTTAAATTTCCAACTTAAATCAATTCGTGTTGTTTCCTATTTATTGTTATCAATTATTATGACTTTGATGGCTCCTTTTTAGGGATTTTCTTGAGTATCCATTTTGATGGATTCTTTATCGGTTTCGTTGGATTTTTATTCACATCTTCGTATGTGAATTTTAGTGATTGATTGTTTCTACAATCTTCTTTGTGTTTTGTCACTTTAAAAATATAAAGGTTTTCTATACTAGTAGTAAATATCAAAACTCTTTCCTCAAACGATTTCAATACTATTTTAATACCAAATTTGTTTATAAAACCATTTTTCAATCTATTAGTATATACAAACCTTTACCTCACTCGTATGAGAAATCTAATTAAACGACTTAGTAAAACAAGTGGTATGAAACGCTTGCGTTCACTTTGTTGGTTAATTCTTGGACTTGTTCGATTGAAACTCTTGTGACAATTTTCTAGTGGAGATCTACAATTTTTTCGTAAATATTTAAGTTAAGCTAGTGGTTATGGGACATGATGCTAAGCTCATATATTTACTAGCTTACTGTAATCGACACTTCTCGATGATCATGACGATCATTTTTGTGATTTAGACTAGCAATGTGCGATGTCTCTTTGTCTGTAAGGGAGACTAAACCCCGTTTTGTGGAGTTTCGACTCAATTTGGGTGGGGTAGCCACCCACGGTCTTCGGACCATTCGTGTGTCAGGTCTTCGGACCATTCGTGTGTCAAATTAATGGCTAGCTACCATGAGATAGCTTCTTGTTCATGTGTTACAGCTGTTGGTGAGTTTTCATGCTCCCGTTCATGTGATAGGCCTCCCCCCCTTATTTTGTGTGATTTCTGGATTTCGTGTGTCGAATTCTGGAATTTTCTTCTTCACCTATTTTTGTGATTTCTATTGATATGATTTATCAATTCTTGTGCATAGGTGAATTCGTGTGTCATTGACTGGATTTCTTGTGTTGATTTCTGGAATTTATGTTTCACCAACTTGGTGATTTCTATTGATATGATTTATCAATTCTTGTGCATAGGTGAATTCGTGTGTCATTGACTGGATTTCTTGTGTTGATTTCTGGAATTTATGTTTCACCAACTTTGTGATTTCTATTGATATGATTTATCAATTCTTGTGCATAGGTGAATTCGTGTGTCATTAACTTGTTGTGAATACAAGTTATGGGTATGATACCCTTTTTGGATCTTTGAGAAGATTCTTTGATGTTGATTAATCGTTTGTTGATTATCATTTACATACTTATAGTAGTATGCCATTATGGATATTATACGTCTATGACATATCTTATATGTCATTTATTGTGGCTTGGTGAATGAAATTAGGAGTATGACATTCCTTTTTATCTTGAGTAGATTATCGTGATATTGATAGATCTCTTGTTGATTTTCAATTACTTATATATATATATCACAGCTTGGCATTGTGATTATTATGTATTTAGTCATATCTCCTATTCTATATCATGTTATCTGATATTTATAGTTAGACTGATCCGTTTATTATTTTCTTATAAATAATACTCGGGTCAGACCGAGATGTTGCAGGTGCTTCGACTTGACTTCTCTCGGGGGATCCATTACTCTGACCTTTTGCTTACTACTTAGATTAGTAGTTTTTGTTGTATACATTTGAGATACAGACTCCATAATGTATACTTATTATTTTGTGTAGTTCATGTAACTATTCTTTTGTGATATTGTGGATCTTTTTAGACCACTACTCTGATGTACACTTTTATGTGTAATATTCATATCTATTTCCGCCTTTGTGATATGAATTGTTTGTGACTGATTTGTGTTATGTTTACTTCTATATTTGTTTCCGAAGATATTATAGCCACTGTGTAGTAGCTTTGAGTTTGTGTCGGCATGTCGGATTTCCACTTGAAAAGAATTGCATGCTATACTATCTGACATATCGATGCTCGCACAAAGCAATTACACGGATGGTCGCTCCTCAACAGCCTTATTCTCCATGCTAGTTGACAGCATTCACCGTAATGTTCTTGGCTAGCGTGGGTATAGAGGTGGGGCGTCACAGCTTGGTATCAGAGCCAAACTTCGGAACAATATGGAATATTATAACAAGGATCATCGTCCTAAGTCCATCTTAGGAGTCGTGCTTTAGGATTTAATTCGAGTCTTCGTACCGATTCATCCTATTTTCCTTATGATTCCTTGTTTATCTATCAAGATTGCTTGATATTCAATTTGGTGAATAACCTTTTTCTTCTTCTTCCTTTTTTCTAAAGGGAGAAAAATGTCTAGACCAGGCCGCCCTAGAGCCGTGCCATCTAGCACTCCGCCCAAGGATGGTGTTTTTATGACTGCTCAACAGCTTCTTGATTTAGTGACGAATGCTCAAGCAGCTGGAGCTAACCCGAAACCTACTCACCCAAAGTCGGGTTTTGCACGCTTGTGTAGCGATTACACTAATTTGGGTGGGGATCCATTCAGAGGTTCCGAAACTCTTATTGAAGTACAGGCCTGGCTAAGGTCATGCGATCGAATCTTTTCTCGCATGAATCTTATTGACCTTCACCGAGTTCAGGTGGCCTCTAGTATGCTCCAAGAAAGAGCATTGGACTGGTACGAACTTCTTATTTCTGAGATTAATGAAGCAGATCTCACCTGGGAGAAATTCCGAGAATGCTTCGAGTTGAAATTTGTACCAGAAGCTGAGAAAGTGACATTGGCTCGTCGTTTCATTGACCTTGTTCAAGGCGATTCTTCCGTGACGGACTACGTTGCTTCTTTTGAATCACTTTCCAAATATGGGGTTGAATACATCAACACCCCTCTGAAGAAGAATCAGAGATTCGTCTATGGCTTAAACAAAAATCTCAAGAAGCCATTACTTCTAAAATTAGAAGTTTCTTTCGACCAACTCGTTGATATCGCTCTTCGTCTTGAAGAGGCGGATAGGGAGAATGATGTTGAAGTGGTGGGTTCTAAACCAAACTTCAACAACAAGAAGAGGCCAAGCAAATTCAAAGGCCCTTATCCCAATAAGAAAGGGAGGCAAGCAACTCCTACTGAAATGACCTTTTCCTCTACTCAAGGGAAATGCTATAATTGTGGTTCGAAAGACCATTTTGCGAACAAGTGTTCAAAGCCTCGTACTTGTCGCTATTGCAAGAGCCCGGACCATTTTATGCATGTGTGTCCCAAACTTCAAAATAGGAGGGAGGGAAAGCTTAATGTTGCTTAAGCCCCTGGCAACACATCTCGTGGTCAAGGTATGCCTCATTCTATCCTTGATGGAATTATTTTATTTCGTGATCATCCTATTCGAGTTCTTTTTGATACGGGTGCGTCCCATTCTTTTATATCAAAAGAACTTGTTGATACTTTTTCTTTGGATGTTTTGTGTTTGATGACTTCTTTGAGAATTGCGAATCCGGTTGATGGATCCGCAATAATCAGTTTATTGTGTAAAGATGTCGAGATTATTTTGTGTGATTTTCCTTTCGTAGCCGATTTGCATGCCATGCGTTATTTAGGATTTGGAATGATTTTGGGAATGGATTGGCTTAACCGTTACGAAGCCCATATCCTATGTCCTGAGCGGACTATTCATCTTCGACATCCTCAATCTGTTAAGCAAATTTCTATTAATCTTCAAGATTCAGTTTCCAGCTTGGTCGCATCTTTATATTCTTTAAATCCTCGTGATGACGATGATGATGATGAGGGTGATATTATTTCTCTTATTCACGTCGTTCGTGAATTTTCCGACATATTCGAGCCCATTTTAGGATTACCACCTAAGCGAGCAATTGAGTTCAAAATCAATCTTATTCCTGGAGCTCAACCTATTACCCGTCCTCCTTATCGTATGTCCAATAAAGAAAACGAGGAGATGCGTAAACAATTATCCGAGTTGGAGACGAAGCAATTTATTCGCTCTAGTTCCTCGCCTTGGGGAGCTTCGGCTATTTTCGTGAAGAAATCCGATGGTACACTTAGGCTTTGCGTTGACTACTGCAAGCTTAATGATCTTACTATCAAAAATAAATATCCTTTACCTCGGATTGATGATTTATTTGACCAACTTAGTGGTGCTAGAGTCTTTTCACAATTGGACTTGGCTACCGGTTTTCATCAGCTTCGTATTGCAGAGGATAGCATTCCTTTGACATCGTTCCGTACTCGTTATGGATCTTATGAATGGCTTGTGATGCCATTTGGGTTAATGAATGGCCGGCTTATTTCGTTGACTTAATGAATCGAGGTTTTAAAGACTTCCTCGATCGATTTGTTCTCATCTTTATTGATGATATTCTTGTGTATTCTAAAACCGAGGAGGAGCATGAAAAACATCTTCGGATTGTGTTGGAAACTCTTAGGAGTAATCAATTAAAGGCAAAATTTTCTAAGTGCCACTTTTGGCAATCTCGTGTGAAGTTTCTCGGTCATATTATTTCCGAATCCGGAATTTCCGTGGATTCTTCAAAGATTGAAGCGATTCAAGATTGAAAAGACCGGAGAGTGTGACAGAGATTCGTAGTTTTCTCGGGTTGGCGGGATATTACCGTCGTTTTATCAAAGACTTTTCTAAGATTGCCGTGCCTCTCACTAGCTTGACGAAGAAAGGTGTTAAATATATTTGGTCGGACAAATGTGAAGCTTCTTTTCAGAAATTAAAAGAACTCCTATCTAATGCTCCTATTCTTGTTATTCCCGAGGGGAATCAAAATTTCGTTGTTTATACCGATGCTAGTCGCGTTGGTTTGGGTGTCGTTCTTATGCAAAGAGAATGTGTTATTGCTTATGCTTCTAGGCAATTGAAGCCAGCTGAGACTAGATATGCCACTCATGATTTAGAGCTCGCGGCTATTGTTTTCGCCCTTCGTATTTGGCGTCATTATCTCTTAGGAGAGAAATTTGTTCTTTACACAGATCATAAGTCTTTGAAATATTTATTTTCTCAAAAGGAACTTAATTTGCGTCAACAACGTTGGCTCGAGTTCCTTGCTCCTTATGATCTTGATATTCTTTATACGCCCGGTAAGGGTAATCGTGTCGCCGATGCTCTTAGCCGTAAACAACAAGCTGTTGTTTCTATGATGATATCCGAATGGAACGATCTCGAGATTTTATCCACTTGCGAAATTTGAGACCGTGTTTCCGATTTATGCTCATCATTTGTTTTATGTAGCCTTGAGGCTCATCCATCCCTTTTAGACGGCATTCTTGAAGCTCAAAGGCTAGATCCTGAATTGGTTCTTCTTGGCCAAAATATTAAGGATAAAATTGATATTGAAGGTTTGAAAGACTTTGATATCAATTCTCGTGGCGGCATTCGGAAATTTGGTAGACATATCGTACCAAATATTAGTGATCTTCGTAAAGATATTTTAGAAGATTCTCATCACTCTAAATTTACCATTCATCCCGGTAGTAGTAAAATGTACGCGGATATGAAGCGACTTTATTATTGGGAGGGAATGAAACTTGACATCGCTAACTTCGTTAAACGTTGCATGACTTGCCAACTCGTTAAGGCCGAACATCAAAGGCCCGGTGGGTTATTGCAACCTTTAGAAATTCCAGTTTGGAAGTGGGATCAAATTTCCATGGATTTTATAGATGGCCTTCCCCGTTCTCGATCGGGTTATGATAGCTTATGGGTAATTGTTGATAGACTTACTAAATCCGCCCATTTTATTCCCGTTCGGTCTAACCGAACCGTTCCTCTTTTGGCCAAACTCTTTATTAAAGAGATTGTTAAATTGCATGAGGTTCCTACTTCAATTGTTAGTGATCGTGATCCATTATTTACTAGTGGATTTTGGAAGAGTCTTCAAAAAGCTTTGGGAACGAAGCTTAATTTTAGCACCGCTTATCATCCCCAGTCCGACGGACAAACCGAGCGTGTGAATCAAACTCTTGAAGATCTTCTTCGTGCATGTGTTCTTGATTTTGGTGGAAGTTGGGAAGATCATATTTCACTTGTTGAATTTTCCTACAATAATAGCTTCCAATCTAGTATTGGTATGGCACCTTTTGAGGCACTCTACGGAAGGCCATGCCGATCTGCTTCTTGTTGGCTTGAGGCCGGTGAGAAGCTGGTTTTAGGTCCAGATTTTATTCGTGATTCCACAGAGAAAATTGAACTTATTCGACATAGGATGAAAGAAGCCCAGAGTAGACAAAAATCCTATGCCGATAACCGAAGAAGGAAGTTAGAATTTTCTGTGGGAGATCTTGTGTTCATTCGTGTGTCACCTATGAAGGGTGTTGTACGTTTCAGTCGATCGGGAAAATTGGCGCCTCGATATATTGGGCCATTTCCTATCATTGAACGTATTGGTTCCATGGCTTATCGCCTTTTATTGCCGGCTCAATTTTCTGCTATTCATGACGTGTTTCACGTTTCTCAATTACGGAAATGCCTTCGAGATTCCGATTCTATTCTTGAGCCCGGTGTTGTGGAAGAAATTGAAGTTTCGCCTACTTTAACTTATGAGCAACATCCTATTCGTATCATTGCTTCGGAAGTCAAACGACTTCGAAATAAAGATGTTCCGCTTGTTAAAGTTCAATGGTCTTCAAATCCTAAGGATTGTTCTTGGGAATCTAGAGAGTACATCGAGCGAACACATCCGGACTTACTTTCTCGTGCTCTTTGAGGTGAACTTCTTATTTCAAACTTCTTTTGTGTTGAATATGCTTTTATGGTTGTTATTATATATTCTCTTCTTAAATATTGCGAGGACGCAATTTCTTTAAGGAGGGGAGTCTGTAACAACCCGCATATTTATCGATTTTATATTTAAATATTTTATTTAAATATTTTATCGTTAGTCGGATTTTAGTCCGAAAAGCTACTTTTTGCATACGGTCGAATTAGGACTCGGGACCACTCCCGTTGAGTTTAAAATGCCGTTTGCGACCTTTTTGAGTATAAGCTTCGATATGTTTGGAGAAAGTTGATTTTTGCTACTTTTCACTTTGGGTTTGGTTTGGGCTCAGCCCTATGTTAACTTATGCTCAAATCTGAGCCACTCTTCCCCACTCACCCTCATTCTCTTCTCATTTCGGTTTTTAGAGTATTAATGGTGGGAGAGATTGGAAATTAAAACTCCAAAACCCTAGTTTCTCTTGCAAATCAAATTCCTAGCTCCAAACTCAAGAAGAACCCATTGGTAAGCTTCTCTCCTTCTTCTCCAACTTATTCTCTTACCAATTTCAGAAATTCCTAAACCTAATTTCGGGAATGTTCTTGTTTTTGAGCTTAGATTCAAGCTCAATTGGGTTGTGTTGAAGAGAGGTTGATTCTCCATTTGCTTTCAAGCTTCTTCTTGTTCGATTTTGTGAAAAGGTGAGATTTTTAATCTCACATCTAAGTCTATGAATTATCTTTGATTGTTAGGTATGAATTCCTAACACTTATTCTTGTGTAATGGCTTTGGATTTTGATTGCTTTTGAGAATAATCCAATTTTAGTGTTTGAAAGCCATATCCTTAAAAATCATAGCTTTGAGGATCAAATGTGTTTTTGGTGATGCATCGAGGAGCTTATAGGGCCGGGTAGTCGATTGGCATAAACCCCTAGCGCCGTTGCTCGAGAGAATGCAATTTGGTCAAGATTGAACCTCATTTGTAATAGGCAGGGAAGAGGCTGGAAACAGGTCCGGCCGACCGACCCCTCTGGTCCGGTTGACCGACCTGCTTCCAAATGTGCAGTTGCACTTTTGTTTCTGGTTCGGCCGACCGACCCCTCTGGTCCGGTCAACCGACCTGCTTCCAAGTGCATAAGCACTTTCTGTTTTAGGTTCGGTCGACCGACTCAGGGAGTCCGGCCGACCGACCTGATGATTTTTGCCTGCTTTGCCTTGTTGCTTAAATTTCCAACTTAAATCGATTCGTGTTGTTTCCTATTTATTGTTATCAATTATTATGACTTTGATGACTCCTTTTTAGGGATTTTCTTGAGTATCCATTTTGATGGATTCTTTATCGGTTTCGTTGGATTTTTATTCACATCTTCGTATGTGAATTTTAGTGATTGATTGTTTCTACAATCTTCTTTGTGTTTTGTCACTTTAAAAATATAAAGGTTTTATATACTAGTAGTAAATATCAAAAATCTTTCCTCAAACGATTTCAATACTATTTTAATACCAAATTTGTTTATAAAACCGTTTTCCAATCTATTATATATACAAACCTTTACCTCACTCGTATGAGAAATCTAATTAAATGACTTAGTAAAACAAGTGGCATGAAACGCTTGTGTTCACTTTGTTGGTTAATTCTTGGACTTGTTCGATTGAAACTCTTGTGACAATTTTCTAGTGGAGATCTACAATTTGTTCGTAAATATTTAAGTTAAGCTAGTGGTTATGGGACATGATGCTAAGCTCATATATTTACTAGCTTACTGTAATCGACACTTCTCGATGATCATGACGATCATTTTTGTGATTTAGACTAGCAATGTGCGATGTCTCTTTGTCTGTAAGGGAGACTGAACCCCGTTTTGTGGAGTTTCGACTCAATTTGGGTGCGGTAGCAACTCACGGTCTTCGGACCATTCGTGTGTCAGGTCTTCGGACCATTCGTGTGTCAAATTAATGGCTAGCTACCATGAGATAGCTTCTCGTTCATGTGTTACAGCTGTTGGTGAGTTTTCATGCTCCCGTTCATGTGATAGGCCTCCCCCCTTATTTTGTGTGATTTCTGGATTTCGTGTGTCGAATTCTGGAATTTTCTTCTTCACCGATTTTTGTGATTTCTATTGATATGATTTATGAATTCTTGTGCATAGGTGAATTCGTGTTTCATTGACTGGATTTCTTGTGTTGATTTCTGGAATTTATGTTTCACCAACTTGGTGATTTCTATTGATATGATTTATCAATTCTTGTGCATAGGTGAATTCGTGTGTCATTGACTGGATTTCTTGTGTTGATTTCTGGAATTTATGTTTCACCAACTTTGTGATTTCTATTGATATGATTTATCAATTCTTGTGCATAGGTGAATTCGTGTGTCATTAACTTGTTGTGAATAAAAATTTTGGGTATGATACCCTTTTTGGATCTTTGAGAAGATTCTTTGATGTTGATTAATCGTTTGTTGATTATCATTTACATACTTATAGTAGTATGCCATTATGGATATTATACGTCTATGACATATCTTATATGTCATTTATTGTGGCTTGGTGAATGAAATTAGGAGTATGACATTCCTTTTTATCTTGAGTAGATTATCGTGATATTGATAAATTTCTTGTTGATTTTCAATTACTTATATATATCACAGCTTGGCATTGTGATTATTATGTGTTTAGTCATATCTCCTATTCTATATCATGTTATCTGATATTTATAGTTAGACTGATCCGTTTATTATTTTCTTATAAATAATACTCGGGTCAGACCGAGATGTTGCAGGTGCTTCGACTTGACTTCTCTCCGGGGATCCATTACTCTGACCTTTTGCTTACTACTTAGATTAGTAGTTTTTGTTGTATACATTTGAGATACAGACTCCATAATGTATACTTATTCTTTTGTGTAGTTCATGTAACTATTCTTTTGTGATATTGTGGATCTTTTTAGACCACTACTCTGATGTACACTTTTATGTGTAATATTCATATCTATTTCCGCCTTTGTGATATGAATTGTCTGTGACTGATTTGTGTTATGTTTACTTCTATATTTGTTTCCGAAGATATTATAGCCACTGTGTAGTAGCTTTGAGTTTGTGTCGGCATGTCGGATTTCCACTTGAAAAGAATTGCATGCTATACTATCTGACATATCGATGCTCGCACAAAGCAATTACACGGATGGTCGCTCCTCAACAGCCTTATTCTCCGTGCTAGTTGACAGCATTCACCGTAATGTTCTTGGCTAGCGTGGGTATAGAGGTGGGGCGTCACAGACATCCTCAAAATAAATTGGGGTTCCAAACTTACTCTTCTTAAGGGGTAACAATGAGACCATGTCCGAAACAGCACTTATCGACCTTAGTCTCATACTCCAATATAAACAATTCCCTAGCTTGAAATCCAGAAAACTCTTATACAGTCGAGTCTTCCTTGCGATAGGTAAAGAATTCTTCTCAACCATTTCTAAAATTGCTTCAAGAGAAAACATCTTCAGAAGTACCCCTGGATATTGCATCTCATCACGCAGCCGCTCCTTCTTGAAGATGCCAAGATACTATCACTTGCTTCTGCTCATCTGACAGGTCCAAACTTTTGGAAATCCGCTCATCTGAGCGCAACTAAACTTACACTTCAAAGATGGGCTCCGAACCTTTTTTAAAGGTTTCCTTCGGAGATCAAAGAAATCCTTATTCCAAGCTACAAAGCTCTCTTCATACGGTATTAGGTCTACAGCCTTGACACATACACTTCCAATCTCAGCATATGGACCTCTTCCATTAGTGGTAGTCGTGTTACACACACACCACTGCTCCATCTACCTCTAGAACTTATATTGGAAAACCCGGACAGGTAACCCAAAAGATCAGGTAGATACACAAATATATATATATATAAATACAAGTACGCCCTCTCAAGAAAGATAGAAAACACTTCAAAGCTTAGGTATTCACTCAACCTAGCGCTCTGATACCAACTGTCAGGACCCATCTTTCTTAGTCCAGAAAGACGCATCATGAATTAAGAAAGAAAGGGATAGAAGAAGAAAAGATAAGAAAGAAGAAACTAAACAACAATAGATTCTCACAACGGAATGAATGAAATATAATATATCTCATAAAATATTACATAGTAGTATATACATCAGAGTTACACAACTTGTACATCACAAATTAGACGCTTATAAACACCTGTCTAATATACAAACCAAGATATCACAGAGATACAACACAAACACTAGCACAGCGGAACCATAATAATATCTATACGCTGAAGCCTCCTCCTCCAAATCTCCTCCAGAATTCGTCAAAGCTAATATGAATCCCTCGACTACTCATACATAATATGAGTACCCAAGAGTTTAATAAAACGGAAAATAAACACTTGGGTCAAACATGGGTCTGGTGTGAGTAAACGGTTTAAAGTTGCTTAACTTTAAAAATTCTTTAAAAAGAAAGGTATCACGTAAGACTTCCCACATAAACATGGAAAAGTTTTTACCTTACGCTAACCAAAACATTTGATAGGTAATCCAGTGATACTATAATAGTGTCTAGGGTTTTCAAGTTAAAAAAATATCTGAAATGGTTACATGATTATATTCCAGCTACTAGTTACAAAAGTGGATAATACAACCAAAACCGTAAGGGCACGTCGGAAGAATGAGTTTCTATCAATGGCAGGACTACTGGGGAACTGTCTGCACAGTACGGGGCCTAGATCACCATACCGAGTATTACTCTCAATCCCCTGCAACACAAGGCCGGAACCATCCCTTACTGGATGGTCCCGAACAAGACCACCCCGTGGTTGGCGCGACCAACCACACACTAAGCTGAATAAAAAGGGACCTCTAGACAGGGGTAAATCTCGTCCTACTTGGGTGCTACCCACTTAACCTTGCTGCACCTCCCTTGTCTTAGCCATTCCCGGTTGATGAGGCTTGAGGCTACGATTACCTTTTTAAACACATCTATCTTAGAATGTTCATCATCCACCTGATGGTGTTCTGAAAGCATTCGATCCATACAAGTTCGTTCCGGGTTCAAACGAAACCGGAGGCATATCTCGTTACACTCGTTTTGGAATCACCCTCAGAGTTAACGATCATAGCCCTTGCACTCTGAATCACCATCTCGAACCTAAAAGTACTATCCTTGTTAACTCATCTTGGAATCACCCTCAGAGTTTTTAATGATGAATAGTTCTTACACCTCGAGTCTTCCCTTTGATCTTCACTTGGATTCACGACCTAACGTTTAATTTGGATCAGTGTGGTTTTAGGGTATCCAAATTTGGAAATCCGATCCCAGTCTCACCGAAATCCAAAACGCTATTTTAATGTCCAAGTTGTTTAAGGGTTTAAACAATTTAAACTTATATTCAGAATAACAAAAACAGATAGACGATTCACATTATCATAGATAGATAATTCATATCAACCAAACATTTCACAAAGAATAGAACTCATATCAGATATATCACATCCAAATCATCCAATATCAATCAATCATCCATAAGCAGGTTTGATTCACTCTTAATCAATTTAATTAACCTTTAATTAAATTAATTACTATCCTTTAATCACTTGTTTATCTTAATCCTACTTACTAACATTAATTAATTACAAATTAATTAATTAATCATCTCTCGGTGATCTATCTTAATTAATCTTCCCTGATTAATTATCCTTTAATTACATTAAGTAATTTATCCTTAACCAATTACAGTAATTAACCTTTAATTACTATCATTAATTACATTAATTAATGGCCCTCCAATCACTTTCATTAATTAATTAATTAATTACATTGATCCTTAATTAATTACAGTTAATTAATCATACTTTAATTAATTACTTTCATTAATCAACCTTTATTAATTTCATTAATTAAATTAATTAATGATCCTCTAATTACTTCATTAATTAATTAACCTTTTAATTAATTAAATAATTAATCTTTAATTAACCACACTCATTAATTGGCCTTAATTAATCATAAAAAGTAACTAATTGTTTTGTATTACTTACCTTAATTAATTAACTTCTTAATTAATTGTATTAATCCTTTGATTAATTAATCCTCAATTACTTCATTAAGTAATTATTAATTAACTACATTAATTAATAATCCTTAATTAATTACTTAATTAATTAATCACGCTTTTAATTAATTACATTTAGTAATTAATCTTAATTAATCACATTCATTTATTAATTAATCACATTAATTAATTTATCAAATTAATTACACCAAGTAATTAACCCTTAATTAGTTTCATTAGGTAATTATCCTCTAATTACTTCATTAAGTAATCTCTCTTTAACTAATTACATTTAGTAATTACACATTAATTACTACACTAAGTAATTACTCAATTAGTTAATAAGTGATTATCTTTAATTAATTAGACTAACTAATTAACCTAGAATTAATTACATTAATTAATTAACCAATTAATTAATAATCACTTAATCTTTAATTAATTCATTTCTTAATTATATTCACTAATTACTTCATCAAGTAATTATTCTTAAATTATAATTAAGTAATTAACCTTTAATTTATCTTATTAATTAATTATCCTTAACTAATCTCAACCTTTAAAGATAAACTCTTTATTTAAATGAAATACTTATTTCTATCATTTTACTTTATTAAACCAATTTAGAAATCAATTATATATTTGAACATAAAATTTTGCTTAAGAACAAACAATTTAAATATTTAAATTCGATGTTTTAAAATCTTTGAAAACCTTTTTCAAACTTGCTTAAATAAATATTTATCTTTGGAAACTTGATTATCATATCGTTAAACTTATCCATTTAAATATAATTACTTTATAATTCCTTCGAATGTAACTTATAACTTGAAACATTCTTATTTAAAACTTGTTTGAATTACTTAAAAGCTTTGATCTAATATTTTAAATTGAAAACATCTTTGAATTAAAATTAAAAATTAATTTAGTTAATTACTTTTAAAATCGATTATTTTAAACATTTCAAATCTTGAAATATATTAAATTAAACACCCTTATGATTTCCATTTGTTTGAAAGAGCTTGCTTTTACAATTTAACTTGATTCCTTTTTACAAAACTTTGCTTTTTTACTTTCCTTAAACTTGATTCCCTTTTCAAAATTTGGTTTTTACTTAAAAACCAGACTATCCCATCACTACAAACCCGAGCCAAACCTTTAGCAAACCCGTGCTTGCCTCGAGTCACCCACCAACCTTCATCTGCTTCGAGACATCTCCTCACATGCACGAGAACCCACCCGAGCTAACACTAAAACCCAACGTCCGAGACACGACATGCACGCAGTGCACGTGCACCAACGGTTCCGACCATCGATGATCGGTGCGGCATTCCTCAATAACCTCACGAGCACACGCGAACACACAACTACGCCTAGACCGAACGAAAATCCAACGAGACAAAACGAAACATCCTCGACCAAGCCTGGAAACACCATGGTCGGATATTCACTTCTCCACGTCGCCTCCGACCTTGAGATCGCCTGTCCACCTTACAGAAGCTTCGTCACTTCATCCAGCTCCAATTCCCATAACCACGAACCACTTCGGTCCACCCTAGTCACCGTACGAGCTTTCTCAATGATGACCTCTTCGACCGGCCCCAAAACCCTACATCACCAAAATCCTATCACCTCAACCAACAAGAAAATCCACCAGCATTTTTCCTGCACTCTCCATTACTTAGACCACCTTCAGCCTAAATATCAACCACCCTGACGCCATCGTTCATCGACAATCACCCAAAACACCAAATTCGAACATCACGAGAATTCTCATGAAGTAACAATCCAAAAATTATGAAATGCATATTAAAATTCATGATTTTCAATCACAAATTCATTCCTAAAATTCAAATTTGAAATTAAGAAAGTTGTTTTTTAACATTAATACATATTTCCACTGTTCTTTAAATTTTTAAAAATAATTTGTTGAACTTTAAACCTTGAAATTATTTTTGAAATTATTATCATACATTAACAACCATTTTTCATTTAAACATCAAGGTCTGATACTGATTCTATTGAGAGATTTGCATTTCTTAAAGAAATTAACTTCTGTAAGTAAAAACGGGGAGGATATATGCATACAGGAACCTTAATATACACAGACATTTCACAATTCAACATGCATTCACAAATAACATTCATTTAAACAATATGCATCATCACAATACATACTATCACATGCATCAAGGTTGATCCACAGATTTTTAAAATTGTTTTTAAAATGTTTACTCACCTTTAATAAGCAGAGAACAGAGGCTATAAATTTTGATCTGGCAAATGCTTTGATTTGAACCTCATTTGTTAAAGTTGAATTTGCTTTGATCTTCATATTGAGGCTTGAGGTCTGAAGTTGTTATTGAGTTGAACTTGCTGTTGAATTGAAAATTATCTTGAATGCTTGCTGTTAAACTTCATCTTGGTTTGAAATCTCTCAGGTTGAAGAAAGTGTTACAGGTTTTGAAAAAAAATGGTTTACTGGTTTGGTTTCAGATTTGAAATATGTTTATAGTGTGTTGATTTTGGTTTTTGGAAAGTTTTTTTTGAAGGCTTGGAATTATCATTGTTTTCAATTGAAAATAGGAAAAGAAGATTGAAGAGATGAAAAGTACGTTTTTATGAATTAAGTTATGGTTTATTAATAATTAAAGAAAATAAAATTTAAAAGATGACACTTGTTTTAAAAACTTACATCTGTCCTTTATATTACTTAATTACCTTACACATGTTACTAACATATGTTAATGTATTTACACTTGTCATTAGGTATTTTAAATAATATTTTAAAATATTTTAAAATATTTTTAAATTAAATTTACTAATTAATAAACACTTATCTAAATATATGTATATATAAAAATTACTTTTAAATAAAATATTATAAAACAAATTATATGCAAATAAAATCTTATACATATATTTTTGAATCCAAAATAATTATCTTGATTGTTTAAGAAATATAAATTAAAATTCCAAATATCCTTTGAAGAAGTATTATATTAAATTGTGCTTCCAAATTTCAATATATATATATATATTAGATTTTAAAACACTTTTATTCAACTCAAACCAAAACTTTAATATATACAAATATATATACATTTTAAATAGAAAATATTTTTAACATAAATTTTGAGAATTATTATATTAAATTTTAAAACAAACTTCAAATCATAATGTATACATATATTTATATATTACAATTTGAAAACACACCTTTTATTTAGCACAAAGAGTTCCTATACACAATATATATAACAATGTATACATTATAATATAGGATATATTTTTATTAGTTTTGGAAGATAATTCTTACCAATTTTAAATTGTTAGAAAATATATAAATATTTCCAAATTAAATATTTATTAGACTTTAAAAGATTATATTTACCAATTTAAATTAAAATTATAAAGGAAAATTATCAATCCAATTTAATTATTAATAAAGATTATTAAGTTGATATTGCCTAAAATTTCGGGTCGTCACAAAATCTCCCCTCCTACCATTTGGCCTTCTATCTCTAATCCATTATGCTCCCAAAACTTTTCCTTTGAAATTGGGTTGTTTGTGATAGACTCTGGTATTGCTTGTTCCTGTCTTCTTTCTTTGCTTTTCTATAAAATCCTTAGAGTTGTTCGTCTAGTCCTTAAGAAATGTACTTCATGAAAATCACTCGAGTTAGGGCTCCATGTATAGGAACTTTGGAAGACCCACGTGTAACACAAAACATATAGTATCGAGTGGTAGGACTCGGTGCCAAGTGGTCCCTTCTGCTCCAATGCTTCTGGAGTTTCTTGAGTATGCTTCTACTATCCTCTCGAGCTCGCTTCCAACTTTGCAAATCATTTCATTTCCATCTTGACATTCTAGTTCCAGTTAAATCTACTTAGTCAAAAAGTTTGCATATTAATTAACTATTGACATAAATACAGTTTAAGATTCCTTTCAAACTCATTTATAAAATATTCCCCTTTTATTTTACCGTAAAATATATTTATTATATTTCAATGAAATTTAATCACTAATTAAACTCAAATTTTCAAAATTTATTAATTGGGTTTTTATTATTCACAAATCATTTTATAAAGGTATACATTATTTAAAATATTGGGAACAACTTTTTACCATGTCCTTACAAGGCATATTTAGTTACATTTGTTACGCCGTTCATGTATGAAAAAGATATAAAGATTGATATAATACGGTAAGCTTGATAAAATGAGAAGAAAGGAGAATTTATGGACAAAATGGTCATTTGACCAGAATTGACCTTATAAATTTTGAAATGAGTTCACTTTCATTATTCATTCTCTTCTTCTTCTCCATTTTTCTTAAATTAAAAAACTAGGTTTTCCTAACTTTAAATCAACATAACTACTTCAATGCTTCGTAAAAATTCAAAATAAATATCTGATTTCACGTTAAAGAATTCTCAATACATTTATATTTTCAAGTTCGCATTTTAAAGAAGTTTAGGGCCGGATCTCAAAAATCAAAGAAGAGCTTCAAAGTGGGTTTCAATGAAGTTTGGACTTCTTAATACTAGGTGAGTGAGATTTATACTATGCGATATAGATCAATACTTATGCTAGGATATCATGTTAATTGCACAACATTGATTAAGGCTTGAGAAATGAACTTGAATTGTGTATTTTCAGATAAGCATCTTGTTTTTATGAATGTATAAAGGAGTAATTATAAGTTGTATATGTTGAATAACTTGATATGAACCGTATCATGCTTGGATTTATTATCAAATTGATTATTGGTTAGGGAGTTGATAGAGTGGCTAGGTGATAATTCATGACATTTCTAGTTGGAATTGTGAATGAAATTTAAAGTTGGATTGATGAATCGAGTAGTTAAACGTGAATGGTTGTGAAATTGTTTCATTTCCTCGAATTCGTTCATCGAGTGTCAAGTTGTAGTCATTCGAATGTCAAACGACTTATAACAAAAGAGAAAATTCATGTCAAACAATGATAGTGCAAAGTGTATCAATGAAACAGAGTCATACAACAAGGATAGGGAAGTGAAAAATTCAACAGAATAGCAAAAAACCATAGTAACAGAAAAACGATTAAGTGATCAAAAGCAATCGTTCAAATGAAATTTCAAAGTGTGAAATCGAGAGTATTTAGTTCATTTTTAGGGTGATTCCATGGAATGAATTTGGGGATGAATTGACTGAATTCAAGGAAGGATCGGACAAGATGTGGGGTTCAGTCGATTGAATAGCCGAAGAGTTATTTTCTTCAAGTGATCAGTCGACTGAACAACCAAAGAGTCATTTACTTCAAGCGATCTGCCGACTAATGTCCAAGATCAATCAACTGAAAATAGGGTTAGCTAATTAATTAGATAAAAACGATCGATGAAATGCCAATTACATGTGTGGATTGAACCTAAACCTATAGAGGCTAATATAAATTGATATTTTGAGAGTTTGGGTTCATTGATCGGCATGATGCTTGTAAGGTCTCGTGTGATTATAGAGAAAGATGATGAGTTAGAGGACAATGCGCCTTGTCTTAGTAAAAACGTGGTTGATGTCAGGGAAGATAGAGATTATTATGATATTTTGTGACACATTCAATTTTCAAGACGTGACACAAGGGTATTGTGATATTTGATTTTGTAAGATATCTCATATATGAAGTAAGTCCATTTCCCTTAGCCATGCGCTGTAGGATTTGATATTTATAGATCTTTTGTTAAAAGAGGCATGGTTGTTTCAGTTATGCATGTTAGGGATACAGATTTGGAGATAAAAGACATTCTATCTTGGTAGCTAAGGCGATATACCTCAGGCTAATTTGTAGTAAAAGGTGATCGGCCTTGAGTTACTTGTCCTAACTCCTCATGTTAAACAACTGGTAGTGGTTAGATATGTGCATACTGATTCGAGTTCGACACGATTATAGGTTGTGGATGATGCATTAAAATTGCACTGTTAGTCTTACATTAGTGATTGTGCTAAGTGAGTCTTGGACTTACCAGAAGACCCGAGGCTCACTAGCCTAATGTTTGACAGTTGAGTCACGATTGGTGCCATGATGATTAGTATATAATAGACTTATCTCGTATAGTGTAGCACTATAGTAGAAATGCGCTAACTTGTTGGATGTAGGGGAAGATATAAGTTGACATATAGATTCGTTACCTTAAGTATTACCATTTTGTTTTATTCACATATAATAACAGAATGGTAATTGTGTACATTGGTGATATTTCCATTTCACTATACTTTATATCTAACCTTCTATTTGTTCCTCTTTTGTTACTATTACTTGAATATGTTGACTAGAGGTGGGGATTTCTACTAGCTAGAGGTGATTTGTAGAGTGTAGTCATCTTACTGCTATGTTTATATCTATGTCGTATTTTTGGTGTATTGACACATAGACTATATATTCATTTTGAGATATGTTGTGTATAGGATTCAATGCACCATTTGCACAATGTATTATGATATTGGATCTTTTGTCCTTTGGTATGATATGCATTTAGCCTTATATATATGGTTGTGTTCATATTTTATTGTATTCCTTCCGATATAAGATTTAGTATGATGATAGTCATGGTAAATATTCTCTTTTTTATTGTTGTTGTATATTCTACCCTTAACTGAACATCGTCCATGGTACTTATGGAACCTGGTTGCTTATATGCATGGATTATGGGCCTCACAGAGGGTGGTTCATTACATTTGATATTAAAGCATAGGTAATTCGATCACCATAAATTGGGATAAGTAGAGAATGCTTATTTATATTTTGATATATTTATGCATATAGCATTTAGGCACTCACACTTTTGTTTTTAATAATATATGCTATCTTATAGGAAAGTTGCTAAGGTTTTCTATCTATAGATAGTTATCATGGGGCATGCCACGAGAGCAACAACCGATAGAGATGATGTTGAAGCTCCAAATCTCCCAATGCTAACATAGTTTTGAAGGTAATTGTAGGCTAAAGTGTAGGGTACTCCACCTCTAATAGGAGTCTCTCTTGTGTCAACAACTGTAGGAATAATCCTTATTCCTCCACCACCTCCACTAACCATTCTTGATTTCCTTCAGCTTTTTAAATGTTACCTTAATATGGGTTGTAAGACATATTTGAGATGGAGTCATTTATTGAGACTCAAGAATGGCTCCACTGGTGGCAGATCTTTGATGACATGTTTTAATGTAATTTTAAATTCCAATTTCAATTCTAACTTCAAATTAAACTCATTTAAAATTTAGTTTCAAATCTAATTTCAATTTAAACTTCAATTCAACCTTAATTTCACTTTCAATTTTCAAAATCAATTTCAATTTCAGTTTCACTATTCATCTCAATTTCAATTTAACTACCCTTTTTAAATCCGTTTCACTTCAAATTTCAAATTCTCTTTTATTTTTACTTTAATTTCACTTTTTAATTGAAAAGAGGCTTATTTCTCCACAGTATATCATATCACCCAAATTGGGTCTTTCAAACAAAGAGATCACTGAATCAGAATGAACATAACCAATATCCATATTTATCACTAACATAGCATCCATTCAACCAATCACATAACATATGATTTCAAATTCAACGTTCACTATTACTACCATAGTGGGATATATTATCATAATTCAATTATCTAACCAAATTATCAATTATCCATATTAACAATCAGTTGGTATAAACATTCGTATGTCATAAGGGTATAAATGTGATTGTTTTAACATAACCAAAATATAATTTCGAAAGCGATAAGGATTTCTCATCTTCATATCCACTCCGTCAAACTTTTTTCTGAACTAGCATACTTTTGTTTATCGAACGTCTCGAGTTTGTCGTTTCCTCTCGTTTTCTTTTTTTCTTCTCTTTTTATTTTATTTTATTTTATTTTGGAGGTATGTGAGCTATAGAGGAGGGTACGGCCTAGGGTAGTGGGGTGTGTACGGCTTGGGTAGTTGCTTTAGGCTTAGTAGGGCTTGTACATGGCGGGTATGGGATCTTTGGGCTCGGGTTTGTGGGGTAGAGGTGTGCAGGTGGGTGTGAGAGGTGGGTAGGTGGAAGTTTATGCTCGGGTTGGGTTGTAGGTGCTCGGGTTTGGGTCTTTTGGGTTCGGACTTCGAGTTTTGGAAGGGGTAGGTGGGTTTGGCCATGAGTTTTGAGGATGTAGGGTGATGGTGTGGCTAGGTTTTGGTGATGTGGATGTGTGGTGATGTTTGGTGATAGTGGTGTAAGGAAATGAAGAAGTAGAGAAAGATTTTGAAAATTTTGTGAAATGAAAGTGAAGTAAAAATGAAGGGATTTAAGGTTGTATTTATATGTGGAGATTTAGTGGTAAATGACACAAATAGCCTTGTTTACTTTTAAACTTTAATTTGAGTTGCATTTAATGTGTGGAATGATGGTTATGCAATAGCGTGTTAAGAGGTGAAGAGGTGTCACTTTCTTATGGTTTGTAATTGTTTAAACATAAATTTTGCTCCTTTTCCATGTATAAGCATAACATCTCATTAATGAGATAAGAGGTAAAGTAATGATGTTGTTTATAAAGGCTTTAATTAAATTTAAATTTGTCAAATCATACTTTTATACCTTTTTATTTATTTAAAATTTTCAAAAGTAAACCCCTTTTGTCTTTTAGTGCTAAATGTAAAGTGTTTAAAAAGTTTTTAAACTTGTATTTATATGTTAGAAAAGTATCAAGTTGCAACAAATTGACGACAACTTGTTTTGGTTGAAACCGGTGTTTTTGTCAACAAATTTTACGGTCAAAATTTGACTTTTTGTTAAGCTATTTATTGAAGTAAACCAAACTTTAGAATGAACTTTTTGCTTCTTTAAATAAATTGAAACATGTTTCTTTATATTTAAAATTATATTTAATTAATATCAAAATATCTAATTTTACAGTGCATGTAAAACTAATAAAATGTGACAAATTTTGGTTATTTTTTTAAAATGATTATTACCATATTTTGAAACATATTAATATACTTTCACTATCTTAATTAGATGTTTTAAATAAGATTTAACTTATCAAATAAATATTTAAACTTGTTTATTTAAGCCTTTATTTAATTTTAACAAAACTTAACTTTTATTGATTTGTTCTAAATCCAAATTTATACTTTTTAATTTATTAACTATAAGAATATATAATTATTTATTATATATAACATATTTATTTAAATTTTAAATTCCTTTTAAATTTAAAACGAATGAAATCTCTCATTTTCGAAGTAGAGAAATTACGGGTCGTTATATTCTCCCCTATTTAAAAGCATTTCGTCCTCGAAATGAAAGTTAGATAAAGAAATCAATCTCATACTCGTATCCTCAAACATCCTAGCTTATTTCTACTGATGATAGAAAAGATGCATATATAAAGAGAAGGTTGATACCGTAACAACACTAAAAAAATGATGCCAAACATACATACAAAGATTCCCCACACTAACCTGAGTACTTATTATGTAATTAAGGTTATATATACATACATCAAGTCAGACTTTTATAGTATCTATCCTAGTGCGTACTGCACACTTAAAATAATATATACAACAACCAAACAAAACTATACACCCAAAAAAACTGATACTATATCAACATAAATGAATACATCCACATAACTCAACCCTTGACCTGAGCATGTACTATACCTGAGGTCTATATTTATATATACACATACCAAAACATCAATCCAACCCTTATACCTTAGTGTCTATTATTTAAAATAACTATCCAACTACTATGTTGACAAACCCAAAACATCATACTATATGTGATATTTGATTCGATATATTATTTGAATCCACAACTTTACTTTCAAACTAGCATCGATCCGCTGATTTTCTAGTGTGGACTTTGATCAGACTTCCTGATCACAAACCCTTGCTTTTCTTACATAGCTCTCAACTATGATAGAAAACTTGAGTACATAATCACGGACCCTCATCAATGTTTGCCGTCAAGAATCGAGTAATAAGTCCTCTCTTGGACCGGTATAAAGACCTCAAAGTTTTGTTCTCAAATCTTAGATCAAAATTTTACGTGCCGAAAATGGTTTATGTATAACTTATGTATTTATTGACATTCATTTTTACCTAATGTGTTTCTTAAAATTTCTATTAGTCCAAGTTTATTTCATAACCATTGCTTTTTACTAAATCCATTATTACTTAGGCATACAAATATGACTTAAACTTGTATAATATACCTTTACTTCCTAAGAGTATACATATATATCCCCAAACTTCAAACCGTTATTACTTCAATTAGGGTGTTTAACTAATGTGGAATTTTATTATTATTCCAAATTAATAAGTTATAAAACTTAATCCTTTGTTTTAATTACCTAAGGTCTTGATTTAGCTAACATTCTTTATCTTGTCCATATACTAATAAGACAACTTTCCTAAGTGTACATCCTTTTATCACTAATTTTATGATTAACTACTTAACTTATTTACATATCCATGTTCTAAATCAAATTTCTTAGCCTTAAATCCATCAAATACCTTATAGTCAAATTATGAAGCTTATTTCACATGGTATTTGTTATTTAAACATTTTCGTCCAATAATCAACCTACTACCCATTTAATTCAAATCTATCCACTTCTAATCTTACTTCATTTTGAATTACAAACGTTACCCTAAATGTATCACTAATTCGAATTTTTATATTAGGATGATATTTCTTATATCTTTTATTCTTAAATGTCACTTTGATTTTTTTAACCTAATCAATGTGTCTAATTTCAAATTACCTTATCTCCTTTATAAATTATAGAACTTACCCTTTTATATTATATTTACCCAAAATCTCAATTTCGGCTTATCTTTTTCTATCTTATTGATAAGAACTTTTTCTAACCGTGAATTTTCTCTTTACTTTCTCTAGTTGCAACTTCTAGCTTCAATATTATCATTAAATATCTTATAGTCAAATCATGAATTTTACTTCACAACATATTTGAAATTAGCTTTTAAATCCACCCATTTTGATGATCATTAAATCATTATTTCTTAATAACAAAATATCTAAGGGTATATGATTAAAGTTCTAAATTCTAGCCTTCGACTAACTGATTCTATATAGAATATTTATAGTCAAATCGTCTAATTCTAATCACAAGATATTCATACTTAGTTTTACTAAGCCAAAGTATAACCAATCCTTAATTTTTAACTAGAAATAATAATATCCCTTTTTAATATTTAAAATATAAACCCAAGGTAAAATTATTTTATTTACCAATTTCTTTAAAATAAGATAAAATTAACAAATACGCATTCGTATATATATATATAATACTCTCATAACTCAATTCTAGGGTGTTACTAACCCTATCTCTAATGTATTACTCATCCTAGGATATTACTAATCTATCTCTAATGAGACTTACCCTTATCAGGATTTGGTGTTCGTTCAACCAATAGTTTTGATACCAAATGTCATGACACGTTTTTCCATACCATTTGACCGACAATAAACCACAATGTCCAATGTTTGCGCCAAAAATGGTCACAAACCCCAAATACCGTGAGAGCACCAGTGTATGAATACAAATTAGCGATATTCAAGCACAAATATCATATCTCAGCAAATAACAAACAACAATTCAGAAATAATGAACAAAGACACAAGATTTATAGTGGTTCGGCTATCTCCGGCCTACGTCCACCTCAAAGTTTTATCCTTTTATTGATTATCCTTGCTGGTTACAGATGATTACAGTAGTAGCAATGAAGAATTTCGAGTACAATAGTTATATTGAAGTGTAGAAATGAATCCGACAGAGTCTGGACGTCCAATAGCCAAAAAGTCTATTTTTGTAGGCTTCAGGAGACTATTTATAGGCGTAGGAGGCTGAGATCGAGCTAAAACTTCAGGAGACTTCTTCTGGCACGTGAGTGGGCCCACGCGACCGACCCCACCAAATTTTGACTCGATCTGTGATCGATAGGAAATGATTTTGTATCCATCAAAAAATGATCCAATCGAGCCGAAACTTGGCAGGGTTGTTCGTTATCATGTATGCAAGCTGCTGTGAAAATTTCGTTGCATTTGGATCAAGGGTTTAGGAGATATGATCGATAAAAATTGCTTTTGCGTGAGTACAGTTGCGTTCGTATCCACTGGTTCGAATCCATCCTATTCGACCCGATCAGAAGCATGCGCACGCAATAACGTGGCGCTAATCTCCTGGATCGATTCGACTTTTGCGGCGTGTTGACTGGGTTGATCCACTTGGTGTGCCGAGTTGAACGCTTCTTTCCTGGAGACGTGCACGTATCCACGCTTCACGCTTGCACGTGTCCATCACTTCTCCATGTACTCAACTGTTTGCATCGCATGTTCTCTCGTATCGATCGCAGGGGAGTATTTCGTATCGATCCGATCGATACGAAACGTTGAATTTGATCGATACGAATAAAAGGCCAACAGTTGGGTACGAAACCAAACTCAATGATGGATACGAATGAAGCCTTACCTGATGGATACGAGCGAGATTTTACCTGATGGAGTCGAACTGAGCTCCAGTGATCGATACGAGATCATGGACTCGAAATGTACCACCTGCCCTATCGTGATCAATACGAAATGTATCGATTCGAACAAACCTCTGCATGCTTGCCTACCAACCTGGGTGTGTTTCCATCGAGTCGAAATCCATCTAGCCTTCCTATCCGATCGATACGAAGTCATTGAGTCGAACCTGTGCCGATCGATACGAACGGTATCGATTCGAAGTCCTTACTTTCTGATCGATACGAAACGTATCGATTCGAACCACCACCATGCCTTGCCTTTGATCGATACAAACACTACCGATTCGAAACACTATCCTCCTGATCGATGCGAAACACATCGATACGAACCAATCCTTTGCTCCGATGGATACGAACAACATGTTCTTCCTACCTTGCATCGATCGTATCTCCTTCATACGAACTCCGATTAGCCTGAAATTTGAAACATAGCCTCTCCTAGTCCTCATCATCATCTCCAATCGATTCCGTCCTGATCGAAGCTCGGCCAAATTTTAACGACATCGATTGTAGCCTTGGTTCCAATTGATCTCCAATCTCAATATCCATCATTCCTTGCCAATTTATTGATATTCCAGCCTTGACCAAAAGGTGGGATAACATCCAAAATAAATTGTATGAAAATAAGACAGAACAGAATCTCACACGAATGAAATAATATATAATGTTAAACAAATATCTTTACAGCGGAAAACTTTTAAATACATATATCAGAGTCTAACCTAAATTCAGCCTGGACAGTTATAAACATATTTCCTTACAATTGCTGATAAACATCAACCTAAAACAAATTAAGTACAGCGAGTAATACAATATGTCCAAATGTAGATGAATATCTCCAGTTCTCCTATGGAAACTTCAACCGTCTTCGACTAACCTGAAACTACTCGGATCTGACCCGAGTATTGAAATTACCCGGATCAGGCTTGATAAACCCAGCGCGAGAGAAAAATCAATAATGAATGCCAGTGTCATATATCAGCCTTTTAATAAAATCCTTTGAAAATAAAGAGTATCTCATAACACATAAACACGGACGGATTTTTACCTTATGATAACTAAAACACTTTTATATCAAAACATTTGATATTATTTCTAATGATATCTCTTTGAAAACATTTGCAAATAAACTTATCAATCTTATCCGAAATGGTTACCCATATAGAATTTCGAGGCTATTTATTACGCCAATACAAACAAAATCGCGGTTTCTTATTGGAGAATGGATTTCCATACAAATGATCAAGTTTAGGATGTACCTTCCGAATGGGTACACCTCTAGATGGATGTCCCGAGGAACCATCACAGAGCTCCTCTGCCAACACACGACCGGCCTACCTCTATAACTAGATAGTACCAAATATGTCATCCCCTGATCGTTACCGACCTTTAACCGGGTGCTCGTTTCCATACACCACATTAATTTACATCCCGAACGTCATAGCGGGAAGAAATATATCTAGAAGAGGATGATCATACTCTAAGAGGGAATGACCCACTTAGCCTTGCCGTGTCTAATCCTGTTTTGGTCATTCCCGGTTTGATGAGGCTTGAGGCAACGATTAACTTTTCACATAGCACACATCACATATCTGAATGCTATATTGCCATTTCTATTGACTACTGATTGTCTTCTACAAAAATACAACCTTTAAGCTTGTGCGTCTCAAGGAGGGTGTTAAGCTAAGAGAAGTTGCCTTCTCCGCCACCACTAATGTACTTTTGTAAAAACCAATGTACGTAACCATTAGAAATGTAATGTCAGACAAACGTCCATATAAGTTGTCCAAGAACAGGACAAACCGAAGGCACTCTCCTACTACCACTAGTAGCGAGTAGTCCTTATAATTCGAAAATTTTCCATAACGTGTAGACCACTGCCATATATAGCTCTATGATCGGAGCTACCCAGAGTGAGTCAACAAGAAGTCCTCATGCTATGAAGATCCACGGTCTTCAATAATCATCATCTTCAACATGTCTACACACTCAAACGTATACATTGGTTCGAAGTGGTTTTCAGATAGGAATCGTCCAAATCCGACCCCGGTTCCTTCAAAATCCAATTACCGATATACAATGAATATGAGTATACAGGATTTATTAAGTCTCTTTTCACTTTACTTCTTTTCGAATGATTTCAAAATCTCTTTCTTTTGAATTAGAATAATTCTAAGTAATTCATTGTTTTGCTTTAGATAATATCTCAAATTTCCTCACTTCACTATCGATCCAAATTCCTTAACTTTTAGACGAGTTAGAAACAATGTTATTTAAGATATCGTTTAAGATAAACCCTAAAATCAATCTTAGCAAACATTTTTGAGTAAATGTGATCATAGTAACCATTCATTTCGGAGATTGCTTAAATTTTGGATAATACTAATCTTCTTTTATTTCTGAAACTTAATACAATCTTTTCATCTGAGAGCATCCAGGATTTCCTTTCGATCTGTTCCACCCCTCGCCCTAAAAAAGAAAACACAGGCCAGGTAAGTTCAGTGCACTGGTTGCTCAACACCTTGTTTTATCTTTTCAGATCTCACAGGCAGGACAAATGTACTAGTAATTTCCGCATACTCAGTTATCGACTTTATTTTGGAATTGATTATAAAAATTTCAAATTATCTTTCAAAACGCTTGATTTCCCATTTAAAAATATTCATAATTTATTATGGGAAAAATCGTTACGTTTAAACTCATATTCAAAAGGTTATACAATTCACAGCATAAAAGTACTACGGAAAGTGCTGTATAAGCTTATTTGATTTAAATCAACTTTTAAACATTCAATAACTCGTATTTTCCAATCCAAATCTCTTTTGAACTATTTACATAGATTTATCAAATTTATTCCATATTTTTTCATAATTAAAAACATTCACTTAAATGGATTTCCCTTTATAGTCACTTAACTACACTGACGCGATTTTTCTAGAAAATTGATTTGGACTTAATTCAAAATATAATCAACGAAATTTTGGTTTTCTTTCTTCATCTAGAAGATACGGATATAATAGTCCAGAATTTCCTTATCTCGAAGAATTTTGTGCTATACTCCACTTTACACATTCATTTGAACTTTTCGACACGAAAGCACGAACAACCGTTGCACGACGCACCTAGTTTAAATTATTTTTAAATATTTGAAATAATTTATTCAAATTGAATTCTATTACTTACAAAATCATAACAAATCATTTTAAATCAATATTTCCACTTTTTAAAGTATTTAAAATGAATTATCACTATTTTCATATTATAATATTATTATATTCTCATTATTTTAATATTAAATTTTAAATTTCAATTTCAATTCAAATTCAATTCTAACTTCAAATTAAACTCATTTAAAACTTAGATTTCAAATCTAATTTCAATTTAAACTTCAATTCAACCTTAATTTCACTTTCAATTTTCAAAATCGATTTTAATTTCAATTTCACTATTCACCGCAATTTCAATTTATCTATCCTTTTTAAATCTGTTTCGCTACAAATTTTAAATTATCTTTTATATTTACTTTAATTTCCCTTTTTAATTAAAAAAAGACCTTTTTCTTCAAAGTATATAATATCATCAAAATTTGGTCTTTTTAACAAAGGGGTCACTAAATCAAAATGAACGTGACCAATATCCATATTTATCACTAACATAACACTCATTCAACCAATCACGTATCATATGATTTTAAATTCTACATTCACAATTACTACCATAACGAGATATATTATCATAATTCAATTATCTAACCAAACCATCAATCATCCATATTAACAATCAATTGGTATAAACATTCGTATGTCATAAGGGTATAAACGTGATTGTTTTAACATAACCAAAATTTAATTCCAAAAGCGATGAGGATTTCTCACCTTCATATCCACTCCGTCAAACTTTTTTCTAAACTAGCGTGCTTTTGTTTCTCGAACGTCTCGAGTTCGCAATTTCCCCTCCTTTTCCTTTTCTTTTCTTTTTTGTTTTATTTTATTTTATTTTATTTTGGGTGGTGTGTGAGCTATTGGGGAGGGTACGACCTAGGGTAGTGGGGTGTGTACGGCTTGGGTAGTTGCTTTAGGCTTGGGTAGGGCTTGTACACGACGGGTATGGGATCTTTGGGCTCTGGTTTGTGGGGTATAAGTGTGTAGGTGGGTATGGGAGGTGGGTAGGTGGAAGTTTGGGCTTGGTGTGGCTTGTAGGTGCTCGGGTTTGGGTCTTATGGGTTCATCCTTGGAGTTTTGGAAAGGGTAGGTGGGTTTGGCTGTGAGTTTTGAGGGTGTAGGATGATGGTGTGGCTATGTTTTGGTGATGTAGAGGTGTGATGATGTTTGATGATGGTGGTGGAAGGAAATGAAGAAGTAGAGAAAGATTTTGGAAATTTTGTGAAATGAAAGCGAAGTGAAATGAAAGCGAAGTGAAAATGAAGGGATTTGAGATTGTATTTATAAGTGGAGATTTTAGTGGTAAATGACATAAATAGCCTTGAACTTTGATTTGAGTTACATTTAATGTGTGGAATGATAGTTATGGAAGAGTGTGTTAAGAGGTAAAGAGGTGTCACTTTCTTATGGTTTGTAACTGTTAAACACAAATTTCGCTCCTTTTCTATGTAGAAGCATAACATTTCATTAATGAGATAAGAGGTAAAGTAATGATTTTGTTTATAAAGGCTTTAATTAAATTTAAGTTTGTCAAATCATATTTTATACTTTTTTATTTATTTAAACTTTTCAAATGTAAACTCCTTTTGTCTTGTAGTGCTAAATATAAAGTGTTTAAAAAGTTTGTAAACTTGTATTTATATGTAGAAAATGTATCAAGATGCAACAGCTTGACGATAACTTTTTTGGTTGAAACGGGTGTTTTGTCGACAAATTTTACGGTCAAAATTTGACGTTTTTGTTAAGTTATTTATTGAAGTAAAACAAACTTTAGAATGAACTTTTTGTTTCCTTAAATAAATTAAAACATGTCTCTTTATATTTTAAAATTATATTTAATTGATATCAAAATCTCTAATTTTACAGTGTATTTAAAACTGACAAAATGTGATAAATTTTTGGTTATTTTTGTAAAACGATTATTAACTATTTTTAAATATATTAATATACTTTCACTATCTTTATTAGATGTTTTAAATAAGATTTAACTTGTCAAATAAATATTTAAACCTATTTATTTAAGCCTTTATTTATTTTTAACAAAACTTAAGCTTTGTTTTTGTTGTAAAATCCAAATTTATACTTTTTAATTTATTAACTACTAGTATGGGCCCGTGCTTCAGACATGGGCTGTTTATATTATTGTATACGTTAATATTTTGTTTGAGTGCAAACATGTAAACAGAAAGCAAGGGCATTTTTGGAATTTCAAAAAGACACCGAGTAAATTAGTTCAACCAATTTCCTTTATTAGCAGTAGGGATATGAACAGATAATTATTTGTTATATATAACATATTTATTTAAGTTTTAAATTATTTTTAAATTTAAAACGAACGAAATCTCTCATTTCCAAATTAGCGGAATTGCGGGTCGTTACAGATATAAAATCTCAAAACTTTATTATATGTCAACATATAAGTCTAAGTGTGTCGACATAGAAACAGCTACTGCATATATGTTGACATGCCTAGTAGAGTATGTCGACATATACTGTATTTTCTTGCATGTTTATTTTTTTGTTAATGAATGCATATTGATAAATATATTGTAGTTTATAATTTTTTTGTCAATGTGATATGAAAAGTAAACATGATTTTAATAGAATAAGTTGTACATCTGTAATGTCCCCCATTTAGAGGTCTAAACTAACTGCTAAGGATGTTGCAGCCATTCATAGTTATTAATTCTCCGTGACCAAATGTGGTAATGTAAGATACATTGATATACCAGAAACACATGATTATGAAAAAAATTTGAACTCAATTTAAAATAAATTTCTCATTTCATTACAAATAGCATTTCAGAATCATTACATAATCCCAATTCATAAACCACATCCTAAGAAATAAAGTTATTATAAGTTACGTCAAGAGCGACATACGAAGATGCCCCCTTGGTTAGGCAATTAAAAAACTTTTCTATTTCATTCAATTACACAACAGAATCAAACAGAAAGAACTCCTAATAGCTAGCTTGCCTCCTGCACGTCTTTGAAAGCTTATTCGTCTAAAGGAGAATCTAAAAAATGTTAACTCTCAAACTACTCAAAATAAACTGAGCATCCAAGAGTTTAAGGGGAAAACATAAACTTTGAGTCAGAAAAAAAGTGATTTGATGTGAATAATAACCTACCATCTCGAACCATATAGATATCTAGTGAGACCAAGCCGTTTAGCGGAACGAGTTTTCCCCTCACTAATATCTTAACTCAATTTATAATAACCATATACTATGCACCTGTTTCCACAATGACTAAGACATAACATAATAAAATGTGTCATGATGATATGAAGACATGCAATATGCTCTGAATTTCCCATACCTATTCATCTGCTTATCTATATCAAGTTAAAGTTTCTAGAGTCACTATTAATCTATTAGTTTTCATGGGCTAGCTAATAACCTATTCTAAGCTTACAAACTATTTGTCCAGTTTCATAGTTTTTGTGTGATCACTAAGAACCTATTGGTGTCTACCAATAACATCATCCAATTATAGTTTCCATGGGGTCAGTATGAACCTATTGGATTCTCCAATAATAACTTTCATTTCATAGTTTTCATGGACTGACTATGAACTTATTGATCTCTATCAACAACATGTTTCGGACATTGTTTTCATGGAATAACTAAGGACCTATTGGCCCCTGCCAATAACAATTTCCATAACATAGTATTTATGGGTTTACTAAGAACCCGTCTAAACCAATAATTTTTTGATCAGTCTTACACATCCTATATTTTGGTCTGTCTGATCTCCTGGATGTAGTTCTACTCACATAGGAGTTAATTCAATGTATACTCACTAATAGATCAACCTAGCCTGTTATTCTGCCCTTAACATCCAAAATGTAGTAATGGGTTAATAATGAAGTGAATATGATTACATAAGTATACATGATAACTGATAAAATAACACAATAACATAAACTTCCATGGTTTTATTCTTTGTAATCATTTTCTAATGAAATATGGTTAATACCCTTAACCCACTATCTTTAGCAAGGAAAGCCTCCTCTAAAATTTCAAAGTTAAATGTCATATCAAAACTCTTTTACATTGCCATGTATTTACTTTAAAATGAAAATAGGTTCTCAAATTTGAAAACTAAGGCTTTCGACTATATCCTTTGGATCATTGTGACATCATGAGTTACCCCCGTCACTCTCCCTTTCGACTCCATTGAGCAAACAAGTCCTCTGTCACTCTCCCTTTTCGAAAAAGTTACTTAAAACCTTAGACATTCTCTTTTTAAACCATCCAACATACCCTTCAAACATTCGAAAACATTCCTTTTGAAATATTCAAAAGCATAACTTTCGAAACACTCAAAAACATACCTTTACAAACACTTAAAAACATACCTTTCGAAAGCATTGGGTGTAAGTAAGAATTTATGGAAGCATAGCTTAGAAACCAACTAAAAGTATCATTTTCGAAACCATTGATTGAAAACAAAATAAACATTAAAGTATAAAAGGGAACACTTTCGAAAGCTACCCTTTCAAAATCATTGGGGAAGGCTGCTTTAATGGTAGTGGAGGGGTATTGGCTCGAAACCTACCTTCCGCGCCCATTGGCCTAAGGGTTATCAAAGCGGCTTCTAACTATGATAGAAGTATAGGTGGGGCAGCATGGGTATTAAAGGGGTTCAAAAGTGGAAACCCATTTGAAAGCTTACTTTTAAAACAAGGCTGGGCCAATGGGTTCGAACGCAATTAAAAGCGGCCTCGACCCTTTCGTAAGAATGCCTTCGACACCATTCTTTCCTTTCGGCTTTTTCCAATACACTACGTACCAAATGCTTGATACTGTAGCGACCCATAAATTTTGACAAGTAAAACTATTAAATTAAATAAGAATTTGAAATTTAATATTATGAGAAATTAAAATTTATAATTTACTATCGAGGAAATAATTAGAATATGATTTAATAATGTTGTTTGAATGCTACTAATAACCATTTAATGTAATTTCAGTCAATTGAAATAAATTTTAGGTTACTTTGGTTATAATTGTAAATAATGAAATAAATTAAAAGTCATAATCTTTGTTTGTAAATAATAAATTTATAAATGCGAGAAAATTAGTTAAAGTAACAATTGTTCATTTATTATCTCATTATTTAATATGTTTGGAATTAATTTGAAAATCAACGAAAATTTGTGTAATTAATTATATCAGTTAAAACGGTAAAAGATGTTAACAGTAAAATATAGAATGTAGTAAAATGTAAACTTATGTTAATATAATTCATAGGGTATTGTTAATTGAATAATAAGGATGATAACATAGGTCTGAATGTAATTGGATGAGAATTGGATGCGTAGTTAATGGCATAAATTAGATAACAAAGGATATTGTAAGCGATGATAAAATGCATATTTATTTAAGGAAGTAAATGCGTGATTTAAATGGTAACATACCAAGTTGATTTCAAATAACGGAATGAGGTAAAACAATTAATTGGTAAGTGATGGAGTCTTTTGTTAATGCAATGAAGGCTACAACTATTTAATAACGACAATAGAAGTTACAAATATGTTAGTAAAAATAAATTGGAAATTTATAACCACCTTTTAATGTGAAATATGTATATTGAATTGATTGGCATTCAATCTTTTAAATATGATAAGGGAAAACAAATTAATGTTGCATTAGTTGATATTACATCTTTTAGTTGAAATAAAGTGCAACAATCCGTAACTTTTAACAACTTTAAAATGAGAGTATTTTGAATTAAATTAAAATTTTAAACTTTAATTTATGATGTTGAGTGTTTTCTTTAACCAAATTTAATAGAATAAAATTTCTTTGTGAAATTTCAAATTTTGGTCAAACTCTGTCAAAGTCTGACT
The DNA here is from genome assembly GCA_030765085.1 of Allium cepa. Classification (NCBI taxonomy): domain Eukaryota; kingdom Viridiplantae; phylum Streptophyta; class Magnoliopsida; order Asparagales; family Amaryllidaceae; genus Allium; species Allium cepa. The sequence goes on along the minus strand of CM060939.1, from coordinate 176,192,459 downwards.
TTTGGTTGGAAAATTTAAGTTTTAAAATTTTATTCCTTTTATATGATACTCGACTGAATTCTAATCTCCTCTCCATTTTTTTTGTCAAAATCAAATTCCTATTGCTCTAAAAATATAAATTATTGTGAAAAATTGACATAAATTTGCAGTGTATATTTATGTTTTTAGCTAAGTCTTATTGGGTTTGTTTGGTCTAATGGTCTACTTAATAAACCAAAAGACCCTAGCAACCCTAAGAGACTTCAGACTCTTATTTTTTCCGCCTATTGACCTTCTATTTTCCATCTAATTAAACAAGTACGTATAGATTTTTTCTCATTGAGAAACTTTTTGCGTACTCTTCTCCTTCCTCAAATCTACGGAACTACAAAACTCCAGAATTACAAATCCTCGAACTCCATCCCTCCTCTCTTCGAAACTCTTCCATCCTCTCCCCTTGCCGCCGCCCTCCATCACCAATTCCGACCATCTTCTCTCTCCTCCTCTATTTTATAAAAAAGAAAAAGAAAACACAATTTATTCGATTTGTGTTGTCGTGTTTTGCTTTGCTTTTGGATTGTTACTTTGGATAGGATTGATTGGCTTGTCGTGTTTGGATTTCAACTTAGATCAATCTACTTGTGTTGTCTAAAACTCTCTAACCTTGAAAGGTGAGCAATCACTCACGATTAACATTTTTATTGTTAGGTAAATAAACGTCGATTGAAATGTTGTGAGAAATGTTTGCTTTAGATTGGAATATGTGACATATGTTGTTATGTTCCCTTAAATTTGTGTTATAATATTCACATGCACATGTTGTTTTATATTTCACAGATAGTATGTTATGTTGATTTCATTAATTGTCACATATGTATGTTAAATATGTCACATATGATATGTTAGAAAATGTGTTATATTAGAATTTTTTTTATATATGCCATGTTGAAATATGTCACATATGCTATGTTGAAAAAAAAGCGTTGGGTTAATAAAATCATATGTTGCACATGCTATGTTTATAATATATCATCTATGCTATGTGGAAATAATGTGTTATGTTTGGAAAAAATGATATGCCATGTTATTTTATTGTAAATCACCTTGCATGTTCCTTGTATATATGTCACGTTTATATAATTATATGTTATGTTAGTGTATTACATGTTAGAATTTGAAATATTCACTTATGTTGTTTATGATATATGACACATGTGATATGCTAGTTATGCGTGTGTTTATGCAAGCATGATGGTCATTGGCATGTTATGTTATTTATGTTATTATTGTTCTCACAATCCAAGTTCTCTGATAGTTAGCAAAATAACTTTGGGTTGAAATGATATACACCCGATATGAAACCACTTTAGGTTTAAATAAATTGATTTAGAAGTAAAATTGGAATATTGTAAGTTTAAATTTAGGTTTGAACTTGAAATATAAAATTGAAATTTAATTGATTTAATGAAATTTTTAATTGGATTTTTAGATTTAAACTGTGGCTTGATTTTAACTAAATAGCTTTAAGTGAAAAATTGAAATCTGAAGTTGAATTTATTAATGAATCGATTGGAAACGAACATAAAAGTCAGTATTTGAACCTAATCGATTTATAATGTGAAAGACGATGCTTGTTTAAACCTAAGCATTTCACCTATTGAGTTATCTATACATTTCACTTGAGTTGACTTACTTACATAAGAATGTAGTCCTGACTCGAGTGTTTTTGTTTTACTTTACGCTCGGGTCATACCGAGTATTCCAGTTTAGCGAAGATAATTATTTCTGAAGACGAAAATGATTCGAGGACTGTATCTACTACTATTGTAGCAATTGTCTATTTTGCCTTAAAAAAGATGTAAGTTCTGATTTTGTTGAAAAATAGCTTCATGGATAGTTTATGTATTTATTTTGTGTATTGTACTTTATCCTTCCGCTGTAAGATTCTGTATTTTGTTCTTTTGAATCTTATTTCATTTGAAAAATCTCATTAATAATTTGTCTTTTTAATAGTTTGAGTTAGGCATGTGTGATTTATTATCGACTTAAATTGTCCAAAAAGGCGGGTTGTTGCCTATTATGGTTTACTCATTAGAGATAGGGTTAGTAATACCCTAGAATGAGTTTGAGTGTATATGTATGTGTGTGTGTACGAGAGCGCGTATTGTTAGTGCTATAAAATGTTTTCTATAGTTTTGAAATGAAAGAAATTTTTTTCCTAACTTTATATGTTATATATAAGGGAATGAATTATAACTAATATAGTTATTTGTAATGTGTTTGTTTCAGGAAATGATAATGTTTAATTATTATCAGTTGTCGTTGATCAGTTGTATTTAGTCAGTTTACAAGCGTTTTCTATTATTATTGATCTGCTGCAATGCTGACGTCCTATCTCCGCTGTCTTCTTCTGCAGCAAAACAAAGCAACGCCCTAGTCCTATTGCTGATACTTGCTGTGTTCCTACACCGCTCCTTCTACCTCTGTTCACCGAGGCGACATGTCTCTCCTTCGCGACTTCACCAACTCTACCAATCGCTTAACGTTCATATGGATCTGGATTGCTATAGCACCTCCGAAAGGCAGGCCTCTCTTCTCTCGCGAGTCGGAGTAATGCTGCGGATCTTTTCGACGATGTGCTAGTCATGCTTCGTGATTCAGGTCAGTTGTGGTTAAAGGATCGTTTACTTGGTGTTTGTGGGCTGTTTTACTCGTCACTTTTGCTGTTCTGGGTTGTGAAGTGTATGTGTGGTTCATCTTGCGTTGAAGAGTGGATGTTGGTGATTTTCGTTTGCTGTGTTTTCATTCTTGATTGATTTCCTTGACGGCCCGGTTGTCACGGTGGTGGTAGTATCTTAGGTTGTCTATAGCTAGAGGTGGGCAAGTCTGGTATGCAACTGGGTGTATATGCAATCTCTGTTAGCAATTTTGGGGTTCAATTGTTTTGGTTCTGGAGCCGTTGTTGTTTCATTGCGGTTTTTCTGCCTTTGTGCTCTTCAACCAAATGGTTGAATTTCCTTATAGATCAAGCTTCTCATGTTATGTTTTGTTATGCCATTTTTGGCCTGTCTGTTGATGTTGTTTATCATAGGCTATATGCAATGTTCGGTATCGTTGATACTTGTTAATGTTTAGTGTGCTCATTAGTACAATTTTCACCCCGCATGGTGATTGTGACTGCCATGTGCAGCTTGTTTTTAGTAGTTCGGGTGTGTTGCCATACTTCTGTGTTGTAATCTAGTTTAGATATATTGGTCGGTCCACTTTAAAAACCTTGTATTAGTAGATAGGCATCCCAATTATCTCCTACTTTGTATTTTTTTATTATTTTTTATAATAAAAGAGTGGACGGTCCACTATAAAAACAGGCTGGTTTGCCAAAAAAATATTACTATGTTTTAGAAATTGGTTTCCTAAAATTTTGTAAATAATAGTAATATTATTCAAAAGTGAATAATTAGGATAATTTTTTTGAAATTGAAATGTTTTATTGTGAATCTTTTTGTTTTGTTGATTGGCGGTTTTAACTATTGGAATAAAATGGAATGTTACGAAATTCTAGACACTCCAAAATTTTGAAATTAATTTTAGTGTTAAAACTTAGTAATTTTGTAAAATTATAAAAGTTGAATTTTATAACCCTAATTGGAAAAGCAAAAATGAGTAAAAAAAGAGTTGAATTGTTAAAATTTATGTTAAGAAAATGATTCTGAAAGTTTGTATGTACTTTTAGGATGAAATATGGTACTATAAGCGTGAACTTAAATATTTGAGTGTTTGAGTGGAAATTGTGGAGAAAAATGTGTTATAAATAGAGTTAAATGGTTGTAAAAATGTTAATAAACTTAGCTAAAATTTACGAAACGTGTCATAAATAATTTGAAAATTAAAAGTGAAAACTAATTGGATAAACCAATATGAACTAAAATGAAATGATTATAGATAAAGTCATGACCTATAAATTGTTTATGAAATAAATGGGTGTTGCAAGAAATGGTTATAACTAAAATTGTGATAACTTTAAACTCGAATAATGTCTTAAAAAAGAAGTTAAGCCTTTATAAATTGGTTATAAACTTAAGGAAATTTCTTATGAAATGGTTCGCAAATAAATGTTATAACGACCCGCTATTTTAGACTATTCGCATCCGCAAATGTCAGACTTGAATAATTCAAAATACCGAATCGTTAATTTAAATTTGGCAAAACTGAACATATACAGTAAATAAACAATCACAGAACACAAACAAAGAGTAATAAATATGCAGCAGAAGCAAAAGATAGTAGTTCATGAAGCTACTATATATATATATATATATATATATATATATATATATAACAGAGTTGAATAAGTTACAACAGAAGTCTCGAATACAATACTCAAATACAATATTACAATACATCACTGGAATCAACTGAATATCTGAAAGCTGGATCTCCAGGGGAAGCTCCAACCCCTAAGGTGAGTCTCAAAAGCTGAACCACTCAGTCTGACCCGAGCGTAAAGAAAAACACAAAACACTCAAGTCAGGATTAACATTCTTATATCAATAAATCCAACTGAAGTGAAATAACCTTTGAAATACAAGTAACTCAAAGGATGTTGGAATAACCATCCTCTAAGGATCCGTTAAACTATCTACTATGTAATAGTGTACGCTGAGTAGATAATGTCTATCAGTAATATAAATATCAAAATAGTGTTAAGGCGTTACCATTATCCCCCCTAACACATTTTATATAAGCGTTATAGTCTATACAGCATTGTAAACTCCACCGTAAACTAGTGGGCTATCAGGGAGTACTCCATAGGTATGTCACAAAACAAATTCGTAGTGGTCGCGTATATAGGGATACAAGTATGACAAGGCACATGAGGCAATACCCAAGGTAGTGAAACTACCATTTGCCTGATTCGGACTGGTGAAAACGCATCGCCGCAACGATCGCAACACCGCGAAACAACACTCCCAAAATTTACGAGGGTGCACCAATCAGTAACAAGTAATGAGTAGTTTACGAAGAAGTGTGTTTGCTCGAGGTGGCTAACCCCATTTGGCCCGGCCCGGCTCCTGTTTTAGTCATTTCCAATTTGACACAAGTGTCAAGGCTATCCATTATCGTTCTCTTTCTTCAGTCATCACGTACATCATTCCAACCACTTCATTCTGGATCACACTCCACGTCTAGTTATTAGAGTGGTTTTTGGTTTAGACAGAGAGTATGTCCATAACCGATTCCGGTTTCTTTAATAACTTCCGTAATTATTACACCGATTGGTCGTTTAATATATTTCAAAACCAAATCAATTTCAATTCCAGTTAGAATTTATAAATCAACATTCATTCGTCTTTCTAAATCAATTTCCATAATTTACATTTAAAACTTCCAAATTACCATTTCAAAATCTTATAATTCAATTTCAAATTCTATTTAAAACAATTCAAATGTTTATTCAAGTTCGTATATAAGTTTCATTCCGTAATCATTTAAATAAATTCAATTTAACATTCAAATCAATTTTAAATTCATTTACCAGTTACATTCAATATTCGTTAAGTAAATTTAACATTCAAAACAATTTCTGTTAAATTACCAATTCATTAAATCAATTATTAAGTTCAATTTCATTATCAAAGCTTACAAATTTAATTAAATTGGATTCGACAAATCAAATTCATTAAATTACAAGTCTTACATTAATTTCAATAAGTCACATTTTATTTCTTGTTAAGGAAATTCAATTTCACTTGTAAATTTAAAAACTCAGTTAATGAAGAAACTAAATTTCACATATCCAAGAAGTTCGATTTCATTTATTAACCTACTTAAATAATTTTCCAATAAAGAAGCCCAATTTTATTTATTAACGAAGTTCAAATTCACTTATTCAAAAGTTCAATTTCTCTTATCAAAGAATTCAAATTTTATTTAATTATCAATTAATTCAATCTTATTCAATTATTATATAATCTCAAAACTTAATTATTCCAATCTTAATTATCAAATAACTTCAAAACTTAATTATTAAAGAATTCCAACTTAATTATTAAATAATTAAATTTTAAAACAACGTTCTTTCATCAACTACTATGTTAATATTTCATTTTAGATTATTAAGTATTAACATTTCCCTTTCATAAAGATTAAAATTCCAACTTCATTGCAAAACCTTATTCTTCCAAATAAAATCTTTATTTTATTTTAAATCAAATTATTGACCAATCGGGTTTATACTTAATTCTCTATCCTAGGTCCAAGTTTTATTTGGGTGTTTATCATTTCAACCCGATTCCATTTCAATTCAAAAATCAAAGCATAGTAAAGGGAACTTGCAGTGTGATAACTGGTATGGTGTCAAAGTAAATAAACAGGCAATAGCAATCGTTAATATCAACCAATAATTTATCTAAATAATTCCGAAATAATCGTATTAATTTACATTGTTGTTTGTGCAAATTAATATAATTATTTCTAGAATCTACACTATCATTTCATGTAGATTAAAGATTATTACACTAAAATTAATTCGGTTCTTCACTTGACATCTATTATTCAATTTCATACTTCATCAATTAATACAACATAAATTCAAATGGTTCAAGGGTAATTAACCATTTCTACATGTCAAATAATTAAACATTTAAGGGAGTCATATTATTCAAATTCAACACATATGTCGATTTAAATTTTAACTATCCTACGACAAATTCAATTGCATAATATTTGTCACTTATACATTACAATTTAACATCCAATGTCAACATCAATCAATCAATCAAATATCAACCAAACTGGATTATTATCGTATAAATAATAGATAATGGTGTCAGATGTCACAGGTGAACGGATACAGGTAATAGCATATATTTAACAGTGTAGATAACTAGCAGCAGCATATTTCAATTGTCATTTCAATTGAAATCAAATTTAATAAATAATAGAACATTAATCTTGAGTGATTTCTCACCTTTCGAGGCTAGAGAATACAGAAGGTGATACGGATACACACACTGATATGGACACGAGTAAATCAAAAAGATTGCTGCGACCAACTTGGACATTGGCGAGATAAGAGCAAGGCACGATGACTGAATGGATGAAGATAAACGATATAAGTGATCACTTATATATATGACTGTATAAAACGGTATATGTACACTTAAAATCATATTTAAATTCTAGCATAGATTAAATAAAATATATATGTGTTTTTCAAAATCATTATTTTTTTTCTTTTACATAAATACATATATTAGAATCAAACATACATATAATATATAGTTTGCAATAAATACAGATAAAATGCAATACGCTTATATATATATTGTATTTCACTTATAGTAACAGTATATCTATTAAATAATCGACTCAACATATATATTAAAACTAATATTTAAATTCAAACACATAACAAGTCTCTATATATAAATAAATACAAAAAACTTATATATCTAAAATGATTTTCTAAAATTATATACGTAATATATACACTGTTGTAGTATAAATGGGAAGTTTACAATACGAAAGTTGCTAACATATGCGTTGCCTATTTAATTAATTTTATATGCAGAACACCCACTGTATATATTGTACTTATACATATATATAGAAAAAGAAAATCGATACTCCCATATACAATCACATACAACTATCCTATATAAACGTATTAATATAAAACTAATATAACCAGCTTTTCTTCAGTTATACAATAGTTCAAAGCCCCCTTTTTTTTCTTTTTTTTTATAACAATATGCTTGCTTTAGTCAAATATATATGGCACAGACTCACTTTATACTTATACTAGAAACACTTTTATAAAGCATGAATTTGATGTCTAAAGATAAGAATTTAAGCTCATATTATAAACCCACCTAACTCACTTAAACTAACTTATAAATATGTTACTATATATAACACGAACTGCTGTCAAGTTGAACAGCTTTAGCAACTAAAACAAATGCAAAGCATATGTATATACTAACACTAAAGAGTCTGCAACAAAACTTACATAAATTCTGCATTTATACTAATATCCGTAGAACCTGAACATATTATGTTTATATATATATATATACACACATTTATAATATATATATTTTACACTTTTTATAAAACAATATAACATAGTAAACAAATAAAAATACACAGTTTAAAGAAATATCAACCTATGTTATATAAAATAAACCTCATAAAATACTACACGTATTACAAAAATCGTATACGACTTTGTATATCACTCAATAGATCATTCCTACATATGCAGGGGAACGTGTATATATACACAACTTATTATATGCAAACATTTGTAAGCTTTTATATAAATAAATTTTCCAAATACATACCTTTATATACAAAAAGAAGTCTTAATAAAACTGACAAATATAATAAATATTATCATCATCAAATTTGATATGACAAAGCATATATGATGACATTTAAATAGTATATATACCTATGTGTGATATAGAAGAGAAGTAGGCATCGGCAGGAGAAACCTGGAGAGGGCTATGGTTGCTTGCCAGGGCTTGCTAATTGAGGTGGATCGGAGGGAAAGAGGAAAGAGGTGGTGCGGTTCTGGTGCACGGCAGGGAGGAGCCAGCGGAGGTTGCGGGGAAGAGAGGCTTCGGCCTGGGGTGAAGGGCACGGCAAGAAGAAAGTAGAGAAGGCGGCTTCTGGATGGGTGGGTTTGGCGAGAGCAAGGTGGCGAGGGGAAAGAGGTGATCTCGGCTAGAGAGGTGGAGCTGCTTCAGTGAGGGTGGTGACGATGGCGACAGGCCAAGGGCCGTGGGGTTGGTTGCAAGGATGAGGCGGTGGCGAGGGACGGTGTTGAGGAAGCGAGGGTGGAAGAGTTTGAGGCCGTGGTGCCTGCATGCATGGTGGAGAAGACAGCTAGTAATATTCACAGTGAAACTTTCACACAGCACAGCTTGCAATGTTCACCGCGTTTATGTGTGTTTTCTTTTTTTTTTCTTTTTTTTAATCAAAATTATGAGCGGAGCAAAAGGACGAGAAGAGCCGGAAATGAAGCGAACCAAAATAGTTAATATGTTGAGAACAGGAACAGATTCTCGAAATTATCAGTATTCAAAAAGATGTTTTTTCTTTCAATAAATAATTGAAGGTCAGAGCGTGAATTCAGGTGAAATAATTAACGATAAGTGTTGCTTGTATTACACACTGGCATTTGCAAAGGCAAGGAAACAAAAGGTTAAAATGGTACCGATACGGAAATTGTTTTACAAATTTCGTCGTCCACCGGACGTCGAAACACACATACGAATATATCGTAGAGATCAACACGATGAGACGATCAAAATGGTATACAGATATCAGTTGTACGATTTAATTATAAAATTCGAATTTTCTACTAGAGAAAAATACAGCAAAAACACTGAAAAATAAGATAGATGGAGCTAAAGATGTCCGAATTTTGAAAAACGAAAAATGACGTCTTGCTCAGAAGACGATTTAGAATTTTTCTATATAAAAATATTTAGGTTTCGAAAACGTTAATTTTCATTGATTTTTAACTGATTAAATTGAAGTAAATTTACGCATGAAATAAACTTTCATATTTTCGGACGAAAATTTACTAGTTACTATATTTATGTAGACGCATTCCAAATACAAATTTTATATTTCAAAATTTTATCGTTTAAAATTTCACAAAATTTCAATTAAATATATAAATAAAACAATTAAAATTATTAAAATTTACGGATCGTTACAAATGTAATATCAATGAGAAATAGTATATATGAAAATGAATGTGATTTAAAATAAAGTGAGATGTAGTAATGTTATTTATTAATGATTTTGTCATTAAATGCAGAATTTTTTTTAATTGATAAGAGATAAAATGTGTATAAATGAATGAGATTTATAATGTGAATTGAAAATGCAATCGTGATGAAACCAATGAAATAAATACGTAAGTTGTACGTATATTTGTTTTATTCGCATAATTAATTTGATCCGTATTTGAGTACATAGGTTTGATGTGAATTACACCATTTCGTGCTTAGATTTTTTATTCAATTCTTGATGGAGAATATTCGATATGGATATTTGGTTTGATTTTAAAATTCTCTATCATAGTATATGGCTATGCAAGGAGAATGATGGTTTCTAGTCAAGAAACCTTATCAAAATCCGCACTAGGGAAGTCGAATGAACAATACTAGTTCGAAAGCGAAATTGTGTGGTCGAGCGAGCTATTGAATGTGATATTGCGTGATGATGACATATGTGCATCATATGTTCTAATATAATTGATATGCTTTGACATTGAAAATAAAAGTTGTTGGGTTGAATATCCTTTGTAATTTAAATTGGAATTTTTTATGCAAACCTACTATAAATTCAAAACTATTTTACAAAATTTTTATTTTATTTTACTTTATGTACAAAAATATTTTTTTTTAATCTTATATACGAAAACTATTTTATACACAAAAATATTTTTTATTTTATCTAATACGCAAAAACTAATTTACAAACTATTATATAACAAAACTATTTTTTATTTTATCTTATATACAAAAACTATTTTACAAACTATTTTATATACAAAACTATTTTAGATTTAAAACTATTCTAAATTTAAAACCTTTTATAAAGAAAAGATGTTTAATCCCATATGGCTTTCTATGCAGCGTAATTGATTTTGGAAAATTTTTGATTCTCATATGAGATGGACTTTATATAAGTATAAGGTGATTTTGAAGTTCGTTGATTTTGGAAGGTATTCGACCTGAAGAGAAAATCTTATATACAATGGAATTTATAAAAGAATGATTTGATATTTTGAAACTATTGACTTTGGAAAGTATTCGATCTGAAATGAAATCTTATATATAATGGAATTTATATTAGTGTGTTGAAGTTATGATTTTGAAAGGATACAATATATGGTATGATATATTTTGAAGTAAAAGGTAAGAAGAAGTATCCTCCGCGAAGAAGTATAGTATGATATGCTTCGACCCAAATGGACTTAGGGAATCCAGAAATGGATTTAACCGAAAAACCCTAATATTCTTGGGTGAATTCAGAAATGGATTTGAACCGATATAGTTATCCGCACTTAAACTCATGAGTTTCTCGATTTTTTTCAAGGTAGATGGTTCTTTAGTTTACCTAATGGAGGCGCTTTCAATCCTGGGATCTGTTGTTTATGGATCTTACAGGAAGGAAGTGCATCCATTGTGTAAATCATTGAATCAGTAGCGTACCACTGCAGATGCGGTCGATGGTCCCTTGTTTATGAAATGGCTACGATATTTTTCTAGAATCCGAAAGGTGGAAGGATTTTCTGGAAAGTTTTGTGTCCATTGCGTAAACATTGGATTAGCAGCGGGCAACTGCTATCGTAACATGATCATTTGACATCAGATTTTGAGCGGTACTTTTCACATCTGTTTTAAGTATTTTCACTGGGTGTTGAAACAGGTCTACTAAGTACTTGGAGATTTCTAGTCTTGCGCCTAATTAACATACGACCAGAGTCAATAAGAACGAGAATAAACTTGTTAAAACATCGAGTTATAAAGGTATTTCGATAAAAGTATTATATAAAGGAAATTTTAATATTTTTCCCTTTCTTTTCTAAATACTTTAAATTTTTTAAAGTATTGTTTATTTATGTACAACATGGTTTATTAGTAAATTATTAGTGTTGTAAATACTGTGAGAAGTTATTAAATAAAACATATTTAAAGTTAATGATTATTGATTTATCAATGATGTTTGAAAAGTATTTTGAGCTTTAAAACTAACAGAATTTATAAATAATGGATTTAAGGTTTTCAATAACTCCTTTTCAAATGTAAGCAATGATGTAAATAATTATTTTCAAATAGTTTACGTATATTCATAAAGATGTTATTTAGTTTTTTTAAATAGTTTTCATAGATGAAGCAAGAAATTTACAGATGAATTTTTTTGTAAAGCATGAAAGATGATTGATTTGCAAATGAAGTTTTCAAATGAATATTTCAAGTAAAATTTATATAAGTTTCATTGAATGTATAATTTAAAGAAATTATATAAATAGACTATATATAAAAAAATGTGTTTACAATTTTATTAAAAAAATAAATGATTTGAGAAATTTATTTATAGTGATATGCCTGAAAAATAAATTGGAATCGCTATTTCTGAAAGTATGGTTTGAAATATTTCCTTGATTTCGAAGTACTAATAGTAAATTTAAAGGTTTATCTACCATTTGAATCTTGTATCAAACCTAGAATAATTTTTTTTCAATGATTTGAATATTCATTTTAAAACAAGTGCATAAAATTAATTATGAAATTTTATACTTTGATTTGGAAATTTAACGTATGATTTGAGTATATTATTAGTTTCAGCTTAGCTATCTTGAGTTATACATATTTTAAAATAACGGGTCAAAAAAATAATCGGAATTAAGGAACTTTATTTTTAAAGCTTATTATTATGTTTTGATATAAATTTCTAGCATTGTTTTAAACTTTTGGAAAGTCCTTGCATAATGCTACGAGGATGTTTTAAATATATCTTATATTTTTACTAAGTGAATGAGGTTAAATGTTTTAACTGATTTTTTAGATATATTGAAATATTTCTTGTCTCTTCAAGGGTGAATACCAAAAACTTAAATTTTTATTCTATAATCGAATTAAGTTATAAACTCAAGTAAGGCAGTAGAAGCTTAAGTAATATTTTATGAAATGATTCATTAATGACTTAAATCTTTAATGGAAAACAAAAATGTAAGTGATTGATCTTTATATAAATAAATGAATGAAAAGTAAATGATGAAGAAAAAAATCGAATAAACTTAAATAATATTTAAAATCCTATGTGTTTAGCTTATGGGATGTTTGGGGAATGATACGTTAAATTTTTTAAGATCATATGAATAATCTATTAAGTAATTACCAAATGTCATTGAGCGTAAGGTACACTTGTAGTATTTAGCATTCTTGGACGATGAAAAGTGTCTGAACCTGAAAAAACCATGAGTTTGGTTGCTATGGATGTTTGATAGTTTCCTTTGTTACATATAATGATAGAACTTCTTTTGTTTGCATATGATTATTATATATATTGTATGTTGCTTGCACTATTAATTGAAACAACAAATACATAATCTTTTACATAATATTAACTCTTTTGGATTATATAAGTGAAATACAGGTTTATGGAATCAATAACTATTGATTTTGGTTTCATAAATTAAGTTGTTTGCCCGAGAAATAGGTATGTTTTTTTATTACGGTTTTGCAACGATATTTTAATTGTTTTTCCCATGGTTTGGGTGTTTTATTTTTGAAATATGATGTATATATATTGAAATTACAAATATTATTATTTTTCCGGACCTATCCGTACAGAGGAGACTCTGTCAAAAAATTTCATAAATTTAGGACTTAAAATTTTTATGTAAAAATGAAAATATTTTCAAACTTTTATTAAACTTGAATATGAAAGATTTAATTGTTTATAAGTTGATATATTTTATCTTAATACTTAATTATGTAAGTTTAAAGTGTTTATAAATTGATTATTCCGAAGAAGAAAACATTATATTAGTTTCTTTATCCCTTCTTGTTCCTTTTCGAGACAAAAAGTTTAGAGTTGGGAGACTGTAACGACCCATAAATTTTGATAATTAAAACTGTTAAATTAAATAAGATTTTGAAATTTAATATTATGAGAAATTAAAATTTATGAGTTATTATTGAGGTAATAATTAGAATATGATTTAATAATGTTGTTTGAAAGCTATTAATAACTATTTAATGTAATTTCAATCAACTGAAATAGATTTTAGGTTAATCTGGTTATAATTGTCAATAATGAAATAAGTTAAATGGTGTATGAAATGGGGAGACTATATGTAATTGATGAAAATTGGTTAATACAGAATATGAAATCAGTGATGTGGTAAGTAGTCATAATCTTTGTTTGTAATTAATAAATTTATAAATGTGATAAAATTACTTAAATATAACAATTGTTCATTGATCATTTCATCATTTAATATGTTTGGAATTAATTTGAAAATCAAAGAAAATTTATATAATTAATTATTGCGGTTAACAATGAATATAACAAAATGTAATCTTATGTTAATATAATTTATAGGGTATTGTTGATTGAATAATAAGGATGATAACATAGGTCTGAATGTAATTGGATGAGAATTGGAAGCGTAGTTAATGACATGAATTGGATAACAAAGGAAATTCTAAGCGACAATAAAATGCATATTAATTTAAGAAAATAAAATGAAAATAAAATGCATGATTTAAATGGTAACATACCGAGTAGATTTCAAATAACGGAATGTGATAAAACAATTAATTGGTAAGTGATGGATGTCTTTTGTTAATGCAATGAACGTTACAACTGTTTAATAATGGCAATAGAAGTTACAAATATGCTAGTAACAATGAATTAGAAATTTATAACCACCATTTAATGTGAAATATGTATATTGAATTGATTGGCATTTAACCTTTTAAATATGATAAGGGAAAACAAATTAATATTGCATTAATTGATATTACATCTTTTAATTGAGATAAAGTGTAACGATCCATAACTTTTAACAACTTTAAAACGGCAGTATTTTGAATTTAATTAAAAATTTAAATTTGAAAGAAAATTTTAAATTTGTGATGCTGTGTGTTTTATTTGACCAAATTTAATACAATAAAATTTCTTTGTTAAATTTCAAATTTTGGTCAAACTTAGTCAAAGTTTGACTTTTGGTTGGAAAATTTAAATTTGAGTTTTAAAATTTTATTCTTTTTATATGATACTAGACTGAATTCTAATCTCTCCATTTTTTGTTTTTTCAAAATCGAATTCCTATTGCACAAAAAATGTAAATACTGTGAAAAATTGACATAAATTTGAAGTGTATATTTGTGTGTTTGGCTAAGTCTTATTCGGTTTGTTTGGTCTAATGGGCTACTTAGTAAACCAAAAGACTCTAGGAACCCTAAGAGACTTTGGATCCTTCCTTTTCCCACCCACTGACCTTCTGTTACCTATCTGATTAAACAAGTAAGTACAGATTTTTTTTCTCATTGAGAAACTTTCTATGTACTCTTCTTCTTCTTCTTCTTCTTTCTCAAATCTATAGAACTCTAAAACTCCATAATCATAAATCCCAAAACTCCATCCCTCCTTTCTTCAAAACCCTTCCATCCTCTCTCCCCATTTCGCCGCCCTCCACCACCAATTTCGACCATCTCCTCTCTCCTCCTCTATTTTATATTAAAAAAAAAAGAAAACACAATTTGTTCGATTTGCGCTGTCGTGTTTTGCTTTGCTTTTGGATGGTTGCTTTGGATATGATTGATTAGCTTGTCATGTTTGGATTTCAACTTAGATCTATCCATTTGTGTTGTCAAAAACTCTCAGCAATCACTCACGATTATCATTTTTATTGATACGTAAATAAACATTGATTGAAATGTTTGCTTTAGATTGGAATATGAGATATATATTGTTATTTTCCCTTGAATTTGTATTATAATATTCACATTCACATCTCAGTTTTTTAGAGAGAAAATCCACGGCGCCTGCAGTTTCTCGTCCTGTTTATCAAAATCCATCTTTTCTGCCTCAATCATCTTGGATTAATCCAGATTATCGATTTATTCCTGCTAGTCGAACATACGCTCAAGTAGTGAAGGATCATTCTCTGTTAAGATTCAATGTTCCTCTGCTACCTGCGAACAATTTCTGGATCGATTCTAAAGTTAGGAAAGATTTTTGTTTCAGATGTGGGGATAATAATCATCATGCTTCTCATTGTAGGGATCCTGTTAGATGCTTTTCTTGTGGTAAGTTTGGCTACAAAAGAAATTCCTGTACATTCAAATCCAAATTTTCGGTTTCTTCTTAATCTTTGATAGAACACGGATTTCTTTTTGTTCTTAAATGTATGCTAAAGGTATCCTTATGGATCATCTTCAGCAAAATAGAAGTGATGGAATTAAGTTGTTAGAAGATATGTTTTTCATTTTAACAATGTTAATTCGCCTAACATCGGCAAAGGCTACAGAAAGAGATTTGGTGATCCTGAATTATTTTTTGGCAAGTCGGAATCCTCATCCAATATTTCTTCTTCTTTTTTGGTAGAGAATGGTTTTCAGTTTGTATTAAAGTTCTTGTTACTGAAGGGTTGTATGTTGGATTTTCTCTGGCAATTTAGATTGGAGGGTTTTAATTATCTTGAAGATTTGTTGCATCATTTTAACATCATCAGTTCACCAAACATAGGCATGGGCTACAATGAGAAATTTGGAAATTCAGAATCCTATTTTGGTAATATCGATCTTATTCATAATGCCTCATCGAAGAATCAATTTAATTCTAGCGAGTTTATTAAGATTGATATTGATGATAGACCTTTAAGTTTCGATCCTATTTACTTCGATCCTGATGTTGTATATTGCATTAATGGTTCATCTGCAACCGAGTCTAATGGAAAAGAGTCGTTTAATGGTTTTCTTCAAATAAAGAAAAAAGGCAAATCTTTTTCAAGAAATCAGGAATTTTTTGAGATTCATATGGCTATTAAGTTTGAAGTTCTTAGTTCTATTTTTTAACCGAAACTGATTCAATGGAGAAAGGAGTAGATAGTGATATGGCTACTGTTTTCTCGTTAGATAGTTGTGTTGCAAATCACAAGTGTATTGAGTCTTCTAGTGATATGGTCTCTCTTGAGTGTGGAGTTGATTGTGATATGGCTGTTGCCCTTTTGTCTGAGGCTAATGTCGTTTCTCAAATAAGGAAAGTGACTGTTAGTGATGATGTTCCTATTGGAAGTGGAGTTAATAGCGATGTGGCAGTTGTTCTTTTGAATGTTGGCTGTGTTAAATCTCCTTTGAGGAATGAGAATGTTAGGGATGAAGTCTTTGTAGAGAGTGGAGTTAATTGTGATATGGCTGTCGCTCTTTTGTCGGATGGGTGTGATGCAAATTTTATTAAGAATGTGAATGTTTCCGATGAAGTCTCTATTGATATATTTGGCAAACTGGTGGACGTCAGTAATGTCTTAAGTAATCTTTGGTTAGATCTAGACTGCCAGAATCCTATGCTTGTTGTTAACAGGGATCCTAATACACATGTTGACGTTGAATTTTGGGTGGCTTTACAAGAAACTGATATTTATCTTTTTGTTGAATGCAATGATCATTATGGGGTATTGGATTCTAGCTCATGGGATGGTATTGTTTTGGAAGAGTTAAGTGACTCTCTTGTTATTGATATTCTGGCCTTCATACTGATGAATCTTTGCTTGAATTGGATTATCATCGTGACTGGTTATTGTCCTTTGATCTTCGACATGATGATATGGCTGTTGAATTAGAGCCACGTCTTTATGATGTTTTTTCTAATTCTTCCTCTGTTTCGCTGGTTGACTTGCAAGTTAATTTAGTTGTGCATGGTGCACATATTTTGTTTGATATTGAAGAGATAGCCAATGTGAATGATGATTCTATTAGTAGGGAGGAATCAGATGTGCATCTTATTTCTTCTGAAGGAAAGAACTCCTATTTTCCTTCTGATCTAGAAAAGATAGGATTTGGAGAAGAGGGGTTTCCTGATTGCAAGAATTCTGGTGATGTTGCTTTATATTCTGAGTCACACGTGTTGTCTATGGGAGTTTCTTCAGATGAGCTTGTAGTTATTGATCCAGATGTTTCGAAATCTGATGGGTTGGAGGATATCTCTTGCTCTGCTCCTAGCTCCGCTTCATTGAAGAGAGGAAAGCGTAAGCGAATGGTAGTTTCTAGTGGTTCAGTTCGTAGAAGCGCCAGAATCCGTAACATCCAGTCCTCTTCTATAGGTGAGATACCCCGATCGAGTGCCACGAGTGGTGCTGCGTATCCAGGCTCAGGTACGTGTTCTATTTTAGGTAGTACGTTTTCTTCTTTTGCTTTAGGTAGTCTTTCTTCTACTGAATTTAGCTAGTTAGCTCGCGACACTTCTTTTATTTTTACTGATATTGAGCTTGATCGGGAGTTTATTAGATGTAAGGAATTAGAGAGGGCTAGTTCAATTCATATATAAGGATCATTAGTTGGAACATTAAGGGATTGAACGAGTTGAGCAAATGTGATAAGACTTCTTTTAAAGACTACTCTATAGATTTGCTTTACTCCAAGAAACTAAAATTAACTGTCCCGATGTTCATTTCTTTAGAAGAATAGGTAGGTATGATTTCAGAAAATGGGTTTTTTTATCTTCCGTTGGCTCTTCTGGGGGATTAATGATAGGTTGGAGTGATGGTTATTTTAAATTGCTTCAATGTATTGCTAAGCAGCATTCTCTTCATGCTATTCTTATTAATCTTTCTGATAACTCTGTTTTAAATATTTCAAATGTTTATGGGCCTAATTCTAAAATTAATAGGAGAATTTTATGGAATGAATGCCTAGATTTTAGATCTCACGCCTCGGGTTCTTGGATTTTGGGGGGTGATTTTAATGTTACGCGTTTTATAGGTGACGTTTTCCTAGTGAAGGAGATTACTCTGCCATGGAGGAATTCAATCAATTTATTGTTAACTCTAATTTGATTGAAATTCCTCTAGCTAATAGAGAGTTTACCTGGAGTAACTCTAGAGAGTCTCGCTCCATGGCTCTTCTCGATAGATTTTTCGTTAGTGATGAGATTGAGGACAAATTTCCTGTCTGTAGAGTTAATGGCTTACTATATACCTTCTCTGACCATTGTCCTATTATCCTTTCTTGCGATTACCATCGAGTTTTTTTTAACAATTTTAAATTTGAAAAGATGTGGCTTTTGGAATCTAACTTTGTGAATTTAGTTATTTGTAAATGGAAATCTTTGATTTTTCATAATTTCAGAAATAAGGATAATTCTGCTAGGGCTTTTATTTCTAAACTTAGAGATCTTAGGATTTTTCTTAAAAATTAGAATAAAAATGTTTTTGGCAATTTAAAAATTAAAAGGATAATATTCTTAATGAAATGCTTAAATTAAACAAGATAGAAGAATCTAGACCTCTTAATCTAGGTGAACGTAATGTTCTTTCTAATTTAAAAGATGAGCTAAATTCTATTTAGAAAAAGAGGAGGTGATGTAGAAGCAGCGATCCAGAATTCAATGGATCAACGAAGGTGATAATAATACCAAATTTTTTCATAATATTGCTAATGGTAGAAAATGTTCTAATACAATTAACTCTATTTTTGTCAACAACATAGAGTTAGTTGACCAAGGAGACCTCAACATGGCTTTTACCGACTATTATAAGGGTATTTTTGGTTCTAAAATCAAACATAAAATCAATGTTAGATGGACTGATCTGTATCCATCGGATTCTATTGTTGATTTATCCGAGCTAGATATTCCTTTTTTAGAAGTGGAAATTAGGAAAGCAATTAATGATATGTCTAATGATAAATCGCCGGGGACTGATGGGTTTCCTATATTATGTTATAATACTTTTTGGGATGTTTTAAAATTTGACTTAATTAACTTGTTTAATTACTTTTATAATGGTAATTTGCAATTAGGGAGATTTAATTTCGCAAATGTTATTTTGCTGCATAAAAAAGTAGGAGCTAACAACTTAAAAGATTTTAGACCTATTTCTTTGATTAACTGTTCAGTTAAAATAATTTCTGAAGTTTTAGCAAATAGAATTAGTATAAGAATGAACGATTTAATTGATTGTTCACAATCGGCTTTTATTAAAGGGAGAAATATTACTGACGGTGTGGCTACTGTTCAAGAATATATTAATTACTGCTGTAAGAACAACATAACCTGTGTTATTTTAAAACTTGATTTTGCTAAAGCTTTTGATTCAGTAGATTGGGATTTTCTTGAAGATATTTTTCAGGCTAGAGGCTTTGGGCATAGATGGACTAGTTGGATTTTGACTTTGCTTAAAACAGGTAACTCTAGTATTATGGTTAATGGTATTCTAGGTAATAAAATTCAGTCAAAGAGAGGCTCAAGGCAAGGGGATCCCTTATCCCCTTTGTTGTTTAACCTTGTTGCTGAGGTTTTTGCTAAAATTATTAAGAGAGCAGTTGATAATGGTTCTCTAGGAAATGTTGGAAATGATACATCGTGTAATGGTACATCGGTTCTACAATTTGCGGATGATACCGTACTTTTTTCTTCTCATCTTCCCAGACACATTATTACTCTCAAGTTTATTCTTTATAGTTTTGAGCTTTTATCTAGTTTAAAAATTAATTTTGATAAAAGTTCAGTTCTAGTTTTAAATGATTTTGAAAAAGTAGAAAACTTAGTAGCTAATACCCTAAATTGCAGAAGTATGAAATTTCCTTTTGAATATCTAGGGTTTGTGATTAGACCTACCAAACTCAAGCATGATGATTGGCTTATTATTATTGATAAAATCAAAAATAAGATATCTAATTGGAATGGGAGATTTCTTTCTAGAGCAGGTAGGCTAGTTTTAATAAACTTGGTTTTATCAGCCTTACATACCTATTGGATGTCTATGCATCTGTTTCCAGATTAGGTTATTGATAAAAACGATAAAATTAGAAGAGATTTTTTATGGAGTGGGGATAATATTAATAACAATATAAAATGTCTCATAAACTGGGAAACTGTTTGTAAAGCTAAAAATGAGGGTGGTTTAAGAGTTATTAATTTACGCAACATGAATTTGTCTCTTTTAGGTAAATGGCTTTGGAAGTTTAAAGATATAAATGATAATGCTATTTGGAAAGAGATCATTTCCAAATATTACTGCAACGGTAATATCAATTTACACCAATTTGATTTTTCCTTTTCCAGTAATTTTTCTAATTTTTGGAAAAACATTTTAAAATGTTATGATATTTTTAATTTAGGAACTAAGACGATAGTTCATTCAGGAAATAGTACTTCTTTTTGGCATGATTGTTGGATTTCGATCTTGCCTCTTAAGTTTGATTTTAAGGATTTGTATGATATTTGCAATTTTAAGTATGCTTTAATTAACGAAGTTTATTCCCCGGAGAATGATCCTCCTTGGAACTTCAGCTTTAACAGAATTTTAATAGGATCTACCCTTAGGCAACTTTCTTTGCTTTATGCCAGATTAAATCTTTATAATATTGATAATGATAATTATTTTATTAGTTGGGAATGGGATAAGAGTAAGAAATATACTCCAAATTCTTTTTATGGTTTTATTAATTTTTCGGGTACTATAAATAACTCTTTTAAATA
Source organism: Allium cepa (assembly GCA_030765085.1). Taxonomy (NCBI): domain Eukaryota; kingdom Viridiplantae; phylum Streptophyta; class Magnoliopsida; order Asparagales; family Amaryllidaceae; genus Allium; species Allium cepa. The sequence continues at coordinate 176,171,243 of CM060939.1, read as the reverse complement.
TATGTGGAAATCTAATGCTCCTCCTAAATCCAAAATTCACATGTGGCTAATTCTTCATGGAAAACTTAATACAATTGAATTTTTAAAGAGAAAAACATTCAAAATGATAATAATTGTTATTTTTGCAATCTGCATTTTGAGGACATAAATCATATATATTATGATTGTTTGGACACTAATTACATCCTAACTAACACTCTTAAAAATTTTAACTTTAGCATAGTAACTAATATTTCAGATTGTGAATTCTACTGGAAAAATTATAGATTCAAATTCAATAAAAATATTAGACATTTACTAGACACTTTATTTATTATTATTAGTTGGTTTATTTGGTTTGAGAGAAACCAAAGAATTTTTATAATAATAATAGTCATCTTAACAAATTGATTTTCTCAATTTCTACATTTTGTTTTAATTGGATTTCTAATCCCAAATATAAATTAACTAAAAATATCCTTTTCAAACGGTATCATAACAAGGTTAGTTATAATATTAACTTTCTTAATCATAACTATTACTTTTATTGCACTAATAATAGTATTATCAATTTTTTTCCAAATTTATATGATAGTCTCTCTTTAAATCATAGCTTGCTTACGATTAAAGATAAATAAGTCTGGTCAGTCTCAATTTTTGTTCTAGTCTCTGTTTAGTTTTTGTTTTCAGTCTATTCATTCTTTTAGTTTTTTGTCTTGTTAGACTTATTTAGGGTTTTTTTTTTTCTTTCCTTTTAAATACATATATATGTATATGTATTATATAAATATACATATATATGTATCATTTTAATTTTCTCCCTAGTCTTGTTTCAGATACAGATTTTTGGAGATAGGATATCAGGTTCATTTCGCAGGTTTTTCTTGTCGTCAGATTGCTGGATTTAAGATCATAGAGAGGTCATCAGAGCAGGGTTTCTTCATCTAGGGCTTCTTGCAGTTATCCCTTCATATTTAGGATTCTGCTATCTTCATTGTGAAGTACTTTTTCAGGATGTTCTATTCTTCGGTTTGGATCTCCTTCTTCTTATTCAGAGCCTTCAGAGCGATTTCTTTATTCAGAAGATCCTCTTCAGAGCAGATGCTTATTCACTTCTTCTGATCCAGACTTTTGGAGCTTTTTTATTTAGTCTTTTTGGTACTTCTAAGATCTTAATATCGGGTGGTGGCCATGCCGGAGCTCGATATTGAGGTGCGATGGGTGGTGGCCTTGCCGGAACTCATCTTAGGAGTACCTGAGTTTAGATTTATGTATTTTTGCTCTTGTTTCCTGCCAGGCATGTTGCCAGTTCCTTATGTTCGTGTTATATATATATATATATATATATATATATATATATTCACATGTGTGCTCTCCTCTATGCATAGAGGATCACACATTTTTCTCAAAAAATAATATTCACATTCACATGTTGTTTTATATGTCACAAATAGTATGTTATATTGATTTGATTAACTATCAAATTTGTATGTTAAATATGTCACATATGATATGTTAAAAAATGTGTTATGTTAGAATTTTTTTTATATATGCCATGTTTAAATATGTCACATATGCTATGTTGAAAAAAAAAGTGTTAGGTTAATAGAATCATATGTTGCACATGCTATGTTGATAATATGTCATCTATGCTATGTGGAAATAATGTGTTATGTTTGGAAAAAATGATATGCATGTTATTTTATTGTAAATCACCTTGCAAGTACTTTGTACATATGTCATGTTATATATTAAAATGTTATGTTGGTGTATGACATGTTAAAATTTGAAATATTCACTTATGTTGTTTATGATATATAACACATGTGATATGTTAGTTATGCATGTGTTTATGCAAGCATGATGGTCATTGGCATGTTATGTTATTTATGTTATTATTATTCTCACACTCCAAGTTCTCCGATAGTTAGCAAAATCACATTGGGTTGAAATGATATATACCCGATATGAAACCACTTTAGGTTTAAATAAATTGATTTAGAAATAAAATTGCAATATTGTAAGTTTAAATTAATGTTTGAACTTGAAATTATAAAATTGAAATTTAATTGATTTAATGAAAGTTTTAGTTTGATTTTTAGATTTAAACCATGGTTTGATTTTAACATAATAGTTTTATGTGAAAATTTGAAATTTGAAGTTGAATTTAATAATGAATCGATTGGAAACGAACATAAAAGTCGGTATCTAAACTGAACCGATTTATAATGTGAAAGATGATGTTTATTTAAACCTAAGCATTTCAACTATTGAGCTATATGTACATTTCACTTGAGTTGACTTACTTACATAAGAATATTAGTCCTGACTCGAGTGTTTTTGTTTTACTTTATGCTCGGGTCAGACCGAGTATTTCAGTTTAGTGAAGACACTTATTTCTGAAGACGAAGATGGAGTCGAGGACCGTATCTACTACTATTGTAGCAATTGTCTATTCTGCCTGGAAAAAAAATGTAAATTCTGATTTTGTTTAAAAATAGCTTCATAAAATGTTTATATATTTATTTTGTGTATTATACTTTATCCTTCCGCTGTAAGATTCTGTATTTTGTTCTTTTGAATCTTATTTCATTTGAACAATCCCTTGATAATCTGTCTTTTGAATAGTTTGAGTTAGACATGTGCGTTTTATTATCGACTTAAACTATCCAAAAAGACGGATGGTCACAAATACCATATGCATTGGTTTAGAATGGATGCGAAAGGTTATATATGGGAGTATGGTGGCGAAAGCAATCATGGTAAGTGACAAAGTTATGATACGCTATAAAACTGATTATATATTTTTTTAAGTAATTTATTTTTACCTAACCCATTATTTTGTCAATTTTCTATTGTATAACAAAACCTTTATAAAATTCGTTTTAGAATTTGCTGCCGTATGTAATCCCCAATGCTTTGATATTTAATTAAAATTATTAAATAACCCCTTGTAGTTAATTAATCGTTACATACTAGTCTTTCTAATTAAATCCAAAACTCACCAAATCTCTTGAGAAAAATATCAGAAATTCACATAAATTCCCAAATTAAAATATCTTTGTCATATAAAGTTTTCAGCCCAAAAGTAATTAATTAATTCCTCAGATTAATTAAAACCCTAAATATACCTTTCTTTCACTCAAAAATTCATAATAAATTATCCATAGCTTGGAATATTACAAAAATTAAAATTCATCTTCGAAATAATGTTTTACGTAACATATTTAAAAATCATGTCATTTGGAAATCATTTTGTACGATTTTAGCCTTAAAAACGAACAATATTATTCCACAAAATCCTTGTTTAAATTATAACATGGCATTAAATCAAAACATATCATCATTCATTCAATCATACGGTTTTAAACCTCAAACCAAAATTTAAACATTCAAGATGACTTATATTAGATGGTTTTGATCATTATTCACCTTGTTTAAATAAGGAACTTGAGATTTTTCTTGATTTAATATTCCAGCTTGAATCTCAGCCTCTAAATGGATTTTGTGCTCCCCTTATTCTTAGAGTTATGGCCGGCCTTCAACTCTCTTTGTTTATGTTTTTGGTTTATGAAAGTATGAATGAGAATGAAGGAAGGGGTTTAGGGGTTATGGTATATAACTATTCCTATTTTACCCTTGCCTTATTCTCATAAGTTTCTAATTTATAAATCAAATTTATAATTTCATTAGTTAAGACAGGACCCTAATTAGTTTTCAAATCTCAATTATCTTATCACTTTAACCTCTACATTATTCAATTTAATTTATCAAATTAAATCTCTTGAATAATGTTATTAAAATTCGGGGTGTTACAACATAACACAAGAACATAGATAAGAACAAATAATAAATACAAACATTGAAAGAAAACATTACAAATATAAAACACTTGATGATGATGGTCCTTAGCTATTGGACATTTGTGACCATGACAACTGGGGTATGATGTGTAGAAATTTATCTTTTGTTCGACTAGATTTCCTTGTGCATCTAAGGTGATATCTCCTATACATTGAACTTCATCATCCATTATTTCAACCTCTTCCTTTTCCTTTTCTTCTTCTTCCTCATTATTTACTATTGGATTACTGATAACTATATTTGCTTCAGCCTGTACTTCATCAATAATTATTTGATCATCTGTATTGTTATGTAGATGATTATGGATGGTCACAATCATTCTTCCATGCCTCTTGCCCATTCTTCAATCGGATCTGAGGACTTCGATTTCAGTAAGCATGTTAAGAACTTTCTTCATTTGCTCGTCTCTTCTGAAGTTTAAAGAAAGTAAAGTCTCTAAAAGGTGATGAATTCTTCATTGGATTTTTAGAATTAGTAAGATCCATTAAAATTAATTTTAGAGAGAGTTTTCAAAGAGAAAATAAAGAAGAAATGGAGAAAGCCATGAACATAAATGGATGTATAATCATTTTATAGTTTTGAATTTTGGAGGGAAAGTTGGTTATGGATGAAACAACATGTACGTTGGCGTACATATGTGAGTATGTCAACCATATGTATTTTAATTTTTTTCACCAAATTTTCAATATTTTATAATATATACTTATATACAATTTTCTGTGTTTTCTTTATACGTCTAAAAATGAACATGTGCCTAATTCTCTTCTTAATTTAGTGTAAGTATTTTGATTAAGAGATTTTGTTAAAATGTCTGCTATATGATTTTCAGTATTATAATTCTAGAGTTATATCTCATTTATATGTATAGCCTCTTAAACGATGCCTTATGTCCTTTTTTTCCTAACACGATTTGCTGGATTTTTGGATAAATCTATTGCACTTGTATTATCACATAATATAGGTGATTGATTATTTTTTAGTTTAGAATCTTTTAAAGTTTGTTGCACATATAATACTTGTGCACATGTCAAAGCTGCAGATGTACATTCTTTTTCTGTTGTAGATAGAGATACTGAATTTTACTTTTTACCGAACCAAGATACGAGTGAGTGTCCTAAGAAGTGATAAGTACACTTGTACTTTTTTGGTCATATTTGCACCAGCATAATCTACATCACTCTATGATATTAAGTCAAATGTATCTCTCTTAGGGTAAAATGGTTCATAGTCTAGAGTATTATTTATGAATTTAGAATTCTTTTAATAGTTTTAAGGTGAATTCAAAGGGTTTGACTGATATCTTACACAATAACATACAATATGAATTTTATTGAATCTACTTGGAGGGACGTAGGGTAAGAATCAATCATTCCTCGATATAGTTTTTGGTCTACATATTTAGATTTTCTTCTTTACTTAAATTTACTTTGGATGCCATTGGAGTGGGTTTCCCACTTGTATTTAGCATTCCATATTTTTTACTTGTTCTTTGACATATTTTTTTGATTAATAAATATTACATTACTTAATTATTTAATTTGAAATCCTAAAAAGAAGATTAGTTCTCCCATATGACCCATTTCAAATTGTTTGGTCATTATTTCTGAGAATTCTAAGTTTAGTTGTTCATTAGTTGAACCAACAATAACATCATCCACATAAATTTGTGTCAATTGAATATCGTTATTAATTCTTTTTATAAAAAGCGTTTTACCTACTTTACCTAATTTCAAATCCTGATTGAATTAAGAATGATTTTAGTTTTTCATATCAAGCATGGGATTCTTGTATATATTCCTCTTTTTAACTTATAGATATGATTAGGAAATTTTTCGTCTTCAAACAATAGGAGTTTCTCAACGTATACATCTTCTTTTATTATACCATTTAAAAATGCGCTTTTAACACCCATTTGACATAATTCTAAATTATTATAATTTGCAAAAGCTAATAATATACGTATTTCTTCTAAACATTCTATAGAGAAAACATTTCATCATAATCTAATTTCTTATTCTTGATATATCTTTGAGCTACTAATTGTGATTTATTTCTTACTACCTCTCTGGGTTCATTTAGTTTATTTTTATAAACCCATTTAGTTCCAAATAAATGATTAATCTTTGAGTCGTGATACAAGTTCTCGAACGTCATTTCTTATAAACTGGCTTATTCTTCTTCCATATCAAGAATCCATATACCATCAGTAGATGCTTCCTTAGAATTTTTGGGTTATCCGTTGCTATAAATGCTATATTACTCTTTTTTGTAACTGATTGCTTGTTCTTACAAATGATTCTATATTTCATAAGATATTTTCTTAGAGTGTTCTTTTAAGATATGAGTTCTAGGTATCATGTTTTCATTTATATCATTATTGTTATTATTTTCATTATTTTCAGTTTATTTATAAATTTCATCTTCATCTTTTTCGATTCTTGTTTTTTTAAATTTTGTTAAAAGAAATGTGTAGAGTTTTCTTGATAGTGTTAGTTCTAGTATTATAAATTATGTATATCGTACTTCCATTTGAATATCTAATGAGTATTCCTTTATCTATTTTAGCATCGAATTTATCCAAATTACCTTTTTAAATTAGTATAAAATATTTACTTCCAAAAACTTTAAAATATCAAAATTTTGGCTGTTTATCTAAAATAACTCATATAGTATTTTCTTCGTTAGTGATCTAATCAAAACTCTATTTAGAATGTAACAAGATGTTGCTACTGCTTCAACCTAAAAGCTTTTAGGTTATTACTACTAAATTATTCTAGACATTCTTGATTTTTTTTCTATATTTATGCTCTACCACTCTATTTTATTGTGGTATTTGTGGAAACGAGAAATTATGAGTTATCCCTTTCTTATTATAAAATTTTTCAAAATCTTCATTTTCAAGTTCACTTTCACCTTCGTGATCACTTTTTATAGTTTTAATTTTAGGTGATTTTTGATTTTGGATCCTTTTAACAAAGGTTTTAAACATTTCAAATGTATCACTTTCATGTTTTAAGAAAAATGTCCATGTATATCTTGAAAAATCATCAACAATTAGAAAAAACATATCTATTATGGTTAGTTGACTATATTTGGGATGGTCTAAAAAGATCAAGATGAAAAAGCTCCAGCATATGAGAAGTAGATATGATACCTTTTGATTTAAAGTATTTATTGTGAAGTTTACCAATTTGCCGAACAACACAATGATCATCTACTTTTTATATTCATCTTTGGTAATCCTTTTACCACTTCATATTTTCTTTACTTTTGCCTAGTGTTTGAGTTTAACTGACCGAGACGTTTATGCCAAATCTAGAGATCATTTGATTTGATCAAAATACGTAATTATCATTTAAAGCTCTCATGCTCAAAACAGATACGTTTCCTTTTCTAATTCCTTCAAATATAATTTTAGAATCCTGATCTAAGATGTGACAAGTGTACTTTCTAAAATTTATCTTAAAGCCTTTATCGCATAATTAACTTACATTGAAAAAAATATGTTTCAAATTCTTAATTAATAAAACATTTAAATAGTAGGAGTTTTAGAATAACCAATGTTGCCAATATTGATTAAATATCCTTTTGAGTTGTCACCAAAGTTTACTTCTCCTCCATCCATGTAGATAATGTCCATCAATAGTTCTGAGTTTCCAATCATGTGTCTTGAGCATCCACTGTCCAATATCCATTTATCCTTCTTGACTTTTGGTGCATGTTCATTATTAGCCATTCTTTATCCTTTGAATTAGTTGAAGCATTCAAAGAGTGTTGCTTCCCTTTATTTTCCTTTCTTTTCTTTCTTCCCTACAACTAAACACCATATGTTATTAAGTTAGCTATTAATGCTTTTATACAAGCGTTAAATGGAGTATTTGTGTTACTAGCCATTAAAACTTTTTTAAAATCTAGATTACGAAAATTTTAAAACCAAAAAGTTCTGATACCGAGTGTGAAGGTACGTAATGCACTACCTTGATAATGTAAGGAATGGATCATAAGGCTGGTGTAACACTAGGGGTAAATAGTGTTTTCAAACTATTATCGGTTTACTTTGTTACTACAAATTCAACAATACAGAATCAGAATCACAAGTAGTAATATAACAAACGCAGTAAATAGAAGTAAAGAGAAGACATCAACATTTTTACACTAGTATGAATTCTAATTCTTAAAACCAGTCCTATATCACATACAAAATTTAAATATAACTTATTTGCACTTCCCCGGATAGCAAGAAAACCTTTAGAACTTGACTTTGAATCAGGTGGCAAGTAACACATATCTTGACTTTCCACCGGTGGCAGGACACGCCTAACCTCTTGCACTTCCAGGAGGGTAAGAAAACTTGACCTCTTGATTCTGCAGGTGTTCAAGATCTCCTATATAATCTTATCTTTATACGTGTGGTGAGCTACACTTTTACAAAAAAATAGCAGAGTAAAGTCTATAAGAAATCGATTCTTTCGATCATAATTTAATGTAGCTTTCAATACAACTTTCTATAGATCTCCGATGGTAATATGCCTTTGATTTCTTTGAGAAACAGAACTATAAAAGAGAGTAAATGATAAAGAATTGAGTGTAGCCTCTCTGGATTTTTAGTAGACTGTAAATTCATGAAGAAATGGAGAGAAAGAGAGTGGATTCGTACAGTATAATATATATAAGAAGTATGACTTTTCGACAAAATGTGAAAGAGAAGGGACGATAGACATTAGATAGAATTTTGTTAAAATTTAATTTTCCATGGCTTTTATATAGAAGATGAAAAGAAGTGACTTTCCCCGAAAGGTGAAAGGAAGTATCTGTTCATTTAAAATGAAATGTTGCACCCAACGACTAGTATATCGACATACTCATAAGGGTATATCAACATATCCCAGTTCAAAATTTCAATTTCTTTATAAGATTGTTTTAATTCTTTTAACTTATAAAACCAAAATTTAATTTTTATAAAATTACTTTGGGGAATAAAATAAAGAGTTTAAAAAGAGTGAATTCGAAGAATTGCTAAGGATTTTTAACAATTAATTCTATAACTTGACATACTATAAATTTGGTTGATTGTTGTCTTGTACTCTTCTAGTCATTGTTCCTTAAGTCTCCTTTGTTTGCCTAGCCTTGCCTTTGAATTTCCTTGATTTGCCGGTTCCTCTTGATCTCAAGGTCTTGTACCAGAGTTCATATATTGTTCTGCCCTGATTTTGTACTGCATCTCTACTTGATTAACCTACAATATGTCTTGATTGATTTCGTGTTTTCTTATACTTTATCATACACAAACTTCGTCATTACCAATATTTATCTATTCATTATCATCAAAATCAATACCCAAGGTTCTAAAAAAGGTGGCCTATTTTGATGTTTTATTTTAGTTCGATAAATTGAACGAATGAGAAGAACGTTATGTTCTAATGGTATAAGAGTTAATAATTGGGCTTGGGCTAAAATCCCTCCTTGCCTAGTCTTACTAATTCGCTAACCCTTTTATTATAACAATCCCATTTCTATTCTTTTAATTCTTTATGAACAAATCTTATTGCACTATTGGTTCCTAAATTAATCCTTTTAACTATCTCACACTTGATTGATTAAATTTCCCTTGAGTAATTCCTTTAATTAAATTTACCTAATTACTAGATAAAAAATTCTTATTCTTAATAAAGATCCATATTAACTTCAAAATATGGGTTGTTACAGTTAATAGGTCATCAGTTAAATATATTCCAAAGATAATACTTCAAATCCACTCACTGGGGACCATTGTATTTTTAGTCATGGAAAACTAATCAAATGCGTGGTTATGAGACATCGGCTGTAACAACCCAAGGTTTTATAACAATTAATTACCGTCAAATGACGATTATATTGTTGTTAATTTCTGTTAAGTGTTTTAATCAGTTGCAATTTTTTTTATAAATTTGATTAAGTGTTGGTCTTTGAAAATAAAACCTTGGCCATGCTTTATTGGGTCGTGATTCTTATGAAGGGTGGATACCCGTTCACTCAGCCACCTACTTCCATTCGAAAACCCTAAACAACCATCATACGAAAAAAAATGGTGGCCTCCTTTTTGTGTTCGTTCAATCTTCAGAAATTAGGGTTTTCAATAATTCGTGGATGCCGACTTCGAATACTTCACATTGCCGAGTGCCTCCATTTGGATTGAGTTCAATTCGCTCGCGGCTTCTTTTCTTCGAACGAGTTTGTCTTCGCTTTGAATCGAGGTGAGTAATTTTATTACTCACATCTAGCTCAGACTCAAGTATTTAGGGTTTAAATTATGTGTTTTAGTTTGTATAAAATTTTTGGAATTTGTCAATTGTTTTGTTTGGCAGTTCGAAGTTGTTTGGATATTGATTTTTGGCTTGGTTCAATTTTGTGTTTTACTAGTTATCACGGCATTATCTCGTGACTACTATGGTTTGATGATTTTTTATGTCGTGATTGCCACGGCTTTGGTTTGAAAAGGTTTGATCTTTCTGTTGATCGATTCTGACTTTAAACAGTTTGTTTTGTTCTTGTTAACTTCGATGTTGTTTGCTTTGGCTTTGATCTATTTTGATGCGTGAATTTTGGTCGGCTTCAACATACTGTTGTGTTTGGGTTTGCACTTGGACTTGTTTGTTCATAGACACTGTACTGTGCAATTTTGATGTTCACCTTTGTTATATATATGCTGCAGTGGAAATATTGAGTCATTTTTGCATGTTGAACTTGAGTCTGCATCTCTGATCATGTCACTATTTTCTGGTTATGAGCTCATTGACTTTGTGATGTTGTCCTATTTCCTGACCTTTGTCGCCTCTGTTTTCACTGCATCTCCATATACCTGTTACATATGTAGTGTTTCTTGCATACATTTATATAAGTGTGCATGTTTCTACTACACTAATTGATTACACATAAACTCGGATTCTTTGATCCACCACTGCATTTCCAGTTTGCAGTCCACCTGAGTACATATGTAGTGTTTCTTGCATACATTTATATAAGTGTGCATGTTTTTACTACACTATTTAAGTTGTACATGCAGTTTATTGATTGTCTGCATTTTGACTTGTATCACTGGTGTCACTGGTGTATTTGAATCAGTGGTATTTGCATTCATCCTTTCCACTGAAGTATTTACTGACTTGAGCTTCTGGTCTTGTTGTCATGGTGTTCATGAAAGTTGCATTGCATATGTCTTTACTTTGTACTGTTCATTGTTTTACTCAAGTCTGCATTATATTGTACTCTCTGGTCTAGGACTGGATTGTAAGCATATTGACATGTTTGAGCTCGTTGCACTATTGCTTGTTGCTGCCTTGTTGTCATATTGACTTAATGTGTATAAATAAAATATTGCCTTTCACTTGAATTGGTTGTAACCATACTTCATGTTTCAGTTGCTGAATTTGATGTCAAGGCTGAAGTATTCATGTGTACATTCCCTGTTGTACTCCTGTGCATCCTCCCTGTTGCACCCATGTGCATTTTCATTTAAGTTGCAATCTCTAGTTGCTGTTGGCTTTTGCTTGTGGTCTTGCTTTATTTCTTTTGATTGTGTATATTTATTGAACCTTCATTGACCTTCATGTGCATATGCAGACTATGCTTGTGTGGGGTTATGCCTTCATACTTGTGAACTGGTCTTTGACCATTTATTTGTAACTGACCATTCATTTGTTGCCTGTCTCTGGTTTTGAACTTGTATTCAGAACTGGTCCATGAATCACCATGTTTTCATGCCCTTCTTTTCTCAAGTTCACTCTGAGTTTGGTTACACTTGTACCTGAAACATTGACTGATTGATTGCGTGCAAGTGTATGCTTGCTGCGCATTTTCTTTTTGTCCCATGGATTGCATCCTTGTACTTCATTTTGGTTGCTGTTTCGCACTGTTGTCATGTGATCTTAAAGTCTTTTCCAGTTGCCTTCACTTTGGTTGTTGCATTGAGTTGAGTCATGATTGCAGTGACTTGACCTTTGCATTTTGTTGTTTTCAAATTCACTTGAGTTGAATCCAGCTAATAGTTCGGATTTGACCTTGGGTTGAAGGTGTGACATTATTTTATTGCGCTTGAGTTGAATCCGGTATTTCGGGTTCGACCTTGTGCTCGTTTGTGAATTTTCATTATGTACATCATAACTGTAGTGGCAAGGTAGTGCACGCAAGCGTGAACTGCAGCCACACGGTGTTGATTTTATGGGCATTTCTTTTGCTTTTGATTCAGTGATCTTTTGCGTATTTCATATGCCGTATTGGCCGGGCAGTACACGTTAGCGTGTACTACAGCCAATCAGTAATTGATGTTTTAAGTGATATTCCAATTGATGAGTTGTTTTCTGTGTCCAATTCAATATTTTGAAATTATCTTTGATTTGATTTGGGTTCGATCATTTTGTTGTTGTCTAATTATCTATTTGATAATTAGATTCTGAGTTTCTAATTATTTATTCAATAATTGGATTTTGTTGTTAATTGCCATAAAGGAAATTCTTATGTCTTCTAAATTATCTTCATTGGTAATCTTTTCACTTATCCTTGTTGATGATTTGAATCTGCTGATTTGTTGTTTAACACTGTTATGTGCTATTTTGACCGTTATCCGATTTCCTTGTTAAAGGATTGGATATACGAGATTTTGTGACTGTCGTCTAATTGTTATTTAATTATTATTGCTTCCATACATTAATAACTGAGTTTGAATTAGACTGACCCGTGTATTATTTTCCTTTGAATTTAATACTCGGGTCAGACCGAGTATTTACAGGTTGTTGATATCTTACTTTGGGTTGCTGCTTGAGCTGTGAAGTCACTTCATATCTATTGGAGTAGTCGTCGTCATTTATAGTAGTCAGTTTATTTGTATAGGAAGATATGTATTCATGTATATTATATACGATAATGTACTTGTATATGTAACTTCCAGGGTCGACAATTGTAGTTGTATCATATGTACTGTATCACATGTATTGTAACTGACATCAGTTATTATATATATATGAGACTTTTTGTTTTATCTGTGTTCCGCATTTATATTATCTGTGTTATTATTATATTTATTGTCCTAAACTATTATGAACCATCGTAGTTCGTTTTATACTGGAATTGGATATGTCGATGGGAGTAAATAAATAAGAGATGAAAAATAAAAATATATGTCACTCCTATCGAAATAACCAATACTAGTGTAAGGCCGAACTACGGATGGCCGCTCCTATCCAGCCTTATTTTTCATGATAACAGACAGTATTTCCTTTAATACTCTTTGTTATTGTGAGCATAGAGGTGGGGCGTTACAGTTGGTATCAGAGCTTGGGGTTTATGGACATAATATAAAACATAACTTAGATGGAACATATGTTACAACTATTAGTCGATGTTTTATTTATGTTTTGAGTCAAAACTAAAGTTTTTAAATCTAGAGGAAATTTTTAAATATCTTTATTTAAATATAAAAAGTGAAACTGTGTTTTGATGATTGATTGAGTGTTCTGTTTATCAGAGTGCGCAGCGGGAACAGTGACTGTCTTTGCTGAGTACGGCTGATAACCTTTTTGATTTAAAAATCAAAATATGGAATTGAAATAAATTTCATTTGTTGTTTACATAGCTGTGTTTAATTTGTTTTCTTTGGAAATTTCGAATCCAATTTGAGAATTCGAAGCGATTGTATTCATGTGAATTTGTTGAGATTTCTGCTGTTTTGAATTATCTTCATTGAAGATAGTAGAGTAATTTCTTTGTTTATATTGTAGTGTGCGTGCAAATATAAATTTCACGTTACTGCATTGATTTTACGTTGAACCGATGCTTGGTTATGAAACGTATATTGTTGTCGTTATTCTTATAACGGGATTTTTACACCAATGCTATATTTTGAAGCACGGTGTTTTGTTGACATTTTAATGAATAAAAATTCACTGATATGAAATTTTGATGCAAATTATTTGGATGAGATTTTGACGTTTAAAAAAAAATTACTGTCACTTTGACTTTAGTAACCGTCAAATTTTTAAAGTGGATTTTTCAAGCGGTTATCCAGCAATGCTGATTTTGAGATCCGTTTCTACGGTGTTTTGAGAAGTATAATTTTCTTATTGAAATTGTCACTAATGTTGCTGTTTTTATCACGGATTTGCAAATCGTTTTAAAAATAAAATTGTTTTCAAAATTTTTATAGTTTATGCTTTCAAAAGAATGAGGAAGCGATTTAAACGATTCAGCAAAATCGAGAACTATGAACCCTTTCTTTTACTGATTCGCTGAATTCCGGACTTGTTCGTTTGAGAATGTAGATTATTTACTTTTATAAAATAAATGAAATTGTTTTCAGAATTTTTACAGTTTGCGTTTTCAGAAGAATGAGAAGGTGACTTAAACGTTTCAGAAAAATCGAGGATTATGACCCCTTTCTTTTACTGATTCGCTTAATTACGGACTTGTCCGTTTGAGAATGTGAAATGTTATTTTTGGAATACACAATTTGCACTTTCAAGGAAACGATGAAGAGATTTAAACGATGTAGCAAAAGTGTGGAGTATGGAACCACACTTTTACTATTTCGGTTAATTCCGGACTCGTTAATTGAAACATTTGTTGTTTGATGATTTTGATGATTTTACACGTTCAAGGAAACGATGAAGAGAATCAAACGATTTAGTAAAACACGTGGTATGGGACATGTGCGTTTGCTATTTCGGTTAATTTCGGACTCGTTAATTGAATATATGATGATTTTCGTGTGCTTTCGAGCCACTATGTTGGACCTTCGGGTCATATGTTGGACCTTCGGGTCAATACCAGTACCAGACCTTCGGGTCATATGTTGGACCTTCGGGTCATTTGTTGGGCGCCAAAATTATGTTGGGTACTTGGTAGGCTTCGTCCATATGTTGATGCACGTGCGGCGTAGCTAAAACTCGCCATTTGTTGGGATCGATCCACCTTTTATGTTGATTTTCTAGATCATCTTAATTGATTTCTAGATATTTGTTGTTTCCAATTATCTGCAGGTAATTGGATGTTTGTTGATATGAGTTCTAATTATCGTTTTTGATAATCGAATATTTGTTGATTTGAGATTTGATTAACGTTTTTGATAATCGAATATTTGTTGATTTGAGATTTGATTATCGTTTTTGATAATCGAATATTTGTTGATTTGATTATCGCTTGTGATAATTAAATATTTGTTGATATGAGTTCTAATTATCGTTTTTGATAATTAGATATTTGTTGATTTGATTATCGCTTGTGATAATTAAATATTTGTTGATATGAGTTCTAATTATCGTTTTTGATAATTAGATATTTGTTGGTTTGATTATCGCTTGTGATAATTAAATATTTGTTGATATGAGTTCTAATTATCGTTTTGATAATTAGATATTTATTGATTTGATTATCGCTTGTGATAATTAAATATTTGTTGATATGAGTTCTAATTATCGTTTTTGTTAATTAGATATTTATGATTCGATTATCGCTTGTGATAATAAAATATTTGTTGATATGAGTTCTAATTATCGTTTTTGATAATTAGATATTTGTGATTTGATTATCGCTTGTGATAATTAAATATTTGTTGATATGAGTTCTAATTATCGTTTTTGATAATTAGATATTTGTTGATTTGATTATCGCTTGTGATAATTAAATATTTGTTGATATGAGTTCTAATTATCGTTTTTGATAATTAGATATTTGTTGATTTGATTATCGCTTGTGATAATTAAATATTTGTTGATATGAGTTCTAATCATCGTTTTTGATAATTAGATATTTGTTGATTTAATTATCGCTTGTGATAATTAAATATTTGTTGTTATGAGTTCTAATTATCGTTTTTGATAATTAGATATTTGTTGATTTGATTATCGCTTGTGATAATTAAATATTTGTTGATATGAGTTCTAATTATCGTTTTTGATAATTAGATATTTGTTGATTTGATTATCGCTTGTGATAATAAAATATTTGTTGATATGAGTTCTAATTATCGTTTTTGATAATCGAATATTTGTTGATTTGAGATTTGATTATCGTTTTGATAATTGAATATTTGTTGATTTGAAATTTGATTTCCGTTGTGGTAATTCCTGATTATCGTTTTTGATAGTTAGATATTTGTGACTTGTGTTTTCTAATTATCTTCGTTGATAATTAGATTTGCTGATTTTAGTTGTCATCTAATTATCGAATCGGTGATTAGTTATTGCTGATTTGTGAACTTCTTTTATGAAATTAAAAGATTTCTTTGGCGTTTGTATTCCCGACTTTCATTTTTCTTGCTTAACCAGTTTATGTTAGAAGAAAAAAATTGTTATTGACGACTTTAATTAGGAAAATTACGGGGATGCAATTTTTATAAGGAGGGGAGTCTGTAACAACCCGGGGTTTTATAACAATTAATTACCGTCAAATGACGATTATATTGTTGCTAATTGCTGTTAAGTGTTTTAATCAGTTGCAATTTTTTTATAAATTTGATTAAGTGTTGGTCTTTGAAAATAAAACCTTGGCCATGCTTTATTGGGTCATGATTCTTATGAAGGGTGGATACCCGTTCCCTCAGCCACCTACTTCCATTCGAAAACCCTAAGCAACCATCATACGAAAAATAAAATAAATGGTGGCCTCCTTTTTGTGCTCGTTCAATCTTCAGAAATTAGGGTTTTCAATAATTCGTGGATGCCGACTTCGAATACTTCACATTGCCGAGTGCCTCCATTTGGATTGAGTTCGACTCGCTCGCGGCTTCTTTTCTTCGAACGAGTTTGCCTTCGCTTTGAATCGAGGTGAGTAATTTTATTACTCACATCTAGCTCAGACTCAAGTATTTAGGGTTTAAATTATGTGTTTTAGTTCGTATAAAATTGTTGAATTTGTCAATTCTTTTGTTCGGCAGTTCGAAGTTGTTTGGATATTGATTTTTGGCTTGGTTCAATTTTGTGTTTTACTAGTTATCACGGCATTATCTCGTGACTACTATGGTTTGATGATTTTTTATGTCGTGATTGCCACGGCTTTGGTTTGAAAATGTTCGATCTTTCTGTTGATCGATTCTGACTTTAAACAGTTTGTTTTGTTCTTGTTAACTTCGATGTTGTTTGCTTTGGCTTTGATCTATTTTGATGCGTGAATTTTGGTCGGCTTCAACATACTGTTGTGTTTGGGTTTGCACTTGGACTTGTTTGTTCATAGACACTGTACTGTGCAATTTTGATGTTCACCTTTGTCATGTATATGCTGCAGTGGAAATATTGAGTCATTTTTGCATGTTGAACTTGAGTCTGCATCTCTGATCATGTCACTATTTTATGGTTATGAGCTCATTGACTTTGTGATGTTGTCCTATTTCCTGACCTTTGTCGCCTCTGTTTTCACTGCATCTCCACATACCTGTTACATATGTAGTGTTTCTTGCATACATTTATATAAGTGTGCATGTTTCTACTACACTAATTAATTACACATAAACTCGGATTCTTTGATCCACCACTGCATTTCCAGTTTGCAGTCCACCTGAGTACATATGTAGTGTTTCTTGCATACATTTATATAAGTGTGCATGTTTTTACTACACTATTTAAGTTGTACATGCAGTTTATTGATTGTCTGCATTTTGACTTGTATCATTGGTGTCACTGGTGTATTTGAATCAGTGGTATTTGCATTCATCCTTTCCACTGAAGTATTTACTGACTTTAGCTTCTGGTCTTGTTGTCATGGTGTTCATGAAAGTTGAATTGCATATGTCTTTACTTTGTACTGTTCACTGTTTTACTTAAGTCTGCATTATATTGTACTCTCTGGTCTAGGACTGGATTGTAAGCATATTGACATGTTTGAGCTCGTTGCACTGTTGCTTGTTGCTGCCTTGTTGTCATATTGACTTAATGTGTATAAATAAAATATTGCCTTTCACCTGAATCGGTTGTAACCATACTTCATGTTTCAGTTGCGGAATTTGATGTCGAGGCTGAAGTATTCATGTGTACATTCCCTGTTGTACTCCTGTGCATCCTCCCTGTTGCACCCATGTGCATTTTCATTTAAGTTGCAATCTCTAGTTGTTGTTGGCTTTTGCTTGTGGTCTTGCTTTATTTCTTTTGATTGTGTATATTTGTTGAACCTTCATTGACCTTCATGTGCATATGCAGACTATGCTTGTGTGGGGTTATGGCTTCATACTTGTGAACTGGTCTTTGACCATTTATTTGTAACTGACCATTCATTTGTTGCCTGTCTCTGGTTTTGAACTTGTATTCAAAACTGGTCCATGAATCACCATGTTTTCATGCCCTTCTTTGCTCAAGTTCACTCTGAGTTTGGTTACACTTGTACCTGAAACATTGACTGATTGATTGCGTGCAAGTGCATGCTTGCTGCGCATTTTCTTTTGTCCCATGAATTGCATCCTTGTACTTCATTTTGGTTGTTGTTTTGCACTGTTGTCATGTGATCTTGAAGTCTTTTCCAGTTGCCTTCACTTTGGTTGTTGCATTGAGTTGAGTCATGATTGCAGTGACTTGACCTTTGCATTTTGTTGTTTTCAAATTCACTTGAGTTGAATCCAGCTAATAGTTCGGATTTGACCTTGGGTTGAAGGTGTGACATTATTTTATTGCGCTTGAGTTGAATCCGGTATTTCGGGTTCGACCTTGTGCTCGTTTGTGAATTTTCATTGTGTACATCATAACTGTAGTGGCAAGGCAGTGCACGCAAGCGTGAACTGCGGCCACACGGTGTTGATTTTATTGGCATTTCTTTTGCTTTTGGTTCAGTGATCTTTTGCGTATTTCATATGCCGTATTGGCGGGGCTGTACACGTTAGCATGTACTGCAGCCAATCAGTAATTGATGTTTTAAGGGATATTCCAATTGATGAGTTGTTTTCTGTGTCCAATCCAATATTTTGAAATTATCTTTGATTTGATTTGGGTTCGATCATTTTGTTGTTGTCTAATTATCTATTTGATAATTAGATTCTGAGTTTCTAATTATTTATTCAATAATTGGATTTTGTTGTTAATTGCCATATAGGCAATTCTGATGTTTTCTAAATTATCTTCATTGATAATCTTTTCACTTATCCTTGTTGATGATTTGAATCTGCTGATTTGTTGTTTAACACTGTTATGTGCTATTTTGACCGTTATCTGATTTCCTTGTTAAAGGATTGGATATACGAGATTTTGTGACTGTCGTCTAATTGCTATTTAATTATTATTGCTTCCGTGCATTAATAACTGAGTTTGAATTAGACTGACCCGTGTATTATTTTCCTTTGAATTTAATACTCGGGTCAGACCGAGTATTTACAGGTTGTTGATATCTTACTTTGGGTTGCTGCTTGAGCTGTGAAGTCACTTCATATCTATTGGAGTAGTCGTCGTCATTTATAGTAGTCGGTTTATTTGTATATGAAGATATGTATTCATGTATATTATATACGATAATGTACTTGTATATGTAACTTCCAGGGTCGACAGTTGTAGTTGTATCATATGTACTTTATCACATGCATTGTAACTGACATCAGTTATTATATATATGAGACTTTTTGTTTTATCTGTGTTCCGCATTTATATTATCTGTGTTATTATTATATTTATTGTCCTAAATTATTATGAACCATCGTAGTTCGTTTTATACTGGAATTGGATATGTCGATGGGAGTAAATAAATAAGAGATGAAAAATAAAAATATATGTCACTCCTATCGAAATAACCAATACTAGTGTAAGGCCTAACTACGGATGGCCGCTCCTATCCAGCCTTATTCTTCGTGATAACAGACAGTATTTCCTTTAATACTCTTTGTTATTGTGAGCATAGAGGTGGGGCGTTACATCGGCATTATCTCTAAGTGTAGGTGGAAGGTTGATAGAGTCAAAGATATGCCCTAGAGGCTATTATGTAATTTTGTTACGTAATTTCATTCTTATGAGAAATCTTGTTAGAAACGAAGTATTCTTTCTAATTTTGTTTCAGTTGTATGTATTAATAATGTATGTATGTATGTATGTAATGTTATGACCACATTGTACCATATAAGTAGAAATATCTAGGTCAGAATTGTTAATTAATTATAATTACGATAGTGTTCGTAACCATGAGTGTTGATAGACACTTATCCTTAAAGCTATTAGTCAAAGGAGGTTTTAGAATGGGGTATCAGCACATCTAATGTGCACGTAAAGGTGCATATTTTTACTTCCATGTTTACTTTACTTTTATTTAAATAAATGAGTATATTAGGGTATTTTACATCTTTAAACCAAAATTTAAGTTTGTTTCAAATCATCATTTATTCTTCTTTATTTGGGGGTAAAATGGTAATTTTGGGTGTGATATAATTTAAGAAAGTTTAGTTGCACATTTTTATTTTTATTTGTAGGAAATGGAATGCAAATATGAAGAGGTTTCATAGATGTACGCATGCACATATGTTGAAAGGAAATGAAGAATGGAAATAAAAGAATTCATGCAACATGGAGGAGCCCACATACTCACTACCATATGGTCCATAATTAAAAGGACATGCACATGTTAATGGAGACTTAAAGACATGTTAATGAGGATTAATTATTTCTCTAATGATTACTTGGATGTTACACTTTCTCAAGGGCATTTTAGGTAGTCCCCTAAAAATGAATTAGGGTTTTAAGCATGTATAAATACTCCTTATGTTCCACTTAATCATCTTCTTCTTTTTATGCAATATTGTAGCCACAAATCAAAATTAAATAAAAATTTCTTTAATGGTTTCATAGCCTTGTTTTTTTACTTTCATGCAATTTTTAATTTTTGCTCTCTTTTCATGCAATTTTTATTTCATGCTCTCCTACTTGATATCTCTTATTTTATGTTAGTAAATTCTTATAATTAGTTTATTTTTATTTCATGCAAGCAGTTAGCTGTATTTTCTTTTAACAATCTCTCATTTTCCTTGTTTTTAATGTTGAAATCATCTTATGTTAACAAGTTTTCAAATATGAGTAGCTAAACGTTTCAAGGAGTAATAAAACTCTCATGAAACATATTGAATTAACATAATAATTTCATTTGTGATCTCTCTTTTGTGCTTAATGGAAACTTTGAATGATGATGGTATATGTCTCTTTTTAGTGAATTTTTATAGTCTATGTTGACATCCCAAATAGGCTACGCCTATTTCATTTTAGACATAAACTATTTGATCATTTTCCTAAGTGATTTTGATTTGAAAGTTAAGCTAGAATCAAAATTTGATGGTCTATGTTACTAATTAATAGTAAATAGTTCATACTTAAAATAGATTTTATCTTTAATTTCATTTCATGTTCATGAGAGTTGATAAGTAGGTTTGAGTGGTATTAGAGTTTGATTGATTTAAATTATGCTAATTAATAGCATAAATAAACCATACTTATAATAAGCACATAAATCATTTCTACTTAATATTTAAAGAGAGGTTAAAAATGAATTTTGTGTTGATCTATGTGAGTGATTGGAAGTGGATTGCCTCCGAATTGCTCCCTTTAGTCACATAGTTTATTCACCTTTGCTCTAGTTTATTTTCTACAATTTTTCTTAGTTTACGACACTTCAAAACTTTGGGCTAATTTGATTGAGTATTATTATAATTTAATTCTTTCCCTACGGATCGACCCGCACTCGCACATGTACTACGATTGTACACCGTGCGCTTGCGGTTTTTATAACGAATATATTTTAACACCGGTTTTCTAATCGATAGAAATTTCCTTCTTTATCTCACAAGTTTTTAGCGCTGTTGCCGGGGAATTTCAATTTAATTTTAATTATACTCTTTTGAATTATTTTTATTTTTATTTTATAGTGTTTTCATTTTGTGTGTTGAATGCATTTTTAAAAAAAATTGTTGTGTTTTTGTATGCTGTTTTTACTTTCATTTTATAGTGTGCATTTCATTGTTTCTTTTCCTTTGTTTTGTTCAAATGTTGTGGCTTGTACATTTTTGAATTTTTAGCATGTGTTATTTCATTTTAGCTTGCATTTCAGTTTTGTACATTGCATTAGAATTGTATATCATACACAAAACATTTTCATTTCCTTTATAGATACATACTCTGTTCATTGATTTGGTTTCAAGATTACAAATATAATTATGTTCCATTACAAGAATTATAGTACAAAATTCTCTGTTTCAATTACATGCAGAGGTAACATTTCAAAACATTTACATTGCTTCAAGCAATTATGCTAATTCTCTGTTAGATCAAACTGCCTACAAAATTCAGCCCTCAACATCACCTTCAACTTCACAAGCATAACCTAAACACCACAACCACCTGCAACAAATAAATCCATCATCAACTTGACTCTGCATCATCCTTTGCCAAGTTACAATTCATCCCTCTTACACTACAACAACCATCATATAACTACAACCCGAACCATACCAACCACATCAATTCAGCCAATTCAACCTTCCTCTACAACCGAATCTCCCATACTACACCTCCTGCAATACCTCACCTTCACTACAAAATTCGTCACTCCACAACCTACACATTAACCTAAATTAACTTGCAGCCTCGCCTTAGCAAACAAACATCACTACCTTAACTTTGTTGTCACAACCACCATCATCTACTGCATCACAACTTCCTCAGCCATATCCACACCCCCTTCATCATCTCCTGCAGTCACAACAACCAAACTTCAACTTTGCTTTTGGTTCACCTTCCTGCAACATTTGAACTATCATTACATTGCAACTATCACTTTCCTGCTACTTCTCCATTCCAAAACAACCTCTTACAACTCCCTCTGTTAATACAACCAGAAACTACACACCACCAACTTCCATTACCATTCACCATCACAACACATTCCATTACAACTTTGAAACCACACCTCAGAACTACTATCAACATTCAGACTACCTTCAGCACCTCCTTAATCTCAGACCACCTTCAACTTGCTCTGCCACCTTCTCATAACAAACATCACTTCATTAACTCCCACTGCCTCTACAGTGTCCTAAACCGTCCAACTTCAAAACTGCTTTTAAACTACTACCTCCACAACTGCAACCTCCCTGCCTTAATTCCTCAAACTTCAACCAACCTGTAGCCGCATTTACTTAACTTCGATAGCACTTCCCACTAGCTTCACTATGATTAGGTTCCCCAAATCCCAAATCAACGCTTCACCCTCAGACCACAACCATGTAGAAATCGAACTTACCGCCACTGCCTGAAATCGCCAGCAAACACCTTAATCCTCTGCAAGCCATCACCTCGAATCACCACCAAAAACCCAAATTCATCGCTCCTTCAATCACCCAAATCAATTTCCTAAATTGAACCGCCGCCAAAATCCTCACCTTTCTGCAATTCGCCTTTCAGCCTCAATCTACGAATGCAAAATCACCACCCGAATTCAATTTCGGACTAATATCCACGTTGTCGTTGACCGAAATCCCCAAATCACTGAATCTGAACAATAACCGTTTACCACTACGAAGCCACGATCTGCCTCTCCAAATCGCGTCTTCTATCTCCCAAACCCAATCTGCAACTGCATGAAATTCACTTTGGCTTTTTTTTAAGACACTGAAATTATTTTGTTTTTGGTTTAAACATGTAAACTAGCCTCATTTATTTAAACAAAAGTAGATTAATTATGGAAGTAAAAATATGTACTTTTACGTGCACATCAAATACTCCTTTTGTAACATTTTCGGATTTTAGCCAAGTTTAAATTGATAATTGAATTAATTTTTTAAAATTAAATTGTGGGTTAAATTGAGTGTTTCCAAAATAAAATAAAATATTAGTTTGTTTAGATAAATATACTGATTTTAATTGAAATTTAAAATTTGGAAAACTCAATAATAAATATGTTGAAAATAAAATTTGATTTAAAGTTCTATGTTCTAAGAAAATATATGTATGATTATTTATTAATTATTTTGAATTCATTTTCTTTATGAATTGTATAAGTATAGATAATTGAAAAATGTATGTAAACATGTATATATGATATTAAAACAAGAATTAATAAAAGTTTTAAAATATACATGTCTTTTGAAAAATTTATAAGAAAACATATATATGTAAAGAAAAGGATTTGTAAATTTGTAAGATGAGATTTGATGAAAGTTTTAAATTACTTTTCTTTTATGTATTTAAAAATAAATATAGTAGTATATGTTTGCACCAAAATTGGGCAAACACCCTTCGGAAGTTTTTGAAGAGATAGTAAATGAAGAACTTGAATTGGAAATAGGGACCATCTAACAAAAACTCCAAGTCACAGAAAAGTAAATTGCGCAGAAGACAAGGATTTAGAGTGGTTCGGCCATGCGCCTACGTCCACTATGAAGTTTTATCACTTTATTTCTTAATACTTGAAGATTACAAGTGCTTTTCAGCAAATTACAACAGAAAATGGACTTAAATTCCAAATTGACAGCAATTGAGATAACATGGAGTGGTTCTGGCAGCGTTTAGGCTTGTTCTTCTTCTCCAGATTCTCCGACCCCTTCTCTGAATGACCAGGGGTTCTATTTATAGGTGTGGAAGGCCAAAATCCCGCCTAAATCATGGAGAGGCTGCTTGGCACGTGACGGGGGGCCCACAGGCCCGCGTTCTTGAAGTGCGTGCCCAGTTTGGGATCGATTCGAAGTGAACTTTGAATCGATCAAAAAATTGTCCAATTGCGATGAAACTTGGCATGGACGTTCTTCATCATGTAGACAAACTTCTGTAAAAATTTCATGGGATTTGGATCAGTAGATTGGGAGTTATGATCGGTTCGAAATTGGGTGTTCGGCATGCTGTTTGGTTCGAATCGATGGAATCGATTCGTTCGAATCGATGCATGGCCGAAGCGAATACTTCGAATCGATTGGGGCGCGCCTGTCTTCGAGCCGATCCATGTTCGTGCTAGCTTAGCCGCTTTGTTGGATTCGAAGGTCGTCTTCGAATCGATGGAGTGGATTCGTTCGAATCGATCCAAATGCGCCCTGGATCGATTCGAAGTTGTCGAAGTCGATGGAGTCGAGGCTGTGATGGGTTCGAAGCTATTAATGGATTCGAAGCTGTGATGGACTCGAAGCTGCGATGGACTCGAAGCTTGTGATGGATTCGAAGTTGGTGATGGATTCGAAGGTGGTGATGGATTCGAAGTAGACAGCATGGATTCGAAGCAGTGATGGATACGAAGTTGATGGATGGATTCGAAGTACGAATTGGCTTGATGGATTCGAAGGGAGACGTTGGCTGATGGATTCGAAGGAAGGTGTTGGCTGATGGGTTCGAGTCAGGCGTTGGCTGATGGATTCGAATATGATGGGTTCGAACATGATGGGTTCGAACCGAGCAATGTGCACCTTCTTAACTTGAACCCATCATAACTTGAGCATATGACCTCGGATTGACTTGAAATTTGAAACGCTGGCTTCTATGGTCTTTCTTGTTGTGTCCTATCAATTGTAGCTCAATCTGGACTCGGACAAAATTCATCGATATCCATAGCGAAGAGAAGTGCAACCAATCTCTGAGACGAACTGTCCTTTGTTTTTGGCCAATCTTTTGGTATCACGGCTTTGCCAAAAAGCGGGATAACATTTTGCCCCCCAAAGTACGTCTTGTGGGAACATGACGTGCTTTGAATAGCTGCCATTTCTTTCTGAAAAATCATTGCTCTCTTTTTGTTGAGACTCGTACGCTGTATTACTGCAACCTTGCCTTGATATGATTGATTGCTGTATAATAGCGCTTAGCCGTTGGCTGTTGTAGTTGTAACAGGATGACTGTTTGATCCCTGTAAATGTCTAAAATCAAATGTTAGTCCGATAGGTATGCACATATACTAGTTTGACCCTTGTTAACGTCGTGCGTTCACGAGTCATGTCGGTTTTGTTCGCTATTGAATTTCGTATCGATTCTCTCCTGAATCGATTTTAGATTCAAGTCAAAGCATTGTTTTTATGGTTGTCTATGATTATCCTCTTGTATCGATCCTCTCCTGAATCGGTATACAAGGTAGACAAGTAATTTTTCAAATCATAGCGATTCATTTGCTCTTATAGACGTCCTTTGATGGATTCGAAGTCACGTCTGTTCGGATCGATCGTCTTCGAGTCGACGGTTTTTTTTTTTTTTTTTTTTTTTTTTTTTTTTTTTTTATCCAGCCTTTGCTTAGTGCTTCCTGGAATCGATGATTCCTCACACCGATAAAGTTGGGATGGATTCGATCGTGTAAAGGTAGGAAGGCAATGGATTCGAAGTGAAATTTGAGTTGTAACAACGTTCGATGGTTGTTTTAAGTCCTTCCTTTTGTACCGATCCTCTCCTGGATCGATTTGGGATGTTAGAATGTATGCTTCGTATCGATGGATATGTAATATTGGATCTTGGATTGATGGATACACGTGTAATGTTTTGTGTTGATGGAGTTGAACGATCCAGACATAATCGTGCAGTGATTGTTTGCGGAGGATATGCCATCTCTCATTCGTCTATTCAAGAAGAATTCCCCACGGTAGATAGCCTTTGATAGGAGTCACCCATAACCCCTTTCTTGGATCCATCTCTAAAATCTAGTCGATCTTCATCTTTCAGCGCTTGGAATAGTAAATATCTCTACTGGGATAAAGTCTGTTTGTTGCGCATCCCCAGAGTTGGCTAGCTCAGCCAATGATTCGGCCTTTTCGTTTTGTTCTCTAACGATTGGGATAGTGGCGTAATACTAGAAGTCGGCTAGTATCTCTAGGATACAATTGAGATAAGGAACAAGACGTTGCCCCCTAGTCAGATAGTCCTCCCTGACTTGGCACATTAAGAAGAAATCGTATAAGATATGTAAAGCTTCCATTCCTATTCTTTTTGTAAGTCTTAGCTTGGCGACTAAGGCTTCATACTTAGCTTTATTATTCCATTTGAGTAAACTTTCAGACATTTAAGGTTTCCATTGGTCCCATCGTAACGGTTGGTCGGTACAAACATTAACAGGGTAAGCTTGTCAATAGCCAGCTTTCATTGCGTATTAGTCTTTGGATTAGTTTATCTTCACATAGCATTGCGATGCTTATGGCGTGTGTTGACATGACCCAATTGAAGTGTAGATCTTCACGATCCAAGATCTTGGGCAAAATGGGAGGCCTCTCTGAGCGATCTATCAGAGCGGCTTGGTTTCCTCCATATACGGATGACTCTAATCTTCAGCATTTTCTGACATTAGCCTCAATCCCACGGGAATTGATGACGAAACCCGAGAATTCATTTTATACAACGCTGAAAAGAGCCTTTCAAAGGATTAAATTTCATTCTGCGGTTGTTGGATAGCACTGAATATCTTTGTCAAGTGATCGATGCGGTCGCTTGATGGTCGTGATCTCGCAAGCATGTTAACTACATATACTCTCATTGATCGGCCGATCTGATTTTTGAATGATTTGTTAATCGTCCTTTGGTAAGTAGCATAAGCGTTCCAAAGTTTGAATCCAAGGAATGCAGCATAGCACTATAGGCTCGCATCAGTAATGAAACAGTTGTATTCCTAGTCTGGGATATGTTTCGGTATCTGATTGTATCTGGAGTTTGCGTCCATGGATGAAAGTAATTCATGTATGATGGTTGAGTCTATTAGTTGGTTGATCATTATATGTGGAAAGCTATGCTTTGCCATGCCTTGTGCAAATCTGAGTAGTCGGCGTACGTTCACTACTCTCCTTTTGTTTCTCGCACAAGCAAAGGAATGAATACTCATTTTGGGTAGAGGACACCGCGGATAAACCTATTGGTTTTGAATAGATTCGCCTCCTCCTTAAGTGCAGTAGATCTTCCTAGATCCACGTCGCTTCGTTTTTATTCATTGGAGCAATGCAGTTGACTCTTGCACAATCATGGCGTAGAGTTGTGATCTGATCTACAATTCTCATGATGGGTTGTATACACTCCATGTGCTTATCTGCAATGGTAAATGGTTAGCCTTATAGGTGTGTTAAACCAAAGGCTTAGTAAATTTTAGCCCCGTATTGTGTGCTGCTGCATAGCTGGCTCCAACTACGAGTTTGAATCTATATGTGTTTCCAAGCAATGCGTTTTCCATTCAATGTACTCACGATCCATTGCTCATTAGAAGGGTCGGAATGATGATCTACTGCACATAAGTCCAGGCATTAATCTGAGGATTCTATCTCTAAGCATCATTTCGGTTGTAACGTCAAGCTGTTATAAATACTAGGCACAAGCTATTGGGTTGAGTAGTTGTATCCAGCTCTTGGATGATCGCATTCATGTCCCCAGTCTTGGGTTGATGGGTGTATTGCATGAATGATCGAGCCTAGCTTCTATTGTGTTTATACTGTAGTCCAAGTTGTAAGAGCTAGAGTTGTTTGATAAAAGATCAAATTATATTCATCTCATTTCTCGTGCATGCCCCCAAGTCTGGGGAATATCTCGATAAACAGCAAGGTAGATAGTGTTCGCTTCAATTTCACACTCTATCCCATTAAACCGTGATATCGAGTTAACCGATGGAAGGCCGAGCCGTGCCATATTCTGCATTCTGTCCTAGTTCTTTCCTCTAGGTAGAATACTTTGTTGCCTCATAGACATTCACTTTGTTGCTTATGTCGTCATTCTCTGGGCAGAAATTGAAGAGTGAATCGTCTAGTAAGATCCAATGTAGGATTGATACTTCCCTTATCGGACCGAGGGTAAGAATCGGTGCGTGGCCAGTTTTGTTGCACTCGTTGTGAAAAGCTCGCTTAGTCGGATTATGGTAAGAGTCGATGAATGAATGGTCACATTGCATTCTTTCGGAGTTGGGTGATCAACCATGTCAGTTTTGAATTACGTTCTCCCGTCAGATCTACGGACAAAATTAGCTCAAATGCAGTCAAGTCATGCTCATCCAGTCTCATGCCCTTCCTGGTGGATCGAAGGAAGGCGACGGAGGACGAATAGTCAAGTCACACTCATTCGTGGTTCTATCCATGCTCTGGTGGTCGTAGGTATTCGATGGGCGCTCGTGTCACATCGAATTGCAGTCGAAGAGGATCGATATTGGCCGTGGATTTAGCGACACAATGTAGAATGTACGGACCTCATAGCATATCGATACAGGGGTATGACATGAATGGTGCAGATCGATATTGCCCGTCGATCAGGCGGTACGGTGTAATTGGCTTCCTGTAACTTCGGGCATCGTTCTAATTGGTTAGCATTAAGGCCTCCTTCCAGTCGCTGCCTTAAGTTGTAAAGGAATCTGAATAGCTAGCAATGTAGCGAGTCTCATTTCTCTTCTTTCACTGATTTGTTCTTCTGCCCCCACTCTTGGGTTGGTAGAGTTAGTTTGTGGACGGTCTAATTGCATCTGTAGTGAGTTTATACTCCTCTCATTGACTTTAGGTCGGAGTTGGTAAATGGATGGTCGAATCACAATCTTCATCTGTCTATGGTCGCAGTCGCACTCTGGGGACTAGAGGCAGTTGAAGGGCCATTAGTCACACCTAATTGATGTTCATACCCATGCCCCCACTCTGGGGACCAAGAATTTTAGCAGAAAATGGTCAACCGCATTTTCCTCGATTAATTCCTTTGGCACTTGTCAATGGCGAAAGCCGAAGGGTAGTCGGTCACATTGCGGCAACTTTAATTTGATGTCTCTCCTACTGAATTGGAGGAAGGAGTTGATTGGCAGATGGTTGGGTCACATCCGTCCACGTTGCGTGCACAACTCGCTAGATCGTTGGCTAGAGTTAGCGGATGAACGGTCGTGTCATGTTCATTTACGGTAGGATGGGTAGTCACATCCATTTAGAATAAGGCATTCAGCTAGGTCCGTTTTGCGAATCTACATCTCCCTGTCGAATCAAGGAAGAAATCTTGTCTTGCTGGGTTGGAGTGCATCCCTAAAAGATTATGTTATAGGTCCCGTGCCGGGAATAAGTGTTGATGCATGAATGGTCATGTCGTGCCCGCTTAGTGCTAGATAGTCGGATCACAACCGATTTTTTATGATAAGTGTGCCCCCATGTCAGGGGAAGAGTTGGAAAGAAGAAAGTCTAACCACATCCGCTTTTTGTACTACAGAACTTGCTGCGGAATTAGAATTGATAGTTGGACAATAAAATCGCATCCCTTCTGGTATTTATATTCCAATCCATGCTTCGAGGATTGGAGTTGGTTGATGGGTGGTATGTCACGCCCACTAGGTCTGTTCACTTCAGTCTGTGCTTTCGGGACCAGAGTTAGTTGATGTTTACAATCCAGTTCACACTCTGGGAATCTGGAATTAGTTGATGGGTGGTTAGTCACACCCATTTGGCATTCGTGCTCCAGTCCGTGCTCTCAGGACTTGAGTGAGTCGTTGTTTTATATTCCAATTCATCCTCTGGGAATCCGGAGTTTATTGATGTTTATACTCCAGTTCGCACTCTGGGAATCTGGAGTTAATTGATGTGCGGTCGATCACACCCATTTTAGTGTTTATACTCCAGTCCGCACTCTGGGGACTTAGAGTTATTAAATGTTTATAATCCAGTTCGCAACTTTGACTTGGCATTCGCACTCTAATTCACACTCTGGGAATTTGGAGTTGGCATTTGTATTTTGGTCCGCGCTCCGGGAACCGGGAATTGATGTTTATACTCCACTTCACGCTCTAGGGAATTGGAGTTGACATTTGTATTTTCCGGTTCGCCCTCCGGTAACCTGGAATTGATGTTAATGCTCCGATTCACGCTCTGGGAGCCTGGAGTTAGCATTTGCATTTTGGTTCGCACTTCGGGAACCTGGAATTGATGTTTGTACTCCGATTCGCGCTTTGGGAATCTGGAGTTAGCATGGATGCTTCGGTTCGTGCTCCGGGAACCTGTAATTTATGTTTATACTCCAATTCATGCTTTGGGAACCCGGAGTTCGCATTGATGGGTTGGTTCGCACTCCGGGAACCTGGAATAGATGTTTATACTCCAATTCATACTCTGGGAAGTTGGAGTCAGCCAATAGATGGCCAGTCACACCTATTTGGGCTTTTTAGGAATTCGTTCACACTCTGGGAACGATGGATTTGATGTTTATACTCCAATTCACACTCTGGGAATTTGGAGTCCGTTCACACTCTGGGAACGATTTATTGGATGTTTATACTCCAATTTACACTCTGGAAAGTTGGAGTCTGTTCGCACTCTGGGAACGATTTATTGGATGTTTATACTCCGGTTCGCACTCTGGGAACCTAGAGTTGATTGCAGGACTGTCGTGTGTCAGTCCAGTTCGGCCATTGATGTGATGGCTTGCCCCCGAGAGGTGGGTTTCGCTTAGCAAATGATCGGTGGGATCTCGATTACTTTCCACTTATCTTCCATCAACGAAGGAGGAGACTTGATTTATGGACGGATGAATCACATCCGTGTTCATTTGGATCCCGCTTCTGCCAAGCCTAAGGAGTAAGATTAGTGTTCTGGCAAGCTTTGAGCTCGAACAGAGGAGAGGATGGCTGAACTACATCCACTTTGAGTTGTGTATTTTCCCTTAAGTTGGGGGCAAGAGTTGGAGAGTAGACGGTCGAGCCACGTCCACTTTACGCTTTGCACTCTTCCAGTCGAGTTGAGGAAGAGAGTTGGAACGATGGCTCATGATGGTTTGTGAGTAGGTAGTCATTCATTGATGACTATAGATTGATGGTTGGCCCCTGATGAAGTTGGTTTAAGGCATGATTGTTTTGCCGAATCACAGATGCAAACTGGAGAGTGAATGATCAAATCATATCCACTTTAAACATATGTCCTCAAATTACCCCAAGTTCTAATGTAGGATTGGATGCATAGATGGCCATGTCACGTCGACTCTCGGTGTGATTTAAATTTTATTGGGCATCCGAGGAAGCATAAGTATTTTGGTGAGCTTCAAGTAAGAGATGGAGAGTGCATGGTTGGGCTACATAACTCCAAGTCTTTCTCAAATCTTCTAACTAAATTGCATAGGCATGTGAGTGGATGGTCGGTTGCATCCACTTCGTACTGGAGCCCTAAACTTGTCTGTCTCTTCCACTTTGATGGCCTGCCCCAAGTCAGGTGCGTATAGCAACCGACGAGTGGTTGAATTATGCTCGCCATGATGATACCTAAATGACTTTATCATAGTCCACGGAGGTTGTTTTGCACCCGTCCTTAAGTACTCGGTTACCTGCATCATTTGCAAGTAGTTTAATTCAAGTTGATTATATCTTGCAACATAAATGAAATAGAAATGATTCAAAAGAGATCGGATAAAATCTTATTGATAAGTGAAGCGGCGTCGTATGCTCGCTATTGCACTTCGGTCCAGCCTTTCACAGTTGGGAGTCTAACGCAAATGGTTCAGTTTGATCAAAGTTCCAATTGAGGTCGGGGGTTCCCGGCTCTTCATTTTATGGGGCTTGAACATATTGCCAGAGCTATCCTTTCTGGAGCAGCCTTATGGCGTTGGCATCCATGATAGTCATATAAAGAAAAGGAGCTTCCCGATTTAGAGTATGGAGCAGGTTCCCTTGTATGTCGCCAAGTTGATCCTTCGTCTGATTCATCAACGTAATGTTGGCCTGGACATGTTGGTGTAGTCGTCGGCGACTATCCACCAATTCTGTTATCAAACTCTGGAAATAAGCTTTTGTGCTGATTTCATTTATTAGTGTTGGCAGCAACGGGCTGTAGATTTTGATCAGTTCATTGGCTGCCAGCTTCTTTATTCCCTTTAGCAATATGAGAAGTAGAAATGATATGCCTAACTACGATTGACAGTCTTCTTTGAGAAATAGGGGATACAACGCATTTGATGGTATTCATCACTTTTCGTGGACTCCATTCACCATTCTCACTTCATGAGGTAGTGGTGGAGGTTGAATTTCCATAGTACACGGACATAGTCGGCATGCTGAATTTTAGTTAGAAATTCTACGTGTAGGATGGTCTCAATGAATAGGCCTGACTGGGAACGATACTCGAATCAACATTATCAAGTCCATTTTATGGTTACGGGGTCTTGTGATACTGGTGAATGATGTATGCCCGACTGCCTAATGTTCGAGTGGTTGGTAATGTCGATCGGATGGTGAGTGGATTAATATGGGCTCATTGATTGGTGATTATTTCTAATTTTCACCATGAAGGAGGCTCGCATAAGATAGTTAGGAAGTCCTCTTAGAGTTGTATGTCACGCTTTTAGTCATATGGAATGATTAAGATACGGGCATATGAAGATGGTTCAGTGGTGAACAACTATGTTTTGAGTTGGCAGAGTAGACAAGGCAGGGTAGTCGTAATACCAGCCATCGCACCATAATTGTCAGTTTAGGAGTTTTAAAAGCTGGTTAATTGGAGGAAGTTGCAGTCCACTTTAGAAGCATGATACATTAATCAAACCTAGTTCGTGCCATATTAGCTAGGTTCTCCAGCCTCTGGGAGCACCATTTGAATAGTATTTCAATACCCATTCCTTGATTGCAACTAAAAAATTGCTATTGTAATCTCCTACTTCCCGTCCAGTCATGGAACGACCTGAATGTTCCTTTATTTAAGTTGAGTTTTGAATTAACTATGCGGGCGCTCTGCGCTGCGGCTAGGGTTCGGGGGGGTTTCCCCCCGAATTTTTTTTTTTTAGCCTCTTTTTAGGAAATTTGGGTCGTACCTGAATTTCTCTTTTTTTTTTTTTTAAACGATGGATACGAAATGTTCGTTCGCATCGATGGTTCGAGCGCTTAAATGATGGATCAAATTAAAGGCAGATAGATGGATACGAACTGCATGTGCGTATCGATGCGAAATGGAGGCAGATGGATGGATACGAAGTACATGTGAGTATCGATTCGAATTGGAGGCAGATGGATGGATACGAAGTACATGTGAGTATCGATTCGAATTGGAGGCAGATGGATGGATACGAAGTAGCGCTCCATGATGGATACGAAGTAACGCTCCCTGATGGGTACGAAGTAGCGCTCCCTGATGGATTCGAAGTGGCGCTCTTTGATGGATACGAAGTAGCGCTCCATGATGGATACGAAGTAACGCTCCCTGATGGGTACGAAGTAGCGCTCCCTGATGGATTCGAAGTGGCGCTCTTTGATGGATACGAAGTAGCGCTCCCTGATCGATTCGAACGAATGCTTATTGAGGGCTACGAACAAGGTCGATGCGAAGGAAGCCACCTTTGGATGGATACGAAATTCACCACATTTCCTGGATTCGAAGCTATGGATACGAAATACACCACATTTCCTGGATTCGAAAATAGGGGTACGGACTGCATGATGAATATGGTTCTTCTTAGATTTTAGAGCAATCTGAATAGAATAGAAGGAACCCATGAACGATAGATCTGGATCTCTCTCTTAGATTTATTCAATCCGGTATCGATGACAGATCCAACGAGCAGGAGAAAATCTAGGTTTTCTCAGTGAAAGCACCAAAATGTTTGCACCAAAATTGGGCAAACACCCTTCGGAAGTTTTTGAAGAGATAGTAAATGAAGAACTTGAATTGGAAATAGGGACCATCTAACAAAAACTCCAAGTCACAGAAAAGTAAATTGCGCAGAAGACAAGGATTTAGAGTGGTTCGGCCATGCGCCTACGTCCACTATGAAGTTTTATCACTTTATTTCTTAATACTTGAAGATTACAAGTGCTTTTCAGCAAATTACAACAGAAAATGGACTTAAATTCCAAATTGACAGCAATTGAGATAACATGGAGTGGTTCTGGCAGCGTTTAGGCTTGTTCTTCTTCTCCAGATTCTCCGACCCCTTCTCTGAATGACCAGGGGTTCTATTTATAGGTGTGGAAGGCCAAAATCCCGCCTAAATCATGGAGAGGCTGCTTGGCACGTGACGGGGGGCCCACAGGCCCGCGTTCTTGAAGTGCGTGCCCAGTTTGGGATCGATTCGAAGTGAACTTTGAATCGATCAAAAAATTGTCCAATTGCGATGAAACTTGGCATGGACGTTCTTCATCATGTAGACAAACTTCTGTAAAAATTTCATGGGATTTGGATCAGTAGATTGGGAGTTATGATCGGTTCGAAATTGGGTGTTCGGCATGCTGTTTGGTTCGAATCGATGGAATCGATTCGTTCGAATCGATGCATGGCCGAAGCGAATACTTCGAATCGATTGGGGCGCGCCTGTCTTCGAGCCGATCCATGTTCGTGCTAGCTTAGCCGCTTTGTTGGATTCGAAGGTCGTCTTCGAATCGATGGAGTGGATTCGTTCGAATCGATCCAAATGCGCCCTGGATCGATTCGAAGTTGTCGAAGTCGATGGAGTCGAGGCTGTGATGGGTTCGAAGCTATTAATGGATTCGAAGCTGTGATGGACTCGAAGCTGCGATGGACTCGAAGCTTGTGATGGATTCGAAGTTGGTGATGGATTCGAAGGTGGTGATGGATTCGAAGTAGACAGCATGGATTCGAAGCAGTAATGGATACGAAGTTGATGGATGGATTCGAAGTACGAATTGGCTTGATGGATTCGAAGGGAGACGTTGGCTGATGGATTCGAAGGAAGGTGTTGGCTGATGGGTTCGAGTCAGGCGTTGGCTGATGGATTCGAATATGATGGGTTCGAACATGATGGGTTCGAACCGAGCAATGTGCACCTTCTTAACTTGAACCCATCATAACTTGAGCATATGACCTCGGATTGACTTGAAATTTGAAACGCTGGCTTCTATGGTCTTTCTTGTTGTGTCCTATCAATTGTAGCTCAATCTGGACTCGGACAAAATTCATCGATATCCATAGCGAAGAGAAGTGCAACCAATCTCTGAGACGAACTGTCCTTTGTTTTTGGCCAATCTTTTGGTATCACGGCTTTTCCAAAAAGCGGGATAACAGTATATATATATAATTAAATATAAAAGCTTTAATATATATATATATTGAAATATAGGAGTTAAAAATAATTTGTATAAACAAGTAAACATAAGAGAGTAAAGGTTCAAAACAAATTTATAAAATAAATTAGAGCAAGGGATTTAAACATAAAAATGTTATTTTTTTTAACAAGTGTAAAGATAGAGATGCAAAGATTAACAAGTGTTTATATAAATATTAACAAGTGTTAATACAATAGACAAGTGGCAAAACAAAAAGTTCTTAAGATTTGAAAAACATGAATATTGTGAATTAAAGAAATTACCAGGCTATCTTTCAATTGCCACAAACCTGAAGAAAAAAAAATATGAAACAATTTTCAAGCTTGTAAACAATTCAAAGGTTAAGCCTAGAAATCAAATCTTTAAACCTGAGCAAGCTAGCTTCAGGATCTAAAATCAATAATCAAGCAACAAATTCAATTCTCAGATCAGATAAGTAACCTGAAGCAAACCAGAAAAGAAGTCTTATTAAACAACTTCAACCAAGTTCAACACGATTTAAAAGCAATCAGAAAGTAAGACTCAAACCAGGAAATAGGATTCAAAAACAAAAGCAAAATCTTAAACTTGGAAATCAAATCTGGATTCAAGTTTTCAATCTGCAAACAAAAAGTAAATCAAGTAAACAAGCTTTAGTCCAAATTACAATTCCAGATCATCTCCAAATTTAAAGCCTGAAAACATTTTTAACCTGGAAGCCTGAAAAATTGATCCTCCCAACAAAAATTCAAACAACAATTCAAGAACAAACTTGAAGCAATATTAAAAATATCAAAGCATCTCAAATATAAAGCATGCAAAAAAAATATCAAGCAAATAAGAAATTAAGCAAGCAGATCATAGCTGGGCCAATTTAAAGTTTCCAAAATTTCAATTTCCTGATCACTGTCCTCTGTCTTTCTTCAACTTTCAGGTGAGCAAACCACTTGACCTTGTTTTAATCTCTTGATGTCTGATGAGTTAAATACGCTTATATGTTGTGTTAATCTGCCTGCATATGTTTATATATGTGTATAAACTTGTGGTGCATGTCAGTATGTATTTCTGATTCCAGGTTTATAGGGTTTACAAACCTATTTAAAAATTATTACCACCCAAAAGAATGAATGTTTAAGCTATGATCCTTAAAAGGAAAATAGTTGTAATATGATAACATCATTTGATTAAATAAATACAGGTGGATTTATTGAACAATTATTTCAAATTCAGAAATTTACAGTGATAACTAAATGTAAGTCAAAAACCAATGATTTTGATTTCATATTTCGGTTTTACATATTGATTCATAATACAAAATTATGAATTTAGATAGCCATTACATGATTTTTAGATTTGAAAATTGTTTGGATTTCAGAGTTGAACAGAAAATGAGACGACCCGACTTCATATCTCTAAGAAATCGCATCATCTTGAAGAAAGAAAGGGATAGAAGAAGAAAAGAAAGAGAAAGAAGAAAGACAACACTATCAGAGAACTCACAGCGGAACGAATGAAATATAATATATCATATAAAATATTCCACAGTATCATATTACATCAGAGTACACAACTTATACAACACATATTAGACAGTTATTAACATCTGTCTAACTATACAACTCAAGTACAACTGATACAGATATCAAACAAACACAGAGGAACCATAATATATCTACACGAGGAAGCCTCCTGCTCCATATCTTCTCCAGAATTCGTCAAGCAAACCTGAATCACTTGACTACTCATACATAATATGAGTACCCAAGAGTTTAATAAAACATAAAATAAACACACGGGTCAGACAGAGGTCTGGTGTGAGTAAACGGGTTAAAATTGCTTAACTTTAGAAAACCTTTGAAAAGAAAAGGTATCACGTAAGACTTCCCACACATAAACATGGAAAAGTTTTTACCTTACGCTAACCAAAACATTTGATAGGAAATCCAGTGATATTATAATAGTGTTTAGGGTTTTCAAAATAACATACAGAAATAGCTGGAATGCTTACATCTCACGTTCCAACATAGTTGGGCACAATCAAAACCGTACAGGCACATATTGGATTTTGGATTCCATCAATGGCAGGGCTACTGGGGTACCGCCCGTCACAGTACGTGGTCTAGATCACAGTACCGAGGAGTACGCCCACTCCCCTGCAACACAAGGTCGGAACCATTCCTCACTGAACAGTCCCGAACAAGACCACCCCGAAGTTGGCGCGACCAACCACACACTAAGCCGAAATAGAAAGGGACCTCTAGACAGGGGTAAATCTCACTCTCAAGTGAGGGATACCCACGAAGCCTTGCTGCAGCTCCCCTGTTTTAGCCATTCCCGGTTGATGAGGCTTGTGGTTATGATTACCTTTATAGAACACATCTATCTTAGAACGCTCATCATCCACCTGACGATGTGCTGAAAGCATTCAATCCATACAAGTTCGTTCCGGGTTCGAACGAAATCGAAGGCACTATCTCATTGCACTCATTATTGGAATCGCCCTCAGAGTCAACGACCATAGCCCTTGTACTCTAAATCACCATCTCGAATCTATAAGTACTATTCCATCAACTCATTACGGAATCACCCACAGAGTTATACTAACGTATAGCCCTTACACCTCGAGTCTTCACTAGCTCCACTTGGATTTACGACCTAACATTTAATTGGAATCGATGTGGTTTTCGGATTCCAAATATGGAAACCCGATCTCGGTCTCACCGAAACCAAACGCCATTTTTAATGTCCAAGTTGTACTTAAGGGTTTAAACAGACAAACTTATATTTAGGATGATATATAAACAGATAGATGAATCACATTATCACAATAGATAATTCATATCAACTATTCATCTCACAAAGCATCATATCACAAAACAGAGATATCCAGTATCAACCAATATTAATCATCCAATATCAATCGCCAAATATTGATCATCCAATATCAATCAATTAACCAATATTCTCAATCAATCCATATTAATCAAACATCCAAAACAGAATTGATTATCTCTTAATCAATTGGATTATTATAATCCTTCTTCATAAATTATTTCAAAAAAATAGATTAATCATCTCTAATGATCTTCTTTAATTAATCTTCCTTGATTTACTATACTTTAATTACAATCAAGTAATTAACCTTAACCATATACAGTAATTAACCTTAAATTACTATCATTAATTACAATAATTAATGATCCTATGTTTACTTCATTAATTAATCAATTATAATTAATTACATTAAACCTTAATTAATTACAATTAATTAATCACACTTACATTAAATAACTTATGTTAATCAACCTTGATTAATATCATTAATTGCATTAATTAATGATCCTTATTAATTAATAATTACTTTAATTAATTAATTAATTAATTAATTAATTAACTTATAATAAATCATTCTATCAATCATAATCAGTAATTAACAATTTGTAATTACTAAACTTAATTAATTAACTTCTTAATTAATTAAATTCTAAATTAATTATATTAATCCTTGATTAATTAATTCAATTAATTAATCCTTAATTACTTCATTAAGTAATTATTAAACAATCAAATTAATAAATAAACCCTTAATTAATTACTTTATTAATTAATTAAAATTTTAGTTAGTTACACTGAGTAATTAATCTTAAGTTAAATTCATTAAGTAATTAATTAATCACATTAATTAATTAACTAAATAATTAAGTAATTAACTCTTAATTACTTAACAAGTAATTATCTCTAAAAATCTTGATTAATCTCTTAATTAATTACTTAATAATTAATTAATTCCATTATTAAACAATCCCTAATTCATTAATTAATTAATTACTCAATAATTAATTAACTTTAAAACAATTATATTAATAAATTCCTCAATTGATAACAATAAGTGATTACCCATTATTCACTTCCATTTAATTACTCCCATGAGTAATTATCATTAATTACTTTCATAAGTAATTAACTTCCTTAATTACATTCAACAATTTACCATTTATTACTTTATTAAGTAATTACACTTAATTAATCCATAATTAAGTGATTATTTAAAATTATATATTTAATTAACTAATTTTATTCTTAATTAACCCTTTCTTATTAATAAATCATATCTAATTAAATATCCTTAAATTCCTATCAAATAATTATCTATCTTCATAAATAAATTATTTGAATTAATTCAAATTTTAATATCTTAAAAACAAATTATTCAATTTGGTTTTCAAAATCATATCAATAACCTTATTTTAAAATATGGCATTTAGAAATCAATTCCAAAATTTAAAATACTTTAAATTATCTAAATTTTAAGCTTATTCAATTTAAATAAAATTTTAAAACTTTTAGTTTTAAAACCATTTCTTAAAATTACTTTAAACTTTGATTTAATTCAAATCACTCTTTTAAATTCAAAAACCAAAATTTAATTAAGGTAATCATTTACTAGAGAAATCATCTTCACTTTTAAATTTGAAATATAAATTCAATTAACACCTTAAAGTTTGATTTATTACTATATATTTTTTAAGAACCAATTTTATTTTTATAAATTGTTACCCCTATATAAACTTGTTCTATACTTGCATGCTTGATTTATATTTATTCAACAATAAGCAAAGTTACACTCTAACATTACACAGTACAACAGAAACACGCAACACAAAACTCGAGAAAACACGGAAACATCACGCGTTCTTTGTGAGGCAACCCAGCAACCCCCCTTCTTCGAGACGCCCCCGAGTACAACACGAGCACCCACCCAAGTACCAATCGTCCTCCCCAAACGAAATGCTCCAGTGCACACGAATGTGCACGGTGCACATGCACCACCACGCACGGCCATTTCAGGTCGTCGCGATCATCCCCTACAACCACAAATTCACATGCGAACCAAAATCCAAATCCAGATCGAAGAAAGCAACCTCGAATCGAAATTCGACTCCATCACTCAAAACTGCAGATCAGCCGTACCCAAATTCCAACGCCTCCGATGAACGGACCACCACCAGAATCTCCGGTAATCTCCCCCAAGCACCGCAGCATCACCGTGCAACCTTCCATCAACTCGCAATCGCCTCTAGCACACTACCCTTGTCGCAACCATCGTGACAGTCCAGCCAAAAACAATGCAGGCAAAAACCCTAGTTTGATAAATTCCTAACTTCTCAGCCATTAGAAAAATTTCAGGGTATTTTTCCCATGATCTATGATTCACAAACATGCTTCAAATAAAATTCCAGCTTCGATTATCATGCTAATCAATGGCAATCACCAAAACCCCCAAAAACATTCAAACTAAGAATTCAACTTAATTGCACAGTTAAAAATTATGATACCAACTCTAAAAATCATAACTTTCCTATTAAAATCCAGATATACATTCAAAACTAAAGTTTGAAATCATAAATTTTTGCCCAAGTTTTGATTTTTCCTGTAAATTTGAAAAATATGAATAACTAATTTATTTAAAATCCTACAACTATTTTTAGATGATAAATCACTTGATTACAAACAATTTTCATTCAAAAATCACAGTCCAATTTGTAATCAAAATCAAATTATTGATTTTAAAAAGGAAAAAAAACAACATGTATAATCAACAGTATACATATACAGGCATTCACCATTTTTTTTATTTAATATCCAGGTAGATTAAATACATCATCAAACTCAAATCTATTTGCATGCAACATTCAATTAAAAATTAAATCAAAACTGTTTTTAAAATATAATTTACTCACCTTTTTCAATATGCAGGGAACAGGGCAGTTTTGATTCATTCCAGGCTTTGAACAACTGCAGATCAATTTTTCTTTGCTGATGAAACGTGATCCATGCATGCCTTTAATTGATGCTTAAAAACTTGCTGATGAACTGAATCCTTATGCATGTTGAACATCCATTGAATTGCAGTAAAGTTGAAGTTGATATGAAGTTGCAAATTTTGCTTTTGGTTTACATTTTAAGATTTTGATTTGCCTTTGATTTTGAATTTCATGTTTCAGGTTGAAGAAAGATTTTCTGGTTTTAAAATCTCAGATTTAAAGAAATTTTGTGGTAGCCATTAAAATTTGAAAGAAAGAAAACAAAGAAAAAAGAAAATGTTATGTTTATTATTAAAAAGAATGAAGACACTTGTTTACATAAACTTACATTTGTCATTAAATTCACCTAACTACTTTACATGTGTTATATTAAGGTAATTAACATGTTTATACATGTCATTGTATTTTAATAAATTTTTATTTAATTTAAATGTAAATAAACTTACTTTCTTAAGTTACAAAATGAATAAATGTTTACATAAACTTACATTTGTCACTTTATTTGCTAAATAGCTTAATTTACTTACATGTTATTTAAAAACTAACATTTATATTTATCATTTATAACCATTTTAAATTGAGCAATTTAAAAGAAATAAAACAAATCTTGTTTAAATTCTTTTTAAACCATCATATTTAAAATAAATAAAAAATCTTATATTTTAAAAAAAAACAATTATCTGATATTTTTAAAACAATTTGAATTAAACTAAATTATCCTTTAAATAACATTAACTCTAAAACAAAGCTTCAATCTACAATATCCATACATTATAATTTATCAATTGATTAAATTAAATTTCAAAATAACTCAAATTATAACATATACAAACATATATATTACAAATTTGAAAATTCATCTTTTATTTAAAACAAAAGATCCTCTATTCACAATATATACCAGATATATATATTATAAATAGAATAAAATTGCATTAGCTTTGACAAATAATTCTTATCCATTTTAAATTGTTAAAAAGATACTGATCACAATCATCAGATTAAATATTTATTAACCTTAAAAAGAAATAAATTTATCAGTTTAAATTAAAATTATAAAGAAAATTATCTAACCAATTAAATTATTAAGGCAGATTATTAAATTGTTATTCCCCAAAATTCTGGGTCGTTACAATCCTCCCCCTTAAAAGAATTTCATCCCCAAAATTTATAAGCAAAGGTAATTTAATAATCCAGTAAAGATTTTAATTTCAAACAGCAAAGCATACCTATCAACCAGTTACTAACAATCATAGCAATCAATCAAACAAACAATCCTAACTAATTATCCTGGCACAAATCAGAATAAATCTTCTAATACTATCTCGAGCTTCCCAAGTATAAATCACCGGGAGACTCGCTCTACAAAAGCCAACAAACTGACTACACTACCAAAATCCAGAGCTCCTCTCATCTCTAGATCCATCAATCTGAACAGATCATCAGACTATACTCAAGTCCAACTCAACTTCCAAATTCAACAGAACTACAAATTCAACTACCAATCGATGAATCATACACGTGCTCACTCAGAGATACGTGAAATACAATGAATTCCAGCTATCCAAACTGGCAATTCAATCTTATCTTATCAAAACACAGATAAGAAATCTTTATATACCTCAGAACTAGTCATCCAATCTAACCCAATACTGCTCTCTCTTAACCAGAGAAATCTTAACAAAAATAAAGTCACTAACTTCGAATTCCAAACTTCTTATCTCATATCTGTATAACTCAATAGATAATCCTGGACTGCCAATTTCTTTCTGATCAGCTCAACCTGTGTTGATTCTTCCAGAGACAACTTGACCCAAACAAACCAATTTCTGGATTCTATTTAACAGAAAAATCTTCCAAGATCCGTCGAACTCCAGAACACGTGCTCTACTTCCCAAGCAATAGCGAACTGAGCTTACTTCCTATCCTGTACAGCTGCTACCTTGCTTCCGCTGCACAATTCTGATTCTGAAATAGATAAGAATACTGTTGATAAACACGAATACAAACTTATCCAATATTCGAAAACTTTGTTCATCAAATCCATAAAAATCCGAGTGACTCATCTGATTCAGTCACACAACCTTATAACAGAATCCAACTCAAAAACTAGATCTGACCAATCCAAATTCAAAAAATATTTCTGAGCTGCTACACCAACTCTTTTCTCTCCAAAAACCATCCTACTACCAGGTTAACTATCAGCATCGCTTCTGGAACCAAAACAATATGGAACTCAACTTCAGATGCATACAAACTTCGGATCACTTTAGTAGCTCCTACTTCCACATAAGAATCCTCAGCCACAAACAAAAGATTGTCCAAGAAAAATTCCCAAACTAATCGCAAGTCACTTTTGCGGTCCTATCTAGTTTGGATTCCAAAGAAACCATCCTCTCTTTACCAATTAGAACAGTTATAAGCTTCTCCAAACAAGGTTAACCCTTCAAAAAAACATCTCCAACTGCCCGGGCTGCTGAAAGAAGAACCACAAAGATTCCTGAACCATCGGAGAAACGGCCACACTGCTACTTCCAAACTCTACTTCGATGATACTGCCAAGCTAAAAGACCTTCTCGTCAGCACACCGAACACTTCGAGTTGCACTGCTACCACAGTTAACCAAAGACTTCTAATCCAAAGGCTTCTCCAAAACCAAAACCATCAACAAACCACACAACCGACCTCCGAGATGGCAGACAACTTCTTAAGAAACTCGGACTCCAAACCAAGCATCCGCATCTCGCTCTCCTTAAAGAATAACAAATGAGACCATGCCGAAGCGAAGCAACTTATAAACCTTAGTCTCATATCCCAAAACCGCCAACCTCCATGCTGAAGATCCAAAATACTTCTACATAGACGAGTCTTCCCTGCGGCATGTAAAGACTGCTCCTCATCTACTTCGAAAACTGCTTCAAGAGAAAACAACTTCAGAAAATATCCATGGATACTACATCTCATCACGCGGTTATCAAGATATCATTACTTACTTCTGCACTTCCAACAGATCCAAACTCAAGAATAATTCGCTCACCCGAGCGAAATCCAAACTTACACTTTAAAGATAAACTCCGAATCTTTAAAAAGATTTC
The DNA here is from genome assembly GCA_030765085.1 of Allium cepa. Lineage (NCBI taxonomy): Eukaryota > Viridiplantae > Streptophyta > Magnoliopsida > Asparagales > Amaryllidaceae > Allium > Allium cepa. Next base: position 176,126,605 of record CM060939.1, on the reverse strand, counting down.
CTTCGGACATTAGAGAAATCCCTACTCCAACTACAAATCTCACTCGATACGGTACCAGGTCTACAGTCTTGACAAAAACTTCCAACCTCAAACATATGGACCTCTTCCATCAGTGGTAGTCGTGTTACACACACACCGCTACTCCATCTACCTCTAAAAATTATGTTGGAAAATCCGAACAGATAACCCAACAGATTAGGTATATATATATATAGTTATATATAAAAAAATTACAAGTACGCTCTCTCAAGAAAGACACCTCTCCAGAGCCTAGGTATTCACTCAACCTAACGCTCCCTAAAGAAAGACACACTTCAGAGCCTAGGTATTCACTCAGCCTAATGCTCTGATACCAAATGAGACGACCCGACTTCCTATCTCCAGGAAATCGCATCATCTTGAAGAAAGAAAGGGATAGAAGAAGAAAAGAAAGAGAAAAAAGAAAGACAACACTATCAGAGAACTCACAGCGGAACGAATGAAATATAATATATCACATAAAATATTCCATAGTATCATATTACATCACAGTACACAACTTATAAAACACATATTAGATAGTTTATAAACATCTATCTAACTATACAACTCAAGTACAACTGATACAGATATCAAACAAACACAGCGGAACCATAATATATCTACACGAGGAAGCCTCCTGCTCCATATCTCCTCCAGAATTCGTCAAGCAAACCTGAATCACTTGACTACTCATACATAATATGAGTACCCAAGAGTTCAATAAAATAGAAAATAAACACTCGGGTCAGACAGGGGTCTAGTGTGAGTAAACGGGTTAAAATTGCTTAACTTTAGAAAACCTTTGAAAAGAAAAGGTATCACGTAAGACTTCCCACACATAAACATGGGAAAAAAAATTACCTTACGCTAACCAAAACATTTGATAGGAAATCCAGTGATATTATAATAGTGTCTAGGGTTTTCAAAATAACATACAGAAATAACTGGAATGCTTACGTCTCACGTTCCAACATAGTTAGGCACAATCAAAACCGTACATGCACTTATTGGATTTTGGATTCCATCAATGGCAGGGCTACTGGGGTACTGCCCGTCACAGTACGTGGTCTAGATCACAGTACGGAGGAGTACGCCCACTCCCCTGGAACACAAGGCCGGAACCATTCCTTAATGAACAGTCCCGAACAAGACCACCCTGTAGTTGGCGCGACCAACCACACACTAAGCTGAAATAGAAAGGGACCTCTAGACAGGGGTAAATCTCACTCTCAAGTGGGGGATACCCATGAAGCCTTGCTGCACCTCCCCTGTTTTAGCCATTCCCAGTTGATGAGGCTTGAGGTTACGATTACCTTTATAGAACACATCTATCTTAGAATGCTCATCGTCCACCTGACGATGTGCTGAAAGCATTCAATCCATACAAGTTCGTTCCGGGTTTGAACGAAACCGAAAGCACTATCTCGTTGCACTCATCATTGGAATCACCCTCAGAGTCAACGACCATAGCCCTCGTACTCTAAATCACCATCTCGAATCTATAAGATCTATTCCGTCAACTTATTACGGAATCACCCATAGAGTTATACTGACGTATAGCCCTTACATCTCGAGTCTTCACTAGCTCCACTTGGATTTACGACCTAACGTTTAATTGGAATCGATGTGGTTTTCGGATTCCAAATATGGAAACCCGATCCCGGTCTCACCGAAACCAAACGCCATTTTAATGTCCAAGTTGTACTTAAGGGTTTAAATAGACAAACTTATATTAAGGATGATATATAAACAGATAGATAAATCACATTATCACAATAGATAATTCATATCAACTATTCATCTCACAAAGCATCATATCACATAACAGAGATATCTAATGTCAACCAATATCAATCATCCAATATCAATCACCAAATATTGATCATCCAATATCAATCAATTAACCAATATTACTCAATCAATCCATATTAATCAGACATCCAAAACAGAATTGATTATCTCTTAATCAATTGGATTATCATAATCCTTCTTCTTAAATTATTTCAAATAAATTGATTAATCATCTCTAATGATCTTCTTTAATTAATCTTCCTTGATTTACTATACTTTAATTACAATCAAGTAATTAACCTTAACCATATACAGTAATTAACCTTAAATTACTATCATTAATTACAATAATTAAATGATCCCATATTTACTTCATTAATTAATCAATTATAATTAATTACATTAAACCTTAATTAATTACAATTAATTAATCACACTTACATTAAATCACTTATATTAATCAACCTGGATTAATATCATTAATTACATTAATTAATGATCCTTATTAATTAATAATTACTTTAATTAATTAATTAATTAATTAACTTATAATAAATCATTCTATTAATCATAATCAGTAATTAGAAATTTGCAATTACCTAACTTAATTAATTAACTTCTTAATTAATTAACTTCTAAATTAATTATATTAATCCTTGATTAATTAATCCAATTAATTAATTCTTAATTACTTCATTAAGTAATTATTAAACAATTAAACTAATAAATAAATCCTTAATTAATTACTTTATTAATTAATTACAGTTTTAATTAATTACACTTAGTAATTAATCTTAAGTTAAATTCATTAATTAATTAATTAATCACATTAATTAATTAACTAAATAATTAAGTAATTAACTCTTAATTACTTAACAAGTAATTATCTCTAAAAAATCTTGATTACTCTCTAAATTAATTACTTAATAATTAATTAATTCCATTATTAAACAATCCCTAATTCATTAATTAATTAATTACTCAATAGTTAATTAACTTTAAAACAATTATATTAATAAATTCCTCAATTGATAACATTAAGTGATTACCCATTAGTCAAGTAATTATCATTAATTACTTTCATAAGTAATTAACTTCCTTAATACATTCAACAATTTACCATTTATTACTTTATTAAGTAGTTACACTTTATTAATCCATAATTAAGTGATTATTTAAAATTAGATATTTAATTAACTAATTTTATTCTTAATTAACCCTTTCTTATTAATGAATCATATCTAATTAAATGTCCTTAAATTCCTATCAAATAATTATCTATCTTCATAAATAAATTATTTGAATTAATTCAAATTTTAATATCTTAAAAATAAATTATTCAATTTGGTTTTCAAAATCATATCAATAACCTTATTTTAAAATATGGCATTTAGAAATTAATTCCAAAATTTAAAATACTTTAAATTATCTAAATTTTAAGCTTATTCAATTTAAATAAAATTTTAAAACTTTTAGTTTTAAAACCAGTTCTTAAAATTACTTTAAACTTTGATTTAATTCAAATCACTCTTTTAAATTCAAAATTCAAAATTTAATTAAGGTAATCATTTACTAGAGAAATCATCTTAACTTTTAAATTTGAAATATAAATTCAATTAACCCTTAAAGTTCGATTTATTACAATATATTTTTTAAGAACCAATTTTACGTTTATAAATTGTTACCCCTATATAAACTTGTTCTATATTTGCATGCTTGATTTATATTTATTCAACAATGAGCAAAGTTACACTCTAACATTACACAGTACAACAGAAACACGCAACACAAAACTCGAGAGAACACGGAAACATTACGCATTCTTTCCGAAGCAACCCAGCAACCCCTCCTTCTTCGAGACGCCCCCGAGTACACACGAGCACCCACCCGAGTACCAATCGTCCTCCCCAAACGAAATGCTCCAATGCACATGAATGTGCACAGTGCACATGCGCCACCACCCACAGCCATTTCAGGTCGTCGCGATTATCCCCTACAACCACAAATTCACACGCGAACCAAAATCCAAATCCAGATCGAAGAAAGCAACCTCGAATCGAAATTCGACTCCATCACTCAAAACTGCAGATCAGCCGTACCCAAATTCCAACGCCTCAGATGAATGCACCACCACCAGAAGCTCCGGTAATCTCCCCCAAGCACCGCAGCATCACCGTGCCACCATCCATCAACTCGCGATCGCCTCCGGCACACTACCCTTGTCGCAACCATCGCGACAGTCCAGCCAAAAACAATGCAGGCAAAAACCCTAGTTTGCCAAATTCCTAACTTCTAAGCCATTAGAAAATTTTCAGGGTATTTTTCCCATGATATATGATTCACAAACATGCTTCAAACAAATTTCCAGCTTCGATTATCATGCCAATCAATAGCAATCACCAAAACCCCCAAAAACATTCAAACTGAGAATTCAACTTAATTACACAATTAAAAATTATGATACCAACTCTAAAAATCATAACTTTCCTATTGTAATCCAGATATACATTCAAAACTAAAGTTTGAAATCATAAATTTTTGCCCAAGTTTTGATTTTTACTGTAAATTTGAAAAATATGAATAACTAATTTATTTAAAATCCTACAACTATTTTTAGATGATAAATCACTTGATTACAAACAATTTTCGTTCACAAATCACAGTCCAATTTGTAATCAAAATCAAATTATTGATTTTAAAAAGGAAAAAAAACAACCTGTATAATCAACAGTATACATATACATGCATTCACCGTATTTTTTTTTATTTTTATTTAACAAACATACATCCAGGTAGACTAAATACATCATCAAACTCAAATCTATTTGCATGCAACATTCAATTAAAAATTAAATCAAAACTGTTTTTAAAATATAATTTACTCACCTTTTTCAATATGCAGGGAACATGCCAGTTTTGATTCATTCCAGGCTTTGAACAACTGCAGATCAATTTTGCTTTGCTGATGAAAAGTGATCCATGCATGCCTTTAATTGATGCTTAAAAACATGCTGATGAACTGAATCCTTATGCATATTGAACATCCATTGAATTGCAGTAAAGTTGAAGTTGATATGAAGTTGCAAATTTTGCTTTTGGTTTACATTTTAAGATTTTGATTTGCCTTTGATTTTGAATTTCAGGTTGAAGAAAGATTTTCTGGTTTTAAAATCTCAGATTTAAAGAAATTTTGTGGTAGCCATTAAAATTTGAAAGAAAGAAAACAAAGAAAATGTTATGTTTATTATTAAAAAGAATGAAGACACTTGTTTACATAAACTTACATTTGTCATTAAATTTACCTAACTACTTTACATGTGTTATATTAAGGTAATTAGTATGTTTACACATGTCATTGTATTTTGATAAACTTTTATTTAATTTAAATGTAAATAAAACTTACTTTCTTAAGTTACAAAATGAATAAATGTTTACATAAACTTACATTTGTCACTTTATTTGCTAAATAGCTTAATTTACTTACATGTTATTTAAAATCTAACATTTATATTTATCATTTATAACCATTTTAAATTGAGCAATTTAAAAGAAACAAAACAAAGCCTGTTTAAATTCTTTTTAAACCATCATAGTTAAAATAAATAACAAATCTTATATTTTAAAAACAAATAATTATCTGATATTTTTAAAATAAATTGAATTAAACTAAATTATCCTTTGAATAACATTAACTCTAAAACAAAGCTTCAATCTACAATATCCATACATTATAAATTATCAATTGATTAAATTAAATTTCAAAATAACTCAAATTTTAACATATACAAACATATATATTACAAATTTGAAAATTAATCTTTTATTTAAAACAAAAGATCCTCTATTCACAATATATACCAGATATATATATTATAAATAGAATAAAACTGCATTAGCTTTGACAAATAATTCTTATCCATTTTAAATTGTTAAATAGATATTGATCGCAATCATCAGATTAAATATTTATTAACCTTAAAAAGAAATAAATTTATCAGTTTAAATTAAAATTATAAAGAAAATTATCAAACCAATTAAATTATTAAGGCAGATTATTAAATTGTTATTGCCCAAAATTCCGGGTCGTTACAGAAAATGGATTATCATCAATTTTCGGTGATCAACGTCAACTCGTGGATCAAGCTTGATGTTGAAGGTTTCTTGAGAGTTTGTGATCATCAGAAAATTAGTGAAAATTTTTGGATTACTGGTGAAGATAGTCGATGTTAATTTAGGGTTTAAGATCCTATTTTGGTCACGGTTAGAATCGAGGAAATGGCATTGTCGTGATGAATCGGAATAGCTCAGAGGAAGTGGGATCGAAGCATCATGTCATGGTGCATCTCGAGTTGGGTGGATGATATTCCAGGTGAACGGAGTAGGTGATGCAAGGTGATTTGATGGTTGGGTTCTATTCCAGGAAATGATCGAATGGCTATATTTCGATTTCGAACTGGTATTGGGTTTCTAGGTAGTGGAGGCGGTTGCGCTTGGTAACGGCGACTTGCCGACGATGGTGGCGAGGGGAGGAACGCCTGTGTTCGTACTTGCATGTGCACGTGTGTCTTCGTGTATCAGTGGGTTTAATTGGATGTTGTTGGTTTGAGAAGAAGGCGATGTCTCGAGTGAGGTCTTGGGGAAATGAAGTGTTGGCCCGAGTGTGCATCCTGGTGTGTTCGCGAGTGATTTAAATAGTTTTGAAATTTTAATACATTAAAGTTTTAAAAGATAAGGGTTAGAGAAGAAGAATTTATCAGGTTTGTTCGAGGGAATTTGTGGGGTTGGCTCGGGTAGTTTAAAGCTGGGGCTTGGGTCGTTCTTTTAATTAGCCAAGTTTAAAGTTTAAAGAAAGATATGTTTTCAGGTTTTGAAATTTGAACAGAAAATATAAACCAGGTTTTCAGAAGTAAATTTGTTAAACAAGTTTTTTTTTAAAAAAAGAAATAGAAAAAGGGTTTCAATGATTTAATTTTAAAAGTTAAATATTTTTGAAATGATTTTGGTATATATAATTATGTATCTGGTTAGTTAAGTAATTGATTTCCTAAGTGCTTTCAAATGAAATAAAATGATGTAATTAAGAAGAAATTAATGGATAATTACTGAATATAAATAATTAAAGATAATTACTTAATTACAAGTAATTAATTAATGGTTAAAGTTAATTAAGTGATTAAGGATAATCACTTATTGAAATTAATATTAATTAAGGGTGAATTACTTTATGTAATTAATTAAGGATAATTAATTAAAAAATAATTAATTAATTATTAAAGGTTGATTAATTTATTATTATTGGTTAATTAATAAATGATTAAAGGATAACTAATTAAGGGCTAATTAATTAATGTAATTAACTAAGGATAATTAATTAAAGAATAATTGAATAATTAATGGTTAATTATTTCATGATTAGAGATTTAATTAATTTATAATTAAGGTTGATTAATTAATAATTTAAAAATTAATTAATTATTTAAGGTTAATTAATTAAAATAATTTGTAATTGATTAATTAACCTGGATTTGTGATTACTCTGGTTTCAACTAATCAGGCGATCAATTTATCTTCCTTATGGATGACTGTATTCTATTGAATGCTGTAAATTATTTGATATCTTTGTTGTATGATGCTTTGTGATATGAATTGTTTTAAATTCAAGCTGCGATAAATGTATTTTATTTTATCTGTGATTTATCTATAGATCTGTGAATGGAAGATAAGCATTATAGAAGTATACTGCTTATCTATAATTGCTGTGCTTGAATCTGTGATGATTGTTGTTGTTGCACTATTGTGTAAAATCCCTGTACTACACCATACACACACAAATATGGATTGCACGAGGAAATTGGTTAAGTCACAGATTTTTAATGATTTTAGAGATTGAATTTTTGAATCCAAAATAGTTTTGGAAATGGAATTGAAAGCTTCCGAAAAGGAGTTTCAAAAATAAAAGTTATTTTGAATAACTTGATTGGGTTTTGAAATTTAAATAATTTGATTTGAATTTGAGTTCAAAATTTGAAATTGAATTCTATGTTTGGAAATTATGGTTTAAAAAGGTAACACAAGTTATAAATGTGTTTATATAGGTTTAAACCATTTTAAAAGTATTTGTTTTTGGGAATTTGAATTTAACCCAAAGGCTTTAACTGGTATAAATGTAATCGCATTTTTCCGAAAACAAAAACTATTTAGTTTCAAATAATAGTAGCTTTCACATAAGGAAAGAACTTCCAGTTGGTGTTATAAAGATTTCAAATTTGAAAGGGAAATTGTTTTGAAAGAATATGAATGAACCTTTGTTAAAGATTGGTATACTTTTCAAATTGAAAAGGGATCTTAAAAATGTATCCTTTCTATAAAGGATTTGAAATGGAAATTGTTTTGAAAGCTATGAATAAATCTTTGTGAAAAATTGTTGAACTTTGTTTGAAATTGAAGTGAATTTTAAATGGTGTATCTTTTGTATAAAAGATTTGGAAGGGAAATTGTTTTGAAAGCGTTGAATCGAGTCTTTGATTTAAAGGTTGGTGAGTTAATCCAATTTGAAAAGGGAATTGTTTTGAAAGATGTGAATGAATCTTTGTGAGAAATGGGTGAACTTTGTGGAATGAATCTTTTTGTTTAAAAGATTTGAAAAATGGTAATTTGTTTAAGCCATTTAAAAAGAAAGGTTTTGGGTTAAAGTTGTGACTTAACTGAGATCCGTTTATCCATATAGTTTTTTAATATTGCGCTTATTATTCGGTTTAGCCGGGAGAGGACCTTTCTGTGATATAACTCATTCCGAATAATGATACAACGTTATGGATAGCATTTGAAGACCGGTGGTAAAGACTGGGTATTTTCGAGAATGAAAGGATAACCCGTCGATTGTCTCTACACTGAGTCGCGCTAGTATAGAGATCTCCATATGTGATGTGGAGTTCGATCGGGATTGGGAATTCTCAGATTTGCAAGGGATTCTTTGGAAGTGCGTTCGGTTCTGTTCGAACCCGGAACAGATTTGTATGTATGTGTGTCTGACGTTACACTTTGAGATGTAAAGCTGGTTTCTATCAAATACATTTTCTGTTTGGTGGCGGAGATTTATTCTCTTAGCTTAACACCCTTCTCTGAGATGTAAGAGCTCAGAGGTTATGTAGTTGATGGTTACTAGTGATACATTCCGAATTTGGTAATGTGGCGTATAAAGTGCTGCTGATCATTTGTTGATCGAAGCATGGCTTTGTGAAAAAGCGTAGCTTTGTGGACGAGACTGCATTAGGAACTCACACCCTGGAAATAGTCGAAACAGGAAAGATGCAGCAAGGTTGCAGGGGTCGCGCCACTAGGGTATGTCCATTCCTTCTGGAAAAGGGTAGCATCATGGTATGGAGCCCAAATACTTAACTCATGTGGACACTGTAAATTTTATTACTGTGTGATGTTGCTTTGTGGTTGAGGGCCTCGGATAAAGGTCGCAAATGACTGGGGGTGGCATATCTTAGATTTTACTCCCGGGAAGGAAGTAAACCGGCCTTGTGTTGGCAGAGAGCCGGGTAAGTTCTCGGGGCGTCCCTCCAGAGGCGTACCCATATGGCAATGGGAAGTTCCTTGGTCTAACCATTTGTTGGAAAATCCAATCTCCAATACGCTCCCTGTACGGTTTTAGTTGTATAACCTGCCATTTACTTATGGCGGTCACCACTGTTTAGATGGTAGCTATAGTAGGCATAGTTCAAAATGTCTATGCTGGCTAAAGATTAATATTATACTTGTAAATGTTTTCTGCACTATGCACTAATAATAATATCAAATGGTTTTCGCATATCATGCATTTTTGACTATCATAAGGAGAAATCTCCTCCAATTCTACGTTTGCATGGTGTGTGCGGCGGGAGGCCTTATGGTAGTTTCATTTTCTAAAAAGCATTGCGGTTTTCAACTTTTAAAATTTTTGTTGTTTGTTTTAAAGATAAAACGGTTTTTGTTTGCTCACACCAATCCCATTACTGACCCGGAGTTTATTGTTCCCTTTTTAAACTCTGGATGACCATAATTTTCCACACCGGCAGTCTAAAGTTGGGTTTTTCAGATAATCAAATAGTAGGTGTAGATTCGATAGCTTTCAGTCTTCGGGAATCTTCTTCAATCTTTGGGTTACTGACCTTGCATAAGTCATCGATGATGGTGATTCCAGCTATCTTCGGATTAGGGACTTGTGATGGAGTTGTAGATTTTGGATTCACTCTTCATCGAAGATCATATTTGAGTTATCTCTTCCGTTGTTATCATATCCCACTGTGTATATTTTTCTATGATATTGTTGCATCATATTGTATCAGATATTGTATTCATTGTTGTATATATTGATAATCATTTTCTTCCGTTGTGTTGTTATACTTAATGTGTTATAAGCTCCGGTGAGCCAGATTCGACGTTTGAATCTGTGGCATTCGAGTACAAGTGAAGCACGGGTGTCGATTTTCGAAGTTCGAGTTAGGGTCATTAGACCTACACTTATCATTTTATTCATCCTCGAATAAACTAAAACTAGGATAAATTCATTTTCATAGGAAACATGATTACATTGAGCGTATGCAACAAGCCGTTAAACCTCTAGGTGTCCCAAGTAAAACAAGTGTTTTCTTGCGAGGGTTTTTAGCGGATACTACCAACAAAATCCAAATGCAATATGCAGATTCTAATGCGACTACATGATGCATGTTTTCAAAAACATTTACCAATGAAGAATTTACTTTTAAATTGGCATAAGCAAATTAAATATAAGTTTTGGCCATTATCAATAAACTTTAGTCGTTTTACTCATTTAAACTTGCAACAAAAATTAAGTTATCATCACAATTTGACTCTAGTTTGGCTAGTTGTTTCGGTTGATAACACAGTGCAATTATGAAATGGATCCTTTAGTTGATTATCAAAGTTTTGCAAAGTGGTATTTTTATTTCTTTTGAATAACAAGTCAAATCAAAAAAGTGAAGATAGTGCTTGGGTTTTAATTGCTTGTTCTATCAATTTTTGAAAAGTATTAACATTATTATTTACATACCTAACTCAGATAAACTAAAGCCAGAATACCCGATCATACACTGCCTTTCGGGGTTACATGAGAAGAGTACAAAGCGTGGCGAGTGTATATACTTGTGTATGAACACATGACTCTAGGTATTTATTATTTTAAGTTTATTTACATACACCTAACTCAGATAAACCGAGACCCGATATACCGATCATGCACTGCCTTTCGGGCTTACGTGAGAAGGGTACAGAGCATGGAAAATGTACACACTTACGTGTGAACACCCCAACCTATGTATTTCTTATTTTTATAATTTTTTTATAAAGAGAGATTTTTGCAAAATCACCTTAGTACCTCTTAACTTAGAAGATCAAAAATGTTATCATCTTTACTTTAAATCAATTTCTCTTTTAAACAAGGATTGCAATTAGGACATACTTCATGATTATCACCTATGAACTTTCTTATATACGAGTTAAAACATAGTTAATTGTAATTAAACTTTTATTTTTACTTTTGTTAAGACGAGCGAATTTCAATAATTCCAATTCAATAAGAAAAAACGTGTACTTGTCCTATCGTGTTTCTTCAGAAGCAAATCAATATGCCAAAAAGAACTATTTTTTTAATTTTTGGAAAGAAAATGCAAAAAATAAACCATGAAACATGAACAACATTGGCTAGACTAGTGTATGCAATGCTATCCATAGGGTGGATGATGATTGACTCATGATTTCTTGAGACAATAAGAGGTTACATACTTGCAGTTGTTAAGGTATAACTGTACACCAACTCGCTAAGATTCTTTTATTGGTTATTATTTCTAAGTCAAATAGTATGTTTCACATAATGATGTGAAATAGCATTTCAACTTGAAAATACTACGAATTTTGTACGTGAAGACCATGTTTTGATTATGGATAATCAAAGGAAAAAAGATTGAGTCTCGTCCATAGTTGGGCATATGTTGGTAAAGTGAAATAATTCTGAAGAGAAAATTCGTTGCCTTCGACATAGATGTTTGGTGCCATCATAATTGGAATCAATACAAATTCATAAATCGTTGGATGGCGCAATATGGTTAATTAAAAAATGTTATTACATTGAACTAAGTGACACTGAAAATCATAAACTATGGACATCATAAGAGTTTTGATCGTTAACTGAGCTTTGGACATCAGAGAGGCATAATGTGAAAGAAGAGACACAATACACATAATATATCAATGCTTAAAGGTGCATCTTTTAATGATTATGAGGTAAGATTTAACGTAGGTAATTTTTATGTATCAAACCCCTTGTCCATTATTATGCCTCAACAAAGTCTATACTGACTTTAATGTTTAAATTACTCAAATATTACCGAGGACCGAGTGCACATCTATAGTCTCACAATTTTAACTCTTAACTCGAAATTAATTTATAAAACGATTCATAAATGTTATGAATTGTTATGAAGATAACTATCTACAATGGTTATATGATGACTAATCTAATTCTTTACGGGCTTGAATTTGAAATTTTGTGTATAAACTTATATGCATTTCTATGTATCGAATGTTCCTTTAAATGATTAAATAACTACTCACCATTTAGTGGCCAAAGTAAATGAAAAAATGCATGTCATTTGTCATGATCAGCCACAAAAATAAGGCGTTACGGAGTTTGAAAGTTGTAGTTCAAAAGTGGTGCAAGAGGTAGAAACAATTGAGATTCCTATAGTGTCATAAAGATGACATTAACTCAGGTCTCCTTTATAAAAAACTTCTAGGCTACACAAAGATTTCTCTTCCATCTCCCATTAAATTAAATCTTTAGTCTTGTCTTTTCCAAACATTTCGTAATTGGAGAAATGACTCTCTAGAATGTGATATTGTTGGTTCTATGTGACAACCCCTGGCTTGAACATTGATGTAAAGTACTACTTTAAATCCTTTATTCATATATATGTGTGCTGTGGAAATTTTCACTAATCCAAATCAACACCAATGCAATGGAAAGAATAATAAGAATGCATTGATGGTTAGGTAGAACAAACAAATGACTAATGTCTCAAAATACCGAACACTAATCATGGATGCAAAAAAAGAAATCATATACAAGATTTGTATTGGTTCCACTGTCGCAAGATAGTGTATGTCCATTTCGAGTGGATAAGATCTATATTACTTTACAAGAGAAAAGAGTTGCATGATTGATTTTAATTTTGGAGGCTAAACCTAAAGAAGAAGAAACAATATAATTCTCATTTTTTAATGGATACATACAATAATCAACCCAAGGTCAATTCATAAAACTCTTCAATTACCTCTGTCACTGGATCAAAATATATGTAGAATATATGTTGAATCCACGGTGGAAACTCCAACATTGTTGAAAAAGACAAAATTTCCCTTTAAAATTCGAGCCTCAAATTCCTCTAGAATTGCAGCCATCAGTTGACTGAGACTTTTTCAAGTCGAATGGTCCATTCAATTGGAAAGAATCCTAGTCGACTCCAAAACTAGGAGTGCATTCAGGCTAAAAAATCCCCAAAACTCCATCGATTGGTAAAATTACCAGTCGATTGGAATATTCCCCCGTCGTCTAGAAGACTATAGCAGTGCTCCTCCGTCTTCGACTCTTCTTCGCAGCTTCTCAGCCTAATTTCTGCAATCTTGAATATGCACCATGAATATTTCCCTAATGAGCTTTAGCATGGCCATCGCTCATTGCACTTTGTCAACAAACTCCATCAAATGCACTACCCGTCAACAAAGCGTTGAAAGTACCCACTTTATGTAAGTCCTATCAATCTCCACAGTAAAAAACGTCTCCATCTACCAAATCACTCCTCCTATGACACCACGTGAACCTACCACCTCAACAAGTGGATCAGTTTTGAGCAATGCTCAAACTTTTCAATAGGCAAGGACTTAGCGAACATATCTGCTAAATTATCCTTTATGTAAACCTTTTGAAGACGAACTAGCTTCTCTTCATTCATCGAAACACGAAAAGACTCTTACTATGTGCTTCATCCTCGAGCTAAAAGCCTAGATATTTAGCTAAGTTAATTGAACTTTGGCTATTACAACTCATTACTACTTCACCATATACGAAGTCCAAGTCGCACATTAACCGCTTTAAATAGATTGCCTCCTTAGCTGCTTCAACAACAGCTAAAATTTTTGCCTTTGTAAGTAGACAAAACAACTATCCTCTGCAACCTCACTCTCCAACCAATAGTTGTCCCTCCAAGAGTGAGTAATAATCTGGGGTTGATTTCATTCTATCTCTATCCTCGGCATAATCAGAATCGCAAAAACCAACTAAGCTGAAATCTCTACCTCTACTGCCAAAAGCAAGCCCATGGTCTGGTCTCTTTCTAATATTTATCTTATATCTATTAACCAATCCAATAACCTGGGCTATGTTAGGCCTAGTGCAAACCATAGCATACATCAAGCTACCTACTACACTTGCATATGCCACCTTCTCCAAATAGGCCTTATCCTTCTTTAAGATCGGAGAGCCTTTGATAAAAAGCCGTATGTGTAAAAACTTGGGTTTACTAATTGCCTTTGCTCCATCCATGCCAAATCGAGCAAGCCCCTTCCGAATATCCTCCTTTTGAGTGAGCTTCAAAAGTCCAAGCTTTTAATCTCTATTTATTTCCATCTCTATAATCTTATTTGCTTCCCCAAGGTCTCTATCTCAAATTTCACCTTTAACTTCAACTTTAATCCATTAATTTCAGCTTTATCCATCGAACCATCAATATATCATCCATATATAAGAGTAGATACACTCAACTATCGCTCTTTAATTTCTTTGCATACACATAAGTGTCTTTGATGCGACGGTCAAAACCAAATGAAAGCATAAAAGAGACTAATCTCTTTTACCACTGTCTAGGCAATTATTTAAGTCCATAAAGCAACTTCTTTAACTTGCAAACTCAATCTTCTTTCCCATTTATAACAAATCCATATGGCCACTTCATGTAAATGGTCTTCTCTAAGTCACCATGCAAGAAATCAGTCTTCACATCAAGTTACCCCAACTCTAAGTCTCGAGTAGCAACTATGGTAAGCGAAATCTAGATCGAGATGTGTCTCACAGAGCAAAACTACAATCATACTCCATTCTCTTCCTCTATATAAACCCTTTTGCAACTAATTTAGCCTTGTATCACTCATCATCCTTTACCTTGAACACCAACTTGCGACCTATGGATCGACTTCCTTGAGGAGATGGTACAAAATCCCAAATCTCATTCTTCTTCAAAGACTTTAACACCTTTTCCATAGTAAAAATTCACTTTGATCTATCACTTGACTTCATGTCTTCTTCAAGGTCAAATGGCTCATCATGAACCACATGTAGGGCATAGACAAATTAATCACCAAGGCTAAGGTTTCGATAGCCAATCACTAGACCTCTTGGGCGGCCTACTAGTATTACGACTAGCTTGAGTAGATATAACATTGCCTAAATCTCTTTCAACTCCATCTTGGGCTGAACTTCCTCTAGCTTCATGTACATCGACAGCACTACTATAAGGCATCTATGGACTACTCTGTGACATCTCATCAACTGAATCTTCACCATTATCAATAAGAGTTACAACTCTATCACTATGCTAAAATGTGGGAACATCTTCCATCACCTTAAGCCTATCAGAATCAACTAATGTGGTGGTCAATATTTTTAGACTTAAACATTGCAGACTTACAAATGTTACATGTTCGGAATGCACAATCTTCCTATCAACAGGGTTCCAAATATGATACCCTTCTACTCCATCTGTGTATCTCATGCCGATGTATGCTCTAAACACCAATTTATCATCACCTGCATGGTGTATATACACAAGACAATCAATAATGCAATAATAGCTAAGATACAGTGCTTTACCTTTCTACTTCTCCTTTGAAATCTTCACATCTATGACTGAGCATGGAATTTGTTTTGTAATATACGTTGTATTCAACAAAATTTCAGCTTAACGACCTCTAGATAAGCTCGCCATCAATCTCAAGCCACGGACCTTCTCAAGTAGTGTCTGGTTCATTCTCTCAACAACCCGTTGGATGAGATCTTAATATGTAGTGAAATATATTTGAATATCACGTTACTTACAGGAATCTAGGAATTCCCTAAAGATAAACTCATCGCATTATTAGACCTAAGCACATTCAACTTGGAACTAGATTGGTTTTAAACTAGCATCTTCCAAGCCTTAAACATCTCAAAGCTTTTCGATTTGGCCTTTATCACATACACCCAAAATTTCCAAGAGAAGTCATCAATGAAGAAAATAAAATACTTTGCTCTCTCAACTAAAGTGGTAGATACTTTTTCTGTACATCTATATACATATAATCAAGTACTCTCGCTGATGTACAAAGTTCAACTCAAAAGATACCTTCATCTTCTTTCTCTACACAATTATTGCAAAAATCCAAATTGTTGAAGTTTTCTCCTTCGATCATCTTTCGTCTATGAAGCAACTCCAATCCCTTCTCTAAAATATGACCCAATTTAAGATGCCAATGTCTAGTTCCATATGAAGCACGTGAAATATCAACTCTAAAACAAGACTCCTCGAGTATTGTGGTTCCATTTAGCAAATACAAATTTCAAAACATATCTCCTTTCAACAAAACTAGTACACCCCTAGAAATCTTTAAAATATCCTTCTCCATAGTCACGTTGCATCCAATGGATGTCAACTGATCCAAAGATACTAATAACTTTCGAAGACCTAGATCATAGAAGACATATATCAAAGTGTGTATCACTCCATCAAACATCTGAATCCTCACTATGCCTCTTCCATAGCTCTACAACTAGCATCATTTCTTATAATAATTGCACTTTCCTTCTTTCCAACAAAAAACTAAAGTAATTCTTGTTAGGAATCATATGGAACAATGCCCCTGAATCAAGCACCCAATGGTCTAATACATTTGATACTACTACAATCAACACATCGTCAAGGTCAGATAAGTCTTCTCCATCGCAATCGATAAAGATCCATCTTCGGTCTTCCTCTTCAAGTCTAGACAATTTTTCTTCCAGTGTTACGGTTTCTTACAATGGTGTCACTTCCCATCTCTCGACTCTCCTCTCTCACCCTTTTTAGGCTTTCTGGACTTGGAACATCCAATGGGATTCTAACTCTTCACCTCCTCTCTTCCACGTTCGACAAATAAACCTTGATTACAACCCATTCTTCTACCTTCACTCATCTCATTCATATGATCCCATAAGTTTTCAAATAGAAGACCCAACTTTACATCTTCTACTATCAAATTGTCTCTCCCATATATCAGACTGTCAACAAAATCTATGTAACGCTTTGAAAGAGAATCATCGAAGGAACTAAGATGCACATTCATTGAAGTACCCTCTCTCATATTCATAGTAAAAAATGTCTTAGCAAAATAGATGGCTATTGAGTGATTTCTTTATAAAACACCCCATAGATTAAACATAATTTAATTAAAGAGGATTGATAAATAATTAAATAAGGCTCAAAAATGGAATTTGAGCAAACATCAGAATGTGGCATAAAACATGCACCATTATGTTCATGGTGATTTTATAAGCGACTTTCATATTAAAGTTTAGCAATAAGATTTCAAATGAAGAAGTTATTAGATTTTGAAGTTTTAGATCAAAAATAATTAAAAAAGAATTGAAGCAATAAATAATAAATAATTGTGGGACCCCATCGGTCGACCGACTCCTTAGGCCGACCGTAAGCGGTCAACCGCTTGTAGGTGAGCGGTTGACCGATTAAAGTGATGGCGACTAGGGTTGAACCTCCGCCCAGTGGCTTGATTAATATTATTCGAATGGATAGAATTCATTTCGGCACCTATAAATATTAGCCCAGCCTCTCAATTTTTTGAACATGCAACAGAGCTCTTCCATTTTCTCTTCTCTACTATTTTCTAGAAATTATAAAAATTATATATATATATATATATATATATGAGAAGGGAAAAAAAATGAAGAGAAGAAGAGAAGAAGAGAAGGAGTGAACCAATTCTACGAAAAAGGTAAATCTTATAATTATAGAACTAAATTTCCACTTAACTTAAAATCTCATCTGTAATTTTGATGGATATGTATATATAACTTGTTACGCATATTTTTACAATGGAAAGTAAAAAGGAGTCAATAAAAGGAATGGATACAGATTTGGAAGATTTGAAAAGCTAAAAAGGTGAGTGAAAATTTATATGATTATATATAATACTGAAATATATATCATTGAATTTTATCTGATTATTATGCTTATGCAAGATATGTTAGATTTTGGGCTTAAATTGATCGTATTTAATTAAAATATCACCTATATATTCTGTAAGTTATGTAATTGGAATGGAATGTTATATATTCCCAAATTTGAAAAATTGGAAATCGATTCCTAATTTATTTTAAAGTAGAATGTTGACAAGGTTGTGAAATTTATTCCATATTTATGGTAGTTTGGTTGAAATTGTTCAGTATTCAATTTAATTGCCCTAATTTGATTTGGAATGTAAATTTCTATGTTTTAAATTGTCGAAAGTGTTGAGGGTATAATTTAATTTTTTCTATTTCCATGTAAATTTCCATAAATTACATAATTCCACAACTTTGTATAAAAAGTGCATCATTTGAAATAATAAAGAATGTATCAAAATAAAGAGATATGTAAAGTGCATATATTCTTCTCTATAGTTTGCATTGTCCATTTCAATAAAAGAAAAGAGATGATTCGTTGTAATTTCAAATGGTGCAAAAATCTCCTATTTAGGTTGTTTATGGAAACTTATAACGGTAATCCTTTCTGGGTAGGATAGCTCCAATATATTAAAATGTGGAAATGAATGTTTTCGTAGAATGTACATAAAAGTGTACGTTCTAAAATTCTTTACTGTAGGAATTAACGGGCTAGAAATATGTATATCTATGTATGTATATATGCACACATGTATAACTTCTCCTACTAATTAAAATTGATATGTATAGGGCAACGAGTAAAGTGTGATAAACAAATATATGTTGATACTCGTATTAGTAACAATTAGAACGATATTAATAGCATAGAAAAATCATAGGATTAGGAGGTTTCAATGGTTTAGAGGTAGTAACTCCAAAAATTATGAACAACGATTTCAACTCTAATGGGCAACAAATGTGCAGTTAATAGGGAGTTACAAAAATTAAATGAGGACATAAATGCATATAATGGGAATAATTGTAGAATTTAATATGTCATTTTTGGAAAAAAAATAGGCATAATAAGTTGAATTCGAAACGAAAAAATTAATGTCATTGGTGATTGTCCAATTTGAATAATAATGACTATTTGTTATGATCAATTAACATTTATGGGAGATAAGTAGGAAATGAAGAATATAGAAAATAAACATATAAAATAGGAATAGGTTCGCAGCAAATAAATAAATTAATACTAATAAATAAAATTAAAAGGCAATATAATTTCCATCGTGGAAATTATGTAGCCTCAATCGTTAGGACAAGTATTAATTAGTTGGCCTAGATCAAATTTTAGGCTTAAGATAAATGGTTTGGTTTAGTCTGGGTTGGGATGCGAGATCAATAGAGTTACACAACAAAATTCAGCTCTTCACCTAAAGGCTAGTAGCAGTTATGTATACCTACTACTGATGCGGGATATCTCCAACTGGTGGACCTATGGGGAAAGGGTGTACGTTTGTGTATAAGTATGGAAAATATACCAAGGGTTCGCCTTGGATTTGAAGTATTACATGGCTAGGTACCTTTAGGGATGTCAAGGAGTTTACTTCATAGAGGAAGGTATTAAATGACCATTGGGTCTACCTTCTCTCTATATAAGAGGTCTTAAATAACCTACGACAATATCAAGTAGGAAATGCGGTCTGCTACATTTCTAACAAGAGGTATTAAGTAACTAGAGTGGCCATTTTCCTTGAATTATATTAGGCAAGTCTAAATGGGACTTTGGCTATTGGGGTTGACGAGATATGTCAGTATGTTTGGCAAACCGGTATTTAGAAGTAGAGTTGGCATATAAGCTTTGATTACCAGTGGTCATGACGGTCGTTAGCAAAGACTTGGGTTAAGCTATGATGGATATCGCTTCCTACTAGTGTAGAATCCATATGGGATATGTAAAGGCTTCAAAGATCAATTTTTTTTTTTTGGAGATGAGCTAGTTAACCTTAGATAATTAACCCTCAGATAAGCCTTTGAGATGAATTATTAATATAGCTAATTAAGTTATAAAGCCTTATCTATGGGCCATCAACCTGACTAGAGATTACGTTACCAAGGGTCCACTTTGAGGTTAAGATATTAAATGATTGTTGGGTCCACCTTCTTCTTATTCAAGAAGTATTAAGTGGTCGGATTTCTTTTAGGTAGTACAACATATATATGTATGTATGTATGTATCTATGTATGTATGTATTATGTATGTATATGATGTATGTATCTATATGTGTGTGTGCTTTTGTATGTATATATATATAGTTATTTCTTGGAGAAGGTTGAATGTGTCGTGTGCATATATGGAATTAAATGGATAAGCCATGAATAATAGACATAACGCTTAAATAAAAATCCATCGGCATAAACCAGTGTTATGGATAAAGTATGTAATTTTTCAATAACCGAAAAATTGTTCTGACCATCTTCTCATTGCAATCCAAATGATAGATTTAGGTGACACGCTACTGCTATAAGACTGGAATAGTAGATGGAGAAGTCTTCTCATTCCTGTTCGGCACTAATAAGGCAGAAGATATTCAAGAAATAATATTAATTCCAAGGTGGTAACCTTAGTCGGTATACATATTCTAGTGTATTTCTCTATTCCGCTTTGAGTTTATGTAGATAGCTCTCGGATATATGTTTTTTTTATTTCAGGTTACCAACACTAATAATCCATACACTAGTGGAATTGGGTTACGATTTAGTCAAAATTTAGTCCCACTAAGGTGGGGTTTGTTACACTTTAGCTGGAGATTTACTGGATTGGTCCAAATTCCTTTACCAATGGTTTCATTACTAATCTCCAAGATAATATTCTCTCTCATGGAAACTATAGAGTAATAAAGGCTCTTTTTTCCATCTCCTCCTTCTCCATGGCTGAAACACCGATCGATAACTTCGCAATGCCAAATACTTCCTGGTGAATCATGTTCCTCCTTAGAATAGCCTTCATCCTCCGTTTCCACTTCTCTAAGTCATTATCTCCATTCCACTTCTCTATTGGAAACTGAGGTCATGATACAACATAAGATCTATTAAAATAGAGTCTTGCTTCAACTGGGTAACTTCATCTCCTGCCATATTGCCTAACGCCTTCCTTCAACCAACCTAATAGCTCTAATACTAGACTGTTGGGAAAAACTACCATAATCAAAATCAACCGAACACATTCGAAATTGTAGGAACATGTTGATGGTGAGGCAGAACAAACAAAAGACTAATATCCCAAAATAACAAACATAGATCACAAAAGCAAAGAAAAATAAATCACATATAAGATTTATTGTGGTTCTAGTATCGTGAGATAGTGTACATCCACTTTGGGAAAAGGGGATTTTTGTTACTTTGACAAGAGAAAAGAGTTACTTTCAATTTGGAAGCTAAACCTAGAGAAGAAAAAACTGCAAAATCCTTTTTAAATTGGACACATACAACAATAAACATTAGGTTTATTTATAATGCTCTCTAGTTGCTCTCTGTTATTAGATCAAAATATATGCATAAGATATGCTAAATATATGGGGAAACTCCAACACTGCCTAAAAAGACGGAATTGCCCGTCAAAATTTAAGCTTTAAATTCCTCAAGAATTGCCTTTACCATTCGACTGGAAAAATTCTAACCAACTGAAAAAGAGTTCTAGTTAATTCCAAAAGCAAGAGTGCGGTCGGGCTAGAAATACCCCAAAACACAGTCGATTGGAACTTCCGCCGATCTATTGGTACTTTTACCAAACGTCTAAAGTCTATAGCAGTAAGCTATAGACTTCAGCCACTCCTCCTCCTTCGACTCTTCTTCACCGCTTCTCTATCTAACTTTTGCTTCTCTACACGACCGCTTCTTCTTCGATGTTGGAATTATAGTATCACTTCCAACTATATGCATATATGCATACATATTAAATATTTAATCGGTAATAATGTATATATACATAGTATTGGAAAAATTATAAATTACTGAGAATAATGATTTTGTTTCAACTTTATACATCACATTTATATTTAATTAATTAACTCACATATATCTTTAATTGAATTATCCATATAAATCATTAACGTAGATTGGTTCATTAACTATTTCATCCTAATTCTCTTTTGAGATTCTTTACATAAATCTTTAGTATAAATTAGTTAAATAATTAGTTCTTAAGTGTGTTCATTTAACTTACTAATTATCTATCATGGATACTGTTTTGAACACTTCTTCATCCTATTACCACATTATGGAAATAAAGTGGATAGAATCTTATATTTTACAAAACTATATAGAATTATATAAATGGGAATGTAAGCTGAATATAAATAAAGTAAAGTGAAAAAATATTGCACACCAAACTTTTATACTGGTTCGGACCACTATCGTAAATACAGTCCTAAAATCTCTTATTTTGGCTTTTACTCACTACCGCCTTGCTTAGCCTGGAGGAATATGCTTTTACATTTGCTTGAGCCATTGAACATGTCTTTCACACCAACTTGATAAAATACATAATTTGGCAGAAGTCATGTCTCCAGTACACAAATATGCCTAATATAGTACAATCTCGTATAACATGAGAAATGGTTTATAGATGAATGTGCGAGAGTTTAGGAGGTAAGAGAATCAAAATATTGAATAGTTTAGATGAATGATCATTGATATAAGAATATAGAATAAAATAGGGTTTTAGAAATTAGATTAGAAAATTAGAAAGCAAGCAAGTAATTAATCTAATTCAAAATCAAAGCCATTTATAGAATTGAACGGGTTTGACAAAGGATATGAATGCTCACCATTGCAAAAGGTCATGACCGAAGAAGAAGGAAGAAACATGACTGTTTATATGAAAAGATATTTTAAAATTCGTTTTCAGATTATAAAAAATCTTTTTCAACAGTGCACTAGTGTGACGACCAGCAAATCGATCATGTTCGAACTGACAATAAACCACATATGTCCAACCGAAACTGAATGGAAAGGCGAATAGTCATAAGAAAGAAAGAAGAGAGAAGAAGAGAAAATAGGAAGAGACGAGAAGAAACTAAAACAATCATAGGATCTCACATCATAGCGGAATAATCATATAATATAATATCAATGACCTTTAAAAAACAGAAACTATAATATACATACATCCATCAAAGTACAACAATCAATCAATAATCATCAGTCTGGACAATTGTAATAATCCGTCCTCACAATTGCTCATAATTTAAACAATAATACAACGGAAAAATAATGTATACGGAAATACGACCAGAAGACCTCCAGCTCGTCTGTTGAAGCTTCAAAGCATCCAAATCTATATGTGTAAATATACTCGGTCTGACCCAGCATTGAAAGGGATGAACGCCGGATCAGTCTGGTAAATCAGCGTGAGAAAACACATCTCAACTGAATTTTAAAGTTATAAAAACTTTCCTTTATCAAAAAAAAGGTATCCTGTAAGACATGCCCACATAAAAACACGAACGGGTTTTTACCTTACAATAACAAAAATATTTCATATCAAATCTTGTTATACTATACTAGGGACCAGTATACAAATAATATGAATCATAGCTGAAATTTTTACATTGATTAAATTCCAGCATACTCGCCACAAACGTGGGTTCTACAAACACAATGGCAGGCACATAGTGGATAATGGATTTCCTTACAAATGGTCGGGCGAAGGGACTACCTTTCGGTAGTACATCTCTAGAGGAATGTACCGAGGCCCAATAGATGGTCCTGTACCAATACAAGACCGGTCTACCTATTCCTAGACAGTACCGAATATGTTGTCACCCCTGTTCTTGCCGACCTATCCGAGGGCCCTCATCGCATGCATCCATAATAATTTAAAACTCGAATGTCATAGCGGGAATAAATATATCTAGAAAGGGATTATCATATACTAATGGTAGCGAACCACATAGCCCTACTGCATCTACCCTGTTTTGTTCATTTCCGAGTGTGTAGCCTGAAGTAACGTTTACCTTTCACATAGCACATATCACTTTCCTCTTTGAATGCCACATTTTCATTCCATGATCACACAACTGATTTCTATAAACGTATAACTCCTAAGCTCTTATGTCTTAAGAAAGGGTGCTAAGCTAAGAGAAGTTGCCTTCTCCATTACCAAGTAGAATATATGTTTACAAAGATCAATCAATGTAATTAGAACTAAAACGTCAAACATACATTCATACAAGTTGTCCAGGAACATGACAAATAGAAGGCACTTCTCCTACTACATCCTGTCGAGAATTACCCCTAGGATTGGTAGCGATTAGTCCTTACATTAGATATTTCATAATGAAGAGACCACTGCTACTACATGTATATTAGGAGTTTATCCCCAAATGATCAACAAGCAATCCTTCATTATGAAAATCCCAACTATCATTGTCTTCCAAAATTGCACATTCGAACGCATACACGTTGATCCAAAGTGGTTCTCGGATAAATCCGACCCCGGTCTCTCCGACTCAATAATAATAAATAGGCCAAATCTAATGGTCGGTCATTTAACTATCAAAGCAACAAATGATATCTAGTACATAAGCAGTCACTAGGCCCATTTAATAAATCTTTTATTACTTAAATAAATTTCCAAATACTTACTTCAAATTATCTTTAAAAAGATATATTCTCAAAATCATTTCAATCTTTCTATATTGGAAAACATTTCCATATACTTATTACAATGGTATAAGTATATTCAATAACACTACCATTTGGAGACACGCCAAATAGATTTCCATAACCATACAACTCCATAGTTTGTGCACCTTTGGATGGGTTTTAAGTATAGGAAGCAATGCTCCTACACCACCAAGCTTTTAGTACGATAATAAGAACCAATTCGTGTATTTCATGATGGAAGGTCAAAACATCATTTATCGGGTCAAAACGAACGTTGCGTAAAATATCGTTACGAAAACCCAAAACACTAGTATAGGGATTTGATTAATATATATATATATATATATATATATATATATATTATAGTATATAAAACATTTCCTTTCGGAAATCATTTACTATAACAACAGTGTTATAGTACATGCCTTCTTTACTTTCCAAAAAACGTCTATTACAATAATGAATGTCAAACTCTATGTTTTTGATACTTATCATATTTAAATTCATTTTAAAACCATCAAATTCCATTTAGAATTAATATTTTCCAGAACCTTTACTTTAAAAAGATAATTTGCTTTTAAAACCATTAACTCCATCAAAATATCACTTTTAAACATTCTTTTAAATAAAAATCCATATTTTAATCTCAACATAAGTCATTTCATATTTCTAAACTACATTTATAAATTTCACTTCTATTTTATAAAATTTCTATTTTATAAAATTCCTTTATTTACGAAAATTTATTTATAAATCATTCTTTTATAAAACTAATTTTACTATCAAAATCCACTTATAAATCCATTTCTTTATGAATCAAATTTATTAATAAAATCCATTTATAAAATATTTATGGATTCTAATTATAAATCTATTTCTTGTTTATAAAATATTACTTTTATAAATTCTTTTTTATAAACTTATTCAAAAATCCATAATCAAAGTATTTCTCAGAACTGTATTTTTATAACATCAAAAATCATAATCTTATTTATTTTAAAACAAATTCCTTCCTTTTAATATTTCAAAAATTATAAAAACATATATAATTCCAAAATCACTTTAAAAGTCCTTTTTAAATCAAAATCATCATTTTAGTACTTCAAAATAACTAAAATATGGCACAGTACAACCATAGCACCAAATAAGTCAAATCATATCAAAATCAATAATATGGCATCCATCACGTCATATATATATATATATATATATATATATATATATGAAAAGTAAATCAACAATGGTGAGGAATCCTATTGGATCCCTTCAACCTATCCTTCTAAATAAAAGACACCATAAAATCATAAAAATATAGAGCAACTGCTTCGAGGCAGGATTCATATACAAAGGGTCATCCGCTCTTACACGGGAATTTAATAGGGTCTCATCTGCTCCAATGGACGGGAATATATCCAAACCAACTAATATATATAGTATATCATCCAAACAAGCAACAAACGGCATAAATAAATTTATTCCCACTTATATAAATGTATAAGTAGGCCAGAGAGGCGAGTTTACTCAAAAAAAGGCCAGAAATCGCCTAAGAGCTCCGGTTTGAATTAAATTTGAACGGTCATTCAATTTAAACCAAAATTCCTACTAGCTTTGAATTCATCCAATCTAACTCCATTATGTAGTGCTCGTTTATACGAATGCAACGTAATTTATCGCGCTCAAAACGGATCTCGTACGAACAAGTTATGGATTTATGAACATACGATATAATTAACATTATATTTAACATAATTAATTAACATAATAATTCGAACTAAAACCTTTTCCTTTCTCCCTCCTTTTCTCATGCGTATGGATCCCAGGCATGCTTGACATTTTTTTCCTTGCTCGAACGATGATCGCGTGACCCAAGGCACGCCGTCGCCTGGACCCACGCTCGTGCGCCACTACACTGAACCGCCTACGCCATCCTCCCCGTGCGTGCGTCTTATGGGAATCTCCATTGTCAAACCCAACTCCAGCAGTGAACGTAGATGAAATCTCATCTCCACATTTGATGATTCAGCGATCCAACCGTTGGTTAAGCTTGTATCAATGCTCTCTACATTTTCCTAGTTGAAGTTGTTGGCTAATTCGATCTCTAGAGGCTCCAATCGACCAAGGCCGTTGGATAGTTTAATTTAATGGTGGCTAAAAACAAAAGATAGGGTTTAGTTTGCAAATGGAAGAAAGTTAAGGGCTATTTATAGAAAATAAACTCGGCACTATTCACACTTTAAAATTTCAAACACCAAATGAAGCATGCCACTTGACGTTCTATATGTTATACCTCTTTTCCGAACACAATTGAACTAGTCTCGAAACCTAATTCCATCATATACGGCAGATGGCTCTTCAAATCGATTTATTTTAATTTAAATTCCTTTAATTAATTTCTATGTATTTTGAATTCGCACGATCAAATGATACGTCCAATCGACACATAATTCGACAGCGTATAATAATTCACTATTGCGGAGCCAATGAAACTGGTTTCGTCGAAGTCTAAGACAGTACCTAAGAAGACTAATTTTTACATGTTAACTAAAATATAAAATTTCCAATTTCTATATATTCACTTTTAATGCAAATTGAAAAGTTCACTAACTCCATTCTAATTTAAATAGATTGTAAATTAACTTTACAAATCATTTTCATTCATATTAAATTCAAGATTCCATTATTTAAACAATTACAAATATTAAATTTAACAATTTAATTATCAAATAAATCATTATATTTGAAAAATAAGTTATTTAACTTATAAAATTAAATTTTCAATATTTAAAATCAATTAAATATTCAAAATTTGAATGACTGAAATTCTGGGTCGTTACATTTTCCCTCCTTAAAAGAATTTCGTCCTCGAAATTACCAAGTTCGAAAAATGCCACATACCCATTAACTTTTCAAAAACAATTGGTTCAAATAGATTACCAAATTCATTTAAACCTTTTAACTTTTAAGATCAATAGTTAAACTTCTTATAGAAACTTTTTCTTAGTTTTCAAATTCATTCATAGTTATTAACTAATATTTTTTTTTTAGCAAAGCTAGCGAGGTTGGCTGGGTCATACCAGACTTTATTGCAATAAAACAATAAAAACAACTTGATTCAAAACAAACTTTGAATCAAGAAGGAAAATAAAGCACACATAATAGGATAACGAGCAACCAACCACATAAGGAAACAAAAAACAGAACAAACATAAAATAAAAGAGAAATCAAGCCCAGTCAAGAGCATATCCGATTGGAAACTTGGATGATGATCTCCTTAATTGCATATGATTTCTACTTTTTATCTCATTCCATAGGATTTCCATAGACTTTCATTTATCTTCAAAAATGATTGCATTCCTTTCCTTCCAAACTACATTAAGATAAATTTTAGTACACATTGCTATTAATCTCGAACTATCTGACTTCCATCTTGTAGATTACAGACAATATTCCACCCAATTTCAAATACTAAATTTGCTGGTCCTCTATTCATGTTTTAATCATTAATCTTGACTAGAGAGGGAAAAGAGTAGGACATTCATAAAATAAATGAGCAGAAGACTCATCATGCACATGATAGAACACACAACCTCTATTACAAGGCATATCATAACCATATAGGACATATGCAGTCAACAAGGCATAGCTGATCACCTTCCACGTCATTAAGTTTTCTCTAAGGGATGAGTCATTTCCAAATAATGCCAGACCATTTATTAGCAGGCAAAGAGGCACTGGCAGAAAGGTGCCGGTACAAATGTCAATGGAATGAGGTTTCTGGTTTTCGTAAATTTGTAGAGAGGCCAGATCATTATAATTCTTGCTTTGAATGTTGTCCCACAAATGCCTAATAGCCTGATTCCTAATATAAGGGAGATGAACAAGGCCATCGGTCACATAATCATTTGCCTTAGCATGGTAGTGAATTCTAGTTTGTTCAATTTGCTAATAAGTTAAAACTTTTGAAAGTATAATCCCCTTACCAACCTATGGCTCATGCCAAAAACTAATTCACTTGCTGCCAGTAAAATGGGTTTGAATAAGGGGTAAGAATAAGCTTCTAAACCCTAAAAAATTTCTCCATGTCCAACTACATGACTGAGGTATTTCCATATTCCAAAATTCCTTCCTCATAATGCTATAATGCCAAACCCAGCTAACCCATACACTCTCCTTCCTAATCAACAAGTCATCAAAGTGCTTGCTAAAGGCTGTTACGTTCCATAATTTAAGGTTGAGAATGCCTAATCCTCCCTTGTTCAGATGAGCTTCAAAACTGGAGCAGGAACAAGGAAGGAGTTTTCTTGTGTGAATAAAACTTGTCCAGAAATATCTTAGCATGGAAGAACTAACAAGAAGCAGAAGTTTTCTGGGAAGAATAATAGTTCGAGCCCAATACACAATCATAAAGAAGCTAAATGACTTTATGAGAACCATCATAGTTATTAACTGATAGTATTCCAACTTATAACTAAAAAGACAAATTTTAGTTATTAATTTTTTTTCCAAAATTCTCAAATTTTTTCTAACGCCTTAAATTTACGGAAAATTTTCCAAGCGTCATCGTAAAAAATCACGATATATATATAATCACAAATACACATCTCATCTTCAAGAATGAGGCATCCCATGGGGAAAAAATATAGAAGTACGATATGTAATCCGACATATGTACCTTTTATTATATTAGCGAGCATATACAACGAATACAATGCGAAAGCAAGCTCCAAATGCGAAGCATACGCCATCCGCACCTCCTAGTTACTCAACAACCAATGAAAACATGTATATAAAAAGTAATATCAATACATAACAAATACTAATACAACAACTATATGCAAATATAGCAAATGAAACAACAGAAACCATCAAACAATTAATATTCATCCAATTAATTCATAACCACATCAATATACATTTCCTAACGTCATTTATTAAACCCGTACGATGTACATATATTATCCATACGCAAAATCATACCCAATTGCTCGCTCGATCACACAATTTCAGTTCCGAACTTGTATCGTCCACTTGATCGCTCTAGTGCGGACTCAGATCTGATTCCTTGATTTGAAAACCATCATCCTTTTTGCATAGCCATATCTTATGATAGAGAATATAAGAATCAATCAAAAATCCATATTTGGGATTCACCGTCAAGAAATTTAGTAAAAAATCCTAACTCGGATCGGTGTAAATCACCTCGAAATCGTATATTCAAATCGGGATCAAACAGTTATTCTAATAAAATAATATAGGTACAGCTTACATATTTGTTCCAATTTGTTTCTTATTATATTCCATTCTTATTTCCGATTGTTTTATCTATAATCATTACTCATATTAATTTCACTTACACTTAATTCATTAACATTCACTTGTTAATATTCACTTAAATTTCAATTCCATGTTTAACAACATTTCATTCCATATTCAATTCATTATGAATCATTTTCATAAAATTTTACCTAAGTCCATTTCATTTAACCTTTCTTAACTCAAAATTTCATTTCATTAACTTCATTTATTTAACTTTACTTAAGTTAATTCTTTTATTCATAATTAAATTTCAAATTTCCTTTTGTTTGCTTAACCAAAATGTTTGACCATTTTAAAATTTGGTTTTACTTTCCTATTCAAACTCATAAGTTGTAAACTTATTTCTTATTTATACTATTTCAATTCATAAGTTCAAAAACTTATTTTCATATATTCATCAAAACCAAAACTTGGAATTTATTACAATCAAAACTTGTTTTATCAAAATAGAACTTCAATAGTAAATTATTAAGACAGCAATTCATCACTTAGAAACTCAAAAATGTATGTTGATGATACTACAGTCATCATCGAATTATTTACCAATGACTAAAGTGAGTTTAGTGCTTTCATTTCTTTTGAATTCTTTTTTATTTACAAATCACACTTAAAATTTATATTTACATATAATTCCACTTATTTCACCTTGGTTATATAAAACCATTTCTTATTTTTTAATCTTCGTTTACATCATAATAATAACAAATTTTATTAAAACACAAACCACAAACAAAAAATGATAATAATCAAATATTACCATTCACTAACAACCAAACAATCCATATATACTATAATAATTTTTGAAAAATTATTCATTTATATATACATAAAATATAACTTAGGTAAAATTATTTCATTTACCAAATTTCATAAATAATATTGTGCCAATTTGCTTGATCAAGTGTTGTGGAATCCCAATTGATGACATTACCTAGACACATCGATTAGAACCCAAAATTCAAACTTAACAAATCAAACAACTCAATATAAAACATTTTTATATCACTAACAAATATGCTCTCATATATATACATGCACACACACACACACACTCAACTCATCCTAGGGTGCTACTGACCCTATCTATAATGAGTACCCATCGAAGCTTAGGTGTTCGCATAATCGTAAGCTATGATACCAGCTGTGACGACCCGCAAATCAATCCCGTTCGAGTTGACAATAAACCATACATGTCCGACCCAAACTGAATGGAAAGGCGAATAGTCATGAGAAGAAAGAAGAGAGAAGAAGAGAAGAGAAGAAACTAAAACAATCATAGAATCTCACATCGCAACAGCACAATCATACAATATAATATCAATGATCTTTACAAAACAGAAACTATAATATGCATACATCCATCAGAGTACAACAACTAATTACTAATCATCAGCTTGGACAGTTATAGTAACCTATCCTCACAATTGCCGGTAATTTAAACAACAATGCAGCAGAAAAATAACATATACGGGAATATGACCAAAAGACCTCCAGCTCGTCTGTTGAAGCTCCAAAGCATCCAAATCTATATCTGTAAATATACTCGGTCTGACCTAGCATTGAAAGGGAAGAACGTCCGGATCAGTCTGGTAAACCAGCATGAGAAAACACATCTCAACTGAATTTTAAAGTTATAAGAATTTATTCGTAAGACCACGCCCACACATAAACACAGACATATTTTTACCTTACGATAACCAAAACATTTCATATCAAATCTTGTTATATTATACTAGGGCCTAGTATACAAGTAATATGAATCATAGTCGAAATTGTTACATTGATTAAATTCCAGCATACTAGTCACAAAAGCGGGTTCTACAAACAAAATGGCAGGCATGTAGTGGATAATGGATTTCCATACAAATGACCAGGTAAAGGGACTACCTTTCGTCAGTACATCTCTAGAGGAATGTACCGAGGCCCAACTGATGGTCCTCTATCTACACAAGACCGGCCTACCTCTTCCTAGATTGTACCAAATATGTCGTCACCCCGGTCCTTATTGACCTATCTGAGGGCCCACATCACATACATACACAATAATTTAGAACCCGAACATGATAGTGGGAATAAATATATCTAGAAGGGGATGATCATATTCTAATGATTGCGAATCACATAACCTTGCTGCATCTACCTTATTTCGGTCATTTTCGGATGTGGGGCCTGAATAATGTTTACCTTTAACAAAGCACGTACCACTTTCCTCTTTGAATGCCACATTGCCATTCCATAATCACACAACTGATTTCTATAGACGTGTAACTCTTGAGCACATACGTCTCAAGAAATGGTGCTAAGCTAAGAGAAGTTGCCTTCTCTACCACCAAGTAAAATATACGTTTAAAGAGATCAACCGATGTAATTAGAAATGAAACGTCAAACATCCATCCATAAAAGTTGTCCAGGAAAAGTATAAATCGAAGCACTTCTCTTACCACATCCTGTCGGGAATTACCCCTAGGATAAACAGCGATTAGTCCTTGCATTGGATATTTCATAACGAAGAGACCAGCGTTACTATATGTATATTGAGAGTTTATCCACAAATGATCAACAAGCGGTCCTTCATTACGAAAATCGCAAATATCAATGTCTTTCAAACCTGCACATTTAGATGCATGCATATTTGTTCGAAATGGTTCTCAGATAAATCCGACCCTGGTCTCTTCGGATCAACAACAATAAATAGGCCAAATTTGATAGTCTATTATTTAACTATCAAAGCAGCAAACAATATCTAGTACATAAGCAGTCACTAGGCCCATTTAATAAATCATTTATTACCTAAATAACTTTCCAAAGATTTACTTCAAATTACCTTTAAAAAGATATGTTCTCAAAACCATTTTAATCTTTCTATATTGGAAAACATTTCCATATACTTATATCATCGTTATAAGTATATTCAATAATGCTACCATTTGGTGACATGATAAATAGATTTCTATAACCATACTACTTCAGAGTTCGTACGCCTCCGAATGGGTGTTAAGTATAGGAAGTAACGCTCCTACACCACCAAGCCTTTAGTATGATCATAAGAAACAATTCCTGTATTTCATGATGGATGGTCAAAACATCATTTATTGGGTCAAAACAAAAGTTGCGTAAAACATTGTTACGACAACCCAAAACACTAGTACAGGGATCTGATTAATATACATACATACATACATATATATATATATATATATCTTGTATACTATATAAAGCATTTCCTTTTGGAAATCATTTACTATAACAATAGTGTTACCTTCCCGAAAACGTCTATTACAACAATAAATGTTGAAATCTATGTTTTCGATACTTATCACATTTTAAACCATTTTCAAAACCGTCAAATTTCATTTAGAATTAATATTTTCCAAAACCTTTACTTTCAAAAGATAATTTGCTTTGAAACCATTAACTACATCAAAATATAACTTTCAAACATTCCTTTAAATAAAAATCCATACTTAAATCTAACCATAAGTCATTTCATATTTCTAAACTACGTTTATAAATTTCATTTCTATTTTATAAAACTTCTATTTTATAAAAGGCGTTTATTTTCAAAATTCTATTTATAAATCATTCTTTTACAAATACAATTGTAAATCAAATTTATCTATAAAATCCATTTATAAAATATTTATAAATTCCAATTATAAATCAATTTCTTTATTTATAAAATATCGCTTCTATAAATCCTTTTTATAAACTTATTCAAAAATCCCAAATCAATGTATTTCTCAAAACTATATTTTTATAACCTCAAAAATCATATTCTTATTTATTTTAAAACAAATTCCTCTCTTCTAATAATTCAAAATTTATTAAAACACATAAAATTCCAAAATCACTTTAAAAATCCATTTTAAATCAAAATCATCGTTTGTATCTCAAAATACCAAAAATATGGCCCAGTGCTACCATAGCACCAAATAAGTCAAATCATATCAAAATCAATAACATGGCATCCATTGCATCATATATCCACACATATATATATATGAAAAGTAAATCAACAATGGTGGGGAACCCTGTAGGGACCCTCCAACATGCCCTCTGCATCAAAGACAGCATAAAACCATAAAAATATAAATCGACCACTTTGAGGCGGGATTCGTATACAAAGGGTCATCCGCTCTTACATGGGAACGCAATAGGGTCGCATCTTCTCCACTAGACGGGAATATATACAAACCAACTAATATATGTAGTATATCATCCAAACAAGCAACAAACACCATAAATAAATTTATTTCCACTTATATAAAAATATAACCAGGCCAAAGAGGTGAGTTTACTCACAAAAATATCAGAAATCGCCTAAGCGCTTCGGTTTGAATTAAAATTGAATAGCCGTTCAATTTAATCCAAAATTCCTATTAGCTCCGAATTCATCCAATCCAACTCCATAGCATAGTGCTTGCTGATACAAACGCAATGCAACATGTCACGCTTGAAGCGGACCTAGTACGAAAAAGTTATGGATTTATGAACATATGATATAATTAACATTATAATCAACCTAATTAATTAACACAATAATTTAAACTAAAACCTTTTCCTTTCTCCCTCCTTTGCTCACACATACAGTTCCTAGGCATGCTCGACATTTTGTTTTTTCCTTGCACATACGATGATCGCGCGATCCAAGGCACACCGCCGCCTGCACCCACGCTCGCGGCCACTACCCTGAACCGCCGGTGCCATCCACCATGTGCGCGCGTCTCACGCGAATCTACATCATCGAACCTAACTGCAGCAGCAAATGCGGGTGAAATGCCATCGCCTCGGTCAATGATTCGATGATCCAACGGTTTGTCAAGCTCGTATCGACGCTCTCTACATTTTCCTAGCTGAAGTCGGTTGCTTATACAGCCTCTAGAGGCTTCGATCGACAAAGGCCATTGGATAATTTAATTTAATGGCGACTGAAAACAAAAGCTAAGGTTTGGTTTGCAAATGGAAGAAAGTTAAGGGTCATTTATAGAAAAAAAACTCAGCACTATTCACACTTTAAAATTTTGAACTCCAAATGAAGTGTGCCACCTAGCATTCTATATGTTATACACATATTCCAAACACAATGGAATTAGTCTCAGGATCCAATTCCATCATATACAGAAGATACCTCTTTATCAAGTTATTTTAGTTTAAGTTCCTTTAATTAATTTTTGTGCGTTTCAAACTCGCACGACCAAACGATACGTCCAATCGACACGAAATTCGACAGCATATAATAATTACTATTATGGATCAAATGAAACTTATTTCATCGAAATCTAAGATAGTGCCCATAAACTACTTTTACACATTAATTAAAATATTAAATTTTCAATTTCTATTTACTCGCTTTTAATTCAAATTTAAAAGTTCATTAACTCCATTCTAATTTAAATAGATTTTAAATCAATTTTAGAAATCATTTTCATTCATATTAAATTCAAGATTCCATTGTATAAATAATTACGAATATTAAAATTAAAAATTTAATTATCAAATAAATCATATACTTGAAATATAAGTTATTTAACTTATAAAATTAACTTTTCAATATTTAAAATCAGTTAAATATTCAAATTCGAATGACTGAAATTTTGGGTCGTTACAAGTAGTGGCCTTCCACCGGTAGACAACTTTTTGAGTTCTTAAGCATTTCTTAAATTGTATATGTGTGTGTATATAAAATTGTATAAAATATTTATTATTTATACCGTCTTTGAAAATTATTGATGTGAGGTTCTTATGAGTTTTAATAGTATAAATTAAGATAGAACAAACTCACCAGTACAAGATCTTCAAGTGCTCTTCCAATAGATGACCTTTCGAAGCTTTAGCATGATTCCTTCTCTTTCTTTTGAAGCTATAATGATATTTCTTTGACTAGTCTAATTTAAACTATATTATGGACTTATCATCATCAAAATTGAGAATTGTAGTTCTATCTCCCGTTTTTGATGATGACAACTCATATATGCATTTATGAACGTATGTTTACGGTGAATGGTATGAATGCAATACTCCCCCTAACTATATGCACAAAAATAATTTTTGTATTCTACTACTCCTCTTGAATGTATGCATATGATTAATTATTTCTGTGACGAACCGGAATTTTTAAGCATTTAAAATTGGAATATTTAAATTAATTTTAAATATTTAAGGGTTAAATATTAACTTGAATTCAAATATCACGATTTATTTGATGATTAAATTATTAACTTAAATAATTTAAAGTTGGGTAAAATGTTGAATCTGGAGTTTTAAGCCTGTTAAAAATAATTTGAAGGTTTATAAATATTTTATTGATAGCACGGAAGGTAGTGAAAGTGTTGATATCAAATTTAGAAGTGTTTTATTTAGTTTTGAAATTTTATCGTTTAAATCGATATTTAAAAATAACCTTCCGAGGCACAGTCTCGGAATTCGACAAAACCAGTTCTATTGGATCCGTAATGTTTTATTATTATCGGATTTCAATTTTCGCATTGTTTGGAGTTACCGTTGGATCGTATGATTGGCTAATGCCTAGAATAATCAAATTGAATTTAAATTAATAATCGAATCTTCTCTTATACGCCACTCCCCTACTTTTTATTACGTTCCATCCTTATCTTCTTTGAAGAAAAAAAGAAAGGAAGAAAGAAATCATGGCCGAAAAAAATCAATGGAACGAAGTTTACTTTCGTTCGAAATTAATGAAATAGTGGCCGACATCAGAGAAGGAAATCGCGACTGGATTGCTTTCCTTTCCTCCTTCCCATTCGAAAAAAAAGGATTTCATAACCTAATTTCTAAATCGAGCACGAAGACGAATCAATTTTGTAACGTTTGCGGATTTTCGTTGCCGAAAAACCGAAATGTTATGGGTTTAAGAAAGAAGAAAAGAAAAGGAAAAGAAAGAAGAAGAGATAAGAAGGTAGAAAATAGAGAGAAAAGAAAATATAGGGAAAAGAAAATGGAAAATAGAAAATAGGGAAAAGATGGAAATAGAGAAGAGATAGAAAATTTTTAAAATAGAAGAAAAAGAGAATAGAGAACATAGAACGGAACAGAAAACAACAGAACAACATTAGAATCTCACAATTCGCAGCGGAACAACATATAATAGATAAATGAATAATCTTTAAACAAAGAACTATCAGTTATTACATATTATACATTTCATTACATCATATCATCAGAGTATACAACATCAACAACAAACAGTGCAGCGGAAAAAGAAATACTATATAGCTAGTAATACGCCATGCCATCCAGCTTGCCTCCAGCAATTCCTGAATATCCAGAATATCCTGATAAACCTAACTCTTGACTGCCCGTGTGGAAATTGGTGGGCACCCAGAGTTTAGGAAGGAAAACAATAAACTTCGCCACCAAACCGCGAAGCGAGAATCCCCCATCACATAGCCCAATAGCTTAACAAGACTGGTGTGAGAACTCAAAACAGTTTATTTATCTTTAAAATCAAAATAGAGGAATATTTTTAATCAATTCGCAATGCTTTTAAAAATGAGACTACCATAAGACCTCCTGCCACACACACAATGCAAACGCAGACTTGGAGAAGATTTCTCCTTATGATAGTCAAAGATGCTTGATACGCATTTAAAAGAACATTTGATATTATTACTAGTGCATAGTGTAGAGAAAAATTCATTTCGAAAGTAGAATATAAATCTTAGCCAACATACGACCATTATCGTATGCCTACTATAGCTAACTATGTTCAATAGCAGGTTACCGCCACATCCCATAGCAGGTTATACAACTAAAACCGTACAAGTCACGTATTGTTTCTTTGGATTTCCAACGAATGATCAGGCCAAGGAACTTCCCATTGCCACATGAGAATGCCTCTGGATGGACATCCCCGAGAACCAAACCGGATCTCTACCAACACAAGGCCGGGTTACTCCTAACTGAGTAACAACTGACCGAATATGCCATCCCCCGGTCCTTTGGGACCTTTTCACCGAGCGCTCGTAATCAATTCACACAATCATAAAGTGTTTTCAACATGAGTAAGTATCTGGGCTCCATACCATGATACCACCCTTTTCCAGAAGGAAATGGACACATCCTAAAGGGTGCTACCCCTCATAACCTTGCTGCTTCTTTCCTGTTTTGACCATTCACGGGGTGTGAGGCTCGACGAAGTCACGTCCACAAAAACATACTTTATACAAAAGCCATGCTTTGGGTCAACAAATGATCAACACAATGATCACTAAGATAGACGATCAAACAAATGATCCTATCACAAATAATCAACACAATGATCATTTCAGCATCACTCAGCATGTCACATTACCAAACTGGGAATATATCGCTGATAACTTCAACTATATAACCTTTGAGCTCGTACGTCTCAAAGAAGGGTGTTAAGCAAAGAATAAATTCTCCGCCACCAACAGAAATATATTTGAAAGAAATCGGCTTTATATCTCAAATTGTAATGTCAGACATACAATCCATACAAGTCTGTTCCGGGCTCGAACAGAACCGAAGGCACTTACAAAGAAGTCCTTGCAATCCGGATATCCACAATCCTGATCGGATTCACCATCACATATGGAGAACTCAATACCGGAGCAACTCGGTGCAGAGTCAATCGACAGGTCATCCTATCGCTCTCGCAAATACCGGGTCTTCAACACCGATCTTCAATGCAATTTATAACGACGTATCACATATTCGGAATGGGTTATACGACCCCATGGTCCTTTCCCGGTTAACCCGAATAGTGAGCGCTTATTCAAAAATAAGTGTGCATTCAAATTCAATCAATTCACATCAAATACCCATTCAAAGGGAAATACTGATAGTCGGTTATTGAACTATCACTGGATATGCACACATCACCAGATTCCAAATAATTTTCCAAATTATTTATTTTCCAAAATATCTTTACTAGATATATAATTTCAACACTTCAAAAATAAATCAATATTTATTTTTAACAAGTTTCACTTTCACATATAAATTCCATAATGAATTTATATTTCAAGATATCCATGCATATGCGATTTCAATAATTCATTTCAATTTATCTTCAGAAAAAGATAAATTCTAATTATTCACTTCATATTGGAAAACATTTCCATACTTATTTATTCATAAGTAATTCACAAATTCCTTTTATTTTCAACACTTAGAAAATATTCAATATACTTAAATCGAATTAAGTATATAATTCATTCTTTAAGGAAATCATTCTCTTAAACATATCTATTTGGGCCAAAACGAATGTTACGTAAAACATCGTTACGACAACCCAAAATCACTAGTATAGGGATTCGAAATTAAAATAGATATATAAATCCCAATACTATACAAAACATTTCCTTTCGGAAATCATTTACTATAACAACAGTGTTATAGTCCACATTTCCTTTTATTTCTCGAAAACGTCTATTTCAACAATAAATGTTGAAATCTATGGTTTCGAATCTCAACACATTTTAAACCATCGTTAGATCGTTTTAATTCTATTTAAAACATCATATCTAAAACAATTTCTTTAACGTATTATTCACTATTCAAAAACGTGAATATACTACCTTAACAAATTTCATCATTTCTATTCATTTTACTATAAGGATTATTCACTGTCTAAAAACGTGAATATAACTCCGTAAATAAACTATAACAATTAACTTATCAAAATAAGTCGTTTCGAATTTATAAAACAACGTTCATAAATTCCATTTCTATTTATTTATAAAAACTTCCTTTTTATAAATTCTTTTATTAACCTATTCCAGTTTATAACTCAATTATAGACTAAAAGTTCATATTATAAGTTAATTACTTATAAACGATTATTTCACAAAATCGTTCATTTAACTTCCCAAATTATTAATCTTAACTTATAAGATTGTTTATTTATCCAAAATTCATTCTTTCGATAACTTTATAAATTTTATAAACCTATTGCTTATAAAATTTCATTTATAACTTCACAGTTTATAATTTCATAAATTTCATTCATTTAGGAAATTCATTTTCACTACATTCAAACACTTATAAAAACTCATTTTATAATGTCCATAATTCAATTTATAAATATCCATTTATAAATTTCTTAATATAAATTAATTTATATTATTCTTTTAAATGTCTTTAAATTCCTTTAAAATTTCACCGTTCTCTTGATTTATAAAATAATCAAATTTTATAAATCTTATATTCAAACTTTAATAATAAACTCAAAAATCCAGTTTAAACTATTTTATAAAATCATTGGTTCATATTTCTCAAAAATCAGCTTTTAACTATATTTCACAAAAACCATAATTTTATAACTTTAAAAATTATATCGTTTATTTATTTATAATGGATCAATTCCAAAAATATAGTATATTTTCAAAAATCACTTTAAAACCATTTTAAAATCCCAAAATCTGGGTCCAATGATGCTACACACCAAATAGTCAATCACGACTACAACGATATCATATATCGATATGATAATCCATCAAATATCAAAATATCTGAAATCAAATAAAAACTGTTGAGGAATCCAGTTGGATCCCTCCAACCTGTTTTCCTGCATCCAAAAACATTAGCACAATACCAATTTCGCTCCAGTACGAAATTATCGCGGTACATGTTTTTATTAAATATTATCCGCTTAATAACGGCGTAATAGGGTCTCATCCGCTAAACAAAAAATGCGGGAAATCAACAACTGCAATATATACATATGCCAATATATATATATTGATATTATATATAATACCAATTTCACTGTTTATGAAATATTCGCGGTATATGTTTTTAATAAATAACATCCGCTTACTAACGGCGCATAATGTCTATTTTAACAATCAATAGATATCAATCATCATTCAAACATGCATTCAAATATTTTAAATCTAACTATTTAAAATAAAATCGAAACCGATTCGATTGAGTGAGAAATTCTCACCTTGGTTTTAATTTCCGTTTTAGCGATTTATTTCGAATAAAATTAAACGCGCGTTTAATTTTACCCAAAATTCTCACTAACTCCAAACGACTCCAAACCAACTCCATCGCGTAGTGCTCGTCCATACGATTCCAACGCAACTGAGTTTGCATTTTTTCGACCTCGTATGAAAAAGATATTGATTTTACAAGTTTGTACACGATTTAACTTATATAAATACAACATTTACAAACCCATTCTCCATCACAGCCACAAGATCCAGATCCAACGGCCCCTGTTCATCTCCTACACCCACGCACATCATCTCCAGGCAACACAATGGAGGCCGAACCCATCCTAGTGATTTAGGGTTTCATTTTTCTCCTTCATCAATCAACGAAACTCGATCAAACCACCGCCACCTCGAAGCACTTCGCGAGAGCTATCTCCACCTCCCCCACCATGAAGCTCGGCCACCCATAGGCACGCGCGCACGTCCCTTAACAGCCCACAAACGCACCCCTGTAGCTCACTCCACACGACTCCGTTTCCGATCATAACCGTTGAAACTCTAGTACTCGACGCTCTCTACAATTCTCTAGTTGAACATTCCTGCTAATTGTCGACGGATTTGGAGATTTGGAGGGATGAAGTTCATGAGTTTCTGGCCGTTCAGAATGGGGGTGGCGGCTGTAGAAATAGATTAGGGTTTTGATATATTTTTTTATTATTTAGAATGTTGGCTATTTATAAGAAAAGCTAGCGTAAACACTATTCATCCCGGGAATTCCGAACTCCGATTTACGCGCCGTAACCAGCGTTTCTAAGGTTTACCCCGCGTTCCGGACACAATGGAACAGGTTTCGGAAGCTAATTCGGACATCTGTGCGAGTTATGGCTGTAAACGCTCAATTTAAATTAAACCGATTTAAATCGATTTCTAGGCGTTTTAATTTGTACCGGACAAACGGTAAATCCAATTGACTTGAAATTTGAAACCTTACAATAATATCACATTACGGATCCGATGAAACTGGTTTCGTCGAAATCCGAGACTTTTTGAAAAATGGCTATTTTGACTCGCCAAATTTAAATTAAAAATAATTCGATGCGTTTCGAGCTGCCACGATCAAACGATAGCTCCGATTGACACGAAAATTGAAATCCGGTAATAACTAACTATTACGGATCCAATGGAACTGGTTTCGTTCAATTCTGAGACTGTTCAAAAATTGACTATTTTACAGTCCATTATTAAATATTAAAATATTCAATTTTCACAAATTAACTTTTAATTCGATTTTAAAAGTTCTAAAATATTTCTATAACTCCAGTATGATTAAATAAAATTTTCCAAATTATTTACAATCATTTTTAACTCAATTTTCAATTATTTTCATAATTTAACGTATTAAATTATCGATTTAATTATTCAATTAGATCCAAAAATTCAAATAAAATTTATTTGACTTATAAATTCACTTATTAATATTTAAAATTAATTAAATATTCAAATTTAAATTTCTAAAAAATTCTGGGTCGTTACAATCTTCCCCACTTAAAAGAATTTCGTCCTCGAAATTAACTAGTAAGAAAAGTTATAGAATTTATTTACTTTCTCAAAACAATTTAAACTTCTTACAAAACTTTACTAAGTTTTCAAAATCATACTTAGTTATCTTTTCAAAAACAATTACTATTGTTTAACTTTCAATTTCTAAAATCAAAGTTAAAGTTTTCAAAATTTTCCAATTTT
Source organism: Allium cepa (assembly GCA_030765085.1). NCBI lineage: Eukaryota > Viridiplantae > Streptophyta > Magnoliopsida > Asparagales > Amaryllidaceae > Allium > Allium cepa. The sequence goes on along the minus strand of CM060939.1, from coordinate 176,083,911 downwards.
TCTCAAAATTTTCCTAACGCCTTAAATTTCCGGAAAAATTCGCCATAGTCTCCTTTGCGCGGCTCGATCCGAAAAAAAATGACAGTATATATATCACAAATATACATCTCATCAAGTAATGAGGCATCCCGGAGGGAAAAAAGTGTAAAAGTGCGATATTTAATCCGAGATATGTACCTTATATTTTATTAGCAAGCATATACGGCTAATATAGCGCTAAAGCGAACTCCAAATGGGAAGCAAACGCGATCCGCACCTACTAAACTCAACAAACAACATGAGAACATGCATATATGAAAATAATCTCAATATACAACATATAGCAACATAATAACTATATAAACATAGTAATGCAGTAAAACAACAAATGCAAACATCAACCAACTATCACTCATAATCAATGAATATTCATTCATATTCTCATTAATATTCAATGAATTGGTTTTCACTTTAAATCATATTTGATTTATTTACATTGGATTTACTAACATTCATTCTCAATTCAATTAGTTTACATTTACTAATTAAATCTAATTCACATTCAATTCTATTCAAATTTATTTACTTCTAATTTGAATTCAATTTCATAGCTTTCGATTTCATTAACACTTAATGAATTTTATACAATCAATCAACATCCATATAGCAACCAAAGTATATTAATTATAACCAAATTCCTTTGCTTATATTCATTCAATTTGGTTTAACACCATCACTTTTCCAATTGGTTTAATTAAATTGATTTTTATTCAACCATTCAACTTCTAATAAAATTAGATTTTAATGAATTAACATTTATATTCATTATTTCATATCAATTCTATTTTCCATTCAATTGATTCACAATTCAATTCATTTATTCAATTCAATTACCAAAGTTGAATTTCATTTATATAACTCTTAAGTCATATTCCATTTAACTTTAAATTCACTTCTTATTTACAACTCATATTCATATAATTTTACTTCTTATATATATAAGTTCATTTCACAATTGTAAATCACTTTAATTATAATTCAATTCTTATAATTCTTTTTACTTATACAATTATTCTTCAATTTAGATTATTCAAACAACTAAACAATCAACTTATATACTCTAATAATTCTAAAAATTATTCCTTTATATATAAAATATAATCAAGGTAAAATTATTTCATTTACCTAATTTAAAACAATACTATGTCGAATTGTTCTATTCAAGTGTTTAGAAACCCCTTCGGCATAGTCTTGCGGACCACGCTGACGAAAGTTCATATGCCACTCAATAAACCAATCATCACAATATAAAACAATTTCATATTCACTAACAAATACGCTCTCATAGCTATTATTACACTCAAACTCATTCTAGAGTACTACTGACTCTATCTCTAATGAATTATACCCAACAGAACCATGGTTGTCGCTTAACCATATGCTCTGATACCAAATGTAACGTTTGGGGATTTTCGTTGCCGAAAAACCGAAATGTTATGGGTTTAAGAAAGAAGAAAAGAAAAGGAAAAGAAAGAAGAAGAGATAAGAAGGTAGAAAATAGAGAGAAAAGAAAATATAGGGAAAAGAAAATGGAAAATAGAAAATAGGGAAAAGATGGAAATAGAGAAGAGATAGAAAATTTTTAAAATAGAAGAAAAAGAGAATAGAGAACATAGAACGGAACAGAAAACAACAGAACAACATTAGAATCTCACAATTCGCAGCGGAACAACATATAATAGATAAATGAATAATCTTTAAACAAAGAACTATCAGTTATTACATATTATACATTTCATTACATCATATCATCAGAGTATACAACATCAACAACAAACAGTGCAGCGGAAAAAGAAATACTATATAGCTAGTAATACGCCATGCCATCCAGCTTGCCTCCAGCAATTCCTGAATATCCAGAATATCCTGATAAACCTAACTCTTGACTGCCCGTGTGGAAATTGGTGGGCACCCAGAGTTTAGGAAGGAAAACAATAAACTTCGCCACCAAACCGCGAAGCGAGAATCCCCCATCACATAGCCCAATAGCTTAACAAGACTGGTGTGAGAACTCAAAACAGTTTATTTATCTTTAAAATCAAAATAGAGGAATATTTTTAATCAATTCGCAATGCTTTTAAAAATGAGACTACCATAAGACCTCCTGCCACACACACAATGCAAACGCAGACTTGGAGAAGATTTCTCCTTATGATAGTCAAAGATGCTTGATACGCATTTAAAAGAACATTTGATATTATTACTAGTGCATAGTGTAGAGAAAAATTCATTTCGAAAGTAGAATATAAATCTTAGCCAACATACGACCATTATCGTATGCCTACTATAGCTAACTATGTTCAATAGCAGGTTACCGCCACATCCCATAGCAGGTTATACAACTAAAACCGTACAAGTCACGTATTGTTTCTTTGGATTTCCAACGAATGATCAGGCCAAGGAACTTCCCATTGCCACATGAGAATGCCTCTGGATGGACATCCCCGAGAACCAAACCGGATCTCTACCAACACAAGGCCGGGTTACTCCTAACTGAGTAACAACTGACCGAATATGCCATCCCCCGGTCCTTTGGGACCTTTTCACCGAGCGCTCGTAATCAATTCACACAATCATAAAGTGTTTTCAACATGAGTAAGTATCTGGGCTCCATACCATGATACCACCCTTTTCCAGAAGGAAATGGACACATCCTAAAGGGTGCTACCCCTCATAACCTTGCTGCTTCTTTCCTGTTTTGACCATTCACGGGGTGTGAGGCTCGACGAAGTCACGTCCACAAAAACATACTTTATACAAAAGCCATGCTTTGGGTCAACAAATGATCAACACAATGATCACTAAGATAGACGATCAAACAAATGATCCTATCACAAATAATCAACACAATGATCATTTCAGCATCACTTAGCATGTCACATTACCAAACTGGGAATATATCGCTGATAACTTCAACTATATAACCTTTGAGCTCGTACGTCTCAAAGAAGGGTGTTAAGCAAAGAATAAATTCTCCGCCACCAACAGAAATATATTTGAAAGAAATCGGCTTTATATCTCAAATTGTAATGTCAGACATACAATCCATACAAGTCTGTTCCGGGCTCGAACAGAACCGAAGGCACTTACAAAGAAGTCCTTGCAATCCGGATATCCACAATCCTGATCGGATTCACCATCACATATGGAGAACTCAATACCGGAGCAACTCGGTGCAGAGTCAATCGACAGGTCATCCTATCGCTCTCGCAAATACCGGGTCTTCAACACCGATCTTCAATGCAATTTATAACGACGTATCACATATTCGGAATGGGTTATACGACCCCATGGTCCTTTCCCGGTTAACCCGAATAGTGAGCGCTTATTCAAAAATAAGTGTGCATTCAAATTCAATCAATTCACATCAAATACCCATTCAAAGGGAAATACTGATAGTCGGTTATTGAACTATCACTGGATATGCACACATCACCAGATTCCAAATAATTTTCCAAATTATTTATTTTCCAAAATATCTTTACTAGATATATAATTTCAACACTTCAAAAATAAATCAATATTTATTTTTAACAAGTTTCACTTTCACATATAAATTCCATAATGAATTTATATTTCAAGATATCCATGCATATGCGATTTCAATAATTCATTTCAATTTATCTTCAGAAAAAGATAAATTCTAATTATTCACTTCATATTGGAAAACATTTCCATACTTATTTATTCATAAGTAATTCACAAATTCCTTTTATTTTCAACACTTAGAAAATATTCAATATACTTAAATCGAATTAAGTATATAATTCATTCTTTAAGGAAATCATTCTCTTAAACATATCTATTTGGGCCAAAACGAATGTTACGTAAAACATCGTTACGACAACCCAAAATCACTAGTATAGGGATTCGAAATTAAAATAGATATATAAATCCCAATACTATACAAAACATTTCCTTTCGGAAATCATTTACTATAACAACAGTGTTATAGTCCACATTTCCTTTTATTTCTCGAAAACGTCTATTTCAACAATAAATGTTGAAATCTATGGTTTCGAATCTCAACACATTTTAAACCATCGTTAGATCGTTTTAATTCTATTTAAAACATCATATCTAAAACAATTTCTTTAACGTATTATTCACTATTCAAAAACGTGAATATACTACCTTAACAAATTTCATCATTTCTATTCATTTTACTATAAGGATTATTCACTGTCTAAAAACGTGAATATAACTCCGTAAATAAACTATAACAATTAACTTATCAAAATAAGTCGTTTCGAATTTATAAAACAACGTTCATAAATTCCATTTCTATTTATTTATAAAAACTTCCTTTTTATAAATTCTTTTATTAACCTATTCCAGTTTATAACTCAATTATAGACTAAAAGTTCATATTATAAGTTAATTACTTATAAACGATTATTTCACAAAATCGTTCATTTAACTTCCCAAATTATTAATCTTAACTTATAAGATTGTTTATTTATCCAAAATTCATTCTTTCGATAACTTTATAAATTTTATAAACCTATTGCTTATAAAATTTCATTTATAACTTCACAGTTTATAATTTCATAAATTTCATTCATTTAGGAAATTCATTTTCACTACATTCAAACACTTATAAAAACTCGTTTTATAATGTCCATAATTCAATTTATAAATATCCATTTATAAATTTCTTAATATAAATTAATTTATATTATTCTTTTAAACGTCTTTAAATTCCTTTAAAATTTCACCGTTCTCTTGATTTATAAAATAATCAAATTTTATAAATCTTATATTCAAACTTTAATAATAAACTCAAAAATCCAGTTTAAACTATTTTATAAAATCATTGGTTCATATTTCTCAAAAATCAGCTTTTAACTATATTTCACAAAAACCATAATTTTATAACTTTAAAAATTATATCGTTTATTTATTTATAATGGATCAATTCCAAAAATATAGTATATTTTCAAAAATCACTTTAAAACCATTTTAAAATCCCAAAATCTGGGTCCAATGATGCTACACACCAAATAGTCAATCACGACTACAACGATATCATATATCGATATGATAATCCATCAAATATCAAAATATCTGAAATCAAATAAAAACTGTTGAGGAATCCAGTTGGATCCCTCCAACCTGTTTTCCTGCATCCAAAAACATTAGCACAATACCAATTTCGCTCCAGTACGAAATTATCGCGGTACATGTTTTTATTAAATATTATCCGCTTAATAACGGCGTAATAGGGTCTCATCCGCTAAACAAAAAATGCGGGAAATCAACAACTGCAATATATACATATGCCAATATATATATATTGATATTATATATAATACCAATTTCACTGTTTATGAAATATTCGCGGTATATGTTTTTAATAAATAACATCCGCTTACTAACGGCGCATAATGTCTATTTTAACAATCAATAGATATCAATCATCATTCAAACATGCATTCAAATATTTTAAATCTAACTATTTAAAATAAAATCGAAACCGATTCGATTGAGTGAGAAATTCTCACCTTGGTTTTAATTTCCGTTTTAGCGATTTATTTCGAATAAAATTAAACGCGCGTTTAATTTTACCCAAAATTCTCACTAACTCCAAACGACTCCAAACCAACTCCATCGCGTAGTGCTCGTCCATACGATTCCAACGCAACTGAGTTTGCATTTTTTCGACCTCGTATGAAAAAGATATTGATTTTACAAGTTTGTACACGATTTAACTTATATAAATACAACATTTACAAACCCATTCTCCATCACAGCCACAAGATCCAGATCCAACGGCCCCTGTTCATCTCCTACACCCACGCACATCATCTCCAGGCAACACAATGGAGGCCGAACCCATCCTAGTGATTTAGGGTTTCATTTTTCTCCTTCATCAATCAACGAAACTCGATCAAACCACCGCCACCTCGAAGCACTTCGCGAGAGCTATCTCCACCTCCCCCACCATGAAGCTCGGCCACCCATAGGCACACGCGCACGTCCCTTAACAGCCCACAAACGCACCCCTGTAGCTCACTCCACACGACTCTGTTTCCGATCATAACCGTTGAAACTCTAGTACTCGACGCTCTCTACAATTCTCTAGTTGAACATTCCTGCTAATTGTCGACGGATTTGGAGATTTGGAGGGATGAAGTTCATGAGTTTCTGGCCGTTCAGAATGGGGGTGGCGGCTGTAGAAATAGATTAGGGTTTTGATATTTTTTTTTTTATTTAGAATGTTGGCTATTTATAAGAAAAGCTAGCGTAAACACTATTCATCCCGGGAATTCCGAACTCCGATTTACGCGCCGTAACCAGCGTTTCTAAGGTTTACCCCGCGTTCCGGACACAATGGAACAGGTTTCGGAAGCTAATTCGGCCATCTGTGCGAGTTATGGCTGTAAACGCTCAATTTAAATTAAACCGATTTAAATCGATTTCTAGGCGTTTTAATTTGTACCGGACAAACGGTAAATCCAATTGACTTGAAATTTGAAACCTTACAATAATATCACATTACGGATCCGATGAAACTGGTTTCGTCGAAATCCGAGACTTTTTGAAAAATGGCTATTTTGACTCGCCAAATTTAAATTAAAAATAATTCGATGCGTTTCGAGCTGCCACGATCAAACGATAGCTCCGATTGACACGAAAATTGAAATCCGGTAATAACTAACTATTACGGATCCAATGGAACTGGTTTCGTTCAATTCTGAGACTGTTCAAAAATTGACTATTTTACAGTCCATTATTAAATATTAAAATATTCAATTTTCACAAATTAACTTTTAATTCGATTTTAAAAGTTCTAAAATATTTCTATAACTCCAGTATGATTAAATAAAATTTTCCAAATTATTTACAATCATTTTTAACTCAATTTTCAATTATTTTCATAATTTAACGTATTAAATTATCGATTTAATTATTCAATTAGATCCAAAAATTCAAATAAAATTTATTTGACTTATAAATTCACTTATTAATATTTAAAATTAATTAAATATTCAAATTTAAATTTCTAAAAAATTCTGGGTCGTTACAAATTTCGCAGATAATTTGCGGAAAGCGCGGAAATTTTTCGCGATGACTTCGAAGTGGCACCATGATGAAGTCGTTCGCGAGGGTTTGAGTTTCATGGATCGCGACGCTGGAGGCGTCGTCAGGGTTGCCTGAGTTCGGCAACGCGAGAGTGGAGGCTTGATGTGATGGGACGGTGGGCACGCAGGTGACTCGCGAGGCAGTCAGTCAGGGTCGAACGAATTTCCAAGTCGCGGCATCTAGGTCGAAGCCGACAAGCGATGGCGTACAGGATAAAGGGATTCGAGGTGGGCCGTTCTCCTACATGAGTATGATTTCTTGTTTATTTTGAATTTGGATTTTTTTGAAATGAACTTATAAAAAAATAATGGCAATAATAATGATAATAGTAAGGGTTCTGTTTCAAACATATATATATATATGTATAAGTTAGGAAGAAATTTTATTTTGTTATTTACAGAAAAACAGAAAAGAAAAAAAATCAGTAAGGTTTACTGGAAATTTAAAAATTTATATATATGCAGTTTAGAAATGAAAATTACAAGTTTATTTAATAATGTATATTAGTGATTTAGACGATTAATAAACCTATTTAAAAAATTATTTAGTTACTAAAAGAAATTGTAAAGGAAAGATTGGTTCAACTAAATTATTAGTTGCCTTATTTATTTATTGGAAATTAATTGTTCGATAAATTAAAATATTAATAAATCGTATAACTGTTTATACAAGGTTTTAAATCACGGAAGCAAGCCAGTTTGGAATGGATTGCATAACGATAAAGGTGAGTTAATCTCACTCAGCTGAATGTTAGTTTAAAATTTAAATAGTTAAATTTAAACAATTGACTGATTGATTTGATTTGGTGTGTTATATATAGTACTATGTAGTATATCTTGGAATGTTTGATTTCCCGCATCAAATAGCGGACAATTTTATATTTTAAAACCCATACACCGTGATATTCCACCTCGAAGTGGAATTGGTAATTTATGTTGTGCTAACGTCTGTGGATGCAGGGAAAACTGGTTGGAGGGATCCAGCTGGATTCCTCAACATATATTTAAATTGTTTATTATTCTTTGTTACGATTATTTGGATATTCTGTTATGAATTATTTTGAAATATTGAATGCTATAGTTTCTTGAGTATATTTTTGTACTCCGAGTCATCAAATTATATAGAATTGGATTTTTGAAAAGAGAATAAAGAGCGCATTTTAAAGTAAATTAATTATAGAAAATTTGAATAAATTTAAAAATAAATTGGAAAAGAAATGAAGTGATTTTAAAATTCTAATAAATAAATTTCGAGTATGGAAAGGAATTTTGAATAAACAGGAAGATAATGAATTGTAAACGCCAATGTTATTATTTAAAAGAAAAAGCATTTATTTTAAATTTAAGATTTTAAATTTGAAAAGAATAAGGAGAAATTGGGAAAAAGTCTGAAATTTGTATGCTTCAGTTAAAAGATTTAAAATCAAACGGAAAATAATAATAATAAAAAATAAAGTCCATAATTAACGAATGTTGAAATGAATTGAGTAAGTAAAGAGATTTATTTCAAATGGAATAAATTTGGAATCAATTTGGGAAATTGATTTAAGTGATTGAAGTTGGAATTTTTCTCTGGATAACCAAGTACGTTTTCAAAGTAAATTTTTAAACATAAGTTAAAAGTTTTAAAGTTGTTTTAAAAAGCAATTTTGGAAAAGATATTATTTCTAAAATATTTAAATTCTAAAGTAAGTATTCTTTTTTAATCTATTATAGCAGTAATTATTTAAAGAGTGACTTAGTATTTTGTTTTTAAAAGTGAAAATCTAGTTTTATATTTTATTAAGTAACCTTATTTTCAATATTCATATAGTATGTATTTTTAATAAATTATTCAAGTAGTTTTTAAAATAAATGTTTTAAAGTATGTTTCAAAGTAAAGTGTTTTAAATTATTTAAAAAAAATCTAATTTGTGCTTGGTTAATTCAGTGGAAATAGAAAATAATTGGGAAAGTTTGTTCTGAAAAGAAAGATGGTTTGAAACTGTTTTCAAGGAGTTAAAATAGAAATATATCTTGTGAAGATATTTTTGAGGTTAATAAATAATTTGAGATATTATTTATTGTTGGATGGATGTTTGTGAATGTTAATTGATAGTTAAATAATCGACTATCAATATTGGACCAATACGTTGATCGTTTCAAAGAGACCGGGATCGAGATTTATTTCTCGAAAACCACTTCGATCCGGTTTATACGTTTTCATGGAAAAACGAGTTTGGATTCGAAGATGGAGCAGTGAAGTGCAAGGGCTAGTCGCTACTAATCCTGAGGATATTTCCAAAGTGGATGTAGTAGGAATAGTGCCTTCGGTTCCATTCGAACCTGGGACAGACTTGTATGGATGAATGCTTTTAGAACATCATCAGGTGGACGATGGGCATTCTAAGTGAAACGATCTAAAAGGTAACGCTTAGCCTCAAGCCTCATCAACCGGAAATGACTGAAAATCAGAGGTTATGAAGCAAGTCTAGGTGGGTAGAACCCATTCAGGGTGAGGTCATCCCTGTCTAGATGTCCCTTTTTATTTCGGCTTAGTAGGCGGTTGCTGATCCCAACCGCAGGGTGATCTTGCTCCGGATTATCCAGTAAGGGGTAGTCCTGATCTTGTGTTACAGGGAAGCGGGGTACTCCTCGGTAGTATGATCTAGGCCATGTAATGTGATAGGTGGTACCCCAGTGCCTGGTCATTAGTTGGAAATCCATTCTCTATACGAGCCTTGTACGAGTTTTGTTTGTATTACCCACTCTGTGGCTAGTAGCTGGAATTTAATAGATGTAACAATTTCGGCTATTTTATAAGTATTTGTATATAGACCCTATTATAATATCAGAGGATTTTAATAAAAAGTGTTTTATCTATCGTAAGGTAAAAACCCGACATGTTTATTTATGGCGTGGTCTTACGAGATGCTTTGTTTTTCAAAGGATTTTTAAGACTTAATAATCAATTGGGTGTGATTTCTCACGCTGGTATCCCAGACTGACTCGGGTATTATTTAACTATAATGCTCGGGTCAAACCGAGTATTATAGGATACAGGATATGATGTTGCGGAGCTCAGGAGACGAGCTGGGTGACGATACGTACTTTCGTACTTGTTTATATACATTTTGTGTTGAGTAGCTGTGTATCCAGTTGTATGTTATTGATGTTGGACTGTGATTGATGTACTCTGATGATGTAATATATAAACAGATATATTAGATTTGAGTAAAGATCATTTATTGTCTATTATATTTTATTCCGCTGCGATGGTTAGATTCTGTTGTTGTTTTCTATTTTCTTCTTCTACCTCTTCTTCTTTAACCCAAATGGTTCGTATTTCTGTACAACTTGAGTTGATTTAGATAGATTAGTGTTGACTCAAGGGGTGCGGACTTGCGGCTCGTTACACTTGGTATCAGAGCTTAGGTTGGTGATAACCTTGGCTCTGGTGGGAATTACTCAATTAATTTAGAGTCCGTAGTACTCTAGAATGAGTTTGAGCATATTAATAGGTATGAGCGCGTATTTGTCAGTGAATATAAATTGTTTTTATATTATGTTGATTGGTTTATTGAGTGGCATATGAACCTTCGTCGGCACATTCTGTACAACTGTATCGAAGGGGTTTCTAAACACTTGAATAGAACAGTTTGACACGATATTGTTTTAAATTTGGGTGAATGCAATAAATTTACCCAAAAAAATATATTTTGATGTAAAGAAAAGTTTTTGTAAACTATTTTAACTAATATATGGTTGCTTGGATGTTAGGAAGAATAATATTAAATCATTACCATTTTTGAGTAAAAATTTAACTAGAAATTAAAAGTGTAACCAAAGGTTGTGAAAAATAAATTCATTTATAAAAGGAATTTTATAAATATAAATTATCAACATGATTATAAATTGGAATATGAACAAATGGAAATTTATATTAATGAATTATAGTTAAAATTGATTTAAACAGAATTTGAAACTTTAAAACCCCGGAGATTTTGGTAGTATTTTGAAGACAAATAATAGCATTATTGTTTTAAAAAGTATTTCTGAAAGGAAATTGTTCCAAATAAAATTTGAGAAGGAATATAGCATTGAACTCACTTCAGTCGCTGGAAAATAACTTCGGTGATGACTGCAGCATCATCGATGTTCATTTTCGAGTTTCTAAGTGATGGATTGCTGCCAAATTGATTTGTTTAGAAAAGCTAGTTGTTTTTGAAAATTTCAAAGGAAATTTGTTGGAAATAAAACCAGGATTGGTTTAACTTTTGAGAAATATGATTTGAGAAGTTGGAGATTTCAAAATGATTTGAAACCAAAAGCCGGGTGTTTAAAAATCCTGATGAGATGGGTCATAAGCTTATAAATTAAGATGATTTTTAAATCAGGAAGGAAATATAAGCTTTGAATGTTGGAAATTATAATTTAAAGGGAAGGTTTAAAATGAAGTTAACTTGGATTGGGGAATAAAATTTAACTGGATTGAAATTAATTGAATAAGCTGAAAATAATATCCAGTTGTATTCGAATTAAGTTGAAATCGAATTGAGTTAAATAAATCTGAGTTAAAATAAAATTGAATTGGGATAAAAATTCAATTGGGTTATTGAATGGAATTAGATTCTTACCTGAATAAATGGAAAATAAGTTCGATAATAAATAAACTGGATAAGAATTGGATTGAAATAAATAAATTAGAATAACTTATAAAAGAATTAGAAATCCATGGAAATAAAATATGCTTGAGCTATAAATAAGCGTAAATCTTGAGTTAAAAATAAAAGATGAATACATTCAAGCCTAGAATGAATGGAAATGTGTAAAGTAATAAGTTGTGACTTATAAAATTTAAAAGTGGGATAGAAAACCCAAAATAAATATTGTTTGATGATTTGAAAAATAAAACGAAAATCCAAACTTGAATTATAAAATAAATTTGAACTTAAGAAAATTAAATGAAGAGATTTTGAGATTTAAAATCAAGTATTGAATTATAAATAGGAAAGAACTATTTAGATAATGAAATATGTAATGAGAACCCAATGTAGTTAAATAAAAGTTGAATTGTGAGTTAGTAATGAAGTTTGAAAATAAAACTCAAGTTATAAATTAAATTCGACTTGAATCGTTAGTAAAGTAAATGAAATTGAATTGTGAGTTTATAGAAGTGGATGGTAAATTGAAAACGGATAGTGGAATCAGAATTTGAGTTATTAATTAAAATTTGACTTGAAGTGTTAACAAATTAAATATAATTGAAAACGTATCAAATAAAAGTGAAATTGGATTAAAGTGGTAATGGTTTGTATTGCAAACAAGAAGAAATACATTGGAAATGGCCTGGTTATTAATAAAATAATTTCGGATGAATTAGTATGGAAATTAAATGTGACGACCCGAAAATTTTGGCAAGTTAAATTTAAATAATTAATTGTTTCTAAATATTTAAAAGTTAATTTTAACTTGAATTCAAGATATCAATATTTACTTGATATTTAAATCAGTGAATCGTATAGTTTAAGTATTGAATTTAATAAATTGAAATTGGGTAAATTGTTGAATCATAAGTTTCTAAGCTTGTTTAAAATAATACGAAGGCTTATAAAATCTATAATGATGATACTGAAGATAATAGAATGGTTGAAATTTAATATAAAGGTAATTTGTTCAATTCTAATAATTTATCGTTTAAATTGGAATTTAAAAATAGCCTTCCAAGGCACAGTCTCGGAATTCGACGAAACTAGTTTCATTGGATCCGTAATAGTTAGTTATTATCGGATTTCAATTTTCGTAGCAATCGGAGTTGTCGTTTGACCCTGACATCTCGAAACGCTTAGATATATTTTAATCGATTTAATTTAAAATTGAGCGTTTACTTCTTTAACTCGCGCGTGTGATCGAATTAGCCTCCGAAACACGTTCCGTTGTGTTCGGAATGCGGGTAAAACCTTATGAACGACTGTCAGCATGTGTGACTCGGGGTTCGGGATTTCACGTTAGGGAGCACGAGATATTTTCATATTTAATTATAATATAATCTGGCGTTCTCAAGAAGCCATCCCCAACTTTATATTATGCCTTCGTCTTCCTCAAGCTTGGAGACCGAATCATTCAGAAGAAAAATAAAATAAAAATTTATAATAAGAATGGCCGAATAAAAGAAGAGATAAAGGGGGGGCATCTTGTATACGCAGCTCCTTTTCTATTCAAATGGAGCCTTCACCGCAAAAAAAAAAAAAAAAGGGGGAAGAAAACAATGGAGGCCCTCTCCCTCGTTCGACAGCAACGATGGGCAAACGAATTTCCATCAAAATCAAAATAAAGGGGCGAACTCAAGTAGGATGTGGCGGCGACGTCGCGACCCAGACCAAGGTGTCGCAGTGGTTTGGAAGACGAGCTCGAGCGAGACAACTCAGGTTCAGGAGCTCGATTATTTTTGGATTGGTTGGTCGCGCGCACTCGAAGGACTCGCGGTGACGCAGTGGAAGGTGGTGACGATCAGGAGGGGGTCTCGCGTGGGTCAATTTTGGGTTTCTGGCATCCCCTATTGCTGGCGTTCGAACGAAGCAAAGTGTGAGGGTTTTCACCGTGACTGGGAAGCGTGAACGCGGTGGTCTGGGGTCGCGTGCCTGGGAGGATGCGGTGGAGAGTAAATTCTTCTCCTCATAATTAGCGTCTAATGCTTTTCCCCTTGTTGTTTGGTTGATATTGTCTGGATTGTGCATTGGCATATGATGTTTTTTTGTTTACTTGCATTATTTTCGTGAGTTAATTTGGATAACTCGCCTCTATAGTTTAGACAATATTTTCTATGAATCTGTGGAATTTTTAGTGAAGTGCGTTTACTGATATGGATTAATTGGAGGATGTTGAATTGCATATATTCGATTAATAGTTGTTTTGATGAGATCACAATAGTGTGTGATCAGAATGAGATAAAAAAAAGAATTTTAAAGAAAGTGAAATATTTATGGAACTAAAAAGGTAAATTTCATAATGATTTTTAACAAAAACTGGAAATATTATTTGTGGTAGATAATAATTACTTAATGAAATTTATAAAATATAATTACTTGGTGAAATTAATCAAGAAGTTAATAAAGATGATTAATTAAGGAGAAATTGATTATTTATTAAAGTAAATAAATGGATAGTTAATTTAAAGATTAAGATAAATCAAGAATGATTAATATTATCGTTTAATTTATGATTAATTTGTTTATCGTAATTAAGTTGGATAGGATAAATCAATATGAAATTGAAATCCTTGATTTATATAATTAATGATGTAATTAAAGATTGATAAATTAAATTTGATTAATCCATAGTAAGTGACTTATGAGAAATTATTTAATATAAGTAATTAGGAATAAATAAAGTTGATATGGTAAATTAATTGATCGAAGTCATCAAAGATTTCTTAGTGATTTTAGTTAGGAATATTTAATATTATGAAATTAATTAAAGTAAATTACTTGAATGTAATTGGAGAATAATTAACCCAGAGTGATTAATTAAGATGAATAATGAATGGTTGATTGATAAATTGGTTTGGAATTAATTATGTTAAATGAAGGAACCTAAGTGATTGAGGATTGAGATTCAATTAGAATAAATTGAATTGTTTGTATGCGATGAAGTTTTTGCTTATGGATGCTTGAATGGTATTGGATGCTATGAATGAGGCGGTATCTCTGATACGAAACGTTGTGTATTTCGTATGGTTAATTTAGGATAGGAGGATGTAAGACTCGAGAAGGCTGGGATCGGGTATTGGGAGATACCCTAAACCACTTCGGACTTCGTATGATTTGATATGAGAATTGATAGGTTGGAATGATGGATTTAAATGAATCAAATTATTAAATCTAGACTCTGACATTTAGAAAACTTATGTGAAAATAAGTTAGGTATATATCAAAGTGTGACGTTGTAAGTTGATTTGAGTTACCCGGGTTTTGCATAAGTTGTTTGTTTTGGTATTCCATGTTAGTTGGATTTACTCACGCTGGTTTCCAGCCTGACCCGGGTGTTACTTTGGTGTAATGCTCGGGTCAGACCGAGTATTACAAATTTTCAGGTAGGTACGTGCTGGAGCTCAGGAGGCGAGCTGGATGGCTAACGAACGGAGTATTTCCGCTGTTGTATATTATTGTTACTCTGAGTCATGATAATTGTAATATTCAGTGACTGAATATAATGTGAAAACTCTGATGTATATTAAATGTAATCGACAGATATAGTATTCTTTTGTAAACTATTATTATTTATTATTATATTTTATCCGCTGCGAATGTGAGATGTTTGGTGTTTCTGTTCTTCTTCTTCTATCTCTTTCTTCTTTCTTTATAACTATCTGGAATTTTCTGGTTAGAAAATTTCGGGTCGTTACATTTGGTATCAGAGCTGAAAGGTAAAGCGAGAACCTTGGCTCTGGTGGGGATTACTCATTAAATAGAGTCTGTAGTACTCTAGAATGAGTTAAGTGTATATATATATATGAGCGCGTACTTGTTATTTTCTTATATAAAGGTTTTAAATGGTTTTATATAAAAGTATATTTTGATATATAAAACAATATTTCCTTCTAATAAATATTAAGGTGATTGGGAGTTAAATTATTGGAATTAAGTTAAGAAGGACTATAATACAACCAAATTAAAATTAAATTAATTAAAAATGAAATTCTAGAATTAGAACTCAGAAATTAGAATTGTTTGAAATTTTAAATGAACAAAGTTAAATTTGGTTTAAAAAAAAAGATTAAACCAATCTTTGAGAATTTAGCTCGAATTATATAATTCGAGATGGTTTAAATGTGAAGTTGGAATTGAACTCATTCAAAATTGAATCCGATTTGAATTAATTAGATTTGGATGGAAGATGTATAAGTTCAAAAAAATTAAATGGAAGATTGGAATTGGATTGAATTGAAATGATTGAAATTGAAGTGAGTTCAATTGAATGGATATTAGTCCAAAGTAATTGGAATAATTTTGGAATTGTAATTTAAGTGAAATTGGTTTAGAAAAAAAAAATTTTGAAATATATATTGTAAATGAAATTCATAAATTGAAATAAACTTTATAAATAAATGAGATTATAATTTGAAGTAGAATTCCGAAATAGAATTCCAAAGAATATTTGAAAATAGAGTAAGATGAAAATTCCAGAGTAATGTTTTAAATATGAATTGGATGGGTTGAGAATTTGGAATTTTGGAAAAATTCAAAATTCCTTAGGATTTGAAAGTGGTTTCCAAAGGTTTTGGAGGAATAATAATATTATTGCAAAAAAAAAAAAAAATTGTCTTGAACTTTAAATTTAGGAGATTTGAAATCAAAAATATTTGGAAATGTTTCTAAAGAGATAAAAGCATTGAACTCTTTCGGTCACTGGAAAATAACGTCGGTGATGACTGCAGCATTATCGATGTTCATTTTCGAGTTTCTAAAAGAGAAATTGCTACCAAATTGTTTTAAATTGGGATTGTTTGTGAATTGGGTTTGATTTTGAAATTCAAAGGGGTAATTGAATTTGCCAAAGAATTTTGGATATAGTTGCATTCTAAGGTGATATTGAAATCTTGGAAATTTGTTTAAACTCTGGAATCTGGATTCAAAATGTTTATGGAATAATAAAATATATAGGCTAAATAAAATGTATAACTCCAAGTTAAAAGCAAATGTGAATGCAATTGATTTGAAATAGAAGTTGAAAAATGTAAATTATAATTAAAGTTGTACAAGTTTAAAATTTAAATGGAAAATTTGTATTGGATTAACTGGAAAATGGTATTGAACTTGAAGAGAGTTCGATTGATATTAGTCCAGATTTATCTGAATAATTTGGAATTGTAATTAAAGTGGAATTGGTTTAAGATCAAATGGAATTTGATCTGAAATTGGAAGGAAATTGGGAATCAATTCAATTTGAATTGGGAATGAATCAAGTCCAATGGAAATTGGAGTTAATTAAATTGAGATTGGGTTAATTTAAATGGAGTGGAAATTTAAATTTGAATTGTTGGGGAAGTGAACAAATTTGACTCTAGACCATTTTCAATGTAAATTGTTTTAATATAAATAGTTTTAAATCTATTTTCTGATCTAATTACTATACAACTTTCTTTTTAAAACCTAAACTATTTTATACTGGTTTTGCCACTACTTTTGGAACTCTTTACCTATTTTACAACTTTTTATACACTAATTACTAATTTTCAACTAAGTTATGAATTAATTTCTATTTTACAACTATTTCTCAATTATTTAAGATTTCTATAACTGTTTAACTATTTTCCAACTCTTTTACAATTAGTCAATCATTTTACAACAATTTTGCAAACTATTGATTATTTTTCCAACTACTTATCTATTTTTAAAATTTTCAAACTATTTTCTAAATATAAACTGGTCGGAGTTCAAACTGTTTATGATTTAATACCCAACTGGGATGAGGATTGAGGAAACAATCCAAATGGGGATAAAGGCAAATGTGAATAAGTGAATGTGAATAGAAAGGAAATTGATATTGGGAAGAGTAATCAAATGAGAATATTCGATTTTGAGTAAACAAAGTTATATCTTTGTTATATATTCTCCCCTTATTGAATCTATTGCTGGAAGAAAAGGATTTTGGAGTGTTTGAAGTGTAAAAGGAATTTTATACAAGTTGAAATGATTCAAGTTTTAAAAATTATATATATCTGAATATATATATATATATATATATATATATATATAAAGGATCTTATGAGGATTTTGGAAAAGGTTTTGGGAACCTTTGGTTTTGGAAAGGCTTTTGATTTTTGGGTAAAATCAATATTGAATTTAGAAAGCCTAGTTTGAGAATTATCGATTTTGGATAATAGATTTTGTGTAAAGGAGCTTTGATGAAATTCATATTAGGTGTATGATTTGAAAGAAACTATTTGTGTATAGTATAAAGTGTTTTGATGATAGCTCTGTGGAAAAAGGCGCTCCCTTGGAATGAACTTCTCAGGAGTGCCACTGGGTGGCGCTGCCTTGAGCCCCAAGGGGGGTTCTAAAGTTGATCCTGTGAGGAGTCCGGACAAAACTAGTTCCTGAGGATTATGAGTTGAGTTTACCATAGCGTAAGTCTTGTGTGCCGCGGAGAGCCAACAGTTATATGGACTTTTGTTGTGACTGCAACGTAACCCAGGATGTAACTGCGACCTATGGTAACATTGCGAAAGTCGTGTGTGCCGCTGAGAGCCAACAGTCTGCGTTTGAGTTTATCTCGGTAGACTGCGACCTATGTAGGAGTGGAGAAGTTTCATTTCGACAGCGAAATCAGAGGCCGCGGAGAGCCTGCAGTTACATGGACTTTTGCTGCGACGGCAACGTAACCCTGGATGTAACTGTGATCTATTGTGTGGGATCCATGGCGTAATCGAGAGGCCGCGGAGAGCCTGCAGTTACATGGACTTTTGTTGAGACTGCAACGTAACCCTGGTATGTAACTGTGACCATGGATGGGTGTGATGATTTCCAGAGCATTCTCACCAAAGATGTTTCCTCTATTTTCAAAAATTGTTTTCTGTATTTTCAATAAAATTATTTTCCAAATATTTTCACTGGGTGTTGAAAACGGGTTTACCAAGTACTTATAGATTTTCGGTCCTACGCCTGATCAACGTATGACTGAATTTCCGTGAGAACAAGGATGGACTGGTTGAGACATCGAGTTATAAGAAATATTTTTATAAAAATCTATTTTAATTGTATTATCTGAATTTAAAGGCATTTCTAAATTTTAAAATAAAAGGGGGAATCCCAACTGGAATTATAAAATAAAATTGAAACTCGGGAAATTTTAATGAAGTGATTTTTTGTAATTAAAAATCCAATGTTGAATTAAAAATTGGAAGTAAGCTAATTAACTAAATAATTATGTGATAGAGTATGTTAATAAAATTTAACCCTGTTAAATAAATGGATTTGTAAGTTAATAATGGAGTTAGGAGTTGAACTCGAATTTATAAATTGAATTCGACTCGGATTTGCTAATGAATTAAATAAGAGGAGATATTGTAAAATAAAAATGAAATAGAGTTGGATTGATAAATGCGATGGTTAGAGTTGTAAATCATAACCCAAGTGAATAGAAATAAATTGAGAATAGCCTTGTATTAATAAAATAAATGCAATAACGAATTAAGTAATTGAATTAAAAATTTAAAATGGGTTGATTGAGTTAAATAATAAATGGATGAAGTTTGGTTGAATAAAAACTGAACCAAAGTTGTGATTGGAATTGGATTATCAGACTGAACTTAAATTTGTTGGTATATTAATTTGAAGAATAAACGAGTTGTGTTTGTGCTTGGATATTATTCTGATAAATTGAGAAGGTGAATTTAAATTTAAAATTTAAAATGGATGGGCTAACTAAATCAAATGGAACTTGATTAGGTGAAAATCAAATAGAAGTACACTTAAGTTGATGTTGGAATAAATTAAAGTAATTAACTTAAGTTTAAAATGCATGGAAGCTTGGCTTCGAATAAGAATGAAAGCCCATTAATAAAAGCTTGGATTGAAGTAATTTGGGAATGACTAGTATACAAGAATGGAATGTGGCAAACTAAATGAATGGGTGTGAATAAGTTAGAATGGAATTGAATGAAATAAAATTAAGTTGGGATCAATTTTAGTTAGTTATAAAACCTAAGTAATTATTTATTCACATGGATATTATCTAATTGCGTAGAAATGATTGTCATTTAACGTAAACGAGATTTAATAAAATTCTATGAAGTAGTGGAAGCATTTAAATTAGCTTTAAAAACCATATAAATCGTTTCTAGTAAGTGTTTGGTGCTTATTGCTTTCGTAATACTTGTTGTTTATGTAATTCTTGGGTTAGCTATTAAAAGTAAGTGTAATGCTAATAGAATTTCTATATATGGCACTTACATATTTAAATTGAGCAAGTGCAGGTACCGGGAAGCTGTTTGGTTGATTTGGATTGCGCTAATTGTTAATATAAATAAGCTGCTTGCTTAAAATGCTAAATAAGGTACGCCTACGCAATAAAAATAGGAAATATGAACTGCTTTTGCTTTTTCTGACCGTGTGGGTCGATGTATACATATTTATATCTCTTGTCAAATTGCAAAAGCTCCTCCGTACAAAGGAGACTCTGCCAAAATTTTCCGGAAATTTTGGGAGTTAGAAAATTTTTGGAAAATTTTGGTTAACGACAAAACAATTTTAAACGGGAAACTTAAAGTAAACTAGTAAATGAAACTAATATGAATCAATTTAAATGAATGATATAACTCAATATTAGAAATCGAAAATGAATTGAATTCATATGAAATGGCGAAAACTAATTTGAATAGAAGTGGGTATGAAACTTATGTAAAGAGATGTATAAAATGATTTTGGAATATTTTGATTGGATATTATTGCTAAGTGGGGAATGCAGGTATTATAGAGAGAAAAGGGAATTGGATTTGATTCCAAATGATAAATGTAAATTGCACGACAAAAAGGTATGTATTTAAATTTCTGTATGAAATTGGATTGGGTTTTTGATGCAGCCACTTGGCTTTTGTTTTCTTTTTGGAATTTGGGAGCCCGTAGAGGCCTTTTGTAGTAGTACCGAGCTAGCCGCGCAAAGGAGACGCTGGCAAAATTTTTCGGGAATTTAGAGAGTTAGAAAAAAATTGGGGAAATTTTGATAATTTAAAATTGGTTTTAAATTGAAATTTAAAGAAGTGAAAACAAGGGTATTGCGTGAAAGCTATAGAAGGATTTGGGAAGTTGGTTAAAGATAGTGGGTCTTTGATAAAAGTTAGTTGATAAGATGTTGAATTTGTGTTTTGGAAAATAGAAATGGGTATTGGACCATTCTTCCTGACTAGTAATTTCGGGGACGAAATTCTTTTAAGGGGGGAGGAATGTGACGACCCGAAAATTTTGGCAAGTTAAATTTAAATAATTAATTGTTTCTAAATATTTAAAAGTTAATTTTAACTTGAATTCAAGATATCAATATTTACTTGATATTTAAATCAGTGAATCGTATAGTTTAAGTATTGAATTTAATAAATTGAAATTGGGTAAATTGTTGAATCATAAATTTCTAAGCTTGTTTAAAATAATACGAAGGCTTATAAAATCTATAATGATGATACTAAAGGTAATAGAATGGTTGAAATTTAATATAAAGGTAATTTGTTCAATTCTAATAATTTATCGTTTAAATTGGAATTTAAAAATAGCCTTCCGAGGCACAGTCTCGGAATTCGACGAAACTAGTTTCATTGGATCCGTAATAGTTAATTATTATCGGATTTCAATTTTCGTAGCAATCGGAGTTGTCGTTTGACCCTGACATCTCGAAACGCTTAGATATATTTTAATCGATTTAATTTAAAATTGAGCGTTTACTTCTTTAACTCGCGCGTGTGATCGAATTAGCCTCCGAAACACGTTCCGTTGTGTTCGGAATGCGGGTAAAACCTTATGAACGACTGTCAGCATGTGTGACTCGGGGTTCGGGATTTCACGTTAGGGAGCACGAGATATTTTCATATTTAATTATAATATAATCT
Organism: Allium cepa; assembly: GCA_030765085.1. Lineage (NCBI taxonomy): Eukaryota > Viridiplantae > Streptophyta > Magnoliopsida > Asparagales > Amaryllidaceae > Allium > Allium cepa. The sequence goes on along the minus strand of CM060939.1, from coordinate 176,062,209 downwards.
GGCGTTCTCAAGAAGCCATCCCCAACTTTATATTATGCCTTCGTCTTCCTCAAGCTTGGAGACCGAATCATTCAGAAGAAAAATAAAATAAAAATTTATAATAAGAATGGCCGAATAAAAGAAGAGATAAAGGGGGGGCATCTCGTATACGCAGCTCCTTTTCTATTCAAATCGGAGCCTTCACCGCAAAAAAAAAAGGGGGGGGGGGGAAGAAAACAATGGAGGCCCTCTCCCTCGTTCGACAGCAACGATGGGCAAACGAATTTCCATAAAAATCAAAATAAAGGGGCGAACTCAAGTAGGATGTGGCGGCGACGTCGCGACCCAGACCAAGGTGTCGCAGTGGTTTGGAAGACGAGCTCGAGCGAGACAACTCAGGTTCAGGAGCTCGATTATTTTTGGATTGGTTGGTCGCGCGCACTCGAAGGACTCGCGGCGACGCAGTGGAAGGTGGTGACGATCAGGAGGGGGTCTCGCGTGGGTCAATTTTGGGTTTCTGGCATCCCCTATTGCTGGTGTTCGAACGAAGCAAAGTGTGAGGGTTTTCACTGTGACTGGGAAGCGTGAACGCGGTGGTCTGGGGTCGCGTGCCTGGGAGGATGCGGCGGTGAGTAAATTCTTCTCCTCATAATTAGCGTCTAATGCTTTTCCCCTTGTTGTTTGGTTGATATTGTCTGGATTGTGCATTGGCATATGATGTTTTTTTGTTTACTTGCATTATTTTCGTGAGTTAATTTGGATAACTCGCCTCTATAGTTTAGACAATATTTTCTATGAATCTGTGGAATTTTTAGTGAAGTACGTTTACTGATATGGATTAATTGGAGGATGTTGAATTGCATATATTCGATTAATAGTTGTTTTGATGAGATCACAATAGTGTGTGATCGGAATGAGATAAAAAAAAAAGGAATTTTAAAGAAAGTGAAATATTTACGGAACTAAAAAAGTAAATTTCATAATGATTTTTAACAAAAACTGGAAATATTATTTGTGGTAGATAATAATTACTTAATGAAATTTATAAAATATAATTACTTGGTGAAATTAATCAAGAAGTTAATAAAGATGATTAATTAAGGAGAAATTGATTATTTATTAAAGTAAATAAATGGATAGTTAATTTAAAGATTAAGATAAATCAAGAATGATTAATATTATCGTTTAATTTATGATTAATTTGTTTATCGTAATTAAGTTGGATAGGATAAATCAATATGAAATTGGAAATCCTTGATTTATATAATTAATGATGTAATTAAAGATTGATAAATTAAATTTGATTAATCCATAGTAAGTGACTTATGAGAAATTATTTAATATAAGTAATTAGGAATAAATAAAGTTGATATGGTAAATTAATTGATCGAAGTCATCAAAGATTTCTTAGTGATTTTAGTTAGGAATATTTAATATTATGAAATTAATTAAAGTAAATTACTTGAATGTAATTGGAGAATAATTAACCCAGAGTGATTAATTAAGATGAATAATGAATGGATGATTGATAAATTGGTTTGGAATTAATTATGTTAAATGAAGGAACCTAAGTGATTGAGGATTGAGATTCAATTAGAATAAATTGAATTGTTTGTATGCGATGAAGTTTTTGCTTATGGATGCTTGAATGGTATTGGATGCTATGAATGAGGCGGTATTTCTGATACGAAACGTTGTGTATTTCGTATGGTTAATTTAGGATAGGAGGATGTGAGACTCGAGAAGGCTAGGATCGGGTATTGGGTGATACCCTAAACCACTTCGGACTTCGTATGATTTGATATGAGAATTGATAGGTTGGAATGATGGATTTAAATGAATCAAATTATTAAATCTAGACTCTGACATTTAGAAAACTTATATGAAAATAAGTTAGGTCTATATCAAAGTGTGACGTTGTAAGTTGATTTGAGTTACCCGGGTTTTGCATAAGTTGTTTGTTTTGGTATTCCATGTTAGTTGGATTTACTCACGCTGGTTTCCAGCCTGACCCGGGTGTTACTTTGGTGTAATGCTCGGGTCAGACTGAGTATTACAAATTTTCAGGTAGGTACGTGCTGGAGCTCAGGAGGCGAGCTGGATGGCTAACGAACGGAGTATTTCCGCTGTTGTATATTATTGTTACTCTGAGTCATGATAATTGTAATATTCAGTGACTGAATATAATGTGAAAACTCTGATGTATATTAAATGTAATCGACAGATATAGTATTCTTTTGTAAACTATTATTATTTATTATTATATTTTATCCGCTGCGAATGTGAGATGTTTGGTGTTTCTGTTCTTCTTCTTCTATCTCTTTCTTCTTTCTTTATAACTATCTGGAATTTTCTGGTTAGAAAATTTTGGGTCGTTACATTAAAAATTCATATTGGATTGAGTGGATAAACTAATTATATTGAATAAATAAATGGATGGAACAAATAAGAATCAAATGAAAGATGGAAGTTGTAACGTACGCGGATTTTCGTTGCCGAAAAACCGAATAGTTATGGGTTTTAAAAAGAATTTAAGAAAAGAAAGAAGAGAGAAAAAGGTAGAAGATAGAGGGAAAAGAGAAATTTGAAATTTTAAAATAGAAGGAAAAGAGAATAAAGGAAAAAGAAAACAACAGAACCTCACAATTCGCAGCGGAACAACATATAATAATAAATGAATAATCTTTAAACAAAGAACAATATCAGTTATTACATTTTATACATTTCATTTCATCATATCATCAGAGTGTACAACAACATACATCAAACAGTGCAGCGGAAAAAGAAATACTATATAAGTAATACGCCATGCCATCCAGCTTGCCTCCAGCAACTCCAGAATATCCAGAATATCCTGATAAACCTTACTCTTGACTGCCCGTGTGGAAATTGGTGGGCACCCAGAGTTTAGGAAGTAAAACAATAAACTCCAAGTCAGTCATGTGACTGGTGTGAGAACTCAAAACAGTTTATTTATCTTTAAAATCAAAATAGAGGAATATTTTTAAATTCAATTCGCAATGCTTTTAAAAATGAGACTACCATAAGACCTCCTGCCACACACACAATGCAAACGCAGACTTGGGGAAGATTTCTCCTTATGATAGTCAAACATGCTTGATACGCATTTAAAAAGAGCATTTGATATTATTATTAGTGCATAGTGTAGGAAAAATTCATTTCGACAGTAGAATATAAATCTTAGCCAGCATAGGTACCATTATATTATGCCTACTATAGCTACCTCCTGAGGAAGCAGGTTCTACAACTAAAACCGTACAAGTCACGTATTGTTTCTTTGGATTTCCAACGAATGATCAGGCCAAGGAACTTCCCATTGCCACATGAGAATGCCTCTGGATGGACATCCCCGAGAACCAAACCGGATCTCTACCAACACAAGGCCGGGTTACCCCTAACTGGGTAACTACTGACACGAGTATGCCATCTCCCGGTCGTAACCAACCTTTAACCGGGGCCCCAGCAACAAATCACAAAATCATATATATATATATCTGCGATATCCACATAAGTTAAGTATCTGGGCTCCATACCATGATACCACTTCTATCCAGAAGGAAATGTACATACCCTAAGGGGTGCTACCCCCAATAACCTTGCTGCATCTTTCCTGTTTTGACCATTTCGGGGTGTGAGGTCCGACGAAGTCACGTCCACAAAAAACACACTTTATACAAAAGCCGTGCTTTGGGTCAACAAATGATCAACACAATGATCACTAAGATAGACGATCAAATAAACGATCCTATCACAATAATCAACACAATGATCATTTCAGCAACACTCAGCATGTCACATTACCAAATTGGGAATATATCGCTGATAACTTCAACTATATAACCTCTGAGCTCGTACGTCTCAAAGAAGGGTGTTAAACAAAGAATAAATTCTCCGCCACCAACAGAAATATATTTGAAAGAAATCGGCTTTATATCTCAAATTGTAATGTCAGACACACAATCTATACAAGTCTGTTCCGGGATCGAACAAAACCGAAGGCACTTACAAAGAAGTCCTTGCAATCCGGATATTCACAATCCTGATCGGATTTCCCATCACTTAGGGAGTCTCTATACCGTTGCAACTCAGTGCAGAGACAATCGATAGGTCATCCTATCGCTTTCGCAAATATCCGGTCTTCAACACCGATCTTCAAATGCGATTCATAACGACGTATCACATATTCGGAGTGGGTTATACGACCCCATGGTCCTTTCCCGGTTAACCCGAATAGTGAGCGCTTATTCAAAAATAAGTGTGCATTCAAATTCAATCAATTCACATCAAATACCCATTTAAAGGGAAATACTGATAGTCGGTTATTGAACTATCACTGGATATGCACACATCACCAGATTCCAAATAATTTTCCAAATTATTTATTTTCCAAAATATCTTTACAAGATATATAATTTCAACACTTCAAAAATAAATCAATATTTATTTTCACACAAATTCCACTTTCACATATAAATTCCATAATGAATTTATATTTCAAAATATTCATGCATATATGATTTCAATTATTCATTTCCAATTTATCTTCAAAAAGATAAATTCTAAATATTCACTTCATATTGGAAAATATTTCCATACTTATTTATTCATAAGTAATTCACAAATCTCTTTTATTTTCAACACTTAGAAAATATTCAATATACTTAAATCGAATTAAGTATATATTTCATTCTTTAAGGAAATCATTCACTTATACATATTTATTTGGGCCAAAACGAATGTTGCGTAAAACATCGTTACAACGTCCCAAAATCACTAGTATAGGGATTCGAAATTAAAATAGATATATAAATTCCAATACTATACAAAAACATTTCCTTTTATTTCTCGAAAACGTCTATTTCAACAATAAATGTTGAAATCTATGGTTTCGAATCTCAACACCTTTTAAAACATCGTTAGATCGTTTTAATTCTATTTAAAACATCACATCTAAAACAATTTCTTTAACGTATTATTCACTATTCAAAAACGTGAATATACTACCTTAACAAATTTCATCATTTTATTCACTTTAACTTAAAGGATTATTCACTGTTCAAAATGTGAATATAACTCTATCTCTAAGTTATAACAATTAACTTATCAAAATAAGTCATTTGCGGATTTATAAAACAACGTTTATAAATTCCGTTTCTTTTTATTTATAAAAACTTCCTTTTTATAAATTCCTTTATTAACCTATTTGATTTCATATCTCAATTATAAACTAAAAGTTCATATTATAAGTCAATTGCTTATAAAACGATTATTTTATAAGATCGTTCTTTAAACTTCATAATTATAAATCTTATAACTTATAGGATTCATTTATTTAACCAAATCTATTCTTCAATTAACTTCACAAATTTATAAATCTTACTATTTATAAATTTCATTTATAACTTCACAGTTTATAATTCTATAAATTTCATTCATTTATGAAATTCATTTTCACTACATTCAAACACTTATAAAAACTCGTTTTATAATGTCTATATTTCAATTTATAAATATCCATTTATAAATCTCTTAATATAAATCAGTTTATATTATTATTCTAAAACGTCTTTAAATTCCTTTATAATTTCATCATTTCGATTTATAAAATAATCAAATTTTACAAATCCTATATTTAAACTTTTATCATATATTCAAAAATCCAATCTAAATTATTTTATAAAATCATTAGTTCATATTTCTCAAAAATCGACTTTTAATCGTATTTCTAAAAATCAGCTTTTTAACTATATTTCACAAAAACCATAATTTTTTATAACTTTAAAAATTATAACGTTTCTTTATTTATAATGGATCAATTCCAAAAATATAGTATATTTTCAAAAATCACTTTAAAAATCATTTTAAAATCCTAAAATCTGGGTCCAATGATGCTACACACCAAATAGTCAATCACGACTAACAACGATATCATATATCGATATGATAATCCATCAAATATCAAAATATCTGAAATTAAATAAATACTGTTGAGGAATCCAGTTGGATCCCTCCAACCTGTTTCCTGCATCCAAAAACATTAGCACAATACCAATTTCGCTCCAGTACGAAATTATCGCGGTACATGTTTTTATTAAATATTATCCGCTTAATAACGGCGTAATAGGGTCTCATCCGCTAAACAAAAAAATGCGGGAAATCAATCACTCCAATATATACATATGCCAATATATATATATTGATATTATATATAATACCAATTTCACTGTTTATGAAATATTCGCGGTATATGTTTTTAATAAATAACATCCGCTTACTAACGGCGTATAATGTCTATTTTAACAATCAATAATTTACAGTCATCATTCAAACATGCATTCAAATATTTTAAATCTAACTATTTAAAATAAAATCGAAATCTATTCGATTGAGTGAGAAGTTCTCACCTTGGTTTTAAATTCCGTTTTAGCTTTTATTTCGAATAAAATTAAACGCGCGTTTAATTTTACCCGAAATTCTCACTAACTCCAAACGACTCCAAACCAACTCCATCGCGTAGTGCTCGTCCATACGATTCCAACGCAACTGAGTTTGCATTTTTTCGACCTCGTATGAAAAAGTTATTGATTTTATAAGATTGTACATGTTTTTTATAACTTAATTTCAACATAACTTAATCTAATTTTCAACCTAAGCCACTGGATCTCAAGCCTGCAACATCAAGACCCTTGAACGCACTCCTTCTCTTCTTCATCTTCTACAGGCCGACACCCCCCCTATAGCCGAACCCATATAGATCAACTAGGGTTTAAATTTGCACTCCCATCGCTCAACTAGAATTCGATCGGGATACACCAACGCGAAGCACTCCTCCTCCACCATGTTCGGCCCATGCACCTTGACACTCGGCCCTAGGATTGGCCTCGAAACGCATGCATGAGCTGATGAGAACGGCCTCACTTCTCTCCCCCTCCGTCGCACCATTTACGATCATACCCGTATGGAATTAAAGCTCTCTCCATGCTCTTCAATGTTGTAGTTAACAACTTTGGCCAAAACTTCACGGATTGGAAGAGATTGAGGGTTGAAATTGGATGATTTCTGACCATTGAATAATTAGGGCCGGCTACATGATATTAGGGTTAGGTTTTTAGTGTTGAAATTTATGAAGGGTGAAGGGTTCTTTTATAGGAAAAGCAAGCGTAAACACTATTCATCCCGGGAATTCCGAACTCCGATTTAGACGCCGTAACCAGCGTACCTAGGGTTTATCCCGCGTTCCGGACACAATGGAATAGGTTTCGGAAGCTAATTCGGAAGTATGTGCGAGTTATGGCTATAAACGCTCAATTTGAATTAAACCGATTTAAGTCGATTTATAGGCGTTTTAATTCGTACCGGACAAACGGTAAATCCAATTGACTTGAAATTTGAAACCTTACAATAATATCACATTACGGATCCGATGAAACTGGTTTCGTCAAAATCCGAGACTTTTTGAAAAATGGCTATTTTGACTCGCCAAATTTAAATTAAAAACGATTCGATGCGTTTCGAGCTGCCACGATCAAACGATAACTCCGATTGACACGAAAATTGAAATCCGGTAATAACTAACTATTACGGATCCAATGAAACTGGTTTCGTTCAATTCTGAGACTGTTCAAAAATTGGCTATTTTACGGTCGATAATTAAATATTAAAATATTCAATTTTCACAAATTAACTTTAAATTCAATTTTAAAAGTTCTAAAATATCTCTATAACTCCAGTATGATTAAATAAAATTTTCCAAATTATTTTCAATCATTTTTAACTCAATTTTAATTATTTCTATAATTTAACGTATTAAATTATCGATTTAATTATTCAATTAAATCCAATAATTCAAATTAAAATTTATTCGACTTATAAATTCACTTATAAATATTTAAAATTAATTAAATATCCAAATTTAAATTAATAAAAATTCTGGGTCGTTACAATCTTTCCCCCTTAAAAGAATTTCGTCCTCGAAATTACAAGTAAGAAAAGTCATAGAATCTATTAACTTTCCCAAAATCCATAATTAAATTTCTCACCATACTTTACTAAGTTTTCCAAATCATACTTAGTTATCTTTTCAAAAACAACTATCTATTGTTTAACTTTCAATTCCAAATCAAAGTTATAGTTTCCAAAATTTTCTAAATTTTCTCAAAATTTTCTAACGCCTTAAATTTCCGGAAAAATTCGCCATAGTCTCCTTTGCGCGGCTCGATCCGAAAAAAAATGACAGTATATATATCACAAATATACATCTCATCAAGTAATGAGGCATCCCGAAGGGAAAAAAGTGTAAAAGTACGATATTTAATCCGAGATATGTACCTTATTATTTTATTAGCAAGCATATACGGCTAATATAGCGCTAAAGCGAACTCCAAATGCGAAGCAAACGCAATCCGCACCTACTAATCACTTAACAAACAACATGAGAACATGCATATATGCAAATAATCTCGATATACAACATATAGTAACATAATAACTATATATGTTAACATAGCAAATGTAAACAACAACAAATGCAACATATTCAATCATCAACCAACTATAATCCATAACCAAATGAATTTTCATTCATATTCTCATTAATATTCAATGAATTGGTTTTCACTTTAAATCACATTTGATTTATTCACATTGGATTTTATCAACATACGTTCTCAATTTTAATTAGTTTGCATTCACTAATTAAATCCAATTCACTTTCAATTCTATTCAAATTTATTTACTTCTAATTTGAATTCAATTTCATAGCTTTCAATTTCATTAACACTTAATGAATTACATACAATCAATCAACAACCATATAACAACCAAAGTATATTAATTATAACCAAATTCCTTTGCTTATATTCATTCTCATTTAATTTATTCAACTTCTAATAACATTTGATTTCAATGAATTAATACTTTCATTCATTATTCCATTCCAATTTATTCACATTCAATTGATTAACATTCAATTTATTAATTCAATTCAATTTCCAATTCATTACAACAGTTGAATTTCATTTACATAACTTAAGTTCAAATTTATCACTTAACTTTAATAATTTACTTTGATACCCAAAGTCAATTCCATTCAATAACACTTAAGTTATATTTCATTTATAAACATCACTTGTTTTACATAACTTAAATTCCTAAATATATCCATATAGTTTCACCTCTTATATATATAAGTTTTATTTCACAATTGTAAATCACTTTAATTATAATTTCAATTCTTATAATTCATTTGCTTATAAAATTATTCTTTTATTTAGATTATTCAAACAACCTAACAATCAACTTACATACACTTTAATAATTCTGAAAAATTATTCCTTTATATATGAAAATATAATCAAGGCAAAATTATTTCATTTACCCAATTTTAAAATCAATATTGTGTCGAATTGTTCTATTCAAGTGTTTAGAAACCCTTTCGGCTCAGTTTCGAGGCTGTGCTGACGAAAGTTCATATGCCACTCAATAAATCAATCATCACAATATAAAACAATTTTGTATTCACTAACAAATACGCTCTCATAGCTATTATTACACTCAAATTCATTCTAGAGCACTACTGACTCTATCTCTAATGAATAATACCCTACAGAACCATGGTTGTCGCTTAACCATCAGCTCTGATACCAAATGTAACGTACGCTACCGTCAGCGGTCACAACCGGTAGGCTTTTCAACCATCCCAGCCCCACCGTGGCTTACACTGGTATCCCAAACTTGCTTTTACGGCCAGCCTCTCGACTGTCACAGCTTACGCCTAACCAACCCCCTAAAAGAGGATGTGTGGGAGTAAGAGTCTCCCGTTCGCCACCTAACCGCGAAGCGAGAACCCCCCATCACATAGCCCAATAGCTTAACAAGACTGGTGTGAGAACTCAAAATAGTTTATTTATCTTTAAAATCAAAATAGAGGAATATTTTTAAATTCAATTCGCAATGCTTTTAAAAATGAGACTACCATAAGACCTCCTGCCACACACACAATGCAAACGCAGACTTGGAGAAGATTTCTCCTTATGATAGTCAAACATGCTTGATACGCATTTAAAAAGAGCATTTGATATTATTATTAGTGCATAGTGTAGGAAAAATTCATTTCGAAAGTAGAATATAAATCTTAGCCAGCATAGGTACCATTATATTATGCCTACTATAGCTACCTCCTGAGGAAGCAGGTTCTACAACTAAAACCGTACAAGTCACGTATTGTTTCTTTGGATTTCCAACGAATGATCAGGCCAAGGAACTTCCCATTGCCACATGAGAATGCCTCTGGATGGACATCCCCGAGAACCAAACCGGATCTCTACCAACACAAGGCCGGGTTACCCCTAACTGGGTAACTACTGACACGAGTATGCCATCTCCCGGTCGTAACCAACCTTTAACCGGGGCCCCAGCAACAAATCACAAAATCATATATATATATATATATCTGCGATATCCACATAAGTTAAGTATCTGGGCTCCATACCATGATACCACTTCTATCCAGAAGGAAATGTACATACCCTAAGGGGTGCTACCCCCAATAACCTTGCTGCATCTTTCCTGTTTTGACCATTTCGGGGTGTGAGGTACGACGAAGTCACGTCCACAAAAAACACACTTTATACAAAAGCCGTGCTTTGGGTCAACAAATGATCAACACAATGATCACTAAGATAGACGATCAAATAAACGATCCTATCACAATAATCAACACAATGATCATTTCAGCAACACTCAGCATGTCACATTACCAAATTGGGAATATATCGCTGATAACTTCAACTATATAACCTCTGAGCTCGTACGTCTCAAAGAAGGGTGTTAAACAAAGAATAAATTCTCCGCCACCAACAGAAATATATTTGAAAGAAATCGGCTTTATATCTCAAATTGTAATGTCAGACACACAATCTATACAAGTCTGTTCCGGGATCGAACAAAACCGAAGGCACTTACAAAGAAGTCCTTGCAATCCGGATATTCACAATCCTGATCGGATTTCCCATCACTTAGGGAGTCTCTATACCGTTGCAACTCAGTGCAGAGACAATCGACAGGTCATCCTATCGCTTTCGCAAATATCCGGTCTTCAACACCGATCTTCAAATGCGATTCATAACGACGTATCACATATTCGGAGTGGGTTATACGACCCCATGGTCCTTTCCCGGTTAACCCGAATAGTGAGCGCTTATTCAAAAATAAGTGTGCATTCAAATTCAATCAATTCACATCAAATACCCATTTAAAGGGAAATACTGATAGTCGGTTATTGAACTATCACTGGATATGCACACATCACCAGATTCCAAATAATTTTCCAAATTATTTATTTTCCAAAATATCTTTACAAGATATATAATTTCAACACTTCAAAAATAAATCAATATTTATTTTCACACAAATTCCACTTTCACATATAAATTCCATAATGAATTTATATTTCAAAATATTCATGCATATATGATTTCAATTATTCATTTCCAATTTATCTTCAAAAAGATAAATTCTAAATATTCACTTCATATTGGAAAATATTTCCATACTTATTTATTCATAAGTAATTCACAAATCTCTTTTATTTTCAACACTTAGAAAATATTCAATATACTTAAATCGAATTAAGTATATATTTCATTCTTTAAGGAAATCATTCACTTATACATATTTATTTGGGCCAAAACGAATGTTGCGTAAAACATCGTTACAACGTCCCAAAATCACTAGTATAGGGATTCGAAATTAAAATAGATATATAAATTCCAATACTATACAAAAACATTTCCTTTTATTTCTCGAAAACGTCTATTTCAACAATAAATGTTGAAATCTATGGTTTCGAATCTCAACACCTTTTAAAACATCGTTAGATCGTTTTAATTCTATTTAAAACATCACATCTAAAACAATTTCTTTAACGTATTATTCACTATTCAAAAACGTGAATATACTACCTTAACAAATTTCATCATTTTATTCACTTTAACTTAAAGGATTATTCACTGTTCAAAATGTGAATATAACTCTATCTCTAAGTTATAACAATTAACTTATCAAAATAAGTCATTTGCGGATTTATAAAACAACGTTTATAAATTCCGTTTCTTTTTATTTATAAAACTTCCTTTTTATAAATTCCTTTATTAACCTATTTGATTTCATATCTCAATTATAAACTAAAAGTTCATATTATAAGTCAATTGCTTATAAAACGATTATTTTATAAGATCGTTCTTTAAACTTCATAATTATAAATCTTATAACTTATAGGATTCATTTATTTAACCAAATCTATTCTTCAATTAACTTCACAAATTTATAAATTTTACTATTTATAAATTTCATTTATAACTTCACAGTTTATAATTCTATAAATTTCATTCATTTATGAAATTCATTTTCACTACATTCAAACACTTATAAAAACTCGTTTTATAATGTCTATATTTCAATTTATAAATATCCATTTATAAATCTCTTAATATAAATCAGTTTATATTATTATTCTAAAACGTCTTTAAATTCCTTTATAATTTCATCATTTCGATTTATAAAATAATCAAATTTTACAAATCCTATATTTAAACTTTTATCATATATTCAAAAATCCAATCTAAATTATTTTATAAAATCATTAGTTCATATTTCTCAAAAATCGACTTTTAATCGTATTTCTAAAAATCAGCTTTTTAACTATATTTCACAAAAACCATAATTTTTTATAACTTTAAAAATTATAACGTTTCTTTATTTATAATGGATCAATTCCAAAAATATAGTATATTTTCAAAAATCACTTTAAAAATCATTTTAAAATCCTAAAATCTGGGTCCAATGATGCTACACACCAAATAGTCAATCACGACTAACAACGATATCATATATCGATATGATAATCCATCAAATATCAAAATATCTGAAATTAAATAAATACTGTTGAGGAATCCAGTTGGATCCCTCCAACCTGTTTCCTGCATCCAAAAACATTAGCACAATACCAATTTCGCTCCAGTACGAAATTATCGCGGTACATGTTTTTATTAAATATTATCCGCTTAATAACGGCGTAATAGGGTCTCATCCGCTAAACAAAAAAATGCGGGAAATCAATCACTCCAATATATACATATGCCAATATATATATATTGATATTATATATAATACCAATTTCACTGTTTATGAAATATTCGCGGTATATGTTTTTAATAAATAACATCCGCTTACTAACGGCGTATAATGTCTATTTTAACAATCAATAATTTACAGTCATCATTCAAACATGCATTCAAATATTTTAAATCTAACTATTTAAAATAAAATCGAAATCTATTCGATTGAGTGAGAAGTTCTCACCTTGGTTTTAAATTCCGTTTTAGCTTTTATTTCGAATAAAATTAAACGCGCGTTTAATTTTACCCGAAATTCTCACTAACTCCAAACGACTCCAAACCAACTCCATCGCGTAGTGCTCGTCCATACGATTCCAACGCAACTGAGTTTGCATTTTTTCGACCTCGTATGAAAAAGTTATTGATTTTATAAGATTGTACATGTTTTTTATAACTTAATTTCAACATAACTTAATCTAATTTTCAACCTAAGCCACTGGATCTCAAGCCTGCAACATCAAGACCCTTGAACGCACTCCTTCTCTTCTTCATCTTCTACAGGCCGACACCCCCCCTATAGCCGAACCCATATAGATCAACTAGGGTTTAAATTTGCACTCCCATCGCTCAACTAGAATTCGATCGGGATACACCAACGCGAAGCACTCCTCCTCCACCATGTTCGGCCCATGCACCTTGACACTCGGCCCTAGGATTGGCCTCGAAACGCGTGCGTGAGCTGATGAGAACGGCCTCACTTCTCTCCCCCTCCGTCGCACCATTTAAGATCATACCCGTATGGAATTAAAGCTCTCTCCATGCTCTTCAATGTTGTAGTTAACAACTTTGGCCAAAACTTCACGGATTGGAAGAGATTGAGGGTTGAAATTGGATGATTTCTGACCATTGAATAATTAGGGCCAGCTACATGATATTAGGGTTAGGTTTTTAGTGTTGAAATTTATGAAGGGTGAAGGGTTCTTTTATAGGAAAAGCAAGCGTAAACACTATTCATCCCGGGAATTCCGAACTCCGATTTAGACGCCGTAACCAGCGTACCTAGGGTTTATCCCGCGTTCCGGACATAATGGAACAGGTTTCGGAAGCTAATTCGGAAGTATGTGCGAGTTATAGCTATAAACGCTCAATTTGAATTAAACCGATTTGAGTCGATTTATAGGCGTTTTAATTCGTACCGGACAAACGGTAAATCCAATTGACTTGAAATTTGAAACCTTACAATAATATCACATTACGGATCCGATGAAACTGGTTTCGTCGAAATCCGAGACTTTTTGAAAAATGGCTATTTTGACTCGCCAAATTTAAATTAAAAACGATTCGATGCGTTTCGAGCTGCCACGATCAAACGATAACTCCGATTGACACGAAAATTGAAATCCGGTAATAACTAACTATTACGGATCCAATGAAACTGGTTTCGTTCAATTCTGAGACTGTTCAAAAATTGGCTATTTTACGGTCGATAATTAAATATTAAAATATTCAATTTTCACAAATTAACTTTAAATTCGATTTTAAAAGTTCTAAAATATCTCTATAACTCCAGTATGATTAAATAAAATTTTCCAAATTATTTTCAATCATTTTTAACTCAATTTTAATTATTTCTATAATTTAACGTATTAAATTATCGATTTAATTATTCAATTAAATCCAATAATTCAAATTAAAATTTATTCGACTTATAAATTCACTTATAAATATTTAAAATTAATTAAATATCCAAATTTAAATTAATAAAAATTCTGGGTCGTTACAGAAGTAGAACTACTTGTAAAAAGGAAATGGAAATGAACTTAAGTTATTGACTTAAGTAAGTGTTGAATGAAAGCCGAACTCAAAATGAAATGTGGTTTAAATAAGTTGAGAAATAGTTATTGAATGTAATAGCATGGATTGTTTTCGAGCTAAATAAAATAGTTTGGAATAAACAAATATGGAATGAAAAGTAAATGAATGGATCGTGAATAAAATTGGAAAGGGATAAAATTTAAATAGAATGTGTCGAGCTAGATCAAATGGTTGTGAATGAATTTTAAATAAAGAGAATTAAATAATAAATTGAGTTAGAATCAGTTTAAAATGGTCACCGACTTAAGTGGTTATTTACTTGAATTAATAATACCAATTTGCATGAGAAAAATTGGTCGTTGGACGAAAATAGAAGGAAATAAAATTCTATGAATCATTGCAAGTAAATAAAATTGATTTTTTAATCAATTGGAATAATATGGGTTTGTTCAAAGTTAAAAATGAATTGAATGTAAGTGATTGAGTTTTAGACCATTTAAATAGAATGAAGTTGTATACGAATGGATTGAAAACCATTCAAATTTAGTGAAATGGTTTATAAATTAATTGAAACGGTTGAATTAGTATGGAAACTATTTAAATTGCTTACGGAAAGTGTTTGGTGTGCATTTCTTTTAGAATTCATGTGTTTAATTATTGCAATTAAGTGAAATGTTGTTAAACTTCATATATATGACACTTAAATGTTTAAATTGAGTAAGTACAGGTACTGGGAAGCCGTTTGGCTGGATTTTGGGCACGCTAATTGCTAGAATAATAAGCCGCTTGCTTAAAAATGCTAAATAAGGTACGCCTATGCAATAAAAATAGGAAATATGAACTGTTTTTGTTTTTCCGACCGGGTGGGTCGATGTATATATATATTTAAATCTCTTGTCAAATTGCAAAAGCTCCTCCGTACAAAGGGGACTCCGCCAAAATTTTCCGGAAATTTTTGGAGTTAGAAAATTTTTGAAAATGTTTGAAAAAATTTTGTTAACGACAAAATGATTTCAAACTGGAAATTGAAATAAATTAGTGAATGAAACTAATTTAAAATAAAGACATTAATTGGTTATAAATGAAAAATAAAATTTAAATATTCAGAGTTAAAGATAATTGAATTCATATGGAAATGAAAGAATCAACTTGAATAGAAATAGATATAAACTAAAGCGGTAAGGTGAAAATAAATAAAGAAGCATATAAAATGCTTATACTAAACTTAAGAAAGGAATGTTGAATTCTTAATTGGAAATTGATCTTACAAATATATTCTAAGTAATATTTGAATGAATAAATATTGACACTTTGTAAGGAAGTCGATAAAATGTTTTTGGAATGTTGTGATGGGATGTAGTCGCTAAGTAAGGTATGAAGGTATTATAAAGAGAAAAGAGAACTGATTTTGATTTCAGAAGATAAATTTGAATTGCTCGACAAAAAAGTATGTGTTTAAAGTTCTGTGAAATTTGATTGGGTTTTGGGATCTAGTCACTTGGCTTTTTGTTTTCTTTTGGAATTTGGGAGCCCGTTGAGGCCTTTTATAGTTGTACCGAGCTAGCCGCGCAAAGGAGATGCTGGCGAAATTTTTCAGAAATTTAGGGAGTTAGAAAATTTTGATAATTCAAAATTTGGTTTTGAATTATAATTTGAATGATTGTATAAATAAAGTTGATTGGGAACAATGGAAAAAATTGGAAATTTAATAAGAATAATAATGGGTCTTTTATAAAAAGATAGTTGGTAAGATGTTGAATTGTTAGAAACCTTTTGGTTTTGGGGAAAAGGGGAAACGGGTATTGGACCATTCTTCCTAATTAGTAATTTCGGGGATGAAATTATTTTAAGGGGGGAGGAATGTGACGACCCGGAATTTTTAAGCATTTAAAATTGGAATATTTAAATTAATTTTAAATATTTAAGGGTTAAATTTTAACTTGAATTCAAATATCACAATTTATTTGATGATTAAATTATTAACTCGAATAATTTAAAGTTGGGTAAAATGTTGAATCTGGAGTTTTAAGTCTGTTAAAAATAATTTGAAGGTTTATGAAAAATTTATTGATAGCACGGAAGGTAGTGAAAGTGTTGAAATCGAATTTGGAAGTGTTTTTTTTAGTTTTGAAATTTTATCGTTTAAATCGATATTTAAAAATAATCTTCCGAGGCACAGTCTCGGAATTCAACAAAACTAGTTCCATTGGATCCGTAATGTTTTATTATTATCGGATTTCAATTTTCGCAGTGTTTGGAGTTACCGTTGGGTCGTACGATTGGTTAATGCCTAGAATAAACAAATTGAATTTAAATTAATAATCGAATCTTCTCTTATACGCCACACCCCTACTTTTTATTTCGTTCCATCCTTATCTTCTTTGAAAAAAAGAAAGGAAGAAAGAAATCATGGCCGAAAAAAAAATCAACGGAACAAAGTTTTCTTTCGTTCGAAATTAATTAATAGTGGCTGACATCAGAGAAGGAAATCACGACTGGATTGTTTTCCTTTCCTCCTTCCCGTTCGAAAAAAAGGATTTCATAACCTAATTTCCAAATCGAGCACGAAGACGAATCGATTTCGCAGATAATTTGGGGAAAGCGTGGAAATTTTTCGTGGCGACTTCGAAGTGGCATCGTGATGAAGTCGTTCGCGAGGGTTTGAGTTTCGTGGATCGCGACGCTGGAGGCGTCGTCAGGGTTGCCTGAGTTCGGCAATGCGAGAGTGGAGGCTCGATGTAATGGGACGGCGGGCACGCACGTGACTCGTGAGGCAGTCAGTCAGGGTCGAACGAATTTCCAAGTCGCGGCATCTAGGTCGAAGCCGACAAGCGATGGCTTACAGGATGAAGGGATTCGAGGTGGACCGTTCTCCTGCATGAGTATGATTTCTTGTTTATTTTGAATTTGGATTTTTTTGAAATGAACTTATAAAAAAAATAATGGCAATAATAATGATAACAGTAAGGGTTCTGTTTCAAACATATATATATGTATAAGTTAGGAAGAAATTTTATTTTGTAATTTACAGAAAAACAGAAAAGAAAAAAAATATTCAGTAAGGTTTGCTGGAAATTTAAAAATTTATATATATGCAGTTTAGAAATGAAAGTTACAGGTTTATTTAATAATGTATATTAGTGATTTAGACGATTAATAAACCTATTTAAATTATTTATTTACCAAAAGAAATTGTAAAGGAAAGATTAGTTCAACTAAATTATTAGTCGCCTTATTTATTTAATGGAAATTAATTGTTCGATAAATTAAAATATCAATAAATCGTATAACTGTTTATACAAGGTTTTAAATCACAGAAGCAAGCCAGTTTGGAATGGACTGCATAACGATAAAGGTGAGTTAATCTCACTCAGCTGAATGTTAGTTTAAAATTTAAATAGTTAAATTTAAACAATTGATTGATTGATTTGATTTGGTGTGTTATATATAGTACATTGTAGTATATCTTGGAATGTTTGATTTCCCGCATCAAATAGCGGACAATTTTATATTTTAAAACCCATACACCGTGATATTCCACTTGAAGTGGAATTGGTATTTTATGTTCTGCTAACATCTGTGGATGCAGGGAAAACAGGTTGGAGGGATCCAGCTAGATTCCTCAACATATATTTAAATTGTTTATTATTCTCTGTTATGATTATTTGGATATTCTGTGATGAATTATTTTGAAATATTGAATGCTATAATTGCTTGAGTATATTTTGGTATTCCGAGTCATCAAATTATATAGAATTGGATTTTTGAAAAGAGAATAATGAGCGCTTTTTAAAGTAAATTAATTATCGAAAATTTGAATAAATTTCAAAATAAATTGGAAAAGAAATAAAGTGATTTTAAAATTCTAATAAATAAATTTCGAGTATGGAAAGGAATTTTGAATAAACAGGAAGATAATAAATTGTAAACGTCAGTGTTATTATTTAAAAGAACAAAGCATTTATTTTAAATTTAAGATTTAAATTTTGAAAAGAACAAGGAGAAATTGGGAAAAAGTCTGAAATTTGTATGCTTCAGTTAAAAGATTTAAAATCAAACGGAAAATAATAAAAAAATAAATAAAGCCCATAATTAACGAATGTTGAAATGAATTGAGTAAGTAAAGAAATTTATTTCAAATGGAATAAATTGGGAATCAATTTGGGAAATTGATTTAAGTGATTGAAGTTGGAATTTTTCTCTGGATAACCAAGTATGTTTTCAAAGTAAATTTTTAAATATAAGTTAAAAGTTTTAAAGTTTTTTTAAAAAAGAAAGTTTTGGAAAAGTTATTATTTCTAAAATATTTAAATTCTAAAGTAAGTATTTTCTTTTAATCTATTATAGCAGTAATTATTTAAAGAGTGACTTAGTATTTTGTTTTTAAAAGTGAAAATCTAGTTTTATATTTTATTAAGTAACCTTATTTTCAAATATTCATATAGTATGTATTTTTAATAAATTATTGAAGTAGTTTTTGTTATCCCGCTTTTTGGCGAAGCCGTGATACCAAAAGATCGACCGAAAACCAAAGACAGTTCATCTCAAAGATTGGTTGTACTTTGCTTCACCATGGATATCGACGAACTTTTTCCGAGCCCGGATCAGGCTATAATTGATATAGCACGACAAGCGAAGTCATGCGAACCAGCGTTCCAAATTACAGGTTAATCGGAATTCGTATGAACGAGATATGATTGATACAAGTTAGCCAAAGTATGCTGTTCGAATCCATCAAAAAGTTGAGGAGACTCTCGTTTCGAATCCATAGGATTCATATCCATCACTGTTTGTGCTGTTCGAATCCATCGGTTTACACATGCTTCGAATCGATCGAGTTCGAATCGATCGGTAACGTGATATCGATTAGTTCGAATCGATCGGTTTCGAATCGATAGAGTAGGCATCACCTCAACAATTCGTATCCATCAATATAGTTTACGTCGTATCGACCGGGACGGCCAGATCCTCGTATCCATGAATTTCGTATCGATCAACCAATGCCTAGTTCAAATCAATGAACGAAGCCTTCATTCGAATCCATCAGGCAGTATTAGTTCGTATCCATCACATCGCTATCGATGCAAGCTAAGCCGCCTATCTCGATTTGAACTAGACATTGAAAGTTAATAGTACTCGATATAAAGGAGGCGAAATTCGTGGATGCGAAGTGGTCAACTCGGCACAAGAACTAGACCGAGGCGAAGAGTGCATGCCACCTCATCAAAGAACCACGTGAGAAGACCGATTCGAACGTATCGGTTTGAATTGATGGATTCGAATCAAACAGCCACCCGAAACACTCCAATTCGTATCGATCATATCTCCCAAACCACTGATCCAAATGCAACGAAATTTTCACAGTAGCTTCCATGCAAGGTAAAGATTGTTCCTGCCTAGTCTCAGCTCGATTGGATCATTTTTTGATGGATACGAAATCACTTCGTATCGATCTCAGATCAAGTCGAAACTTGGTGGGGTCGGTCGCGTGGGCCCACTCACGTGCCAGAAAAAGTCTCCCGAAGTTTGAGTGAGATCTGGGCCTCCTACGCCTATAAATAGCACCCTGAAGCCTACAGAAAGGGGATCATTTGGCTATTCAACTTCCAGACTCTGCCGGATCCAATTCTACTCTTCATTAACGCTATTGTAATCAGATTTCAAAGCTATCATCAACTGTAATCCGCTGTAATCGATTGAAATCATCAAGCGAATCAATAAAGACATAAACTTCAGAGTGGACGTAGGCAAGATCGCCGAACCACTATAAACCCTGTGTTTCTGATTGCTATTGCTGAATTATTGTGATTGCTATTGCTTAGATCAGAGTTTTGTATTGATTATTGCTGATTTGTGTTCATAAACGGGTGCTTTCATGATATCGGGTGTTTGTGGCCAATTTTGGCGCAAACATTTTGGTGCTTTCACTGAGAACGCTAACTCAGGAATTCTATCAATTGAGAGTTGAATCAGAGAGTTTAGGAATTCAAATTTAAGAGCTGTGACAAGACAAACAAGTAAAAAACAAAGGCCAGAGAGAAGTCAACATGAGGGAAGTCAAGAGGCTTCTTAAGGAGAAATCAAGCATCGGTCTTCATCACTAGGGATGAGATGGAGACAATGATGAAGAAACAGGAGGAATTGATCCAGAGTTTATTTCAATAGATAGGGCAACTTATAGCACAGAACAGAGGAGCTGATGGAGTCCAGAACGGAGCGGGACCATCCAGCATAGCACTTGGATTAGGAGGCACACACATGGAGAATGTCGATCCAATCCCGGAGAGAGAGAGAGAGGAGCATCTACATAACCTGGAGATAGCAGAGGAACGAATGCTCAGTCAAGGGGGCAGATTCCAGAATTCCCTCGTGAACTCGGGGGGCAGGTCGAAAGCGATGAACGAGGATTGCATCTTGGAGACAACGACAAGTTGGCGGAGATGGTTAGGTGAGCCATGAGAGGCGGATTAGTAAACAAAGATTTAGAGGATGTTAATAGGAGCCCTTTTTCCACGGCAATCAGGCGAGCAAGGAACCCACCAGATTTTAAGCTACCATCGTTGGATATGTATAATGGAAGGACATACCCTACAGTTCATATGATAAAATATATGAGACATATGGAGGTGCTAGGGGCATCAGAGGAGGTTATGGCCCGGTGCTTTCCATTGTACTTGGTAGATATTGCGGCGTTATGGTTTAGACAGCTGGAGAGCGGCTCCATAGGAACATGGGCAGATTTAATTGAGAGATTCATGAGGCAATTCAGGGTTCACATTGCAAGACCCAAGAATGTGATGGCTTTGGCAACTCTAAAACAGAAAGCTGGGGAGATTTGAGGAGTTTTCTGACGCGATTCAACGCAGTAGCAGCATCGGTGGATCGACCAGGTCCTCCACGGTTATGATGGCAGCTGTGTCCGGAATAGCTGATGGCACAGAATTTAAAGATTCTTTGACTAAAGATCCACCTTTGGATCTAGGAGAATTCTATCACGAGGCAGAAAAGTTCCTGCGACTGGAAGACGCAACTGCAGAAAGAGAAGAAGGAGATGAACTTAATGTTTATACGGTCAAAGATGGAAATCCCCTCGAGAAAGGTACAGAAACTAGCAAGGGGAAACGAAAGGCTAAGAGTAGCCATAACAGACCAATGCGATCACGAAAGAAACCAAGGTTCACCACTTACTCTGAGCTGAATGAGAGTTTGGAGCGAATCTATCAGGATACCAAAGAGCAGGTTCCGTATCGTAGACCGATGCTAAGGGATCCAACTTCTGACGAAAGAAAATCAGATAAGTTTTGTGTATTTCATGAATTGAACGGTCATAATACTAATGATTGTAGGCATCTGAAGGACGAGGTGGAAGGGCATATCAGGAACGATATGCTCCTTCAGTATGTGAGGAGGCGAACTCCAGCAGTGGAGCCAGAGCAACCGCCGTCTACATCGGCTAGGGGTGACCCTGGCTCGGGGCACTGGTTGATTATCAATTGATTGCTTAATTGAAATAATGATGAACAAGTTGTAAACCTCTCACTAACACGGTTAAATCATTTACACATGTAAGCGATCGCGCACGATCCATAGGCATGCTCTGAATGACTACCAACCGCATCATAGTAAGAGTTTACGCTTTGACATCTCCATCTTGCTTTTTGCTTTGATTTTGATTTGAACATTTAGACTTTGCTTGTATGGACATTACTATTGTGGGATTCGTGTGATTATTGCGTTGATATTTGCAATTCTGTGAAAAAAGTAACTTGTATGCCCGTTGGATCGTGAACGGTCCACGAGCACCTCTTGCATGGCGATGAAACGCCAAAATCTTTGATTCGAAAACTCCCCCGAACATGAACTCCGGCATTGATAATACTAAGTCCCCCCCCCCCCCCCCCCCGGGCACAATAATTTGCCTCGAACGGCATACGATCGCGAACGATCACAATTCGCCTCGAACGGCACACGATCGCGAACGATCACAATTTGCCTCGAACGGCACACGATCGCGAACGATCACAATTCGCCTCGAACGGCACACACCGCGAATGGTCACTATCAGCCTTGAATGGCACTCGATCGCGAACGATCAATATTCGCCACAAACGGCATCCGGCCGCGAACGGTCCCATGTTAACATCCACCGCGAACGGCATACGACCGCGAACGTCCCATTCCATCATCCGTCACGAACGGCATACGACCGCGAACGGTCCCATTCCATCATCCGCCATGAACGGCATACGACCGCGAACGGTCCCGATTCATCTCAAATCACACACGATCCCGAACAATCTCATATGAGGTCATATGAAACTATCAAGTTTTTACAGGTTATTGACAGGATATGAACATCCAGCTCAAAGCATTGCAAAACACACCTTCCTACCGCAAGGCATGTTTTGGGGGGCAAATGTTATCCCGCTTTTTGGCAAAGCCATGATACCAAAAGATCGACCGAAAACCAAAGACTGTTCATCTCAAAGATTGGTTGTACTTTGCTTCACCATGGATATCGACGAATTTTTTCGGAGCCCGGATCAGGCTATAACTGATAGAGCACGACAAGCAAAGTCATGGGAACCAGCGCTTCAAATTTCAGGTTAATCGGAATTCGTATGAACGTGATATGGTCGATACAAGTTAGCCAAAGTATGCTGTTCGAATCCATCAAAAAGTTGAGGAGATGCTCATTTCGAATCCATAGGATTCGTATCCATCACTGTTTTTCCTGATCGAATACATCGGTTTACACATGCTTCGAATCGATCAAGTTCGAATCGATCGGTAACGTGATATCGATTAGTTCGTATCGATCGGTTTCGAATCGATAGAGTAGGCATCACCTCAACAATTGTATCCATCAATATAGTTTGCTTCATATCGACCGGGACGGCCAGATCCTCGTATCCATGAATTTCGTATCGATCAACCAATGCCTTGTCCGAATCGATGAACGAAGACTTCATTCGAATCCATCAGGCAGTATTAGTTCATATCCATCACGTTGCTATCGATGCAAGCTAAGCCGCCTATCTCGATTTGAACTAGACATTGAAAATTGATAGTACTCGATACAAAGGAGGCGAAATTCGTGGATGCGAAGTGGTCAACTCGGCACAAGAACCGGACCGAGGCGAAGAGTGCATGCCACCTCACCAAAGAACCACGTGAGAAGACTGATTCGAACGTATCAGTTCGAACTGATGGATTCGAACCAAACAGCCAACCGAAACACTCCAATTCGTATCGATCATATCTCCCAAACCGCTGATCCAAATGCAACGAAATTTTCATAGTAGCTTCCACGCAAGGTAAAGATTGTTCCTGCCAAGTCTCGGCTTGACTGGATCAATTTTTGATGGATACTAAATCGCTTCGTATCGATCACAGATCGGGTCGAACTTGGTAGGGTCGGTCGCGTGGGCCCACTCACGTGCCAGAAAAAGTCTCCCGAAGTTTGAGTGAGATCTGGGCCTCCTACGCTTATAAATAGCACCCTAAAGCCTACAGAAAGGGGATTTTTTGGCCGTTCAACGTCCAGACTATGCCGGATCCAATTCTACTCTTCATTAATGCTATTGTAATCAGATTTCAAAGCTATCATCAACTACAATCCGCTGTAATCGATTGAAATCATCAAGCGAATCAATAAAGACATAAACTTCAGAGTGGACGTAGGCAAGATCGCCAACCACTATAAACCCTGTGTTTCTGATTGCTATTGCTGAATTATTGTGACTGCTATTGCTTAGATCTGAATTTTGTATTGATTATTGCTGATTTGTGTTCATAAACGGGTGCTTTCACGATATCGGGTGTTTGTGGCCAATTTTGGCGCAAACAGTTTTTAAAATAAATGTTTTAAAGTATATTTCAAAGTAAAGTATTTTAAATTATTTTAAAAAAAATCTAGTTTGTGCTTGATGATTTAAGTGCAAATAGAAAATATTTAGGAAAGCTTATTCTGAAAAGAAAGATGGTTTGAAACTGTTTTCAAAGAGTTGAAAACAGAAATATATCTTGTGAAGATATTTTTGAGGTTAATAAATAATCTGGGAAATTAATTATTGTTGGATGGATGTTTGTGAATGTTAATTGATAGTTAAATAACCGACTATCAATATTGGACAAATGCGTTGATCGTTTCGAAGAGACCGGGATCGAGATTTATTTCTCGAAAACCACTCGATCCGATTTGTACGTTTTCGTGGAAAAACGAGTTTGGATTCGAAGATGGAGCAGTGAAGTGCAAGGGCTAGTCGCTACTAATACTGAGGATATTTCCAAAATGGATGTCGTAGGAATGGTGCCTTCGGTTCCATTCGAACCCGGGATGGACTTGTATGGATGAATGCTTTCAGAACAACGTCAGGTGGACGATGAGCATTCTAAGTGAAACGATCTAAAAGGTAACGCTTCGCCTCAAGCCTCATCAACTGAGAATGACTGAAAATCAGGGGTTATGCAGCAAGGCTAGGTGGGTAGCATCCATTCAGGGTGAGGTCATCCTTGTCTAGATGTCCCTTTTTATTTCGGCTTAGTGGGCGGTTGCTGATCCCAACCGCAGGGCGATCTTTCTCGGGATTATCCAATAAGGGGTAGTCCCGGTCTTGTGTTGCAGGGGAGCGGGCGTACTCCTCGGTACTGTGATCTAGAACACGTACTGTGACAGGTGGTACCCCAGTGCCTAGTCATTAGTTGGAAATCCATTCTTCCTACGAGCCTTGTGCGAGTTTTGTTTGTATTACCCACTCTGTGGCTAGTAGCTGGAATTTAATAGATGTAACAATTTCGGCTATTTTATAAGTATTTGTATATAGACCCTATTATAATATCAGAGGATTTTAATAAAAAGTGTTTTAGCTATCATAAGGTAAAAACCCGACATGTTTATTTGTGGCGTGCTCTTACGAGATGCTTTGTTTTTCAAAGGATTTTTGAGACTTAATAATCAATTGGGTGTGATTTCGCACGCTGGTATCCCAGACTGACTCGGGTTATTTAACTATAATGCTCGGGTCAGACCGAGTATTATAGGATACAGGATATGATGCTGTGGAGCTCAGGAGACGAGTTGGGTGACGATACGTACTTTCGTACTTGTTTATATACATTCAGCTGTGTTGAGTAGCTATGTATCCAATTGTATGTTATTGATGTTGGACTGTGATTAATGTACTCTAATGATGTAATATATAAACAGATATATTTGATTTGAGTAAAGATCATTTATTATCTATTATATTTTATTCCACTGCGATGGTTAGATTCTGTTATTGTATTTTATTTCTTCTTCTACCTCTTCTTCTTTAACCCAAATGGTTCGTATTTCTGTACAACTTGAGTTGACTTAGATAGATTAGTGTTGACTCAAGGGGTGCGGATTTGCGTGTCATTACAATTTCTCCCCCTTTCTCACATCAAAAAGGATAATGATACTACCATGGTATAGTGGATATCACAGAATGAACATCATGGACTATATCACACACAGAGAATATGATAAAACATATCACAATCACATAACGATGGTTACAAACACAGAACATCATTCAAGTTAATACAAATGTCAATGTTAGAATACAAACCAATATACAAGATGTAACAAATGTCAATCAACCAAAATGTAAGATATACCATGCAAACACAGAACAAATGTCAAAGTAATTTCATAAAGACCAATGCAAATGATGAAACATAATTTGATACCATATCGAAGAGGCTGCAAATTAGGGAAGTGATGATATCCTGAAGGAGAAGTAGAATCCGACTCTGTAAATCCCGTGTGGTCTCTACCTGGTGTTGGAGGATGTACTAGAGGACCTAAATCATGAGTGATAGTGGCATGTGGTTAAGGTCCCCTCCCTCTAAATCCTATCCTGGTAGGTCCGGGTGCATGAAATGAAGGATCTACTGCTCCAGAGCTATGAAGTCTTGCCTAAAGTGCTGCATTGGCCTCACTACTAGTAAAAACTCTACTCTCTCAAATCTGAACGGTTCCACATAGCCATATGAGAAGTGATCTAATAACTCCTAACTCTCTTTTCTATTCCAGCTGCTGCTCGCAAATTGTTTGAATCAATTGCTCTTGCCTCTCAAGACTTGCAATAACATGAGCTTCAGATGGAAATGTATGCGTATGAGAAGTATGATGTAGAGATGATGGACTAGGGAAATCTTCTTGTGCCAACTCATGAACTGGAGTCTCAATAATAGTAATCTCATCTAGTATCGATGTTATCTTCATTGCCTTCAAAATCTTATCATCAAACACACTCAAATATGGATGTCTAATCGTAGTTTTGTCATCCAATGCAATACCAAAACATCAAAGAATTATTGTAATCAAAAACTTCCTTATGGATTATACATTCACTTTTCACCCGATCAATTTTCTATCATGTTATTCACTATTGCATTAACCCAGTTTACCTAAATATTTCCCAAAATACCATATGTTGCTTTAATAATCAACAGATAAATCTTAATGAAGCTACTAGTTTTTTGTATTAAATTGTGTAGAAAAAATTGAATGATAATACGAGGCAGGTGAGTTAAATTGAAGTAGTCCAATCACCATTAGTGTCGTGAAGTATTTGGCGCATAATAGGTTCTTCATCAAAAATTATCCTGTCTAATGGCATTCGTTCCGATGAAATTCCTAATTCACTTTCCTTGAAGGTAATGTCGACATCTTTTACGCTAATATTTAGAACTAAACCATTATCATTATGTCAAAGCTCTATATTTGTATAAAAAATTGCTACATCGAGGATAAATGACAATTTCATAGCCATTCATGTTTATAATATTCACTGATTTGGAACGGATAACAAATTACGAATATCGTACAGGTTTAGAGAGTTCAAGTTTACCGGCCGTCCGCCAACATGCTCGATGACCATAGGAGACTTGAATTTCCAGATGTTTCTCACTTATTGTACAGCCAATTTCGAACCTCTTAGGTGAGCAATTCGTCGATGGAAACAAAGGAGTTTGATGAGATGCACCTTTTTCCTCTTGTCATCAAAGATTATATTTTTAATTGAAAAATTGATGGAATTAGGAAGACGTAAGGTAGGAAATGGAGGTTAGAGCTTTTGAATTCGTCTTTTGCATTTGAAAAAAAATGAAGTGAAAGGAGAGTGAAGTTAAAAGGCTCTCGGATCTAAAATAAAAAACCATCATCAGTGGATAGGTTGCCCTCAACTGGTGCACCGATGAGGCATTTTTTTATTTTGCCTTGCTTTATAAAGAGTTTGATAACATGTTTATAAACTATATTTGTATCTTACAATATTTTTTATGTTATAAATAATTCAATAGCTTTTTGGAGAATACCAAAATTAAGTTTGATATATTATCATATTTATTAGATAATTTTTAGCAATAACTTTTTAACTATATTATTTGCTATGTTGATTTATAACCTAATATATTTTATAACTTTATACATATATTGAGATTTTTTATTGAAAAATTATTAAATAAATTTCATAAGTAAAAATATTGGAAAATTTTGAATAATTTTAAATAACACCATTTGTTGAACAAATTCATAATTCTAGTCATAACCTAACATACGTATTTTCAATTAATGATTTTATAGGTATATTTGCAATTTGATTTTCAGAGTTTACGAACTCTAGAGTAATATTTTCATTTTCAAAACAATCTCTTAAAAAATGGTATCTCATATCGATGTGCTTAGTTCTAGAGTGATTTACAGGAATTTTTGTCAAAGTAATTGCACTGGTGTTATCACAGTAAATAGGCGATTTAGTTAAATTTACACCAAAATCTTTAGTGTTTATTACATATAAATTATCTGCGCATAAGCTAAGGCAGCTGATATATATTCTACTTCACATGTAGATAGAGATACGCAGTTCTGTTTATTACTAAACCATGAAGCTAAAGAATGACCTATAAAGTGGCAAGTACCACTAGTGCTTTTTCTATAAGTAAGACATCCGCTAAAATCAACTTCGATGTATGATACCAATTCAAATGGACATCCTTTCGGATTGAAGAGATCGTAATCTTTAGTTTCAATTAAATATCATAAAAGTAATTTAATATCTCATTATTTTGACCCTTTTGAATTAGCTTGAAATCGGATGCACAGACAGACACTCACTATTATATCAGGGCGACTCATTATTAGATAAAGTAACGATCCTATCTTACTCTTATAATGTTTCCGATCAACATCCTTACCATTTTCATCTTTATCTAAGTGAATAGTTGTACTTATTGGTGTTGGCTTACTGCTCATATTATTGACACCGAATCTTTTAGTTAGATGTTTACAATATTTTTCTTATAAAATAAAATTCTCATTTTCTAGTTGTTTAATTTGTAATCCAAAAAAATAATTTAATGTGCCATATAGGATATTTCAAATTCTTTTCTCATTATTTCAAAAAAATTGTACAAATATTTTCATTAGTGGAACCAAAGATAATGTCATCAACATGTATTTGAACAACTAATAAGTCATTATTCCCAAGTTTTATAAAAAGTGTCAAGTAAACATTTCCAATTTCAAAGTCAAAATTTTTTAGGTAGCTTTTTAGTCTATTATATAAGCATGTGATGCTAGTTTAAGACCATAGCAAGCCGTTTATCTTTATAAACATGATCTGGATATCTTTCATGTTTAAATGAGGACGGTTGTTAAATATAAACATTTTATTTTATAAAGCCGTTGAAGAAAGCATTTTTAACATCTATTTGAAATAATTCAAAATTGTGATGATAAGAAAAGGCTAAAAGTATTCTAATTGCTCAAGCCGCGCAACAGGAGCAAAGAACTCGTTATAGTCGATTCCTTCTGTAATGACCCAAAATTTTGATGATTTGAATTAGGAATGTTTAATTTCTTTTAAATATATATAGAAATTAATTTTATAAGTTAAACAACGTGAACTTCAAATCTAGTGATTTATTAGATAATTAAATTGTTTAATTTAATATTTGAAATTGTTTAAAAAATTGAGTCTTGGATTTGAAATGAATGGAAATGATTTTGAAAGTTAATTTAAATTTTAGGTTGAAGAGAGGAAGATAGTAAACTTTTAAAATCGAATTAAAAGTGATTTAACTAGTTTTTATAAATGTTCATTTTAATTAACGTGTAAAAATAGTTTTTTGGGGCACTGTCTCAGATTTTGAAGAAACTGGTTCCATTAGATTTGTAATAGTATATTATAGTATGTCGTCAAATTTCATGGCGATTGAACGAATCGTTTGGATGTGCGAGATCAAAACATGTAGGAATTAATTAAAGGAATTTAAATAAATAATCAGGTTTGAAAAGCTATCTTCTGTGAACGATCGAATTAAGCATCGAGACTAGTTCTATTGCATTCGAAGTATGGGTATAACATATAGAATGTCAATCGACATACCTCTATTTCAGTTCGAGATTTCGGGGTACATTAAGCTAGATAAGTTTAAATTAAATAAATAATAGGCCATACCCTTGCACATGCACTCCACGTATAGGCACCACACTCAAGCCATACCCCAATATTCAAAACCCATACCTTCTCAAATTAAATTTTTAGTCTTTCCTTTCTTCGTTTTAAAGACCATAGAATAAAAAAAAAGCGCTCGCGAAGGTAACCATGAAGTCACGTGTAGAGGCAAGGCGCTGTATGGCTGGAGGCGGCGATGAGATGCGAGGTGCGGCGGCGATGTGGAAGTGCGATCTAGATTTATGGGTTTCACGACTTTGATTGTCACGTATAGCGCACATGGCTGCTGGCGCGAGGTGGCGACGCTGGGGGCTGGAGCGACGCGGCGATGTAGTGGTGCGGTGATGGTGTGCGCGGGTGCATGGTGGTGGCTAGGGCGAGCGCGATCGTTTGTTTTAAAAAAAAGATGGCCTGGATTAGTCACGTTTCATTCTAGAAGTGAGCAAGAGGGAGAGAGAGAGGAGGTAGTTTAATTTGTTTAAACTTTTATTTCATTAAGTTGATTAATTTTAATTTATATCGCATGTTCATCAATCCATATTAAACTCGTACGAGGTCCAAATCAAGTGCGACGAGTTGCGTTGCGATCGTATCGATAAAGGCTACGCTATGGAATTAGATTGGACACTTTCAGAACACATTGGAATTTTGGATTAAAATTGGATGTTCGTTCAATATTAGTTCAAAACGGAATATTTTGACGAACTGAAATCAATGTGAGTTAATCTCACCTTTTTGGATAATCAGAAAATTTATATAATCAATAAATATTGTTTACTAGATGTTTAGATATTTATTTCTGATCGTATTGATTGTTTGGATAATATACTAAATTATATTGTTGTTTTGGATATATTCCCACCCCTAGAATGGATGAGACCTTATTACTTCCCATGTAAGAGTGGATGGCCCGTTTTATACGAATCCCGCCTCGAAGCGGTTGATTTTTATATTATTTGATTACATGTTGTATTTGGTACAGTAGGATAGGTTGGAGCGATCCAACGGGATTACTAAGACTCTTGATTTTAATATATATATATATGTATGTATATGTATGTATGTATGTATGTATGTATATGTATATGTATGTATGTATGTATGTATGTATACGTATATGTACATTGCGATATATGATACGTCGGACGTTATTGGATGACATGAATATAATTTTGTTTATCTAGGGCTTTAATAACACTAGTCCTTTTTATTTGTATATTAAAAATACTATAAAATAATGATTTGATTTAAAAAGGAATTTCAAGTGATTTGAAAATTATATATGTTTAATCGTTTTTTTTCTAAAGTAAAAGAATGATTTTTAGAAATTATAAATTTACGGTTTTATAAAATATTTTAAATGGAGATTTTGATCTGTGAATAAACATTTTTAAAATCTTGGAAATAATTTCATATTTTAAAATAAAGGATTTCGATTTTAAAAAGAAAATTGAAATAATTATTAACCATTTTATATAAAGCAATATGTATGTAGTATATGCAAATATTAGGATTTAATCATAAATATGGAGATTTATAAAGGCGATAATGTTTAAAATTGCATTTACAAATAAAGTTAATATTAGAAAAATTGTATTTTATTTATAAAGGGATAGATTTATAAACGGTGTTATAAATCAAAGGAAATCGTTATTATTTGACAAATGGGTGAAATAAATCAAATGATGTATTTATTATAAGATATGGAAGATTGTTTTTAGAAAATAGTTGACTCTATTTTGGAAACTGAAAGTGAGGGAGGATTGGATTGTTAAATGATATTTTATAAATTGAAAGGAATTTATAAAATAAAATTATAAAAGGAATTTATCCATCTGGGGACAACGTTAAAAACGAATGGTGATTGATGTCTTTAATGGAATTTACTAATAAGTGAGATTTATAAAGGAGCGAAGTTATAAATGGGGTTCATAAATAAATGAGTTTTTATGAAAGGAAGATGCATAAAATAGATAGAGATTTATGAATTTAGTTTATCAAAATATGGGAACAATTTTGTAGACAGTTAAGTATAAATATTTATCAAAGAAAACAATTGTGTTTTAATAAGTTGTTTATTTCTACTGATATTATTATAAAGTGGTTTACCAATGTTTTAATACCTGAAAAGTTTGTTATTTAAATTATCAATATGGTTTGAAATTAACTATAATTATTTTGTCAGTAAAATTTTAGAAACTAATTATTAATAATTATAAAATTGTTGAAGATAAATTTTTATTGCTTTATTTTATGGATGTTTTGGAAATTATTAATTATTACTTTAAGATGTTTTAAAGTTAATATTTATTTATTTATAAAGTTTACTGCTATATAATAGTGCTTTCAAGTAAATGATTAGAATTTATATTTATAATTGTTTTCGAGATTTATAAATGGGGTTTTATAAGCAGATGTGCTTTTTATAAGAGGAATCTTTTCATATGTTTTGGAGAACGTAAAGGAAGATTGGTTAAAGATAAAAGAGCTTTATATATAGTTTAAGATATTTATGAAATAATTTTAGAAGTAGGTTTATAGATTTATAAAAGGAGTTTATAAATGGTGTGATTTATAATGGAGTTATGGATAATTTTAGAATTTAATAAAAAGGAAATCTTCCCCAAAATTGGTGAATGTACCTATATCGTTGAGATAAGTATATGGATACTTTTCCAAGTATTGAGAAATAGGGACGTGTGGATATATATATATATATATATATATATATATAAATGATTTTTGATTCAAGTAATTACCAAGAAGATTTAATTAATGAAGGACTTTTAAAATATTAATTAACAAAGCACTAGTGTTGCTAGATGCTTAACCAATGCTCGGTTTCCCTATGGAATTAAATTTCTTATTGAATGTTTGTTATTCGATAATTAAATAACCGACTATCGAAACTGGACCCAAAACGTAACTTTGGAACTATCTAGGAGAAACGCATGAGTTATATGGCATAGTCATCTACGGTGATGTTGTATTGTGTGTATAAATCTTGTTTCGTTCTCCTAGGACAATGACAAGGAAATCCATCCACTAACGGTTAGGAGGTGATCTCTGCTCTTATTTTTGACTGTTTATATCTTAAAGAATCGAGGTTGAGTTTACTGAAAATTATCGAACATTGTTTTAAAGAGACCGAGGTAATATGTTATTCGAAAACCACTTCGATCCAAAGAATGCATTCCGAAGTGATGATATCTTGAAGATGATGGAATTTAAAGACGGGGCTCTCAAGTGTTTCGTTCAAACCCAGAACGAACTTGTATGGATGAACATTGATATTGCATTGTTGCCTGGAGGCAGTGTTAGCTTTCCAAGTGGGAAGTGCTATAAAAAGGTAAAACGTAGCCTCGGACATCATCAATCCGGAAATAACAAAACTCGGGCATGCAGCAGGGCCAAGTGGGTAGCTCCCAAGTAGGCTATGACCATTCCAAATCTAGATCGGTTACTATCTATTCTTGTATGCTTCGAGGTCCAAAGCTGGGTGATCGTATTCGGTACTACTAATCAAGTGGTAGGCCAGTCCTATGTGGCAGGGGTATAAGATGTTCTTGTTAGACCCTGGTGCATTTATCCAGAGATGTACCTTCGGAGGGTGGTTCCTTACCTTGTTATAGTATGGAATCTAATCTCCAATACGTGCCTCTATGGTTTTGATTGTAGGACCTAGTATGCTTAAATTTAATAATGTAACAATTTTGGCTAAGATAAAAAAGTATTTGTATCTTAGACATTATTATAGCATAAATGGATTTTCTAGAGAAAATGTGTTGGTTATCGTAAGGTAAAAACTCATATGTGTTTATGTGCGGCGTGGTCATACGAGATATTTTTGATTTTCAAATGGTTTTCTAGAACTTTAAAATTCAATTGGATGTGTTTTCTCACGTTGGTTTATCAGACTAACTCGGGTGTTATTTTATTATAATACTTGGGTTATACCGAGCATATTTACAAATTATTTTGGATGCATTGGAGCCCAAGAGACGAGTTGGAGGTCTTCAAGTCGTATTTACATATATGTTTATTTTGCGCTATTTTATTGTTGAAATTATCAGCAATTGTAAGGACAGGATGTTATAACTGTCCAAGCCAATGATTGTGATTGTGATTGTGTTGTATTTTGATGGATGTATGTATGTATATATATAACAGTTTTTGTTTAATAAAGATCATTGGTGTAATATTATTTATTGTCCCGCTGCGATTATGAGATTCTATGTTGTTTTAAATTTCTTTCTCTTTTTCTCCTCTTCTCTTCTTCTTTCTTCTTCTTTTTTAGTCTTTCCATTCAATTTAGGTTGGACATGTGTGGTTTAGTGTCAAATTGAATAGTTTGGCGGGTCGTTACACGTGGTATCAGAACGCAAGGTTAAGCGAGAACCTTGGCTTTGGTGGGGTAACTCATTAAGAGATAAGGTATGCCTTACTATGAGTTTTGAGTGTATATATGAGCGCATATTTGCTAGTGATATCAGTTTAGTGGCTTATGAATTTTGGTTGATATCATGGTCAATACCTGGGATGCCACGATATCGATAGGGGTTTTTAAATGCTTAAACAAGGCAAACCGATACACTATTGTTTAAAATTGGTAAATTGAATAATTTGACCTAAATTATATTTTATATATAAAGGAACAATTTTTCAGAAATTATTATAGTTATATTAGGTATGTTTGGTTGTCAGTAAATGATATAATTTGATTATTATCATTTTTTTTTGTTCTAATAAAATTTGTCATCATTAAAACCTAAACAAATATAAGCATTTCTAAAACATTACATAAGAAGTGATATTTTATAAAATATGATTTATAAATGGAAAGGAAATGAAATTCCATAAATATATTTATAGATATGGTTTTGCAAATGGAAATGGTTTTAAAAACAAGGAATTTGAGAAATTAAATTCCATTGATTAGGAAATTGTTTTTCTAAAAGTTTAAAATAATAATAATAATAATTGTATTATTTTGGGGAAATGTTTAACTAGAAATATGTTAAATGGAATTTAAAAGAAATAGAAAGCACCGAATTCATCTCAGTTGCTGGAAAATAATTTTGGTGATGACGGTCGCATCATCAGTGTTTATTTTCGAGTTTCTAAGTGAGAAATTATTATCATTGAGGTTTTATCTTGGTAAAACAATTTTTTTTCAGATTCCAGAAGTGTAATTTTAAATATAAAAGGAATGATGTATATATATATGACTTCAAATGATTTGAAATAAAACCGGATGTTTAAAATCCTAAGATTCTTATCTAAATGTTTTTAGAAAATATAGGATAATAAGCTTTGAACTTTGAAAATGACATAGATATGAAAAGAAGATTTGGAAGTGAAATATGAAATTAAAAGTTCAACTTATGAATTTGGAATGGATAAGTTAAAACAAAAATTTAAATTTGTTGGATATGAATGTTAAGGAATGAAAATCATAACCTGAGATGGGTAATTAATTTAACATAAGTCAAGATAAATAAAATAAATTTTCAAATGAAATTTAACTAAAGCAAAGTTAAATGAAATTGAAATAGAATTCGATTAGTAAAGGATTAGTGAAATGAACTACTAAAATAAATTAGAGAAAAAAATGGAAATGAACTTAAGTTGTAAAATGAATTGAATATGTTTTGGAATGTTGTTTGCTAGAAAGAAATAAAATTGACAGTGATAATGAAATAAAATTAGTGAAGTGAACTAGTAAAATGAATTAATGTAATGAATGAATTGAATTGGGTTAATGAAGTAAATTAATGAAATGGAATAATGGATGTTCAATAAATGAATGTTAATTAGTTGGATACGAATCAATTAAAAGTAAATGAATTGAATGAAAATCAATTCAATGCGAATAGATGAGTGTAAGTCAAATTAATGTGAATAACTAAATTTGATTTAAATTGAGTGTAGATCAATTGAATGTAAATGGATTGACTATTAATTAATTGAATGTTAGTAAAATATGGATGAATAATTAGGGGTGAATCAATTGCATGTTAATAAGAAATGAAAGTGTATAAGTGTAATATTGACATTGAAAATGCAATTTATATGATGACAATAAATTGGATGGATGTTATTTTTCTAAATAGTTCTCATGTTACATTCACTAAAATTGCATATGGTTAGGGTATAGTCTATGTTATGTAGTGATATTATTTTCTATGTACATATTCTCATTGTTTGTTGAGTGATTAGTAGGTGTGGATGACGTATGCTTTGCATTTGGAGCTCGCTTTCATGTTATATTGATTGTATATGCTCGCTAATGCTAAATAAAAGGTTCACATCTTGGATTACATACTGTATTTTAATATATATTTTTCCTAGGGGACGCTTCAACTTGAAGGTGAGATGGATAATTATTATTATATATACATTGTAAATTTTTACAATCGAGCCGCATAAAGGAGGCGCTGGCGAAATTTTCGTAGATTTAAGGCATTATATATTTTTTGAGAAATTTTGAAAATTTTTGATAACTAAAATTTTGATTTTAGTTTTATAACTTGGAATTAATGGTTGTATGATATTAGTTGGTTTTGGAAATTTAATTTTGAATTGGAAGACTTAGAAAAGTTTTTATAAGAAGTACAACTAATTGATTTTGAAAAGTCAAACGACTTAGAAGGATTTGGAAATATGTTTTAACTAATTGTTTTGAAAGGTTAATGGGTTTGTGACGTTTTTCATACCTTGGCAATTTTGGGGACGAAATTTTTTTGAGGGAGGAAGAACGTAACGACCCAAAATTTTGGTGATTTGTATTTGTAATATTTAATTGGTTTTAAATATTTAAAGGTTAATTTTATAAGTTAAAAAACATGAACTTCAAATATAGTGATTTATTAGATAATTAAATTATTTAATTTAATACTTGAAATTGTTTAAACAATTGAGTCTTGGATTTGAAATGAATGGAAATGACTTTGAAAGTTAATTTAAATTCTAGGATGATAAAGAGGAAGGTAGTAAACTTTTAAAATCGAATTAAAAGCGATTTAACTAGTTTTTATAAATGTTCGTTTTAATTAACGTATAAAAATAGCCTTACGGGGCACTGTCGTGAATAATGACGAAACTGGCTCCATTGGATCCATAATGGTATATTATAATATCCCGTAAAATTTCATTACGCTCAGACGAATCGTTTGGATGTTGGGGATCGGCGCTCATTGAAATTAATTAAAGGAATTTAAATAAATAATTGGGTTTGAAAAGCTTTCTTCTACATATGATCGAATTAATCCTCGAGACTAGTTCCATTGCATTCAAAATTAAGGTATAACATATAGAACGTCAGGCGGTACACCTCGATTTGACTTATAGATTTTCGGGTACGTCAAGCTAGGAAAATTTAAATTAAATAAATAATAGGTTATCCCTTACCCATACACTCCACGTATGGGCATCATACTCAAACCATACCCAAATATTAAAAACACATGCCTTCTCAAATTAAAATTTCAATCTTCCCTCTCTTTGTTTTAAAACCCACAGAAGAAAAAAAAAGGCGCTAACGATGGTAACCGTGAAGTCGCGCGTGGAGGCGAGGCGCGGCATAGGTGAAGGCGGCAGCGTAAGCGAGGTGCGGGGCGATGTGGAAGTGCGGTCGTGATTTTATGGATTTCGCGGCTTCGATTGTCGCTCGTAGCGCGCGTGTGGCTACTGGCGCAAAGTGGCAGCTCTGGAGGCTGAGTGGCACGGCGATATAGCGGTGTGGTGGTGGCATGCGTGAGGGAATGATGGTTGCTGGGCAAGCGTGATTGTCCATTTAATAAATAAAAAGATTGCCTGGGTTAGTCGCGTTTCATTCCGGAAGTGAGCATGAGGGAGAGAGAGGGGAGGTAGCTTAATTTTTTTAAACTTTTATTTTATTAAATTAATTAATTTTAGTTTATATCGTATGTTCATTAATCCGTATTAAACTCGTAAGAGGTCTAAATCGAGCGCGACGAGTCGCATTGCGCTTGTATCGACAAAAACTATGCTACAGAATTGGATTGGACAGATTCAGAGCTAGTTGGAATTTTGGATTAAAATTGGACGTTTTTTCAATTTTTAATTCAAAATGGAATGGCTTGACAAACTAAAATCAATGTAAGTTAATCTCACCTTTTTGGCTAATCAGAAAATTTATATAGTCAATAGATATTATTTTTGGACGTTTGGATATTTATTTCTGATCGTTATTGAATGTTTGGATAATATACTAAATTATATTATTGGTTTGGATATATTTCTTCCCCTGGAGCGGAAAAATAAAAATGCCCTTTTTTACGTGAAAAGACTTTTTGATTGATATCGGGAAATCAAATAAGTTTATCATGAGACCCTATTATCTTCCCGTGTAAGAGCGGATAATCCTTTTTATACGAATCCTTCCTCGAAGCAGTAGAATTTTATATTATTTGATTATATGATGCATTTTATGTAGGGGGACATGTTGGAGGGATCCAACGGGATTCCTCAGACTGTTGATTTTAACACATATATATATATATATATATATATATATATATAGTGATATGTGTTACGTTGGATGTTATTGGATGACATGAATATGATTTTGTTTATTTAAGGCTTTGGTAACGCTAGTCCTTGCTTTTGGTATTTTAAAAATAATATAAACTAATGATTTGATTTAAAAAGGTATTTCAAGTGATCTGGAAATTATATATGTTATATAATTTTTCTATAGTAAAAGTACGATTTTTAGAGTGGTTTTATAAAATATTTTAAATAGAGATTTTGATCTCTGAATAAAGATTTTTAAAATATTGGAAACAAGTTCGTGTTTTAAAATAAATGATTATGGTTTTAAAAAGAAAATAGAAATAATTATTAACCATTTTATATAAATCAATATGTATATAGTATATAAAAATATTAAGATTTGTTTATAAATATGGAGATTTATAAAGGCGATAATGTATAAAGTTGCATTTACAAACAAGGTTAATATTCGAAAAATCGCTTATAAAGGGATAGATTTATAAACGGGGTTATAAATCAAAGGAAATCATTATTATTTGACAAATGGGTGAAATAAATCAAATGATGTATTTATTATTAGATATGAAAGTTTGTTTTTAGAAAATGTTGACTCTATTTTGGAAATTGAAAGTGAGGGTGGATTAGGATTGTTAAATGATATTTTATAAATTGAAAGGAATTTATCCATCTGGGGACAACATTAAAAAAAAATGGTGATTGATGTCTTTAATGGAATTTATGAATAAGTGGGATTTATAAAAGAACGGAGTTATAAATGGGGTTCATAAATAAATGATATTTTATGAAAGGAAGATGCGTAAAATAGATAGAGATTTATGAATTTAGTTTATAAAATATGGGAACGATTATGTGGATAGTTAAGTATAAATTTTATCAAAGAAAATAATTTTGTTTAAAAAATTGTTTATTTCTACTAATATTATTATAAAGTGGTTTACCAATGTTTTAATATTTGAAAAGTTTGTTATTTAAATTATCAATATGGTTTGAAATTAATTATAATCATTTATCAGTAAAGTTTTAAAAAGTAATTATTAATAATTATAAAATTGTTGAAGATAAATTATTATTGTTTTATTTAAGGATGTTTTGGAAATTATTAATTATTACTTTAAGATGTTTTAAAGTTAATATTTATTTATTTATAAAGTTTACTACTATATAGTAGTGTTTTTAAGTAAATGGTTGGAATTTATATTTATAATTGTTCTCGAGATTTATGAACGGGGTTTATAAGCAGATGGGGTTTTTATAAGAGGAATCTTGTCATATGTTTTGGAGAACGTATAGGAAAATTGGTTAAAGATAAAGAGCTTTATAAATGGTTTGAGATATTAATAAAAGAATTTTTGAAGTAGTTTTATAGATTTGTAAAAGGGGTTTGGACATAGCGTGGATTTATAATGGAGTTATGAATAATTTTAGAATTTAATAAAAAGGAAATCTTCCCCAAAATTGGTGAATATACATGTCATTAAGATAAATGTGTGGATATTTTTCAAAGTATTAATAAATAGGGATGTGTGGATATATATATATATATATATATATATATATATATATATTTGTAAAAAGGATTTTTTATTTAAGTAATTACAAAGCGGATATTTGTAAAAAGGATTTTTGATTTAAGTAATTACAAAGCGGATTTAGTTAATGAAGGACTTTTAAAAGATTAATTAATAAAGCCAAATGTTGCTTGGTGCTTAACCAATGCTGGTTTTACCTATGTAATTAAATTTATGATTGAATTTTTTGTGTTCGATAGTTAAATAATCGACTATCGAAATTAGACCCAAAACGTGACTTTGGAAATATCTAGGAGAAACACGTGAGTTATATGGCACGGTCATCTCCGGTGATGCTATATTGTGCGTTTAAATCTCGTTTCGTTCTCCTAGAACAATGATAAGGAAATCCATCCACTAACGATTAGGAGGTGATCTCCGCTCTTATCTTTGGTTGTTTATTTCCTAAAGAACTGGGGTTGAGTTTATTGAAAATTATCGAACGTTGTTTCGAAGAGACCGGAATCAAATATGTTATCCAAAAACTACTTCAATCCAACAAATGTATTTCGAAGTGAAGACATCTTGAAGATAATGGAATTTGGAGACCGAGCACCCAAGTGTTTCATTCAGGCCTTAAACAAACTTGCATGTATGAATGCTGATATTGCATTGTTGCATGGAGGACAGTGTTAGCATTCCAAGTGGGAAATGCTATAATATGCTAAAATGTAGCCTCAGACCTCATCAAATGAGAAATGACAAAAAATCGGGTATGCAGCAAGTCCAAGTGGGTAGCTCCCAAGTAGGGTATGATCATTCCAAATCTAGATCGGTTACTATCTATTCTTGTATGCTTTGGGGAAGCGAGGTGATCATATTCGGTACTACTAGTCAAGTGGTAGGCCATTCCTATATGGCAGGGGTACAAGATGTTCTTGTTAGACCCTGGTGCATTTATCTAGAGATGTACCTTCGGAAGGTAGTTACTTACCTTGCCATAGTATGGAATCCAATCTCCAATACGTGCATTTACGATTTTAATTGTAGAACCTAGTATGTTGGAATTTAATAATGTAATAGTTTCAGCTAATATTAATAAGTATTTGTATCTTAGACATCATTATAATATAAATGGTTTTTCTATAGGAAATGTTTTGGTTATCATAAGGTAAAAACCCGTCCGTGTTTATGTGCAGCATGGTCATACGAGATACTTTTGATTTTAATGGTGTTTAGTACTCTAAAATCTAATTGGGTTTGTTTTTTCACGCCAATTCTCTTGAATGACTCCGATGTTATTTTATTATAATGTTCGGGTCAGACCGAGCATATTTACAAATTGTTTTACATGCATTGGAGCTCAGGCGAGTTGAAGGTCTTCAAGTCGTATTTACGTATATGTTTATTTTATGTTGTTTTGTTGTTGAAATTATCAGCAATTGTAAGGACATGTTTTATAAATGTATAGGCTGATGATTGTGATTGTGTTATACTCTGATGGATGTATATATATATATATAATAGTTTCTCTACAGTAAAGATCATTGATATAATATTATATATTGATCCACTGCGATTGTGAGATTCTTTATTTTTTTAAATTTCTTTCTTTTCTTCTTCTCTTCTCTTCTTCTTTCTTCTTCTTTCCCATAACTATCAGTCTTTCCGTTCGATTTGAGTTGGACATGTAAGGTTTAGTGTCAACTTGAATAGTACGGATTGGCGAGTCGTTGCACCTTCCTCCTGATTGTATCCTTGAGCAACCAGTCTAGCTTTATTCCTAACTATATCACCATTTTCATCACTTTTACTTATACATACCTACTTATTTCCTATTGCAATTTGACTGTTAGGTCTTGGGACTAATTCTCATACATTATTACGTTCAAATTAGTTAATTCCTTTGCATGCCTATAATCTAATATTCGTCCTTTTCTGCTTCCTTATA
This sequence comes from Allium cepa, assembly GCA_030765085.1. Classification (NCBI taxonomy): domain Eukaryota; kingdom Viridiplantae; phylum Streptophyta; class Magnoliopsida; order Asparagales; family Amaryllidaceae; genus Allium; species Allium cepa. The sequence continues at coordinate 176,019,794 of CM060939.1, read as the reverse complement.
GTTTAAGGTTCAATTGTAGATATAAATGCTATGTGATTCATTTCATTTAATTGTCCTTAAGTAAAAAATTTGGTTCCAACGTCGCTTAGTACATTTTCAATAGGATGACCATTTAAATTCTTGGTGTTTCTTTATTTTTATTTTATTCGATGAGTTAACTATTTCTTAAGCGGTTTCATTAGATTTATCTTGCTCCATATTTTGAACGGTAGTTGATGGTTGATTAACATTAGTTATTTTAGCATCATTATCAACCTTGAAAATTTTTTCATCAATAAAGACATGTAAAGTTTCTTCAATTGAGTTTGTTCTTTTATTAAGTATGCGGTAAGCTTTACTTTTTTCTAAATAATTGATAAAAATACCTTCATCGGCTTTAGAGTCAAACTTACCAAATTATCTTTAGTGTTTAAAATAAAACATTTTCATTCGGAAATCTTAAAGTATGATATTTTTGATTTTCATTGATAAAAGAGTTCATATGGAGTACTTTTAGTTTTAGGATGAATTAAAACGCGAATTAGAACACAGCAAGTAGTGGCAACCACTTCAGCCTAGAAATTTGGAGGTAAAGTGGTGCAATTTAGCCATGTTCTGATGCGCTCTTGTAGGGTTCTATTTTTTCTTTACACAATACCATTTTGCTTTGGTGTTTTAGGAAAAGAAAAATTATAGTTGATTCCCTTTTTGTTACAAAAGTTAGTATATTCATCATTATCAAATTCTCCCCCATGATCACTTCGAATATTCTTAACTTATAAATCTTTTAAATTTTTAATTCTTTTTTCGAAGGTCCTAAATTTTCGAAAGTATCACTTTTATATTTTTAAAACAGGATCCAAGTATGTCTTGAAAAATCATCGATAATTTCAAAAATATATTTAATATGATTTATTAGTCTAATTTGAGTTAGACCAAATAAATGTAGGTGAAGTTACTCCACAGGTTTATTAGTAAAAAAAATTATTTATAAACTTAAAAGAAGTTTTCTTAGCTTTTCATTTTGCCAAGCATCACATGAATTATTTACTTTTTAATTTATTTTAGGTAAAACTCTTATAATTTCATGTTTTGCTAATTTATTTAATAAATAAAAGTTAATATCACACAACCTTTTATGTCATAGCAATGGATCATTGGATTTTCTTTTTGAAATTGTACTTAGATACAATATGTCACTAGGACAACATAACACACATCACATGACAATATATGTTCGAATCACGCTACGCAAGTTTCGAACTTGTGACCTCTCGCGCCAAAGTCAAATCACTTAACCACTGGGACGATGGATCAATGGAATTTGCTATATGAGATAAGTTACTATCATTATTGACTTTCATGTTCAAAATATAAACATTTCATTTTATTATATCTTCAAAAATTAATCTCTCATCTTGACTAAAAATATTACAACTATCTTTTTTGAATTAATTTTAAATTCTATTGCCACATGGCTAACTAATTCTTAATAGTTTATATTTTAAATATTAAATAAATAAACAATAGTAACTAAGGGTGAATTTGGATTACCATTATTATTGACGTCCCCTATTCCGATGATGTATCCTTTTGAATTGTCACTGAACGACATGGTATCACTATCCATTGATTTGATATTTATAAGCATATTAGAGTTTCCTGTCATATGGTCGGAACTTTATATTTAGCATGTGTGGCATCCTCAAGACCGTTTTCTTCCATATAAATTCTCATTCTAGTTGACCAATAGTTGTAATCGCTACTAGCAAATAGTGAGGGTCCAGAAGTAAATTGTCCTTTTATGGAAGTGGTTATGTGTGCCATACTATTATATTCAACAAACATTGTTACGGTTTATGAAAATAACCAACTATGATACCAAGTAAAAGTATGTAGGATTGTATATTTTATGGCTAAACTATATAAAAGTATATAAATAGTATTATAAGCTAAGTAAAAATAAAGTAAATTAAAAAGCTTACACACCAGACTTTTTATACAGGTTCGGACCACTGTCTTACGTCCATTCCCAAAATCTCTTATTCTAGCTTTTACTCACTAACACCCTCGCTTAACCCAAAGAAATAGACTTATGAACTTGCCCGAGCCGTTGAATATATCTTTCACACTAACTTGATAAAATACAGACTTTGGCAAAAGTCATGTCTCCAATACACGATATTCCCATTATTGTACAATCTCATATAACTCATAAGAACTAGTTTATAAATGAATGTGCATGAGTTCAGGAGATAAGAAAATCGTCATAATCGTCATATTGAATATTGTAAATGAATGGTCGTTGATTTGAGATTATAAAATAGAATGGGTTTTCAGAAATTAGATCAGAAAATCAAAGAGCAAGTAAGTGATTAATCTTGTTGAAATCAAATCTATTTATATAATTGAATAGGTTTGATTAAAGGATGTGATTGTTTACCATTGCAGAAGGCTGCCTCTGAAGAAGGAATAAACATCACTGATATATGAAATTGTATTTTAAAATTCACTTTCAGTTAAGAAATCTTATTCACCGGCATATCAGTGGACAACTTTTTTCAATTCTGAAGAATTTATAAAACTGTTAAAAATATGTGTGTGTGTGTGTGTGTAAGTTGTATAAAATATTTATAAATTTATCTATACATTCTTTCAGAATATGAAAAAGTGATGTGAGGTTCTTATGAGTTTAACAATATAAATCCGAGATAGAATAACTCATTTATACACAATCTTCAAGTGCTCTTCCAATGGCTTACCTTACGAAGATTTAGCACAATTCCTTCTCTCTCTTTTAAAGCTGTAGTGATATTTCTTTAAATAGTGTAATTTAATCTAGAGTATGGAGTTATCGTCATCAAAACTGAGAATTATAATTCTAATACAAACATGCCAATAATAATGTAATAATGTAGCTGACAACGCAAGTTATTATAACAATTATCAAATCTTTTTTAAATTCATTGCACAATATTGAATATAATGTACCGAAAATTTTCGCTCATACATTAAAAAAAATCTACTCAGTTCTTCTTAAAAGCGCAAATATTATAAGGAAGTAAACGAAAATAGTAGCTCAAAAAAGTTAGCATGATGAAAGCTGAGTGAAGAATGACTTCTCATATTTCCAAAAATGGATTTTCATAGTGCAAATATTTACTAGTAACCTCAAACTAATCCCTATACTATAGCTCACCAAGAAAAGCATTAGATTGAAAAATGATAGGTGCACGAGTCAATTTCCAACAATAACATAAATCCCTATGACTAGCCTAAAGTATGTATTGTGATATTAATGCATACTTCTCCAGAATGTTTATAAAGCAACAACCAAGGTTTGGTTTACCTGTGTGTTGAAAAAAGGATTAGGGCGTCAAAGTGTTGTAAAAGTTAAGAAATACAAGCATGTAAAATGCATAAAAACTAGCAAGGAGCAAAAAATAATTCTACGAAAATAGCGAGACATATCAAATTTATGCATTGTTTTACTCGAATTGTAAATAAAGATCACAATACTTAATTTTTTTCAAAGAAGCTAATCATAGAAAATTTTATACAACCAAATTTAATACTAATTCCATAGATTCGAAAAGTCAAGCATATAATGTATATATAAAATATTTAATATTTATATACAAATTTTCACTTATAAATAGTGGTAGACATCATACATAAAAAATGATTGAAATAGAGGTCCACTAGCTCAAGCCGTATGAGCTTCAGTTTCTTACCTAAGGTCACGAGTTCGAACCATTAAGATATTAATCGCGTTTGGGGACACGTCCCTTTGATAATTTACTACCGGCTAGTACTATCCATACATCATATTTTTCTTTACATGCACCTAATTTTTTTCACAAAATAGTATGCATCATTTCTTACTTTACATACACCATACAATTTTCAAATCTACCTTTTTAGTATAACCATTTATTATTGAAAAGTAAAGAGTCAATGTAGAGTAAGAGCAAGATGTGAAAACCTACCATGATAGGTCACATGAGAAAAAATTTCAATCTCGCAGAGTAACTATGCGATTAAAATAAAACATGGGGGCGCCTACATAGGTTATTATTTTTTCCTAGGGTTGTCTCTATAGGGAAAATTATTTACCATTGCTATAGATAAGAGTGTTTGGTGCTAATTATTTTAAAAACGATCGTATGTACCACAAATTTAAGTGTACAAATAAAATTAGCCTTAATAATTGATATTATAAAATGGATCTACTAATAATTGAAAAATTAGGAAATCTCTTGTAACGCCCCACCCCGAGACCCACCTTAGTAAAGAGAATTAACAAGTAATTCCGTCTACTAAAGCGGAGAATAGGGTTGGTTAAGGGCGGCCATCTATAACTTTGTCTAAAACATCTACTGAATACGTCGATAAATGCAACATGATTTTTCTTTTCTATCTCAAGTGGATCGACATACCCAGTAAATGCTTAATCCAAAACTATAGATGGCTAACGGATCTATCAGAACAAAATACAATAACTAAATGTAAAGCACATCACAGAACAATAATCAACATCATATATATACATATACGTTGATAAATGTTTAGTACGATACAATATAAATACAATAAAGGTGGTACTCGACCACACCGTGTAATCGAATCAAATATAAATACATCAGAGTATGCGGAAGAACATAAATTACTCAAGAGAAAGGAGAGCTGACATCCAACATCAACTTCAAGCTAAGTCCAGTAGATGATACCTGAAACAACTCGGTCTGACCCGAGTATAAATACACAGGTCAGTCTAGCTACACAAATCAGTCAATATCGATAATATGAAGCAAAATAGTCATGAAGATACTTCTTCTCGAAAGAGAAGAATGAATCGATAAACACATACGCTCAACACTTAAGTAACATACGCTACTTAAGTGACCAAACACCTCGAAAGAGGTAAATCAAACTCAATACTCAAATCAAACACAAGTGCCTCATTTCATCTTCATTCATAAAACATCAAATATGGTTTAGGGAAAAACCTAAACCCACCATCTTGGCAAACCAAAAACATGCATAAAGAGATCTCATCTCAAACATGCCATAAGGCAAATATATCTCCAAAGAGGATAATAAAATCTCAAGTAAACGCCAAAGGGAAAATCTCATATAACGCTAGTGTAGGCAATTCAAATCTCAAAAATAGAACTTCCAAGAGTTAAAATTCCTGAAAGGTAATCGCCACAAATATATATCAAATGGTTCAAAGGACCAATTCCGAAAAGGGCGATACACTAGGGAAAATAGTCAGAGAAACCATCTCAAAAGTATTTGCACGTGCATGTGGCCGAAGCCTTGCCAAGTATTGTTATCTCAAATAGGTACCTCGCCCGAAGGCAAAACGTCACAATTACAAATATGCCATAATGACAAACGTCTCGAAGAAAAATACGCAGTAATGGCAAACGCCGAAATGGCAATGACTCAAAGGTCCAATACTGGCACGCCGCAATGGCAAATATGTCACAAACTTTCGAATATGAACCCGAATAGAGTTAATGTGTGTCACATACCACACGTTCGCACTAGATGGTTTACTAATCGCCAGTAAATTTCACACTTAAAGTAGTAAAATTTTTACCTCATCTCATCGGTAAATTCGATCTGAATGTCAAAACAATCAAATGAACAAGTCAGGAATTAACCGATAAGATAAACACACGTGTCCAATACCACGTGTTTTATCAAACAGTTTAATTCTCCTTCTCATTCGCTCAAATAATGCAAAATTGTGTATTTTATATATAAAATAATTTATTTGAGAAAACAAGATTTTAAAACCATTTTATGAAATCAATTTTGAAGACGATATTTGAAAATTCCCTTATTATAGGGAATAAATAGATTTTATAGCTTAAAATAATTTAAAAATATTACATAATAATTATACTAAATGCCAACTTATTTTAAAAATTATTTCAAAATTGTTTGGAAAAATCTGTGCTCGAAATCAAAGAAATCACTCAAAACCGTCATTCAAATTCAATTTAAATTCAAATCAAATTTGAATTTCAAATTCATCAAAACTTGGCTAACCTATTGATAGGCATCATCGCCCTCAAAACATTTCAAAAATATCACAAAAAAATTAAGTATAAGTTAAAAATCGGATGGAAAAGGAACATAAAAACGCTTGGCCAAAATAATACCCAGGTCTGAAATCTCCTCTGGGTTCAAATTTCGAATATAAAACAAGTGGTCGAACAATATTTTATTGAACTAAAAATTGATGTACACATACTAGAAAACTTCATCTTTCAAACAAAAAAAATCAATCAATTCCAACTGGAAATGAAAAAGTTACACCGTCTCAAACATGGACTCAGGCCATGTTTGCAACAGTTCAAAACCAAAAATGCACAGGCCAAAAAACCCTATGGGGTTCAACTTTTAGGCATGAAACAGAAGAGAAAATTAGCTCGGATTAAGCTGAAAATTATTATGCCGATAATATAAAACTTCATCTTTTAAAAAAAATCATGTAATTTAGATAAAGTATGGGAAAGTTATGATGTCTCAAAGTTGAACGCAGGCAGTATCTCACTATAAAAATTTGGACAAAACATACACCGGATCAAAGTTTGGCAAGGTATTTCGATAAGCTATATAAGTCGAAATGACTTGAAATTTAACAAGCATAAATACAAATAATAAAAATTTAAACTACATAAAGAATCATGCAATTTAGACAAAGCATGAAAAAGATATAATGTCTCAAATTTGGACCCAGACAGTGTTTTCACTGTAAAAATCTGGACAAAACATGCTCCGAGTAAAAGTTCGGCAGCATATTTCTGTAAGCCTATAGGTCGAAATGACCTAAAATTAAACATGTGTAAAGAATAACAGCAAAAGTTTAAACTTCATCATGAATCATTGAATTTAGACAAAGCATGAAAAATATATGATGTCTCAAAGTTGTACTCAGGCAGTGTTTTCACTGTAAAAATTTGACCAAAAACATGCTCCGAGTCAAAGTTCGGCAGCATGTTTGTATAAGCTATATAGGTCCAAATGACCTGAAATTTAACATCCATAAAGACCAACAAAAAAAATTTAAACTTTTCTAAGAATCATGCAATTTAGACAAAACATGAAAACGATATGATGTCTCAAAGTTGCACCCAGGCAGTGTTTTCGCTGTAAAAATCTGGGTAAAAACATGCTTCGAATCAAAGTTCGCCAGCATGTTTCTATAAGCTATATAGGTCTAAATGATCTAAAATCTGACATGCTTAATCTATGAATCATGGTCTTCAAAACTAAAAAAATCCGGCAGCATTTCGTCGTCGGAATAGAGATATAATTGCACAAATTTGCAACTCAAGACAGTTAATACAATATCAAAATAGTTCAAAAACGAATTTTTTGCAAATTTTTGATTTCAATTTGCAATTTTGGCATTGCATCAGCTAGATATTGTGAGATTGATACTCACCTTGCAAAACACTTGGGCTAGAAGATCGAATTGGCGAAAAGAAGCAAGTTTTGGCCTTGAAAGTTGCTTCAACGACCTATAAATGGAGTTTACAAAGACATGCAAACACAAAACCACCATTACCTACAACCAAACATCTTAAAAATCAAAATTTGATGAAGTGTCTTTGGTTTAGAGATATATTACCTGACTAAATAGACTTTTAATTTGATAGTTTCAGCAAGGAGTTGGATAAAATTGGAGAATTATATTTTTGTTGTGGAAGAGGAAGAGGAAGAGGAAAGAGGAAATTTGCAATAAGGCTGGTTAAGGGAGATCATCTATAACTTTATCTTAAACATCTATTGAATACGTCGATAAATGCAATATGATTTTTCTTTTCTATCTCAAATAGATCGACATACCTAGTAAATTCTTAATCCAAAACTATATGTGGCTAATGGATCTATCAGAACAAAATACAATAACTAAATGTAAATCACATCATAGAACAGTAATCAACATCATATATATACATATACACTAATACATGTTTAGTACAAATGTACAATACAATATGAATACAATAAAGGTGGTACTCGACCACACCATATACATCAAACCAAATATAAATACATCAGAGTATGCGAAAGAACATACATAACTCAAGAGAAATAAGAGCTGATATCCAACGTCAACTTCAAGCTAAGTCCAATAGATGATACCTAAAACAACTCGGTCTGACCCGAGTATAAATACACGGGTCAGTATGGCTACACCAAATCAGTCAATATCGATAATATGAAGCAAAATAGTCATGAAGATACTTCTTCTCGAAAGAGAAGAATGAATCGATAAACACATACGCTCAACACTTTAGTAACATACGCTACTTAAGTGACCAAATACCTCGAAAGAGGTAACTCAAACTCAGTACTCAAATCAAACACAAGTGCCTCATTTCATCTTCATTCATAAAACATCAAATATGGTTTAGGGAAAAACCTAAACCCACCATCTTGGCAAACCAAAAACATGCATAAAGAGGCCTCATCTCAAACATGCCATAAGGCAAATATATCTCCAAAGAGGAGAATAAAATCTCAAGTAAACGCCAAAAGGGAAATCTCATATAACGCCAGTGTAGGCGATTCAAATCTCAACAATAGAAGTTCCAAGAGTTCAAATTCCCGAAAGGTAATTGCCACAAATGTATATCGAATGGTTCAAAGGACCAATTCCAAAATGGGTGATACACTAGAGAAAATAGTCAGAGAAATCATCTCAAAAGTATTTGCACATGCATGTGGCGGAAGCCTTGCCAAGTGCTGTTATCTCAAATAGGTACCTCGTCGAAGGCAAAACGTCACAACGAAAAATACGCCGCAATGGCAAACGTCTCGAAGACAAATATGCCGCAATTGCAAACGTCTCGAAGACAAATACGCGCAATGATCCAAAGATCGAGTACTGGCACGCCGTGATGGAAAATGTGTCACAAACATTCAAATAGGAACCCGAATAGTGTTAACGTGCGTCCCATACCACACGTTCGCACTAAATGGTTTACTAAATGCCAGTAAATTCACACTCAAAGCAGTAAAAAATTTACATCATCTCATTAGTAAACTCGACCCGAAGGTCAAAACGATCAAACGGACAAGTCAGGAATTAACCGATAAGATAAACGTACGTGTCCCATACCATGTGTTTTACCAAACCGTTTAATTCTTCTTCTCATTCGCTCGAATAGTGCAAAAATATGTATTTTATATCTAAATAATTTATTTGAGAAAACACGCTTTTAAAACCATTTTCCGAAATCAATTTTGAAGACGGTATTTAAAATTCCCTTATTATAGAGAATAAATAGATTTTACAGCTTAAAATAATTAGAAAATATTACACAATAATTATATTAAATGCCAATTTATTTTAAAAATTATTTCAAAATTGTTGGGAAAAATTTGTGTTCGAAATCAAAGAAATCACTCAAAACTGTCATTCAAATTCAATTCAAATCAAGTTTGAATTTCAAATTCATCAAAACTTAGCTAGCCTATTGATAGGCATCATAGCACTCAAAAATTTCAAAAATATCATAAAAAAATGAAGTATAAGTTAAAATCGGGCGGAAAAAGCATAAAAACACCTGGCCAAAATAATACCCAGGGCTGAAATCTCCTTTGGGTTCAATTTTCAGATTAAAAAACAGGTGGCCGAAATTTTTTTGGTTGAACTAAAAATTGGTGTAAACAAACTAGAAAACTTCATATTTCAAACAAAAATGAATCAATGAATTCTGACTGAAAATAAAAAAGTTACATTGTCTCAAACATGGACTCAGGCCATGTTTGCAACAGTTCAGAAACCAAAAATGCACAGGTCTGAAAACCCTCTAGGGTTCAACTTTCAGGCATAAAATAGAAGAGCAAATTAGCTCGGATTAAACTGAAAATTATTAACCGATAATAGAAAACTTCATCTTTTAAACCAAAAAAGAATCATGCTATTTGGATAAAGTGTGAGAAAGTTATGATATCTCAAAGTTGAACCCAGGCAGTATTTCACTGTAAAAATCTAGGCAAAAACATGCTTCGGATCAAAGTTTGGCAAGGTGTGTATATAAGCTAAATAAGTCTAAATGACCTGAAATTTAACATGATAAAGACCAAAGGCAAAACTTTAAACTGCATAAAGATTCATGAAATTTAGACAAAGCATGAAAAAGATATGATGTCTCAAATGTGGACCCAGGCAGTGTTTTCACTGTAAAAATCTGGACAAAAACATGCTCCGAATCAAAGTTCGACAGCATGTTTTTATAAGCTATATAGGTCGAAATGACCTGCAATTCAACATGCATAAATACCAACAACAAAACTTTAAACTACAGCAAGAATCATGAAATTGAGACAAAGTATGATAAAGATATGATGTCTCAAATTTGGACTCAGGCAGTGTATTCACCGTAAAAATTTGGGCAAAAACATGCTCCAAGTCAAAGTTCGGCAGCATGTTTCTATAAGCTATGTAGGTTGAAATGAACTAAAATTTAACATGCATAAAGACCAACAAAAAAACTTTAAACTTCACTAAGAATCATGCAATTTAGGCAAAGCATGAAAAAGATATGATATCTCAAAATTAGACCCAAATAGTGTTTTCACTGTAAAAATCTGGGCAAAAGCATGCTCCGAGTCGAAGTTCGATAACATGTTTCTATAAGTTATATAGGTCGAAATGACCTGAAATATTCCACGCTTAATCTACAAAACATTTTCTATAAAATAAAAAAATCCGGCAGTATTTCGTTATCGGAATAGAGAGATATGACTGCACAAAGTTGCAACCTAAGACAGTTACACAATCAAAATAGTTCAAAAATGAATTTTTTGCAAATTTTTGATTTCAATTTGCGATTTTTGGCATTGCATGAAGTAGATATTGTGATATTGATACTCACCTTGCAAAACATTGAGCTAGAAGATCGAATTGGCGAAAAGAAGCAAGCTTTGCTTCAACAGCCTACAAATGGAGTTTACAAAGACATGCAAACACAAAACCACCATTACCTACAATCAAACATCTTAAAAATCAAAATTTGATGAAGAATATTTGGTTTAGAGATAGATTATCTGACTAAATAGACTTTTAATTTGATAATTTCAGCAAGGATTTGGATAAAATTGAAGAATTAGGTTTTGGTTGTGGAAGAGGAAAGGTGGGTTACTACTTCTTAGTTACAGGGAGAAGAAGACTTCTCTGTATACGTACAGGAAAGGAGAAAGAGACATTTTCCTCTTTTCCTTATTAAGTTGCTAAATGGGCTAAGCCCAAAACTAATTAACATAGCCTCTAATTGAGATTAACACACCAAATCCTATTATACACTAATATATACAAGTTACAACAAACATATGTACATGTTTTCACTTTATAAAAATTATACAACACATACTTATTTTATAAAAAAAAAAATTTTTTTGAACTGGTACTTTATATACAACAAATCAATAGGACAACATATCCCATGTCAAATAAACGTTCGAAAGCAAGTTTCGAACTTATGACGTCCTGCACCAAGCCGAATGAATTATTAAAAACCCTTATTTTAATTTAAATGCACAAATTACACAATTATTACTTAAAACCCTATTTTTAACTTCTAAAATTACATAAATTTTATTTCCTTGTGTAATAAAACATAGCAAATCATATTTTCAACATTTTACAACCAAAATTTATTTTTAAACCAAATTTCTCATTTTTAATTATAATATACCACTTATTAAATGATATGCTTCTTTTAAAAACATATAAAAGAAATATTTGGCAAAATTATTGCATTATTTTATATTAAAATCATGATTAGCTCATTTTTAACTCAATTAATCAAAGTAAAGTCTCAAAACTTTATTTTTCACATTTTATTCCCCAAGTCCATTGTTTATTCCAAATAAATAATTTAAATCTCCAATTTATTTATAATTCACAGTATCAATTATAACTACCATTATAATTTAATATTTACAGGGTATCGCCAAAACTTGGGTTGTTATAAACTTCCTCATACAAAAATTGCGTCCCCGCAATTTTCTTGAAAAAGAGCCGTAAACAACACAAAATTCAATCGACAAAGGATAAAAGACAAGCTCGAAACTCAAACCTTTCATACTCTCAACATAGAATGGTAGGGAGAAACAAGGAAAAACTCAGTTGGTTAATCCAGTGGCCCATCAAATGCTAATATAGTGATTAGCAAACCATCGAATGTTTCAAGTATCTCAAAAGAATTTCAAACATATCTCATCTTTGAATCAAAAACTCAATAAGATGCTCAACAAGTAATCAATCGAAAATGATTGATTTCATAAAAACTCTATGAATAGAGCCGGATCAAACTCACTTAAACCTGAATTCTAAGCAATAAAGAAGATCATCGATAAGATTTTTCACATAAATATACAGAAAGAATATCCTTACAATAGGGTAGACACAATAGACAAGATAGATAAATCACAAGATGACTTCTCACAAAGCCACCAAATTCGAACGACCGTGAAAAATGCACGTCGTTGATAATAGCTCAAAGATAAAATATACTCAAGAACAAGAATATAAGCTCGAATTATCTTTTAACTCAAGATATTTAGAATTTTAAATCTCAACGTCTTTTAAATTTTTAAACAATTTTCAACATTTGAAAATTACTCAAACTCTTTACTATATTAGTTAGTAAGTAATTTAAAACTCAAAGTTAAAATTCAAATTTTTTCTCTTGTTTCAAAATTAATTTCCATAGAATTTTGTAAATCCATAATGATATCCCTCAAAATAAATTAAGGGTTTAAATTCTCTTATTGTACTCTTCCCTTAAAACATCCAATGTATACAATATAGATTCTAAAATCTCAAAATATACTTCCAATAAAGCACAGCTCAAAAATAATCTCATTTATATTCTCATCTTTATAATTTAAAGATAAATAAATGGCATTGCCTCACTATTGAGTCTTTAATAAATAAATAGATCTGTTGGCTGCAGAGTTGACCGAACGATCAAAACTGCCTCGCCACTCTACTACTCATCTCTAAAATCAATGGCTGCAATTACCATTCAAAAATAAATCTAATATTTAATCTCAAAATATTCACTACTACAAAATAGACCATTTACATCGGTTGTTTACCGCCTTTTGCATCAGTTCAACATCCGATGCACATGCAACCGATGCAACAGGCTTAACAGTTTTGCATCAGTTCTAAAACCGATGCAAAATGGTCCTTTTTGCATCGGTTGTAACTAACAACTGATGCAAAATACGGTTGGTTGCTTGGACACAGCTCTCATGTTGCATCGGTTGTAATGAAAACCGATGCAATAGAGGAACTTGTTACATAGGTTGTTGTTGGAAAACAGATGCAAACTAATCCCTCTATTGCATCTGTTATTTATAACAACCGGTGCAAACTAATCCCTTTATTGCATCAACTATTTATACTTGATGCAAAAAAACCATTCTTAGAAACCATTATTATAGTACTCAAATAGACTATATATATATATATATATATATATATATATATTATTGATTATAACAAACAATTATTGCATGCAATATTACAATCGTTCAAAATTACATTTTGATTCAAAATTAAATTTGATGAAAAATACAAACTGAATAACATAATACCAAAATAAACATATATCAATTAGAGTGTTAATAATCTATACAGAATAATGGTTCATACATTCATTTTTGCAGCATAATTCAGATCTTTAGTACAATCATTAAGTGGTATAGTCTTAATTCAGATCTTTAATTAGTACAACCATTAAGAAATAGTATAGTAAAATCCTTAAAAACTTCATGAAATCTTGAAAACCCAAATTTTTAGGCTTCAGCTCAAAACCACATGTTGCATTTCTTTTGTTGCAATGTCAACATAAACCTGGAAAAACAAGAAACAAACATGTGAATTAGTCATGCACTACCTATGTGTCAAAATAAAATTCTGCTGAATAGAAGAAGCAGGGCAAGTGTGTACTTATTTCAGCTGAAAAAGCATTCAAAGATGAATAGAAGGAAGTTAACGATGAATAGAAGGAAGTCAACCAAAGATCTGCTCATCACTTACTGATATTAAATTCAAAACCAACTTGCTCAATGAAGCAAACTTAACATGATATTTCAAAACACCAAAAAGTCATAGCTATAATAAAATTCAACCATCTGTGCCTAATATTTTATTTCAAAGCAGCTATTTACTCATGCATAAAGCAATACTGCATTACTGGAAATTGCGATGCACAGGCTTACCTACTAGTATCTAATAATGATATCTAATTAAAAGAAGCCAGTTTTTAATAATAATAAAAAAGGCTGATGGGTTGTACACCCAAAATGAACACCGTAGTTTCACATCATTTGCCATCTAATTTAATTGTGTTGATGAAAACTACATTTATTGACGAATGCATAGTTTCAGCACAACGTAACAATCTTCTTTGTTGAAATAGTTTGTTTGAAATAATTTCTCAAATGAATCGCTAACTTCTTTGCTAAAATGGTTCATTTGAAATAATTTCTGGGATGAACAATAAACTTAGTTAGCCATGGAAAGTGATAATCGCCCTCTTAGTTGCAAGATTTCAAAATACAGTTAACAGTCAATCGACTACGACTAATGATTCATGGACAATTTATGCAAGTAAACAGTGATAAGGAAGTAGAACTAAGTAGTATGAAATACTGGGAAAATATAATAGCGAGCAATCATTATTACCTATCCTTTTTCAGCTGTCAATGTTTTAGCAAGTACATCGACTTATTGACTGATGATGCGCGAAGTACAGACAGATTCAAAACAATTATCCAGAATTAAGTAAATGAGATTGAAATCTAAACATGTACATGAGTAATACAAAATAATCATGTTGTACAATCACTCTTTTTTTTCTTTGACGAAACAGAATAGAAGTGAATGATAAAATCATATTGTTAGACATTGAATTTAAAAGGGAACCTAAAGCTTTTGAAGAGAAAAAAGAAACAAACATGCAACATACTAATAACTAACAAATTGCACTAAACATGCGGGTATTGCATGGAGTTTTCATGATTAAATGAGCATTTGTGTGCCTCAGTTATCATAAATATAGAGGACAGCAGAGTTAACAATCAACAATTTGTGTGTATAAAGTGCTTATCTAGAAATCGACAGTCAATGATAAAGGTATGTGTTTCAAATAATGTAAGAAAAATAACTCATTCATAAAGCTACATGAATCTATAAATTAATCATTTTGTATTGAAATGAATATTTAATAAAAACATCTATGATGCTAACGGGATTTGTTTATCACCTAATGTATAAAAATCAATTGAGAATAACATTTTACCAAAGCACGCTATTCACAATTAATACAGTAGGTGATACTATACACTTATAAATAAAAATCAAAACTGAAATCAACAAAAGAAACAAGAATTTCAGTTTCAACGCAGAACAATTCAATTGTCTTTCTTATAATACATTGTTCGAATGTAACTGGATATTACAAATTAAAACATGCATAGCAAGAAATGTACGTGTGCACATCATATTTGTTTGTCAGTGTTAAATTCAGAATGGAATTTTTATTTGGAGAAATAATGACTACTGACTTCTTGTGTTGGCAATACATCAAATATATGATCGATCAAAAGAATCAATAGTTGATCCATCTATTTTGCTTTGTAGCATAGGTGGGCTGGCTCAGGTCAGATCTAACTTATGCCCACCTAATCACCTAACTTGTGTGAAACGGGTCCAGTACAGTCCCAATTAGGGGTGTGTTGTATTGAGACAAGTTGTCTATCAAAATTAGCTCTATTCTATCCATACATGGATTAAGCTAGACAGATCGATGGATGGTATGGGGCTATTAGGCGATTTAGGTTCTTTTAAGAGAGTAACATTTGATCGTCCTAATTTAATTGACATTTTCTTGTTGAAAAAAAAATTGAGAACTCGAATTTGAATACAGATCAAGTTAGAAGTTTTATATTGCAATAAATCTAAATTCTTCTAATCTAAGAAGTTAGAACAGAGCAGTAAAACTTAAGTTTTGCATCTAAAATTTCTAACCTAAGAAGTTTGTGTGTTTATTTTTCAACCTTATCGTTTTGTCATACAGCATAGTTTCTATTTTAAGATTTCCATCATTCATGATTTTATCTGCAGAATTTGTTGAATTAAACAAATGTGTACAACTCTACACTCCCCCCTCAAGATTGACCCCATTCAAAGGACAATCTTGAAACAAAAAACTGAGAAACCATACCAAGTTTACAAACCAAGCTTCTATGTTGATCACCAGCTAAAGGTTTAGTCATAATATCAGCAATTTGCAAAACAGATTTTACATACTTGGTTGCAATGAAACCTGACTGCACCTTCTCTCTAACAAAATGCACATCCAACTTTTGATGCTTGGTCCTCAAGTGCTTTGTCTTCTCATGGAAACAAGGGTCCTGTGCAATATACATAGCAGACAAATTGTCACAGTGTAATGTAATGGGTGTGGGAACTTCAATACCCAAATCTGCTAATAATCTCTCAATCCAAACTAGCTCTCCAGTAGTGTAACTCATACACCTATACTCAGCTTCAGTGCTGCTTTTAGAAACCACTTTCTGCTTCTTTGTTTTCCAAGAAATCAAAGCATTACCAAAGAAAACACAATAACCAGATAAAGACCTTCCAGTATCATCACACATGCCCCAATCAGCATCACAATAAGCATTCAAAACTGAATCAGTTTTAGAAGGAAAACATAAACCCATATTTATAGTACCTTTGAGATATTTTAGAACATGAAATGCTGCATCAAGATGAGGAATCCTAGGTGTTTGAAGAAACTGGCTTAGCTGCTGCACTGAATATGATATATCAGGTCTTGTTAAATTCAAATAAAGTAATTTTCCAATTATTCTTCTATATATTTCTGGATCTGATAAAATATCACCTTCACAAGAACTCAATTTCAAACCCTTTGCCATAGGAAAAGAAACAGTTTTACATTCTTCCATATGATGATCCCTTAACAAATCCATAATGTATTTTCTTTGATTTAGAAAAATTCCTAAAGCTGACCTTGACACTTCAATTCCCAAAAAATATTTAATCCTTCCCAAATCCTTAATGGTAAATGCTTTATGTAAAAGATTCTTCAATTCAGAAATTATGGAAGGATCATTTCCAGTAAGAAGTAAATCATCAACATAAGCTACTAAAACAGTAAAAAGACTATCTTTCATCAGAGTAAACATAGAATAGTCTTGCTTGGATTGAACAAAACCAAAATTGATTAAAAACTTACTTAGTTCCTGATTCCAGCATCTAGAAGCTTGTTTCAGTCCATAAATAGACTTTTTTAACTTGCAAACTTGATCTGAAGCAGCTCTAACATATCCAGCAGGAGGTGTCATATACACTTCTTCTTGAAGATATCCATGTAAAAAAGCATTATTTATATCCAATTGTTGAATATCCCAATCCTTTGCAGCAGCTAAAGCCATTACCACTCTTACTGTAGTGAATTTTGCAACTGGGCTGAATGTATGCTTGTAGTCTTTTCCAGAAATTTGCTTGTCTCCCCTTGCAACCACTCTAGCTTTACATTTATCTATTTGACCATCAGCTTTGAATTTTGTTTTAAAAAACCCATTTAGAGGCTATGGGTTTCTTACCAGGAGGAAGAGTAACTAAATCCCATGTATCATTTTTCTCTAAAGCTTCTAGTTCTCTGTTCATTGCTTCAACCCATTCAGGAATACTTTTTGCTTGTTTATAAGAGGATGGTTCAAATGAAGAAAGAACATTTGAAATGCTATGCAAATCATCTGAATCAAGCTGAACAGGTAAAGGATCAAAGAAAATATTTGAAGAAAAAATATTTTCTATCTCTGAATTATTAACTTGTTTTGAAGGCAACTTTCCCACAACAAAATCAATATATTTCTTTGGCAACTGAGAAATTCTGGAAGATGTTCTTAATGGTACAATATGAGAAGTAGAAACATGATCTGAATTTGAAGAATCATTATCTGGAGAAGACTGTGCAATAGGAGTTGATAGTGTATGTGAAGGAGATGCAGGTTGTTGAGAGGGTTCATGACAAATATTTGAAGGAATACTTTGGTCTAAAGCTGGATTAACAAGCATTATATCTTGCTGTGTTTGAGTCTGAACTGGAAGAATTGCTGATGTTGTCTTGAAAGGATACACATTTTCTACAAAATGAACATCTCTACTAAACACAACTTTGTGAGTATCCAAATCATAGAGCTTATACCCCTTTTGTCCATGAGGATAACCAATTAAAACACACCTCTTAGCTCTCTCTGCAAACTTGTCATGCAACTTTTGAAATGAAAAACATAAACACCCAATAACTCTCAGAAAATGATAATCAGGAGGTTTATGCATCAATAATTCATATGGTGTTTTCCAGTGTAAAATAGAACTTGGCATAATGTTTATAAGAGAAGTGGCAACCAGAAGACATTCTCCCCAAAATTTATAAGGCAAACCTGAATGAATTCTGATTGTCCTTGCAGTCTCAAGCAAATGCCTGTGTTTTCTTTCTACCCTTCCATTCTGCTGAGGATTGCCTGGTATAGACTTTTGATGAACAATGCCTTTGGAAGCAAATAATTGAGAGCAGGATGCTTGAATAATCTCAGTCCCATTATCTGATCTAAAAACCTTAATTTTCTTGTTAAACTGAGTAAGCACATATTCAATAAAAACAGCAATTGTAGAAACAACCTGAACTTTTGAATGTAACAAATATGTCCAAGTATTTCTTGTATGATCATCCAAAATTGTTAAAAAATAAGTCTCTCCACAAAGAGCTGGTCTATGATATTTACCCCACAAATCAACATGAACAAGATCAAAAGGATTTTCAGCATAAAAATCAGACTGATGAAATGGGAGTTTATGATGTTTTCCTAACACACATGCTTCACAAGTAAAATCTATATTAAGTACTTTGCCTGATACAAATTTTTGAAAATGTTTCATCTTGCTAAAAGAAGGATGCCCTAGCCTAGCATGTAAAATTTCTATGCCAGGCTTATTACAAGAAGTTATAGTGTTGTTAATAGAAGCAAGAGAACAATTATTAAGAAACAAAGAAGAAGATACAGAGGAATTATTGAACATAGATGGAAAAGAAATTCTGTAAAGACCAAAAACTCTTGATCCAACAGCTTGTAGATGTTTTGAGTCAAGGTCCTGGAAAACACAAGAAGATTTAGTAAAATTTGCAACTATATTATTTTGATCAAGAAATTTTCCTACAGATAAAAGATTATTTTTAAAAGTAGGAATGTATAAAACATTGTGTAGTTGCAAATTTGAATTTAAATTCACAGTTCCACTATGAGTAACATGAATTCTAGAACCATCAGGCAAAGATACTTGTATAGGTTTTTCTACTTTTTTTATTGAAGCAAAAAGTGTTAAATCAGATGTCATATGATCAGAAGCACCACTATCAACTATCCATGATTTTTGTTGAAGACTGTCGTGAATAATAGTTGAATAACTATTACCTGCATGATTAATGCAAGCTGCCAAAGGATTATCTTCAACACTGTTAGAAGAATTGGAGTTTTGCATCATCTTCATCACCTCATTGTAGAAATTTGTAACCAAGACTGGATCAAATTGTCCATTTTGAGAAATTGCAGAATTCATAGCTGCAGATGAAGCTTCAGCAGGATTTGGCTTGCTTCCAAGAATTCCTTGATTTGCAGAAGTATTACTCATGTTAACATTTTTCTGAACCACTTTTCCTCTTCCAGTACCATCTTTAATCCACCAGTCAGGATACCCAATGACTTTGAAGCATTTTTCAGTTGAATGCCCTTTCTTTTTACATAGATCACAAAAATACTCACTCTTTTGTTTCTTACTTTCTCTAAAAGTTCCTTGAACATTTTGCTTAGGCAAATTCTTAACAGCATTAAAAGCATTCATTTCTGGTTTTTCATTGCTCTTATCACCCAGTTTATTCTGATGCTCCACTTGTTGCAAGATATAATAAGCTTTGTGAACTGTAGGAAGTGGATCTGAGCTTAAAATGTTTGTTTTAACCTGATCATAATCCCTTGTGAGTCCAGAAAGAAGCTGCATTAATTTGTTTCTCTGATCATTTTCAAGAATTTTCTTTAAAATTCCACAAGAACAGTTTCTTAAAACTCCACAACTACAATCAGGAAACCCTTCAAGCATCTGTAGTTGATCCCACACCCCTTTAAGACGAGAATAATACTCAGCAATAGTAAGATCATTTTGACGAGTAGAGGTTAAACTCTGATGTAACTCAAAAATTCTTGGTGCTGTCGTTTGACCAAATCTCTCTGCCAATTCCTTCCATAATTGTGCAGAAGAGTCAACAAACATAAAACTCTCAGATAAAACCTTATCCATCGAATTAAGAATCCAAGACATTATCATATAATCGTTCCTAATCCATTTTTGATAATTAGGTGAATTAATAGATGGTAAAGGTAAGGTTCCATCAACAAATTGGAGTTTATTTCTTGCAATTAAAGCCATCTTAACAGTTCTTGCCCAATTGATATAATTCGATCCAGTTAAAGTATTGTTTCCAAGTTGCATACCTGGATGATCCGAATTTGAGAGAAAATAAGGATCATTAAAATTCACTCCCTGATTCGACTGAAAATTAGCTTCTGTTCCAGTTGAATCTGAGTTCGAATTCGCCATTTCAGTTGAGTAGAGCTGATTCTAGAGTTGAAAGAGGATCTAGGGTTGCGAGGAAGAAGATTACGAGAAGATTTGAAGAAGAAACGCCAGCAGATTCACCATCGCCAGCAGAATCGCCTGCTCTGATACCATGATGAGAAACAGATCTGAAAAAAAACACTTTATTTTTTATTACCGAATCCCCTTTTTACAAGCACGAAACAGTTTTACATATAAATCTCAAAACAGGCCGAAGCCATTCAAATATAGGCCAAAGCCCATTAAAGACTAAAACCCAAGAAACATAAAAAAAAACACTAAAACAAATGTGTACAACTCTACATATAGGCTATATCTGGAAATATTTATTTGTTCGATATGTGTTAGAATTTATACAGTTAATTTATTCAAATCCTTCAAACTTTTGCATCATAAATTTGGTTGTTGTTTTTCTAACGCTCACATGTATTTCAAATGTTTAATCTTTCATTTTTTTCCCTAATACATGCTTCTCAGTAAACACTATGCTGGTGAACTAACACGTATATGTTGTATAATTTTTTTCTTTATATCACAGATTTCAAAAAAAAGTATAAAATGCAGAGTCCTGTTAACATAAGCAAACGAAAGAGATGGCATGCTTTCACTGAGGAAGCTGATGGTTTACCATTCCATGTCAAAATCTTCAAACATCCACTTGTTGTTATACTAGAGCATAAAAATGATAACCAGGTTTTGAATCGGCAAGATTACTGGACTGCTAATTAAAAGCTTAGAAGTGTTGGACAATGAAATATATGGAGCTTGTAAATTAAGGTTTCAGTGTTATTGAAATGGTTCTTCATATGAGGGTTGTCCACTTTTGCATTTTTGTCCACACTTCTTTGCACAGTTGCTTCTCTGTGTGCATACCAGACATCATCTTACTACCTCCACTCCACCATCAACCTACCATCCATATCATTCCACTGCCCACTACATTGCCTACCCACATAATTTTTCTTTCCCCCATACAAGTGCTGCTGCTACTGACCAACTCCTCACAACATCATCTGCCTTTTCTATATATACATCACCAGCGTAACTTCTACTTGCATCCTCCATCAACACTCTCCAGCCATCATAATTAGCCCGAACACACTTATACTACCTCCATCATTCACCTTCCAACCATCGAATCAACCACATTTCAACAACCTTCTTCTCCACATTAACATTACTGACTTCCCTCAACTTCAAAACTGTTATATAACCTTAACACATGCTGCCTTCCCTCGACTTGCTCAAACAAACATTTCCAACCTCTGGCCATACTTGCTCATTTTCCAGCACTCACCACTTCAACATCAAATTTTCAACTGCAATAGAAAAACCACATTCATGCTTACAACATTTTGACACAACTACCACTACATATCATTCACGATCTCTACTCTGCCAACAAACTTTAACTTCCTCTCCACCAGTAACCAACAGCATCTCCTCCACTAGTTTCCTCCTGACAGTGCCACAAGCCCATACAAACTACTCCTAAACCAATGCCTGACTGCAGCAATCGACTCTGCCATCAATAATCCTCGAACACCTCAATCGACTCACCTTAAAACATTCTCCAATAAATCCAAACCATCTACCAACAAGTACAAATATTATCCACCAATGCCTCTACGCACCATTGACAAATTCATTGTTACAACTTCCTTCACATCAAAACCACTTACAAGTGCAATACAACTACAGGGATCTGCACATACATCCACTCAACGCTGCTGTCATATAACTTCATCCATAATTGTTGCTCCTCTAAACACTTCTACCTAATCATCCCTTTTACCACTGCTTGCTGTCAACCCACCCGCACCTGCTCTACCATTGCATTGCATTGTCACAAACATTGCTGCAAACCATATAGCTACTCTTTGTACGAATTCACCACAACATTGCTAGCAACTCAACTGTCCATTCAATTCAATACTGCCACTGTTCACCTCCAACCACAAAGACAAAACAAAACAACCACTGTCAAACATCACCATATCAATCACTTCTTCAAGATTACATTTTCAGTATTCCTTAACTTAAAATATTCTATTGGTCATATCTTTCCTCTAGTAATAATTCCTTTAAAATTTGTACTTTCCAAGAAGTATAACTACTCACATTTTTAATAAGTCCTATTGAAAACATCTTTTACAAACCTCTTACAAATTCAAGGACGCCTACGACATTTTAAGATTTTACTTAATTTAATTCTAGGTGTGAGGAAAGATTAAATTCAAGGATGTTTCCTAAGTTGGATTTTATAATTTCACAACATATATATATTTTTTCCCATAATTTCTCTTCTCAAAGAATTATTTTCCATAAAATAAAAAATGCCCCAAATATTCAATTATTACTTCGCTTTCAATTTTCTTATAAAAATAAATCCCCCTTATTGAAATTTATAGATTGGGTCGACTTCTAAGGAGAGGTTTATACTCTTTATATATTCTTCCTTCTTGCTAAAAGATTTGCCTTGTAATTTGTCTTAAATATATTTTGAAAACTCTCCGCTTCTTACTCACAATTACAGTTATAATCGATTACATAGAGACGAGAACGCTTCCAAAATTATTTATCATATTTATCATATTCAACCAGACGCTCGATATATCACCAATGCCTGGTCTAACACTAATTCCACAATATAAATGAATCTGCATTATAACATGTATGTAACATGTTATAACACAGATTCAAGAACCTCTAAGTATTAGAAGTATTTACAATATGATCAAAGTCATAGCCGGCCACACAACATAAACATATGGGAGCAAAAATATTGTGATGTGCAAACAATGATATAAAAAAGGTCAATTTAATCATGTAATGCTGAAAGAATGAAAGAGACAAGAATAAACTCACCATATAGTAGCATATAAGAAGACTACATCCAGTTATGCATGATATAACTAGCTAAATTATCACGAACCTCATCTATCTCTTGCTGGCTATAAGAACCATCTTGTACAAAGTACTGCAATTACAAGATTGTTTTGAAACATTAATCGAATAACTACTTGACAAAAATTATGAAGGAAAATAATTAAAGTGGTACCTCAAGTATTTCGGTGCTTTGATTGTGGTTTTTTACTATATCATACATATACCTCATCGCATAATATACACAATCCGACGTTCTAGATTGTTGAGGACACTACAACAATATTACACGCTAATTTAATAGTTAGGTTAAGTTGAATTTATATCCAACATAGAAGTTTATTTTTATTTTGTACAAAATAAATCACCTTAACTGCGACGACCCGGAAATTTTTAACATTTGAAATCGGAATGTTAATCGATTTTAAATAATTGGAGGTTAGTTTAGCTTGAACTTCAAATATAACTATGGATTTAACAATTAAATTATTAGATTTAATTTTAGAAATTTGGGTAAAATTTTGAATCTTCATATTTAAGCTTGTTAAAAATAATTTGAAGGCTTGTAAAATTTATATTTATAATACTGAAAATAGTAAAGGTGTTAAAATTGAATTTGAAAGTGTTAGAATTTGAAATTCGAAATGTTTTGATCAGTTTTGAATTTATATCGTTTAAATCGATATTTAAAAATAGCCTTCCGAGGCACAGTCTCGGAATTCGACGAAACCAGTCCCATTGGATCCATAATATTGTATTATTATCGGATTTCAATTTTTGTAATGTTTGGAGTTGTCGTTTGGCCGTACGATAAGCAATCGCGTTGAAAATTAAAATGAAATTTAATTTAATAGTTGAGTCCGAAAAGCTATCTTCTCCATACGATCGAAATAGGACTCGAAACATTTTCCATTGCATTCGGAATAGGAGTATGATCTTATAAACGCCTAGCGGCACGCTTCGATATGATGCCAAGATTTTTAGCTGCGAGTTTAAGACGATTTAAATTAAATTCAAATTTAAATATGAATATAATACATCCCTTGTTTGACTGGTCAAAACCCACTTTTCAGCCGAAATTCCCCACCAGCCCGTTTCCTTTCACCATCACGCCTTTTTCATTTCCGTCCTTCTTCAGTTACTATAGCTAACCTTCCCTAACACGCTTCCTCTCGTCTCAGATATTACTTTCCTCCGTCATTTCAATCAAACAACCAATAAAAGAAAAAGATAAAAATGGCTGGAACGTAAATTTGCATCTCCCTCTCCCTTCTTTCGAACGCAGATACTCGAGATCCATTCTTTTTCCCCTCTAAAATCAAATCGAATTAAACGAATTCGTTCTTTTTCCTATTCAAGTTCTCGGTACTGAAGTATGTATCAAATCGAAACCGAAGTTAAGCCATACATCGCGGGCTGGAACACAAGTTCTTCGGTAGGATATTGTGTGGGGTGCGACGTCGCATGGTGGCACTTGGATGATTCGTGATGGCGGCGTTCGTTGGGTTGAAATACAGTGGCTTCGAATTTGAACTGTTGTGCAATTTGAAGGAAGAGCGGGTCGAATCAAGCAACAGTGAAGGTCGCGAGTTTAGGGGTTCGCATCGATTTGAGGCGACTGGGTCGTGCGGTCCAAACCGAGCGCGAGGCAGTGGTGGCAGAGGTGACGTGATTTTGGGGAGCCGTTCGATGACAGTTAGGGTTTGTTGTCGGAGTTGGAGAGTGTTTCTGCGAGAATAGGTATTTTCTTTATTTAATTTTTTACATGCGTATAAAGAAAATTAATGTGTTACAGTGAGGTATATAGGTTATGCTAGGAAGACATTTTTATTCCCAATAGAATTTAATGAATATATATAAATTACAGAAATTATTTAGAAATTTTGAAGTGTTTTGAAAGTTTAATTTAAGAAGAAAAAAATTAAATAGTAAATAGGATTACTGTTGTTTATTTACAGTCAAGATTTAAATAATTCAGTTTTTTTATATATATGAGATTTTGGGAAATAAAGATTTTTTAGAATGACGAAAGTTTATATATAAAAGAAAAATTAGATTTTTGAAAATCTATAAATTATTGTTAAAAGAAGATTGGTTAAATTAAATTAATTAGTTAAACTAAATTTACCAAATGAGAATTTAGTTGTTCGATTATTTCGAATATTAATAAATTGTATAAAATGTTTATACAAGGTTTAAAACCGTGGAGAAAACAAGCTGAAATGGAAATGGGTTGCATGCGTAATCAAAGGTGAGATCTTCTCACTCAATCAATATTTTTCTGATTTAAATTTTGAATAGTTAGATTTAAAATTGATTGACTGTGTGCTTGGATGATTGATTTATAATAATTATTCACTGGATGATATTATATATATAGTAGTATATAGTAAATATTGAAGTTGTTAATTTCCCGCATTATATAGCGGATGAGACCCTATTGCGCCGCATAATAGCAGATGATATTTTATAAATCCCATATACCACGATATTCCACCTCGAAGTGGAATTGGTATTTAATTGTTGTGCTAACGTCTGTGGATGCAGGGGAAACAGGTTGGAGGGATCCAACTGGATTCCTCAAATATTGAATTTGTTTCATATCTTGTGTGTTGATAATCTATGTGTTGATTATATTGTAATTGGAATCATTGTAGGCTAAAATTTAGCCGAATATATATTCGGTATCGTAAGATACCTGAAAAAATAAAATATGATTTTTAAATTTAAGTAGAAAATCTATAGTGAAATCCTATTGAATAAATTCCAAAATATGGGGAAAGTCTTTAATAAATGGATTTTGAGTAATATTGTTTCATAGTTGAAGAATTTATTTAAAATATGGATTTTAAATAGTTTGGAAGAAATAAAGGAGTTTATTTTAAAAGAAAATAAATTTAGAAATAAATTCAGAAATTAATTTGGTGTTTGAAAATAAATTTTTAGAAAATCAATATGAAAATTGATTTGGTGTTTGAAATAAATTTAGAAATCAATTTTGGAAATTGATTTGGTATTTGAAAACAAATTTGGAAATCAATTTAGAATTTAATTCGGTATTGAAATGAATATTTAGAAATCGATTTGAAAATCATATATCAATGGATATTTAGAAGTTTAAATTCACAATGGGAATTTATAAAAGAAAGGGAAATTTGTTTTAAAATAAACATTTCTTTTTTTTTTAAAGTGTGAAAGGAATTTACGGATTCGGAACGTAAATTTAAAACAAATCAAGAAAGATTTATTAATTGATTTAAATGAACCATTTTGAAATGAAAAATGTATTTTCCCTGAAAAGCTGAGTATGACTTCGAAGTAGCCTATAAATATAAACTGAATTTTTTTAGGATGGTTTTAGAAAGGATACTTTGGATAAATTATTTTCTTAACTGGTTTCAAATCTTTAAAGTATGGATTTATTTAATTGCTTATAGAAGGGATTATTTTAAAGATTAAAATTGATATTTGTTTTAAGAAACGATTATTTAAATAGTTATACCTTATCTACTAATTTTATTTTAAAAATTAGTTGGGACTTAAAATCTTATATATGATAATTAGTATAATGTTTTCATAACCAATATTTTAAGTAAGTATTTAAGATGGTTTTATTTTAAATGTTCGAAGAATATTTTGGATAAGTGATTTGAATTATATTAACTCGGTAGATTTCCAGTGGAAACGAATAAATATTTGTAAATATATTCCCCGTAAGGAAAATGCTTTGAAAATTTGTCTTCAAAGAATTGAAATGTGAATAATGATTTGAAATTTGTTTTCAAAAATATTAAAGTGATAAAAGTATATCTTGCAAAGATATTTTGAAAATAAATGATTTGGAGAAATTATTTAAAATCCAGTGATTGTTGTGAATGTTGACTGATAGTTAAAAAACCGACTATCAATATTGGCCTTTTAATGGCATTTGAATTTCGATGCGACCGGGGGTCGGATTCCAAGTGGATATCCGAAAACCACATCAAACCTTTGTGATTGTGATAGATCTTTTATTTAAAAGATCAAAGTGGAAATTTTGTTGTGATTTGTTGAAATCTGAATGTAACACTTATTTTTAAAATAAGCGCTCATTATTCGAATTAGCCAGGAGAGGATCTTGTGTCATAAAACTCATTCCGAATAACGATACGACGAAATGGGATTGCATTTGACGACGATGTTGAAGACCGGGTATTTTCGAAAACTAAAGGATTACCTGTCGAATGTCTCTGCACCGGGTTGCTCCGGTATAGAGATTTTATCACCCTTTGTGATGGGGATTCCAGACGTGATTAGTGAATATCCGGATTTGCAAGGGCTTCTTTGATGTGCTTTCGGTTCCGTTCGATCCCGGAACGGACTTGTATGGATGTGTGTCTGACGTTACACTTTGAGATGTAAAGCTGGTTTCTATCAAATACATTTCTGTTGGTGGAGGAGAATTTATTCTCTTAGCTTAACACCCTTCTCTGATACGTACGAGCTCAGAGGTTATGTAATTGATGGTTACTAGTGATACATTCCCAATTTGGTAATGTGGGATATGAAGTGCTGCTGATCATTTGTTGATCAAAGCATGACTTTGTGAAAGGTTAGCTTTGTGGACGAGAACTCGTCGGACTTCACACCCCGGAAATGGTCGAAACAGGAAAGTTGCGGCAAGGATATTTAGGGGTAGCTCCCCCTGAGGGTACATCACTTCCTTCTGGAAATGGGTAGTATCATGGTACGGAGCCCAGATATTTTATCTATGTTGATGCTGCAAATTTGTTACTTTGTGGTTGTTGGTGTTGAGGATCATCGGATAAAGGTCGCAAACGACCGGGGGATGGCATACTCGAGTTGTAGTTACCTAGTTACAGAAGTAACCCGGCCTTGTGTTGGCAGAGATCCGGGTAGGTTCTCAGGGTGTCCCTCCAGAGGCGTACCCACGTGGCATAGAAAGTTCCTTAGTCTGACCATTTGTTGGAAATCCAATTCCCAATATGAACCCAGTACAGTTTTAGTTGTAGAACCTGCCATTTAACATGGCAGCTACAGTAGGCATAGTATAATGTTACCTATGCTGGCTAAGATTAATATTATACTTTCGAAATGTTTTCTGCACTATGCACTAATAATAATATCAAAAAGATTTTTCATACTAAGCACGTTTGACTATCATAAGGAGAAATCTCCCCTGAGTGTGCGATTGCATTGTGTGTGTGTGCCGGGAGGCCTTATGGTAGTTTCATTTTCCAAAAAGCATTGCAGATTTCTTTTGAAATCTTTTGTTCTCCTTTTGTTAAAAATAACTGTTTTTAAGATCTCACACAGTCTCATGACTGATCTGAAGTTTATTGTTCCTTTTCTAAACTCTGGGTGCCCATAATTTTTCCATACGGGTAGCCTAGAGTCAGGTTAGCGGTTATTCGGGAGCGAAGTCAAGAAGTTACTGTGGAGATCAGGAGTTGGAGCTGGATGGCGAGGCGTATCACTTATATATGTAATATTTCTTTTCCGCTGTTTGTTGTTGTAAGACTCTGATAATGTAATGTGATGTAATGTAATAACTGATATAGTTCTTTGTTTTAAAGATATTCATTTATCTATTATATTTTTTTCACTGCGATATGTGAGATTCTGTTATTGTTTTCTTTTCTTCTTCTTCTACCTCTTTCTTCTTTAAACCCGAAGAATCGTACATTTGTTCCCCTTTGGCCTGAATTGTTGTGGAATTTTGCCAGCTCAAAAGGGGTACGGATTTGCGGGTCTTCACATGTGCTATCAGAGCTTTTGGTTAAGCGATAACCTTGGCACAGAAGTATGTATCAAATCGAAACCGAAGTCAAGCCATACATCGCGGGCTGGAACACAAGTTCTTCGGTAGGATATTGTGTGGGGTGCGGCGTCGCGCGGTGGCACCTGGATGATTCGCGATGGCGGCGTTTATTGGGTCGAAATACAGTGGCTTCGAATTTGAACTTTTGTGCGATTTGAAAGAAGAGCGGGTCGAATCAAGCAACAGTGAAGGTCGCAAGTTTAGGGGTTCGCATCGATTTGAAGCGACTGGGTCGTGTGGTCCAAAACAAGCGCGAGGCAGTGATGGCAGAGGCGACGTGATTTTGGGGAGTTGTTCAATGACAGTTAGGGTTTGTTGTCGGAGTTGGAGAGGGTTTCTGCGAGAAGGTATGTTCTTTATTTAATTTTTTATATGCGTATACAGAAAATTAATGTGTTACAGTGAGGTATATAGGTTACGCTAGGAAGACACTTTTATTCCCAATAGAATTTAATGAATATATATATAAATTACAAAAATTATTTAGATATTTTGAAATGTTTTGAAAGTTTAATTTGAGAAAAAAAATTAAACAGTTAATAGGATTGCTGTTGTTTATTTACAGTCAAGATTTAAATAATTCAATTTTTATATATATATGAGATTTTGGGAAATAAAGATTTTTAGAATGATGAAAGTTTATATATAAAAGAAAAATTAGATTTTTGAAAATCTATAAATTATTATTAAAAGAAGATTGGTTAAACTAAATTAATTAGTTAAACTAAATTTACCAAATGAGAATTTAATTGTTCGATTATTTCGAATATTAATAAATTGTATAAAATGTTTATACAAGGTTTAAAACCGTGGAGAAAACAAGCTAAAATGGAAATGGGTTGCATGCATAATCAAACGTGAGATCTTCTCACTTAATCAATATTGTTCTGATTTAAATTTTGGATAGTTAGATTTAAAATTGATTGACTGTGTGCTTGGATGATTGATTTATAATAATTATTCACTGGATGATATTATATATATAGTAGTATATAGTATATATTGGAGTTGTTGAATTCCCGCATTATATAGCGGATGAGACCCTATTGCGTCGCATAATAGCGGATGATATTTTATAAATCCCATATACTGTGATATTCCACCTCAAAGTGGAATTGGTATTTAATTGTTGTGCTAACGTCTATGGATGCAGGGGAAACAGGTTGGAGGGATCCAACTGGATTCCTCAAATATTGAATTTGTTTCATATGTTGTGTGTTGATAATCTCTGTATGATTATATTGTAATTGGAATCATTGTAGGCTAAAGTTTAGCCGAATATATTTTTGGTATCATAAGATACCAGAAATAAATAAAAGAGGATTTTTAAATTTAAGTAGAAAATCTATAGTGAAATCCTATTGAATAAATTCAAAAATATGGGGAAAGATTTTAATAAATGGGTTTTGAGTAATATTGTTTGATAGTTGAAGAATTTATTTAAAATATGGATTTTAAATAGTTTGGAAGAAATAAAGGAGTTTATTTTAAAAGAAAATAAATTCAGAAATAAATTCAAAAATTAATTTGGTGTTTGAAAATAAATCTTTAGAAAATCAATATGAAAATTGATTTAGTGTTTGAAATAAATTTAGAAATCAATTTTGGAAATTGATTTGGTATTTGAAAATAAATTTGGAAATCAATTTAGAATTTAATTCGGTGCTGAAAATGAATATATAGAAATCGATTTGGAAATCGTATATCAATGGATATTTAGAAGTTTAAATTCACAATAGGAATTTATAAAAGAAGGGGAAATTTGTTTTAAAATAAACATTTGGTTATTTTTGAAAGTGTGAAAGGAATTTATGGATTCGGAACGTAAATTTAAAACAAATCAAGAAAGATTTATTAATTGATTTGAATGAACCATTTTGAAATGAAAAATGTATTTTCCCTGGAAAGCTGATTATGACTTCGAAGTAGCCTATAAATATAAACTGAAATTTTTAAGGATGGTTTTAGAAAGGATACTTTGGATAAATTATTTTCTTAACTGGTTTCAAATCTTTAAAGTATGGTTTATTTAATTGCTTATAAAAGGGATTATTTTAAAGATTAAAATTGATATTTGTTTTAAGAAACGATTATTTAAATAGTTATACCTTATCTACTAATTTTATTTTAAAAATTAGGTGGGACTTAAAATCTTATATGTGATAATTAGTATAATGTTTTCATAACCAATATTTTAAGTAAGTATTTAAGATGGTTTTATTTTAAATGTTCCAAGAATATTTTGGATAAGTGATTTGAATTATTTTAACTCGGCAGATTTCCAGTGGAAATGAATAAATATTTGTAAATATATTCCGCGTAAGGAAAATGCTTTGAAAATTTATTTCCAAAGAATTGAAATATGAATAGTGATTTGAAATTTGTTTTCAAAAATATTAAAGTGATAAAAGTATATCTTGCAAAGATATTTTGGAAATAAATGATTTGGGGAAATTATTTGAACTCCAGTGATTGTTGTGAATGTTGATTGATTGTTAAATAACCGACTATCAATATTGGCCTTTTAATGGCATTTGAATTTCGATGCGACCGGGGGTCGGATTCCAAGTGGATATCTGAACACCACATCGAACCTTTGTGATTGTAATGGATCTTTTATTTAAAAGATCAAAGTGGAAATTTTGTTGTGATTTGTTGAAATATGAATGTAACACTTATTTTTAAAATAACCGCTCGTTATTCGAATTAGCCGGGAGAGGATCTTTTGTTATAAAACCCATTCCGAATAACTATACGACGAAATGTGATTGCATTTGACGACGATGTTGAAGACTGGGTATTTTTGAAAACGAAAGGATTACCTGTCGAATGTCTCTGCACCGGGTTGCTCCGGTATAGAGATTTTGTCACCCTTTATGATGGGGATTCCGGACGTGATTAGTGAATATCCGGATTTGCAAGGGCTTCTTTGAAGTGCTTTCGGTTCCGTTCGATCTCAGAACGGACTTGTATGGATGTGTGTCTGACGTTACACTTTGAGATGTAAAGCTGGTTTCTATCAAATACATTTCTGTTGGTGGCGGAGAATTTATTCCCTTAGCTTAACACCCTTCTCTGAGACGTATGAGCTCAGAGGTTATGTAGTTGATGGTTACTAGTGATGCATTCCCAATTTGGTAATGTGGCATACGAAGTGTTGCTGATCATTCGTTGATCAAAGCATGACTTTGTGAAAGGTTAACTTTGTGGACGAGACCTCGTTGGTCTTCACACCCCGAAAATGGTCGAAACAGGAAAGATGCGGCAAGGTTATTTGGGGGTAGCTCCCCCTGAGGGTATGTCATTTCCTTCTGGAAAAGGGTGGTATCATGGTATGGAGCCGAGATATTTTACCTATGTTGATGCTGTAAATTTATTAGTTTATGGTTGTTGGTGTTGAGGATCCTCGGATAAATGTTGCAAACGACCGGGGGTTGGCATACTTGAGTAGCAGTTACCTAGTTACAGCCCGGCCTTGTGTTGGCAGAGATCCAGGTAGGTTCTCGGGGCGTCCCTCCAGAGGCGTACCTATATAGCATAGGAAGTTCTTTAGCCTGGCCATTTGTTGGAAATCCAATTCCCAATACGAACCCAGTACGGTTTTAGTTGTAGAACCTGCCATTTAACATGGTAGTTATAGTAGGCATAATATAATGGTACCTATGATGGCTAAGATTAATATTATACTTTCAAAATGTTTTTTGTACTATGCACTAATAATAATATCAAAAAGATTTTGCGTATTAAGCATGTTTGACTATCATAAGGAGAAATCTCCCCCAAGTGTGCAATTGCATTGTGTGTGTGCCGGGAGGCCTTATGGTAGTTTCATTTTCCAAAAAGCATTGCGGATTTCTTTTGAAATCTTTTGTTCTCCTTTTGTTAAAAATAACTGTTTTTAAGATCTCACACCAGTCTCACGACTGACCTAGAGTTTATTGTTCCTTTTCTAAACTCTGGGTACCCATAATTTTTCCACACGGGCAGCCTAGAGTTAGGTTAGCAGTTATTCGAGAGCGAAGTCAAGAAGTTGCTTAGAGATCAGGAGTTGAAGCTGGATGGCGAGGCGTATCACTTATATATGTAATGTTTCTTTTCCGTTGTTTGTTGTTGTAACACTCTGATAGTGTAATGTGATGTAATGTAATAACTGATATAGTTCTTTGTTTTAAAGATATTCATTTATCTATTATATTTGTTCCGCTGCGATATATGAGATTCTGTTATTGTTTTCTTTTCTTCTTCTACCTCTTTCTTCTTTAAACCCGAAGACTCGTACGTTTGTTCCCATTTAGGCTGAATTGTTGCGGAATTTTGCCAGCTCAAAAGGGGTACGGATTTGCGGGCCTTCACATTAACAGTCTTCCATTTCAAGTAAGTTCCTCGAGATTTGCCACCATATGTCTTATAAGTTTTAAAGGCCCTACACATAAAATAAAAATTGAAATACAACGTACATATTCACTTGCATCAAGCAAAAAAGATATCAGAAGGCAAATAAAAAAAATGTACATATTCACTTGTGATCTAATTTCCAGTTTAGATTTGCATTCGACTTGGGGATCCAAAACATAAACCTCATTCTTTTCTATACGAAAAACAAGCAGTAGACAATGTTTCCTATATTATAAGATTTATATGAAGTTAATATCGACATTAGATTTGTAAACTAGTTTCTAAAAGTTTATTGTTCATACCCTTCGTAGTGTGGGGCTAAGAGTAAGCTCTTCGATTATGACGCACGCCACGTGTTTGAAATATATATTTGTCGCGTTTGGATATTTCCGCACTTGAGACAACCTATGTGGAGACATAAACCCGATGGTTTCCACTCCGAGGTCATTGCATTTATGATTAAACCACCTAAAAATAAGTACAACATACAAATATTGTTATTCTACCATTTCATGTATAATACATAATATAAAATGGAACGTATACAATGAATTTATAAGCTATTTGTTGTAAATGTAACCTTTGTATTTCACATAGTAGCTATATTGGTACACAGATAGAAATATTCATCATATATATATAATACTCACATGATGCAAATTTGCAACCATTCTCCATTCAACCATCACATACTAAGGAATTGGATAATGTCATCCATAGTGACATGGATTTCAAAGTCCTCATCGTACGTAAATAAATCCTTGTTCATATGAATTGCATTGATGAAATTATTATCATGGGATGGCACTTGAACTATCTGGTCATAGAAATATCTGCACTCATCTGTTAAAGTATTGATGATCTCTTCACCCACGATCGTCCTACGCTTTGCAGGCTCATTTGTCATCTTTTTGTTATTATTCATGTCCATAGCAACACACTCTTCCACTTTGTCTTTGCTCCTAATATGTGTAGCCTGCACACAAAAAATTCACAAGCAGCATGGAGTTTACATATTTTATTCAAGCAAAGCTCAAAAAAATTCAAAAAGTGTTTTCTTTACCTTATCATCATCGCCTAAAAGCACGAGATTTTTAGGCCATTGTACAAAACTACATAGAGCTTCTTCTATCATGATGTGATAGTTACTTGGAACCGGAAGAGAGGTTCCTACATGAATAGGCTCTACTGCGTCAATTCCAACCTTTACATGATTGGCCAAGATTTGTTAATTATGGCATTGATCTCCAGGCCTAGAAGCAGGATGCACCATGTCGTGACCCACTATGACAATTTTGGAGTCCAAATTAGCAGCTAAACGACATTTATTTGGCCTCCAGAATGACAAGTACAACATTAAAATTATTGACTTACACGTTTTAGAATCGTATAATTTTACAAAAATAGACTTTTGAATTAGTTACCTGCAAGTTTTCATAAGGATCCATCTCTTGATTTGTGCTGGTAGTTTGTAATTTGTCCAATTGTACTGATTGATAGCTGCTACGATGATCAAATGATGGTATGTTTTCGACCACAATATCATTGGGCATTTGCGTACCCATTCTATTGACAAAGTTTGCAATCTTTTGCTCAACCATCGTATCTATCATAGACTCGAATCTTTGGCTCACTTTAGTTTCTATTTCCTGGGTGATACGATGTAGTTCATCTGCTAATATTACACCACTTGGACCTTTATATTTCACTACCTTTCCAAATACATCTTTGATACCGACCGTCCCACCAATTCCTCTAACTCGACTGGATGTTCTTTTTTTCATGAGCACGATTTAAGACATCATCATGTCTATTTGGAACCCATGTTCCTTCGATGGCTTTTTCTCTCCAAGCATTCTATCAACAACAAAAAATTAGTTTTCTCAATAATTTATTGCTTGTTTTGTAAGAGATTAACCAAATAGGATAAAATGCATCAAAATTAGTCATACCACTTTATCTGCAACTATCCTAGTTTTCTCATTAGGGATTACATAATTTCCATTAGCTACTTTTTTTTGATTTTGCCAAAATCCAGTCAATACTTCGATCCAAAAAAGAACCACTTGGTAATGTAGTCGAGGAACTATGACCTTCGGTTATAGTGAGGATGCTTATTGTATGCTTGACTCTTCCTACCCTTCTCGCTTAATCGCTGTCAAAAATAATGAATATTAATGTATACCCAAAGTGTCAAAAATAGTGCCTGTATTTATGCATGAAGCTTGGTTATTGTTCCTATCTACCAAATGAAATAAAAGCCTGTATTTGTGCACGCAATCTGAAACCTGGAAGTTTTAGTAAATGTTTTAGTAAATGAAACATAATTAACAAAAAATACCTTAAATTCCTCAGTTTCACAATGCTTCTTGAACGTTTCCCACTGTGCTTGTGTTATCATAAAGCTCGTAAGGCTCTTTATGGTCCGCTAGAAGTTTTCTTGTCTTCGTAATACAACCACCAACCAATTATGTTTTGAAACCTTTCCATCGTCCACAGACATATTTTAACACGTTATTTTTTATGTTGTCGTCATTGTGGTACTCGATCTGAGATAAAAAAATCATAGTTACATATGCCTTATAAGACTTCAAATATCCAATTGGGTCTCAAAGCCAAATAAGTAATAAGTGAACAAATGAATTTATAATACCTTAACATCTTCCCATATAGTATCTTTAAGCCCTTTACTAACACCATCTGCAACATTCCTGATTTTTAAGCCTAATTTATTTGGATATTAATATAGAGTTTTGGTTAAATTATGAATTAATTGAGAATTTATTTGAAGATTTGGGAATAAAATATAAATTGTGTTTGAATTTTCAAAATTAATAATATGTATGTTTATTTATTATTATATAAATGAAAATTTAATTTGGAATTTGATTTAGAAAAAAATTCAGGGATAAATATTTTTTAAATAAATATTGGATTTATTAAACTTTATGTTTCAAGGAACTAATACATATATATATATATATAATTATTGGTAATGAATAATGTGATTTCAAATTTTTTTGTTATAAAATTGCATAAGTACAACATAAAAAGTGATATAAAATTTTATTTAAAACATAAATACATGTAAAAGACATACGTACATATTTTAGAAATGTGAATAAACAAATGTAAACTTTAATAATATAAGGGTTTAAACCTATGTATAAATTTATTTAAAGTAAGGACAAGACATGAAAATGTTGCATTTTAACAAATGTGAAGACAAGTTTAAACAAGCGTGAGAGGATTCATATCTTAACTTACAAGTGTTAGACTAAATGGACAAGTGGCAAAAGAAATAAACTTTTCTTTAAATTCGAAATTAGAAAAAAAAACATGCATGGAAAAGAAAAAAAAGACCAGGCTATTACATTTCCATTTGAGAATCATTTCCTCTATTTTTCAAAACTAAGAAATAAGATCAAAGTGAATCAAAAAGTAAAACTAAATCAAGGTGCATCTCTAGCCTGAAACAAAATTATCAAAAATCCTGAAGAAAAAAAATCAAAGCAGTTTAATAAAACCAATTTCTCAGTTTCAGTTCAAAACCAGAATCAAATACAAGCTTCAGAAAAAATCTGATCATCTCAGTTCAAAAGTAAAACCAGAAAGCAAAATTTCAACTCAAACCTGAAAATCAAACAAGATGCAAAGCAAATCAAGAACAAAGGCAAGTTTAATTCGAGATCAACAAATCAAAATCCAACCTGGTGATTAAAGAAACTTAAAACCTGAGATCAAGCATAGACCAGATTCAACTTCAACAAATTCAAAGTAGCAAGTTCATTTCATTTCCAGTCTCCAGATTATCTTAGATCTAATAAACAACACATGGATTCGATTCAAACTCAAATGCATAAGGGTCAATTCTAGATTTCAGAACAAAAATCTGTTCTCTGTTCTTTCTGGAAGTCAGGTGAGCAAACATCATTTTAAACCCTTAATATGTTTATATCTAAGTAGTATGTGATGATCTTTGAAGCTGTGATGTGAAATATGATTTTATGATTGAGTAAATATGCCTGCATGTTTGTAGAAAATGTATGTGTATGCCTGTATATAGGAAACAGGTTCCTGTTCTTGTTACAGGATTTTAGAAACTCATTCAAAAATTAAAAAACTAATCCTCTATTCTCCTTTAGGCTTTGGTATCTGAATGAGAAATGATTGTAAAATTGTAACATTTTATTTAAAAATGATTTTAAGTCTTTAAGTTGAATATTTATTTCAAAAATAATATATACCAGTGATGATTTAAAATAAGCCCAAAATCGAATGTCTTGAATTTTAAGTTTGATCATATGAATGGATTAGTCTTTCAAAATCGTGATTTTTGATGATCAATTCAGAATTTTCAAGTTTATATTTGGTGAGAAAATTTGAGTTGATCAGTAAATGGGTTTCGTTCAATTTCTGTTGATCACGGCGACATTGAGCCTTGGGGTTGATGATGAAGGTAGCTTGCAGGTTGTTGTTCATCAGAAAAATAATCACCTGATTTATAGATCGGTGAGGAGGTGGGGCGAAGATGTTTTAGGGTTCAAGGACCCGTTCTGGTAGATGATGTTTGAGAGTCAATCGCGGCGACTTGGTCGCATCGAGCTTGACCAGAGCGAAAGGGAACTGTAGCGTGGAAAGTGGCGAGGTTTTAGTTGGTCGAGGTGATCTCCAGTGATCGAAGGTAGGAGGAGCAGGGTGGTTTCGATGGTCAGGTTTGGGTCCTGGTAGTGTTAAATAGCTTGATTTTGAGTTCGACATAGTTGAGACAATTTGGGCGGTAGGGTCGTCGGAGGAGCTGGTCCTGGACTTGAGGATGGACGCGGCGATCATCGAAGTGGGTCGGAGCATTTGTACATGTGCACGGCATATCCTGTATGTCAGGATTAAAAGCAGGGAGGAAGGGAAGATGACTTCTCGTGTTCGAGCTCGGTGAGTCGATGGTTTGACTCAAAGCAGATAAATTGCTTGGGATTTTGATAATTTGGCTCGTGTAGTTGCTCGAGTAAAACGGGATTTGGCCTGGGTTGCTGAAAATGATGACAAGGTTTTAAGTTTAAAATATAACTAGTTTTAAAAGTCTTAAATTTAAGTTAGTTTAAACAATTTTCAAATCAAGGATTTTCAATTAAACTTGTTTTATTTAAGTTAGAAATTAATTAAAGGTTTTAAAATATTTTTCTAATTTCAACTAAGTTTAAAAAATAGTTTTGTTCTATTTATATAACCTTTGTTTTTGAAAATAAACTTAATATTTTGACTAAGTAAATGATTAAAAAGGATGAGGTGTTTTAATCTTCAATTGAATTTAAAGAGTTTAAGTTAAATTATATGATTATGTTAAATTCATTTTTAAAGGTTATCACTTAATGAAATTAAGGAGTAATTACTTTGTGTGATTATATTTAAGAATTAAGATTAATTAATGAAAGTGATTAGAGGAAAATTTATGTGATTAATTAAAAGAATAATTGCTTAATAAAGGTAATTTAAAGGTTAATTACTTGATTCATTTAAGGATAATTTAATTAATGAGATTAACTAATTAAAAGGATATTAATTAATTAAAGATGAATTAATTAATGATTAAAGTTAATCAACCAAGTGACTAAATGATAATTACTTAATTTATTTATGTGGTTAGGGATAATCACTTATTATAATTAATCAAAGATGATGAACTAAATGACAATTAATTAAGGGTTAATTAATTATTGTAATTAATCAAAGGATAACTAATTAAGGGCTAATTAATTAATATAATTAATTAAGGATAATTAATTAAAGATTAATTGAATAATTAAGGGTTAATTATTAAATGATTAGAGATTTAATTAATTTATAATTAAAGCTAATTAATTAATAAATTAAAAAATAACTGATTATTTAAGGTTAATTAATTAAATAATTTGTGATTGATTAATTAACCTGGATTAGTGATTAATCTGGTTTCAATTAATCAGGATTAAGTAATTAATTCATGAGTAATTAATTTAATTGAAAATTAAATTGAATTAATTTAG
This sequence comes from Allium cepa, assembly GCA_030765085.1. Taxonomy (NCBI): domain Eukaryota; kingdom Viridiplantae; phylum Streptophyta; class Magnoliopsida; order Asparagales; family Amaryllidaceae; genus Allium; species Allium cepa. The sequence goes on along the minus strand of CM060939.1, from coordinate 175,979,938 downwards.
GATTAAACAATTTATTAATCATGTTTATAAATGATTATTGAATGCTTCGATTGCTTATGAATGTTTGTATTGTGTGAAATGCCTTGAATTGATTGTTGTCTCTGGACTGTAATATTTTGTTCTGTGAATTGAGCTGCGTGTAATTTATTTATTCATTTTATTTACGAAACTGTGAATAAAGGTAAGCGTTATAGGAATATATCACTTATCGATATTAATATGATTGAATCTGTGATGATTGATGATGTTGCACTATTGTGAAAAACCCCTGGACTGCACTATACCCCACAAATATGGATTGCACGAGGAAATTGGTTAAGTCACAAATTTTTGAAATGGTTTAAAGTTGAATTTTGAATTCAAATGGTTTGGGAAGAGGAAAAGCTTTTGAAAAGGAATTTCAAAGATACAAGTTATTTTGAATAACTTGATAAAATTCTAATAATTTTATTTGAATTAATTCAAAATTTGAAATTGAATTCTATGTTTGATAATTTTGGTTTAAAAAGGTTATATAAGTTATAAATGTTTATATGAGTTTTAAACCATTTTAAAAGTATTGTTTTTGGAAATTTAAATTTAACCCAAGATTTAAGGACTTTAACTTGTGCAAATGTAATCGGATTTTTCCGAAACGAAAACTATTTGTTTTCAAATAATAATAGCTTTCATATAAAGAAAGGATTTTCAATTTGTATTGAAAGATTTCACGTTTGAAATAAAATTGAAATTTTTTTGAAAGCCATGAATAAATCTTTATGAAAAATGGTTGAACTTTGTTTTGAAATTAAAGTGGATTTTAAAAGGTGTATCTTTTATATAAAAGATTTGAATTGGAAGCAGGTTTGAAAGTTATTAAATCTTTCATTTAAAGATTGAATGAGTTAATTCAAATTGAAATGGAAATTGTTTTGAAAAGCTGTGAATGAATCTTTGTGAAATCTGTGAACTTTGTGAAGTGAATCTTTTTGTTTAAAGATTTAAAAATGGTAATTTGTTTTAAACCATTTAAGATGAAGGTTTTGGGTTTTAAGTTGTGACTTAACTGAAATCCCATATCTATATGCTTTTAAAATATTGCGCTCATTATTCGGTTTAGCCGGGAGAGGACCTTGTGTCATATAAGCCATTTCGATTAATGATAAGACGATATGGATAGCATTTGAAGACCGGTGGTGAAGACCGGTGGTGAAGACCAGATATTTCCAAAAAAGAAAGGATAACTCGTCGAATGTCTCTACACCGGCTGATCCCCGGTATAGAGATCTCCATATGTGATGGGAAGTCCGGACATGATTAGGGATTATCCGGATTTGCAAGGGATTCTTTTAAAGTGCCTTCGGCTCTGTTCGAACCCGGAGCAGACTTGTATGGATGTGTGTCTGATATTACACTTTGATATGTAAAGCTGGTTTCTATCAAATACATTTCTGTTTGGTGGCGGAGATTTATTCTCTTAGCTTAACAGCCTTCTCTGAGACGTACAAGCTCAGAGGTTATGTAGTTGATGGTTACTATTGATACATTTCCAATTTGGTAATGTGGCATACGAAGTGCTGCTGATCGTTTGTTGGTCAAAGCATGACTTTGTGAAAAAGTGTAGATTTGTGAACGAGACCTCATCGAGCCTCATAACCCAGTAATGGTCGAAACAAGAAAGATGCGGCAAGGTTTCAGGGGTCGCGCCCTAGGGTATGTCCATTCCTTCTGGAAAAGGATGGTATCATGGTATGGAGCCAAGATACTTAACTCATTTGGACACTGTAAATTTTATTACTGTGTGATGTTGCTTTGTGATTGATGGCCCTCGGATAAAGGTCGCAAATGATCGGGGGTGGCATATTTTAGGTTTTACTCCCGGGAAGGGAGTAGACCGGACTTGTGTTGGCAAAGAGATGGGTAAGTTCTTGGGGCGTCCCTCCAGAGGCGTACCCATGTGGCAATGGAAAGTTCCTTGGCCTGACCATTTGTTGGAAAATCCAATCTCCAATACGCGCCCTGTACGGTTTTAGTTGTATAACCTGCCATTTACTTATGGTGGTCACCACTGTTTAGATGGTAGCTATAGTAGGCATAGTTCGCAATGTCTATGCTGGCTAAGATTAATATTATATTTTCGAAAGGTTTTCTGCACTATACACTAATAATAATATCAAATGGTTTTCGCGTATCAATCATTTTTGACTATCATAAGGAGAAATCTCCTCCAATTCTGCGTTTGCATGGTGTACGTGGCGGGAGGCCTTATGGTAGTTTCATTTTCCAAAAAGCATTGCGGATTTAAAAATTTTAAATCTATTGTTTGTTTTAAAGATAAACTGTTTTGTTTGTTCATACCAGTCCCATGACTGATCCGGAGTTTATTGTTCCCTTCCTAAACTCTGGGTGCCCGTAATTTTCCACACGGGCAGTCTAGAGTTTGGGTTTTTAGATAATCGAATAATAGGTGTAGATTCGATAGCTTTCATAGTCTTTAGTTTGGTAGCATTTGGAGATCTTCTTCAACTTTGGGAAATCTTCGAAGGCTTTTGGTTTGGCAATCGCGTGTTGGATCATGTTTGCTTAAATCAACTTGATAGAGGATTCGAGCTAGTTTTGGATTGGAGCATTTGATATGTAGTGCAAATGTTAGAGTTCTCTCTTAGAAGTTCAAGTCGTGATATCATTCTCACCTGTTGTTCCGCTGCTAGAGTTTTCTTTTCTGTTGTAGTATTGTATTTGTGCTCTGATATATGTTGGTGATCAGTGTTGTATCATATTTGGACATTGTATTCATTGGAGATATATGTTATTGTTCAATTTTCTTCCATTATGTTGTACTTAGTGTGTTATAAGCTCCGGCATGAGCCAAATTTCACGGTCGAATCTGCGGCATTCGAGTACAAGTGAAGTACGGGTGTCGATTTTTGAACGCTGAAATTTGGAACGTGACAACTTGGTATCAGAGCCGAATGCTGAAACTTTAGCTCAGGAGTATAACACATTAGGTAGCTCATTAGAGATAGGGTGAAGTATAACCTAGGATGAGTATCCCTAAGATATCTGTCTGTATGCCTCAGTAAATTCTCTTGCTATCCACCGATAGTGAGTATGAGTACAAGAAGAGGACGAGATAGGGGACAGGGAAGTACCACTATAAATGGTCGATACCCTTGTAACAACCCCCAATTTCGTACCATTCAAATCGACAATAATCCACACATGTCATACTTGAATGATGCGAAATAACAGATTGTAAATAAATTTGGAGCAAACGAAATCAAATATACAGAATCACAGACATAGAACAAACAGAATAACTCGCAGCGGAATATAAAATAACATAGTAGTTCATGAAGCTACTATAATAGAGTCTCAAACCAAATACATAATATAGTCTGAAAAACAAAAGAATAGAAATCCCAAATACATAGAAGTTCACTAATACATGAGATAAACTAATACAGCTGAAACAGAAGTAGATAAATATGTAGATAAGTAGAAACTCCAGTGGAAGACCAGCTCCAGGAAGAAAATCCAAAGCTGTGAATACTCAGGCTGACCCGAGCGTAAAGCAAAACACAAAACACTCGAGTCAGGACAATATATACTTATATAATGTAAACCAACTCAACTGTAATAAAGATACAAGTAACTTAAAGGATGCCTGGGACCGCCCATCCTCTAAGGATCCGTTAAACTATTTACTATATAGTAATATTTCGCTATTATACTAATGTCTACAGTAAAATAAACATACTTTTAAATAGCGTTCCGGGCTACCCATATCACCCTTCACACATAATAGTCCCAGTAGTCCATCCAATATCATGCCATCTCCACTCCGGGTGACTGTCAGAGGATACCACACGGGCTACGGGAGAAAGACAAACTCGTAGTAAAGGCTCGGTATGGTAGGTGACACGGCACACAAGGCAATGCCAGGGTAGATATACCAATTACGCACACGGACTGGTGGTAACGCAGCAGCCACATACGCCCACCCCGAACAACACTCCAAAAATCAAGGGGTGCACCCAATCGATCACAACAGTAATAGAATGGTATCGAAGAAGCGTGTCCAGCCAGAGGTGCTACCTCCTTTGGCCCGAGATCGCTCCTTTTTTAGCCACCTTATGCTAACTCACGAGAGTTAGGTTCACGAAATGTACCTTAGGAACGTCGTCACCATCCTACTTCATTCTGGAATCTTAACCGCGCACACAGTTGTTAAAGTGGTTTTCGGTATCGACAGAGAGTATGTCCATATCCAATCCCGGTCTCTTTAACAACCAATCGTTATTATAACCCGTAGTTATAATTTCAAAAATGGTATTTATTTCTCAAAATCCAATGTCATTTCAAATCCATTTCAAAATACCAACTTATCATTTCATTTAAAAAAACATATTCATTTTTATTCAATTTAAAAATACCATTCACATTTCAAAATAGTTCAATTCCAACAAATTACTTCATTTAAATCCTTTAAAAGTGAAGTTATTACATTTAATAATTAAATTATTAAACTTCCAAAATTTTCAACTTTCAAAGTTCATTCATTCACTTAATTTTATCAAAACAGTGAAAATTCAACTTTCGTAGCATTTGGAAGTTGCTACAGAAAGTTATATTCAAACTGTTAAATTTAACAGAGACAGCGTTTAAAATGTTGTAATAGTGTTACATTAGTTTCAAAGAAAAAAAAAACTTAGTTTAATCCAACAATTATATTTTCTATAATTCACTTTTAACTTATAAAATCACATAATTTTACTTTTATAACCATCATTTAATTTTCTTTAATTTCATGATTTCATAAAGTTAAATTTCCATTTAAAAATTCATATTTAACACTAATTCACTTATTAAATTGCAGTGTCCAATTTTAAATTCATTACATTTAAATTTCAACCTAACACTTAAGTTAAAATTCTCAAATATAACTTAGTTTATATTTTTATTTACTTAATTAAAAATTCACTTTTAAGTCAATTCCAAAAGTTCCAATTTTAGTTACAACTTAAAATTTCAACTTAAATATTCATTCATTTCACATTTCAACTTTATTAAAATCATTAATATGATATAAAATCACTTTAAATTTCTTTAAATTCAAATTATCATAAATTTATCATGCTTTCATATTCTATTTAATTTCAAATTATAATTAAATCAAATTTCCCAAAATAGCTTACATTCAAAATTTTCTAACCTTTTCGTTAATTTATTTCACTTGTAATTATTCAGAAAATCAATAATATTTTACCAAAAATCATTTTTAATTAGGTTTAAATCAAAATATTTTAATATTTACATTTCTAAAATAATTTTAAAATTTTTAGAAAAATATATTAACTACGGGTCTGTATATAATTTTCTACACTAGGAAAAGTGGTACGGGTAATATATCATTTCAACCCGTAATTTACAAAGAAAAATCCGGGTTTTATCATTTCAAACCCGCAGTCCCAAGTAAATGAAATAAATTTGAAAATCATTCAGGCCTATCATTTCAGCGCATAATGATTTTCCCTTATTCTAAAGTCCGTTCGGGTATGTATCATTTCAACCCATAGTGATTCTAATCTAAAGGGAACTTGCAGTGTGATAAACGGATAAAATAAAAGAACAGCATAATATAACAGTAACAAACGTCATAATAGATGTTTAAGAATGGGTGAACATCATATAATAATGACATAGCAAATAATAATATAGTGATGCAGTTTACATATTCACAAGTGATCAATTTACTATTCATATACGTATAAAACTGTCTGGTGAGAATAACTCACTGTTTTGAGTTGATGACACAACGACGAATTGCACAAACGGGATCTACACAAGCAAAAAATCATGACACAGATATGAATGGAGGAGCCAAGGATTAATTCCCTTGAATACCAATCAAACGAAACAATATAACAATTATAAGGTTTCAGACCAAAAATTCGATAAACTATGCTAGAAATAACTTCATAAAACAAAGCTTAAATGCTTTGCACTTGCTTCCGACATCCCATAGGCTCGGCCAAAGGTGGAGTACAGGTCTAAGGCAATGGTTTTGGGTCAGGTCTGGGTTGCTAAGGTCGGCCTTACATGAGTTTGTTGATGGCAAAAACTATGGAGATGGAACAACAACACAACAAGGCATAACTACTAACAACATCACAAGTTTCAAGCAAACAAAGCTCGGCCAAGGCTGCTACGGTCATGGCCAGAGGAGTAGGGTCCACTATGGTGATGTGGAAGAGGGTGCTGGAGGTGCTGGAGGTGGTGGTGGTCATGTAGCTGGCGGCCATGGGTGGTGGAAGTGGTGGATGTGAAGGCTTGTGCTCGGCTAGGTCAAGATGTTGGAGTTTGGTGAACTTGGTGAAGGAACTACCACCTAGGGTGGTACGGATGGGGATGGTCAGTGAGGGGGAGGTGCTGGTGGCGTTCTCAGGTGGTGGTGGTGGCGGCAGGGGCTGGAGAGGGACATGGCCGATCCTATGATAAAGAAAATCAAGTGCAAATCAAACGAAAAATCAACATAAGTGAACAAAAGGAGATAAAAGAAAAATAGAATTTTACCAACTTCTCAAACAAGTGATGGCCGAATTTTTTTCAGAAATTAGGTGAGAAATGATGTACGTGAATGAAGAATGAAGGGGTCGGCTGAAGATGTGGAGAGTTATGGCTAATTGATGGCAAGAGTTTAGGAAAATGAAGAGGTGGGAAAATCAAAAGCCATTGGAAATAAAAGGTCACAAACCCTTTCAATTTACCTTTAATTATTTATAAAAGTTTATATATTCTGAAATAAAAATATTATCAGATAAAATTTTGAAACTTTAACAAAATATAAAAATATATATACCATTTATTAATTATATAGAGAAAAATTAAGAAAAAATAGTTAAAACAGTGAACTAGACAAGAAAATTTGAAAGTAAATGAAATAAAAAAAAATTCATATGAGCTTTTAAAGTATTTTTAAACATAAATAATAACATAAAACAAAATTTTATTCACAAAATAAATATTCAAAATTTAATTTAAATATAATTTTTAATGCAGAAAATAGTAAAAAATGGGAAAACAGCCCTTAAAAATAGGAAATCAATACAGTAAATTTTGGAAAAATTCTATTATTATTTTTAAAATATTTAGAGATGAAATTTCACAAATAAAACAAATTTAAAAAAATAAAGAAATTTAAAATGAAGAAAATGGCAGAAAATTAGAAAACAGCCTTTAAAAATAGGAAATAAAAACAGTAAATTTTGGAAAAATTACATTATCATGTTAAAAATGTTTAGAAATGATATCACACAAATAAACAAATTTAAATTAATTTAAAAATGAAATAAAGTCAAATTTAAATATATAGTCAAAATCTAGGGTTGTTACACTCTCCCCCACTCAAATCTTTTCGTCCTCGAAAAGAACGGAAAGGAAAAATAAAGAGAAAAAAGATAGAGAAACAAAATAGTACCTGAAACGAATAGTTCCGGATTCGAAGCACGTATGCTCTCCTTCGTTTCCCAAGTACAATCTCGATCATCAGTACTCCACTGTACTTTGACCAGATTAACAGATTTTCTTCTGAGCTGCTTCGTATCTCTATCGACAATACGAAGTGGCTTCCTCTCAACAGTCAGGTTAGGCTCAATATCTAAACTATCAAGAGCAGAAGGCTGGACAATAAGATATGGATCATGGAGATGACGGCGAAGATATGAGACATGGAATACATCATGCACTCCAGAAAGCTTCTCGGGCAAATCCAGACGATAAGCCAAAGAACCAACTCTTTCCATGATGCGGAAAGGACCAATGAACCTGGGAGAAAGCTTCCCTCTACGACCAAGGCGAATGACATTCCTCAAGGGAGAAACCTTAAGGAACACCTGATCACCAACAGCAAATTCCAAATTTCGCCTATGCCTATCAGCATATTTCTTCTGTCTATCCTGAGCGACTCTCAGCCTCTTCTTAATCTCCTCAACTTTCTCAGAAGCTTCCAAAATCACTTCAAGACAAAGAACCAAACGATTACCGGATTCAATCCAGCAAGATGGAGATCTACAAGGTCGCCCGTATAAAGCAGCAAACGGAGACATTTTGAGACTGGCATGCATGCGAAGATGGAATGAGATTGATAAAAAGATTAAGAATAGACTGAAAACAGAAGATAAGATAATAACTGATAGCTATTATTGTAGGTAAATTCGGCAAGATGGAGATAATCTTTCCAAGATCCTCCAAAATCAAGCACACAAGCACGAAGAAGATCCTCGAGAATCTGATTTACTCTTTCCGTCTGACCGTCGGTCTGAGGATGATAAGCAGTGCTCAGATTCAAACGAGTACCCAAAGATTCCTGAAAAGCCTTCCAGAACTGACTAGTAAAGATAGGGTCACGATCACAAACAATACTGAGAGGAACACCATGGAGACGAACGATCTCTCTCATGTAAATCTCAGATAAACTAGAAGCAGAACGAGTAGACTTGAACGGAATAAAAATGAGCGGACTTGGTCAGTCTATCAACAATAACCCAGATACTCTCATTGCCTTTCCGAGTCCTCGGTAAACCATCGATGAAATCCATGGAAACCTGTTCCCACTTCCAATTAGGAATCTCGAGGGGCTGCAACAAACCAGGGGTCTTCTGGTGATCGGCTTTGACTTGCTGACAAGTCGCACACCGACTAACAAAGATAGAGATATCCCTCTTCATCCCCTTCCACCAATAAAGCCTTTTCATATCCTGATACATCTTCGACACACCAGGATGAATAGAAAGTCTGGATCTATGATTTTCCTGAAGCAACTCCTGTCTCAAACTATCAACCTTCGGAACACAAATCCTGTCATTAATCCGCAAAATCCCTTTGTCATCAGTCTGAGCTCCACTACTACCTCTACTACCACCAACTTTGCTACGAACACTCTCCTTCATCAATCTAAGCATCTCGTCCTCATCCTGCTTAGCCATAATCTGATCCAGAAGAGGAGAAGAAGAAACAACAAGCTGACACAACAAAGCCTTCTTCCGACTCAGAGCATCGGCCACAACATTAGCTTTACCGGGAGTATAGTTAATGTCGAGGTCGTAAGAAGCCAGAAACTCAAGCCAACGAACTTGCCTCTGATTCAGATCCTTCTGGGTAAAGATATATCTCAGAGACTGATGATCTGTGAAAAGCTCAAACTTGGTTCCAAGAAGATGATGCCTCCAAAGTTTCAAAGCAAAGACAACAGCAAGTAACTCTAAATCATGAGCAGCATAATTTGCTTCGTGGGTCTTCAACTGACGGCTGGCATAGGCAATAACCCTACCATCCTGCATGAGAACAGCACCCAAACCCTCACGACTAGCATCAGTATAAACTGTAAATCCCTCACTCCCATTTGGAACAGTAAGAACTGGTGCGGAAGTTAGCTTGCTCTTCAACTCACTGAATGCAGCCTTACACTTATCGCTCCAGACAAATCTGGCATTCTTCCGAGTTAAAGCTGTGAGAGGTGCAGCAATCCGAGCAAAATTCTCAATGAATCTCCGGTAGTAACTGGCAAGGCCCAGAAAACTACGAATATCAGATGGAGTCTTTGGAGTTTCCCAATCCTGGAAAAATCGGGGGAAAATAAAACAATAGGAAAAAAATAGAATTATTAAAATGATAGAGAAAGAGAAAAGAGAAAGACTTACATTGATCGCAGCCATCTTAACTGGATTAACAGAGACTCCATTACTAGAAACAATATGCCCGAGATAACGGACTTCATCCTTCCAGAAATGGCATTTAGAAAATTTAGCCTTTAACTGATGATTTCTGAGAGTCTCAAGAACATATTTCAAATGCGACTTATGCTCATCCTTAGTCTTAGAGAAGACAAGGATATCATCAACAAAGACTAGCACAAATTTATTAAGCACATCACGAAAAACACGATTCATCAAATCAACAAAGAAAGCAGGAGCATTAGTCAAACCAAAAGGCATGACTAACCATTCATAAAATTCATTCTCAGTGCGGAAAGCAGTCTTGGGAATGCTATCCTCAGCAACCCTGAGCTGATGAAAACCTGTGGCAAGGTCAAGTTGAGAGAAAATAGTGGCACCACGAAGCTGATCAAACATATCATTGATACGAGGCATAGGATATCTGTTTTTCATAGTGAGCTTGTTCAGCTCCCTATAATCAACACACATCCGAAGTGAACCATCAGATTTGGTGACAAAAACTACCGCAGCTCCCCATTCAGAAAAACTAGGCCTAATCAGACCTTTGGAAGATAAGTCTTCAATTTGCTTTCCCATCTCAACCTTCTCGCGGGGTGCCATTCTTCTAGGAGGAAGAACAATAGGTCGAGCACCAGGAATAAGGTCAATCCGAAAATCAATTTCCTGCTTCGGAGGCAAAGAAATGACTTTACCAAATACATCGGGATATAATCTAACCACAGGAGTTGAATCAAGGTCACTGGAAGAAGAATCCAAAGAATAAATAAAGTTGCCAGCAAAATCCTGAGGCATGCGGCACTAAATAATCAAGGAATTCCCTTGATCATCAACAAGCTGAACAGACCGGGCTTTACAAGAGATATGAGCATTATGATTCACTAACCAATCCTGACCAAGCAATAAATCAAAAGCATCGAAGCCCAGAATATAAAAATCACCACTAAAGCGATGATCAGAATGGAGAAGTTTCACCTCTCGACAAACCCGATTAAGGTTAGCAGGACCCCCAATAGGATTTGAAACACATAATGGAACAGAAGTGTACTCAGGAGAAAGGAGATGTTCAAACTTATCACACAAATCAACAGAAATAAAACTGTGTGAAGCACCAATATCAAACAACACACAAACAGGATGATGAAATAAAGTAAATGAACCCTGGAGTGTACCTTGGTCATCACTAGGAGCAGGGGCAAGTGGAGGAACTGGAGATGAGGCAGAAGTGACAGCAAATATACCAGAAGGAGTACCCCTCTGCTGGGTAGGGCAATCCTTCTTAAAATGACCGGGCTGGAGATAGATATGACAGAGATCACGTCTAACCGACTGAGCAGGCGGAGGAACTGCAGCACCAGATAATGTGGGACAGCTATTGGCATAGTGCCCTCTCTGATCACACCTAAAGCAAGTGATGGAGGAGAGATCAACTGGTTGCCTCTGAGCAGGGGCAGATGATGAAGATCCCAAACCAGGACGCTTCTGCCAATTCTTCTTCTGCTGCTGAAAATTAGGCTTACGCTTCTTGGAAACTGCAGAGGAAGACTGAGCACCAGAAATAGCAGGACCTTTGGATGTGGGATTCTCATAGCGAATAGCCATATCCATAAGCTGGGTGAAAGAACCATGAACATGAGAAATAAGGCGACTATAATACTCTGGCCGAGCACCAGCAATAAATTTCTCATTCTTCTTAAGAGGAGTATCAATAAGGCCAGGACCGAACTTGGAAAGTTCATTGAATTTCCTCTCATACTCAGCAAAAGACATGGTACCCTGCTTCAGATCCATAAACTCTCGATAAAGCTGAGATTTCCCGGCTTCTGGCATCCATTTTGCCACAAAAGCCTCCCTGGAAAAGAGATACAGAAAACAAGCTTAAGATAGATTCAAAGAAAGGAAAAATAGGAACAAAATTAAGATAACCCAAAGGATACCTAAACTGCTCCCAAGTGAGATCAGCCTCGACGGTGTTAGCCGTAACGGACTCCCATCAATCTAAAGCAGAATCATGCAACTGCCAGGCTGCAAGCTGACACTTCTGAGCGTCAGTAATGTCAAGACCAGTAAATATCCTCTCAAGACTCCGCAACCACTGCTGAGCCTCAATGATAGTCTCTGAACCGGTGAATGGGGTTCCACCAAGTTGAGAGAATTCCTTACAAAGAACAGTGAACCTGACTGGAGCAACAGGTTGAGGAGCTGGGGCAATACCGCGACCCCTAACTCTGGCATTTCCCCGATTCATCCTGAAAAATATCAAGAATGAATTTAGGATAAGAATAAAGACAAGCCGAAGACAAATTAAGATAAGGCAAGATAATACACTGGGATGAATATCTTAAAGAAAGAAAAGATCCTAACAAGATAGATACGAAAGAAAGGAAAGTTAGAAAACATTTGAAAATCCTTTAAAAGCAAGAAAAATTTATATATCAAAATAATCTTTGAAAATCCTTTGAAAACATTTTGAGAAATCATTTTATACTTTGAAAATACGTCTCTCACAAAGATATGATTCTGAGATTGATTTCACTCATTCTAGGGTGGAAATACCCTATCTCTAATGAGTTTTTGCTCCGCAGAGGCAATGGTTGCCAAAACCAAAGCTCTGATACCAACTGTAACAACCCCCAATTTCGTACCATTCAAATCGACAATAATCCACACATGTCAGACTTGAATGATGCGAAATAACAGATTGTAAATAAATTTGGAGCAAATGAAATCAAATATACAGAATCACAGACACAGAACAAACAGAATAACTCGCAGCGGAATATAAAATAACATAGTAGTTCATGAAGCTACTATAACAGAGTCTCAAACCAAATACATAATATAGTCTGAAAAACAACAGAATAGAAATCCCAAATACATAGAAGTTCACTAATACATGAGATAAACTAATACAGCTGAAACAGAAGTAGATAAATATGTAGATAAGTAGAAACTCCAGTGGAAGACCAGCTCCAGGAAGAAAATCCAAAGCTGTGAATACTCAGGCTGACCCGAGCGTAAAGCAAAACACAAAACACTCGAGTCAGGACAATATATACTTATATAATGTAAACCAACTCAAGTGAACTGTAATAAAGATACAAGTAACTTAAAGGATGCCTGGGACCGCCCATCCTCTAAGGATCCGTTAAACTATTTACTATACAGTAATATTTCGCTATTATACTAATGTCTACAGTAAAATAAACATAATTTTAAATAGCGTTCCGGGCTACCCATATCACCCTTCACATATAATAGTCCCAGTAGTCTATCGAATATCATGCCATCTCCACTCCGGGTGACTCTCAGAGGATACCACACGGGATACGGAAGAAAGACAAACTCGTAGTAAAGGCTCGGTATCGTAGGTGACACGGCACACAAGGCAATGCCAGGGTAGATATACCAATTACGCACACGGGCTGGTGGTAACGCAGCAGCCACATACGCCCACCCCGAACAACACTCCAAAAATCAAGGGGTGCACCCAATCGATCACAACAGTAATAGAATGGTATCGAAGAAGTGTGTTCAGCCAGAGGTGCTACCTCCTTTGGCCCGAGATCGCTCCTGTTTTAGCCACCTTATGCTAACTCACGGGAGTTTGGTTCACGAAATGTACCTTAGAAACTTCGTCACCATCCTACTTCATTCTGGAATCTTCACCGCGCACACAGTTGTTAAAGTGGTTTTCGGTATCGACAGAGAGTATGTCCATATCCGATCCCGGTCTCTTTAACAACTAATCGTTATTATAACCCGTAGTTATAATTTCAAAAATGGTATTTATTTCTCAAAATCCAATATCATTTCAAATCCATTTCAAAATACCAACTTATCATTTCATTTAAAAAAACATATTCATTTTTATTCAATTTAAAAATACCATTCACATTTCAAAATAGTTCAATTCCAACAAATTACTTCATTTAAATCCTTTAAAAGTGAAGTTACTACATTTAATAATTAAATTATTAAACTTCCAAAATTTTCAACTTTCAAACTTCATTCATTCACTTAATTTTATCAAAACAGTGAAAATTCAACTTTCGCAGCATTTGGAAGTTGCAACAGAAAGTTATATTCAAAACTGTTAAATTTAACAAAGACAGCGTTTAAAATGCTGTAATAGTGTTACATTAGTTTCAAAGAAAAAAAACTTAGTTTAATCCAACAATTATATTTTCTATAATTCACTTTTAACTTATAAAATCACATAATTTTACTTTTATAACCATCATTTAATTTTCTTTAATTTCATGATTTCATAAAGTTAAATTTCCATTTAAAAATTCATATTTAACACTAATTCACTTATTAAATTGCAGTGTCCAATTTTAAATTCATTACATTTAAATTTCAACCTAACACTTAAGTTAAAATTCTCAAATATAACTTAGTTTATATTTTTATTTACTTAATTAAAAATTCACTTTTAAGTCAATTCCAAAAGTTCCAATTTTAGTTACAACTTAAAATTTCAACTTAAATATTCATTCATTTCACATTTCAACTTTATTAAAATCATTAATATGATATAAAATCACTTTAAATTCCTTTAAATTCAAATTATCATAAATTTATCATGCTTTCATATTCTATTTAATTTCAAATTATAATTAAATCAAATTTCCCAAAATAGCTTACATTCAAAATTTTCTAACCTTTCGTTAATTTATTTCACTTGTAATTATTCAGAAAATCAATAATATTTTACCAAAAATCATTTTTAATTAGGTTTAAATCAAAATATTTTAATATTTACATTTCTAAAATAATTTTAAAATTTTTAGAAAAATATATTAACTACGGGTCTGTATATAATTTTCTACACTAGGAAAAGTGGTACGGGTAATATATCATTTCAACCCGTAATTTACAAAGAAAAATCCGGGTTTTATCATTTTAAACCCGCGGTCCCAAGTAAATGAAATAAATTTGAAAATCATTCAGGCCTATCATTTCAGCCCATAATGATTTTCCCTTATTCTAAAGTCCGTTCGGGTATGTATCATTTCAACCCATAGTGATTCTAATCTAAAGGGAACTTGCAGTGTGATAAACGGATAAAATAACAGAACAGCATAATATAACAGTAACAAATGTCATAATAGGTGTTTAAGCATGGGTGAACACCATATAATAGTGACATAGCAAATAATAATATAGTGATGCAGTTTACATATTCACAAGTGATCAATTTATTATTCATATAAGTATAAAACTGTCTGGTGAGAATAACTCACTGTTTTGAGTTGATGACACAACGACGAATTGCACAAACGGGATCTACACAAGCACAAAAGTACGACACATATACGAATGGAGGTGCCAAGGATTAATTCCCTTGAATACCAATCAAACGAAACAATATAACAATTATAAGGTTTCAGACCAAAAATTCGATAAACTATGCTAGAAATAACTTTATAAAACAAAGCTGAAATGCTTTGCACTTGCTTCCGTCATCCCATAGGCTCGGCCAGAGGTGGAGTACAAGTCTATGGCAATGGTTTTGGGTCAGGTCTGGGTTGCTAAGGTCGGCCTAACATGAGTTTGTTGATGGCAAAAATTATGGAGATGGAACAACAACACAACAAGGCATAACTACTAACAACATCACAAGTTTCAAGCAAACAAAGCTCGGCCAAGGCTGCTGTGGTTACCGCCAGAGGAGTAGGGTCCACTGTGGTGACGTGGCAGAGGGTGTTGGAGGTGCTGGAGGTGGTGGCGGTCATGTAGGTGGCGGCCATGGGTGGTGGAAGTGGTGGATGTGAAGGCTTGTGCTCGGCTAGGTCAAGATGTTGGAGTTTGGTGAACTTGGTGAAGGAACTACCACCTAGGGTAGTACGGATGGGGATGGTCAGTGAGGAGGAGGTGCTGGTGGCGTGCTCAGGTGGTGGTGGTGGCGGCAGGGGCTGGAGAGGGGCATGGCCGATCCTATGATAAAGAAAATCAAGTGCAAATCAAACGAAAAATCAACATAAGTGAACAAAAGGAGATAAAAGAAAAATAGAATTTTGCCAACTTCTCAAACAAGTGATGGCCGAATTTTTTTCAGAAATTAGGTGAGAAATGATGTACGTGAATGAAGAATGAAGGGGTCGGCTGAAGATGTGGAGAGTTATGGCTAATTGATGGCAAGAGTTTAGGAAAATGAAGAGGTGGGAAAATCAAAAGCCATTGGAAATAAAAGGTCACAAACCCTTTCAATTTACCTTTAATTATTTATAAAAGTTTATATATTCTGAAATAGCAATATTATCAGATAAAATTTCGAAACTTTAACAAAATATAAAAATATATATACCATTTATTAATTATATAGGAAAAAATTAAGAAAAAATAGTTAAAATAGTGAACTAGACAAGAAAATTTGAAAGTAAATGAAATAAATAAAAAAAATCATATGATCTTGTAAAGTATTTTTAAACATAAATAATAACATAAAACAAAATTTTATTCCAAAATAAATATTTAAATTTAATTTAAATATAATTTTTAATGCAGAAAATAGCAAAAAAAGGGAAAACAGCCCTTAAAAATAGGAAATCAATACAGTAAATTTTGAAAAAATTCTATTATTATTTTTAAAATATTTATAGATTAAATTTCACAAATAAAACAAATTTAAAAAAAATAAAGAAATTTAAAATGAAGAAAATGGCAGAAAATTAAAAAACAGCCTTTAAAAATAGAAAATAAAAACAGTAAATTTTGAAAAAATTACATTATCATTTTAAAAATGTTTAGAAATGATATCACACAAATAAACAAATTTAAATTAATTTCAAAATGAAATAAAGTCAAATTTAAATATATAGTCAAAATCAAGGGTTGTTACAACCCTGCAACAACGAGGAACAACTCTTTCTCTATCAATCTTCTTTTGGTCTTCATCCGATTTCAATTCTTTGATGGCTTCGTGGCTGCTGCAAGGAGAAGCTTTGATATGGTGATGGCCTTGTGAATCATTGTAGAAAAGATTCTAACTCCTATCTCGTATTCCCGTTATCAGCTTTGCGTTTTTAGTTCTAATGAATTTGAAATTTTATTAGAATAAATTGGTAAATTAAATATGAAGTTAAATTAAATTGTGTCGATGAAATGATTTCATTAAACCAAATTTGAAATTCTATTGTGATTTCTTGTGAAATCAAAGTCCGAAGAGGGATAAGTTAATATATAATTTGGAGTATTCCGACTTTAGTTTGGAATCCATATCTAGTGTTTGGGAGTTATGGAAGATCAAATCCATTTATCTATTGTTTGGGTCTAGATATATTCCACGAACGGTTAGTTATTCCTTCGAACTAACCAGTGCCTCTGCATATTTCGTAGACTGGTGACCCGAGTGTCTTGTGTAGTATTGAGTGAGTTTGTTCTCATATGTATTGTTGATGTTCTAATTTGGTAAGCCAAATACAGAACAAATATTCAGTTTAATCTAGTGAACGATATCTTTGATATGTTCATCTGTTCTTTGTTATCTTCCCGTTTGGAAAATTTCGAGGACGAAATTTTCTTAAAGGGGGAATCTGTAACATTTTTGATTTTTAAGCCAAATTTATTTGGAAATTAATATAGAGTTTTTGTTAAACTATGAATTAATTGAGAATTTTTTGAAGATTTGGGAATAAAATATAAAAAAATTTGAATTTTCAGAATTAATAATATGTATGTTTATTTATTATTATATAAATGAAATTTAATTTGGAATTTGATTTAGAAAAAAAATTCAAGGATAAATATTTTTTAAATAAATATTGGATTTATTAAACTTTATGTTTCAAGGAACTAATACATATATATATATATATATAATTGTTGGTAATGAATAATGTGATTTCAAATTTTTTGTTATAAAATTGCATAAGTACAACTTAAAAAGTGATATAAAATTTTATTTAAAACATAAATACATGTAAAAGACATTCGTAAATATTTTAGAAATGTGAATAAACAAATGTAAACTTTAATAATATAAGGGTTTAAACCATAATGTATAAATTTATTTAAAGTAAGGACTAGACATGAAAATGTTGCATTTTAACAAATGTGAAGACAATAAACTTAAGTTTAAACAAGTGTGAGAGGATTCATATCTTAACTTACAAGTGTTAGACTAAATGGACAGGTGGCAAAAGAAATAAACTTTTCTTTAAATTTGAAATTAGAAAAAAAAGCAAGCATGGAAAATGAAAAAAAAGACCAGGCTATTACATTTCCATTTGAGAATCATCTCCTCTATTTTTCAAAACTAAGAAATAAGATCAAAGTGAATCAAAAAGTAAAACTAAATCAAGGTGCATCTCTAGCCTGAAACAAAATTATCAAAAATCCTGGAAAAAAAATCAAAGGAGTTTAATAAAACTAATTTCTTAGTTTCAATTCAAAACCAGAATCAAATACAAGCTTCAAAACAAATCTGATCATCTCAAATCAAAAGTAAAACCAGAAAGCAAAAGTTCAAATCAAACCTAAAAATCAAACAAGATGCAAAGCAAATCAAGAACAAAGGCAAGTTTAATTCGAGATCAACAAATCAAAATCCAACCTGGTGATTAAAGAAACTTAAAACCAGAGATCAAGCATAGACCAGATTCAACTTCAACAAATTCAAAGTAGCAAGTTCATTTCATTTCCAGTCTCCAGATCATCTTAGATCTAATAAACAACACATGGATTCGATTCAAACTCAAATGCATAAGGGTCAATTCCAGATTTCAGAACAAAAATCTGTTCTCTGTTCTTTTTGGAAGTCAAGTGAGCAAACATCATTTTAAACCCTTAATATGTTTATATCTAAGTAGTATGTGATGATCTTTGAAGCTATGATGTGAAATATGATTTTATGATTGAGTAAATATGCCTGCATGTTTGTAGAAAATGTATGTGTATGCCTGTATATAGGAAACAGGTTCCTGTTCTTGTTCCAGGATTTTAGAAACTCATTCAAAAATTCAAAAACTAATCCTCTAGTCTCCTTTAGGCTTTGGTATCTGAATGAGAAATGATTGTAAAATCATACATTTTATATAAAAATAATTTTATGTCTTTAAGTTGAATATTTATTTCAAAAATAATACATACTAGTGATGATTTAAAAATAAGCCCAAAATCGAATGTCTTGAATTTTAAGTTTGATCATATGAATGGATTAGTCTTTCAAAATCGTGATTTTTAATGATCAACTCAGAATTTTCAAGTTTATATTTGGTGAGAAAATTTGAGTTGATCGGTAAATGGGTTTCGTTCAATTTCTGGTGATCACGGCGACATTGAGCCTCGGGTTTAATGATGAAGGTAGCTTGCAGGTTGTTGTTCCTCAGAAAAACAATCACCTGATTTATAGATCGGTGAGGAGGTGAGGCGAAGATGTTTTAGGGTTCAAGGAAAGTGGCGAGGTTTTGAGTTGGTCGAGGTGATCTCCAGTGATCGGAGATAGGAGGAGCAGGGTAGTTTCGATGGTCAGGTTCGGATCCTAGTAGTGTCAAGTAGCTCGATTTTGTGTTTGACGTAGTTGAGACGATTTGGTCGGTAGTGTCGTCGGAGGAGGTGGTCGTGGACTTGAGGATGGACGCGACGATCATCGAAGTGGGTTGGAGCATTTGTACATGTGCACGGCATATCCTGTATGTCAGGATTAAAAACAGGGAGGAAGGGAAGATGAGTTCTTGTGTTTGAGATCGGTGAGTCGATGGTTTGACTCGAAGCAGATAAAAAAATGTGTTTGCTTGGGATTTTGATAATTTGGCTCGTGTAGTTGCTCGAGTAAAACGGGATTTGGCCCGGGTTGCTGAAAATGATGATAGAGTTTTAAGTTTAAAATATAACTAGTTTTAAAAGTCTTAAATTTAATTTAGTTTAAACAATTTTCTAATCAAGGCTTTTCAACTAAACTTGTTTTATTTAAGTTAGAAATTAATTAAAGGTTTTAAAATATTCTTCTAATTTCAACTAAGTTTAAAAAGAGTTTTATTTGATTTATATAACCTTTGTTTTTGAAAATAAACTTAATATTTTGATTAAGTAAATGATTAAAAAGGATGAGGTGTTTTAACCTTTAATTGAACTTAAAGAGTTTAAGTTAAATTATATGATTATGTTAAATTCATTTTTAAAGGTTATCACTTAGTGAAATTAAGGAGTAATTACTTTGTGTAATTATATTTAAGAATTAAGATTAATTAATGAAAGTGATGAGAGGAAAATTTATGTGATTAATTAAAAGAATAATTACTTAATAAAGGTAATTTAAAGGTTAATTGCTTGATTCATTTAAGGATAATTTAATTAATGAGATTAACTAATTAAAAGGAAATTAATTAATTAAAAATGAATTAATTAATGATTAAAGTTAATCAACTAAGTGATTAAACGATAATTACTTAATGTATTTATGTGATTAGGGATAATCACTTATTACAATTAATCAAAGATGATTAATTAAATGACAGTTAATTAAAGGTTAATTAATTAATGTAATTAATCAAAGGATAATTAATTAAGGGCTAATTAATTAATGTAATTAATTAAGGATAATTAATTAAAGAATTATTGAATAAATAAGGGTTAATTATTTAATGATTAGAGATTTAATTAATTTATAATTAAAGTTGATTAATTAATAATTTAAAAATTAACTGATTATTTAAGGTTAATTGATTAAAATAATTTGTGATTGATAAATTAACCTGGATTAGTGATTAATCTGCTTTCAATTAATCAGGATTGAGTAATTAATTCATGAGTATTCAATTTAGTTGAAAATTAAATTGAATTAATTTAGGATTAAACAATTAATTAATCCTGTTTATAAATGACTATTGAATGCTTGGATTACTTATGAATGTTTGTATTGTGTGAAATGCCTTGAATTGGTTGTTATCTCTGGACTGTAATATTCTGCTCTGTGAATTGAGTTGTGTGTAATTTATTTATTTATTTATTCATTTTATCTGTGAATCTGTGAATAAAGGTAAGCGTTATAGGAATATAACGCTATCGATATTAATATTATTGAATCTGTGATGATTGATGATGTTGCACTATTGTGTAAAACCCCTGGACTACACTATATACACACAAATATGGATTGCACGTGGAAATTGGTTAAGTCACAAACTTTTGAAATGGTTTTAAAGTTGAATTTTGAATTCAAACGGTTTTGGAAAAGGAAAAGCTTTTGAAAAGGAATTTCAAAGATACAAGTTATTTCGAATAACTTGATAAAATTTTAATAATTTGATTTGAATTTGAATTCAAAATTTGAAATTGAATTCTATGTTTGAGAATTTTGGTTTAAAAAGGTTATATAAGTTATAAATATGTTTATATGACTTTTAAACCATTTTAAAAGTATTGTTTTTGGAAATTTAAATTTAACCCAAGATTTAAGGACTTTAACTTGTGCAAATGTAAACGTATTTTTCCGAAACGAAAACTATTTGTTTTCAAATAATAATAGCTTTCATATAAAGAAAGGATTTACAATTTGTATTGAAAGATTTCAACTTTGAAATAAAGTTGAAATTGTTTTGAAAGCCATGAATAAATCTTTGTGAAAAATGGTTGAACTTTGTTTTGAAATTGAAGTGGATTTTAAAAGGTGTATCTTTTATATAAAAGATTTGAATTGGAAACGGGTTTGAAAGCTATTAATCTTTGATTTAAAGATTGAATGAGTTAATCCAAATTGAAATGGAATTTGTTTTGAAAAGCTGTGAATGAATCTTTGTGAAATCTGGGTGAACTTTTTGAAGTGAATCTTTTTGTTTAAAGATTTGAAAATGGTAATTTGTTTTAAACCATTTGAGAAGAAGGTTTTGGGTTTTAAGTTATGACTTAACTGAAATCCTATATCCATATGCTTTTAAAATATTGCGCTCGTTATCCGGTTTAGCCGGGTGAGGACCTTGTGTCATATAACCAATTCTGAATAATGATACGACGATATGGATAGCATTTGAAGACCAGTGGTGAAGACCAAATATTTCCAAAAACAAAAGGATAACTCGTCGAATGTCTCTACACCGGCTGATGCTCGGTATAGAGATCTCCATATGTGATGGGAAGTCCGGACGTGATTAGGGATTATCCGGATTTGCAAGGGCTTCTTTTGAAGTGCCTTCGGTTCTGTTCGAACCCGAAACAAACTTGTATGGATGTGCGTTTGATATTACACTTTGAGATGTAAAGCTAGTTCCTATCAAATACATTTCTGTTTGGTAGCGGAGATTTATTCTCTTAGCTTAACACCCTTCTCTGAGACGTACGAGCTCAGAAGTTATGTAGTTGATGGTTACTAGTGATACATTCCCAATTTGATAATGTGGCATACAAAGTGCTGCTAATCATTTATTGATCAAAGCATGACTTTGTGAAAAAGTGTAGCTTTATAGACGAGCCCTCATTGTGCCTCACAACCCGGTAATGGTCGAAACAGCAAAGATGCGGCAAGGTTTCAGGGGTCGCACCCCTAGGGTATGACCATTCCTTCTGGAAAAGGGTGGTATCATGGTTTGGATCCCAGATACTTAACTAATGTGGACACTGTAAATTTTATTACGGTGTGATGTTTCTTTGCGATTGAGGGCCCTCGGATAAAGGTCGCAAACGACTGGGGTGGCATATCTTAGGTTTTACTCCTGGGAAGGGAGTAGACCGGCCTTGTGTTGGCAGAGAGCTGGGTAAGTTCTCGGGGTGTCCCTCCAGAGGCGTGCCCATATGGCAATGGGAAGTTCCTTGGCCTGGCCATTTGTTGGAAAATCCAATTTCCAATACGCGCCCTATACGGTTTTAGTTGTATAACCCGCCATTTACTTATGGTGATCACCACTATTTAGATGGTAGCTATAGTAGGCATAGTTCGAAATGTCTATGCTGGCTAAGATTAATATTATATTTTCGAAAGGTTTTCTGCACTATGCACTAATAATAATATCAAATGTTTTTCGCGTATCAAGCATGTTTGACTATCATAAGGAGAAATCTTCTCCAATTTTGCGTTTGCATAGTGTGTGTGGCGGGAGGCCTTATGGTAGTTTCATTTTTCGAAAAGCATTGCGGATTTCAAAATTTAAAATCTGTTTTTTGTTTTAAGGATAAACTGTTTTTGTTTGCTCATACCAGTCTCATGACTGACCTGGAGTTTATTGTTCCCTTCCTAAACTCTGGGTGCCCACAATTTTCCATACGAGCGGTCTAGAGTTTGGTTTTTCAGATAATCGAATATTTGGTGTAGATTGGATAGCTTTCGAAGTCTTTAGTTTGGTAGCATTTGGAGATTTTTTTCAGCTTTTCAAAATCTTCGAAGCCTTTGGTTTGGCAATCACGTGTTGGATCATGTTTGCTTAAATCAACTTGATAGAAGATTCGAGCTAGTTTTGGATTGGAGCATTTGATATGGAGATGAAAATGTTGGATTTCTCTCTTAGAAGTTCAAGTCGTGAAATCATTCTCAGTTGTTGTTCCACTGCTAGAGTTTTCTTTTCTGTTGTAGTATTGTATTTGTGCCCTGATATATGTTGGTGATCAATGTTGTATCATATTTGGACATTGTATTCATTTGAGATATATGTTATTGTTCAATTTTCTTCCACTGTGTTGTACTTAATGTGTTATAAGTTCCGGCATGAGTCAAATTTCACGGTTGAATCTATGGCATTCGAGTACAAGTGAAGTACGGGTGTCAATTTTCGAACGCTGAAATTTGGAACGTGTCACCATCCCAATTTTTAATATTGATATCAATTGTAGATCTAGCAGTATCGCCCACATACGCCTTATAAGACTTAGCCTACTTTCTAATGGGTTTTTCATTATCACTCCACGCAATGAATTTTGGTTCTTGTGTTTTATATTTCTTCCCGGTTGTTGGGCCTCTTCGCCTCTTCTTAGACAAACTGTGAAGTAGAAGGATCATGTTCTTCATTTTGCCCAAATTGTTCTATCTCCATTATTCCTGTAGGTTGTTTAGTGACCATTTAATTATGGAAGTTGGAAATAAGAAGTATTCTGGTTAAAGGTGAACATAATTGGAGATACTACAACAATTTTGTAGGAGAACATAAATAAATAGAAAAGACAATATCATTGAATGAAGGTTCTAGAAGCAGTTCACATTGCAGCTAATAAAAACATAGTACCTGGTGATGTCTCTGCAATGGTTCCTGGGGGATCATCATTTGTTTGTGCCTGGCGATGACTCTGCAATGGTTCCTGGTGGGATCCAAACCGCAATACAATGTTACAGGGTAATGGTTGTAAGCACTTACAATAGTATTATGTTTTTCGGATGTACAAATATAATTATTTCTACTTCAAAGCACAAGTTAATGAAATTCATATCATGTACAAACGATCACCATTTTCTTAATATGAAAATGAGAAATGTATTATAAAATTTCGTCGAGGTAAATATAAAGCATGATAATATGAATTTATTTATAGCTAATAAAAGTGCATACATACAGGATAATAAGATGCAGCTGGTAGTGGATTCATTTCTACTACTGATTTGACATCACAAGTGCTTCCAATGCTCAAGAGTTCAAAGAAAAATGGAGGGGTTATGTTGTGGTCTAAATATTATGACGACCAGACTGGATATAGCAAGGCAATCAAAAATGATGTGTGAAAGGTGGTTGAGTATTCAGTTATGTAATTATGTTTGACATGAGGTATCATGTATATATGCATACACTACAAACAGTGCGGTAACTCCTTGTTAATATGTAACGTTCATGTCTTTAGTCATTTCATAGCCAGTTCACACAAACTACTTCAAAAGGTCTGATCTTTTAATAGTTTGAGCATTACACGAAAACAGTGACCTGCATAATACAGAAAAACCTATAAAATACAAGATAACAGTTGTTAAGATTGTTTACATGAAAAAGAGGCATAAATTAGACGTTACACCAAATATAAGAGAAGCATATGCTTAAAAATTTATCGTCATAGCCCATTAACGTAAAGACGCATTCATGACGGTAAAAATTTATTATCATATGCTTAAATAATTTATGTTATATCATTTTTTTTAGAAAACGAATTAATAATTAAAAAAACTGATTTTTTTAACCTGAGGTGATATTAATTAAAATATTGTTCATTACAGATTTTTTAACAGACTTTTGAAATATTGTTAAAAAGGTAAGAATGAAATAAGTTTCAAAAATATACTGTCATGTATTTTATACTTAAGTTTTGAAATATATTAACATTTTATACTTAAGTTTTGAGATATACTGTCATGTATTTTATACTGTCTGATCTTTTAACATTTGGGTAATATACTTAAGTTATGAAATATATTAGTATTTAATGGAAAATTGAAATGTATTTTATAGGTTACTGTCATGTCATACAGATAAATTATAACAACTACAGTGTCATGTTATACAAAGACATTTTCCTCTTCATTGAACCCTCAAGTTGTGAATAAACAAATTGTTCTTGTGCTACATGTTACTTCTTATAATTCCGTAAGTTTGAATATAATCAAAATGAGATGATCATTAACTCTTTTGTAAATAATACTTATGTATGACTATTCATTGTTTTGAGTCTGTGACAGCCATTGATTAAGTTCTTCTGACAAATGTATTTTGATATCTTGTTTATATATATGAATCTTACATATGGTATTAAAAATCAATAAGTATGTACAACTAAATAATAAACCAGAGAGACTGTGCTTTGTAGCTATAATTTAGAACCGAATTAAATTGAGAACAAAATTTTGCTAAATATAGCTGGAAATGCTCTTCCTTGTGTTAAATATAGCTGGAGATGCTCTTTTTACATATCCAACCAAACAACAATTTATAGCGAGGAAAAATAAAACGACCATATATTACAAAAACGTAGATCCAATAATACAAGATCAATATGCATAATTTTTTAGCTTAGGAGTAGGTAGACTATCCTATAAATAGCAGGAAACTTGCTGTGAGAAATCATATGGTTTGCATCACAACAAAACGAAAGGGTAATAATAAGAAAATAATAGGACATAACAAGCAATTTAACTGCATAAATTAACTGCGAGAAATCACTGTGAGAAATCATATGTCTATTATATATTACACATAAAAAGCAAATTAACTGCATAAATTTCCATTCAAGCCACGATGAGAACAAACTTAAATGTTCCTTAAGTATATAACGATCAAATTTTTACAGCAAAAAAAATACAAACCTGAATTCACATTGATTGATTCAGAGCAAGAAGTGATGAAGATGCCTTCTCCAACCTGCTCCCATAAACTTCTGATACTGAGCTTGGAGCAGCCTTAACAAAACTAGAAGAAGAAGCAATTGTTTGTGAAGTAACAACAGTACCTGTAGTTGAGAAATTAGTTACACTCCCACTAGCGCTATAAGTTTTGTTATACATATGGTTGCATCAGGCTCTAAATCATATTTTAATTTTTATAATGTATGATTTACAGGTTTCCATTTTGTACAACATTGATAAGTACTTGAAGCCCTACAGTACAGTGTATGAGTTAGTCGTTGAGAAAAAATCTCTACCTCGAAGCAAGCAGTGACTGAATTCTGCAACAAAAACAGTGATCAAATATCCCTGTAAAATATCTTATTAGTAATTGTTCTCAAAAAACTAAAGTATCACAGAAAATGAAAGATTTCAACTGGCAACTAAAGCATGATGAGCATAAAAAAAATTACCCAACTATCCAAACCTCCTTATTGTGATCAGAACGTGCATAACTTGCATTTAAATCAACTTCTTCTGGTAGACTTAAGCCGAAGGAGAAAGGTGGATTCTCATCAAATTGATTATACTCTTCTTCATCCACCACATCACCAATCCCAACAATGCGTCTTTTGCCGGGAAGAACAACGGACCACTTATTATCGGCAGGATCTGTCACATAAAAAACTTGTTTTTCTTAAGATGCCAAGATGAGTGGATCATTATCATTACTCACTTGACCAAAGCCAACCAATGTGAATCCATGTTCATCCACTCGTACAGCACGACGATTGTCAGCCTATCTACATCGAAATAGCGAGATTGTGAAGTCTTTATACTTAAGTTCCTAAATATCCTCGATTATCCCATAATATAGCATTGTCACATTTATTGGTCTATTATCTTTAGCACTAGCAAATTCTCTTGAAGATGCAAAGATGCTAACTCCACTATTTTGCATTTTGCTCTTCTCATCTTGACGCTTAGTATAAATGACATAACCGCTCATATCACATCCTTCCCAAGAATTGACATGAAATCAAGGCCCATATGCTAACCATTTTATTGTATCTGAAATACCATGATTTGTTTGAAACAATTGAGACATTACCGTATATTTAAACCATATAACAAAAGAGCGGTTATGCTCATTTGACTACCACCTTTCGTTCTTTGAAGGATTCTAGGACTTTAGAATTGCCGTGTGCTCCTCCAAGTAAGGATGTACCTCACTAAGATGCTGCAAAACAAGTAGCTGAGCTTTGTGAAACATCTCATCACTAATTGAAATCAATTTTGATCCAATTATGCCCTGGCCGTCAAGTCGTCCTTCATGTCGAGACTTACGAAGTCCAATAGGTTCAACACCAGTTAAGTATAGAGTGACAAATTCAATAACCTCCTCAGCTACAGTAGATTCTATGATACTGGCTTCAGGTCTATATCTATTTTTTTTTTCTTTTTAAAGTTCCCATATGCATTTTAAACGGATACATATATCTCATAAATACAGGACCACAAATTTTGATTTCCCTCACAAGATGAACAACCAAATGCAACATAACATCGAAAAATGACGGTGGAAAATACATCTCAAATTGACATAAGGTAACAATAACATCGGCTTATTGAGCATCCAACGTATCAGGATCAATTACCTTGCTACATATTATATTAAAAAAGAGACAAAACTTTGTAATAACATGCCTAACATGTTTAGGCAATATACCTCTAATTGCAACAAGTAATAAATGTTGCATTAACACATGGCAATCATGAGACTTCATACCGGTCAATTTCAAATCCTTCACCGATACACGATTGCTAATGTTTGAAGAATAACCTGTTGGAACCTTCACACCACGAAGGCACTCACATAACTAGTTATCTCTTTTTTGGACAATGTATAACATGCGGGGGGCAAATAGGTACGTTTACCTTTCTGCACCAGTGCTAACTCCTTCATACCCATTTTCAACATATCTTGCCTAGCTTTCTCACCATCTTTTGTCTTACCAGGTATATTCAAGAGTGTCCCAATGATACTGTCGCAAATATTATTTTTCTGCATGCATTACATCTATAACTTGTAAATGTCTCCAATACGAAAGTTCCTAAAATATAGATTTCTTCTTCCATGAGCCTTCTAAAAGAGGAAATACTTTGCCAAATGCATTTTCAATATCCTTGACCCGTTCGTAAACATCATTTCTTGTTAATGGCAAACAAGCAACTCCATTCTCTATATCCTCATTAAAAGGCTTCTTCTTTTTACGATAAGGATGATTAGGATGGAGAAATCTACGATGATGCATATACACATTTTTTTGCAATAATGTAAACGCTCAACAACCATATCATCTTGACAAATTGGGCATGCTTTGGCACCTTTTGTACTATAGCCAGAGTTACCATACGTAGGAAAATCATTTGTGGTACAAAAAATCATGGCGCGCAATGTAAAATTACTTTGACTATATGCGTCAAACACACGCACACCTTTATACCATAGAAGTTTTAGATCATCAATAAGAGGAGTTAGGTAAACATCGATGTCGTTTCCTGGTTGCCGTGGTCCAGAGATTAAAAGAGACAACATGATATACTTGTGCTTCATATTCAAATAAGGTGGAAGATTATAAATCACCAAAAGAACAGGCCAAGTACTATATTGACTACTTAAGTTGCCAAATGGGTTTATACCATCTATGCAAAGACCAAGTCTGAGATTTCTAATTTCTTCAACAAAATCAGGATACATTGTATCAATGTTTCTCCACTATGGAGAATCAGCTGGATGCCTCAATAATCCATCATTTTTCCTCACATCTGCATGCCACCTTAAGTTTTTTTGCATTTTCTTTATTTGCAAATAAACGTTTAAACCTTGGTATAATTGGCAAATACCATAAAACTTTTGCTGGAGGCCATTTCTTATCTGGGTCATTGTGAACGTTCCCTTGCGACTTGTAACGGGATAAGCCACACTTGGGACACTCGTGCAAATTTTCATATTCATTTCGATACAACATACAATCATTTGGACATACATGTATATTTTTATATCCTATACCAACTGGGCACATATTTTTTTTGCCTCATAATTAGAAGTTGGAAGCTCATTACCTTCCGGAAGCATTTCATTCAAAAGTTCCAACAAAGATGTAAGACTTTTATCACTCCACTCATGGTTTGCTTTTAAATTGAAAAGCTTGAGCACAGCAGACAATGTTGTGAACTTAGCACAATTAGGAAACAAAGGCTTCTCAACATCAATTAATATTCTTTCATACAACTTTGGCTCTTCCATCAAATGTTCTTCAGCATCACGAAATGTCTCATAAACACAATCATTCTCATCATTCGCGTCATTATTCATGTTATCTTCCCGGTCATCCTCATCATTCTCATGATTATTTGAACTAGCTCTACTAAGTATACTTTCACCATGCCATATCCACCGCGTATAATTTTGCTTAAACCCATAACGGATTATGCGGTCTCTAATATGATCTATGTTACAAAGTATCCTCTTATTTTTGCAGTGTCTACAAGGACAAAAAATAGTTTCTTCCCCTCTTCTTAATTGATCATTCAGTGCACAATTGATGAACACTTCAATTTTGTTTAGGAACTCATCATCGTTACGTTTTACGTTGTACATCCAACTACGATCCATATGCAAATGCTAGAGACACACTACACAAGCAAAAAAAACATTGGAAGTGCAGCAAGAACTGAAATAATATGTTTGTTGAGGCCATAACTGGACTTTGTATGATATTTAGTTCATTTAATCCTGCATCCTTTATATTTATGGAAATAGTTTGTTAAGATTGAAACTTATTATTAAAGTGATTAGCGGCCTACTGGAGTATATTAGTATTTATAAATGTTATTTAACAAACGAAATGATTTTATAAAATAATGGAATATTTTATAAAATGAAGATAATAAGCTAATTATGTGAGTTATGAGCTCTACGTTTATTATTAAACTGGTCGGAGGCTTAACTAGCTTAATTGGTACTTATAAATATTGTTTAAGTAAGGGAATAAGTTTATAAATAAAAGATATATTTTATAAAACAGAATGAGATTTATAAAATAATAACGAGAATGTATTTTATAAAATAAAATGAGATTTTATAAAATAAGAATGAAGATGTATTTTATAAAATTAAAACGAGATTTATACATCGGTTTTTCTTCAGATAATCATTGCTGCATCAGTGGAGACTAGGTTTTCTTCCTAGCTGCTTCTTTCTCCCCTGTCATTCAACTATTCATCGTTCTCCTTTCTCCACTCTCTACAGTCAATTCATCCCTTACATTGGCCTAACCTAGTTTTCTCGATTACTGTAGCTATACACTTTTATTTTGTGTTATCCCCTAATTCACGCCTAACTCTACCGCGCGCCTTCTGTTTTCCCCTAATCGTTCATTATACCACTCCTTTCACAACCCTTTACGACTTCAACTACATCAATACATCTTCAATCACAGACCTCACTATCACAAACTATTACGTTAACTTCCATCACCACTTCATTTGCCACTTCCCATCTTCATCTCCAACAAATTCATCACATCTGCACTTAT
The DNA here is from genome assembly GCA_030765085.1 of Allium cepa. NCBI lineage: Eukaryota > Viridiplantae > Streptophyta > Magnoliopsida > Asparagales > Amaryllidaceae > Allium > Allium cepa. The sequence goes on along the minus strand of CM060939.1, from coordinate 175,949,396 downwards.
CACCGCACCAATCCACATTTGTGCAACACTGTACACAACTACCATCGTATCAACACTGTTAAACCTGTCAATAACCTACTCCCTCACTTCACCAAAGACTTTAATACACACCGAAGACCACTAGCAGAACAGTCTACACACCAAAGACCATACCATCACTGACCGCCATCAAACATTCTCATCAAATTATCTCCATCAAAACCATTGACTTCTATGCACTTTTGCCATCACTGACTACCATCAAGACTAGAGCATCAAGACATACACTTCCTGACCATCAAGACCTGATCGTCAACACAACAGAACCACCACCACATACAGCTGCCTTAACCACAAAGTCCACCATCACATTTCATCTTCCATCCAACACAAAACTACTACTCCTCACAATTGTGCCATATCACCCAACTGCCTCACACTTCCTCAACCAACCTACAACATCAAAACTGCTACAACTACTACCCTGCTTCATTTCAGCCGTTCACCTCTGTACTTCACTCACTGCCTACAAACATTCCACACTTCAGTCACCCCTTCAACAAAATTACCTACATCGACATTAAACATCTCACTCAACAATTCACTGCACCCATATCCATTATCCACCAGCAACCTCACATCAGCTCTCACAACCATTGCAGCAATTTGCGCTTCAACCTGAACCCTCCAAGATTCGCAACAATCCCTAATTCGAACCACCCTCCACAACCGCGCATCCCCAAAACTTCAGACATCAAGACGCCTTTTCGAATTTTAATTTTTAGGATTTTCTTTTCAGACGCCTGTTTTGTTTTCTGATTTGATGACCCACACGCTTCATTATATTAGCAATGTTGAAGAGCAGTCGCTGATCATATTGAAGAAGTTTAATTTATCAATATCATATATTTTATTCTTCATACGGAACCGAGTACAGATAGCATGCTTCAAGTCAAATGGTCAAGTTTATAATTACCTTAACCAGATCAGTTCAATTTTTGTCCAATTCATTTAAGATTTGATCCAACCCACTTGATCGAGCAACGTCAAGCTTAGAATCTTAATGCATCATGTAAATCTATGGGCTAATGATGTTTAAAAAAATGGACTAAAGTGACTGGATGTGATGTTCCTAAGGCTGGAATGTAAATAATTAGTTAGACCCTCTTCTTTATTCCTACAACAATCATTTCAAGGTGAACTTTATTTGACCAACACAAAATAACATCTGAATAGCTATTTAAAATTGCAAGTCTGAAGCAAAGATAGAGCACGCAGTTGGAAATTTAGCACTTAAAATACACAGCATTCTCTCCACTGAATCCAATTTAACCTGACTGACCAGAACCGAAACTAGAAATTTGTTAGAGTCAAAACTTAGTTAAGACGCAAAAAAAGATTAGGTGGAAGCACTTTGATAATTGATATTAGGTAATTAAGTAATGCGACAGTTTATATGGTTTACATGTACGCTTCGTGGTGGCGACATGCTAATCGCCTCACCTCCACCCACTACCCTAACCGAGATTCACCATGAATGCCACGGCCAATCCACTACCGCGACAATCCTTATCATCACACCCAAAACTTGAACTTCATCAATAGCCGATCGACCGCCCCCCCCCCCTCCCCCAAAATCGACACTGCATCACACAACCACTCTACTCTACCACCACTTTCTCTTTAAACAGCAACGCCGGCACCTCTGACATCGAGAACAAAAAAATACCAAGCACACACCTCTGGAATACTATCGTTGCGCCATAAATTGTTGGTGACATCGAGATTCGACGTTAATTAGATTTCTTTTTTTTTTGAATCACTCGGAAAATGTTAGTGAACCGATCTCTTTTATCTTTTCATTTTCCATTTCGGTGTTCGCTAGCTTACAATCATTCATTATTCAAAACATCAAAGGCAACAATATATTCATTTTATACCTGAAAATCAATCCAACAAGAAAATACTTCCACTTCTCCATAAGAATTTTCAACTCTACAGCAGTCTCCACAGCAAATTCAAAATTGATCGCTTAACGGTGATTTGGTAGGCCAAATCTAATCCGCGAAATAACGTTTGATCGCTTAACAGTGAAAATCAATTTCTAGGGTTTCTTTTGTTTTGAAGCAGGCGAAATATTTAGGGAAACGAATGGGAAAATAAGCGGCGAAAAAAATGGAATGGCGGGAATTAACAGATGAGCAACGAAAGTGATTTGATAACCTAAATAATTTGAAATTGCATCGCCTTCGCTAGTGAACCGATGCGAAAATAATTATTTTGGATGCAAATTAACATAGTTGCATCGGTTGACTTTAAAACCGATGCGACTAGAACTATTTACATCGACGTATTTTCTTCGGTTGTTTGTGACAACTGATGTAAATTTGATTTTTTTTTATTACCTATTGCTTTCCACGTACTAATTGCACTAGTTATTAAGACAGAACTGATGCAAATAGTTCTATTTGCATCATTTTTTTACTTCAACCGATTCAAATGAGGTGAAGTAATATGCAATTTTTTGTACTAGTGATTATTTTCAAAATCTCAATCCTTAAAACACAAAACGTCTTGTCTTATTGCCTCATCATAGCATTTAGAAGATTCCTATCGATAACGTTGATCAGGCGTATCGACCAGAACTCTTAACTACTTGATGGATAACCGAACACTCTCAAATTATTTCTATGAAAGAATACTACTCATATAAATATATTCTCAAAGCATTCTTTGATTTTTGAAATATCTCCAGACTCCAATTTCTCTTTTTAAAACTCATATATATAGCTTCAAAAACTCAAACCACAGAACATTAAGAGAATGCATCAAGATATTCCTAGAATACTTGATTCACAAAATCAACAGAAGGAGATGGAGGGTTCGTCAACTCCTACAAGATGACGAGCCACTCTCGAAAATCATCAAGACACAAGATGAGCAAGATATTCTTCTCGAAGGAGAAGAAGCACACATACAACAAATCATTACTTCAAACAAAGTAATGCTACAAAGGATAACACCGATTGAGTATTCGAAAAGGATAACTCAAAGAAACTAAATGATAAACTCAATCCAACTCGAACAATCTAGAAACTCAACTCATTACTTAGTGGATGTTCTCGTGGAAGGATAGCCGAAGGTTAAAAGCCAGGAATAAGGTTAATTCAACACTCGATTTCCCGATTAGATATCATACCCAAATGGACTCATCAAAACTCATCAAAGTCACCTAGACTGGAATTCGAATTATATCATCAACATCTCGATACTCAAGAGTGAACTCGAAAACATCGGAATCACCGTTAACGTTCCAAAGTGTAGAAATAATAAACCCATCAAAATAAGAAACCTAAATATACAATAAGATCCTATAAAACAAAGGATTTGACTTAATATCAAACAAGTCAATCCATCTCAAATCAAATGCATTTCAAGATTGTGAGTAACAAACAAATACTCACAAAAGCAACATTAAATAGAAATCTCAGAATGCTCACAATGAGTCATTCGTTGTGGATCCCCTCAATACTATTCACAACTCTCAAAGGAACACAACAAGAATACTCTAAGGAATCAATAAGCTTCATCGATACGAACTCACTCGCATAGATAAAAATAAGGATAGAATAATCCCAAATAAGATTATTCATAAGATAAGATAACATCAAACTAAATTATGGAATACTACATAATACAATATATATTCCTAGACATATTCCATCTCAACATATCCCAATGATCGAAAAATAATCAAAGCACGATTCGAAAAAAGCTCAAATAAAGGACAATGATTCACACATATTGTACTTCGACGTATCATGATATATGTACTGTTCTATGTTTATTCTACTTTGTTCTGGCCACAGCTTTGATACTATGTTGTAACGCTCCATCCCGAGACCCACCTTAGAAAAAAGAATTAACGAGTAATTCCGTCTACTAAAGCGGAGAACAGGGCTGGTTAAGAGCGACCATCTATAACTTTGTCTTAAACATCTACTGAATACGTCAATAAATGCAATATGATTTTTCTTTTCTACCTCATGTGGATCGACATACCCAGTAAATGCTTAATCCAAAAACTATAGGTGGCTAACGGATCAATCGGAACAAAATTCAATAACTAAATGTAAAGCGCATCACAGAACAGTAATCAACATCATATATATACATATACACTGATACATGTTTAGTACAATACAATATGAATACAATAAAGGTGGTACTCGACCATACCATATACATCGAATCAAATATAAATACATCAGAGTATGCAGAAGAACGGAAATAACTCAAGAGAAAGGAGAGCTAATATCCAGCATTAACTTCAAGCTAAGTCCAACATATCATACATGAAACAACTCGGTTTGACATGAGCGTAAATACACGGGTCAGTCTAGCTACACAAATCAGTCAATATCGATAATATGAAGCAAATTAGTCATGAAGATACTTCTTCTCGAAAGAGAAGAATGAATCGATGAACTCATAAGTTCAACACTTAAATAACAGACGCTACTTTAGTGACCAAATACCTCGAAAGAGGTAACTCAAACTCAATACTCAAATCAAACACAAGTGCCTCATGTCATCGTCATTCATAAAACATCGAATATGGTTTAGGGAAAACCTAAACCCACCATCTTGGCAAACCCAAAACATGCATAAAGAGATCTCATCTCAAATATGCCATAAGGCAAATATATCTCTAGAGAGGAGAATAAAATCTCAAGTAAACGCCAAAAGGCAAATCTCATATAACACCAGTGTAGGTGATTCAAATCTCAAAAATAGAACTTTCAAGAGTTCAAATTCCCGAAAGGTAATCGCCACAAATATATATCGAATGGTTCAAAAAACCAATTTCGAAAAGAGCGATACACTAAGGAAAATAGTCAGAGAAACCATCTCAAAAGTATTTCACGTGCATGTGGCCGAAGCCTTGCCAAGTACTGATAGCTCAAATAGGTACCTCGCCCGAAGGCAAAACGTCACAATGACAAATACGCTACAATGGAAAACGCCTTGAAGACAAATACGCCGCAATGCAAACGCCGGAATGGCAATAACCCGAAGGTCCAGTACTGGCACACCGCAATGGAAAATGTGGTACAAACTTTCGAATAGAAACCCGAATAGTGTTAACGTGCGTCGCATACCACACGGTCGCACCAAATGAGTTACTGATCGCCAATAAATTTCACACTTAAAGCATTAAAAAGTTTACCTCATCTCATCGGTAAACTCAATTCGAATGTCAAAACGATCAAATAGACAAGTCAGGAATTAACCGATAAGATAAACGCACGTGTCCCATAACACATGTTTTACCAAACTGTTTAATTCTCCTTCTCATTCACTGGAATAGTACAAAAATGTGTATTTTATATATAACATAATTTATTCGACAAAATAAGATTTCAAAACCATTTTGTGAAATCAATTTTGAAGACGATATTTGAAAATTCCATTATTATAGAGAATAAATAGATTTTATAGCTTAAAAATATTTAAAAATATTACATAATGATTATATTAAATGCCAACTTGCTTTAAAAATTATTTTAAAATTATTTTGAAAAATTTGTGCTCGAAATCAAAGAAACCGCTCAAAACCGCCATTCAAATCAATTCAAATTCAAATCAAACTTGAATTTCAAATTCATCAAAACTTGGCTAGCCTATTGATAGGCATCATAGCCCTTAAAATATTTCAAAAATATAACAAAAACATGAAGTATAAGTAAATCGAACGGAAAAAGAACATAAAAACACTTGACCGAAATAATACCAAGGTTTGAAATCTCTTATGGGTTCAACTTTCAAATATAAAACAGGTGGTCGAACAATTTTTGATTGAACTAAAATTTGGTGTATACAAATTAGAAAACTTCATCTTTCAAACAAAAAAAGAATCAATGAATTCCCTATGGAAATGAAAAAATTACACCGTCTCAAGCATGGACTCGGGCCGTGTTTGCAACAGTTCAAAACCAAAAATACATAGGTCTGAAAACCCACTGAGGTTCAACTTTCAGGCATGAAATAGAAGAGCAAATTAACTCGGATTAAGCTGAAAATTGTTAAGCCGATAATAGAAAATTTCATCTTTCAAACCTAAAATGAATCATGTAATTTGGATAAAGTATGAGAAAGTTATGATGTCTCAAAGTTGAACTCAGGCAGTACTTCACTATAAAAATCTGGGAAAAACATGCTCCGGATCAAAGTTTGGATGGGTATTTCTATAAGCTATATAAGTCTAAATGACCTGAAATTTAACATGCGTCAGACCAACAACAAAAATTTAAATTGCATAAAGGATCATACAATTTAGATAAAGTACGAAAAAGATATGATGTCTCAAATTTGGACCCAGGCAGTGTTTTCACTGTAAAAATCTGGGCAAAAACATGCTCCGAGTCAAAGTTCGACGGCATGTTTCTATAAGCTATATAGGTTGAAATGACCTGAAATTTAACATGCATAAAGACCAATAAAAAAAAAATTAAACTCCACTAAGAATCATGCAATTTAGACAAAGCATGAAAAAGATATGATTGTCTTAAATTTGGACTCAGGTAGTGTTTTCACTATAAAAACCTGAGCAAAAACATGCTCCAAGTCAAAGTTTGGCAGCAAGTTTCTATAAGCTATATAGGTCGAAATGACATGAAATATAACAAGCATAAATACCAACAACAAAACTTTAAATTGCACTAAGAATCATGCAATTTAGACAAAGCATGAAAAATATATGATGTCTCAAAGTTGGACCCAGACGGTATTTTCACTATAAAAATCTAGGCAAAAACATGCTCCGAGTCAAAGCTCGGCAGCATGTTTCTATAAGCTATATAAGTCAAAATGACCTGAAATTTGACATGCTTAATCTACGAAACATGGTCTATCAAAAAAATTGGCAGCATTTCGTTGTCGGAATAGAGAGATATGACTACACAATGTTGCAACTCAAGACAGTTTACATAGAAAATTAAAATAGTTCAAAAACGAATTTTTTTGCAAATTTTTGATTTCAATTTGCGATTTTTGGCATTGCGTAAGCTAGTTATTGTGAGATTGATACTCATCTTACAAAAAATTAGAGCCAGAAGGTCGAATTGGCGAAAAGGAGCAAGCTATGGCCTTGAAAGCTGCTTTAACAACTTACAAATGGAGTTTACAAAGATATGCAAACACAAAACCACCATTACCTACAATCAAACATCTTAAAAGTCAAAATTTGATGAAGTATCTTTGGTTTAGAGATAGATTATCTGATTAAATAGACTTTTAATTTGATAATTTCAGCAAGGAGTTGGATAAAATTGGAGAATTAGGTTTTTGTTGTGGAAGAGGAGAGATGGGTTACTACTTCTTAGTTACAGGGAGAAGAAGACTTCTCTGTATACATACAGAAAATGAGAAAGAGACATTTTCCTCTTTTTCTTATTAAGTTGCTAAATGGGCTAAGCCCGAAACTAATTAACTTAGCCTCTAATTGAGATTAACACACCAAATACTGTTATACACTAATATATACCAGTTACAACAAATATATGTACATGTTTTCACTTTATAAAAATTATACAACAATGCTTATTTTCTAAAAATTATTTTACAACTAAATAAAAGATCATTTGTCTTTATAAATTTATTTTCATTATTAAAAACCCTTATTTTAATTTAAATGCACAAATTACATAATTATTACTTAAAACTCTATTTTTAACTTCTAAAATTACATAAAATTTATTTCCTTGTGTAATAAAACATAACAAATCATATTTTCGACATTTTACAACCAAAATTTATTTTTAGACCAAATTTCCCATTTTTAGTTATAATATACCACTTATTAAATGAAATGGTTCTTTTAAAAATATATAAAAGAAACATTTGGCAATAATTATCAAAATTATTGCATTTCTTTATATTAAAATCATGATTAGCTCATTTTTAACTCAATTAACCAAAGTAAAGTTTCAAAACTTTATTTTTCACATTTTATTCCACAAAATCCATTATTTATTCCAAATAAATAATTTAAATCTCTAATTTATTTTTAGTTCACAATATCAATTATAACGACCGTTATAATTTAATATTTGCAGGTAATCGCCAAAACTAGGGTTGTTACACCTATACTATGTATTGTTAAAATCCCAATGTATCAAACGTGTGCTAGAAAAATGCAGAAATTATATTGTAGATGTTGGCATGAACAAACCACATTTTCTCTTTGTCTGGATTACGCTTAAATAATTTTATAATATTTTACTATTTATATTCTTCATTATTAACTATTTATATGCACGATCCTTGTAAATTGACATCTTCAATAAAACTCCATAACCAAAGATCTGTGATCCATAATTTTGTGGTTGGCCAAATCCACTTTCAACAACTACATTATCCTATTATGCATATAAATTTGGAATGCCGCATTATGTCGTCATCATTCATTGATATAAATAGCTTGCTATATAATAATTAATGCTAACATATAATGTGGATATCAAATTAAAGTGAAATAAAAGCGATTCAATAGCTAAAGCGCATTTATAATTTGATATACCTGTAAAAGATATTATAACCATAAATTTTGAATTATGGGATAATGTGGAAAAAAGTGTAAAAGATGTGGATATCTATTGCCATTACTTATGTACATTGAATAAGTATTCAATATAAACCAACAATATAAATTGTCCATTTTAAGTATTAATATAGGCCGGTGTATAGATTTAGAATTTTTTTACGTTAAATCACTATTGACATAAACAATTGCATCCTATTGTAGTATTATCGTAAATAAGAAAATTCATGTTATATACAAATTAATATTCATAACATATGTAAAAGAACTAAAGTGTGATTTAAAAGTTAAAACTGTTTTGTCTTATGTTTTTGTTAAAGCTCCGTTTGAGTGTTTTCTACAATAATTTTAATTATTTTAATATGACTTTGTTTATGAAAGTTGACAAAAACAAATGATTACGCATTTTTTGAAGCATTAGTTTTGGGCGTTTTAAAAGCCATTTAAAAATGATGTTGTATAATTTAAATCATTTATATCAACTTATGAAATTGGTGGTTATTGGTTGTCCTTAAAAAATCAACTCAAACCCTCCCCTTAACCAATTTAAAATAAATTTTCAATACTTGAAATCTTGCAATATAACTTTGATTCGATATCTTCTAATTCAAAATGAGACTTTGTGTATATTTTATAATGATGATATCTCGTCGGTTTTCTCCAAAGAAAAATGTGAATTTAACTATTCTAAATGTTACTTGTAAAATAAATTTTATTTTAGATATCTTTCTTCTTATTAAAGATATTTTACCAAAATTTGATTGTTTTTCAAAATAGTACTTGTTTTAAATTATTGATGTAAACGTTAAGATCCAACTTTTAAACAATGAAAGTATTTATCTTAATAATTAAATTTCAGTACAAAGTATGTGTGTGTGTATTTATATGCGTGTGTATGATTTTACAGTATCACAGTGTAGTTTTCAACCCACTAAAATCAAACTTCCAATCATGGTTCTACACATAATAAAAATGTTCATAAAACCTCTTAAAATTGAATATCATATTGATGGTCAAATTCTAAGCATAAAAGCCTCTTATAAACGATAACATATTATTTCAATGGAACCTAACAGATACTATAATTATAATATTTGAAATCGAACATTGAAAATAAAGTGTAAAGTATTTTGGTGTTTACGATGGTTGATTGTGTATTATGTATATTATCACAACCATCATATATATACATATGTATATTTGAATATAGTTTAAAATATGTATTTCAACTTTGATTTAAACCAATGCATATATTTGAAAGAAAAAAACTTAACATTGATGTCAATTCCATTATTTATTATAATTATTACTAGTGTGAACCCGTGCTTCGCACACGATATGTTAGAAATAATATTAACTAAAACAACTAGTTAATCAATGTGATATTTTGCAATGCTGATTTCAAAGAATTAAAAAAGAAATAATACTAACATATAGTGGATTTCGCATTGAAAATATAACATTAAGTGAAATTTATATGTTAATAAGTTGAGATGTAAAAATAAACCTACAAAGTAAAAAAAAAAGCAACTTGGTTTAGTGAAGTTGAGATTATTCATTTAAAAAGAACTATTAATTCTTGATCATGATCATGATCCGAACTTAATTTATAAAGTAAATAAAATATATTATACAGATTATTACTTATTTACAGGAAAAAGGAAGAAGAAATAAACTTTAATTGTGTTATACTATCGTACGATTCTAAAATAGTATACAAACTTATCGTCCCAAAAAGTAAATGCAGTATCGATGAAAAGTGAAGACTTATGATGATTCAAAACAAATTATTTATAGATATGGAATCTAAAAAATTAGTTGTACATAGAGTAATAAACCAATCTAGCGAACTGAGTGGGATAGAGAGTTGAATAATATCCAAGTTTAAACCTTATTATCACATTATGAAACCATTTCTAATGAATGAATTATGCGATTGAAATAGTCATATGACTTTGAGTCAATGTAGAGTAAGAGATTAAAAAGAGATTGAAATAAAATAAGGAAATAAAGAGAACGGAGATTTTATTTTGATAAGAAAAAAGAAACTTCTTCATAGGATTTTTCTTAATTTTATAGAGAAGTAAAATAAAATTAACTAAAAGGAGTAAAATTAATAAAAGGGGAAGTCGAAAGGACATGACGTTGCATATGAATATATTAAAGCTTGTAAAGTGACAAAATTTAGATGTGTAAATGTGAAAATGTAACGACCCGATATTTTCAACCATTCGCATACATACATGTCGGACTTGAATGGTTCAAAATACCGAATTGTAATTTAAATTTGGGAAAACACAGCATAAAAGGTAAATAAATAGTCACAGATCATAGACACGGAGTAATAAAATGCAGTGGAAGTAAAGAAATAGTAGTTCATTAAGCTACTATATAAATACATCAGAGTCAAACAAGATACAACAGAGATAACAAGATACAACGGAGGTCTCAACATGATAACCAGGTATGAATCAGAATACATCACTGGAACCAACCGGTTAACCGAAATCAACTGGATTACCGAAAGTGAAATAGATAGCTATATCTTCAAGCAAAGCTTCCAACTTCGAGGGTGAGTCTTAAATGCTGTATCACTCAGTCTGACCCGAGCGTAAAGCAAAACACAAAACACTCGAGTTAGGACATACATACATACTTATGCAACGTAAACCAACTCAAGTGAACTGTAATATAAGGTACAAGTAACTTAAAGGATGCTTGGGACCACCCATCCTCTAAGGATCCATTAAAATATTTACTATGTAGTAATATTTCGCAATTATAATAATGTCTATAGTAAAATAAACATACTCTTAAATAGCATTAAGGCTTTACATTTTCCACCTTAACACGTAATAGTCCCAGTAGTCCATCCAATATCATAGTCCCTCCTGATCGGGAATCCATAAGAGGAAACCACACGGGCTACGGGAGAAATCTAAACTCATATAAGGAGGTAGGGTAGGTGACACAGCACAACTAGGAAATGCCAGGGTAGTTATACCAATTACGCTTCCGGGTCGGTGGTAACGCGTAGCGCGCAGCTACCGCCCACCTCGAGCCACACCCCCAAATAAAAAATCAAATGTGGCCACCGAATCAATCCAAAAGACAAAGTATAAAATCGAAGGGATGTGTCCGATCAAAGGTGCTACCTCATTAACCCGTCGATCGGGCTCCTGTTTTAGCCACCTTATGCCAACTCACGGGAGTTGGCTCTACGTATTTACCTCAAAGGAAACGCCGCCACCATCCTACTTCATTCTGGAATCTCCACCGCGTACATGGTTGTTAAAGTGGTTTTCGGAGTTGGCAGAGAGTATGACAACTTCTGATCCCGGTCTCTTTAACAACTAAACGTTATTATAACCCATGGATATCTATTTCAAAATCATTTATACTTTCAAACCAAACTGGCTTATCCATTTCAAAATCATATCGTTCTTTCAAAATAGTATATACTTTCAAAAAAATATCATACTCATTTCAAAACCATATCACAATAGTATCATTTCCATTTCAAAACTAATTCAATAATATATCATTTGAATAAAACCCAAATTTCCAATTCACTACATATTTCCTTCAATTTACTAAACTTGAAATATTCCTTTAAATTATCATAGCATTTTGGAAACGTAACCTTAAGGAATCATAGCATTTTTGGAATGTAATATTTTCCACTTTTATATAATCAATGTATTTATATACTTACAAATTTTAACATGGTCATTTTATCATAGCCTTGTAGTGAAATAAACTTTGTTACTGTAACATCCAATTTAAAGCTGAAATTCTTATGTTAAGTTAAAAGTACCTTATTAACTTACATTATTATTACAATAAAGAAACTTTATTATTCTAATCATTTAAAATATGCCATTTACATTAATTAAAACTTACATATCAAATGTACATTATTAACTTACATTTTATTATTACAGCAAGGAACATTTATCACTTTAATCAATTTAAAATACACCATTACATTAATTAAAACTTACATGTCAAATGTACGTTTTAACTTACATTTATTACAATAAAGAGCATTTACCATTTTAATCAATATTACACTAATTAAAACTTACATTATCAAATGTATGTTTTAATTTACATTTCTATTACAGTAAAGAGCATTTATCATTTAATCAATATTACACTAATTAAAACTTACATTATCAAATGTACATTTTAATTTACATTTTTATTACAGTAAAGAGCATTTATTATTTTAATCAATATTACACTAATTAAAACTTACATTATCAAATGTACGTTTTGATTTACATTTCTACTACAGTAAAGAGCATTTATTATTTAATCAATAGTACACTAATTAAAACTTACATTATTAAATGTACGTTTTAATTTACATTTTTATTACAGTAAAAAGAATTTATTATTTAATCAATATTACACTAATTAAAACTTACATTATCAAATGTATGTTTTAATTTATATTTTTATTACAGTAAAGAGCTTTTAATTTTTTTTAATCAATATTACGCTAATTAAAACTTACATTATCAAATGTACGTTTTAATTTGCATTTCTATTACAGTAAAGAGCATTTATCATTTAATCAATACTACACTAATTAAAACTTACATTATCAAATGTACATTTTAATTTACATTTTTATTACAGTAAAGAGCATTTATTATTTTAATCAATATTACACTAATTAAAACTTACTTTATCAAATGTACATTTTAATTTACATTTCTATTACAGTAAAGAGCATTTGTCATTTAATCAATATTGCATTAATTAAAACTTTACATGTTTCTTTCATTAATTAAACTTTACATGTTTCTTCCATTAATTAGAACTTTACGTATTTCTTGCATTAATTAAAAACTTTACACGTTTCTTTCATTAATTAAAAACTTTACACGTTTCTTTCATTAATTAGGACTTTACACATTTCTTCCATAAATTAAAATTTTGCAAGTTTCTTGCATTAACTAAAAGCTTTACACGTTTCTTTCATTAATTAGGACTTTACACATTTCTTTTATAAATTAAAACTTTACATGTTTCTTTCATAAATTAAAACTTTACATGTTTCTTGCATTAACTAAAAACTTTACACGTTTCTTTCATTAATTAGGACCTACACATTTCTTTCATAAATTAAATCTTTACACATTTCTTTCATAAATTAAAACTTTACATGCTTCTTACATTAACTAAGTTTTACACTTTACACCAATTATCAGCTTATAACATTTTAACTTATAAAAACTGATATCTCTTTATATTTCAAATCTTTAAATCAAATTTTAAGTTAAAATTCCATATATTCCAAAATTTCAAAATACTTAATAATTTTTTAGAAAAATAATACTTTAAAAATATTAACCATGGGCCTGTATAATATTTTTTAACCTAGGTCAAGTGATACGGATATGTATCATTTCAATCTGTAATTTACAAAGAAAAATTCGAGTTCTATCATTTCAAACCCGCAATCCTAAGAAAAATAAATACGACAAATATCAATAAAAAATCACTCGAGCCTATCATTTCAGCCCATAGTGATATTCCTTATCCTAAAGTCCATTCGGGTATGTATCATTTCAACCCATAGTGATAGGGAACTTGCAGTGGTGATTAACAGAAATAAAATAACAGTATACATATAATATCATAACGAATGATGTAACAAATATATAATGGCATTTATCATCATGTAATCACAACACTGGCATATATGAATGACATATCAATGTCTACAGATTCACTTGTCATTTTTTTCACAAAAATATAAGTACATATGTCTAGAGTGATAAAAACTCACCTTTTAAAAGCTAGAATTGACAAATTCAGAATAAAAATCCAAACTTCGCAAAGCATGAAAAAGCACGACAAAGCGCAATGCGAACTTTAGTGGATGAAGAGTCAGATCCAAATCTTGTATGCAAACAAATATTACATATATAATAATATGATTCAACACAAAACAATAGATGTTAAAACAATAGAAAAATAAATGAAACAAAGTGACATAACTTGCCTTAATCAATCAATGGCTTGGCTACACCACATATGGGTTCAATCATCATCTTATATTGCTTGGTCATGATGGTTAGAGGTGTGCTAGAGGCCAGAGGTCGAGTATAAGCATGAAGAACAAAGAAGAAACAAAAAGAGTAAAAGAAAGAAGAGGAAGAGAAGCCATGGATCTAGAGCTTGAATATAATTTTCTTTCACGCAAATGATAATGACAAGTTTTGGAAAGTTTTTATGCGTGATAGGCAAGATAAATTCATGGCTAGATTAAAGGAATGAACGACTAAGGTAAGTAATAAAGAGGCTATGCGATAAAAGGCAAGGTTTTGAATGGTTTGGAAAATAAAATGGCAACAAATACTTGATGTATTTAATAAAAAAATATCTTTCTTTCAAGAGATGAAATGAGAAATGGAATAAAATGAGATATGTTTGAGGGGTTTTGTACGTGAATGATAAAAGGAAATACGCGGCTACATAAGAAAAAAACAGCTAAGGAGTTATGAATACTAGGGAAACGGAAAGGCATAAGTTAAGGAGGAAGAAACGTATAATATATTTTATTTTTAAATACAAATAAAAAAATTGAGAGATGGGAAATAACTTTTTCGTACGTGAATTTTCAACTTGATATGCAAGGCTGTGAGTAGAGTAATTCATAGCTAGGAATGAGGAGGAAATGGCTAGAAAATAATAAAGGCCATGCAAATGAAAAAGGCAAGAGTTTAAACAATGAAACGTATGCCTCTTAAATTTCTCCAAGCCATTTATTTACATACATTTCTTTCTAGAAATGAAATGTGAAGTAAATGTGTACTGAATTATGAAGTGGAGTGGATGGCAAGAAAAGATTTGAACGGCTAAAGAGGAGTAAATGATAGGAAAACGGAAAGGCTAGGAAATAAAAGGCAAGAAATAAGAAGAAAGAAAAACACACACGCACACGCGCGCGCGCGCGCGCGCGCGCACACACACACACACACACACACACACACACACACACACATATATATATATATATTATTCTTAAATGCAACTGAAAAGAGGATATTTTGAGATGTTTATACGTGATTAATAAGAGCAATTCACGGCTATGAATGGTGAATGGCTAGGGTAAGTAATAAAGAGGGTAGGTAAATAAAAAGGCAAGCATTAAAGAAATGTAACGCATGTCTCCTTGATTTCTTCCAAGCCTTTTATGAAAAGATATACACACAAGTAAAATCCAATAAATAAAGTTTAGACAAACAAAATAGAAAAATAAAATAAAATAACATAGAAAATAAAAATATAGAAATGAACATAGAAAAATAGAAATTGAAATACAGAAAATAACTACGTGTAAAACGCTGTAATTTATCGAATTTAAAAAGTATAACTCAGAATTTAACGAAACGAAAAGCATAATAGATATCATAAATAGATTCTGCTTCAAAGAAAAAGATTAAAATTTAAAAATTCCAATTTTTTTAAAAATTTAAACTGAAAATTCAAATTTTGACCAAAATATAAAATTTTCAAAAATTGTTTATTTATTGCATTTGAAAAATAAATTACAAACAAATTCCCAACTTACATTGGAAAATTTCTAAAAATTCGCTTTTAAATGATTTAAAAATCAAATTTTCAAATAAAAATTTAATTAAAAATATTTACAAAACTATGGGTTGTTACACTCTCCCCCACTCAAAACTTTTCGTCTCCGAAAAGGAACGAGGCATGGAAAACAGAGATAACAGATAGAATGAAATAGAATTAAGACATTATGAAAAAAGAAAATGGAAATTATACCTGGTAATAGTCGTTATAGGTAAATTCAATGTAACAACTAGGTATTTTCAACCATTGGCATCCATTATAAGTGTATAGGTAGACACTCATGCCGGAACTGAGTTGCTCAAAATACCGCGTTGTAAATAAAAATTTGGCAAATCTCAGAATATGCAGTAAATAAAAATCACAGACACAGAGTAGTAATAATGCAGCGGAAGTAAAAGAGATTGTAGTTCATGAAGCTACTATATAAATATATCAGAGTTACATAAGATACAATAGAAGAAATAAAGTACAACAGAAGTTTAAATATGATAACCAAGTACAAGCTGAATAGAACAACCAAACTGAAAAGATGAAACTTGACAAGTAGATAATCTCCAGCGATTCAAATCTCCAGAAAGTGGAAATCCAAATCTGTGAATAACTCAGGCTGAACCGAGCGTAAATAAAAAATACAAACACTCGAGTCAGGACATACGTACTTATACAATGTAAACCAACTCAAGTGAACTGTAGCAAAGATACAAGTAACTTAGAAGATGATTGGGACCGCCCATCCTCTAAGGATCCGTTAAACTATTTACTATGTAGTATATTGCGCTATATACAGTAGTGTCTAATCAGTAAAGTATAATCATATAGAAAATAGCGTTAAGGGGATGGTGAACCTTAACGCGGTCGGATCTTTAAAACCAAAATCGTAGTGGGCTCGATATAAGGAGATGACACGGCACGCGAGGCAATGCCAGGGTGGATAAACCGTTTGCACTCCCGGACCGGTGGTGACGGCAAGCCAGCAGCTTCCGCCCACCTCGAACAATACTCCCGAATCAAAGTGACGCCACATATCGAATCACAAAAGTAATAGAATGGTTTCCGATGGAGCATGCTCGATGAAAGGGTGCGACCCTTTGTGTAGCCCGGTATAGCTCCTGTTTTAGTCATTTATGCCAACTCACGGGAGTTGGGGCCACGTAATATACCTCGAGAACGTCGCCACCATCCTACTTCATTCTGGAATCTCCACCGCGTATACAGTTGTTAAAGTGGTTTTCAGTATTGGCCAGCTATAAGACAATATCCGATCCCGGTCTCTTTAACAACCAATCGTTATTATAACCCGTAGTTATAACTTTAAAACAATATTTTATACTTCAAAAATAAATGTCATTCCAACCCAAATATTTATCAAAATAAAGATTAAATCATTTCCAAACCATTTCAATATATCATCATACCATATCTTTCAATTCAAATATTTATCAAAATAAATATCAAGTCATTTCTAACCATTTCAATATTTTAAATTATCATATTCTTTAAAAACTTCCTTTCAAATCATTTTAATACATCAAAATATCATAACCTTTCAAAGCTTCATTTTTCAAATCATTTAATATCAAAATATCATATCTTTCAAAACTTCGTTTCAAATCATTTTAATATATCAAAATATCATATCTTTCAGTACCATATTTCAAATCATTTTAATATATCAAAATATCATATCTTTCAGTACCACATTTCAAATCATTTTAATATATCAAAATATCATATCTTTTCGAAACCACATTTCAAATCATTTTAATATATCAAAATATCATATCTTTTCGAAACCATATTTCAAATCATTATTCATTTTATTCAATTTAAAATACCATTTCAATTCATATTTCAAAACAGTTTATATTCCAAAAAAAATATCATTTTTAATCATAAAAATGAAGTTATTATGTTAAAAATTAAATTATTAAATTTCGAAAATTTTCAACTTTCAAAGTTCATTTATTCACTTACGTTTATCAAAACAGTGAAATTTCACTTTTCGCAGCATTTAAAAAACGCTACGGAAAGTTACATTCAAAACAGTTCAATTTAACAAAAGACAACATTTTAAAATGTTGTAATAGGGTTTACTTAAATTCCAAATAAACTTAGTTAAATTCAAAAATTATAGCACTTACAAAATTGCTATAATAGTTTTTAATTCAATTTAGCTTTTTAGTTCATTATCATCAACTACAGCATTTACAAATACTGTAATATCATTTACATTGTAATTAATAGCATTACAAAAATGCAGTCAATTAACTCCAAATATTCAATATAATTTCTCAACCAATTATATTTTTATTTAAAACATTTTTATCTCATAAAATCATACATTTTCACATTTATAAACATCATTTAATTTTCCTCAAGTTCATGATTTTTTAAAGTTAAATTTCCAATCAAAAATCAAGATTTAATAATAATTCACTTATTAAATTGCAGTGTTCAATTTTAAATTCCTTGCATTGAATTTCAACTTAACACTTAAGTTCAAATTCTCAAATATAACTTATTTTTATTTTTATTTGCTTAACAAAAAGTTCGCTTTTAAGCTAATTTCATAAATTTCCAATTTTAGTTATATTTCAAAATTTCAACTTAAATATTCATTCATTTCACATTCAACTTTATCAAAAATCATTAATATGATATAAAATCACTTTAATTTAATTTAAATTCAAAATATCATAAATTTATCATATTTTCAAAGTTAATTTAAATTCCATTAAAAATTAAATCAAAATTTCCAAAGTAACTTACATTCAAATTTTCTAACTTTTCCATAATTTATTTAACTTATAGATTTCCAGAAAATAAATAATACTTTACAAAAGTTATATTTTTATTAAATTTCAAATAAAATATTATAATAATTAAATTTCTAAAATATTTTAAAATTTTTAGAAAAAACATATTTTAACTACGGGCCTGTATATAATTTTCTACGCTAGGTAAAGTGATATGGGTAATATATCATTTCAACCCGTAATTTACAAAGAAAATCCGGGTTTTATCATTTCAAACCCACAATCCCAAGTTAAAATAAATTAAATAAAAACCGTTCAAGCCTATCATTTCATCCCATAACGATTTTTCCCTATTCTAAAGTCCGTTCGGGTATGTATCATTTCAACCCATAGTGATTCTAATTTACAGGAAACATGCAGTATGATAAACTGATAAAATATACAGAATAACATGAAATAACAGTAACATATGATATAACAGGTGTTTAACAGGTGTGAACATCATATGATAATAATATAAGCATATATAACATGATAATATAGTTCTACAGATTCACAGGGTGTCAATTCACATTTGTATAAGTATAAACATCTGGTGAGAAATACTCACATTTTTATGCTGGAGATATCAATTTGAATGACACAACGGATCCAGAAGGCACGACCTTTGATTTTGAGTGGAGAGAAATAGCCAAGATATCATCTTGTAAACAACCCCAAAACAAGACAATATAACTTATGAATATTCAACCAAATCAATATAGAAATAATTGGAAATTGAAAGGCGACAAAGACAAGATAACTTGACCTTGCTACAACCATTCAAAAGCTCGACTAAGGAGTTCATTTTCTCAGCCATGATGATGATATGAGTATGGGAGAGACAAGGCTAATAGCCTTGCAAACATTCAAACAAAACAAACAAATAACATAAGTTTTCAAACCCAAATTCAATAAAACAATGTTAGAATTAAATGCATAAAACAAAGCCAAAGTTTTTGCACTTGCTCTCTACCGCCTATGCTTCAGCTATAGATCTGAAATACATGTCTAAGGAGTGGGTTAGGATCAGGTCTTGGGCTCATAAGGGTCAGCCATAGCTTGGAAGTAATGGTGCAAAGGTGGATGGACATAGGTGCAACAAAACAACAACTACAAGGCAAAATTCATCACTTCTATGCTATAAATGGGTTCGGCCATAGGCTCTAGGGGCATGGACAGTGGGTCCAGGTGGTGGTGGGTGATTTAGAAGAGGGTGGAGGTCAGGTCAGAGGTGGTGGTGGTGGTGGAAGTGGCGGCAAAAGGTGGATGAAGGTGATGGTACCAAAACTAGGTCAGCTTGAGTGCATAGGTGATGGATTTGTGGATTTTGGTGGTGGTGTTTGCCTTGGGGTTGCTTGGCCTGCCATGGTGGTGATCTAGGGTGGATAATGATCAGAGAATAAAGTGGTGGAGGTTGGCCTAGATCTGGTTGAGGAGGAGTGGAGCCATGAAGTTGAGAACAAGTTGCAAAATCATATAGAAAAACTAGAAAACAAGAGAAGAGAAGAAGATTTTACCAAATTTTTGCAAGATGGAGGCCATGATTTTTTTTTAGAGTTGAGAAGCTTTGAAAATACGAGAAAAAGATGAGAGAATGCAGCTGAAAAGAATAGAGAAAGGTACGGCTAAAATAAATTGTGTATTGATTGAAAAAGAAACGGTGAAACGACTTTATGTTTCTTAGCTTTTAAAACCTTTCATTCTTCCTTTTCTTTTAAATCAATTAAAACAAAATAAACTTCAGAAAGTACATCTAAAACCGAAACAAAGTGAAAAAAATAAAAATATATAATTAAATTTAAAGAAAATATAAAAAGAATTAAGGAAATTGCTTAAAAATTGAAAACAGGGTTCAAAAATTACAATTAAAACATCAATGGCTTTGGAAAAATATTTACTTCATTTTAAAAATATTCTAAAGCAAAATTATGAAATAAAATAATTTATTTATCATTTCTAAAATAAAATAAATAATTAAATTGGAGAAAAATAGAAAAGAACTAAAGAAAATGTTTAAAAATTGAAAACAGGGCATGGAAATTACAAGAAAAATACTATTAGCTCTAAAAAAATTCCTACCTCACTTCAAAAATATTAAAAGACAAAAATACATAAAATAACATATCAATACATATTACAATAAAATATGACAAAGAAAAATAAAATTTATACTATTTAAAATAATAAAATTGCAGAATAAACAAATTGCACTCAATATTGAAATATACATAACTTTCACAATTTAAATCCGTTTCCAACGAAACAAAAAGAAGTGTTCTTAAAATTTTATGTACTTTCATAATAAAAGATAAAATTTAAATTTTCAAACTTTTAAAATTTTAAATTAAAAGTCAAATTTGACTATTTTGACCAAAAATTCACTTTTTAGAAAATATTCTTTTTAGTCATGCTTTGGAATGATAATTCATATCAAAACTAAAGTTTATCATTCAAAATAAATAAAATAAGTTTTTAAATCAAAAACTAAAATAAGATAATTAAAATATACAAAAAAATCACAAAATACAGGGTTGTTACACTCTCCCCCACTCAAAACTTTTCGTCCCCGAAAAGGAATGAGGTACGGGAAAGCACAGAAAAAGATAGAGTGAAACCAGATTAGGACAGATGACAAGGAGATTGAAATTATACATGATGGCTATTGTTATAGGTAAGTTTTACAAGGTGGAGATGATCTTTCCAAGTTTCTCCAAAATTAAGAACACAAGCACGAAAAGGTGGATTCAAAATGATTACCAAAGATCTATCAAAGATTATAGAAAGATGCCCATACCAATCTATAGGAAGATAAGGATGATAAGGACAACCAAAAGATAGTTTGAAAAAAAATCAAAATAAGGAAATAAATTTGAAAGCATGGAAATTTCAACTTAAATAGGGAATAAATCTTTTACACAAGTTAAATAAATCTTAACTATCTTAAATTTCATTATCTTATTATCCAATCATCTAAAATTAACAATTTTTAAAACCATGGGTTTGAAAAATAATCATGTATTACACTCACAATGTACTTAATAAATTTTACTCTTCTTTATTCCTAAATAAAAATTAAATTTATTCCTCTCAATATATTTATCACTCATGTTAAATATGCTTACACTTATTATAACTGCTTTATTTTATTCTTAGTACTTCTAACATTAATTTATTGTAAGTTATTCAGTTACCCTTTATTATATTTACCTCTGTTAATCGTTTTAAAATTTAAGTGTATAACATTTATTATAACCACTCAAATTTTATTTATAAAATCTTTTTATATTGTATATTATCCAGTTACATTGTTAACTTCTGAAATTAAGGTAAGTTATATTTGAATGCAATTGTATTATACAAATAAACTTTCCAATTAAATCATTTCATGCTTGATATTCATCTAAAATTTTGATTGATTTTTTTTTATAATTGAAATTATTCTTTAAAATAAAATTTAAGAACTAAATTTCCGATTACATTCAAACCATTTAGAGATAAGTAATAATATATACATAATATGTCAAATCAAATTTCAATCATATATCTATATATATATTAAAATCAAGACATATTTTAGAAATTCAAATCAATTAAATTTCCCAAAAGAAGCTGTAGCAAGACTACAGGGCGGTCTCTTCACTTCGAAACTCGAAAATGAACCTCGATGATGTCGCGATCATCATCGAAGTTATTTTCCAGCGACAAAGAGAAGGGCACTTTAAAATTCTTTGGAAACAAATTCTATTTGAAAATACTTTAAATAATATATCCCTTTTTTTTTAAAACTTTAAACCAAAGTTCGAAATAATCGGAATTTAAATTCTCAAATTCTTGTTTTAAATTCATTTCAGTTCCCAAATAAATTTATAAACAACTATTTATAGATTCATTTAGAGAACAATAAATGATAAATTAAGTATTATCATTTCAAATAATCAATTGAAATCAGTTTATTAAGTTCCATAAATTTACTTATATATCAAAATTTATTTCATTAACCAAATTTTAAAATAATATTGTGTCAGTTTGTTCTGTCAGAGTATTTTAGAAATCCTATCGATAGCGTTGATCAGACGAATCGATCAGAAACACAACTCAACATCAACAACTCAAACAACACAATATATAAACAAAACATAGATTTACAAGTACAATTCAAAATGTTTGAAAATAGGTTGGAAACAAAAGACAAGATGATTAAATAACAAAATAGGGAGGTGGATAAGCTTAAAGAAATCACGGGCAACATTTACCGGGTCAACCGTGGCTTAAAGAATAAGATCAATGTGGATTTTTCTAGGGTAAATCTACATTCGATCTCAATAGATAAAGTTTGGAATAACAAAAGCTATTAGCATCTAAAACCAAGGATACATAAGAATCTCTGGTGAATCGATGCTAATTGTAAGGGAGTTTCCCTTTTTTTTCAAGTCAATTTGAAATTGGCGTGACCGTCGACTCACTAGAAAGATCATTCGAAGCGGAGTTATGGAATACTCCAGATTCAAAAGAAGATGAATAGTGAAGGACACGAATGGATTTTAGAACCGTAGGGAACGTTCCAAAATTCAAAGGAATCGAGTCAAAAGGGAGAGATTCAAACTCGAATGAAAGTGATTCTGTAAATACGTTCACTCCATATGCTGAGTTTTGCCTAGAGCTACCAAAGCTCTGATACCAACTGTAACAACCAGGTATTTTCAACCATTCGCAGCCATTATAAGTGTATAGGTAGACACTCATGCCGGAATTGAATTGCTCAAAATATCGCGTTGTAAATAAAAATTTGGCAAATCTCAGAATATGCAGTAAATAAAAATCACAGATCACAGACACAGAGTAATAATAATGCAGCGGAAGTAAAAGAGATAGTAGTTCATGAAGGTACTATATAAATATATCAGAGTTACATAAGATACAATAGAAGAAATAAAGTACAACAGAAGTTTAAATATGATAACCAAGTACAACCTGAATAGAACAACCGAACTGAAAAGATAAAACTTGACAAGTAGATAATCTCCAGCGATTTAAATCTCCAGAAAGTGGAAATCCAAATCTATGAATAACTCAGGCTGACCCAAGCGTAAATAAAAAATACAAACACTCGAGTCAGGACATACGTACTTATACAATGTAAACCAACTCAAGTGAGCTGTAGCAAAGATACAAGTAACTTAGAAGATGCTTGGGACCGCCCATCTTCTAAGGATCCGTTAAACTATTTAATATGTAGTATATTGCGCTATATACAGTAGTGTCTAATCAGTAAAGTATAATAATATAGAAAAAAGCGTTAAGGGGATGGTGAACCTTAACGCGGTCGGATCTTTAAAACCAAAATCGTAGTGGGCTCGATATAAGGAGATGACACGGCACGCGAGGCAATGCGAGGGTGGATACACCGTTTGCACTCCCGGACCGGTGGTGACGGCAAGCTGGCAGCTTCCGCCCACCTCGAACAATACTCCCGAATCAAAGTGGCGCCACATATCGAATCACAAAAGTAATAGAATGGTTTCCGATGGAGCATGCTCGATGAAAGGGTGCGACCCTTTGTGTAGCCCGGTATAGCTCCTGTTTTAGTCATTTATGCCAACTTACGGGAGTTGGGTCTATGTAATATACCTCGAGAACGTTGCCACCATCCTACTTCATTCTGGAATCTCCACTGCGTACACAGTTGTTAAAGTGGTTTTCGGTATTGGCCGGCTATAAGACAATATCTGATCCCGGTCTCTTTAACAACCAATCGTTATTATAACCCGTAGTTATAACTTTAAAACAATATTTTATAATTCAAAAATAAATGTCATTTCAACCCAAATATTTATCAAAATAAAGATTAAATCATTTCCAAACCATTTCAATATATCATCATACCATATCTTTCAATTCAAATATTTATCAAAATAAATATCAAGTCATTTCTAACCATTTCAATATTTTAAATCATCATATCCTTTAAAAACTTCCTTTCAAATCATTTTAATACATCAAAATATCATAACCTTTCAAAGCTTCATTTTTCAAATCATTTAATATCAAAATATCATATCTTTCAAAACTTCGTTTCAAATCATTTTAATATATCAAAATATCATATCTTTCAGTGCCACATTTCAAATCATTTTAATATATCAAAATATCATATCTTTTCAAAACTACATTTCAAATCATTTTAATATATCAAAATATCATATCTTTTCAAAACCATATTTCAAATCATTATTCATTTTATTCAATTTAAAGTACCATTTCAATTCATATTTCAAAACAGTTTATATTCGAAAAAAAATCATTTTTAATCATAAAAATGAAGTTATTATGTTAAAAATTAAATTATTAAATTTCTAAAATTTTCAACTTCCAAAGTTCATTTATTCACTTACGTTTATCGAAACAGTGAAATTTCACTTTTCGCAGCATTTAGAAAACGCTACGGAAAGTTACATTCAAAACAGTTCAATTTAACAAAAGACAAAATTTTAAAATGTTGTAATAGGGTTTACTTAAATTCCAAATAAACTTAGTTAAATTCAAAAATTATAGCACTTACAAAATTGCTATAATAGTTTTTAATTCAATTTAGCTTTTTAGTTCATTATCATCAACACAGCATTTACAAATACTGTAATATCATTTACATTGTAATTAATAGCATTTCAAAAATGCAGTCAATTAACTCCAAATATTCAATATAATTTCTCAACCAATTATATTTTTATTTAAAACATTTTTAACTCATAAAATCATACATTTTCACATTTATAAACATCATTTAATTTTCCTCAAGTTCATGATTTTTTAAAGTTAAATTTCCATTCAAAAATCAAGATTTAATAATAATTCACTTATTAAATTGCAGTGTTCAATTTTAAATTCCTTGCATTGAATTTCAACTTAACACTTAAGTTCAAATTCTCAAATATAACTTATTTTTATTTTTATTTTCTTAACTAAAAGTTCGCATTTAAGTCAATTTCATAAATTTCCAATTTTAGTTATATTTCAAAATTTAAACTTAAATATTCATTCATTTCACATTCAACTTTATCAAAAATCATTAATATGGTATAAAATCACTTTAATTTAATTTAAATTCAAAATATCATAAATTTATCATATTTTCAAAGTTAATTTAAATTCCATTAAAAATTAAATCAAAATTTCCAAAATAACTTACATTCATATTTTCTAACTTTTCCATAATTTATTTAACTTATAGATTTCTAGAAAATAAATAATACTTTACAAAAGTTATATTTTTATTAAATTTCACATCAAATATTATAATAATTAAATTTCTAAAATATTTTGAATTTTTTCGAAAAAAACATATTTTAACTACGGGCCTGTATATAATTTTCTACGCTAGGTAAAGTGATACGGGTAATATATCATTTCAACCCGTAATTTACAAAGAAAATCCGGGTTTTATCATTTCAAACCCGCAATCCCAAGTTAAAATAAATTAAATAAAAACCGTTCAAGCCTATCATTTCAGCCTATAACGATTTTTCCCTATTCTAAAGCCCGTTCGGGTATGTATCATTTCAACCCATAATGATTCTAATTTACAGGGAACTTGCTGTGTGATAAACTGATAAAATATACAGAATAGCATGAAATAACAGTAACATATGATATAACAGGTGTGAACATCATATGATAATAATATAAGCATATATAACATGATAATATAGTTCTACAGATTCACAGGGTGTCAATTCACATTTGTATAAGTATAAACATCTGGTGAGAAATACTCACATTTTTATGCTGGAGATATCAATTTGAATGACACAACGGATCCAGAAGGCACGACCTTTGATTTTGAGTGGAGAGAAATAGCCAAGATATCATCTTGTAAACAACCCCAAAACAAGACAATATAACTTATGAATATTCAACCAAATCAATATAGAAATAATTGGAAATTGAAAGGCGACAAAGACAAGATAACTTGACCTTGCTACAACCATTCAAAAGCTCGACTAAGGGGTTCGTTTTCTCAGCCATGATGATGATATGAGTGTGGGAGAGACAAGGCTAATAGCCTTGCAAACATTCAAACAAAACAAACAAATAACATAAGTTTTCAAACCCAAATTCAATAAAACAATGTTAGAATTAAATTCATAAAACAAAGCCAAAGTTTTTGCACTTGCTATCTACCGCCTATGCTTCAGCTATAGATATGAAATACATGTCTAAGGAGTGGGTTAGGATCAGGTCTTGGGCTCATAAGGGTCAGCCATAGCTTGGAAGTAATGGTGCAAAGGTGGATGGACATAGGTGCAACAAAACAACAACTACAAGGCAAAATTCATCACTTCTATGCTATAAATGGGTTCGGCCATAGGCTCTAGGGGCATGGACAGTGGGTCCAGGTGGTGGTGGGTGATGTGGAAGAGGGTGGAGGTCAGGTCAGAGGTGGTGGTGGTGGTGGAAGTGGCGGCAAAAGGTGGATGAAGGTGATGGTACCAAAACTAGGTAAGCTTGAGTGCATAGGTGATGGATTTGTGGATTTTGGTGGTGGTGTTTGCCTTGGGGTTTCTTGGCCTACCATGGTGGTGATCTAGGGTGGATAATGATCAGAGAATAAAGTGGTGGAGGTTGGCCTAGATCTGGTTGAGGAGGAGTGGAGCCATGAAGTTGAGAACAAGTTGCAAAATCACATAGAAAAACTAGAAAACAAGAGAAGAGAAGAAGATTTTAACAAATTTTTGCAAGATGGAGGCCATGATTTTTTTTTAGGGTTGAGAAGCTTTGAAAATACGTGAAAAAGATGAGAGAATGCAGCTGAAAAGAATAGAGGAAGGTACGGCCAAAATAAATTGTGTATTGATTGAAAAAGAAACGGTAAAAGAAACGGTGAAACGACTTTATGTTTCTTAGCTTTTAAAACCTTCCATACTTCCTTTTCTTTTAAATCAGGTAAAACAAAATAAATTCAGAAAGTACATATAAAACCGAAACAAAGTGAAAATAAATAAATATATATAATTAAATTTAAAGAAAATATAAAAAGAATTAAGGAAATTGCTTAAAAATTGAAAACAGAGTTCAAAAATTACAATTAAAACATCAATGGCTTTGGAAAAATATCTACTTCATTTTAAAAAAATTCTAAAGCAAAATTTTGAAATAAAATAATTTATTTACCATTTCTAAAATAAAATAAATAATTAAATTGGAGAAAAATAGAAAAGAACTAAAGAAAATGTTTAAAAATTGAAAACAGGGCATGGAAATTACAAGAAAAATACTACTAGCTCTAGAAAAATTCCTACCTCACTTCAAAAATATTAAAAGACAAAAACATACATAAAATAACATATCAATACATATTACAATAAAATATGACAAAGAAAAATAAAATTTATACTATTTAAAATAATAAAATTGCAGAATAAACAAATTGCACTCAATATTGAAATATACATAACTTTCATAATTTAAATCCATTTCCAACGAAACAAAAAGCAGTGTTCTTAAAATTTTATGTACTTTCATAATAAAAGATAAAATTTAAATTTTCAAACTTTTAAAATTATAAATTAAAAGTCAAATTTGACTATTGTGACCAAAAATTCACTTTTTGGAAAATATTCTTTTTAGTCATGCTTTGGAATGATAATTCATATCAAAACTAAAGTTTATCATTCAAAATAAATAAAATAATTTTTTGAATCAAAAATTAAATTAAAATAATTAAAATATACAAAAAAATCACAAAATATAGGGTTGTTACATTCAACAAGATGGAGATGATCTTTCCAAGATCCTCTGTAATCAAGGACACAAGCACGAAGAGGATTCTCGAAAAGTTTTCCAAAACAGACGGGTAAAGGTATTTTGGGAGGAAGAACTACAGATCGAACTTTAGAAGATAAGATCAATTTTCAATTCCCCGCTTAGGATGCAGGAGAATAGGAACAACCGAAGGATAAGAGATTGGAAAACAAAATAAGATGATAAATTTTAAAACCATGAAAGTTTCAACTTAAATTAATAATTGATTTCATCCATTTGATTTTTCCTAAGTTAACTAAATCTTATCTATTTATAATTTCATTATCTTATCACCCAATTAACAATTTCTAAAATCGTGAATTTGAAATCATTTATTATACTTAAAATTTTATTCAATAAGTTTCATTCTTCTTTATTCCAGATGGTTATTACATTTATTCCACTTAATATATGTCTAATCACATATATTAAGTATACTTACACTTTTTACGACTTACTTCAATTTATTTATAAATTCCTTTAACATCACTTTATATTGTATATTATTCAATTAACTTTTTATTCTATTTACCTTTATTAATCCTTTTATAACTAAAATTTAGGTGTATAACATTTATTATAAACACTCAAATTTTATTTATAAAATCCTTTTATATTGTATATTATCCAATTACATAGTTAACATTTAAATAATTTAGGTAAGTTATAATGGAAATGCAATAGAATATTATACAAATAAAGTTTTATAATTCAATTATTTCAACTTAAATATTTATTCAAAATTTTTGGTTCATTTTATAATTGAAAACATTCTTTAAGGTAAATTTAAGAATTACATTTCCGATTAACTTCAATCCATTTAAACGTAAATAAATATATATACAATATATATCAAATCAAATTTTAAATAATATATCCAAATATATATTATAAATCAAGTCATATTTTTGAAATTCAAATCAATTAAATTTTCAAAGAAAAACAGTAGCAAAGCTACAGAATGGTCTCTTCACTTCGAAACTCAAAAATGAATGTCGATGATGTTGCAGCCATCACCGACATTATTTTCCAGCGACAAGAGAAGAGCACTGATTTAAACATTAAAAAAAATTTGGAAACAATCTCTATTTGGAAAACACTTTAAATGGTATGTAACGACCCTGAAATTCAGACCCAGTTTAAAAATTTTAAATCGCTTCTTTGATGTAGAAATTCGGTTTTTCACAAACGATTTCCGTTGCCAACCAAACTTCACATTTGGAATGCGTCTAGGTAGACATAGGCGTGCGCCAAATTTCGTTGAAAAATATTGAAGTAAATTTCGCTCGTCGCGTTGACATATCAGTTTAAATCTTACGTATAAAATTCCTATCGTCCGAATTAAAATATTTTCTCGGTGTTGCATAAGGAAAATATTCTGAACTTGACGGCGCAATTCGTTTCGTCAAATTTCGCTTTTAATTGCTAGTAAAATATGCACTCGGGCAAATGGTTAAATAAGGATTATCACTTGGCGAAATTGTCAAACCATAAATATTTTTATACCATTGTGTCCGTCTCGCCGCGCTGATCAAAACGGTATATTTGTTTGTGTCAATCGGAGTTCGGCATTGCAAACGATAAATTGTAACGCAGCACAAACCGATGCACAACATTTCAACATTTTAAAATTTGGAGCCATTCTGCTGACCTGGGGAACCCAAATAGCCCCCATTTTGAAAACATCAGTACCTGTGCACTGAACCCTTCATTAAATGCGTTCTGCTCTCCTTTGTGATGGCAAGTCACCTCCCCACTGCAAAAATTATATTCCCTTTCTTTTCCTATTTATTATATGTACTCCACAGTAACGAGAAGCCAACCCTTCATTCCTCTCTTCTTCCCAGTAAGTTGCTCTGCCTTTTCGTTCATATTTGCTTTTCCATTTTCTTTGGTGAGAAATATTCAGAAACCCAACTCCTCTGTTTCTTTTTCTCCTTCCTTCTCCTATTCTTCTCTTCACGTTTCTTTTCTCCCCCTCCAGCTCCTCTTCCTCCCCTCTCTGCATTTTCTCTTCTTTCTTTTTCTCCTATTTTGCAAGCTTCCCATGCAACCTTCCCCACGTCCCACCACAACCACCCCCTGCAACCACCGCCAGCCCACATCCCCGGTCCCACTGCCCGTCCAGACAACCAAGACCACCTCTCCCCTCCACCGCCTCCAGCCCTCACCTCCCCATCACTGCCTTCGCCCAGTCATAGGCCCCACGCAGCCACCGCACCCACCCGGTTCGCCGCTCCACCCTGCCCTTCACTTGGCCAACCATCTTCTCCCCTCTGGCCACCTTGTTCTCTTATACACATATTTATGGTTTTTAAATATTACAAGTATTGTATTCACAGTTTTATATATAGTTGGTTTGTAAAGTTGAACAGTTGCATATATATTTATGTAAGCAGTACTTATGTGTATATATGTTTTAGTTTTAAGGTTTGGTTTGTTATATGATAATGTGTTCATGGGATATATGAATTATATATATTAATTTGAAGGCATGTATGCTGCGGTTTATAAGTTAAAGTATGTAGTAGTTATTAAAATTTTAAAGTATATATATATCTGTTAGTATGTGTAAGTGGATGTGTATATAAATCTTTGTTTACTGTTAATTATATATATTAGTCTATACAACTTATACTAGTTTATGTATCTACTATTTGGGTTTAAGGTCCCAGCTTTGCATATATATTAGTACTGTGGCTATATATAGGTAGTCAGTTAGCCTATATATATATGAGTATTTTATGAAATTTTATTCAAAGTTTTGTAATATATTGTACATACAGATTATATGTGGTAGAAATTTGGATTTTACCTAGTGTGTTTAGGAAAGGAAAGGGATTGGAATATGTATAAATGTTAGATGCTGGCTCGTTTATAGGGCCATACATATAATCAGTTGTATATGCTCACAAGCGACGTTTTGCTGCGTTTTATTCCAGCTCCCGCTATTGATCCGGAAACTTAGGCTATTTCCACCCCGCTTGTCGAATCTATTTTGCTCCGTGGATCGGTATGGTTATATATGCATATTCAATTGATATATATTGCAATAAACAAATTTTTGATTAATTATTTGTTGATTGCAGTTGTGTTCATTTTGCGTCGTGCTCGTTAGGGTCTATTTTATCTATTCGTCTTCGTGCTTCGCCATCATCTTCTTCAACCACGCAAGGTGAATATTTCATTCACGACTCAATCTATTATGCTATGATAATCAAGTGATAAATTGTTGTTTATGATTAATTTGGATGTTAAATTGTTGATTGTTAGAATCGTTGAAGTTAGGATTGTAAATCACTATGCAAGTTAAAAATTTAATATTGTAGTTCACGACAAACAAGTGTGACACTAAAATTTGTTATGTGATGATTGAATTTGGTTGTTAACATAAGTGAATTTGGATATGAAATTGAAATTGATATAGGATAGTCGACAAAATTTAAATTGGACTATATATGTTGAACTTGACCTCATTAACTGTTAAATCAACCGTCGCGTAGAAATAGCATTAACTACACTTTGAACCATTGTATGCATGATTGATGTAGAAATGTGATAATAGACACCAAGTGAAACCATAAGATAATAATCTTTAATCTACATGAAACGATAGTGTAGATTCTAGGAAAAATTATATTAATTTGCATAAATAACAAATGTAAGTTAATACGATTATTTCGGGATTATTTAATAAAATTGTTAAATTGTTATGTATGGTTACTATTGCTTGTTTATTTACTTTGACACCATCCCAGTTATCACACTGCAAGTTCCCTTTGCTATGCTTGTTTTATATTGAATGATATTGGGTTGAAATGATAAATACCCATTTAAACAACTTGCCCTAGGATAGAAAATAAAAGTAAGAAACCCGATTGGTCAACAAAACCATTTTCGAAATTGAAATATATTTTAAATTAAGGAATGAACTTAAACAATTTGTTTCGAAATTTAATAACGAACTTAGGGATTTAAGTTGAAATAAATTAACGGATTTAAATTGAAACGGATTAATAACTTACCAAATTGGATAAAATGAGTTGAAAATTTAATTGAAATAAGATTTAGGAGCATGTATGTTTAGAATTAATTAAGTTAAAGATTTAAAGATTTGTTAGCTTTTGATTCAAACTCAGGCTTTAATTAAATAGATTTGAATTTGTTATAAGTTAAATTGAGATTTAGGAAATTTGACTTACTAATTTAATGAATTTAAATTAGGGATAATTTAAAATTTAAACGATTTTGACCTTAACGACTTTACCAAATCATGACATTGCAAATGGAAATAGACTTCTTTGATTAGAAATTTAATCGAATCGGTAAATAAAACAAATGAAGTTTTGAAAAGGGGAATTTAGTTAATAAAGTTGATTTAATCGAATTTATGATAACAATGGATATAAACATAAAGTGACATGAACAGAATTTGATTTAATAATTTAAACCAAGTTTAGCATTATGTTGAATTCGTTGATTTGGAATTAAATTCAATAAGCGACTTTTAGACCTTATTAAATTGAACTTGAATACTTAATTTTATCGTTAACTCAAATGTTTGAACTAAAGATCGCATTTGGAAATATGTTTAAAATAACTAAAATAAACTGAATCGTGAATTGTCAAATTTTGGAAGTCAAATTTGCACCTTGACTTTTGGACTTTGATTTGTTAAAGCGTAAATTTAACCGACCATCGGGTAATAAATACGTAGTTATTAAAGAGACCGGGATCGGAAATGGACATACTCTCTGTCGATACCGAAAACCACTTTAATAACTATTATGCGCGAAGTGTTGATCCAGAATGAAGTGGATGATTTGGTGAACGCGTTGACTGAAGAAAGAGAACGGTATTGGATAACCCCTGACATGACTAAAACAGGAGCCGCGTCGGGCCATTGAGGATCGCCACCTCTAGCGGACACGCTTCTTCGATACCATACCTATTACTTTTGTGATTCGATTTGGGTGCACCCTTTGATTTGGGAGTGTTGTTTCGCGGTGTTGAGATAGTAGCTACTATGCTCAACCTCAGTCCGGATCACGCAACTACTAGTATCCTAGTTGGTATTGCCTCATGTACCTTGTCATACTGATTATCCTATTCGCGACCACTACGTTTTGATTTTTACCTTGAGTATATGGATTGCCCTCTGGTGACTTCCGGTTTTGGGGAAACTACGGTCTTGTATATGCTTTTGGGAATATAAAATGTGTTAAGGGGAATTATGGTAACGCCTTAACGCTATTTTAATATTCTATTTTACTGAATAGACATTACCTACATACCGTATTCTATTGTATATATAGATAGTTTATCGGATCCTTAGAGATGTTATTTTATTCATCTTTGAGTTATGAACTTTATTTCCTGCATTGATTATCCTGCATAAGATTTTGAGTCCTGACTCGAGTGTTTCTTTTTGTATATGCTCGGGTCAGTCTGAAGCTATCCAGTTTGCTGATCAAGGTTGGTTGAAGATGCTGAAGACTTAGTATTTATCTTTATCTGTCTATTTTGATGTCCGTGTCGGTTGGACATTTATGTATTTCCTTGCAGTCACCTTTTGTATAGACATTGTTGTACTATATGTAGTAGCTTCATGAACTGCTATTATGACGATGTATTTCCGCTGCATTATTCTGTGACTGTTCTGTGACTGTGATGTTGTATTGATTCTCATTTACATTTATGTATTTATAATCCCATAATGATTCGTGTTTTGGATTATTTAAATTGACATGTGAGGATTATTGTCAATTTAAATGGTCCAAATATACGGGTTGTTACAGTTGGTATCAGAGCTTTGGTTTCCCTAAAAACCTTAGTTTGGGATTATATAAACTCATTAGATATAGGGTAGCAATACCCTAGAATGAGGAGAATCGATTCAATATCCCTATCCTTTAAAAATTTCAACTTCTTTGATTCGTTCATTAGATTTTCTTCAAGCTGTATGATTTTCTACCCTTGGTTCTAAATCTCTTTCGATGTTTCAGGATGAGCACCGAAAGAAACAATAGGGGAGGAAGAGGTCATGGCCCTGCCCGGGATGCACCCGCCGTTCTAGCTCCAGTCAAATTCACCACTCTTAGTAAGGAGTATACACAGCTAGGTGGTACTAAGTTTTCTGGATCCGAGGGCATTATCGAAGCTCAGCAATGGCTCAAAGGCTTAGAGAAGATATTTTCTGGATTGGAGATCACTGATGCTCAGAAGCGTCAGCTTGCTGCGTGGCAACTTCAAGATGCCGCGCAAGATTGGTGGGAATCGGTTACTTCCCGTATCGAGGAGAACACCATCACTTGGGCCCAGTTTAGGTATTAATTTATTGGATTTCGTAGTCTAATTCTTCTTGCAATCTTTAAAATGTTACTCATCTAGTCTATCTTTTGACTAGGGATACTTTCTCGGCACAGTGGATGCCCTCTGCTGGGAAAACCCAACTTTATAGAGCTTTTATGGATCTTAAGCAAGGCAGTATGACTATTTCCGAGTACGAGAGGAAATTCAACGAACTCTCCAAGTTTGGCCCAGGATTGATCGACACACCACTTCTTAAGAATGAGAAGTTCATTATGGGAGCTAGACCAGAGTATTATGACTTGCTTACTGGCCACACTCACTGCACCTTCACCGAGCTTGTCGACTATGCTCTTCGATATGAAGCAAAGCCTAAAGGACCCACTGCCAAGGCCACACCTACTCAGCCCTCTTCCAGCCAGCTCGGAAAGAGGAAGATGAACTTTGATCAACAAAAGAAAGCTTGGCAAAAGACTACAGGATTAGGATATGCCCAGAAAAGCCCAATCGACCTTGCTAAGATCACTTGCTTCAAATGCGACAAGAAGGGCCATTATGCTAACAGTTGTCCATCCACCGGAGCTGCTATTCCACCACCTTCTCAGATGAGGAATGATTTATGCCATGTTTGCCTCCAGCCAGGTCACTTCAAGAGAGATTGCCCATTGAGGAAGAAAGGCACACCATCAGGAGTATATGCTGTCACCACTCCTGCACCACCTCCACTACCTGCTCAGGATGACCGAGGTACCTTACGAAGTACATTTACATTTCATAATTTACCTGTTCGGGTATTATTCGATACTGGTGCATCTCATAGCTTCATATCTATTGATCTTTGTAATAAGCTCAAATTAGAGCCTACTCTTGCTACTACTTCCTTATGTGTCTCCAACCCTATTGGAGGACTTGCCAACCTTAGTAGAATTTGTAAAGAGGTTGCGCTTTTGTATGGAAGATATCGATTCACTTGGGATTTTTATGTGCTTGGCTTCGAAGCATTTGACATTTTGTTGGGTGCTGATTGGTTAAGAAAATTCAATGCTATTATTTCTTGCAAAGCTCGATCTATTTCTCTGGTCAATGACAAGGGTCTACCGCTTGTCATCGAATGCAAATCACCTCAGAAATATGCCGGAAGCTTCATATTTTCTCTTGATGCTCACCCGGATGACCTTAGTACTACTCCTGTTGTTCAGAAATTTCCCGATGTGTTTGGAGAGGTCGACTCTCTACCACCAAAGCGAGAGATCGATTTCCGCATTGACCTTATTCCCGGGGCTACTCCCGTAGTTCTCCCTCACAGAAGGATGGCTCCTAAAGAAAAAGCTGAACTTAAAACCCAAATTGATGATCTATTTACTAAGGGTTTAATCAGGAGAAGTTGTTCTGAATGGGGCGCCGCAGTCGTCTTTGTCACCAAATCGGATGGATCTCTTCGCATGTGTGTTGATTACCGAGAATTAAACAAGCGCACTCTCAAGAACCGCTATCCGATGCCTTGCATCAATGATTTATTTGATCAGCTCCATGGAGCTAAAGTTTTCTCACAGCTTGATCTAGCCACTGGGTTTCACCAACTCAGAGTAGCAGAAGATAGTATTCATAAGACAGCTTTCCGTACCGAGAATGGATTCTATGAATGGTTGGTTATGCCATTTGGTTTGACTAACGCACCTGCTTATTTCGTCGACTTGATGAATAGAGTCTTCCGTGATGTCCTTAACAAGTTTGTTCTTGTCTTCATTGATGATATTCTCGTCTTCTCCAAAGATGAGAAAGAGCATGAAACCCATCTCGCTTATGTTCTGGGAACTCTCCGAAACCATCAGCTTAAAGCCAAGTTCTCTAAATGCCACTTCTGGCGAGACGAAGTACGATTCCTTGGCCATATTGTTTCTGAAAACGGGATTTCGGTCGATCCAGCTAAGATCGCCGTAATCAATGTAAGTTCTGTTCTATTCATAAATTCCATTCGATCCATCTTATTCCTTTCTAATTTGAAAACTTATCTACAGGATTGGGAGACTCCCAAAACTCCTACTGATATCCGTAGCTTCTTGGGCCTAGCCGGTTATTATCGCAGATTCATTGAGCGCTTTGCCCGGATTTCTGCCCCACTCACTGCTTTAACTCGGAAGGATGTCAAGTTTATTTGGAGTGAGAAGTGTGAATCAGCTTTTAATGAGTTGAAGCGTAAGTTAACTTCAGCCCCAGTTCTTGCGGTAATTGACGGGAGTGAAGGATTAACTGTTTATACCGATGCTTGTCGAGAAGGTTTAGGCGCTGTCCTTATGCAAAATGGAAGGGTTATTGCTTATGCTGGTCGTCAGTTGAAGACTCATGAAGTAAACTATGCAACCCATGATTTAGAGCTTCTTGCAGTTGTATTTGCTTTGAAACTATGGAGGCACCATCTTTTGGGGACAAAATTTGAATTATTCACAGATCATAAGTCCTTGCGGTATATTTTCTCTCAGAAGGACTTGAACCAGAGACAAGTTCGATGGCTTGAATTCTTAGCCGCATATGATCTCGACATCAATTATACTCCTGGGAAGGCAAATGTTGTAGCTGATGCTTTGAGCCGTAGCAGAGCATTGTCATGTTGTAACCTTGTAGAAAGCATGCTTTTTCAGCTTGTTATCTCCCCATCTCTTTTGGATCGCATCAAAGCTAAGCAATATGAGGACACCTTGCTCTATCGCATGAAGGAGTTAGTTCTTGGTAGAGTCGGAAATGCTGACAGCAAAGTGGGAGCACAGATAGATAGTAATGGAGTTCTGAAGATTGACAACCGTATTTGTGTTCCTAATGTTGATGGATTGAGACAAGAAGTGCTTAGGGAGAACCATCAATCATCACTTTCATTCCATCCTGGTGTCACCAAGATGTATCGAAATATGAAACGTTTATATTGGTGGAGTGGGATGAAGAGAGATATTTCCATATATGTCAGTAGATGCACCACTTGCCAGCAAGTCAAGGCCGATCACCTGAAGACGGCGGGATTACTTCAACCCCTAGAGATTCCGTGTTGGAAATGGGACCAAATTTCTATGGACTTCGTTGACGGATTACCAAGGACCAGAAAAGGGAACGAGAGTATATGGGTGATTGTTGATAGGTTGACAAAATCTGCTCACTTTATTCCTGTAAAGACCACTCGTACTGCTTCGAGTTTGGCCGAGATTTATATGAGAGAGATTGTCAGACTTCATGGAGTTCCATCTAGTATTGTATGCGATAGAGATCCTTTATTCACTAGTAAATTCTGGAAGGCATTTCAGGACGTCTTAGGCACTAAACTGAATCTGAGCACGGCCTATCATCCTCAAACAGATGGCCAAACTGAGAGGGTAAATCAGATTTTGGAAGATCTACTCCGAGCTTGCATCATTGATTTCGGTGGATCTTGGGAAGACCACCTTCATTTGGTTGAATTCACTTATAATAACAGCTATCAGGTAATCCAAAATTTTCAATTTGAATAAGTAAAATTTGAATTGAAATATAACTATCTTTATAATCAGGCGAGTATTGATATGGCACCGTTCGAAGCTTTATATGGACGGCCATGCAAATCGCCAGCTTGTTGGATTGAGCCTGGTGACCGATTAGTTCTTGGCCCAGAGATGATTATGGAAGCATCCGAGAAGGTCAATGAGATCAGAAGGAAGATGAAGACCGCACAGGATAGGCAGAAGAGCTATGCCGATAGGCGTAGAAGAGAGTTAAAATTCCAGGTTGGAGATGAGGTATTTCTTAAAGTATCACCTTTAAAGAATGTTATTCGATTTGGTCGTAGAGGGAAGCTCGCTCCTAGATTTGTTGGACCATTCCCTATCACTGAGAGGATTGGTACACTAGCCTACAGAGTTGCGCTGCCGGAGAAGTTTGAGGGCGTGCACAACGTATTCCATGTTTCACATCTTCGGAAGGTTGTACATGATCCATCCATGACCATTCCTATTGCTCAGTTGGATGAGGTTGATATTGAGCCAGATTTGACTATAGAGAGGAGACCACTTCGTATTGTCGATAGGGATACGAAGCAGCTTAGAAGGAAGACTGTTAGCCTAGTCAAAGTCCAATGGAGTCCCGATGATCGTGATTGTACTTGGGAAACCGAGGAGAGTATCCGAGATTCTAATCCAGAATTGTTTGTTGAAGGTAACTTCCACTCTATATCCTCTTCTTTATTCAATAATCTATTCTATATCTATCGTACCTCTTTTATTGTTCTTCCACTCTTTCCTTTGTTCCTTTTCGGGGACGAAAAGTTTTGAGTAGGGGAGAATGTAACGACCCTGAAATTCAGACCCAGTTTAAAAATTTTAAATCGCTTCTTTGATGTAGAAATTCGGTTTTTCACAAACGATTTCCGTTGCCAACCAAACTTCACATTTGGAATGCGTCTAGGTAGACATAGGCGTGCGCCAAATTTCGTTGAAAAATATTGAAGTAAATTTCGCTCGTCGCGTTGACATATCAGTTTAAATCTTACGTATAAAATTCCTATCGTCCGAATTAAAATATTTTCTCGGTGTTGCATAAGGAAAATATTCTGAACTTGACGGCGCAATTCGTTTCGT
Organism: Allium cepa; assembly: GCA_030765085.1. Classification (NCBI taxonomy): domain Eukaryota; kingdom Viridiplantae; phylum Streptophyta; class Magnoliopsida; order Asparagales; family Amaryllidaceae; genus Allium; species Allium cepa. The sequence goes on along the minus strand of CM060939.1, from coordinate 175,909,701 downwards.
CAAATTTCGCTTTTAATTGCTAGTAAAATATGCACTCGGGCAGGTTAAATAAGGATTATCACTTGGCGAAATTGTCAAACCATAAATATTTTTATACCATTGTGTCCGTCTCGCCGCGCTGATCAAAACGGTATATTTGTTTGTGTCAATCGGAGTTCGGCATTGCAAACGATAAATTGTAACGCAGCACAAACCGGTGCACAACATTTCAACATTTTAAAATTTGGAGCCATTCTGCTGACCTGGGGAACCCAAATAGCCCCCATTTTGAAAACATCAGTACCTGTGCACTGAACCCTTCATTAAATGCGTTCTGCTCTCCTTTGTGATGGCAAGTCACCTCCCCACTGCAAAAATTATATTCCCTTTCTTTTCCTATTTATTATATGTACTCCACAGTAACGAGAAGCCAACCCTTCATTCCTCTCTTCTTCCCAGTAAGTTGCTCTGCCTTTTCGTTCATATTTGCTTTTCCATTTTCTTTGGTGAGAAATATTCAGAAACCCAACTCCTCTGTTTCTTTTTCTCCTTCCTTCTCCTATTCTTCTCTTCACGTTTCTTTTCTCCCCCTCCAGCTCCTCTTCCTCCCCTCTCTGCATTTTCTCTTCTTTCTTTTTCTCCTATTTTGCAAGCTTCCCATGCAACCTTCCCCACGTCCCACCACAACCACCCCCTGCAACCACCGCCAGCCCACATCCCCGGTCCCACTGCCCGTCCAGACAACCAAGACCACCTCTCCCCTCCACCGCCTCCAGCCCTCACCTCCCCATCACTGCCTTCGCCCAGTCATAGGCCCCACGCAGCCACCGCACCCACCCGGTTCGCCGCTCCACCCTGCCCTTCACTTGGCCAACCATCTTCTCCCCTCTGGCCACCTTGTTCTCTTATACACATATTTATGGTTTTTAAATATTACAAGTATTGTATTCACAGTTTTATATATAGTTGGTTTGTAAAGTTGAACAGTTGCATATATATTTATGTAAGCAGTACTTATGTGTATATATGTTTTAGTTTTAAGGTTTGGTTTGTTATATGATAATGTGTTCATGGGATATATGAATTATATATATTAATTTGAAGGCATGTATGCTGCGGTTTATAAGTTAAAGTATGTAGTAGTTATTAAAATTTTAAAGTATATATATATCTGTTAGTATGTGTAAGTGGATGTGTATATAAATCTTTGTTTACTGTTAATTATATATATTAGTCTATACAACTTATACTAGTTTATGTATCTACTATTTGGGTTTAAGGTCCCAGCTTTGCATATATATTAGTACTGTGGCTATATATAGGTAGTCAGTTAGCCTATATATATATATGAGTATTTTATGAAATTTTATTCAAAGTTTTGTAATATATTGTACATACAGATTATATGTGGTAGAAATTTGGATTTTACCTAGTGTGTTTAGGAAAGGAAAGGGATTGGAATATGTATAAATGTTAGATGCTGGCTCGTTTATAGGGCCATACATATAATCAGTTGTATATGCTCACAAGCGACGTTTTGCTGCGTTTTATTCCAGCTCCCGCTATTGATCCGGAAACTTAGGCTATTTCCACCCCGCTTGTCGAATCTATTTTGCTCCGTGGATCGGTATGGTTATATATGCATATTCAATTGATATATATTGCAATAAACAAATTTTTGATTAATTATTTGTTGATTGCAGTTGTGTTCATTTTGCGTCGTGCTCGTTAGGGTCTATTTTATCTATTCGTCTTCGTGCTTCGCCATCATCTTCTTCAACCACGCAAGGTGAATATTTCATTCACGACTCAATCTATTATGCTATGATAATCAAGTGATAAATTGTTGTTTATGATTAATTTGGATGTTAAATTGTTGATTGTTAGAATCGTTGAAGTTAGGATTGTAAATCACTATGCAAGTTAAAAATTTAATATTGTAGTTCACGACAAACAAGTGTGACACTAAAATTTGTTATGTGATGATTGAATTTGGTTGTTAACATAAGTGAATTTGGATATGAAATTGAAATTGATATAGGATAGTCGACAAAATTTAAATTGGACTATATATGTTGAACTTGACCTCATTAACTGTTAAATCAACCGTCGCGTAGAAATAGCATTAACTACACTTTGAACCATTGTATGCATGATTGATGTAGAAATGTGATAATAGACACCAAGTGAAACCATAAGATAATAATCTTTAATCTACATGAAACGATAGTGTAGATTCTAGGAAAAATTATATTAATTTGCATAAATAACAAATGTAAGTTAATACGATTATTTCGGGATTATTTAATAAAATTGTTAAATTGTTATGTATGGTTACTATTGCTTGTTTATTTACTTTGACACCATCCCAGTTATCACACTGCAAGTTCCCTTTGCTATGCTTGTTTTATATTGAATGATATTGGGTTGAAATGATAAATACCCATTTAAACAACTTGCCCTAGGATAGAAAATAAAAGTAAGAAACCCGATTGGTCAACAAAACCATTTTCGAAATTGAAATATATTTTAAATTAAGGAATGAACTTAAACAATTTGTTTCGAAATTTAATAACGAACTTAGGGATTTAAGTTGAAATAAATTAACGGATTTAAATTGAAACGGATTAATAACTTACCAAATTGGATAAAATGAGTTGAAAATTTAATTGAAATAAGATTTAGGAGCATGTATGTTTAGAATTAATTAAGTTAAAGATTTAAAGATTTGTTAGCTTTTGATTCAAACTCAGGCTTTAATTAAATAGATTTGAATTTGTTATAAGTTAAATTGAGATTTAGGAAATTTGACTTACTAATTTAATGAATTTAAATTAGGGATAATTTAAAATTTAAACGATTTTGACCTTAACGACTTTACCAAATCATGACATTGCAAATGGAAATAGACTTCTTTGATTAGAAATTTAATTGAATCGGTAAATAAAACAAATGAAGTTTTGAAAAGGGGAATTTAGTTAATAAAGTTGATTTAATCGAATTTATGATAACAATGAATATAAACATAAAGTGACATGAACAGAATTTGATTTAATAATTTAAACCAAGTTTAGCATTATGTTGAATTCGTTGATTTGGAATTAAATTCAATAAGCGACTTTTAGACCTTATTAAATTGAACTTGAATACTTAATTTTATCGTTAACTCAAATGTTTGAACTAAAGATCGCATTTGGAAATATGTTTAAAATAACTAAAATAAACTGAATCGTGAATTGTCAAATTTTGGAAGTCAAATTTGCACCTTGACTTTTGGACTTTGATTTGTTAAAGCGTAAATTTAACCGACCATCGGGTAATAAATACGTAGTTATTAAAGAGACCGGGATCGGAAATGGACATACTCTCTGTCGATACCGAAAACCACTTTAATAACTATTATGCGCGAAGTGTTGATCCAGAATGAAGTGGATGGTTTGGTGAACGCGTTGACTGAAGAAAGAGAACGGTATTGGATAACCCCTGACATGACTAAAACAGGAGCCGCGCCGGGCCATTGAGGATCGCCACCTCTAGCGGACACGCTTCTTCGATACCATACCTATTACTTTTGTGATTCGATTTGGGTTCACCCTTTGATTTGGGAGTGTTGTTTCGCGGTGTTGAGATAGTAGCTACTATGCTCAACCTCAGTCCGGATCACGCAACTACTAGTATCCTAGTTGGTATTGCCTCATGTACCTTGTCATACTGATTATCCTATTCGCGACCACTACGTTTTGATTTGTACCTTGAGTATATGGATTGCCCTCTGGTGACTTCCGGTTTTGGGGAAACTACGGTCTTGTATATGCTTTTGGGAATATAAAATGTGTTAAGGGGAATTATGGTAACGCCTTAACGCTATTTTAATATTCTATTTTACTGAATAGACATTACCTACATACCGTATTCTATTGTATATATAGATAGTTTATCGGATCCTTAGAGATGTTATTTTATTCATCTTTGAGTTATGAACTTTATTTCCTGCATTGATTATCCTGCATAAGATTTTGAGTCCTGACTCGAGTGTTTCTTTTTGTATATGCTCGGGTCAGTCTGAAGCTATCCAGTTTGCTGATCAAGGTTGGTTGAAGATGCTGAAGACTTAGTATTTATCTTTATCTGTCTATTTTGATGTCCGTGTCGGTTGGACATTTATGTATTTCCTTGCAGTCACCTTTTGTATAGACATTGTTGTACTATATGTAGTAGCTTCATGAACTGCTATTATGACGATGTATTTCCGCTGCATTATTCTGTGACTGTTCTGTGACTGTGATGTTGTATTGATTCTCATTTACATTTATGTATTTATAATCCCATAATGATTCGTGTTTTGGATTATTTAAATTGACATGTGAGGATTATTGTCAATTTAAATGGTCCAAATATACGGGTTGTTACATGGTATATCTTTTAAAACTTTAAAAACCTAAGTTTGAAACCATAGGAAATTAAATTCTCAAGATCTTGATTTAGATTTATTTTAATTTCCAAATTAATTTATAGCTATGTTTTATAGTTCAGTTATTTATATAGGAGACAAAAGCCAATGGTTACAATATATATATATATATATATATATATATATATATATAAAGTCAAATATTATTTCTTAATAACCTATTCAATTAATTATCAGGATTCAGAGAATCAAACTCATACATAATATAATTATACAAAAGTGGAAATTGGTGTGAAGGGCCTAATTATACGGCCCAATTTTTTTCTAGGACATGGGTTTGAAATTATTATTTTCCAGGACAAATATGTGTGGCGTGCGTCTTCATCTTCTCAAACAACTACATATCTTCTGAAATCTATTGATCGTGGAAATTAGGCGGTCGTTTCTTGTTCAATCAAAGCGGTTGTTTCTTGTGCAATCGAAGCGGTCGTGCGTCTTCATCTTCTCAAATAACTACGTATCTTCTGAAATCTACCGATCGTGGAAATTAGGCGATCGTTTCTTGTTCAATCAAAGCGGTCGTTTCTTATGCAATCGAAGCGGTCGTGCGTCTTCATCTTCTCAAACAACTACGTATCTTCTGAAATCGAGGCGATTTTCTTTACTTGGCAAGTCTCGATTTTATTTGCTGTTTTTCATTCTCGATTCGATGTTTTATGATGTTTATGATGTTATTGTATATTTCTTTTCAGAGGAGGTGTTTTTCATCTATTAGAGGAAGGTTTTGTTTGATGTATTTGGAATAATGGCTTCTGGATGGTATTCTTTTATTCTGATAACACAAGCACTGTGTATTTAGCCTGGTTGGATCATTCACTTTAGATTATGATTTTAGTATTTAGACTATCACTTCATATTTCGTTTCGGCAATTAAAGCAGTTATTTTTGTCAGTCAAATATGTTTGTACTCAATTAGGGTATGAAATTGGATCTGAAATAATATTAGTTGACGTAGTTTGTTCTTTATTTCTTGGTGATTTGTGATCTGTAAAAGATAAATTGTTTTATCTTTTTTCGAAAAGTGGGATAGAAAATGATTTGTTACTTAGTATTTTATGTTATTAGTTTTTAATTAAGATCATTTTCACATAGTTATATTTTGTTTTCATTTTTTTTGCAGGTGTGATTCATCTGTTATAGTTGTGTTTGATTTCAATAACAATTGTTTTAGTGCTCGTTTTGGATTGGATGCTTCTATTTCTTCTGTTAGGAATAGGATTTGGGAGGAGTGGAATAATTTTACTCCATTATGCTTTGATATTTTTTATATTCGAGAATCAAAGACTACCTTTTTTGAAACAGATAGTGATCTTCAAGCTGTATTGTGTTTGTCTTGGTTTAAAAAGGAAGAATTTTTGGTTTTTTTTCTACGGTTGAAGAATGATTCAATGGATAGTTTTGTTGGTGAAAGTAGCAAGTCTGGTTCATTTGTTAGTGGTGAGTCAAGTAATAATATGTTAGGTTATGATGATGATTTAATTCTGGTTTTACTCAACAAAAGGATTTACATGAGTTGTTGAAGAAGAATTCAAATATGGAATTTTTTACTGGCGTTGGTCAACAGTTTGATTCTGCTATTGGATTCCATAGAACAATGAGTGCTTATTGTTTAAAGAATGGGTTTAAAGTACAATATATTAAGAATTGTAAAGAACGATTGACAGTTCGATATGTTGTAGCTAGTTATCCTTTTAGGATTCATGCTTCTTGCAAACTGAAGCAATTGGACCAATTGTTTGTTAAAAACATTCACCTGATTCATACTTCTGGTGGTGGATTCCGTTCACTTGGTAGTCCAACTATTTATAGTGATCTTGTGAAAAGTTTAATCGTCAATCAAATTCGTGATGAGCCAAAAAGAAAAACCATGGATATCATTAAAAGTTTTAGAAGATATTATGATGTGGAGCTAAGTTATTACTTTGCTTATAAGGGTAAGAAATTGGCTATGAATGATATTTACGGTGATGAAAAGAAATCTTACAATGAATTAGTTTGGTATTTGAATGCATTGGAAAGAAATAACCCGAATAGTTATTCAAGTATGGATGTGGATTCTAATATAAATCAATTTGAGAGAGTTTTTGTATGTTATGAGGCATGTATATTTGGATTTAACTATTGTCATCCTATGGTGTTTTTAGATGCTACCTTTTTGAAAGGGCGAAGTGGTATTTTGATGGCTGCCACTGCAAAAAATGGGAATCAAGGTACTGATTTTAATCTTTCTTTTTTTGCTGTTGTATTTACTTTGTACTATTTGCATTAGTTCCTTGTTATAAATTTATGTAACATAGTATTGTTTCTTTAAGGAATTGTTATAGTGATTTTGTTGTGTACATACTGCATTTTGTTCAAGTGATTAATCTACTGTTATATAGTACTGTTTCAAATATAATGCATTTGGTTGTTTCAAATGTAGTAATATCCTGTTCAATTCATTATAGTTTCTTCTGCGTTAGGGATTATCATGTGAAATTATTGCAGAAATGAATTCAAACTCACAATTTTTTTTTGATAGATGCATAATGTAAATGTTTTATCTTTTTAGTTTATCCACCAAATGTCATGACACATACTGCTTATTCTGGATTTACCAGAATTTGTTATATTTCAAATAATAAATGCATATATGTTTTTATCTCTAACATCTTCAATCTAGTTGTCCTATTTACAAAGTAGGTACAATTGTTCAATGTACAGCCATGCTCCTTCTTATTGTAAATTTGATCCAAAACAAATACTGTAAAAGATTTAATGTTCTTTAATTTGATGTACAAAATGTTAGTGTATACAGGAGTTTAAAAAGATAAATGCATTTATCTTTTAAGATAAAGAATTAAATAACATATTAAGCCATAGTTATATATCATAGATACTACTGTGTATTAAACATATTTATCATTTTTCTCTTTATTTGAAGTTCTTATATAAGATATACAAATGATTTAAATAGCATATAAAAAAGATAAAAGCATATATGTTTTAGAAGTTTGAATATAATGCTTTGTATTGTATGCATGAATTATGTACCATATATTTGCAATTTCTACCTTTTCTGCGTAGACTACACATTCAAGTAGCAATTTTTTTTAAAAAAAAGGATGAATTGCCTCTAGGAAATTGATTTTTCCTTTTTTATTTGGGCCGAGGGTATAATGTTTATGTGATTGTCTACAATTAGATAATATTGTTTCAAATATAATGCATTTTCTTGTTTCAAATGTAATACATAAACAGTGATTTTTTTTAAGGTTTTTCCCATTAGCAATGGCTCTTGTTCCCAAAGAAAATGAAGAGTGTTGGAGTTGGTTTTTAAAACACCTAAAGAATGCTCTCAGTTGTAATAGAATATTAACCTTTTTAAGTGATAGACACTGGGGTTTATTGTTAAGTATTCCAAAAAAAATCCAAATAGTCATCATTCTTAATGTTTACATCATATGAAATATAATATTGCTAGCATTATGAAAAGTGGAAGGGGTGTTTGGGTAGCTCATTTACTTGAGCGTTGTGTTATAGCTTCTAATCATCATGAGTTTGAAAAAGCCATGTCCAAGTACAAAGAAATTGGAGGTGCCAAAGCTATAGAGTACTTAAATGATAAACCATATGATCATTGGGCCGATTTGTTTTTTCCGGGGAAGCGATATGGTGAAAATAAGTCCAATGTAGCTGAGAGTTTTAATTCTTGGATTTTGGACGAAAGAAGTTTGCCTGTTACTGCTTGTCTTGATGGAATTAGGGTAAAACTGATGTTGCAAATGTCTAATCGTAGAGAAGAGGCATCAAAGTGGACTAGTGTGCTATGTCCAAAAATGGAAGCTCGTTTGTTGAAATTGAAGGAAGAAGGATTTGGGTGGAGTGTTTCTAAATCATCTAGGTATGTATTTCTATTTTTTACATGATTTTCACAGTTTCTGAAAAATGATAAATGCATTTATCTTTTTTCAACTTTCTATGTAGCATGTGTTATGATTTCATTTTGTTGGTGTTTATGATTTTTGGTCTAACTGAAAGCTGTGACAAGATATTTTCAAGTTTGTAAATTTAAAGATTAACAGTAAATATATAATGGAAATATTGAGCAATGCTTACATGCAGAATTCATGAGCAAACATACATTATGTTTTTTTCTTCCCTTACAGCATAGATTCTGTGTTCTTTAAGAATATGCACATGAATTGTGTCTTATTAATTAGATAGATTAGAGAGAATATATATAGTGCTAATAATCCTTTTTTGGAAATGCAATCTGGTTATATATTTTAACTGTTTTTAATTTTACGTTTTGTAGGTATATTTTTGAAGTTCATTCCCCAACATCTCAAAAGGTTGATCTTAAAAATCGCATTTGCAGTTGCAATCAATGGAAAGTGACATGTTTCCCTTGTGCGCATGCTTTGAAGTGCATTTTTTTAACCAGAAATTCTGTTTATGAATATATTGAGAATTATTTTACTGACGAGTATTTTCGAGCTTCGTATTCACATTTGATCAATCCTATTCCAACTTTTGATAAGGAAGCAATTGAAGCTGAAGAATTATCTATTGTTCTTCCTCCTAAGCCTGTTCGTGGAGCTGGTAGGCCTAGGATGAATAGGATTGAAGGGGCTGATTTTCATGCTAAACAAAACAGATGTGGAAAGTGCAAAAAACTAGGACATAATAGAAGGGGGTGTTCTTTGAATAATTGAGTTGGTTGTTTTTGTCCAATGTATTTGATTGGTTGTTCTATGAATTCTTGAGTTGAATAATTGATTTGATTGTTTTAGTCCAATGTATTTGATTGGTTGTTGTACGAATACTTGGTTGTTCTGTGAATACTTTGAGTTGAATATTTGGATTATTGCATATGTTGAATTCGATATAATCTGATAATGATTACTTTGGGTTGTATGCAATTGTTTATGTTTAACTGTTATTTCGAATATAATGTTTAGTTCTGTTAAAAAAGATAATTGATATATCATTGACCTCGAACAAGCTTATGACTTAAGTATATTGCTAGCATAAACATGTATGATTTATTTTGCGGTCATTGATTTCAATCTTGTTCGTGTAGAAATATTTGTTGATTTTTCATAACGGTGGAATACCTATATATCTCCAATAGTTATTTACCTATTCCTAATAAGTTCTTTTTTCAAGAAATCAGTATTCAACTTGCGTGTAATTGCAGTCGGTTGACGCTCCTAATGCTGCAGGAAATACTTCTGACAGTACTGCTTCAGCTTATTTATTTGACCATAAATATGGATAGAGTATATAATTTAGTTGAGCGTATTTACACCCTACTTAATAGCAGATGAGTCTATGGATACTGCCATGTATAGGAAAACATTTTCTGCCATAAACATTATTGAGACTGCAATAGAAACAACATATATAACAACGTATATCATTTATTTGTTCAGTAAGTAAACCACAAATATGGATAGAGTAACTTTGAAATACTTCTGAGTGCTATGAATGCAATGTATATGAGAAAGAGACTGCATTAGAAACAACATATATAACAATCGTAATGAGATTCAGTGGTGCTCTAGTGGAAAAACAATATCAGTAATCAGACTCTGTTAATTTGCCGGATGAGTTTCTTTCCACCCTGTACCGAATAAACAACAAATTATTAACAAAAATTGCATTAATTGGCTTAACAGATTTGAAAAGATACTCCGTAGTATACGGCCCAATTTTATTCTAGAACACAACAAGAATGAATAGTCAGATCTAAAAGTGACAGTGCAAACAAGTGCATAGCATACACATAAACAAACTCAAGTCTACAACATCTGCAAGTAGGTTTTACAATTCAAATCATATGGCCTAAGTCAACCATTACAAATTCATCAGTAAATTTAGATATACTGCCTAATATTTATAATCAAATTAAATTTTAACAAATGTACGATAAAAAGATTGTTAGACATCAAAGAATTTGTTGCTTTCACTGTCAGTTCAAATTTTTTGTTGCTGAAGCTCAACTGCAGAATTTTTCAATTGTCCAGCGGTATGGTTCATCACAGAGAATTTATGCGGTTATCCGTGCTCTAAATGCGTTTACTTGTTCTAGATTGATTTTTGATGTTGTGTCCATTCCTTGTGCTATCTTTTGGATAAACATCATTACGAAAATTTCACAGTCAAACCTGCATTTGTTAAAATTTTAGTTATTGTGTAACATTCATCGTTATATAAAAATTTCCAGTATCCACAAAATTACCCGTTGCTTTGTTGAGCACAGTTAACATTTTTAATCAATGTAGACTTTCCCAGAATTGTTTTCTCGCCTGCGTCTTGTAAGTCTTTATTGATTTTGTTTACCGCTGCTTTCTGCCAAATATATATTAATAATGATAAATCTATTTGCAAGCGTTTTTTTATAATAATGATAAATCTATTTATCTTTTTTACTTTCTGTGTAATTAACACATTAATAGCAAACTTTGAATGTCCACTTCTTAATGTCTTAGATCTTGTGGTCAAGTGTAGAGAATCATAATGGTTCCATGTACATGATTCCACTACTAGCTCTAGCAAGCTCCAATGTTCGTTGCCATGTATAGGAAATAATATATTACAACATAATGGATTTAAAAGTGTTTGTTTAATAAAAGGATTAAACATATTTCTTTTGATATTTTTCAGGTTTCCATCTGTTGCGCTTTTCTGTTAAAAAATAATTTCAGAAAATTTATCTTAGAAACAAATTAAATTTTACATTATAGTTCACTTACTGTCATTGTTGTATTCACGTATATAATGCTAGAACTTTGTTCTAATAATTTTGTTTTTATGAACCAAAACCAATCAATAACCTACACTTCCAAAAAAAATATGGATTAAGTATAGATTTTATAATGAAGTAAAGAATAGAATTTATAATGATGCAAAGTATAGTTTTTTGTACTTACTTGACCAGAAATATATTCTCCATAGAGAAGTTCTTCTATCATAGTTTTTGTGATGGTGATGAAGTTTCCATCATCACAAGTAAATGCTTCATCACTAAAAAATTAAGATTAGTATGTTCTGTGTTGTATGGCACTTACAGTATAAAAGAAAATTAATTAAGATTAGTATACTGAAAAATTAAGATTCGTATGTAATGAAATATTTGTTAACAAAAGAAAATAACAATAGTTGTAGAAGTTTGTATGAAAAGATAAAGATAAATTAATTTATCTTTTTTAGTTTAGTTTGGTTTTTTGATGTCTATATGACAAAAAAAACATGGGTATTAAATCAGTCCTGGTTTTATGGCACTTACAGTATAAAAAACAGATTTGATCTCTATATGACAAAAAAGCATGGAGAATATTTATATGCATATCAACACGACAAAAGTTCTGCTATAATTTATATGCAAATGTTATTGGAATAAATATATATATATTTAAGTCAATTGAGTGAAAAGTAGTTTAGTTACTTACTTGTTTCCTCCAAGAATTTTGAAAAAAAAATTGACAATTTCTTTTTGTTCTTCGGTAAGATATTTGAGTAGTGGACATTTTTCAACATTCCTTGGCTTCTTCTTCTTTTTGGTTCTTTTAGGACAATATCTTCAACAAAAATAGGATTTTCAGAAGCGTTTTCTTAAGCTGGCTCTTTCAGATTGTCAGATTTTAAACTATCTTGTGTCTGCTTTTCTATATGAAATCTTGAGTTTGCATAATATCAAAAGTTGGAAAATTAGCAAAACTGTTTATGTGAATCATACGAACAATTTTTTTTAACCTTTTTGAGCTTCGAATTTTTTGTTCAAATTATCTTTTTCCTTCACATCGTGCTTTTCTAAATTTTCCAACTTTTGGAGCTTCATTTCAAGAATATGGATTCTATTTTCAGCCACTTCTCTTAAATGTCTTTCCTCATTTAATTATTCTTCAATATTTTTTATCTCAGAACACAAAGAATTGACTTTTGATTGTAGCTCCATTATGTTATTAGCATATCCTTCGGCATTTTTTTTTCACACTTGTGTCTTCCTAGCACTCATCTAATTTTCTTTTATTATTTCGGTCTTCTTCCACCTCAATAGCTTTTATTTTTTTGGAAAGACATTCTTTCTCTTCTTTTGTTACAGCTGCAAATTTTTAAAATCTGCAATGAATAAATTTAAAGTTAAGCTTGCACATATACTGTCGTTGAAGTACAAGACAAGTTAAGCTTGCACATATACTTTCTATACTCATTTGGTTTTCTATTATTTAGGCTACTAACATTCCAAAAAATTGCTTTCCAAGAAATCATAAAAAATGTACAGTTAAAAAAAAATAGCATACTTTCTCATTGTCAACTTCAGTGAGGTCCAAATCTTTCAGTTTCGATAAATCCCATTTTCTCATTCTTGGGATTTTGGTTTGCAGATTTTCCTTCTCATCAATTATTTGTGTTCGTTCACAAATCCAGTACTACAAGAAAAAGATAAAAGCATTTATATTTTTATATTAAATATAAATTTGAATATATTTATATTTAGTTAAAGTTATGAAAGCATACCAGTAACACCATAGTACAGCCTGGTGTACTTCTAGGGTCAGCATGATACTTTTTAACATTTTTCGAAACATTTTCACATATTGCTCACGACCAAAAATTGAATTTAATTTTTTTAAATTCAGCAACTTCGGCAAGAAACCCCATTGCATATAGCTTTGGTTGTTTGGAAAAAGGAAAGTTATAACCAGCAACAATAATAACAATTTCAATATATCTTCATTTCCTTTTTCCTCTTCTAATAGTGCATTCAATCTTTTTGTTACTGTTTTTTGGCTAATTATGTCTTCTTCTTCAAAATTGGCAGTTAAAAAATTAGAGAAACTTTCCATGGCTGAGGCTTTGTTAGAAGCTGGTATAGGAAATAAGTCTTCTCCAGCTAATGGCATTCCAAAAATTAGACTGACTTCATCAGGAGTAATTTTGAGTAATTTGTTTCCAATTGTGAAAGCATTTTCTTTTTCATCAAAAGAAGTAATGATATCATCTAAATTTGAATCACTTTTCCTTAATCTTGTCATGCTATTGAATCTCTAAGAAAAACGTTGAAGAAATTTTTGAATGGTGTTTTTTCTAAAAAAGCTTTTGTTTCTCGACAAGCACCATTGTCCCAGTGGTTAAGTGATTTGGTTTTGGTGCGGGAGGTCACAAGTTCGAAACTTGCCTAGCGTGATTTGAACGTTTATTGACATGTGATATGTTATCACAATGATTTGTTGTATATAAAGTACCATTACAAAAAAAAAAGAATGTGTTTCTCCTTTATAACTTACATTACTTTATAGATTGCATCCAAATTACATCTATAAGTACCTGTGTACTGTTGCTTTTTTGCTTCTTGGCTATTTTTTTAATTTCATACTGATCCACATCATCCAAATCAGTACTTTCTTCAGCCAGTTGCTGTGAAATCATTTTTTCATCATCAGATATGAAGTCTTCTTTTTTATTCACATCAGGTAATTCTTGAGTTGGTCCACTTTGATTCTATATTTAGGAAAATAAAAAAATCAATTAGGAGGTAAAAATAACAAGTTTATCACACAAAAATTTTACTATACAAAAATTTGAATAAAAGTTAATATGTTTTATCTTTTCAATTATTTGGTTATTTTTTAAGATTAAGATATTTTTTAGTATATAAAGTACCTCTATTTAAAATAATAAAATATAAAGCATTTTTTTAGTATACAAAGTACCTCTTTTTTTAAAAAACAAAAGTACAAATTAAATCCAATAGGTTTTGTTGTAAAGAACAAATGTTTGAATTTTTTTTAGACCTATTTCAATCTTCACAGTTTGCAAATTTCGCATTTTCAAATTTATATTTTAGACCAATAAAAGATAAATGAACATTCACAACTGAAAATCAACAAGAATTATTTGATGAAATGAAAATTTACAATTAGAAAGTTTCAAAGTATAGAAAGATAATCTGCTTTATCTTTTTTAGCTGTTTAAGTAACGGTCAATTATATGTTTGAATAAAACGATAATATGTTTTATCATTTAAATTATTTTGTATTTTTTTCAGATTAAGATATTTTTTAGTATGTAAAGTACCTCTATTTAAAAAAATAAAAGATAAAGCACTTTTTTAGTATATAAAGTACCTCTTTTTTTTTAAAAAAAGTACAAATTAAATCCAACAGATTTTTTTGTAAAGAACAAATGTTTGAATTTTTTTGACCTGTTTCAATTTTTACAGTTTCAAATTTTCACATTTTCAAATTTATATTTTAGACCAATAAAAGATAAATGAACATTTACAACTGAAAATCAACAAGAATTATTTGATGAAATGAAAATTTACAATTAGAAAGTTTCAAAGTATAGAAAGATAATCTGCTTTATCTTTTTTAGTTGTTTAAGTAATGGTCAATTATATGTTTGAATAAAAAGATAATATGTTTTATCTTTTAAATTATTTTGTATTTTTTTGAGATTAGGATATTTTTTAGTATATAAAGTACCTCTTTTTTTTAAATAAAGTACAAATTAAATTCAACAGGTTTTTTTGTAAAGAACAAATGTTTGAATTTTTTTTGACCTAATTCAATTTTCACAGTTTCAAATTTTCACATTTTCAAATTTCTATTTTAGACCAATAAAAGATAAATGAACATTTACAACTGAAAATCAACAAGAACTATTTGATGAAATGAAAACTTACAGTTAGAAAGTTTCAAAGTATAGAAAGATAATATGCTTTAACTTTTTTAGTTGTTCAAGTAATAGTCAATTATAAATCTGAAAACTTAAAGAGAATGAAACACAAAATGGCCTTCAGAATATTGTATAAAAAAATAAATGATTTTATCTTTTGTAACAGAGCATTAGAAAAAAATTAGCCATCACAAATTGTTGATCAGTTATTAGAATTTCATCATCACAATAGCCTCGAAGTAATAACATGCACAACATGTATGAATGCAACATGAAAGCTACAACATCAATGAATAGTCGGATTCAAAAGTGACAGTGCAAACAAGTGCACAGCATACACATAAACAAATGCACATGAAAACAACTCAAGATCAATGCAAATGAAGTAACCAAACCTGACTGAAGTGTTCAGACATTACATATATACATGTGTGAAACATCAAGTGAATTTGCAACATCATACACATTGAAACCAGAGTGCAATGCAGACATGTCGATAAGACGAGAATGCAAGTGCAAACAAGCTACATGATAACTGACTGCATATAAAGCAACAACTCAAGTCAATGCACATCAACCCAATACAAACTACATGAAGTGAATGCACAAACATACACACACACACCCCCACACACACATGTATACATACATGTAGTGATAGAATAGCAGACTGACCAAGGTAAACAATGTAAGCTCAAAAAATTTAGCTATTTTTTTATTTAAAATATGGAATCTAGATTCCAATTTATTATGTATATACAAATTGAAGAGTAGAACTAAATATTATGGGAAACATATGTAGGAAAATAATTACCAATGGAGTTGAAAATAATGATGGTCTCTGGATGTGTTCACTGCAGAAAGGACTGGATATAGGTCTTATATTTATGCATCGAGTTCCACCTTCGTTTATGAATATGTAAGTAGTTTTCGAATGAATATCTTTGATTTGGTAGACCTTGTATGCATCTTTACGCTACATAAAAATTGTCATATATAATGAAATGTTAGAAAGAGTGAAGGAATATTTATGTTAGATGTAGTAGCTGATATAAAAATTTATCTACGATTTATTCTGTATTCTAATGTTTTAGATAAAAACATAAATGCTTTTATCTTTTCCAACTAGGGTTTAATTTAAATTAATTGTATATTTTTTCTAATAACTTTAAATCATTTACATAAAAACATAAATGCTTTTATCTTTTTTACCTAGGGTTTAACATATCTGTATATTTTATGTAATAACTAATATCATGAGAAAAACAACAAATACCTTGAATGCATTAGATAATATACCATTTGTATCAGTGATTATGAAAATATAACTAAGTATGTACTTAAATCCTTTACATCAAAAGATAAATGCTTCTATCTTTTTTAATAGTTGAATAAAGTAAGATCTAACACTGAATATTTTATGAAGAACTCGATAATTAACTTCATTTAACATTAAACCATCTCCAAAACAACAAACAACTTAAATCGATTACAAAATCTCTCATATGTATCAATAATTATGAATATTTAATTAGGATTTAACATGTACCTAAATCGTTTACATAATAAAAAGTACTTACTTATAGAGTAATCGATGAATAAAAATCGATGTTTAACTGAATAATGGCAGAGGTCTTCGATCACAAATTGTCTAGTCGTTTAGAAAAACCTACTTTTCGATTTTAGATTTGATTCCGTTTTGAAAATCTTTCATAAATTTTTCTCCTTCTGGTTTCGTTTTGCGCGTTCTGAAAAAGGAAAAAGAACGGGAGAAAAATTAACGGAATGAAGGGATAAAGTAACATACGTAACGTGTGTTAACTTGTGTCCTGGAAAGTAATTAATTTAAACTTGTGTCCTAGAAACTTATTATTTGATGGAAAGAGTCCCTTATGGTAAAATTTCCCTAAATTTATCATTTACTAAATTTTGAAATCAATATGGTGTCAGTTTGCTCTGTTCAAGTGTTTTGAAAATCCTATCGATAGCGTTGATCAGACGAATTGATCGAAAACCCAAATCAACATCAACAACTCAAACAACACAATATATAAAACAT
Source organism: Allium cepa (assembly GCA_030765085.1). Taxonomy (NCBI): domain Eukaryota; kingdom Viridiplantae; phylum Streptophyta; class Magnoliopsida; order Asparagales; family Amaryllidaceae; genus Allium; species Allium cepa. The sequence continues at coordinate 175,892,524 of CM060939.1, read as the reverse complement.
TTTAAATATTGGTTTACAAAGCAAGAATAGGGATTCAAATTTGATTGACTCAAATCAAGAGAATTCTGATTCGAAGATAAGTTGGAAACAAAAGATAAGATGATTAAATTGACAAAATAAGGAATGGATAATCTTACATAAATCGCAGGCTACCTTAATCGGGTCAACCGTGACTTCGAGAATAGATCAATATGGAATTCTGAGGTAATTCTACATTCGATCTTAAGAAATAGAATTTGGAATAACAAGAGGTACTAGCATCTACACCGAGTATATGTATAAATCTCCGGTGAATCAATGCTAATTGCAAAGGAGTTTCACCCCTTTACAAGTCATCTGAATGTTGACGAGACCGCCAATTCATTATAAAGATCATTCGAAGTGGAGTTATGGGATAATCTAGAATCAAAAGAAGAAGAATAGTGGGGGACAAGAATGAATTTTGAAACCGCAGGGAACGTTCCAAAAATCAAAAGAAACCCAAGTCAAAAAGAAAGAAATTCAACTCAAATGAAAGTGATTCTGTAAATAATTTTACCATATATGCTAAGTTTGCCTAGAGCCAAAGCTCTGATACGAAATATAACGACCCGATATTTTCAACCATTCGCATCCGCACATGTCGGACTTGAATGGTTCAAAATACCAAATTGTAATCTAAATTTGGCAAAACACAGCATAAACGGTAAATAAATAGTCACATATCACAGACACGGAGTAATAAAATGCAGCGGATGTAAAGAAATAGTAGTTCATGAAGCTACTATATAAATACATCAGAGTCAAACAAGATACAACAGAGATAACAAGATACAACGGAGGTCTCAACATGATAACCAGGTATGAATCAGAATGCATCACTGGAACCAACCGGATAACTGGAATCAACTGGATAACCGAAAGTGAAATAGATAGCTATATCTTCAAGCAAAGCTTCCAACTTCGAAAGTGAGTCTCAAATGTTGTATCACTCAATCTGACCCGAGCGTAAAGCAAAACACAAAACACTCGAGTCAGGACATACATACTTATGCAATGTAAACCAACTCAAGTGAACTGTAATATAAGGTACAGGTAACTTAAAGGATGCTTGTAACCGCCCATCCTCTAAGGATCCGTTAAACTATTTGCGATGTAGTAATATTTCGCGATTATAATAATGTCTAGTAAAATAAACATACTTTTAAATAGCATTAAGGCTTTACATTTTCCACCTTAACACGTAATAGTCCCAGTAGTCCATCCAATATCATAGTCCCTCCTGATCGGGAAGCCACCAGAGGATACCACATGGGCTACGGGAGAAATCTAAACTCGTACAAGGCGCGATAGGGTAGGTGACACGGTACAACTAGGCAATGCCAGGGTAGATATAGCAATTATGCTTCCGGGTCGGTGGTAGCGCATAGCGTGCAGCTACCGCTCAGCTCGAGCCACACCCCCAAATAAAAAATCGAAAGTGGCCACCGAATCAATCCAAAAGACAAAGTATAATATCGAAGGGATGTGTCCGATCAAAGGTGCTACCTCATTAACCTGTCGATCGCTCATGTTTTAGCCACCTTATGCCAACTCACGGGAGTTGGGTCCATGTATTTACCTCAAAGGAAATGCCGCCACCATCCTACTTCATTCTGGAATCTCCACCACGTACACGGTTGTTAAAGTGGTTTTCGGAGTTGGCAGAGAGTATGACAACTTCCGATCCCGATCTCTTTAACAACCAAACGTTATTATAACCCATGGATATCTATTTCCAAATCAATTATAATTTCAAACCAAACTAGCATATCCATTTCAAAATCATATCATTTCTTTCAAAATAGTATATACTTTCAAAAAAATATCATACTCATTTCAAAACCATATCACAATAGTATCATTTCCATTTCAAAACCAATTCAATAATATATCATTTAAATAAAACCCAAATTTCCAAATCACTGAATATTTCCTTCAATTTACTAAACTTGAAATATTCCTTTAAATTATCATAGCATTTTGGAAATGTAACCTTAAGGAATCATAGCATTTTTGGAATGTAATACTTTCCCCTTTTATATAATCAATGTATTTATATACTTACAAATTTTAATAGGGTCATTTTATCATAGCCTTGTAGTTAAATAAACTTTGTTACTGTAATATCCAATTTAAAGCTGAAATTCTTAAGTCAAGTTAAAAGTACCTTATTAACTTACATTATTATTACAATAAAGAAACTTTATTATTTTAATCATTTAAAATATGCCATTTACATTAATTATAACTTACATATCGAATGTACATTATCAACTTACATTTTATTATTACAGTAAGGAACATTTATCACTTTAATCAATTTAAAATACACCATTACATTAATTAAAACTTACATGTCAAATGTACGTTTTAACTTACATTTATTACAATAAAGAGCATTTACGATTTTAATCAATATTACACTAATTAAAACTTACATTATCAAATGTACGTTTTAATTTACATTTCTATTACAGTAAAGAGCATTTATCATTTAATCAATATTATACTAATTAAAACTTACGTTATCAAATGTACGTTTTCATTTACATTTTTATTACAGTAAAGAGCATTTACTATTAAATTCAATATTACACTAATTAAAACATGCATTATCAAATGTACGTTTTAATTTACATTTCCATTACAGTAAAGAGCATTTATCATTTAATCAATATTACACAAATTAAAGCTTACATTATCAAATGTACGTTTTAATTTACATTTTTATTACAGTAAAGAGCATTTATTATTTAATCAATATTACACTAGTTAAAACTTACATTATCAAATGTACGTTTTAATTTACATTTTTATTATAGTAAAGAGCTTTTATTATTTTAATCAATATTACACTAATTAAAACTTACATTATCAAATGTACGTTTTAATTTACATTTCTATTACAGTAAAGAGCATTTATCATTTAATAAATATTACACTAATTAAAACTTACATTATCAAATGTACGTTTTAATTTACATTTTTATTACAGTAAAGAGCATTTATTATTTTAATCAATATTACACTAAGTAAAACTCACATTATCAAATGTACGTTTTAATTTACATTTCTACTACAGTAAAGAGCATTTGTCATTTAATCAATATTACCTTAATTAAAACTTTACATGTTTCTTTCATTAATTAAAACTTTACATGTTTCTTTCATTAATTAGAACTTTACATGTTTCTTGCATTCATTAAAAACTTTACACGTTTCTTTCATTAATTAAAACTTTACATGTTTCTTGCATTAAGTAAAAACTTTACACGTTTCTTTCATTAATTAGGACTTCACACATTTCTTTCATAAATTAAAACTTTGCATGTTTCTTGCATTAACTAAAAACTTTACACGTTTCTCTCATTAATTAGGACTTTACACATTTCTTTCATAAATTAAAACTTTACATGTTTCTTTCATAAATTAAAACTTTACATGTTTCTTGCATTAACTAAAAACTTTACACGTTTCTTTCATTAATTAGGACTTACACATTTCTTTCATAAATTAAATCTTTACACGTTTCTTTCATAAATTAAAACTTTACACGTTTCTTGCATTACTAAATTTTACACTTTAAACCAATTATCAGCTTATAACATTTTAACTTATAAAAATTGATATCTCTTTATATGTAACATTCCGAAATTTTTGAAATTTAAAATTTGATTAATTGTTTGAACTTTGGGATCTAACTAGTAAAATTTAATCTAAATTTAATATTGTTGATATTAATATTACACATTAATATAGAATTAAATAAAAAGAGATATTGATAGATGATCTTTAAATAGAATTTAAAATTAGTTAAAGTAAGTTATGATGAGATTATAAGATTTAAATCACATAATTATAATCTAACAAGTAAACATTCAAACAAAAAAACAAATAAACCTATGAATAAATAAACAAATAAAACAAATAAACAAATAAACAAATAATCTAACATTTAAGTAATATAAACATATAAACAAATCAAACAATAGACTAACCTAGAACTCTCTCCCCAGCAAAAGAAGAAGCAAATAATAATCCAATGTAAACATAAAGTGCTGAAAGTATGCAGTGGAGTGAATAAACATTTCACAACATACTTCATTTAATGCATTGCATGTACACAATCTTTTCAGCACACACTAACATTTATTAACAAGCATGGTTTAGTTTTTCTTTTACTTCAACTTGTACTTGCTTATGCTTTACCCTGTACACCACTTTTCTCCTATATGTATACGTATACAAAGCCTCACATTCATTTGTTAAAAACAACTCAAGTATCATTCAAACAAATTTTTGCAAAGATCTGAAATTAAAAAAAAAACAAAGAAAGGAAAAAAAAAAGAAAGAAGAAGAAGTTAAACTGCAGACTTCCAAAACCAGAGTGCTTTCTGTTTCAAAACAAATTTCTGGTGAGTAACATCAACCTTTTAAATTTTTTTTTATGAACTTGACTTAGTTGCATTTATATCTGGAAAACAAGTATTGTTTTATATATATGAATGCTCTGAGGGTTTACATAAGTTAATAAACAGTTTTATGTTTGATCTGAGTAAATTTACTTGTTCTCTGTTTTTTTTTCTTTTCTTTTTCCCAGAGTTGAGTTGTTAATCTGGACATTGTTTTTATACAGTTATAAACAAACTCAAATTTCTTTCATTTAACCATTGTTAGACTTAGAACTTGAACAAAATTAGATAGTTTAAACAAAATCAAGTTTTAAAACCTGTTGCAAGCTAAACAGTGAGGGAATGTCTCTGTGGAGCTCAGTTTTACAATGGAATGCTAAACATATGGAAAATTCGAACATTTCAAAACATTGATTAAACTTCATAACTTGAATCCCCACTGAAAATCATGATTTTTAAACCAAAAATGAAGATTTCTAAATGAGTATTTTGTGTGCAGTTCGTAAGTGAGTAAAAACTATATTTTTACAAATTTAGGAAGATTGAATAAATTTTAATTGTTGAAACTTGAGTTGTAGAAAGTTTAACCCTATATGATTTTGGGAAAAATGCTAAATAATTTTTCCAACGCATGGATTTTGAAGTTGAATCAAACATAGGGTTTGGGTTCCAGTTTATCTCGTGTTCAGTAAAAATTTGATTTTGCCACTGTGGAGCGTTCGAGTGGTTCGCGCTTCAGGGAGATGGTTGAGGAGAGTACGGCGATGACGTGGACGAAGTGGCGTCGCCTCTATGGGTTGAGGTTAGCCGGACGTGGTGATTTGCAGTCGAGTGTTTGGGTTTTGGTTCGAGTTCAGGGTTGTTTTTCGTTTTAGTACTTTTCATGAGGATCTGGGTTTCGAATTTGAGTGAGAGGGCGTATTGTGGTTTGCCGAGGTAGGTGGAGTTCGCCAGAATGTTGGCCAGAGGCTGTGCACGTGCACAGCGGTGGTGTGGGTGTCAGGCAGTTTTCACGTGTGCCTGGTTTCGGGGAAGACTCGGAAAAATTCGTGAAGGGCTTCGGGTTTTCTCGCGTTCAAAGGTGTTGGCCCTGTACAAATTAAGTTTTTAACCTGAAAAAAAAAAAAAAAAAAGAAGAAGAAGGAACAGACGCGGGAGGGAGAGAAGAGGCTCGGGAAAGTGTTGAGGAGGGCAGGGGTTTTACTCGAGTGGAGCCCTATTTTTACTTTGGGTTTTGAAAATTTGGATTAGGCCCAATACAATTGTATAACTTCAACGTTAAGTAAATCTTTGTATTCCAAGGTAAACAATGTCGATTTATGTTAAGTGAAAACTTATTATGAGTTTACATCATTTAAATTTTTTTTTTTTTTAAATTAATTTTTTTATGATTAAATCTAAAATAAGAGTTTGAATTAATTTATATTAAAACTTTTTATAACTGTAATAAATTGATTTTGAAAATATAAAGAAGATTTAAGACGATAATTAAGGTAAATGATTATTTTTATTAATTTGAAAGGAAATTAAGAATGATATACAATTTGTAATTAAAATGGATTTAATAAACCATTAAGTACTTAAATAAATTTATAATTAAGAATTTATTGATTAGATAAATTAAGTTAACTAATTTAATTGGCAGTTTATTAAAATAATTAATTAAATAAATCAAGCTGATTAAGATTAATTAAATTGTCATTAAGAATAATAAATCATTGATTGAAAAATCAATAAAATAATTATTTGGTTAATTTATCTCATTCGTTTAGATTTGGTAAATAATTAACTATTGTTGTTAACTTATATCGATATCATCTTTGTTCTGTTTGTAATTCTGTATGATGTAATTTCCATGTTATTGTACTGTGATTGTGATTCGTTCTGTATTGATGTGAAAACTCTGTTGCCCGTAAAACGGCAATTAAACTTCGATGCGACAGGGTATCGGATTTCAGTTGGTTATCCGAAACCCACATCGAACCTGTGAATATTTGTGAATGACATCCACATGTTTTAAAATTTGACACTCACTATTCGAATTAGCCGGGAAAGGACCTGTGTGTCATATAACCCATTTCGAATATGTGATTCGACGTTATGGATAGAATGTGAAGACCGGTGTTGAAGACCGGGTATTTGCAAGAGCGATAGGATGACCTGTCGATTGACTCTGCACCGAGTTGCTCCGGTATAGAGTTCTCATATGTGATGGGGAATCCGATCAGGATTGTGGATATCCGGATTGCAAGGACTTCTTTGAAAGTGCCTTCGGTTCTGTTCGAGCCCGGAACAGACTTGTATGGATAGTATGTCTGACATTACAAATTGAGATATAAAGCCGATTTCTTTCAAATATATTTCTGTTGGTGGCGGAGAATTTATTTTTTTAGCTTAACACCCTTCTCTGAGACGTACGAGCTCAGAGGTTATGTAGTTGAAGGTTATCAGCAATATATTCCCAATTTGGTAATGTGACATGCTGAGTGTTGCTGTGAAATGATCATTGTGTTGATTATTTGTGATAGGATCATTTATTTGATCGTCTATCTTGGTGATCATTTCTATGATCATTTGTTGACCCAAAGCACGGCTTTTGTATAAAGTGTGTTTTTGTGGACGAGACTTCGTCGGACCTCACACCCCGAAATGGTCGAAACAGGAAAGATGCAGCAAGGTTATTGGGGGTAGCACCCCTTAGGGTATGTACATTTCCTTCTGGATAGAAGTGGTATCATGGTATGGAGCCCAGATACTTAACTTATGTGGATATCGCAGATATATATATATGATTTTGTGATTTGTTGCTGGGGCCCCGGTTAAAGGTTGGTTACGACCGGGAGATGGCATACTCGTGTCAGTAGTTACCCAGTTAGAGGTAACCCGGCCTTGTGTTGGTAGAGATCCGGTTTGGTTCTCGGGGACGTCCTTCCAGAGGCGTTCTCATGTGGCAATGGGAAGTTCCTTGGCCTGACCATTTGTTGGAAATCCAATTCCAAATACGAAACCCTGTACGGTTTTAGTTGTAGAACCTGCCATCTAATATGGTAGCTATAGTAGGCATAGTACAATGGTACCTATGTCGGCTAAGATTAATATTCTATTTTCGAAATGATTTACTTCACTATGCACTAGTAATAATATCAAAGAATTCTCTTCTCGTATCAAGCATATTTAACTATCATAAGAAGAAATCTCCTCCAATTCTGCGTTTGCATTGTGTGTGTGGCGGGAGGTCTTATGGTAGTTCCATTTTTAAAAGCATTCCGAAAATTCTTTTATAAATCTTGTTATTTAAATACAACTGTTTTGTTTACTCATACCAGTCCCATGACTGATCCGGAGTTTATTGTTTTCTTTCCTAAACTCTGGGTGCCCATTATTTCCACACGGGCAGCCTAGTAGCAGGTTTCTATATTTTGGAGTAGTAGTATTTTGGAGCTCTTATCTTGGAGATATATTAGGAGCTTTTGGAGATTGCAGGTGTTAGCTTTTGGGAGTTCGTTAGCATCTTTCTCATTTGAGAACTTTTGGATATATGTTCACTGTTATATTATCATGATGTTGTATTTAGAGATTGTAGTGTATATATTATGTACTCTGTTGCAGTATGGACATTATGTTGATGTTGTAACAGTAATGTTATTTATGATATTGATTCTGTTCCGCTGTTTTATATTCATCTAATTGTTGTTATAAGCTCCGGCGATGCGAATTTGATGTCGTTTATTGGACATCGAGTTTGGGTCGTCACAAAGTGGTATCAGAGCTGTTGGTTGAGTAAGAACTTTAGCTACGGAGTATAACACATTAGATGGCTCATTAGAGATAGGGTGAAGTATACCCTAGAATGAGTATAATCAAAATTGAAACTTTGACATTTCTTAGTCTATTTCTTTTTACTGCTGATATTCCTTAAGATATTTCGCCTGCATATCTAAATCAATTTTCTTACTAATCTCAGATAGTGAAAATGAGTGGACGCAGAGGAAGAATTAGGGGTCAAGGCAATGCTGCAGCACCAAATCAAATTCCCGCAGCCGCAGAAGCAGTAATAGAAATTCAGCAGCAGCCGGACTTGGCTGAATTATATAAGAAATTTGAAAAGCTTGGTGGCAAACCATTTATTGGCAAAGAGTCAATTATTGACGCTCAAGCTTGGGTAAGATCGTGTGAAAAGATTTTTAAAGGGCTAAAATTGCAGGATGAGCAGAAAAGACTTATAGCCTCTTGGCAACTCCAAGGAGAAGCTTCAGCTTGGTGGGAAACCATCATTGTAGATGAACCCGAGGAAGAATTTACTTGGGATCGTTTTAAAGAAGTGTTTGAGAAACGTTACATGCCATCGGCGGGAGTTTCCAGAATGTATCAGGAATTTCTGGATTTGAAGCAAGGAAGTCTGTCGTTTGAAGAATACTTGAATAAATTCAGTGAACTATCTCGGTTTGGCCCGGAATTGCTAAATACACCTCTGAAGAAAAACGAAAGGTTTATCCGAGGAATGAACCAGAAATATCATGGAAGAATGATAGGTCATGTTAAAGAATCTTTCTCAGATTTAGTAGATATGGGGTACGGGTACGCTACTCTTGATATACAAGAAGCAACTGTGGAGAAAGGTAATTCAGGTAGTCAGAATTATAAAAAGCGTAAATTCGGAGGCAAGAAACCTTGGCAAGGCAATGAGAAGAAGAGGAGCATTCAGGGAAGCGCAGCAGAAAATGTCACTTGTTACAACTGCAAAGAGAAAGGCCACTATTCAAATGACTGCCCAAAACCGAAGAAACCAGCTAGAGAATGTTACAATTGTCATAAACCGGGACATTTAGTTAAAGATTGCCCAGTGATGAAGCCAGCGTAGGTGGCAAAAGTTTACACGATAAAGGAGGACCCCTCATCTTCAAAAGCTGACAAAGGAAAAAGTGTTTTGGAAGGTAACCTTACTATTAATAATAGAACTGTTAGAGTTTTATTTGATACAGGAGCTTCACATAGCTTTATCTCCCAACAAACCGTAAATGAATTGGGACTTGAAACTAAATTTGCTGACGATCTTATTTGCGTGAAAAATCCGGTTGGAGGTCCCGCAAATCTTAGTTCATATTGTAAGAGAGTTCCTATTTCATATGCTAGCTATAAATTTCCTATCAACCTTTATGTCCTCGAATTTGACGAATTTGAAATCTTACTCGGTATGAACTGGTTAACGAGATACGATGCTATATTGGAGTGTAGTAATCGGACAGTTTTAATCAAAACAAGTCTTGGAAATTTTATTGAAATCTCTTGTGAGAATCCTAGTCCAAGGAGTGACAGATTGATATATACATTGGGAAATCTTGAACCCACTTTGCAGTCTATACCTGTTGTTCGGGATTTTTCCGACGTGTTTGAAGAAGTGAAATCTTTACCTCCTCATCGAGAAATAGAATTCCGAATTGATCTTGTACCTAATACTCGTCCTGTTGTTCACGCAAGTCGCAGAATGGCACCTAGGGAAAAGATTGAATTGGTTCATCAAACTAATGAGCTACTAGCAAAAGGATTAATTCGACCCAGTGTTTCTGAATGGGGCTCAGCCGTCGTATTTGTTGCCAAATCAGACGGATCTTTGAGATTGTGTGTAGATTACCGCGATCTAAATAAACAAACTCTCAAGAATAAATTTCCACTGCCCAGGATTGATGATTTATTTGATCAGTTGCACGGCACTCGTTTCTTTTCAAAAATGGATCTAGCCCAGGGATTCCATCAATTACGAATCGCCGAAGATTGTGTACATCTGACTGCTTTCAGGGGTCCTAATATGTTCTATGAATGGTTAGTTATGCCTTTCGGGCTAACCAATGCTCCAGCATACTTCGTAGATCTCATGACTCGTGTGTTTCGGGAAGTTCTGAATAAATTTGTGCTTGTATTCATTGATGACATCTTAATTTTCTCCAAAACTGAAGATGAGCATGCCGAGCACCTTAGAATTGTCTTAGAAATTTTAAGGAGAAATGTTCTATATGCAAAATTTTCCAAATGCCATTTCTGGGTCAATGAAGTAAAATTCCTTGGCCATATTGTTAATGAAGAAGGAATTTCAGTAGATCCTAGCAAAATTTCCGCTATTCTTGATTGGAAACAACCCACTACTCCAAGAGAAGTTCGAAGCTTTTTGGGTTTAGCAGGCTATTACCGGAAATTCATTCAAGATTTTTCTAAGTTAGCTAGTCCGCTGACTAAGTTAACAATGAAGAATGCAAAGTTCATTTGGACTTCAAAATGTGAAGAAGTTTTTCAAGAGTTGAAAAAGAGATTGACCACTGCTCCTGTTCTCACTATTATTAACGGGAACCGAGGCTTATCTGTCTATACTGATGCATGTGGTGAAGGGGTAGGTGCAGTATTGATGCAAAATGGAAAGGTGATTGCCTACGCAGGTAGACAATTACGTCTGCATGAGAAGAACTACCCAACGCACGATTTGGAACTTTTGGCTGTTGTTTTCGCTTTGAAAATATGGCGACACTATCTTCTGGGTGAAAAATTCGAATTATTCACCGATCATAAAAACTTGAAATATCTTTTCACCCAGAAGGATCTGAATTTGCGACAACAACGTTGGTTGGAATTTCTGGCATCTTACGACTTAGATATTCTGTATACACCCGGAAAAGCCAATGTAGTTGCAGACGCTTTAAGCAGAAGATATGCTGTTCTTGCTTATCTTGTTATCACTCCTACTCTTCTTGAGAAAATCGCTAGTAAGCAACATGAAGACAAATTCCTTCGGGGTACTTATGGAAAAATTCTTCGAGGCGAAGATACAAGTTTTGAGACAAAACATAGTGGAGTTATTAGATTAAAAGGCAGGATTTGTGTTCCAGATTTCCCTGAACTGAAACGTGAAGTTTTGGACGAATGCCACAAGTCCAAATTCAGCATCCATCCAGGAGTCAACAAAATGTATCGAGATGTTAAAAGAACATTCTGGTGGAAAACGATGAAGAGAGACATATCTATTTATGTTAGTCGTTGTGCTACTTGTCAGCAATTAAAGAGCGACCAAAAGAAAGTGGCCGGTTTACTTCAACCTTTAGAAGTACCGAAATGGAAGTGGGATCAGGTATCGATGGATTTCATCGATGGATTGCCTCGTACCAAGAAAGGCAATGAAGCGATTTGGGTTATTGTGGATCGTTTAACCAAAAATGCTCATTTCATTCCAGTTAAATCTACTCGGACTGCGGCAAGCTTGGCAGGTATTTATATAAAGGAAATTGTTCGCCTCCATGGTATTCCCAGTATTATAGTGAGTGATCGTGACCCGATCTTCACTAGTAGATTTTGGGAAGCATTTCAGGATGCATTGGGAACGAAATTAAATTTCAGTACTGCTTATCATCCGCAATCTGATGGACAGACTGAGAGAGTTAATCGAATTTTAGAAGACCTACTGCGTGCTTGTGTTCATGATTTTGGTGGTTCTTGGGAGGACCATTTGCATCTGGTTGAATTCTCTTATAATAATAGTTATCAGGCCAGTTTAGAAATGGCTCCTTTCGAAGCTTTATATGGTCGTCCGTGTCGATCACCTACATGCTGGATCGAATCAGGTGACAGACTTGTTCTTGGACCGGATATGATAAAAGAAGCCACTGAGAAGGTAAATTTTATTCGAAAGAAGTTATTAACTGCCCAAAGCCGTCAGAAGAGCTACTATGACCGTCGAAGGAGAAATTTGGAATTTCAAGTTGGAGATTCTGTATTTCTGAAAGTATCTCCGATGCGGGGTGTGTTGAGATTCGGGAAAACTGGAAAGTTGGCACCGCGTTATATTGGTCCTTTTCCTATTCTGGAAAGGATTGGTTCTCTAGCATATAGAGTGCAGTTACCCAGCTGGTTGTCTGGCGTACATGATGTGTTCCATATTTCTAATCTTCGGAAATATATGCACGATCCAGATGATATTATTGAAGAAGCTGCTCAGCAGGATCTTGAAATCACTCCCAATTTGGCAGTTAGAAGGGAACCGATGAAAATTGTTGATCGTGATGAGAAGCGATTGAGGAACAAAATTGTGAAATTGGTCAAAGTTAAATGGAGTGGCGATCCAAAGGACTGTACTTGGGAGACTGAAGAGAATATGAAGAAGTCATATCCCAAATGCAGAATTGACATCTCGACTTAAATCTGTAAGTCATTTCCTTATTTCTGAATTCGTATATTATTTGTTTACGTTTCTCTCTCTTTCAATTTCGAGGACGAAATTTTCTTAAGGAGGGGATATTGTAACATTCCGAAATTTTTGAAATTTAAAATTTGATTAATTGTTTGAACTTTGGGATCTAACTAGTAAAATTTAATCTAAATTTAATATTGTTGATATTAATATTACACATTAATATAGAATTAAATAAAAAGAGATATTGATAGATGATCTTTAAATAGAATTTAAAATTAGTTAAAGTAAGTTATGATGAGATTATAAGATTTAAATCACATAATTATAATCTAACAAGTAAACATTCAAACAAAAAAACAAATAAACCTATGAATAAATAAACAAATAAAACAAATAAACAAATAAACAAATAATCTAACATTTAAGTAATATAAACATATAAACAAATCAAACAATAGACTAACCTAGAACTCTCTCCCCAGCAAAAGAAGAAGCAAATAATAATCCAATGTAAACATAAAGTGCTGAAAGTATGCAGTGGAGTGAATAAACATTTCACAACATACTTCATTTAATGCATTGCATGTACACAATCTTTTCAGCACACACTAACATTTATTAACAAGCATGGTTTAGTTTTTCTTTTACTTCAACTTGTACTTGCTTATGCTTTACCCTGTACACCACTTTTCTCCTATATGTATACGTATACAAAGCCTCACATTCATTTGTTAAAAACAACTCAAGTATCATTCAAACAAATTTTTGCAAAGATCTGAAATTAAAAAAAAAAAAAAAAAGGAAAAAAAAAAGAAAGAAGAAGAAGTTAAACTGCAGACTTCCAAAACCAGAGTGCTTTCTGTTTCAAAACAAATTTCTGGTGAGTAACATCAACCTTTTAAATTTTTTTTTATGAACTTGACTTAGTTGCATTTATATCTGGAAAACAAGTATTGTTTTATATATATGAATGCTCTGAGGGTTTACATAAGTTAATAAACAGTTTTATGTTTGATCTGAGTAAATTTACTTGTTCTCTGTTTTTTTTTCTTTTCTTTTTCCCAGAGTTGAGTTGTTAATCTGGACATTGTTTTTATACAGTTATAAACAAACTCAAATTTCTTTCATTTAACCATTGTTAGACTTAGAACTTGAACAAAATTAGATAGTTTAAACAAAATCAAGTTTTAAAACCTGTTGCAAGCTAAACAGTGAGGGAATGTCTCTGTGGAGCTCAGTTTTACAATGGAATGCTAAACATATGGAAAATTCGAACATTTCAAAACATTGATTAAACTTCATAACTTGAATCCCCACTGAAAATCATGATTTTTAAACCAAAAATGAAGATTTCTAAATGAGTATTTTGTGTGCAGTTCGTAAGTGAGTAAAAACTATATTTTTACAAATTTAGGAAGATTGAATAAATTTTAATTGTTGAAACTTGAGTTGTAGAAAGTTTAACCCTGTATGATTTTGGGAAAAATGCTAAATAATTTTTCCAACGCATGGATTTTGAAGTTGAATCAAACATAGGGTTTGGGTTCCAGTTTATCTCGTGTTCAGTAAAAATTTGATTTTGCCACTATGGAGCGTTCGAGTGGTTCGCGCTTCAGGGAGATGGTTGAGGAGAGTATGGCGATGACGTGGACGAAGTGGCGTCGCCTCTATGGGTTGAGGTTAGCCGGACGTGGTGATTTGCAGTCGAGTGTTTGGGTTTTGGTTCGAGTTCAGGGTTGTTTTTCATTTTAGTACTTTTCATGAGGATCTGGGTTTCGAATTTGAGTGAGAGGGCGTATTGTGGTTTGCCGAGGTAGGTGGAGTTCGCCAGAATGTTGGCCAGAGGCTGTGCACGTGCACAGCGGTGGTGTGGGTGTCAGGCAGTTTTCACGTGTGCCTGGTTTCGGGGAAGACTCGGAAAAATTCGTGAAGGGCTTCGGGTTTTCTCGCGTTCAAAGGTGTTGGCCCTGTACAAATTAAGTTTTTAACCTGAAAAAAAAAAAAAAAAAAGAAGAAGAAGGAACAGACGCGGGAGGGAGAGAAGAGGCTCGGGAAAGTGTTGAGGAGGGCAGGGGTTTTACTCGAGTGGAGCCCTATTTTTACTTTGGGTTTTGAAAATTTGGATTAGGCCCAATACAATTGTATAACTTCAACGTTAAGTAAATCTTTGTATTCCAAGGTAAACAATGTCGATTTATGTTAAGTGAAAACTTATTATGAGTTTACATCATTTAAATTTTTTTTTTTAAATTAATTTTTTTATGATTAAATCTAAAATAAGAGTTTGAATTAATTTATATTAAAACTTTTTATAACTGTAATAAATTGATTTTGAAAATATAAAGAAGATTTAAGACGATAATTAAGGTAAATGATTATTTTTATTAATTTGAAAGGAAATTAAGAATGATATACAATTTGTAATTAAAATGGATTTAATAAACCATTAAGTACTTAAATAAATTTATAATTAAGAATTTATTGATTAGATAAATTAAGTTAACTAATTTAATTGGCAGTTTATTAAAATAATTAATTAAATAAATCAAGCTGATTAAGATTAATTAAATTGTCATTAAGAATAATAAATCATTGATTGAAAAATCAATAAAATAATTATTTGGTTAATTTATCTCATTCGTTTAGATTTGGTAAATAATTAACTATTGTTGTTAACTTATATCGATATCATCTTTGTTCTGTTTGTAATTCTGTATGATGTAATTTCCATGTTATTGTACTGTGATTGTGATTCGTTCTGTATTGATGTGAAAACTCTGTTGCCCGTAAAACGGCAATTAAACTTCGATGCGACAGGGTATCGGATTTCAGTTAGTTATCCGAAACCCACATCGAACCTGTGAATATTTGTGAATGACATCCACATGTTTTAAAATTTGACACTCACTATTCGAATTAGCCGGGAAAGGACCTGTGTGTCATATAACCCATTTCGAATATGTGATTCGACGTTATGGATAGAATGTGAAGACCGGTGTTGAAGACCGGGTATTTGCGAGAGCGATAGGATGACCTATCGATTGACTCTGCACCGAGTTGCTCCGGTATAGAGTTCTCCATATGTGATGGGGAATCCGATCAGGATTGTGGATATCCGGATTGCAAGGACTTCTTTGAAAGTGCCTTCGGTTCTGTTCGAGCCCGGAACAGACTTGTATGGATAGTATGTCTGACATTACAAATTGAGATATAAAGCCGATTTCTTTCAAATATATTTCTGTTGGTGGCGGAGAATTTATTTTTTTAGCTTAACACCCTTCTCTGAGACGTACGAGCTCAGAGGTTATGTAGTTGAAGGTTATCAGCAATATATTCCCAATTTGGTAATGTGACATGCTGAGTGTTGCTGTGAAATGATCATTGTGTTGATTATTTGTGATAGGATCATTTATTTGATCGTCTATCTTGGTGATCATTTCTATGATCATTTGTTGACCCAAAGCACGGCTTTTGTATAAAGTGTGTTTTTGTGGACGAGACTTCGTCGGACCTCACACCCCGAAATGGTCGAAACAGGAAAGATGCAGCAAGGTTATTGGGGGTAGCACCCCTTAGGGTATGTACATTTCCTTCTGGATAGAAGTGGTATCATGGTATGGAGCCCAAATACTTAACTTATGTGGATATCGCAGATATATATATATGATTTTGTGATTTGATAGGCAAGAGAAATTCATGGCTAGATTAAAGGAATGAACGGCTAAGGTAAGTTATAAAAAGGCTACGCGATAAAAGGCAAGATTTTGAATGGTTTGGAAAATAAAATGGCAACAAATACTTGATGTATTTAATAAAAAAAAATTCTTTCTTTCAAGAGATGAAATGAGAAATGGAATAAAATGAGATACGTTTGAGGAGTTTTGTACGTGAATGATAAAAGGAAATACACGACTATATAAGAAAAAAACAGCTGAGGAGTTATGAATACTAGGGAAACGGAAAGGCATACATTAAGGAGGAAGAAACGTATAATATATTTTATTTTTAAATACAAATAAAAAAATGAGAGATGGAAAATAATTTTTTGTGCGTGAATTTTCAATTTGATATGCAAGGCTGTGAGTAAAGTAATCCATGGCTAGGAATGAGGAGGAAACGGCTAGAAAATAATAAAGGCCATGCAAATGAAAAAGGCAAGAGTTTAAACAATGAAACGTATGCCTCTTAAATTTCTCCAAACCATTTATTTGCATACATTTCTTTCTAGAAATAAAATGTGAAGTAAAAGTGTACGTGAATTATGAAGTGGAGTAGATGGCAAGAAAAGATTTGAATGGCTAAAGAGAAGTAAATGATAGGAAAACAAAAAGGCTAGGAAATAGAAGGCAAGAAATAAGGAGAAAGAAACACACACACACACACATATTATTCTAAAATGCAATTGAAAAGAGGATATTTTGAGATGTTTGTACGTGATTAATAAGAGCAATTCACAGCTATGAATTGTGAATGGCTAGGGTAAGTAATAAAGAGAGTAGGTAACTTAAAAGGCAAGCATTAAAGAAATGTAACGCATGTCTCCTTGATTCCTTCCAAGCCTTTTATGAAAAGATATACACATAAGTAAAATCCAATAAATAAAGTTTAGATAAACAAAATAGAAAAATAAAATAAAATAACATAGAAAATAAAAATATAGAAATAAACATAGAAAAATAGAAATTGAAATGCAGAAAATAACTACGCGTAAAACGCTGTAATTTATCTAATTTAAAAAGTATAACTCAGAATTTAACGAAATGAAAAGCAGAATAGATATCATAAATAGATTCTGCTTCAAGAAAAAGATTAAAATTTAAAATTTCCTTTTTAAAAAATTAAACTGAAAATTCAAATTTGACCAAAATATAAAATTTTCAAAAGATGTTTATTCATTGCATTTGAAAAATAAATTACAAACAAATTCCCAACTTACATTGGAAAATTTCTAAAAATTCACTTTTAGATGATTTAAAAATCAAAATTTTCAAATAAAAATTTAATTAAAAAAATTTACAAAATTATGGTTTGTTACAGAAAATATACACATAGATAAAGAAGAAATAAATTTTAACTCCAAAATTATAAAAAAGAGAAAAAGAATTAGAATATATCCAACTTTAATTAATATAGTATTTTGAGTTCTTGTGGATTTCGAGACTACATAGAAAATAATTGGAAAGAAAGAATAAATTAATTTGAACTCTGAGAGATACCTAACTTCGATATGTACAATAGAAGTTATAACGTCACTTTGTTTTCATATGGAGCTTGAGAGAAAAGTGAAACATTAAATGAAAGAAGGGAATAAAACGATCAGGGATTTTATTTTAGAGGAAAAAATAATAATTTTACTAGGGATTGAACTACATAGATATGCATAATATAATGTAATAGATGCTATAATATATGTAAATATAAATAGTGAATATGCTATACACTGTTTTGTATTTAGTCTCACATCGTGAGATTAGTTCTATCCCAAGCTACTAGGCCTTTATATAAAGGTACTAATGTAATGAAAATGGATTACTAATTTCTGAATGAATAAAATTGTTCTCTCTCTAATAGCTTCTGCTTTCTTTATTTCATAACACGTTATCAGCACGATCTCTAAACAAAAGAAAATTTTCAGATCTGATAATAAATCTTCAAAGCGGTAAGCTATTTCTGATCTGATTAATCAAATCTTTCGGATCTCATTCTATTAATTTTATTTCTTTTAGATCTCATTGTATTATTGATCTAATTATTCAGATTTCATTCCATTTATGCATCTTATTTTTTGTCCCTGTATTTTAGATCTCGTTTTGTTGCAGATCTTATATTATTATTATTTTCTAATTTTCAGATCTCTTGTAGATCTTAATATTATGTTCAAATGATATATTTTTTAGATCTGTAGATTTTAATCATTAGATCTCTTATTAATTTTTATTCATGTATATCCATTTTTTTTTATAATTTTGAATTTGATTTGAAACTAAAATTGTTTCATAGACTAAAATGTAATTACAGACCTTATGCTGTTAGTATTCTTTTTAGATCTTATCTATCATATCTAATTTTCTAGATTTCGTTATATATATATATATAATCTTATAGATCTTGCTCTACTAATAGTATCATTTTAGATCTCATTTTACTATTGATCTAAACTTTTAGATCTCATTCCATTGTTTGGTAAAAAAAAAAGTTTTCATTTTGAAACTTTTTTGTTTGGATTTCGGTTTGAATGAGGACTATAGAAATGATTTTGCTACATGATTTATATTTCCTGAAGAAATATTTTATTGTTTCTTAGGGAAACAAATATAAGGATAATACATATCTAGAAGATCTATTAAGTTATATGAAAGAATAGGAACTTGAAGTTCATTTGTGCGAAGGTAAAAGATTAAGCTTTCATAAGCTGAAATAAAGCCTTGAAGAAAATAAGCGAGCAATTCCAGAAGAAGATATTGATATGACCAGAAGATATAACATAAAAACAATATGCTGGAATAACATTACAAATATGGTAAATACTATTTCCTTGAAGAGAAATAGTATTATGATTCTCATGTTCGAATACAATTATGAAGAGTCCTCTTATTTCATTGTGTTTATTTAATATTGGAGATCTGAAGTTCTTAAACAAAATTTATGCATATAAGTTTGTATTCCTAAAAAAGGGGATTATATATCAAAACTCTATAAATTTGAGATGTGAAGCGTTGAATTATTAGAAAAGCTAATTCAGATTATGGTAAATTCTAACCATGTGTGTGATCAAACCTGAAGTTAGATAATGAAAATCAAGTTGTACCATTTAGGATCTAAAGTACTAAACAAAGACTTTACTTTAAAGTAAAATTGGAACCTGAAGTTCTAAAAATATTTGCCAATAGTATTAACTACTAAACCAAATAAATGTATAGAAATCTATTCACTCCAGAGGCGGTGATGATAATAATATAAAAAATCTCCAAAAGAGATTTGTATATTTAGTGATGATAAAATATCTCTAGAAGAGATTTGTTGATATATTTGGTGCTTTTATTAAACCAAATAAATACATAGAAATGTATCTACTCTCCCGCTCTCTTTATTTTTAATAGAAAATAAGGTGTTCTAACAGGAAATTTATTTCCTAATTTTTTTTCTTCCGTCCATTCATTCAATCGTGCCTTTCAAAAGGTAAAATATATAATAAATCAAAATTCCTTCTTTTGGTTCATTAAGTAAGTATTTTGGATTCTTCATGAAATGAATGTTAATATTTATACAACCATCAATTATGTTATATTATATATAAAACTCATCATCTTTCCTCTTTCAGCAAAGAGGTATCCTATTGTTTACTATTTTATATGCTTAATCTTTTACCTACTATTGTCATGTCACAAGAATATACTAATTGATTGTTATCAATAGTTGTAACTCATACAACATACTTTTTAGTTGCCAAGTCAAACTATTTTGTTTTTCATGATATTATTCATACACTATGTGATGGACAAATTTTCCCTCTCTGTTTAGCTTACAATATGTAAATAACTGCATATATTAATTCATATATTAATCAGCGGCAATTAATAAATCATTAAATAAAATTAATTAATTAATGAGAATGGTCCAACAAAGATGCGTTTGAATACTTCATACATTTATTCTTATTTTATATCTCTTATTGTTGACAAGGATCATACCGTGTATACATGTTACATATTCATGCTTCTCACTATTACAGTTGTTATGAATTAATAAATGGTATTTAATAATACATATTCATATTCTTAAATTTGTCTATATTATGAAAGTAAACATAATCAAGTCATCACAATCTTTGATTATAATTAATCCCTTCTCCACCAATCAATCCATATAAAGGTCTTTCCATATTTCAAGGGTGTTTTGCATTTTCAAGAAAATTAATGAATGCAATTAATGAGATTGGATCTAGAGCTATCAAAATGATGTTAATGAGAAATTATAGTCGCTTTTATAGATTATATTTGTTTGTCTTTTACTATTTTTCGTTAATGTTTTTATTCTTTCACTATAAATACTATCAGATATGGTTTCTTATTTTATGAAATGCATTGATTATATACCCATGAACAATATTTTGATGCTTATGCATTTTTATCTCCACTTATAGTTGGCAATATGATAA
Source organism: Allium cepa (assembly GCA_030765085.1). Lineage (NCBI taxonomy): Eukaryota > Viridiplantae > Streptophyta > Magnoliopsida > Asparagales > Amaryllidaceae > Allium > Allium cepa. The sequence continues at coordinate 175,871,760 of CM060939.1, read as the reverse complement.
ACACAGCCAAGCTTGAATTTAAAGCTTTAGACTTATTAGAAGATAACTTTTTGTTATAGATATTGGATGTTGACATCCAATTACAATCTCATTGCTTAGAAAATGCCACAAAAATGATAATCCAATAGGATAAAACAATGGATCTTATATTTTTAAGGTGTTATATCCATGACAAACTTAAAATAAAACACTTAACTGAGAAAGATCATGTTTATCTATGGAACTTCCTGAAGGAGCTTTATGACCACTAAAATATGTTCAAACTTCTAAACACTTGACACGAGTGGTTGGACTTGAAGTTTCAAGTCTTTAAATCTGTTAGGAAATACAATTCCTCTATATTTAGAATTACTTCTAAACTAAAATTATGTGAAAGGATTGTCTAGTGATACTAGCCTGAAGTTAGATCATTTCGTCGAAGTTGATGGCGGAAACTTCACTAATGATAAAAATCTTAAGTGCAATAATAAATGATATTGTCGAATTGATCAATAGTTATGACGCCCCACCTCTATGCTCAAAATAATAAAGGGTATTAAAAGAAATACTATCTGTTATTACGAAGAATAAGGCTGGATAGGAGCGGCCATCCGTAGTTGGGCCTTACACTAGTATTGGTTATCTCGATAGGAGTGGTATATATTTTTAATTTTTCATCTCTTATTTATTTACTCCCATCAACATATCCAATTCCAGTATAAAACAAACTACGATGGTTCATAATAGTTTAGGCCAATAGATATAATAATAACACAGATAATATAAATGCGGAACACAGATAAAACAAAAATGTCTCATATATATAATAACTGATGTTAGTTACAATACATGTGTTACAATACATATGATACAACTACAACTGTCGACTCAGGAAGTTACATGTACAAGTACATTATCGTAAATAATATACATGAATATACAACATCCTATACTAAGACAACGACTACTCCAAAAAGTATGAAAAGACTTCATAGCTCTAGCAGCAACCTAAAGTAAGATATCTACAACCTGTAATAACTCGGTCTGACTCGAGTATTGAATTCAAAAGAAAATAATACACGGGTCAGTCTAATTCAAACTCAGTTATTAGTGCACAGAAGCAATAATAATTAAGTAACAAATAGACGACAGTCACTATAAATCTCGTTTATCCGATCCTTAAATAAAGAAATCGGACAACGATAAATATAACACGTAACAGTGTTAAACAATAAATCAGCAGATTCAAATCATCAATAAAGATAAGTGAAAAGAATATCAATGAATATAATTTGGAAAACATCAAAATTAAACCAAATCAAATGCAATTTCAAATATTGAATTGAATACACAAAACAATCCAAGTAATTAAAATATCGATTGAAAATGCAAGTTCTGTGTGGCTGCAATACACGCACGCGTGTACTTCCTCGCCATAACAGCATGTAAAATCATCACAACGCAAAATGCTAATCAGCAAAACAAATCTACAGAGGTCAAGTCACTGCTCAACTCAGCTGCAGCAACAAAACAGTGCAGTAGTACCAAAAGGGGCATGAATACATATACGAATGCCACTGTGGTCCCGATAAACCAAGACAAACTCAGGTATCAATGTGCGCAAAGGCAGTCATACTCAAAACAAATGCAATAGTAAGAAGAATCAAACTCAACAATGTTCAAAGACCAAGGCACAATATGCAATAGTGGCACAACACTAAAAATTGCAAATACTAACCACTACAGTGATACAAGGTCAAACCCGAGTTATCGGCTAGGTTCAACACAGGGAAGTAGTACAGGTTGCGACTTCCAACATGCGAACATGGAAACCAAAACAATGCCCAACTCAAATGAACATAGCGAAATGCTCAAAGGTATAGCAACTGCACCAAGACCAAACAGTGAACCAAATCCAGAACTGGTAAGCCCAAATAAATGCACAGACTCAAGTGCATCAAGACCATAAATCCAAACCAATGCTCAATAACAAGCAAATGCAAGTGCGAGCCATACCAGAAAATAGTGACATGATCAGAGATGCAGACTCGAGTGTTACTTGATAACAAAGTAGCATGAAGGGAACACATAAAACAGTGAATAGAGTCGAGGCTACAATAATTATGTACTAATAAAAACATGTACAGAGGGAAATTTCAAAAAATTTATCTTCTTACGCAAAGCTAAGCATACTAATAGAAGCTGGTATAAAGTTACTAACATATACATGCAAGAACTTGTTTATATATGTATGAAAAGTTAGGCTACTAGAAATAGGTACAGCCATATAGGTGTATGAAACTTTTCTTATCTAAATAAACATTGTCACGCAAGTACTTGATATATGTATACAAAGTGATGTCAAATGCCACTATAACAATTCAAAGCAAAATAATAAAGAACAAAGGATATATGATCGAAGTACTTTCTAAAAAGAACAAATCAAAGCAATCCCATAAATTGAGTAATAGGCAGGTACAACCAAAAATTCGAACAGAGATGACAAAAAAACGAACAATGTAAAACAATAATCAAAACTGAAGTACAGTGAAATAAGAATCACAACATACATATATACGCACATACATATCTGTACGTATATATATATGGTGACTAAATGGACGAACTCAGCAATAACCCAATGCGCCAAGCCCATAAAAGTCAAAACCAAAACAAGCTTCAAAATTTCAGAACAAAATAACATGCTCGCATGAACAGGATCAAATTAAACCAGATCCTACAAGCCAACACACTCAAATATACACATGAACACTTGATTCATCACTGAGACATGAATGCATGGAGTAAAGGCATCAGTCGACAATGAAGACATCTAAATTATTTTCACAAATCGAGTTTGCAGATTTCAATCCAGAATCAGACACCATCCCAAGTATCAAAACAAATCATACGGCCGAGATAATAAAATGATGAAGTCAATGATCATATACGAACGCATATGCATATGTTCAATTCCTATATAATCAGTAACATCATGAGCAACTACAATTAATCAAACATCGAATCAAAAGTACTCGGCAAATTCAAGAAATTCCAGACGAACAAAAACCAAACAGTGTCGTGATAATCAAGCTAAGTCAGATTTCAAAACCCAAGTATCAACACAAAATCAAACGCGAGCACAGCCCTGAGTTCGAGTTAAGATGTGAGTATAAATTACTCACCTTTGCTCGATGCGAATTGAAGTAGCCGCGAGCACCATCATCGTTCGATCGAGCAAATCGACGTCGACGCCTTCGAATTCCTGAAGCCCTAATATCAGAAAGAAGACGAGGCCGCCATTTATTTTCTTTTGTTTATTTTGGTTAGGGTTTCGAACGAATGAAAAATAGAGAGGGGGCCGGGTATTGCTCGAAATAACACGGCATAAAATAAAAAAACTCACGGGCCAACATTCAATTGAAAGCCCGCCAACCCCTAACGGATGTTTAACAAGAATTTCAACCCGATTTAGAACGTCAAATAGCAATTAACAACCAATTTAATAATCATTGAATGATAATTAATTGTTGTAAAACCCCGGGTTGTTACAAACTCCCCTCCTTATAAAAATTGCGTCCCCGTAATTTTCATAATTAAAGTCGTCAATAACAATTATTTTTCTAACATAAACTGGTTAAGCTAGAAAAATAAAGGTCAAGAACACAATGCCAAAGAAATCTTTTAATTCCAATAATAGAAATTCACAAATTCTCAACAAAAATCTAACTATCTAATGGATAATCAGAAAGCAACAAACTGAATAAATGCAATTATCAGCAATATTCAATTATCAATTAGATAATTAGAATACAGGAATCACAAAACAGTAATATCTAATTATCGATACGATAATTAGAAAATAGCAAAATCTAATTATCAACGGAGATAATTAGAAAACACAAATCACAAATCGCAAAACTGCAAACATCTAGTTATCAGCCAGAAAATCAGAAAAACGCGAACTCCATAATCAGCAAACTCTAACCATCAACAGAGATAGATAGAAAACAACAATTATCCAATTATCAAAAACGATAATCAAATCTCAAATCAACAAATATTCAATTATCAAAAACGATAATCAAATCTCAAATATTCGATTATCAAAAATGATAATCAGAACTCATAACATCAAATATCTAATTATCACAAGCGATAATCAAAAACAACAAATATCCGATTATCAAAAACGATAATCAGAACTCATAACATCAAATATCTAATTATCACAAGCGATAATCAGAAACAACAAATATCTGATTATCAAAAACGATAATCAGAACTCATAACATCAAATATCTAATTATCACAAGCGATAATCAGAAACAACAAATATCCGATTATCAAAAACGATAATCAGAACTCATAACATCAAATATCTAATTATCACAAGCGATAATCAGAAGCAACAAATATCTGATTATCAAAAACGATAATCAGAACTCATAACATCAAATATCTAATTATCATAAGCGATAATCAGAAACAACAAATATCCGATTATCAAAAACGATAATCAGAACTCATAACATCAAATATCTAATTATCACAAGCGATAATCAGAAACAACAAATATCCGATTATCAAAAACGATAATCAGAACTCATAACATCAAATATCTAATTATCACAAGCGATAATCAGAAACAACAAATATCCGATTATCAAAAACGATAATCAGAACTCATAACATCGAATATCTAATTATCACAAGCGATAATCAGAAACAACAAATATCCGATTATCAAAAACGATAATCAGAACTCATAACATCAAATATCTAATTATCACAAGCGATAATCAGAAACAACAAATATCCGATTATCAAAAACGATAATCAGAACTCATAACATCAAATATCTAATTACCTGCAGATAATTAGATTCAACAAATATCTAGAAATCAATTAAGATACTCTAGAAAATCACATAAAAGGTTGGATCGATCCCATCATATGGCGAGTTTTAGCTACGCCGCACATGCATCTCATATGGCCGAAGCCTACCAAGTACCGTCATCATAATTTTGGCGCCCATCATATGACCCGAAGGTCCAACATATGACCCGAAGGTCTGATGCTGGTATTTGACCCGAAGGTCCATCATATGACCCGAAGGTCCATCATAGTGGCTCGAAAGCACACGAAAATCATCAAATATTTCAATTAACGAGTCCGGAATTAACCAAAATAGCAAACGCACATGTCCCATAACCACGAGTTTTACTAAATCGTTTAATTCTCTTCATCGTTTTCTTGAAAGTGCAAAATTGTGTATTTCAAAAATAACATTTCACATTCTCAAACGGACAAGTCCGGAATCAAGCGAATTAGTAAAAGAAAGGGGTCATAGTCCTCGATTTTGCTGAAACGTTTAAATCGCTTTCTTGTTCTTTTGAAAATGCAAACTACAAAACTTCTGAAAACAAATTCATTTATTTTATAAAAGTAATGATTTACATTCTCAAACGAACAAATCCGGAATTAAGCGATTCAGTAAAAGAAAGGGTTCATAGTCCTCGATTTTGCTGAATCGTTTAAATCGCTTCCTCATTCTTTTGAAAACGTAAACTGAAAAATTTTGAATTTTATTTTATTTTTAATACGATTTGCAAATCCGTGATAAAAACAGCAACATTAGTGATAATTTCAACAAGGAAATGTACTTCTCAAAATACCGTAAAAACGGATCTCAAAATCAGCATTGCGGGATAACCGCTTGAAAATCCACTTTAAAATTTGACGGTTACTGAAGCGAAAGCGACAATAATATTCATACGTCAAAATCTTATCAAAATAATTCGCATCAAAATATAACACTAGTGAATTTTCATTCATTAAAAAGGTCAATAAAACACCGTGCTTCAAAATTTAGCAACGGCGTAAAAATCCCGTTATAAAATAACAGCAACAAAATACGTTATAAACCAAACATCGGTTTTACACAAAAATTTTGCAGTAACGTGCAACTCAAATGGGCATGTGTACCACAAAATGAACAAAGAAATCATTCAAATACATCTTCAACGAAGATAATTCAAACAACAAAAACCTCATAACTGCAGTAGCTTCGAATCCTCAAATCGGATTCGAAATTTTCAAAGAAGCAAATTAAACACAGCAATGTAAACAACAAATGAAATTTATTTGAATTTCATATTTTGATTATTAAATCAAAAAGGTTATCAGCCGTACTCAACGAAGACAGTTTCACTGTTTTCGCTGCGTACTCTAATAAACAAAATACGAATCAACCAAACATCAAAACACAGTTTCACCTTTTATTTTTATTTTTATTTTTTTAAATAAAGATATTTAAAATTTTCAACATATTTTCTAAACTTTAGCTTTGACTCAAAGCACAATAAAACATCGACTAATAGTTGTAACACATGTTCCATCTAAGTTATGTTTTACATTATGTCCATAAACCCCAAGCTCTGATACCAACTATGACGCCCCACCTCTATGCTCACAATAACAAAGGGTATTAAAAGAAATACTGTCTGTTATTACGAAGAATAAGGCTGGATAGGAGCGGCCATCCGTAGTTAGGCTTTACACTAGTATTGGTTATCTCGATAGGAGTGGTATATATTTTTAATTTTTCATCTCTTATTTATTTACTCCCATCAACATATCCAATTCCAGTATAAAACGAACTACGATGCTTCATAATATTTTAGGACAATAGATATAATAATAACACAGATAATATAAATGCGGAACACAGATAAAACAAAAAAGTCTCATATACATAATAACCGATGTCAGTTACAATACATGTGATACAATACATATGATACAACTACAACTTTCGACTCAGGAAGTTACATGTACAAGTACATTATCGTAAATAATATACATGAATATACAACATTCTATACTAAGACAACGACTACTCCAAAAAGTATGAAAAGATTTCATAGCTCGAGTAGCAACCCAAAGTAAGATATCTACAACCTGTAATAACTCGGTCTGACCCGAGTATTAAATTCAAAAGAAAATAATACACGGGTCAGTCTAATTCAAACTCAGTTATTAGTGCACAGAAGCAATAATAATTAAGTAACAAATAGACGACAATCACTATAAATCTCATTTATCCGATCCTTAAATAAAGAAATCGGACAACTATAAATATAACACGTAACAGTGTTAAACAATAAATCAGCAGATTCAAATCGTCAACAAAGATAAGTGAAAAGAATATCAATGAAGATAATTTGGAAAACATCAAAATTAAACCAAATCAAATGCAATTTCAAATATTTAATTGAATACACAAAACAATCCAAGTAATTAAAATATCGATTGAAAATGCAAGTTCTGTGTGGCTGCAGTACACGCACGCGTGTACTCCCTCGCGACAACAGCATGTAAAATCATCACAACGCAAAATGCTAATCAGCAAAACAAATCTACAGAGGTCAAGTCACTGCTCAACTCAGCTGCAGCAACAAAACAGTGCAGTAGTACCAAAAGGGGCATGAATACATATACGAATGCCACTGTGGTCCCGATAAACCAAGACAAACTCAGGTATCAATGTGCGCAAAGGCAGTCATACTCAAAACAAATGCAACAGTAAGAAGAATCAAACTCAACAATGTTCAAAGACCAAGGCACAATATGCAATAGTGGCACAACACTAAAAATTGCAAATACTAACCACTACAGTGATACAAGGTTAAACCCGAGTTATTGGCTGGGTTCAACACAGGAAAGTAGTACAGGTTGCGACTTCCAACATGCGAACAGGGAAACCAAAACAATGCCCAACTCAAATGAAGACAGCGAAATGCTCAAAGGTATAGCAACTGCACCAAGACCAAACAGTGAACCAAATCCAGAACTGGTAAGCCCAAATAAATGCACATACTCAAGTGCATCAAGACCAGAAATCCAAACCAATGCTCAATAACAAGAAAATGCAAGTGCGAGCCATACCAGAAAATAGTGACATGATCAGAGATGCAGACTCGAGTGTTACTTGATAACAAAGTAGCATGAAGGGAACACATAAAACAGTGAATAGAGTCGAGGCTACAATAAGTATGTACTAATAAAAACATGTACAGAGGGCAATTTCAAAAATTTTATCTTCTTACGCAAAGCTAAGCATACTAATAGAAGCTGGTATAAAGTTACTAACATATACATGCAAGAACTTGTTTATATATGTATGAAAAGTTAGGCTACTAGAAATAGGTACAGGCATATAGGTGTATGAAACTTTTCTTATCTAAATAAACATTGTCAGGCAAGTACTTGATATATGTATACAAAGTGATGTCAAATGCCACTATAACAATTCAAAGCAAAATAATAAAGAACAGAGGATATATGATCGAAGTACTTGCTAGAAAGAACAAATCAAAGCAATCCCATAAATTGAGTAATAGGCAGGTAAAACAAAAATTCGAACAGAGATGACAAAAAAACGAACAATGTAAAACAATAATCAAAACTGAAGTACAGTGAAATAAGAATCACAACATACATATATACGCACATACATATCTGTACGTATATATATGGTGACTAAATGGACGAACGTAGCAATAACCCAATGCGCCAAGCCCATAAAAGTCAAAACCAAAACAAGCTTCAAAATTTCAGAACAAAATAACATGCTCGCATGAATAGGATCAAATTAAACCAGATCCTACAAGCCAACACACTCAAATATACACATGAACACTTGATTCATCACTGAGACATGAATGCATGGAGTAAAGGCATCAGTCGACAATGAAGACATCTAAATTATTTTCACAAATCGAGTTTGCAGATTTCAATCCAGAATCAGACACTACCCCAAGTATCAAAACAAATCATACGGCCGAGATAATAAAATGATGAAGTCAATGATCATATACGAACGCATAGCATAAGTTCAATTCCTATATAATCAGTAACATCATCAGCAACTACAATTAATCAAACATCGAATCAAAAGTACACGGCAAATTCAAGAAATTCCAGACGAATAAAAACCAAATAGTGTCGTGATATTCAAGCTAAGTCAGATTTCAAAACCCAAGTATCAACACACAATCGAATGCAAGCACAGCCCTGAGTTCGAATTAAGATGTGAGTATAAATTACTCACCTTTGCTTGATGCGAGTTGAAGTAGCCGCGAGCACCATCATCGTTCGATCGAGCTAATCGACGTCGACGCCTTCGAATTCCTGAAGCCCTAATATCAGAAAGAAGACGAGGCCTCAATTTATTTTCTTTTGTTTATTTTGGTTAGGGTTTCGAACGAATGAAAAATAGAGAGGGGGCCGGGTATTGCTCGAAATAACACGGCATAAAATAAAAAAACTCACGGGCCAATATTCAATTGAAAGCCCGCCAACCCCTAACGGATGTTTAACAAGAATTTCAACCCGATTTAGAACGTCAAATAGCAATTAACAACCAATTTAATAATCATTGAATGATAATTAATTGTTGTAAAACCCCGGGTTGTTACAATAGTAGCAGCCTGAAGTCTGCTATGTGGATTTTATTTTATTTCAGTTCAATAAATCAGTTGGAAGTTGGTGCTTGTATGATTTTCCTTTCAGAACTAATTGAAATAATGTACCAATGAATGTTTTGTTTTAATCAGTAGTCCATTTTAACTTTTTTGGAAAGTATTAGCATTTATTTAATGTTTACAAATCTTAATAGTTGACTAACTATATTGTCTTTAATTCTTAATATATGGACCGTACATATTTGAGTGATAATATACGCCTACTAATTAGTGCAACTACTCATATGATTTTAAAAAACTAGAAGTTTTTCTTTGAACTATCTGAAAATATTTTAGCTAAAAATTTCAACCATAGCAAATCTGCTAATATAATTGAAGGGTCCGGAAGAGCCCAAATAGTATTACCAAATGACACATATATCTGAATTCAAAATACATTATACTCAAGCAAATTTAGAAGAAACTTGTTGAGTTTTGAGGATATATAAATGAATAGCTACCATATTGAAACTATAATGAAAACGTCAAAGAATATCTTTGCATTATTTCTAAAATTGAAAGCCAGAAGCTTATTTTAGAAAATTTGGTACAATTTCAACTAGATCATATTTCACGAAATTTGGCATAATGGAATCCCATATTTAAACAAGAGCCAAAAGCTCACAAATATCACTTAGATGCATCTTATCAATCGATAAAAGAATTATCCTCCTATTATTAATATGTATGGTGTATTTGCTAGAAGCAATATGATAGTGGATCAAAATGAGAATCCAAAGATGGTTATTATTTAATGTTACAATGTTCATCAACATTGAGGGGAAGGATAGAGGGATACAAGTTCATTTTGATCATAGGTGTTAAATATTTGTTAACATATATAATGATGCAAAATATTGATTAACTTGAATAAATTATCAATAATACCCCTATTAGACTTTCTCCAATATAGCTTTGAATCCCTGAAGGATCAAAATGTGTAAACCATACCTGAAATATGGTATAAAAGTCGGTTTGAAATACTTTTGGAGCAAGTAATAAAGATGTCAAATAAAAGAGATGAGTGTTCTTGAAGAAACACTTAAGGGTGCTCTTGAAGAGACTAATGACATGAATGACAAATAACCTTAGAAGTGGTTTAGGTACCTAAAACGTGATAATTAAAGAGATCTCAATAATCATGTATAGGACTGATAAGAAATAATCATCAATGATAAATTTGTAAATAATAAATCGCTTATCTTTATAAATAAATTAAGGATCTTTAATTAGGGGAAAACATGACTGGCCATCATGAATCCTATACTAATAGAGAAATATGGACATGTAGTCCGTAAAGTAGCAAAAGTACTTGAAATGGTTAATATACCTCGAAGGTATAAATATGGTTTAAATCATATTAAAATGATGAAAGTATACAAATTCCTGAAGAATATAAATAACTTTGGTGGTTATACAGAAGGCAAAGAACAAGGAGCATAGATTACAACCTACTTTTAAGTAATGTTGTAATGAAAATCTTGATATAATTCATAATGAGTAGATTACTTCTTATTTTTAAGTATTGTTGTAATGAAACTCTTAATATCCAATAAAGTGTTAGTTGCGGTATGCAAATCTTATTAAAATATATAAATTCCTAAAGAAAATAAATAACTTCGATGATTATAAAGAATGAAAAGAACATGGGATGTAGATTACAACCTTCTTCTAAATATTGCTATAATGAAATTCTTGATGCACTTCAAGATGAGTAGATTACTTCCTGCTTTTAAGTATTGTTGTAATGGAACTTTTAATATTCATCAAAGATGTAGTTGCAATATGCAAAATTGATTTGAAGCATAACAGTGAAAGTACACGATGTGTTTTTCATAAAGGTAGAAAACATATGCATAAAATGCAATTCATATTTGAAAGAAATAATCTTGGAAATTTTGATTGTTATTTATGGATCCAGAAGTATCTATAACCAATTTAAGCTATCGAAAGATGAATGCGAATTCAGAGGAAACTTCTAAATCAGGGAGAGCATCCATAAATATGTTATAATGCACACTTTTACCTTAATTAAGATTTTTTCCCACCGGGTTTTTCTTATTAAGGTTTTAATGAGGTATTATCTTGATCCAGAAGTATCAACTTCCTAATAACATTTGAAAATAAGTTATAATGTACTCTTTTCCTTATTTAAGATTTTTCCCACTGGGTTTTGCTTATTAAGGTTTTAACGATGCATTATTTTGATCTAGAAGAATCAAACGTCTTTTCAAGAAATAACATCTCAAATATGTTATTTAAGTTAAATTGTATTTTTATCCTTAACTAAGATTTTTCCCGTAGGGTTTTTCTTGTAAGGTTTTAATAAGGCATTAGTTTGATCCAGAAGTATCAAGCTTCATTTAAAGAGATAAAAAAATAAAATATGTCATTGTACACTTTTTCCTTCACTAAGATTTTTTCCATTGGGTTTTTCTTAGTAAGGTTTTAATGAGGCATTGTTCTGATCTCAAAGTATCAAAACCTTTAGAAAGAATATTGTAACAACCCACATATTTTACAATTTGAATATTTAAATATTTTATCGTTAGTCGGGTTTTGGTCCGAAAAGCTACTTTTTGCAAACAGTCGAATTAGGACTCGAGACCACCCCCATTGAGTTCAAAATGACGTTTGCGGCCTTTTTGGGTATAAACTTCAATATGTTTGGAGATAGTAGAATTTTGCTACTTTTTCACTTAGGGCTTTGGTTTTGGTTCAGCCCATTAGACCCAAGCTTCACCCCTCTTCTCTTCATTACTTCCTTTTTATTTCCTAATACTCAAGCTTTTGCAACAATGGAGGGTGGAATGAGAAATTAAAACTCCAAGCCCTAGTTTCCATTTGCAAATCAAGTTCTAGCTCTAAATTTATAGAAGAAGCTTTGGTAAGCCTCCTCTTCTTCTTCTCCAACTCATTCTCTTATCAATTTCATAAATTCCTAAACCTAACTTAGGAAATGTTTCTCTTTTTTAGCTTAGATTCAAGCTTGTTGGGTTGGAATTGAAGAGTGATTGTTCTTGCCTTTACTCTATAGCTTCTTCTTCATTTGTTTTGGGTTCAAAGATGAGATTTTTATCTCACATCTTAGTCTATAATTATCTTCGATTGTGAGGTATGAATTCCTAACACTTATTCTTGTGCAATTGATTTTAGTTTGGATTAATTTGGTGTATATTCCAATTTTTGGTGTTTTGAAATCCAAATCTATGAAAATCCTATTATGGATATTTGGACATTGATATTTGAGGCGTATCGAAGAGCTTTTAAGGTTGGGTTGTCGCTTGGCGTAAATCCTTAGTCGTCGTTGCTCGTCCGATCGCCTTCGGTATTTATTTCGGCCATTTTTGGTCTAGGTTCAGGGAATGCCCTCAACCCCAGTTTCAGACGTCTGAAACGTTAGATTCAGACGTCTGAATATTATTCTGGGAAGATTTTTATTCCCAGATTCAGACATTTGAATCTATATTTCAGACGTCTGAATTGGGTTGTTTTGGACCAGAAAGGAAATAGGCAAAAAAGTGCCTATTTCAGACATCTGAAATATAGGGTTCAGACGTCTGAAATATGCTCTGGAAAACTTTTAGTTTTCCAGATTCAGACGTCTGAATCACTTCTTTCAGACGTCTGAATCTGCAGTCTTTTGCCTATTTGCCTATTTAGCTTGAATTTCCAACTTTAATCGATTCGTGTTGATTCCGATTTGTTGCAATCATTTATTATCGTCTTTGATGACCTTTTCTTCGAGATTTTGGGAATATCCATTTTGATGGATTCGGTATCGATTTCTTTGGATTTTATTCACGTTTTTGAATGTGAATTTTGGTGATTGATTGTTCTACAATCATTTTTGTGATTTATCACCTTACCTCACTCGTATGAGAAATCTAATTAAACGACTTAGTAAAACAAGTGGTATGCGTTTACTTCGTTGGTTAATTCTTGGACTTGTTCGATTGAATCTCTTGTGACAATTTTCTAGTGGATATCTACAATTTGTTCGTAAATATTTAAGTTAAGCTAGTGGTTATGGGACATGAAGCTAAGCTCATATATTTACTAGCTCAGAGTAATTGACACTTTCTTGACGATCATTGAGGATCATTTTTGTATTTTAGACTAGCGCTATGCTATGTTTCTTTGTCCATGAAGGGGACGGTACCTCGTTTTATTGAGTTTCGTCTCATTTTTATTATAGGCTAACGACCTGTTTATTTCTTGGGGTTTCGACCCAATTTTTGTGGGCTGGCGACCCGCATTTTTATGGAATTCAGATATCGGGCGTACCGTTGTACTATGTCGTTGTTCCGAATTTTACGAATTTCAGGTTCCTCGGGTGTACCGTTGTACTACGTCGTTGCACCGAATTCTACGAGTTTCAGGTTCCTCGGGCGTACCGTTGTACTACGTCGTTGCACCGGCTCTATGGTTAGCGACCATGAGATACCGTCCCGTTTTGTGATACACGTATTGGTGAGTTTTCAGGCTCTCGTTTTGTGATAGGCCTCCCCCCTATTTGTGGTTCCTGGATTTCTATTGATGATTTCTAGAATTTGAATTTCACCAATTTTATGATTGGCATTTATATGTTGTCAATATTTGTGGCTTGGTGAATGAAATAAGGAGTATGACATTCCTTTTGATCTTTGAGAAGATTCTGGTGATATTGATTAATCTCTTGTTGATTTTCAATTTTCATACTTATCACAGTATGGCTTTATGGTTATCATATGTTATGTCATATCTCTTATTCTATATCATTTTATGTGATAATTATAGCTAGACTGATCCGTTTATTATTTTCTTATTAAATAATACTCGGGTCGGACCGAGATGTTACAGGTGCTTCTGCTTGACTTCACTTCTGGGATTATCATCCTGACTTTTGGCTAACTACTTAGATTAGTAGTTTTTGTTGTATACCTTTGAGATATAGACTCCTAGATGTATACATATTCTTTTGTCTAGCACTTGTAGCTATTCTTTTGTGATATTGTGGATCTTGTTTGACCACTACTCTGATGTACACTATCATGTGTTATATTCATATCTTTTTCCGCCTTCGTGATATGGATGTCTGTGACTGATTTATGTTATGCTTATTTCTATATTTATTTCCGAAGACATTATAGCCACTGTGTAGTAGCTTTGGGTTTGTGTCGGTACGTCAGACTTCCTTGTACTATCTGGCATATCGGTGCTTGCACAAAGCAATTACACGGATGGTCGCTCCTCAACAGTCTTATTCTCCGTGCTAGTTGACGGCATTACCCCGTAGTGTCCTTAGCTAGCGTGGGTATAGAGATGGGGCGTCACAGTATGGTATCAGAGCCAATCTTCGGAACAATGTAGAATAATCTAGCAAGGATCATTATCCTAAGTCCATCTTAGGAATCGTGCATTAGGATTTAATTCGAGTCTTCGTACCGATTCATCCTATTTTCTTATGATTCCTTGTTTATCTATCAAGATTGCTTGATACTCATTTGTGAATAACCTTTTTCTTCTTCCTTCTTCCTTCTTCTTTCTTAAGGAAGAGAAATGGTTAGACCTGGCCATCCCAGCGCCAGTCAATCTCGTGCTACTCCCCAGGATGGAGTATTTATGTCTGCTCAGCAGCTTCTTGATCTAGTGAGGAATGCTCAAGCAGCCGGATCTAATCCGAAGTCTACTCACCCTAGGTCTGAATTTGCACGTTTATGCAGCGATTATACCAATTTGGGTGGGAAGCCATTCAAAGGTTCTGAGACTATTATCGAAGTCCAGGCTTGGCTGAGATCGTGCGATCGAATCTTTTCTCGCATGAATCTTATTGATCTTCACTGTGTTCAGGTGGCCTCTAGTATGCTCCAAGAAAGAGCATTAGATTGGTATGAGCTTCTCATTTTTGAAACAGTTGAAGCAGATCTTACTTGGGAGAAATTCTGAGAATGATTCGAGTTAAAATTTGTAGCAGAAGCTGAGAAGGTGACTTTGGCTCGCCGTTTCATTGACCTTGTTCAAGGTGAATGCTCTATGACAGACTATGTCGCGTCTTTTGAATCTCTTTCTAAATGCGGGGTTGAATACATTAATATCCCATTGAAGAAAAATCAGAGATTCATCTATGGCTTGAATAAAAATCTCAAGAAGCCATTACTTCTAAAGCTAGAAGTTTCTTTTGATCAACTTGTTGATATCGCTCTTCGACTTGAAGAGGCAGATAAAGAGAGTGATGCTGATGTTGTGGGTGCCAAACCAAAATTCAACAACAACAAGAAAATGCCTATAAAGTTCAAAGGGTCTTATCCCAACAAGAAAGGAAAGCAAGCAATTCCGGTGGCAAAGGCTTCTGCCCCTAGTAGTGGGCAATGCTACAATTGTGGTTCTAAAGACCATTATGCCAATAGATGTCTGAAACCTCTCTTTTGTCGCTATTGCAAAAGTTCGGATCATTATTTATCTTCTTGTCCCAAACTTCAAGGTAGGAAGGAGGGAAAGCTTAATGTTGCTCAAGCCCCTGGCAACACATCTCGTGGTCAAGGTATTTCTCATTCTATCCTTGATGGCATTATTTTATTTCGTGATCATCCTATTCGAGTTCTTTTTGATATGGGTGCGTCCCACTCTTTTATTTCAAAAGAACTTGTTGATATTTTTTCTTTGGATGTTTTGTGTTTAATGACTTCTTTGAGAATTGCGAATCTGGTTGGTGGATCCGCAACAATCAGCTTATTGTGTAAAGATGTCGAGATTATTTTGTGTGATCTTTCTTTCCGTGCCGACTTGCATGTTATGCGCTACTTAGGCTTTGGAATGATTTTGGGAATGGATTGGCTTAACCATTATGAAGCCCAAATCCTATGTCCCGAGCAGACTGTTCATCTTCGACATCTTCAATCTGTCAAGTAGATTTCTATTGATCTTAAAGATTCGGATTCCATCTTGGTTGCATCTTTATATTCTTTGAATCCTCACGACGACGATAATGATGATGAGGAAGATATTATTTCTCTTATTTACGTTGTTCGTGAATTTTCCGACGTATTTGAGCCTGTTTTAGGATTACCACCTAAGCGAGCAATTGAGTTCAAAATTAATCTCATCCCCGGAGCTCAACCTATCACTCGTCCTCCTTATCGTATGTCCAATAAAGAAAATGAGGAGATGCGCAAACAATTATCCGAATTGGAGACGAACAATTTATTCGCTCTAGTTCCTCTCCTTGGGGAGCTTCGGCTATTTTTGTGAAGAAATTCGATGGTACACTTAGGTTTTGCGTTGACTACCGCAAGCTTAATGATCTTGCTATCAAGAATAAATATCCTTTACCTCGGATTGATGATCTATTCGATCAACTTAGTGGTGCTAGAGTCTTTTCACAATTAGACTTAGCAACCGGTTTTCATCAGTTTCGTATTGCAGAGGATAGCATTTCTTTGATATCGTTCCATACTCGTTATGGATCTTATGAATGGCTTGTTATGCCATTTGGTTTGACGAATGCTCCGGCTTATTTCGTTGACCTTATGAATAGAGTTTTCAAAGACATCCTCGATCGATTTGTTATCATCTTTATTGATGATATTCTTGTGTGTTCTAAAACTGAGGAGGAGCATGAAAAGCATCTTCGGATTGTGTTGGAAACTCTTCGAAGTAATCAATTAAAAGCAAAATTTTCTAAATGCCACTTTTGGAAATCTCGTGTGCAATTTTTTGGTCATATTATTTCCGAATCCGGAATTTCCATGGATCCTTCAAAGATTGAAGCGATTCAAAATTCGAAGAGACCGGAGAGTCTGACGGAAATTCGTAGTTTTCTTGGATTGGTCGGTTATTACCGTCGTTTTATAAAGGACTTTTTCAAAATTTCCATGCCTCTTACTAGTTTGACAAAGAAAGGTGTTAAATACATTTGGTCGGACAAATATGAAGCTTCTTTTCAGAAATTAAAAGAACTCCTTTCCGATGCTCCTATTCTTATTATTCCCGAGGGGAATCAAGATTTTGTTGTTTATACCGATGCTAGTCGTGTTGGTTTGGGTGCCGTTCTAATGCAAAGAGAACGTGTTATTGCTTATGCTTCTATGCAATTGAAGCCAGCCGAGACTAGATATGCCACTCATGATTTAGAGCTCGCGGCTATTGTTTTCACCCTTCGTATTTGCCGTCATTATCTTTGGGGAGAAAAATTTATTCTTTACACCGATCATAAATCCTTGAAGTATCTATTTTCTCAAAAGGAACTTAATTTGCGTCAACAACGTTGGCTCGAATTTCTTGCAGCTTATGATCTTGATATTCTTTATACTCCTAGAAAAGGAAATCGTATTGCCGATGCACTTAGTCGTAAGCAACAAGCGGTTGTTTCTATGATGATATCTGAATGGAATGATCTCGAGATTTTATCTACTTGTGAGATTCGAGATCGCGTTTCCGATTTGTGTTCATCTCTTACTTTATGTAGTCTTGAGGCTTATCCATCTCTTTTAGACCGCATTCTTGAAGCTCAAAAGCTAGATCTCGAATTGGCCCTTCTTAGCCAAAGTTGTAGGGATAAAATTGGTATTGAAGGTTTGAAAGACTTTGATATTGATTCTCGTGGTGGTATTCAAAAATATGGTAGACTTGTCGTGCCAAATATTAGTGATCTTCGTAAAGATATTTTAGGAGATTCACATCGTTCTAAACTTACCATTCATCCCGGTAGTAGTAAAATGTATGCGGATATGAAGCGACTTTATTATTGGGAGGGAATGAAATCTGATATTGCTAACTTTGTTAAGTGTTGCATGACTTGCCAACTCATTAAGGCCGAACACCAAAGGCCCGGTGGATTGTTGCAACCTTTAGAAATTCCAATTTGGAAGTAGGATCAAATTTCCATGGATTTTATAGACGGCCTTCCCCGTTCTCGTTCGGGTCATGATAGCTTATGGGAGGTAGTTGATAGACTTACTAAATCCGCCCATTTTATTCCCGTTCGGTCCAATCGAACCGTTCCTCTCTTAGCCAAACTCTTTATCAAAGAAATTATTAAATTGCATGGAGTTCCTACTTCTATTGTTAGTGATCGTGATCCATTGTTTACTAGTGGATTTTGGAAGAGTCTTCAAAAATCTTTGGGAATGAAGCTTAATTTTAGCACCGCTTATCATCCCCAGTCCGATGGACAAACTGAGCGTGTGAATCAAACTCTTGAAGATCTTCTTCGTGCATGTGTTCTTGATTTTTGTGGAAGTTGGGAAGATCATATTCCTCTTGTTGAGTTTTCCTATAATAATAGCTTCCAATCTAGTATTGGTATGTCTCCTTTTGAGGCACTCTATGGAAGGCCATGCCGATCTCCTTCTTGTTGGCTTGAGGCCGGTGAGAAGCTGGTTTTAGGTCCAGATTTTATTCGTGATTCCACAGAAAAGATTGATCTTATTCGTCGTAGGATGAAAGAAGCCCAAAGTAGACAAAAATCCTATGCCGATAACCGAAGAAAGAGGTTACAATTTTCTGTGGGAGATTTGGTGTTTGTTCGTGTTTCACCTATGAAAGGTGTTGTGCGTTTCAGTCGATCGGAAAAGTTAGCACCTCGATATATTGGTCCATTTCCCATAACCGAACGCATTGGTTTCGTGGCTTATCGCCTTTTATTACCGGCTCAATTTTCTACTATTCACGACGTGTTTCACGTTTCTCAATTATGGAAGTGCCTTCGAGATTCCGATTCTATTCTTGAGCCCAGTGTTCTGAAAGAAATTGAAGTTTCGCCTAATTTAACTTATGAGCAACATCCTATTCGTATTATTGCATCGGAGGTCAAGCGCCTTCGAAATAAAGACGTTCCGCCTGTTAAAGTTCAATGGTCCTCAAATCCTAAGGACTGCTCTTGGGAATCTAGAGAATTCATCGAGCGAACACACCCGGACTTACTTTCACGTGCTCTTTGAGGTGAACTTCTTATTTCAAATTTCTTTTGTGCTGAATATGCTTTTATGGTTGTTACTATATATTTTCTTCTTAAATATTGCGAGGACGCAATTTCTTTAAGGAGGGGAGTCTGTAACAACCCGCATATTTTACGATTTGAATATTTAAATATTTTATCGTTAGTCGGATTTTGGTCCGAAAAGCTACTTTTTGCAAACAGTCGAATTAGGACTCAAGACCACCCCCATTGAGTTCAAAATGACGTTTGAGACCTTTTTGGGTATAAACTTCGATATGTTTGGAGATAGTAGAATTTTGCTACCTTTTCACTTAGGGTTTTGGTTTTGGTTCAGCCCATTAGACCCAAGCTTCACCCCTCTTCTCTTCACTACTTCCTTTCTATTTCCTAATACTCAAGCTTTTGCAACAATGGAGGGTGGAATGAGAAATTAAAACTCCAAGCCCTAGTTTCCATTTGCAAATCAAGTTCTAGCTCCAAATTTATAGAAGAAGCTTTGGTAAGCCTCATCTTCTTCTTCTCCAACTCATTCTCTTATCAATTTCAGAAATTCCTAAACCTAACTTAGGAAATGTTTCTCATTTTTAGCTTAGATTCAAGCTTGTTGGGTTGGAATTGATGAGTGATTGTTCTTGCCTTTACTCTATAGCTTCTTCTTCATTTGTTTTGGGTTCAAAGGTGAGATTTTTATCTCACAACTTAGTCTATAATTATCTTCGATTGTTAGGTATGAATTCCTAACACTTATTCTTGTGCAATTGATTTTAGTTTGGATTAATTTGGTGTGTATTCCAATTTTTGGTATTTTGAAATCCAAATCTATGAAAATCCTATTATGGATATTTGGACATTGATATTTGAGGCGTATCGAAGAGCTTTTAAGGCTGGGTTGTCGCTTGGCGTAAATCCTTAGTCGTCGTTGCTCATCCGCTCGCTTCCGGTATTTATTTCGGCCATTTTTGGTCTAGGTTCAGGGAATGCCCTGAACCCCGGCTTCAGACGTCTGAATATTATTCTGGGAAGATTTTTATTCCCAGATTCAGACGTCTGAATCTATATTGCAGACGTCTGAATTGGGTTGTTTTGGACCAGAAAGGAAATAGGCTAAAAAGTGCCTATTTTAGACGTCTGAATCGGACGTCTGAAATATGCTCTGGAAAACTTTTAGTTTTCCAGATTCAGACGTCTGAATCACTTCTTTCAGACGTCTGAATCTGCAGTCTTTTGCCTATTTTCCTATTTAGCTTGAATTTCCAACTTTAATCGATTCGTGTTGATTCCGATTTGTTGCAATCATTTATTATCGTCTTTGATGACCTTTTCTTCGGGATTTTAGGAATATCCATTTTGATGGATTCGGTATCGATTTCTTTGTATTTTATTCACGTTTTTGAATGTGAATTTTGGTGATTGATTGTTCTACAATCATTTTTGTGATTTGTCACCTTACCTCGCTCGTATGAGTTATCTAATTAAATGACTTAGTAAAACAAGTGGTATGAAACGCTTCCGTTTACTTCATTGGTTAATTCTTGGACTTGTTCGATTAAATCTCTTCTGACAATTTTCTAGTGGAGATCTACAATTTGTTCGTAAATATTTAAGTTAAGCTAGTGGTTATGGGACATGAAGCTAAGCTCATATATTTACTAGCTTAGAGTAATTGACACTTTCTTGATGATCAATGAGGATAATTTTTGTATTTTAGACTAGCGCTATGCTATGTTTCTTTGTCCATGAAGGCGACGGTACCTCGTTTTATTGAGTTTCATCTCATTTTTATTATAGGCTAACGACCTATTTATTTCTTGGGGTTTCGACCCAATTTTTGTGGGCTAGCGACCCACGTTTTTATGGAGTTTGGATCTTTAGGTGTACCGTTGTACTACGTCGTTGTTCCGAATTTTACGAGTTTCAAGTTCCTCGGGCATACCGTTGTACTACGTCGTTGCACCGAATCCTACGAGTTTCAGATTCCTCGGGCGTACCGTTGTACTACGTCGTTGCACCGGCTCTATGGTTAGCGACCATGGGATGGCGTCCCGTTTTGTGATACACGTGTTGGTGAGTTTTCAGGCTCTCGTTTTGTGATAGGCCTCCCCCCTTTTTGTGATTCCTGGATTTCTATTGATGATTTCTAGAATTTGAATTTCAGCAATTCTATGATTGGCATTTATATGTTGTCAATATTTGTGGCTTGGTGAATGAAATAAGGAGTATGACATTCCTTTTGATCTTTGAAAAGATTCTGGTGATATTGATTAATCTCTTGTTGATTTTCAATTTTCATATTTATCACGGTATGGCTTTATGGTTATCATATGTTATGTCATATCTCTTATTCTATATCATTTTATTTGATAATTATAGCTAGACTGATCCGTTTATTATTTTCTTATTAAATAATACTCGGGTCAGACCGAGATGTTACAGGTGCTTCTGCTTGACTTCACTTCTGGGATTATCATCCTGACTTTTGGCTAACTACTTAGATTAGTAGTTTTTGTTGTATACCTTTGAGATATAGACTCCTAGATGTATACATATTCTTTTGTCTAGCACTTGTAACTATTCTTTTGTGATATTATGGATCTTGTTTGACCACTACTCTGATGTACACTATCATGTGTTATATTCATATCTTTTTCCGCCTTCGTGATATGGATGTCTGTGACTGATTCATGTTATGCTTATTTCTATATTTGTTTCCGAAGGCATTGTAGCCACTGTGTAGTAGCTTTGGGTTTGTGTCGGTACGTCAGACTTCCTTGTACTATCTGGTATATAGGTGCTCGCACAAAGCAATTACACAGATGGTCGCTCCTCAACAGCCTTATTCTCCGCGTTAGTTGACGGCATTACCCCGTAGTGTCCTTGGCTAGCGTGGGTACAGAGGTGGGGCGTCACAAATATCATTTTTAACATGATTTTACAAGTTTTGCTCTTTTCCTCATTCAAGGTTTTTTTTCCACTGGGATTTCCTGGCAGAGGTTTTTAATGAGGCAATGGACAATCTTTAGATCGACTGAATGAATAAATGCAAACAAGATAACAATGAGGGGGAGCAATCATCATACACGTTACAAAAGGGATAATTTCAAGTTATCGGTGTATTCAAGACTTTGAAGACGCATATTCAAGGGAGAGTGTTATAATATATGTAAATATAAATAGTGAATATGCTATATACTGTTTCGTATTTAGTCCCACATCATGGGATTAGTTCCATCCCAAGCTCCTAGGCCTTTATATAAAGGTGCTAATGTCATGAAAATGGATTACTAATCTCTGAATGAATAAAATTGCTCTCTCTCTCTCTGATGGCTTCTGCTTTCTTTATTTCATAACAATAGAATGAACATAAAATAGGCAAAACTAATTAAATTTGGAAGAGAAATAAAACAACTGTTGCACTTGTATGTTTAATAAAAATAATTAAATGGGGAATTTTAAACCTGAAATTAATAAACTATCAAATTTTCAAGTTGATTTCTCTTAACTTATTTTAAAATCCAAATATAACTTAGGCGCCATCTATAGTTTTTAAGTCGTTAAATATAAATAATTTAAATTTCAACCTTTTTTATTTTCAACGCTAATTACCAACAATTAGACTAAGGAAATTTGCAGAATAAAAGATCTAAAGATAAGCTTGCAAATAACTGAAGAAAATTTAAATTGTTTAGTAATATCGAGATTATTCTTTGAAAAATAACCAATCAATAACTAAAATCACTTTCAATGTGACGATCCACCTTTCTGACCCCTTTGAATGACACTTAATACATCCTTAGTATTCGTGTGTCGTTGCCCAAGCATCTAAAAGATAAGTTGTCTTGGGGTAAAATAAATAGCAGAAAGAATAGAATAGCAATACCGCACAACGAAATGGTTAGATATAATACAAATGATATAGTACAAAATGTTACTCCTTATAAGGAGTTATCAAAGTTATAAAAAGTACTACATCTAACGATTTACAGCTATAATTTCTTACCTTTCCTTTTAAGATACAAAATACACCTGCATAATCATAGAGAAGAAATAAATAACTAGATAATTAAGGAGCCACATGCTCAATCACCGTCTTTAAAGAGCTCTAAAGAAAACCTGTTATTCTTTGACTACCCAAATATAATTGAGCACCCGAGAGTTTAGGGAAAATAAACCACTCGGGTCAGACAAAATGTCTAGTATGAGTAAAACTCTGAAACAAAATGAAGTGTATTTAACAGTAATATGAGGGACCGCGTCGCTAACACAGAATGGTTTTTCTCCCATATAAACAACAACCAAACATAACAAAAATGGAAATGAACAATAGGGAACAAATCCAAACATAGATGATGGGTACAGTTAGTATAACATTCAGACTTAAAATAATGGAAATAGTCTAAAGAAAATCCAAACTCGATAGAATGGATAAAACAAGACGACGGTCCAAACTCCATTGAATGGACCGAACAAGATAACTATCCAAACTCCATATAATGAACAAAACAAATAATTGAACACCATGAAGAGTGGTTGACTCTTCCCACTGTAATTAAAGAAAATAGATTCAAAGGTTCAAATCAAATAAGGAAAGGAAATTTTCCAAAAAATAACCAGGAGAGTGCTCCCCCTTTACTGAAAGTATGCCTCTAGAAATATACTTGAGAACTCCGATGGCTCTCGGACACGTCCAAGCCGGACCCGGCCAATGGTTACCGAGAATTCGAGTATTTCACATCTCAATGTGCAAAAACTGATTCCAATCTAGAGTGGATGTGAAAATACCCTGATGGGAGCAACTCAACATAGCTTGGCTTCCACTCGCTCTTTGGGTTTAGTCATTCCCGACAAAGGATAACAAAGCTCAAGTGAGCAACACATTGTCTTAGAATGATAAAATACAATGAAGGATGAGGCAACCAGTAGTTGGGAAACCAACTATTGAGGATATAAAACGATCGTATATGGAAATTAAGTCTATTGTACTTATCACCACTCATCAAATTCCAACTTGCACTATTTCTTGGTTAACAATAATCTCGGATAAGTGAAGATAGTGTTACATCAAAGTCATGTCTTACGATTATTCTTAACTTGTGAAATAGCGAAGATTCTACCTCTTTGACATTTAGTTCTAAGTATACAAATAAATCGTTCCCATATAAGTGAATCGCTTTGCGAAAATTAATTCATTTCCATAAACGAATCAAACTTTCCCTTTTAAAAACCCGAATTCGTGCTTGGCCTCATATTACAAGTATTAGCTTTAAAACACTTTGTTAAAAGAGTTCACTAATTTCAAAACATCAATTTAAAAAGTATTTAATAACTTAAAACACCTTTACTACGTTGATTAATTAACTTTAAACTTCATCACACAATTTGATTTTTGAACTTTAAATGCTTTTAAATAATAAAAAGGGTAAACCACTTTTAAACCTTATTAATTCAATTAATTAGTAAAATATAATTAAATAAATTAATAATTAATTAATCATCATTATCTAAAATGAATAAAAATGTCTAAACATCCTTGTTACTTTGATATATTATCTTTGAAACCACATAAATTAAGTTGATTAATTAACTCCAATAACATTTAATTAAAAAGAGTAAATCACCTTTAAAACATCATTGATTCAGTAAATCAATAAATTTAAATATAATAAATTAAATTAAATAATTAATTAATTAATTCTCATTGTTTAAAAAATGATTTATTAATTATAAACATCAATAAAGGAAAGATTAATTAGAGTTAAAACAGGTTGACAAACAATTAAAATCATTTATTAAAAATATTTATTAATTCAAAAGCATCGTTAGCAAATTGATTAATTAGTTTTAATTCATCATTATTGACTGATTAATTCTCCTTAAACATCATTAAATAAAATGATTGATTAAATTTAAACATCATTAGATGAAATGATTAATTAATTTAAACAATCATTAACCAAGTAATTAGTTAAATTCAAAACAGATCATTAACTAAGTAATTAATGTACCTTAATCCTTATTAATTAGAAATTAATTAAATAATCAATATTAAAATGGTTAATTACTTTTAAAAACACCGTCAGCCAAAATCTTGCTTAACTTGTATAACAATTCCAAGCACGAAGAAGAAGCCAAACGATTTCGATAAAATTTGATTTTCTAAAAGTGCCGATATAGCGACTATCGTTATACGGGTAGTTCGACAAACAAACTTATGACATTAGCCATAAAACCAAACATCACATAGCAATGTTTTAAGTACAATATAAGGTAAATAATGATAATACAACATGTAATAAGTATTTACTAACAATTATATTAACGTTAACTTCCAACTTTTCATATAGCTAACCACATACTTACCAACTTTTGAACGTGACAATTTCAAAGCATGAAATAAACAAACAACCAAACCATCACTTCAAATATACAACAAGCATTCAAAGGCTATTAACATGAACATTAACATAGTATAAGCTTGGTTTAAAAAGGTTTAGTTTTACTCACCGAAAGCTATCCAAACTCTCGCTGACTTAGGGTGTGACCTAGCACTTCCATTCCTGAG
Organism: Allium cepa; assembly: GCA_030765085.1. NCBI lineage: Eukaryota > Viridiplantae > Streptophyta > Magnoliopsida > Asparagales > Amaryllidaceae > Allium > Allium cepa. Next base: position 175,845,776 of record CM060939.1, on the reverse strand, counting down.
CAAAATAGGGAGTCTTAGACCCTTAATGCACTAGGTAGGCTCAGCCTTCAAAGAAGAAGGAAGTGAAACTTGTTTTGGTAAGGTGGAGTGACTTTGGATAATCATCGATGCAACAACCCGCCTTTTTGTACGCATTAAATCGACGATAAACTACACACGTCATACTCAAACCATAATGAAGGGCGGATTGTTATTGGGGTGAATAAGAAAAAGCAAAGAAAGGAAAACAAAATAGAATCTTGCAGCGGAATGACAAAATATAATAATCAAATAAACAGTTCATGAAGCTGTTTTTCAAAACATTTGATTATACTTATACAATACAGAATCAGAGTTACACATACCAAAGGATAATAAATAACAATGCAGCGGAACAGTGTGATGCAGTGGAACGACATAGTATATATATATAATAATAATAATATCCTCGTCTTCGTCCACCAAAATAAAGTCTTCAAATCCTGTAATGCTCAGACTGAGCCGAGCGAATTGAAAATACAAAACACTCGAGTCAGAACTAAAAGATCTTATGTAAGCTAAATCAATAGAAATAAGTATGAGTGGAACGGCGTCAGAGATGTTTATGGGATTTGACATCTCCTATCCAGTGTCAAACGTGAGTGCAGTAACTTTAGAGATGCTCGGGATTCACATCTCCTAAGGATCCGTTAAACTATTTATTATGTAGTAATATTTCATTATTATAATAATGTCTATAGTATAAACTTACTTTTAAATAGCGTTAAGGCTTTACATTTCCACCTTAACACGTAATAGTCCCAGTAGTCCATCTAGTATCATGGTCCCTCCTGATCGGGAAGCCACCAGAGGATACCACATGGGCTACGGGAGAAAACCAAACTCGTACAAGACGTGCTAGGGTAGGTGACACGGCACACAAGGCAATGGCAGGGTAGATATACCAATTACGCATCCGGGCTGGTGATAACGCGTGGCAGCTACTATCGCCCACCTCGAGCCACACCCCCAAAAATCAAAAATCAAAAGTGGCCCCCAAATCAATCCAAAGTCAGAATATAATATCGAAGGAGTGTGTCTGACAAGAGGGTTACCTCCTTGGCCCGAGAATCTCTCTTGTTTTAGTCACCTTATGCCAACTCACGGGAGTCGGGTCCACGTATATACCTTAATAGAACGTTGGCACCATCCTACTTCATTTTGAAATCTCCACCGCGTACACGATTGTTAAAGTGGTTTTCGGTATCGACAGAGAGTATGCCCATATCCGATCCCGGTCTCTTTAACAACCAATCGTTATTATAACACCGCGGTCATTTTCAAAATAGTTTATGCTCTAAAACCAAATATCATTGCCCCTTTCAGAACCAAATCAATATGATATCATTTTCATTTCAAATGTATCCTTTTCTAAAATCATAACACTTTCAAAGTTATAACATTTCTAAATCAAACACTTGAATATAACACTTTCAAATTTTAATACCTTGACACTCATAACTTTGAAACATAGCTTCCACCCGTGAATAGTTTAAATATTTAAATACTTTATATAATAAAATAGCTTCTTCAATTTCACAAATCAAATTCAACACAACTCAAATTTCTACATTTTACATTTAACCAAATCCCAAATCATAAATTTCAATTCAATTCAGTTTCCAAATAAATTATCCCAAATTTATCGATTTCCAACCAAATTTGATCCGCGGAATAAACCATTTCAAATTCAATATATTTCAAACTTTAAGTATTCAATAATTTCAAAAATAAGTTTGGTAATTACGATTCAACAATTAATTTTTTTTATTATTATTTAGTTTCAAAATATTTTACTTAATAAATCCATTATCATTTAAATAAAACTCAACTTTCAAATAACTAAATATTTCCTTCAATTTATTTATACTTGAACTATTCGTTTAATTCACCTTAAACAAGATCAAGTTATAAATCATATCCTTTAAAAATCTCAAATTCCATAAGTTCCAAATCGGTTTCATTTAATAAACTTCTTCATTCAATACAATTTCAAATCAATTTCAAATCTATCTTCTCAGCCTTAATTTTATTAAAAATCATTATAAACTCTATATAAAATATAATTTATATAAATACTTAACCATATTACATTTTTAATAAAATAAACCTTTATTTTTAAACTTTTTATCCCAAACAAATTTAAACATAGCTTAATCAAGAATTTAACTATATATAAAGTAACATTTATATAATATCTGAAATCAATATTCCTATAAAACCATATTTTTCTTCACAAACCTATAGAAATCATTTCAAAATATTTTTCTATATAGACCGCGGTGTCTGTATAAAATTTTCTATCCTATGGTCAAGTGATACGGATATTTATCATTTTAATCCGTAATTTAAAATATAAATACGGTTATATATCATTTCAAACCGCAATCCTGACTGAAATAAAATCCATAACAACTTACAGTTTATAACAATATAAAATACAACATCCATTCATCCAATATCAATCATCAACCATTTATCACAATCGTCATCTAATTCAAACAATAACATCAATATAGACAGATAATAAATAACAGGTATTTACTGGAGTTATATTCAATAATAAATTAAATAACAATTTAACTGGCAGTTTATATGCAATAACAAATTAAATAACAATTTAATTCAATAAATTCATTTAATTGAGATAATGATTAAAAATATGCCAAACAGTCATAAATAAATTTCTAATCACATCATAAATCAATTTAACAACATAAGAAATTTTAGAAGTTGTGAGTGGGTTAAAACACTCACCTTTTGAATTTAAATTGAATTTAAATCCAATTTAAACCTAAAATTTGAACAGTCTTTGAATTCACTCAAACCAGCATCAAAATGTTTGAAATTCCAATACAAACCTAGCGGAGAAAATCGTGCATTATTTCGATCTCGTATGAAAAACTTATGGTCATTAGAACATTTGGGTTAAAAGTTAACTAAAAAAATAAAACACACCAATACAGCTCGCCATGTCACCTACCTATGTCACGCGCTCCACTTCCAGCAAACCCTAAACACACACGACCGAAGATAGCACCGTCAACGAACACCAGAGGCAATCGATCGCCGGTTGTGTCCTACCTCGCCACCGCACGCGCCTCAACTGGCCGCTTTCCCCAGCCTCGTGCGTCCACGTGGCATGCGAACGCTGCCACAATTACAGCCGCCGCTGAAATAACCAAGCCCTAATCGAATATTTGTCGTCGATCCGACCATCACATCCCACAAATCATGCCGATGAGCTCCTCTCAGTCTTCTCCACACGACGGTACCATAGATTTGGCGATCCATTAAAGTTGATCGTCGTGTGATGAACGGCCGTGTATTGTTCTTTAATTTCTAGACAGACAGAGCTTCAAATCGAAAAACGAATTACAAATCTAAGATGCGCCCATCGAGAGCTTCAAATCGATATATAATTCTCTATTGTTTGAGAAGATTGAATTTTTGACTTGATTTTGAATTGCAATTGAAGTTGGAATTGAGGTTTTGTCTGCCATTAAGAAAGAGGAGAAGAAAACGGAATTTCTGTACGTATAGAAATGAGAAATAGAAGGGCTGCTAGGATTTATAACGAGGTATATATACAGATTGACGAAAATAGAATTGAATGGGCTCAATTGGGTGGAAAGTTGACGATAAATGGCCCGAAAAGCCTGTTCTGACTCCAGAACGAAAATGAGTCAACCCATATATCAAAACAGATGTTTTTAAATATTTTAAACGCAATGAAATAATTTTCAAGTCCAGAATCCATCATATGAAGAAGTTATGCTAAAATCAAGTTATTTCAAATTGATTTCAATTGATTTCAATTAAATTGATTTCTAGACGTTTTGAGTCCGCGCGATCAAACGACGAGTCCGATTGCTACGAAACTTGAAATCCTATAATAATTCACCGTTGTGGATGTGATGAAACAGGTTTCGCCGAAATCCGAGTCAGTGGCCAAAATGGCTATTTTTCACATTATTAAATTATATTAATATTTAATCAATTGAATCACTTTTTCATTTCAAATTTTAAAAATTCACAAACTCCATCATTTTTGATTTCTTAAACAATTACAATAATTTAAACAAACTTAGATATCAATTTCAAGTTAATAAATTTACCAATTATAGTGTTTGAATTCAATTTCAGTAAATTCGGATATTATAAATTAAATTCTCAATAGTTACATTTAATTTAACTTGCATCTTATTATCCAATCTATTATTATCAAATGGAGAAAATTAACATTGGTTCATGATCTATTACATTAATATTCCTATATTTCATCTTAATTTCTATTAACGTAATAATTAAATATTAAATTTCATTTAATTTCAATTAATCCAATCTATCAAATTTAAATTAATAAATCTTGATTCCCATTCTTTTTATTCAGTCAATCATTATCTTATTGGTAAATTTTACATTACTATATATCCAATTTCCCTAATGTTTTCCCATCATCAACTAAATTCATATTAACGTAGTATTTAATTACATTTTATTGCAATGGATTTGAATCTAATTCAATGGATTAAATAATTGAGTAACCAATTAATAATTATCACTATTTGGCTAATTTAATCCCATTCATACTTTATTATCAACCAACAATTATTACAATTAATTGTCTAATAGTAGTTTCTCCAAATTACAACTTATTTCGTATTATTTCGTCAATTAATATAACTTTGAATTTTATTTCCCAATTAACTATCGACAATCAATTATGACCTTACAATTGTTTCAATTAATTGGGATTGCAGTAAAGTAATTGTGTATTAACTTGCATTAACATTACTACCTTTATTTTAGTGATTTCATTATTAAATTACATATTTTTATTTTCTTTCTGTACTAAATTACCAAAACTTATTAAATTAAAAAAAAATTATCGAAAATTACGGGTCGTTACACTCTCCCTCATTCAAAACTTTTCGTCCCCGAAAAGGGAAAAGAAGGGAAAAGAAGGAATTGAGTAAACAATACATCTTATTCAAAAATATTAACTTTATAAACAAACAAATTTACAAAGTTGATCAATTTAAATAAATATACTAATTTATAACCATTAAATCTTTTTATACTAAAATTAATAAAGTTTGAAAAACATTTTCAAAAATTTTCTAAGTCCAAGATTCACGGAAAATATCGGCAGAGTCTCCTTTGTACGGGGAGGCTCGAAAGAAAATATAATATTAAATATAAAAATATATATCACAATATCTCAAAATATTACATCCCACCAACGGGAAAAACAATATAATAACGCTATAAAACCGAAATCCGAGAAGGTACCTATTTGTCGAGCAATTAACGCTTAATTATAAAACCAAAAGCAGTAGTAATTGCTTCCATAACCTGTATTTCGCTTATTAATCCAAAGAGTTAATAATTATATAAAATGAAATATTTAAAGTTGTTTCAATCAATAACAAATAAATCAATATAAACAACAATCATTCGCAACCAACAGCATACACATCATATACAAATCAACTATTCAAGCAAAACAAAATAATTGGTTGGTTCGGGTTAAGACACTTTAAATCATATAGAATGACAAATAACTATGAAGTATTCCATTTACTCAATAGTCTTAGATAAAATTCAATAGATTATTCATACATCTAGGCAATTAAAAGTATCTTTTACCCAAACAAACAACAATACCAAACAATAAATCAAGTTAAATTTTGTCGATGTCATTTCATAACCTTTGTTGTTTGATTTCCTTTTCATTCATATAATGGTTTATCTTTAAATTACATTTATTTCTCATAGATTTTTATATTTTTATTCATTCATTCAGTGTTTATTTCATTTATTTATAATGCTTACCTTTCTATTATATTTAGTTAGTAGCCTTTCATCTACACATCAAATTCTTATTTATTAAAGAATTTCATTGAATGCTTTCATTACTTCAAGTTTTACTTGTACAATATCCATCACATTTCTTATAAGCAGTAGAACTTTTAATATTTGGTAAGTTATATATATTCTTTTACGGATGAAATTGATAGTTGCACAAGCTTATTTTATTTCTTTTAATTAACTTAATGTTCGATACTAATATCCTTTGTTTCATAGGTTACAATTTCAAATTTCTTTTAATCCCATTTATAACTTAGCATTAAATCTCTTATTAGTTATATGGCCACATATTCATACAGCGGAAATAAATAAATAGATAACTAAAGAGCCTCCTGCTCGATCACCGTCTTCAAAGAGTTCTAAAGAAAACCTCTATTCTCGAACTACCCAAATATAATTGAGTACTCGAGAGTTTAGCGAAAATAAACAATTCGGGTCAGATAAAATGTCTGGTATGAGTAAAACTCTAAAACAAAAGGAAGTGTATTTAACAATAATATGAGGGACCACGTCGCTAACGTGGAATGGGTTTTCTCCCTCATAAACAATAACCTAGCATAACAAAAATGGAAATGAAAAATAGGAAACAAATCCAAATATAGATGATGGGTACAGTTGGTATAACATTCAGACTTGAAAGAATGGAAATAGTCTGAATAAAAATCCAAACTGGATAGAATGGATAAAACAAGACAACAGTCCAAACTCGGTAGAATGGGCTGAACAAGATAACTATCCAAACTCGATAGAATGGACAAAACCAATAACTGAACACCGTGAAGAGTGTTTGACTCTTTCCGTTGTAATTAAAAAAAATAGATTCAAAGGTTCGAATCAAATAAGGAAACAAATTTTTCAACAAATAACTATAGGAGTGCTCTCCCCTTACCCAAAGTATACCTCCAGAATTATACTCGAGAACTCCAATGGCTCTCGGACACGTCCAAGCCAGACCCCACCAACGGCTATAGAGAATCTGAGTATTTCACATCTAAATGTGCAAAAACCGATTCCAATTTAGAATAGATGTGATAATATCCTAATGGGAGCAACCCCACATAGCTTGGCTTCCACTTGCTCTTTGGGTTTAGTCATTCTCGACAAAAGGATAGCAAAGCTCAAGTGAGCAACACATCGACTTAGAATGACGAAATACAAAGAAGGCTGAGGCAACCGATAGTTGAGAAACCAACTATCGAGGATATAAAACAATCGTATATGGAAATTAAGTCTTGTGTACTTATCACACTCATCGAATTCCTACTTGTACTATTTCTTGGTTAATAATAATCCCGGACAGATCGAGGTAATGTTACCTCAAAGTCACGTCACACGATTATTCTGAACTTTCAAAATAGCGACGAGTCTGCTTCTTCGATGTTTAGTACTAAGTATATAAATAAATCATTCCCATATAGGTGAATCGCTTTACGAAAATTAATTCATTTCCATAAAGGATTCAAACTTTTTCTTTTAAAAATCTGAATTCATGCTTGGCCTCATATTACAAGTATTAGCTTTAAAACACTTTATTAAAAGAGTTCACTAATTTCAAAACATCAATTTAAAAAGGATTTAATAATTTAAAACATTCTTATTACGATGATTAATTAACTTTAAACTTCATCACACGATTTGATTTTTGAACTACAAATGCCTTTAAACAATAAAAAGGGTAAACCGCTTTTAAACCTTATTAATTCAATTGATTAGTAAAATACAATTAATTAAATTGATAAATAATTAATTATCATTATTTAAAATGAATAATAAACTCTAAACATCCTTGTTACTTCGATAAATTCACTTTGAAACCTCATAAATTAAGTTGATTAATCAACTCCAATAACATTTAATTAAAAAAGGTAAATTACCTTTAAAACATCATTAATTTAATTAATTAATAAATTTAAATATAATTAATTAAAATAAATAAATAAATAAATAAATCTCATTATTTAAAAATGATTTATTAATTATAAACATCAATAAAGGAAAGATTAATTAGAGTTAAAACAAGTTGATAAATAAAATCATTTATTAAAAAGATTTATTAATTTAAAAGCATCATTAGCAAATTGATTAATTATCTTTAATTCATTCTTATTTACTAATTAATTCTCCTTAAACATCATTAAATAAAATGATTGATTAAATTTAAACATCATTAAATAAAATAATTAATTTAAACAATCATTAACCAAGTAATTTGTTAAATTTAAAACGCATCATTAGAAGTAATTAATTTACCTTAATCCTTATTAATTAAGTGATTAATTAAATTAAATAATAAATATTAAAATGGTTAATTAATTTTAAAAACACCGTTAATCAAAATCTTGCTTAACTTGAAAAAAATCCAAGTACGAAGATAAAACCAAACGGTTTCGATAAAATGTGATTTTCCAAAAGGGCCGATATAACGACTATCGCTATACGGGTAGTTCGCCAAGCAAAATTTGACATTAGCCATAAAACCAAACATCAAATAACAATGGTTTAAGTACAATACAAGGTAAATAATGATGATGCAACATGTAATGAGTATTTACTAACAATTATCTTAACTTTAACTTCCAACTTTTCATATAACTAACCACATGCTTACTAACTTTCAAATGCGATAAATTTTCAAAGCATGAAACAAAAAAACAACCAAACTGTCTCTTCACATATACAAAAAGCATTCATAGGTTATTAACATGAACATTAACATAGTATAAGCTTGGTTTAATAAGATGTAGTTTTAGTCACTGAAAGCTATCCAAACTCTCGCTAACTTAGGGTATGACCTAGCACTTCCATTCCTAAGCAAAAGATGGAGTCTTGGACCCTTAATGCACTAGGTAGGCTCGGCCTTGAAAGAAGAAGGAATTGAAACTTGTTTTGGTAAGGTGGAGTGACTTTGGATAATCATCGAACTCTCAAAAATGAACCCAAAAATAAGTCATTTTCCAACTAGTTTTGTACTATTTACTCTCGGATTTTGAAAAAGTGGTAAAGAAGAAAGTTTTAGAAAATTATTTTCTTTACAATTTCGAAAAAAAGTATCACTCAATTACAATTAGTTTTGAAGAAGTTATGGTCAAAAGAAGAAGGACCATTTTCGGACTTGAAATTCTGGGTCCAAAATTGCTCTGTAAAGAAATGAGATTTTGACATGGTTAAGCTCAAAATTAGAAGAAGTGGTACAAATAAAAGTCGTAGCCACTGGAATTTGCTACGGTTGGAGAAAAATAAATGCTCCATTTGATTAAGGTGTGAGAAAAATACGACAGAAGTAAAAGAGGTGAAATTAAAGAAGTGAAAATGGTATTTATAAGCAAGAGAACAAGTGAATTACCTAAACAACACTTGCGCTTTACCCTCCACAATGTTTTTCCACCTCAAACCCTCCACCAGACATGCCATTTCAGCCTCCACCTTGTCCACCTCCCCTCATCATATCAAAAAAACACATCTTTAAACATGTTTTGTACTTAGTTGCCAAAATGTTTCTAATGATGTGACATTTATATTTTTATTTTAAACTTTATATACTTAGGTATGAATACATATATATATATATATATATATATATATATACACACACTAATAGACACATATATGCATATGTTAACTCATTTATAAATGTGTGTGTATATTTATACAAAAGAGTTTACAATATTTTGACAACTTTTAGCTGAGGAAAAGTCGAAAATTCGAAAAACGAATTCTGGTCGTATTTTCGATTTTTCTTCGACCAAATATTTTTGTAAATTAATTTTGAGAACTATTTTATCTTCATTATTTATTATTTAATAGATTTTTTATTTTAATTATAAAACCTATTATTTGAATATTTAAAATTAATTAAATATTAGAAAATTAATGTGGTGAAATTCTGAGCCGTTACACTCCAAATTTTAATTACGCATCAAAATCATGATCTTTGCTTAATTTATAAAAATAATAAATAAAAGCACATTGAAAAAGTAATCGTTGCTTATTTATTGGTAAAAGGCATAATAAAATAAACTCTAAATACGTTGAACCCTTCAATTCTTAAATATTGTACATATGTATCTTCCTAGATAAGAAATGCAATTTCAACAGAAACTAAAGATCTATGATGATTTAAAGAAAATTTTTAATAGCTATAGAATATAAAAAATTGGATTAAACTATAATTAGCAAAAATCTAGTGAATTTAGAGGGAAAGAGAGTTGAATATCATCAAAGTTTAAATCTCACCATCATATTATGCGACCTTCTGTTGATTGAATAGTGCAATTGAATTTGTGATATGATTTTGAGTCCTTGTCGAGACTGAGATTAAAGAGCAACTAAAAAGAAAGAATAAAAAAGAGAACAAATATTTTACTCCCGATGAGAAAGAAGAAACTACTAGTTAGCTTTGAAATTTATAGTAAGATAAAACAAAATTTAACATAATGAGTAATTTTGATGAAAGGGAAAGTCAAAGGAACGTGGTGTTACACTGAATATGTTAAAGTTTGTTAAATGTGCAGAATTAGAGGGTTAAATGTGAAAATATACACATGAATCAAGGAGAATTAAGTATATCAATTCTAAAACTACGAGGAAAAAAAGATTATAGGAGAGGTCCATCTTTTATGTAGATTGTATAAGATAAGATAATATATAAGATATAGTATAAGATATAAGATATAGTATAAGATATATTAGAGCTTATTAAACGTGAAGAATTAGAGGGTTAAATTTGAAAATAAACACATGAATCAAGGAGAATTAAGTATTTTAATTCTAACATTATGTGAAAAACAAGGAAAAAACGGAGAGATCCAATGGAGATAATATAAGATATAGTACAAGATTAATGCTTGTTAAATGCGAAGAATTATATGCTTAAATGTGAAAATATACCCATGAATCAAGACAAGTTAAGTATTTTAATTCTAAATTATGAAGAAGAAAAAATATTAGAAGAGATCCATCTTTTATATATATAGTATAAAATGAGTAAATTTAATAAAAGGGTAAGTCAGAGGGACATGGTGTAATATTTCAATATATTAAAACTTGTTAAATGTGAAGAACTAGAGAATAAATTGTGAAAATATACACATGAATCAAGAAGATTAAAGTAATTTAATTCTAAAATTATAAGAAAAAAAAAAGGAAGGATCCATCTTTTATGCAGATAGTATAAGATAAGATAATAAGAACATAAAATGTAGGAGAGATTCATCTTTTACGTAGTATAGTATAAGATAAGATATACGATATGGTATAGGATATATATTAAAGCTTGTTAAACGTGAAGAATTAGAGGGTTAAATTTGAAAAGATACACATGAATTAAGAAGAACTAAGTATTTTAATTTTAAGATTATGAGAAAAAAGGAGAGATTCCATCTTTTATAGAGATAATATAAGATAAGATATAGTATAATATATTATAAGATATCATATAAGATTAAAGCTTGTTGAATGTGAATTACTATAGGGTTAAATGTGAAAATATACACATGAATCAAAATGAGTTAAGTAATTTAATTCTAAAATGATGAGAAAAAAAGGAGAGATCCATATTTTATGTATATAGTATAAAATGAGTAAATTTAATAAAAGGTGAAGTTAAAGGGATATGGTATTACACCTCAATATACTAAAGCTTGTTAAATGTGAATAATTAGAGGGTTAAATGTGAAAATATTCACATGAATAAAGAAGATTTAAGTACTTTAATTCTAATATTACGAAGAAGAAAAATTAGGAGAGATCCATCTTTTATGTATATAGTATAAGATTTGAATTATGCAAACTTTGAAAGACGTCTTTCCATATAATACAAAAAGGTGTGTACATATTCTTTTTAAGACATGCTTATGTTAAAAACATTATTGCTGTAAATTTATAGAATGTCGGGATCTAATTGTCGATCAATTATCAAGAACTATCCAAAGAGAAGTCACAGTAATATCAAACAACATAATCAAACAATAACAGAAAAGATGAACAACGTGTTTAAGACAGATCAATCAGATTGATCTACGCCTATGACCACATTTTTTATTTCTTCTTTAAAAGAGGATACATGAGAGGGAATTAAGTCAAATCGCAGGACTATAGTTAGAATCGTGAAGCATACCTAAAATCTCGATCTGGATGATCAATTTCAACAATTAACTAGCCTATATTCAAAAGTCACAATTTGATTTTGCATTATAAATTAGGTGTTCACTAAGAGAACCGATAAGTGGAACACCTTATACAAAGTGGAGTAATTTTTATCAAAACCAGCGATCTCATTTCCATGTCAAAGTATTTTGAATAGTTGATGTTTGTATTGAATCAAATATGTCAGAACTATTGGTAAAATTTTCAAGTAAATACTAATGAATTAAGTAATATATGGATTTTAATGGTTGATAATTGTTTGTTTCCTCCTTTTCAGTTGTTTGTTTGATTTTATTTTGTTGGTAAGCAGGAAAAAGTTGGAAAAACCTAACCTAATTGGCAACAATGATCATTTTAACCTACTTGAATCGAATAATGGTTATATCATACTAGATTATCCACAAAAAATGAATGAACTGAATACGGTATCCACAAAAAGTAGGGTTTGAAATGATCCAACCAAGACAATCTAATAAAAAAGGGCCTTCAATGCCTATAAATGGAAGCTCCTTTAGTCTCCCTTTAGCAAAGAAAACTTAGAAGCAGGTAAGAAATAACTTTGAGCAATAAGTATGACCGCTCGAAAGTAACTTGCGGAACATGGATATGATGGAGTGTCTCGCATGCCACATCGTGAAAAATAATAGAGGTGGAGTGATATGTGTGCGTGTGTGAGTTTGGTCCCATGTAACAAAAAGAGATTGCTTTTGTTAAAAGGTATTGACCAAACTCTATGTTGTCCCCACAGAGGGATGTTCAACATGGTATCAAAGCCGATGGTAACGCTTGGGATAATGGACAATGCGAAAGAGATCTGCAAATCGTGGTGGCTAGCAATGTAAGCTTAAGTAGTCAAATTTAAGGTGGAACTAGATCATGATACGTTAGATCTGGTAGAATGACACGGGAACAAAGTCTCGATATGGTGCAGACGTTGCGTTGGCGTATTGGAAGACGCATAGATAGATGAGAGCCAAAATGGAGATTTATTGGGATGTCTCGCATTGTGCGTGGATAATGGGTGCATACTGAAAAGAAGAATATTCTCACATTGTGAAAAATAATGAAGGTGGAGTGGTATATATATGAATTTGGTTGTATGTAATAAAAAAAGATTCCTTTTATTAAAAGTGTTGATCAAACTCTATGTTGTCCCCACGGAGGGATGTGCGGACAGCATTTCAATAGGATTCATACATGGAGAAGAGAATCTAAACTAGACCGATTGAATTGCTTTCAAAGGCTTGATTACCCATTGGGTAGATGCCCATTTGTATTTGAAGTTATTTAGATCTCGTGACCGGCTTGATCCTAACTAACTATCACTTACTCTTCTCTCTACGCCACCTTCTACCACCTTAAAGTACAAAGAAGGCGGACCTGATCTAACAAACCAAACACCTACCATAGGAATTTGATATTGGAGTCCCCCACATCGAAATACCAATTGTTGCAATCAAAAGAAGAACAAAATGGTGTGTTATGTTGTTTATTGAAAAGTAATTACTTAGCAATGAACTATCCCCTTTCGATCGTCTTACCCTAAAGTTACATTGCACACCCGACTTGCTTGAAAAAAAAAAGAATTTCTTTTCCGATGAGAACCATGCTAAGTCAAATGAATAATTGAAGTGTCCAATTAGTATAAAGAATTATGTGAAAAATCTAAAAGTGCATCGAGTCATTTCTACTCTTGTTAGGATTGGATGTAGATGAAGAACCTCCATAGATCATAGTAGTTCCTCTTTAACTACTGTACGATACAATTTCGCTTCATGGACATACATCCTTCGGAACATTTACTTTTCCATTTGGAGGCTAAGGTGGGTACTACTCAATGACCTACTGGTTTACGAAAATATCTAATGCATCTCCCAGATTCTCTTTTTATGAGAAACTAAAAAATACGGTTTTTGAAAATGTACAGTTCCCTTGGTTTTGATGAAGAAAATAAAAGTTTGCTTTTCGGAAGGTCCAAGGTCAAAAAGACTCAATCACTAGTTGAATTGGTTCTAATTCCCCCGTCGTTGTATGATTGACCGATGTACATACAAACTTAAAATCAGATCATTTTAGGCATCAAAAAACAATTTTTGAAAAGTAAAACCAAAGACCACTTATATGGCAAGACTTCTCCCTTAAGTTGTTCCTAAATATCTTAGCTGATCCTCTACGCAGGCCAATTTTATTTTATTTCTAAAAAAAAAGGGGTTTTTGAAAAGTAAATGATCATCGTAATAGTTGAAAAAGAAGTTTGAAAAATAAATAATTATCAGAATAGTTGTTATAACTTATAAGCACACGTATAACATGCTATAAACAAAAGCAAACAAGCTTGGTGATTGTAACATAGAATTGCTGGAGGGTAAAACTATGCGATCTTTGTCTAAAGTTTGCTTCTTTTCGTAAAAAATAAAAAAAGCACTAATAATAAAAACAAGAAAATTTGGTGAATTATTTACATAAGGATAATGGGCCACGAAAATTATTTCCCAAATAAAATGTACATTGGATCAAAGATGGAACCCATATAAAAAAGCGAACCCATATTATAAAACGAGAAAGCTTTGCCTTACCTATTCACCTCTTCTCCCTTTCACTTTCAATTAACTTTTATTCCTCAACTCATTCCAATGGTCTTCTCCAATTTGATTATACAGATTCCGAACTGAAATACCCTTAAAAACTATGTGCTTTAAATTTCTCTTTTGTTCTCTCTCCAATTAATTTCATGCTCTTTCTACTTTTTCAGTTTTCTGCTTGTCATTTGCTTCTCCTTTTTTTGGGTGGTTGAAAAGACTCTTAAACGCAAGAACACAAATGCAAGTGTTGAAATCTTTGGGCTTAGGCTTAGGTTTTGTTTCATTGAATTTACTTTCTGGGTTTGATTTTTACTGAGATATATTTTTCATCATTTTTCAGAATTATAAAAATTTAATATATTCTGAAATTCGGCTCAGCAGCAAAGGAGCTGGTTTCTGCCTTTGATTTTTAATTTGAAATCGTGATTCAAAGAAAAGCAAAGTAGAGAAGCATGGTAAAGAGTGGACCTTGTTGTCATTGTGGTGTCACAAGTGAGCTCATGTTATTATTTATCTATCAACAGTTAAAATTAATTATTATTAGGTTTTATTGGAGCAATAGATCTCTTGTCTTACAGATTTTCGTTACTTTTTGAATTAATTTGGTTGTCAAGTTAAAATTGTAGATGAAGCAAGACTTATTGTTAGTTAATCAAAAAATATATTATCAAATTGAGCTGGATATCAGCCTAAGCAAATTAAGAACTCGTTTCTTCTGAAAATGATTCATTACTGTCTCCAATGTTGTTGAGTTGTGATCTTAATGTATGTATAGTTGAGTTGTGATTTCATGAAATGTAACGTTGAGTTGACTATGCATTTGTGTAACTGAAAAATCTAATGGTTCTTTTTATACTTTCATATGATCTAAATATGCAAAGTCTTCAATCAAAACAGAAACATTGCTGTTGTGTATCATGCTTAATCAAATGCAGGTTTCAATAATATATTTTGCTCGATTTATAATGTGCCAAGACATCGGAAATGTAGTGTAGATTTTGATATGCGCAGCTCAGCTTGACAAGTAACAGTTGTAATATAATAAATACCTTTGCAGAAAATCCTGACATTGTCAAATGAATACTAGGCATTAATATTGTATACGTGATAATGTTCTTCTTCAAGCAACATTGATGTTTAGCAAGAAACTCTCTACCTTATAGAGGTAGCTAAAAGAGAGAAATTGTCCACAATATTTTGAGTTGTGGCCCTAATATTCAACTAAGTACCTTTAAGAAACAAAACATCTCGCATTTGCTAGACTCATGTGATCTAACTAGTTAAGTTGAATACAATATCTATATTGATAAGAATAAGTACAATATTAAATGTTTGGTTCGAAATCCATTTGTAATGACAAAGCTTGTCGTGATTAATGTGTTGTTGGCATATGAAAGTATATGACAGTATGCATATTCTCTCGTAATGCATCTTTGTGCCTTTGTTACAACTATAAACAATTTATACAAGACCCATAAGCTTATTTGGTTTGTTAAATTGTCAAATATATAATAGGCATCAATGTAATATAAATGATAATGATTTGTCGTCAAGCAACATTAAGGTTTAGTATTGAACCCTCTACTTTATAGAGATGGCTAAAGTAATGACAATATCTATATTGTTATGAGTTGTGGGTCTATTGGCTAAACTATATTTAAGTACGAAATCTCACACATTTGCTAGACTTATGCTTTGGAACTGATTAAGCTGAATAAAAGATCTACACTGATATGAGCAATTAGAATACAAAATGTTTGGTTTGAAGTCCTTAATGACAAAGTTTATCTTGATAAGTATGTTGTTGACATATGACACTAGGCTTATTCTCTTGTAATTTATATTCTTGCCTTTAGTTTCTTATAATATACAGTCGCAAGTTTTGTGAACTATAAACAGAAGGAGATCCTCCATAAGCCTATTTGTTTTGCTATATGAACGTAAATACTTTTATCAGCTGTAAATAAAATTTACCGTATCATTGAAACTATGCAACAGGTACTCCTCTTTGGCGAAATGGACCGCCCGATAAGCCAGTCCTATGCAATGCATGTGGTACTAGATGGAGAACAAAGGGTACCTTAATCAACTATACCCCAACACATGTTTATGAACAACTTGATCAAGAAGATTGCAAAGTTTCAACAGTGAAACACACTCAATACAAGCTTAAGGTGAAAAAGGCATTGAAAGTAAATCAGCGATATCATGCTGCAAGAGATGAACGTAAAATGCTTTATTTTGATCAGAATTTCCAGAAAGCTTTAGAAGTAGATGCAAGCAATCAATCGAGCTCTGAGTCTGCATCATCATATTCTGAAAGTTGTGCAAATTTTGAAACCGCAGAAGCGAGTAATTTGACAGGTTTATTGCCTTATATTCTTTGTGCGTTGTTTCTAAAATAAATGACAAGCCTCTTTTTGTAGTTTATGGTTTTATCTCGAGTATGTGTTAGTTTATATAATGAATATTTGATACATGCTTAAAGAGAAGCATGCTAGAAAACTAAAAGCGTTAGTTTAAGTAAATCTTATATGCTTTATTACTTGTATCAAATAAATCTTGTTATAAACAAGTGCCATTGTATGCTTATTGACCAAATCATATCCATGCCTTTAATGTGTTAATTGGTATATTAAAACATACAGTGCTTAAACTCTTTTGTGAATAGTTGTTTGAGGAGTGAAGTATAATGAAAATAGATCTAGTATTTGGTCTATAGATATTTGTAAAACCTTCCCAAAAAATGTACTAATGTTCCAATGAAACAATGTTAGATCAAAATTACACATCAATGCTTTTCACTAAGCTATGAGTTGTAAAGAAACATGTTGATACTTTGTTAGCTTATGCAATAATGTATTTTGTAGCACAACAAATTAACATTTTGGCTGACATCTATAGAGATATCTGAGTGTAAAGAAGCACATGTGTGCATTTTGTTTAACCCAACAATTAGTAAGTGCTTTATGCATTTCAAGGCATCTAAATACTAGCCATTGTGTCTACCAAAATATTTCAGCAGAAAAACCCACATCCTTGTAATTTTATAAATGAAAGTGAAACATACTCTATGCTGTTGAATTTATGAATAGTCCACATGTCTTTCGAACATTTTCAATCATTTTTTCCGCTATCTCTAATGTAGTACCACCACAGCATATACAGGCTCGGTCCAATGCAGTGTGTCGCCTAAAGTTGCATCAAAGAATATACGTGCCAAGCCCACACAATTTGAGATGCTCACAAATCAGTTGCATACTATTATGAATGAGCAACAAATCAGTTCATCACCATCTGATCTCCTTATTGATAATGAGAGTGTAATGGGTTCTTTCGAGATTTCTACTGGAAGTGTTCTTCTTAGAAATTCATATCTAAAAGTTAAGGAGGAAGAATCAGAGGCAAGTTCATTTCCATTTGATAATAAGTCATCCATAATCAATGAAGTTTATTCGGGTTCAGCATCTATTGGTCAAAGTAAACACAAGAAATTAGCAGTAAATGCAGCACATGGGCATGTTAATAGGTACCCAACTCTCAATTGTTGCAATTCCATACAATATTATAAATGGTTGTATTTTTCTGTATTTAAAATTATGAATTTGACAGAGGCAAAACATATATTGAGAAATTACAGTACATTCAAGACAAAGATTCGCCACTTGGTTTCACTGATCTGAAAGTAAGTATCGTATTTCACACACACACACACATGTGTGTGCGCGCGCGTGTGCGCGTACAATCAATCAAGGATGGATTTCTTCTAAGTTCAAACTTATGTTATTTTTTACTCTGTTTAGGATGCAAAAAATAAAGAGAAAATTGGAAGAACAGAAGAAGTCATTGGTACAAACTATTTAGACCGTTCTATGCTCACACCACTCAAGCGGGTTTGGGACACAATCGATAGCAATGTTTCAGGTTGGGTGTCTCTCATCTGTAATCAGCTATATCTATTATAGTGTAATTGAACTTTTTGACCATGTTGATATCTTGTTAGCTAATAGATGGAAAATGTTGGTTTAAGACAAATGACTCCATAAGCTACCATTGTTAGTACACGTATGTCTAAGGTTCGTGGTCTGTTTTTATTCTTCTATAGGTATATTACCAGTTTTTTAATGCTTGCATGTGTAATCCACCATATGCAAGTGACTGCATGTGCTCATTTGACCTTCTCCCATAGTCTGCAATACCCGTTGATACATAATGTGTTGTTTTTGAGGTTTTTTGTGAAGCAAAATATTTGGAAAATTGAAAGGAACAACAGCCTTTGTTAAAAATAGTTAATATAATATTTTTGGTAAAATTGTTGCAGGATCGCTGCACATTTGCTTAGAAGCTTATAGGATAGCATTCGGTTTATTTGGTTATTCAAAGAAAAGTTGATATAATGTTTTATGTAAAACCCTTCTTAAAGGATAGCTTTGAATGTTTTGGCAGAAAGGCTTCATACGTATTCTTATCCATTCCTATTTGCATCAACAAAAGAGATATAATATAATTGTACATTCAGAAAATGATAAATGTGGGTGAAGCATAAGAGCACTTAAGAAGGTGACACAGATATTTAATGGTAGAACTGGAATTTATTCCTAGTTGATTTTGGTAGTATTTGAATGAAAGATACCGCTTATCAAAGGTTCATAAGTACAAATACTAATGAGGACTATTAGGTGGATATGTGCACGTATACAAGAGTACAAATGATACTATAAACTTCTATAAAACCATGGAGGACCAAATTATAACATCTAGGCTTTAGAATGATATTCTGGGACAAATAAGAAAACAATTATCGTGTTCGAAAAAAAAAATCACTGTTTCAAAAATGTAGGCTAAAGGAGCCGTTATAAGGGAAATCAAGTATATCATGAGGTAAATATTCCAAGGATTAGATAAATTACAAGAACATAAATTTGAATCAGGTTATAAAATTAGCTTTTGTGTTCTTTTAGAAGATTGTGCATTATCACATTTTATACCTTAGATAAATAACCAACTTTGTAGCAAAAGTTTGCACATTACCATAATCTGCATGCACTGATGATATTGGTTAACATAAGTGGTGGTGCCTGTTCAAGTAAATTCCACATGATACGAACCATATATGCATTTGCAAGGCCTTTGAACTCCGTTTTAATCCATAAAAAGACTATAGCATGATGTTTTTAAGTAAATATAAGCTAAGTAGTCTTTGGGCTATTTTTGCAATATTTTAGCATAAAAGCTATATTGATTCCTCCACAATTTGATCAGCATCTAGAAAGTATGCTATATTGCATCTTTATTTTTCAACTGAACACAAACACGTGCATGCACAGATACATGCACACACAGATGCATGTACACGCAGACACATGCACATCAAACATTTGCTTTAGTATTTACTACTGAAATAACTAATACATTTTTTGTAATTTCCAGATCAAAAAAGCTCTATGAAAAGCCTGAAAAGAATGGTTAAATTGTGTGGCACTAGCGACACAAATGCTCAAGTAACAAACTATGGCGCTAAGGAGTTTGCTAACAACAAGTGCGCTTTCTTTGCTCCAGAAAGTACATTCATATTGCCACGAGAAAAGAACTCTATGTTATGCTCTTTTCAATCAACGGATGACAAAAATAGCCATGACGATGACTTGCTCATTTATAACAGCAATATCAATAGCTTTCCTCAGTGTGAACTTGTCACTCTACTGACCGATGCAGAAGAAAGCCGCACCAGCTTTCCAAACTCTACTATACTCAGTAGCCAGGCACCAAAAAAAGTAGTAATGTGAATAAAATGTAGTTTTATTGGTCACAGAATGCCTGATGCATGTTAGAAAGCTTTAAAAGATGATGTATACCGACTCTTTTTTCTTTATCGGTTTCATATCGGTTTTATCCATGAGGTTACAAACCAAATAACCAGATGAACTTTTTTGCTTGATGTTGGATATTATATGGATGTTTATTGCATTTTGAGTTTAAAATTTGAATTTGAAAATGAATTTGCCTAGGAATTTTGGTCTTTTCTAGTTCCAAAGAGTTGTATTTGAGATATTTAGCAGCCCAGTTCTGTACAAACATGTTTTATATTATAGTTTTACTTTATCATCTTGTTATGTTAGTGCAAAAATTAATTATGTGTTTCTTTGATGAGCTTAGGAGACAATTGTTCCAGTTTTGTTTCTGATCAGCATAGAACTGAATTGCTGTTTGGTTTAAAATTCTATCTAGAATGTGAATTTGAACTAACTTTGATGTTATAGAATTATATTTTTGTAATGTATGATTATATAAAGCTTACTGTAAAATAGCAAGAGAGGAAGAGAATGTACATCAATTTAGTTGATTTCACCATGTTATATGTCCTTTCATTCATTGAACAAACCTATATGTAGGAGCATTAAAGTCGGTGAAATATGAGATGAGGTCTAGGAAACAAAGCCTGCTAGATGAGAGGACTATAATTAGTTATCTTTTTATAAAACTCCCCTTTAAACACCTCACTGTGATAATTGCCTAGTTCTTTAAACAGGAAATTATTGTCAAGGACAATATTTCACAGCTTTTTAGCCTCAAGGACCGACCTTCAATATTTTATCCGAAAGAATAACTTTCTGTAGGTATCAGTTTTTAGTTATTGATAGCAGTTTTTAGGTATCAGTTTGTATTTATCGGTAGCAGTTTTTAGGTATCAGTTTTTAGCCCGGTAGCAGTTTTGTTGTCCTTATGAATAATTTTGGAAAATGTTTGTCCTTATGAATAATTTTTAGAAGAATGTTTGTCCTTGTGGTAAAAATATTGAGGTCGTGTCCTTGAGGCAAAAAATATATAAATTTTTGTCCTTTAAATTAATTCCCCCTTCTTTAAACACCTGATGATTGCCTAGCTAAAAACCTTTGTAGGAAAGGAATACCATCATCACACTAATCCCTTGATCAAGCGTTAGTTGATAGAGATGGTTGGTCGTACACTTTTTGCGTGTAAATAACATAAGCAGATTTGACGAGGATATTATTTGAGCGTAGTTGAATTCCAGCCTAATTGTTCTTCTGCCATTATGTGTTAGATGTTATAGAATAATAAGACATTAAAAAAAGAGAAAGAAAATATTTTATTCACTTCTGAGATTAATCATCCATTTTCATTACGTTAGCACTTTTATATAAAAGCCAAGGAGCTTGGGGTAGAACTGATCCCACGATATGGGACTAAATGCAAAACAGTATATAGCATATTCACTATTTATATTTACATATATTATAACACCCCCCTTGAATATGCGTCTTTAAAATTTTGAATCCTCTGATAACTTGAAATTGTCCATTTTGTAACGTGTATGATGATTGCTCCCCCTCATTGTTATCTTGCTTGTATTTATTCGTTCAGTCGATCTAGATATTGTATGTTGCTTCATTAAAAACCTCTGTTAGGAAAACCCAGTGGGAAAAAACCTTGAACGAGGAAAAAAATACAACTTGTATAATCATATTAAAAATGATATTCTTTCTAAAGGGTTTGATACTTCGGGATCAAAACAATGCCTCATTAAAACCTTAATAAGAAAAACCCCATGGGAAAAATCTTAGTGAAGGAAAAAAAAGTACAATATAGTATGAGATATTTCAATAATTTACAGAATCAAATAGAGTTTGATACTTCTGGATCAATATAATACTTCATTAAAAACCTTACAAAGGAAAAACCTAATTGGGAAAACCTTAGTAAAGGATAAAAATACAATTTAACTTAAACAACATATTTGAGATGTTATTTCTTGAAAGGACGTTTGATTCTTCTAGATTAAGACAATGCCTCGTTAAAACCTTAGTAAGAAAAACCCGATGGGAAAAATCTTAAATAAGGAAAAATAGTACATTGTAACTTATTTTCAAATGTTACTGGAGAGTCGATACTTCTGGATCAAGATAATGCCTCGTTAAAACCATACTAATAAAAACCCAGTGGGAAAAATCTTAGTTAAGGAAAAAAGAGTGCATTATAAAATACTTATATATGCTCCCCCTGATTTAAAATTTTCCTCCGAATTCATATTCGTCTTTTGATAACTCAAATTGGTTATAGATACTTCTGGATCTATAAATATGAATCTCATTAATAATACAATTTATTAATAGTTTCCTTCGATACAATCAAGTTTTCTAAGATTATTTCTTCCAAATATAGTTTGCATTTTATGCATTTTGTATGCTACTTTTATGAAAAACACTTCATGTGCTTTCGTTTTTGTGCTTCAAATTAGTTTTGTGCATTGCAACTATACATCTTTCATGAATATTAAAAATTTCATTACAGCATTACTAGAAAGCAAGAAGTAATCTACTCATCTTGAAGTATATCAAGGTTTTCATTACAACAATACTTAAAAGTAGGTTGAAATCTACTTTCCTTGTTCTTTACATTCTCTATAACAATGAAAGTTATTTATATGCTTCGGGAATTTGTATACTTTCATTATTTAATATGATTTAAACCACATTTATACCTTCGGGGTATATTAAGCATTTCATGTACTTTTAGTACTTTGCGGGCTACATGTCCATATTTCTCTACTATTAAAGAATTCATGATGGCCAGTCATGTTTCCTCTAATTCAAGATATTTAATATTTTTATAAACATAAGCGCTTTATTATTTATAAATTTATCATCAATGATTATTTCTTTGTCAGTTCTAGACATGATTTATTGAGATCTCTTTAATTATCATGTTTTAGGTACCTAAACCATTTCTAGGATAATTTGACAATCACGTCATTAATCTCTTGAAGAGCACTCTTAAGTATTTCTTCAAGAACACTCACCTCTTTTATTTGGCATTTTTATTACTCACTCCAAAAATATTTCAAACTAACTTTTGTACCATATTTCAAATGTGGTTTACATATTTTGATCCTTCAGGGATTCAAATCTATATTGGAGAAAGTCTATTAGGGATATTATTAATAATTTATTTAAGTTACTTAATATTTTGCATCATTATACATGTTAACAAATATTTGATATTGATGATCAAAATGAACTTGTATTCCTTTCATCCTCCTCCTCAATGTTGAGGAACATTGTCACATTAAATAATAATCATCTTTGGATTCTCATTTTGATCCATTATCATATTGCTATTAGTAAATACACCATACATATTAATAATAGGAGGATAATTCTTTTATCAATTGATAAGATGCATTCAAGTGATATTTGTGAGCTTCTGGCTCATGTTTAAATATGAGATTCAATTATGCCAAATTTCATGAAATATAATCCAGTTGAAATTGTACCAACTTTTTCTAAAATAAGCTTCTAGCTTTCAATTTAAAAAATAATGCAAAGAAATTCTTTAACGTTTTCATTATAGTTCCAATATAGTAGTCATTCATTTATATATCCTCAAAAATCAACAAATTTCTTTTAAATTTGCTTGAGTATAATGTATTTTGAATCTAGATATATGTACCATTTGGTAATACTATATGGGCTTTTCCGGACCCTTCAACTATATTAGCAGATTTGCTGTGGTTGAATTTTTTAGCTAAAATATTTTTAGATAGTTCATAGAAAAACTTCTGGTTTTGACAAGCACCATTGTTCTAGTGGTTAAGTGGTTTGACTTTGGTGCGAGAGGTCACAAGTTCGAAACTTGCCTTGCGTGATTCGAACGTTTATTGACATGTGATATGTTGTCACAATGATTTGTTGTATATAAAGTACCATTGCAAAAAAAAAAAAAAAAAATTCTGGTTTTTCAAAATCATATGAGCAGTTGCGCTATCTAGTAGGCATATATTATCACTCAAATATTAATGGTCCATATCTTAAGAACTAAAGACAATATAGTTAGTCAACTACTAAATTTATAAGCATAAATAAATGCTAGTACTTTCCAAAATTTAAAATAGACTACTGATTAAAGCCAACACTATTGGTATATTATTTCAATTAGTTATGAAAGAAAAAACATACAAGCATCAACTTTCAACTGATTTATTGAATTGAAATAAAATAAAATCCACATAGCGGACTTCAGGCTGCTAGTATTGATCAATTCGACCATATCATTTATTAATGCACTTAGATTTTCATCATCAATGAAGTTTCCTTCATCTTCGAAGAAATGATCTAACTTCAGGTTAGTATTACTAGACAACCCTTTCACATAATTTTAATTTAGAAGTAATTTTAAATATAGAGGAATTGTATTTCCTAATAGATTTAAAGACTTGAAACTTCAAGTTCAATCACTCGTGTCTAGTGTTTAAAAGTGTGACCATATTTTGGTGGTCATAACGCTCCTTCAGGGAGTTTCATAGGTAAAGATGGTTTTTTTCAATTACATGTTTTATTTGAAGTTTGTCATAGATATGACACCTTAAAAATATAAGAGCCACTGTTTTATCCTCTTTTCTAATGGCTTGTTGTCTCTTTTTAGTTCATAACAAAATTGTGTTTATCACTCTCCATAAAAAAAAATACCAAGTTCATATGTAGGTATGTAAAGGTTTGAATGTCATGGGCACCAACTTGTAGTTCGATGCCATAACTAATGAATTCTCCAACCTTAGAAATTCTAAAATTGACATCCAACATGACGTGACGTTCATGATCACCATACACTAACCACTAATTACATTAGTGAGATTTTTATTATCTTCTTATATACAGATAATTCACCATGTAGCTTTGTCTCACATGTGATAACAAATTTGAGATCTCCGGTATGGGTCATCGATTCGATTCCCATTATTAGTTTTGGGTGCTGCCATTTTACTATGAATTGAAATTTTGTCACCTTAAGTTAACCGGTTCAGTTTGACCATTTAAGAATTTTCAACAACCAATTTCCATATGATATTGGAGAGATTACGTTTTCTGACCATATTGCTTAGCCAAATCGCTATCTTGAGGATTTTGAATCAGCTAGTTATATAAAAGGTATGTTTCATTTCTGATTCTTTCACAGGTTTGGTGATTGTTCTCTTTAATTTGCCGTCATGTTTTCAGCGCTTGTTTACTGCCTTTAATTTGCTGAACAGAATATATAAAGGGTTACCCTGAACATTAATATCTAATGCCTGCTCCACTATGTCTTTATAATCTAGATTTGAACATCAAATGTTGTTGAATCTGAAGGGTATTCTAGCATTACATAGGGGATGTAAAGTAAATTTGACTAAAATGGGGATACGATCACTCAATGAATGATATCCAAAACGAACATCAAATTCCTGAATTTTGTCTTCCCATAATCTATTCACAAATACTCTATCAATTTTTGCTATGAACAGAAAATTTTAAACTGCCACGCCAAGTAAAAAAAAAATTCTCTGAAAATTCGGGTTTGACCATTTTGGAGTTAGTGACGCATCTCATGAAGGCCATGTCACCCAATGAGTTTGGTGTGCCTTTATTTATTCTTTCATGAGATGCTAACATGGCATTGCAGTCCCCTAATAAATCCAAGGAAGATTAATTTGGATGGCTTGATAACTAATGTAATTCCACAACTGGTTTCTTTGCTCAACTGAGTTGGAACCATGGACGACTGTACAAATTAGACTAAAACCGACAGCATTGTGCAGGATACATGTCATGTACCGAGTATTTGAATGTAGAATAATATCAGACCAGATAGTAGAATCCCATAAAATCCTAGCAGAAAAATAAAAATAAAATTTGAACGTGTCAAGTAAATTCTGGCATAAAAAAAAATGATGCCAAATTGTAGGATCTATTTAATGCTAAGTCAAAATCCATAAACATTGCATAGTTTGATTATGAGGTGTCTAGTGTGTACGAAACTATATGATGAACACAAGCAAATCTGACAACCTCTGAATCCATTGTGTACGAAAGTAATAAATGATAAAAGTCAGCATTTCAATAGTTCCTATTGCTTTTATTTTATTGCTTAGATAATCCAATCAAATAAAATTGGACAAAGTAATTAAGATGTACATCAAAAACGTGGCTGCAGTTTACAAACAGCGCTGCTGCTATTTACATAATAGCGTGGCTGATATTTACATATAAAAAAGGTTGTAGACTTAATACTAATAAGCTTTTTCATGACGTTGAGTATCAACATACTAATAAAAGTACCGAATTCAGATAATCAAAATAGATAATATAATGGCATCATAAGGATCTTATGTATATACACGTGATGGATATACAACATACTATTATGCAAAGGTTTTAACATGCAACTACACATGCTGTGATGAATAATGAATTATGTGAACCCTTTTATAAATAAATTCGTTTTTATTTTAAATGCGTTTGGAAAAAAAGTTTTAACATTTTTCTTGAATTACAAAATCAAAATTTTCTCAATAAAACCAGTAATGGTGGCTCCTCTATTCTGAGAGTAAACTATATGAGATTAAATATATTAGCAAAAGTCATACCTGAATCCATTAATTCTTGATGAAAAAGGAATTAACTTGATGTGATCTTTCATATTGACACAGTCTTAAATTCATGAATATCTCATTTTGAGATCGTGCTGATAACGTGTTATAGAATAAAAAGACATTAAAAAAAGAGAAAGAAAATATTTTATTCACTTCTGAGATTAATCATCCATTTTCATTACATTAGCACATTTATATAAAAGCGAGCTTGGGGTAGAACTGATCCTACAATATGGGACTAAATGCAAAACAGTATATAGCATATTCACTATTTATACTTACATATATTATAACATCAGAGGAACTTTTGTGATATATGTTTCGTTCTGTCTCCTTTGAAACGCTCTCCTTCGATTTGAGCAAAACATGCAACATTCGCTTTTTTAATTTGGTCGAAATTTTATCTACAGTAGATCACTTTTGTAAAAAGCACACCGGACCTTCGCTTAGGCTCCGCCTAGGCACTGGACGTAACTTACCGTCTGATGATTATTAGACCCACTAGATAAGGTTTCCGCCTTGTGTAAGAATCTAAACATGTATACATACATTTGCTAGGCATTATTTGAAGTTTAGTGTCACGTATAAACTTTAGTATGCTTGTTTTAGACGATTTGTCTACTCTTTAGCACATTCAAAATTCGATTTTCAATTTATATCAATTGATACTAAACAAAACATTAGATAAAACACTAATTTTTTTCCAAAATACATTAGTGATAAAAATAAACTCCTAACTCCGATTAATCCTTGGTTGATGCATGTCTAAACGATCAATCCATAATCCCTACTTTCCTCCTAGCGCTCGTGTAGCGTCCGCCTAGTGGTTTTTTAATTCACAACTTATTCTGATGTGGTTGATGACGGATCTCAATCATGCAAGTTTTTTTTAATTAAAAGAAAACCACCCTTTGTTATCAAAAGCAGAGTTTACAAAAAGAAACAATGCCAAAATAAATTATAATGTATAGAATATGTGAAATACAATAATGAAATAAAAATAAAAATAATAGTTCAAGGAGTTTGAGAGGACTAAAGTGGAAAACTAGCACTGCAATCCGTCATCTTTCTGAAATTTAAAATTTGCATGATATTTTCGACATCTACTACCTGCTGCGGCTTAGAGATAAATACCACGTTCTGTACCGGTGGTCGAACCAAACCCCTTATCTCCAGCATTTGGCGTACGCACATGAATTGCCACACATTTATTGTAGCAAAAAAGATCCTTTAATATTACGTGTCTACCAATCCATATTTATACACCACTTTTCCATCAAATTTTAGAGATGTAGGACTATTCCAATTTCAAAACGTAGTTCATATTTCCACATGCGAGACTGACAGAGTAGGGGTATGCTCTAAGGGCAATTCTATCATTTATTGTAATTATTAACTATGTAATAAAATCTCGTTCGAAATGAAAGATGTGTGTCTTTCTATTATATAATTATCATATTATGATAATTTAATTAATTATTTAATTTAAGCGTATTAAATAAAAAATTCTTAAATGATATATTATGTGGTAGTAATTACGATGTGTTGTAATCATGAGAAATTTATCAAAGTAAATAACATATTATTTTAAATATTCTTAGTTAAGATATTTTAACACGTCATATCAATACATTCATTGAGACTAAAGTACATAATGCTCTCTAAATGTTGGACATTGTATTACTTGTGGTTGTAGGGAGTCATTCTTCCTTCTCCACTATTTCTAGAATATATATATATATATATATATATATATATATATATATATATACACACACGAGTGTTACAGCAAGCGCTTTGTGCATGACAATGGCACACGCTTCGCAGGTAAATTGATTTTTTTTGTACAAATTATATGTGTTTAACATATATTCAAGAGAAATGATTTTCATAAATATTTATGTAACGACCCGTTAAATTTATGATATTTAATAAATTGAATTGATATAATTTCAAATTTGTTGAGGAATAAATGTAGAGATTGGGTATAGTAGTTGAAATTTAGTGTAAAATTATAAATTTTATGACGATAAATGTGGATAATGCAAATTGTCACAATTTGATTTAAAGTAAATTTTAAGAAACAAATAAATGTTGAATTTGTGAATGTTAGTATAAATATTAACTTAAATGGTGTTCATTAATACAAAGATGTAATTAGTGTAGATAGTAATAATTTATGCCTGTAGTGAAAGGAAAAGAAAACTAATAGAAACATAAAATTTATTTTATGTAAACAAAAGTATAGTTTTGAACAAACTTATGAAAATTGATAGAAACAGTGTTTGTAATCAGTTTGGTTATTTTATATTTGAAAGATAGAGATGTGTAAATACGTTAATGAATTTATAATGGGAAGGAATGGTAGAATGAAAAGAATATATATAATAATAAGCATTTGATTCAATTAAGGGAATTAAATTATAATAAATGGTCATTTAATAAATTCAACGTTTGTGAGAAATCATAATAGTTGTGTAAAATGTGTACAAACTTGGATTTGGAAGTTTATTGGATTTATAACGGTTTTGTTATTAAGTGTATGAGTTTAAAAGTTATTCCCTTTTGTAAAGTAATAGAAGAATGCATAAAGATATAAACAGGGCTTAATAGAATTGACACTTAATGAATTGAATAAATTACCCATTTATGAAGATATGTATAGTGGACTATAAATGGCCTAAGCAAATATAAAATGGAATAATCATTGAGATTTGTACTATGAAAATAAATAGTAACATTTATTTGCAAGGAATAAAAGCCTATTTAGGTGACTAGGATTTGGAGTAATGACTATTGTATGTTACCTACCCTTGTTTCTTGTTAATTTAGATTTTGGGAATCAAATTCAATTTATCCGCCAATTTACCGCAGTTAAAGTGAAATGAATTGATGATTGAGAAATGTTAAATATAAATAAGATGTAAACCAAAGAAAATCCCATTTGTAATAAATTATGTAGAATAAAGTAAAGAAACTAGGAAATGAAAATGTGAAAATGTGGATGCAGTGAGATCTTAAGTGACAATAACCTTGTTAGGCAAGTGATAACGGAATTTTGTGTATAACCAAATAAAAATCCAAATTTATTTGGAAATAAATTGCAATCAATTGAATTTATTGCAATTTAATGGATTTAATATTTAATAGTTTATGTAATTATTATTTGGAAGAAATTGGAGTTATTTGTAAAAAGGTATGAACCTAATGTTAATTTTTCTATGGGATTGACAATTAATATGGAATGAAAAGAAGAAAATTTGGGTCAATAAAATTTAGAATTTATGCATAATAAAACGGATTCTAACGTTAATTAGGACGTTATTGAGTTTAGATTTGAATTGGTAAACATTTGAGTGAAATCTTAAACTAATGTTCATATTGACAACGATAACTTAGAAATATAGAAAGGAAGTAAATCTAATAAATTTATCAAATTCATAATGTTGAATTCATTTGGATGGGAATTAATAAACAAATTGAGAAAAAGGAAATGGAAATAAAAGTTTATTTATAATTTGGGATTTAATTTATGGTAAAAGGGTTAATTGCAATTAAAAATGAGTTGAAACGGAAATCAAGTTATTTATTTAATTAGATTTAAGATGAGAGTATAAAAGTATAAGATTAAATAATTGGGTTTTGAGAATAAAATTTATAATTCCCAAATAATAAGAAGTGCAGAGATTAACACTGCAAATTGATATACTTATAGTTTTTAATTCACATCCAAGCTTGCTAAATCATTTGGAATTGATTGGATTATATAAGTAATGAAATTTGGCCAATATTTAAAGTTGAAAGAAAATTTGGATTTTTATGATTTATTTTAATTTATTTAATAAATATTAAAAATAGCCATTTTGGGCACGGACTCGGATTTCGACGAAACTAGTTTCATCGGATCTGTATCGGTGAATTATTATAGGATTTCAAATTTCGTATCGATCAGACTTATCGTTTGATCGTACGGATGCGAAACGCCTTGAAATCAATTTTATTAAAATCAATTTGAAATCAATTTGGAAATCTTGTTTTCGGCATAACTTCTTCATACGATCGAATTTGGTCGCGAAACTTTTTCCATCGCATTCAGAATATTTTAAAACACCTATTTGGATATATATAGTTTTAACAAATTCGACTCCGGAGGCATAGCGGGCTTTTTGGACCATAGTTTGTCACGCACGTTCATTCTACAGCCTATCTACCCTATCGCTAGCCTACCTATATATATACAGCTATAAACCTAATCTTTATTCTTTTGCCGTACGTTCATTTCTTCACTCTTTTCTCTTCCCCAAATGTATACATCTCAGATCCAATTCCAGATCTATCCATAGTTCAAAATCAAAAGTCAAAACTCAAAAAAAAAAATCAAAAAATTCTCAAAAAAATATATGTTGATGTTTTCGATAAGCGTAATCTCATGGTGTAATTCGTTTTTCAATTGGAGCTGTCGTTCATCCAGAATAAATTCAAACAGCCCCAAAACCGTTCATCATCATCGCACAAAACTTTATCGGATCGAGATTCTGTTTCTGGGTTTTGGAGAGGGAACCGAGGGGAGCGCATCTATGTAATTTGTTTGGCAGCTCAACGGTTAGATCGTCGTAGATCTTCGATTAAGGTTTCGAAACCTTATGTACGAGCGGCCACGGCAGTTCGTGGGTGACCAAATTTGTACAGCTGAGCTCGGTTCTAGGGGGAGAGTGTGGCGGTGGTGCCAGATCACGGTGAAGTTGGTCGTCGATAGGGCAAAAATTCACTGATGAGCGGCGGCTAGGGCTCATCTATTGCTCGCGTGCGTATTGGGCGGCCTGGGAAGCACGTTCGAGTGGAAGAGGTAGGATGACGTGGAAGAATATGTGAGTGATTGTGTGTCGTTTTTGTTAATTTTTAATTTTGAATTCAATCTCCATTTTTCGCCATAACTTTCTCATACGAATTCGGATTCACACGAAATTTCTTTTGTTAGGATCGTAATTTAATTCCGGACTTGATGACGCTGGTTTGGACGAATTCTGAGACGAGCGAATTTTTGAGTTTAAATTGAATTTAAATTCGATTTAAATTCAAAAGGTGAGTGTTTTGACCCACTCACAATTACTAGAAGCTTTTATGTTTGTTAAATAAATTTTAGAAATGAATAGAAATTTATTTATGAGCATTTGGCATGTTTATTTCATTCATATCTGTTGAATTGCATTTTATTAAATTTAACTGTTAATTTAATTGATTTATTGCGTATTAATTTACTGTTAGAAATTTTTGTTTGCATATGAACTGCTAGTTAACAGTTATATAATTTTTTACTGAATATACAATTGTTAGATTAACAGTTGATAAATTTAATTTGAATAAAACTGCCAGTTATTACCTGTTGCATATTATCAAACACATATTGTTATTGATTGATATTGCTTGTGGATTTTGATTGGATGATGGATGATATTGATGGATGTTATTTATATATCATTATATTGCCAATTATCATGCATATTTATTCATTCGGGATTGTGGTTTGAAATGATATATAACCGCAAATTTTATATCTTTTAAATTGCGGATTGAAATGATAAATATCCGTATCACTTGACCATAGGATAGAAAACTATATACAGGCACCGCGGTCTATATATAACCATTTTTAATGTGATTTCTATGGTTTGGATGGAATACGGTTTATAAAAATCTTAATTTTTATACCGAATAAATGTTTTCTTCCATATTTATATACATATGAAGTTGAAAAATTTGAAATAAAAAGGTGTATAAATCTCTTTATTAAAATGGAAGAAAATTTAGAAAAGGGAGTTTGATAATTTATATCCTATGTTTAAATGTTAAGTTGGAAATTTTAAGATAGTATATTTACAATTGGATTTTTCCCAAAATAAATTGAAATGAATATTCTAGTATAATTTGAATTGGAAAATATATATAATTTATTACTAGAAATTGAAGTCTTATTATTTATGGATTTTATGTGAATGTTCAAAACTAATTAATAGAACATTTGATTTGTTGAAAGAATAAAAATCCAACTTTAGTTGAAATATTAACACTCAAGATGGATATAAATATATATAAAATTGAAATGGTTGGGACTTGAAATGATATTTTGGATTATGTTTTAACATTGAGTAAAGAAATATTCATAAAGCCATGTAAATTATTTTCCGTACAAAGTAACCATAAAGTTAAATCACTTATTTTATATATTGTTGAATATCCAAACCATTTAGTTTTGAAAGTAATGGTTTTAAAAACTATGGATTTCGAAGTATTATGTTGAAAGTTAATATTCAAATATTTGGTTACAAGGAATTATAAATTTTAAAAGTGGCATAATTTTTGGAAAAAATTTATATTTGGGAAATGATATCATTGATTTGGGTTTTATAAAAATAATATCAAAATGAATCTTTTTGGGTTTTAAAGAAGAAATGATATCGTAATATTATGGTTTTGAAATGGATTATATTCTGGTTTTAAAGTATAAACTATTTTTAAATGACCGCGGTGTTATAATAACGATGGGTTGGCAAAGAGACCGGGATCGGATATGGACATACTCTCTGTCGTTACCGAAAACCACTTTGACTAACCGTGTACGCGGTGGAGATTCCAGAATGAAGTAGGATGGTGGCGACGTTTCCTGTAAGGTAAATACGTGGACCCAACTCCCGTGAGTTGGCATAAGGTGGCTAAAACAGGAGCGATCGACGGGTTAATGAGGTCATTCCTCTGATCGGACACTCCTCTTCGATATTATACTTTGACTTTGGATTGATTTCAGTGGCCACTTCTATTTTTGATTTTGGGGGAGTTTGTTCGAGGTGGGCGGTGGCTGCGGCTACGCGTTACCATCGACCCGGAAGCGTAATTGGTATATCTACCCTGGCATTGCCTAGTTGTGCCGTGTCACCTACCCTAGTGCGCCTTATACGATTTTAGCTTTGTACCATACCTATGGAGTGCCCTCTGACGACGCCCAGTACGGGGAAGATTACGGTACTGTATAGACTATGGGAATATATTCTGTGTTAAGGGCTATATGGGTAACCCCTTAACGCTATTTAAAAGTAAGTTTATTTTACAATTAGACACTAGTATAATAGCGCAATATACTACATAGTAAATAGTTTAACGGATCCTTAGGAGATGTAAATCCCGAGCATCTCTTGAGTTACTGCACTCATATTTATTTCTGTTAATTTAACTCACATAAGATCTTTTAGTTCTGACTCGAGTGTTTTGTCTTTTCAATTCGCTCGGGTCAGTCCGAGCGTTTCAGGATTTGAAGTTTAGCTCTGGAGGACGAAGACGAAGATTTTAATATTACTACCTACTATTTTATTCCACTACACTGTATTCCGCTGCATTGATATTGTTGGTATGTGAACTCTGATATTTAATTGTATAAAGAAGAATCAAATGTTTTGTAAACAGTTTTATAAACTGTATAATTTATTATTATATTTTATCCTTCCGCTGTGAGATTCTATTTGTTTATTTCTTCTCTGTTTTTCTTATTTACCCCATAACAATCCGCCCTTCCGTATGGTTTGAACTGGCACGTGTGTCTGTTTAAATCGTACGAAAAGGCGGGATGTTACAGTTGGTATCAGAGCTTTGGTTTAGCGATAAACCTTGGCTTTGTGGGGTTTGACTCTTTGTTAATAGGGTAGAAATATCCTATGGGAGTCGCTGAGTGTATATATATGAGAGAGCGTATTTGTTAGTATTAATAAAAAGATTTTTATATTGTGTTAATCTGTTCCGCTTTGTATTTATAAATTCTGGTTGATGCATGGGACGCTATGTCATCAATAGGGATTTCTAAACACTTAATAGGACAGACCGACATAATATTTGTTTTAATATAGGTGAATGAAAGAATTTTGCCTATTATATTTTCTATATATAAAAATATTTTTATAAAGATATATATATATATTTGGTTGCTATAGATTGAGTGTTAGGAAATAAAATATTTATAATAACTGAAGCTAAGTTGAAATTATAATAAATCAAATTGGAGATTTTAGAACTTAAGTCCGGGATTTTTCCAAATTTGTTTTCAAAGAATTTATGAAATATAATGATTTGGTTTATAAGTATTTTCTTATATAAATATTTCGTATAATTTGGAAGAATTGTTTTAAAAAGAAGATTTTGGGAGAAATTAAATTCTGTACTTTCCTCTCTGTCGCTGGAAAATAAATTCGGTGATGACGGCCGCATCATCGACTTTCATTTCGAGTTTCGAAGGGGAAAGACCACTGTAGTAAATTTTACTGCAGATTTATTTTGAACTTTTCTAAAAAATTTCTTTTATTGCTCTAACTATAATTAGAGATATTGAGTTGTAAGAACTTATTTATCTATTATTTTGAAATAAATTGAAATTTAACCCGGTATTTAATTCTAAATTTTTCCGTTAATTAATCGTTTAAAATTTGTTAGTGAAATATAAGTTAAGTAATAAATGAATTGAAACCTCTAATTGAAATAAGAGAATAATTGCAAAGCTATAAAGAGGAATTTGCATACATATGAGACAAAGAGAAATATGGATAAACATCAAATTTAATTTAGAGAATTGAGATTCAACTTGTATAAGTTCAATTGCACTTTCTTTGACATAAATAACTTACCCAAATATAAAAGTTGAAATGTTAAATAAGAATTTTAAATAGGATATTATACAAGTAGAATTTTGGAAATAATGAAGTATTCAATAATTTATTGTTATAAATAAGAATTTAAATGGTATAAACTTAGGTTATAATTGAAGTTTTATTATTAATAGATGATATGAACCTAAGTATATAAAATGAAATTCAAAATAAGAATTTATTATATGATTATTCACTTAAGTATGTTTTAATCTCCCCTATTCTAATATAATGGAAAGTAGGAAGAATTTAAATCACTGTAATCCATAGTTAATGGATAAATAAAAAAACTTCCACTTATAAGAATGAATGTTAGCAGATTTAGAATTTAAGGGAAATCTTACAAGTGAAGAGTAAGGAAAGGAAGATATTCAAAATATTTGTTGTTATTAATGAGAATTATTTTATAAACTTAAGTAATAAAAAGGAAATACAAATATAATAAATTTGGTGATAATTGGAAAATAAAACTTGTAAGAACAAAGAAATCCCTCATAAATGAAGGGAAGAAAATCAAACCACTGAAGTATGAAATAAATGTATAATAAGCTATTTTGGTGTTGATTTGAATTGTTTGGTTGATATATGGTTGTTGGGTAAGGAATTTTGAAGTTGTTGGATGGAGAAATAATCTATCTTTGTTCCATCTAAGACTGTTGAGTAAAGGATGCACTTGATAGTTATTTTACATTTCGTACAATTTCGGAATTTGAACCTAACAACTAATTGTTTGTTTGATTGAATGATTTTGTTTGCGGTGTGTGCTGTTTGTTAAATTGCATGGTTATTGCATTTGATTGGATATGAATGATTGAATCCACTATAATAGTTCATTTTAAAATAAATATTTAACCTTTTAGGCTTATAAGAAAATACAGGTTATGGAAGCAACTGCTACTGCTTTTGGTTCCGTAATAATAAGCGTATTGCCCGACAAATAGGTACGTTTCCGGATTTCGTATAAAGCGCTATTTTATATATTTTCCCGTGTTGGGATATTTTATTTGGATAATATGTGTAATATATTTGTATATTTGGATATTATATTTTCTCCAGAGTCCCTCCGTACAAAGGAGACTTTGCCAAAATTTTCAGGAAATTTTGGACTTAGAATTTTGTGAAAGTATTTTTCCAACTTTAATAATTCAAGTATTAAAGGATATAATGATTATAAAACAAGTATATTTCATTAAAGGAAATTAATCCAGTAAAATATTGTTTATAAGTTAATATTTGAAATAAGATGCACTGTAAATCTTCCTCCTCCCTTCTTTTTCCTTTTCGGGGACGAAAAGTTTTGAGTGGGGGAGATTGTAACGACCCGTTAAATTTATGATATTTAATAAATTGAATTAATATAATTTCAAATTTGTTGAGGAATAAATGTAGAGATTGGGTATAGTAGTTGAAATTTAGTGTAAAATTATAAATTTTATGACGATAAATGTGGATAATGCAAATTGTCACAATTTGATTTAAAGTAAATTTTAAGAAACAAATAAATGTTGAATTTGTGAATGTTAGTATAAATATTAACTTAAATGGTGTTCATTAATACAAAGATGTAATTAGTGTAGATAGTAATAATTTATGCCTGTAGTGAAAGGAAAAGAAAACTAATAGAAACATAAAATTTATTTTATGTAAACAAAAGTATAGTTTTGAACAAACTTATGAAAATTGATAGAAACAGTGTTTGTAATCAGTTTGGTTATTTTATATTTGAAAGATAGAGATGTGTAAATACGTTAATGAATTTATAATGGGAAGGAATGGTAGAATGAAAAGAATATATATAATAATAAGCATTTGATTCAATTAAGGGAATTAAATTATAATAAATGGTCATTTAATAAATTCAACGTTTGTGAGAAATCATAATAGTTGTGTAAAATGTGTACAAACTTGGATTTGGAAGTTTATTGGATTTATAACGGTTTTGTTATTAAGTGTATGAGTTTAAAAGTTATTCCCTTTTGTAAAGTAATAGAAGAATGCATAAAGATATAAACAGGGCTTAATAGAATTGACACTTAATGAATTGAATAAATTACCCATTTATGAAGATATGTATAGTGGACTATAAATGGCCTAAGCAAATATAAAATGGAATAATCATTGAGATTTGTACTATGAAAATAAATAGTAACATTTATTTGCAAGGAATAAAAGCCTATTTAGGTGACTAGGATTTGGAGTAATGACTATTGTATGTTACCTACCCTTGTTTCTTGTTAATTTAGATTTTGGGAATCAAATTCAATTTATCCGCCAATTTACCGCAGTTAAAGTGAAATGAATTGATGATTGAGAAATGTTAAATATAAATAAGATGTAAACCAAAGAAAATCCCATTTGTAATAAATTATGTAGAATAAAGTAAAGAAACTAGGAAATGAAAATGTGAAAATGTAGATGCAGTGAGATCTTAAGTGACAATAACCTTGTTAGGCAAGTGATAACGGAATTTTGTGTATAACCAAATAAAAATCCAAATTTATTTGGAAATAAATTGCAATCAATTGAATTTATTGCAATTTAATGGATTTAATATTTAATAGTTTATGTAATTATTATTTGGAAGAAATTGGAGTTATTTGTAAAAAGGTATGAACCTAATGTTAATTTTTCTATGGGATTGACAATTAATATGGAATGAAAAGAAGAAAATTTGGGTCAATAAAATTTAGAATTTATACATAATAAAACGGATTCTAACGTTAATTAGGACGTTATTGAGTTTAGATTTGAATTGGTAAACATTTGAGTGAAATCTTAAACTAATGTTCATATTGACAACGATAACTTAGAAATATAGAAAGGAAGTAAATCTAATAAATTTATCAAATTCATAATGTTGAATTCATTTGGATGGGAATTAATAAACAAATTGAGAAAAAGGAAATGGAAATAAAAGTTTATTTATAATTTGGGATTTAATTTATGGTAAAAGGGTTAATTGCAATTAAAAATGAGTTGAAATGGAAATCAAGTTATTTATTTAATTAGATTTAAGATGAGAGTATAAAAGTATAAGATTAAATAATTGGGTTTTGAGAATAAAATTTATAATTCCTAAATAATAAGAAGTGCAGAGATTAACACTGCAAATTGATATACTTATAGTTTTTAATTCACATCCAAGCTTGCTAAATCATTTGGAATTGATTGGATTATATAAGTAATGAAATTTGGCCAATATTTAAAGTTGAAAGAAAATTTGGATTTTTATGATTTATTTTAATTTATTTAATAAATATTAAAAATAGCCATTTTGGGCACGGACTCGGATTTCGACGAAACTAGTTTCATCGGATCCGTATCGGTGAATTATTATAGGATTTCAAATTTCGTATCGATCGGACTTGTCGTTTGATCGTACGGACGCGAAACGCCTTGAAATCAATTTTATTAAAACCAATTTGAAATCAATTTGGAAATCTTGTTTTCGGCATAACTTCTTCATACGATCGAATTTGGTCGCGAAACTTTTTCCATCGCGTTCAAAATATTTTAAAACACCTAGTTGGATATATAGTTTTAACAAATTCGACTCCGGAGGCATAGCGGGCTTTTTGGACCATAGTTTGTCACGCACGTTCATTCTACAGCCTATCTACCCTATCGCTAGCCTACCTATATATATATAGCTATAAACCTAATCTCTATTCTTTTGCCGTACGTTCATTTCTTCACTCTTTTCTCTTCCCCAAATGTATACATCTCAGATCGAATTCCAGATCTATCCACAGTTCAAAATCAAAAGTCAAAACTCAAAAAAAAAACTCAGAAAATTCTCAAAAAAATATATGTTGATGTTTTCGATACGCGTAATCTCATGGTGTAATTCGTTTTTCAATTGGAGCTGTCGTTCATCCAGAATAAATTCAAACAGCCCCAAAACCGTTCATCATCATCGCACAAAACTTTATCGGATCGAGATTCTGTTTCTGGGTTTTGGAGAGGGAACCGAGGGGAGCGCATCTATGTAATTTGTTTGGCAGCTCAACGGTTAGATCGTCGTAGATCTTCGATTAAGGT
Source organism: Allium cepa (assembly GCA_030765085.1). Lineage (NCBI taxonomy): Eukaryota > Viridiplantae > Streptophyta > Magnoliopsida > Asparagales > Amaryllidaceae > Allium > Allium cepa. Next base: position 175,806,009 of record CM060939.1, on the reverse strand, counting down.
TTCGAAACCTTATGTACGAGCGGCCACGGCAGTTCGTGGGTGACCAAATTTGTACAGCTGAGCTCGGTTCTAGGGGGAGAGTGTGGCGGTGGTGCCAGATCACGGTGAAGTTGGTCGTCGACAGGGCAAAAATTCACTGATGAGCGGCGGCTAGGGCTCATCTATTGCTCGCGTGCGTATTGGGCGGCCTGGGAAGCACGTTCGAGTGGAAGAGGTAGGATGACGTGGAAGAATATGTGAGTGATTGTGTGTCGTTTTTGTTAATTTTTAATTTTGAATTCAATCTCCATTTTTCGCCATAACTTTCTCATACGAATTCGGATTCACACGAAATTTCTTTTGTTAGGATCGTAATTTAATTCCGGACTTGATGACGCTAGTTTGGACGAATTCTGAGACGGGCAAATTTTTGAGTTTAAATTGAATTTAAATTCGATTTAAATTCAAAAGGTGAGTGTTTTGACCCACTCACAATTACTAGAAGCTTTTATGTTTGTTAAATAAATTTTAGAAATGAATAGAAATTTATTTATGAGCATTTGGCATGTTTATTTCATTCATATCTGTTGAATTGCATTTTATTAAATTTAACTGTTAATTTAATTGATTTATTGCGTATTAATTTACTGTTAGAAATTTTTGTTTGCATATGAACTGCTAGTTAACAGTTATATAAATTTTCACTGAATATACAATTGTTAGATTAACAGTTGATAAATTTAATTTGAATAAAACTGCCAGTTATTACCTGTTGCATATTATCAAACACATATTGTTATTGATTGATATTGCTTGTGGATTTTGATTGGATGATGGATGATATTGATGGATGTTATTTATATATCATTATATTGCCAATTATCATGCATATTTATTCATTCGGGATTGTGGTTTGAAATGATATATAACCGCAAATTTTATATCTTTTAAATTGCGGATTGAAATGATAAATATCCGTATCACTTGACCATAGGATAGAAAACTATATACAGGCACCGCGGTCTATATATAACCATTTTTAATGTGATTTCTATGGTTTGGATGGAATACGGTTTATAAAAATCTTAATTTTTATACTGAATAAATGTTTTCTTCCATATTTATATACATATGAAGTTGAAAAATTTGAAATAAAAAGGTGTATAAATCTCTTTATTAAAATGGAAGAAAATTTAGAAAAGGGAGTTTGATAATTTATATCCTATGTTTAAATGTTAAGTTGGAAATTTTAAGATAGTATATTTACAATTGGATTTTTCCCAAAATAAATTGAAATGAATATTCTAGTATAATTTGAATTGGAAAATATATATAATTTATTACTAGAAATTGAAGTCTTATTATTTATGGATTTTATGTGAATGTTCAAAACTAATTAATAGAACATTTGATTTGTTGAAAGAATAAAAATCCAACTTTAGTTGAAATATTAACACTCAAGATGGATATAAATATATATAAAATTGAAATGGTTGGGACTTGAAATGATATTTTGGATTATGTTTTAACATTGAGTAAAGAAATATTCATAAAGCCATGTAAATTATTTTCCGTACAAAGTAACCATAAAGTTAAATCACTTATTTTATATATTGTTGAATATCCAAACCATTTAGTTTTGAAAGTAATGGTTTTAAAAACTATGGATTTCGAAGTATTATGTTGAAAGTTAATATTCAAATATTTGGTTACAAGGAATTATAAATTTTAAAAGTGGCATAATTTTTGGAAAAGATTTATATTTGGGAAATGATATCATTGATTTGGGTTTTATAAAAATAATATCAAAATGAATCTTTTTGGGTTTTAAAGAAGAAATGATATCGTAATATTATGGTTTTGAAATGGATTATATTCTGGTTTTAAAGTATAAACTATTTTTAAATGACCGCGGTGTTATAATAACGATGGGTTGGCAAAGAGACCGGGATCGGATATGGACATACTCTCTGTCGTTACCGAAAACCACTTTGACTAACCGTGTACGCGGTGGAGATTCCAGAATGAAGTAGGATGGTGGCGACGTTTCCTGTAAGGTAAATACGTGGACCCAACTCCCGTGAGTTGGCATAAGGTGGCTAAAACAGGAGCGATCGACGGGTTAATGAGGTCATTCCTCTGATCGGACACTCCTCTTCGATATTATACTTTGACTTTGGATTGATTTCAGTGGCCACTTCTATTTTTGATTTTTGGGGGAGTTTGTTCGAGGTGGGCGGTAGCTGCGGCTACGCGTTACCATCGACCCGGAAGCGTAATTGGTATATCTACCCTGGCATTGCCTAGTTGTGCCGTGTCACCTACCCTAGCGCGCCTTATACGATTTTAGCTTTGTACCATACCTATGGAGTGCCCTCTGACGACGCCCAGTACGGGGGAGATTACGGTACTGTATAGACTATGGGAATATATTCTGTGTTAAGGGCTATATGGGTAACCCCTTAACGCTATTTAAAAGTAAGTTTATTTTACAATTAGACACTAGTATAATAGCGCAATATACTACATAGTAAATAGTTTAACGGATCCTTAGGAGATGTAAATCCCGAGCATCTCTTGAGTTACTGCACTCATATTTATTTCTGTTAATTTAACTCACATAAGATCTTTTAGTTCTGACTCGAGTGTTTTGTCTTTTCAATTCGCTCGGGTCAGTCCGAGCGTTTTAGGATTTGAAGTTTAGCTCTGGAGGACGAAGACGAAGATTTTAATATTACTACCTACTATTTTATTCCACTACACTGTATTCCGCTGCATTGATATTGTTGGTATGTGAACTCTGATATTTAATTGTATAAAGAAGAATCAAATGTTTTGTAAACAGTTTTATAAACTGTATAATTTATTATTATATTTTATCCTTCCGCTGTGAGATTCTATTTGTTTATTTCTTCTCTGTTTTTCTTATTTACCCCATAACAATCCGCCCTTCCGTATGGTTTGAACTGGCACGTGTGTCTGTTTAAATCGTACGAAAAGGCGGGATGTTACAATTTAGGTATGTCTTTGCATTAGAATCATGTGTAGTCAGTTTGTATTTTTATTTCTATGTTGGAACATTTAGGTTTTTATTTGGTTGAATTTTTGTTTCTGTTATCAATTTATAAAGAGCGAAAATGTATAGGAAGTTTAATTTTTAGATCTTATTTTTAAGTGACGTCAAGTTTGATAATATATATAAGAGAGCATTTTGGAATTGTACAAAAAATATATTTGCTAGATTATATTTTTAAGTGATATTAACATTTGGTAATATCTATAGGGAGGAGTTTGAAGAAGTTCGTGCTGATAGAAAAAATTGAATAACTAATGCACAAAGGTATCAAAATTTTCCTTTTGAAGATATTAGTACATTCTTGTACATAACATTTATAGTGTAAGTTCCGGATTGCCTTTGAACTTCACCGTTTTTTCCTCAAAGTATGGTGTTTTTTTATTGAAACTCCTCTTGATAATGTAACATAAAGTTGACCATGGCTGAATACATCTTGGGGTAAGTAAATTCCAACATTTGGAATTGTTTGCTCTTGAGTTTTGTTAATAATTAAAGCAAAAATTAGTCTTATAGGGAACTGTATGTATAATAAAGTAAACGGTAAAATGATATCTTCATAGGGCTTCATAGGTATTCTTGGTAAGAAAACCCGAGTTCCAGTAAAGTGACCGACGACAGTCTTTACGTCTATGATGTTTCTATGAAGTTCATGGCAAACAAATCGTATACCATTGCATAATCCATTTTTTGGATCGAAGTTCCTCAGTAGCATAATTAGTGCACCTTTCTTCAAGACTAATTTATGTAAGGGTAAACCAATCGGATTTATTGAATTCAAATATTCAAGCTGGTATATATTTCTTATGTCATCGTCCACATAATCGAAAGAGTAGTAGACATGGGGATCATTAGGAAAAAGATTTATAGCTCGATCATTTAATATCCATAATTTCGTTAAGTGGGGTGATCAAAACCCTTGTAATCATATATTTTGTATTGAATGCATTAATGCATAAGTTTGAAAAAGTTGAATTTATTTGAGTAGTTATTGATTTTTCCATCTTCCCATGGTATAACCATTTCGTCTAGGATTCATATCATGTTCTCACATGTATGTGGCTCATTTCCATCATCAACTCGTGGTGGGAAATATGCATAGAATGGATTTTCTTTTGCCCTCGTATTTTGAGTGAGATGGATCACTTCTACATGTTTTTATAATGACGATTTAACTATGCACGCGTCAATTATTTCTGATATTGTACCATTTTGTATAACTGGTAAAACTTTTCTAAAACCCCTCCGATGATTGTAACTTTACCTCCAAATGGCATGTCATTTCCCAATATGTCTTTTAAAGATCTACCTAGGACTTCAAAAGCATATTTGTAGGTCATTGTTGCTTCATCCTAAATAAGAACAGTTGCTAATCTCATAAGTTCAACCACTTCAAACTATTTAGGTATCGTGCACATTGATGTTGAAGTTGGATTGATTGGAATTTTAAACCGCGAATGTGATGTTTGACCACCTGATAAGATTGTTACGTCAACCATAACATAATTGATGTTGGTGTTGAAGAGCATATTGCTTAGCTTTTAAATATTTTTGTGCATGATAATTAAAGCTAGTTATTTCATTGTTAACACTTATAGTAACAATAAATGCTTCAAACCTTTTTTATTGAGATCTTTAATATTATCTATTATTGCAAACTGAGAGCATTATTAGCAAAGTATAACTCTGATCCTCAAGCAGTTTCTCGTCCATTTGATTCCAATGGAGATGGATTTGCGTATGATACGTTAATTATGCTTGCTATTTTTTGATTATGTTTCATATGTTTTAGATGTTTATGGATGTTATATTCACATCATATTACAACATTGCTGAAGGGTGGTCTTATGATACTGGAGGTAAACTTCTGCTGATGTTTTATACATCTTGTATACAATACTTCAAAATCATGGCTAATAAAATATTTTATGTCTTATATATATATATATATTAATATACACAGACTTTAAAAAATTAAGCATCTAGACCGCTTGAAGCTTTGAAAGAACTATGATTTTGGGGGTCAACGGTGAGGAGAAGAAGCGAATAATGGCGAATAACAATAAAGAGCGGATAACAGTGGAAGTAATGGAGTGATGAGTGTAACATCCCGCCTTTTGGACAGTTTTAAGCAGATATACATGTCAACTCAAACCATACAAAAGAGCGGATTGTTATTGGGGGTGAATAAGAAAAGCAGAGAAAGAAAAAAAAATACAAAATAGAATTTCTCAGCGGAATGATAAAATATAATAATCAAATAACAGTTCATGAAGCTGTTTACAAAACATTTGATTTTACTAATACAATGCAGAATCAAAGTTACATATACCAGAGAATAATAAATAATAATGCGGCGGAACAATGTGATGCAGTGGAACAATATAGTAAATAATAATAATACAATCTTCGTCTTCGTCCTTCAAAAATAAAGTCTTCAAATCCTTAAATGCTCAGGCTGATCCAAGCAAATTGGAAAGATAAAACACTCGAATTAGAACTAAAAGGTCTTATGTAAGTTAAATCAATGGTAAATAAATATGAATCGAACTGCGTCAGAGATGTTTACGGGGTTTGACATCTCCTATCTAGTGTCTAACGTGAGTGCAGTAACTTAAGAGATGCTCGGTATTCACACCTCCTAAGGATCCGTTAAACTATCTACTATGTAGTAATATCCGCTATCATAATAACGTATGTAATAAAGTAAACTATTAAAATAGCATTAAGGCGTTATCCATTTCCGCCTTAACACATTTTATAATATCAATAGTCTATACAGTACCGTAACTTTCCGTAAATTGGGGCCGCCAGAGGATACCCCATAGGTACGACATAAAAAAACTCGTAGAAGACGCGCTAGGGTAGGTGACATGGCACAAGTAGGCAATGCCAGGGTAGATATACCAATTACGCATCCGGACTGTTGGTAATGCATAGTCGCAACTACCGTTCAACTCGCAACACACTCCCAAAAAAATCGCGGGTAGCCATCAAATAAATCAAAAGTCAGAATATAGTATCGATGGAGTGTGTCCGATCGGAGGAACTACCTCACTTGACCCGAGAATCGCTCCTGTTTTAGCCACCTTATGCCAACTCACGGGAGTTGGGTCCACGTATATACCTCACATAGGATCGTCGCCATCATCCTACTTCATTCTAGAATCTCCACTGCACACATAGTTGTCAAAGTTGTTTTCGGTATTAGCAGAGAGTATGACAATATCCGATCCCGGTCTCTTTAACAACCAATCGCTTATTAACACCGGATGGTTTTTTACATTTCCAAAATCATTTCATAATTGATATCAAAATATCATATTCGGTTCAAACCATATCACTTTCAAAATCATTACTTTACTTTCGAAGTCATATTCACCTTTGAAATCATGTCACATTTGAAATCATAGTTCGATAATTATATTTCCTTTCAAAGTGAAATTCACAAGTTATATCAAAATATCGTATTCTCAAAACTATATCACTTTCAAATCATTATTGTTTCCAAATCATGATTTCTTTCAAAAATCATACTTCCAAAATAGGTTAAATTCTTACTCCAAAATCATCATTTCGATTAGTTATAACTTTTAAATCTCAACCTAGGTTATGACATCATTAACCATATTTACTTTAAAAGTCGAGAATTTTGAATGTAAACCCATCCATTTTACTTGGTTTGAAATTTGAAAGAAAATAGTTTAAATAGTTATAAATAATTAATATAGATTTAAAATATATTAAATATAATTAAAACAGATTAAATAGATTTAAAATAAATTAAAATAGTTTAATTAGTTTAAAATAAATTAATGGTTTAAAATAGATTAAAACAATTCATATAGTTAATATTAATTAAATAGTTAAATAAATTTGAAAATCTTAATAATTAAAAATTTTAAAATAATATATTTTAAAAATAGTTTATATTAAAATATGAGTTTGGAATTAATATCAAATTAAACTATTCATTTCATTTCTACATATTCGGACCATTTCTAATTTCCAAATCGACAAACCAAATTTTAATAAACTATCGAATTTCATATCGTTTCAATCCATGTTAAAAATATTAATATGGATTACTCCAATTTCAAAATATTTCAAAGTTATTTTCAAACAACTTCAATAACTCAATTTCGATAGAATTTCATTTACGAAAAAGTTTAATCTTAAACTTCCAATTTAATTTCTTAAATAAATTCCTTTTAAACCAATTCACATTTCAACACAAAACTTGATTTTCCAATAATACTTCCATTTATATACGTCAAATTTTATTTCAAGATATCATTTAACAAGATTCAAAAATTAAAGCTTTAAAAATCATTTAATTTAACCAATCCGGTGTCCGTATATATAATTCTCTACCCTAGGGTCAAGTGATACAGATATTTATCATTTTAATTCATAATTTAAAATTTTATATTTACGGATATATATCATTTCAATCCGCAATCTCGAAAATACTAAATCCATAAAATCGTTCGAGTCTATCATTTCAACTCATAATGATTTTTTCTTAATCTAAAGATCATTCGGGTATGTTATCATTTCAACGCATAGTGAACTTGCAGTTTATAACAATGTGAAATACAACACCCATTCATCTAATATCAACAATCAATATCCATCACAATCATCATCCAAATCAATCAATAAATATCAATGTAGAACTGATAAACAATAACAAGTATTTAACTGGCAATTTATATTCAATAATAAATTAAATAACGATTTATTTCAAATAAATCCAAATTAATTGAGATGATGATTTAAAATATACCAAACAGTCATAAATAAACTCCTAATCACATCATAAATTCAATTTAACGAACATAAGAAATTTTAGAAGTTGTGAGTGGATTAAAACACTCACCTTTGAATTTAAACCCAATTTAAGCCCACAATTCAGACAGTCTCAAAATTCATCCAAAACAGTGTTAAAATGTCTGGAATTTCGATACGATCTTAGTGGAGAAAACCGCGCGTAAAACGGATCTCGTATGTGGAAATTATTAGCGTTAGAACGATTCAAAAATTCAAATTGGAAAAAAAAACAATAAAAACAAAAGAAGAACCCACAAATCAGAAGCCGCCACGTGTCCCTGTTCCTCTCCCAGGAACCCTAACCTGAATCTTCTATTCGAACACACGCCGCCTCATCTAACGACTACCGTATGGACCACCATACATCTCCTCCCTTATCAGCCAGTGCTGCACGATCCCCAACCTTCGGCCGACTCTCCCCCAGCGGAGCGCACCTCCGACGCCACGTCCCAGGCTCCATCGCCGCTCAAGAAAATGGCCCAAATATCATCCAATTACGGTCGTTCGATGAACTATTAAGGCGAAGTAACCACATGGATCGACGTCCCTAAGCCTCCTCTTCGCTGTAGCACTCTCCGATCGTCGTATAATCGACGATCCACCATCGAAAACCCAAACCCTAAATTGAACGGTCGAGATTCATCCTCAATTTCTGGACAAACGGTTTATCGAATTGGAAAACGAATTACAGATCTGAGATGCGCTCGTCGAGAGCTCCAAATCGATATATAATTCGATATAGTTTGAGGAGTCTGAATTTTTGATTTGGTTTTGAAATTGAATTTAAGATTCGGGAATTAGATTTTGTCTGCCATTGGAACGAGAAGTTGAGGAGGGGATGTACGTACAGATAATAGAAATAAGAAATTACCTAGGGTTTATAACTAGGTATTTATAGACAAGGCTGGAAACAGAAAGAATGGACAAGATTGATTGAACGACACACGAACCAAAAAGTCCGTTTCGACTCCGGAACGAAAATGGATCAACCCATATATCAAAATAGATGTTTTCAATATTTTTAAACTCGATGGAGCAGGTTTCAAGTCCTAATTCCATCATATGAAGAAGTTATGATAAAATCAGCTTATTTCAAATTGATTTCAATTGATTTGAATTAAATTGATTTCTAGGCGTTTCGAGTCTGTATGATCAAACGATAAGTACGATCGCTACGAAATTTGGAATCCTACGGTTATTCATCGTTACGGATCCGATGAAACTGATTTCGTTGAAATCCGAGTCAGTGGCCAAAATAGCTTTTTCACTTTATCTAATAGATTAATATTAAATTAATAAAATCAAATTTTATAATTCACAATTTCTATCACCTTAAATCACTTAGTGATTTATAATCCTCTAAAACAAATATCTATATCAATTCATTATTGACTATTTCAAAATTTACAGTGTTTGATTTACAACTGCCATTAATTCTATTAATTAAAATTAAATTCTAATAAATTATTTTTATTTGGTTTCAAACTTTATACTCAAACAATTATTACTTTATAAATAAATTTATATTTCTATTTATTTTATTACATTCACACTTTCAGTTATTGCGTTAATTCTCATTAATATAACATTAAAGTTCATTTAGTTTTAGTTTATTTCCCATTTTAATTAAATAGACCAAACAAACAGGTAACTTACAACAATCGTCAACCTGACTTTTAATTACAGTTATGAATTCATTATTCATGAACAAATGTTAAAATTTTATATAATACTGATTTTATTCAATTACCAATACCTATCCATTTTATACAACCATTAAATATTTACATTTGTTTCTTATATTCAATTTTATAACCAAGTATAACATTTTCATTATTTTATTATTGGGATTTCATTTCAATTGTTAATAATTAGTTTTTAATTACCATTGTTAAATTTCATTTTAGCATCCATTTCATTATTAAATTACAAAGTTTTTATTTCTTTCCATATTAAATTACCAAAACTTATTAATTTAACAACTTAAACAGTTGAAAATTTACGGTCATCACACTCTCCCCCACTGAAAACTTTTCGTCCCTAAAAAGGAAAAGAAGGGAAAAGAAGGAATTAAGAAATTCAATAAATCTTATTCAAAAGCATTAAATTTATAAACAATTAATTCACATAATTAATTAATTTAATAAAATATATCGATTTATAACAATTAAATCCTTTTATACTCAAGTTAATAAAGTTGGAAAATATTTCATAAAATTTTATAAGTCCAAAATTTTCAAAAAATTTCGGTAGAGTTTCCTTTATACGGAGAGGCTCGGGAGAAATAATAATATCAATAATAATCATATATATCAAATATTTTCGAAAATAATATATCCCAACACGAAAAAAACGATATAATATCGCTAGAAAACAGTAATTCGAAAACGTACCTATTTGTCGGGCAAACAACGCTTAATTATGAAACCAAAAGTAGTAACAATTGCTTCCATAACCTGTATTTCACTTATGTAATCCAAAAGAGTTAATAATGATATAAAATGAAATATTTAAAGTTGTTTCAACCACTAACAACCCAATCAATATAAAACAACAATCACTTGCAACCAACATACAATCATCATACGAAATCAATACAAATCAATTATCCATCCATATCAACTAAAAAAATAGTTTGTTCGGGTTAATACACTTTTAAATTGCGTATAATGACAAATAAACTACTTAGTATATTATTTACTCAACATTCTTAGATAAAACTCAACAGATTATTCATACATCCAAACAATTAGAAGTATCCCTACCCAAACAACTCATAGACCAAAACAACAACAAATTCCAAACATTATTTAGGTTTATGTTAACCTATTTCTTTTCATATCATTTATAAAATGACTCATTTATTAAATTTACATTTATTTTTTAATTTTACATATATTGCTTATAAAAGTTCAATTCCCATTCATTCATTACTTAATTCCATATATATACATTTATTTATTTATTGTATTCATGTTCAATTCACTTACTTAACATATCAATTCACTAACTTAAATTTATAATTATTTACTTACAATACTTAATTTATATTACATTTTATTATTGTAACATTTCAATTATAACTTAAGTTTATAACAACTGTAGCATCAAATTCTTATTTATAAAAGTAATTCATTGAACATTTCCATTACTTAAGTTTTACTTGTAAAATTTTCCATTGCATAATCTTTTAACATTTCAACTCTTATAATTTGGTAAGTTATATATATATATATATATATATATGCTTTAAGAATGCAATTGAAAGTTACACAAGTTTATCTCATTTCTTTTAATTAACTAAATGTTCAATAATCATATCCTTTATTTTATAGGTTACAAATTTCACTTTCTTGTAATTTCATTTATAACCTAGCATTTAATCTCTTATTTTATTTAGAGGTTCCAATTATTAATTAGTTAAATTCCATTCCATTAAATAAAATCTCTAATTCATAGACATTTAAGAATTAAATGCCGGGTTCCATTTCAAATCATTTAAAAACAATAGATGGATGTATATACTCATAACTTATATATCCAATTATATTTAACGAAATTTGAAATTTATATTTGTTTATCAAAATAAATCTGCAGTACAACTACTACAGTGGTCTTCCCACTTTGAAACTCAAAAATGAATGTCGATGATGCGTGTATTCATCACCGAAATTATTTCCCAATGACAGAGAGGGGAGTACATAACTTGTTTCTTTTCAAAATTCCTTTAAAATAGTTCTTTCAAATTATGTTGAAATATTTATATCAGAAAATTCTTCTAAATAATAATATTATTATATTCCAAAATCATTCGAAAGAAATTTTCAAAACCCCGGAACTTAAGTTCTAGATTTCCAATTTTCATTTATTTTATTTTCAAATATTATTCCCAACCAATATTTATAAATTTCACTACCTAACAATCAACATATTACAACCAAATACATCATTTATAAAATTTATTATTTTATATATACAGAAAATATATAATAAATAAATTATTTCATTTACCTATATTTCAAAACAATATTGTGTCGGTCTGTCCTATTAAGTGTTTAGAAATCCCTATCGATGTCATATCGTCCTATACACCAACCAGAATTTGTAAATACAAAACAGAACAAATTAACACAATATAAAAACCTTTTATAACACCAAAAAAATGCGCTCTCTCGTATGTATATATATACATATACACACACACTCAACGACTCATTCTAAGGTATGACTACCCTATTAATAAAGAGTCAGACCCCACAAAGCTAAGCTTATCGCTAAACCAAAACTATGATACCAACTGTAACATCCCGCCTTTTTGGACAGTTTTAAGCAAACATACGTGCCAACTCAAACCATAAAAAAGAGCGGATTATTATTGTGGTGAATAAGAAAAGCAGAGAAAGAAAAAGATAAAAAAACAGAATCTCGCAGGAGAATGACAAATTATAATAATCAAATAACGGTTCATGAAGCTGTTTACAAAACATTTGATTTTATTAATACAATGCAGAATCAGAGTTACACATTCCAGAGAATAATAAATAATAATGCAGCAGAACAATGTGATGCAGTGGAACAATATAGTAAATAATAATACAACCTTCGTCTTAGTCCTCCAAAAATAAGGTCTTCAAATCCTGAAATGCTCAGGCTGACCCGAGTGAATTGAAAAGACAAAACATTCGAGCCAAAACTAAAAGGTTTTATGTAAGTTAAATCAATGGTAAATAAATATGAGTGGAACGACATCAGAGATGTTTAAGGGGTTTGACATCTCCTATCCAGTGTCTAACGTGAGTGCAGTAACTTAAGAGATGCTCGGCATTCACATCTTCTAAGGATCCGTTAAACTATCTACTATGTAGTAAGATATGCTATTATAATAATGTCTATAATAAAGTAAACTATTAAAATAGCATTAAGGAGTTACCCATTCCACCCTTAACACATTTTATAATGTCAATAGTCTATACTGTACCGTAACTCCCCGTAAATTGGGACCGCCAGAGGATACTCTATAGGTACGACATAAAATAAACTCATAGAAGGCGCGCTAGGGTAGGTGACATGGCACAACTATACAATGACAGGGTAGATATATCAATTACGCATCCGGACAGTTGGTAACGCATAGCCGCAACTATCGTCCAACTCGAAACACACTCCCGAGAAAAATCGCGGGTGGCCACCAAATAAATCAAAAGTCAGAATATAGTATCGGTGGAGCGTGTCCGATCGGAGGAGCTACCTCATTTGGCCCGAGAATCGCTCCTGTTTTAGCCACCTTATACCAACTCACGGGAGTCAAGTCCACGTATATACCTCATATAGGATCGTCGCCACCATCGTACTTCATTTTGGAATCTCCACCGCATACACAGTTGTCAAAGTGGTTTTCGGTATTGGCAGAGAGTATGATAATATCCGATCCTGACCTCTTTAACAACCAATCGCTTATTACACACCAGATGGTTCTTTTACATTTTCAAAATCATTTCATAATTGATATCAAAATATCATATTCGATTCAAACCATATCACTTTCGAAATCATTACTTACTTTCGAAATCATATTCACCTTTGAAATCATGTCACCTTTGAAATCATAGTTCGATAATTATATTTCCTTTCAAAGTAAATTTCACAATTTATATCAAAATATCGTATTCTTAAAACTATATCACTTTCAAACCATTATCGTTTCCAAAATCATGATTTCTTTCAAAAAGCATACTTTCAAAATAGGTTAAATCCTTACTCTTAAATCATCATTTCGATTAGTTATAACTTTTAAATCCCAACTTAGTTTATGACATCATTAACCATATTTACTTTAAAAATCGAGAATTTTGAATATAAACCCATCAATTTTACTTGGTTTGGAATTTGGAAGAAAATAGTTTAAACAGTTATAAATAATTAATATAGATTTAAAATAGATTAAATATAATTAAAATAGATTAATTAGATTTAAAATAAATTAAAATAGTTTAATTAGTTTAAAATAAATTAAATTGGTTTAAAATAGATTAAAATGATTCATATAGTTAATATTAGTTAAACAGTTAAATAAATTTGAAAATCTTAATAATTAGAAATTTTAAAATAATACATTTTTAAAACAGTTTATATTAAAATATGAGTTTGGAATTAATACCAAACTAAACTATTCATTTCATTTCAACATATTTGGACCATTTCAAATTTCCAAATCAACAAACCAAATTTCAACAAACTATCGAATTTCATATCGTTTCAATCCATGTTCAAAATATTAATACGGATTACTCCAATTTTAAAATATTGCAAAGTTATTTTCAAACAACTTTAATAATTCAATTTTGATAGAATTTCATTTATGAAAAAGTTTAATCTTAAACTTCCAGTTTAATTTCTTAAATAAATTCCTTTTAAACCAATTCACATTTCAATACAAAACTTGATTTTCCAATAATACTTCTATTTATATACGTCAAATTTTATTTCAAGATATCATTTAACAAGATTCAAAAATTAAAGCTTTAAAAATCGTTTAGTTTAACCAATCCGGTGTCCGTATATAATTCTCTACTCTAGGGTCAAGTGATATGGATATTTATCATTTCAATCTGCAATTTAAAAATGTATATTTGTGGATATATATCATTTCAATCTACAATCCCGAAAATATTAAATCCATAAAATTACTCGAGTATATCATTTCAACCCATAACGATTTTTCCTTAATCTAACGATCATTCAGGTATGTATCATTTCAACCCATAGTGAACTTACGGTTTATAACGATATAAAATACAACACCCATTCATCAATATCAACAATCAACATCCATCACACCAAATCAAACAATAAATATTAATATAGAACTGATAATCAATAACCGGTATTTAACTGGCAATTTATATTCAATAATAAATTAAATAATGATTTAATTCAAACAAATTCAAATTAACTGAGATGATGATTTAAAATATATCAAATAGTCATAAATAAATTCCTAATCATATCATGAATTTAATTTAATGAACATAAGAAATTTTAGAAGTTGTGAATGGATTAAAACACTCACCTTTGAATTTAAATTGAATTTAAATCCAATTTAAGCCCACAATTCAGACAGTCTTGGAATTCACTCAAACCAGCGTCAAAATGTTCGGAATTTTGATACGATTCTAGCTGAGAAAACCGCGCGTAAAACGGACCTCGTATGTAAAAATCATTAGCGTTAGAACGATTCAAAAATTCAAATTGGAAAAACAAAAACAATAAAAACAAAAGAAGAACCCACCAATCAGAAGCCGCCATGCGTCCCTGTTCCTCTCCTAGAAACCCTAACCTGAAGCTTCTATTCGAACTCACGCGCCTCAGCAAATGACTGTCGTACGCACCACGGTACATCGCCTCCCCCATCAGCCAATGCCGCACGATCCCCAACCTCCGGCCGACTCTCCTCCAGTGGAGCGCACCTCCGACGCCACGTCCCAGGCCCGTCGCCGATTGAGAAAACAGCCCAAATATCATCCAATTACGACCGTTCGATGAAATACTGAGGCGAAGTAACCACATGGATCGACTTTCCTAAGCCTCCTCTTCGTTGCAGCACTCTCTGATCGTCGTATAATCGATGATCCACCGTCGAAAACCCAAACCCTAAAATGAAAGGCCGAGGTTCATCCTCAATTTCTGGACAAAAGGCGTATCGAATTGGAAAACAAATTACAGATCTGAGATGCGTTCATCGAGAGCTCCAAATCGATATATAATTCGATATAGTTAGAGGAGTCTGAATTTTTGATTTGGTTTTGAAATTGAATTTGAGATTTGAGAATTAGGTTTTGTCTGCCATTGGAATGAGGAGTTCAGGAGGAGATGTACGTACAGTCAATAGAAATAATAAATGACATAGGGTTTATAACGAGGTATTTATAGACAAGGCTGGAAATAGAAAGATGGACCAGATTGATTGAACGATACACGACCCGAAAAGCCTGTTTTGACTCCGGAATGAAAATGGGTCAACCATTATATCAAAATAGATGTTTTCAATATTTTTAAACTCAATGGAATAGGTTTCAAGTCCTAATTTCATCGTATGAAGAAGTTATGATAAAATCAGCTTATTTCAAATTGATTTCAATTAAATTGATTTCTAGGCGTTTCGAGTCCGTACGATCAAATGATAAGTCTGATCGCTACGAAACTTGAAATACTACAATAATTCACCGTTACGAATCCTATGAAACTGGTTTCGTCGAAATCCGAGTCAGTGGCCAAAATGGTTATTTTCACATTTATCAAATAAATTAATATTAAATTAATAAAATCAAATTTTCAATTCAAATTTTATAATTCACAATTTCTATCACCTTAAATCACTTAATTTATAATCCTCTTAAACAAAGCTCTATATCAATTCATTATTGACTATTTCAACATTTACAGTGTTTGATTTACAACTGCCATTAATTCTAGTAATTAAATTTAAATTCTAATAAATTGTTTTTATTTGGTTTCAATCTTTATACTCAACCAATTATTACTTTATGAATAAATTTACATTTCTATTTATTTTATTACATTCACACTTTCAGTTATTGCATTAATTCTTATTAGTATAACATTAAAGTTCATTTAATTTTAATTTATTTCCCATTTCAATTAAATAGACCAAATAAGCAGGTAACTTACAACAATCGTTATCCTAACTTTTAATTACACTTATGAATTCATTATTCACAAACAAATGCTACAATTTTATATAATACTGATTTTATTCAATTACCAATAACTATCCATTTTATACAGCAATTAAATATTTACATTTGTTTCTTATATTCAATTTTATAACCAAGTATAACATTTTCATTATTTCATTATATATTGGGATTTCATTTCAATTGTTAATAATTAGTTTTTAATTACCATTGTTACATTTCATTTTAGCATTCATTTCATTATTAAATTACAAAGTTTTTAGTTCTTTCCATATAAATTACCAAAACTTATTAATTCAACAATTTAAATAGTCGAAAATTTACGGGTCGTTACATAGAGAAAGTCGGGCTGATTGTGAACGGCGGAGTTAAGAGCAGAGAAATTGTTTATATGATATTTATATGGATGGTAGAATTTTTTAGAATTAGATATTTAAGGGATAAATGTTTGATTCTCTCCTTAGCATGCATAGATTAGGCCATGTTCTATCTAATAATGAATATATTTAACTAATGTCGTCAAATTTTCTACAAGTTGCATGTTATTGAATATGCGGTAGTTTATCTAGTAATGAATATTACTATACATCCAAGGTTCTAGATTATACCCAACCAATGTTATATTTAGCCCATCAAGCATTTAAAGGACATTTTCAAATGTCATTTTCTAGGGTAAATTAAAATGGTTATTTTTCAACTGCTATTTTCTATGCTAAATTTTAATGACAATATCTCTAGGTTATACCAATCAAAGTTATATTTAGCCTATCAGCCGTATTTTGACCCACTCAGTGCTATCGTTTTTAGTAGGATTTGAATATTTCTAGATATGCTCAATGAATGTTATATTTAGCCTATCAAGTATTAAAGGGCCTTTTCAAATGCTATTTTCTAGCGTAAATTATAAAGGAAAATTTTCAAATGCTATCTTCTAGAGTGTACCCAATCAATGATAAACAAAAGCACATTAATTATTGGATTGACTCCATTCAAGCATGCAAAGAACCTTTTCAAATGCTATTTTCTAGGGTAGATTATAATGGAAATTTTTCGAAGGATCTTTCCCATTATAGCTTGTTCAATAGAAGAAAGAAATATTACTTATTAAAACAGATCAACTCTAAAAAATGTGTGGTCATATGCATGTATTTTTCGGCTGTATTCAAGCATTCAAAGGAGCTTTTCAAATGCTATTTTATAGGGTACATTATAATGACAGTTTTCCAAAGAATTATCTATGCATTTTTGGAACTTCACGGTCGGACCAATAGTTTGCGTTTCCAAGCCAACTATACACACACACATAAACATATACAAGCATTATGGCACATGCTTCACGCATGAAGAAGGCACATGAATTTTTTTTGTACAAATTGTATTTGTTTAATACGTTTAAAAGAAAATATTTTGCACAAATATTTAGCCATATGTTTGTATTGAATCATACATATTAATTTGAATTTTTATTTCTAAGTTGCAGTATAAAATTATTTTGTAGTTTAAAATTTTATTTAAATTATTAGTTTATAAAAAACAAATTTGTAAAGTAGTTTATTTATTGGATCATATTTTTAAGTAATATGAAGATTTAGTAATATTTATAGAGGAAAATCTGAATCTGTAAAGGAAGCTTAATTATTAGATCCTATTTTTTAATTATACTAAATCTTGATAATAACTGTAAGAGAAAAAATTGATATTTCACGCTAACATCAAAAGAGTGTGACACCAAATGTATTCCAACCTTTAATAAAGAAAACATATATGATAAATTTTGAAAGTTCGTGATCGGACCAAAAGTTTGCGCTTTCAAGTCAACTATTAATATAAGCATTAAATTCCAAAAGACCATTTTATATTCTTTTAAAATATACCGAACTTCCAAAAAATGTGTATAGAACTATCCAATACATGTAATTTCACAATATATTCACATTTAACCAATTTAATAAGTGTTAAATATCGGATTTTCCAGGTGTGTTTATAGCGACAATCTCGCTTCATCCATTCACAACATATTATAACTTTTAACACAGCAATTTAAACATGTAAATAATATATCCAGGCCTCGTATATGTTTTAGAGAGTTAGAAGAGAGAATAAACTACAAATATTGTTGACATTCGCTTTTAAAAGCAACTAGTGTGAACCCGTGCTACGCACACGGATTTCACCATATATTTGATGCGTTTTTTTGTAATTTGTAGTTTTATGATGCTGAAAATATATGTTTATGGATCATAATTTGTAAAATTAGCTTTTTCGTAAATACTACCGACAAATATTTTTTGATAAATTTTGTTAATAAAACTCAAAACGCATAAAATGTAATTACTATTTTGAGCATAATGGTTTTATACAACAAACGATAACATCAACTATAGTTTTTCCCAATTTGATAAGCATTCATTACTAAGCATGCCTATTAATTAATTTTCAAATGTAATATCAACATATTTTTATTCAATGCTAAACATATAAATAAAATATGCACACAATTAGGTTGATAATAGTATTATAAACTTGAAATAGATAATAAACTAATTCACTTTTTATTTTTGTATGACAAATTTATCTGCTAATTCAGTATTTCTTGGTATTCATCTGACTATTTTGATAGTAAAAGTATTGCATCTACTGTAAGGCAAAAAAATTTTTGGTAACATTTCAAAATAATTAGAGACTCGAGAAAGGGATGTGTTTGCATAGGAAATCACAATGTTCTCGATGTTGATCGCTTTATATAGGAAGACCAACACAAAAGGCATATGGTATTCAAAAGTCCACATACCTTTGCTTATTGAGTAAAGCTTCTAAACATAACTATGTTATGTTTACATATTCACAACCCTACGACATGAGTAAACTTGATTTTTGATGGTACGGTTACAACCATATTTACAGGTAAAAAATAAAATTTTAGTACCATATGGGACTAAGCTCTCTACTATTATAATGAATAAGATATTCAACAACCATAGTAAAAGTAGGATTGTGCTAACATGCCCCAGAAACCATTGATATTAGCATAATTGAAAAAACCAAAATTTTAAATACTAATAATTTAATGAAGCTGTAACAAAACTGTCACATAATAATGGAATGTGCTTTAGATTTACTTGCAAGTAAAGTTTCCATTAATAAGTACAGATTAGTTGCAAAATCAATAGGTCCAATACCTTACATTACAGTAGGATTATTACATCAAAATATTGTACACCAAAGTAATATAAGGAAACGATATCTTGAACTTCAAATGATCCTTTACTCGGACTGTAGAAATTTGATTGGATTCTACTTTATCAAGAGATGCACATTCTTTATTTTCATAAAACCCGGCTGAAGAAACAGGATGAGAAAAACTGGAAAACAATGTGTAAGATATCGAATATTGTTGATATGATGCTAAGGAACCTAATCTATTTACTGAAGTTAGAAGTGCTAGGAAGAAATGGTTATTTCATATAACTACTCATATTTTCAGTTCATTTATTGAGCATAGGACATATGACCTGTATCTGTAAAGATGGAAACATAGTTTTGTGAAACGGAAACATAATTCTAATGGATGGTATTAAAAAAATTGTGGGTTTGGCTAAAGAGACTTCAAATTTAAAGAAATTTTCAACATATATTGTAGGGGAGAATAAGATAAAACATCAATTTAAATAATAATGAAAATAATATCATGTTTTAATAGATAAACAAATTCAAAGTGATCAAGTATCGCAATATTATAAAAAAAAAATCATTTTTTCGTAAGAGACTCATAATCTTTCTGCTCCACAAAATGCTCTTATTTTGTCATCAAGATCATCAGGCTAACTTGACTATATCCACTTGAGTCACTAATCTAACATATAGTCAATGATATTAATGTACCTTGTAATGAGTATTTGAAATTTTACTATTTCAAAATCTATCAACTAAAGAATGAAGTGTGTGATTTCTTAAAAGTTAAAATGGTATAAATCACAGCCCTATAACTTTTATTTTTAGGAATGGATATGTACAAATAGTTTGGGTGCCTAAACAATTGAGATTCACCCATCCATGCGCTTGAAATACATGATGTATGGATTACAACATTCTAGGTAATGGAAAACAATCAAATACCAGCATTTTTTTATTTACACCAAATTTCGAAAGTCCATAATTGTAGCACAATTATATATAGATAGATAGAGGCATAGAGCTTTAACATGGGTAAAGGTATATGGAACAAACGACAAAGATCATAAAGTTACCAGTTTACTATCTTAAGATCTAGGCCGAAAATTATGTAAACCCTCTTCCTCATTTACTTACTGGATTATAAGCTCCTGTGACCAAGTTTTTTCTGCTGATAGCACCCTTGCTTTTTACTCCTTACGAACCTCAATTGGCACCTCTATATAATAAAACAACAAATTAATATGCAAATTTGACAACTGAAGAAGGCACAATTATATAAGTAGTAACAAAAATCAAAATCACCCTTTTACTGATTCGTGGCTAGTTTCAGTGCAGATCTGACCATAATTTCCCAAATTATCCAATGAACTAACTCCCTTTTGTTCCTTCACAGCGTAGAACTCCCCTACATAATGACAGCTTGTTTATTCCATGCTCAAGTTTTCACTTAACACAATCAACAAATAATTACATATAATACCCGATGAACAACATTTAATTTCTCGACCTCTTTCTAGCATTCTGGTTCCGAATTCAAGTGAACAGAAAATAGAGTGATAAAAAACTAATAATTTGTATGATTGTCAAAATTCAATGCATAACAATGCGGAACTATAGTTGAAATAGCCATTATCTGCTGTCAAAATCAATTCCGATCAGAATATCACACACTAGGTTACAACATCGCAAATAAAATCCAAGAATCACAAATTAAATCATAAATCTTACTTGAAGGAGTACAGGAAGAAGAACAGAGTCAATATGTATACAGAACAACAGGAGCAAAAATAGTAATGCAGAGATGGATTATCACAAGTTTTCTCTTCACCATATTTTATACAATTTAAATTCGCTCATTCCATTAAAAACATATATCCGAGTTCGAAGCCACGCAATAAAGATAAATAGATTGCTATTAATGGAGAACTGGAGGCAAAAATTGCCACCGAAAGGGCTATAGTAGTGGACATCGCGGAGTTCTACGCGAAGAAAGACGGTTGGAGAAACCTTGACGATCAAGCTGCTATTTGTCTATTTGAAGTTTAATTCGACCGAGTGCCCAGATTGAAATTTGGGTCAGGGAATAAGAGGGTGGAAAGGAATATAAGCACGAGATTTTTGTTGGGACGGTTGAGCGCCCGAATACAGCCGGCATAATCTTATTCAATTTCAGGGGAAAATGGAGGGGATCTCAGAGCTAACTATTTCCTATTCGGTATTAATAATATAGAATAGATTTGAGAATGCAAATACTGGAAATTCATTATAATCTAAAGAAATTTGGACAATTATATTAGTTTGAGATTGCAAATACTGGAAATTCGTTATAAATTTAAGAAAATACAAAAAGGTAAGAGCGGGTAATTTAATATTATTTATAAGCTACCTTGAATCGTGCATAGAATTTGTCATCAAATTTCGGAGGCCTGATAATTGTGCATAGATATATAAATGATTCCACCAATCGTTTCAACAGTCATTGAGAAATATTAAAAAACAGATGATTTACATAATAAAATGTATGATTTGTGACATGATGTTTTTCATTAGAAAGGAAGAGAACCAAGACTCAAAGCATAGTCCTTTGATTGGTGTATTAAGACTGTGCATACGAATAGGTATATATGAGTTAAGCGTAAGGTATAAGCCGAATATACCTAAGAAGCTATGGGTGCAAGAATTACAGTAAAGTAAAATATGATGGTATATTGCTTCACTGATAGTAGGGCTTCTCTATACCCGTGGCTAATTAATTTGAACCCATGTAAAGTAGCCAATTAAAGGTAATTTTATTATGTTTATTAGACTTTGATATGTTTTTCAATTAGTGATTGCACAATTTGCCAAAAGGGTACATCTCATCCCTTTTGAATAACATTGCTACAATCCATGTAAATGGTGCCTTGTTGTGCAACTTTGTTCTATTATTCCATTTCTTTTCAATACACCGTGTTTTCTAGCATTTTCCTTGCATGCACTATTTCATTAGAAACTTAAAATTTTAACAGTTGAGTTTAAATCATTATTGTAAAATGTAAAAAGCTAGATTCAAGAACATGTAAATGCATTGACGTTTTAAACACTACGATGAAATAAATATACATGGCTAAACAATAATAGAGTTCTAGAACTTTCCGTACATGCACTATTTCATTATATACTTCAAAATTTGACAGTCTAGTCTAAATCGTAAATGCAAAATGCAAAACGCTGGATTCAAGAACCTGTAGGTTAAAAAATGCATTGACATTTTAAATATTACAATGACACATTTATTACCTCCTATTGTAAAAAAATATACATGCAAAGCTAAAATCATGGGTAAACAAATAATAGATTTCTAGCACTTTCCTTGCATGCACTATTTCATTATAAACTTTAAAATTCGACAGTTCGGTCTAAATCATTAATGCAAAATGCAAAAGGGTAGATTCAATCTATAGGTTCAGAAAACATTGACATTTCAAACACAACAATGATGTATTTACTATCTCCTACTTCAGTAAACAAATTTGCCTGCAAAGCTAAAATCATGGCTAAAGAAATAGTATATTTCTAGCACTTTCCTTATATCCACTATTTCATTAGGAACTTTAAAATTTGACGGTTTAGCCTAAATCATTAATGCACAATGCAAATGCTAGATTCAAAAATATGCAGGTTCAAACAATTGACATTTCAAACATTATAATAATTGGAATCAAATATATTCCAATATATATAGAGTAATAACCTGACATATATTAGAAAGAGAATTATTGAAATCACATTGGTAGAAGATAGAGTAGACTCAAATGCAAAGATTTATTACATTATTACAATGTATACCTGTACGGACTTAATATAAGAATTTTTAACATACCATGTAAAAGTGTTAATTTCGATTATAATATTGGGACATGTAAGAAATTTAAAGTAACTTAAAAAATTTAAAGTAACATAGCTTTAAAGTAACTTAAGAAATTTAAAGGACAAAGTTAGTATAACATATAACGTTCTAGCATATATACACATAATTTCAATATAATTCTTTTTTCATCCAATTCTCATGATATATTATTATCAGTATTGATTGTTGATGAGCTTGAGGTATTCAGAGGAAATCTCTGTTGATAGCATGATTAATTGTTCACTGCAAAAGTAACTAATAAACAAACTATAAGGAGAAACTGAATATAAAAACAAACAATTGATTCCTACAGTGATAGTATACCATAAAATGAAAATTAAGTAGTAAACCAAAAAATGCAAAATTGTTATAAACGGTTTATCTATATCTGATAACGTTAACATATATAGAGGATGTTTCATCGTATATTAAAAATTAATGAAGAACGCCATAATGATAACATTGAGCATGAGAAAAAGAAATGTATATAGGGATTCACCAATTACAATTATCAAAAGAAATCAGGGTATACCTGCTTGGTGCAGAGACAGTTCAAGCAATAAATTGAAAATATTAGAATATGCAGTTTCTGCTCTATCTTCTTTGCAATGAAAACATTCTGCATCTGTTTCAGCATACTTGGCGTAGAAAGGAACTAAAATAAGAGTGATTTCTCACCGAAATGACATACCACTTACACTTGTATCTGACGTCATAATTCAAATAAAAAATTTGTTACTCTTCATCGGCCTCACATAGCATTCTACCTATTAATCAAATCATCCCTAGACCTCACTCTATTTGCCTTTCATATAAAAATGATGTCAATTTGTCTAAACTATGCAGACAAAAAATACATTGTAACTTGTTCAATAGAGTACATCTATCATATTCAAGACTTAATTTTGATAAATTTATCATATTCACACACCGAAATCAAAATAACTTTAAATATAAAAAATGTTGATTACCTGTTAGTTTTCTACCTATAAGTCGGTCATTTAATAATAAGACGAAATCATACAAATAAAAAATAAAAAAGTTACCTGATATGGGTTTTTTGTTAGAGTGGGTACAGATGTTTGTGGTACCTTATTTTATTTTATGCATACAACTTCTCTGGAGTCATAAATTGGTTCTTCCTTCCTTTCTGTTGAACAATATGAATATATTAAAGCTCCTCACTTTTTAGAACAAAATATATGTGAAAATTTTGGATATCTCAAATCTCTAATAAATAAAGAAATGATTAAAACTTCATCATCCTTAAGACAGATTACTTGAAAATGTTCTTGGTTATCAATTGTTTTAAGTTTATATTTCTTTCTATTTTCATGCAGACATGAATGTGAGGATCAATCTCCTTTTCAGCTAGACTTGTTAGAAATATATTTTGTGAACAGTTTTGATTATAGAACACTGGTCATCGTGACCTGAAACCTGAAAATCTTTTACTGGATGAAAATGAAAATTTGAAAGTCACAGATTTTGGCTTAAGTGCTTTTGCCGACTGCAAGTGGAAAGAGCTAAAAAAAACTACATTTAGCTGCCTACAACTGTTGATGAATGTTTAAATTACAGTAACAGATTTTCAGGAGACATATAAAAAACTACATTTAGAACATACCTCAAGCACGGGGGCACAGCCTCTGAAGGAGTTTTGCCCCTTCATGCCTCCAATAACAAATTGATGTGCCTCGGAGATTGCCACCATTAAATGATTGTGGATGGCAGACGGCCAATCAACTTCATTGAATTTTTCCATATTTGATACGTACTTCCACCACGTGTGCCGAGGATTTCCTAGCTTTGTACCACATAGAGCAAATTGCTCTATGTGGTAGTAGCTAAGCAACTGCAAAAACAGTTGCTTTTCTTCGTCCTTCTCTACTTCCATTTTTTCAATGATTAATCTTAAATCTTGATCAGACAAACTCGCGTTTGGCTTCACATTTTTATTTACCATCTTTTGAAGATCATAAACAGTCTCCGGAAGCAAGATTTTTATTATGGCTGCAGTTTATTTAACTTTAAAATCAAAATAGAGGAATATTTTTAAATCAATTCGCAATGCTTTTAAAAATGTAACTACCATAAGACCTCCCACCACACACACAATGCAAACGCAGACTTGGAGGAGATTTCTTCTTATGTTAGTCAAAGATGCTTGATACGCATTTAAAATAACATTTGATATTATTACTAGTGCATAGTGTAGAACAAATCCTTTCGAAAGTAAAGATATAAATCATAGCCAGCATAGGTACCATTATATTATGCCTACTAATAGCTACCATATTAGATGGCAGGTTCTACAACTAAAACCGTACAAGTTTCGTATTGGGAATTTGGAAAAGATTTAGTTCGACAAATTTATACAAAGTCCATTAAATAATTTCATATACGTTAATGAAATTCAAAGCTTAATTAACTCTAATTGACGATAAATAATGTGAATAAATCTAGCTAACTTTTGAAAACACACAAAATAATTTATGTTTGAAATCTGGGTAGCTTGTCACTGTGTTGCACTTGCTTGACCCAGTTTGGTAGTTGTATGCTTGCTGTGCTTCTTTATCTCGTATTCGCTTCACTGTGCACTGTTGCAGTTTTGCCCTCGTGATGTTGTGGTGGCTGCAGTTTATATTATGGAAAAATCCTGTAAATTCATTAAAAAAAATACATCATTAAAATCAAGTTGTATCGGGTGGTAGCTTAGGTCATGTAGAAGTTAGGTCGTCCGGAAGTTGGGTCGGGTGGTAGCTTAGGTCGGGTAGTAGTTAGGTCGGGTGAACGACTTAAGAGACTAGAGCGACCTAAGAAGTTTTCGTGTCGGAAGTTAGGTCGTATAAGTCGTGGAGCAACCTAAGGATAACAAGCTGATCTATTTTAAAAATAGTCGTGGAGCGATCTATTTTTAATCTAATATAGCATGACTTTTTTTTCCCATCAGCATGCGGATCAGGCAGTAAGGATATGTCCATGTGAGCTGTGTTGCCGTATGAACTTAACTAAATATGAGCTGTGTTAATTTATTATGCTATGTATTATGTAGTGACTGGTGGCTGCTGAGACCGAGTAGTGTTGACTGTTGTAGGGTATTTAGTGTTGACCGTTGTATTATGTATTATGCATTATGCTATGTATTATGTATTACGATATGTATTATGTATTATGTATTATGTATTATGTATTATGTATAAGTACTTAGTGTTGACTGTTGTAGTGTTGTATCAGCTAATAACTATGCAGTGTTATGTTGATGCACTTCCAGCTTTTATGTATGATATTCCATGGTATTGGCACTCCAGAATGCATATTTCTTGAAATGCATCTCTGGAATTAATGTGTAATTGCTTGCTCTGGTCTGGTTTGATTAATATGTACTGTATTACTATGTAGTATACTGAGTTGTTTCATTGCTTGCTCTGGTCTAATTATTGGTTAAGGAAACAGCTGGTCTAGCACTCTTAATGAACCACTGATATGATTTAAAGTTTACGTTTATGATTTATTGTTTAATGTTTATGGTTTACTATTTATGATTTACTATTTATGATTTATTGTTACAAGTACATATTGGAAAATACTCAATTTTCATAACAAAACAAATAGTACACAACTCCAAATTTCAAGTGTAGGTGCTGGAGGCTGAGTGCACTTAAATAATTCCACGAACTAATTGTATTTTAAGTTAATAGGTGCAAGCGTTTAGCGCTTATCATTTTAAATTTTAAAGTGCACGCTGGCTGCACTTTTGCTTTGATTGAGAACAGTGCAGTAGGTTTGCACTTTCGGATTTCAAGCGCTTTTCAGTGGCATCTTTCTGTTTAAATAGGAAATGCAATAGGAAATATATCCTAAATATATCCTTGATTAAATTATATTAAAACCAATTTTCAATGCTTAGAAAATAATTCCATATACTTATATAACGATATAAGTATATTCACAAACCATTTCATTTATTTGGGTCAAAACGAATGTTGCGTAAAACATCGTTACGACAACCCAAAACCATTAGCATAAGAATTCAACTATTCCTTTCGATATTAATATTCGACGTCAACTACGACTATTTATTAGTTAACAATGAAGTCAATCAAGTTGGGGTATTTCTACCTCTCAAACCTTGACTGAACAACGTTATTAACTTCTAGACGGATAATAGTTCCACTACGAATATTAACATCACATACAGGGTATATATGAATCCTGTATTTTATACAAAGCATTTCTTTTCAGAATTCATTTACTATAACAATAGTGTTATAGTTCATGGCTTCTAGCAGCAACGAAGGATCATTGAATTGGTAACCCAGTCATCAGTAGGGTAAAACTAACCTGTCCAAACAGGTTTCCTTTGTATTGATCTCTCTAACTTTGATTAGTCAAGGTTAGTGTTTCTATTATCGCTATTACACATTTCTAGCCTTTGAATAACTAAGTTCTAGCCTTCAGGTTTCAATGATAAAATGATTATCTACTATTTTTTGTTCTTATTGAAGCAATTTTGATATTTTGTGTTCTGCAAGAGCAGAATATTATGATATCAACCTTTGCAAAGAACTGTTGACTTGGTTTGAATTTATATGTCTCGCTTTATGTACTGTTCTGCAATGGGATTATATACCAAATATACTTAAGTTTAATGGGATTATATACCAATAAAACCCATCCGACAGTTAACATTATTTGATTTTAAATCAGTACCAAATCCAACAGTTCCAAAATCACCACATTCACTTAGGAAGATTAAATATGACAATAGTTTAATATAACAAAAAACCATCCATATTGAATTAAAAAATATCACCACATTCAATGACAATGTTTTGTGAGACCATACGAGAAAAATGGTGCATCACATACCAGTTGTAGCTGGCCTTATCCCCACCAACAACAACCCTCATCAATTGCATTGCCACTATTTTTGACGTCATTTCCAACAACTGCAATAATAATACATAGCTATGAGAAAATTACTTGAATTACAGTGGAGATGTTAATCCAAACATATGCATACGTTTACATAAAAGATAATGAGAAATACATGATGATGGGTATTGCCAATGGCTGTAAAATAGGTTACATGAATGGCTAAACAAATCAAATTAGTTAATTTTGTTTTGGTGGATCCAGATATTATTTTTGCTACAGCTAGTGGCCATTCTTTGTAAAAATACCGAAAAAGACGGTCTGTGAACAATTTTACAGGGTTTGAAGTTTGAACCCAAGCTATCACCAGTAGAGAGTGTGTTATACTTCAGCTTCAAGTAGTGTCAATATCTGTATCTATTACCACATAACGTACTACATATAAACATAAAACAGCTAATTTAAACTTAACAACATAAATTACCAAAATTACTTTAACTAGATCCTTAGACTTTTCATTTTTTATGCCCATGCAGCCAGTTGCCAACCTAGAGAGTATCTCATGAATAGATTGTTTTATTATATTTGTCCTTTTCATAACCATGTAAATAATTTCTATGATAACAACATTCTTGACATGTAAATGTCAAAAATAATTCAGCTGCATGTTTGTATATAGGCCGTGACCTGTAGCCTCCTATTGCAATAAAGAAGAGTAATATATTTATATATATTGTACGCATTGCTCATATGTACTCTGTTATTTTTAAATATGATATACAGTTTTTGTTTTGGTCATAGTTGTTAATGATGCAAGTATTATAAATACGCAAATGTGACCTGGATGTAGACACAGAGCATGAGATTAAGAGAGAGATCTTTTCAAACTAAGACTAACTTTCTCAAAACGACAGGGATTCATAAAAGATTAGTTAGTACATTGAGAATTTCATAAATTCATAGTTTCAAGTGCATGTTTTTTTTTTCTTTTTTTCTCATTTTCTTTTCTTAACAGCAGTTAGACTTCATGTTCACGATATCATATCTCATTCATGTTTTATCGGAATGGGTTGATTTTATTTTTAAAAAGAGTCGGAGTTACCTAGTTTATGCCTGTCAAATTTCAGTAAAATCCAACATCGTTTGATTAGTGGTCGAGGATCTGGAAGTTAAACCCAGGCAGCTGTTCTTTTGTACTTGAAATTATTTTACACTGCTGCAAACACGACCTGAGTTCATGTTTGACGCATCGTATCTCCTCCGTCTTACGTCGGAATAAAGTGATTCCCTTTTTGTTTAAAAGATAAAGTTTTCTACTTTATGTATATGAAATTTTAGCTTCATACGAGGTGGTTCAGTCCTCTGTTTCTTATCTGAAAGTCAGGACCCAGAGGGGTTTTCAGACCTGAATATTGACAGTCGCAACATGGTCTGAGTCTATGTTCGTGACATCGTAACTTTCTCGTCTCTTGTCCAAATCAAGTGATTCTTTTGCAGTTTGAAATACAAATTTTGATCTTTATTCATACAAAATTTCAGACCATTTCGATCTCGGTAGCACATAGAATTATATTGTTAAACTTTGACGCAGGACATGTTTTATAATTGTTGCTATGTTGAATGTTTTGATTTGATTTCGGAAAATTCCTATTTAACAGTTTTGCTCGTCGATTCGTGCCAATCTTACTTTGCTCTGAGATGCATGCTTGGATTTGTAACTCAATTTCAGTGTCCGTATCAGTGTACGTATCCGTGCCGTCTTCTATTCTCCCTAGCCTCGGAAGGTGAGTAATCACTCACGATTAATATTCTTTTATTATTTAAATTTGATTTCAAGTGAAAAGATAATTGAACATGCTGCTATTGGTTATTTACACTGTTATTATCTGTATCAGTTCACCTTTGACATCTGACACCATTATCTGTTAATGATTTATGCGATGATAATACAGTTTGGTTGATAATTGATTGATTGATTGTTGTTTATATTGGACGTTAAATCGTAATGTATGAAGTGATAAATATGATGTAATTGAATCTGCCGTAGGATAGTTAAAAATTTGAAGTGACATATGTGTAAATTTGATTAAATGACATTTTTATAATATGACCCCCTTTAAACGTTAAATTAATTGACACGTAGGATTTGATTAATTTCACCTTGAACTATTGAATGTATGTTGTTTAAATTGATGAAACTGCATTTGAAATTGAACGACAAGTGAAAACCGTTATATAATAATCTTTAATCTACATGAAATGATAGTGTAGATTCTAGGAATAATTATATTAATTTGCATAAATAACAATGTGAATTAATACGATTATTTCGGGATTATTTGAATTGATTATTGGATTATGTTTGATTGTTGTTATTGCTTGTTTATTTACTTTGACACCTTCCTTGTTATCACACTGCAAGTTCCCTTTGCTATGCTTTGATTTTGAATTGAATTGGAATCGGGTTGAAATGATAAATACCCAAATGAATTTGACCATAGGATTGAAAATTAAATAAAAACCTGATTGGTCAATAATTTGATTTTTGAAATAAAATGAAGATTTTATTTGAATAAATAATAAGTTTTGAAAAGAAGTTTGAACTTGAATTTAATGAAAGGAAAATGTTAATATTTAAAAATCTGAACGAAAATATTAACATAGTAGTTATTGAAAGAACGTTGTTTTGAATTGAATTATTTAACAATTAAATTTGGATTTATTCATTGAATTAAGTTTGAAATGATTTAATAATTAAGTTTGAATTTATAATTAAGTCTGAAATTATTAAATTTGAAATTATTAATAATTAAGATTGAAATTATTTAATAATGGAATAAGATTGAATTATATGATAATGGAATAAAATTTGAATTCTTTGATAAAAGAGAAATTGAACTTTTGAACAAGTAAATTTGAACTTCGTTAATAGATAAAATTGGATTTCTTTATTTATTAAGTTTGGAAAATTATTAAGTAAGTTAATAATTGAAATTGAACTTTTCGAATATGTGCGATTTTGTTTCTTTATTAATTGAGTTTGAAATTTGTAACTAAGTAAATAATAATTGAAATGAATTTCTTCAATAGAAATAGAATGCGTTTTATTGAAACAAATGAAAGGCTTTAATTTAAAGAGTCGGATTTGACAAGTGTAATTTAAATTAAATTTATAAGTTTGATATAATATGTTGAACTTAAGTAAATTGATTTAATGAATTGGAAATTTAATAGAAATAGTTTTGAACGATAAATTAACTTAACGAATGTTGAATGAAATCGATCAATGAATTTAATTTGATTTGAATGTTAAATTAAATCAATTTAAATAATTTCAAAACGAAACTTATATATGAACTTGAATCAATATTGAATTGTTTCAAATAGAATTAAAATTGAATTATAAGATTTTGAAACAGAAAGTAGGAAGTTTTGAAACGAAAATTATGGAAATTGATTTGGGAAGACAAATGAATGTTGATTTGTAAATTCTAATTGGAATTGAAATTGATTTGATTTTTTGAAATATAGTAAACAACCAATCGGGTGTAATAATTGCGAAAGTTATTAAAGAGACCAGAACCGGTTATGGATATATACTCTCTATGTAACGTTTCGGATTTTGCCCGCTCGAAAATCGACATCCATACTATGAATCGTATTCGAATGCCGTAGATTCGAATGTTCAAATCCGATTCGCCGGAGCTTATAACAACATTAAGTAGATAACACGGCGGAATAAAAGAATAATACATTGATATACAACACTGATACAACAGAGTGATACAATGAATATCAATATACATACTCTAGACTGCTCGTGTAGAAAATAATGAGCACCCAGAGTTTAGGAAGGAAACAATAAACTCCAGGTCAGTCATGGTGACTGGTGTGAGCAACAAAAACAGTTTATCTTTTAATTCAATCAACAAAATATTTTAAAAAAAATCAATTCGCAATGCTTTTGAAAATGTAACTACCATAAGACCTCCCGCCACACACACAATGCAAACGCAGACTTGGAGGAGATTTCTTCTTATGATAGTCAAAGATGCTTACTACGCAAATCAAATCATTTTTGATATTATTATTAGTGCATAGTGTAGACAGCAAGCGCTTTTTACACAAAAGCGCTGATCACTTGCAGCTTTTGATATAAAGTAAGAAAGTGCAAGTACACCGCACTTTTTTATGCACGAACCCTGCACTTTGGTAAGTTACACAAAAAGTGCAGCCGGGCTGCACCTTCCGATGTAAAACATAAAGCGCAATCATGTAGCACTTTATGGAAAGTGCAAACAGAAAGCGCTTTTTACACTAAAGCGCTGATCGCTTGCACCCAATTTCACATACGTGAGTTCCTCCTCCTTCATCGAACACACGCAACCCTTGAATCTTCATCAACAAACACACACAAGAACGCAACCCTTGAATCTCGCTCGGCATTCCATAAAGTGCAACATGCTTGCGCTTTATGTTTTACATCGGAAGGTGCATTTAATAAGTTTCTTTGGCATGGTGACCCTTTTTCTAGAAAGTTGATTCCTATCTCTTTCTACAAATTATTTGAATCCAAAAGGAAAGGTGGTCTTGGTATTACTAATATTTTTCTTTGGAATAAGGCAGCCATATCAGTATATTTCAACAAAATTTTTGAATCTGATGGGAACTTATGGTCTCAATGGGTCAATAATAATCTTATTGGTAAAAAACATTTCTGGATTATGCCTATTCCACTAAGTTGCAGTTGGAGTTGGAGATGTATTCTCAAACTTAGAGAGACTTTCATTCCTCTTATTCAGTGTAACTATGTTTTGATTAAAGATTTATCATTCTGGCACTCACCATGGGCTAAACAAGGTATGATTTTAAGTTCAGTTGTGAATTATGACTTGAGAAGAAGTTCTGGAATTTCTGAACAAGCTAAGGTAGAGGAGTTTATGCATGATGGTGGTATTGTTTTACCATATTCTAGTTCCTTCCAACTTAGGAACTTATGGAATGCTATCACTGATCAGACTTTCATCAATAATGGCAATGCTTTAATTTGGTCAGACAAAGGTAAACAACATTCCATTAAACTGGTGTATAATACTCTCTGTCAAAATGGTCTGCAATTCCCTTGGCATTCAAGAATATGGAATACTGGTAGTAGTGCAAAGGATAATTTACTGTTATGGAAGGTGATGGCTAATGCATTAAATACTAAAGACAAACTTTGTAGAATGGGTATCATATCAGATGACTTATGTGTTCTTTGTAAATCAGAGTCAGAAAGTAACACACATTTGTTTTTTGATTGTACTTTTGTATTTCAGATATGGTATAGGTTACTTGCTAATGGAGATTATTATAAACCATCACCTGTTAGCTCAGTGGAATGGTTCAATATATTTAAAGCTACAAGGTGGAAAACTCAGAAGACAAGACTGTTGCTTAAATTGCTTAAGAAACTGATACATGCTGTTTGGTCAGAAAGGAATGATAGAATTTTTGGTGTGGGATGCAAGAATGTGGCACAACTTTATAATCAGATACATGGCAAAATTCTCAGAGACTTGAAAGCAAATCTTATTTGATGTTCTTGGTAATTCATAACTGGCAGAGGGCTTATTTCTGGATTGAACTGCAGTAGTGGGTTTCCCTTTGCAATTTTCTTTCTTGCCTGTTTCGTTTCTATACTTGATGTTCATAGATATAAAGTTGTTTTATTATTACTTGGCTTAGATTTTCTTGCCTGCATTCATCTTGCCTTGCTCTTTGCTTTTAGTTATTTGTTTATAGGTTTTCAACTTATGGGTTACTTTTATTTTTAATACAAGTGCTTATTATTATTTCACTTTTTATTTAAAAACCAAAATTATCAATACTAAATTTTCTTATTATTAAATTAATATAATTTATAAAGAACTATTCCTTTATAATATAAATTACTTACTTTATCAAGCTATATTTAAAAAGAACAACTAACCTTTTGTTAAATTTAAATTTAAGCTAAAATCATTTAAACAAATTTTAACTTTATCTTTAGTATATTTTAAAGCCAAATTATTATTTATTTAATAGCTATATCTTAAATCAGATTGCAAATTACCAAAACATTAGAAATTGGAAACAAATCCTTATTTATTAAATTTTAAAACAGATCTTTAGATTATATACAAATATATATTTATTATTAGAAAACAATTTACTAGCTTTTAAAAGATGAATAATTTGTGTTGCTCTGGAAAATCTATTATGCCCTGTTCTTCTATATGTGTGTACAGAGCAAAGAACAATGGAAAAACTTCAATGCTTCTTTTTGTAAACACTTTAAAACTTAGAAAATTCAAGTTAAATAAACTTGTTTAAAACTAAAAATTATGACTTGGAAGTAAATTTGCAGGTGACAGTGTAGCTTAAACACTGTATGTTCAAGTTACAGTAGAAATTTCATACATATCAAAAACCTCGACCTTGACAAATTGATGTTGCAGGGATATAAATTGATTTGTCATCAAAAACTAGGAATTTTAAAAGTGAAATCAAGATTTTTAGATTTATATTTAAAGGGCAGTTTGTATATAAAGTAAGATTGCATTTTTGCAAAATTCTGATTATCGATCCAATTTAAAATGATGAAATTTGAAGTGAAGCTAGTGTGATCATCACTGATCTTAGGAAAATTATCAGATAATTTTTCAATTGTGCATATTGTTGGGTCGATCCATTTTTAGGGTTTTGTTCAAAGTTTTTGCACCTGTCTGTAACGTGGAGTGTTCGACCCCAATGAGCGATCGAGTGGCACGAGATTTTGGGGGTTGATGGTCGAACGTGTTGTCGTTGTGTGGGCGAAAGCTTGGGTGCTGCAGGTGGCTGGAGCGGCGGTGGCGAGGCGTTTTGCCGAAGGTGTTCGTTTCAGTTTTTCAAGCAAAACGTCTATATTTCGATTCGAAATTTTTAGAGGCAATCTGAGTTTGGATTTCGTGTCCTGGTGTGAATTGTGACTTGCCGGTGATCTTGGGAGTTCACCGGAGCTTCACGCGTCACCGTGCACGTGCACGGTGGCATATGTATCAGTGGGGTCGCGTTTGGGTCGTCGCGAAATTTTTGCTCGAGAAATTGGAGGGTTTTTGCCTCGAGTTAAACCCAGGTGCGAGAGCAGGGTCGTGTAACTGAAGTTATATTTTTTCTTTTGTTTGTTCCAGGTTCAATTTGAAACTCGAATTCAAATTCGAGTTGAGTTAGGGACATCGGGTGATCGGGTCAGTGTTTGGGGACGTTCGTCAATGTGGGAAGGCCGTCGAACTTGATCGGAATCGATCGGGATCATTGCGCATGTGCACGGTGTCCATTGGCCTGCACTTTGGTAAGTTACACAAAAAGTGCAGCCGGGCTGCACCTTCCGATGTAAAACATAAAGCGCAAGCATGTTGCACTTTATGGAATGCCGAGCGAGATTCAAGGGTTGCGTTCTTGTGTGTGTTTGTTGATGAAGATTCAAGGGTTGCGTGTGTTCGATGAAGGAGGAGGAACTCACGTATGTGAAATTGGGTGCAAGCGATCAGCGCTTTAGTGTAAAAAGCGCTTTCTGTTTGTACTTTCCATAAAGTGCTACATGATTGCGCTTTATGTTTTACATCGGAAGGTGCAGCCCGGCTGCACTTTTTGTGTAACTTACCAAAGTGCAGGGTTCGTGCATAAAAAAGTGCGGTGTACTTGCACTTTCTTACTTTATATCAAAAGCTGCAAGTGATCAGCGCTTTTGTGTAAAAAGCGCTTGCTGTTTGCACTTTCCATAAAGTGCAACATGCTTGCGCTTTATGTTTTACATCGAAAGGTGCAGCCCGGCTGCACTTTTTGTGTAACTTACCAAAGTGCAGGCCAATGGACACTGTGCACATGCACAATGATCCCGATCGATTCCGATCAAGTTCGACGGCCTTCCCACATTGACGAACGTCCCCAAACACTGACCCGATCACCCGATGTCCCTAACTCAACTCGAATTTGAATTCGAGTTTCAAATTGAACCTAGAACAAACAAAAGAAGAAAAAAACAGCCGGAACTCTTAAACCTGGAAATGCCGCCGTCCTCGCCACCCCGACAACCAGCGAACCTCAAACTCCGGCCATCTATCCGTCGCTACTCCACTTACCATTTTCCAGAACCACAGGACACTCGATCGAGCAATGGTGTCGAATGAAACCAAAATTTGCGACCCCCTTGAAGGGCCTGCGGTTAATAAAATTTAGGATTTTGGACATAGTTTTGAACGATAAGAACTTGTGTGTGTTTGTTGATGAAGATTCAAGGGTTGCATGTGTTCGATGAAGGAGGAAAAATGAGTAGGAAGGAAGCTGGTTTGATGCAAAATAGAGAGGGAGGGAGAATGTTTAATGACTGATCCATCTAATCCAGTCCATCTAATGTCCTTTTCGGGAGCTCGAGGAAATGCATCTCAGGTACATCAATTAGTAGGTATGAGAGGATTAATGTCGGATCCCCAAGGACAAATGATTTATTTACCCATTCAAAGCAATTTACGTGAAGGACTTTCTTTGACAGAATATATAATTTCCTGCTACGGAGCTCGAAAAGGAGTCGTGGATATTGCTGTACGAACATCAGATGCTGGATACCTCACGCGTAGACTTGTTGAAGTAGTTCAACACATTATTGTACGTAGAAAAGATTGTGGTACTATCCGAGGTATTTCCGTGAGTCCTCGAAATGGGGTGACAGAATAAAAAATTTGTCCAAACCTTAATTGGTCGTGTATTAACGAAATTTAATTTCGGTAAATCAACTAAGTGATTTTGGAAAAGATTTAGTTCGACAAATTTATACAAAGTCCACTAAATAATTTCATATACGTCAATGAAATTCAAAACTTAATTAACTCTAATTGACGATAAATAATGTGAATAAAGCTAGCTAACTTTTGAAAACACACAAATTATGTCGGAGCCGATATACTGTTTATTTAGGTATGTTGGATCCCATATGGTCCACTATATAAAACTTTAACTAACTCTATTTGTTTATTTTCATTGTGAATAAATTTAGCAATTCATACGGTCAATGATTCATTATTGATGCAGATGGCAACAATCGATTCATTTAACATCCATATCCCGGATAACTATCCTCAGGAAAAATCATGGTATGCATTTTCGTGTACTAGCTAAAGCATTACGTATGTCTGGTGGAGATCATATTCGCGCTGGTACAGTAGTAGGTAAACTGGAAGGGGAACGTGAGATGACTTTAGGTTTTGTTGATTTATTACGTGATGATTTTATTGAAAAAGACCGAAGTCGAGGTATTTTTTTCACTCAAGATTGGGTTTCTATGCCAGGTGTTATTCCCGTGGCTTCGGGGGGTATCCATGTTTGGCATATGCCTGCCCTAACAGAAATCTTTGGAGATGATTTCGTCCTACAGTTCGGTAGAGGAACTTTAGGGCACCCTTAGCTTTGG
The DNA here is from genome assembly GCA_030765085.1 of Allium cepa. NCBI lineage: Eukaryota > Viridiplantae > Streptophyta > Magnoliopsida > Asparagales > Amaryllidaceae > Allium > Allium cepa. Next base: position 175,768,003 of record CM060939.1, on the reverse strand, counting down.
TATATACAATGCCTGCTTACTTCATATTAATTAAACATTGTTTCCTTGACGAAAAAATGGATAATATGTAGTTTTGCCACAATTGTCCATTGTACATTGTCCGAATTGGATAATATGCGTCTTAAAATGGCCATTATACATTGTCTGAATTGGTTGATGGTGGTTTTGTAGTTTGGCCAGAGAGTCGCATTCGTTGTTTATAAGTTTTTATTTTGTAGTAGTTAACTACTCCTTCTCTTCTTACTTGAGCTGGACTCTTTCGCTACGCACTTCCCGTTGGTCGAAGAAGAGTGAGGATCAAAATAGTTTGGATCCTTCCGGTCGTTGCTTCCCGTCACTTCGCTCCAAGAATAGTTTGGACCCTCCTGTTGGTCTCGTCTTTTCTCTGATTTGTTTTTCTAGATCTCTGATTTGATCATCTTTCTCATTAATAATGAGGTGAACGATCTTATTTATCTGACTGGGTTTGTGATCATAGTGAGTGACCCCTTTAGGTCGTAACCAAATCAAAGAACTCAATGCATGTTTTAATGAAGATCACAGACACCTATGCCTTGTAATTCAATTTCTGTTGGTCGGAAGTTGACGCGGTGGGTGCTTAGACGAATAGTTGGGTAAAATGGCTTGGATCTGCGAGAAATTGCAAAGAACGATGGATCGAAGACTTCTGGTATAGGTCAAGTCGGTCAGAAAGACGCCGGAGAGGTCGATGACGAAGAATCAGTCAATGGTGGTGCAACGGGATCTGGATCAAAGTCAAGCTTTCCAATGGCCAAGCTCGATTAATAACGTTTCCTTTTGAGAAAATATGAAAGTGAATGGCACGATGGGTTTGAAGAGGTGAAATACTGTCGCTTTAGAAGGACACGAAAGGTCCATCAAGATGGTCATTCACGATCCATGAAGGTTAGATTGGAATGGTCCATCAGAAGCAATCGAGACCTTTTAATTTAGAGCGTGCCATGTCATCAACGTCCCACACTCTGAGGGGAAAATGTTAACTCAATCATGGATTGTCCAAACAAAGTGCATTTGATGGATCGTTATCAATCCATTGGCATAGGTCGTTTAGAAAAACTCACGGTCCATCAATGAAAGTTTCATAAGGCACAACACGAAAATGCGGTTATGGATCGTTCATGAAGAGACACATGAACCGCACTGGCCTCATCGTCCGACTCACCACCCGAAAACATCCAAAAATGGATAATGGTTGAGTGACGAAAATGGACATTTTCAGTCCCCACATTAAAAAAACTGGAGTCAATCGGTAATTTACCATTACCAGTGTAACGGTTACCAGATTATCGGTATACCAGCCTTCGGTGTACTAGTCAATCGGTAACGGTAAGAAATTCTGGCTTACTAGTAAAAATGGTGAATCATAAACAGTAAATCATAAATCTTCTTGCTTTCTCCAACTCCTTACGCTCATTCTGACGGATGATTTATAGTTTGACGGATGATTTATAGTTTAACGATATTTGTCAAACGGTAACGGTAACCATTATGGACACCGTTGGTCATTTTTAGTCGAAAATCCCCATGTCAACACTTCGTATCCAGATCAAACTGATCCGGATTGAAGTGCATATTCATTGTTTATTTTGAGCTATGTTGGTAGATAGCATGTTGAATTCTTATATTATTATAAATAATTTAGTTATCACTTTTAATACCTCGGTTCGAACTTAAGTAGCAATTTTAATATAATTTAGGTATCAATTTTAAGGTTTCTATTTTAAAGTAGCATTTTTTAAAACTTTTAGGTATCATTTTTACTACATCATTTTTAACCGTTTCTGGTGTCACTTTTCATATTAGTTAGATATCAGTGTTTTAAATTATTACAACGACATGTCATTAATGTATCAGTTTTGAGTTGTCTACGGTACTAGTTTGAAACTCAGTTATTTTAAACCAAAAAAATAGCTAAACTATTAACTTTAATTTAAACATATAACATGTCCATGTTTCACTTCACTCAATAACCCTTTGATGACGATTAACTTTAAATCCATCAAATCCCATCTTGCAAATCTTGGGAGTGTGTTGTTGTAGTTTCTTCTTTGGTTAATAAGCATCATCTTCTCGCACATGCAATACTGTGTATAATAAGAAATCAATTTAAACATACAGTCATGATGTACACTTTGGAATAAAAATAAAACTTTTTTGGAAATCTTTTCTTACCAATGGAAGCATTGAACAGCCAGACATATTCCTAGGCTTATGTACAAATTTCTTTACAATTCTCGAGAAGTTTGCTTGTATTGTCTTAGGCAATGTCATTTTTCACCTCATCTCTTGCAGACACTTGTTTCTAAAAACTTGAAATGAACTTAATATGCGTATCCATAATAATTTAATTTAGGTACTTATATTAAGCTCATTTAACTATCTACTATAAGTTAATATTAAATTAACTTATTTTTGTTACCTAATTAACTTATTATAGGTTCCTAAAACAACTTTAATATTAAATCGACCAATACGACGAAGTGATTTATGTACCTCATACGTACTTATTAACTTTGAAAACATTTATGAAAATATTCATTAACTATTTATGTGGTTTTGGTTAGCACAGCGAGAGTTATAATTTGTGACAACTGTTTACGAGTTGTTTTATATTTTTATAGTCCTACAGTTTGGATACATAAAATCTTGAAAGAGAATCATGGTAATTAAATCAATGTATCATAAGTACGTATACTAAGTTAATTTAATTACCTATAAGTATCCATAATAATTTAATTTAGGTACTTATATTAAATTCATGTAATGATAGAAGGTAACTTAATATTAAATTAACTTATTATAGGTACCTAAATTAAATTTAATAATAAATCGACCAATACGACCAAGTGATTTATCTACCTCATACGTACTTATTAACTTTAAAAACATTTATGAAAATATTCATTAACTATTTATGTGGTTTTGGTTAGCACAGCGAGAGTTATAATTTATGATAAATGTTTGCGAGTTGTTTTACATTTTTATTGTCCTATAGTTTGGATATATAAAACCTATGAAGAGAATCATGGTAATTAAATCAATGTATTATAAGTACGTATAATAAGTTAATTTAGTTATCTATAATAATAAGTTTCAAAGGTAGCAAAATGAACTTAATGAGTTACATAAATCATTTCATCGTATTGGTCGATTTAATATCAACTTACAGTAGATTGTTTGTCTCTTTGAAGTTCTTCCCAATAGTCATTATCTCGTGAATCAGATCTTCAATGCAGATTAATCCATATTTCCGCAAAGTCCGTTCAGTAACTGATTTATCGATTAAAACAATTCTCTGCTTGTTCAGTTTCCCATGGCCTCTCTTGTAGATCAACTCCTTCACACTCTTCCAATTTTGTTGATGAAGATTCAAGGGTTGCGTGTGTTCGATGAAGGAGGAAAAATGAGTAGGAAGGAAGCTGGTTTGATGCAAAATAGAGAGGGAGGGAGAATGTTTAATAGCGAACGGGTGGAAATCTACTCGTTAGCGTCCGACGCGTCGAATGCCAACGGATTTCCACCCGTGTTGTAATCATTGAATGCTCCCAAATGTTGGAATTTAGACATATCAAAAGGCTAGAAGTATTAGACATGTCAAACTTTAGACCCTTCCGACGTCTCTTGAGTTAATTAATAACTAATTATTTAATTACCCCTTTTCTTCATTAATTAATAATTAAAAACTTTATTCGTTACTAATTATATTGCTATGTCATTTACATAACGTAATTTACAAATGTTGGAATTAAAACATTGTTTGAGGAGTCATGGGAAGGCCAGTCGGGGTGCTTCCTCTTCTTCTCTCGCTCCCTGTCCTCTTGCTCTCTGTCATCTCGCTCCCAAACCAAAACCAACAGCATCCACCAATCGACACCGTGCACATGCACAATGATCCCGATCGATTCCGATCAAGTTCGACGGCCTTCCCACATCGACGAACGTCCCCAAACACTGACCCGATCACCCGACGTCCCTAACTCAACTCGAATTTGAATTCGAGTTTCAAATTGAACCTGGAACAAACAAAAGAAAAAAAAACAGCCGGAACTCTTAAACCTGGAAATGCCGCCGTCCTCGCCACCCCGACAACCAGCGAACCTCAAACTCCGGCCATCTATCCGTCGCTACTCCACTTACCATTTCCCAGAACCACAGGACACTCGATCGAGCAATGGTGTCGAACGAAACCAAAATTTGCGACCCCGTTGAAGGGCTTGCGGTTAATAAAATTTAGGATTTTGGACATAGTTTTGAACGATAAGAACTTGTGTGTGTTTGTTGATGAAGATTCAAGGGTTGCGTGTGTTCGATGAAGGAGGAGGAACTCACGTATGTGAAATTGGGTGCAAGCGATCCGCGCTTTTGTGTAAAAAGCGCTTTCTGTTTGCACTTTCCATAAAGTGTAACATGATTGCGCTTTATGTTTTACATCGGAAGGTGCAGCCCGGCTGCACTTTTTGTGTAACTTACCAAAGTGCAGGGTTCGTGCATAAAAAAGTGCGGTGTACTTGCACTTTATTACTTTATATCAAAAGCTGCAAGTGATCAGCGCTTTTGTGTAAAAAGCGCTTGCTGTTTGTACTTTCCATAAAGTGCAACATGATTGCGCTTTATATTTTACATCGGAAGGTGCAGCCCGGATGCACTTTTTGTGTAACTTACCAAAGTGCAGGCCAATGGACACCGTGCACATGCACAATGATCCCGATCGATTCCGATCAAGTTCGACGGCCTTCCCACATTGACGAACGTCCCCAAACACTGACCCGATCACCCGATGTCCCTAACTCAACTCGAATTTGAATTCGAGTTTCAAATTGAACCTAGAACAAACAAAAGAAAAAAAAATAGCTGGAACTCTTAAACCTGGAAATGCCGCCGTCCTCGCCACCCCGACAACCAGCGAACCTCAAACTTCGGCCATCTATCCGTCGCAGGACACTCGATCGAGCAATGGTGTCGAACGAAACCAAAATTTGCGACCCCCTTAAAGGGCTTGCGGTTAATAAAATTTAGGATTTTGGACATAGTTTTGAACGATAAGAACTTGTGTGTGTTTGTTGATGAAGATTCAAGGGTTGCATGTGTTCGATGAAGGAGGAAAAATGAGTAGGAAGGAAGCTGGTTTGATGCAAAATAGAGAGGGAGGGAGAATGTTTAATGACTGATCCATCTAATCCAGTCCATCTAATGTCCTTTTTGGGAGCTCGAGGAAATGCATCTCAGGTACATCAATTAGTAGGTATGAGAGGATTAATGTCGGATCCCCAAGGACAAATGATTTATTTACCCATTCAAAGCAATTTACGTGAAGGACTTTCTTTGACAGAATATATAATTTCCTGCTACGGAGCTCGAAAAGGAGTCGTGGATATTGCTGTACGAACATCAGATGCTGGATACCTCACGCGTAGACTTGTTGAAGTAGTTCAACACATTATTGTACGTAGAAAATATTGTGGTACTATCCGAGGTATTTCCGTGAGTCCTCGAAATGGGGTGACAGAATAAAAAAATTGTCCAAACCTTAATTGGTCGTGTATTAACGAAATTTAATTTCGGTAAATCAACTAAGTGATTTTGGAAAAGATTTAGTTCGACAAATTTATACAAAGTCCACTAAATAATTTCATATACGTCAATGAAATTCAAAACTTAATTAACTCTAATTGACGATAAATAATGTGAATAAAGCTAGCTAACTTTTGAAAACACACAAAGTATGTCGGAGCCGATATACTGTTTATTTAGGTATGTTGGATCCCATATGGTCCACTATATAAAACTTTAACTAACTCTATTTGTTTATTTTCATTGCGAATAAATTTAGCAATTCATACGGTCAATGATTCATTATTGATGCAGATAGCAACAATCGATTCATTTAACATCCATATCCTGGATAACTATCCTCAAGAAGGTACAATTGCCAATAGCAGTTGTAAAAAACTTTTAGCTATTTTTGTACTTTATATATATTACATTCAACAGATTTTGTACAAATAAATTAAAGTGAGTTAAAATTTAGCTATTTTCGCAGATATTTCAACAATTATTCGTCCGTATTTCAACTAAATTCTGGGTGAATAATTGCTGAAATATCAGCAATTATTCACTAAAATTGCTGATTTTTCATTTTTTTAGAATACGTCCATGAATATTTGCAATTTTTTTATACAGCAGTGCGAAAAAAATTTGAAAAATGCATTGGCAACAGAAGTAGGGACCGCTTTAAACCAAATGTCAGGAAAAGACCCGCTTTCAAAAAAACTTAGAAATATCAGCTAAAATTGCTGATTTTTCATTTTTTAGAATACGTCCATGAACATTTGCAATTTTTTTTATACAGCAGCGCGAAAAAAATTTGAAAAATGCATTGGCAACCGAAGTAGGGACCTGCTTTAAACCAAATGACAGGAGAAGACCCGCTTTCAAAAAAACTTAGAAATAGGGATGCGCAACATGTTTCCATGGATAAAAATACCTTGATGGTTAATATTAGCCTTTGTGAAATAAATAAAAAAAAAAAATATAATATTAGGATATTAATGGAAAGTTAATAATATTTGTGATTTAATGATAAAAACGAAATTTAATTTCGATAAATCAACTAAGTGATTTTGGAAAAGATTTAGTGGTAAAATAATTTCATGTACCGAATTTCCCGTTTCTTTACAGTCAATATTCGTTAATTTTACCAAGTCCCAAGCCGAATAGTCTGTTAATTTTACCACTACTGGACAGAAGTGGTATAAAATTTACAAGTTGAACGGAAGCATTCAAATTCAAGAAACTGTTTGTCGTTATGGTGGTTCTACTGTTGTAAATTATTATGAAATCTATAAAAATGAAATTTATATGTGTGGACATCTTGTGAATAGAATTGCACGATTTGACTATAAGATGTCCTAGAATGGTTGAATGGGTTAATTTAGAATTTGAAGTGTAAATGCGTAGTGAATTTAGTTCCACGATTTGACTATAACAAAGTACATTACTTTTATCAGTGATACGTACGATGATGTTATGACTAGTATCAGAGCATGTGATGATGTAACTGTTGACTTTCCCATTAACGTAGGATTACGTTAAGGGTCAGCTTTGAGCCCTCTGATATGATATTCTACTCCACTGAAAACTAGAGCACATATTTGGACGATCAAATTTTATGAATGATTGCTATTTTTATTTATTTTTAAAGTATGGACTGGCTGATTAATATACTTGGCCTAACGATCACCTTGTTAGTTATCGCAGTGTACTGGACTACGTCCCTGTTGGTCGTCCCTTCCGTCCCTGCTCACTTCGCTCGCCTGCTGAGACCCTAAGTCTACAAGTCCGTTATAACTACGTACCGAGTTTCCCGTTTCTTTACAATCAAGAATGGTTGAATGGGTTAATTTAGAATTTGAAGTGTAAATGCGTAGTGAATTTAGTTCCACGATTTGACTATAACAATGTACATTACTTTTATCAGTGATACGTACGATGATGTTATGACTAGTATCAGAGCATGTGATGATGTAACTATTGACTTTCCCATTAACGTAGGATTACGTTAAGGGTCAGCTTTGAGCCCTTCCATTTTTGCTTAGCGATAAATAAGATAATGAAGGGTACAAAAAAGGGAGATTCCTTAGTGTATGCTTTTTGCTGATGATGTTGTGCTAATTGACGGAAGTAAGATAGAAACAGTGCGTGGTGTTCGCACTTTCGGTAAACTGCAACCCGCGTGTACTTTACTGTAACTGACAAAAGTGCAGTATGCTTGCATTTTTGCACTTTAAGTTTTACATAGATCGCTTGTGTTAGAATAGTTTGCTTTAATGAAGTTTTTTTTTAATGAACATTATGAGAATATATCAATGCAGTTATCTGTCTGGTTAACTTGTAGTATATCAATGTAGTTTGCACCAACACCAATATTTGCGAGGCAAATATTTGTCATGACAATATTTGCCCCCATATAAATTAAAAATATAAAACAGCTCGCAAACAGTTAAATTAGCAAGTAAATCCAACCTAACCCGCTAATTTAATGGGTCAAACCAATCCGACCCATCAAACCCATTTTGGATAAAATTGTTGCAAAAACTATAAAACCGACAACATTTGAAGATATCATTTCATTTTCATCAGTTTCACATGCAAAACTGCTACATATAAAGTGAAAATATCATTTCAAATTACAGTATTTAATCAGCATCAACTGTAATATCATCCAAGAACTACAACATTGCATTACTTAATGTAACAGTAACCAAAATATCATTCAAAAACTACATAATAACATGAGTGAATTCAAAAATTATCATAACAACAAGCAAAAGTCAGTTCTATGTCTTCTATGCAATATCCCTAGAGTTCGAGTTGGTTTTAGATGTGATAATCTTCCTAAAAATCCACTTTTGCCTGCACATTACAATAAATAAATAAGTTAGATTACAAATTAAAGTATTTTAACAGTACATTACCTGTAAACAGTAGCAAACTAGTACTGTACAAGTCACATTTAAGTTTATACTTGAAATTCACAATGGTATATGGACCAACTATGTACAAATTTGCTTCTCCAGTAATCCATATTCCTGGTTCTACACCTGAGAGATTTTACTTTAATCGCCAATCCTTTCGCCCTTTGTTATTCAGGTGCTGTTACCCTCGTTTCTCGGCCTGGAGAGGGTAGCAGGCCTCAGTAGTAGAACCCGCTACCCTCTCCAGGCCGAGACCCACTTCGACCAGCACATCCCTCCGGCCACGTCGCAACACTTCGCTGCCGACACCACCCTCTTCCGCCATAGCACAAACCTCCACACCCTTAGCCTATCGAGCCCGCTCCTCCATTGAACAAAGTCCCCAGCCCCGCCATCCATTTCGCCAAGTCGCTCACCCTAGTTAACAGTTAATCTATGCTAATTATATAGTCAATGATTTATCTATTTATAGTTGAAAACATTTTTTCTTCTGTGTTTTTGGTTAATGATATAGAAAATACCATACCATTTCCCCAATAATCAAGTGTCTCGAACTTCATGCCTACCCGAGCAAAATCTGACCTAAAAACAATTGAGTTTCCACCACTTTTTTTTCTTAGTCACTGATTTATGCATATTGCAAAAAAAAAATTATGACTTCCAGCTCATGGGATTCTCATTATAAGGTAAACACACCAATATTTTTGGAATAGAATTGCAGCTGGTTGGATACAGTGTATTGCTTTTAAATAGATAGAGGTTTATTATACACCAATACCTTTCGCTTTTTCCTCCGAGTTGCTCTCCTACCGCTCAGGGAAAGCCTCTCAGGTGCCCTCTTCTTTCTCTGTGGTCTGGGTTGAACCGGAACTGGGGACTGAGCTGGGGACCGAGTTGGGGACTGAACTGGGGAGGACTGAGCTGGGGACTGAACTGGGAAGGACTGAGCTGGGGACTGAACTGGGGACCGAGCTGGGGAGGACTGAGCTGAGGAGGACAGAAGCTTTTGAAGCCTTTCATTTTCTTTTGTTAATTCTTCTACTCGGGCTTTCAAATGCTTGTTCTCCTCTTGAAAATCATCGGTCGGAGATTCCACATCCCATGTCTGTATATTCAAAATGAAATATTAGACTTTTAAATTTTAAACAACATATATTAACACTAAACATCAAAGTTGAATGTGTTCTTTTACCATTTGGCTAAAAGAAGCAGAAGTGAGCACTTTTTCAAGTTTTTTCATGTGCCATCTGCAAGCAGTTGGCATTCCTTCTGTGTACTCTTCTCTTGCTTCAATTATGGATGTCTTATCACAAAACCAAAACTGTTCATATAAGACCAATATTCAATCAAAATGCATGTAAAATGGTAAGAATAAAACAAACATCATAGTAAACTTACCAATATAATTGTTACACAAGCATCATTTTTTCTTGGACAAACATGATAAGTCTCAAGACTCCGTTTCAAATGTAGCAATATCATTTTTGACCAATTCGTTTTATTCATATCATCAAAATCGATGATACAAGGCATCAACGAATATTTCAAAGCATAATTGCTATCTATAAAATCAATCAAAAAATTTATTAGTATGTTCCTTAGCTTTTATTTTAGAAATAAAAAAACAAATAATTTTAGTTTCTTACTTGCGAGAAGTAAAGTGCACAAAAGATGCATTATGATGAATCTCACAACATCTTTAGAAGATTCATCATCTTGTTTGTCCAAAAGCCCGGTAATCTCTCTTTCGATGACTTTTTTGCTCATTTTCTCGTTTTTCCGAACATATTTATCGAGGAATGTTGTGCAATTAGGAGGCAATTTATTTCTTTCCATGGAAAAAAATTCCGTGTTTTCAAAATTATTGCCGGAAAAACCAAAAATCTTGGAAATATCTTTTTTCTTTAGCTTTAGAGAAAGACTATTTACTACAAAAATTTCAGATCTTGGATTATATGTAGGAAGCAAAATATCTAAGCATTTTGTAGCATTTTTAAAACATTCCCTTTTAAGTTTATTTTCTAAAAACAAATTTATAAAATTAAAGAAAGGTGTTTGTTTAAGAAAGTGTTGATGTTTTTCATTTAATTTTTTTTTTGTTTTTTCCATGAATTTGTAAAACATGCTTAAATTGCTCCTATAGCTTTGTTTTGCTTCTTTTGAATTATCTTCATCAGAAACATGTTCTGCTACTTCATCTCGGTTTCCCTATGAAATGCAAGCATTATTTTGTTAATTTGGTGTTTGTAGTTTTTAAAAAGCTCACCAAAATGCAACATCATACTATGCACGAAATATAAAATATCATGTTTGTTCAGTCAACTATTTTAGCACTTTCCAATCTAGAAAATTAAATGATAAATCAGATGCAAAATAATAATGGGTTGACAGTAGGTAAATCAAACACTTTTATGAAGTCACCACTATAAAACTGCAGTTGCAAACAGTGATAACATATATGTATAATACAGCAGATCCAAATTGCTCAGAAATGAATACAAAATGACTAGAGTCGAACTAACAGGCATCATATGTGAGAAACAAAGTTCATAACCAAACTGCAATTGTCACAAAGGCACAAGGCCATCAACATTGAAGTGGATCGAGCAACTGCAACCATTAAAATTACTGTTTTTTTCTCAAAACAAAATATTTGAATTCAACAATGCAACAAAGTGAGACTGCAGACACCACGTAAATACAAGGGCAGAACTGCAATAAAAACTGCAGCCACCACAACATCACGAGGGCAAAACTGCAACAGTGCACAGTGAAGCGAATACGAGATAAAGAAGCACAGCAAGCATACAACTACCAAACTGGGTCAAGCAAGTGCAACACAGTGACAAGCTACCCAGATTTCAAAATACAATCATGTACAACACGACTGCAATTTCAAGAAAGCACCATACAACAACCAAGATGCAAAGGTCAAGCCATTGTTGCCATGACTCAACTCAAATGCAAAGCTTCAACAAGTCAAAACAGCATCAAAGCACATGCATGCAGACCCAGTGCCAAAACATGCTTCTTTGATATAGCATTTAGGACATAGTAATGGAAGTTACATATAATGAAAACCAATGCATACACATCAATATATGATTATATTAATTAATAACATAATGACTCAAAGATAAGTATGCACTTACGTGGGTACATGAATTCATGCATACTGCCATGATGGGATAATCAAAAATGGGGAAACAAAATACTTTCAACGGGAATAAAATCATCGTTAGTTTAAAAGAATAAAAAAAATCATCGCATAGAAGATAAGAATAAAAGAGAAGGAGATGAAAGTGACATATATATCATTCCCTAAAATCCAGGATTATAAACTGTTTTTAAATTGTCTACCTCCGTTGCTGACAAGCTCTCCACTGATCCCGGCATGGTTGATCTCCTGCATTAACATTTCAAGATTAATTACGATGACAATACATGTATGCAGTTGCTTAATCATGTGTGAGTAATAAGCCTCGTATATATGTTAGTTTGAAGGGTAGATATTAATTTAGTGAAATAGGTGATATAACAAAACCGGCCCTTTGCATCTGCTCACTGTTTACCAAAGAAAATAACTATAAATTCGATATTTCAAAAAAAGATGCATGATCAAAAGGAAAAATGCATATTAAGAAACCATGACCCAGGATTCGAGATATCAGTTTGAACAGCTTTCTTGAGTGCTGATTGGAGGGTATGAGATGATGTTAAGTGTAATATCAGGTGTCCAGTGATTTCGTGTCGATTGGATGAGGAGGAGTGTGTAAAATGGCTAGCCTAAGGTTCTAGAGTTAGATAAGGCGGATTTTCATGTGTGGGAGATTATGTTAAGAGAATTTAATGAATTCATATTATTCAAGATTGCTTGCTGGTTGGATGGGGAAAGTTGGGATAGGAAGGAAGCTAAAGTCGATTAGGCTATATTATCATGGCAGTTTCATTAGAGTTTAAGTCTATATTGGAGATAATGAGTTGAGTATTTTCTTCATTACTTTCTCCATCTAATTTTTTTTTGAAATATTTTTTGCCATGTATCAAACTGATTTAGAGTGAAAGGAATGTCTTACATGCTAATTTTTATGTGGGAATTGATTGGATATTGTAGAGTCTATTTGCATGTGAAGGCAAAGATTCTAGATTTGTTTGATTAGGCGGCTTTAGAAAGGCGTCGGGGATAGAAACAATAAATCTGAGTTTTTAGATGATAACAGAAATGGTAAGAGATGCAAGCTATGTGAGCACACATATGAGAAAATACATGGTCAGTAAGACAAAAGCTATAGCAGCTTAATACGATTTAGGTGGCAGAGCGCGCCAATAAGGCAATAATTTCTGAGTCACTTTGTCTTTTGTAAATTTGGTTGTTTAAGGCATTGTAAGCATCAGTTATCAGCACAGAAGGTCTGATAAAAGATTCCAGTACAGTTCCATTCAAGTGCTTGATACAAAAGTTCCAGCAAGCATGCACCCACAATCAATAGTCAGAGGTATTTAAACAACTCGCGTCCTTATGTACATGATGTTTAATGTACAAAAATATATACCATGTTTAGATGGTAATAATTTTATTCTCCCTTTATAATTGTTTTTATACTGTACAAATTGGGAAGGATGGGAAGGAAGTGAATTCATTCATTTTCTAGGCTAAGAAAATACCTTTTTGTTTAAACAAATTTGGAATTCAGGGAGTTTCTGCATATTACTCTCCTTTGTAAACCCTTTGTGTATCATCCATGTATCTTTATATGATGTATTTTTTTTGCTTTGATTAAATACTATTTAGGGTTAAAGCTCACTGTCAATGTGTCACGTTTTCAGGTTTTTAATCATCTACCGGTCAGTGCTATAGAAATGGAATAATGAACCAATCAACTGTAATTTTACACTTAGTCTTTTAGCTATACTTATCGCTTATCACTGGCATTACTTTTCTTTACTGTATATCATTTTGAATTAAACTTTAATTAAGATAGCCATAAAGACTTAGGTGGCTTACACAGTTGATGGTTACATTTGATATGTATAGTTGTTCATGAAAATGTTAGGAAGTGTCATAAACGGCTACCCTACCTTCATTGTGTGATTAATGCTTATGGGTTGATCGACGGTCGACTATCCGCTTAATTTGATTCACTATATTTTGAATTTAAATTTCTATTCGTTGCGCAAGTTCACTTAATTTTATGGCATTTTTAATCATGATGACTATACTATAATGATCTTCTACTGTGCTTATACTACATATTAGTTAGCATCTTACTAATTTTATGCAGCCTCTACCGAATCTATTTGTTCTTTGATTAGATTTATGTAGCCTCTTATTGATTTCTACTGATTTGATGATTTTTGCATGTACATTGATTTCTATAACCAGAACGACTATTCTGGATGCAAAGTCAGCTATGGATAATGGATGCATGAAGGTATGGGGTAACATTTATTTTCAACTTTATAAAAAATAAATAATTTTGTGTTAGGTCTTCCAAACAGTAAAAGTTCATTTGGAATTCTCATATATAGGTCCATAAAATGAACTTGAACAGATACAAGATGATGTTATGTTAAATTTATAACTATGTTCACTTTAGATATCAACATTTTCAAAACATATCACATGCGAGTGCTTGAGTACTGGTATACATAATGTGCATTGCTAAATGGAATTGGATCATCATCATCATTGTATATTTTGCTGTTTATGAATATAACTATATATTACATAGTACAAATGCGATAGAATTTTAAAATTAATTATTTCATTACATACTTCATGTTCGATTCAAACAGAGGTTTTTTTTGATATAATTTGAACATAGAAATGTTTATTTTCAATATTCAACATTTTCAAAACATATATTAATATATGTATGTTGAAATATATAACATAGATAAATCAAATAAAGTTAAAAATCAATCATCTGAATTTAAAAATCATATTTTATGAAGTTTTTCTATTTTTGAGAATTCGGAAATCTAAAATCTAAATTGAAAAGATTAGTCAGAAAGAACCAAAATTTTGGAATATTTTTTTTTAAAGAAAAAAGTTATTTTTAATAAGAGAATTCAAATTGTTGAAGTAAAATTTCAATGTTAATATATAATATAGAATTTCAACAATTACAAAATATATATCTAAGACATAAAACTAAAAGGAAATTTTAGTCTTACACTATTTCATTTTGAAAAAAGAACAAAAAATTAATCAAATTTTAGAAAATGTAGTTTTACTCTGTTAAGTTTTAAATTTGCTTTTCAAAATTTGATTTCATCTCTTGATTTGGCTATTTATGAAAATATATTTAGATCAATTGTAATTAGTAAATATAAAGTAAATATGTTGTCCATTTCCATTATAGCAAATACTATTGGTTTGTTAGTTTAGTAACTTTAATATAATTAAAATAATGATAGAAAATTGAAAGTTTGTTAAATTTTCATGTCGAATTTTATCCATAAAAACAATCAGATGTAATTTAGTAGCTAGCATTTATTATGTTAACTGCATTTTATTACCAGCTAATGTAGGGTCCCAAGGTGACTTGATTCTATACAATTTGACAACTTTGAAAAAATATAAATGATTAATAAGTTAAATAGAAACAAAAAGGAACTATAATTGCAGTAAACATAAGCGACAAACAATTGTACTTGCGGCTCAAATTTCACCTATTACTGGAAACAGGAAATAGCAATGGGACATGCAGTCTGTAGCTAATAAAATCGTATAAGTTTATGTTAATGTTACATGTGGTATAAATTTCTGTAATGCAAAGATTTGAATCCTGATGTGTTTGGAATTCATCTTACAGCAATGTCACATGCCTGTATTCAGAATTTGCATTCCCAGTCAATGCGATCTGCTAGAGAAAGTGATATAACTGAAAATGGTCTCGCAATTAATTAAATAAAGTGTTTGGAATTAATTAAATAAATGGTTGAAGTGAAGATAAAATCCAAATGATATAAATAAAGTGAAAATGGTCTCGCAATTAATTAAATAAGTTCGAGAATGAATAGAACTTGGAAATTGAATTTTTTTTTTTAATGAAATAATTAATTGAGCTAAGAAGAAAATGGAAGAGATTTGATCTAAATAGAATCAAATTAAATTGGAAAAGAATTTATGGCAAATGAAATAAACTTAAGTTATGAAAGTTAATTAATTTGAAGTAAATTAACTTGAGTCTAAAATTCAATGAAGCATGACTTCTATAAATTTGGGAAATGATTACTAAATTCTAAGCATTAAGATTGTTAAACTTAATGAAATGGTTTTGAATAAAACCAAAGTGAATGTGAAAATAAAATGCAAACATATGGGTGATCTCCTGCATTAACATTTCAAGATTAATTACGATGACAATACATGTATGCAGTTGCTTAATCATGTGTGAGTAATAAGCCTCGTATATATGTTAGTTTGAAGGGTAGATATTAATTTAGTGAAATAGGTGATATAACAAAACCGGCCCTTTGCATCTGCTCACTGTTTACCAAAGAAAATAACTATAAATTCGATATTTCAAAAAAAGATGCATGATCAAAAGGAAAAATGCATATTAAGAAACCATGACCCAGGATTCGAGATATCAGTTTGAACAGCTTTCTTGAGTGCTGATTGGAGGGTATGAGATGATGTTAAGTGTAATATCAGGTGTCCAGTGATTTCGTGTCGATTGGATGAGGAGGAGTGTGTAAAATGGCTAGCCTAAGGTTCTAGAGTTAGATAAGGCGGATTTTCATGTGTGGGAGATTATGTTAAGAGAATTTAATGAATTCATATTATTCAAGATTGCTTGCTGGTTGGATGGGGAAAGTTGGGATAGGAAGGAAGCTAAAGTCGATTAGGCTATATTATCATGGCAGTTTCATTAGAGTTTAAGTCTATATTGGAGATAATGAGTTGAGTATTTTCTTCATTACTTTCTCCATCTAATTTTTTTTTGAAATATTTTTTGCCATGTATCAAACTGATTTAGAGTGAAAGGAATGTCTTACATGCTAATTTTTATGTGGGAATTGATTGGATATTGTAGAGTCTATTTGCATGTGAAGGCAAAGATTCTAGATTTGTTTGATTAGGCGGCTTTAGAAAGGCGTCGGGGATAGAAACAATAAATCTGAGTTTTTAGATGATAACAGAAATGGTAAGAGATGCAAGCTATGTGAGCACACATATGAGAAAATACATGGTCAGTAAGACAAAAGCTATAGCAGCTTAATACGATTTAGGTGGCAGAGCGCGCCAATAAGGCAATAATTTCTGAGTCACTTTGTCTTTTGTAAATTTGGTTGTTTAAGGCATTGTAAGCATCAGTTATCAGCACAGAAGGTCTGATAAAAGATTCCAGTACAGTTCCATTCAAGTGCTTGATACAAAAGTTCCAGCAAGCATGCACCCACAATCAATAGTCAGAGGTATTTAAACAACTCGCGTCCTTATGTACATGATGTTTAATGTACAAAAATATATACCATGTTTAGATGGTAATAATTTTATTCTCCCTTTATAATTGTTTTTATACTGTACAAATTGGGAAGGATGGGAAGGAAGTGAATTCATTCATTTTCTAGGCTAAGAAAATACCTTTTTGTTTAAACAAATTTGGAATTCAGGGAGTTTCTGCATATTACTCTCCTTTGTAAACCCTTTGTGTATCATCCATGTATCTTTATATGATGTATTTTTTTTGCTTTGATTAAATACTATTTAGGGTTAAAGCTCACTGTCAATGTGTCACGTTTTCAGGTTTTTAATCATCTACCGGTCAGTGCTATAGAAATGGAATAATGAACCAATCAACTGTAATTTTACACTTAGTCTTTTAGCTATACTTATCGCTTATCACTGGCATTACTTTTCTTTACTGTATATCATTTTGAATTAAACTTTAATTAAGATAGCCATAAAGACTTAGGTGGCTTACACAGTTGATGGTTACATTTGATATGTATAGTTGTTCATGAAAATGTTAGGAAGTGTCATAAACGGCTACCCTACCTTCATTGTGTGATTAATGCTTATGGGTTGATCGACGGTCGACTATCCGCTTAATTTGATTCACTATATTTTGAATTTAAATTTCTATTCGTTGCGCAAGTTCACTTAATTTTATGGCATTTTTAATCATGATGACTATACTATAATGATCTTCTACTGTGCTTATACTACATATTAGTTAGCATCTTACTAATTTTATGCAGCCTCTACCGAATCTATTTGTTCTTTGATTAGATTTATGTAGCCTCTTATTGATTTCTACTGATTTGATGATTTTTGCATGTACATTGATTTCTATAACCAGAACGACTATTCTGGATGCAAAGTCAGCTATGGATAATGGATGCATGAAGGTATGGGGTAACATTTATTTTCAACTTTATAAAAAATAAATAATTTTGTGTTAGGTCTTCCAAACAGTAAAAGTTCATTTGGAATTCTCATATATAGGTCCATAAAATGAACTTGAACAGATACAAGATGATGTTATGTTAAATTTATAACTATGTTCACTTTAGATATCAACATTTTCAAAACATATCACATGCGAGTGCTTGAGTACTGGTATACATAATGTGCATTGCTAAATGGAATTGGATCATCATCATCATTGTATATTTTGCTGTTTATGAATATAACTATATATTACATAGTACAAATGCGATAGAATTTTAAAATTAATTATTTCATTACATACTTCATGTTCGATTCAAACAGAGGTTTTTTTTGATATAATTTGAACATAGAAATGTTTATTTTCAATATTCAACATTTTCAAAACATATATTAATATATGTATGTTGAAATATATAACATAGATAAATCAAATAAAGTTAAAAATCAATCATCTGAATTTAAAAATCATATTTTATGAAGTTTTTCTATTTTTGAGAATTCGGAAATCTAAAATCTAAATTGAAAAGATTAGTCAGAAAGAACCAAAATTTTGGAATATTTTTTTTTAAAGAAAAAAGTTATTTTTAATAAGAGAATTCAAATTGTTGAAGTAAAATTTCAATGTTAATATATAATATAGAATTTCAACAATTACAAAATATATATCTAAGACATAAAACTAAAAGGAAATTTTAGTCTTACACTATTTCATTTTGAAAAAAGAACAAAAAATTAATCAAATTTTAGAAAATGTAGTTTTACTCTGTTAAGTTTTAAATTTGCTTTTCAAAATTTGATTTCATCTCTTGATTTGGCTATTTATGAAAATATATTTAGATCAATTGTAATTAGTAAATATAAAGTAAATATGTTGTCCATTTCCATTATAGCAAATACTATTGGTTTGTTAGTTTAGTAACTTTAATATAATTAAAATAATGATAGAAAATTGAAAGTTTGTTAAATTTTCATGTCGAATTTTATCCATAAAAACAATCAGATGTAATTTAGTAGCTAGCATTTATTATGTTAACTGCATTTTATTACCAGCTAATGTAGGGTCCCAAGGTGACTTGATTCTATACAATTTGACAACTTTGAAAAAATATAAATGATTAATAAGTTAAATAGAAACAAAAAGGAACTATAATTGCAGTAAACATAAGCGACAAACAATTGTACTTGCGGCTCAAATTTCACCTATTACTGGAAACAGGAAATAGCAATGGGACATGCAGTCTGTAGCTAATAAAATCGTATAAGTTTATGTTAATGTTACATGTGGTATAAATTTCTGTAATGCAAAGATTTGAATCCTGATGTGTTTGGAATTCATCTTACAGCAATGTCACATGCCTGTATTCAGAATTTGCATTCCCAGTCAATGCGATCTGCTAGAGAAAGTGATATAACTGAAAATGGTCTCGCAATTAATTAAATAAAGTGTTTGGAATTAATTAAATAAATGGTTGAAGTGAAGATAAAATCCAAATGATATAAATAAAGTGAAAATGGTCTCGCAATTAATTAAATAAGTTCGAGAATGAATAGAACTTGGAAATTGAATTTTTTTTTTAATGAAATAATTAATTGAGCTAAGAAGAAAATGGAAGAGATTTGATCTAAATAGAATCAAATTAAATTGGAAAAGAATTTATGGCAAATGAAATAAACTTAAGTTATGAAAGTTAATTAATTTGAAGTAAATTAACTTGAGTCTAAAATTCAATGAAGCATGACTTCTATAAATTTGGGAAATGATTACTAAATTCTAAGCATTAAGATTGTTAAACTTAATGAAATGGTTTTGAATAAAACCAAAGTGAATGTGAAAATAAAATGCAAACATATGGCTTCTAATGAAATTGTTTGTTAAAAAGAATATTGTTGAATTTGCATAGAAATAATTGTTGTTTGTCGTAAACAAGATTAAATAAAGTTCTATGGAATAATAGAAGTAAATGAACTTGATTTTTAAATCAATTGCAATGAATATAAAATAGTTTGGATTAAAAATAAATTGAATATAAAAAGAATGATATGGAAAATCATTCCGATTTGGATAAGATGTATAAATTGAGTAAAAGCAATTGGATTTAATTGGAACCTTATCAATTGTTTATACAAACTGCTTGTATAATTGTTTGTAAAATATGGTTTTGAATTGATAAGAAGCAGAAATTGATTTTTGAAATCAATTAAATTGAAAATTGGTTTGTTTGGACATGATTATGAATTAAAGCTAGGTAAATGTGTTGTACCTCACTTAAGTTGAATGTAAACGGTATATGTGACAGTTATAAACAAATGAAACTAGTTTGAGAACTATATAAATTTGTTATGAGGTTATTTATAATGCATTACCTATGTTATGGATGTGTTGTAAAGAATGAAACAATATGTTCACATAGGCAAGTGTTTAAGGTTTTTGCTTCGTACAATTTCTGAAATTTTTTGTGTAACATGTTTTCTAAACCATTATCATTATATTTTTCTTGCATCACATGTTGCTTGAATGTGCTAATTTAATTTTCTGACCAATGAATTCCCGTTGTTACCACTAGGTTGGACCAACTCTTCCTCATTATTGGCTACTCATCCAACACTAAATTATACCATGCATTTAGCATTTTTAAGGAAAATTTAGTGCTATATGTGGTAATAGTTGTTGGCCAGTAGGTCTATTTATTTACCATCCCTTTTTAAATGAATAATTTTCTGTAGTAGTAAAAAGTTATGTCAAGATATATAGGTCCGAAATCATATAGAAGCAAGAGCATTAGGCTACTACTACTTTGATTGCTGAATTTTAATATTTTAGTTTTATGTGATCATTTAGAAAATATATTATTTTCTAATACGTTGCTCTTTTAGCTATATAAAGTGAGCTATATGTAAATGTATAACAAATATTATCTTTATTTGTACAGTAAACAATGAGTTGGAAAAATGATAAGCTAATCGCAACTTTGTGAAAGGAAGCCAAGATTTATGACATAAAGGTATGTCGTCTCATAAAGTAGATTGCTCCATATTGATGATATCATGATCTAATCCCAGATTAAATAGTTTCTATTTTTCTTCTAACTTTCAGAGTAAAATTTTAAAATATGTTCATGTTTTGAAGCCGTAAGAGAAGTTACTGGTTTTATCCACGGATATCTCTACGATCATTGTTTAGATGAGTACAACCTCATTATTTAATAGCTTACATATAATTTTCATTTTCATTTTCATTTTCATTTTCATACTGGTGCTTATATACAGGGTACATTTTTTGATCAGGAATGTTGAGCGGAAGACCACAACCCCACGCACCATCTTTTTTAGTAGGTACATGATTAAATTTTCTGGTGCATATCTATAGATTGTGGTTTCTTCTCCTCATATAATTTTGTTTATACCATAATATACAACTATATGTCATACATAGGTTCTATAGTTGCATACTATCTACAACGATGGGTATGTTTGAGCATACATTCTTTGAAGTATCGTTTATGTTAGGATAATATGCATGTACTTTACTATGCATCTGATAGATAATTTTTATAAAACAGATAATTAGATTTCCTAAAAAACTACCATTTATTTTGATCAAATTGTATAGTAAAAGTGTTGCACCCTTCCATTTAAATACAAAGAATAGTGTCATGGTCACCAAAAAATATCTTATACATCTTGATTATAATGTTAGTTCATTAAATTATTGTTTTTTACCACTAATCCTTTATTTTCTTTACATATATTTATGATTTTAGCTAAATTTGTTTTTACTTGCAGTTATTACGGTGGTTGAAGCAGCATTTGATTATCCTAAGGTACATAAAATAATTTCAGGTTTGACATATGCCTCTGTAGATTATAATACTTAGTACGATTTGAAAGTATATAATCCATTTTGGTTCTACAGATTATATATTACATAGAAATAAATGATATTAACTCATCTAACCTTCTCTGTTTTGCAGCTGTAAGTAAGTTCTGGATTAGTATGTTTGGATATGGTCGAAGATGAATAGGTATTATCTTTTTCCTTTGCTACAATTATGAAATCTATCCTTCCATGAGATCACTTATTGATTACTTATATCTAGAAACAATTAAATATTCATATGAAGTACAAATTCTGCATAAAGCTATCTCGATATGCATGACCTTTGAAACTATTTTATAGAATGTTTGATTTTTCATCCATTATCCGAATCATTTAATTTATGATTATGCATTGGAGTTGTTTGGATTTCAAATTTTATCATGAATATTTTTCCATCTGAGCTTATTACTGCTCTAAATATCTCGAATTTCCATGTCTGTTGCCTGCAGTATATGTTGTGACGCTCTCGAAAGTACTTTTTCCACATAATACTACAAGAAATTAATACACGGTTTTGTATGTAGAAGCATTTTTTAAGAAACTTCATCTTTAATATACAATTTATATTTTTATTATCAAATATGGTTAGTTACCATAAGAATACAGTTTATCCTTTTCACTATCATTATCTAAGTTAAGTTTTTAAGCCTTTTTTTACATTCTATTAGTATTTGGTTGCAACCAACATCTATTCTCTATCTTTTTAATATCTATGCATATTAAACATGTCGAACTGATGGTGATTAATTTGACCATTGATTAAAACACCAAACAAATACATGCATATGGAGATAGCCATAGGGAGATTGGTTTTTGGAGATAATTCTGTGGAGATGCATGATTTGTTATCAAACAAATGGTCCCCATTAATTCTACACTTGGCATTCAACTATGTGGAGATACACGATTTCATCCATTATTTCAAATTTTGATTTCATCCATTATTTCAAATTTTCCATCCATTATTTGGAACGCTTATTTTATGAAGGTGACCACATTTGAATAAGTTAATTTGTGATTACTTTAAGAATAACATGGTTTGTTACCAAAATAATAATCTTTCTTATCTACATATTTGATACTACTCAAAGAAATATATACGTTGAGAAGATCTTTCATATTGGCAGTTATCTACCAAACTCAAGTTTTGGCAAATGGCTTTTGCATAATGCTCACAATAATGTTCTCATCCTTTTTTTTTACAGTTGACACCTGTATTTTTCTAGCAATGTATTACCTTCAACTTGTGTGCTTATAGAAAATTTTAAACTATAGGTGCAATGGGTTATCTAACTTGCCATTCTAAAACATTCTCATTTGCCACCATACTTTTAGATACCTAAGAGATGTTAAATAGTAGGAATCATCTTTCCAGTATATTATGTTGCTTATCGAAGAAACATTCATGATTGTTTCTTATGGTAGCCATTTTGAATACATAGAGCCCTTCCACCACCCCCTCCACACACACACAAATGTGTGTGTGTGTGTGTGTGTGCATATTTTCTCTCTCTCTGACTTCATTTTTTTAGATATACTGCAGTAGTCATGATGAATCATCTCAAATGTTGTGAAAAATAGAATATGCCCTTACTCTTATGGTATGTAATCTTTGCGACCTGATATAATATACATTTTTTTCTTCCAGAAATGATAATTAATATTTATGCATTACTGTTAATCATAATAATCATTAGGCTTATGTGTGAAAGATTCTTTGCTCCAATTTCCATTTGGGTTTTGCTGTCTTAACCAATTTACGTGATTTTGTTAAACTTCCTTTACTCTGCTCCTTAGTATACGCACTTACTGTATATAAGTGTTGAGTTCAATAATTGCTAAATTTTCATATGCTTGAAAGTTGTCTTTTATGTCCATTTGCACTTTATAAGTAGTAAGCAAGCTCGGTAATATTTTCTATGTTGTTTGAATCCTTCCTGTTCTATAAACATCCACACTAAAGAAAACTTAAAGTACTATCTTCAAATAAACTATATAATTTGGCTTACCAATATTTTTCATCAAAAATTCAAAAACAGATCTCGATGCCTGTTATCCCCATTTACGCCCACTCGCAGGCTCACGTAGTTGTGGTTCCACGATTGGACTATTTAATATTTTTACCATTACCTTTGGATTGGTATAAAAGTTCATTTTAAGCACAACAAAATTTAGCTTTGTTCATATATGAGTATGTGTGTGCATTCATCATTACATTTCCTTAGTTTCAACAACCACTATCCTAATAAAACAAAAAACACAAGTCATTAAGAGACTATCTCTGAAAGTGAGACCTCATATGAAATTGAAGTTGACCAATTCAGCACCCTTGGTTCATTTGGAATTAAAGTATGATAATGTAAAAAGATGATGTGTTAGTTCACTCATTTATCATTCTCTTCAAATATTCTAGCTTATTGTGGGAATAAATAAGCCACCTGTTTTAACAATATGCATGATAATGACTAACCACATTTCTTTTCTACATTATTTCTAATGGACTAACCACCTATTTTAACTATACAATCAAAAACATACGTACATTTATATTAATATAAAAAACCTAAGTTAACTTTACTTAAACATAATTTTTCATATTCGAAATCCTAAGATTGCTTCCTTATCAAAAACTACAAGTGGTGTTGGGGATAAATTGTATTAGATTGTCAAGTTTACTCTATTTTTATTTTGGAAAATTCATTTAACCCTGTATCGATAAATATCTTTTGTTATTTTAAGGAATCGGTTGCATCTTTGGCCTCAAATGACTTTCATACTATATCATAATAATTTTTCTTAATAAGCCATGCCCTGATTTAAAAGGCTCAATTCCAATTGCTTAGCTCAATAATTTGGCACTCCAGTGGAATTTATTTATGTAATCTGCAAATATCTTAGTTGATAAATCATAGTACACATACCTTGGATGTTTTATTGTTTAGTCTTTCCACATGTTTGTTAATTGAAAAGGGGATAATTTTCTATCCTTACAGAATGTCAAATTTACATTCACAGATTTCTGAACTTCTGAGGTTTCTTATTTCTGAAGGATCATTTATTTTTATTCTTATTCAATGAAATCCATTCAACGATTACCGTATTTCGGTGTTGAAGAAATTCAGTCTCCATGTATTATTCATACCTATTTTCTCCAACAGCCTATTGCCACACCGTTTAGATGCGGTATTACTATTGATCGTGATTTGCATCCCTGATTAGTGCAAGTTTCAGTGGCTGTACATATATGCCCCTGATAAAGAAAATAGTTAAAATGTTAAACATAAGATTGAAGGGACTGAAAGTCTTTTCCCTTGATTAATCATAAGTCTTGATCTAATTGTCTTAAACAAATTCAAATCAATAAATGCTTTACTATCACAATGCTTGACATATAGCATAACAAAAATTAGTCTACTACCTTAATCTATCGTCTAACATTTCAAATAGCCGTGTGCGTAGCACGGGTTCGCACTAGTAAGAAAATGAAAGCTTGCGTGCTTATTATTACAAATAGATAATTAATGACGTTTAGGATTTTGCAAGTCGAGTATTTTTTATTGTGCACGATTGATTATTTACAAAACTTTTGATATAAGCAAGCATATGTTAATTTATAATCTTTTGGGAATTGTGTATGTGTGAACGTGCATGTATGATTTGGTGGGATGTTTTATTAGAAGTTAGTAAATGTTTTTATAAAAGAATTTTTGAAGTAAAATTTCATGTTTATCTGTCCGTTGAGTGTTTAAGAATTATAGTTGATGCGTCTGACCAACGTTATCAAAAGGGAATCCTAAACACGAGAACAAAAATTATAGATATAAGATTTTTAGGAGGGATACATTATTTTGAAGAGAGGAATGTGTTTTGAGTTATATTATAAACCAATATTTTGAAGAAAGTTGTATTAGTTAGTTTGAAGAAAGTAGAGTGATGTGAGGTATATTTTGAAACGAGAGAATGTTTTAGTGAATAAAAATTATTGTTTTGATAGAAAGATGTAATTTGAGGAAAAGTATAAAAAATATTTTTGAGAAAGATGTTTTGGAAGAAAAGTGATATTTTAAACAAGTATTTGACTTGAGTTTTGAAAAGAATATATATAAACGTATATATAAATAAATTTTGGTAAGAGGGATATTCTTTTGAAATGATGATTTAGAAAAGATCAGATATGAAATTCTTATAATATTTTGAAGTTTTTAAAATTATCTTGACTTCAATATATGAGAGCAGGTATTATTGTAATGAGTTAAAAAATTATTTTGAAAAGGAATAAATTTATTTTCCTATATTTAGATGTATGATGTGATAATTCTAACCATCGAGCATTAGTGGATAACTGTAGTCGATGATGAAGCAATGTTGATCACACGGTCAACATTGTAACCAATTGGTGAAGTAAACCACTAGAAATTTATGGTATGGCATTGTCACTAGATTAATAAAATAGACTTGAATTTGAAACTAGTACGTTTATGATGTTCTACGATTGTATGTCTGCCATACCGGATGATGTTTATGATTTGTAAGCACGTTGGGAAGATGATTTGGATGTGATGTATTGTAAAATATAATATAAAATGAATGAAAAATTAATGATTTTGATTTTGATGTTAATAAAATATATTGAATTGTTGTGAATCAAAACAAAATAATACTATTCAAAAAGACTCAATGTAAATTATGAAAAAAATGGGTTTAGAATATTAGAAGATGTCGAAATGAATATGAAATACACACACACACACACACACACACACACATAATTAAAATGCCATCGAGGTTGGTTGAATGAATCCATTTGTTCTTAACATGACATTTACTTCAAGATTCTTATGCTAATGTTAGAAGTCGTTTTGCAAAAGTTGCACAATGAGTTTGATTTTAATGGAGATAGATGCAATATTGTTTGTAATTATTAACTGGGTTCAAACCTTAAAATAATAATAATAATAAATCTATCTTATATGAGTAATTATTAAGAAAAAACATCTGTCTAATGGCTTATGCAAATCAGTATGTAAACATGATATGTAAACAAGCGAGATTCAAGAAAAGGAGTGTTTTTTTACTGGGCAAGTGGGGTGGTAAGCTGGACCCCTACCAACTTTTATTATAAGATATTACAAAGATAAAAACAGAGGATCAAAAGGGGGAAAAACAAAAGGCAACATAGAGAAAAAGGTAAAAAAAAACAAACTACTAAAGAGAATTAAAAAGGCAATCAGGCCAATGAAACATAAGCCTAATTTCCATAAATACTAATTATACATTTATGTGTATGATTCCTTCCCTTTCTTACTTACCCAGCCTCCCAATATGTCAACTTCCTATCCACCAGGCAATTTCCACTAGTGTCATCTCCACCACTCGATGCTTGTTTGTGGTATCTAGGTGAGCATTGTTTGGGAAAAACTATGCTCATGACATGGTTTCGAATGATCCACATCCATATACACCACAATTAAGGGTACATTATTAGGTATCATTATAGGCAGCTACTGTTGGAAAGATAGTTCTTTCATTATTCCTGATCTCGATTATATTACCTATTGGCATTAATTTTACTCTCCTTCTGCCTCGCCTAATTACACATGCAGTTTCCATTGATATCACTGGACCTTTAGCCATTCACTAATGTAACAACCCATCATTTCGACCTTTTGATTTAACACGGCTCACGATGTGTAACCTAGAAAACGGAAAATGACGTGTCTTTGGTGACTGACAACAAGAAACAAACAATAAATATATTTTGTCTATCTCTTTCAAAACTCAACAGGAAGGTAACAACATATAATATAATCAAATATCACTTTATTTCAAACCATTAAATTCAATGTATACACATAAGTCTAACATACTCAAATCCATTCCTAAATCATGTCCAGACACATACATATACAATTAGTGCAATATGAGATGATTATTTATATATAAGTATATATATACATAAGTAAAGCCTTTGTAATCCATACCATCAAATGTCACTTGATACAACACATCGATTTCCATCAACCTATTGATGAAACAAAAAGAAAATATATATGGAGAGGGTTAGACTACAGTTTGGCGAGTGATGTACGTCTACTTTACTACATACTCTAGTCATTCTCAAATAATACTAAGACAACTATGGTAAACAATCACACATTATTCATGTTTCACCTATACCCAAAAAATTCAGTAAAATAATACAATAAACATGGCTAACTAGAGAAATAAGGTTTTAGTCTAGTACAGTTACAATGGTTGATGATATGGTCAAACCCATATTCAAAGCCAAGCTCACCCTATTGCATTAACATATGGTTGAATCACCGAATGGAAATGTTCCATATACGGCTTACGGACCCATTCCCATACAACCACACACCTCAAAATTTCAATACCCATAGAGCGATCTTATTATCATGATAACTAATAGAGGCCTCAAAATCAATAATCAAACAAATCAGAAATATCGTCTATTCATATGTATGTCCATACACGCACATACATATATTCACCTATATATATATATATATACACACACATCCAATTCAATCAAGTAAGAAATCCAATTTTAAAATGTCACTCAAACCTCGCCCAAAACCTAAGAAAACCCAAAAGCGATAAGTGCAAACACACATACAACACACCCATACACAGACGGTCTACCTACGCCACCGGTCGACTTGTCATTTTCCCATCGATCGACCGATGGGTGGCGTTTTGGCAAGAGCAGACCCTTGTTAATTTCTCGAGAGTTATACTTTTTTCAATGTTAACTTGCACATTTCTTACTTGTTTCTCATCCGATTTTCATTCTGTGTTCTTTTAAATTTTGGTATGTTCATCTACTATATTTCTACCTTAATCATCAAATATTCATATTTAATTCGTTCCAGAAATTACTCTGAAAGGCAGTATTTGTAAAACTATTTTTCAAATTTTTGTAAACACGCTTTGTTACATGTATAATTTAAAATATACTTAAAAAATCAATGTAAATCCAAAATAAAAATTATATCATGACCTAAAACATCATTTGTAATTTTAGAAGTATTTTTACATAATCTATAAATGTATTTCTATATTATATCTCGATATAAACTAATTTCTTTCAATTTAACCCTATATTTCTAATCCTCATTATTAAATTCTTATAAATTACTAAAAATTTATATATAATCATATTAAATCTCTGAAATGCATCATATTTCTCCAAAAAATCATTTCATCACATCTTTCTATGATTTATTATTATAATATTTGTTAAGTATTATATAATATATATATATATATATATATATATATATATATATATATATCAATATGTATATTCTACATTATACTTCATTATAATCATTGTATATAATACATACATACATACATATAATTTATATTAATTTCGAGTTTTACTCAATTTTCACAGTTTACCATCAAAAATCTCATTTATCTTATATGAATTCTAAACCAAAGTTTCAAATAATCATTCAGATATTAACTAATTTACTTACTAGTTTGACATTTTTAAATTTGTCTATCATCTCAATACATATTTACATTAATTCACTATTCAATATCATATTTGTTCGTCACTAATTACTGTTTGAAATCAGTAATCACTAAATTCATCCAAAAATTCAACCCTAAGCCGTAATTATCCTAGGACTATAGGGGATTGAATAGTTATATAGTGAATTAGGTGTAAACCACTCACAAATATCAAATTTTCCAAATTCATTTACTGTCTGGAATTGGTCTTCGCTCCAAATCTACGTATTTGTGTCTCTAATTGGTTTTAGATGTAGTTCTTGATTCACTCTTCGACCTAGTATTTAATTTGTTTAATTTCATTGAGGTTTGAGATAGAAATTTTAATTTTAATTGAAGAGGGTTTCTAGTTCTGAGCCCGGAAGAAGAAGAGAAAGTGTGTACGGAAAGAAAATGAATTCAAAATTTCAAAAATGAGAAATGGCTTGCTATATATAGGAAAAGCATGGTGTCTATTCAAATATGCCGACCAAGCCCAATACAAAATTTCAAATTTTCGAAACATAAAAACCATGATATCTCACATCAGGAATCCGATTCGAACAAACGAATATACGGCGCAAAACAGAAAAATGACATGGTCGCAATGGATCTAGTTTCATTTTCAAATTCAAGATTTTGAAAATAATAAAATGCCATTCGGTCAAAATTATTTGATTTATTTCTTTGTTATATTATTGAAAAATGTGGGTTATTATGATCTCCCCCTTAAAAGGTATTACATCACCCAAATTACAAACATTACATCCAAGTCAGACAATTCACAATAATCATTCAATTTAAATCACATCAATATATATATATACATATACATACATACATACATATGTATATGTATATGTAAATATATGTGTATATGTATATGTATATGTATATGTGTGTGTGTGTGTGTGTGTGTGTGTGTGTGTGTGTGTGTGTGTGTGTGTGTGTGTGTGTGTGTGTGTGTATATATATATATATATATATATATATAACTCATAGTTGAAAAACGACATGCAATTGATAAGAAAGAGAATCAAGGATTGGGTAAATACCACACAGGAACCAGATGAAGCTCGAAATGAAGAAGAGGGTATGTACTGTCCATCGGGTGGAAACCCAAACACGAGCTATCTTCGGCCGCCATGAATTTGAAGATGTAGAAGAAGCAGATGTTTTTAATTTTATTTATGGTAATTTTTTAGTTGTACGATTAATGTCGGAAGTATGTAACCTCTACACTGCTTGTATTGGGCTCTGTATTGGGTTTTAACATTGGGCTGCAATGCCTTTAATAAAATCTTACCCATTTTCAAAAAAAAAAACTCATAGTTGAATATATAAGAATGCATGGTCATGACATATAATACTTAACTAATGTAAGAATGCAATCCACTAGTTGGCCTCCTAAATGTATGCAATATAGTTAACATATAGGTATGATGCAATACAATCCTAGAATGTCAACTTAGATAAACTCAATACACCAAAACAAACAATTCCAACTGTTTATAAGTGTTACAAATAATTTCAGTAACACTTTTTAAGTATTATTAATGGCTTGAGAGGAATGGAGCAAACAAATTTGTCACATTTATAAGTATTACTAAACTACATCTTAGTAATGATTATAAGCATTGCTACTGTATTATTTATTAACACTTATAAGCGTTACAAAATGTTGATTTGGTAACATCTATTAGCGTTATGGAAGATGACTACTCTAATACTACCTACCATTTGCTTTGTAACATATATAAGCATTGCTAATCCAGATACCGGTAACATATAAGCATTACTAATATAAAATTATGATTTTACATAATTTCCCACACTACTAGTATTAAAATTCTTAAAGCAAACGAAGTATAATATATCATAAATAATTATTTCCATCTCATACATAATTCATCATATAAATTCAATGCAAATTTTAAAATGCTCCGTAATCATGACCATGATTTACATATCTCAAATATAACGATATCATATTCAGATAATACTACAACAAAAGCTGCAAATTTTGTAATTGCAAAATACACTTAAAGTTAACTTAATGTCAACATAACCATTCTGGATCATCCACTTCAAACTTAAATTGTTTTGCGCATTCTTCAACGTCCAATACGACCATCCAAAGCTCGCTCCTCTACAAGTTCTTGTATTTCATATAAACACTCAATTAAAACTCTAACTTCAAAATCAAAAGGCCGAAAACTAAGTTACAACTCCGGTTCTAGTGCTTTTTTTTGTATTCATGAATTCACAAACTGATTTTGCAAAATAAATGTAAACTGAGCTTGCAAACTCAGTTAGCATTTGCAAATTGAGTTTGCAAACACAATTTGCATCAATTTGCAAAACTGCCAAACTGTGTTCGCGAACTCGGTTTGCATAGCCAAGTCATGCAGTCTTAGTTTGCAAAGCTGAGTCATGCAGGCGCGATTTTGCAAAATTGAGCATGCATGCTCAGTTTGCAAACTGAGCATGCACAACTGAGTTTGAACTCATGCAGGCTCAGTTTTGCAAAACTGAGCATGCTGACTTAGTTTGCAAACTGAGCATGCAAACTCAGTTTGTATTTGCAATTGAGTTTGCAAACTCAGTTTGCACAGTTTGATATCATATTTTGCTCAACTTTGACATCCTTGCTCAGTTTTGTATGCAATGAATATGCTTATGCATATAAAACAACATGACAATCATATCCATGTTAAACATAAAGAAGCCAAATAATATGTTTGGGTTGCATTTAAAATTTAGGCTAGTCCAAAATAGCTAAACTACTAGTATGCCACATCTCTATGTCATTAAAAGACATAAATTAATAATACAAATAATTGCAATTTAAAATTTATTTGAAGTTTGGTTAATTTAATTGTATTCAACTTAATATGGAAAAAAGTTCACGATAGCAAGGAGAGAAAGTTTAGTTAATTTTAATATGGAAATAACTTCTAGATAGCAAGTAGAGAAAGTTAAATTTAAGCGAAGTAAAATTTGAACTTTGAATTAAGTTAAATTTACCTTGGTGATTAAAATTAACTTGTTCATTTTAACTTTAATTTTGAATTCAATTTAAAGTCTAGTTAATTTATTTAATTTTAATTTAATTAATGTTAAATTAATTTTGATTTTAATTTTAGTTTGAATTTAAAATTTAGTTAATTTTGTTTCTAATTTTAGTTTAAAGTTTAGTTAATACTAATTTAATTGTACTAAACTCAATATGGAAAAAAAAACTTCAAGATAGTAGGTAGAGAAAGTTTAGTTAATGTTAATATGGAAAAAACTTCAAGATAGCAAGTAGAGAAAATTAAACTTAAGTTAAGTAAAATTTAAAATTTGAATTAAGTTAAATTTAAGTTAGTGATTAAAATTAACCAATTTAATTTGAACATTAATTTTATATTTAGTTTAAAGTTTAGTAAATTTATTAAATTTTAATTTAAAGTTAATTAATGTTAAATTAATTTTGATTTTAATTGAAGGTAATTTAGTTTGAATTTAAAGTTTAGTTAATTAACTTTAATATTAATTTAAAGTTGAGTTAATGTAAATTTAATTTTTATTTAAAGTTGAGTTAATGTAAATTTAATTGCATTCAACATAATATGAAAAACCTTAAGGTATCAAGTAGAGAAAGTTTAGTTAATGTTAATTTGGAAAAGCTTCAAGATAACAATTAGAGAAAGTTAAACCAAGTAAAATTGAAACTTTGAAATTAATTTAAATTAAATCAGTGATTGAAATTAACTAGTTTAATTTTAATTTTAGATTTTGTTTAAGATTTAGTTAATTTTAATTTAAAGTTAATTAATGTTAAATTAATTTTATTTTAATTTTAATTAACTTTAGTTTGAATTTAAAGTTTATATAATCTTAATGTTAGTTCAAATTTTGATTAATCGTAATTTAATTTCCATTTAAAGTTTAATAATGTTAATTAAACTGTATCAATTTAATGTGGAAAAAACTTCAAGATAGCAAGTAGAGAAAGTTCTGTTAATGTTAATATGGAAAAATCTCCAAGATAGCAACTAGAGAAAGTTAAACTTAAGTGAAATTTAAACTTTTAAATTAACTTAAATTTAAGTTGGTGATTAACATTATTTAGTTTAATTTTAAAATTAGTTTAAATTTTAGTTAATTTACTTAATTTTGAGTTCCATAGGTACATGGATAAACTCTCGGATTGTTCACTAAAAGTTATTTAATTTTAAATTCTATTCTATTACCATATCCTGATGCCTTCATTTTATAAGTGAGTAAACTCCCAAATTGTTCACCAAAAGTTCATATATTTTGATGCATAAGTGAAAACTAAATGCTTCGTTAACTATTTAAGAATTGTGGAAAGAGTATAAAATGGTTACATATCCTCTTTTATATATAATATAATATAATAGATTCCATCAATATAAATTGCTTACTTGTGGTCATGATTCAAAGTTTGAAATTCATTTTTTTTTCAAATTGCTTATATTTGTTATTGCTTCCGCCGAATGGTAAAACAAAACTTTCAAACCTGTAAAGGTATTCTTCCTGATATTGGTAGAGCTAAATTATGTTAGTATAGAGATAAAACGAGGTTAAATCTTTATTAAGAGACTATCTCCTCCATATAATCATTAAAGTCTATAGATAGCAACACATTATCACTTTCATGACTAAATTATGAAAGGAACTCGATTAAAAATTGAGCAGGTGATTTAGAATATAATAGTTATTTATTAAAAAAATTCACTTTCATGACTAAATTATGAAAGGAACTCGATTAAAAATTGAGCAGGTGATTTAGAATATAATAGTTATTTATTAAAAATTTCACATTTATATTATTACAGTTACGTACTTAGGTCACCATGTATAATTGTTCACCCACACATTTATTTAAAAAACACATTTATATTATTACAGTTACATACTTGGGTTTTAGGAGAGCCAAACATATCAGATATATATTCACACTCCTGAACTCATATTTGGAGCTATAGAGTATACTACAGCAAACAATATATGATCCGCTGGTTGTGTTGTAGCAGAACTTTTGTCTGGGAAGGTACTTCTAATTCACGACTTTTTTCTCAGCTATTTTTACATGACTAGAATATGTCATAATATATGATTAGTATATGCATGCTTACAAGGATTTCCAAATTTTATGGACTGTACTACTCATATTCCAAATTCAATATTGTATCCATCAAAAGCAAAATGTTCCTTTAATTTCCAGGTAGTCATAGCATTAGGTCTGTCAATGGATACCCGAAAAATCCAAAATCCGTCTAAATCCGTATCCGAAAAAACGGATATTATCCGATATCTGAAAAGCGGATGCAGATATCCGATATCCGAAAAGAAAATCGGATGCGGATATGGGCATATCCGTATCCGAAAAAGATCCGTCCGATCCAAAATTTTATGCGTGTTGCCATTTTGTCGTTATGTATGTTGCTATTTTATCATTCGAATTGATGTAATATCGTGTAAACTTGTTTGATATTATGTGTGCTGCCATTTTGTCATTTGAAAAACTGATTAGTATTGTAGTGTGTATTGTCATTTGAGAAAGTGATTGTTTTAGTTCAAAAATATTAGTATAATAAAAATCTTATTCAATTTCGGATGCAGATATTTCGGATATTTTCGGCTATCCGAAAATATCCGCTTTTTATTTTCGGATGCGGATATTTTCGGATATCCGAAGGATATCCGAAAAATATCCGCGAATACGGATACGGATGTTAATTCTTAGATACCAGCGAATATCGGATGCGGATTTAAATTTTCGGATGCGGATGCGGATACAGCCATATCCACATCCGTTTGCATCCGTTGACAGCCCTACATAGCACTATACAAGCCTCTTACTACGACCTTTATTTCTCGACACTTAATTTTTATGCTTCCAAAAGTTATTTACTGATGTTTGAAAGATATGTTAAATTTTCAGCTCGTAAAAATATTCTGAACTAGTTTTAATACTATTTCTCACTGCTATCATTAGAAATGGTCTAAATATTTTCATTTTTTCCATTAATTCAAAATATATAATGAGAATGCATTAGATATTCATAAACATACAAACTTCAGATATTTTGATGCATAAGATACGAATGCGGACGGATTTAAGATTTGTTAGGTAATCAACGAGAGACGTAACTTCATCACATACTATACATGTACATAAGTGTGTGTATAATTACCTTCAACCATGACAAGAATAACTTGTGGAGTCCCCTAACATGCTCTTTAACTTAGTAATAAGCATGTTCAGGGGAAAACAGCAGGACTACACTCTGCATAAAACAAAACATTGTTAACTGATGTACAAATATATTCTTAAATAATATTTCCTAATAGATTTTATACCCTTAAATTTTATTTCACCAATTCTATAAACTATAGCTTGCATAATCCATGTAGTAAAACTTAAAAAATGCTATATATAAAACAATCTATTTGGTAAAAATGCTTACCAAACATTGGGCTCCAAGTCTGATTAAGCGCATTCAAACAAACTAAACCCGAACTGAAATCCAATATGAAAAACAACACATTAGACCATGGTAAAAATCTAATCAGTGAATTTAATATGAAAATAGGGTAAAAAATGCTCACTTCTCATCCATCTTTGAATGGTAATTTTTGTTTACAAATCCAACAGATGGCAATTTATAAGGATGGAATCTGGAAGTTCAATCCCGACTCTCCAAACACCACCAGAAAGCTTCACAGTTCATTATGCTCATATCAGTTATACATGATTTTCAAATAACATTAGGTAAATTCATATACAGAAGTATGAAGAAAGAGACATGGTTAGTAACCAAACCAAAACATATCGTCCTTGGGGCCGTGAAAACCAACAAAAAACTCCTGCATCCCATCATCTATCACTCTACTTTTTAGTCGCTCATCATTCAATTCAAAAATCACACAAATATAGAAAAAAACGAACTCAATCAAATAAAAACTTTGATTAATGGAAAAAGATTCTTGAGGAAATAGAGAAGATTGATAATCTAATCTAAGGTTACATAAGAAAATGTAAATAAAAATAATTGTTACATTTGCCTAATTTCGTGATCCAATCTTGTTCGACTCTCTCTCAATTTTGATTGGTTGATTAAGAACCAAGAACCTTGGTTACGTTTTAGCATATAAAATATCCAATAATATAAAATCCAAAGCCAAAATCTAACCTGATGTTGTTTTGATGAGCAAAACCCAAAATTGCAAGAGTCATCAATGTCTTGTTGATTGTCGATGACGCACTGAATCACGTGTATAACTGCAAATCATAACCCTAAATTGGATATGATAAATTGTGAGAGCCATCGGTCGATGTATAGTTGGTCGTTGTCGTGGACGCGATGAGAGAAGAGCCGTCGGAGTCCTCAAGCGTCGTTGATTTGTTGAGAGGCGCTGAGAAAGAGAAACCCGAAATTGAAATTAAAGAAAAAGCAGCCAAAAATGAGAAAGGAAATGGATAAGTGTGAGAAAATAAATGATACACTTACCTACGTATGAGTGCAATTATTACGAACGCAGACAGGTCTCACCATATAGTTTAGATGATGCATTTTTTGAAAATTTTTAGTTTTATGATGTTGAAAATGCATGTTATGGATCGTAATTTTTTTAAATTAGCCTTTTCCTAAATGCTACCAACAATTTTTTTTTAATAAATTTTCTTAACAAAACTCAGCGCACAAACTATAATTAATATTTTTGAGCATAATGATTTTACACAAAAAACGATGATAACAACAACTATAGTTGTTCACAATTTGGTAAAAATTGCATTACTAAGCATGCCTATTAATTGATTTTCAAATACAATATCAACATAATTTAATTCAATGCTAAATATATAAATTTAAATACACACACAATTAGTTTGATAATAGTACTGTAAACTTGAAAAAGAGAATAAACTAATTCACTCATTGTTTTTGTATGATAAATTTATCTGCTAATTCAGTATTTATGGGTATTTAACTGACTATTTTGACAGCAAAAGTATTGCATTTGGTATAAGGAAAAAAAAAACTTAGGCAACATTTCAAAATAATTAAAGGCTCAAGAAAGGGATGTATTTTCATTGGTAATCACGATGTTCACGATGTTGATAACTTTATATAGGAAGGCCAACACAAAATTGCAGAAGTCATTCAAAAGTCCACGTACCTTTGATTATTGCGTGAAGGTTCTAAACAGAACTGTATTATATTTACATATTCACAACTCTATAACATGAGTAAATATGACTTTTGATGGTACGGTTTCAACAACAATTAAGGGTAAAAAATAAAGTTTTGACACTATATGGGACTAAACTCTCTACTACTATCAGGAATAAGATTTTCGCCAACAATACTAAAAATAGGCCTGTGCTAACATGTCCCAGAAACCACTGATATTAGTATGATTGAAAAAACCATAAATACTAATAATTTAGTGAAACAGTAACAAAACTGTCGCATAATAAGGGAATGTGCTTCAGATTTACTTGCAAATAAACTGTCCATTGATAAGTACAGATTTAGTTGCAAAATCAATAGGTCCAGTGCAGTACATTGCAGTAGGATTAATACAACAAAATATTGTAAACCAAAGTAATATAAGGAGACGATTTCTTGAACTTCAATCAATCCTTTACTTGGACCCTAGAAATTTGATCAGATTTCTGCTTTATCCAGAGATGCACATTCTTTACTTTCATAGAACGTGACTGAAGAAAAAGGATGAGCAGAACTGGGAAACAATTATGTGTAAGATATCTGAATACTGTTGATATAACGCTAAGAAACATAATCTATTTACTGAAGTTATAAGTGTGTTGGGAAGAAATGGTTATTTCATGTAGCTACTCATATTTTCTGTTTTTCTGTTGAATATAGCTCGTAAAGGTCTGCATATGTAAGATGGAAACATAGGTTTAATGGATGGTATTAAAAAATTTGATGGTTTGGTTAAAGTGACTTAAGTTATCAGAGTTCCCCTTATATTATATATATATGTGTGTGTGTATGTGTGTGTGTTTAGTCTTCTGTTATGCTATATGTAGTATAAGATAGCAGATATGAAAATTCATCAACCAAAAAAAGAAATTTTCGACATATATTACAGGGGAGAATAAGATAAAACATCAATTTATATTAATGAAAATAAGATCATGTTCTAATAAACAAACCAATTCAAAGTGATCAATTATTTATGAAGAAATTACAGTATTAGTTTTTGTTCCTCCAAGTCTAATTAGACTCGTATGCATCTAATTTGCATATAAGATCTAGTTGGAGGAGATTTTTTTCCAGATGAACAAAACTAGGGTTATAATCTTCCATTCAAAATCCCCATCATCTCACTGCTTTAATCCTTCATCCAGTATTATTCCTTGATTCCTCGATCATCACTCCATGACCAGAGAAACCGCTGGCCACCCCGACCTCTCAGATCAACAGTACAAACCCAAAATTGGATTTCTGGTTAAACCAGAAATATCCAATCAAATTCAAACTAAAAAATTTAAATTTTAGTTTTATAATTTATGTCTTTGATCATGTAACTTGTTTATATTCTTAAATTAAGAATCTAGATGATTTAATTCTACTTATCTAAGAATTTATTCTTTTGTACTTTACATTTTCCAAAGACATTACAGGTTTCCTTTTATTATTATTTTTTCAAATAAAAATTAAAACTTTAACTTATATTACATACATATTTTGTTTAAATCCTAAATTTAACAAAGTATTGAGTATGAGATCATGAATTTGGTCAGGATTTAAACCTGAATTCTAGAACAGGGAAAATAAGA
Organism: Allium cepa; assembly: GCA_030765085.1. Classification (NCBI taxonomy): domain Eukaryota; kingdom Viridiplantae; phylum Streptophyta; class Magnoliopsida; order Asparagales; family Amaryllidaceae; genus Allium; species Allium cepa. Next base: position 175,728,875 of record CM060939.1, on the reverse strand, counting down.
TCAACAGTAAGCATGCACAATTTCGTACAATCATGTATATACTAGTAATAACTTGTAAGTAGCACACAACCACAATTATATCCAGAGTATAATAAACAACTAAATTTATACTTAAAATTTTTAAACAAAATGAAGTTACTCACCAGAATTTTATATGAGCAGAGCACATGTTTTAGCAAAGCTGGAACCTGAATGTACTTTAATTCCAAAACTTTGAGTTGCATCTTTGTTTTGCTTTTTTTTAAAAACTACAGTTTTCTTTTTAAAAACATTCATCTTGATTTACTGCAAATGCTAGCTTCCTTATCCCATTTGCATGTTTCCAGAAAAATGTAGGCTTCCAGAAGAGAAAATGCATGCAGGCTTGATGAAGTTGCAGTTGCAAATGATTTCAGGTTAATATTTTGAAGGACTACATGTTTTAAGGATGATTTGCACTTCAGGTTTTGGTTTAGAGGAAAATTGGTTCAGATTTATTCTGAGGGGAAAACAGGTTTTGCAGGAATTTCTTTGAATAGATTTTTGCAGGAAATTGAATTGAGATTGTAGTATTGATTATTCAGGTTAATGAATTGAAGAGCTACAGGTTTAAACTTTGATTTGCAAAATGAAATTTCAGATAGCTTGAAGAAGATTGGTTTGAATGTTGATTTGGTTTTTGTGCAGATTATTTACAGGATTTATGTTGAACAGAGTTTCTGTTTTGAAAAAATTTGCAGATTTTTGTTTGAACAAATTTTATTTTCTGTTTTGAAGAAGAAAGTTTGCAGATTTTTTTTATTTGAACAGATTTTTTATTCAGATTTCTTAACTGAAGATTCTCTTAAGATTTTGAAAAAAAATAGAAAAGAAGATAAAATGAGGAGATGCGTTAATGTTAGTAGTTTTTTATTTTAATAAAAATAAAAGAAAAAGAAAATAAATTAGGACACTTGTTTTAATTTCCAACATTTGTCACTATGATTTATTTTAAGACTAACACATGTCAACAAGGGTGTTAAAAGAAACTTACACATGTAAATTAAGTATTATTATTGCTATTTAAATAGTTTACAAAAGCTTTTAAATCTAAATTTATTATTCTTATGTTTATATATATATATATATATATATATATAAATGAATCTCTTCTCTTTTAAATTTATTAAAGATAAATGAAACAAACGAATTATAAATATAAGCTTATTCAAATATTTTTAAGTATTTATTCCTTTAAATTTAAAAACATTAAATTCAAATTTAAATTAATTTACCAAATCCAAATTAAAAAAAATCAAGTTATATATGTGTGCATATATAATTCTTATTAAATTTTAAAAAATAACAATCTATTTCTCAAATTTATTTATTTATGAAAAACTAAGTATTATCATTATTATTTAAAAATAAAAAATAAAAAAATATTAAATAATTTATAAAAGAGATTATAAACAAATTAAGATCATTTGTAGTTTGTATTTTAAATTCTTATATATAAATTTCAAGTAATATTTAAAAATAAAACAAAACAAAGCTTTGATGTTAAACTGATCTAAATTTATATTTAAGTTAATTAAATAAAATTTTAAAACAAATAAGATTTACCTTAAGTATAAACCATAAAATTATTTATTAAATTGTTTTGAAAAATTAAATGTTAAATTTAAATCAAATTTCAATTTACCAAATATAAATTAGAGTTAGAAAATTAATTCATTTACTTAATTCAAAATCAAAGTTTATCAATTTATAATATATACAATTATATATATTATAAACAGAAAACAATTTATTAGCTTTAAAAAGATAAAATCTACCCATTTAAATTTTTATCAAAAGATGATTATTAGATCAATTCAAAATTTATTATCAAAATTTTATCAAATCAATTAAATTTTTAACACGAATTATTAAATCTATATTGCCAAATTTCCGGGATATCACATTCCTCTCCTCTTAAAAGAATTTCGTCCTCGAAATTTAAAAGCAAAGGTAATTTAATAATCTATCTTAAGATTTTATTTTAAAACACAAGCATGTATTATCTAACATATGTTAACAACCATAGCAACCAATTCATTCAAACAAATAAATCTAACTATCTAGACAAAATTCTGGATAGAATTTCTCCGATTTTCCAGGTATATATATACCGGGATACTTGCTCTACAGAATCCAAACAATCAATACTATTAAGCTACAGAGCTCCTATCCAACTAGATCTGCAAAACTAAACAGGATATCAAACTATAGTCAAGTCTGATTCAACAATCACATCCTTCAGAACTGCTGGTTCCACAAACAAAGATAAATCACACACGTACTCCCTCAGAGATACGTGAAACACATCGAACCCCAGTTATCCAAACTGGCAATTCAACCTTGAAAATCAAACACCAATCCTCACAAGAACACTGAAAAGGTCCAAAACACCTCGGAGCCGACTTACCCAGTCTTATGCTCCTTGGATCGAAGAAACCTCCAACAACAACGAAGTCTCCAACTTCGAATTCCAAATTCCTCCGTCCCTTATCCACAAAAGTCTTCGGACGATCCTGGACTGCCTTTATCCTTCCTAATAAGCTCAACCCTTGCTGATGCCCCTAGAATAAATAGAACTAAAAAAACCCAACACAATGATCTCCTCAAGATAAACCAAAATCAAAACACAACTTTACCCCATAACCAGCAGAAGACAACAAATTTCTCCTAATCCGGAAAAGACAATCAGAAGCACTTCCAAACTGCTTCCGCTACACAACTCTGATTCGAAGTAGATAAGAATGCTGATGAAGAACACGAGCACAAACTGGACATCACTTCCCAGAAATATAGTTCAACATATCTGTAACAACCCGCATATTTATCGAGTTTACATTTAAATATTTTTATTTAAATATTAAATCGTTAATCGGATTTTGGTCCGAAAAACTACTTTTTGCAAACGGTCAAATTAGGACTCGAGACCACTTCCATTGAGTTCGAAATGTCGTTTACAACTTTTTAAGTATAAACATCGATAGGTTTGGAGTTAGTGAAATTTCACTAACTTTTCCCGCTTTGGACTTTGGGTTAGTTTAGCCTATTAAGCCCAAGTTCCAACCCTCTTCTCCTCACTCTTCATAAATTTCCTAACTAACTCAAGCTTTAGCATTAATGGTGAAGAGAATGGGAAATTAAAACTCCAAGCTCAAATTCAATTGCAACTCCATCATTCAACTCCAAATTCAAGTAGAAGATATTGGATTCAAGCTTTGGATTGCTTCTCCTTGCTTTCAAGCTTCATCTTCATAAATTTTAGTGCAAAGGTGAGATTTTTATCTCACAATTCTAGCCTATAACTATATTGGACTGTTGGGAATGATTCCCCATCACTTTAGCATGTGCATTTGCATTTGGTTTGGATTGGATTGGCGAAAAACTCCAATTTTTAGCGTTTTTGACAAAAAAACTGCAGTTAGGTCGCACTGCCTCGGATTTAGGTCGTTCTGGCCTTAAGTCGTTTCTGGCCATCGCTAAGTCGTCCACGAGTTAAGCCTAAGTCGTAAGTCGCGCGCGTTGAAAAGTCACCGCCTTTGTATTTCTGTTCGCCTGTGTTGAGTCGTTCACGAGTTAGAGTGCTAAGTCGGCTGCGAGTTAAGAGTTAAGTCGTTCGTGTGTTATCTCGTAAGTCGTCTCCGACCTAAGCTCCAGTAAGTCGTTCGTGTGTTATCTCGTAAGTCGTCTCCGACCTAAGCTCCAGTAAGTCGTTCGTGTGTTATCTCGTAAGTCGTCTCCGACCTAAGCTCCAGTAAGTCGTTCGTGTGTTATCTCGTAAGTCGTCTCCGACCTAAGCTCCAGTAAGTCGTTCGCGTGTTATCTCGTAAGTCGTCTCCGACCTATGCTCCACTAGGTCGTAGGTCGTATCCGACCTAAGCCTCTCTAAGTCGCGAATTGTTAAGTCGGCTGTTCTTAAGTCGTTCGACCCCACTAAGTCGTAGGTCGCCTCCGACCTTACCCTTAGGTCGTATGACCTGTTTGTTAAGTCGGCTGTCCTTAAGTCGTTCGACCCCACTAAGTCGTAGGTCGCCTCCGACCTTACCCTTAGGTCGTATGACCTGTCATCCACTAGGTCGCGCCACTTAGGTCGTATCCCTTAGGCCGCGAACTCTTTAGGTCGTTACTCATTTTGCTTTAGGTCGTAAGCCGCTTGTCTTCACTTAGGTCGTACCGTGACGGGGCGCTGCCCCGCACCCCGCCGGGGGCGCTGCCCCCTGGACCCCCGCGACCTGACCGGGCAGGTCGAACCCCGTATAACTCTGCGTAGGCGATCTTATCTGAAGAACATTCAACCGAACTTCCTGAGCTGATTTCCTTGGATTTTTATCACATCTTCGAATGTGATCTTTGTGATTGATTGTTTCTACAATCGCTTCTGTGATTTGTCACTTTAAAATATGAAGGTTTCAATACTAGTAGTAAATATTTTCTTAAACCGTTTTCCAATCTATTACTATATACAAGCCTTTACCTCACTCGGATGAGAAATCTAATTAAACGACTTAGTAAAACAAGTGGTATGAAACGCTTGCGTTCACTTCTTCGGTTAATTCTTGGACTTGTTCGATTGAACCCCTTGTGACAATTTTATTAGTGAAGATTTACAGTTTGTTCGTAAATATTTAAGTTAAGCAAGTGGTTATGGGACATGAAGCTAAACTTCTATATTTACTAGCTTAGTGTAATTGACACTTCTCGTTGATCTTGATGATCGCTTTATGAATTAGACTAGCAATTGCGCGATGTCTCTTTCATTGCAAGGTTAGACTAGACACCACTTGTGTGATTCCATTCACACATACCTTTCTGCTTTTTGGTTAGTCTTGACCTCATTATGTGTGATTCCACTCACACATGTGGGGTAGCTCCCCATGGTCTTCGGACCGTCATGTGATAGGCCTCTTTCCCTTTTTATGATTTCTGGATTTCTCGTGTTGATTTCTGGAATTTGTGTCATTGACTTGTTATGAGTACAAGTTTAGGGTATGATGCCCCCTTCGAATCTTTGAGAAGATTCTTGTGATATTGATTATCTCTTATTGATTGATCTTCTGTTGATCATTATTTACATACTTATAGCGGTATGTCGTTATGGATGTTTATGTTTATGCCATATCTTTTATGTTATATCATGTCATCTGATATTTATAGCTAGACTGATCCGTTTATTATTTTCTTAAATAATACTCGGATCAGACCGAGATGTTACAGGTGCTTCTGCTTGACTTCTTCCCAGGGATTCATCACTCTGACTTTTGGCTAACTGTTTAGATTGGCAGTTTTTGCTGTATACACTTGAGATATAGACTCATAGTTGTATTCTTTTGTATAGCACGTGTTGCTATTCTTTTGTATTATCGTGGATCTTATTGACCACTACTCTGATGTACACTTTCATGTGTTAGTTATATATTCATATCTTCTTCCGCCTTTGTGATATGGATATCTGTGACTGATTTGTGATATGATTATTTCTATGTTTGTTTCCGAAGATTATTTATAGCCACCGTGTGATAAGCTATTACATGGATGGTCGCTCCTCAACAGCCTTATTCTCCGTGCTAGTTGACAGCACTTCTCCGGAGTGTTCTTGGCTAGCGTGGGTATAGAGGTGGGGCGTCACAATATCCATAAAGAAAACTCAGAAATTCCTCCAAAACCTGAGTTACTTCATCAGACTCTATCTCTAGGAATCATCCTTCAACTAAACAGAACCACCGGTTCCATTCCTGGAATACTAGTTGATAAGAAAACTCAATCTCCAGATGCGGACAAATCTCTGTCTTCCCAGAAGACATTCGGAAAATCTTCAACAATCCAAGAGAATATTCAACTACCGCAAGTCACTTTTGCGATCAACCAATATCAATTTCCAAAGAAAAACTATCCTCTCTTTACCAAACAGAACAGCTTACGCTGGTCTACCCAAACCATTGAAGAAACGGATCCACTCTGCTGCTTCTGAACTCCATCTCCAGAAAAACTACTCAGCTAAAACCTCCATGTCGGTACATAGAACACTCCGAGCTGCATTGCTGACAGCGACACCAAAGACTTCCTAATCCAAAGCTCTTCGAGAAACTCGAACCTCAAACCGGACAGAAACATCCTGCTGAACCCAGCCACAACATCGAAGCAGATATACTTCTTAAACTTGTTCCATAGAAAAATCTTCGGAGACATCCATAGTCACTGCGTCTCATCACACACCTACTAATTCCTAAGGTATCAAAATACCATTATTTTCTTCTGCCCAACTGACAGATCCAAACTCTACTCATCCAATTTCAAAGATGAACTCCGAACCTTAACAGGTTACCATCAGAGATCTATGAAATCCTACACCCTGCACAACTAACTCGAGACGGTATTAGGTCTACAGTCTCGACAGATACGCTTCCAATCTCAAACATCAGACTCCAATCAATGGTAGTAATCGTGTTACAAAAACAACTACCTTATCTACCTTTATAACCTATATTGGAAAACCCGAAAAGGTAATCCCAACAGATAGGTAGAAATAGATAAATATATATAAATATAAAATTACAAATACGCTCTCTCAAGATAGACACCACTCCAAAGCCTAGGTATTCACTCAACATAATGCTCTGATACCACTGTAATGACCCGCCATCCGTCTCCACAGAATGACGCACATTAATAAGAAAGAAAGGGATAGAAAAGGGAAAGAAAGAGAAGAAAGAAGAAACAACACATCAGAATCTAAACAGCGGAACGAATAAATTATATTAATAACATAAAATATTACATAGTTTACAACAACTATCAGAGTACACAGATAATACAACACATACTAGACAGTTATAAACACCTGTCTAGTTATTACAACTCAATACAACTCAACAAACAGATACCAAACACAGCAGAATACTATATATCTAACGCAGAAGCCTCCTGCTCCATTGCTCCTCCATAATTCGTCAAAGCTAATCTGAATCCCTTGGCCACTCGTAAAAATTTGAGTACCCTAGAGTTTAAGAAAAACAGAAGGTAAACTCTGGGTCATACATGGGTCTGGTGTGAGTAACAGGTTAAAGTTGCTTAACTTACAAAAACCTTTTGAAAAGAAAGGTATCACGTAAGACTTCCCACACATAAACATGGAAAAGTTTTTACCTTACGCTAACCAAAACATTTAATAGGAAATCCAGTGATATTATAATAGGTCTAGGGTTTCCAAGTAAATATGAAATAGCCGAAATTGTTACATTATTAAATTCCAGCTACTAGCCACAAAAGTGGGTAATAGAATCAAAACCGTTGGCACTTATTGGATTTTGGATTCCATACAATAGCAGGGCTACCGGGGTACCGCCCGTCACAGTACGCGGCCTAGATCACCGTACCGAGGAGTACACCCGCTCCCCTGCAACACAAGGCCGGAACCATCCCTTACTGGACAGTCCCGAACAAGACAAACCCGTGGTTGGTGCGCATATCCAACCGCCCACTAAGCCGAATAAAAAGGGACCACTAGACAGTGGAAAATCTCGTCCTACTTGGGCATGACCCACTTAGCCTTGATGCACCTCCCATGTTTTAGCCATTCCCGGTTGATGAGGCTTGAGGCTACAATTACCTTTATAGGACACATCACTTAGAATGCTCATCCCACCCGACGATGTTCTGAAAGCATTCAATCCATACAAGTTCATTCCGGGTTCGAACGAAACCGAAGGCATTATCTCGTTACACTCATTTTGGAATCACCCTCAGAGTTAACGACGATAACCCTTGCACTCTGAATCTTCATCTCGAATCTGAAAGTACTATCTCCATCAAACTCATCTCGGAATCACCCTTAGAGTTATATTGACGAATAGTCCTTACACCTCGAGTCTTCACTCTTCACATAAGATTCACGACCTATCGTTAGTTTGGATCGATGTGGTTTTCGGATAACCAAGTATGGAAACCCGATTTCGGTCTCATCGAAATCCAAAGCGTGTCTTTTAGGTCCAAGTTGTTTTAGAGTTTAAAACAATTCAATACAATTATCTATATACACACAGATAGACAATTCACAGATTCACAATAGATAATCAACATTATCATCACAACAGATAATCCATATTATCATTATCAAAGATAATTCATATCATTATCACAAAGCAACCAATGCATCCATATCACTCAACATTACTAATCTCATAGTTGAGTTTTCAAACCATTCAAGGCAAACTATATCATCCATTCATGAGCAATGATCTACAATCATACCATCTATAATTAATTTAAAATGAATTAAATTAATTACATCATCTCTAATTAATTTAAAGTGAATTAAATTAATTACTACATCAATATAAATCTTGCTTACATAAACATTAATTAATTACAAATTAATTAATTAATTATCCTCTAATTAATCACCTTAATTAATCATACTTGATTAATTATCCTTTAATTACATTCAAGTAATTATCCTTTAATTAATTTCACAAATTAATTACCCTTAACCAAAATCAGTAATTAAACTTTAATTACTTCATTAATTAATTAACCATAATTAATTACATTAACCTTAATTAATTGCAATTAATTAATTACCCTTAATCACTTATTAATGATTAATCAATCTTAATTAGTCAATCTTAATTACATCATTAATTATATTAATTAATGATCTTTAATTATATTTAATTAATTATCTTATTTAAATTAATTACATTAAATAATTAATCTCAATTAAACCATAATTGTTAATCACCTTTGATTAATCACATTCAGTAATTAACTACCCTTAATTACTTTACCAAATAAATAAATTACTCATTAATAAATTATCTCAAATTAATCCCTTGATTAATTCTCAAAGTAATTATACTCAAATTACTTTTATCATCAAATCACTTTCAATTAATCACATATAGTAATTATCCATTAATTACTTTCCTAAGTAATTTCTCTTCATTAAATTACCTTAAGTAATTATACTTCACAAATCATCAAATGATTATTTAAATTAATTAAACTGAATTAATTAACTTAATCTAATCAAATTAAACTCAATTAATAACATTTAGTAATTAATTTCTTAATTACTTCCATAGGTAATTACAAATGATTATCCTTAAAATTAATTAATCTAATTAATTATTAAAAATAAATCACATTAATTAATTATTAAATAATCCTTATTTAATAACCTATATTTACTATTAACAATTCATTAATTATTTTTCTAAAATAATTAACTTATTTTAATCATTATTAATTACAAATTAATTAACCATTAATAACCCATTTAATTAACCCCTAATTATTTAATTAATTAAGTGTTAACTGTAACTTAATTAATCCTTTATTGCTTGATTAATTAATTATTAATCATTAATTAAAAATAAAATCTTATTTAATAAATGATTCTTTAAATTACAAGTTAATTATTCTAAGAATAATTAATCTTAAACCTTTAAGATTAACCCTTAATTACTTTGAGTAATTATTCATTTTATTAATTTATAAAATTAATTATTTGTTTAATTACCCTAATATATAAATGCATAACAAATAATTAAATTATAATTTAACTTCAAAAAGTTTTAAAAATCAATTTAAAACCTTTAAATTTATATGATAAATAATACTTTTCTTATAAAATAAGTTTTACAAGAGTTTTAAACAAACCGTTTCTAAATTCAAACATTTCACTTTTTATCATTCAAAATTGTTAAACACTTAAATTAAAAAAAACTTAAATTTATTTTAAACCAAAGATTCAAATTCATATTTGAATCAAATTTAAACTTTGTTTAAAACAATTCTTTTACATTTCAATTTCCAATTTAAATTCAAATTTCTTTAAAAACATTTTTAATCAATAAACCCCTTTAAAGTATTTTAATCAAATTTGAATTTAAAAACATATTCATTTTCCATTATGATTCAAATTAAAACTTGAATTCATAATTTAAAATTTAGATTTAAACTCATTTCAAATTTTTACTTCGTACTTTAAAATGCAATTTAAATTTTGAAAACAAGATAAGTTTTCTAACTTGAAACTAACTCGAACCCCAAATGATTCACTCGAGCCTAACCTAAATCTAGCTCGAGCAAAACCCAAAAATAACACGAGTAAACTCGAGTTAACAATTTCATTTGAATTCCTTCAAATCAAATACTATCAGGTTATACATAACCCTGTTTCAACAACACCGTGCCCAAAAATAAAATACTTCGAGTCCATTGACCTACGGCTTCGAGCAAATCACGATTCAACCCGAACAAACACGAGTTCCCTTTCTCCCCCAAAACAGCTGATACACCAAGTTCACCGTGCACCTGCACCAACGCCGCCATCACCTCCGACCCCTCGCGACCTCATGCGCAAGTCGAGGATCATCTTCTATCTCGATTTCGACCTCGAATTGAATGCAGAATCCCAAAATCGAAAACGAGCATTTGAGCTCAAAAACTGGTAAATTTCGATACCGTAATCCACTTCAAATTCCAAAATCCGATCATCTGAGAAGTTACTCCTCCGGCCACGAACTCCCCCACACTCCATCAATCCCCAACATGAATCTGGAACAACTCGGTAACTCATAGGGGTTGCGGTGATAATTTTATTCCAGATGAACAAAACTAGGGTTATAATCTTCCATTCAAAATCCCCATCACCTCACTGCTTTAATCCTTCATCCGATATTTTTCCTTGATTCCTCAATCATCACTCCATCACCAGAGAAACCGCTGGCCACCCCGACCTCTCAGATCAACAGTACAAACCCAAAATAGGATTTCTGGTCAAACTAGAAATACCCAATCAAATTCAAACTAAAAATTTTAAAGTTTAGTTTTAAAATTCATGTCTTTGATCATGTAACTTGTTTATATTCTTAAATTAAGAATCTAGATGATTTAATTCTACTTATATAAGAATTTGTTCTGTTGTGCTTTACATTTTCCAAAGACATTACAGGTTTCCTTTTATTATTATTTTTTTAAATAAAAATTAAAATTTTAACTTATATTACATACATACTTTGTTTAAATCCTAAACTTTAACAAAGTATTGAGTATGAGATCATGAATTTGGTCAGGATTTAAACCTGAATTATAGAACAAGCAAAATAAAATCAATAGTAAGCATGCACAATTTCATACAATCATATATATACTTGTAATAATTTGTAAGTAGCACACAACCATAATTATCTCTAGAGTATAATAAACAACTAAATTTATACTTAATTTTTTTAAACAAAATGAAGTTACTCGGCAGAATTTTATATGAGCAGAGCACATGTTTTAGCAAAGCTGGAACCTAAATGTACTTTAATTCCAAAACTTTGAGTTGCATCTTTGTTTTGCTTTTTTTTAAAAACTGCAGTTTTCTTTTTAAAAACATTCATCTTGATTTACTGCAAATGCTAGCTTCCTGATCCCATTTGCATGTTTCTAGAAAAATGCAGGCTTCCAGAAGAGAAAATGCATGCAGGCTTGATGAAGTTGCAGTTGCAAATGATTTCAGGTTGATACTTTGAAGGACTGCATGTTTTAAGGATGATTTGCACTTCAGGTTTTGGTTTAGAGGAACATTGGTTTAGATTTATTTGAGGGGAAAACAGATTTTGCAGGAATTTGTTTGAATAGATTTTTGTAGGAATTTGAATTGAGATTGCAGTATTGATTATTCAGGTTAATGAATTGAAGAGCTACAGGTTTAAACTTTGATTTGCAAAATGAAATTTCAGATAGCTTGAAGAAGATTGGTTTGAATGTTGATTTGGTTTTTATGGAGATTATTTACATGATTTATGTTGAACAGAGTTTCTGTTTTGAAAAAATTTGCAGATTTTTGTTTGAACAAATTTTGTTTTCTGTTTTGAAGAAGAAAGTTTGCAGATTTTTTTTATTTGAACAGATTTTTGATTCAGATTTCTTAACTGAAGATTCTCTTAAGATTTTGAAAAAATAAATAGAAAAGAAGATAAAATTGTGAAATGATGTTTTCTTAGTAAAAAGGTTCGAGATTGTTTTGCAAATGTTGTTAACAAGCAATTAAAGATTTGTTGTTTAATTAATTTGTGCTTATTGGTATATTTACTTACCAAATGTCTCTGGAATTTTCTTGAACAGTGTTGATGCACCCTGTTATTATGAACTTTCTCTAGGGAGTACTTAAATTGTATTGAGAACTTGATATTCTAGAAAGCACAGCCGAACCAAGTAAGAAAGCCACTTAATCTTTGTTAGCCATAGCAAAACCTGAACTAGAAATACATGGCATTATTCATAAAATAATTCAGAATCTCAGAGAGGCTCTTAAGGATACCTTTCTATTTCAAACACACCTTCTATGTCTACCAACATATTAAGAATAATTTAAACAAGAATATAACCCATGCCAGTCCTAACCTAAAAAATTAATCTAACATGAAATACATCTGGAATCAAAATGAATACATCATTTGTGATTGATTTCGAAAGAGTTACCTTATGGCATTTGGGTTAAGCTATAACAACAAGAGTTTTGGCTAAGGTGTCTTTTCTCACGTTACATTTAATTTTTAGTTTATTCTTTTTGTTTAAACTAAACATTCATGATGTTCTCCCTTATTGTTCCTAATATATATATATATATATATATATATATATATATATATATATATATATAAGACAGTTATGAAGAAAGTTAGGTTTATTTACGTTTCATTTATCTTATAGTGTATTTTTTTTGTATTAGTTGATTTGAGAATTTATTTTCCTTCCCAACTATTCTTAATCTAAACATTTATATTTATGAAAATAAAGTAGACGAGCTAATTTTTCAATATAAAAAATCAATGGAGTAGGGGTACATTTACAATTGCCTTGCATTTTCACATTTCTATCGTTAATAAAGAGTCTTTCAGTGGATATTTTCTTTTACAAGGGAATGTTAGAGACAATAAACTTATTATATGATTGGCTATTTTGCTACATTGCTCATTTGTTGTTCGATTGAAAAGATACTTTAAACATTTCCTATAAATATGTCTCAGAGTACTTAATGAATTTAAGAAGCAAATGATGCGGTGGTATAAGTGGAATGCAATCCCGAGACACAACACATATGCGTCAGTAAATGTATATTTTTAGTATTAACCTTGGCTAATGTTTAATTGATACATTGTTTGTGTAACTATGCTCAACTTTTTACATAAAAAAATCACCCATGCATTTGAATAATAACTCTTTTCTATTTGTATGGGAAACACATGGATAGTAAGTTGGATCATGAGGATTTGACGAAGAAAAAATGACTGACATGAATTTGAAAAAATAGAGACGATGAATGATAATTCATTTTTTGTCCATGCCTTTTCATTCTTAAATTTTGTAAGTAACAGATTATTAGAGTTGGCAATAAAGGGTCATTCATTGTTGAAGCAATATAAACCCTTTGATCTAATTAGATGCAATAAAGAGTCATGCATAAGGGTGGAATAAATAATAGGAAAGAGTTTATTTTAATTAGATGTAATATTTAAATGATTTGATTATCAAAAGGGGTTGAATAAATAATAGGAAAGAATTTGTTCTAATTAAATGCAATATCTAAATGACTGGATTACCAAAAGAGATGATGCCTCAATGTTATGTTATGGCTTTTAATGGTATGTTAAAAGATACTTTTACTTATACAGTCACCCTTTTGATCTTTAAAATTGTTATATCATAATTCGTTGGTTAATTTTTGATGCCTTTACTATTACTACTAGCTTTTATTCATTCCAGTATCTTATAGTACAATTAAAATAAGTGATTAGGTATATTTTATTTCTATACATGAGCCCTCGTGCAGACACACACATATATATGTATATATGTACGTATATATATGCATATATGTACACATATGTGTATGTATATATGTATACACGTAAACGTGTGTGTAAATTTTGGCAAAGAATTGGGTTAAACAATTGATTAAGATTGAGCGACATAAGTTAAACTTAGTTGTATCGTAGTAAATACAAAATAAATCTGGGACTACTTTTGTATTATAGTATTAATTGAACTAACAATAAATCTACATCAATTTTTAGTATCACATTGATGAGCAGTGGCAAAAGGTAGACATTCTCATCTTATATGTCTATATCACTAACGTGGCCAATGGGGTGATTGTACAAGCTTTATCAGAGGATAAAGGAAATAATCTAAGTATATTTCTGTTCGATCATAACTTTGCTAATCTTCTTTCTTCATGTGTTTTCATCATAAATGGAATGAACTTATAAATGGGGTTGACAAATATTTTGATGTTTCTGGATTCACCAATATTCTAATCCCATTAATTTTGTATTTTGCAGCTGTTTTTAGCAACCATGGTAAATTTAAGAGTGCGTAGCAACTAAGGTTTAATCTTCCCACATGGTATTTGGTGCACTGAAGGTCATCATGAAACTTCAGGCATTAGTTAGGGGACATCTGCTAATATAACAATCAACTATTGCACATCATTCTCTGCACAATTATTCGTATGCTCGGTAAAACCTTTTTGTCTGAAATTTATTTTACTACATCATGATCTGATATGGTACTTTACAAAGTCATGACAATGACTCTGAATGAATCACCAAATAGTGATTTCTTCTTTGGAATCCGAACGTAAGTTGTTGCTCTTAGGTCAATTTTTTACTGGACTATCTGTCATTGTGAGATGGTCTAACTGCTATATTATATAGCTTTGTTTGCTAGATTTCTAAGTTTACTATAGTGTTATGATGTCGTAGGACTATTCATCCATCACTACTATAAATAAACATGATATAGAATAAAACCGTGTCGATAACCACTAATATAAATGAATGTGGATTCGAATCATCACATCCATATAGATAAGAGATCATTTTCGTTACCGTTCTATTTTTACATGCTAAAATGAATTTCCTACCATATATGAATTTCTAATAAAGCAACTTGACTTATTGATGTGAAGACTTAGAGTTAATTTGTAGTCCATCTTCCAGTTTGGTTCCCAAATTTATATGTTGTTAAAAGTATTAAAATATCAACTTTATGTTGATAGATTAAGCTTTATGGTTTGTTAAAATAATATCTAAGCTATATAATTATTGATTTTTATACGTTTAGAACTATTTTTATTTTTGGGGAAAAGGCTTTCCTGAATGTTTAAGATTTGAATTTGATTATTATTTGTAGGTATCATAAAATGAGGTCTTAAGAGCAAAAACTACCGTGAAATAGATTTGTATATATGCAGTTTTGTCACGGCCGTGATTTGCAATTTTTGTTGATTACATTTTGCTACAAGTCCCTACAAGTACGTGCACGGATACTTAATTTGATATTAATTAGATAGTTACTGTTGGGTGATGCGAATGTGAGTTTACCCTTCAAAATTTTAATATCAGTTTTTTGGTATAACTGCTCCCATAACCCCCATGCCCCCTTCTTTTACAATCGTAAAGACGTACAATTTAACTTATCCTATGAAAACTACTGTAATATTTATAAACACTTTATAACTTACTTTCATCTTAGTAGTATATATTTGCACACACTTTGTTACTTAATTTCATCTTAGGAACGTTATAGTAATATTTATAAAGACTTTATAACTTAATAATTATAAAGAATTTATTACTTAATTATAATTAATTAGATACTAAATGTAATGACATTATACATAATTGTAAGGACTATTTATATTTATAACTTAACATTTTATTTTGTAAGTGTTAGGTAAAGTTTCATTAATGTTTAAAATTAAAACAACGTTGTTCAACTTAAATATGTAGTCTTGAGTATACATGTTTCAAATATTAAATATCAGATCTGAAAATACTTACACAAAAATTATGTAATGCTATTACCAACTGATGTGGATTTTGTTCCAATGCCATGCAAACAATATTGTGGATAAACTAAATTTATACAATGGTTGGAAATCAGTAAAAAGGTAAATTTACTAAATATACTTATTGTTCTATGTCTGATTAGAAATAAGTTACCTTCAATGTTTGAAATAAACCCTGTTAATTTTGTAATTATTCCTTTGGCTCAGGGTTTCACTCCACTGTATCAATCGAAGCTTGGATATGCTATTTCACTTGAAGAGAATTTGAACTTTCCTGTTAATATCATGATGTAATCAATAAATTTAATATTGTTTCCTATAGTTTAAACCTACAATAAATTGATTAATATTTTCAAGGGGTATATATGTTAAAAAATCATTTCAATAGCATACTGTTTCTATTTTAGAATGTTACTTTTGAATCAAGATGTTATAACGTACGTTTTAAGACATCAGATTTTCCTGCTCATCTATCAATATTTTTTGTTTACTTTTCTATTAGATAACACTGTCTGTCATTCTACGTAGCATTGCTCATGTATTTCTTTTTCTACAAACATTACTGCTGTTAATCAATGCCAATGACACTCTGTAACATGCGACGATGGTTCCTATGTTTCAAACCAAGTTATGAGCTTCAGATTGAACATCTTTCTATAGATAAAAAATGCCACCAGAAGAACTTCCAGGCCAAAATGTTCAGGTAATTTCCACCTTTTCCTGGCTTTTACTGGGTAATCAATCTACGATTCTGGCACTGCATTTGTGTAGGTTGGTAAGGGATAACAACTATGAATATTTATATTAAAAATTTGCAATAATACACACACACACTTCATAGTACTTTGTACTTTAGTACCAAACTGGATGTAATTTTTATTTATAACTTTAAGCATTGGATTTAACAAAAACATTGTCTAGGTTCTTATCTTACATACAATAGCCAGTTGGTTTTAATATACTATTTTCTTACAAAAAGTAATACGTTGCCCTTTTTTTTTAGTTCTGATGCAGTACCATTATTATGATATGCATGAGGATTGTTATCCATTCTTCAAAGATATAACATTTCATAGAGGACAAATATAACTTGGATCATCCTTATTAATTCAAGGAATAAGTCGACTTTATGGAGCTATCTGCAATTTAACAACGGCTGTATATATTATAACATCATGACATGCTTGAGACTTTTAATAATGAAAGCAAATATCAATGTTGTCTTAAATAAGAAAGTAAGTGGAATATATAATGAACTTTTTTGAATTTTATTGTTTCTGCAATATGCTTATCTATTAGTCTTATTGTTCAACTATTGGTGTATGCTCTGTTGGGCAAAAATCCATCAAGATCGCCTTAGGAATAAAAAATCAACATTGCGGAAAAACAAATAAGACCGGATTGATGTTGATGGAATACAAATAACAGATAGTCACTAGCCAAAAGTAATCACAAATCAAGCAGTGAAAGAAAATAACACACGAGATTTATAGTGGTTCGACTATCACGAGGTAGTGTACATCCACTTGGAGAGAGAAGATTTTATTACTTTCTAAAAGGAGACAATTTTGTAAAATTGATAATGGAGAAGAAAAATAAGAAATTAAACTAAGAGAGATATATTCTACTCATGCTAACCTTTGTTTTTTATGTAGAAATTATTATTTGGGATTGAAGTAATTAATTTATGGTCATAAATCGATACCTTATAAATTTTTCTATTCATACAGGAAATGTTTATCCATTTGATTTTTCAGTTTTCGTTAATTTACATATGCCTGATAAAGTTTCTTCTTTAATCAGTTAATTAGAGAATTAATTGATTATCTCAATCTTCTAAAATAATTCTTCTTCTCACGTAGGTAATTTATTACTATCTTTACTGCTATAAAAGGCAATATATATTTGAGTAATTATCTTAAATATCTTTCAAATCATCTATGATTGAAAAAATTGTATCACTTGAAATCAACACTATCTTCCAAATTTTCTGCAACTGGAAATATTGCATCACCAAATCTTACAATCTCTATCTTGATACTATATTTCCCCACAAGCCTATCAACTCCATTTACATCCTCTTACTCCAGGTAGGACCTATCAATCTCTATAATGAAAACAAACGTCTTCATGAACCATCTCAATTCTCCTCCCATCCTATATCACCATGTGGCACCTAACATTTTGATAAGCGATTCCAGTTCGAGCAATGACCGAACTTTGCAGACTACAAAGACTTATGCACGTTGCTTTCTCCTTTGATCTCTGATGACCAACTTTAGAGGATCCATTCTTCTACTTATCAAGCACATCCTCTTTACAAGGGAATGTTAGAGGCAATAATAAACTTATTATATGATTAGCTATTATGCTACATTGCTCATTTGTTGTTCGATTGAAAGAATACTTTAAACATTTCCTATAAATATGTCTTCGGATAATTAATGAATTTTAGAAGCAAATGATGCGATGTTATAAGTGGAATGCAGTTCCAAGACGCAACACGTATGCGTGAGTAAATGATTATTTTTAGTATTAACCTTGGCTAATGTTTAATTCATGCATTGTCTATGTAACTATGCTCAAATTTTTATAGAAAAAATCACTCATGCATTTGAATAATAATTTTTTTCTATACGTATGGGAAACACATGGATAGTGAGTTGGATCACAGGGTTTGACGAAGAAAAAAATGACAGACATGAATTTGAAAAATTAGAGATAGAAAATGATAATTCCTTTTTTTCCATGCCTTTTCATTATTAAATTTTGTAATTAACATATTATGAGTGTTGGCAATAAAGGGTCATTTATTGATGAAGCAGTATAAACCCTTTGATCTAATTATGATGCAATAAAGAGTCATGCATAAAGGTAGAATAAATAATAGGAAAATGTTTGTTTAATTAGATGTAATATTTAAATAATTGGATTATCAAAAGGGGTAGAATAAATAATGGGAAAGAATTTATTCTAATTAAATGCAATAACGATTGAATTACCAAAAGGGATGATGGCTCAATGATATGTTATGGGTTTTAATGGTATGTTAAAAGATATTTTTACTTATACCCCTTTGATCTTTAAAATTGTTATATCATACTTTATTTCCATTGTTACTCCATTATTACTGAGTAATAAATTGTATTCAGAGATTGATCATATCGATCAAAAATACAGCATGAAATATTACAAAACTATGGTGTCTTTTTATTGTAGATGTAGTATTATATTTATTTATAGCCTTAAAAATTTGTATTTGAATGATTTTGTGCAAGCACATTTCATTCCACATATATTTCAGCATCATCTATAAATGTCTCACCGGATGAGGATTATACATTGTTAGCAAAAACAAAATCTATATTAAATTCCTTCTATCAACCTTTCTGGTGCTTCTCATGACCATGACCATGACCAGAGCATCGTCAACATGATCTTATGATACATGATTTCTCAGTATTTGATCTACTTTTAAATAAATTACTATTTTAATTTCCATGTTTAACAAAGTAATTTATTTCATCTTATTCATTGATATATACATATGTTGGTTCAATAGATTTTTCGATGAGAAATAACAAGATTTATTTCATATGAACTAAAATATATTTAATTGCCTGTCTTATTAAATTAGCAGTAATAGAGATACCATTCGAGGCTGAAATTGATGTTGGAGATAGTGACATAGCTGCTACCTTATTACTGCTAAAATGGTTGGGTGTATGGTGACCATTGCTAATTATATGTAGCAAACCCTGGATGAAAAAATGCCTAGCAGATTGTGTAGTTCAATCATGATATGTGATGGTGAGAGAACTCACCAATGAAAGCAGAGCATTAAGCACAAGGCAGAATAAGAGAGGTCTGAGGAAGTTGGAGGACCAGAAAGCAGAAAAAGAAAGACACTACCACCAAAAAGATATCATGACTTGAGATGCAAAGTTAGTCTTACTACATTAGGCAAATCAATTGAATAATTATATGCGTTTTGTTATAAGTTTCTTTTACTTTTATTTGGTATCGAAACAAAATATTAATTGATCTTTTACTAACATAAGTCTATCATAAAGTACATTTGTCGCGGACAACTTAAAATCAGAAAGCAATCAACTTTACACTTTATTATAGTAATAACATATATGAAACTGTATATGTGCTTCCTTTTTTCTATTGCAACGCAAATTGCTTCTATTTTCCTATTTACAAAACATATTCTATTATTATGCTCTCTGGTGTATGACTCAAATTTAAGTTAAGAGTTAAGATATACTATATAGAAAAGGAGGTTATACATACCATGTTTAGCCATGATTAATTATCTATTTATTGCACTCAAGAATGGTAGTTTAATTAATTTATTCTTGGCCACATTTAACGCACCTTTATTTTACCACTTTCCAACATAAATACTCGCAATCGTACATTATTACTCAAAGATAACTACTAATAACAAATGATAAATCATTTGCAAAATGTACTTTCCAATATTTTGAGTTATTAGTTTTATACAACTTCTTTCACTAACCCGTGTGCGAAGCACGGGTTCGCACTAGATTTCTTCTTATGATTAATCATTTATTTATGAAGTTTATCTCAACTTATAAATTTCATTTACAATCTATATTTCAAATTAACGTTAGATTTTTCTTTTATCTTAATAATGGACATATTACCATACTTCATTTCTCATTCATTTAAACAAATCCAATTCGCAATTTAAAGATTTTTAGTAACAATAGGATGATGTCATTTAATTTATTTTAAAAACATCCATCCATTTTTCAATTTCCAGATCTCAAACCCATTTGAGATCACTCAAACTCCCAATTTCGTCTTGAAATTTCCAATGCCGGTTGCTTGTTCATTTATTTAACTTTTCCAATGGTTAAATCAAATTCATTCCTTCAGTCAACCTTA
Source organism: Allium cepa (assembly GCA_030765085.1). Taxonomy (NCBI): domain Eukaryota; kingdom Viridiplantae; phylum Streptophyta; class Magnoliopsida; order Asparagales; family Amaryllidaceae; genus Allium; species Allium cepa. The sequence continues at coordinate 175,708,096 of CM060939.1, read as the reverse complement.
CTCAATTTTGAATTTCCCACTTCAAATTTCAAAATTCTTTCCCTCTGATAAGTTCAAAACTTATATTACTTTGGGTCTCTACATCACACTTCAGGGAAAATCAAAACTCAATACCTTAGAGTTTATTTCAAATTATCTTTAATATCATGTATATCCATACATATATACATATTTATTTCTTGGCCCTCCCAGCCATGTTTTAAAATTTTAAACCACCTTTGGTTTTAAATTCAAATTAAATTTTCAAACAACCCATTGTTTGCAACAAGTCTCTTTTATTCAAGTAATACTTTTTTATTAGTTCTTTCAGCACTTTGAAACAAATTTCAAATTCTGGACCTAGATTTAAAATTTCACAATTTAGGTATTTTCAATTTCAATTTTATAAGTCATATTTTACTTAAATGTTTACTCCTTTAAAACATTCCATTTGCTTACTCATTAAAACACATCTTATTATTAAACACACAATGATCATTTATAATAATAACCAAGATTATCATATCTAAAACCATCCATTATCATCTAATTCTAAAGTACTTCTCCAATTCAAAATTTTAAATTTTAGTTCGAATCCATTTCAAATTTATCTTTATTTAATTTCAGTTTGGTTGTATTATATTACTTCTTAATTCAATTCTAATAATTTAACACGAAATTTCCTTATTATTATCAGAGTGAATATTGCTTTATATATCGAAATATAATCTTATATAAAATCATTTAACATCCTTATATAAGAAAATAACAAGTACGCTCTCTCATACACACACACACACACACTCAACTCATTACAGGGTACTATTGACCATATCCTTAATGAGTACACCCACCAGAGCCAAGGTTCTCGCTTAACCTGGCTCCGATACCAACTGTAACGACCCGGAATTTTCGAGCCCGAAAATTCCAGATAGTTATGAAGAAAAAGAAAGAGATAGAAGAAGAAGAACAGAAACATCAACAACTCACATACGCAGCGGAACAAATATAATATCAAATAAGATATCAGTTATACAAAGAAAACTATATCTGTTAATTTACATTTAAAAACATCAGAGTTAGTCATATACATAAACATTGGACAAAACAATTATGTCCAGATACTACAATATCCCAGTGGAAACTCTCTATACGTCCCTGCCATCCAGCTCGCCTCCTGAGCTCTAGAACGTCCTTACCTGAAAATCTGTAATACTCGGTCTGACCCGAGCATTACATCAAAGTAACACCCGGGTCAGGCTGGAAACCAGCGTGAGTAAACCCACCTAACATGAAATGCAAAAGTATACAACCCATATAAACCCGGGTAACTCAGATAGATCCACAAGCCACAATTTAATCTAGACGACACTTATTCCATATATATGTTTCTAAATGCCAAAGATTTAGATTTAAATAGTACCTCCAAAATCACTTTACTCCAGCATATAGATTTAACATATCGATCTATAAAAATTCGAAGTGGTTTCGGGTATTTCCAAATACCTGACCCCGGTCACTTCAAATCTCTTGTTATCTTAATCCAGGTTATTTATGTGATTATAGTTCGGTTTTAAATACAAGATAGCAATTCATGATCGAAAGATAATCCACATTATCACTGTCCACCCAAAATCATATCGCATAGCATCACGATCACATACCAGAAATAACAAATAATCCAAGGTATTCAAATATCATTCGATCCTCCATACATGAGCAAGGATTAATTAATCATACTACCTCTACTAAATTTAAAATGAATTAATTTAAAATAAATTAAATTAAACACTTTCATCACATAAATCTTGCTTACATAATTATTAATTAATTTCAAATAAATTAATTAATCACCATCGAATTACCCATATTAATTAATCATCCTTGATTAATTATCCTTTAATTACATTCAAGTAATTAGCCTTTAATTAATTTTACAAATTAATTATTCTTAACCCAATACAATAATTTGAATTTGATTACTTTATTAAATAAATTAATTTCTCCTAATTAATTTATTATCCTTAGTTAATTCCTTGATTAATTACATTGAGTAATTAAAGTCAAATTTTCTTCGATTAATAAATCGTCCTTCAATTAGTTACATCCAGTAATTTTTCCTTTAATTACTTCACTAAGTAATTTCACTTCATTAATTACATTAAGTAATTACGCTTTAACAAATCATTTCGTGATTATAATAATTAATTAAACTAATTAAATCAATAAATCTTTTGAATACTTTAAGTAATCATCATTAATAAATCGCCTTTTAGAAATAAATCATTAATTATCCACCTTACTTAATAACATCAAACAATTATCTCAAAGCTTCAGTAGTTATCATTAATTAATACATACTAAGTGATTAATTCTTAATTAATCATATTAATAAACCCATCATTAAAATTGATTTCACATATTCAATTACCTTTAATTAATTAATCAATTAGCCGTCCTATACCTTAATAATTTGGTACAATTAATCAATTATACTTTAGTTCACCTTGAAACAACAACTTGAATTACATTTCAAAACCTTGGAAATTCGTTTCAAAACTTGCTCATGCTTGCTTAAACCCTGGTCTATGGTTTCATTTGAAACATACCCACTTTGATATGCTTTACATCTTATTTACCTAAGCTTATCAAAAACCCTGGCCCCAAACAAGAATTTCCGAGCTAAACAAGTGTAAACCCGATCAAACCCAAGCAACCACTCGTGCACATCATAACCCAAACTGCTTCTAACAACCCACGCAACTTCACAAGGTCGAATACGAGAAATATCGCCACCTAAGTTCCAAACATTCTGTGCTCAAAACATCTCATGCACGTGCACCGACACTTGGCGATGCTCTTGCCACCTCGATCACCACCGGCAAGTCGCTTTCAACCTTCTCAATCCATCTGACTACTCTGGAAACTCCATTTACCACGGCATTTAAATTTGAACACGAACCGTCCCAGGGGATGAAGTTGTATAGGAACCATCTCCCATAAATTTTCCTCGTCACTACATCTCTGATCACCTGACGCCTCGAGACCCCTGCCACTACTTCACCATGAAACCCCAAACCCGATTCCCCATGACCGATCGAGACTCGAGCTCCAACGATGACGCACAAAACTCGCGAAAACAGATGAACCCATCAGCCCCTAAAACCCTAAAGTCGCTTCGATACAACATCTTCTTCAATAGAAAAATTGTTTAACAATTTTTCTAATATCATCGATTACTAGACTTGCTTCATGCAGAATTTCAACATCAAAAGATTTTTCGATCGATGGAAATTGGATAAAATCCCTTTCCAGTTCCTCTACAAATTGCTGTTGATATACTCCATGAAAAATCACAATTTTTGTTTTAAAAATATTGTTTTCGAATAACAATTCACATTATGTACTTAAATCAATGATTCTGAAGTATTCAAATTTATCTTATGTTGACCTTCCCTGTAAACATCAAATTTTTAGATGCTGTATATCTCCATCCTACCGTAAACTATTTTTAAATCTCAACTCATGTATAAACAAACCTGTGAACTGGTGAACTTAGGTTTCCTTTTCTATATGTAAACAGTAGCAAACTAGTACTGTACAAGTCACATTTAAGTTTATACTTGAAATTCACAATGGTATATGGACCAACTATGTACAAATTTGCTTCTCCAGTAATCCATATTCCTGGTTCTACACCTGAGAGATTTTACTTTAATCGCCAATCCTTTCGCCCTTTGTTATTCAGGTGCTGTTACCCTCGTTTCTCGGCCTGGAGAGGGTAGCAGGCCTCAGTAGTAGAACCCGCTACCCTCTCCAGGCCGAGACCCACTTCGACCAGCACATCCCTCCGGCCACGTCGCAACACTTCGCTGCCGACACCACCCTCTTCCGCCATAGCACAAACCTCCACACCCTTAGCCTATCGAGCCCGCTCCTCCATTGAACAAAGTCCCCAGCCCCGCCATCCATTTCGCCAAGTCGCTCACCCTAGTTAACAGTTAATCTATGCTAATTATATAGTCAATGATTTATCTATTTATAGTTGAAAACATTTTTTCTTCTGTGTTTTTGGTTAATGATATAGAAAATACCATACCATTTCCCCAATAATCAAGTGTCTCGAACTTCATGCCTACCCGAGCAAAATCTGACCTAAAAACAATTGAGTTTCCACCACTTTTTTTTCTTAGTCACTGATTTATGCATATTGCAAAAAAAAAATTATGACTTCCAGCTCATGGGATTCTCATTATAAGGTAAACACACCAATATTTTTGGAATAGAATTGCAGCTGGTTGGATACAGTGTATTGCTTTTAAATAGATAGAGGTTTATTATACACCAATACCTTTCGCTTTTTCCTCCGAGTTGCTCTCCTACCGCTCAGGGAAAGCCTCTCAGGTGCCCTCTTCTTTCTCTGTGGTCTGGGTTGAACCGGAACTGGGGACTGAGCTGGGGACCGAGTTGGGGACTGAACTGGGGAGGACTGAGCTGGGGACTGAACTGGGAAGGACTGAGCTGGGGACTGAACTGGGGACCGAGCTGGGGAGGACTGAGCTGAGGAGGACAGAAGCTTTTGAAGCCTTTCATTTTCTTTTGTTAATTCTTCTACTCGGGCTTTCAAATGCTTGTTCTCCTCTTGAAAATCATCGGTCGGAGATTCCACATCCCATGTCTGTATATTCAAAATGAAATATTAGACTTTTAAATTTTAAACAACATATATTAACACTAAACATCAAAGTTGAATGTGTTCTTTTACCATTTGGCTAAAAGAAGCAGAAGTGAGCACTTTTTCAAGTTTTTTCATGTGCCATCTGCAAGCAGTTGGCATTCCTTCTGTGTACTCTTCTCTTGCTTCAATTATGGATGTCTTATCACAAAACCAAAACTGTTCATATAAGACCAATATTCAATCAAAATGCATGTAAAATGGTAAGAATAAAACAAACATCATAGTAAACTTACCAATATAATTGTTACACAAGCATCATTTTTTCTTGGACAAACATGATAAGTCTCAAGACTCCGTTTCAAATGTAGCAATATCATTTTTGACCAATTCGTTTTATTCATATCATCAAAATCGATGATACAAGGCATCAACGAATATTTCAAAGCATAATTGCTATCTATAAAATCAATCAAAAAATTTATTAGTATGTTCCTTAGCTTTTATTTTAGAAATAAAAAAACAAATAATTTTAGTTTCTTACTTGCGAGAAGTAAAGTGCACAAAAGATGCATTATGATGAATCTCACAACATCTTTAGAAGATTCATCATCTTGTTTGTCCAAAAGCCCGGTAATCTCTCTTTCGATGACTTTTTTGCTCATTTTCTCGTTTTTCCGAACATATTTATCGAGGAATGTTGTGCAATTAGGAGGCAATTTATTTCTTTCCATGGAAAAAAATTCCGTGTTTTCAAAATTATTGCCGGAAAAACCAAAAATCTTGGAAATATCTTTTTTCTTTAGCTTTAGAGAAAGACTATTTACTACAAAAAATTCAGATCTTGGATTATATGTAGGAAGCAAAATATCTAAGCATTTTGTAGCATTTTTAAAACATTCCCTTTTAAGTTTATTTTCTAAAAACAAATTTATAAAATTAAAGAAAGGTGTTTGTTTAAGAAAGTGTTGATGTTTTTCATTTAATTTTTTTTTTGTTTTTTCCATGAATTTGTAAAACATGCTTAAATTGCTCCTATAGCTTTGTTTTGCTTCTTTTGAATTATCTTCATCAGAAACATGTTCTGCTACTTCATCTCGGTTTCCCTATGAAATGCAAGCATTATTTTGTTAATTTGGTGTTTGTAGTTTTTAAAAAGCTCACCAAAATGCAACATCATACTATGCACGAAATATAAAATATCATGTTTGTTCAGTCAACTATTTTAGCACTTTCCAATCTAGAAAATTAAATGATAAATCAGATGCAAAATAATAATGGGTTGACAGTAGGTAAATCAAACACTTTTATGAAGTCACCACTATAAAACTGCAGTTGCAAACAGTGACAACATATATGTATAATACAGCAGATCCAAATTGCTCAGAAATGAATACAAAATGACTAGAGTCGAACTAACAGGCATCATATGTGAGAAACAAAGTTCATAACCAAACTGCAATTGTCACAAAGGCACAAGGCCATCAACATTGAAGTGGATCGAGCAACTGCAACCATTAAAATTACTGTTTTTTTCTCAAAACAAAATATTTGAATTCAACAATGCAACAAAGTGAGACTGCAGACACCACGTAAATACAAGGGCAGAACTGCAATAAAAACTGCAGCCACCACAACATCACGAGGGCAAAACTGCAACAGTGCACAGTGAAGCGAATACGAGATAAAGAAGCACAGCAAGCATACAACTACCAAACTGGGTCAAGCAAGTGCAACACAGTGACAAGCTACCCAGATTTCAAAATACAATCATGTACAACACGACTGCAATTTCAAGAAAGCACCATACAACAACCAAGATGCAAAGGTCAAGCCATTGTTGCCATGACTCAACTCAAATGCAAAGCTTCAACAAGTCAAAACAGCATCAAAGCACATGCATGCAGACCCAGTGCCAAAACATGCTTCTTTGATATAGCATTTAGGACATAGTAATGGAAGTTACATATAATGAAAACCAATGCATACACATCAATATATGATTATATTAATTAATAACATAATGACTCAAAGATAAGTATGCACTTACGTGGGTACATGAATTCATGCATACTGCCATGATGGGATAATCAAAAATGGGGAAACAAAATACTTTCAACAGGAATAAAATCATCGTTAGTTTAAAAGAATAAAAAAAATCATCGCATAGAAGATAAGAATAAAAGAGAAGGAGATGAAAGTGACATATATATCATTCCCTAAAATCCAGGATTATAAACTGTTTTTAAATTGTCTACCTCCGTTGCTGACAAGCTCTCCACTGATCCCGGCATGGTTGATCTCCTGCATTAACATTTCAAGATTAATTACGATGACAATACATGTATGCAGTTGCTTAATCATGTGTGAGTAATAAGCCTCGTATATATGTTAGTTTGAAGGGTAGATATTAATTTAGTGAAATAGGTGATATAACAAAACCGGCCCTTTGCATCTGCTCACTGTTTACCAAAGAAAATAACTATAAATTCGATATTTCAAAAAAAGATGCATGATCAAAAGGAAAAATGCATATTAAGAAACCATGACCCAGGATTCGAGATATCAGTTTGAACAGCTTTCTTGAGTGCTGATTGGAGGGTATGAGATGATGTTAAGTGTAATATCAGGTGTCCAGTGATTTCGTGTCGATTGGATGAGGAGGAGTGTGTAAAATGGCTAGCCTAAGGTTCTAGAGTTAGATAAGGCGGATTTTCATGTGTGGGAGATTATGTTAAGAGAATTTAATGAATTCATATTATTCAAGATTGCTTGCTGGTTGGATGGGGAAAGTTGGGATAGGAAGGAAGCTAAAGTCGATTAGGCTATATTATCATGGCAGTTTCATTAGAGTTTAAGTCTATATTGGAGATAATGAGTTGAGTATTTTCTTCATTACTTTCTCCATCTAATTTTTTTTTGAAATATTTTTTGCCATGTATCAAACTGATTTAGAGTGAAAGGAATGTCTTACATGCTAATTTTTATGTGGGAATTGATTGGATATTGTAGAGTCTATTTGCATGTGAAGGCAAAGATTCTAGATTTGTTTGATTAGGCGGCTTTAGAAAGGCGTCGGGGATAGAAACAATAAATCTGAGTTTTTAGATGATAACAGAAATGGTAAGAGATGCAAGCTATGTGAGCACACATATGAGAAAATACATGGTCAGTAAGACAAAAGCTATAGCAGCTTAATACGATTTAGGTGGCAGAGCGCGCCAATAAGGCAATAATTTCTGAGTCACTTTGTCTTTTGTAAATTTGGTTGTTTAAGGCATTGTAAGCATCAGTTATCAGCACAGAAGGTCTGATAAAAGATTCCAGTACAGTTCCATTCAAGTGCTTGATACAAAAGTTCCAGCAAGCATGCACCCACAATCAATAGTCAGAGGTATTTAAACAACTCGCGTCCTTATGTACATGATGTTTAATGTACAAAAATATATACCATGTTTAGATGGTAATAATTTTATTCTCCCTTTATAATTGTTTTTATACTGTACAAATTGGGAAGGATGGGAAGGAAGTGAATTCATTCATTTTCTAGGCTAAGAAAATACCTTTTTGTTTAAACAAATTTGGAATTCAGGGAGTTTCTGCATATTACTCTCCTTTGTAAACCCTTTGTGTATCATCCATGTATCTTTATATGATGTATTTTTTTTGCTTTGATTAAATACTATTTAGGGTTAAAGCTCACTGTCAATGTGTCACGTTTTCAGGTTTTTAATCATCTACCGGTCAGTGCTATAGAAATGGAATAATGAACCAATCAACTGTAATTTTACACTTAGTCTTTTAGCTATACTTATCGCTTATCACTGGCATTACTTTTCTTTACTGTATATCATTTTGAATTAAACTTTAATTAAGATAGCCATAAAGACTTAGGTGGCTTACACAGTTGATGGTTACATTTGATATGTATAGTTGTTCATGAAAATGTTAGGAAGTGTCATAAACGGCTACCCTACCTTCATTGTGTGATTAATGCTTATGGGTTGATCGACGGTCGACTATCCGCTTAATTTGATTCACTATATTTTGAATTTAAATTTCTATTCGTTGCGCAAGTTCACTTAATTTTATGGCATTTTTAATCATGATGACTATACTATAATGATCTTCTACTGTGCTTATACTACATATTAGTTAGCATCTTACTAATTTTATGCAGCCTCTACCGAATCTATTTGTTCTTTGATTAGATTTATGTAGCCTCTTATTGATTTCTACTGATTTGATGATTTTTGCATGTACATTGATTTCTATAACCAGAACGACTATTCTGGATGCAAAGTCAGCTATGGATAATGGATGCATGAAGGTATGGGGTAACATTTATTTTCAACTTTATAAAAAATAAATAATTTTGTGTTAGGTCTTCCAAACAGTAAAAGTTCATTTGGAATTCTCATATATAGGTCCATAAAATGAACTTGAACAGATACAAGATGATGTTATGTTAAATTTATAACTATGTTCACTTTAGATATCAACATTTTCAAAACATATCACATGCGAGTGCTTGAGTACTGGTATACATAATGTGCATTGCTAAATGGAATTGGATCATCATCATCATTGTATATTTTGCTGTTTATGAATATAACTATATATTACATAGTACAAATGCGATAGAATTTTAAAATTAATTATTTCATTACATACTTCATGTTCGATTCAAACAGAGGTTTTTTTTGATATAATTTGAACATAGAAATGTTTATTTTCAATATTCAACATTTTCAAAACATATATTAATATATGTATGTTGAAATATATAACATAGATAAATCAAATAAAGTTAAAAATCAATCATCTGAATTTAAAAATCATATTTTATGAAGTTTTTCTATTTTTGAGAATTCGGAAATCTAAAATCTAAATTGAAAAGATTAGTCAGAAAGAACCAAAATTTTGGAATATTTTTTTTTAAAGAAAAAAGTTATTTTTAATAAGAGAATTCAAATTGTTGAAGTAAAATTTCAATGTTAATATATAATATAGAATTTCAACAATTACAAAATATATATCTAAGACATAAAACTAAAAGGAAATTTTAGTCTTACACTATTTCATTTTGAAAAAAGAACAAAAAATTAATCAAATTTTAGAAAATGTAGTTTTACTCTGTTAAGTTTTAAATTTGCTTTTCAAAATTTGATTTCATCTCTTGATTTGGCTATTTATGAAAATATATTTAGATCAATTGTAATTAGTAAATATAAAGTAAATATGTTGTCCATTTCCATTATAGCAAATACTATTGGTTTGTTAGTTTAGTAACTTTAATATAATTAAAATAATGATAGAAAATTGAAAGTTTGTTAAATTTTCATGTCGAATTTTATCCATAAAAACAATCAGATGTAATTTAGTAGCTAGCATTTATTATGTTAACTGCATTTTATTACCAGCTAATGTAGGGTCCCAAGGTGACTTGATTCTATACAATTTGACAACTTTGAAAAAATATAAATGATTAATAAGTTAAATAGAAACAAAAAGGAACTATAATTGCAGTAAACATAAGCGACAAACAATTGTACTTGCGGCTCAAATTTCACCTATTACTGGAAACAGGAAATAGCAATGGGACATGCAGTCTGTAGCTAATAAAATCGTATAAGTTTATGTTAATGTTACATGTGGTATAAATTTCTGTAATGCAAAGATTTGAATCCTGATGTGTTTGGAATTCATCTTACAGCAATGTCACATGCCTGTATTCAGAATTTGCATTCCCAGTCAATGCGATCTGCTAGAGAAAGTGATATAACTGAAAATGGTCTCGCAATTAATTAAATAAAGTGTTTGGAATTAATTAAATAAATGGTTGAAGTGAAGATAAAATCCAAATGATATAAATAAAGTGAAAATGGTCTCGCAATTAATTAAATAAGTTCGAGAATGAATAGAACTTGGAAATTGAATTTTTTTTTTAATGAAATAATTAATTGAGCTAAGAAGAAAATGGAAGAGATTTGATCTAAATAGAATCAAATTAAATTGGAAAAGAATTTATGGCAAATGAAATAAACTTAAGTTATGAAAGTTAATTAATTTGAAGTAAATTAACTTGAGTCTAAAATTCAATGAAGCATGACTTCTATAAATTTGGGAAATGATTACTAAATTCTAAGCATTAAGATTGTTAAACTTAATGAAATGGTTTTGAATAAAACCAAAGTGAATGTGAAAATAAAATGCAAACATATGGCTTCTAATGAAATTGTTTGTTAAAAAGAATATTGTTGAATTTGCATAGAAATAATTGTTGTTTGTCGTAAACAAGATTAAATAAAGTTCTATGGAATAATAGAAGTAAATGAACTTGATTTTTAAATCAATTGCAATGAATATAAAATAGTTTGGATTAAAAATAAATTGAATATAAAAAGAATGATATGGAAAATCATTCCGATTTGGATAAGATGTATAAATTGAGTAAAAGCAATTGGATTTAATTGGAACCTTATCAATTGTTTATACAAACTGCTTGTATAATTGTTTGTAAAATATGGTTTTGAATTGATAAGAAGCAGAAATTGATTTTTGAAATCAATTAAATTGAAAATTGGTTTGTTTGGACATGATTATGAATTAAAGCTAGGTAAATGTGTTGTACCTCACTTAAGTTGAATGTAAACGGTATATGTGACAGTTATAAACAAATGAAACTAGTTTGAGAACTATATAAATTTGTTATGAGATTATTTATAATGCATTACCTATGTTATGGATGTGTTGTAAAGAATGAAATGTTATCAATTTCATAAATATGTCACTTATATGTGTAAATTGAGTAAGTACAGGTACCAAAAGACCGTATAGCGGGATTTTGGGCACGCATATGCTAAAATAAAATAAGCCGCTTGCTTAATATGCTAAAGAAGGTACGCCTACGCAATACAAAATAGGAAATATGAACTGTTTTTGGTTTTTCCGACCGTGTGGGTCGATGTATACATATTTATCTCTATTGTCAAATTGCAAAAGCTCCTCCGTACAAAGAAGACTCCGCCAAAAAAATTCAGAAATTTTGAGAGTTAGAAAATTTTTAAATTTTTTTGAAAAATTTGTTGTTAACGCTAAACGAAATCAAATTGGAAATTTAAATAAAATAGAGAATGAAGCTAGTTTAAAATAATGATATGAATCAGTTATAAATGGAAAATAAAATTCAATGTTCAAAGTTGAAAATAAATTGAATTTATATGGAAATGAGATGAAATGAAATTGAATAGAAATAGATGTAAACTAAAGCGGTAAAGTGAAAATAAATCTAAGAAGCATATACTATATATATACCGACCTTAAGAAGAAATGGTAAGATTCTTAAGTAATATGGGTGTCAAGAAAATATATTGAATAAGCATTGGAATGAAGATTTAATAAAAGGGTTTTGAAAGGTTGTGATTGAATATTGTTGCTAAGTAAGATATGCAGGTATTAAAGGGAAAGAAGTTGGATTTGGTTCCAAAGGATAAATTTGAATTGCCCGACTAAAAGGTTAGTATTTAATTTTCGAATGGAATTGGAGTTAAAGCGAAAGAATAAAACTTTACTTAATTTACATCACATAAATGATTAATCATTAATTTATGCATACTCAAATGAAAATATATGCTTCACATGTTTCGTTGATGAATTGGTTCAACTTATTCAAACAATTGTGCTATTTTATAATTGTTTGAATGTGTAACCAACTCAAATGGCCATATACGCTTCACTATTCCATTGATTAATGTCAATTTACAAAATTGAATACTCAAGCAACCACATACACCAATAGTTTTGCTATTTTGTAAAGGCGTAAAAAAGAAAAAGCATATAAAAATATAGCCAAAATGGATCAAAGATGAGAGACATAAATTTTTATGGTGTTAAACATAAATAACGAATATATGTTATATTGTATGGTTACTAAGTTTAAAAAAATAAAATAACGTATCATATTCAATACGTACTTGTGTCAATAAGAAAATAATTTAAGCTCTATAATATCAGCCATCCATCTTTGAATAACCACGTGCAAGCAAATAATTTTTTCGTAAAAAGCAGCTATGAGACATGTTAGTGGGAAGAAATTCATGTCCAATATGATGAAAGAAGACAATCAATAATCAAATAAAATACTCTTTACTTAGCAGATTCAATTTGACTGAAAAAGGTATCAAGTACCATGGGAAAAATAGAACATAAATTGTTTAAAAAAATTATCTTTGCATGCTCTGTCATCCATGTAATAATAGTGGCAAGCTTAGTAAATTTTCAAAGCATTGAAAATATTATGACTCAAATATTTCACAATTTAATTCAATTTATTTGTTGACAAATGGTCTTAAGTTGTTATAAGCATTTAATATGATATAGTTAGCTATTGGTCGTACTCCTATAAAATACATTGTTTTGGTTATAAAATCATAACATTGGGAAAAATATCACTGAAATTTGAAAGCATCCAATTTTAGTTAGAAAGACTCAAATTTGACATAGTGAAACAATTCTTGAGACTTGATCAGAGCAAGGTAATAAAATATTACCAAGTTTTTGTTCTCTATTTTGTCCAAATGAATAAGAATAAACCGCTTGATGAAATGATATTTTTCACCAAGGTTATAAGAAATCTTATGATACAAATACAACATTCCTACCACGTTTTTTTAAACAGATCTATACACATGCTAATGTAAAGAAAAAAGTTTCCCGAATAGTAAAAATAGGGGAAAAAAAGAACCTCTATGATAGATAAAGTAAATGATGTAGAGAAATCATATGTTGGTAAGAAAGTACAAAAGTTGAACATAGCACAAAAACCACCACCCAACAATAATTTCAAATAGTATAACCGAAACTTGTATTTAATAAGTACGTTACAAAAATTATACTTCATAAAATCACCATGAAGAATCTAGAATTCAGGATCTCCTCATAAATAATTGTTCTCTACCAATATAAGAAGAAATCTCCTCCAAGTCTGCGTTTGCATTGTGTGTGTGGTGGGAGGTCTTATGGTAGTTACATTTTTAAAAGCATTGCGAATTGATTTAAAAATATTCCTCTATTTTGATTTTAAAGTTAAATAAACTGCAGCCATAATAAAAATCTTGCTTCCGGAGACTGTTTATGATCTTCAAAAGATGGTAAATAAAAATGTGAAGCCAAACGCGAGTTTGTCTGATCAAGATTTAAGATTAATCATTGAAAAAATGGAAGTAGAGAAGGACGAAGAAAAGCAACTGTTTTTGCAGTTGCTTAGCTACTACCACATAGAGCAATTTGCTCTATGTGGTACAAAGCTAGGAAATCCTCGGCACACGTGGTGGAAGTACGTATCAAATATGGAAAAATTCAATGAAGTTGATTGGCCGTCTGCCATCCACAATCATTTAATGGTGGCAATCTCCGAGGCACATCAATTTGTTATTGGAGGCATGAAGGGGCAAAACTCCTTCAGAGGCTGTGCCCCCGTGCTTGAGGTATGTTCTAAATGTAGTTTTTTATATGTCTCCTGAAAATCTGTTACTGTAATTTAAACATTCATCAACAGTTGTAGGCAGCTAAATGTAGTTTTTTTTAGCTCTTTCCACTTGCAGTCGGCAAAAGCACTTAAGCCAAAATCTGTGACTTTCAAATTTTCATTTTCATCCAGTAAAAGATTTTCAGGTTTCAGGTCACGATGACCAGTGTTCTATAATCAAAACTGCAGTTTTTCAAGTTGTTTTTTTTTTTAGTATGAACTTTGAAGCAAGGTTTAAAAATCCGGTTTCCGTTTCCGTTCCGGACAGTTGAATTTTCTGAAGTTCCGGTTCCTTCCTGCTAATTCCGGATGTTCCGTTGTAGTTCCACTGTTCCAGTTTCGGTTCTCAGCTCTTTTAATAACAAGCAACAAAGATTTGTATTTTAAATAATCACTAAATCCTCACTAAATCCTCATTTAGATATATTTGCACTAACTAAGCAGTAAGCAGCCAGAGCACGCACCGAATAATCATGAAGGTGCAAAACACACTAAAATACCGATCATTGCGATTTAAAGACTACTTCGATTCCAAATGTCGGTTTCCAAATTGCATTGTGCGTACAAAAATAATATCGTTGCATCCCCAAAGCTAGTGTTCTTGAATGATGGAAAATGGTTGCAAAAACAATGTAAATACAGTAAATGTTAGAAGCATATCATATTATATACATATTTATGAAATTGTACATATTTGAATTCAACGATATTTGAAGCCTTGTATTTTCTTGAGGATTTTTATATAAAATATACTATATACATATTTACAACTAAATATAAGTACTAAATGTGAACATAATTTTATAAAATAAAATGAAAATGCATGGCTGTTAAACGCTCTTCATAATACATGCAACGTCGGAAACAATCAATAAATTTGACTCACCGCCCAGAAAATCACGTCCACAAATCCGCATTCCGTACATGATTTTTTTAAGGGACTGCATCTTCCACGTTGGAATTCCATTTTGGACTATGCTGCTTTTTTGCGTATATGATCAAACTGCCATTTTGTTGAAGTGTTATTAATCTTGAAAGCTACGCTGCTTAGCTAATATCGTGGCCGGAATTTAAACTATATTTTATTCAACATTACATGTGCAAGATTTAATTTTCTATTATGGTACAGAGATGGCTAGATGTAATGGACACTTACGGTTTGACTTGATATCTTCTCAATAAGCACAAACTAATTATTACTGGGAAACAAATCTTGAATCGACTACAATTTTCAATTATTTGCATTAACTAATTATAAACTAATTGCTTATTCAATGTAACTCCTGGAAATTAAAACATGAAAATGAAAAATAAACTTCAATTTTAAGTGTCCATAAGCTACAGCTTTAAAATTTATCCTATTATTCAATGAGCAAGTCAACACTCCTATGTTCGAGTTTAAAATTGTTATGATAGGCAACGTTCACGGTTCATCCCGTTTTCAGTGTGCATACTCTTAACTTTGCGTTTAGAAAAGAAATTGAGTTGGACGGATAAACCCTGTAGATACTTCGGTCTGACCCGAGTATCATTTATAAGAATAAGCAATAAACGGATCAGTTTAACTGAAATTATCATAAGAAATGATAATATAAACAGAAACAAGATAAGAGATATGCACATGTAGATGATGACATGAAATAAATACAACATCTAGTATCTAAAAGAAATCCCATACGAATCTCAAATCTATAGTGATTGGACTATAAGTCCAAAACCTCAAAACCCAGAAGAGACGGAAACACGTACATGAATAAACACAATACGGTCACCTCTGAGTCAACCAAGAAGTGTACCCAATAATGCAAGACCTACCCCAAGGTCGATCGAAGACGTAATCCAATCGGTACGCCCCAGGTAAAACTTCTATCATCGTAGTGCAAATGGTCCAAAAATGCGTTTCAGCTACTCCACTGCTACTCTTCCCTTTTGCTTTAATCCCCTATCTCTCTTTCTCCGCGCCCGAGATTTTGCTTCTGAGCCCGAGATTTTGCTTCTGATTTGACTCAAACTTACCCTATTAATTGTTACTTGCCATTATTAATTCTTATGGCCGAACAATTGCTCATTTCGTCTAAGAAAAAGAGGAAGAGGAACCAAGAGGAAGAGGAATCAAGCAGCGGCAGCGTCGGCAGTTGCATACAGAAGAGCAAGGTCCGATTGTTAGATTTTTATTTCGTTTGTTCACTAGCAGTTCTTGGATTATGGTAGTGTTTGTTTTTCTCAAAATAAATTAATATAGAGTCTTGTTCATGCAAAAAATTGCTGAAATACAACAGGACCAAGTGGTTATGGACAAATCATTGCAACAAATTAGGGCTTTAGTCGATTCAACTATTCGCGATCGCTTGCGTGAGATGTTTTACTCTCTTATTTTATTTGAAAGACCTACAACCGATGGTTCCTTAAGCCAATGAGCAATAAGAGTTGTTAGTCCTGACTTATGACAATTATAGCAAGTCTTTTCCTTCTTATCCTGACTTGGATTCCCTGACTTCTTCGGTTTTGACATACAATGTTTATGCATGTCTTTGGATTCTGAAGATAAAAACAGTTCATGTAGCAAGATAAGGATTAGTACTAGTATTACTAATGGAACTGTTTTTGTAAAATCAGCCGATCATATGGATTCTCCAACATTTGATTATATGACTTATCATAGGGACTCTGCCCTTATTCATGATTTGAGAGCAGCTTAATCATTTTTTTTAACTTGCTTTAAACAAAGGCTAGAACATTCCAGCTTTTCGCTAAATCTGCTTATGCATGCAAACAGTTATAATAATTATTTTTTAATTATAAAATGGATGCAATTGCAAGAAAATGTGGGAGCACCAAACAGAAAAATGAAAAGAAACTTTGATAATCAAACAAAAAAAAAATTGTAAACATACAAAAGATACACATAAATAAAACAATGTTACTGTAAAATCACTTATGTATAATGATGGTTGGATGAAAAAAATAATAGAAGCGGAGTTTAGCAAATAATAAAGACAGAAATCATACTGCTGTTTATGCCTTCATACTGCTGTTTTTTTTAAAGAAAGTTTTTTTTTAACTACATATTTGCTTAAAATTACAAGTCTGCTTGCATTTCTGTTCTAGGAACACAACAATTAAGCTACCATCACTAACCACATTAGGAACACAACACATACTAGGAACTTAAAAGCAAATCTATTCTTTTTTGCTACATCTTAGTTAAATTGGGCCAACACCTTGTATTCCATGCCGAAGAGAAGAAGCCGCTGTTCAACAAAAAACTAGATCGATTAGTTAAACTGAATCAATTACTTAGTTAAATTGGACTTGTTCATTTTTCTTCAGTTGGGATCTTCTGATCATGCTTCTATCATGATAAAGGATGAAAAGCATGTGGAACACCTGATAACCAATTACTACAGAATTCTAAACAATGGTACAAGTCTTACTCCCGGCGGCGTCATAAGAAGTTTGAAAAAGACCTTTACTAAACCTTACAAGTGTAAAAGATTGAGAGAGAATCTCAATTATATCCACACATTATATGCCGGAAGAGATGAGGTAATTTGTTTTCTTAGTTTGTTTTCCTAGTTGTTTTCTTTGTCAAATATATGTTGCTAATCAACTTTCCATGGTAATAATACAAATACAGGGGTATACTGCCCAAATGTATCAGAAGTTTAAGACAAAATATGAAAACTGTTATTTTTGGGATACATTTCAGCTATTGATGGAACATCCAGATTTCATGAGATTTAAAGCTAAGCCTAACAGTTCCAGGAGTGGGACTGGCACGGGTAGTAGTAGGTCTAGGAATTTCATAGATTTGTCTGCAGGTCCAAGTTCCATCAATTTCGGTAGAGACTCGAATCATTCATGTAAAACTGTGTTTGCTATCTTGAAAAGATTGAATGTGGAGAAGAATTTGTGTCACCGAGCAATGTATGAATTCCAAAAGGAAGATCTTCGGGAGTTCTTTGTGCTACTTGAAAGTGATGACGAAAGACGTGATTTCCTGAATATTAACTTTAGTACAGGTGGCCCACTCATACAGTTATACTTTTCATGGATTTAAATGGTGGATATATATATATATATATATGTATATATATATGTGTGTGTGTGTGTGTGTGTATGGATAGATAGATAGATAGATAGAGACACACACACACTCAATGTAAAGACTGCACCAACTTAACCCACTTGCGGAAAATAGGGAGTTATTTGCAGAATGAACTTAACATTACAACTGCACCATGGCGAGGCAGTGCACGCGTGTGTGTATATATATACACACACACACACACACGTGTGTACATGCAGCCATTTATGTAGTGCTATCTGTCTTCTTAGTTCACTACTGATTTGGTTCATTGATGATATCATTGGTGTTCATTTTTTATTTTTGCAGTTCCTTTCATCTTAAGTTCACTACTGACAGGCCTAGAAATCCATATATGTTGTTAAATGATTAGTCTGTGATTTTCTCATTGTTGTTGTGCTTGCAGTTGGAGTCCCCATGCGGCAAGCCGTGGGATAGAAGAGATTGATGCATTATCAGGCAAGTATTCCTAGACTTTTTCTCCTTCAGTTGCTGTGATTTTAGCATATACAATGGTAAGAAAACACTTATTATGTATAGTACAGCTAATGTGTTAATTATATTTTGAGACCAAGATTGGCAGACACATACTATTGTTCCAAACTAGCATAATTGTTCCCCCACTGTTGATGTTGGAATTTTGCATCATTTCTCAGTCATTATTAATAAACTTGCAGAATTTGTTTATCTTTTCCTCTATTAGCTTATGTTTATCTACACTCTAGTTCTAATTCCTTTTCCTTGGTTTTGCATTTGATTCATGCAAACTCTTTGAACTTGTCTCATGTTCATTATTAAGTGCATTTGTACCTGCTTGTCCCTTGTCGTTGACTGGCTTGTGTTCCCTGTTAAGTCTGGTGTAGTTATGACTTGGCCTTGCTGTTCCGTCATATTCTGAAATGGCGAGGCAGTGCACGCGTGTGTGTGTGTATATATACACACACACACACGTGTGTACATGCAGCCATTTAGGAATTGACTAGCAGTCTAACTTTACAGTCTTATACAAATTCAAAAGTTTTAGGCTTTCAGCTAACTTGTATTTGTTTACTTTGGACAGGCTTGGAGACAAATGGTAGGAATGTTTTGCTACTTGGTAGCTTCAACTATTCATCGTATGATCATAATTTTATTTTATTTGTATTATTAATGAGCTAACATAAGATTTTTATTTGTTGTACTATTAGTGAATTTGTGGTGTTTATCTGGTTGTAGCTGAAGTATTGTGTTTATTTGGTGGTAAGTTAAGCTTTATGAATTTGTATGCTTCAAGTGATATGAATTTTGTATTGTGGCTATTTGTATGCTTCAAGTGATATGCCATCAATATTTGTTTGGGATTTAGATAAAGAACAGAATGTTTGTTCAATTTCTGCCTCCTCAGACAGCTGCATATCAGCTTTGTCTGCTTCTCAAAATCACGGTGGCCAGTTTGCTGCTGGCTTTACGGACGGGTCTGTCAGAATATATGATGTCCGAGGAGGCATGTTAGGAACATGTGGATACCAAATTATACAGAATAAAAATTCGTGATGATTTTGTACATCTAGATGTTCATGATTTTGTTTGGTTCATCTATTCATTCATTTTTGTCTGCATAATAACCGTTTGAGGTATTGTTACCTTCTAATGACTTTGTCTATTCATGTTCTATTTTTTGTTTACCTCTTTTATGCATATAATTTCCTGCAAATAATGATTTGACCAATTTGTCTCTCATACTAATGCAGTTTTAGGCTAAAAATTGCACATAATTTTGATCTATTTGTTTGTAAACTGAATATTTATTAGACCAATAAAGGTAAGGAGTATGTGTATGTTCACGTTCATGGTATGCGTTTTCTTATTTTCATTCAGATTTACATGCGCTATCAATGATTTGACAAATGAATGAATAATATAATTTTTCTCTCTACCAATATAGATTTGAGATTTGAGCAAGCATGTGGATGTAGAGGAAGAAAAAAAATGAAATAGGTACCATATTATTTTAAATTTTATGCTCCTTTTGCCAACTTCTACATTTATGATTTATGCATACTTCATAACATGTTTTAGATAAAATTCAAAAGTTCACCGAAAAAAAATCCACAGTTACCATCTTGAAAAGGTTCTTACGCAAAAATTAGGATTTTGATCCTCAAAATACAAAAACTTTACAAAAAAAAAAAAAAACAAATAATGAGAAAAGACTGAAGTTACACAAGCATGTTTATTTATTCAACTTAATTTTTCATCCCCTATTCTTAACTTAATTTACTTGTGAATTACGGTGTTGTGTTGGATATTAACAAACAATGATTCAACTGCATGTGAAGCAAGATATCGAGATTGTTACATTTTTTACTCCATTTTCCATGTAATATTATGATCATTTAGTCTGTCATTTAACCCACCCTTTGGTTACTATATGTATTTAACTTAGATGATTACTATAACATTATGCAGCTGCTGATGTGAGATTTTTTTTTCTTCTCACCGATAAAGCACTGCCATGCTGGATAAAACTCTATTGCATACCATGCTTGAACATTTGTTACCTTCAGACTTAGGAGCAAGATCAGCTATGTATTATATTCCCACCTGACTATTTTGAAGTACAACATTTGTGTTTTGCACTGTACATAATAAAATGCAAGTTCTATCACAGATATTTACCTTGCTATTGAGTTGTTGCCTTTTACAGTTGAATTCTATCTGTCCAATTATTACTCAAAATTAAAATTTGCTGCCAGTTGTTATACTTCCTTTTGTACGATGGACCAACCGTGGTTAAAATAATGAGTTGTTACTTCATCCTACTGACATTGTTATGCTTTACACAGTTTATAAATATTTGAGGTATTTAATATTGTTAGCTACTTTCTTGCTTAGCTGTAGCTGGTTTTAAAATATCAATATATCCACCAAAAAGTTGTAGCTTGCCTACAGTTTTAAGAGGTCAAATTTATGGCAATCTTTTGAACTTGAATTATTTCCTAACATCGGGTTGTGCAAAAGTAGTAGGCAATTTATATTCACTATACAACTTAATCCGATCATGATAATCTTTGATCGTTCATTCTAAGGATAGTTTCTCATAATGCTACATGACACAAATTTTAGTAAACCAATTCTCCTTTTTGCAGTAATAATAATAATCTTTAAAAGTCTATTTATACAATTAAATTTTCATCGTTTCTTTTTCTCATTTTATTATTTATAATTCAAAATAAATTTATAACTGTATGAACTAATAATATGGCAAAATCCGTATGCGAAGCACGGGTTCGCACTAGTTATAGCCGATGAACGAACCTTTGAGCAAGCCCATGACCAAGCCCTTGACCAGTGTAGAAAATGCTACGTTAAAAAAAATCAGATCGTTTCACTTTTTACTTTTTACCGTGCTTCTTCGTTTTATCTTCTCCAGAGCAAACAGAAAAAAGGTAAAATTCCGAAGATTCAACTGGAATCGAATGGATTTCGGTATACTGGAATTCCTTAACTGGAATCGTGCTCGATTCAGTTAAGGAATCCAGTTCGATTCCAGTGAAGGAATCGAACTCGATTCCGGTATACTGGAATCGAGCCAGGAATCGATGTTTTGACATAGTTATTGATATATATTGATATTATGCACAGTGTTCAACTGTTTCAGCAATTCTCAGACTTCCGACGAAAACAAAAGACGAGATGGCTGTTCAATGCAGATTCGTAGAGGGAATAGTACCCTGCGAAGAAATTGCAGTTGAATTGGGATACTGCAAGGAACACTATTCACAGATGCGAGAAGAAGAAGGAATAGAATCACGCAGTGGAATGGAAACCACCAAAAAAAGGTAAATAATTCAAAATTTAGGGATGCTAATTTTATTTTATATGTTGTGTAGTGCATGTGTTTGCTGTGTGAGGAAGTGTTGTATTGGTGAATGTTTGCTGCTATTCAGGGTACTGAAGTTTAAATGCTACGTAGTGTAATGGAGTGTGTGTTGGTGATCCGGTGTGTAGTTTCAGTGTTGTGTTGGATGCAGTGTGGTGTAGGTTGGATATACTGTGTGGTGCAAGTAGTTCGTGCACATTTGATATGTGTTGTGTCATGAACTATGAACTATTGTGTGAAACTATTTTCATTAAGAACTGATATGTATTATAAGCTGCAAGTGATATTATGTGAAACTATTTTCATTGCATATTTGTGTACCAATTTGTTTTTGAAACTAGAACTAATGTGTATGGGTTATGAATTAATATGGTATGTTGTGATTTGTGATATTTTTGTGCATTTTAAATATATATGATGAGCATTTATTTTACACAATTTAAATAAAATGAACACGCACGGTTCCGACGGTCTGACCGATTGGACCTCGGGAACCTTGAACCTTGAGTCATCGCGGTTTGACTCACGGTCCGGTTATGATAACATTGGGTGCATATATATAGCTTTATTTCAAAGGTGCGTGTCTAATGGCAAATGTTTAGTAATTTAATAATTTGTGTTCATTCATAGTATCATGCTAATATTGAATGAATATGTTATACATGGTGTTGAGCTTTCAATGTTTTTGGAAAATATTCATTTTTAACAACATTGCTGAGTGAGAGATATGCTTAATTATGGTCTAGTTGTGTTGACACACTTGTGTATCTTGCCATGACCTCCTTAAAATAATTTCGTCCCCGAAATTACTAACACATAAGAATGCTTAACCCACTAACTTATTAAACGTTACTAAGTTAGACTTGTTATTCACCTTCCTAATTCTTCCCTTTACCCAAACAATTTGTTCTCAATCTTAACTTTGAATTCCTTTACTTCAACCAACTTCCCAAAACATTCCTTAGTTTTCACAAATATTAGTAACTTCATCCCTTTTAAATTTAAACTCCAATTCAAATTTAAATTATCAAAATTTTCTCAAAATTTTTCTAACACTCTAAATTTCGCTTTAACTCCAATTCCATTCGAAAATTAAATACTAACCTTTTAGTCGGGCAATTCAAATTTATCCTTTGGAACCAAATCCAACTTCTTTCCCTTTAATACCTGCATATCTTACTTAGCAACAATATTCAATCACAACCTTTCAAAACCCTTTTATTAAATCTTCATTCCAATGCTTATTCAATATATTTTCTTGACACCCATATTACTTAAGAATCTTACCATTTCTTCTTAAGGTCGGTATATATATAGTATATGCTTCTTAGATTTATTTTCACTTTACCGCTTTAGTTTACATCTATTTCTATTCAATTTCATTTCATCTCATTTCCATATAAATTCAATTTATTTTCAACTTTGAACATTGAATTTTATTTTCCATTTATAACTGATTCATATCATTATTTTAAACTAGCTTCATTCTCTATTTTATTTAAATTTCCAATTTGATTTCGTTTAGCGTTAACAACAAATTTTTCAAAAAAATTTAAAAATTTTCTAACTCTCAAAATTTCTGAATTTTTTTGGCGGAGTCTTCTTTGTACGGAGGAGCTTTTGCAATTTGACAATAGAGATAAATATGTATACATCGACCCACACGGTCGGAAAAACCAAAAACAGTTCATATTTCCTATTTTGTATTGCGTAGGCGTACCTTCTTTAGCATATTAAGCAAGCGGCTTATTTTATTTTAGCATATGCGTGCCCAAAATCCCGCTATACGGTCTTTTGGTACCTGTACTTACTCAATTTACACATATAAGTGACATATTTATGAAATTGATAACATTTCATTCTTTACAACACATCCATAACATAGGTAATGCATTATAAATAACCTCATAACAAATTTATATAGTTCTCAAACTAGTTTCATTTGTTTATAACTGTCACATATACCGTTTACATTCAACTTAAGTGAGGTACAACACATTTACCTAGCTTTAATTCATAATCATGTCCAAACAAACCAATTTTCAATTTAATTGATTTCAAAAATCAATTTCTGCTTCTTATCAATTCAAAACCATATTTTACAAACAATTATACAAGCAGTTTGTATAAACAATTGATAAGGTTCCAATTAAATCCAATTGCTTTTACTCAATTTATACATCTTATCCAAATCGGAATGATTTTCCATATCATTCTTTTTATATTCAATTTATTTTTAATCCAAACTATTTTATATTCATTGCAATTGATTTAAAAATCAAGTTCATTTACTTCTATTATTCCATAGAACTTTATTTAATCTTGTTTACGACAAACAACAATTATTTCTATGCAAATTCAACAATATTCTTTTTAACAAACAATTTCATTAGAAGCCATATGTTTGCATTTTATTTTCACATTCACTTTGGTTTTATTCAAAACCATTTCATTAAGTTTAACAATCTTAATGCTTAGAATTTAGTAATCATTTCCCAAATTTATAGAAGTCATGCTTCATTGAATTTTAGACTCAAGTTAATTTACTTCAAATTAATTAACTTTCATAACTTAAGTTTATTTCATTTGCCATAAATTCTTTTCCAATTTAATTTGATTCTATTTAGATCAAATCTCTTCCATTTTCTTCTTAACTCAATTAATTATTTCATTAAAAAAAAATTCAATTTCCAAGTTCTATTCATTCTCGAACTTATTTAATTAATTGCGAGACCATTTTCACTTTATTTATATCATTTGGATTTTATCTTCACTTCAACCATTTATTTAATTAATTCCAAACACTTTATTTAATTAATTGCGAGACCATTTTCAGTTATATCACTTTCTCTAGCAGATCGCATTGACTGGGAATGCAAATTCTGAATACAGGCATGTGACATTGCTGTAAGATGAATTCCAAACACATCAGGATTCAAATCTTTGCATTACAGAAATTTATACCACATGTAACATTAACATAAACTTATACGATTTTATTAGCTACAGACTGCATGTCCCATTGCTATTTCCTGTTTCCAGTAATAGGTGAAATTTGAGCCGCAAGTACAATTGTTTGTCGCTTATGTTTACTGCAATTATAGTTCCTTTTTGTTTCTATTTAACTTATTAATCATTTATATTTTTTCAAAGTTGTCAAATTGTATAGAATCAAGTCACCTTGGGACCCTACATTAGCTGGTAATAAAATGCAGTTAACATAATAAATGCTAGCTACTAAATTACATCTGATTGTTTTTATGGATAAAATTCGACATGAAAATTTAACAAACTTTCAATTTTCTATCATTATTTTAATTATATTAAAGTTACTAAACTAACAAACCAATAGTATTTGCTATAATGGAAATGGACAACATATTTACTTTATATTTACTAATTACAATTGATCTAAATATATTTTCATAAATAGCCAAATCAAGAGATGAAATCAAATTTTGAAAAGCAAATTTAAAACTTAACAGAGTAAAACTACATTTTCTAAAATTTGATTAATTTTTTGTTCTTTTTTCAAAATGAAATAGTGTAAGACTAAAATTTCCTTTTAGTTTTATGTCTTAGATATATATTTTGTAATTGTTGAAATTCTATATTATATATTAACATTGAAATTTTACTTCAACAATTTGAATTCTCTTATTAAAAATAACTTTTTTCTTTAAAAAAAAATATTCCAAAATTTTGGTTCTTTCTGACTAATCTTTTCAATTTAGATTTTAGATTTCCGAATTCTCAAAAATAGAAAAACTTCATAAAATATGATTTTTAAATTCAGATGATTGATTTTTAACTTTATTTGATTTATCTATGTTATATATTTCAACATACATATATTAATATATGTTTTGAAAATGTTGAATATTGAAAATAAACATTTCTATGTTCAAATTATATCAAAAAAAACCTCTGTTTGAATCGAACATGAAGTATGTAATGAAATAATTAATTTTAAAATTCTATCGCATTTGTACTATGTAATATATAGTTATATTCATAAACAGCAAAATATACAATGATGATGATGATCCAATTCCATTTAGCAATGCACATTATGTATACCAGTACTCAAGCACTCGCATGTGATATGTTTTGAAAATGTTGATATCTAAAGTGAACATAGTTATAAATTTAACATAACATCATCTTGTATCTGTTCAAGTTCATTTTATGGACCTATATATGAGAATTCCAAATGAACTTTTACTGTTTGGAAGACCTAACACAAAATTATTTATTTTTTATAAAGTTGAAAATAAATGTTACCCCATACCTTCATGCATCCATTATCCATAGCTGACTTTGCATCCAGAATAGTCGTTCTGGTTATAGAAATCAATGTACATGCAAAAATCATCAAATCAGTAGAAATCAATAAGAGGCTACATAAATCTAATCAAAGAACAAATAGATTCGGTAGAGGCTGCATAAAATTAGTAAGATGCTAACTAATATGTAGTATAAGCACAGTAGAAGATCATTATAGTATAGTCATCATGATTAAAAATGCCATAAAATTAAGTGAACTTGCGCAACGAATAGAAATTTAAATTCAAAATATAGTGAATCAAATTAAGCGGATAGTCGACCGTCGATCAACCCATAAGCATTAATCACACAATGAAGGTAGGGTAGCCGTTTATGACACTTCCTAACATTTTCATGAACAACTATACATATCAAATGTAACCATCAACTGTGTAAGCCACCTAAGTCTTTATGGCTATCTTAATTAAAGTTTAATTCAAAATGATATACAGTAAAGAAAAGTAATGCCAGTGATAAGCGATAAGTATAGCTAAAAGACTAAGTGTAAAATTACAGTTGATTGGTTCATTATTCCATTTCTATAGCACTGACCGGTAGATGATTAAAAACCTGAAAACGTGACACATTGACAGTGAGCTTTAACCCTAAATAGTATTTAATCAAAGCAAAAAAAATACATCATATAAAGATACATGGATGATACACAAAGGGTTTACAAAGGAGAGTAATATGCAGAAACTCCCTGAATTCCAAATTTGTTTAAACAAAAAGGTATTTTCTTAGCCTAGAAAATGAATGAATTCACTTCCTTCCCATCCTTCCCAATTTGTACAGTATAAAAACAATTATAAAGGGAGAATAAAATTATTACCATCTAAACATGGTATATATTTTTGTACATTAAACATCATGTACATAAGGACGCGAGTTGTTTAAATACCTCTGACTATTGATTGTGGGTGCATGCTTGCTGGAACTTTTGTATCAAGCACTTGAATGGAACTGTACTGGAATCTTTTATCAGACCTTCTGTGCTGATAACTGATGCTTACAATGCCTTAAACAACCAAATTTACAAAAGACAAAGTGACTCAGAAATTATTGCCTTATTGGCGCGCTCTGCCACCTAAATCGTATTAAGCTGCTATAGCTTTTGTCTTACTGACCATGTATTTTCTCATATGTGTGCTCACATAGCTTGCATCTCTTACCATTTCTGTTATCATCTAAAAACTCAGATTTATTGTTTCTATCCCCGACGCCTTTCTAAAGCCGCCTAATCAAACAAATCTAGAATCTTTGCCTTCACATGCAAATAGACTCTACAATATCCAATCAATTCCCACATAAAAATTAGCATGTAAGACATTCCTTTCACTCTAAATCAGTTTGATACATGGCAAAAAATATTTCAAAAAAAAATTAGATGGAGAAAGTAATGAAGAAAATACTCAACTCATTATCTCCAATATAGACTTAAACTCTAATGAAACTGCCATGATAATATAGCCTAATCGACTTTAGCTTCCTTCCTATCCCAACTTTCCCCATCCAACCAGCAAGCAATCTTGAATAATATGAATTCATTAAATTCTCTTAACATAATCTCCCACACATGAAAATCCGCCTTATCTAACTCTAGAACCTTAGGCTAGCCATTTTACACACTCCTCCTCATCCAATCGACACGAAATCACTGGACACCTGATATTACACTTAACATCATCTCATACCCTCCAATCAGCACTCAAGAAAGCTGTTCAAACTGATATCTCGAATCCTGGGTCATGGTTTCTTAATATGCATTTTTCCTTTTGATCATGCATCTTTTTTTGAAATATCGAATTTATAGTTATTTTCTTTGGTAAACAGTGAGCAGATGCAAAGGGCCGGTTTTGTTATATCACCTATTTCACTAAATTAATATCTACCCTTCAAACTAACATATATACGAGGCTTATTACTCACACATGATTAAGCAACTGCATACATGTATTATCATCGTAATTAATCTTGAAATGTTAATGCAGGAGATCAACCATGCCGGGATCAGTGGAGAGCTTGTCAGCAACGGAGGTAGACAATTTAAAAACAGTTTATAATCCTGGATTTTAGGGAATGATATATATGTCACTTTCATCTCCTTCTCTTTTATTCTTATCTTCTATGCGATGATTTTTTTTATTCTTTTAAACTAACGATGATTTTATTCCCGTTGAAAGTATTTTGTTTCCCCATTTTTGATTATCCCATCATGGCAGTATGCATGAATTCATGTACCCACGTAAGTGCATACTTATCTTTGAGTCATTATGTTATTAATTAATATAATCATATATTGATGTGTATGCATTGGTTTTCATTATATGTAACTTCCATTACTATGTCCTAAATGCTATATCAAAGAAGCATGTTTTGGCACTGGGTCTGCATGCATGTGCTTTGATGCTGTTTTGACTTGTTGAAGCTTTGCATTTGAGTTGAGTCATGGCAACAATGGCTTGACCTTTGCATCTTGGTTGTTGTATGGTGCTTTCTTGAAATTGCAGTCGTGTTGTACATGATTGTATTTTGAAATCTGGGTAGCTTGTCACTGTGTTGCACTTGCTTGACCCAGTTTGGTAGTTGTATGCTTTCTGTGCTTCTTTATCTCGTATTCGCTTCACTGTGCACTGTTGCAGTTTTGCCCTCGTGATGTTGTGGTGGCTGTAGTTTTTATTGCAGTTCTGCCCTTGTATTTACGTGGTGTCTGCAGTCTCACTTTGTTGCATTGTTGAATTCAAATATTTTGTTTTGAGAAAAAAACAGTAATTTTAATGGTTGCAGTTGCTCGATCCACTTCAATGTTGATGGCCTTGTGCCTTTGTGACAATTGCAGTTTGGTTATGAACTTTGTTTCTCACATATGATGCCTGTTAGTTCGACTCTAGTCATTTTGTATTCATTTCTGAGCAATTTGGATCTGCTGTATTATACATATATGTTGTCACTGTTTGCAACTGCAGTTTTATAGTGGTGACTTCATAAAAGTGTTTGATTTACCTACTGTCAACCCATTATTATTTTGCATCTGATTTATCATTTAATTTTCTAGATTGGAAAGTGCTAAAATAGTTGACTGAACAAACATGATATTTTATATTTCGTGCATAGTATGATGTTGCATTTTGGTGAGCTTTTTAAAAACTACAAACACCAAATTAACAAAATAATGCTTGCATTTCATAGGGAAACCGAGATGAAGTAGCAGAACATGTTTCTGATGAAGATAATTCAAAAGAAGCAAAACAAAGCTATAGGAGCAATTTAAGCATGTTTTACAAATTCATGGAAAAAACAAAAAAAAAATTAAATGAAAAACATCAACACTTTCTTAAACAAACACCTTTCTTTAATTTTATAAATTTGTTTTTAGAAAATAAACTTAAAAGGGAATGTTTTAAAAATGCTACAAAATGCTTAGATATTTTGCTTCCTACATATAATCCAAGATCTGAATTTTTTGTAGTAAATAGTCTTTCTCTAAAGCTAAAGAAAAAAGATATTTCCAAGATTTTTGGTTTTTCCGGCAATAATTTTGAAAACACGGAATTTTTTTCCATGGAAAGAAATAAATTGCCTCCTAATTGCACAACATTCCTCGATAAATATGTTCGGAAAAACGAGAAAATGAGCAAAAAAGTCATCGAAAGAGAGATTACCGGGCTTTTGGACAAACAAGATGATGAATCTTCTAAAGATGTTGTGAGATTCATCATAATGCATCTTTTGTGCACTTTACTTCTCGCAAGTAAGAAACTAAAATTATTTGTTTTTTTATTTCTAAAATAAAAGCTAAGGAACATACTAATAAATTTTTTGATTGATTTTATAGATAGCAATTATGCTTTGAAATATTCATTGATGCCTTGTATCATCGATTTTGATGATATGAATAAAACGAATTGGTCAAAAATGATATTGCTACATTTGAAACGGAGTCTTGAGACTTATCATGTTTGTCCAAGAAAAAATGATGCTTGTGTAACAATTATATTGGTAAGTTTACTATGATGTTTGTTTTATTCTTACCATTTTACATGCATTTTGATTGAATATTGGTCTTATATGAACAGTTTTGGTTTTGTGATAAGACATCCATAATTGAAGCAAGAGAAGAGTACACAGAAGGAATGCCAACTGCTTGCAGATGGCACATGAAAAAACTTGAAAAAGTGCTCACTTCTGCTTCTTTTAGCCAAATGGTAAAAGAACACATTCAACTTTGATGTTTAGTGTTAATATATGTTGTTTAAAATTTAAAAGTCTAATATTTCATTTTGAATATACAGACATGGGATGTGGAATCTCCGACCGATGATTTTCAAGAGGAGAACAAGCATTTGAAAGCCCGAGTAGAAGAATTAACAAAAGAAAATGAAAGGCTTCAAAAGCTTCTGTCCTCCTCAGCTCAGTCCTCCCCAGCTCGGTCCCCAGTTCAGTCCCCAGCTCAGTCCTTCCCAGTTCAGTCCCCAGCTCAGTCCTCCCCAGTTCAGTCCCCAACTCGGTCCCCAGCTCAGTCCCCAGTTCCGGTTCAACCCAGACCACAGAGAAAGAAGAGGGCACCTGAGAGGCTTTCCCTGAGCGGTAGGAGAGCAACTCGGAGGAAAAAGCGAAAGGTATTGGTGTATAATAAACCTCTATCTATTTAAAAGCAATACACTGTATCCAACCAGCTGCAATTCTATTCCAAAAATATTGGTGTGTTTACCTTATAATGAGAATCCCATGAGCTGGAAGTCATAATTTTTTTTTTGCAATATGCATAAATCAGTGACTAAGAAAAAAAAGTGGTGGAAACTCAATTGTTTTTAGGTCAGATTTTGCTCGGGTAGGCATGAAGTTCGAGACACTTGATTATTGGGGAAATGGTATGGTATTTTCTATATCATTAACCAAAAACACAGAAGAAAAAATGTTTTCAACTATAAATAGATAAATCATTGACTATATAATTAGCATAGATTAACTGTTAACTAGGGTGAGCGACTTGGCGAAATGGATGGCGGGGCTGGGGACTTTGTTCAATGGAGGAGCGGGCTCGATAGGCTAAGGGTGTGGAGGTTTGTGCTATGGCGGAAGAGGGTGGTGTCGGCAGCGAAGTGTTGCGACGTGGCCGGAGGGATGTGCTGGTCGAAGTGGGTCTCGGCCTGGAGAGGGTAGCGGGTTCTACTACTGAGGCCTGCTACCCTCTCCAGGCCGAGAAACGAGGGTAACAGCACCTGAATAACAAAGGGCGAAAGGATTGGCGATTAAAGTAAAATCTCTCAGGTGTAGAACCAGGAATATGGATTACTGGAGAAGCAAATTTGTACATAGTTGGTCCATATACCATTGTGAATTTCAAGTATAAACTTAAATGTGACTTGTACAGTACTAGTTTGCTACTGTTTACAGGTAATGTACTGTTAAAATACTTTAATTTGTAATCTAACTTATTTATTTATTGTAATGTGCAGGCAAAAGTGGATTTTTAGGAAGATTATCACATCTAAAACCAACTCGAACTCTAGGGATATTGCATAGAAGACATAGAACTTAGATGGCCCTCGTTAACCGTGGAAGGAGTAAATTTTGCTAATTTTTCCAAATAACTGTAGAGAAAGAGGCTAGTCAAAATATATTACATTCTATAATTAAATGATATTCTTTGGCTATGCATGTAGTAAAAAAATTCAATCTTTTTTTTCTAAATTTTTCTTTCTTATTATGTGGGCAGATCAACAAAAAAATTCCGAGGGAAATTAGTATAAAATAGTATTGGTGAAGATATTATTAATGATAAGCTAAAATTGTGCATGCATACAGATATATATTGTGATCTTTTAAGTATGTTAACATTTGATTTTGTTTATTTCTTTAAACTTTATTTCTTAGGAACAATGCATATATACTGTGTATATCTCTTTTGTAAAATATAGCATTCAGTACTGTAATTACAAATGAAAACATAATAGTCAGTATGCATTAATTGTTTATTACTTTTTTGGTAAGAAAAATAAAATTATTCCAGCTAAAATATGAAAATATTTCGAAGTATCCATACTATTTGAGATAGTTGATATATACATATTTGAGATAGTTGGAAATAAGTATGGGCAAAATTTTGAAGTATCCATACTAATATCTTTTTGCATACTGCATCGTTTATTGACTTTTTTCCATTTAAAGAATAGTTTCCATTTGATATATATCATATTATATCTTATTTATGTCAATGTCAGTCTTCATATTAAATAATTTATTGAATTTTTTTTAGAAATTAGTTTCCTTTGTTAGAAACAAACGTGAATAAATTTTTAAGCATCACCAACTTATTTTCATTCTAGTTAAAAAGACATGTTCAATCCAGTTGTGAAGGCTTAGAAAAACTTAAATTGCATCTACTCTCCATTGTAAGGTTGAAATAACAAATTTCTAGAGTTGTAGTTGAAATTATGATGTAAAGCTATGTTTTTTAACAATTAGAAATACAGTGCCTTAAATTGTAATGTAAAAGTCAAATTTAAAAACCATTAAGCTTTTCTTGAATGCTTTGAACTAAATATTTGAAATGAAATATATAAATTTGAAATGGATCACTTACGCCAATTGATAACCATACATTTCTTCTCCATTCAAGACAAAGATTGCATTGATGTACTTAATCATAATAATATCCAACATACGTTATCTTAGAATAATCACCCATTTTGGAAGAGAGATATTGTCTAGAACTATGTCCTAGCCAGTATTTCATTTCCCCTCATACTATTTTCACATTACTTGCATATTTGTTGTGAACAACCGACATGAACTACCAACCCCCGTTGTGTTAATACATTTTATAGTATTATTCCACTATAACAACATGCTCCTAATAATAATAAATTTGGATCAAAAAATAATGTTTCCAAATATATATAGCCACATGCCGAAAGCGGTGCATATAACACTCCTTAAACTTCGCATGTGACAAATTCATTGTAAATTGTCATATAATGTTCATGTGCCAGTATATGAAATTACAAATTAAGACATAGTGTTCATTTCAAAACTGAAGGAATATTTGGGATTCCTATAATGCTATTGAAAGGAAAATTGAGAAAACAATCAAATACAACAGAAATATTAATAAACCGTAGATCCTTATCAAGAAGTATTAGTCAAAGAAATTATACCTGATTGTTTTTAAGCTAGCAATGGAAATTAAATCTATTGAGCTTAACAGATTCCTAAATTCTTGCAATTCTTGCACGAATAGTGCACATTCTAGTTGCTAAACTCAAGTCGGATAAGCATTGGTATGTGCGCCCCATTGCTTACTACCTGGAAGGTTGAATACGTAAGTAAAGCACACTATAGTAAAAGCGTAAAACTGTGTGGATGAAATTGTAGATAAATCAAAGCGTAAAACAACCTTAGTGAAAATTATGAAAGACTTCTTGTTAAACAATATTTGCTATGAGATTATGTTGCTATTTTGAATTTCAAAATCAGTAAAATGTTTCTATTCTTTTCTATTCATGCCGTTTAGTTTGTTTATTAAAATAATATATAAAGTTTCTAATTACTAATTTTAAATCATTAAAAAAACTTATTTTTATATGCCAAGTATTAGAATATCTCATTAATATCAATTGAATAAATCTACCGAAGAACATAAAGAAAATACTTTACAAAAATGGCACGCATGCATAGAACTTAGAAGCAATAAGAAGATATGTATTGCATCAAAATACTGATAAATATAATCTTCAATTTTCCATGTTAATCTTATTATGGATAATTTTCAATGAATACCTTTTTGCTTGTTTATTTTTTGCTAAATTTGTTGAGGAGAATAAAAGCATTTGTTAAGAAACATGTAATTTAGACACTTCCAGTCTTAGGTGGACAGGTAAAATTACATCGATTGGCAATAAAGTGCTTTATTTTCATAGGTATATAAAAGTGCAATTTAGTGGCAATAATTTTTTTTAGATAGTGCTCAAAATGAATATTTAGTACATGATTTTACCTAGTCCTACCAGTCTGAGTTACTGATTTTATTTGGCATTAATAATCCAGTCATTAAAATACGATAATGGGATTAACAATCAGCAGTGGGTAGCTTCAAATCCTAGGCAATTCTGTAGGAAAACAGTGACTTATCAAGCATGTGTAGCGTCATAAAATATGGTTTACAGTTATCATTCACCAAAAATCTAAATAGTAAATAAACACGAATCTACAGCATCAAAATGAAAAGCATATATCAAAGAACTCCAAATTCACCAAACTGAGAAAGCTAACATGAGTTGAATAGCAATAATACCATATGCATGAATAATAAATGATGAAAAAATTAAACAAACAGCACTAATTGTACTACTTGAAAATAATATGTATTTCTTTTGGAAAAACAGTCTAAGTTTAAAACAAAATATCCTTTCCAAACTCATTAAATGGTAACTAAACGCTTGAAGCTAAAGTGGGGTAATAAATGATAGACGCCAAATATCACTTAAAAATAAAAGGAAAGGAAGATAAGTAATCAAAGAATTCTCCTCATATGCAGTAGCAAGGGGTTGAAAAGTAACGCAAAACAAACTTACTATTTTGAAAGATGTTATCAAACATAATATAGCTGTAAAAGACTTTATTCGATAGGTCATATTTGTAAAAGACTTTATTTTAAAGGACTGGCATACCAGTAAAAGAATACTCTGGCTAAGACACTTACCTCTACCTTATTTAAGTTTTCTGGGTCAAACCTATCATCCGCAAGGACAAATATGAGAATAGATGGACAATATATATTACTTATTAGTAGTGTCGTGATGTTAAGAAAGAATATAAACATGTAGATTCGTAGTTTGTAAAGAAAGAACAAAAATAATAAGGTGCATGTTAAGAAAGAGGCAATAATGACTAAGAAATTAATGGTTAATGAAACAATTATGAGGACTACTATTACTGTAGAAGTTTGAGTTAATGTCAAGAAATACAAAAAATCCCAATCTAACAAAATTGACTAAATGTAATTAATAAGAAGAAAAAAAATCATATTTAATACATGTAGTTGGTGTTATACAAAGCTAAGAACTTGTTTAGAAAGAGTCACTCATTAACTTAAACTCGATTGACTTTTACCACATAACAATCTTTGCATTTCAGATTTGTGTTTACAGTTATCAGTTGCATATTCTTTTATTTTATCAAGGATCAACTTATTGAAAAAAATTGTTTCTTTCTCCAGCACAAAGATAAATACAAATTTGTTCATATATTGTCTTTTATGTGAATAATGAAGTACCACGTTGATATGAAAAAAATGAAGAAAGCTGACAAAGCCATAAAAAATTGCATAAATGTTGTTTCAAAGCACATGAAAAATAGTACATATACCTGAATCATTGACGGATTTTGTTTGGAATCCATAAAATTAGCATAGCGGAACAACCTGTATGCAGTGTTAACTTTATACGTTTCCTATTTTTGGTAGATTTATCTCCTGCAATTTACAGTCAGAAATTGTATGTTAAAGGGAAAAAACTCAACTACAACCTTCTGGGACTTATGTTTAAAATAAATAAGGGAAAAAAAATTAGTTTGAATGGATAGATTTTTCGCAGTTTTTAGTTTGAAACCATTCTTCTATTTACAAATTTGCAGGATTCAATCGGTTCTAATCTAAGTATATAACAAATTCGCAGGATTCAATGGGTTAGAAACTTTCTAAGTTTTGTAATCATCCATGGGTATGTTTTTAATTGTTGCTAGGCTATACATGGTAAAGATTTATTAATAACATTCAACAAACCTTGATAATCTAAGGAGCAGTATATTATTAAATTATATACCATATAGACACGCTATCATGCATCAACGTTTGGTAGTAGTAAAATACTTGAAAATATTGTGAAATGCAGTCAAATATTTAGGAATTTGATAGGCACTAATGATATACCTCAAATTTTAGACGGGTGATGGTTTACTTAAATATGTAAGCAATGGCGATAACAATAACATTACAAATTAGGTCCAAGTGGCCATTTTTTTCCATACGTTGGGGATTTTGGTATGAAAAATATTGATGTTGTTTAGCCAAAAGATGAATAATTGTACCTGATCTAATATTATTTGTCAGACTGTAGCAGAAACTCAATACTATAACCAACTATACAAATGCTCATTTTTGAAGAATTGGGTTCAAGTAGAAGTTTATTTATTGTAATTTCATGGTTAGATTAAAGAGGCAACATTAATATAAGTAGTAAAATATATATCAAAATAAGGTTGCACATATTTTCATGGTAATTAATAATATGAAAAATTCAAAAGCACTTTTTATTTTTGCAGAATAACAATGAGATTATACTACTTAAATAGATACACTAAAATAAATAAAGTAGGTAAAGAAAGGGTATGATGAACAAATAAATGTTGGCTGTCATTTTAAGCATTTCCTTATCAAATCAAGTGTTGTCTCTGTTGAAAAATTGCAATTCGATCAAATATATGATCTTCCCATTTTGTGACATATTTAAGTGAATACTGAAGGAAAAATATATGTCATTCACAATTCATGTTACACCAAAATATCATATAACAATATGATAGTTTCATTATTTCATATTTAGTATATGTGTCATCTCAAGAATGTATCATATAGAATAAAAATAATCTTAGTAGAAAAACACAACTTTCAATGCTATTTTTACCAATCATCCACTTTTGTAAATAGGAATATAAGTCCTGTTTGTGGCACAAAGATTTAGAGATTAGAATTGCATATTAATAAACATTACCAAAAGCAATGATCTTTCATTGATGTCTAAAATCTCGACTTTTAAACACAGATCAAAAATTACGGGGCTTCGAGATCGCATCTTAACCTATATATCCATACATTATTTGATGTGGGATTGAGTAATAATCAGAACTTATTCTTATATGATCAAGAAGAATCACTTGACTTCTTCTACTCGCACAAAAATGTAAACACTATCCAGTAAAAAATGTCAATTCTTCAAGAACTCAAAGTCATTTACAACCATAGTAGCTTCATAACATTAAAAAAAATTCGAAATAAACAATATATACAAATTGATTACCCTACAGGGCAAGGAAATAAAAAATAATTATTTCATTCCAATTTTCAGTTGACAGGAATTTTAAAATTGAAAAAGTAGTGTTGTTCATTGAATTGTGGAGTTTAACCCTAGATGTAGAAAACAAAGCAAGCTAATAGGTTACAGAACAAAAGGTCCATGGGACTTTATTTTGTTGATGAGCTCAATTTAGAAATGAAAAAGTAGTCAAGATTTGAAGGTATGACCATTATGCAATTTTATGAATCTTTGGATGAATTGCCAAAAGAAACTATCATCAATGAACATAGACTTTAATTTCTTTCAATGTTAAATAATTATTATACTGTAATTCAAAAGTTATGATCTGCACTGCAATCAGTTCATTGATTGTATTTTGTTGAACTATAAACTCAATTTCTCAACATCTGTATCGGATTTCTAGGCTATACCCTTATTCAAGTTATCATTAACTTGTACAATGGTGAAATATATAATATGGAAATTTATGAGGAAAAATTTAATATTTGTTTCTAACTGACAATCTATATAGCTTCGTTTGAAAAAATAGTAACCTAATCTATTATAGATCATTCATAAACCTATATCAGTACATTTCAAGAGTTCAAAAATTAGGCAATAAAGGGAGCTCTATGTCATATCTATGACCACTTGGTGGTTTAAATCAAAATCAACAGAGAAAAAAAAAAAAACAGCCCCTTACCTCAATTGGATGTCAACAAAGGCACATGATCATTATGCTGGAAAATGCAACTTAAATTTAACACTTCCCGTTCGAATTTATCCATACTCCCACGTTGCAGCTGCAAAAAGTCACGCTCAATTGGAGGTGGCACCAAAGACGACGACATGGCCATTTCCTTGCCTTTGCCGTGGAAAAGCAGTTTGATGTATTCGCACATGTAGCTGAAGGTGAGATCTTGAGGGTGAGATGACGAATTAGGGTTAGGGTTTTGTGAATTGGAGTCGGATGTCAGCAGATCGAAAAAAATTAGGGTAATTTGGGAGGAAATGGATATGAGAGAAAGGGAGGATTAAAGTAAAAAGTGCGGAGGGAGGAAGAACAAACGAAAAGCGTATAGA
This sequence comes from Allium cepa, assembly GCA_030765085.1. NCBI lineage: Eukaryota > Viridiplantae > Streptophyta > Magnoliopsida > Asparagales > Amaryllidaceae > Allium > Allium cepa. The sequence goes on along the minus strand of CM060939.1, from coordinate 175,669,480 downwards.
ATAAGAGAAGAAAGAAAGCACGTTGTTTGCTGCGACGCTTCATTTGTCAAAATATGAGGTGGCTTCTCCTTGCTTGAAATCAAACTCCCTAATAATATAATAGTATAGATATATATATATATATATGGAGAATGATAGAAAAAAAAAATAAGAAGAGAAGTAGCGAATCAATTCTAAGGAACAAGAAAATTCTAAATTTAGACTCCACTTAACTCAAATCTCCTCTCAAATCTTAAATTCTAATGGGTATGTATACACTTGCAAACATGTATTTTGGTTAAAAAGAAAAATGAGTAAGTAAGAAGAATGTGTTTGGATCTGGAGATTTTACACCTATAAGATGAGTGTAAAATTATGTGTTTTACACAATACTAAATTTATGGAATTCCTTTTTTTAATTCATTATACCTATGTTGAAGTCATTGAATTGTAGGCTTAAATAAATAAATCTAACTTGAAATCATTGCTTACATATTTAAAAATTGTTTAACTTTGATAAAAAGATATACAGACACCATAGATTTGAAAGTTAGGGAGAATGGTCAATTAAGTTTATGAAATATCATATTGATAGAATTGCGTAGTTAATTCTAGATTTTTGTTGATTGGATTGTAAATTGTTGAACTTGATAATCATTAACTGGAGATATTTTAATATAATTTGGGATTTAAATTTTTATATTTAAATTTCATTGGAATAGTAGAACCTTCAAAGGAATTTCCATAAATTATCCAACTTCACAGTTATATATGAAAATACATCGTTTGAAATGATAATGAATATGCCCAAATGAAATAGATGTGCAAAGTAAGTCAGTATTTCCTTAGTTTGCACTATCTAATTCAATAAAAATAGAAAAAGATAATTCCTTCAAATTTCAAACGCAACATAATCACGCTTTTTGGTACTTTATGAAAAGTGGCAATGGTAAAGTTTTCTAAAAAAAAAGATACGGTTTCATTGCATTCAGATATGAAAATAAACGTTTTTACGGAAGTTACACATAAATGCATACGCAGAAATTTCTAACTGTAAACCAAAAAGTCATAATAGAAATAGGAATTACTCCTGTTTATCAATTATACATACACACAGATGTGTGTAGTGTGTAAGAAATGGAAATTTACAAGTTTGAACCAAATAGATGGAAATTTCTAAAATTTGAAATTTCGAAAGTTAATTTTAAAATTTAAATTTATTATAATTCATAATCGTTAACGAGGATATAAAAAGGAAAAAATTAGTATTCCACTTTCAGAACTAATAATCAGCAAAAAAAAAGAAAAAAAAAAGGGGGTTAGAACAGCGAACAAGTGATTTTAACTGGAAGAGTTAAAAAAACAAACAATAAAATTCCGATTGTAAAGTCAGAAGTCTCGTTCAGAACTTCTTAAAAAAACAAGCACACCGTAACTAGATGAAACCGAATTGGTTCTGGATGTTATCTGAATACTAGGCGTTCTATCTTCAGTGGGGAACTTCTTACTCTTCGTGCTAAATATAATGGCTGAAAAGCCAACCTTTGCAGATCCTCTAAGGCCCATCTTTTTAGGTGTCAAATTGTATGTCCTTCCACAGAATGTTACGTACCGACGGGCTATAATATAAGAGCAACAAAAGACTGCCTATGGGCTTAACATGAAAATTATTCAGCCCATGTAGTAGACAGCCCATTGGTTGGAAATGCCAGAATCAATATCCTTGCTTCGCCGTCCCCCATTCTACAGGTTACCGTCATTTCAGTCTCGGCACATCACAAAATCTAGGTATGCGTTTTAATTATCGGACTATTAATTCACGTTTCAATATAAATTTTTTCTTATGAATTTAAATCATTATCGTGCTAACACAATATATTTATCTTGTAGTGTTGATAATTCCAGTTTTCTTTTTGATTCGTCGTTCCGTCGATTAAGAATAGCAAAGATTTTGCAGAATGTTCACGGCTAGGGTTATAGGGAGAATGCTGTTTTCGACAGCAGCCAAATCTGCTGAAACATCATCTTCTACTGCTGCTGCTGCTTCTACAGTAGCGAGAGTAGCTAAGAATCCATTAGAGGAGTTTTTTGAATTGGATAGAAGCACTGAAGAAGAAAAGCCCATTGTTTATGGTACTTCTGTTTTCTTTTTTCTCCTCTTTTTATAAACAACTGCAGTGGTAAATACTTCTATTATTTGTTCACTTTGTTGGTTGCGATTTTTTGTGAATGATATTACATTTAGCTTTCACGATAAAGTGTTTGTGTAATTGACTAAGTGGATGAACTCGATGCATATGTCATGTAAAGATTTTCTTTATCAGTCTGATTCACTTTACAACAGTACAAACGAGTTATGGCCAAATTCAAAACAAATTATAGACATAGATGAAGGACCGCTAGCTTAAGTGGTAAGATATCTAGATTGTGGTTCTAAAGGTCATGGATTCGTTCTTCGAGACAACAAAACGAGTGCTTTGCTTAAATTATCATTTTGATTATTAAAAAGTTTAAAGATGTAGATCACTTTTTTGATAAGCTAATCAGCCAGTATAAAATGCTCTTGATGGCAGCATGACCAAAAGTGACCTAAGTTTGTAATTTGTTTACGAATTGGGCTATATTTGTTTTTTTTCTTTCTAATGCGATCCAAGGTGGTAAAAAATTCTATCATGTATGCTATATGCCGTGTTAAAAATAAAATAAAACCGTGCAACATTGCAACTGAAGACGCATTCACTCTTTTATACTCAGTCTTGAAACTGCCCAGCCAAAAAAAACACATGTTCAAAATATGAACTGGATTTTTTGTAGTAAATCGAGTGTAAAGAGAGTGCAATTTAACATACGCACACACGTTATGGGATGCATATGGCAATGCTCTTTGAATAAATTCTACCGAACGTCGGTGTGATTGGAACTATCAACAAAATATCGGTAAGTTATTAAATGTTAACCTAAAAAGACTGAATATTTTAGTATCACAAAAGTTTTGATGCAGGAAAAAAATAAAATGAAATGAAATAAAAAATAAACAATAACTGTAGTAGCTCCATAATACTATTTTTTGAAACCAAAATTGTTGAATACTAACTTCAGATAACATGCCACTGACCTCAGATGACAATGGTCATGAGCATGATCTTTTTGCTAGTCTGGTCCATGAAACCTGTATATACTCGATTATGGTATATGTTTTAATAATTTGTTCATTTCTAAACCCGGTCATATATGATTAAGATATAAACACATAGTTAACTTCTCAATTGCTTACATCTCAATGTTCGATAATCAGCAACATGTATTATAACATATTTTAAATATAATATTTATGAGAGTATTAAAAATGAATGTCAAAATTGTAGGTTGTCTGTAAAACTGCATGTTACTTAAAAGTATAACTTACAAAAAGAATAACTAAACCTAGGGTTTGAGTGTATAATTTGAGCAACTGATATGATATTCTAAGCATATTTGCATATGGGATATTGTAGCTAGCAAATCCTGGAAATCAAATCGTGTTTCAAAACGTTTTATTGTTTGCTTGATTGTTATTTTGATTTTTCTAAGAGGATTTTTTCTAGGATTTGTAACTAGATAAACTAGTTTCTCCCTTTGAAGTTTTTATTTGATTAGCATGCCACTTGCAAAAGTACCTATATGTCAAAATTAGATAAATCAAAAGATTCAAGTTTCAATATTTTCTGTAGCTCAATATCCATATCTAGGACAGTTATTGTATAAAAATATAACATTAAATTGCATTACACCCTATATTAAATCACATGACAGTATAATTTCCCCTATCATTTTCCAATTTCTTTCAACATTTACTTGATACAACAACATATTCTCATTTTCGTGTTTAAAATGATTATAACTTGTGCTGATCATTCCTGGAAATAGTTGAGAAAGTCGTATCTCATCTTCCAAGTAATTCTTGATGTTTTTACTCAAAAAGTATGCTTTGAAATCTGCATTGTAGTATGGGTTTCAAAGCGTCATTCAAGGTATTTTGTTTTTTTGGATAAATATTGAGCCTTTTATAATTTCAATATTCTTACTATTGTTTCTGTGCATTTTCCATATCTATTATGTGTTAAATATGAGTGCAATCAATAAAGTTCCAGTTAAGGAAGAGTCCTTCAATTTTGTTATTATTATTTTGTTACTACAGGCCGTGGTTGGAAGGCCTCTGAGTTACGGTTTAAATCTTGGGATGATCTGCACAAGCTATGGTATGTTCTTCTCAAGGAAAAGAACATGTTGATGACACAACGCAATATGCTTCATTCTCAAAATCTTCGATTTCCTAATCCAGACCGTATTCCTAAGGTATGTTATTGATATATATATATATAAAAATATATTTCAGTTACCATTGTACTATTCAGTTTTCTAACCAAGATCTGCACTTGTATTTTATTTCAAAAGTGCAGGGAATATTTCTTAACAGCCAAATGTATTGTGAACGCATCGATAGAAAAGGGTTTAGAGAGGCTTAATATCATTTATAATCTGATCAGTATAATATGGGTCTGTTAAATTTCTTATGGAAAATTTACCAATTTAGAGCATTTTACAAAACAAATTACATGTTTAAATTTTACAAAAACATGTATTTATCTGTGATCGTGGCGTAAAGCAATGTTTTGTGCTAGCGCACTTTCTAGCTGTGCCAGTGCAAGCTGTACCACACTATTTCAAAATGCGTTAGCATTATGTACAACACGTTTTCTTATTAAAAAACTGATATTAATTGATGAATTATTCTTATTTTATTAGATTACATCAGGGGGAAATATAATCTTGTTATGTGGTCGGAGTGTTTATATACCAGGAGATATTTGGTCTTTATATATATACCAGCAGATATTTGATCTTTATCTATGTGTTTTACATCCAGGAATCCTCTATTGTAATAGTGATCCATTTTTTTAAATAATTATACACTTTACCTTCACCTTTAATGATGGATGATGCAGGTAAGGAAATCAATGGCTAGAATCAAACATGTGCTAACAGAGAGAGCAATTGCCGATCCTGATCCGAGGCGATCTTCTGAAATGAAGAGGATGATCAATGCCTTGTAAGATCTATTCAGGCGATAACTTCACAAAATCTGATATCATAATGTGTTTGCTTGTATCAATCAAGTTTGGATACTTGGGTTTGTTGTTTAAAAGCTCTTCATGGTTTTTCCTTCTATCAGTATCTTGTGCTCTTGGAACTTATTTTATTCTACAAAAAACTTCAATTTATAGAAATATTTAATATTGAAGTGTATTGAATGAGATTGGATTGGTCTCTTAATTCTCTTGAGATTTGAAGTATGTTTGCAAAATGTATGTAAAAATGTGATGTTTGTATGCGTTATACTGAAAATTTGCCGTGTTCACCATGTTAGGATTTTGTAATTTAATATGATTGGTTACTATTTATCTCTAAACCTAAAATTTAAAGATTTGAATCAAAAAGTTAACATAAATGAGCTATAGCAAAATAGACGCAGAGAAGAAGTTGTAAAAATTTTTAGTTTCAGAGACAGCAAGTTTGTTTTTTTAGTTTGAAGGACATTTTTTAGCGTAAACTGAAAATTAGTGTAAACTGAAAATGATAGTTACAATCATCATTCTGTGATTTATACTTTAAAGTGTCTTTCAACCTAAAAAGCAAACCTTTTGTCCCTACAACTAAATTTTTCTCCAACTTTTTCCTTGAGCCTAAAATCCCCAACGAGCTATGGTTTTATTCTAACCCATTCACTCTTTATGTCAAGAGTGCGTGCTTGTTCACTCTCCCTCGTGATGGTACAGAATTAAAACATACATACATTTTAACTATTATATATGAAATTAATAACATTATAAATTTGTTTTTATTAAAGTTTGACGATACTATAGGTAGAATTGAAGAGGATGAAAATAGCTTGATATTGGTGGAGACGGTCTGGGAAACGGAGTTCGGAAGCTTAAGATTTCGCAGTTTGAAGAAGTCAGGAGTTGGCTACATCATTTTAGATGTCTTAATAGGAAAATCAGACGTCTGAACGTGAAATCAGACGTTCTGATACTCTATTTAGACGTCTGTGTTGTCAAGGAATCATCCCGAAAGTTTCATGTGTTAAAATAGAGTTTTCAGTCGGTTGATTTTTATTTTTAGCCGGCTAACTACCTGTAGCGTGGCTGTTTTAAGCCCAGATTGTTGTTTGTTGATTGTGAATGCTTTATGGGCAATTTGAGAAATTGCCAAATGAGAATACTTCATATATAGGCTATTTTTTAGATCTCAAAAGAAAGAGGTTCATTCAAATTGGAAGAAGAGTTTCTTTTAACTAATTTCTTCAATTCTTAATCACCACAAAATCAAATTCTATAGAACTTTGAGTGATCATTGCATTCAATCTCCTGTACTCTTTCATTGTGGTAATAAAAAGACTCTTCAAATTGGATGCACATTGATACAATATGTTAGTAGAACCACTATAAATCTCGTATGTGATTTATTGTTGTATGCATATTTTGCTTGCTTCTGATTGGTATATTTGGATTGGAAATTGAGTTTTAGTATTGAGATATTGATTAGTTTTTTGCACATCTTGCAACGATCTCGTTTCCGCGACAATTTGAGATTCGGATTAGAGTGATTCAAGTTCAAATTTTATAACAAGAGCTTTGGTGTTTTTAAGGTGTTTGTGAAAATGCCGAAATCAGATAATACCTCGGAAACCCTTCAACGGTTGGTCCAAGTAGTGTAGCATAGTATGTACATGGATCATATACGGTCTCGAGTTCTCAATTGGTTATTAACAAGTGCAACGGTGATAATGATTTTGAAAAATGGAAATGGAAGATGAAAGCGGTTCTTAGGCGGAATCATGTGCATTGGGTTGTGTTTGACACACATTTGTTGTCGACGAATACCTCGGATGTTGAGAGAGAGGAAATAGAAGAGTGGGCATTCACTACACTCCAACTTGTTATGGGTGAGAACGTAATCTTCGAAATTAGTGGTGAGACTACCGCTAAGGGTATTTGAGATAAGTTGGAGGTGTTGTATATGAAGAAATCACTAACTAATCGTTTGATCTTGTTGCGAAAATTCTTCACTTATAAGATGAAGGAGGGTGCTTTGCTAAAGGAGCACTTGAACATCTTCGATGGTTGCTAATGAAGATGAAGGTGATAGATTTGAAGATTGATGAAGAGCAAAAGACGATGACCTTGTTATGTTCGTTGCCAGACTGTTATACGAGTTTCTTAAATAACCTGATTTATAGTCGGTATACTTTGACTCTTAGTGATGTTAATGAGGGTCTTCTTAGTGAGGATTTACATGATCAAATGAAGGAGTTGAATGATAGTAGTAATTGTGCTAGCAGTGGCCACAGTTTGTTTATGGAGAAGTAGAGAAATGTGAAGAAGGGGAATCGTGGGCGTTCTAAATCAAGGAAACCCGGTTGGAGAGTGTAACGACCCAGAATTTATGTCATTTGAAATTCGTATATTTAATTGATTTCAAATATTAACAAGAAAAAATTTGTAAGTCGAATATTTTTTTTTCGAATATCTAGATTTAATTGAATAATTAAGTCAATAATTTAATATTTGAAATTTCAGAAATAATTGAAAATTGGGTTTAATGTGATTAAATTTGATTTATAAAGTGGTATTAAATCGTATTGGAGTTAGAATGATGTTATAGAACTTTTAAAATTGAATTAAAAGTTAATTTGTGGAAATTGAATATTTTAATATTTAATTGACGAGTGAAAATAGCCATTTTTCAAACAGTCTCGGATTTCGACGAAACCAGTTTCATCGGATCCGTAATGTTAAATTATTGTAGGATTTCAAATTTCGTATCAATACGATTTATGGTTTGTCAAGGGCAAGATAAAACGCAATGAAATCGGTTTAAGTGAATTTTAAATTTAAATAGTCGATTTGAAAACCTATCTTTCAAATATGATCGAATTGGCTTCCGATATATATTCCATTGCGTTCGGAATGGAGGTAAAACATTATAAACGTCAAGCAGCACGCTTCGTTTGGAGTTCGGAAAAATTTCGGGTGAATAGTGCGCGGATATTTTCTATATAAGGCCCCCTATTTTCATTATTTTCACCAAAATCCTAACCAAGCCCTAGCCGCCATTATACTTTCTATGGCCAGAAATTTGTTCTCTTTCCCCCTTAATCTCTCCCAATCTATTAACAATTAGCGAAAGTCTTCAACTACAAACTTCTAGAGCTCGACGAGAGCTATAAATCCATGAGGTGATGATGAACTTTCGAGCAACGATGTGACGGGGATCTTAGATTGAAGAGGCAACATTTGCGCACATTTTTCAAGCAGATAGTGCAGCCGAGCTTCAAGCTATTCGAGCCGAAGGTAGAGCTCGTGAAGCACGTTCGTTTGGTGCTAGCTGATCGTGGTGTAAGTGAAGGTGGTGGGTGCGGCTAGCTAGGTTTTTGAACGACTTTGGGTTTCTTTTTCACATAAAGGAACGAACGTGGGGAAGAAGGAAGACGCGGCCAGATCTGGGGCAAGCAGAATGGACGGCTGTGATGCAAGCTTAGGTTGAAATAAAAAGGAAATTGATTTATATAATTATATTAAAATTGTATAAACTTCTAAATTGCGTATCTTTGTCATACGAGGTTCGTTTCACACGAAACGAATTGCGTTAGGTTCGTATTCGCGAGCACTACGCGATGGAGCTGGTTTGGAGTTGATTGGAGCTAGTATAAATTTTGGATAAAATTAAACGCGTGTTTAATTTTATTCGAAATAAAACACTGCAACTGTATTTGAAACAAGGTGAGAACTTCTCACTCGATCGAATTGTGTTTCAATTTAAAATTTTGAATAGTTAAATTTAAAATTGCTTGATTGTGTAATTGAATGATGGTTGCTATCTGTTATATTGAAATAGACCATATACGCCGTATATTAAGCGAAGGTTATTATATTAAACACATATACCGCGATATTCCACCTTGAAGTGGAATTGGTATTATATATGTACTTGGAGTTAATTTTCCGCATTATATAGCGGATGAGACTCTATTGCGCCGCATAATAGCGGATAATATTCTATATAAACTCATGTACCGCGATATCCCGTCTTGAAACGGGATTGGTATTGTGCTAACATTTGTGGATGCAGGGAAACATGTTGGAGGGATCCAACTGGATTCCTCAAATAACTGAATTTGTTTCAATGTTGTGTGTTGATTATTAATAATCTCTGTGTGATTATCTTTTTGATTGAAATCGTTGAAGGCTAAAATTTAGCCGAATATAATTTTGGTATCGTTGGATACCGGAAATAAATAAAGATTTGATTTTTGAAAATTCAGGTTGGAAGTTATATTAAAATTTATTTTTTGAGAATTGGATAAATTTAAAATAAGGAATTCTAAAATAATAAAGTTTATTTTTAATCTTATTGAATAAAATTTCAAAATATGGTAAAAGCTTTAATAAATAGATTTCAGGTAATATTATTCAAAGGTTGAAGAATTTATTCAAAATATGGATTTTAAAGAGTTTGAAAAATAAAAGAATTCGTTGTCTTTAAAAGGAATTTATTTTAAAAAGGAAATAAATTTAGAAATCCATTTGGGAATAGTGATTGAATTTAAATCTTATGAAAATCCATTTGGAAATTTATTTGGTGTTTTGAAAAGAATTTAGAATCAATTTGAAAATTGATTTGGGGTTTAGTAGAAATTGATTTCAATTTGAGATTTGAATGAAATTCACTTAGTGTTTAATTTCTTGGAAAAATCAATATGGAATTTGATTTGGTTGTTTTTGAAATCAATTGAAAAATTTAATTGTTGTTGAAAGTGAATATTTGAAATCGATTTGAAAATCGTATATCAGTGGATATTTGGAAATATAAATTCACCATGGAATTTACAAAGAAAAGGGAAATTTGTTTAAAAATAAACATTGATTTATTTTTGAAGTTTACGGATTTGGAACGTAAATTTAAAATAATTCGGTAAGGATTTATTTTAATTGGTTTAAATGAACCATTTTGAAATGAAAGTGTATTATCCGTGGAAAGCCGAATAAAATTTCTGAATAGCTTTGAAAGATATATATATATATATATATATATATATATAATTCTAGAATTAGTTTTGAAAAGGATATTTTGGAGAAATTAACTTCTTAAATTATTTTAAATCCTTTAAGTAAAGATTTGTTAAGTTGATATAGAAATAATTATTTCTAAGATTTAATCAATAATTGTTTTTAGAAAATAGTTATTTAAATAGTTATACTCTATATACTAATTTTTATTTTGAAAATTAGTTTGGACTTAAATTATATGTTATATTGGTATAATATTTTTATAACTAATATTTTAAAATAAAGTGTTTAAAAAAATAGTTTTACTTTAAAATATTTCCAAGTATATATTTGGACAAGTAATTTAAATTATTTTAAAGTATTTAAAATCGACAAATTTTTCAGTGGAAATAAATGATTTCGGGAATTTTATTCCGCGAGTGAAAAATGATTTGAAATTCATTTTCAAAGGATTGAAAGGTAATTTGAAATTGGATTTCAAATGGTTAAAGTGTGAAAATATATCTTGCGAAGATATTTTGAAAATAAATAATTGTGAAAATTATTTAAATCTGGAAATTGTTGTGCATGTTGATTGATAGTTAAATAACCGACTATCAATATTTGCCTTTAAATGGCGTTTGAATTTTGATGCGACCAGGGGTCGGATTCCAAGTGGATATCCCGAAACCACATCGAATCTTTGTGATTGTGATGGATCTTTTATTTAAAAGATCAAAGTGAAAATTGTTGTATTTTTTGAAATCTGAATGAACACTTATTTTTAAAAATAAGCGCTCGTTATTCGGTTTAGCCGGGAGAGGACCTTTGGGTCATAAATCCCATTTCGAATAGTGATTCGTCGTAATGGATAGCATTTGAAGACAGGTGTTGAAGACCGGGTATTTGCGAGAATGATAGGATGACCTATCGATTGTCTCTGCACTGATAGCTACGGTATGGAGATTTCTTTTGTGATGGGAAGTCCGATCGGGATTGTGAATACCCGGATTGCAAGGACTTCTTTGGAAGTGCCTTCGGTTCTGTTCGAACCCAGAACTGACTTGTATGGATTGTATGTTTGACATTTTATTTTGAGATATAAAGCAGATTTCTTTCAAATACATTTATGTTGGTAGCGGAGAATTTATTCTCTTAGCTTAACACCCTTCTCTGAGACATACAAGCTCAGATGTTATGTAGTTGATGGTTATCAGTGATATACTCCCAATTTGGTAATGTGGCATGATGAGTGCTGCTGATCATTTGTTGATCAAAGCGTGGCTTTGTGGACGAGACTTCATCGAACCTCACAACCTGGTTATGGTTGAAACAGGAATCGTAATAGCAAGGTTTTTTGAGGGTAGCGCCCTTTTAGGGTATGCCATTTCCTTCTGGATTATGAGTGGTATCATGGTATGGAGCCCAGATACTTACTTTATGGTTGCTGCAAACTTATTACTTAGTGGTTGTTGGTTGAGAGGATCCTCGGATAAAGGTTGTTTACAACCGAGGGATGGCATACTCGTGTCAGTAGTTACCTATTACAGAGGTAACCCGGCCTTGTCTAGCAGAGATCCAGTTAGGATTCAGGGACGCCCCTCCAGAGGCGTTCCATTTTACTTGGGAAGTTCCTTTGCCCGACCGTTTGTTGGAAAATCCAAAGAAACAATACGAGCCCTGTACAGTTTTAGTTGTATAACCTGCCATGTAATGTGGCGGTAACCTGCTATTGAACATGGTAGCTATAGTAGGCATAAGTGCGAAATGTCTATGCTGGCTAAGATTTATATTATACTTTCGAAATGTTTCCCTACACTTTGCACTTATAGTAATAATATCAAAGAAATTTTTCTGCGTATCAAGCATGTTTGACTATCATAAGGAGAAATCTCCTCCGATTCTGCGTTTGCATTGTGTATGTGTGCGGGAGGCCTTATGGTAGTTTCATTTTCCAAAAGCATTGCGGATCTATCTTAAAATATTTCTTTGTTTGTTTTAATATAAACTGTTTTAAGTTCTCACACCAGTCCCATGACTGACCTGGAGTTTATTGTTCCCTTTCTAAACTCTGGGTGTCCACCAATTTCCACACGGGCAGTCTAGAGTCAGGTTATCAGGTCATTCTGGAATTCAGGAGTTGTTGTGGAGATCAGGAGAAGCTGGATCGAAACGTATCACATGTACATGATATTATCTTTTCCGCCGTGTATCCACTTGTAAGGACAAGTTCATATAATTGTCCAGTTGTCTTGTGTTGTAAGTTGACTCTGATGGTGTAATGTATAAAATGTGCAGTTCTTTTGATTTAAAGATTATTCATTTATCTATTATATGTTGCTCCGTTGCGATTGTGAGATTCTGATATTGTTTCTGTTGCTTCTTTCTTTCTTTCTTCTTCTATCTTTTTCTTCTTCTTAAACCCTAAGGGTTCGGTTTTCCGGCCTTCGATTGCTCGACAGTTGATACAGTGGACGTATTAATGTCAAGTTTCGTGAGTCGAAAATCGTAATCCTCACATTTGGTATCAGAGCATTTGGTTAAGCGACAACCTTGACTCTGTTGGGAATTACTCATTAGAGATAGAGTCAGTAGTAATCTAGAATGAGTGTGAGTGTAATAATAGATATGAGCGCGTATTTGTTAGTGAATATAAAAATGTTTTATATTGTGTTTGCTTATCCGTTGAGCTGTTTGTGAATTCTGGTCGGTATGTGGGACGCCATATTATCGATAGGGGTTTCTAAACTCTTAAACGAGATAAACCGACATAGTATCATTTTAAATTGGATAAATGAAATAATTTTACCTTGATTATATTTTATATATAAAGAAATAATTTTTCAAAAATTATTAAAGTATATACAAATTGATTGTTTGGTTGTTGAAAATGTAAGAATATATATGAGTTGATTAAAAGAATAATTGTATAAGCAAATGAATTATTAAGTATGGAATTATAATTAATGTGATTTACAATTGTGAAATAATCTTATATATAAGAAGTGAATCTATGAATATATTTATAAATACGAATTGTAAATATAAAAATGAATTTGAACTATAAATTGAAAATGTTGAAAAAGAATTTGAAATTGTTACTCCAAAGTTAAGAAATAAATTCACATACAAATAGAATTGGAGAATATAAATTGTAAATGTGATTTGTAATTTGAATTAAAATTCCAAAGGAATATTTGGAAATGTTTTGAAAGGGTTTGCAATTTGGAAAAGATTAAATTCCTTTTTGAGTTTGAAAATGGTTTTCAAGGGTTTGGAAAAATGTTTTTAGAGGGATAAAAGTTCTAAACTCTTTTCGGTCGCTGGAAAATAACTTCGGTGATGACTGCAGCATCATCGGTGTTCATTTTTGGGTTTCCAAGAGAGGGATTGCTATCAAGTTATTTTAAATGGAAGTTGTTGGAAAATTTGGGTTTGGGTTTTGAAATTCAAAGGATAATTTGAATTGGTTTCAAAAATGATTTTGAAATGTTGGAAAGACTCTGGAATCTGATAAAAATAGTTAGGGAATAAAGTTTATTAAGTTGAAAATAAATTTGGGGTAGAAACAAATAGAATTGAAACTGTAAATTGAATTCAAATGAAATTGATAATGTGAGATTGAATGAAAATGGATATTATGGTTAGCAAGATATACAGGTGTATTAAAGGAAATGGAATTGGGATTTTGATTTCGAAGATAAAAATTGAATTGCTCGACAAAATGTACGTATTTGAATTTCAGTACGAAATTTGATGATTTTCTTGTCCAGCCACTTGGCCTTTTCTTTTCTTTTTGAAATCTGGGGGCCGTGATGCCATTTTTGTAGTCGTACCGAGCTAGCCGCGTAAAGGAGACGCTGGCGTAATTTTTCGAAAATTTAAGGCGTTAGAATATTTTCGAGAAAATTGAATTTTTTTGAAAACTATAACTTTGATTTGGAGTGAAAAGTTAAACGATATAGATGGTTTTGAAAAGATAACTAAGTATGATTTGAAAACTTAGTAAAGTTATTGTAAGAAGTTTAACAATGGATTTTGAAAAAGTTAAAATGTTTAAATGAATTTGAAATTTAATTTGAACAAATTGTTTTGAAAAGTTAATTGATTTCAAGACTTTTTCTTACTTGGCAATTTCGAGGACGAAATTCTTTTAAGGGGGGAAGTTTGTAACGATCCAGAATTTCTGTCATTTGAAATTTGTATATTTAATTGATTTTAAATGTTAACAAGAAAAAATTTGTAAGTCGAATAATTTTTTTTTTGAATATCTAGATTTAATTGGATAATTAAGTCGATAATTTAATATTTGAAATTTCAGAAATAATTGAAAATTGGGTTTAATGTCATTAAATTTGATTTATAAAGTGGTATTAAATCGTATTGGAGTTAGAATGATGTTATAGAACTTTTAAAATTGAATTAAAAGTTAATTTGTGGAAATTGAATATTTTAATATTTAATTGACGAGTGAAAATAGTCATTTTTCAAACAGTCTCGGATTTCGACGAAACTAGTTTCATCGGATCCGTAATGTTAAACTATTGTAGGATTTCAAATTTCGTATCATTACGATTTATGGTTTGTCAAGGTCAAGCTAAAACGCGCTGAAATCGGTTTAAGTGAATTTTAAATTTAAATAGTCGATTTGAAAACCTATCTTTCAAATATGATTGAATTGGCTTCCGATATATATTCCATTTCTATGGCCAGAAATTCGTTCTCTTTTCCCCTTAATCTCTCCCAATCTATTAACAATTAGCGAAAGTCTTCAACTACAAACTTCTAGAGCTCGACGAGAGCTATAAATCCATACGGTGATGATGAACTTTCGAGCAACGATGTGACGGGGATCTTGGATGGAAGAGGCAACATTAGCACACGTATTTCAAGCAGATAGTGCAGCCGAGCTTCAAGCTATTCGAGCCGAAGGTAGAGCTCGTGAAGCACGTTCGTTTGGTGCTAGCTGATCGTGGTGTAAGTGAAGGTGGTGGGTGCGGTTAGCTAGTGTTTTTGAACAGCTTTGGGTTTCTTTTTCACGTAAAGGAACGAACGTGGGGAAGAAGGAAGACGTAGCCAGATCTGGTTCAAGCAGAATGGACGGCTGTGATGCAATCTTAGGTTGAAATAAATAGGAAATCGATTTATATAATTATATTAAAATTGTATAAACTTCTAAATTGCGTATCTTTGTCATACAAGGTCCGTTTCGCACGAAACGAATTGCGTTGCGCTCGTATTCACGAGCACTACGCGATAGAGTTGGTTTGGAGATGATTGGAGCTAGTGTGAATTTTGGATAAAATTAAACGCGTGTTTAATTTTATTCGAAATAAAACACTACAACTGTATTTTAAACAAGGCGAGAATTTCTCACTCAATCGAATTGTGTTTCGATTTAAAATTTTAAATAATTAAATTTAAAATTTCTGGATTGTGTAATTGAATGATGGTTTCTATCTGTTGTATTGAAATAGACCCTACACGCCGTATATTAAGCGAAGGTTATTATATTAAACACATATACCGCGATATTCCACCTTGAAGTGGAATTGGTATTATATATGTACTTGGAGTTGATTTCCCGCATTATATAGCGGATGGGATCCTATTGCGCCGCATAATAGCAGATAATATTTTATATAAACCCATGTACCGCGATATCCTGTCTTGAAACGGGATTGGTATTGTGCTAACATCTGTGGATGCAGGGAAACAGGTTAGAGGGATCCAACTGGATTCCTCAAATAATTGAATTTGTTTCAATGTTGTGTGTTGATTATTTATAATCTCTATGTGATTATCTTTTTGATTGAAATCGTTGAAGGCTAAAATTTAGCCGAATATAATTTTGGTATCGTTGGATACCGGAAATAAATAAAGATTTTATTTTTGAAAATTCAGGTTGAAAGTTATATTAAAATTTATTTTGAAAATTGGATAAATTTAAAAGAAGGAATTCTAAAATAATAAAGTTTATTTTTAATCTTATCGAATAAATTTTCAAAATATGGGAAAAGCTTTAATAAATGGATTTCGGGTAATATTATTCAAAGGTTGAAGAATTTATTCAAAATACGGATTTTAAAGAGTTTGAAAAATAAAAGAATTGGTTTTCTTTAAAAGGAATTTATTCCTTTAAAAAGGAAATAAATTTAGAAATCCATTTGGGAATTGATTTTAGTGATTGAATTTAAATCTTATGAAAATCCATTTCATATTGCAGCGTGGTAAACCCTTGCCTTCCTTCAGCTTTAGTGTAGTATACCTTATTGTAGTTTTAGCCCATGCATCCAACATCATCGGCGTAGTTCAGTCCACACTTATGGGTTTGAGGCTTTGTTCATGTTTCGTATTTTAATATAGCATTTCTTAATGCAGTATTTACTTTCCCTCAAAGGTTGACGAATTCCTATGGCAATTTACTACTTTGAGTCATGGTTACGCAGTTCGCTTACTAAACATTAGACTGCTACTTCAACTTTGTGTTAGCTATAGCTTCCTTTCTTTAACTTTTCAGCGTTTGTGTGGGATCATGTCCCTTAGTTATTTAGCATTTATTCATGCGTAGTAACTTTTAGCCAGTATAGTTTTCCTTTAGTAATTATTTACTTCTAGCATATAAAACCCTATCAAATTTCCAAAAAATTTATGAATAATTTCTCTAAAATATTTTGCTCTTTATTTTTATTTTTTCAGATATTCCCATATAGATTTTCTTAGTATTTTAATTCATAAATTCATTACAAATTATTTTAATATCGGAAATTCTTCAAATTGGAATCCCATTTCTAAATTTATAATTAGAACATTTTATTAAAATTTCATATCATTTCAAAATCGGTTGTGAGTGTAAATATAGATAAACATCTCATATTTAACAGCGTTACCCTTAAACTTCCATTAAGGTATGTCTTTACCTCAAATAATCATCAACACATATATGCTTCATCATATTATATTAAAACCAAAATTAACACAATGAAAATGGTAAAGGGGTTCTGTATTACTCACTTAGATATCTAAATAATCTTGTTTTAAACTTCTTAATCTTTATTTTAATGGAATTTTCTTCTTCTTTTTCTTATTTGCTCTTTTTAAGCCACAACCATTAATGTTCTCCAAGCTTTTGTTTTATTTTAAGTAGAATGAAATGAAGAAATGGAAAAGAGTCATGCTTATTGTCTTATAATAATTTGTGCACTGGCTTTCGTACCCTTTTTCATTAATTTATTACCCACTCCCTTTGTTTAATTTATCCATTATAATATTTTCATACTCAGCTTAGTTCTTTAATTACTTAAATTTAAAATATAGGGCGTTGCATTGGGTCCTAAACAAAATTTAGGAAAGTAAGCTAGAGGGACTAAAGAGGAAGGTATCGGTAGAAATAAAGTGCAAGCGATGGATCTACATGATCATCACATGATCTTATCACTAGAGAGGAATTTGAATAAATTGTAGCTAGAGTCAATCAAATATTTGAGACAATTCATTGAGTGTTAATGGAAGAGATGGTTAGATAGTTTAATATGATAAGGCAAGAAGGATCTCATGCTAGAGATCATGGAGGAAGAAGGAATTCATCCAATGGATCTGATGAAGGAAGTTCTATAATAGGGCGTCGAACAAGTAAAAACAGATTTGGATGAACAAGAACATAAAAGAAATAATGCAACTTGAGCAAACACTCCAGGAGCATCGATAAGTGAAGAAGAGGCATTGAACACCGAAAATCATGCAAAAGGAATATGCATGAAGGAGTTTCTCTAGTAGAAGGTAGAACCAAAGAGAATGTAGAGGAAATGCTTGCAAATTAGAGCAACCTTGAGGATGTAGTCATGGCAGACAACATGATAGGGAAGAAATGCGAAGATGAATTCCCTCCCTAAAGATAAAGAGAACTAAGCATCATGCTACTATCGTGAACGCTCTGGTAGCGACCATCAAGGTCGTTTGTAGAACCGAGCATACGATGATGCAGTCGATGACCCTCGTTAAGGGCAACGGGATGATAATGATAATATAATAAATGATGCAGTAAAGTAATTTCTCTAAAAGAGAGAATCACGATGACAAATGGGAGACCACTTCTAGTTAGAATCCGTTCATGATGAAGATTAGAGCAGGGAAGTATCCAAAGAGGTTTACAATGCTAACAATGTAAATGTATAATGGAATGACAAATCCTATCCAACGAATGCTTAGATATGATTGGCATATAGATGTCGCTAGGGCATGTTTCCTTTATTTTTGGAGGGATTGGTGGCCATGTGGTTCTGCTGGCTTGAGTCGGGTACCTTTAGGTCCTATGATCAATTGGCTAATAAATTGGTCAGTTTTAGGTATGTACGGTATAACCACAGGATGCTACTTCATTAGAAAATGTGAAGCAACAAAGAGGAGAGTCATTGAAGAATTATGTAAAGATATTTAATGTTATTGTCACTGGATTAAGAAATCCAAAGGATAATCTTGTGTTGATGGCTTTGGAAGGAGGCACCAACAAAGATATAGAGTTTAGAAAGTGACTTTTATTAAAGAACGCGACTATGCTTAAAGACTTCTACAAAAAGCAAATTAGTTCCTACAGTTGAAAGAGGCAGAAACCAAAGATAGATTTAACGCGGTAAGATCGATGGAGCGATTTGTTCACTGTGAATGTGCAGAAGGGTGGTGGCGGCAGCAGCGGAAACAATAACAACAACAACAATTGAAAGAATAATCAATCTGGAGGCTAAAGAGGGCTAGGAAGCATTCTTTTAGGTTAGCACGGATTAGGGAATACATGTAGTTGATAGATTTTACGAAAAACATTTACCAAGCAATCCAAAACACAATTAGTTATTAGAAGCCAGCTCTAAACCTGGCAATCAAGGAAGAGAGAAACTTTGGAAAATATTATATTTTCCATGAGACACGTGGGAACAATACGCATGAATGCAGACATTTGAAAGATGTGATTGAGTTGTTGATAAAGAAGAAACAATTGCTGCAACATGTAATGAATCGGTAAGTGGTTAAACAAAGGAATAATCAACCTCAAAGGCAACTACCTCGAGGTGACCTAGAAGGAATGAGTGGGGTTGGACCCTATTTACCTGGAGATAACTTAATGATCAACACGATTTTAGAAGTTTCGCGTTTCATAGATAAATGTTGGAACGAGATGGAGAAGTATGAGAGTTCCTTGAAGCAAGCCCCATAAGGGACACGTTATGTGGTACGGGACATTTCTACTGCTTAACGGTTAAAAATGATGAATGATGACACCATTTTTAGAAATAGGGACGCAAATGGGATCGAATGTCTACATTCAATCTAATGGTCATAATCACTAAGATTGGGCTGCTATGCTTCACCAAGTGCTAGTGTGCAACGAAAGCTTATTGAACATTCTATTTAGGCATGCTTATAAGGATGTGGGACTAAGTGATAAGGATTCATTTCCATGTACATCCCATTTACAAGGGCTCATTGAAGAAGAAATATTTCCAATTGGTTGTTTTAGCTTAACTGTGCAGTGGAAGAAAAATCCTACAAGGATGAATGGGCTGAGAAGTTTGTTTTGGTTGATAGCTACTCTGTGTATAATGCATTCTTGGGCAAAACCGCCTTAGCTAATTTTATAACTGCGTTGGCTCCATTTTTTAACTATGAAGTTTCTAGTGATAATGGAGTTATAGTAAGTTCAAAAAAACTAGAGTACTCGGAGATAGTGCTATGTTAATGAGCTCAGAGAAGCCAAACATAAAGAAAAGGGAAAGAATGTACAGATGGCTCTCTGCATCAAGTCACAAAATGATAGCATCTACTACACAAGCCTCGGTTCAACCCCAATAACGACAAATATAAAGCTATGGACCCACGGAAAGAGCCGAATGAGGTAAGGGCATGCCGATATAGTTAATGGACGAGATCTAGATAGATAAAGAAAATCATTCAAAAACAGTCAAGATTAGTTCTCAACTTGGTCTAAGAATGAAGAAGGAGCCTTTGGGTTTTTTGAGAGTGTTCGGGTAGACTCATTCTGATATGTGGAATTTTGCCTAAAATTGTATGCCATAAATTGAACATTAACTCGTTTTCCTCCCAGTGAAGTATAAGAGACACACTATGGATCTGGAGAGATTTGTTACTTCGAAAGAAGAAGTGGATATATTAATGGATCAACGAATTTTTCTACATTAACTGGGTAGAAAATCC
Source organism: Allium cepa (assembly GCA_030765085.1). Classification (NCBI taxonomy): domain Eukaryota; kingdom Viridiplantae; phylum Streptophyta; class Magnoliopsida; order Asparagales; family Amaryllidaceae; genus Allium; species Allium cepa. The sequence goes on along the minus strand of CM060939.1, from coordinate 175,649,207 downwards.
CGTGACGGTTAGGAATCCAAATAGAAAGTGGAGTACATGCATCGACTAAATAGACCATGCCAGAAAGATTGCTTTCCACTTCTACGGATAGGCCAAGTCATGGATGGAATGGTCGGAAATGATTTATATTCATTTATTAATGCTTATTCTAACTGTAATCATATTGTGATGTACATTCAAGATTAAGAGCACATACTTTTTTTATTATAGATCTAAGGCTGTATTGCTACAAGGCTGTGACGCCCCACCTCTATACCCACGCTAGCCAAGAACACTACTGTGAATGCTGTCAACTAGCACGGAGAATAAGGCTGTTGAGGAGCGACCATCCATGTAATTGCTTTGTGCGAGCATTGATATGTCAGATAGTATAACATGCAATTCTTTTCAAGTGGAAATCCGACATGCCGACACAAACTCAAAACTACTACACAGTGGCTATAATATCTTTGGAAACAAATATGGAAATAAACATAACATAAATCAGTCACAGACAATTCATATCACAAAGGCGGAAATAGATATGAATATTACACATAAAAGTGTATATCAGAGTAGCGGTCAAAAGATCCACGATAATACAAAAGAATAGCAACACGTGCTATACAAAGGAATACAACTATGAGTCTATATCTCAAGTGTATACAACAAAATAAACTACTAATCTAAGTAGTTTGCCAAAAGTCAGAGTAATGATCCAGGATGAGAAGTCAAGCAGAAGCACCTGTAACATCTCGGTCTGACCCGAGTATTATTTAAGAAGAAAATAATAAACGGATCAGTCTAGCTATAAATATCAGAAGAAGTGATATAGAATAGGAGATATGACATAAGCATATAATAATCACAATGCCAAGCTGTGATAAATAAGTAATTGAAAATCAACAAGAGATTAATCAACATCACAATAATCTACTCAAGATAAAAAGGAATGTCATACTCCTAATCTCATTCACCAAGCCACAATATTGACATATATATATCAATGCCCATTGTAAAAGTTGGTGAAACATAAATTCCAAAAATCAACACACGAAATCCAGAAATCACAATAAAAAGGAACAACGACGTCGTACAACGGGACATCCGATGAACCAAATCACAATAAAAAGGATGGCCAATCCCAGAAAAATGAGCCGGAGCTCCTCCAGACAGGGTATATTCCCCCATTGCGGACATTGAGCCGAAGCTCCTCCTGGTGAGTCAAAAACTCCTCCTGACAGGGTATAGTCCCCCATTGCGGACATTGAGCCGAAGCTCCTCCTGGTGAGTCGAAACCCCTCCTGACAGGGTATAGTCCCCCATTGCGGACATTGAGCCGAAGCTCCTCCTGGTGAACCGAAGTTCCTCATGACAGGGTATAGTCCCCCATTGCGGACATTGAGCCGAAGCTCCTCCTGGTGAACCGAAGTTCCTCATGACAGGGTATAGTCCCACATTGCGGACATTGAGCTGAAGCTCCTCCTGGTGAACCGAAGTTCCTCATGACAGGGTATAGTCCCCCATTGCGGACATTGAGCCGAAGCTCCACAAAAAATGAAGTATCGTCCTCGACATAGACAAAGAGACATCGCATATTGCTAGTCTAAATCACAAAGATGATCGTCATGATCAATGAGAAGTGTCAATTACAATAAGCTAGTAAATATAAAAGTTAGCTTCATGTCCCATAACCACTTACTTAACTTAAACATTTACGAACAAACTGTAAATCTCCACTAGAAAATTGTCACAAGAGATTCAATCGAACAAGTCCAAGAATTAACCGACGAAGTAAACGCAAGCGTTTCATACCACTTGTTTTACTAAGACGTTTAATTAGATTTCTCATACGAGTGAGATAAAGGTTTGTATATACTAATAGATTGGAAAACTGTTTTATAAACGAATTTGGTATTAAAATAGAGTTGAAATCATTTGAAGAAAGAGTTTTGATATTTACTACTAGTATAGAAAACCTTTATATTTTTAAAGTGACAAATCACAAAGAAGATTGTAAGAACAACCAATTACTAAATTCACATTCGAAGACGTGAATAAAATCCAAAGAAATCGATACCAAATCCATAGAAATGGATATTTCCAAAAAGATCCATAAAAAGAAGTCGTCAAAGTCGACAATAAGTGATAATGATTAATAGGATAGCTAAAATCGATAAACAATGGAAATTCACACAAAACAGCCTGAATAGGCAAAAATAAACATTTCCAGACGTCTGATTTGGAATCCAGACGTCTGGATTTGTTCTCTGGAAATAACCCAGAGAACACTCAGACGTTTGAAACCTCAAGTCAGACGTCTGAGACCTATCCAGACGTCTGGTTTGATGGTTCAGACGTCTGAAAATAGTCTCTGGCTTTTTTTTATAATATGCGTGCATACATTTTTCTCCAGGTTGCAAAACCAGACGTCTGGCATTGGTCTCCAGACGTCTGAAAACCTGGTACGGGCAACAATTTGCCTAGGCCAAAGTGGCCAAAACGTATCGAGAGCGATCGGACGAGCAACGACGACTAAGGATTTATGCCTAGTGACAACCCGGTCTTATAGGCTCTCCGAAACACCTCTTAAAGCATGATTAAACATCAAAGTTATGATTTTTAGAGAATTGGCTTCAAACACCAAAAATGGAAATATTCACAAAACCAATCCAAATCAAAAGCAATTTCACATGAATAAATGTTAGGGATTCATACCTAACAACAAAGATAGATATAGACATAGATGTGAGATAAAAATCTCACCTTTGAACTAAATTTATGAAGATGAAGCTTGAAAGCAAAGGAAGATCAACCACACTTCAATCTCAACACTAGAAGCTTGAATCTAAGCTTAAAAGAGAAACATTTCCTAAATTAGGTTTAGGAATTTCTGAAATTGGTAAGAGAATAAGTTGGAGAAGAAGAAGAGAAGCTTACCAATGGGTTCTTCTTGAGTTTGGAGCTAGGAATTTGATTTGCAAGAGAAACTTGGGTTTTGGAGTTTTAATTTCCACTCCTTTCCACCATTAATGCAAAGAAAACTGAAAAGAGAAAGAAGTGAGGGAGAATGGGGAGAGTGGTTCAGTTTTGGAGTATAAGTTAAAACATAGGGCTGAGCCCAAAACCAAACCCAAAGTGAAAAGTAGCAAAAATCAACTTTCTCCAAACATATCGAAGCTTATACTCAAAAAGGTCGCAAACGTCATTTTGAACTCAATGGGGGTGGTCTCGAGTCCCAATTCGACTGTTTGCAAAAAGTAGCTTTTCGGACTAAAATCCGATTAACGATAAAATATTTAAATAAAATATTTAAATATAAAATCGATAAATATGCGGGTTGTTACAGACTCCCCTCCTTAAAGAAATTGCGTCCTCGCAATAATTAAGAAGGAAATATAAGAAGTAACAACCATAGAAGCATATTAACACAAAAGAAAATTTGAATCAAGAAGTTCACCATAAAGAGCACGAAGGAGTAAATCCGAAAGTTTTCGTTCGATGAATTCTCAAGATTTCACATGAGCAATCCTTAGGATTTGAGAACCATTGAACTTCTATCAAAAAGAATATCTTTATATCGAAGGCGCTCAACCTCCGAAGCAGTGATGTGAATGGAATGGTGCTCAAAAGTCAAATTTGGTGAAACTTCAATCCCTCAATAATACCGGGCTCAAGAATAAAAACCGGAAACATAAAAGCATTTCCATAGTTAAAAGACGTGGAAAACGTCAAAAATAGCAAAAAGTTGAGCCGGTGCAACGGCGTAGTACAAATACGGTACGCCCGAGAAACTAGAAACTCGAATAATTTGGAGCACCGACGTAGTACAAAGGCGGTACATCCAATGAACCAAAAAGCCAAGTCATTGATGTAGTGCAAACGGTACATCCAATGAACCAAAAAGCGAAGACATTGATGTAGTACAAACGGTACATCCAATGAATCAAACAGTAAAGTCATTGATGTAGTACAAACGGTACATCCAATGAATCAAAAGCAAAGACATTGATGTAGTGCAAACGGTACATCCAATGTATCAAAAGCATATCATTGATGTAGTGCAAACGGTACATCCAATGAATCAAAAACACTGATGTAGTACAAACGGTACATCCAATGTATCAAACAGCAAAGGCATTGATGTAGTACAAACGGTACATCCAATGAATCAAAGCCCGAATGATTTCGGAACACCGACGTAGTACAAAAACGGTACGTCCAATGAACCGAAGCCCGAATGATTTCGGAACACCGACGTAGTACAAAAACGGTACGTCCAATGAACCGAACACAATAAAAGAACATCGGACGCAAGCTCATAAAAGAAATGAGATGAAACTCAATAAAACGAAGTACATCAAAACGCCCGATGAACTTGATAAAAAGATAATTTCATTCGGTCATCAACAAAGAAACAACCCCTTGTTGCTTACGACTAAATGCATTGGCAACACGATTTCCCCTTCGGGAATAAAAAGAATATCAAGATCATAAGAAGCTAGGAACTCGAGTCAAATGCAGTTCCTTAAAAGAACATAAATATTCCAAAGATTTATGATCGAGGTAGAGAACAAATTTCTCATCCAAATATGATGATGCCAAATTCCAAAAGCAAAAACAATAGCCACGAACACTAGATCATGAGTGGCATATCTAGTCTCGATAAGCTATAATGATTTAGAAGCACAAGTGATAGCACGTTCTCCTTTGCAAGAGAATGGCATTCCAAACCAATACGACTAGTATCGGTACAAATAGCAAAGTCTTGGTTCCCCTTCAGGAATCACAAGAATAAGAGTATTGAAAAGAAAGAACTTCTTTTAAATAATTCTCTTTCCTGAAAAGCTAAAACTTTCAAAAAAATCAAAATTATTTCGATGTAAAAATATTTCTAGAAGAATTTACATTTTACAAGTCAATATATCGTGTCAGATTGTCACATCAAAGCGTTTAGGAAATTCCTATCGATAACGTTGATCAAGCGCATCGACCAAAATTCTTAAAGCACTCAACGGGCAATACAATCACAAAATCATCTTTTATAGGATAAATAAATCTCTTAAAAATTTTTAAGAATATTCTTTGTTCGTTTCAAGAACAAAAATCCAGTTTTACTTATAAATAAATCTTATGAAAAAGATTTGCAAAATTTTAAATTACTATTTTCATCCAAAATCAATAAACTCAAGAATGGTCTCATCGAAATATTCATAGAATTGTAACAACCCGCATAGTTATCGATTTTATATTTAAATATTTTATCGTTCGTCGGATTTTGGTCTGAAAAGCTACTTTTTGCAAACAGTCGAATTGGGACTCGAGACCACCCCCATTGAGTTCAAAATGACGTTTGCGACCTTTTTGAGTATAAGCTTCGATATGTTTGGAGAAAGTTGAATTTTTGCTACTTTTTGCTTTGGGCTTTGGTTTGGGCTGAACCCACTTACTAACTCAGTCCCAACCCACTCCAACTCTTCATTACTTCATTTCTAATTCCTAACTCTTCAAGCTTTCAACAATGGTGGAAGAGAAAAAAAAGAATTAAAACTCCAAGCCCTAGTTCCATAGCAAAATCCAAGTTCTTGCTCCAAAATCTATGAGAACCCATTGGTAAGCATCTCCTCCTTCTTCTCCAACTCATTCTCTCTTTGATTTCAGAAATTGCCTAAACCTAATTTAGGGAATGTTTCTCTTTTAAGCTTAGATTCAAGCTTGTTGAGTTGGAATTAAAGAGTGCTTGTTCTTGCCATTGCTTCATAGCATCTTCTTCATTCGTTTGGGTTTAAAGGTGAGATTTTTAATCTCACATCTATGCTTATGATTCTCTTCTATTGTTAGGTATGAATTCCTAACACTTATTCATGCATTTGATTTTGATTTGGATTGCTTTTGTGAATATTCCAATTTTTAGTGTTTTGAGTTCAATTCGTTAAAAATCCTAACTTTGATGTTTGAACATGTTTTTGGTGATGCATCGAGGAGCATATAGGGCCGGGTAGTCGATTGGCATAAACCCTTAGCGCCGTTGCTCAAGAGAATGCAATTTGGTCAAGATTGAACCTCATTTGTAATAGGCAGGAAAGAGGCTGGAAACAGGTCCGGCCGACCGACCTCCCTGGCTCGGTCGACCGACCTGCTTCCAAATGTGCAGTTGCACTTCTGCTTCTGGTTCGGCCGACCGACCCCCCTGGTTCGGTCGACCGACCTGGTACCCGAGAAGTTTCCTACCTCTGGTTCGGTCGACCGACTCAGGGAGTCCGGTCGACCGACCTGCTTCTATTTGCCAGATTAGCTTTTTTTTTGCTAATTCGTTTGAATATCCAACTTTAATCGATTCGTGCTGTCTCCCTTTTGTTGTTGTCATTTATTATCGACTTTGATGACCTTTTCTTTGGGAATTTTAGATATATCCACTTTGATGGATTTTATATCGATTTCATTGTATTTTATTCACGTTTTCGAATGTGAATCTTAGTGATTGATTGTTTCTACAATCTTCTTTGTGATTTGTCACTTTAAAAATATAAAGGTTTTCTATACTAGTAGTAAATATCAAAACTCTTTCTTCAAAGGATTTCAACCCTATTTTATTACAAAGCTCGTTTTCTCAAACCGATTTTCAATCTATTAGTATATACAAACCTTTACCTCACTCGTATGAGAAATCTAATTAAACGACTTAGTAAAACAAGTGGTATGAAACGCTTGCGTTTACTTTGTCGGTTAATTCTTGGACTTGTTCGATTGAAACTCTTGTGACAATTTTCTAGTGGAGATCTACAATTTGTTCGTAAATATTTAAGTTAAGCTAGTGGTTATGGAACATGAAGCTAAGCTCATATATTTACTAGCTTATTGTAATTGACACTTCTCGTTGATCAAGACGATCATCTTTATGATTTAGACTAGCAATGTGCGATGTCTCTTTTTTTGTGATTTGGTTAGGCTAGACACCACTTGTGCGATTCCATTCGCACATACCTTTTCGGTTAGCCTAGACACCACTTGTGTGATTCTGTTCACACATACTTTTTGTGATTTGGTTAGGCTAGACACCACTTGTGCGATTCCATTCGCACATACCTTTTCGGTTAGCCTAGACACCACTTGTGTGATTCCGTTCACACATACTTTTTGTGATTTGGTTAGGCTAGACACCACTTGTGCGATTCCATTCGCACATACCTTTTCGGTTAGCCTAGACACCACTTGTGTGATTCCGTTCACACATACTTTTTGTGATTTGGTTAGGCTAGACACCACTTGTGCGATTCCATTCGCACATACCTTTTCGGTTAGCCTAGACACCACTTGTGTGATTCCGTTCACACATACTTTTTGTGATTTGGTTAGGCTAGACACCACTTGTGCGATTACATTCGCACATACCTTTTTGGTTAGCCTAGACACCACTTGTGTGATTCCGTTCACACATACTTTTTGTGATTTGGTTAGGCTAGACACCACTTGTGCGATTCCATTCGCACATACCTTTTCGGTTAGCCTAGACACCACTTGTGTGATTCCACTTACACATACCTTTTTGTGATTTCTGGATTTCGTGTGTTGATTTCTGGAATTTATGTTTCACCAACTTTTACGATGGGCATTGATATATATGTCAATTATTGTGGCTTGGTGAATGAAATTAGGAGTATGACATTCCTTTTATCTTGAGTAGATTATTGTGATATTGATTAATCTCTTGTTGATTTTCAATTACTTATTTATCGCAGCTTGGCATTGTGATTATTATATGTTCATATCTCTTATTATATATCACTTCATCTGATATTTATAGCTAGACTGATCCGTTTATTATTTTCTTCTTAAATAATACTCGGGTCAGACTGAGATATTACAGGTGCTTACTCATGGCTTCCTACCTGGAACCATCTTCTGACTTTTGGCTAACTACTCTAGTTTAGTAGTTTTTGTTGTATACATTTGAGATACAGACTCTATGATGTATACTTATTCTTTTGTCTAGCACTTGTATCTATTCCTTTGTATTATTGTGGATCCTTTTGACCACTGCTCTGATGTACACTTTCATGTGTAATATTCATATCTATGATATGAATTATCTGTGACTGATCTGTGTTATGCTTATTTCTATATTTGTTTTCGAAGATTATTATAGCCACTGTGTAGTAGCTTTGTGTATGTATCGGTATGTCGGATTTCCTCTTGATAACGTATCGCATGTTATACTATCTGACATATCGGTGCTCGCGCAAAGAAATTACATGGATGGTCGCTCCTCAACAGCCTTATTCTCCGTGCTATTTGACAGCATTACACCGTAATGTTCTTGGCTAGCGTGGGTATAGAGGTGGGGCGTCACAGCTTGGTATCAGAGCCAAACTTCGGAACAATATAGAATAATTTAGCAAGGGTCATGTCCTAGGTCTTTCTTAGGAGTTGTGCTTTAGGATTTTATTCGGGTCTTCGTACCGTTCTATCCTATTTTCTTTATGATTCCTTGTTTTATCAATCAAGTTTGATTGAAATTTATTTTGAGAGTAACTTTTTCCTCTTCTTTCTTTCTTTCTTAAAGAAGAGAAATGGTTATACCAGGTCGTCCCAGCGCCGGTCAATCTAGTTCTACTCCCCAGGATGGAGTATTTATGTCTGCTCAACAACTTTTGGATCTTGTAAAGAATCAAGAGTTTATCTATGCTTTGAGTAAGAACCCCGAAATGGTTCTACCTTTGAAACTTGAAGTTTCTTTCAACCAGCTTGTGGATGTTACTCTTCTTCATGGAGAGGTTGGTAAAGGAAGTGTTTGTGATATTGGGACTTCCAAGAAGAGGCATATTAAGTTCAAGAGCCTTAATCCCAATAAGAGAGGGAGGCAAACTACTTTTGTAGCAAAGACTCCAATCCCTAATCGTGGAGGATGCTACAATTGTAATTCTTTGGAACACTATGCGAATATGTGTCCAAAACCCCATTCTTGTCGCTATTGCAAGAAACCGGGTCATCTTTTATCTGCGTGTCCCAAACTTTTGAACAAGGACATGAGAAAGCTAAATATTGTGCAAGCCCCTAACAACACTTCTCATGGTCAAGGTATTTCTCATTTAATCCTTGACTACATTTATTTTGTGATCTTCTTATTTGAGTTCTTTTTGATATGGATTTCATCTCACTATTTTATATCAAAAGAACTTGAAGATTCTTTTCTTTGAATATTTTGGGCTTGTTGACTTCTTTGAGGATTGCGAATCCAGATGGTAGATCCGCAGCACTCAATTTGCTTTTTTATTGATGTCGAAATTATTTTATGAGACTTTTCTTTCCGAGCCGATATTTTTACTTAGGCTTCGGAATTGATTTTTTCGAAAGGATCGGCTTGATCATTGTGAAGCTCATATCCTATTTTTCGTGTGGACTATTCATCTTCGACATTTTCTATCTGTTAAGCAGATTTCTATTTTTCCTTGTGATTTCGATTTCAAATTTTTGAAGGCATCATTTTATTCTTTAAACCCTCATGATGAGGAAAGTGTTATTTCTCTCATTCATGTAGTTTGAGAAATTTTTCGGCATTTTTGAGTTTGTCTTAGGATTATCACCTAAGAAATCTTTTGTGTGGTGTTAAGGTCTTTTCAGTTTGACTTTACCACCGGTTTTCGTTTGCTACGAGTTGCGGAAATTAACATTCCACTTACCGCATTCCGCACTCGTTATGATTCTTATGAATGACTTATTATGTCATTCAATTTGTCCAGTTTATTTCATCCACTTTATAAATCGAATGTTCTATGGATATTTCGATGAGACTATTCTTGTACTTATTGATTTTGGATGAAAATAGCAATTTAAAAATTTTAAAAATCTTTTTCATAAGATTTATTTATAAGTACAATTTGATTTTTGTTCTTAAAATGAACAAAGAATATTCTTAAAAGTTTTTAAGAAACATGTTTATTATCTAGAAGATGATTTTGTGATTGTATTGCCCATTTAGTGTTTTAAGAATTTTGGTTGATGCGCTTGATCAACGTTATCGATAGGAATTTCCTAAACGCTTTGATGAGACAGTCAGACACAGTATATTAACTTGAAAATAGTAAATTTTTCTAGAAAGATTATTACATAAAAAGATAAATGTAATTTTGAAAGTTTTAACTTTTCAGGAAAGAAGATTATTTAAAAGAAATTCTTTCTTTTCGATACTTTTATTCTTGTGATTCCTGGAGGGGAACCAAGACTTTGTTATTTGTACCGATACTAGTCATATTGGTTTGTATGCCATTCTCTTGCAAAGGAGAACGTGCTATCACTTGTGCTTCTAAATCATTATAGCTTATTGAGACTAGGTATGCCACTCATGCTCTAGTGCTCGCGGCTATTGTTGTTGCTTTTAGAGTTTGACATCATCATCTTTGGGGGAGAAATTTGTTCTCTACCTCGATCATAAATCTTTGGAATAATTATTTTCTCATATGGAACTCCATGTTGACTCGAGTTCCTGACATCTTATGATCTTGATATTCTTTTTATTCCTGGAAGGGAAATCGTGTTGCCAATGCGCTTTGTCGTAAGCAACAAGTGGTTGATTCTTTGATGTTGTCTGAATGGAATCATCTTTTTATCAAGTTCATCGGATGTTTTGGTACACTTCATTTTATTGAGCTTTATCTCATTCCTTTTATGGATTAGTGTCCGGTGTTCTTTTATGGTGTTCGGATCATCGGATGTACTGTTATTATACTACATCGATGTTCCGTCTCTTTTAATTCATTGGATGTACCGTTTGTACTACATCAATATTTTTGCTATTTGATTCATTGGATGTACCGTATGTACTACATCAATGTCTTTGCTTTGGTTCATTGGGCGTACCGTTTTTGTACTACGCTGATGTCCCAAATTTTTGAGTTTCTAGTTCCTCGGGCGTACCGTTTTTGTACTACGTCGTTGCACCGGCTCAATTTTCTGTTATTTTTGACGTTCCCCACGTCTTTTATCTACGGAAATGCCTTAAGGATTCCGGTTTTCATTCTTGAGCCCAGTGATATTGTGGAAATTGAAGTTTCACCAGATTTGATTTATGAGCAACATTCTATTCGCATCATTGCTTCGGAGGTTGAGCGCCTTCGGAATAAAGATATTCTTCTTGTGAGAGTTCAATGGTTCCCAAATCCTAAGGATTGCTCTTGGGAATCTAGAGAATTCATTGAGCGATCCCGTTCTTGCTAACTCTTTTGTGCTCCTTATGGTGAACTTCCTATTTCAAAATTTCCTTTGTGTTGATATGCTTCTATGGTTGTTACTTCTTATTTTCTTCTTAAGTATTGCGATGACGCAATTTCTTTAAGGAGGGGAGTCTGTAACAACCCGCATATTTATCGATTTTATATTTAAATATTTTATCGTTCGTCGGATTTTGGTCCGAAAAGCTACTTTTTGCAAACAGTCGAATTGGGACTCGAGACCACCCCCATTGAGTTCAAAATGACGTTTGCGACCTTTTTGAGTATAAGCTTCGATATGTTTGGAGAAAGTTGAATTTTTGCTACTTTTTGCTTTGGGCTTTGGTTTGGGCTGAACCCACTTACTAACTCAGTCCCAACCCACTCCAACTCTTCATTACTTCATTTCTAATTCCTAACTCTTCAAGCTTTCAACAATGGTGGAAGAGAAAAAAAAGAATTAAAACTCCAAGCCCTAGTTCCATAGCAAAATCCAAGTTCTTGCTCCAAAATCTATGACAACCCATTGGTAAGCATCTCCTCCTTCTTCTCCAACTCATTCTCTCTTTGATTTCAGAAATTGCCTAAACCTAATTTAGGGAATGTTTCTCTTTTAAGATTAGATTCAAGCTTGTTGAGTTGGAATTAAAGAGTGCTTGTTCTTGTCATTGCTTCATAGCATCTTCTTCATTCGTTTGGGTTCAAAGGTGAGATTTTTAATCTCACATCTATGCTTATGATTCTCTTCTATTGTTAGGTATGAATTCCTAACACTTATTCATGTGCATTTGATTTTGATTTGGATTGCTTTTGTGAATATTCCAATTTTTAGTGTTTTGAGTTCAATTCGTTAAAAATCCTAACTTTGATGTTTGAACATGTTTTTGGTGATGCATCGAGGAGCATATAGGGCCGGGTAGTCGATTGGCATAAACCCTTAGCGCCGTTGCTCGAGAGAATGCAATTTGGTCAAGATTGAACCTCATTTGTAATAGGCAGGGAAGAGGCTGGAAACAGTTCCGGCCGACCGACCCCCCTAGCTCGGTCGACCGACCTGCTTCCAAATGTGCAGTTGCACTTCTGCTTCTGGTTCGGCCGACCGACCCCCCTGGTTCGGTCGACCGACCTGGTACCCGAGAAGTTTCCTACCTCTGGTTCGGTCGACCGACTCAGGGAGTCCGGTCGACCGACCTGCTTCTATTTGCCAGATTAGCTTTTTTTTTTGCTAATTCGTTTGAATATCCAACTTTAATCGATTCGTGTTGTCTCCCTTTTGTTGTTGTCATTTATTATCGACTTTGATGACCTTTTCTTTGGGAATTTTAGATATATCCACTTTGATGGATTTTATATCGATTTCATTGTATTTTATTCACGTTTTCGAATGTGAATCTTAGTGATTGATTGTTTCTACAATCTTCTTTGTGATTTGTCACTTTAAAAATATAAAGGTTTTCTATACTAGTAGTAAATATCAAAACTCTTTCTTCAAAGGATTTCAACGCTATTTTATTACAAAGCTCGTTTTCTCAAACCGATTTTCAATCTATTAGTATATACAAACCTTTACCTCACTCGTATGAGAAATCTAATTAAACGACTTAGTAAAACAAGTGGTATGAAACGCTTGCGTTTACTTTGTCGGTTAATTCTTGGACTTGTTCGATTGAAACTCTTGTGACAATTTTCTAGTGGAGATCTACAATTTGTTCGTAAATATTTAAGTTAAGCTAGTGGTTATGGGACATGAAGCTAAGCTCATATATTTACTAGCTTATTGTAATTGACACTTCTCGTTGATCAGGACGATCATCTTTATGGTTTAGACTAGCAATGTGCGATGTCTCTTTTTTTGTGATTTGGTTAGGCTAGACACCACTTGTGCGATTCCATTCGCACATACCTTTTCGATTAGCCTAGACACCACTTGTGTGATTCCGTTCACACATACTTTTTGTGATTTGGTTAGGCTAGACACCACTTGTGCGATTCCATTCGCACATACCTTTTCGGTTAGCCTAGACACCACTTGTTTGATTCCGTTCACACATACTTTTTGTGATTTGGTTAGGCTAGACACCACTTGTGTGATTCCATTCACACATACCTTTTCGGTCACCACTTGTGTGATTCCGTTCACACATACTTTTTGTGATTTGGTTAGGCTAGACACCACTTGTGCGATTCCATTCGCACATACCTTTTCGGTTAGCCTAGACACCACTTGTGTGATTCCGTTCACACATACTTTTTGTGATTTGGTTAGGCTAGACACCACTTGTGCGATTCCATTCGCACATACCTTTTCGGTTAGCCTAGACACCACTTGTGTGATTCCACTTACACATACCTTTTTGTGATTTCTGGATTTCGTGTGTTGATTTCTGGAATTTATGTTTCACCAACTTTTACGATGGGCATTGATATATATGTCAATTATTGTGGCTTGGTGAATGAAATTAAGAGTATGACATTCCTTTTTATCTTGAGTAGATTATTTTGATATTGATTAATCTCTTGTTGATTTTCAATTACTTATTTATCGCAGCTAGGCATTGTAATTATTTTATGTTTGTGTAATATCTCTTATTATATATCACTTCATCTGATATTTATAGCTAGACTGATCCGTTTATTATTTTCTTCTTAAATAATACTCGGGTCAGACTGAGATATTACAGGTGCTTACTCATGGCTTCCTACCTGGAACCATCTTCTGACTTTTGGCTAACTACTCTAGTTTAGTAGTTTTTGTTGTATACATTTGAGATACAGACTCTATGATGTATACTTATTCTTTTGTCTAGCACTTGTATCTATTCCTTTGTATTATTGTGGATCCTTTTGACCACTGCTCTGATGTACACTTTCATGTGTAATATTCATATCTATTTCCGCTTTTGTGATATGAATTATCTGTGACTGATCTGTGTTATGCTTATTTCTATATTTGTTTTCGAAGATTATTATAGCCACTGTGTAGTAGCTTTGTGTATATATCGGTATGTCGGATTTCCTCTTGATAACGTATCGCATGTTATACTATCTGACATATCGGTGCTCGCGTAAAGAAATTACATGGATGGTCGCTCCTCAACAGCCTTATTCTCCGTGCTAGTTGACAGCATTACACCGTAGTGTTCTTGGCTAGCGTGGGTATAGAGGTGGGGCGTCACAAGAATATTCGATTTATAAAATGGATGAAATAAGCTGGACAAATTGAATGACATAATAAGTCATTCATAAGAATCATAACGAGTGCGGAATGTGGTAAGTGGTGCTAACTTCCGCAATTCGTAGCAAACGAAAACCGGTGGTAAAGTCAAATTGAAAAGACCTTAACACCACACAAAAGATATTGCTTAGGTGAGATCATAAGACAAGCTCAAAAATACCGAAAAATTTCTCAAACTACATGAATGAGAGAAATAACACTTTCCTTATAAGTGGGCTTAAGGAATAAAATGATGCGATCAAGTTGGAATCAAAATCATAAAGGAAAAATAGAAATCTGCTTAACAGATTGAAAATGTCGAAGATGAATAATCCACACGGGACAAAGGATATGGCCTCATAATAATTAAGCCAATCCTTACAAAAGTAAACTCCGAAGCCTAAGTAAAAATCGGCTCGGACAGAAAAATCACATAAAATAATTTCGACATCAATAAAAAGTAAATTGAGTGTTGCGAACCTACCATCCGGATTCACAATCCTCAAAGAAGTCATCAAGCCCAGAAATGTTTAAAGAAGAAGAATCACAAGTTCTTTTGATATAAAAATAATGAGATGGAAACTATATCAAAAAGAACACGAACAAGATAATCACAAAGCAAATGTCATCAAGGATTGAATGAGAAATACCTTGACCACGAGAAGAGTTGCTAGGGACTTGCAGCTTTACTTCTCTCTTGCTTTGACGCTTGGGACACGAAAATATATAATGATCCGCATTTTTGCAATAGCGGCAAGAAATAGGCCTTGGACACCTATTTATATAGTGGTCCCTAGAGCCACAATTGTAGCATTCTCCACGATTAGGGATAGGAGTATTTGCTATAGAAGTCTCTTGCTTCACCCTCTTGTTAGGATTAGGACTTCCGAACCTAATAAAGGGATGCCTCTTCTTGGTGTTGTTGGAGTTCGGTTTGGCACTCCCAACCTCGACATCACTTTCTCTATCGGCCTCTTCAAGACGAAGAGCGATATCTATAAGCTGATCAAATGAAACCTCAAGTTTCAGGAGTAATGGCTTCTTAAGATTCTTATTCAAGCCATAGAAAAATCTCTGATTTTTCTTCATCGGGGTATTAATATACTCCACCCCGTATTTGGATAAAGATTCGAAAGATGCGACGTAGTCTGTCACAGAAGATTCACCTTGAACAAGGTCAATAAAACGCCGGGCCAAAGTTACTTTTTCGGCCTTCGGCACAAATTTCATTTCGAATCTTTCCCGAAATTGCTCCCAAGTGAGATCCGCTTCAATGATTTCAGAAATTAAAAGCTCATACCAATCTGACGCTCTTTCTTGGAGCATGCTAGAAGCCACTTGGACTCGATGTAGATCAATAAGGTTCATGCGAGAAAAGATGCGATCGCATGATTTGAGCCAAGCTTGAATTTCTATAACACTCTCGGATCCCGTGAATGGCCTTCCACCCAAATCGGTATAGTCTCGGCACAAGCGTGCAAAACCGGATCTAGGATGAGTAGGCTCCTGATTGGGACCCGCTGTTTGAGCGTTCTTGACAAGATCTAAGAGCTGCTGGGCAGACATAAAAACTCCATCCAGGGGAGTAGCACTAGATTGACCGGCGCTGGGACGGCCAGGTCTAACCATTTCTCTTCTTTAAGAAAGAAAGAAAGAAGAGGAAAAATTTATTCTCAGAATAATTTTCAATCAAACTTGATTGATAAAACAAGGAATCATAAAGAAAGTAGGATGAATCGGTACGAAGACACGAATTAAATCCTAAAGCACGACTCCTAAGATGGACTTAGGATGATGATCCTTGTTATAATATTCCATATTGTTCCGAAGTTTGGTTCTGATACCAAGCTGTGACGCCCCACCTCTATACCCACGCTAGCCAAGAACACTACTGTGAATGCTGTCAACTAGCACGGAGAATAAGGCTGTTGAGGAGCGACCATCCATGTAATTGCTTTGTGCGAGCATTGATATGTCAGATAGTATAACATGCAATTCTTTTCAAGTGGAAATCCGACATGCCGACACAAACTCAAAACTACTACACAGTGGCTATAATATCTTCGGAAACAAATATGGAAATAAACATAACATAAATCAGTCACAGACAATTCATATCACAAAGGCGGAAATAGATATGAATATTACACATAAAAGTGTATATCAGAGTAGTGGTCAAAAGATCCACGATAATACAAAAGAATAGCAACACGTGCTATACAAAGGAATACAACTATGAGTCTATATCTCAAGTGTATACAACAAAATAAACTACTAATCTAAGTAGTTTGCCAAAAGTCAGAGTAATGATCCAGGATGAGAAGTCAAGCAGAAGCACTTGTAACATCTCGGTCTGACCCGAGTATTATTTAAGAAGAAAATAATAAACGGATCAGTCTAGCTATAAATATCAGAAGAAATGATATAGAATAGGAGATATGACATAAGCATATAATAATCACAATGCCAAGCTGTGATAAATAAGTAATTGAAAATCAACAAGAGATTAATCAATATCACAATAATCTACTCAAGATAAAAAGGAATGTCATACTCCTAATTTCATTCACCAAGCCACAATATTGACATATATATATATCAATGCCCATCGTAAAAGTTGGTGAAACATAAATTCCAGAAATCAACACACGAAATCCAGAAATCACAATAAAAAGGAACAACGACGTCGTACAACGGGACATCCGATGAACCAAATCACAATAAAAAGGATGGCCAATCCTAGAAAAATGAGCCGGAGCTCCTCCAGACAGGGTATAGTCCCCCATTGCGGACATTGAGCCGAAGCTCCTCCTGGTGAGTCAAAACTCCTCCTGACAGGGTATAGTCCCCCATTGCGGACATTGAGCCTAAGCTCTCCTGGTAAGTCGAAACTCCTCCTGACAGGGTATAGTCCCCCATTGCGGACATTGAGCCGAAGCTCCTCCTGGTGAACCGAAGTTCCTCATGACAGGGTATAGTCCCCCATTGCGGACATTGAGCCGAAGCTCCTCCTGGTGAACCGAAGTTCCTCATGACAGGGTATAGTCCCCCATTGCGGACATTGAGCCGAAGCTCCACAAAAAATGAAGTATCGTCCTCGACATGGACAAAGAGACATCGCACATTGTTAGTCTAAATCACAAAGATGATCGTCATGATCAATGAGAAGTGTCAATTACAATAAGCTAGTAAATATAAAAGTTTAGCTTCATGTCCCATAATCACTTACTTAACTTAAACATTTACGAACAAACTGTAAATCTCCACTAGAAAATTGTCACAAGAGATTCAATCGAACAAGTCCAAGAATTAACCGACGAAGTAAACGCAAGCGTTTCATACCACTTGTTTTACTAAGACGTTTAATTAGATTTCTCATACGAGTGAGATAAAGGTTTGTATATACTAATAGATTGGAAAACTGTTTTATAAACGAATTTGGTATTAAAATAGAGTTGAAATCATTTGAAGAAAGAGTTTTGATATTTACTACTAGTATAGAAAACCTTTATATTTTTAAAGTGACAAATCACAAAGAAGATTGTAAGAACAACCAATTACTAAATTCACATTCGAAGACGTGAATAAAATCCAAAGAAATCGATACCAAATCCATAGAAATGGATATTTCCAAAAAGATCCATAAAAAGAAGTCGTCAAAGTCGACAATAAGTGATAACGATTAATAGGATCGCTAAAATCGATAAACAATGGAAATTCACACAAAACAGCCTGAATAGGCAAAAATAAACATTTCCAGACATCTGATTTGGAATCTAGACGTCTGGATTTGTTCTCTGGAAATAACCCAGAGAACACTCAGACGTCTGAAACCTCAAGTCAGACGTCTGAGACCTATCCAGACGTCTGGGTTGATGGTTCAGACGTCTGAAAATAGTCTCTGGCTTTTTTTTATAATATGCTTGCATACATTTTTCTCCAGGTTGCAAAACCAGACGTCTGGCATTGGTCTCCAGACGTCTGAAAACCTGGTAAGGGCAACAATTTGCCTAGGCCAAAGTGGCCAAAACGTATCGGGAGCGATCGGACGAGCAACGACGACTAAGGATTTATGCCTAGCGACAACCTGGTCTTATAGGCTCTCCGAAACACCTTTTAAAGCATGATCAAACATCAAAGTTATGATTTTTAGAGAATTGGCTTCAAACACCAAAAATGGAAATATTCACAAAACCAATCCAAATCAAAAGCAATTTCACATAAATGTTAGGGATTCATACCTAACAACAAAGATAGATATAGACATAGATGTGAGATAAAAATCTCACCTTTGAACTAAATTTATGAAGATGAAGCTTGAAAGCAAAGGAAGATCAACCACACTTCAATCTCAACACTAGAAGCTTGAATCTAAGCTTAAAAGAGAAACATTTCCTAAATTAGGTTTAGGAATTTCTGAAATTGGTAAGAGAATAAGTTGGAGAAGAAGAAGAGAAGCTTACCAATGGGTTCTTCTTGAGTTTGGAGCTAGGAATTTGATTTGCAAGAGAAACTTGGGTTTTGGAGTTTTAATTTCCACTCCTCTCCACCATTAATGCAAAGAAAACTGAAAAGAGAAAGAAATAAGGGAGAATGGGGAGAGTGGTTCAGTTTTGGAGTATAAGTTAAAACATAGGGCTGAGCCCAAAACCAAACCCAAAGTGAAAAGTAGCAAAAAGCAACTTTCTCCAAACATATCGAAGCTTATACTCAAAAAGGTCGCAAACGTCATTTTGAACTCAATGGGTGTGGTCTCGAGTCCTAATTCGACTGTTTGCAAAAAGTAGTTTTTCGGACTAAAATCCGATTAACGATAAAATATTTAAATAAAATATTTAAATATAAAATCGATAAATATGCGGGTTGTTACAAAGGCAATGCCGTACTATTTGAAGAACGCATGGAAAACTTATCAATAACTTGTTAACATGATGTTTTCTGAATAAATTGGATAGGAAATAGAGGTGTATTTATGCGATATGCTAGTAAAGTCAAGGAGTTCAACATACCATGCCACATATTCATAAAAGATGTTTGATGTACTTCAAAAGTATGGGATGAAGCTAAATCCATTGAAGTGTTCTTTTAGGGTAGCGTTGGGAATTTTTTTTAGGGTTCTCATGAAATATAGGGGAACTGAAGCCAAACTTGAGTAGATTGATACATTGAAGCAGGTTACATTCCTAAGGACTAGAAGTGAAATGCACTGGTTGAATTACAAGGTTGTTGCTTTGAGTACATTTATCTTGAAAGCACCCGCAAGTGTAATGCCATTCTTTAGTGCCATCAAGAAGGAAAAGGGAAGTTCTAATGGATGGATGAAGTGAAGTTGCTTTATAGTAATTACTGTAAATAAGAGAGTAATTGGTATGCCCTACGGGCAATTATGTAACTTTTTTAAATATCTAACTGTATAATCAATCTTGTTCACAATAAAGGTGTTTATTTTCTTTTATATACTTTGTTATATTGTGATATAATTAATTAAATAATTAATTTAAATTATATAAATATGAAAATCCATAAATAAAATTTTACGAGATTGTAGTTGCAATCATGCGTAATTAATCACAATATAAAATAACATTTTGTTTTAAATATTCTTGGTTAAGGTGTTTCGATAAAGGATATCGATACATCTATTAAGATTAGAGTATGCAATACTCTCTAAATGTTAGGTAGTGTATTACTCATGGCTTCTAAGGGTACAAGGGTTACGTACTTGTAGTTTTTGAATAACTATGTAATGATTCGTCCAAGAGATTTTTTGGTTGATAACAACTAGGTCGATCTGAAAATCTCGGTGTGATGATGTTATGAAGTTCCCTCGACTTGATAATATCATGGAACTTCAATGTGGATACTCTACTTTGATTATAGTTAAATTATGGCATGACATCCATTGAGCAACTATATTTGGGTTTGAGTTGAAACATTGGGAGTGAAGCACTATTCAATAGAGAATTCGTTGCCTCAATTTTATGAGGTTAGTAACACGATCAACCGCAGTCAATTCAATGTCAAAATCTCTAGCCAAAATAGAACGATTCATACCTCTGAGTCTCATAACCGTATTTGTGAATTCTCCAAAAAATCACACAATTAATTGGTTTATAAAATGTTACAAATTAATTAAACTAATTAACATTTAAGAAATATTTATTATCAATGTATTTGATGTTTGCTATGTAATTAGTAAGTGAGGCAACTTCTAGAAATGCTCTATGTACCGTTAGTAATTATTTGGATGTGTATATTAAAGTTTGGATTGTAATTATTTGGTCCCTATATGATGCAAGCATGGACAACCATAAAAAGGTAATAAATGGTCCAAATAATTGATTTAGATTTAATAGAGAATTAAAGGTAAGGTTTAATGAGAGGAATGAGAAAGATTTTCATTCTCTCTATAAAAATAAATCCTCCTTATTAATTCAATTTTAAAATTTTCCTTCTTTCTCTCCTCTCATTCACGATCGCTATATCCTTTATCCCTTCGCATGTCAAAAATTAGTTTTTACCCAAATAAACATAAAAATATATCAAAACAACATGGTTCATTAATCTTTGCAGCATTAAGTGGTGATTTAAGGAACCTAGAAGGATATTCACAGATCGAAGTGTCACAATTTGGCTGGACCTTTAAAGTATAATTGCATATCGTATTTTTACATATGTCCCTTGATACCTAATACGTGTTCGTATTGCCTAATACATGTTTCTATAATTTCATTCAATAACTTAAATTTGAATGCAAATTTTTGTCTTGTTTCAAATCAAAAACCATTGTAATTGCAAATGAAAAAAATACCTTTGTATAAACAATGTATGAGTTTATCCATAATATTTCATGTAAGTTTAGATTTCATATTATTTCATTTATAATTAGTTTCAAAATAATATATGTATGTATGTAGGTATGTATGTATGTACATATGTATGTATAATGTACATATTTATTGGATTATTGGACAAATTAGTATTCTATGGATTATCAGATATGGATTTTATATGTTCAATATACACATATATATTAGTTCAAATATATGAATTGTTGGATAAAAGAAAATTATATATATATATATATATATTTGAAGAAATACACAGATATATAAATTAGTGGAAAACCACCTCCATAGCCACCAAACTGGCCTCAATCCAACCTCAACCGTCGACCAGAATCCAATATGGCAAGGGATGTTTGGATCTAAGACTTGCACTGAAGTAGTTAATTTTTTTTGTTCTTTCAACTCAGAGGAAACTAAATCAGACTTGCATTTCATTGCGCCAGATCATAACAAAGGTATATTAGTGGTATTTATGCCAGATTATCAACGATAATAATGAGAAATGGGCTAACACAACAACACTTTATGTTGTGGGAAGAAGGCCGATTTATGAACATTTCAAAAAGTTTGTGTAAAAAATATGAAACTAATGTCTGAATTCAAGATATTTTACAAATCCAATGGTTTCATAGTTCTCAAGTCTTTTTCTACTGAAGATTTCAACATAATTTTAAAAGGAGGACCATACACTTTCAATTCAAAAATTGTTATTCTTAAAAAGTGGAATGTGGATATGAAATTTACAAGGGATCATTTCACATATATTCTGATCTGGGTTAGACAAAAAGATCTAAATTTAGCATACTAGAACAAGGAAAGAATAAGTCATATTGCAAGTGCGCTTGCAAACCCCATTAAAATGGATAATAATACTTCTAAAGAACTAGGACTGAATTATGTGCGAGTTCTTTTTGATGTAGATGCATCTTTTAATTACCCTGATAAAGCTCAGATTCAAAGATTTGATGGTTATATGGACTATATAATGCTTGAATATAAGTATAAACCAAAAGCTTTTATAATGTGCAAACTTTATTGACATGATGTAGACCGCTGTATTGTTATTGCTACAAAGGAAAGTCAACCGAAACAATTAGGTAAAGGTGAAATTATAAATTCTATAAACACAAATGAAGGAAAAAGGATCATGGGGAGTCCACATCCCCCCTTACACATGCAGATAATTCAAGTGGAAATCAACAAAGAGACGATAATGTTGATCAGAAAGGAAAACAACCACTACATGAATACAACAATGCAGAAACTACATCAAACATTCCAGTTAGTACATTAAGTTGTGGATTTGATGATAATAACTATACGACATTATATAAAATATAGATATTAATGTTTTATTAAGTTATATATAATATATAGTGGAGTATATTAGACATGTGTTGATTAAGAAGACTGTACAATGTAAAGAGTAGATTTAAGATGTTGATACAAAGTTTCAAGAATTAGAGAATAAAGACTCATGAATATTGAAGAGTTTAAGATTTCAAGATTATCTAGTTACGATATAGAGTCATAGAATTTTTGTTAAGACCTAGATATCATTTTCTCGATCTCTCTCTATTTCAAATATGTTTTAAATTATTTTTCAAATACCATGGTTTTAAAATAATCTTTTCAAAATGTTTATCAAAATGTTTTTCAATCTCTTCTAGTTATAAAGATACCATTTTAATGGATTTTAAGTTTATATATATATATATATATATATTGAATTTTTGTTTAAAGTTTAATAATTTATAACTATATTGATTTTACATATATTATTTACATTATATTGAATATTATTATTAAATTTTCAAAATTATTTTATAATGTTTTATTAAGTTTTAATATGATTGAAATATGTATAAACTATGTTTAAATGTTTGTACAAAGTTTCAAAATATTTTAAAAAACTTAATATTTTCAAAACAATTTTTATTAAGTGATATTTTAAAATAAAAGGGATATTTCGACATCTCTGCAAGTATGTCGGCATACTAGCCGTAAATTTAAAAATAATTTTTTGAATGGAAGTGTCTTTTCATCGTATCTTTTCGCAAATGGACATGACCATTGTTTTCCTATATATACACTAGACTTCCAAACGAATTTTCATTAACTAGATTCTTATTCTTCTCTCTTTTTTTCACTCTTGATTTCTAAATCAAATTGTACCCTAACTCTACCGAAATTCAACTAGAACTAAATTCAATTATCACTAGTTTAATTCTCCTTCATCTACTTTCTGATTTCTCTCATCTCTATCACTCATACAAATATCAAAGTGCTATTCAAGAGTTATAGGATCAATTGTAATCAAGATCAAAGATTCGAGTTTGTAAAACTCTATCAAATCATACTGCTATACTTGGGGGTGTGATTTAAGCCTGTAAAATCAATTGAGTGTGCTTAGTAGCCCATAAATCTAGTGCGTGTGTGTCAAGGCCTGCTTTTCCGTACCGTTTGAATCGACAATAAACCGCATATGTCCATCCCAAATTGCATGAAAATACGGAACATGAAGGGTAATAAAGAAAAATAGACAAAACAGAATCTCACACGAATGGAATAACATATATTATTGAACAAATATTTTTACAGTGGAAAACTTTTAAACACATATATCAGAGTCTAACCTAAATTCAGCTTAGATAGTTATAAACATCTGTCCTTACAAATGCTGACCAACATCAAACAAAATACACTAAGTACAGCGGATAATAGAACATGTCCATACGTCGATGAATACCTCCAGCTTTCCTTCGAAAACTCCAACCGTCTTCGACTAACCTGAAACTACTCGGATCTGACCCGAGTATTGAAAATACCTGGATCAGGCTTGATAAACCAACGTGAGAAAAACTCAATAATAAATGACAGTGTCATACATCAGCCTTTGGATAAAATCCTTTGAAAATAAAGAGTATCTCACAAGACCACACCCACACATAAACACGGACGGATTTTTACCTTATGATAACTAAAACACTTTTATATCAAAACCTTTGATATTATTTCTAGTGACATCTCTTTGAAAATATTTACAAATAAACTTATTAATCTTAGCCGAAATGGTTACCCATATAGCATTTCGAGGCTATTCATTATGCCAATACAAACAAAACCGTAGGTTCTTATTGGAGAATGGATTTCCATACAAATGACCAGGTGAAGGATCTACCTTCCGAAATGGGTACACCTCTAGATGGATGCCCCGAGGCACAGAACATTTTCCTTCTACCAACACAAGACCGGCCTACCTTTATAACTAGATAGTACCGAATATGTCATCCCCTGGTCGTTACCGACCATTAACCGAGCGCTCGTTTCCATACACCACATTAACGTACATCCTGAACGTCATAGCGGGAAGAAATATATCTAGAAGGGAATGACCATACCCTAATTGGGAATGACCCACTTAGCCTTGCCGCATCTAATCCTGTTTCAGTCATTTCCGGTTTGATGAGACTTGAGGCTACGATTACCTTTTCACAAAGCACATATCACATCTTTGAACACCACATTGCCATTTCCTTAACTACTAATTGCCTTCCACAAAAATACAACCCTTGAGCTCGTACGTCTCAAGGAGGTTATTAAGCTAAGAGAAGTTGCCTTCTCCACCACCATTGATATACGTTTGTAAAAACCAATGTACATAATCTTTAGAAATGCAATGTCAGACAAACGCCCATACAAGTTGTCTAGGAACAGGACAAACCAAAGGCACTCTCCTACTACCACTTGTAGCGAGTAGTCCTTGCAATCCGCAAAATCTCCACAACGAGGAGACCACTGCTATATATAACTCGGGAGCTACCCAGATCAAGTCAACAAGCAGTCCTTACGCTATAACGATCCACGGTTTTCAATCATCTTCAACATGTCTTCACGTTCGAACGTATACATTGGTTCGAAGTGGTTTTCGGATAGGAATTACCCAAATCTGACCTCGGTTCCTTCGAAATCCAATTATCGATAAAAAGTGAATATGAGTATACAGGATTTATTAAGCTCTTTTCACTTTAATTCTTTTTGGATAATTTCGAAATCTCTTCCTTTTGACTTAGGATAATTCTAAGAAATTCATTCTTTTGCTTTGGAAAATATCTCAAAATTCCTTACTTAACTTTCAATCAAATTCTTTACTTTTATGCGGGTAAAAAATAATGTTATTTAAGACATCATTTATGATAAACCCTAAAATAAATCTTAGCAAACATTTTTGAGTAAATTGGATCATAGAAATCATTCATTCTAGAGATTGCTTAAATTCTAGATAATACTAATCTTCTTTTATTTTGGAAAACCTAACAGAATTTATTTTATTTAAGAGCACCCGCGCTTTCCTTTCGATCTGTTCCACTCCTCGTCTAAGAAAAGAAAACATAGGCCAGGTAAGTTTAGGGCACTGTTTGCTCCATTCCTAACCTTAGTTAAACACCTTGTTTTATTTCCCCAGATCTCACAGGCGGGACAAATGTACTAGTCCTTTTCGCATACTCAGATTTTCAACTTTATTTTTGAATTACTTATAAATATTCCAATTCATCTTTCAAAAATGGTTAATTATCCTTTTAAAAACATTCACAATAGATTCTGGTAAATGTCATTACACTTAAACTCATATTCCAAAAATTATAGAATTCACAGCATAAAAGTGCTGCGGAAAGTGTCATATAAGCTTATTTGATTAAAACAACTTTTAAACATTCGATAATTCATATTTTCCAATCCAAATCTCTTTTAAATTATTTAAATAGATTTATAAAATTTATTTCATATTTTTCCATAATTAAAAACGTTCGTTTAAACAGATTTTCTGTTATGGTCACTTAATTGCACTAGCGCGATTTTTCTGGAAAATTGATTCGGACTTATTTCAAAATCTACTCAATGAAACTTTGATTTTCTTTCTTCGTTTAGAAGATATGGATATAATAGTCCGGAATTTTCTTATCTCGAAGAATTAAAAGCTATATTCACTCTACACATTCATTTGAACGTTTTGGCATGAAATCACGAACTACTGTTGCGCGACGCATCTAGTTTTAACTTATTTTTCAATACTTGAAATAATCCATTCAAATTGAATTCTATTAGTTGTAATTACAAATCATTTTAAATCAATATTCTCACTTTTAAAGCATTAAAAAAAATATTTTTTACTATTATCATATTATAATATTATTTTATTCCTATTATTTTAATATTAAAATTTAAATTCCAATTTCAATTCTAATCTCAAATTAAACACATTTAAAATTTAGATTTCAAATCTAATTTCAATTTAAACTTCAATTCAACCTTTATCTCAACTTTAAATTTTCAAAATTGATTTCAATTTCAATTTCACTATTCATCTCAACGTCAATTTCTATTTAACCATCCTTTTCAAATCCGTTTCACTTCAAATTTCAAATTCTCTTTTATTTTAACTTTAACACTTCTAAATGAAAAGAGACCTATTTTACCAAAATATCACATATTACTAAAATATGGTCTTATTAACAAAGTGATTACTTAATCAAAATGAACATATCCAATATTCATATTTATCACTAACATAGCATCCATTCAACCAATCACATACATACGATTTCAAATCCAACATTCACTATTAATACCATAACGAGATATATTATCACAATTCAATTAATTAACTAACTATCAAATCATCCATATTAACAATCAATATAAACATTCATATATCATAAGTGTGTAAATGTGATTGTTTTAATATAACTAGAATATAAATTCAGAAGCGATGAGAATTTCTCACTTTTAACCAAAACGTTTAACTTCCTACCAATATTCATTTAATTCAACGCTTCACTAAACCTTTCTAAATCTTATCATAACCATGCTTCCAAGTGATTGACCATCTCCATCTCTACTTGCTTTGCTCACGTCCTCCCCTTTTCAAATCCCAAACTCACGGCCTAAGGCCCATTTTAAGAAGAGAAGAAGAAGAAGTGAATTAAGAAGAGGTTAGAGAGTAACAACTGGATTAATGCTTAAGCACTCCACTATTTTTAACCCTCATACCTCTCTTAAAGAGGAGAAGCCATTAATGAGCAAAAGAAAGCTAAAAAATGAAGAAGAAGAAGAAGAATGAGAGGTGTGAAGAAAATGAGTGAAAGTGTAGCGGTATTTATAGCAAAAAATTTCTATGTAAATTACATTTTTAATCTTAGCTAAAATAACTAAAATACCTTTCTACTTTTTGAATTTTCAACTTACTTTCTTTCCTTTCCAGGATGGGAATTGATGTGCATTAATAAGAAGAGAAGGTTGGATGTGATGTTAAGTTCTTAAGTAATTATTTTGTCTTTTTTCTTTACTTTATAAATTACATAATTACCCTTTTGCTCATTTTCCATGCATACACATAACATCCCATAAATGAGATATGACGTATATGTAATGATGTTGTTTGTAAAGATTTATAATAAAATTTAATTAGTCAAATCACGTCTTTTCACCTTTTACACTCTTTTGCGTAAACTTTTCAGAAGTAAACCCTTTTTGTCTATAGTGCTAAACGTAAAATGTTTAAATAGTTTGTAAAGTTGTATTTATGAATATGTGTATGTTAGAAAATGTATCAAGTTGCAACAATTGGTTGACGACTTATTTCGGTTGAAAACAGTGTTTTTGTCGATAAATTTTGCAGTCAAAATTTGATGTTTTTGTTAAGCTATATATTGATGTAAACCAAACTTTAAAATGAAATTTTTACTTCTTTAAATAAATTAAGACATGTCTCTTTATATTTTAAAATCATCTTATATTAATATCAAAATCTCTAATTTTACAGCGTATGTAAAACCGATAAAATGCGATAAATTTTGGTTATTTTTGTAAAACGATTATCAATACTCTTTTAAATCTTTTAATATACTTTTATTATCTTTATTAAATGTTTTATATAAGATTTACCTTTTTAAATAAATGTTTAAATCCATTTATTTACGCCTTTATTTATAATTAACAAAACTTACATTTTGTCGATTTGTTCTAAAATCCAAATTTATACTTTTTAATTATAAGAATAGATGATTTCTTCATCATTATACATTATATATAACATTTTTATCTAAGATTTAAATTTCTTTAAATTTAAAATAAACAAAATCGCTCATTTTTCGATGTAGCGAAATTACGGGTCGTTACATTCTCCCCTACTTAAAAGCATTTCGTCCTCGAAATGAAAGTTAGATAAAGGAATCTATCTCATACTCTTATCCTCAAACATTCTAGCTTATTTCTACTGAGAAAAGAAGAAGGTCGATATCATGACAATACTAAAACAATTGATGCCAAACATACATACAGAGATTCCCCACACTAACCTGAATACCTATCACATACTTAAGGTGATATATACATACATCAAGTCAAACTTCTATCGTACCCTTCCTAGTGCGTACTGCATATTTAAGATAAAATAAACAACAACCAAACAAGACTATACATCCAAAAACAACCATATTGATACTATATCAACATAAATGAATACATCCACATACTCATTCTCTGTCCTGAGCATGTACTATACATGAGGTCTATATACATACATACCAAAACATCAGTCCAACCACTATATCTTAGTACCTTCTATTTGAGATAACTATCAACTACTAAGTAGACATACCCAAAAAATCATAATATATGTGATATTTGATTCGATCTATTATTCAAATTCATAATTTTACTTCCGAACTAGTATCGATCCCCCGATTTTCTAGTGCGGACTTTGATCAGACTTCTTGATCACAAACCCTTACTTTCCTTGCATAGCTCTCAACTATGATAGAAAACTTGATCATATAATCACAAACTCTCACCAATGCTCGCAATCAAGAACCGAGTGATAAATCCTTTTACGGACTGGTGTAAACACCTCAAAGTTCTATACTCAAATCTTAGATCAAAATTTATGTGCTGAAATGATGTACGTTTAATTATGTACTTATTCACATTCATTTTTACCAAATATATTTCTTCAAAATTTCTATTAATCCAAGTTTATTTCACACCCATTCACTTTTTACTAGATCCATTATTACTTAAGCATACAAATATGACTTAAACTTGTATAATATACCTTACTTCCTAAGAGTATATATACCTATCCATTTTCTTCAAAATTAAATTTTTTAACCTTAAATTCATAAAATACCTTATGGTCAAATTGTGAAGCTTAATTCACATGGTATTTGTTATTTAAACATTTTCATCCAACAATCAACATATTAACCATATTATTCATACCTATCCACTTCTAATCTTACTTCATTTTGAATCACAAATGTTACCCTAAATGTATCACTAATTCAAAGTTTTATATTAGGATGATTTTTTCTTATATCTCTTATTCTTAAATTTCACTTTAATTTTTTAACCTAATCAAAGTGTCTAAATTTTAAATTGTCTTATCTCCTTTATAAGTTATAAAACTTATCCTTTTATATTATATTTATCCAAAATTTCAGTTTAGGTTTATCTTTTTCTATCTTATTTATAATAATTTTTTCAATGTGTACATTTTCTCTATACTTTCTGTAGTTACAACTTCTAGCTTCAATATTATCATCAAATATCTTATAATCAAATTGTGAATTTTACTTCACAGGATATCTGTAATTAGCTTTTAAATCCATCCATTATGAAAACCACATAATCATTATTATGTTTTAATACTAAACATCTAAGGGTATATGATTAAAGTTCTAAATTCTAGTTCTCAAACAATTGATTTTATATGAAATATCTTACAGTCAAATTGTGCAATTCTAATCATAAGATATTCATATTTTAGTTTTACTAAGCTACATTACAATCAATCCTTAATTTCTAACCCAAAAATAATAATATCGCCTTTTAATATTTAAAATATAAACCCAAGGTAAAATTTCTTCATTTACCATCTTTTAAAACAAAATCATTTATATAAAATTAACAAATACGCGCTCATATATATAATACTCTCATATCTCACTCTAGGGTGTTACTAACCCTATCTCTAATGGGTTACTCATCCTAGGATATTACTAATCCTATCTCTGATGAGAGTTACCCCTATCAGGCTTCGGTGTTCGTTCAACCATAAGTTCTGATACCAATGTCAAGGCCCGTTTTTCCGTACCGTTTGAATCGACAATAAACAACACATGTTCAACTCAAATTGCACGAAAATACGAAACATAAAGGGTAACAAAGAAAAATAGACAAAACAGAATCTCACACGAAAGGAGTAACATATATTATTGAAAAAATATTTTTACAGCGGAAAACTTTTAAATACATATACCAGAGTCTAACCTAAATTCAGCTTGGACAGTTACAAACATCTGTCCTTACAATTGCTGAAAAACATCAAACAAAATACACTAAGTACAGTGGATAATAGAATATGTCCATACGTCGATGAATATCTCCAGCTCTTCTCTAGAAACTCCAACCGTCTTCGACTAACCTAAAACTACTCGGATCTGACCCGAGCATTGAAAATACACGAATCACGCTTGATAAATCAGCGTGAGAAAAACACAATAATAAATGACAATGTCATATATCATCTGGATAAAATCCTTTGAAAAAAAAGAGTATATCATAAGACCACGCCCACACATAAACACGGACGGGTTTTTACCTTATGATAACTAAAACACTTTTATATCAAAACCTTTGATATTATTTCTAATGACATCTGTTTGAAAACATTTGCAAATAAACTTATTAATCTTATCCGAAATGGTTACCCATATATCATTTCGAGGCTATTCATTACGCCAATACAAACAAAACCATAGGTTCTTATTCGAGAATGAATTTTCATACAAATGACCAGGTGAAGGATCTACCTTTTAAAATGGGTACACCTCTAGATGGATGCCCCGAGGCACAGAACATCTGCCCTCTACCAACACAAGACCGGCCTACCTCTATAACTAGATAGTACCAAATATATCATCCCCCAATCGTTACCGACCTTTAACCGAGCGCTCGTTTTCATACACCATATTAATTTACATCCCGAACGTCATAGCAGAAAGAAATATATCTAGAAGGGGATGATCATACCCTAATTGGGAATGACCCACTTAGCCTTACCGCATCTAATCCTGTTTCAGTCATTTCCGGTTTGATGATGCTTGAGGCTATGATTACCTTTTCACAAAGCACATATCACATCTTTGAATGCCACATTGCCATTTCCGTTAACTACTAATTGCCTTCCATAAAAATATAACCCTTGAGCTCGTACGTCTCAAGGAGGGTGTTAAGCTAAGAGAAGTTGTCTTCTCCGCCACCACTGATGTACGTTTGTAAAAACCAATGTACATAATCTTTAGAAATGCAATGTCAGACAAACGTCCATATAAGTTATCTAGGAACAGGACAAACCGAAGGCACTCTCCTACTACCATTAGTAGTGAGTAGTCCTTGCAATCCGCAAAATCTCCACAACGAGAAAACCACTGCTATATATAACTCGAGAGCTACCCAGAGCAAGTCAACAAGCAGTTCTTACGCTATAAAGATCCACGGTCTTCAGTCATCTTCAACATGTCTTCACGTTCAAATGTATACATTGGTTCGAAGTGGTTTTCAGATAGGAATTGCCCAAATCCGACTCCGATTCCTTCGAAATCCAATTATCGATAAAAAGTGAATATGAGTATACATTATTTATTAAGTCTCTTTTCACTTTAATTCTTTTCAGATGATTTCGAAATCTCTTCCTTTTGACTTAGGATAATTTCTAAGAAATTCATTCTTTTGCTTTGGAAAATATCTCGAAATTCCTTACTTAACCTTCAATCAAATTCTTTACTTTTAAGCGGGTAAAAAATGATGTTATTTAAGACATCGTTTACGATAAACCCTAAAATAAATCTTAGAAAACATTTTTGAGTAAATTGGATAATAGAAATCATTCATTCTGGAGATTTCTTAAATTCTGGATAATACTAATCTTCTTTTATTTTAAAAAACTTAACATAATTTATTTTATTTAAGAGCATCCGGGCTTTCCTTTCGATCTATTCCACCCCTCGTCTAAGAAAAGAAAACATTTGCCAGGTAAGTTGAGGCACTGGTTGCTCCATCCCTAACCTTAGTTAAACACCTTGTGTAACAACCCGCATATTTATCGATTTTATATTTAAATATTTTATTTAAATATTTCATCGTTAGTCGGATTTTAGTCCGAAAAGCTACTTTTTGCATACGGTCGAATTAGGACTCGGGTCCACTCCCATTGAGTTTAAAATGCCGTTTGCGACCTTTTTGAGTATAAGCTTCGATATGTTTGAAGAAAGTTGATTTTTGCTACTTTTCACTTTGGGTTTGAGTTTGGGTTCAGCCATTAGCCAACTTATACTTAAAAACTGAACCCCTCTTCCCCATTCACCCTCATTCTCTTCTCTTTTCAGTTTTTAAAGTTTAATGGTGGGAGAGATTGGAAATTAAAACTCCAAAACCCTAGTTCCTTTTGCAACTTCAAATTCCTAGCTCCAAATTCAAGAGAACCCATTGGTAAGCATTCTCTTCTTCTTCTCCAACTTATTCTCTTACCAATTTCAGAAATTCCTAAACCTAATTTTGGGAATGTTCTTGTTTTGAGCATAGATTCAAGCTCATTTAGGTTGTGTTGAAGAGAGGTTGATTCTCCATTTGCTTTCAAGCTTCTTCTTGTTTGATTTTGTGAAAAGGTGAGATTTTTAATCTCACATCTAAGTCTATGAATTATCTTCGATTGTTAGGTATAAATTCCTAACACTTATTCTTGTGCAATTGCTTTTGATTTGGATTGTTTTTGAGAATATTCCAATTTTAGTGTTTGAAAGCCAAATCCTTAAAAATCATAGCTTTGAGGTTCAAATGTGTTTTTGGTGATGCATCGAGGAGCCAATAGGGCCGGGTAGCCGTTAGGCATAATTCCCTAGCGTCCGTGCTCGTTCGGTTGCGAATTGGTGGAGGTTGCACATCAATTTATGGGCATCAATTTGCAGAGCATCAGGTTCGGCCGACCGACCCCCCTGGTCCGGTCGACCGACCTGCTAGTCAAAGTGCAGTTGCACTTCTCTGTTTCTGGCTCGGCCGACCGACCCCCTGGCTCGGTCGACCGACCTGATGCCCGAGAAGTTTTTCAAAACAAGGTTCGGTCGACCGAGCTCTGTAGCCGGCCGACCGACCTGAGGCATTTTGCCTATTTTCGCCTAGTCGCGTGAATTTCCAACTTTGATCGATTCGAGTTGTTTCCTAGTTGTTGTTATCATTTATTATGACTTTGATGACTCTTTTTAGGGATTTTTGAATATCCATTTCGATGGATCCTTTATCGATTTCTTTGGATTTTATTCACGTCTTCGTATGTGAATTTCAGTGATTGATTGTTCTTACAATCTTCTTCGTGATTTGTCACTTTAAAAATATAAAGGTTTTCTATACTAGTAGTAAATATCAAAACTCTTTCCTCAAACGATTTCAATACTATTTTAATACCCAATTCGTTTATAAAACCGTTTTCCAATCTATTAGTATATACAAACCTTTACCTCACTCGTATGAGAAATCTAATTAAACGACTTAGTAAAACAAGTGGTATGAAACGCTTGCGTTCACTTTGTTGGTTAATTCTTGGACTTGTTCGATTGAAACTCTTGTGACAATTTTCTAGTGGAGATCTACAATTTGTTCGTAAATATTTAAGTTAAGCTAGTGGTTATGGGACATGATGCTAAACTCATATATTTACTAGCTTACTGTAATCGACACTTCTCGTTGATCATGACGATCATCTTTGTGATTTAGACTAGCAATGTGCGATGTCTCTTTGTCTGCGAGGGAGACTAAACCCCGTTTTGTGGAGTTTCGACTCAATTTGGTGGGGTAGCAACCCATGGTCTTCGGGCCGTTTGTGGAGCTTCGGCTCAATTTGTGATGGTTAGCAACCATGGAATTAGCGTTCCGTTTGTGATACACGTGTTGGTGGGCTTTATGCTCCCGTTTGTGATAGGCCTCCCCCCCTTTGTGATTTCTGGATTTCTTGAGATGATTTCTAGAATTTGTGTTTCACCAATTTTCGTGATTTCCATTGATAAGTTTTATCAATATTTGTGCATTGGTGAATTTATGCGTCATTGACTTTTGTGATTTCTGGATTTCGCATATTGAATTCTGGAATTTGTGTCTCATTGACTTTTGTGATTGACATTGATATTATTGTCAATATTTGTGCATTGGTGAATTTGTGTGTCATTGACTTGTGTGATTGACATTGATATTATTGTCAATATTTGTGCATTGGTGAATTTGTGTCATTGGCTTTTGTGATTGGCATTGATATAATCGTCAATATTTGTGGTTTGATGAACGAAATAAGGAGTATGGCATTTCTTTGATTCTTGTGTAGATTTGGTGATATTGGTTAATCTCTCGTTGATTTTCAATTACTTATATATATATATATATATCACAGCTTGGAATTGTGATTATTATGTGTTTAGTCATATCTCTTATTCTATATCGTTTCATCTGATATCTATAGTTAGACTGATCCGTTTATTATTTTCTTATTAAATAATACTCGGGTCAGACCGAGATGTTACAGGTGCTTCTGCTTGACTTCTCTCTTGGGATTGACTTCTCTGACTTTTGGTTAACTACTTAGATTAGTAGTTTTTGTTGTATACATTTGAGATATAGACTCCATAATGTATACTTATTCTTTTGTGTAGTTCATGTAACTATTCTTTTGTGATATTGTGGATCTTTTTAGACCACTACTCTGATGTACACTTCCTAGTGTAATATTCATATTTATTTCCGCCTTTGTGATATGAATTGTCTGTGACTGATTTATGTTATGTTTATTTCTATATCTGTTTCCGAAGATATTATAGCCACTGTGTAGTAGCTTTGAGTTTGTGTCGGTATGTCGGATTTCCCTCTTGATAAAGAAATGCATGTTATACTATCTGACATATCGATGCTCGCGCAAAGCAATTACACGGATGGTCGCTCCTCAACAGCCTTATTCTCCGTGCTAGTTGACAGCATTCTCCTTAATGTCCTTGGCTAGCGTGTGTATAGAGGTGGGGCGTCACAGCTTTGTATCAGAGCCAAACTTCGGAACAATATGGAATATTATAACAAGGATCATCGTCTTAAGTCTTTCTTAGGAGTCGTGCTTTAGGATTTTATTCGGATCTACGTACCGTTCTATCCTATTTTCTTTTATGATTCCTTGTTTTGTCTATCAAGATTGCTTGATATTCATTAGTGAATAATCTTCTTCTTGCTCTTCTTTCTTTCTAGGGAAGAGGAATGTCTAGACCAGGCCGTCCCAGAGCTGGACCATCTAGTGTTCCACCCCAAGATGGAGTTTTTATGACTGCTCAACAACTTCTTGATTTAGTGACGAATGCTCAAGCAGCTGGAGCTAACCCGAAACCTACTCACCCAAAGTCGGGATTTGCACGCTTGTGCAGCGATTACACTAATTTGGGTGGGGAGCCATTCAAAGGTTCCGAAATTGTTATTGAAGTACAGGTTTGGCTAAGGTCATGCGATCGAATCTTTTCTCGCATGAATCTTATTGACCTTCACCGAGTTCAGGTGGCCTCTAGTATGCTCCGAGAAAGAGCATTGGACTGGTGTGAGCTTCTTATTTCTAAGATTAATGAAGCGGATCTTACCTGGGAGAAATTCCGAGAACGCTTCGAGTTGAAATTTGTACCAGAAGCTGAGAAAGTGACATTGGCTCGACGATTTATAGACCTTGTTCAAGGTGAGTCCTCCGTGACTGATTACGTCGCCTCCTTCGAATCGCTTTCTAAATACGGGGTTGAATACATCAACACCCCTTTAAAGAAGAACCAGAGGTTCGTCTATGGCTTAACAAAAAATCTCAAGAAGTCATTACTTTTAAAATTAGAAGTTTCTTTCGACCAACTCGTTGATATCGCTCTTCGTCTTGAAGAGGCGGATAGGGAGAACGATGTTGAAGTGGTGGGTTCCAAACCAAACTTCAACAACAAGAAGAGGCCAAACAAATTCAAAGGCCCCTATCCTAATAAGAAAGGGAAGCAAGCAACCTCCGTGGCAAAGACTTCTTCCTTTGGTCGTGGGGAATGCTATAATTGTGGTTCGAAGGACCATTATGCGAACAAGTGCCCAAAGTCTCTCTCTTGTCGCTACTGCAAAGTTTCCGGTCATGTTATATCTCATGCCCCAAACTTCAAGGCAAGAAGGAGGGAAAGTTAAATGTTGCTCAAGCCCCTGGCAACACATCTCGTGGCCAAGGTATTTCTCATTCTATTCTGGATGGAATTATTTTATTTCGTGATCATCCTATTCGAGTTCTTTTTGATACGGGAGCATTCCATTCTTTTATATCAAAAGAACTTGTTGATACTTTTTCTTTGGATGTTTTGTGTTTAATGACTTCTTTGAGAATTGCGAATCCGGTTGGTGGATCCGCGACAATCAGTTTATTGTGTAAAGATGTCGAGATTATTTTGTATGATTTTTCTTTCACGAGCCGATTTGCATGTCATGCGATATTTAGGCTTTGGAATGATTTTGGGAATGGATTGGCTTAACCGTTATGAAGCTCATATCCTATGTCCTGAGCGGACTATTCATCTTCGACATCCTCAATCTGTTAAGCAGATTTCTATTAATCTTAAAGATTCAGATTCCAGTTTGGTTGCATCTTTATATTCTTTAAATCTTCGTGATGACGATGATGACGATGAGGGTGATATTATTTCTTTTATTCACGTCGTTCGTGAATTTTGCGACTTATTCGAGCCCGTTTTAGGATTACCACCTAAGCGAGCAATTGAGTTCAGAATTAATCTTATTCCTGGAGCTCAACCTATCACTCGCCCTCCGTATCGTATGTCCAATAAAGAAAACGAGGAGATGCGTAAACAATTATCTGAATTGGAGACGAAGCAATTTATTCGCTCTAGTTCCTCGCCTTGGGGAGCTTCGGCTATTTTCGTGAAGAAATCCGATGGAACACTTAGGCTTTGCGTTGACTACCGCAAGCTTAATGATCTTACTATCAAAAATAAATATCCTTTACCTCGGATTGATGATCTATTCGATCAGCTTAATGGTGCTAAGGTATTTTCACAATTAGACTTAGCTACTAGATTTCATCAGCTTCGTATTGCAGAGGATAGTATTCCATTGACCTCGTTCCGTACTCGTTATGGATCTTATGAATGTCTTGTCATGCCATTTGGTTTGACGAATGCTTCAACGTATTTCGTTGACCTTATGAATAGAGTTTTCAAAGACTTCCTCGACCGGTTTGTTCTTATCTTTATCGATGATATTCTTGTGTATTCTAAAACCGAGGAGGAGCATGAAAAACATCTTCGGATTGTGTTGGAAACTCTTAGGAGTAATCAATTAAGGGCAAAATTTTCTAAATGCCACTTTTGGCAATCTCGTGTGAAGTTTCTCGGTTATATTATTTTCGAATCCGGAATTTCCGTGGATCCTTCAAAGATTGAAGCGATTCAAGATTGGAAGAGACCGGAGAATGTGACAGAGATTCGTAGTTTTCTCGGATTGGCGGGCTATTATCGTCGTTTTATCAAGGACTTTTTTAAGATTGCCGTGCCTCTCACTAGCTTGACTAAGAAAGGTGTTAAATACATTTGGCCGGACAAATGTGAAGCTTCTTTTCAGAAATTAAAAGAACTCCTTTCTGATGCTCCTATTCTTGTTATTCCCTAGGGGAATCAAGATTTCGTTGTTTATACCGATGCTAGTCGCGTTGGTTTGGGTGCCGTTCTTATGCAAAAAGAACGTGTTATTGCTTACGCTTCTAGGCAATTGAAGCTAGCTGAGACTAGATATGCCACTCATGATTTAGAACTCGCGGCTATTGTTTTCGCTCTTCGGATTTGGCGTCATTATCTTTTAGGAGAGAAATTTGTTCTTTACACGGATCATAAGTCTTTAAAATATTTATTTTCTCAAAAGGAACTTAATTTGCGTCAACAACGTTGGCTCGAGTTCCTTGCTCCTTATGATCTTGATATTCTTTATACACCCGATAAGGGTAATCGTGTCGCCGATGCTCTTAGCCGTAAACAACAAGCTGTTGTTTCTATGATGATATCCGAATGGAACGATCTCGAGATCTTATCCACTTGTGAGATTCGAGACCGCGTATCCAATTTATGCTCATCATTTGTTTTATGTAGCCTTGAGGCTCATCCTTCTCTTTTGGACCGCATTCTTGAAGCTCAAAGGCTAGATCCCGAATTGGCTCTTCTTGGCCAAAATATTAAGGATAAAATTGATATTGAAGGTTTGAAAGACTTTGATATCGATTCTCGTAGTGGCATTCGGAGATTTGGTAGACTTATCGTACCAAATATTAGTGATCTTCGTAAAGATATTTTAGAAGATTCTCATCGTTCTAAATTTACCATTCATCCCGGAAGTAGTAAAATGTACGCAGATATGAAGCGACTTTATTATTGGGAGGGAATGAAACTTGACATCGCTAATTTCGTTAAGCATTGCATGACTTGCCAACTCGTTAAGGTCGAACATCAAAGGCCCGGTGGGTTATTGCAACCTTTAGAAATTCCAATTTGGAAGTGAGACCAAATTTCCATGGATTTTATAGATGGCCTTCCCCGTTCTCGTTCGGGTCACGATAGCATATGGGTGATTGTTGATAGGCTTACTAAATCTGCCATTTTATTCCCGTTCGGTCTAACCGAACCGTTCCTCTTTTGGCCAAGCTCTTTATCAAAGAGATTGTTAAATTGCATGGGGTTCCTACTTCTATTGTTAGCGATCGTGATCCATTGTTTACTAGTGGATTTTGGAAGAGTGTTCAAAAAGCTTTGGGAACGAAGCTTAATTTTAGCACCGCTTATCATCCCCAGTCCGATGGACAAACTGAGCGTGTGAATCAAACTCTTGAAGTCCTTCTTCGTTCTTGTGTGCTTGATTTTGGTGGAAGTTGGGAAGATCATATTTCACTTGTTGAATTTTCCTATAATAATAGCTTCCAATCTAGTATTGGTATGGCACCTTTCGAGGCACTCTATGGAAGGCCATGCCGATCTCCTTCTTGTTGGCTTGAGACCGGTGAGAAGCTGGTTTTAGGTCCAGATTTTATTCGTGACTCCACAGAAAAGATTGACCTTATTCGTCATAGGATGAAAGAAGCCCAGAGTAGACAAAAATCCTATGCAGATAACCGGAGAAGGAAATTAGAATTTTCTGAGGGAGATCTCGTGTTTGTTCGTGTTTCGCCTATGAATGGTGTTGTGCGATTCAGTCGATCGGGAAAACTAGCGCCTCGATATATTGGGCCATTTCCTATTACCGAACGTATTGGTTCCATGGCTTATCGCCTTTTATTACCGGCTCAGTTTTCTGCTATCCATGACGTGTTTCACGTTTCTCAACTTCGGAAGTGTCTTCAAGTTTCCGATTCTATTATTGAGTCCGGTGTTGTGGAAGAGATTGAAGTTTCACCTAATTTAACTTATGAGCAACATCCTATACGTATCATTGCTTCGGAAGTCAAACGACTTCGAAATAAAGATGTTCCACTCGTTAAAGTTCAATGGTCTTCAAATCCTAAGGATTGTTCTTGGGAGTCTAGGGAGTACATCAAGCGAACACATCCGGACTTACTTTCTCGTGCTCTTTGAGGTGAACTTCTTATTTCAAACTTCTTTTGTGTTGAATATGCTTTTATGGTTGTTATTATATATCTTCTTCTTAAAATATTGCGAGGACGCAATTTCTTTAAGGAGGGGAGTCTGTAACAACCCGCATATTTATCGATTTTATATTTAAATATTTTATTTAAATATTTCATCGTTAGTCGGATTTTAGTCCGAAAAGCTACTTTTTGCATACGGTCGAATTAGGACTCGGGACCACTCCCATTGAGTTTAAAATGCCATTTGCGACCTTTTTGAGTATAAGCTTCGATATGTTTGGAGAAAGTTGATTTTTGCTACTTTTCACTTTGGGTTTGAGTTTGGGTTCAGCCATTAGCCAACTTATACTTAAAAAATGAACCCCTCTTCCCCATTCACCCTCGTTCTCTTCTCTTTTCAGTTTTTAAAGTATTAATGGTGGGAGAGATTGAAAATTAAAACTCCAAAACCCTAGTTCCTTTTGCAACTTCAAATTCCTAGCTCCAAATTCAAGAGAACCCATTGGTAAGCATTCTCTTCTTCTTCTCCAACTTATTCTCTTACCAATTTCAGAAATTCCTAAACCTAATTTTGGGAATGTTCTTGTTTTGAGCATAGATTCAAGCTCATTTGGGTTGTGTTGAAGAGAGGTTGATTCTCCATTTGCTTTCAAGCTTCTTCTTGTTTGATTTTGTGAAAAGGTGAGATTTTTAATCTCACATCTAAGTCTATGAATTATCTTCGATTGTTAGGTATAAATTCCTAACACTTATTCTTGTGCAATTGCTTTTGATTTGGATTGTTTTTGAGAATATTCCAATTTTAGTGTTTGAAAGCCAAATCCTTAAAAATCATAGCTTTGAGGTTCAAATGTGTTTTTGGTGATGCATCGAGGAGCCAATAGGGCCGGGTAGCCGTTAGGCATAATTCCCTAGCGTCCGTGCTCGTTCGGTTGCGAATTGGTGGAGGTTGCACATCAATTTATGGGCATCAATTTGCAGAGCATCAGGTTCGGCCGACCGACCCCCCTGGTCCAGTCGACCGACCTGCTAGTCAAAGTGCAGTTGCACTTCTCTGTTTCTGGTTCGGCCGACCGACCCCCTTGGCTCGGTCGACCGACCTGATGCCCAAGAAGTTTTTCAAAACAAGGTTCGGTCGACCGAGCTCTATAGCCGGCCGACCAACCTGATGCATTTTGCCTATTTTCGCCTAGTCGCGTGAATTTCCAACTTTGATCGATTCGAGTTGTTTCCTAGTTGTTGTTATCATTTATTATGACTTTGATGACTCTTTTTAGGGATTTTTGAATATCCATTTCGATGGATCCTTTATCGATTTCTTTGGATTTTATTCACGTCTTCGTATGTGAATTTTAGTGATTGATTGTTCTTACAATCTTCTTCGTGATTTGTCACTTTAAAAATATAAAGGTTTCTATACTAGTAGTAAATATCAAAACTCTTTCCTCAAACGATTTCAATACTATTTTAATACCCAATCCGTTTATAAAACCGTTTTCCAATCTATTAGTATATACACACCTTTACCTCACTCGTACGAGAAATCTAATTAAACGACTTAGTAAAACAAGTGGTATGAAACGATTGCGTTCACTTTGTTGGTTAATTCTTGGACTTGTTCGATTGAAACTCTTGTGCCAATTTTCTAGTGGAGATCTACAATTTGTTCGTAAATATTTAAGTTAAGCTAGTGGTTATGGGACATGATGCTAAGCTCATATATTTACTAGCTTACTGTAATCGACACTTCTCGTTGATCATGACGATCATCTTTGTGATTTAGACTAGCAATGTGCGATGTCTCTTTGTCTGCGAGGGAGACTAAACTCCGTTTTGTGGAGTTTCGACTCAATTTGGTGGGGTAGCAACCCATGGTCTTCGGGCCGTTTGTGGAGCTTCGGCTCAATTTGTGATGGTTATCAACCATGGAATTAGCGTTCCGTTTGTGATACACGTGTTGGTGGGCTTTATGCTCCCGTTTGTGATAGGCCTCCCCCCCTTTGTGATTTCTGGATTTCTTGAGATGATTTCTAGAATTTGTGTTTCACCAATTTTCGTGATTTCCATTGATAAGTTTTATCAATATTTGTGCATTGGTGAATTTGTGCGTCATTGACTTTTGTGATTTCTGGATTTCGCATATTGAATTCTGGAATTTGTGCGTCATTGACTTTTGTGATTGACATTGATATTATTGTCAATATTTGTGCATTGGTGAATTTGTGTGTCATTGACTTGTGTGATTGACATTGATATTATTGTCAATATTTGTGCATCGGTGAATTTGTGTGTCATTAACTTTTGTGATTGACATTGATATAATCGTCAATATTTGTGGTTTGATGAACGAAATAAGGAGTATGTCATTTCTTTGATTCTTGTGTAGATTTGGTGATATTGATTAATTTCTCGTTGATTTTCAATTACTTATATATATATATATATATATATATCACAGCTTGGAATTGTGATTATTATGTGTTTAGTCATATCTCTTATTCTATATCGTTTCATCTGATATCTATAGTTAGACTGATCCGTTTATTATTTTCTTATTAAATAATACTCGGGTCAGACCGAGATGTTACAGGTGCTTCTGCTTGACTTCTCTCTTGGGATTGACTTCTCTGACTTTTGGTTAACTACTTAGATTAGTAGTTTTTGTTGTATACATTTGAGATATAGACTCCATAATGTATACTTATTCTTTTGTGTAGTTCATGTAACTATTCTTTTGTGATATTGTGGATCTTTTTAGACCACTACTCTGATGTACACTTCCTAGTGTAATATTCATATCTATTTCCGCCTTTGTGATATGAATTTTCTGTGACTGATTTATGTTATGTTTATTTCTATATCTGTTTCCGAAGATATTATAGCCACTGTGTAGTAGCTTTGAGTTTGTGTCGGTATGTCGGATTTCCCTCTTGATAAAGAAATGCATGTTATACTATCTGACATATCGATGCTCGCGCAAAGCAATTACACGGATGGTCGCTCCTCAACATCCTTATTCTCCGTGCTAGTTGACAGCATTCT
This sequence comes from Allium cepa, assembly GCA_030765085.1. Lineage (NCBI taxonomy): Eukaryota > Viridiplantae > Streptophyta > Magnoliopsida > Asparagales > Amaryllidaceae > Allium > Allium cepa. The sequence continues at coordinate 175,606,184 of CM060939.1, read as the reverse complement.
CCGTAATGTTCTTGGCTAGCGTGGGTATAGAGATGGGGCGTCACATCTTGTTTTATCTCCCCAGATCTCACAGGCGGGACAAATATATTAGTCGTTTCCGCATACTCGGATTTTCAACTTTATTTTTGAATTGCGTATGACTATTCCAAATCATCTTTCAAAAATGCTTAATTATCCTTTTTAAAACATTCACAATTGATTCTGAAAAACGTCGTTACATTCAAACTCATACTTCAAAAGTTATAGAATTCACAGCATAAAAGTGCTGCGGAAAGTGCCATATAAGCTTATTTGATTAAAACAACTTTTAAACATTCGATCTCTTTTAAATTATTTATATATATTTATCAAATTTATTTCATATTTTTCCATAATTAAAAACGTTCGTTTAAACAGATTTCCTGTTATGGTCACTTAACTGTACTAGTGCGATTTTTCTGAAAAATTGATTTGGACTTATTTCAAAATCTACTCAACGATACTTTGATTTTCTTTCTTCGTTTAGAAGATATGGATATAATAGTCCTGAATTTTCTTATCTCGAAGAATTCCGAGCTATATGTCACTCTACACATATATTTGAACTTTTTGGCGCGAAATCGCGAACTACCGTTGCGCGACGCGTCTAGTTTTAACTTATTTTTCAATACTTGAAATAATCTATTCAAATTGAATTCTATTACTTATAAAATCATTACAAATCATTTTAAATCAATATTATCACTTTTTAAAGCATTAAAAAATGTATTTTTTACTATTACCATATTATAATATTATTTTATTCCTATTATTTTAATATTAAATTTTAATTTCCAATTTTGATTCAATTTCAATTCTAATCTCAAATTAAACACATTTAAAACTTAGATTTCAAATCTAATTTCAATTTAAACTTCAATTCAACCTTTATCTTAACTTTAATTTTTCAAAATTGATTTCAGTTTCAATTTCACTATTCATCTCAACTTCAATTTTTATTTAACCATCCTTTTCAAATCCGTTTTACTTCAAATTTCAAATTCTCTTTTATTTTAACTTTAATTTCACTTCTAAATGAAAAGAGACTTATTTTTCCAAAATATCTCATATTACTAAAATATGGTCTTATTAACAAAGTGATTACTTAATCAAAATGAACATATCAAATATTCATATTTATCACCAACATAACATCCATTCAACCAATCACATACATATGATTTCAAATCCAACATTCACTATTAATACCATAAGGGGATATAGTATCACAATTCAATTAATTAACTAACTATCAAATCATCCATATTAACAATCAATATAAACATTCATATATCATAAGTGTGTAAATGTGATTGTTTTAATATAACTAAAATGTAAATTCAAAAGTGATGAGAATTTCTCGCATTTAACCAAAACGTTTAACTTCCTACCAATATTCATTTAATTCAACGCTTCACTAAACCTTTCTAAACCTTATCAAAATCATGCTTCCAAGTGCTCGATCATCTCCATCTCTACTTGCTTTGCTCACGTCCTCCCCTTTTCAACTCCCAAACTTACGGCCTAAGGCCCATTTTAAGAAGAGAAGAAGTAAATTAAAAAGAGATTAGAGAGTAACAAGTGGATTAGTGCTTAAGTACTCCACTATTTTTAACCCTCATACCTCTCTTAAAGAGGAGAAGCCATTAATGAGCAAAAGAAAGCTCAAAAATGAAGAAGAAGAATGAGAGGTGTGAAGAAAATGAATGAAAGTGTAGCGGTATTTATAGCAAAAAATTTCTATGTAAATTACATTTTTAATCTTAGCTAAAATGACTAAAATACCTTTCTACTTTTTGAATTTTCAACTTACTTTCTTTCCTTTCCAGGATGGGAATTGATGTGCATTAATAAGAAGAGAAGGTTGGATGTGATGTTAAGTCCTTAAGTAATGATTTTGTCTTTTTTCTTTACTTTTTAAATTACATAATTACCCTTTTGCTCATTTTCCATGCATACACATAACATCCCATAAATGAGATATGACATATATGTAATGGTGTTGTTTGTAAAGATTTAAAATAAAATTTAATTAGTTAAATCATGTCTTTTCACTTTTTACACTCTTTTACTTAAACTTTTCAAAAGTAAACCCTTTTTATCTTTAGTGCTAAACGTAAAATGTTTAAATAGTTTGTAAAGTTGTATTTATGAATATGTGTATGTTAGAAAATGTATCAAGTTGCAACAATTTGTCGACAACTTATTTCGGTTGAAAACAGTGTTTTCGTCGATAAATTTTACAGTCAAAATTTGACCTTTTTGTTAAGCTATATATTGATGTAAACCAAACTTTAAAATGAAATTTTTACTTCTTTAAATAAATTAAGACATGTCTCTTTATATTTTAAAATTATCTTATATTAATATCAAAATCTCTAATTTTACAGCGTATGTAAAACCGACAAAATGCGACAAATTTTGGTTATTTTTGTAGAACGATTATCAATATGTACTATATAAGATTTACCTTTTAAATAAATATTTAAATCCATTTATTTACGCCTTTATTTATTGTTAACAAAACTTACTTTTGTCGATTTGTTCTAAAATACAAATTTGTACTTTTTAATTATAAGAATAGATGATTTCTTCATCATTATACATTATATGTAACATTTTTATCTAAGATTTAAATTTGTTTAAATTTAAAATAAACAAAATCGCTTATTTTCGAAGTAATGAAATTACGGATCTCTACAGTGTGCATGTAGCTCGAAAACCGAGTGATTCTACTCAGAGGTCGGGATTATGGAGGGTGTGTCTCATAGCCTTAAAATTGAGGTTGTATTTGCATTTATTAGTTGAAAAATAATCCGTACAAGAATTATGCGGGACTTGATGTAAGATAAGACCGAACTAGTATAAAATCTTGGTTTATTATTTCCTTTTTACTTTTACAGCATTTACTTTTTTTTCTGTGATTGCTTATGCGATTGTTATTTACATCATTCAAAGTAGAATATTAAAGTATTTGAAATATATTTATACAATCAATTAAATGCTATTCACCCCACTCTAGTGTTAATTTAGCCTTAAGACCCCTATTCCGTTGACTTAAATTTGGTATCAGAGCAATGTTTGGCTACCAACACTGGTAATAGTACTGTTAGTAACACTATTAATACATTGTTAGTAACTCATTTGTCGAAGGACAATCTACTACTAGACCTCTACTTTTTAATGGCAGTAATTACACATATTGGTCATGTAGAATGAAAATTTATTTACAGCTAATTGGTTTAGTCACTTGGAATATCACATAAACTGAGTACGCTGAACTCGAAACTAATTTTGCATAGTGGATTGCTGACCAAAAAGCAGTTTCACAAAGTAACTCTAATGCTATATATATTATTTTGTTCACTATATAGAAATGAATTTAATAGAGTGTCTATATGTAAGTCTGCATTTGAAATTTAGAAAACTTTGCAAGTTACACATAAAGGCACATATAAGGTTAAATATACCAAAAATTTCATGTTAACAAACCAGTTTCAATTATTAAAACTGAGTCTATATCTGATATGTATAGTAGATTCCAAGATATAATACACCCACTTATTGCACAGGGTAAAAGATTTTCCGAGGAGGATCAAGTTAGAAAAGTCGTAAACTCACTTAGTCCTGAATGGGATCAAAAGGCTCTTGCAATCGAGAAGTCTAATGACATTAGCACTATTAAAATCGAAGAGTTAATTGGCAATTTAAAGTCTTTTGAAGCACAAATGCAAGGGAGGAGAGAAAGCAAAGCAATAGAAAAGAAATCTAAAGCTTTTAATGCAATGATGGATAATCTGGATTCAGATATCGATGACGATGGAGAAATTGCATTCATGGCAAGGAATTTCAGAAAATTACTAAAATATAGGAAGATGAACAATTTTAAAAGAAATGATAACGAAAATCCAGGAAGCAGAAGCGGAAATAACATTAGATGTTATAACTGCGATGAACTTGGCCATTTAAAATGAGACTGTCCACATCCTGATAAACTAAAATCTACACCAAGTACTGATTGATTCAGAAAATGGAGAAGGGCTTATACTGCAACTTTAGACGATTCAGATACTTCCTTAAGCAATATTGAATTAGATACAAAAATTGCTAACATGTGCTTCACAACAATACATAATTAGATATTGGTTGAATATTGAATACTGTGTGATCATGTTTTAAATTTAAATATTTTAATAATATAATAGTAATATAAAATATTTAAAATTATTTTTTCGTAAATAGAATAACTATAAGTATATATATATAATAAAATCGGATATAGTTAAATCAAAAATCATTTTTGAAAATTTCAACATATGTGCATAGATTTTGAATTTCAATTTCAAATTCAAAATTTGAATTATCCTCCATCTTTTCACCAACTTCTATGTTCTGAAAAGTTGTATTTTGAACAGAGAACATGTCCTTTGATTCTCTATTTATTTACCCAATCTGCATCCACTCATTTTTTACTTTAATTTTCAAATTCAAAAATATATACTCTCTTATCTCTTCAAACTACTCTCCAATGGCATCCTCAATTAACACTAAGGTAACCATGAGGCTTTCTAAGAAAATAAAAGAATATCTCTCTATTAATAAAGAAGCCTTGCAAGCCTATATTGAGTATACATCTTTTAGAAAAGTCTTTCTCGAAAGATTTGCTATTTTTGAATATTTTTCTACATATAATCTTTTTAATCTTTGTTTGCAAAATAAAATTCTTGGTTTAATCGATGTTCTCAAAATTATTTCATTTGTTATCCAAAATTGGTGAAAATGTTTTATGCAAATTTAAAAAGGAAAGTTTTATGATGGAAAAGAAGGAGAAGTTTGGAGTTATGTCAAGGGAACACAATTTTTTTTACATCGTGAACTTTTGGGTCACATTCTTGGATGCAAATCAGTGGAATGGACGTTTTAACTTTTCAAATTGATTTTCAAAATCGTGAAGTAATTCACGACATTTTAGAAAGTGATGATGATTTTGAATTTAGAAACAAAAACTTGCTTTCAAAAGCAAGAATTTTAAGTCTTCTTTTGCAACAAAGTATCGCTCCTAGAATGGGTAATTATACTAACCCGATACAAAAGTTTTCAAAGCTCCTTTCGCCAATGGTCAATACGACATAAATTTGTCTCAAATCAATTTTGATGAATTTTTTCCTAAAAATCTTTCTAAACACGAAAACACAATATTCCATGGTGTGTATCTTACTCGTGTTTTCAATTATTTTGGTATTAACCTTAAATGAGAGGAAACAATTCCTCAAAAAATATTTGACAAGGCTAATATTTCACTTATGCATATTTCACCCTTTTTCGAGCCTTATGAAACGTTTGCGTAAAAAGAACAATGGTTGGCTTGGGAAGTGGAACAAGAACAAGAGAAGAGGAGGGAGGGGAAGAGGAAGGAGAGGAAATGAAAGTCGAGGAGGAAGAATAAGAAAAAGAGGAGGATACTTCCTTGGGAAGCACTAATATGCCCCTAATCCATCCATCAAAGATCTTCTCAAAAATCAAGAGAAGATAAATTCACAACAAAAGAAAGCTTAAAAAATCATTTTCAAAGAGATTTACCTCAATTTTCAATAAAATGGATAAATTCCATGACGATCCACCTTTTCGAACAACTTATGCAGACAATAAACCATCCTTGTCCAACATAAACCATTCAAATAAAATAGATTATCAATTTGGGTTTTAATACCGTAGCCTGAGCGGTATCAAAGCTTTCTTTTAGTTAATACCGTAGCCTGAAGGTTATACTAATTAGGAATAAGGTTAGTAATACCCTATAATGAGTGGAATTATTCTTGAGAGAGCGTATTTTGAAAATAAAAATATATTTAAAATCCAATCCGTTTTCAAATTTTCTATCAATTTGAATACATCTTCCTTGTTGAGAATTCGCTTTGATTAAGATTTCCTTAAGTTCATGCTTTTCCTTGTTCTAATCCACCCTTGACTTTTCATGATGAGTAACAGAAGGAATGCTCGAGGTCGGGGAAGAGGAAATGGCACCGTACCAAATGCTATTCCACCGATTGCACCAGTTGCACCAGTTCCACCAGTGAAGTTCACAACGCTTTGCATAGAGTTCGCACAGCTTCGTGGTACTAAATACTCAGGGTCCGAAGGCATTATTGAAGCTCAATAGTGGCTTAAGAGCTTGGAGAGAATCTTTACCAGACTTGAGATTTCCGATGCACAGAAGCGTCAATTGGCCGCTTGGCAGTTGCAAGATGCTACTCAAGACTGGTGGGAATCTGTTACCACTCGCACTAAAGAAGCAAATATCACTTGGGCACAATTCAAGGAAGTGTCCATCACCCAGTGGATGAATGAAGTTGGAAAATCCCAGCTATATCGTAGCTTTATGAATCTTAAGCAAGGGAGCATGTCATTTTCGGAGTATAAAAGGAAATTTAATGAGCTGTCCAAGTTTGGACCAGGTCTGATTGATACTCCATTTAAGAAGAATGAGAAGTTCATAGCCGACGCTCGTCCCGAATATTATGACCGTCTGACCACCCACGTTCATGGTACTTTCACCAGTCTTGTTGATATGGCCCTCCGATATGAAAACTCGAGTTCGAAGGGAGCATCGGTTGTTCACTCCGCAACTCCTTCAGTAGCTTCCAGCAATTCCAAGAAGAGAAAGCATAGCTTTGTGCAGTAGAAGATGAATTGGCAGAACTAGAGTGGAGTTGGACATTCTTAGAGGAAGCCCATTGATATCTCTTTTATCACTTGCTTCAAATGCGATCAGAAAAGCCACTATGCCAATAGTTGCCCAGTTTCTACAGGCGCATCTGTCCCAACGGTTCAGATGACCAGGCAAGACCTTTGCTACATCTGTTTGCAACCAAAACACTTCAAGAGAGACTGTCTCACCCAGAAGAAAGAAATCCCATCCGGAATCTTTGTAATGACCACTTCTACTCCTAGGTTAGAAGATGACAAAGGTACACTTCAGGGTACTTTTACATTGCACAAATTTTCCGTTCATATTTTATTTGACACCGGAGCATCTCATAGTTTTATATCTACCAACTCATGTGACAAACTCAACCATATTTTGAAACCTGAACCTGCATCTCAACTTTATGTGTTTCAAATCTGATTAGGGGTCCTGCAAACCTTGGTATGATTTGTAAAAGGGCCAGTCTGTTCAAAAATGATAGACAACATTTCACTTGGGACTTTTATGTTCTTGGTTTTTTAGGATTCGATACTCTGTTAGACATAGATTGGATGACCGCATTTGATGCTCATATGGCCTGTAAATCTTGAATGATTTCTTTGGTTGATGATGGTGGAAATTCCTTGGTAGCGGAGTGTAGAATGCCTTTAGATTTTGCCAGAAGTTTTGTTTTCTCTCTTGACGCTTGTCCGAGTGATCTTAGTACTACTCCTATCATCCAACACTTCCTTGATGTTTTCGGTGAAGTAACTTCTTTGCCACCTCAGCACGAAATTGAATTTCACATTAATCTTATTCCGGGAGCTAGCCAGTCGTACTTGCTCTAAGAAGGATGTCACCTAAAGAAAAAGCTGAATTAAGGATCCAAATCGAAGATTTATTCTCCAAAGGTTTGATTCGTCATAGTCATCTGGAATGAGGTGCAACTGTGGTATTTGCTACTAAATCCGAAGGTTCTCTAAGGATATGCATAGATTATAGAGAGCTTAACAAGCTTATTCACAAGAACAGATACCCGATGCCTCGTATCGACGGCATGTTTGATCAGCTGCATGGAGCAAAAGTATTTTCTCAGCTTGATCTAGCTTCTGGTTTCCATCAGCTCATGATTGTAGAAGATAGTATTCCCAAAACCGCTTTCCGAACAGAAGACGATTTCTATGAATGGTTAGTTATGCCTTTCGACTTAACTAATGCATCGGTTTACTTTGTTGATCTCATGAATAGAGTATCTCGGGAAGTTCTAAACAAATTCGTTCTTGTTATTGTTGGCGATATTCTAGTTTTTTCTAAGATAGAGAGAGCATGATGTGCACCTTAAATTTGTCCTTGAAACTCCAAGAAGTCATCAGTTGAAAGTGAAATTCTCTAAATTCCACTTCTGGAGAGAAGAGGTTAGATTTCTAAGGCATATGGTTTCGAAGAATGGAATTTTGGTTGATGCAGCTAAGATCGTCGTAATTAATGATTAGGAAACTCCTAAAAGCCCTATAGATGTCCGCAACTTTCTAGGCTTAGCTTGTTATTACGGGAGATTTATTGAGAACTTCGCTCGAATTTCTTCACTACTCACAGCTTTGACTAGGAAAAATGTTAAGTTTGTCTGGAGTGAGAAGTGTAAGGAAGCATTCGAAGAACTGAAGAACATGCTAACCTCCGCCCCTATTCTCACTGTCCCAGATGGTAGTGAAGGGTTCTATACGGATGCTTGTAGTGAAGGATTGGGTGTTGTTCTGATGTAGCATGGGAAAGTAATCGCATATGCTAGTCGTTAGTTGAAGACTCATGAGGCTAATTATGCAGCCAATGAACTGGAATCGCTCGTCGTCGTCTTTGCTTTGAAGTTATGGAGACATCACCTTCTTGAGACAAAATTTGAACTCTTTACGGACCACAAATCGCTGAAGTACATCTTTACCCAAAAGGATCTGAACCAGAGAAAAGTCAGATGGCTCGAATTCTTATCATCATTTGACCTAGACAATACTATACTCCCAGAAAGGCAAATGTTGTGGCTGATGCTTTGAGTAGGAGCAAAGCCAATGTTATATCAACTTGTTGCTTCTCCAGCTCTTATGGATCACATAGCTGTTAAGCAGGATGAGGATCCGATGCTTAGGAAAATAAAAGAAAAAGTTCATGGTAGGAAGGATAATGCTCATGGAGAATGGGGTGCACAAATCGATAGAAATGGTATTCTAAGAATTAATTATCAGATTTGTGTTCCCAATGTAGACGGTTTGAGGCAAGAAGTACTTGGAGAAAATCATCAATCCAGACTTTATATTCATCCTGGAGTCACAAAGATGTATCAAAATATGAAGAAGTTATATTGGTGGAGAGGGATGAAGAGAAATATTTCTATTCATGTCAGTAGATGTGCCACTTGCCAGTAAGTTAAAGCCGATTACCAGAAGACAACATGATTACTACAGGCTTTTGAGATTCCAAACTAGAAATGAGATCAAATCCCTATGGATTTTATTGATACTACCGAGGACCAGAAAAGGTAATGAGAGTATCTGGTTTATTGTCGATAGATTGACAAAGTCTACTCACTTTATTCCTATGAAGACTGCTTGAACTGCCTCGAGTTTAGTCGAGCTTTGTATGAGAGAAATTGTTCTCTTTCATGGCGTTCCGTCCAGCATTGTATGTGACTATGACCCTATCTTTACTAGCAATTTCTAGAAGGCTTTTCAGGAGACTCTTGGTACTCAATTGAATCTGAGCACCGCTTATCATCCTCAAATGGATGGTCATACCGAAAGAGTAAATCTGATTTTGGAAGATCTTCTCCGATCTTGTGTCTTGGACTTTGGAGGATCATGGGAAGAACATCTACATCTCATTGAATTCACCTATAACAATAGCTATCAAGCGAGTATTGAAATGGCACCCATGTAAAGCTCCATCTTGTTAGATAGAATGTGGAAATCGACTTGTTTTTGGCCCCGAAATGATTTTGGAAGCTTTTGAGAAAGTCGAAAAAATCAGAAGGAAAATGATAATTTCCCAGGATCAACAGAAGAAATATGTCGACAGAAAGAGGAGAGACTTGGAATTTGCAGCTGGAGATTTAGTATTTCTTAAAATTTCGCCTTTAAAGAATGTAATCCGGTTTAGAAGGAGAGGAAAGCTTGCTCCTAGATTTGTTGGTCCCTTCCATGTTGCAGAAAGAATTGGTACTTTGGCTTATGGAGTTGACTTACCAAAGAAGCTGTGGGGGGTACATTATTTTTTTCACGTTTCACATCTCTGCAATATGTGCATGATCCATCCGTGATTATATTTTCCTGCTTTGTTTGAGGAGATGGATGTTGAACCCAATCTAACTGTTGAGAGAAAATGCTTCATATAGTAGGCAGAAGCGCGAAACAGCTCAAAAGGAAGATTGTAAATCTCGTCAGGGTTTAGTGGAGTGAAGATGATCGAGATTGTACTTGGAAAATGGAGGAGAGTATCCGAACTTCAAATCCTGAGTTGCTTATACCGGTTATGTAGTCCGTGCCTGAATCTATTTCTATCTTTCTGTTTATCTTTCTATTTTCTTATTCCGATCTTTTCGAGAACGAAAAGTTTTAAGTGAGGGAGATTGTAACGACCTATATTTTTCGACAATATAAATATGAATTTAACGAAGATTTTAAAATAAAACTATTTTTACAAAATGATTATTTGTAACGAAAATTGGATATGAAGTACGTCCATTTATATAAGTTCAATAAAATTTGTTTCATGTCAAAATTCATCTGAAACCCGATCAGCACAAATTTTCCAGGCGAATTATCAAATTTTGAAATATGAATAATTTTATGTAGAAATGTTCTAATTTTTTTGATTAAAAGCCTAAATTCGTTCCGTCCTTTCGTTTATCTAAGAATTGCCGTTGTCATTCAATTTCTTAACGGTAACAGCGGTAATAAATGAGATTTTACTACGGACATCGTCGCATAGATTTGATTACATCATCGGAATCATTTTGGTGCGCTGATCACCGTGGTATATTTGTTTTCGGATTTTGGCTGCCGTGACAAATTGCTACATGGTTGAAAATTGGTCCATGATCGTGCCTGGCGCATTATTGCTCGCATTCCTATCATTCTTTTCAACAACATTCCATTCTTTTTAATTTCCTATCAACCTGCAAATGGTTACGTGCACCCCTCAACATATTAAATGCAGCATTAATGAGCCTCACTTCTTTCTCCTATTTATACGTGTCTTCTCCTCATCCCTTTCTTTTGAAAACTTTTAGAGATAGGTTACTAAGTTCTAAAATGTGTGTGTACATACATACATACATACATATATATATATATACACACACACACATACATATATAACCCTTCTCTTACTTTCCTCCTCTTCATCTTTATCTTTATGTTTTCTTCGTTTCCTTCGGTCGAGTTCATACGTAACTTCCCCTCCTTTTTTCCCTCTCTCCACTGCACGTTACCCATCGCTGCCTGGAACCTGCTCACTCATCACCTCCATATTCACCTACAGAGGCCGAGACCACCCAATGTTCCCTACACTGAAGCTCACCAACCCGGTCGCAACCACCTCCACTACCTCCGCAAAAGCCCGTACCGTCCTTCAGCCCAGCCGAAGCCACTTGCACCCTCACACCTCCGACTGCCCTACCTACTCACCTTGCCCCGAGCAACTGGCCAACCTAAGAAAGGTGAATGCTCTATATGAATTCATGGCTAGAGGCTTTTTTCTTTTCATACCTGCATGCACGTGCTCCAATTTTCTACATAGTTTGGGTTGATGTATATACTTGCTTTTGTATATATATTTGCATGCTTGTTCATGCCTGTTTCATGCTTCATGCATATTTTCATGCATGTTTGACCAAGATGTTGCATGGTTTAGGTCCATGCTATGCTTAGAAATATTTTTTAAGTATACACAAGTATATGTTGGAAAAAAAGGCAATGTAACATAAGAAAAATAAAAAACAAAAAAAATCAGCGTGAAAGAGAAAAAGGGGAAAAGAGTGGCAACATGGACAAGGAAGCAACAAGCATGCAAAAGGAAGCATTGTTGCGCTGAACAAAAAGTAGTAGAAGGCAACGTGGTTTAAAAAAAACACCAAAGCTTCGACCGTTGGAAAAAAACAAAAAAAAGGAAAAGGCCGTTGTGAACTTCGGGTAGAGAGTGAGTGCACGTGCATGTAGAAAAGGAAAAAAAGAACAAACAAGCCTAGTCCGTGTCTTGTGTGAGCAATAAAAAAGAAAAAAGAAAAAAAGAAAGCAAGGAAGAAACGAGCTTATCTCATCCGGAGCATTGTCGTCACAGCCGTTTTCTAGTGTGGGCGTGGTCACTCTGTTAGAAAACTGCTATTAGAAACTGCAATCGTTTCATTTACTTTTAACGTTATGCGATTTCTAATCTTAATGTGACCCTATTAATTAGGTCATAAATAGAACGTTTCATTTACCTTTAACGTTATATAGTTTCTAATTTTAATGTGACCCGATTAATTAAGTCATAAATAGACCGTGCTATAATTAGAACATTAGGTCTATGATTAATCTTAAGCGTTGAATTGATATATGATGGACGTACCAGATTTAGAGTTAAATGTTGTATAAAGGATTGGATCCTCTCTCCTGGTATATAGATGTATTCTTCTCCATCAAGAAACATATAAAGAAATAGGGTTAGAGAGAGAAACCGAATTCTGAGAAGAAGAGTAATTATTAGAAGTCAGAATAAGAAGATGACAGCCATTACATCTTCAGCTGTTAATCAAGGTACATCATCTTAAACAAAAAAAAATCATATTAAGCTTTGTTTATGAAATATTCGGTATTGGTGATCCTTGTTCTATTACTTTAATTGTTCATCATTAATCATGAAAGATCGAATAGTAAAGAATTTCTAACATTTGGTAGTAGAGCCACCAATCAATAACTGAATATTTTCTATGATTGCAATTGATCTGTTCTATGCTTTACTCATGATGTTTAATTAAATATGTGTTATAAGTCAATTATGCACATGAGATTTATAATTTTGTTAATCACCAAAGTGGTCAAAATCAGAATAATTATTTAGTGCATAAGTGACATAATAATTATTGATAGAAATTGCCAGTTATAATAATACCAAAAAAAATTGGCATCACTAATGGTAGAACCTGAGAACTTACCCAAAGGAAAGTCTTGTTCTATAACTAGTTGACATGATGAGGTTTAATAGATATCTTGATTAAATCAATATTGATCATCCAAAGATGTCAGTTTTATTTAATTGAATATATTTGTTACTTACTTATATTTTGGTATTTAATTATGTTAATTATAAGATAGTATCTCCCTAAAGGAGTGCTATATTATACTATTATTTACTTATCTGAATCGCGTTAGCTATGAGCTTATAGTTATTTCAATTTTTTTTAATTTGCAGTAGTTCCCATGAATACACATGCTTCATTTGTTACATTGTTCACTGGTGTTAATTTTATAAATGGAGAGAACAAGTCAATTTCCATTTAGGCACTCCAATGAGGATAAACCTATTGCTTTTACAACAGCTAGTACCGAGACAGAAAAATTACACCATAAAGCACGGGAACGCGGTAACAGATTGAGTCTCATGTTTATTAAGATGACTGTTGCTAACAACATCAAGTCAACAATTTCGCAAATAAAAAGTGCTAAGGAATATATGCAGTTTGTGGAAGAGCGTTTTCGTTCAGCTGATAAGTCACTCACTGGTACTCTTATGGCAGAACTCACGACCATGAAGTTTGATGGGTCACGAACTATGCAAGAGAACATTATAGAGATGACTAATCTTGCAGCAAGGTTAAAATCCCTTGGACTTACAGTGAGGATTCTTTTCTTATCTAGTTTATCCTGAACTCGCTACCTTCTGAATATGGACCTTTTCAAATTAGCTATAACACTATAAATGATAAGTGGAATGTTAATGAATTGGCCAGTAGACTTGTTCAGGAAGAAGGACGCTTAAAAAATCAAGTGAATCACTCAGTAAGTTTTGTGAGTAATAAAGCTGGTAAAGAATGGAAAATCAAGTCATTTCAAGAAGAAAAAGGCACCTATTAAGAATGGGCAGGATAAGGAAAAGAAGGAACTAAAGGATGTTCGATGTCATTTCTATAAAAGGAAAGGACATTATCAAAATGATCGTCCGAAAAGGATGGCTTGGTTCGAAAAGAAAGGTACTCATCTATCTTTCGTATGTTTTGAATCAAATTTAGTTAAAGTTCATATGAGGCTTGATATTGGTGCTACAACTCATGTCTCCAATAATATGCAGGGATTTCTTATGATCCGAACCATAAATCCAAATGAAGATCGTTTTCTCTTTATGGGAAACGGAATGAATCCACAATAAAAGGCATTGGGACTTATCGTCTAATTCTAGAAAGTGGATATGTATTAGACTTATATATTACCCTTTATGTACCTTCATTATCTAGAAACCTTATTTCCGTAAGTAAGTTGGATATTTCTGGTTTTAGATGTACGTTTGGATCTGGTTGTTTTGATTTATATAAGAATACTGATAATGTTGGTTCTGGTATTTTAATTGATGGTTTATATAAATTGAAACTGAATGACACTTATGCGAATTTCTTGCTGAATGTAATAAATAATGTTGGATGCAAACGTAGCATGTTGAATGAAAATTCTGCTTTCTTATGGCTTAAAAGACTAGGTCACATATCCAAAGAAAGAATGATGAGATTAGTAAGTAATGAAATTTTGTCAAATTTTAACTTTAGTGATCTAGAATTATGTGTGGATTGTATTAAAGGTAAACAAACCAAACATCATAAGAAAGGAGCCACTAGAAGCAGTCAGCATCTTGAAATAATAGCACTGATATTTGCGGACCTATGGACACTCCCGCCTTTAATGAAGAAAAGTATTTCATCACTTTCATTGACGATTTTTCCCGCTATTCTTATGTCTATTTGCTTCATGAAAAATCTCAATCTGTGAATGTCCTTGAGACGTTTATAAAGGAAGTTGAGAGGCAATTAGATAAAAAGGTAAAAATCATACGGTCTGATAGAGGTGGTGAATATTATGGTAAATATAATGAGTCAGGCCAGTGTCCAGGTCCATTTGCAAAATTCCTCTAAAGTCATGGCATATGTGCGCAATACACAATGCCAGATACACCACAGCAAAATGGTGTAGTAGAAAGGCGCAATAGGACGTTAATAGATATGATTAGGAGTATGATGTCAGATTCTACACTACCTAAGAATTTGTCGTCGTATGCTCTCAAAACCACTAATTATTTGTTGAATAGGGTTCCTAGTAAAGCTGTTCAAAAGACTCATTTTGAATTATGGACTAACAGGAAACCTAGCTTAAGACACCTGCATGTTTGGGGTTGTCCAGCGGAAGCAAGAATTTATAATCCACATGAAAAGAAATTAGATTCTCGAACGATTAGTGGGTAATTTTTAGGTTACCCTAAAAAATCTAAAGGATATGTGTTTTACTGTCCTAATCATAGTCCAAGAATTATAGAAACCGGTAATGCAAGATTCATTGAGATTGGTGATGTCAGTGGGAGTGCTAGAAGAGAAATAGTGGAAATAAAGGAAACAAGGATAAATGTTACATTGCCTAGAATAGTTCATCCATCTACTATTACTCCAAATGTTGTTCCAGCTATTAGAGAACATCATGATGATGAACAACATATAAATGAAGAAGTACTTCCTGAAGAAATTGACTTACATGATGCTGATATGCACGAACCACAACAAGTAGCATTAAGAAGATCTCAAAGAGATCGTAGGTCAGCTATTTCTAATGATTATATGGTTTATATGCAAGAATCAGATTATGATATAGGAACCAATAAGGACCTAGTTTCATTTTCACATGCTGTAGAAAGTAAAGAGTCAAAAGAATGGATTAATGCCATGAAGGAAGAACTAAAATCGATGCAACAGAATGAAGTTTGTGATCTCGTTGAGTTACCACATAGCTGTAAAAGAGTCGGATGCAAATGGGTTTTTAAAACCAAATACGACTGTAGTGGTAATGTCGAACGGTATAAAGCTAGACTTGTTGCTAAGGGTTACACTCAGAAAGATGGTGTTGATTACAAGGAGACATTTTCTCCTGTTTCGAAAAAGGACTCACTAAGAATAATAATGGCATTAGTAGCACATTATGATTTGGAATTGCATCAAATGGATGTGAAAACAACCTTTCTAAATGGAGATCTTGATGAGGATGTTTATATGGATCACCCTGAGGGTTTTTCTGTAAAAGGTAAAGAACAATTGGTGTGTAAACTTAAGAAGTCAATATATGGGCTTAAACAAGCATCCCGACAATGGTATATAAAGTTCAATACTATTATTACATCTTTTGGTTTTAAGGAAAATACGGTTGATCACTGTTTATACCAAAAGATCAGTGGGAGCAAGTTTATTTATCTAGTCCTTTATGTTGGTGACATCTTGCTTGCTGCAAATAATTTAAGAAATATTTCATGAGACTAAGGAATTTCTCTCAACGAACTTTGAAATGAAAGATATGGGAGAGGCGTCCTATGTGATTGGAATAGAAATATTTCGTGATCGATCATAAGGAATATTGGGATTGTCTCAGAAAGGATATATCGAAAGGATTCTAGAGAGATTTAGAATGAGTAAGTGTTCACCTGAGAAAGTTCCTGTAAAGAAAGGTGATAAATTCAATCTCATGCAATGTCCTAACGATGATCTTGGATGAAGGAAATGGAATCAATTCCATATGTATCTGTACTTGGTAGCCTAATGTATGCTCAAACCTGTACTAGACTGGATATCAGTTTTGCGGTCGGTATGTTAGGGAGGTATCAAAGTAATCCAGGAAGGGAACATTGGCAAGTTGCAAATAAAGTGTTAAGGTACTTACAAAGCATGAAAGATTACATGCTCATGTATAGTAGATCCAATGTATAGCGATTCAGATTTTGCTGGATGCATCGATACTAGAAAATCGACTTTTGGTTACCTATTTATGTTTGCTCAAGGAGCCATATCGTGGAAAAGTGCGAAACAAACTATCGTTGCTTCATCTACTATGGAGGCAGAATTTGTGGCATGTTATGAAGCCACAATTCATGCATTATGGTTGTGTAACTTTATTTCCGACTTGCGGTTGTCGACACCATTAGTAAGCCGCTAAAAATTTATTGTGATAACTCTGCAGCAGTGTTTTTTTCAAAAAATGACAAGTACTCTAAAGGTGCCAAACATATGAAACAGAAGTATCTTGTTGTAAAAGACGAGGTTCAGAAACAAATAGTGTCGATCATGCACATCAGGACAGAACTTATGATTGCAGACCCTTTGACGAAAGGGTTACAGCCAAGACAATTTAAGGAACATGTTCAAAGAATGGGTCTTGGTTGTATTAATAATAATTGATGTGTGACATTCTGAGCTCCTTTATGTGTTTCTGATATATAATTATGTGTCTCTTGTTTTAATGTGGTAGTATGTACTTTATGTAATTTTAAACAAGAAAGAGTCATATAAAGATATTATGTTTAATCATTATGATATAAGACATTATGTGGACCATTATACTGTTTCATATAAATTATGAGTATAAAATGATGGATTGCTGGTATTGTAGTATATGAAAGGGAATGCATTGAATTAATAATGCATAATCGCCATAACTCTCAGTAATTTATCATGGTATGATGTTCAACACTTGATATTATGAATAATCGGGTCAAGTGGGAGAAGGTTAGAAAATTGCTATTAGAAACTGCAATCGTTTCATTTACTTTTAACGTTATGCAGTTTCTAATCTTAATGCGACCCTATTAATTAGGTCACAAATAGAACGTTTCATTTACCTTTAATGTTATGCAGTTTCTAATCTTAATGTGACCCGATTAGTTAAGTCATAAATAGACTGTTCTATAATTAGAACATTAGGTCTGTGATTAATCTTAAGCGTCGAATTGGTACATGATGGACGTACCAGATTTAAAGTTAAATGTTATATAAAGGATTGGGTCCTCTCTCTCCTGGTATATAGATATATTCTTCTCCATCAAGAAACATATAAAGAAATAGGGTTAGAGAGAGAAACCGAATTCTGAGAAAAAGAGTAATTATTAGAAGTCAGAAGAAGAATTACAGCCATTACATCTTCCGCTGTTAGTCAAGGTACATCATCTTAAAAAAAATTATATTAAGCTTTGTTTGTGAAATATTCGGTATTGGTGATCCTTGGGCTATTACTTGAATTGTTCATCATTAATCATGAAAGATCGAACAGTAAAGAATTTCTGACACGCTCGTGTTGACGTTTTCTCCATTCCAGTTTCGCGCACGGATAGTGAATATTTATAAATTCACGACTAGAAATTGATTACAAGTAAAACCATAAAAACGATAAAAAAATTCTAATTAATATTGATGTTGATATTTGAAATTCACGATTAGTTGACATTGTGTGTGATATGAAAATTATGATGACATATGTTTGGTTTGGATTTCGATTGCAAGTGAAACCTATATCTGTCATTATTGTAATTATCAGTATGTTGATTCATGTTGTATATACATGTAACCTTGTTATTATATGAATTGATTGAAATTGAAACAGAATATGGGTTGAAATGGTGTATACCCAATATTTAAATCACTTGACCTAGGATAGAAAATTAAATAATAAACACTGATTGGTCCATTCAAAATTTGGATATTTAATATTTAAGTTTGAAATTAAGAGATAATTTGGAGATTTAAAGTGAATTTATAATTTAAATTTTATGTTGGAAGTTAATATTTAAATTTTGACATCTATTAAGTTAATTTAGATTTTAAAATGAAATATCAATTGAACTATTTTAAATTATGAAATTGAATTAAAATGGTTATGTTAAATACTAATGGAATTTAAACTCGTTAAGTGGATTAGTTGAAATTAATGAATTTTTTTAATATTTTTTATGTAATTAAATTTTAAATAAATATTTGATTTAATTAAAAAGTGAACTTTTAATTGATTTTATTGAATTAAAATATAATGATTAAATGGAATTGTTTTAAATTAAAGTTCAGTTAAAAGTGCTAAGTTATGAAATTAAGTAAATTAATTCCAAAGTTAATTAAATTGAATATTTAATAATAAAATTTTTGTATTTAAAGACTTAATTAACTTTGTAAATTTGGATAGCACCGAAATTTGTCAATTTTGTGAAAGTGAAATATTTGTTTAAAAGTTGAATCTTTTGATTTAAATCCAAACTTGTTGAAGTCAAATGGGCAAATGATATTTGAAAATAAGAGATATTTTATTTGATAAAATATCCAATTGATGTGAAAATGACATTGGTTATTAAAGAGACCGGAGCTAGATATGAGCATGCTCTCTGTCGATACCGAAACCACTTTAATAACTGTGTACGCGGAGTGATGATTTAGAACGAAGTGGTTGGATTTGGTGTACGATTGCCGAATTTGAAGAAAGAGAATGATGATGGATTAGCTTAACACTTGTGCCTATTTGAAATGAATAAAACAGGACCCATAGCAGCCAAGTAGGTTAGCTACCCCGAGCGGACGCACTTCCTCATTGGAATATACTATTTCGGTTGTTATTGGTGATCACCCTTCGACTATGGGAGTGTTGGACACGTTGGACGATCATGGCTATGATGCATTACCACCAGCCGAAAAGGGTAAACTGATAGTATCTTACCTTGGGCATTGCCTCATGTGCCTTGTAATACTTTTATTCCTATACGAGACCTATATGATTTTGGTTTAGTGTTGTCGTATCACGGCGCATCCCTGACTACCGACGTTCTACTAGTGGTGTCAAATGCAAACTGTACGACCATGCTTAAAAATGCATTAAGGAGAATTAATGTAAAGCCTTAACGCTAAGAAGAATATTTACTTTACCAATAGACAGTACATATATACCATATCCTATTATGCATATAAATAATTTTCCGAATTCTTAAGAAATGGAAAATCCCGTAACATCTCTTGAGTTACTTGTACATTTTACTTGAGTAGGACTACTTACATAAGAACTTCTAGTCCTGACTCGAGCGTTTTGCTTTTCATTATGCTTGGGTTAGCCTGAGTATTGCAGTTTGTGGGAAATGCTTATTTTGGGAGCCGAAGACTCCACTCTATCCAGTATTAGTTATTTATGTTCATTTTGGCTTGTGTCAGTAAACTTTTATGTATCTCTAGTATTGTATAATCAAAGTCTGTAACCCTGATGTATTTGGCGTAGTAGCTTCGTGAACTACTATGTATATTATTTATTTCTACCGCGAGATTTGATTTTACTCTATGTGCAATTCTGTATCTGATTCTATATTAAAACTCCAAATTGATAATCTGTCTTATTTGAATGGTTTATGTCGGACAAGGATGGTTAATTGTCTTCTTAAGTTGTTCGAAAAGGTGGATCGTCACAAATTCTTTGGAAAGATCATTTGGAAGCTTGGTGGTTCTTCTTCATCTTCATCCATATCTTTCTAGTTGTTTGTTTAAGCTATCTTTGTATTTGGATTTTCTAGTTTTAAGTGTATGTTGAATCTCATGTATCTTTCTTTTATTTCCTGTACTCGTCCTTATTATCAATGAAACTTCTATTTCTTACTATTATACATTGTCAGTTATCTCTGGAAAATTGTACAAATATAATAGTATAAGCCAAATAAAATAGAAAAGTAAAATAAAGTGGTTTTGGAAATTATAATGCATATGTCAACATATGCCAAGCATGTATGTCAACATATAACGGGTATTTTTCAAAAAATTTAAAAAATTATACCAAACACCAATTTATTTCGAACGACTTCTTACCTATATATATATATTTATTTACTCTATAAAATCATTATTTTCAATCTCTATCTTCACTCCTTTTCATTTCTAAACTCTAATAAAAATTAATGGCTTCTCCTATCCAAAAACTAACCAAAAACCTTGAACAAACTCTTGAATCACTCAAGAACACTCTTTCTTTCATCCTAAGAAACCAAAGGTACTTAGAATTAAGTCGAATGCAGAAGATCAAGGAGCAAGAAAGGCATTTCGACATGATTCGGTGGATGATTTCCATCTTGAACAAAGAAGAACCAATCATCAATCCAGAATGCACCATCAATAAAGATGATGAATATCGTGATGCTGTTAAAGCATATCTAATCTTTGTCGTTGATGGATGGGTTGAAGTTTCTTGAAATGTCTAGTTTAAATAGGTTTGATTTACATAAATAATAATACTTGTTTTAGTTTGGATTTGATTGGTTTGATTTGTGTGCATTTGTTTGAATGGTGTGTGACATTAACTTTGTTTGATTGGATGAATATTTGGATTGACTATTTCATTATTATCTGATTTTACATATCACTTATTTTTTCCTTTTTCTTATCATCATATATAATTCTTATATATATATATATAAATTAGTATTTCAATTAATAGGAGTTAATGTTTGAATTAGAGTTACAGTTAGTGTTAGAGTTATAGTTTAAGGTAATTATTATTGTTGATGACAAAAGGGGAGAAATATATAAAATGTAGGCAAAGATTAAGAGGGAGTTTTGTAACCTAGGAGGCATAATATTATATTTTATATACAGAGTTGTCATCATAGAAAAGAGAGAGATTGTTATACCTTAGGTTTTGGTTTTGATGACAACAATTATAGGACATTATATACAATATAGATACTAATGTTTTATCAAGTTATATATAGTATATAATGTAGGATATTAGACAAGTGTTGATTAAGAAGACTGTACAATATCAAGAGTAGATTCAAGATGCCGATATAACGTTTCAAGAGTGGGAGAATGAAGACTCATGAGTATTGAAGAGTTCAAGATTACAAGATATTCCAGATAAGTTATAGTCATAGAATTTTTGTTAAAACCTTGATAGCACTTTCTCAATCTCTCCCTCTATTTCGAATATGTTTTAAATTGTTTTTCAAATATCCTGATTTTAAAATAATATTTTCAAAATGTTTCTCAAAATATTTTTCAATCTTTTATAGTTATGAAGATATTATTTTAATGTTTTTTAAGTTCATATATATATATTGAATTTTTGTTTAAACTTTTATAATTTATTACTATATTGATTTTACATATATTATTTACGTTATATTGAATATTATTGTTAAATCGTTCAAAATTATTTTATAAAGTTTTATTAAGTTTTAATATGATTAAAATATGAATGAGTTATGTTTAAATGTTTGTACGAAGTTTCAAAATATTTTACAAAACTTAATATTTTCAAAACAATTTTTATTAAGTTACTTTTCAAAATACAAAAGGATATGTCGACTTATCCTCTACAACTTTGTCGACATACTGGCCGTAAATTTTAAAATTCAAATTTATGGAAGTGTCTTTTCGTCGTATCTCTTCGCGAATGGACATGACCGTTGTTTCCCTATATATACCAGACTTCCAAACAAATTTTCATTAACTACATTCTTGTTCTTCTCTCCTATTTTCACCCCTTTGTTTTCTAAATCGAAATATACTCATACTCTGCTGAAATTCAACCAAAATCAAATTCAATTATCACTAGTTTGATTCTCCTTCATCTACTTTCTGATTTCTCTAATCTCTCTCACTCAAACCAAGATCAAATAGCTATTCAAGAGTTATAGGATCAATTGTAATCAAGATCAAAGATCCGAGTCTGCAAAACTCTGTCAAATCATACTGCTATACTTGGGGGTGTGATTGTAACCCCTAAAATCAATTGGGTGTGCTTCGTACCCCGTAAATCTAATGGGTGCGCTTGTAGTCCGAAAACCAAGCGACTCTACTCAGAGGTCTGGATTATGGACGATGTGTCTCGTAGCCTTGAAATCGAGATTTTATTTGCATTTACTAGTTGAAAAGAAATCTGTATAAGGAATTATGCAGGACTGGATGTAGCATAACTCCAAACTAATATAAAATCCTGGTGTATTCTTTCCTTTTTTCTTTTAGTGCATTTACTTTTTTCTGTGATTGTTTCTATGATTGTTAATTACACTATTCCAAGTAGAATCTTAAAGAATTTGTAAAATATTCATATAATCAATTAAACACTATTTACCCTCCTCTTGTGTTAATTTAGCCTATTCCGCTGACTCACAATTCCAACGTCTAATTTTTTGAGTGTTTGAATACAGAGGACATGCCTTCTACTTCAAATGTAGCTGACCAACATGTTCCTAAGCAACCTTCAGGGAATGCCTGCACACGCGATAATCAATGACATATGGTAGATTCATCTAATTCATAGTGTGATCAAGCAATATTAGAAGATGCTTATAGTGAAAATTTAAGTAATGAAAATTATTGTGCAACAAAAGGTTTCTACGATGAAAATTAGCAATCTAAAGAAAATGTTGCAGCAGATATTCAATAAATATCAACTGTAGAAGAAAATATTAATGTTTCCTATACGATCACTGTAAATCCTATATATATTAAGAAGCATGAGAAAATACCCCTTAAAAATACTGTAGCTCCACCTAAAAGAAGAACAATGAGCTCTAGTCAAATTAAATGGATATCATGTCTCGGAATATCAAAGGTATGAATGTATATGTAAACATTAAGTATTCAAACTTCTAAACATCCACAAACTAAGTATAATGGGTTTGTTGGAGAACAAATTGGACATTAATAGTATTGCCAGATTTCAAGCACAGTTACTTAACAATTGGTCAACTATTCAGAATAATGATCTGGGATGGATGAATTTTGAATGTTGTTGATACAGGTGTGGTTATTTTATCCTCTAGATAAAAGTGAACAACACATTACTGTACAAATGAAAAATACCGGTGGTTTTTAACGTGTGTTCACTTTTGTGTACGCAAGTAACCTCTATAGGGAGAGAGATAAACTTTGGGGGTACTATGTCTCAATGCTACAATAATAGGATTGCCGCGAATAGTATTGGGAGATTTTAATAATGCTTCAAGCCCAAAGGATAAAATGGGAGGACTTACAATCCCTTTTTCCTATATACAAAATTTTAAAAACCGTATGCTTACTTGTGTTTGGTTGGAACTTTTTATAGGGTTGGAAATACACATGGAGAAAGAGAAGCATGGAAACAAGTATTGATAAATTGCAAATCAACTATGAATTTTTAACTAAATCTCCAAATTTAGTTACAATTGCAATGCCATCTCATTTTAGTGATCATACCCCAATTCTGATAATTTTTTTTAGATCACGGATAGTAAAATAAAGGAAAACCATTTAGATATGTCAACACTTGGCACCAACTTGACGGTCATTTCGACTATACGCCAGATGGATTCAAAGAAACAACATGGGGTAAGGCAGTGTATAGATTAATCAACATATTACAAACTACCAAAAGGAATTTAAAGCAATGGAATAAGTCTAAAACTAAAAGCAACTCAATCCAACAATTAGAAGAAGAGTACAATAAAGCATTCATTCAATTGGATGATAACCCAGAGGAAGAGGAATATTATTGAAAATTTTGAATTTGAATCTTCAAATAAAAAAGCAACTTAAAGTTCAACATGAATTTAACAAACAACAAAGCAAAATTTCATGGTTGCAAAGTGGACATACAAACTCAAAATTCTTCTAGGCAAGGATGGCAATGAGAAAAAATTGAAATAAAATCTAAGCATTGTTAGATTCTGATGGTGAATATATTTAGATAATAAGAAAATAACTGAACAAGTACGATCTTATTATTCTAATCCGTTCAATTGTCTAAAGGAAGTTTCCTTCCCTAAAGTACAACCGAGAATGTTTATAAATGCCGAAGGAAGAAGATACTTATCTGTTGTCATATCAATTCCAGAAATTAAATATGCCTTGCTTTCAATCGCGATTCAAAGAGCCTAGGACCTTATGGTTTTTGTCCCAAGTTTTTCAAATTGCACTAGGATTTGGTTCATGAAACACTGTTTGATGTTCATATCCTTCAATCAAGGAAGATTGCACAAGGACCGAATCACAACTTCATTACTCTAATCCCTAAAAAAGACGAGCTACAAAATACTTTCGATTACTATCCAATATCTCGTGCTAATATTTTATACAAAGTAGTAGCTAAAATAATATGCTTCATAATTAAGCACTTTTTATCTTTTCTAATTGCAGAAAACCAATCAGCATTTCTACCTAATATAAAAATTGGAGAAAATATTTTACTTGCTAACGAATTGGTAAGAGACTTCAAGAAAAAAGGAAAGGGCATAATGTGTACTAAAATAGATTTTTAGAAAGCATATGATATGGTGAATAGAGAATATGTATGTCACATGCTTTATTTTATAGGTTTTCCTATTTCACTGATCAATTTGGTGTACAAATGCATAAATACACATACTTTCTCTACAAAGGTGGATGGTATTCTAATGGATTTATCACGTCTGATAGAGTTAGGAGTATGCCTTAGGGGCAATTATTTAATTTGTTGTATGAATCTAACTTAATAACCAATCTTGTTTGAAATAAAAGATGTTTTCTTTCTATTATATACTTGATATAATAGTTGTATTAATGATTTATTTAATTAAAAATACATTTAATATGGAAAATCCATAATTGGTTTGTTTTGTGATAGTAATTACAATGTGTTGTAATCATACGTGATTTATCATAATAAAATAAACATAAGATTTTCTTAATCAAGATGTATTGAGACTGAATATTGATACATCCGTTGAAATTAAAGTACTCTCCAAACATTGGGCAGTACCCATGGCTGCTAGTGGCACAAAGAGGTTATGTACTAATATTTATTGAATAACCATGGAATGACCCATTCGTTAGTTTTCTGTCGGTTAGTGTAACTAAGGTCAAGCAGAGAATATTGATGTGATAATTTTACATACTTCCTTTGACTTGAGAATACTGTCGAGCTTCAACGTGGAAACTCCACTTTGGTTATAGTTAAATCATGGCACCACATCCTATGAAAAACTATCGTTGGGTCGATTGGAAGCATTGGAATTGAAACACTGGTCAAGATAGAATTTGTCTCCTCAGTTATATGAGGTTAATATCACGTGGTCAACTTAAGTCAACTCAAAGTCAAAGTCTTTGGCCAGAGCAGTACGGTTAATGTAACGACCTGATTTTTAGTGTAATATTTTTAATTTAATTTATAGTATTTTTACATAATTTTTAATTTGGAAAATAATCAAATTTTTTTGATGCATTTCGCGGCAAGTATTTTTGAATCTGCACATAATAAGTTAACATTTGTATTTTACTGTTGCTTTGTGATCATGTCGCATTATTTTGTGCGATCATAGTTTTATTTCTATCATTTACAGCTTGTATGCGAACGCGATATTGTATAGCGGAATGCCGTAAAACTTTTTCAAAACAAACTTTTTGAAGAAGCCGTAATTTTGATTTGCCTTTGATTTGCCATTTGGTGTGATGGGTGTCTTGGATTTTGGATCTTTGTTTTGCTTTGTGTTTTAAGTAATGGATTTTTTGATTACTTAGATTTGAAGTAATTAGGTTTATATATATATATATATATGGAGGGAATTAGGCTGAAGGAAAAACCTGAGAACACTTTTAGTCTGAAGGACAGAAGTTTTAAAATTTAGCCTAAAGGACAAAAAATGATATATTCATATAGCATTACACATCCATAATGCTATATTTATATAGCATTACACATCTATAATGCTATATACAACACAATTTTATAAGTTTCTGCATACACAAACAAGCAGCTGTGTAATGCTATATGAATATAGCATTATGGATGTGCAATGCTATATGAATATATCATTTTTTGTCCTTCAGGCTAAATTTTAAAACTTCCGTCCTTCAGACTAAAAGTGTTCTCAGGTTTTTCCTTCAGCCTAATTCCCTGTATATATATGTGTGTGTGTGTGTGTGTGTGTGTGTGTGTGTGTGCATACACAGAAGCAAGGGAAGACACAATACAATATACAACACTTCTTCCTCTTTTCTTTGCCTGTAATGAAAAATATCCATCTTTTCCACTTCAAATCTTATAATCCATTCGTATTTAGCCAAAAGTGTAGATATGAAAGTCATTTTTTTATCATCTATATTATTTTATAAAAATAGTCGCCTTGAGTTTCGATGATGGGAGCAGCCGTGATTGCTCGATGACAGTAAAGGGGGAAATTTTACCATAGACTTCAAAAATTAAATTCTCTTGATCCGCATTCAATTAGATGACGTCCTCGATTACATTAGCCTCATGGCAGGACGATGGATTTTTGGTAAAAGTTTGGTGGTGTTTGGTTATGGTCAATGATGATGGTCGAAATTAGGGTTTGGGTTCCTTGGAGTTAGGAGCATCGAGTGAGGGAAACGAGTGTGGTGTTAAGCTCATGGTGGCAAGGCATAACAATTGTAGAAAATTGGTGGCGTGCGACAGAGGTTTGGGTGGTGCAACGTTTTGAACAATAGAGGGGAAGCTATAGTTCACGGTGATAAAGAGACGGTTGAACTCGAAGATGTTGGGACTAGCACGTCGAGTTCACGAAGAGAAGTTCATTGCCACATTCAACATCAGTTTCGTGTAACATAGCTCTGTATTTGGAATTGAGCATGCATGACAATGGCGTGCAAGTTTGAATGTGCACGACCTGGAATTGAGAACGGGGGAGAAGACATTATTCATGTGCGTTTGGGCTTCATTAGTAATGGGTTGGGTTTGGAAAGCTTGATTTGCTTAATTTGTTTAATTTGATAATTTAATTTAATTTTGAAAATCTATGACTCACTCAATTGAAATCATTTAACCAGCTGATTTCGACATTGGATTTGTATAAACAAATCGAACACAATAGTATAACCTATTAATAGTTTAAACAAGGTATAAAATACTGATAAATTAATAGTGGATAAATATAATTATGTTGATTTAAATAATAACATAGTTAAATTAATTATACTTCACTCGTGATATCTATTTAGCGGAATAAATCCCCGTTCTACTATTATACTAATTTGGTCATTTATTATGTATACCAATTAATTCTGATTTATGTGTTACTGTCCATTTACAATTGTTGATAAAAAATGTATTTATCATTATTTATTGATTGTTAAATTGTGCTCGGCCGGTTTATGAGAAATAACCCTTTTTATTTGACATGATTTGGGTAGAAAACAATTTTAGCCTAATACCTTGTGATTTATCTCGCAATTTGACTAGACGGTGTTTAACAATAATATTGGTTTATTAAATTATTATGATTAGTTATAATAATTTAATATTTAAATTTTGGATTTCAATTTAAATAAGTTACTTGGAAAAGTTATTTATATTTTTGAAAGTGTTTTCCCTAATTAGAATATTTCTAAAAGAAAATATTTTAGGAATAAATATTGATTAATATGTTTTGTTAAAAAGATATTTATAAAACTACCTGTTATTTGGACTTAAATCCCGGCGGTCTTAAAATCGTTTTGAAAACAGTTTTTGAAATGATTGTGGAAAGAAAGAATAATAATACGATTTGAAGTATCTGAGAAATATTATTATTACGATAAGAATTGGAATTTATCCCAATAAATATTTGCAAAGTCTATTACAAATATTCATTTTATTGCAGTGAATGACTAGAGTAAGGACAATTAGGAGTTTCTCCATTTCGGGACTCGCTAGGTATATTTACTCTATTGATTTTAGGAGGTACCAAAATACCATTAGAGGCTCCATTTATTATTTTAGATTTATACCATGCTCGGTAGGGGACGCTATCTACTTGTCATGTTGGTTCTAGTTTTGATATTCTAGTTTTGATATATTCCTTTTTGAAGGAGTTTTGAAAATATATTTTGAATGGAGGAAAAACCTGAGTATTTAGTTCTAAATTATCTTTTGAAAATAATTAAACGATTAAGCCTAAGTAGATAGATTTGGAAGCTACATTTGCATTTTATATGCTATGTACTTTGGAATTGCATATTTATTTGTGCGTCGTTGGCTCCTTGTGTCCGATCTGCGGTAGGAGAACTACGTTGGCTTGATTCTGTACCCAATTAGATAGGGGTACATAGGCAGTCACAAGTGGTAGTGATGCAGCCCCAATAATAATATAATATTTTTCTATTTATAGTTTGCTATCTATCATGTGTTGGCGCATCTTTTCTTCTTACTATTTTATTTCGTATTGATATGTCTATTGAGTTTGCATGAATGATTATTGCTCTCTCTCACATCAGAGTTGTGCAATAGTAGATAGATAGTATTTATCTTTAGTATATATTTAAGTACCCTTATGGAATAACTAATTACTCTGATAAGTTCTAGTATTGAAATTGTATCCTATACATTTAGTAGTGTTGTATATTTATTAAATGATGATGTGTATTAAGTTGGTAGTTGTAATTATTTATTTTAGAACGATTGGTTTCCGACAATTTTGACTGGTTCGAAAATACGAGTCGTCACAGTTGGTATCGAGCTTAGGTTGGGTTCCTAAGTAAAACTTCACCTAGGGTTAGTAAATCAACCTAAGAATTTTAAATGAAACTACCTTAATTCGATAAATAAAAATGGATATGATAAAGCACTGTACCTTCGACCGGGGTAATGGGTGATATTATTTTTGGTGTGCTTAACTTTTATTAATTGTTTGATTCAGGTACGAAATTCTTTTAAGGGGAAATGAATGTAACGACCTGATTTTTAGTGTCATAGTTCAATTTATAGGATTTTTCCATAATTTTTAATTTGAAAAAGAATTAAATCATCGTTTGACGCATTTTGCAGCAAACATTGATTTTTTTGAAATTGCACATAATAAGTAAACCGGTGTATTTTACTGTTGTTTTATGATCGTGTCACATTGCTGTACACGATAGTATTTTTATTTCCGTTGTTCGCTACTCATATGTGAATGCGATATTGTGCAGCAGAGTACCGCAAAACTTTTCAAAACATACTTTTTGAAGAAGCCATAAATTTTGATTTTTCTTTGATTTGCCTTCTGATGTGATGGGTGTCTTGAATTTTGGATCTTTGGTTTGCTTTTCCGTTTAAGTAATTGACTTTTAGATTACTTAGCTTTGAAGGAATTGGTTTTATATATATGCACGCATATACAGAAGCAAGGGAGGACACAAGACAACCACAAATAACACTTCCCCTTCTTCTTCAGCCTTTCTTTCCCTGTAATAAAAAATATCCATCTTTTCCACTTCAAAAATCATTATCTCACAATCAACTCTCATTTAGCCACAAATGTAAACATGAAAGTCGTTTGTTAACATATCTAGTATTTTCTAAAAATAGCCGCCTTAGGTTTCGATGACTAGAGCAGCCATGATTGCTCGATGATAGTAAAGGGGGGAATTTTTCCATAAGCTTCGAAAATTAAATTCTCTCGATTTGCTTTGAATTAGATGACGCCATCTATTGCATTGGCTTCGTGCGAGACGATGGATTTTTGATGAAAGTTTGGTGGTGTTCGGTGATGCTCAATGATGATGGATGAAATTTGGGTTAGAGTTTTTTGGAGTTTGAAGCATCGAGAGAGGAATGGAGTGTGGCGTTGAGCTCATGGTGGCAAGGCGAACCAGTAGTGGAAAGCTGGTGGGGGTGCGGTAGAGGTTTGGTGGTGCAACGTTTTGAACAGTGGAGGGGGAGCTACAGGTCACGGCGGTGAAGAGACAGTTGAGCTCAAAAATGATAGGATCGGCGCATCGAGTTTGTGCAGAGAAGTCATTGCCACAATCAGTATTCGATTTCGTGGAACTTAGCACCGTATCTGGGGTTGAGCGTGTACGACAATGGCGTGCAAGTTTGAACATGCGCGGCCTGGAATTGAGAATGGGTGAGAAGGCATTATTCATGCAAGTTTGGGCTTCATTGGTAACAGGTAATAGGCTTGTTTGAGTGAGCTTGGATTGTTTTATTTATTTAATTTGATAATATAGTTTAACTTTGAAAATCTATAACTCGTTCGTTTAAATCCATTTGACCCACGGATTTTGATATTGGATTTGTATAAACGAATAAAGCATAATAGTATAACATGTTGATAGTTTTAACAAAGTATAAAATATTGATAAATTAATAGTGGTTAAATATAATTATGATGATTTAAATAATAACATAGTTAAATTAATTTTACGTCGTTTGTGATATCTATTTAGTGGAATAAATCCTTATTCTGCTATTATATTAGTTTGAACATTTATCATATATACTAGTAAATTCTGATTTATGTGTTACTGCCCATTTACAATTGTTGATAATAATGTATTTACCATTATTTGTTGATTATTGATTATGCTCGGCCAGTTTATAAGCAATAACCATTTTTATTTGGCATAAGTTGGTAGAAAACAATTTTAGGCTAAAACCTTGCAATTTATTTTACTATTTGACTATAAAGTGTTTAGCGATAATATTGTTTTATTAAATTATTGTGATTATTTATAATAATTTAATATTTAAAATTTGGATTTCAATTTAAATAAGCTGCTTTGAAAAGTGATTTATATTTGTTAAAGTGTTTTCCCTAATTAGAATATTTTTAAAAGAAAATATTTTGGTAATAAATATTGATTCAAATGTTTTATTAAAAAGATATTTATAAAGCTTTCTTTATTTGAACTTAAATCCCAGTGGTTTTGAAATAATTTGGAAAGAGTTTCTGAAATGATTGTGGAAAAAAATAATATGATTTGAAGTATTTGAGAAAAATTATTATTTCGTTAAGAATTGGAATTTATTCCATTAAATATTTTCGATTTTTTTTACAAATATTCGTATTCATTGCGGTGAATGACTAAAGTAAGTGCAACAAGGAGTTTCCCCATTTTAGGACTCGCCGGGTATATTTACTCTATTAATTTTAGGAGGTACAAGAATACTACTGGAGGCTCCATTTATTGTTTTAGAGTTATACCATGCTCGATAGAGAGTGCCACCTCCTTATCGTGTTGGTTCTAGTCTTGATATATTCCTTTTTGAAGGAGTTTTGAAAATATATTTTGAATAAAGGAAAAACCCGAGTATTTAGCTGTAAATTATCTTTTGAAAAGAATTAAAGTATTAAGCCTAAGTGGGTAGATGTGGAAGCTACATTTGCATGCTATATGCTATGTAGTTTAGGAATTGTGTACTTGATTGCGCATCGTAGGCTCCTTGAGTCCTAGTTATGGTAGGAGAACAACGTTGCCTTCATCCTGTACCCAATTAGATAGGGGTACGAAGGTAGTCACAAGTGGTTATGATGCAGCCTCAATAATAATATAACATTTTACCGTTTATTGTTTTTTATCTATCATGTGTTGGTGTATCTTCCCTTCTTACCATTTTATTCCGCATTGACATGTTTATTGAGTTTGCAAGAATGACTATTGCCGTCTCTCACATCAGAGTTGTGTAGCGGTAGATTTATAGTATTTATTTTTGGTATGTATTAAAGTAACCATGTAGAATAATTGATTACTCTGATAAGTTGTAGTATTAAAATTGTATCCTATAAATTTGATGCCGTTGTACATTTATTAAATGATGATGTGTATTAAGTTGGTAGTTGTCATTGTTTATTTTAGAACGGATGGGTTTTCTGTGATTTTGACTGGTCCGAAAATCCAAGTCATCACAGTTAATAATAATTGTTATTATTGAACCAAGAATTTCTTGTTTGCACTTAAAAAGTTGAATGTGGACAATGTTAGATTTTGACCAAAACCAAATTCCATAAGTCCTAAGTGATATAGTTTTGACGAAGCGAATTGGTGTAAATAATTGTCACTACCGAGTAATGCTTAAATAGTAAAATTGGATTTTACCAATAAAGATAGGATAGCGATAAATTCAGCCAAAATGTCATACGACTAGCTAAAGTGCCGTGTGAACGTTAATGTTTGAAGTATTCAACATTAATTGCTGACTGAATTTACTATATTTGTGAATTCTTCAAAAAACCACATGATTTAATTAATTTATAAAATGTTGTAAGTTAATTAATATTTAAGAAATATTAATCATTATTTAATTTATTTGATGTTTGGGAGTTACTTAGATTATTTAAATGCATATATAAATGTTATTTTGCATGCATTGATATGCAATATCTGTGTATTTTTAAACAAGTTTGAATAAAACATAATTGCATGGATTTTTTTATGAAAATTTTATACGATTTGATGGAAAATAATTTCAGCCATACCAATAAATTGACAGGAATGGAGAAAGGGTTTTGGGGGGGGGGGGTTATGAGAATTGATTAGGGATGTTTTAATTAAAAGAAGTGTGTTGCTAAAAGCATCTAGAAATATGCTTCATAATACTATTTTTAAAGAGCACCATGATTAATTAATTTCTGTGTTACTTAATACCATAGAACATAATCAAGAGGCACCAAAAACACATAAAACCCGATTCCCGTTCTTTTTTCCTTTTCAACAAAAAGCGACAGGCCACGACAGGCAACAATCTCCCAACAATGATGAAATCGGCCCAAGCCGCCATGTAAAGCCAAAGCTTGAAATAATCTCTCGGCCAATCAGGGAAGAAACTTTTAGTTTTCCATTTTTGATGTTTTCCTTCCTCCATAGAATAGTGCTCTTCCTCCATGGATCAGTATCTGAAATTGGATCAATTTTGATAAAAGCAAATTTTGATTTTGAGGTTTTACATGTTTGAGATTAAGCCAAGATGTTTTACATTCACCAAAAGTTTTAATGATCAATTATCGAGCGACGAAATAAAAGTGGTATCAAGTAGAAATTTATTCATTAAACTTCATTAATTTTTTATATGGAATTAGTAAGCACATTTCTAGGTGCTTTTACCAGCACAACAAAAGAATGGGAAATAATTTATCCTTTTAATTAAAAACAAATCTAATAATTCATTTCCTACAGACATTCAATTTTTATTTTCTTTCTCTTATCTCCTCCTAACTTTCCATAGCTGAAAATCAAATCAATATTTTTGAAATTTTTATCAATTCCAATACCAAATGCAAACATCAATAAGTAAATAAAAAGTGGTTTATTCTTCTCTCGTAAAGCTGGGTGGTGAACTATTTGAGATCGGAGAAATCTCAAATCAACGTGTTTCTCTTGGCTTCATCTAAAAGATGAACTCCTATTTTATTTGTATATTATTTCATTATGATTATATGTTTATGTTCTTCACCTATTCCATTCATTCATTTGTATGTATTTGGACAATGCTTTGACTATTTTGTATACTCCCTTGAACCATCTTTATCATGTTAATATGATTAAAATCATCATATTTACATTATCCGTCATTCACATGTCACCAATGATAATTAGTGATAATTATTAAGGATCTATCGCTATTTTGTTTAGTTGTTTATATTATGTATTTAATTAGATCTATTTTTCAATGTCACTATTTATACATGCTTGTGTTGTCCAATTCTTTTATATAGAAACTCTTGTTTGAATAACATTTTGAAATAATTTGTTTACATAAAGTTTAAGTTCATATTGTAAAATTGAAAATTTATGATTCTCTATCAACTCATTTTGAAATAATTTTGTTTAATGTTTACATAAAATTTTAGGTAGACTTGAAATTCATAAGTTGATTAAAAAAGGAAACGAGCGATTTGATTAAAATCTAATGTTAAATTACCTAATACAATTCTTATTGCTTTTTATATAAAATCCAAATTTGAACAAAATACACATTTTATTTATTTGAGATAATTTTGGACCCGAGCATAAGTTTTGCATGGTTGTTGATTTTGATATAAATATTTTCATCATTATACACTTTAAAAAAATGAATTTTTTTTATAAGTGAACTTTTATGCAAAATGTCCCATGCCCCTTTCATCCCTTTTGTTAAGGTAGGAATTTATTTTGCTAATCATAATTCTCAAATATATGCATGCATAAATTGCATGTTCATTTGCTTTAAAGTAAATAAAATAGATTCTTATCTGTGACCATTAATTTAGTTTCAAAATCTTATCAAATTAAATATTGTTTTAAGCTTTGATTTTAGAGCGTGTAAACTGGTTAATCTTAATTTATACACACACATACATATACATAAATATATACGCATGTTTGTGTGTGTATGTGTATGTACATGACCCATATACATATACATATACACGTACATATACATACATACATATAAATATTATTAGTCAAAATTTTGGACAACAAAGGCATGTGTGAATTCGGTAGTAAATGTCATGAATATGTCAATTAATCTAATTAAAGTGAGAGAAATGAAAGGTTTCTCTATGTATATTTATAGCTCCATGTTCCCTTAATTAATTATTTATTTTAAGAAAAAGTAACAAAAGTTTTCTTTCTCTGAACCTTTACATGTTTATTTACATACACATATGCACTACTTATATGTTACCCTTACCATTCAAATATGTTAATGTACTTGATACTTTCAGTATATTACATATTTATCTAAGTTAAATTTAAAATTCATCATATCCAAAAAGTCCTTTTTATTGGCTGCAGCTCCCATTCCCCCGTCCTTTTCCTTACCTCCTCTGCCTAATCCATCTCCCGTCCTTCCTCCCATCACCATCCCTCTTCGTCATCCTTCACCTCTACCTCCTAAACCTCCGAACCATCCACCACCTCCATCCTCCCTTCTCCTCCTCCGGCCTTGCTCTCTCCCCACCTTCCCATCTATCTCATTCCTCATAATGAACTGGTATGGACTTCTGTATTCAAAAACAAGCCGCGCAACGCGGGGAAGTACATACCAGTTGACATCACTTCTTCATACTTAGATGATAATTTAGTTCCTACTTAAGAAGTTGTCATGGCGGGAGCAAAAATGTGGGGTGAATATTTAGTTGGTTTCTTTCTCGACAAACCCCTTTCATACTCTACTGTCATTCATTCTCTCAAATCCATCTGGAAGCTGAGGGGCTCTATATCCGTGAAGTCAGATGGGTTTTTTCTCTCTTTCTTTTCTCGTGTGATGAGGACATACATAAAATTATTCAAGGTGACCCCGGTGTAATTCATAATAAACTTTTTATTATCAAACCATAGATTTTGCTATTGGCAGTGTATGCGGTAGTATTCAATCTATTCCAACCTAGATATAGTTATCTAATATCCCTATATATGCATGGTCACATCTTGGTATTAACTGGCTTACATGTCATATCGGGAAGCTAGTGTGACAAAGAAGTTGAAGAGATTGTGTTTTGCTAAATGTTTAGTCGAAACTAAACCTGATCGAGAGATTGATGATAAATTCTCAGTTTAATTGGTAGATGGTGGCATGTAAACAGTTTACATTAATTACCTTTGGAAGCCTAATATTTGTCACAAGTGCAAATTTTTTGGACACTGCACTGTTGACTGTGACAAGGTAAATGAAAGTGGGGTAGAGATTATCAAGCAATCAAAAGACATAAATGGTACTTCTCAGCCAAGTAATAAGGTGATTGAGTCAAATAAATTGTGAGAAGCAAGAGAATTCAAAAAAGGCAAGTTGTGAGCAAAAGTAAAAGGGGAAGCTCTAATCCTCTAGCTAACAGTATTTCTCTAAAGGATAGAGTTAATAATGTAGTGTCAAATGCTAAATTAATAGAAGAAGGTAAGATTATTATTGAAAACCGTGGTGATCAGCCAATGAAAGAACACCAGAGTAAGAATGTTACTGTTTTTGGGAAAGGAAATAGCAAGAACATAGTGGATGAAATTATAAACAGTGAGATAAATGTTCAAGATAATGGACTGAGTAAATGCAATATTGGTAACCAGGAAGTCAGTTTGTATAAAGAAAATAAAGTTGTCCCTAAAATAACCCTAAGAAATAGCTTCTCTATTCTGTGTGATGATAAGGATGATATCAATATGCAAGATGGTGGTACTGTTTATGATACTATGATGTTCCTGATAAAAATGAGAAAAACAATGAAAATGCTGAACCACTTTGGGCCTTAAGAATGTAGGAAGTCAGAAAGCAAGACAATCAAAACAAAGTAATATTTCTATTCTGCTGAAGCTAGATAGCTCTTATGAAGCTATAGATGAATTAAATAAGCATGACCCTACCCACACAATGTATGTGCATAGCAATTCCAGTAAAACCACAACAAAACCCTGCATCAATCACTCCCCTCCCTCAGTGTTTTCTTCTGAAAACAAAGCATCCACTTTGAGCCTTAAGAACGTAGGAAGTGATGCTTTGAAACAATATCATGTTGAAGTTAAAGAACCTGAAACGCAACCCTCCATTACTCCATTAATACCTGATGTGATTTCTTGTGAACTTTTCCCTGTTCATGTTCAGCCTGTGCACATGCACAGCAACATCACAACCCCCCGAAACCAATACATCACCTCTTTTAACCTTTTCTACCTCAATTCAAACCAAATCCCCTCCATTTATTCCTAGTGAGCCTTTGTCCAGTCCCATTGCCAACCCATCCCCTTCAGCCAAAGAATCAACCCATATTCCATTTGAACACATTGTTTCTCCTCCTACCTGGAAGGACCCCCCTTCTCATATTCCTTTTATCGCTCCCTCTATCCTAAACCCAACTGTGTCAGAAAATAAGTGCACTGCTGGAAGCAATACTCTTTTGATGAATAAACCTTTACATATAGACACCGACGACAAAGAATGTTCCTCCTCCCTTCTCTTTGCATTTGCTCCAGAATATATCCACATCACAAAGCCTTTAACCAGAGCTGCGAAATTGGAGCTGCTATCTAATATTGTGTTTAATAATGATGCATAAAATAGGAGCTTGGAATATATCAGGGGTGCTCACTGCGATATCAAGTTAAATCAATGCAAAACTTTAATACATGAACATGATCTCTGTCTTCTTCCTGTGCCTGGAACTAAATTCAACCTCTCTTTCACTCTAAGGCAGCAAAAATAATCAGGCATGATTGGAATCTTCTTGATAACCTCCTTGATGCCCCATATGATAGAATTATGGTCTTGCATGACCCCAAAGTATTTAGCTTATCTCCTATCCCGTCAGATCATTAAATTCTTCACTTCCATGCAATTCAAATTCCCTCCAATTCCTCCTTCTGCATTTCCTTTGTGTATGCCACTAACAATATCACTTCCAGATCCAATCATTTTAACCTTTTTCCATCTCTTAGGCAGGAATCTCATCCTTGGATTACCTGTGGTGACTTCAATTGTTCTCTCAGAATAACTGGCAGACATGGAGGCAATCCATTATCTATAAATGATATCAAACCGCTCAACTTAGCCATTCATGAATCTGAATTATCTGAAATTAAAACAACTGGTGCTCAATTCACTTGGAACAAACAGAATACATGCGGTTTTACCTGTTGTATCTGCATTTAGTTAATGCAAATGTGGCCTAAGGCAAATACGACCCAAATCCCATTTTCATTTGTAAATTGTATATAACAGTTTGTACAAAGAAACAACAACTGTATCAATATTCATCACTTTGTTTTGCAATAAAGAATCATATCAAATATTCTCCTTTAATTTTCTTCTTCAAGATATCAATTTCGATCAATTCTAAATCTTAACTTGGTATCAGAGCAGTGCAAAGCAAAACTGCATCAAATTTACTGGAAAAGAAGAAGATATTAGTCTCCATCAGAGAAATCTCATCATTTGGAGATTAATTACCCATCAGAATCATCTTCATCATTTGGGTACAAAAGACTTATCTCCAAAGACTAGTGCCTCGCCTAGAAAACTTTGGCTGCACTCAGTCTTTATCACTGATCAAGTCAGAAGTGAAGAAAAAAAAATCGAAAATCAGTCAACATTTCAAGAAACTCATCAAAACAGAAAGAAGGCAAGTGCCAAACCACTGGTTTATCAGATTAGAAATCATCATCTAAACACAGTTGCAACATACCTGGATTCTGCCGAATCGAGTTCTTGATCACTTTATCTGATTTCAAATTATTCAAGTATTTCTTTATTCAAGAAGCTTCATCATGGCTGATGACAACTCAGAAACCTCTGATAATGCACCTAATCCACCACAGCAAGCTACCGCAGCAGCAGAGAATCTTTTGAAAGCCACAATAAGTCCTCAGATTCAACTCATCACTGCTCAACTTGAAGAAGATAATTATCTTCTTTGGAAAATTCAAGTTGAGACTACTGCAAGAGGGTATGGCTTGGAAGGATTCATTCTTAGCACCACTGTTGCTCCTCCTAAGTTCATCACTGATTCAGAAAACAAAACAGTAAGAAATGGAGAGTATGTAAAATATCAAAGGCAAGATAGTCTTATAAGTTCTTGGTTGCTTTCATCAATAAATGTTAAACTATTGCCTCAAGTAATTGGATGTAGAACTGCTAATGAGATTTGGTCAACAGTGGAAAGAATTTTTAACACACCTGCAGCCAGAGTAGTGCATTATAAAAGGAAATTACAGAATGTCAGAAAAGAGAGTTAAACAATGAGAGACTATCTGGGAAAAGTCAAGAATATATGTGATATGCTTGAAGCAGCAGGACACAAAGTGTCAAATACAGAGCAAGTGTTAATAATTTTAACTGGCTTAGGTGATGAATATAAATCTGTAGTTGCAGTAATATCTTCTCAAGAAACTTTACCATCTCTTGAGTATGACAGTTCCATTCTCCTTGCACATGAAGGAAGATTGGAGTTCAAGAAGCCAATAGACAGTGATATGTCCATCAACTTTGCCTCAAATAATAATAAGAACAGAAATCAAAATCATAACAATCACTGTTAGAGGCAGAGGTAGGGGAAGGTGGAGCAACAACAACAACAATAGACAAAAGTGCCAGATCTATGAGAAAATTGGTCATACTGCACCAAAATGTTATTTCAGATTTAATGCC
This sequence comes from Allium cepa, assembly GCA_030765085.1. Classification (NCBI taxonomy): domain Eukaryota; kingdom Viridiplantae; phylum Streptophyta; class Magnoliopsida; order Asparagales; family Amaryllidaceae; genus Allium; species Allium cepa. Next base: position 175,566,632 of record CM060939.1, on the reverse strand, counting down.
AATTATGTACCAGGACAAAACTCAAACAGTCAAAGGAATGGTAATCATAGTGCAAACATAGCACAAGCTCAACAAGAATCTAATAAATAGAGTAATGGCAATCAACATTAAGATGAAACAGCAAGATCAGAACACATACAAGATGAGGCATGGTATCCATATTCAGGTGCAACCAATCATTTGACAAATAATCTTCACAACTTAAATCTTGGCAACAGGGAGTATAGAGGTAAACAGTTAATATTTATGGGAGATGGTAAGCCTATTGGGATCACTCATATTGGTAATGCCTATGTTAAAGGTAAATGGTAATTATACCTCAATAATCTGTTAAGAGTACCAAGAATTAAGAAAAATCTTATGAGTGTTTCTCAATTTGCACATGATAATAATGTATATTTTGAATTCTATCCCAAATATTGTTTAGTTAAAGACATATTAACTGGTGAAAAACTTTTGCAGGGTGATGTAGTGAATGGATTGTATAAGTTCACTGTGACTAATTGCAGAAACCTGTTGAGGAAGTAAAGTGTAGCAATAACTGTGAAATATCATCTGTTGAAAACAAAAAGAGTGTATTTGATCAGTGGCATTATAAATTGGGACACCCCAGTGCAAATGTTGTTAAACAGGTTTTGAAAGAGATTAAAGTTTCCTTTAGTGATCCTATCTTACTATATGTTTGTACTTATTGTCAAATGGGCAAAAGTCATAAATTGCCCTTTGTTGATTCTACTACTGAATATAAAATGCCACTAGAATTGATTACAACTGATCTTTGGGGTCCAACACCCATTAATTCTGATTATGGTTATAGATATTACATATCCTTTGTTGATGCATATACTAGATATACATGGATATACTTTCTGAAAACTAAGGCATAAACTTACAATGCTGTTATACACTTTATCACTCAAGCTGAAAGAAAAACTTGTCATAAACTTAAAGTTGTTCAAAGTGATTGTGGAAGTGAATATAAATCACTTGACAAGTTTATCTTAAACAGAGGTATTATACATAGAATCACGTGTCCATATACCTCTGAACAAAATGGTATAGTTGAGAGAAAACACATACATATAGTAGAAACAGGTATAACTTTACTTGCTCAGGCTTCTCTACCCCTGAAATACTGGCCAGATTCATTTAGTACTTCAGTATATTTGATCAATAGACTTCCAACTAAAGTACTAAATGCAGTGAGTCTAGTTGAAAAACTTATGGGAATCAAACCCAATTATGGTGATCTTAAAACCTTTGGATGTCTGTGTTTTCCCTATCTAAGACCATATAATAGATACAAATTAGATTTTAGATCTCACCCTTGCACATTTCTGGGTTATGCAACCAAGCAGAAAGGTTTTAAATGCTTGGACAGTTCAGGAAAAAATATTTATTAGTAGACACGTTGTATTCAATGAAAAGATATTTCCTTTTGCTTCAGCAAATATAAAAACTACTCAGAAGATATATAATCCAAAAACATCTATTTCAAATATACCTGTATATTCTGAGGTATGGAATCTCAAGGAAGCAGGTACTTCTGAACCACAACACACAGTGTTGCCTGAACTAGGTCATGGAACAGAAAAACAACCTGACATACCTGTTCAATTATCCACTACATCAAGCAATCAAAGTCAAAGAATCAGCACTGACAGATTACAAGAACAATCTTTGGACAACACTGATGAGGATGATAATTCAACATCAACTGATACTGAATTACCAACCAGGACAGGTCATCACATGATCACTAGATCCAAAAGAGGGATATTTAAGCCAAAAATCTACATAGCAACTACAAATATTGAAGAACCAGAGTCTTTTGAACAAGCATACAAAGATGAAAACTGGAGAGCAGCAATGAATGAAGAGTACCAAGTACTAATGAAGAATAAAACATGGAATCTGTTGTTTCCTCCAACAAATAAAAACATAGTTAAATGCAAATGGATCTATAAACTAAAGAAAAATCCAGATGGAACAGTGTCCAAGTACAAGGCAAGATTAGTTGCCAAGGGATATACTCAACAGTATGGATTTGACTTCAGTGAGACATTCTCACCTGTTGTAAAGCCAACAACCATCAGGGTTGTTCTCACAATTGCCTTAAGAAAAAACTGGGACATAAGGCAACTGGATGTTAACAACGCATACTTAAATGGCATTCTTCAAGAAGAAATTTATATGGAACAGCCACAGGGGTACAGACAAAATGATCATCAAGTTTGCAAGTTGAACAAGGCCATTTATGGCTTGAAGCGTGCACCAAGAGTATGGTTTGATAGACTGAAGGCCACATTGACTACTTTAGGCTATCAGTCCACCAAATCTGATAACTCCTTATTTGTGAAAAATTATAACAATCATATTACTTACATTCTAATATATGTTGATGATATAATCATAACAGGTGATGACAGTACAGAAATCACAAATATCATACAGTATCTCAACAAGGAATTTTCTATCAAAGATCTTGACAACCTCAACTATTTTCTGGGAAGTCAACAGAAAATCGAAGACAGAAATATTGCTAAGTCAAAAGAACTACATTAAAGAAATGCTTATCAAATCAAAGATGCATGAGGCAAAATCTCAACCAACACCTATGATCAGCAATCAACAATTGTACAAAAACAGGGGAGAATCCATATTAAATATCAAACAATATAGAAGTATTGTAGGAGCACTACAATACACTATTATTACTAGGCCAGACATATCATACAGTGTTAACAAAGTTTCACAATTTATGCAGGAACCACATGATGAGCACTGGAAGGCAGTAAAAAGGATTCTCAGATATCTTAAAGGAACTGCAGACTTTGGATTAACATTAAGGGCATGCAGTAGTTTAAACATCATAGCATATGCAGATGCAGATTGGGCTACAGACATCGATGATCGAAAATTTGTAACAGGATACTGCATCTACATCGATGACAATCCAGTGTCATGGTGCTCGAAGAAACAGACTACTGTGTCGAGATCGAGCACAAAAGCAGAATATAGAAGTGTTGCTAGTGCTACTGCAGAGATAATTTGGCTACAGTCTCTACTAAAAGAATTACAAATCAACACAGCAGTCAAACCAATATTATGGTGTGATAATCAAAGTACTGTGTACATGGCAGCAAATCCAATATTGCATGCGCGAACAAAACATATCGAAATCGATTTTATTTTGTTCGTGAGCAAGTTCAGAGAAGAAAATTGCAAATCAATCACATACCTTCATCTTACTAACTCGTGGATGTCCTTACCAAAGCTTTGTCAGCAAGGAACTTTCTAAAGTTTCGAGCCAAACTAAAGGTGGAAAGCAAGGCAGTTCTCATAGAGACAAGCTTTGACAAAGGGAAGAAAGCTCAAATTAAGTCACTTCAAACAGAAGCAACTTCAGCAAGCAACATGCCTCAGAATGATATTAGAATTAGATCTAAAAAGGAAGATCTCAAGTCGAATTCTGACAAGATATCAAGAGTTGCTGGAAATTTACAGTTAAAGGAGAGGATTTGCAGTGAAAATTTGATTGATGTGGAGGATCGAGAAAAATCGTGGTTGCTTTCTCAAGTGCCGCCATGGATTTTAGAGGCAATGTAACCCTAAACCTAATATTGCTTTGAGGGGGGGAATCGGAATACATGCGGTTTAACCTGTTGTCCCTGCATTTAGTTAATGCAAACGTGGCCTAAGGCAAATACAGCCCAAAGCCCATTTTCATTTATAAATTGTATATAACAGTTTGTAAAGAGAAACAACAACTGTATCAATATTCATCACTATGTTTTGCAATAAAGAATCATATCAAACATTCTCCTTTAATTTTCTTCTTCAAGATATCAGTTTCGATCAATTCTAAATCTTAACCGGAATAACTGCAGGAGGCAAGGAACTCGCACTTTCTCAAAAATTGATTATGCTTTCTATAACCATAAAGAGAAAGCGTCATGCATATGGATAGTTATATCAAACCACCTCCCTCCTCCCCTCCTCTCCGACCATTCCCCTCAGATCCTATCCATAGGCAGCCAAGTCATGAAAGGCAAATCAAATTTTAAATTTTTTATTGCATGGATTCATGAGCCCGATTTCTTTGAAACTGTGCAGAATGTTTGAGTTTCTCATAGCTATGGTAACCCAATGAATATCTTGCAAGTAAAATCAAAGAGAACTAAGGAAGCTTTGAGAACATGGGCCAGAGAGAAATATGGCAGTGGAAATAAGCTCTCCGATGATCTGAAGTCAAAATTTATAGAGGTATAAGAAGCCATGCAGTGTCATTTAAATAATGCCGACCTATCTATGCTTGAAACAGATTTATCCAAGAAGTATGCAGAAGATTTGGAGAAGGAGGATACTATGATAAAGCAAAAAAAAAGAATAAGATAGTTCAAAGAAGGAGATAGATGCACTGCTTATTTTCACTCCTCTTTAAGAGCAAAGCATGCAAGGGAAAGCATCACTGCTATTGATGATCAGTATGGTACCCTCCACTCCAACCATTCTGACATTAATGAGACATTTCATACATGCTTTAAACTTCTATTGGAAAATGCAAACAACTTCTCTCCATCTCTTGATATTCTAGATTCCATCCCTCTTCCAAGGCTGAACAGTCAAGACATTAAAATGCTTGGCATGGCTGTTTCCAATGAAGAGATTAAAGAAGTTGTTTTCTCCATGAATCAAAGCTCTTGTAGGGGACCGAATGGGTTCAATGCAGCTTTCCTCATTTCTTATTGGAGTATAATACATAAAGACTTCTCTGCTGCCATCCAAATTTTTTTCCTCAAATCCAAAATTGTTGGTTCCATAAATGCTACTAATATAGCCCTTGTCCCAAAGAACAATAATGCTAACAATGTGCAATCATTCCGACCTATTGCTTCCTGCAATATAGTGTATAAATGCATTACCAAGATCATTTTTTCTAGATTTAAGAAAGCTCTTCCTAACATAATGTCTATGAACCAAGCTGCCTTCATTCCTGCAGAAGTATCTTGGATAATGTTTTTTGTTGTCCCATGAACTGTTAAGATGATACAATTCTTCTCAAACTTTCCCTAGGATTATGATGAAATTTGATATTATGAAAGCCTTTGACACCCTTCAATGGGACTCTATAGTGAGAATCATGGCTTACATGAAATTCCCAAAACACTTTATTTCGTGGATATATACCTACATTTTGACTGCCAGATTCTCGGTTATTGTGAATGGATATCCAGTAGGCGATTTCCGTAGCGAACAAGGTAATCGACAGGGTGATCCTATGTCTACATCTTGTTTATTCTTGTCATGGAAGTTTTAAATCAAGTTCTTACGGGTTAGTGACTAAAGGTCAATTCAATCTTCACCCTAAGTGTAGACAACCTCAAATCACGTCACTCATGTTCGCCGATGACCTGGTTATTTTCTCCAAGCCTGACCTGAACACAATTCAATCTATTTTGGGTGGCCTTGACTTATTTTACAAGCTAACTAGTCTCAAAGTTAACGTGGGTAAATCTAATATAATGATAGCTGGGGTTGATCAGATGCTTTACCAATCTATTTTATGCAACTTCCTTGCAACCTTCATCTAATACCGTGTCTCTCTTGGGTATTCCCCTTGCTACCTCAAGAATAACCAAGTACCAATGCCTTCCACTATATGACAAAATAATAGCTAGACTAGACATCTGGACCAATAAATCTCTTAGTCAAGCGGGGAGACTCACAACAATCAAATCTGTCATCTTTTCCATGTCTGTATATTGGGCTAGGACATTTATTTTGCCAAAAAATTGATTAGCATGATTAGGAGTGCTATCATGAAGTTCTTTTGGAAGGTAGTATTCATGCAATTTACATGTCCCTATGTGCATTCATCAAAATGGAACTTCCTAAGGATAAGGTGTTGAAATATATATATATATATATATATATATATATATATATATATATATATATAAGTTTGGAGAACTTAGGAGTTAAAAAGATAAAATAATGGACTCAGCCGCCGCAGCCGCATCTCCAACCGCCGCCAATGACGAAGATCGGGAGGGCTGGCAGGAAGTTCGCCGTCGCGGGAAGCAGAAACAAATTGCAGCCTCTAATCCATGGTCTAACCCTAAAACTACTGCTTCTCTTTTTAAATTTAATAAGACTCAGGGTATAAGATCCTGGTCAGATCTGTTTGCTAAACACGTTTCTATCAAAGAAGATGTTATCTTCCATCAACCAGCAAGTGATGATACAGGTAATTTCGCTAGTATAGATGACTTGGATTATCAGTTATCTAATGAGATGTGGAATAATTCTATTTTCATCTATCTTACAGGTAAACGACCTTATTATGTGCATTTTAATGCTTATATTAAAAGAGTTTGGAAGCCAGAAGGCTCATGGGAAATCTATTCTAGGGATAATGGTTTCTTCTTGGTAAAATTTGAAAATCATGCAGATTTTGATAAAGTTTTAAATGGGGGTCCCTGGTTTATGGATAGCAGGCTTATATTTATGAAAAAATGGGATGCTAACTTTCAATTCGAAAGAGATATGTTAGACTCATACCCTATTTGGGTGAGATTAAATAACCTACACCTATCTTTGTGGAATGCTAAGGGCATTAGTAAACTTGCTAGCCTTATTGGTAAACCTTTGGACATTGATGAGTTCACTAGAAAAGTTAAACGACTTAAATTTGCAAGTGTATTAATAGAGGTGACAGCTGATGCCACTTTTCCCAAAATAATTAGAGCAAAAGATAACAAAGGCCGAATTTATGAGCAAGAGGTGGAATATGAGTTTATTCCACCGTTGTGTAAGTTATGCAGTTATTTTGGACATAGTGATACACAATGCCCAAACACAACTACACAAAAGTGGATCCCCAAAGCATCAGCACCAGATCATAATGCTTCTACCACTAAACTTCCTGAGCATACTGAAAACCAGGGTACAGACTCTAACCCCAGCAGCTCAGTGCCAAAAAATACCCTAGATCATAATAATTACAATGATTTACAATGAAATAATTTTGAAGCTTGCTTTAGTACTGGTAGTCCCACCCCTGAGGGAAGTCAGTCCATTCTGGAAGAACAGAATTGTTTGACAAAGCAGAATAATTGTTCTCCACTTCAAAATCTTGCACAAATGAATGAGTCTTCACCACTGGATAAGCATGCCCTTCAGAATACTGCTGAGCAGAGCAATTCTTGTACGGCTGAAGCTCTTGTTGCCATATATTCCCCTGAGCGTTCAGCAGCTGCTGATATTGAGCCTCCAGCTGAACAATCTGATCAGTCCCCATCAAAGTCTGCTGCTGTTCATTCTGCTGATCACACAAAGGCCTCATCACATGTGGATAATGATGATACACCTAATAACATTCAGGAAATTAATCAGTTGGGAATTAAATTGGAAGTTGAGTCCATAAATTCAGAAGAGGAGCTTTATTTTTCTGACCAATATACTAAAGATAACCCAAAATATGTGGAGCAATTTATTACCAAAACTAGGAAAAAAGTGAAAGGAAGAAACACATTGGCTCGGGTGACAAGGAGCCAATCTCGACACTCTTAATGTCTATTATTTGCTGGAATGTTAGGGGTCTAAATGGTGATGCTAGAAGATTAGACCTCTTTAAACTTAGGAATAAATTTAATCCTACTATAATTGCTTTTCTTGAGAATAAGATGGGGGATCATAATATTAAGCTATTTGCTACTATGTTTGGTGATGATTGGGAATGGATAGACAATAATTCAGCATCTTCTAAAGGTCGTATACTTATTACTTGGTATAAATCCATATGGGATCTTTCTATTAAAGATAAATCTGAACAATTCATTACTGTTACTTGTACTAATGTGGGTGGCTTGAGCTTCATATGCACTTTTGTTTATGCTCATAATTGGGCTTCTCTTCGTAGACAGTTATGGTCCTATTTAATTCATACATCCAAGCATATTAATCATAACTGGATGGTCATGGGGGACTTTAATGCTGTTCTTAAAACAAATGAGAAAAGAGGTGGAAGTACCCTTAGATTATCCCAAACAGAGGAATTCAACAAATGTATTGTAGCAGCTGGCCTCTCTAAAGCAACCCACTCTGGCCTGAAATTTACTTGGTTTAGTGGCGAAGTAAAAAAAATTGCTTGCAGACTTGATAGAGTACTTATTAATGACAAAATCCTGTCCAATATCCCTAATTTGAAAATTTCTGTACTTCCTAGTTCAACCAGTGACCACTCTCCATTACATATTCAATTTAATCAACAAATTAAAATTACTAAAGAAAGGCCTTTCAGATATTGTAAACACTGGCACTTAATTGAAGGTTATGCCGATGTTGTAGATTTCAATTCTATCCCTAAAACAGATGGAAATGGTTGGTTTTCCATGGTCATGATGTTAAAAGAGCTAAAACATAGATTGAAAATTTGGAACAGAGAAAGAACAAAAACTCAGGACACTATAAGTCAATTACAACAGGAATGTGAACAGCTGCAGACTCTTCTTGATGCAGACCCACTTAACGATATTTTAATTTCTAATTATTTCTCTACTCAGGAGCAACTTAAAGAGGCCTTTCATTTACAAGCTATACAAGCAAAACAAATGGCTAAAGAGAAATGGCTCACTCAAGGGGATGACTGTACCAAATTTTTCTATGCTAAGATGTCTTTCAGGAGGAACTGCAATGCTCTTATTAATTCTATGAATGATCATGGGGATTTAGCTACTGATATTTCTCAATTTGAACAGGGAGCCATTTCTTATTTCACTAATTTATATAATGGTGAGAATAAGATAACATTACCTCATATCACTTGCAGGGCACTTATAACTGATGTGGGCAGGCAGATGCTGCAAGACACTGTCACTGAGGAGGAAGTAAGAGCTGCTGTTTTCTCTATTCACACTGATTTTTCCCGAGGGCCTGATGGGTGGAGCTCTAAGTTATATCAACTCCATTGGCAACACCTGAAAAATCAACTGTTAGAAGCTATTCAGGAATCTTTCAACACTGGTAAAATTCTTCATGAGTTAAACCACACATTTATCACTCTTATTCCAAAGGTGGAAAGTCCTTCTAGGATTGGAGAATTTAGACCCATTGCATGTTGTAATGTGTTATATAAGATTCTCAGTAAGGTGATATGTAATAGACTTACAAAGGTTCTTCCTGATCTTATTTCTGAATGTCAATCTGCTTTCATTAAAGGAAGACACATATATGAGAATTCTTTACTAGCTCATGAACTGATTAGAAAGTTCAATAAACCTGGAGTTGACAAGATGTGTCTAAAGATTGATTTACATAAGGCTTATGATAAAATCAACAGACAGTTTATCATTCATGTATTACACTGTATGGATTTTCCTACTTCCTTGATTAATCTCATTGAGGAATGCATCTCCACCCCCACATTTTCCATTATCATTAATGGTACTCCTAAAGGTTACATTACTAGTAATAGGGGTTTGAGACAAGGTGATCCCCTCTCCCCCTACTTATTTGCAGTTGCCATGGAATTTTTCTCACTTCAAATGGAACTAGCTTGTTATAATTCTTTGTTTCAGCCTCTGTTTAAACATGATCCTAATGTCAATCATTTATTATATGCTGATGATTTGATTATTGCTGTTAGAGCTTCCTCAACCGCTGCTCAGGGTTTACTTCATATTTTTAATCAATTGCATCTATTTGTGGGTCTTGAGCTAAATACTACTAAGTCCAAATGCTATTTTAGCAAATATTGCACCTCTAAAACAGCCATTTTGGACATTTTGCAAATTAAGGAAGGTCTGCTTCCTGTCAAGTATCTTGGGGTTCCTCTCTCAACTAATGTCATTACTGACCGTGAATGTGGTGAACTTGTTGGAAAGATTAGAGACAAACTTAATGGTTGGAGTTCTAAATTACTTGCTGGTAGAATTGAATTGGTGCATACAGTTATTACTGCTAAAGTTAGATTTTGGTTACAAACATTTCACATTCCTGACAGTTCAATTGAGAAGATTAATTCAGCATGTGCTAACTTCATTTGGAGGGGGGGATTACATAAAGTTAGTTATGATATTCTTTCCAGACCTAAATCTGAAGGTGGTGTTGGGCTCGTCAACCTGAAAGACCTTAGAAGGACTTATCAAATTAAACATGGATGGAAAATTCTAACTTCTAACACTCTCTGGGCTAGGTGGATGAGAAGCAGATATCTAAAGGGGAGTTTCTGGACTATGCACGAGGATATTAACTCTTCTGGGGTTTGGAAATGTATTTTAAGAAGCAGGGATGTTTTGAAAACATGTATCTCAAGGAGAATTGCTAATGGTAGGGATACTTATCTTTGGAGGGACCCATGGATTAATGGACACTCACTTGCTGACAAATATGGCTGGGGTATGATTTCATATATTGGAGATTATGATGATCTAGTTGCTTCCATTATCCAACATGGTGATTGGATTCCTGACCAGAAAGGGCTTCATGTTATTGCTGAGGATGTCAAGTTTGTTCCTATCTACTCCTCTGAACCTAATGATACTTGGACTTGGAACTACACTAAAGATGGTATCTTTACTACCAATAGTGCTTGGGAAGCTCTACGTACTAAACATATTAACAAATTTTGGGCAGCTCCTATCTGGTCCAGATCAAACAACCCTAAGATGGCATTCACGACTTTCAAAGCCATTAATTTAAGACTTCCTACATCTGACAGACTAGCCAGATGGGGCATGGAGGTCAATCTAAACTGTAGATTATGTAACTCCCACCCAGAATCACACAATCATCTATTTTTTGAATGTGAATACTCTACTCGTGTGTTAAGTCATGTTAAGAGTAAAAATCAAGACATGCATGCAATTTCTACCCTAGAAGATGAATTACTGTACTTGAGTTCCCGCAAGAAAGAAGATTTGCTGACCCAACTGCAGCTTATTTGCCTCACCACAACAGTTTTCCATCTCTGGAAAGAGAGGAATCGAAGTGTTTTCAAGAATACTGCAAAGAATCATCACCAAATTCAGATCGCAATTGAACAAGATGTCAGGATCCTAGTGAAAAGAATTAAAAGCAAGATCTTTACCTGTGCGTCAGAACTGGAGAACAGAATCCTTCGAGAATGGAAAGTGGATCCGCCATGACTTTTAGCTTCAGTGCTTTCTAGTAGGAGGCAATACTTGTGTGTTTTTGCTGTGGAATATATGTTTAATATTCCAGTTTGGTTTTCGTGTTCTTTTTGTCGTATTCATTTCATTTAACCTGTATGAGACTTTGTGAGTCTTTGTATTGGTCTCTGTGAGGCATCAATAAAATTTACCATTCTTCAAAAAAAAAAATATAAGTTTGGAGACTTGAGAGAAGAAACTTGTTCTCACAAATAATGCTTTAATATTATTTTTCCTTTGCTAGATTGCTTGATTACAAATGAGGGGAGAGCTCCTCTATTTATAGTCCCTAATAGATCATTTTAGAATTACTTTTGCTTGATTACAAAGAAAACATAATTCAAGAAATACTTTTACATGGCTACAAAGAAAACATAATTCTAGAAACACTTTTACTTGATTACAAAGAAAACATAATTCTAGAACTCTCACCCCCCTTTAAACATAATACAAGAATTCTGTAGAAACCAATAAATCAAGTTTATATTCCAACACCCCCATTTAAACTTGATTTGCCACTTATTTTGAGCGGCCAATGAAATTATCAAACGAATTGTTTCAAGACTTGCCACGGGAGCAAAAACTTCTTTGTAATCAACACCATTCTTTTGCTTGTAGCCTTTCACAACTAATCGTGCCTTACGTTTTTCAACTTCACCTTGTGCATTCAACTTTGTCCTGTAAACCCATTTGACTCCAATGGGTTTCTTCGCTTCAGGTACTTCAACCAACTCCCATGTTTGGTTCCTTTCAATTGCATCAATTTTTTGATCCATGGCTTGTCTCTATTTGTCTTTCTTGGCAGCTTCTTCAAAATCAACTGGATCCGCAGTTGCATATAAAGCAAAATCAACAATTTCATCTTCTAAAATTCTTCTTGTTTCTCCATAAATCTCCGCAAGAGGTCCTGTCCTTCTAGGTGTTGATTCTGAACTTGAAGATGATGAGCTTCGAGGAGAATTAGATGGTGGAGTAGGTGGAGTCGATCCTCCATCTTCAATTGGCTCAAATGCATCATTATCAAGCAATATACTTGTACTCTTTTTCTCATTTTTCCATTCTCATGCTTCTTCCTCATTGAAAATTACATCACGACTAATAATAGTTTTCTTTGTGATGGGGTTATGTAATTTATATGCCTTGGATCTTTCACTATAGCCAACAAAGATGCACTTTTCAGATTTGTCATCAAGTTTTCCTCTCTTTTCATCCGGCACATGAGAGTAACAAATGCTTCCAAAAATTCGAAAGTGGGAGACACATGGCTTGTGACCGCTCCATGCTTCTTGTGGAGTCTTTCCTTGAATACTTTTAGTTGCCGCACGGTTGAGAACATAGCATGCACATGCTATAGCTTCGGCCCAAAATATTTTAGCCAATCCTTTTGTCTTCAACATACTTCGAACAAGTTCCATGATGATATGGTTCTTTCTTTCGGCCACACCATTTTGTTGAGGGGTTGAGCGGACCGTTAGTTGATGATGAATGCCATGATCCTTTAAGAAATTTCCAAATTCTTCTGCCATATATTCTCCACCACGATCGGATCAGAGTGTCTTTATAGAAAAACCACTTTGCTTCTCCACAAGTGCTTTAAAATTCTTGAATACTTCAAATACTTGAGATTTTTCTTTGAGAAAGTAAATCCACATCTTGCAACTATTGTCATCAATAAAAGTGAGAAAATACCGATTACCTCCAAGAGAGTTTGTGCGCATAGGTCCACATAAATCCGAATGCACTAGCTCCAAAGGATTCTTTGCTCGCCATGCCTTTTCTTTTGGAAATGGATCTTGATGGTGCTTGCCAAAAACACAACTTTCACATACTTGATCTTGTTTGCTAATATTTGGGATGCCTCTCACCATATGATCTTTGTAAATCTTGGATAGAGTGCTAAAACTCAAGTGATTATAACGAAGATGCCAAACCATGACTTGTCATTAACAATATTAGCAAAACATGGAAATGCTTCATTTTTAATTTTCAACGGAAACATTTTTGTAGGTGTCATCTTCACTTTTGCAATAAGAACACCAGTTTTGTCTTTGATCTCACATAAATCATTTTTGAAATTCACATTATGTCCCTTCTTTAAAAGTTGCCAAACACTCAAAAGATTGTATTTAAGATCGGGAACATAATAAACATTAGAAATATAATTTGTGCCTTGCTTTGTCCGCATCGGAATATCGCCACTGTCTTTGACAATGAGCCTTTTGTTATCACCTGTCTTGACTTCTCGTTGGACACTTTCATCAAAATTCACAAAGAAACTTTTATTTCCGATCACGTGGTTACTACAACCACTATCAATATACCATATATCATCAAAAGAAGCTTCTTGAAGAAGCATGCTTTCATCTTGTGTCTCCAAATTCTCATGTAGAAAATTAGAATTATCTTTTTCATCATTAATTCTTTTAAAACAATCCTTTTCATATGCCCATATTTATGACAATAATGACATTGAATATTATAAGAGTTACCTCTTCCTCTTCCACTGTATCCTCCACGACCTCTTCCTCTTCCTCCTTGAGATGGGCTTGAATTTTCACTTTGAATTTGGACTCTTTCTTATCCTCTACCACGGGCTGATCTTCCACCTCTTCCTCTAAATCCACCATGGTTGGTGTCTCGAATTTGAAAGCTTGCTCGGAAGGAGAGGAATCAAATTGCTTGATGCGAAGCTTATGAGATTGTAGTGAGCCCAACAATTCTTCAAGAGAGAAAGTATTCAAATCTTTTGATTCTTCAATAGCAACAATCACATGCTCAAATTTCCTTGTCATACTTCGAAGAAGTTTTTCAATAATTCTTTTATCCGAAATTTCTTCACCATTGATTCGAAGTTTATTAGCAATAGAAATAGTTCTATTATAAAATTCCTCCACCGATTCACTTTCTTTCATTTTGAGTAAATCAAACTCGCCTCTTAGTGCTTGAAGTCTTACCATCTTTACCTTTTCTTCACCTTTGTACGCCTCGTTGAGGATGTCACATGCCTCCTTTGATGTTGATGCCGAAGAGATCCTTTCAAAAATTTCTTCATCCACCGCTTGATAGATAAAATAAAGAGCCTTCTTGTCCTTCTTTCGAATCTCTTTCAAAGTATTCAATTGTTGTGTTGAAAGTGTTGCTTGATTCTCCGGTTCTTCATATCCATTTTCAACAATCTCCCAAAGATCTTGAGAGCCATACAAGACATTCATTTGAATGCTCCATTGATTGTAATTCTTTCCCGTCAAACGAGGAAGTTGAGTTTGCAACATATTGTTGGAAGTCATCCCTAAACCTGGCTCTGCTACCACTTTGTTGAAATATATATTTAAAAAAAAAGGTTGAAGACTTGAGAGAAGAAACTTGTTCTCACAAATAATGCTTTAATATTATTTTTCCTTTGCTAGATTGCTTGATTACAAATGAGGGGAGAGCTCCTCTATTTATAGTCCCTAATAGATCATTCTAGAATTACTTTTGCTTGATTACAAAGAAAACATAATTCTAGAAATACTTTTACATGGTTACAAAGAAAACATAATTCTAGAAACACTTTTACTTGATTACAAAGAAAACATAATTCTAGAACTCTCACCTCCCTTTAAACATAACACAAGAATTCTCTAGAAACCAATAAATCAAGTTTATATTCCACATTAAGGGGGGAATAGGCATTAACAACTTACTGCTATAGAACAAAGAAGCTTTTGCTAGACATATTAACAATTTCCTTAACAAAGATAAAAATATTTGGGTTGCATGGTCCCGAAAGTATGTGCTGCGTAACTCCAATTTTTTGCAAATGAAAATCCCTCAAAATGCTAGCTGGACGTGGAGGAGCATATTGAGAATGAGAAGCAACATCTTACCTATGATAATACTCTATTACTGCTACTGGCAGGTTGAGTTTATGGGATGACCCATGGATTAAACCAAGGTTTATATTGAATGATCATTTGAACTTCCAGGAGATTCAGAAAACTGGTATAAGAAGGAATGCTAGGGCATGTGAATTCATTGCAAATGGTTATGTTCTGGTGCCTGCTACCTCTAATCAGAACAACAATGAGATTTGGTCTTATATCCTTAATTGTAACATTAGTTTGGAAGCCAGTGAAAGGATGTTATGGTCTGACAAGGGTAGAACTATCAATGTAGGAATGATATACAATTATTTATGCAAAGTTGATGAGCATGCTGACTTCATGTGGAATAAAATGATATAGCTAAATCATAGTAATGAAAGAAAGAATTTAATGCTTTGGAAAGTGATCCGAAATGCGCTGCATACGATAGTTAAGCTTCAGAGTAGAGGAATCATGCTTGATACTAAATTTTATTTTGCAACATAGAAGACGAGGATAGCATGGACCTGTTTTTTAACTGCGATAAAGTGAACAGTCTATGGCAGTATATTATGTTTTTCACAGGCGGAACGCAGGTTTACAGTGATAGCAACAGAGAATGGGAATTTATTTTTAAAGAAACTACAAAAAAGACATACAAATCTTATATGTTCAGCTTTGTCTTAAAGAAATTTATCATCTTAATTTGGAAGAGAGGAATTAGATCTTATTTTGTGGAGTTCGGAAGACTGAGACGCAAATGAAAAAATTACCGAAGCATGACATCAGAGAAGGCATAGTTTTATCTCCCTTTCCTTTTGAACCGGGCATTATTCATGCCTTTCAGTAATTTTTTTGGTTTTTATGTTTTGTTTGGTTGTTGTGTTTACTATCGCTTTTGTTTTTTGTTTCCTTGTGATTGTCTTCACCTAGTTTTCTCGGTATTCTGTATGTTTTTTTTTTCTCACAGGTGAATCAATAAAATGGTAGGGGCTCATTTAACATCGCTGGCCTTGCCAAAAAAAAAAAAAATTAAAATTCATTTTAACCAAATTAAATAAAACATGATTCTATTAAAATTATTATTAGATTGGATCTAAAAATCTTTTAGACTTCGTAGGCCCAATAGATCCAAATATGATTTTTTTTTTAATTCTACAAATTTAACCCGCTTCCGACTGACCCGCTTCCAACAGTATCAACAAAGGTCTTACGACAAGAAGATCTATTATCGCCTTATTTATTTTGCATCGCAATGGAGCTTTTTTAGGATGGAAGATGTGCAGTTATATCACAATTTACAGCCAATTTCAAAAGTAAGTCCAACCATTGCACATTTGTTATTTGCAAATGATGCCATGATTTTTCTTAGTACAACTACAACAAATGCTACTATTATAAACAATATATTTAAGCAGCTTGCTAAAACAATGGGATTACATATTAATCAAGTAAAGCCAAAGGTTTTTTTAGCAGAGATACATCAAATAAAGAAGAAATATAATTAATATTGGGTATGAATGGAGAAATATTACCAGTTAAATACTTAGGTATGCCACTATCTAGTGATCATATCCATGCATCACATTGTGTTCCTTATTAAACAAAGTATTTCAGAAATTTTAAAGTTAGGGTACTAGTTTAGTATCAACTGTAGGTAGGGCTAAGCTGATACAAAGTACAATCACACAAACTGTATTATACTGGCTGCTAATATATCGTTTACCGTATTCAGTGCTCAACAAGATTGAAGCAATGTGTGCAACTTTTTTTTTCGAGTGGTAAATCACACCAAATAGCATAGGAACATTTGTGTAGACCTAAGACAGAGGGTGGTGTTGGTCTCAGATTATATCGTAGGAGGACAACATTATTAAATTAATTGGAACTTTTTGACTTAAAACTGCTTATGGAGTAATTGGATGAGGAAGCATCAACATAATCAAAGATTTTAAGTGGCGGCAGTAAATAAAAAAATTTCATGCATAATAAGTATAAGTTGAGGGAAAAGGAAATTGCTAACAGATTAATGCAGAGAATCATTGTCAATGATGCAACAACCTCTTTATGATTTGGTCCTTCGATCAAAAATAAAACTTTGTTTGACATATTGGGATGTAACAGGGTTGGTATGTGTTAAAATATAAATTCCAAAGTAAACTATATACTTTAAGAAAATGCATTACATCTAGAAATTTTGTCAGAAATGAGAGAAATTCAACATCAAATACGACATGTTTCTACTTCATCACAATACATGAAAGACTATTTAACAATTAGCGAATCTTCATGTTTTATATTCTCCAAAATCTGAAATGAAATTCGATAGCAAACTTCGATGGTAGAATGATGTAAAACTATATGGCATAGAACTATTGCAAAGAATTTTAGTTTTACATCATGTGAAGCATGTTTGTTTCGATTACTACCTAAAGATCGTTTACAATCTTGGGTATTAATCGATGATACTGAATGTGTACTATGTAAGCAAGACATGGAAAACCATCAACGTCTATTTTTTAGATGTAAGTATAGCACTTATCTGTGAAGGGAAGCACGCCGAAGGCTATTTCTGGAACCAATATCTAATCCAACCATGCATAACGAGCCGATGATCATAAATCACCCTATTCAATTGGAAAGGAAGAAGTAGGGATCTCATGTTAACAGTAGTGACAATGACTGTCCAATATATATAGATGAAATTATCAGATCTTTGAATGAAAGCAACATGCAGAGGGCAATGGCCTAAACTGATTGAGGTGAATGTTTGTTTTCAACTACAAAGAAAATTTCCAGAAGCGATAGAGAAGAAGACATTGAATTAACGAGAAGCTGAAACATTATTTTCGATCCTGGATAGATGATTGTGGCGAAAGTAGGGTTAAGTTTGAATGTTTAAAGGATATATCGGGCTTGTGTTTCGTAAGTGAGGCAGCGGTGCACTGTTGATATTATTAATGTACTTTAGTTGTATTATAAAGATTGCCATGCTCTTTTTCCTTGCTACTATAGCAAGGTTTGTTAAGGAGGCGGAATCTTTATTGTTTTTTAATGTCATTAATAAGGAACCCATTTAAAAAACATATTTGTATTTGTCAATCATCCATTGAATCATAATTAATATTAATCGTATTTGTGTGTTGTGAGTGTATATATATCAAAATTAGTTTAGAACATGATTAATTAGGAGTTTGTAAAGAGGTAGGTAATAGAAAAGGAATTATATTCTCATTTTTATCTAAAGATTAGACTAGATTTAATTAGGAATTTGTAAAAGAGGAAGCTGGAATTATTCAATCATATCTTTAAACACTAAATCTTCTAGATATATTCAAAGATATCTAATTTAATTATATAGATTTGTTTTGAAGTTATACACACAAACATATGTAAACAAATAGACGGAAATACATTATATATATATATATATATATATATATATATATATTAAAAGTAGGTAAAATTATATTTGGCATTTTCGCCCAAGATGATCGCACAAAGGCCGTTATAGATGCACATAAGAGACACAAATGCATAATACATAGTACATACATACACATATACATACACATATACATATACATATACATATACATACATACACGCACATATACGTATATACATCTAAACTATTTAAATATGGTACTGGTAATACGTGTATACAAACCATATACATATATTATAGTTATTCAAACATATGCATATATTTAGGCATTTATATTTTTAATATGCACATGACTTTGTCATATGTACATGGTAGTGGAATATATATGTATATACAACGAATATAAATCCTAATTTCTATACGTATGTGTGTATATATAGTTATATATATGCTTATTATTATTATGCTATCATGTTAGTGTATGAATATATTAGGTATATTCTAAATAAACAAAAAATAATAATTAATGGATTAATTAAATAAATACAAATAACTTTAAAATAGAATACTATTTTATTTAAAAATATAGATTGGATCTAATGCTTGGATTACATAAGCCTATTAAGGTCTAAATAGAGATTTTTTTTGAAATTTACACATTTCACCCTTTACCAAATCGGGTTGGATCCAACAATGGTATTAATGCCTGTATGGTCTATGCAATCTAATTAGTCATCATTTAGGGCCAACCCATAAACTTTTCTATCTGATGGGTGTCTAGAATAATAGCGTCTAGGCTTGTGGTTGGATAAAAAGTATTCCTCCCTCTCTGGCTATTGGCCTGACCCAATTGGTGGATTAAGTTCAAAAGGTTGGCCTAGATGTATGGCCCAAATTTATTTTAGGCCTTGTGCTAATTTTGAAATTAAGATTTGAATATTTAAAATGTATTCTAAACTTAAATCTTAAGTTTAAAATATAAAAGGAAATTTTATAAATGTTTTAAAATAAATTTTTAATTTTTCAGAAATGTTTTAAGAAATTAATTTAATATTTTATGAAATATTTATTAATGATTGATTAATTTATAAATATATAATTAGCTAATAGTTAATTTCTTATACACACACACATTGACATATGTATATAACTGTAACTGTTGTAGTTGAAAATTTATCTTAAAACCGCTTAAGGTAAATTAAATAAAATTTTCGAAAATTATTTCAATATTTACTTAAAATGTTTTAATTAAACAAATAAGTTTTTGATAAATAATTAATTAAAATATGTATGTGTGTATATAAAGGTTAAAGTTTAATATTATGAAATATGTTAATTTTCTTAAAGTTGTTTCGAGAAATTAAACTAAATAAATTTTCAAAATTCATTAAATATTTAATTAAAATATTTAACAAATAAATAATTTGTTTACATATGTGTATATGTATATATATGTATATATATTTAATGCATATACATACATATATACATACATAATTATAAAGGTTAAAATTAAATATTATTTTGAAACATTTTAAGATAAATAAAATATTTTTTTTTGAAATTTTGATAAAATTTAGTTAACTTATTTGGTTAAATTAAGAAATAAAATTAATTCAATATAATAGAATTAATAAGATGCATATTTGTTATCCCGCTTTTTGGCAAAGCCGTGATACCAAAAGATCGATCGGAAGCCGAAGATAGTTCGTCTCAAAGATTGGTTATACATTGCTTCGCTATGGATATCGATGAATTTTGTCCGAGCCCGGATCAGGCTACAATTGATAGGACATGACAAGCAAAGCCATGAAAGCCAGTGTTTCAAATTTCAGGTTAATCGGAGTTCGTATGAACGAGATATGATCGATGCAAGTTAGCTAAAACACACAGTTCGTATCCATTGAATTGTTGAAGAGATGCCCATTTCGAATCGATGGGATTCGTATCCATCAATTCGTATTATTCGAATCCATCAAGTTCAATGTGCTTCGAATCGATCGAGTTTGAATCGATTAGGCATGATATCGGTCAGTTCGAATCGATCGGTTTCGAATCGATCAAATAGGCATCGCCTCAGCATGTTCGTATCCATTGAGTTTAGAGCAATCGAATCCATCAGATTCGTATCCACCAGGTTCGAATCGATGAAGTTCGCATCGATCAACCCACTCCGCTTCGCATCCGTCGATGCACCATCCATAAACCTTGGTTCGTATCGAGGCACTTGGTCGAATCCATCAGAGAACCTTGGTTCGTATCCATCAGTTATTCTCACTTCGTATCCATCCCAAGTACTCTCGTTCGTATCAATCGAATGGAGATGACTTCCATCGATACGAATAACACCACCTCTATCGATACGAAGTAGGCGAACTACGAACCGAAGCGAAGTACACGTCATTGGTGGATTCGGGCAATATAACGGTCATCGATACAAACGAGGCGAAACTCATGGAGTCGAAGCGGTCAACTCGGAGCAAAAGGCGGATCGATGCGAGATGTGTGCGCCACGTCGTCTCGAAGGCACGTGCATCCGTCGATTCGAATGGATGGATTCGAAGCGATCGAGTCGAAGTAAGCAGCCAACCGAAACATACTAGCTCGTATTGATCATATCTCCTAAACTGCTGATCCAAATGCAATGAAATTTTCATAGTAGCTTCCATGCAAGGTAAAGATTGTTCTGCCAAGTTTCAGCTCGATTGGGTCATTTTTTGATGGATACGAAATCACTTCGTATCGATATCAGATCGAGTCGAAACTTGGAGGGGTCGGTCGCGTGGGCCCACTCACGTGCCAGAAAAAGTCTCCCGAAGTTTGAGCGAGATCTGAGCCTCCTACGCCTATAAATAGAGCCCTAGAGCCTACAGAAAGGGGATCTTTTGGCCATTCAACGTCCAGACTCTGCCGGATTCAATTCTACTCTCCAACAACGCTGTTGTAATCAAGTATCAGAGCTATAACTTGCTGTAATCCGTTGTAATTGACTGAAATCATCAAGTGAATTAATAAAGACATAAACTTCAGAGTGGACGTAGGCAAGATCGCCAAACCACTATAAATCCTGTGTTTGTGATTGTTATTTGTGAATTATTGTGATTGCAATTGCTTAGATCTAAGTTTTGTGTTGATTATTGCTGATTTGTGTTCATAAACGGGTGCTTTCAACGATATCGGATGTTTGTGGCCAATTTTGGCGCAAACAATATTAATATAATATAATTTATTAAAATTATAATAGTTATACATACACTCAACTTATATAATAATAATATGCATAACTAAAATATAAGTGGAATTGAAATAGACCCAAAATAGGTTTTGGAAATAAATACATATGTACGGTACATATACCGTGATTTCAGATGTGTCCAACACTTGATTCACGAGGGTATTCTTAAGAAATACATTATTCCTTAAATTGATATCACTCAAAATATATATGAATCGTTTATATAGTTGCCCCCTATCATTTATATATTGATAGATTACCTACATGTGCACTAGTTGTTGAGAAAACTCGAGCTAGAGTTGTTATATGCAATACAATTAATATATTTCCTAAAAAAGGTAAGATGCATGCTCTTAAGGTACATACATTATACTTAGACCACCGAGAAATGATAGGTAGGAGCGAATTATCTCTTTTGATTTGTTGAGAAGACTCAAAGTCAAGATTGAGATTTAGACATAGACCGTGGCTAGAAGTTATATATGGTATAACTGATAAAGAGTTATCCTTCGCTTATGGGGATATGATTTGTTGAGCAAACTCAAGGTAACAATCCCAAGGCAAGTAAGTTCTAATACTCAATAGAGAAATCAAAACATTTCTATATTTCTCTTAGGGTTTTGAGGAATATAAAAATATGTTTGGAACTCTTAGTAAAAATTAAAACTATTACATTTAACCTTTCTAATATTGCAAGATCACATCTTATACAAAGTTAAATGATCTACTTCGATAAATTTGTGCAACTGATGTAACTGATAATATAATTTATCGATTGAAATAACTAATTAACTAAATTTAGACTGACAAAGAAATATAAAGTATACTTACCAATAAATCCTTTGGAATGTTGTCTCTTCAAGCCCCTATAAGAGCTAAATTATACAACTACTAAATATGTTCATATCTCAGTCACTTAAGTATCTATTTGCCCAAGACTATGTATTGTCTTCTATGAGTCTTGAACTCTAAAGCCATACGAGAACATGGAAAATTAATCCATATTCTAGTATACACAGAAGTTCTATGGTGAAGGTCACTTTCGTAATATAAGAAATGTGGATAAAATTGGTTCATTCAAAATAAGCAAGTAAACCATAATGAAAGATCATATGTTCATTGCAATTGAATACAATGAGGATCTTGCTGTGTTAGAAGCAATGCATACCAGGCAAACCTAGAAATTCAATCACTGTAATGTTAGTTTGATCATTTTATTTCAGCACAAAATATGTGATATGCTTAAATGTTAAGGATGGTCAAATTAATTTATGTGAAAGGAAATAAAATGTGCAAGAGTGGATGTAACATAGGCACAATTAGTGTTATCTCGCCTCTTGACCAGGCAGTATATAGGCAAATCCGACAAATCAAACTTCAAAGTTATCAAGGAAAGACGCCTGGAGAGATGACCGCGAATCCCAAAAACAAAGTACGACTAAGATCACCAATTCAATACGAGTCTATCCCCAAAATCCAAAGTGTTAAATCTAACAAGTGTTAGATCGGTGCCAACCCATGTTCCTCCATCCAGCGAGGCCCATCTTATGCCTACCTATTCTATTTGGTACTAGAAGCCTATACCAAGTGTTGTTTCGTTGATCCAATGCAATTCTTTATCGTTCTCCACGAACTCCTGAATCAACAACCCTGTTCTTCCACGGATCCATCATTTGAACTCAAAAACTAGTTAACATTGGTGCAAACAACTATGGAATCACAAAGCTAACAACAAAACAAGCCAAAGTGAAGAGTTCAAGATGACCAGATCGGCAATCTTATGGGGTCGTATCGACCCAAGCCCTTGGGGTCATACTGAACCATATAAGTTGATGAGATGGCATCTTACTTTGGTGGAGAAACAGTTTGAGGGGTGGAAAACGAGGTGGAGATCTTATGGGCATGATTTTAGGCTCCTTATCTCTATAAATAGAGGGGCATGGCTCATTTTTCAGGATCTTTTGACTCTTACTCTCCTTCCTCTAATTCCTTATAATCGCAATCGAAGTTTTACCGACTTGTAAGAACTTCCGCCTCCAAGTCAGAGTATAAGCGATAAAATCATTAAGTGGACATATGCCAAGATTAGCCGAACCATTATAAATTATTGTGTGCTCTTTTCTACTCATTTTTTTCATTTATTTTCTTCTCTTTTCATTCTTTACTTAATCTATTGGGTGTTTGTGTCATTTTTGGTTCAAACATTTTGGTGCTTTTAATGAGAGATCAATAGAATTCATTGATTTAGGATCTGAAAATAATCAGAATGACTAGACAATCAACTAGGAGGACTGCTGTTAGAGGAAATCAACAAAGAGGCAGGCAAGTGGTGTCCTTAGGAGCTAAACCTCCATCAATCAACATAACCAGGGATGAGATAAAAACCATGATGAATGGATTGCAGGATATAATGATTTCTCGCTAGGAAAAGATGATGAGAATTTCTATAGGAGAATGGGAAAGATGGGAACAGGTATAGTTGCTGCAAATCAGAATCAAAGACCCGATGCCAGAGCGCAACAAGTAAGAAGTGGAGTAGAACAACCCGGGCCAAACCCCAAGCCAAACATACAGATCAGTACCGACCCACAAGCTGCACGTGTCAGTATTGACCCATAGGGGCCCGGGATATGGGTCGTCCTAACCTAGGAAGGAATGATGCATGCCCTAGAGATGATGTTGAGCTTATGAATACGAATCAGAATGCAGAAGAACGACCGGAGGAGTATGTATCATAATTTCTCTGTAGGAACGGGCGGCGGGATGAAGTTATGAATTCGAGACTTTGATTGGATAATAACCCCAAGTTTAATATGGCTTACGGTTAGGTTCGAATTCTTTATTTTGCCTTTTATCCTCAATAAATGCTAAAAAATTACCTCAGGCCTTTTACACGTGTATGAGATCCCGAACGATCCTAGGCATACTCTAAGTTAGAAGTTTGATGGTGACCTTGAGAGGATTAGATGTCTGCTAGATTCCCTGAATTGACGCCATGAGTGATAACCAAAATTGATTAGGAAAGACCAACGAAGACTGATGACCTCCTGGAGTTGATTAGTATTTTAGAAATCATTTGAACCCAATGACTTGCATTAATTTCTTTAAAGTCCTGTCCGGAGAGACGGGACCGTTGTGCAAGGTCGAAGTCCTCTCGCCAAAGTGTGAGCGGATGGACTTGTACGATATTAATCGCTTTAAGTCCCGTTTCAAAAAACGGGACAAAAGTGCAAGAAGTAAGTAACCTCGCCTGAGCGTGAGTGGATGGACTTTTGTTGAGTCCCTTTGCTAGAGAGCGAGTTGGATTGGGCTCAATAAGGGTCTAGAGAGATCATGGATTTTATTAAACGGTCTAAAGAGATTGCAGATTTATCATCGACCCTCGACTACCATGAATTTGATTATTGGCCCCGAACGACCATGGATTTGATTAACAGTCTGGAGAGACCATAGATTTGATTAACAATCCGGAGAGATCGCATATTAAACTAAATATAAAATAATCTTGAGAGATCATGCGTTAAGCATAATATAAAACAATCCGGAGAGATCAAACCTTGGAATAAATACACATTTGATAAAAGGATTGGATGCGTTGTAATTAGAATAGAATTGACAAACCCGAATGAACACGGGATGATTTTGATACAATGTAATAGCTCTAAATGAAATCAGAATAGTAATAATGTAAATCCTGAATGTACACGGGATGATTTTGATATGTGATGCAATAATTTCGAATGAAATTGGAATTTTTATGATGCATAGACTACACTTAGGCAAGGTCTAGAGTTTTAGGCTATGATGGGTTTGGGATGACCTTTGACTTACAAGAGAATGCGAAGGAACTGGACTATTCATCAAGTTGAAGTAGCCAGAGAGGTCAACTATCAAAGATTGACTTTAACATTTGTTCTTGAGCAAAACACATCTTCCAATCGTATGGCGTGCTTTGGGGGGAAGTGTTATACCATCTTTTGACAAGGTAGTACATAGGTGAATCCGACAAATCAAACTTTAAAGTTATTAATGGAAGAATCCTGGGGAAATGACCGTGAAGCCAAAAAAACAAGTACGACCAAGATCATCAAGCAAATACGAGTCTATCCCTAAATCTAGAATGCTAGATCCAACAACTGTTGGATCGATATCGATCCAACCCATTGGATTGGCACCGACCCGTGTTCCTCCATCCAACGGGTCCCATCTTCTTCCAACCTTTCTATTTGATACTAGAAGTCGATACCAAATGTTGTTTTGTTGATGCAACACAAATCTCTATTAATCTCCACGAACTCTTGAATCAGCAACTCAGTTCTTCCATGGATCCATCATTTGAACTCAGAAACAAGATAACATTGGTGCAAATAACTATGGAACCATAAAGCTAACCACAAGAAGAGCCAAAGTGAAGAGTTCAAGATAACTAAATTGGTAGTCTTACGAAGTCGTATTGACCTAAGTCCTTGGAGTCGTACTGACCCGTATAAGTTGATGAGGTGGCATCTCACTTTGGTGGAGAAATAGTCTAAGGCATGGAAAACCAGGTAAAGATCTTCTGGGTGAGATTTTAGGCTCCCTACCTTTATAAATAGAGGGGTAGGAGTCATTTTTTAGGATCTTTTAGCTCTTACTCTCCTTCCTCCAATTTCTTGTAATCTATGTCGACGTTATACCGACCCGTAAGAACTTTCACCTCCAAGTCAGAGTATAAGCAATAAAATTATTAAGTGGACGTGGGCCAAGATTAGCCAAACCACTATAAAATGTTGTTTGCTCTTTTTTACTCGTTTTTCATTTATTTTCTTCACTTTTCATTCTCTACTTAATCTATTGGATGTTTGTGCCATTTTGGTTTAAATAGTTAGTGTTACAACAAAATTTTCTACAGTCTTCAAGCGGAGTTAACAATCAAATTAGATGAGAAAACTATGAAGAAATGACCCAAGGACTTAGTAACATCTTAAAAAGGGAAGACAAAGGAGAAATCAAAGAATGAAAGAAAAAAGTCGACTTGAGTTTTTCAACTCGGCCCCCATGGATCGGCATCGATTTGAGTCTAGTCGAACACATAAAATTCCTAATTCAGACTCAAAGCAAGCAAAGGGAGACATAAAACACTAAAATTCTCATGTCAAGCCTGAAGTAAATGGGCAAATTCCTCAAGTCAAACTCAAAGTGGGATTGGTATCGATCCATGGACCATCGTTCATCACCGATCCATGACTTAAGTCAGGGATTGGCGTGCGACTTTTCTAGGACGATGTGCATGGCACAGAGAAAGTGTGGAGCAATTTTTGGAATATATTTCAAAGGTTTTCGCCTATAAATAGAGGTGGAGAACTCTAAAATAGACTTTTTTGGGGTTTCTTATTTCCTAAATTTTTTCACTTTGCTGTGAAACCCAATTGGATCTCCATCGATCTAAGATCACCAATCTATAAAGCCATTGTTTATAAAAACTCTCAGAAACATATGACAATGGTAAAGTGGATGTAGGCCGGAGTATTTGCTGAATTGCTATTAAAATTATTTGTTCTTTCTTACTTTTATTTTCTTTTCTTTGATAATTTTGATATCTAATACTCGATTAGGTGTTTTGGCCATTTTTGGTCCAAATATTTTGGTGCTTTCACTGAGACAAAACTAGGATTTAACAATTTAAAACTTAAATATAAGAAGATGAAGAGAATATCAAAAGAAGAATTGATGTTAGAGAAAGCCAAAAAAGACATAGGGTAGCCTCGATGTGTCCTCGAGATCTAAGCCCCGATCTATTTACATAACCGGAGATGAGATGGAGACGATGACGACGAAAATGCAGGAGAGAATGATAGTCATAAGGAAGAGATAATGGAAGGATTCTTCAGAAGGATGGGACAACTAGGAACATCCAAAGTTGTTGCAGACTACAACTTGAGGCCAGAAGGCAGAAAGAACACACCTAGAAGTGGAATGGAACGAAGTGGAGCAACCCTCAAAGAGGCATCACAACTGCGTACCAATCCCCAGGTACAAGTCAGTACTGATCTAGAGAGGCTAGGGGCTTTAATGGTGTTGATATGGGATGGGACAGAGCATGTCTCAAAGATGACGTTGAGCAACAGAGCGTGAATCAGAATGCTAACATGCAACTAAAGGAGTATGTGCCAGAATTTCCCTGTAGGAACGAGGGGTAGAATGAAAAAAATGAAACAGAGACTTCTGTTAGA
Organism: Allium cepa; assembly: GCA_030765085.1. Lineage (NCBI taxonomy): Eukaryota > Viridiplantae > Streptophyta > Magnoliopsida > Asparagales > Amaryllidaceae > Allium > Allium cepa. The sequence goes on along the minus strand of CM060939.1, from coordinate 175,538,778 downwards.
TGATAGTGATAGAATTGTTGAAATTGTTAGATGTGGCAATGAACCATGAGATTCTTAATGGGTTTATTGACAATTTAGGAATATTTATTCTCAACATTGATAAAAAATTCATGGTTTCTCTTTAATGTGCGAGAATACTTATTAGTCATTTTAATGCATTATGTTAATCAAAGTTGGTTAATTTCATTTCATTCCTCGTGATAAGTTTTATTTTGGATTGTATCCAAATCCACTTTGCTACCAATAATGTATAAAATAAATTCTTTTGTTATGAAGTTGGTATTTCTTGAAATAACAATTGTTTCTGAGTGTAATGGAATAGGTATTCATAAACGCTTTTTGAATTGCCTTATATATAAAACTAATTTTGTTTTAGTTTACGATACATGCTCATAACTTAAATTGGTCATCCTATGATGATTGTTCCCAAAACGCCTTTTAGGGTGATTCTTAAGAACCCTCACATACAATAATTACATGTAGTCTTTTGGCTCACCCGATCTGCCAACTCCTTGGCTGAGGATATGTTGGGGTTTCTTGTAAATCCTTATCTTGTAAGATTTTTTAAATTGTTTTTTGGATGAAATAAAACTTAATCTTGTGTACTACTTTTAAGTACGCGACCTTATAGAATGAAGTTAACTCAACTTCACTCATCATCATTCATACTTTGTCCAACAAAATTTGATTATTCCTTATCGGTACATCGTTACGTATCGTAGGGAAGAGTGACTTTTGAGTTTAAATCCTCATTCAATTTCAGGTACGTTCAGAACTCTTTCCAGTATACTCAATTATTCAATCAAACCGAATCATTTGTATTGCACGTAATTTCATTTAGTTCCGCTTTATATTCTATGAACTTATCATAAACATGATACATGTGTATCAAATACTCATATTTATGCTCGCGATAATTTATCAATAAAGACAATGAAGTGTGTAGAACCATTTTGGTATTATTAGACTTATGATTGCATAAATATATATGTAATTAATCGAAAGAGTTCATAAACTCTGTGACGACCCACATTTTAGAAGGTATAAAATTAACAATAATCCACACAGGTCAAACTTAAACAATCCGGAATATAGATAATCAATGGAATTAATTAAGAAAAATAAGAAAGAAGAAATCAAACATAGAATCTCGTGGCGGAACGATAAAATATAATAATCAAATAAACAATTCATGAAGTTGTTTATATTATACATTTGATTATAACTTATACAACATTTATCAGAGTTATATATACATAATAGGAACAAAATATAATGTAGCAGACAACATGATGCAGAAACAATAATAGTAATAATATACCAAATCTTCGTCTTCGTCCTCCAAAGAACAATCTTCAATACGCTAAAAAACTCAGGACTGACCCAAGCGTAATGAAAAGACAAAACACTCGAGTCGGGACTAAAATATTCTTATGTGAGTCAAATCGATATCGCATATAACATGAGTGCCGTGGCATCAGAGGTGTTTATGGGGTTTTTGCATCTTCTATCCAGTGTATAACATGGGTGCAATAACTCAAGAGATGTCATGGGATTTTCCATCTCTTAAGCATCCGTTAATATATATATATATATATATATATATATAGTAGAATCCGCTATATATAATGTTTAATCGATAAAATAAATATCAAAATAGCATTAAGGCTTTACATTGATCCCCCTTATTGTGTTTTAAAGCATTTTCATATAGTTTGCACATAAAACACCAGTAAATCGTCGGTGGATAAGGATGTGTCACGATACGACAACACTAAACCAAAATCATAGTGGTCTCTATAGGGATAAAAATATGACAAGGCACGTGAGGCAATGCTCAAGGTAGGACACTGCCAGTTTACCTTTCCCGGTTGGTGGTAACTCCTAACGGCCCATCGCGTCCGACACTCCTAAAATCAATGGGTGCACACCAATCAACAACAATGTCATGATGGTAATACGAAGAATTGTGTCCGCTAGAGGTAGCTATTGGCTGGTACGACTCCTATTTTAGTCATTTCAAATTGACACAACTATCAGGCCAATCCATCATCGTTCTCTTTCTTCAAATCCAGCAAATGACGCCAAATCAAACCACTTCATTCTGGAGTTTCCTCTGCGTACATAGTTATTAAAGTGGTTCCAATATTGATAGAGAGTATGCCAATAAGTGGCCTCGGTCTCTCTAACAACCAAACATCATTTCACACACAGATTGGTTCTTTTACATTTCGTAAACAGTTCATACTTGATATCAAAATACCACATTCATTTCAAAAATCAAATCCATTTCGAAATGATCATATTTGCTTCACAAATCAGATTTTACTTCAAAATGGCAATTCATTTCGGTATATCGACGTCACTTCAAAATTTTGATTCGAATTACAATTTAGGTTATAACTTCACTTTAACCCAATTCAATTTTAAATCTAAGATTTAAATATAAGCATTTCACCCTTTTGACCAGTTTGAAATTAAAATAGTTAAATGGCTAAAATAGTTTCATAGAAAATATTTTGAATATTAAAAATGGTTTATATAGTAGTTTGGAAAATCAAAATAATATGAATATTTAAAGAAGATAGATTTTAAATAATTTATACTAAAATAATTCATTTGAAAATAGTTTCAAGTCAAATCGATTCAATTCTAAATTTTCCAATTCAAATCAATTCCAGTTTCCATTTTGATTTAATTGATTCAATTCCGATTTAAAGTCGAATTTCACTTCGATTCCAAATTAAGTTCAATTCCAATTATAAATTAATTTCAATTACAATTCCAAATTAATTTCAATTTAAAATCCAAAATAATTTAAATTCCAAAATAATTTAAATTCCAAATTTAAACCATTTCGATTTATATCAATTTTGAGTTCGACTTTCAAAATATCGATTCAAGACACTTAAATCAAATTTACCTTCAATATCTAATTTAAAATACAAATCCCCAAATATAATTCAATTCCGAGCTCAATTCCGAAATATCGTTTTATATCACTTTTACTTGGCAACATTCAAAGTTCGAATAAAAGTCCAATCTTTTAAAACAAATCAATTTCTGGGATTCACACCATATTTCAGTTATAGCTTCAAAATCTCAACTTCAATTATTTAAAATTTTCTTGTTATCAAACTTAAATTTCAACCTTTCGAGCTCAAGTTTGAAAATATTTCGATTTTCATAAATTCGATTTTCATTTTCTTAAAATCAAAGAATTTAAATAAATTTCAAAATCAATTTTTTTAAATCATTTAATTTAACCAATCCGGTGTCTCTATATAATTTCCTATCCTATGGCCAAGTGAATAGTTATTTCGATTTAATTTCGGGGATGGATATATATCATTTTAATCCAAAATAAATGCCAAAGGTATATATCATTTCAACACATTTCTTAATTTATTCGAAATAATTCAATTTATAGTTTATATACTGTAAATAATCGACAAGGTGATAACAAGATATATAAAAATAAATAAACATCCAATCATCCAAATATCAACCAATTGGTATTCATCACAAACAATCGTCCAAACAGCCAACAAATCTCAACAGTTATCTATTTATTAGCAATCGAGAATTTAACTAGCAGTTAATTTCAATTTATTCAAAATTCCTAACATATGAATTTCTATATCAGTTTCTATGTCAGTTACACTATCAAACAACTATCAATAAAATTAAATCAGTTCAAGTTTTTTAATTTAATAAATCATAAAAATATTTTAGTACTAGTGAGCGTTAAAACACTCACCTTTTATTTTTGTTGTCGCTTTTGCATTCTGATTCCAATTAAATGAAAATACTACAAGCTCTAAATTCAAGCAATTTGATTCCATAGTAAAGATCTTGCTAGTACGAACCCAATACGACTGGCCGCGTTGGATTTGAACCTAAAACAAACGAATTATGAAATATATAAGAATTTGAATTTATTCAACAATTTATATCGCTAAATTTCAATTAAATAAATTACCCGGCCCACAAATGTACTCGACTCGAAAATCCTTCTTCCCCAATTCCTCCTCCCCCTTTTTCTCTTCATTCCAGTGCACGTACACGTGTACCTATACATATGAAAGAAATTACTACTCGACCAACCAAGCATGCTTAGGAACTCCTCGATTCATCCCCTATGCAAACACTCCATCAACTCGCCGCTCGACCCACCTAGAACGAAAGCGACCACCATCCCTGTACACGAACCAAAAATTGGCACGATACCCCATGCTCAATCGTGACCCACCAAAATGCTACCACACGTGCGCCTTTTCATCACGAAGCCAACCATCCACATCTCAGCTTCTAGCTCTTCGCCTACCCAATAAAACCGCCAACCCTAGATCAAGACCTATGCTCGATAGAACAATCGAGCATCCAAAATGACAGCGTACCTCTCGAGAAGACCACCAAAGTGAAGATTACATGGAAACATGATTTATAAAATTTGTTTGGGAATTTTTCATGAAGTATATTACTCGATTTTGACTATTAAAGTTCCATCTTCATTTTTTTCTCTTCCTTTTACTCTATTGTATTTTCAATTTAAAGAGGGAGGAAGCATATTTTGAAAGGAATATATAGGCATGAGTATAGGGTGGCTGATTGGTGCGGCTTGAAATGAAAGGAAAAGGGCTGTGCAATCAAATCGATCAAAATATACTATTAAAAATTCTAAAATATCCAGATGTTTATGTCAAACTCCGATCGAGGTGTGCCGCCAATCGTTTCTAATGTTATGCCCCTATTCCGAGCATAATGGAACAATTTTCAAGTCCCATTTCGATCGTATGGAGAAGATAGCTTTTTGAACATATTATATATTAATTTTTCGATATAAATTTCAACGAGTTCTTATCCCGTACGACCAAACGGTAACTCCAAATGCAACGAAATTTAAAATCCGACAATAATACACTATTATGGATCCAATGCAACTAGTTTTGTTGAAATTTGAGACTGCGCCCTGGAAGGCTATTTTATATGGTAATTTAAACGAGTTATTATTAAAATCGAGTAAATCTCTTTTAAATCCAATTTAAAATTTTATCTACCTTCATTCTTATTAATAGAAATTTAATAAGCCTTTAAAATTATTTTTATTTTTCTTAAAACTCAAGATTCAATTTTTTAAGCAAATTCTAATTATCAAATTTAAAAATTAAATCACTCAATATATCATTATAACTGAAATTAAAATTATTAAATTTATAAAATTAACTTTTCAAATATTTAAAATCAATTAAATATTCCATTTCAGATAACCAAAATTCCGTGTCTTTACATTCCTTCCCCCTTAAAAGAATTTCGTACCCAAAATTGCTAAGGTAGGAAAATACTGAAACCCATTTCTTTTCTAAAACAAATTAGTTGAAATAATTCCCGAAAATCACTTTGTTGAAACCACATTATCACTTTTACTAATTCCCAAATTCATCCATGGATTCCAAATAGTATTATTCATTCAATCATTTCATATTATAACCCAAAAATCAAATTTTTTAATTATTAAAAATTTTCTTCAAAATTTTCAAAAAATTTCCCCAGCGTCTCCTCTGCACGGCTAGATCCGAACAACTACAAAATGCCACTACGGGCCCAAACCAACAAAAAAACAAAAGCCAAGTAGCTGAATCATAAAACCGTCAAATTCAATAATAATTTAAATACATACCTTTTCATTGGGCAGCCCAATTTTATTTATGAAATCAAAGGCATCAAATTTCTCTTGCTTTTATGCACCTGTATCTTATTTACCAATGATATCGAATCATATAATTCAAAACCATATTATTCCTGAAATTTAATTTCCAACATTTACTTTACTAAAACCCATACAATATACATATATCATCCGTACGCAATATCAAATCCGACCGCTCACTCGATCACACAATTTCACTTTCGAACTAGTATCATTCACACGACTCTCTAGTGCGGACTCCGATCTGGTTCCTTGATGAGAAATCGTCATTCTCCTTGCATAGCCATTTACTATGCTAGAGGATTCTAGAATCAAATCAAAAATCCATATCTAGTGTTCGCCATCGAAAGTCGAGTAAAAAAATCCTAACTCGGATCGATATAAATTATCTCGAAATTATGTGCTCGAATCTGGATCAAACCGCCATGCAAATAAAATAATATACGTATGACTTACATATTTCTTTCCAATTGATTTTTATCTATCCCAAATTCTTTTGTTCACATTCATTTCACTTACAATCAATTACCCACATTGTTCAATTCACATTCGTTATTTACTTAGTATATTCCTTTCAATACTAATTATCTCTTAAGAATTCCCTCATCAAATTTTCTTAAGTCTATTATAAACCTTTTAGACAAACTGCTTACTGTTATTACCACTACACAACTTAAGTTCGTATCTATTTAAACTCAAATCCAATTTCCATATTTAACATCTTTTACACAATACTATATCCATTAATGAATTATAAAATTCTACTTAAGTTTATAAACATTTCATCCAACTCTTCTCATGTTTATTTCTACTTTATACCTTAAGCTTATAGCTATTTCTAATCAAATTCAATTTTAATACCATTTAACTCAGTTCCTTTGTTAATTTTCCATATTTCCACCATATCCACTTACTAATTAATTTAATTAGTTTATTCCTTAAATAATTCCCCAAAATATCCCATTTAGCCTATCTTAGGCTAAACTTCCAAATTTCACTTTATTTAATTTCATTCAATAGTTCAATTTCAAATTTTTCCTTTTCTTGCATTCATATTCAACACCTTTAAACACTGCTTTATCTTGCCAATTTCCAAAATTTATAAGTTATCAACTTATTTCCTCATATTTTCAATAAAACAACTTAAATGAAAATTCCAAAGTTTAACCACCTCATTCTAAAACATTCAAATCACTTTTGAAATCATACACACACACACACAAAATCCCTTGGTATACCAAATTATTCTTTTGATTTTAAAATCGAAACTAGTTCGATTAAAACAAACTCCGATTGGTAGCAATTACTCTCTTGGAAATTCGAAAATGAAGATGCTACAGTCATCACCGAAATTATTTTCCAGCAACCAAAGCCATTTTAATGTTTAATTTTCTTCAAAAATCTTTTCAAAATATTTTTATTGTCAAAACACTTTCAAATAATACTATTATTAATTTTGAATGCTTTGAAAACAATTTTAAAAACAATAGGTTTTATATTCAAAAATTCTCGACTTTTAAATTCTTTCTATTTATAAACTATATTATAAATATACTTATACAAATTCCTTTGCCTTGTTGGCAAAACATTATTTTAAGTAATTCTTATTGCAATTTGATTTCAATTCAATTTAATTATCGAACACTTCATATATAAAATTCACAAAGTATTTATTTTTGATTTAATTTAACCAATATTCGATGATAATTAAATATTATCATCTCCTAACCACTATTTCATTTATAGTCATTATATATATAATATAATTTAGGTAAAATTATTTCAGTTATTCTATTTTAAAATAATATTATGTCGACTCGCCTCGTTTAAATGTTTAGAAACTTCTATCGATAACACGGCGTCCCACATATCGACCATAATTCATAAACAACTTAACGAACAAGTAAACACAATATGAAAAATTTTATAACACTAACAAGTATTCTCCCATACACACACACACACACTCAACAACTCATTCTAGGGTATTACTACTCAATCTCTAATGTGTCGAACCCCACAAAGCTAAGGTTATCGCTAAACTAAAGCTCTGATACCAACTGTGACGACCCACAATTTGGAAGATTTAAAATTGACAATAATCCAAACACGTCCAACTTAGACAATTCGGAATATAGATAATCAATGGATTAATTAAGAAAAATAAGAAAGAAGAAGAAATCAAACACAGAATCTCGTGGCGGAACGATAAAATATAATAATCAATAAACAGTTCATGAAGCTATTTATATTATACATTTTATTATAACTTATACAAGATTTGTCAGAGTTATATATGCACAATAGAAAAATATAATGCAGCAGAAAACATGATGCAGAAACAACAATAATAATAATATATCAAATCTTCATCTTTGTCCTCCAGTGAATAATCTTCAATATGCTGAAAAACTCAAGACAGATCCTAGCATAATGAAAAGACAAAAAATTCAAGTCAGGACTAAAATATTCTTATGTGAGTCAAATCGATATCTCATATAACACGAGTGTCGTGGCATCATAGATGTTTATAGGGTTTTCACATCTAATATCCAGTGTACAACATACGTGTAATAACTCAAGAGCTATTATGAGATTTTCCATCTCTTAAGGATCCGTAGAAAAATTTATATGTAGTAGAATAAGCTATATATATAATGTCTAATCAGTAAAATAAATATCAAAATAGCGTTAAGGCTTTACACTGATCCCCCTTGACGTGTTTTTAAGCATTGTCGTACAGTTTTCATACAAAACACCAGCAAATCGTTGGTGGATAGGGATGCGCCATGATATGACAATACTAAACCAAAATCGTAGTGCTTACGTATAGGGATAAAAGTATGACAAGGCACGTGAGGCAATGCCCAAGATAGAATACTACTAGTTTACCCTTCCCCACTGGTGGTAACCCCTAATGGCCCACCGAGTTTAACTCTCCCAAAATCCGAGGGTGCGCACCAATCAACAACAATGTCATGATGGTAATATGAAGAAGTGTGTCCGCTAGAGGTAGCTAACCTCATTAGCCGGTACGGCTCCTATTTTAGTCATTTCAAATTTCCACGAGTGTTAGGCCAATCCATCATCGTTCTCTTTCTTCAAATCCAGCAGATGACGCCAAATCCAACTACTTCGTTCTGGAGTCTCCTTCTCATACACTTTGATATCCCAGAAATTTAAAGCAAATAAAATGTGATAATCTGTTTTATAAAAAAAATTAAAATGAACAAAAAATTTCTTTTCAAACAAATAAAATATGCGTTGTTTATATATGTGTGTGTGTATGTGTTGATTTTAAGTAGAATTTAAATTTGAATTTGAATTTGAAATTCAAAAGATAAATATCTTAAAATAAATTGGATTTAAAAATTAATATATATGCATATGATTTTTATTAGTGTATGATTAGTTTTATATTATTTTCTTTAAAAAGACTATAAATATAAATTAAGAAATGTATTAACTAAATAGAAAATAAATATAAAGATTTATAAAAACATATTAAAATTAATAAACACATGCATATTACAAATGTAAGTTGATTAACACATGCAAATGACAAATGTAAGATAATTAAACAAGTGTCATAATTTTTTTTCCAATAAAACAAGGACATAAACATATCTATCTCCTCGCCTCTATTCTTTTTCTGTCTTCATTTTTCAAAACTAAGAAACAAAACCTGTTAACAACTTCAAAACCAAAAAATTAAAAAATAAAACAATAATCTATTTAAAGCAACAACCCTTTCAACTTGATCAAGAAAATTCAACTCAGTATTAAAGCAATATATCAACTCAACTAAGCAACACAACTAAGTTTCATATCATCTCAATCTAATTTCAAGTTTCTAGTTCAAAAATCTAAGCATTCAGTTTCAAAAGCTCTATGTCCAAACATTTTCAGTTTAAAGTCTATGTTCAACATTTTTTTTATGGTGAGTAAACTTTCTTTTTGTAACGACCCAAAATTTTCGACCTGGCAAATTCGACACTGATACGTTCACGGTAGAAGTGCCAAGCAATCGAATGCCGGAAATTTCAGATTGTTAGAGAAAGAAGAAGAAGGTAGAAGAAAAACAGAAAATAACAGCATCTCACATTCACCGCAGATTAAATATAGTAACAAATAATAGCATTTACAAAGAAAGCTTTAATGGTTAATTTACAAACGATTCATCAGAGTTACAACCATACATAATAGACTATATAGTTATATCAACCTGTCCTAGACTATTGTTAATATAACTCTAATACTCAACAGTGAACTCCATATGTTCCTGCCATCCAGCTCGCCTCTTGAGCTCCAGAACGCCCTAACCTAAAAATCTGTAATACTCGGTCTGACCCGAGCATCACATTAAAGTAACACCCGAGTCAGGCTGGAAACCAGCGTGAGTAAACCCAACTAACATGAAAATTCCAATGCATAAAGGTTATTTAAAACCCGAGGTAACTCATGCTTCACTACGAGATCTTAACCTGTTATAGCGATTACTTATTTCACAATCAGTCCCTAAGTACCCTTACTTAGTTTCAATAGTCCAGCTTACTAAAATTATTCCATTCCATCCTGTTGATTCACATATCAAATCTATAAAGAATTATTGTAGATTTCAAATTGAAGTGGTTTCGGGTATTTACTGATACCCGACCCCGGTCTCTTTGAATCCAATATTATCTTGAAAAACAAAGCTGTTTAAGTTTAAACACTTCCATTTATATCCAAAATTACATATTTACATAGCCATTCACAACAGCTAAACAAACCACATTATCAGATTTTAACTCAAACATATCATATCACATAACATCACAAATCACTTACCAGAGATATCAAATAATCCAAGGCATACAATATTATTCAATCATTCATAAGCAAGATTTATTGGTCACACCATTTCGAATTAATTTAAATAAATTAAGTTAATTACTTCAATCAATTTTTTAAATCCTGCTTACATAATCATTAATTAATTTCGAACCATTAATTAATCATCCTTTAATTATCATCTTTAATTACATTAGGTAATCAGCCTTTAATTAATTACACAAATTAATTAACCTTCAACCTTTAATTACTCTCATAAATTAATTAATTATAATTTATTACATTGATCCTCAATTAATTATTCTATAACCACTTACATTGATTAATTATCCTTGATTAATCACATTCATTAATTAACTAACCTTTTAATTAACTTCCTTAATTAATCAATCCTTTAACTAATTACACAATGTAATTAGTCCTTAACTACTTCCATTGAGTAATTATCACACATTTAGAAATTACCCATTAATTACCCTCCTTAATTAATGACATTAAGTAATTATTCATTAATTAATTTAATTATTATCACTAATTAATTCCATTAAGTAACTAACCTTTAATAAATTAATCATCTTTTAAATTAATTACCTTAATTAATTAATCACATTAATAAATTAATCCTTTAAAATTGATTATACAAATTAATTAACCTCTATTAATTTTCTTAATAATTAAATTAATTAATTATTCCCTTAACTGATTACATTAATCAATTAACCATCCTTATAATAATTAATACTTTATTAAATTACATCATTTAAATCACCTTTGAATCATATAGAAATTTCCCCATTATAATAATTACTTTTAAAAAAAATTAAAGCATTTGAAAACTTTGGAAACTCGTTTAAAACTCACTAATACTTTGTTTAAGAACTTGGTTTACATTTTCCTTTGAAACTTATACATTTTAATAAGCTTTAAAAACTAATCGCTACAACTCACAAATACCAGGGCTAAAGTAGTAAAATTCCCGAGCTAACCCGGTGCATCTCTCACATCAACTCATCTTCGATGCAACATTCGTTCTACTTCGGTCTGACCCGAGAAAAACCTACCTTCCTCCCCAAAATCAACAGCAACCCGAAGCACTGATACATCAGTGATACCATGCACATGCACCACCCATCGAAGCAATCCGACCAACATCATCATTGCCAGCGAGTCGAGCCTGACCTCCCTACCCAATTACGACCAACCATGCTTCAATTCAAACACGAAATCCAGAACGAGCTTGCGAACCTAAATCTGGAACGATACAACACCAAAAACCTCCTCCTGCGACGCCACCACCGATCACCAAAAATCTCAACATCTCGTCCAAAGCTTCGCCATCGACTTAAGATCCTGTTCTACTCATCCTGACCAAGTCCGATGTACTCTAGTCACCGCGATGAACTCGAGAATCTCGACGATCCACCCAAGTCCTTAAACCCTACAATCGCCTCGCCATGTCACCACGGCCAAAGATAACCCTTCTAACCATTTTTGTCGAATCGCCCACCTCCAGGCTAGCTTCAATCACGACCCCGAGAACCCTAACCTTGTCGACAACTAGTAATTGCCCAAAACCCATTATCTGATCAACTTCGAATTACTCTCACGATCCCAATCTAAAAATTGTGATTTAACTTTTAAAAATCATGTTTTCAGAAGGGATTCAAATTATATAAATAAAACAAAGGATTATGATGATTGAAATTTACACGTTTTTGGTTTTCCACTGTTCTTGCTAAATTTCCAGATAATTTCAAACTTATAATACTTAAATATATTTTTAAAACTTAGAGTATGTATAAAAAAACATATCTTATTTGAATCTCACAACCTAAAAAAGATTACAAGAGGAGATTTTAATTTTTTTGATCTAAATCTTAAACCTGTAAAGAAGAACAGAGGGTATATCTATACATACAGACATGCACACTTATGTTATTTCATATTTATAGAATGCAGGTCCATTTTCACTCATGCAAACAATTTACCACCACATTTTTCATAAGATCATCACATACATTAGTTAAACCAGGTGTTGCTATGTTTACTCACCTATGATTTTAAAGAACAAAGAAAGCTTTTGATCTAGAGTTTGACTTTTAAATGATCTGCTTGCTTCAGGCTTAAACTTTTCTTACTTTTGCTTTGATTACTTTCTGGTTTTGATTTCTTGATTCTGAATTTTGTTGAGTTGATTTGTGCTTGATGATTCAGGTTGAGATTTGAGATAGTAGTTGCTTTTAAATTTTCTAGTTTGTTTGTTTTTGTTACAGGCTTTGATTGTTGGTTTTGAAAATAATTTACAGGCTCTTGTTTCCTTGTTTGAAAATGGAAAGATAGAAAAAGAAATGAAGAGAAGAGATAGATGTTTATATAGGCTAAATTAGGATTTATTAAAAATAAAAGAAAATAAAAATAACACGGTGACACTTGTTCAACTTGTTAGCATTTGTCATTAATATGTGTTAATTTTCTTCCATTTGTTAAACTATGCGCATTTAACTAACATGTGTAATTATGCATGTCTTTATTTATTTAAAAATGTTTTTATAAAACTTTTGTATTTAATTTACTAATTAATAAATACTTTTCTTAATTTATATAAATAAAACCTTTTAAAGAAAATAATATAAAACCAATTATATTCTAATAAAATCATATAATAATATATTTTTAATCCAAAATATTTTAGGATATTTGTCTTTTGAATTTCCAATTCAAATTCAATTTCTAGTTTAATTTAAAATCAACTCATACACACACACACACATTTAAACAAGCATAGATTTAATTTGTTTTAAAATAATAATTTTCTATTTAAAATCTTCTTATATCTTATATATAAACAACTCATTATTTTTATTGTTTAAAAATAACAATTTTGCAAATTTTAAATAATTTATAAAAGAGATTATCACATTTTGATTGCTTGAAATTCCGAGATATCACATTCAACTTATAAATCAGTGTTTAATAAATTAAATCCTGTTAATTTCCAATTAACAAATATCTAAAAATCCGGGTTTTCACATTCCTTCCCCCTTTGAATCTTTTCGTCCCCGAAAAGGAACAAAACTAGAATTTTAAAAAGTATCCTTTAAACATTTTTAACTATAAACTCCTTTTATTCAAAAACTTAAAAATACTTTAAAATCTACATAATACTTATCAAAATAGCTTTATAAAAATACTTTTATAACTCGATGTCTCAACCAGTCCATCATTGTTCTCATAGAAATTCGATCATAGGTTGATCAGGCGTAGGTTTGAAAATCTATAAGTACTCGGTACACCCGTTTCAACACCTAGTGAAAATATTTGGAAAACATTTTCGCAAACTTTATGAAAATATAAAAAACATTCTTGAAATAGAGGGAACATCTTTGGTGAGAATGCTCTGGAAATCATCACCCCCTCCATGGTCGCAGTTAACCCGATGGTTACGTTGCCATCCTTACAAAATCCTTAGATAACTGTAGGCACTCCACGCCCCTCGATTACGCCATGGAACCCGCCACAGATCGCAGTTACATCCCCGGTTACGTTGCCATCATGGCAAAATCAAACGTAGACCATTGGCTCTCACGACACACACCACTTCCGCTATGGTCCAGAATAGATCGTAGTGACATCGAGTTATACTGTCGTCACAGCATAACCCAAATGTCTCTGTAGGCATCAGTGCCATCGACTTTCTCTACCCATTACACATAATCCTCAGGACCTTCAATTTGTCCGGACTTTCTCCCAGGATTCAATTTAGAGCCTCCCCCTTAGAGCTCAAGGTAGATCCACCCCGTGATCCTATGAAGTTCATTTCCATGGGAACGCCTTTTCCCCCAGAGCCAATCTCAAAATACTTTATACTATACACTTATAGTATCTTTCAAATCATACCATTTATAATTTACATCAAAATCCCTTTTACAAAAAATCGATATCTCAAATCGATAGTTCCAAACATGGCTTTCCAAACTTTCAAAAAAATTATTTTTCCGAAAAATCAAAAACCTTTCCAAAATCCATTGGTTCCAAAACCTTTCCGAAAACCATTCTCATAAAAATCATTTATACATATATAAATATATAAAATCTTGGAATCACTTATATAGATTCCCCTTTTATACTTCAAATTTTATTCAAAACCCTTTCTTCTGGTTTTTATATTCAATATAGGGGGAGTTTATCAAATATAACAATATATATATATATATATAACTTTACCATGCCAAATCAACATTCAAATTTGATTTTCTTTATATTTTTTACTTACCATATCACTTACTTATCATAAAGTGAGTTTCAAAAGATATCCAACATCCACCTTTATTCATATATACTTCTCCAAATATATTTCAAAAATCATTTCTCATTTCTTTCAAAATTTCAATATTTATTTCATTCAAGCACGTACAATGTATTATACCAGCTGTGCACACCATCAAATCCGACCGCTCATTCGATCACACAATTTCACCTCCGAACTAGTATCGTCCACCCGACTTCCTATTGCGGACTCGGATCTGGTTTCTTGATCAAAAACTGTCATTCTCCTCGCATAGCCCTAACTATGATAGAGAATTTTTAGAATCAATCAAAAATCCATATCCATGATTCGCTGTCGAAAATCAAGTGAAAATTCCCTACTCGGATTGATATGCTATCTTGAAATTCTATGCTCGAATCTAGATCAGATCATCATGCGAATAGAATAATATACATACATCCTACGTATTCATCTTTTATTGATTATTTTCTAAATCAATGTTCTTTTCTATTCACCTTCATTTTGATTCTATTCACTCATCCACAATTGCTCACAATTTCCATTTGGGTTAACACTTCAATTCTTATCTCAATTGATATTCAATTATAGACAGTTTGCACTCTGACCAACTTGTATTAAGAAAATAGCTTGAAAAATTTAAAATAGGTAAGTTGTTGTAACATAGTTATTAGTTGAAAATAGTAGTAAAATAGTTAAGAAATTTTAAAATAGTTGTAAAGTAGTTAAATAATTCTAAAATAGTTGGATAGTCGCAAAATAGTTGTAAAATATTAATTAGTTTGTAAGTAGTTGTAAAATAGTGATTAGTTTGTAAAACAAATGTAAAGTAGTAATTAGTTTTCAAAATAATTGTAAAATTAGTATAAGATAGTTTGGGGTTTAAAAGAAAGGTTGTATAGTAAATAGCTAGGAAAATAGATTTAAAACAGTTTATATTAAAACGATTTATTTAAAAAATTGTTCAGAGCCAAACTGTTCCATTCCCAATCTCCATTTCCAAACAATTTCCATTTTCCACTTCCATTCAAATTGATTCAATTCCAATTCAATTTAAATTAACTTCAATTCCTATCCCAAATTCAAATCAACTCCCATTTGAATTTCAACTTCAATTTCACTTCAAATTAATTCAATTCAAATTTTCCATTTGAATTTTATGCTTATCAATCTTCAATCATAATTCCAATTAATTCAAATCAATTCAATCTGAACTAATTCTATTCAAATCTAAACTTAAAACCATCTCGAATTTCATAAATTCAAGTTAAATTTTTAAATGTTGATTTAATCCTTTAAATCAAATCAACCTTTACTTTTAAATTAACAATTTAAATCTTTAAACAATTTAATTCTGAATCCAAATTTCAAAATTCCCTTTTAAATTACCATTACTTAACTTATTTCAAAGTATAAATAAGAGTTCAAAAACAATATAATCTTCAAAATCCTATTTATTACCCAATTTTAACTTCGAAACACATTCTTAAACAATTTTAGTTTGCAAGTTCATTTTAACCTTAGAATCTTAAGTTCAAAGTGATTCCCTTCCATAAGTTCAAATCTTATCTCTATTTTATTTCAATAATGGATGTATATTACCTCAATCCATTTCTTAATTTAATTAAAATAATCCAATTCACAGTTTTATGGATTATTAATAACAACATGATGGTATTAAGATAAGTCAAAATAAATAAATATCCAAATTATTTAAAACATTTATCAATAGCATCTAATTCAATTTTTGGATCTCAAACCCATTTTGAGATCACATATACTCTCAATTCAAATCAACCATTTAACTTCCCAAGTTAAATCTCAATTTCATCTTGAAATTTCCAATTCGGGTTGTTTGTACTAAACTTATTTTACTACCCCAAAGTTAAATTTAATTTATTTAAATAATCCATTCAACTTTACCCAATTTGAATTTCCATTTCAAATTTTAAACTTAAAAATCTTCGAACTTGTAAGTTCAAAAACTTATCACTTGGGTTTTCACATCACATTCCAAGGAAAAATTTAAAACTCAACACTTAGAGTTTATTTCTAACCATCTTTGATATTATGTATATCCCTCATATATACATATTTATTTCCTTTGCACATCAAGTTATACCTTAAATTTTTAAACCACCTTTGGTTTTAATTTAAAACAATTTCTTTGAAATTTTCAGACAACTCTTGTTTGTAACAGGACCCTTTTCATTCAATTAATACTATATATTATTTCTTTTAGTACTTTGAAACAAATTCCAAATTTTCTGGACTTAGATTTAAACTTCACAATTTTAGATTATCTTCAATTCCAATTTATAAGTCATGCTCACCTAAATGTTTACTTCCTTAAAATGTTTCATTTTTGCTTACTCATTAACAAGTATTTCATTATTAAACACAACAACCATTTATGATAATAACCAAGATTATCATATCTGGATACCAATTCATTATTATCTTATTTTGAAAACACTTCTATAAATTCCGGATTTTAATTTCAGTTTGATCCATTTCAAAATTATCTTCATTCAATTTCAATTTGGTTATATTTCTATTACCACTTAATTCTCATTATTTTATTTAGTTCCAATGATTCAACAACCAATTACCTTAATATATTAGAAAAACTATTGATTTACATATATATATCAAAATATAAACTTATATAAAATCATTTTATAAGAAAATAACAAATACGCCCTCATATATACTATTCTCAACTCATTCTAGGGTACCATTGACCCTATCCTTAATGAGTAAATCCACCAGAGCCAAGGTACTCGCTTAACCTTCGGCTCTGATACCAAAATGCAACGACCCAAAATTTTCTATCTCGAAAATTCGAAACTAATATGTTCACGGTATAAGTACCAAGCAATCGAATGCCAAAAATTTCAGATTGTTAGAGAAAGAAGATGAAGGTAGAATAAAAACAGGAAATAACAACATCTCACATTCGCAGCTGATTAAATATAATAACAAATAATAGCATTTACAAAGAAAGCTGTAATTGTTAATTTACATACAGTTCATCAAAGTTACAACCATACACAACAGACTAGACAGTTATAGCAATCTGTCCCAGACTATTATCAATACAACCCTAATACTCAACGGTGAACTCCATACGTTCCTGCCATCCAGCTCGCCTCCTGAGCTCCAGAATGCCTAACCTGAAAATATGTAATACTCGGTCTGACCCAAGCATTACATCAAAGTAACACCTGAATCAGGCTGGAAACCAGCGTGAGTAAACCCAACCAACACAAAAATTCCAATGCATAAAACTTATTTAAAACCCGGAGTAACTCGTGCTTCACTACGAGATCTTAACCTATTATAGCGATTACTTATTTCACAATCAGTCTCTAAGTACCCTTACTTAGTTTCAACGGTCAAGTTTACTAAAATTATTCCATTCCAGCTTGTTGATTCACATATCAAATCTATAAAGAATTATTGTAGATTTCAAATCGAAGTGGTTTCAGGTATTTACTGATACTCAACCTCGGTCTCTTCGAATCTAATATTATCTTAAAAAACAAAGCATTTTAAGTTTAAACACTTCCATTTATATCCAGAATTACATATTTACATAGCCATTCATCACAACTAAACAAACCACATTATTAGAGTTCAACCCAAACATATCATATCACATAGCATCACAAATCACTTATCAGAGATATTAAATAATCCAAGGCATGCAATATCATTCAATCATTCATAAGCAAGATTTATTAGTCACACCATTTCTAATTAATTTAAATAAATTAAATAAATTACTTTAATCACTTTTTTAAATCCTACTTACTTAATCATTAATTAATTTCAAACCATTAATCAATCATCCTTTAATTATCATCTTTAATTACATTAGATAATCAGCCTTTAATTAATTACACAAATTAATTAACCTTCAACCTTTATTTACTCTCATAAATTAATTAATAATAATTTATTACATTGATCCTCAATTAATTATTTTATAATCACTTACATTGATTAATTATCCTTAATTAACCATACTCATTAATTAACTAACCCTTTAATTAACTTCCTTAATTAATCAATCCTTTAACTAATTACACTAAGTAATTAATCCTTAATTACTTCAATTAAGTAATTATAATCACATTTAGAAACTACCCATTAATTACTCTCCTTAATTAATGACATTAAGTGATTATTCTTTAGTTACTTTCATTATTATTGCTAATTAATTCCATTAAGTAATTAACCTTTAACAAATTAATCATCTTTTAAATTAATTACCTTAATTAATTTATCACATTAATAAATCAATCCTTTAAAATTGATTATACAAATTAATTAACCTTTATTAATTTGTTTAATAATTAAATTAATTAATTATTCCCTTAACTGATTAAATTAATCAATTAACCATCTTTAATACATTAAATAATAAATACTTTATTAAATTACATCATTTAAATCACCTTTGAATCATATAGAAATTTACCTATTATAATCATTACTTTTAAAAAATTTTAAAGCATTTTAAAACTTTGAAAACTCGTTTAAAACTCATTAATACTTTGTTTAAGAACTTGGTTTACATTTTCCTTTGAAACTTATACATTTTAATAAGCTTTAAAAACTAATCGCTACAACTCACAAATGTCCGGGATAAACCAGTAAAATCCCGAGCTAACCCGGTGCATCTCCCGCATCAACTCATCTTCGATGCAACCTTCATTCTACTTCGGGTCTGACCTAAGAAAACCAACATTCCTCCCCAAAATCAACAGCAACCCGAAGCACTGATTCATCAGTGATACCATGCACATGCACTAACCATCGGAGCAACTTCGACCAACATCATAATCGCCAGTGAGTCGACTTTGACCTCCCTACCCGATTACGACCAACCATGCTTCAATTCAAACACGAAATCCAGAACGAGCCTGCGAACCCAAATATGGAATAATACAACACCAAAAACCTCCCCTCGCGACGCCACCACCGATCACCAGAAATCTCGACACCCCGTCTAGAGCTTCGCCATCGACTTAAGCTCCTATTCTACCCATCCTGACCAAGTCCGATGCACTCTAGTCACCGCGACGAACTCGAGAATCTCGATGATCCACCCAAGTCGTTAAACCCTACAATTGCCTCACCGTGCCGCCATGGCAAAAGATAACCCTTCCGACCATTTTTGCCGACATTGCCCACCTCCATATTAGCTTCAATCATGACCCCGAGAACACTTACCTTGCCAACCACCAGTAATAGCCCAAAACCCATTATCTGATCAACTTCGAATTACTCTCATGATCCCAATCTAAAAATTGTGATTTAACTTTTAAAAATCACGTTTTCAGATAGGGATTCAGATTATATAAATAAAACAAAGGATTGTGATGATTGAAATTTACACGTTTTTGGTTTTCCTTCATTCTTACTAAATTTCCAAATAGTTTTAAACTTATAATACTTAAAATATATTTTTAAAACTTAGATTATGTATAAACAAACATATCTTATTTGAAACTCACAACCTAAAAGAGATTACAAGAGGAGATTTGAATTTTTTGATCTAAATCTTAAACCTGTAAAGAAGAACCGAGGGTATATCGACATGCATACTTATATTATTTCATATTTATCGCATGCAGGTCCATTTTCACTCATACAAACAATTTACCACAACATTTTTCATAAGATCATCACATACACTAGTTAAACTAGGTGTTGCTATGTTTACTCACCTGTGATTTTAAAGAACAGAGAAAGCTTTTGATGTAGAGTTTGACTTTGAAATGATCTGCTTGCTTCAGGCTTAAACTTTGCTTACTTTGGTCTTTGATTACTTTCTGGTTTTGATTTGTTGAATCTGATTTTTGTTGAGTTGATTTGTACTTGATGATTCAAGTTGAGATTTGAGATAGTAGTTGCTTTTAAATTTTCTAATTTGTTTGTTTTTGTTGCAGGCTTTGATTGTTTGGTTTGAAAATAATTTACAGGCTCTTGTTTCCTTGTTTGAAAATGGGACGATAGAAAAAGAAATGAAGAGAAGAGATAGATGTTTATATAGGCTAAATTAGGATTTATTAAAAATAAAAGAAAATAAAAATAACATGGTGACACTTGTTCAACTTGTTAACATTCGTCATTAATATGTGTTAATTTTCTTCCATTTGTTAAACTATACACATTTAACTAACATGCGTAATTATGCATGTCATATTTATTTTAAAATGTTTTTATAAAACTTTTGTATTTAATTTACTAATTAATAAATACTTTTCTTAATTTATATAAATAAAACCTTTTAAAGAAAATAATATAAAACCAATTATATTCTAAACAAAATCATATATAATATATTTTTAATCCAAAATATTTTAGGATATTTATCTTTTGAATTTCCAATTCAAAATCAATTTCTAGTTTAATTTAAAATCAACTCATATATATATATATATATATATATATATATATATATATATATATACACACACACACACATTTAACAAACACAAATTTAATTTGTTTGAAAATAATAGTTTTTCTATTTAAAATCTTCTTATATCTTATATATAAACAACTCATTATTTTTATTGTTTGAAAATAACAATCTTACCAATTTTAAATAATTTATAAAAGAGATTATCACATTTTAATTGCTTGAAATTCCGGGATATCACATTCAA
Organism: Allium cepa; assembly: GCA_030765085.1. Classification (NCBI taxonomy): domain Eukaryota; kingdom Viridiplantae; phylum Streptophyta; class Magnoliopsida; order Asparagales; family Amaryllidaceae; genus Allium; species Allium cepa. The sequence goes on along the minus strand of CM060939.1, from coordinate 175,517,267 downwards.
CTTATAAATCAGTGTTTAATAAATTAAGTCCTGTTAATTTCCAATAACAGTTATCTAAAAATCTGGGTTATCACACTTTTAAAATCTTAAATCTGTTTAAGCATGCTTCTGTGTGAAAATACTTGATGTATGTGGTGGAAAAACTTGTTGTATTGATGTAAATTTGCTTGCATGTCTGTGTATCAACATGATTGCCTATTCTAGCTTTATAGAATTTCAAACTTGATAAAAATCCAGTCTCTCTCTCCCTCATTCTTTTTAGACTTAGATGTATAAACAAAACTTGTTTGTAATAACATGATATTTGATCTAAAAATATTTCCAAGTAAGATTTAAGGGTAGTTTTAACATAAATGAAGAATTACAGTAAAAATTCAAACATATCTAAAGATCGACTTAAATGATTTGTGGTTTCAGGTATATAGACTGATTTTTTTGGTCAAAATCTATGATTTTTAAAAATATAATCACAATTTTTAAGCCTTTAAATCGAGAGTAAGTGCGAGTTGAACGTGATTTGGATTTTGGGGCTTTTCTGGTGATCAAAAGGCTTGGGGTGGTCGGGGTCACTGTTGGAGGTAGCGAGGAGTTAGGCGGTATCGAAAAAAATGGAAGTTAGTTCTAACGATCACCATGGCGGCGGCTAGGCATCGGAGTAGGGTTTTGGGATCAGGTTTGGTCGAGGTTGGGAAATTGCTTACTACGTCATCTCTGGAGCATCAGGGTACATCGAAGGTGGTGGAAAACGTGTGAGGTTGGTCGACGAAGGTGTGGACGGGGTTTTGTGGTTGCTGGTGGTCGATAGCGTCGAGACGAGGTGGTTCTGATCGATCAGGTTTGTTCCAGTTCTTCTAGTTTTTTTCTCGATTTCCGTTTTTTGATGAAGTTTGGGAGGTCGGGATCGAAGGGGTAGGTCGGAGTCGACTTGTCGATGGTGGTATGGGTGGCCGGAGCTCCGGTGATCTGTCGTCCACATGCACGAGGTTTGCTGTGTATCAGATTTTTGTGTTCGAGGAAGAAGAAGCATCCTCGGGTGGGAACTCGGGGAAAGGAGGGGTTTGCTCGGGGTTTGTTTCGGGTGAACTTGAGTGTTACTCATATTAACTGTTTAAAGTTTTAACAAGTTTTAAAAAAAAGGAAAAAAGAAGAAGAAAGTCTCGGGACTGGACTCGGGTAGGAACCGGGTTGAACCCGAAGTAAATGATTTATAACAGTTTTAAAGTTTTAACAAAAGCAAGTTTTTTTTTAAATAAATCAAATTTAAACTATTTCTTAAGTAAATTCTTTTATATAATAAATGTTTTTAAATGATTGGTTTAAGAAAGTTATGTGATTTATTTTAGTTAAATTCGTTAAGTTAAATTCTTAAGTTATTTTAAACTTAATTTAAAAATGTAATTAAGTAGCTAATTAAAAGGTAAAATGTTTTAAATTTATATGTTAATGATTTAGAACTAATAAAGGTAAACGGTTTGTGTTTAAATTTATTAAGGTATTTGATAATTAAAGATTAATTTAATTAATGAAGTAATTAAAGAGTAATTAATTAATTTAATTAATTAATGATTAAGGATTAATTAATTAATAATTAAGGGTTATAAATTAATTAATTAGAGATCAATTAATTTGTAATTAAGGATTAATTAATTAAGTAATTAGAGATTAATTAATTGGTAATTAATTAATAATTAATTAGGGACTTAATAATTAATAATTAAGGCTAATTAATTATTGATTAAGGATTAGTTAATTAATAATTAAAGGATAATTAATCAGTAATTAAAGATTAATTAATTAATTTGTAAAAGTAACTAAAGAATGATTTATTCAATAATTAATTAAAATGGTTTGCAATTAATTAATGATTAACTAAGCAGGGTTAGATAATTAGTTCTTAAGTGATTAATTTAATTTAATTTAATTTAATTATAATTATGGGATTAATAAATCTTGCTTATGGATGATTGATTGTATATAATGTCTGGATTGATTGATATTTATTGTATGATAATATGTGATGTTCTGTGATGTGATATGCTTTGGATATAGCTGTGATAAATGTGTGTTATTTATCGGTGATGAATGCTTTGTAAATTCAATTTTCTGGATTGAATAAAATTGTTTAAAACTTAAACAACTTGACTTTTAAGACGGCGTATGGATTTCGATGAGACCGGGATCAGATACCAAATTTGTTATCTGAAAACCACATCGATCCAAGTTAAATGATAGGTCGTGGAATCTTAAGTGAAGATCGAGATGAAGTTTCAGAGTGCAAGGGCTATTGTCGTTAACTCTGAGGTTGATTCCAAAATGTGCGTAGCGAGATAGTGCCTTCGGTTTCGTTCGAACGCGGAACGAACTTGTATGGATGAATGCTATTAGACCATCGTCAATGGAGGACGATGAGCATTCCAAGATATGTGTTCTTAAAAGGTAATTGTAGCCTCAAGCCTCATCAACCAGGAATGGCTAAAACAGGTGAGGTGCATGCAAGTCTAAGTGGGTAGCACCCAAGTAGGATAAGATTTTCCCCTGTCTAGAGGTTTCTTTATTCGGTTGTGTGGGCGGTTGTTGGCCGCAACCTCGGGGTTGTCTTATTCGGACTATCCAATAATGGATAGCTCCGGCTTTGTGTTGTAGAGGATCAACGTGGATCCTCGGTACAGTGATCTAGACCACGTATTGTGACGGGTGGTACCCCAGTAGCCCTACCATTGTATGGAATCCAATCTTCAATAAGTGCCTGTACAGTTTTGATTATGCCCAACTATGTTGGAATGTGAGATGTAAGCATTCCAGCTATTTCCTACTTTATATTGAAAACCTTAGACACTATTATAATATAACTAAATTTCCTATCAAATATTTTGGTTATCGTAAGGGAAAAACTTGTCCGTGTTTATTTGCGGAGAGTCTTACGAGATACTTTTTATTTCAAAGGTTTTTTTCAAAATTAAACAACTTAACCGTTTACTCACACTAGATCCATGTCTGACCCGAAGTTTATTCTGTTTTTCTTAAACTCTTGGGTACTCAAATTTTTATGAGTAGCCAAGTGTTTAGGTTTGCTTAACGAATTTTGGAAAAGCTTGGAGCAGGAGACATAGCGTGTCTATATCTATATCTTTTTCCGCTGTGTATGTACCGTCTGCTGTATTTTGGATGTAATGGATAAACAGCTCTTCATGACCGTTTAATGTGATAATGTTATGTAACAGTGTAACTCTGATATGTAATGACTATGTAATAGTTATGTGATATATTATATTTTTCCGTTTCCGCTATGAGATTCTGATATTATTTAGTTCTTTCTATTTATTCTTTTTCTACCTATTTCTTTCTTAATGATGATGCGTCTTTTGGAATGAAAGGCGGGTCGTCATAGTTGGTATCAGAGCACTAGGTTGAGATAATACCTAGCTTTGGAGTAGTATCCATCTTGAGAGCACATACTTGTAATTTTTATATATTAATGTGCCTATCTAAATTTGTTGGGTTACTTGTCCAGGTTGCCAACATGAGTTCTAAAGGAAGGAGAGGTAGGGTTGTGAGAAGCACGACGATCACTAATGAGAGAGGTCCGACTGCAAGCAAGGATGTGAATCCAACGCCGCCTTGAGTAAGTTTTGCTACTTTGTTTAAGGATTTCACCAATCTTGGTGGAAGACCTTTTAAAGGATTGGAGTCCATTATTGAAGTTCAGGCTTGGTTGCGCTCGTGTGAGCGCATTTTTAAAAGTTTGGATCTGTCAAATGAGCAAAAGAGAGTGATGACATCATGGAAACTTCAAGAAGCAGCTGCAGCATGGTGGGATGCAGCTACCGTGAATATGTCCGAGGACGATATTTGTTGGAGTAAGTTTAAGGACCTATTTGAGGAACAGTTCATGCCTACAGCTGGAAAGACTCGTCTATATAGAGATTTTCTGGATCTGAAGCAAATGAGCATGTCGGTATCCGAATATAAGACCAAGTTCAATGAATTATCCCGATATAGACCTGGTTCGATCGACACACCCCTCAAGAAGAATGAGATGTTTGTACTGGGAATAAGGCCCGAGTTCCACGAGAAGGTGACGACACATCTTAAGGGATCATTTGTGGAATTGATTGATATGGCATTGAGGTATGAGGAGCTTATGAATAAAAAACCTTTGTCATCTGTAGCAGCACCAAGTGTAATTTCTTCCAATCTGAATAAAAGGAAATTCAACCCAAATTGGAAAAAGCAAGGCAAAGGGAAACATGGAGGCAACAACGGAGCTCGTAAGTGTTATCTATGTTAGCAAGAGGGTCATTTAGCTAAGCAGTGTCCAAAGGAAGAACTCAGCAGTAGCAGCATCGTCAGAGTGGACCCGGTTCTGCATTGGTTTAGAAATCTTTGTGTTTCAACTGTCATCAGTTGGGTCATATGGTGAAGGTTTGCCCGCTTCTTCAGAAAGCCCAGCAGAACAAGGTATTTGCTCTTGAAGGTGGACAATCAACGTCTTCTTCTAAAGGTAAAGGAGTTCTTGAAGGTACTTTGCTTTTAGATGGCAACTATATCAGAGTTCTGTTTGATTCTGGTGCATCTCTTAGTTTTAATTCTTTGGGTACGGTAGAGAAGTTTCATCTAACCCCTAGTGTGGTGGACCGCCCTATTTTTGTATCTAATCCTATAGGCGGGGTAACCAAGTTAGATAAGATCTGTAGAGGCCTAAGAGTTTCTTGTCTGTCTCATAGTTTTTCTTGTGACCCATTTGCATTGGATTTCAAAGGGTTTGACCATATTCTGGGAATGGATTGAAGGCTTTTTTGATATATGAAGAGAGAATTGTGTCTTTGGAAACTGAGTTGGGAAGGATCGCAAAAGCGACTTGCAATAGTTCTGGAGTTCACTTGAGTAATCTTTTGCATGGAATCGAGGCATCTTTGGAAGGCGTAGAATCCATCAAAGTGGTCCGAGATTTTCTAGATGTCTTCGAGGAAGTTCAAGGTTTGCCCCCTCATCGGGAGATTGAGTTTCGGATTGACTTGGTTCCGGGAGCAATACCTGTTGTTCAACCCAGTGGAAGGAAGGCACCGAGAGAGAAGAGCCGGTGAAGCAGACCCAGGACTTCTTATAGAAAGGTTTGATCCGGCCCAGTTTTTCTAGTTGGGGTTCTGCTGTAGTCTTTGTGACCAAGTCGAATGGGTCATTAAGATTCTATGTGGATTATTGGGAGTTGAATAAGGTTACTATTAGAAATAAGTATCAATTGCCCCGTATAGACAATCTTTTTGATCAACTCCATGGAGCTTCTGTTTTCTCCCAGTTGGATATAGCTTCGGGTTTCCACCGGTTAAGGTTAGCTGAGGACAGTATCCCCTTGACTGTGTTCAGGGGACCCAATTGTTTTTATGAGTATTGGTTATGCCTTTTGGGCTAACCAACGCTCCTGCCTATTTTGTGGATTTGATGAACCGAGTTTTCCAGGATGTGTTGAACAAGTTCGCGCTTGTGTTCATCGATGACATTCTTGTCTACTTTAAGTTTGAAGAGGATCATAAGCATCATTTGGAGATAGTGTTGGAGACTTTGAGGAGGCATGTTCTGAAGGCTAAGTTTTCGTAATGCTATTTTTGGAAGTCGAAAGTTAGATTTTTGGGGCATATTGTTTCTGATGAGGGTATTTCTATAGATCCGACCAAGGTAGCAACTATTCAAGAATGGAAGCAACCGCAGACTCCTATGGAAGTCCGCAGTTTTCTGGGTTTTGCAGGGTACTACAGGAAATTTATCAACGACTACTCTAAGATTTCTTCGCACTTGACCAAGTTGATTAGAAAAGAAGCAAAGTTTAAGTGGACCCTCGAGTGTGAAGAGGCATTCCTGGATTTGAAGGCAAGGATGACTAGTGCACCTGTTCTAGCCATTCTTAGTGGTAAGAGTAAGTTCGAAGTCTACACGGATGTTTATGGAGTTGGGCTGGGTGCATTGCTGATGCAGAATGGGAAAGTGACTGCGTATGCGAGCAGGCAGTTGAAGCCACATGAAAAGAATTACGCTACGCACGATCTGGAATTTTTGGCCATCGTCTTTGCTTTGAAGATCTGGAGGCACTATCTGTTGGGAGAGAAGTTCGAGCTTTTTATGGATCATAAACCTTTAAAATACCTTTTCTCCCAGAAGGATCTGATTTTGAGGCAGTAGAGGTGGGTAGAATTGTTGGCATCATATGATCTGGATATCCTCTATACTCCATGGAAAGCAAATGTAGTGGCGGATGCTCTGAGTAGGAATGCAGTTTTGGCTATTTTGGAAGTTGTTCCATCTCTTCAGGGAAGGATCATAAGCAGTCAGATGAAGGATAGAACTTTTGAGGAATTGATGCTTGGAGCCAAAGATGGTCAATATTTAGATTTCAAGATAGACGATCAAGGAGTTTTGAGGATCAACGGACGCTTGTGTGTTCCACATGTGGATGGTTTGAGGCAGGAAGTTTTGCGAGAAGGCCACAAATCAAGGTTGAGTATCTATCTAGGAATCTCAAAGATGTATAAGGATTTGAAGAGAGTTTTGTGGTGGCCGGGCATGAAGAATGATATAGCTACTTTCTTCAGTGGATGTGCGATCGTCAGCATGTGAAGGGTGATCAACAGAAGACCGTAGGATTGTTGCAGCCTTTGGAAGTCCCTAAGTGGAAGTGGGAAAATGATATCTATGGATTTCTTCGACGGTTTACCAAGAAATAAAAGGAAAATGAAGGAATATGGGTAATCGTAGATTGGTTGACCAAGAATGCCCATTTTATTCCAGTTAAGGCAACCAGAACTGCAGCGTCTTTAATGGAGATTTCTTGAAGGAGAAAGTCAGGTTGCATGGAGTGCCAGTCAGCATAGTTAGTGACCGTGACCTAATCTTTACCAGTAAATTTTGGGAAGCTTTGCAGACAGCTTTGGGTACAAGAATGAGTATGAGTACTGCCTATCATCTCCAGACCGACGGATAAACAGAAAGGATGAATTGAATTCTAGAGGATATGTTGAGGGCTTGTGTTCTAGATTTCGGTGGATCTTGGGAGGACCATCTATATTTACTGGAATTCTTGTACAATAATAGTTATTAAGCGAGTATTAAGATGGCACCCTATGAAGCTTTGTATGGAAGACCTTGTAGATCACCGTCCTGTTGGGTAGAATCGGGAGATCGTCTTGTTCTTGGTCCAGATTTGATCCGAGAGACATCTGCGAAGGTGGAGCTTATCAAGAAGAGAATGAAAGCAGCCCAGGATTGCCAGAAGAGTTATGCGAACAAGAGACAAGGCAATTGGAATTCGAACTCAGAGGTTTGGTTTTTGTCAAGGTTTCCCCAATAAAAGGAGCGATCAGATTTGGAAAGACGAGAAAACTTGCCTCAAGGTATATTGGTCCGTTCCGAGTGCTCGAGAAAATTGATGCTTTGGCCTACATGATTGAATTGCCAGTCCGAATGGCTAGAATTCACAACATTTTTCACGTATCTCATCTGAGGAAGTACGTGTTCGACCCATCTCTAGTTGTGGAGCCAGCAATGCAGGAAGATTTAGAGATCGAACCGGACTTATCTATAGTCAGGCATCTAGTCTAGATAGTTGATCAAGATGAGAAGCAGCTCAAAAACAAAGTGGTGAAGCTGGTCAAGGTTCAATGGGGTGAGGATCCCAAAGATTGTACCTGGGAAACTCTGGATATTTTTAGGAAAGCCTGCCCGGATTTGTGTCCGGATAGCTAGTAATGTTGTTTGAATGAATTGTTTATTTGGATGTTAGTGTATGACTGATATGTATGCTTGGATTGTTTGAAATAAAAAAATTGGATTATTTTTGCTTCTAAATTTTGGGGACGAAATTCTTTTAAGGGGGGAGAAATGTCATTTCCTGGAAATTTCAAGCAAATAAAATGTGGTAATCTCTTTTATAAATTTTTTTAAAATGAACAAAATTTTCTTTTCAAACAAATAAAATATGTGTTGTTTATATATGTATATATATGTGTGTTGATTTTAAATAGAATTTAAATTTTAATTTAAATTTGAAATTCAAAAGATAAACATCTTAAAATAAATTGTATTTAAAAATAATATATCTGTGTATGATTTTAATAGTATATAATTAGTTTTATATTATTTTCTTTAAAATGACTTTATAAATATAAATTAAGAAATGTATTAACTAAATAGAAAATAAATATAAAGATTTATAAAAACATATTAAAATTAATAAACACGTGCATATTACAATTGTAAGTTAATTAACACATGCAAATGACAAATGTAAGATAATTAAACAAGTGTCACAATTTTCTTTTATTTTTTTTACTTTCTTTCATAAAACAAAGATATAAATAGATCTATCTCCTCTCCTCTATTCTTTTTCTATCTTCATTTTTCAAAACTAAGAAACAAAACCTGTTAACAACTTCAAAATCAGAAAATTTAAAAATCAAACAATAATATATTTAAAGAAACAACCCTTTCAACTTGATCAAGCAAATTCAGCTCAGTATTAAAGCAAGATATCAACTCAACTAAGCAACACAACTAAGTTTCAGATCATCTCAATCTAATTTCAAGTTTCTAGTTCAAAAATCTAATCATTCAGTTTCAAAAGCTCTCTGTCCAAACATCTTCAGTTTAAAGTCTCTGTTCAACATTTTTTTCCTGATGAGTAAACTTTCTTTTAAAATCATAAATCTGTTTAAGCGTGCTTGCATGTGAAAATATTTGATGTTTGTGGTGGAAAAACTTGTTGTATTGATGTAAATTTGCTTGCATGTCTGTGTATCAACATGATTGCCTATTCCAGCTTTTACAGAATTTCAAACTAGATAAAAATCCAATCTCTCTCCCCCTGATTCTTTTTAGACTTAGATGCATGAACAAAACTTGTTTGTAATAACAAGATATTTGATCTAAAAATATTTCCAGGTAAGATTTAAGGGTAGTTTTAACATAAAGGAAGAATTATAGTAAAAAATCAAACATATCTAAATCTCGACTTAAATGATTTGTGGTTTCAGGTATATTGACTGATTTGTTATCGAAATCTATGGTTTTAAAAAATATAATCATGATTTTGAAGCCTTTAAATCGAGAGTAAGTGTGAGTTGAACGTGATTTGGGTCTTAAGGCTTTTCTGGTGATCAGAGGGCTCGGGGTGGTTGGTGTCACTGCTGGAGGTAGCAGGGAGTTAGGCGGTCTCGAGAAAAATGGAAGTTAGTTCTAATGATCACCGTGGCGGCGGCTAGGCGTCGGAGTAGGGCTTTGGGATCAGGTTTGGTCGAGTTAGGGAAATTGCTTACTGCATCGTCTTTGGAGCATCGGGGTTCATTGGAGGTGGTGGAAAGGGTGCGTGGTTGGTCGACGAAGGTGTGGATAAGGACTCGTGGTTGCTGGTGGTCGGCAGCATCAAGACGAGGTAGTTTTGATCGATCCGGTTTGTTCCAGTTGTTCCAGTTTTTTACTCGATTTTGATTCCGGGTTTGTGATGAAGTTTGGGAGGTCGGGATCAAAGGGTAGGTCGGAGTCAACTTGTCGACGGTGGTATGGGTGACCGGAGCTCCGACGATCTGTCGCGCACGTGCACAAGGTTTGCTGCATATCAGTTTTTTTTGTGTTCGAGGAAGAAGAAGCATCCTCGGGTGGGAACTCAGGGAAAGGAGAGGTTTGCTCGGGGTTTGTTTCGGGTGAACGTGGGTGTTATTCATATTAACAGTTTAAAGTTTTAACAAGTTTTTTTAAAAAAAAGGAAAAAAAAGAAGAAAGTCTCGGGGATGGACTCAGGTACGAACCGGGATGAACCCGAAGTAAATGATTTATAACAGTTTTAAAGTTTTAATAAAAGCAAGTTTTTAATTTTTTTAAGTAAATCAAATTTAAACTATTTCTTAAGTAAATTCTTTTATATAATAAATGTTTTTAAATGATTGGTTGAAGAAAGTTATGTGATTTATTTTAATTAAATTAGTTAAGTTAAATTCTTAAGTTATTTTAAACTTAATTTAAAAATGTAATTAAGTAGCTAATTAAAAGGTAAAATGTTTTAAATTTATATGTTAATGATTTAGAACTAATAAAGATAAATGGTTTATCTTAAAATTTATTAAGTCTTTGATAATTAAAAATTAATTGAATCAATAAAGTAATTAAAGAGTAATTAACTAATTTAATTAATTAATGATTAAGGATTAATTAATTAATAATTAAGGGTTATAAATTAATAATTACAGATTAATTAATTTGTAATTAAGGATTAATTAATTAAGTAATTAGAGATTAATTAATTGGTAATTAAGGATTAATTAATTAATAATTAATTAGGGATTGATTAATTAATAGTTAGGGTTAATTATCTGTTGATTAAGGATTAGTTAATTAATAATTAAAGGATAATTAATCAATAATTAAAGATTAATTAATTAATTTGTAAAAGTAATTAAAGAATGATTAATTCAATAATTAATTAAAATGGTTTTAATTAATTAAAGATTAATTAAGTAGGGTTAGATAATTAATTCTTAGGTGATTAATTTAATTTAATTAATTATAATTATGGGATTAATAAATCTTGGTTATGGATGCTTGATTGTATAGAATGTCTGGATTGATTGATATTTATAGTATGATAATCTGTGATGTTCTGTGATGTGATATGCTTTGGATATAACTGTGATAAATGTGCGTTATTATCAGTGATGAATGTTGTGTATATTCAATGTTCTGGATTGAATAAAATTGGTTAAAACCTAAACAACTTGACCTTTAAGACGGCATTTGGATTTCGATAAGACCGAGATCAGATACCAAATATTTTGTCCAAAAACCACATCGATCCACGTTAGACGATAGGTTATGGAATCTCAAGTGAAGATCAAGATGAAGTTTCAGAGTGCAAGGGCTATTGTCATTAACTCTGAGGGTGATTCTAAAATGAGTGTAGCGAGATAGTGCCTTCGGTTTCGTTCTAACCCGGAATGAACTTTTATGGATGCTATCAGATCATCGTCAATGGAGGATGATGAGCATTCCAAGATATGTGTTTTCAAAAGGTAATCGCAGCCTCAAGGCTCATCAACCGGGAATGGCTAAAACAGGTGAGGTGCACGCAAGGCTAAGTGGGTAGCACCCAAGTAGGATAAGATTTTCCCCTGTCTAGAGGTTTCTTTATTCAGCTATATAGGGAATTGTTGGCCACAACCGCGGGTTGTCTTATTCGGACTATCCAGCAATGGATAGCTTCGGCTTTGTGTTGTCGAGGATCAGCGTGGATCCTCGGTACAGTGATCTAGACCATGTACTATGACGGGCGGTACCCCAGTAGCCCTGCCATTGTATGGAATCCAACCCCCAATAAGTATCTGTACGGTTTTGATTGTGCCCAACTATGTTGGAATGTGAGATGTAAGCATTCCAGCTATTTCCTACTTTATATTGAAAACCTTAGACACTATTATAATATAACTGGATTTCCTATCAAATGTTTTGGTTATAGTAAGGGAAAAACTTGTCTGTGTTTATTTGCGAAGAGTCTTACGAGATACCTTTTATTTCAAAAAAAATTTTCAAGTTAAACAACTTAACCGTTTACTCATACCAGACCCATGTCTGACCCGAAGTTTATTCTGTTTTTCTTAAACTCTTGGGTACTCAAATTTTTATGAGTAGCCAAGTGATCCGGTTTGCTTGACGAATTTTGAAAAAGCTTGGAGCAGGATACATGGCGTATTTATATCTATATCTTTTTCCGCTGTGTATGTATCATCTGTTGTATTTTGGATGTAATGGATAGACAGGTCTTCACGACTGTCTAATGTGATAATGTTGTGCAACTGTGTAACTCTGATATGTAATGACTATGTAATAGTTATGTGACATATTATATTTTTCCATTTCCGCTGTGAGATACTGATATTGTTTAGTTCTTTCTATCTATTATTTGTCTACCTATTTCTTTCTTAATGATGATGCGTCTTTCTGTGGAATGAAAGGTGCGTCATCACATACACAGTTGTTAAAGTGGTTTCAATATTGATAGAGAGTATGCCTATAAGATGTCCCGGTCTCTTTAACAACCAAATGCCATTTTACACACCGGTTGGATCTTTTACATTTCGAAAATAGTTCGTACTTGATATCAAAATATCATATTCGCTTCAAAAATCAAATCCATTTCGAAATCATCATATTCGCTTCATAAATCATATTCAGTTCGGTGTATCGATTTCACTTCAAAATTTTGATTCGAATTTCAGTATAGGTTATAACTTCACTTTAACCCAATTCGCGTTTAAATCTGAGATTTAAATACAAGCATTTCACCCGTTTGACCATTTTGAATTTTTAGAAAATAGTTCAAATAATTTTAAAATACTTAAATGGTTAAAATAGTTTTATAGAAAATATTTTGAGTATTAAAAATGGTTTATATAGTAAAATAGTTAGGAAAATCAAAATAATATGAATATTTAAAGAAGATAGATTTTAAACCATTTATACTAAAATAATTCATTTTAGAACAGTTTCAAAGTTAAACTGATTCAATTCCAAATTTCCCAATTCAAATCAATTCTAATTTCCATTTCGATTTAATCGATTCAATTCTGATTTCAAGTCAAATTTTAGTTCGATTCCAAATTAATTTCAATTCCAATTACAAATTGATTTCAATTATAATTCCAAACTAATTTCAATTTCAATTCCAAATTAATTTCAATTTCAATTCCAAAATAATTTCAATTCCAAATTCAAACCATTCCGATTTATATCAATTCCGAATTCAATTTTCAAAATATCGATACAAAACACTTAAATCAAATTTACCTTTAATACCCAATTTAAAATCCAAATCCTCAAATATAATTCAATTCCGAGGTCAAATTCGAAATATCATTTTATATCATTTTTACTTAGCAATATTCAAAGTTCGAATAAAAGTCCAATCTTTTGAAACAAATCAATTTCTAGAATTCATACCATATTTCAATTATAACTTCAAAATCTCAACTTCAATTATTTAAAACATTCCTGTTATCAAACTTAAATTTCAACCTTTCAAGCTCAAGTTCGAAAATAGTTCAATTTCCATAAATTCAATTTTCATTTTCTTAAAATCAAATCATATAAATAAATTTCAAATCAAACATTATTTAAATCATTTAATTTAACCAATTCGGTGTCCATATATAGTTTTCCATCCTATAGCCAAGTGAATAGTTATTTCAAATTAATTTCAGGGATGGATATATATCATTTCAATCCAAAATAAATGTCATAGGTATTATATATTATTTCAACCTATTTCTTAATTTATTTGAGATAATTCACTTTACAGTTTATATACTATAAATAATTTACAGGGCGATAACAAGATATATAAAAATAAATAAACATCCAATCATCAAAATATCAACCAATTGGCATCCATCACAAACAATCGTCCAAACATCCAACAAATCTCAACATCTATCTATTTATTAGCAATCAGGAATTTAACTAGCAGTTAATTTCAATTTAAATGTTAATTCAAAATTCTAACATATGAATTCGTATATCGGTTTCTATGTCAGTTACATTATCAAACAACAATCGGTAAAATTAAATCACTTCATGATTTTAATTTAACTAATCATAAAAATATTTTAGTACTTATGAGCGTTAAAACATTCACCTTTTATTTTTATTGTCGCTTTTGCATTCTGATTCCAATAAATTCGAACGCAATCAAATTTATTGGAAAATTCTGCAAGCTCTAAATTCAACCAATTTGATTCTATATTAAAGATCTCGTTAATACGAACCGAACGCGACTGGCCGCGTTGGATTTGGACCTAAAACGAACGAATAATGAAATATATAAGAATTTGAATTTATTAAACAATTTATATTACTAAATTTCAATTAAATAAATTACCCAGCCTACAAGCATACCCGACTTGAAAATTCTTCTTCCCCAAATCCTCCTCCTCCCTTTTCTCTTCATCCCAGTGCACGTACACGTGCACTTGTACATATGAACAAAATCACTACTCGAGCAACCAAGCGTGCCTGCGAACTCCTAAGATTCATCCCCTATGCAAACACTCCATCAACTCGCCACTCGACCCACCCAAAACGAACGCGACCACCATCCCTGTACGCGAATCAAAAATTATCGCGACACCCCATGCTCAATTGTGACCCACGAAAACGCTGCCACATGTGCTCCTCTCCATCACGAAGCCAACCATCCATGTCTCAGATTCCAACTCTTCTCCTGGCCAATAAAATCGCCAACCCTAGATCTCGGCCTATGCTCCATGAAATAGTCGAGCATCCAAAACAACAGTCGTACCTCTTGATAAGACCATCAACGTGAAGATTACATCGAAACAAGATTTATAAAATTAGTTTGGGAATTTTTCATGAATTATGTTACTTGATTTGGATTTTTAGATTTCCATATTAATTTTGTTTTCTCTTCCTTTTACTCTGCTGTGTTTCCAATTTAAAGAGGGTGGAAGTGTATTTTTAAAGGAATAGATAGGCATGAGTTAGGGTGGCTGATAGGTGCGGCTTGAAATGAAAGGAAAAAGGCTATGCAATCACATCGATCAAAATATATTATTAAAAATACCAAAATATCTAGATCTTCATTTTGAACCTCAATCGAGGTGTGCCGCTAATCGTTCCTAATGTTATACTCCTATTTTGAATGCAATGGAGCAAGTTACGAATCTCAATTCGATCGTATGTAGAAGATAGCATTTTGAACCCAATTATTATATTAATTTTTCGATATAAATTTCAACGCGTTCTTATCCCGTACGACCAAATGATAATTCCAAATACTATGAAATTTGAAATCCGATAGTATATGCTATTATGGATCCAATGGAACTAGTTCATCAAAATCCAAACTTTTCCCCCAAAAGGCTATTTTATATGCTAATACAAACATGTTATTATTAAAATCGAGTAAATCGCTTCTAAATCCAATTTAAAATTTTATTTACCTTCATTCTTATTAATGGAAATTTAATAAGCCTTTTAAATTATTTTTATCTAGCTTAAAATTCAAGATTCAACTATTTAAGCAAATTTCAATTATAAAATATGAAAATTGAATTACCCAATCAATCGTTATAATTGAAATTCAAATTATTAAATTTATAAAATTAACTTTTCAAATATTTAAAATCAGTTAAATATTCCAATTTCAAATAACCAAAATTCTGGGTCGTTACAAACTCTTATGTTGCTCCTACTGAATGAGTGATTTGCCCTTATATGTTTGAGATATAATTCACTAGCACCAAATGATTCAAATCATATAATCAAATAATTATTTCTCATAACTGTGGCTTAGTCTCTAATTCCCATATAATTGCAAATAACTTAAGATACTTCTGTATTTTCCACCGCATCATTTTGTTATAAAAATAAATACCACTATTATAGTTTTATTTCATAACGAATATTCATAATATTCAATTTGGAATAACACTATGTCTATTTTTAGTTAGCACAGAAAAGGAGTTATCATTTCATAAATAATGTTTGGTGTGTTTAACGAAAACAACTTTTGTAACTTGTTGCGACCAATAAGTGCTATATAGCATGCTCCCACTATTTTCACCATCACTATAATAGTGTACGAAATATAGGGATCCATTCAATCACTTATTTTAGGCTATGTATTCCACCTATTGTAACCAGTTTATGGTCAAGATTTTCAGATCAAATATCTTGAACTCAAAAGAATATATCTCATTAAAAACAATTTTCTACATAGAAATACATTTCGAAATTGAAATTATACTTCTCATTCCAAAGTTAAATATCATTTATTATTTTACAATTCTCATTTCTAATGTTTCTTCATGTAGTAGAAGTGACTATTTACTCTCTTTATCCCAACCATACTTTAAATTATATCTGCACTCGTGCATTCATTTTCCTTTCTAAACGGTCAAACCACTCAAAAGGAAACCCCGCTACAAGACTATAATGAATTCTTAACAAAAATACAATTGGTCATCCTTAACATTAAAGCATATCAAATATGTTGCACTTTATGTAAACTGATCAAACTGACATTTCAGCTATCGAGTTCTTAAGCCTATCTTGTAGCCTTTTTGGTCTAGTGTCACATTTAACATAACAAGGTCATTATTGTAATTAATTAAATCGAATAATTGATCTCTAAATACGATTTACTTGCGTATCTCGAATGAACTAATTTCAACAAGATTTCATACATGACGAATTATGACCATTTACTATGTAACATTTATATGTGATCGAGTATGGATCAGACATCCACAACAAAGCATTGCTTTTAGAGTTCGAAACTCATAAAGGAAAATACACAGTCTCGGAAAAACAAACACGTCAGAGACCAATTATGAATGTATTTAATAGTTGTAAAATTAGGCGCTTGCATGAATATTGAAACAATAACATACAAAATTATAAGTAAGTATATTTTATTTTCTATTTGTCAATCTTTAACTCCATTTATTTGTATATCTTAATTGATAGAATTTTATTGCTTATATTAATTTTACAAACATATAAATGCATATTATAACTTTATATACTATATGTTCTTACAATATTAGAAAGGTTAAATGTTACAACTTTATTTTTTTAATAAGGCTCCCACTAGATTTTTATATTTCTCAAAACCTTAAGAAAAACCTAGAAATCTTTCGATTTCTTTGGTAGGTGTTAGGAATCATATGCCATGTGATTCCGACCTTAATGAAAGCTCAATAAAGCATAGGCCCATATATGATGGATAACTTCGTATCGATTGTATCATGTACAACTCCTAACCCGTGATTCCTAGTCCTAATCGCATCTTTATTTGAGAAAAGTTCAACAAAAAAGAGATTATTTGCTCATACCCATCATTTTACGACGATCTAAGTATAACACACATATCTTAAGGAAAGCTCAACAAATATATGCAGCTATCTTACCTCGTCTAATCAATACATTAATAGTACTACACATGTAACGACCCGCAAAATTTTCACTTGGATAAATTATATTTATTTTTAAAATATTTAGATATGGGTTTAAAATAAAGAAATAATCATGTTTTAAGTGGTAAATAATAATATTTATTTTGTTTGGAAAAAATATTTACGAACAAATTATCGAGGTAAAATATTGATAATTTGTAGATATCGTCCTAGGTGAAATATCGATAAAACAGTTGGAAATCATTTTATCAATAAAACTGTTTTTTAAACAACAAGGATGGTGCACGGCTCTGGATTCATACACAAATATATGTATTCAAACAAGATTATGAAATAAAATAATTTATTTTTGGAAAATAAAATGTATTTATGACATCGATAGTTGATATCATCGGTTTTATATATTTCTTCGAAAATTCAAGTTAAGTTTAAATATTAAATGAATGGGTTTTTATTTACAAATTAACCAATATTAATTATTTAATAATTATGGTAGAATAGTTTTTAAATTTTTTTTTACCAAAATAAATAGTTCATAGAAAAATAGAAAATGTGACCGAAGAACGTTTTCCAGAATTTTGACTTTTCGACACCGGAAAGTTGTCGGAAACATTGTCAGCCTTTATGCACTATACACACACAAATATAAGAGTTAATTAACCAAATAATAGTAACAAACTAATAATATATTATCTTATGTTAATTATATTTAGCAAGTGATGTGACAATTCATGGTTTTAAAAATAATAACTTATATACACACACACACACATACAAGTATATATCATTATCGCTTATCATATCTTACCATTATCATAGTTATCCATCACGACCTAGAGGATGTGACGAGAGAGGGGGGTACGTGACATGTGAGGGGAAGGAAGGTGGTGATGTGACTTATCAAAATAATGATATGTTATGATATTTTAAAACTAAGGTCAAAATGGTAATTTTCTTACTTTTTTTCATATATAAATACACACCCTCACACACACATTTTCATTCCAACTTCATTTCTTCTAAACCTTCTTCTCTAGAAATTCCAATAGTTCAAAAAATTAGAAAAAGTTAACTTTTTATGTTGTAACTTGCTTCCATACCTTTTATACTTCTTATACTTTCATTTCAACATCCCCAATTCCAAAACCAAGGTTATAAATACCCCCACAAAGACTTAGCCAAGCCAAAACACTTTTGACTGAACCCATTCTAAGGCCTTAGCTCCTCCAAAGTTTCAATCTTTTAAGTTAGAGACGGGCGTAGAGATGTTGCCGAGTTATAATCAAAGGTAAGTAAACTATTTTATTTTGGTAAGTTTTTTGACTTTACTATGTTGTATTATTGTGGTGATAATACGATGATAAAATTGAATGGTTATTATGTTGGTTGATGGTGATTTGATGGATGTTTGCGTTTGGTGTTGGATTTGAGATTTGAATGTGATGTTGTCGAGTTAGTAAGCATATAACCTTATGTTTATGTTAAAAGTATGTTAGTATGGATGTATGGTTGTGATATAAGTACCAAAGTATGTTGTGCTGAAATAAAGTTAGCAACTTTGTGTGTTGCGACCGACATGAGATCCAATTCGAATCAAAAACTATGTTTTCTCATTATAAAGTTTGAAAATTGTTTCAAAGTTTCTATCTTTGTTTCTAAGTCTCAAAAACTTTAAAAGTTATGTTTCCAAACATGAAATAGGAAATAATACGTAGTGTTTTCGCTTAAAATGTTTTAAGCAAACTGCGCTCATATCAATAGTCACTATGGATGCTGTCCGACAAAATTTTCGATTTTCGTTTTGAAATGTTTTCTTTCAAAATGGTTTTGCAGAAGTTTTTCAAACTTAATTAGTAGTATAAAAAGGGATTAAGTTTAGTTAAACTAATATGTTGTTATTAAATAAATTAATTAAAAGCCATTAGTACTTAATTGATAATTAAGTAAGTGATTAAGGGTTAAGTAACGCTTAAAGCAGGTTAATGACTAATTAGTGATTAATAAAGTTTTAATTAGTGATTAATGTAGTTAAGAAGTAATTTAATGACTAATTATTATTTAATTAAGTTAATTAATTAATTATTATTTAATTAGGTGATTATTTGATTGACTTTTAATTAATTAGGGTTTAACTAATAATGAATTGTTTTAACCTTAACTAAGATGCATTAAGAAGTTAATTAGAACTTAACCAAGTTCATTAAGTTAATTAAAATTTAATTAGAATTAATATTGATTTAATTAAGATATAATTAGGTTTTAAGCTAATTGAATATATGTGACGCCCCACCTCTATACCCACGCTAGCCAAGAACACTACGGTGTAGTGCTGTCAACTAGCACGGAGCATAAGGCTGTTGAGGAGCGACCATCCATGTGATTTCTTATCACACGGTGGCTATAAATAATCTTCGGAAACAAACATAGAAATAAGCATAACACAAATCAGTCACAGACATCCATATCACAAAGACGGAAGAAGATATGAATATATAACTAACACATGAAAGTGTACATCAGAGTAGTGGTCAAAAAGATCCACAATAATACAAAAGAATAGCAACATGTGCTATACAAAAGAATACAACTATGAGTCTATGTCTCAAGTGTATACAACAAAAACTGCTAATCTAAACAAGTAGCCAAAAGTCTGTGTAGTGAATCACTGGGGGAGAAGTCAAGCAGAAGCACCTGTAACATCTCGGTCTGACCCGAGTATTATTTATAAGAAAATAATAAACGGATCAGTCTAGCTATAAATATAAGACGACATGATATAAAATAAGAGAAATGGCATATGTGAATAATATCCATAACATCATACTACTATAAGTATGTAAATGATAATCAATAAGAGATTAATCAATATCACAAGAATCTTCTCAAAGATCCAAAAGGGTATCATACCCAAAACTTGTACTCATAACAAGTCAATGACATAAATTCCGGAAATCAACACAAGAAATCGAGAAAATCATGAAAAAGAAAGAGGCCTATCACATGACGGTCTGAAGACCATGGGGAGCTACCCCATATGTGTGAGTCGAAATCACATAGATGAGGTCTAGACTAACCAAAAATCTAAAAGGTATGTGTGAGTGAAATCACACAAGTGGTGTTTAGTCTAACCTCGCAAACAAAAACGTATGTGTGAGTGAAATCACACAAGTGGTGTCTAGACTAACCAAGAAGGTAAAAAGGTATGTGTGAATGAAATCACACAAGTGGTGTCTAGTCTAACCAAGCAAACAAGAGACATCGCACAATTGCTAGTCTAAATCATAAGAATAATCGTCATGATCAACGAGAAGTGTCAATTACTCTAAGCTAGTAAATATAAAAGTTTAGCTTCATGTCCCATAACCACTTGCTTAACTTAAATATTTACGAACAAACTGTAAATCTTCACTAGAAAATTATCACAAGAGGTTCAATCGAACAAGTCCAAGAATTAACCGACGAAGCAAACGCAAGCGTTTCATACCGCTTGTTTTAATAGGCCGTTTAATTAGATTTCTCATCCGAGTGAGGTAAAGGTTTGTATATACTAATAGACTGGAAAACGGTTTTATAAACAAGTTTGGTATTTGAAAATAAAGTTGAAATCATTTTGATGAAAAAGTTTTGATATTTACTACTAGTATTGAAACCTTCATATTTCTAAAATTGTCTCGAAGAATGGTCAACTTAGCATCTCAACAAAGCAAGTTCTGTTGAATATTTTTCATATAAGATCCCCTACGGAGGGGGGGTCCAAGGGGGCGGCAACCCCCCTAGGTGGGGGTGCGGGGCAACGCCACCGCTACGGGGTTCGACCTCTCCGATCAGGTCGCGGGGGTCCAGGGGGCAGCGCCCCGTCCAAAACGGTACGACCTAGTGAAGACAAAATGAGGCCTAACGACCTAAGGGGGATAGGGTCGAGCGACCTAATGGTTGCGACCTAGGGGTCTATGAAGTCAAGCGACCTAACTGGAGCAACCCTATGGTCATGCGACCTAACTGAAATGGCCAAGCGACCTAACAAGGTTAGCGTGCGACCTAGGAGGACGCGACCTAATGGTCATGCGACCTAGTGGGATAAGTGACTTAAGCGAGCGACCTAGTAATTTGGGGCCGAACGACCTAATGATCCCGCGACCTAACAAGTCTCACACGCGAGCGACCTAAGAGTTTATCACGCAAGCGACCTAAGGGTTTTAACACGCGAGCGACTTAAAGGTTGAACGACCCAATGGTCCAGCGACCTAGGAGAAAACGACATAGCTCCGAGGCGCACGAGCTATCCTGTAGCGACTTAAGGAATGGAGGCTGAGTTGCACGTTGGACGACCTAAGGAATGAAGGCCGAGCGACCTACGACCTAAGCTCGATAACGAGCTAACGACCTAGTGGCTTGGGGGAAACCGAGTGACCTAACGCTGTAGAGGGGGTTTAAGGCCAGAAACGACCTATAGGCCAAACGACCTACGACCTAAAGCCAAACGACCTACGACTTAAAGCCAAACGACCTACGACCTAAAGCCCAACGACCTAATTCCGAGATGACAATACATGCAGTGCGACCTAGCGCGATAACACGCGAGCGACTTAAGAGTTAGCTCGCGAGCGACCTAACTCCGAACTCACAAAAATGGCCAGAACGACCTAAATGCAGAAAATTCACAAAAACGCTAAAAATTGGAGTTTTTCGCCAATCCAATCCAAACCAAGTGCAAATGTACATGCAAAAGTGATAGGGAATCATTCCCAACAGTCCAATATAGTTATAGACTAGAGTGTGAGATAAAAATCTCACCTTTTCACTAAAATGGATGAAGATGAAGCTTGAAGCCAATGGAGAAGCAATCCAAAGCTTGAATCCAAGATCTTCTACTTGAATTCGGAGTTGAATGTTGGATTAGAAATTAAATTTGAGCTTGGAGTTTTAATTTCCCATTCTCTTCACCATTAATGCAAATTTCAAGTTAGTTAGGAATTTATGAAGAGTGAGGAGAAGGGGGTTGGAACTTGGGCTTAATAGGCTAAACTAACCCAAAGTCCAAAGCGGGAAAAGTTAGTGAAATTTCACTAACTCCAAACCTATCGATGTTTATACTTAAAAAAGTTGTAAACGGCATTTCGAAATCAATGGAAGTGGTCTCGAGTCCTAATTTGACCGTTTGCAAAAAGTAGCTTTTCGGACCAAAATCCGATTAACGATATAATATTTAAATAAAATATTTAAATATAAACTCGATAAATATGGGGGTTGTTACAATATACTTTTGTAACGACCTAGAATTTCTATCATTTGAAATTCAGATATTTAATTGATTTTAAATATCAACAAGTAAAATTTATAAGTCGAATAATTTATTTTTCGAATATTTAGACTTAATTGGATAATTAAATCGGTAATTTAATATTTGGAATTGCGTAAATAATTGGAAATTCGGTTTAATATGGATAAAAATGATTTATAAAGTTATATTAAATTATATTGGAGTTAGAACAATGTTTGTGAACTTTTAAAATTGAATTAAAAGTTAATTTGTGAAAATTGAATATTTTAATATTTAATCGACTAGTGAAAATAGCCATTTTTCAAACAGTCTCGGATTCAACGAAATCAGTTTCATTGGATCTGTAATGTTATATTATTGTAAGATTTCAAATTTCGTGTCAATCGGATTTACGGTTTGTCCGGGGCAAGCCAAAACGCATAGAAATTAGTTTAAATCGATTTAATTCAAAATCGATCGTTTATTGCTGTAACTCGCACATATGATTGAATTGGCTCCCGTTACCTATTCCATTGTATCTGGAACGCGGGGTAAACCCTAGAAATGCTAGCCGGCATGCTTCGTTGGGAGTTCGGAAAATTTCGGATGAATAGTAATTTGGGCAATTTTCTATAAAAGGACTTGTGTTCATTCATTTGCAAACAAAAAAAAAATTAGGGTTCCATCTCCAAACCTGGGCCGCCATTTTCATATTCAAAGGCCAGAAATGAACGAAAATTCTTCAATTAATCACTCTCAATCCATGAATCGATTGGAGAAACCTTCAACCCGATAAATATAGACCTTGTCGAGTACTTCGAATTCATATGGAGTTGATCAAATATCGTCAAGTAAATTGACGACAGGGTGGCCGCGTTCGTTCATTGTTGGCATGCGTTTTTCGAGAGGAATGCTCGACCGAGCTCATTGATATTCGACCCGTGGGTGAGGTTCTTGGTAGCGCACGTAGTGGAGGTGTTGGATCGTGGTGAAGTTTAGTATAAGGAGCACGAAAATTGGCTATAGGCGACGTTGATGGGTTCGGTTTTAACGTGGTTACCTGGCGATGAAACGCGATGATGAGGAGGGAAACGCATGCGGCCTTGACCTAGAAAGCGAAGTTGAACGGCTGTGATTGAGCAGAGATGTAAAGAATTAAATATAAGTTGTAAATTTGTATAATTTAAATTCGTTAAACTTTGAAATAACATAACTTTTCGATACGAGGTCGGAAATGCACGAAACAAGTTGCGTTGGCTTCGTTTTGTCGAGCACTACACAATGGAGCTGGTTTGGAGTCGTTTGGAGCTAGTGAAAATTTTGGATAAAATTAAACGCACGTTTAATTTTATTTGAAATAAAACGCTACAACTATTATCGGAAACTCAAGGTGAGAACTTCTCACTCAATCGAATTGTTTTGATTTAAATTTTAAACAGTTAGATTTAAAATTGCTTGATTGTGTGATTGGATGATAATTATTATCTGTCGTATTGAAATAGACCCTACACGCCGTATATTAAGCAGAGGTTATTTATTAAAAACATATACCGCGATAATTCCAACTTGTATGGAATTGGTACTATATATGTATTTGGAGTTGATTTTCCCGCATTATATAGCGGATGAGACCCTATTGCGCCGCATAATAGCAGATAATATTTTATAAATCCCATATACCATGATATTCTGTCTTAAAGCGGTATTGGTATTGTGCTAACATCTTTGGATGCAGGGAAACAGGTTGGAGGGATCCAACTGGATTCCTCAAATGATTGAATTGGTTTCAATGTTGTGTTGATCTATTTATTGATCTATTTATAATCTACATGATTATCTTTGTGATTGAAATCGTTAAAGGCTAAATTTTAGCCGAATATATTTTTGGTATCGTTAGATGCCGAAAATAAATAAAATTGGATTTTTGAAATTTTAAGTTGAGAATTCGTAATAAAATTTAATTTTGAAATTGATTCATTTAAATAAATAAAAGTTGAAATTTTTTATGATATAAAAAATTATGATTTTTGTGAAATATAACCAAAATGTGATTTTTGAAAAAATAGTTGATTAATTTATAAAATGGTTTATATTGTGATTTTTGAATTATTATAAATGATTTATACAGTGAATGTTTTGAGATTATATCTTTTAAAGATAAATTGAAAGTGAATAATTGAAATCGATTTGAAAAATCGTACTAAAAGTGAATATTTGGAAATGAAAATTCACAATGGGAATTTATAAGGAAAATTTGTTTTAAAAATAAACATTAATTTATTTTTAAAAGTGTGGAAATAGATTTACGGATTTGGAACGTAAATTTAATAAATCGGTAAGGATTTATTTGATTGGTTTAAATGAACCATTTTGTAATGAAAGTTGTAAAGGTGAAATTTGATTTGAAATTGGTTTTCAAATGGTTGAAGTGTGAAAAATATATACCTTATAAAGATATTTTTGGAAAATAAATAATTTGGTAAGATTATTTGGTATCGGGTTATGTTGTGAATATTGATTGATAGTTAAATAACCAACTATCAATATTGACCCTTGAATGGCTATTTGTTGTGAATTGGTTGAAGTTGAATGCTACACTTATTTTTAAATTATTGCGCTCGTTATTTGGATTACCCATTCCGAATAGTGATACGACGTAATGGATAGCATTGAAGACCGGTGGTGAAGATCGGGTATTTGTGAAAACGATTGGATGACTTATCGATTGCCTCTGCACCGTTAGCTACGGTATGGAGATTTCCTTTGTGATGGAAAATTAGATCGGGATTGTGAATACCTGGATTGCATGGGCTTCTTTTGAAGTGCCTTCAGTTCTGTTCGAACCCGAAACATACTTGTATGGTTACGTGTCTGACATTACATTTTGAAATATAAAGCAGATTTCTTTCAAATACATTTCTGTTGGTGGCAGAGAATTTATTCTCTTAGCTTAACACCCTTCTCTGAGACGTACGAGCTTAGAGGCTTTGTAGTTGAAGGTTATCAGCGATATATTCCCAATTTGGTAATGTGGCATGCTGAGTGTTGCTGTGTGATGATTATTTATTGATCATTTGTTGATCAAAGCTTGGCTTTGTGAAAAAGCGTAGCTTTATGGATGAGACTTCGTCAGACCTCACACCCCGAAAATAGTCAAATCAGGAATATGCGGCAAGGTTATGAGGGTCGCGCCCTTTAGGGTATGTCATTCCTTTCTGGAAAAGAGTGGTGTCAGGTATGGAGCCCTGATGCTTAACCTATGTGGTTGCTCCAATCTCATTTTTCTGTGTGGTTGTTGCTTGGTGATAGAGGGACCTCGGATAAAGGTCCCAAAGGACCGGGGAGTGACATACTCGAGTAGTAGTTACATAGTTACAGAGGTAACCCGACCTTGTGTTGGCAAAGATCCGGTTAGGTTCTCGAGATGTCCCGCCAGGGGCCATCCCATGTGGCAGTAGGAAGGTCCTTAGCCTGACCATTTGTTGGAAAATCCAAAGAAACAATACGAGACTTGTACGGTTTTATTTGTATTACCTGCCATGGAATATGGCGGTAACCTGCTATTGAACATGGTAGCTATAGTAAGCATACGATAATGGTCGTATGTTGGCTAATATTTATATTCTATTTTCGAAATGCTTTCATCACTATGCACTAATAATAATATCAAAAATGATTTGTTTTGCGTAGTAAGCATCTTTGACTATCATAAGGCCTCCAATTCTATGTTTGCATTGTGTGTGTGCGGGGAGGCCTTATGGTAGTTTCATTTTCCAAAAGCATTGCAGATATTTTTCCACTTCCATTGTTGTTGTTGTTTTAAAATGATAAATAATTGTTTTGAGTTCTCACACCAGTCCCATGACTGACCTGGAGTTTATTGTTCTCTTCCTAAACTCTGGATGCCCATAATTTTCCACACGGGCAGTCTAGAGTCAGGTTATCAGGTCATTCTGGATTCAGGAGTGCTTTGGAGCTCAAGTGGCGAGCTGGATGGCGAGACGTATTACTTGTATATGATATTATCTTTCCGCTATAAATTCACTTGTAAGGACACATTTGTACAACTGTTCATTATCCAGTTGTGTTGTATATTGTTGTTGTACACTCTGATGATGTGATGTAATGTAATAACTGATATAGTTCTTTGTTTTAAAGATATTCATTTATCTATTATATGTTGTTCCGCTGCGATTGTGAGATTTTGATATTGTTTCTGTTCTGTTATCTTACTTCTTCTATCTTTTTCTTCTACCTCTTCTTTTTAACCCTAACAATTCGGTTTTCCGTCATTCGATTATGCGGCATTTGATACAGTGGACGTAAGAATGCCAACCTTAGGATCCCGGCAAAATCTATATGTTACAACGTGGTATCAAAGCATTTGGTTAAGTGACAACCTTGGCTCTGTTGGGGATTACTCATTAGAGATAGAGTCAGCAGTACTCTAGAATGAGTTGAGTGTAATAATAGATATGAGCGCGTATTTGTTAGTGAATACGAAATTGTTTTGTATTGTGTTGACTTATCGGTTGATTGTTTATAGATTCTGGTCGGTGTAGTCTAGCTAACTGTCATCGATAGGGGTTTCTAAACTCTTAAACGAGATAAATCGACATAGTATCATTTTAAATTGGGTAAATGAAATAATTTTATCTCGATTATATTTTATATATAAAGGAATAATTTTACAGAAATTATTGAAGTGTATGTAAAATTGAATTGTTTGATTGTTGAAAATGTAAAAATATATAAGTAAATTAAAGTTATTCGAATAATTTGAATAAAAACAACAATTGTGAAAGAATAAATTATATAAAAGCAACAATTGTATAAGTATAGGATTATAATTGAAATGATTTACAATTGTGAAATAATCTTGTATAAGTAAAGGGAAATAGTGAAATTATATAAGCAAGATTTATAAATGCGATTTATATATAAAGGAAAATTTTGAAAGAATTTTAAGCATTGGATTCACTACTGTTGCTGGGGAACAATAAGGGTGACGACTGCAGCATCATCAATATCATTTTCGAGTTTCTGTGTGATGGATTTGCTACCATAGTAAATTGAAATTGAATTTTGTTGTGATAAACAAATTTAAAATTAAAATCCAAGTTGTCATTGTTGGATATAAGTTATCAAGTTTTGAACTTATAATATGAGATAATAAAGATTTAACTTTAGTAAAGTTGAAATGAAATTTGAGTTAGTATGATAAAATGTATGATGTGAAATTTAACTAAAGAAAGTTAAATAAATTAAGTCAGATTTGGAAGCTGAATAATAAGTTATATAACTTATTAAAGGTGAAGATGTAAGTAAAACCAATTATTGAGATGGTTAAACAACTTTGTTAAGCAAAACGAGGTATGAATCTGAATAAGTGATAAAAATTGGCTTTGGTAAAAGTTAAATAGAATTTACTTTAGAATTGGAATTTGAATTGGATTTATAAGTGGAAACTTGAAATGGAATATAACTTAAGTAATGTTGAATAAAGTTGATTTTGGTATTAAAGTAAAATAATGAAATGAATTAAATGGATATGAATTTGAGTTATGTAAAGGAGATTCAACTTTATTTGTAGAATAAATTGGTAATTGAACTAATGAATTGAATGTAAATCAATCGAATGTAATGAATTGATATAGAATAATGGATATAAGTGTTGATTCATTTAAGGCTAATTGAATGTTAAACCAAATTAAAGGTAAACAAAGTAAATATAAATGTTGAATGTAAAGTGAATAAATTTGGTTGTGTTGGATATACATTGGTTGTTAGATTATTGTTAATTGATTGAATAGTGATTCATATGCAATTGAATGAATAAAATTGAAAGCTAAAGCTATTAAATTCGAATTGGAAGTTAAGTAAATTTAAACTGAATAGAAATTGATTTGAATTGTAAGTGAACCAATATGAATGTAAATTAGTGAATGTAAACTAATTGAAAATGAATAAATGAATGTCGCTGTATGTGAGTTGGTTGTAAACAATTACAAGTAATGTTGAAATCATATAAGTTGTTTATAAACCTTGTTTAGTATGCATTTCTTTTAATATGCATGTGTTGTAGTTGTTTAAAAGAGTAAAATGTTAATAACGTCTTATATATGTCACTTACATATTTATATTGAGTAAGTATAGGTACCGGGGCTACCGTTAGCGGGATTTGGGTTGCGCAAAATGCTAAATAAATAACTTCTTTGCTTAAAAACGCTAAAAAGGTACGCCTACGCAATAAAAATAGGAAATATGAACTGTTTTTCTGTTTTCCGACCGTGTGGGTCGATGTATATATATTTATATCTATTATGATATTGTAAAAGCTCCTCCGTACAAAGGAGGTTATGGCGAAATTTTTTGAAAATTTAAGGCGTTAGAAAATTTTCGGGAAATTTTGGAAAAAATTTGTGAAAACTAAGTGTTGATTTGAAGATTAAAGGTTAAACGATATAGTTGATTTTGAAAGGATAACTATATATGGATTTGAAAACTTAGTGAATATTTTATAAGAGGTTTAACTATTGAATTTTTGAAAAAGTTAAACACTTGAGAGATTTGTAAATCAAATTTGAACGGTTTGTTTTGAAAAGTCAATGGATTTCAAAACCTCTTCTTACTTGGCAATTTCGATGACGAAATTCTTTTAAGGGGGAAGTTTGTAACGACCCAGAATTTCCATCATTTGAAATTCAGATATTTAATTGATTTTAAATATCAACAAGTAAAATTTATGAGTCGAATAATTTATTTTTCGAATATTTAGATTTAATTGGATAATTAAATTGGTAATTTAATATTTGGAATTGCGTAAATAATTAGAAATTCGGTTTAATATGGATAAAAATGATTTATAAAGTTATATTAAATCATATTGGAGTTACAAAAATGTTTGTGAACTTTTAAAATTGAATTAAAAGTTAATTTGTGAAAATTGAATATTTTAATATTTAACCGACTAGTAAAAATAGCCATTTTTCAATCAGTCTCGGATTTCGACGAAACTAGTTTCATCGGATCCGTAATGTTATATTTTTGTAAGATTTCAAATTTCGTTTCAATTGGATTTACGGTTTGTCCGGGGCAAGCCAAAACGCATAGAAACTAGTTTAAATCGATTTAATTTAAAATCAATCATTTATTGCCGTAACTCGCACATATGATCGAATTGGCTCCCGAAACCTATTCCATTGTGTCCGAAACGCGGGGTAAACCCTAGAAACGTTAGCCGGCACGCTTCGTTTGGAGTTCGTAAAATTTCGGATGAATACCAATTTGGGCAATTTTCTATAAAAGGACTTATGTTCATTCATTTGCAAACAAAAAAAAATTAGGATCCCATCTCCAAACCCTGGCCGTTATTTTCATATTCGGAGGCCAGAAACGCACGAAAATTCTTCCATTAATCACTCTCAATCTGTGAATCGACTCGAGAAACCTTCAACACGATAATTGTAGACCTTGTCGAGTACTTCGAATCCATACGGAGTTGATCAAATATCGTCAAGTAAATTGACGACAGGGTGGCCACGTTCGTTCATTATTGGCGCGCGTTTTTCGAGAGGAATGCTCGACCGAGCTCATTGATATTCGAGCCGTGGGTGAGGTTTGTAACAACCCTAGATTTTTCATATATTTTAACTTTGACTTTATTTAATTTTGAAATTATTTTAAACTTGTTTCATTTCAAACATTTCATTTTTAAATATAAACTTTTATTATAATGTGAATTATAATTCCAACTTGTATAAATTGAATAATTTTACTTAAAGGTGGATTTCTGGTCAAACTGGTCAAACTTCGACTTTTTAATTTCAAATTTAAATATTTAAATTCTTAAATTTTATATTTTATTATGAAATTTGATTTAATAACTTGAATACTGCTTTTCGTTTCGTTGAAAACAAATTTTAAATTGTGAAAGTTATGTATATATCAATATTGAATGCAATCTGTTTTATTTAGCAATTTTGTCTATTTTAAATTATATAAATTATATTTTCTTTGTCATATTTTATTTTAAAATGTGTCATTATGTAATTTTATGTATATTTTTGTCTTTTAATATTTTTGAGGTGATAATAAAACTTTTCCAAAATTTACTGTATTTATTTCCTATTTTTAAAAGCTGTTTTCTATTTTTTCTGCTATTTTCTTCATTTAAATTATATTTAATTAAAATTTATATATATTTTTTTGTGAATGCATTTTTATTTTATGTTATTATATTTTTTATAAATATTTTTACAAGTCCATATAAATTTTCCAAAGTTCATTCTGTTTATTTTCATATTTCCAAGGCTAGTTTGTATTTTTAAGCTATTTTCTTAATCTAATTGTATTTAATCAATATTTATTTATTTATTTTTGTTTATTTACTAAATTTTCGTGATTTTATCTATATTTATAAATATATTTCAGTTATTAAAAATTTCAAAAGAAATAAGAGAAATTTGAAGAGTTGTGACCATTGATTTGCTTAAGTCCTTTTGTATACACACCTTTTCACATTTCTACCATCACTTTTCATTCAATTGGCTGCCTTAACTCATTTTCTTCAGCTGACCACTCCCATAACATTTCACCTGAATGTTTTCTCCTCAAATCTGAAAAAAATTCGGCCATTCTCTTTGGGAAAAAGTTTGGTAAACTTTATTTCTTTTTCCATTGTTCTTCTGCTTGTTTATGTTGATTTTGTGCACTTGCCTTCACCTATTTTGCTCAGCCCTTGCTCCTTCCATGGCCACCTCCACCACCACCACATCAGGCTACCACCACCTCCAGCCCACTGCCCATCCATGGCCATGCACCACTAGTTGATCAAATTCCACCAAAATTGTAATATCCACCTTGAAAATGCGCATAGCCTGGCTTCTTTGCCTTCACCCCCTCAAACTCCTCCTTGGCCGACCCATACACCACCACCACCTGCCTAGTTGACCCATACACCTCTGCCACACCTGTAGCTGACCCCACCAGACCTGGCCGTGCCCATATTTGCTTGTGGTCGTGACTTATGTTGCCTTGAATCCACTTGTGTTGCCTTGTAGTTGTAGTTCCATGCACACATATCTTTACATCATCTTTTCCTATGTATGGCCGACTTGTTGAACCCAAAACCTGATCCAAAACTGATCCAAAACCATCCCATTACAGTGCTTTTACAGCCCATTGCTGAAGCATATGAGGTTGAAGGCAAGTGCAATTGGTTTGGAGATGTTTTGTGCATGAATTTATATGTTGTTTAACTTTTTGTGAAGTGTCATTCATTTATTTGTATTGTTTTGTCTCATGTATTCAAGGAGATTAGCTTTGGCACTTCATATCTCAAATCTTATTCGTGTTTTCGTGCCTTCGAAGATCTTTGTTGTGTGTATTTGGTTGTCATCTCCAGCTTATGCAAGTGATTAATTCTCACCAGACAAATATGTACTTGTATGACTAGTAAACTGACACCAATTGAAGTTGTAAAATATATCGCATGTTATATCTGCTATGTTATGATCATATGATATTCACCCATGATTATACATCTGTTATATCATCTGTTATTGTTATATCATGCTATTCTATTATTTATATCAGTTATCACACTGCAAGTTCCCTGTAGATTAGAATCACTATGTGTTGAAATGATACATACCCGAACGGACTTTAGAGTAGGGGAAAATCGTTATGGGCTGAAATGATAGGCCTGAAAGATTTTCAAATTATTTCATTTACTTGGGATTGCGGGTTTGAAATAATAAAACTCGGGTTTTCTTTGTAAATTACGGGTTGAAATGATATATTACCCGTATCACTTCACCTAGGCAACAAAATGAAATACAGACCCGTAGTTAAAATATGTTTTTCAAAAATTTTAAAATATTTTAGAAATGTAAATACTATAATATCTTGATTTAAATTTGAAAAAAATGATTTTTGTAAAGTATTATTGATTTTCCGAAAATTCATAAGTTAAATAAATTGTGGAGGTTAGAAAATTTAAAATGTAAGTTATTTTGGGAAATTTTAATTTGGTGATAATTGGAATTTAAATTAAATATGAAATATGATAAAATTTATGATAATTTGGATTAAGTTAAATTTAAAATGATTTTATAATATATTAATGATTTTTGAATAAAGTTAAAATGTGAAATGAATGAATATTTAGTTGAAATTTTGAAATATAACTAAAATGGGAATTTGTGAATTTGGCTTAAAAGTGAATTTTAAGATAAGTAAATAAAAATGAAATTAAGTTATATTTGAAAATTTAAACTTAAGTATTAAATTTAAATTAATGAATTTAAAATTTAATGTTGGAATTTAATAAGTGAATTATTATTAAATTTTGATTTTTCTAATGGAGATTTAACCTTATAAAATCATGAATATGAAGGTATTTAAATGATGATTATAAAAGTGAAATTATATGATTTTATAAGTTAAAAATGATTTAAATAAAAATAAAATGGTTTGTGAAATTATACTTAATATTTGAAGTTAATCAACTGCATTTCTGAAATGCTATTAATTCTAATGTAAATGATAATACGACATTTGTAAATGCTGTAGTTGATAATAATGAACTAAATGGTTAAATTTAATTAAAGGCTATTATATTATTTTTGTAAATTTTATAATTGTTGAATTTAACTAAGTTTTATTTGATACTAATGTAACCCTATTACAACATTTTTAAATGCTATCTTATGTTAAATTTAACTGTTTCGAATGTAACTTTCTGTTGCAATTCCTAAATGCTGCGGAAGTTGAACTTTCATCTGTTTTAACAAATTAAGTGAATAAATGAATTTTGAAAGACTAAAAATTTTGGAAATTTAATAATTTAATTTTTAAGTATAATAACTTCATTTTTTGATTTAAAATGAAGTAATTTGTTTCGAAATATAAACTATTTTGAAATGTGTTTTGTAATGGTATTTAAATCAAATAAAAATGAATGTGGTTTGGAAGATATGATATTTTGAAATGGATTTTGAATGATATTGAACTTTGAAATGATATTTGATTTTGAAGTATAAAATACCATTTTGAAATTTTAAACACGGGATGTATTTAATTTATAGTTTAACCGAGCCTTAAACGATGGGCGATCCACAGCATCCTTTAAGTTATTGTGCATTTCTTCTACAGTTCACTTGAGTTGGTTTACATTATATAAGTATATATTGTCCTGACTCGAGTGTTTTGTATTTTACTTTACGCTCGGGTCAGCCTGAGTATTCACAGCTTTGGATTCTCTTTCTGGAGCTGGTCTTTGCTGGAGTTTCTGCTTGTCTACATTTATATCTATTTCTGTTTCTGCTGTTCTAGTTTATCTTATGTATTTATAAATTTCTATGTATTTGAGATTTCTATTGTATATGGTTTTTCCGGAATGATATTATGTATTATGTTTTGAGTGTTTGTTATAGTAGCTTCATGAACTACTGTGGTATTTTAATTTCCGCTGTGAGTCATTCTGATATTTCTGTGTCTGAGATTCTGTGATTGTATTTCATTTGCTCCTCCTTCACCATGTCCGCCTCCACCACCACCACATCAGGCTACCACCACCTCCAGCCCACTGCCCATCCATGGCCATGCACCACTAGTTGATAAAATTCCACCAAAATTGCAATATCCACCTTGAAAATGCGCATAGCCTGGCTTCTTTGCCTTCACCCCCTCAAACTCCTCCTTGGCCGACCCATACACCACCACCACCTGCCATCGTTGACCCATACACCTCTGCCACACCTTTAGCTGAACCCACCAGACCTGGCTGTGTCCATATTTGCTGGTGGCCGTGACTTATGTTGCCTTGAATCCACTTGTGTTGCCTTGTAGTTGTAGTTCCATGCACACATACCTATGCATCATCATTTCCTATGTATGGCCGTCTTGTTGAACCCAAAAATTGATCCAAAACTGATCCAAAACCATCCCATTACAGTGCTTTTACAGCCTATTACTGAAGCATATGAGGTTGAATGCATGTGCAATTGGTTTGGAGATGTTTTGTGCATGAATTTATATGTTGTTTAAATTTTTGTGAAGTGTTATTCATTTATTTGTATTGTTTTGTCTCATGTATTCAAGGAGATTAGCTTTGGCACTTCCTATCTCAAATCTTATTCATGTTTTCTTGCCTTCTAAGATCTTTGTTGTGTGTATTTGGTTGTCATCTCTAGCTTATACAAGTGAGTAATTCTCACTAGACAAATGTGTACTTATATGACTAGTAAACTGACACCAATTGAAGCTGTAAAATGTATCGCATGCTATATCTGCTACGTTATGATCATATGATATTCACCCATGTTTATACATCTGTTATATCATTTGTTATTGTTATATCATGCTATTCTATTATTTATATCAGTTATCACACTGCAAATTCCCTGTAGATTAGAATCACTATGGGTTGAAATGATACAGACCTGAACGGACTTTAGAATAGGGGAAAATCATTATGGGCTGAAATGATAGGCCTGAACGATTTTCAAATTATTTCATTTACATGGGATTGCGGGTTTGAAATGATAAAGCACGAGTTTTCTTTGTAAATTAGGGGTTGAAATGATATATTACCCGTATCACTTCACCTATGCTAGAAAATGAAATACAGACCCGTAGTTAAAATATGTTTTTCTAAAATTTTAATATATTTTAGAAATGTAAATATTATAATATTTTGATTTAAATTTGAAAAAAAATGATTTTTGTAAAGTATTATTGATTTTTCGAAAATTTATAGGTTAAATAAATTGTGGAGGTTAGAAAATTTGAAATGTAAGTTATTTTGGGAAATTTTAATTTGGTGATAATTGGAATTTAAATTAAATATGAAATATGATAAAATTCATGATAATTTGGATTACGGTAAATTTAAAATGATTTTATAATATATTAATGAATTTTGAATAAAGTTAAAATGTGAAATGAATGAATATTTAAGTTGAAATTTTGAAATATAACTAAAATGGGAATTTGTGAATTTGGCTTAAAAGTGAATTTTAAGATAAGTAATAAAAATGAAATTAAGTTATATTTGAAAATTTAAACTTAAGTGTTAAATTTAATTTAATTTAATGAATTTAAAATTTAATGTTGGAATTTAATAAGTGAAATATTATTACATTTTGATTTTTTTAATGGAGATTTAACCTTATAAAATCATGAATATAAGGGTATTTAAATGATGATTATAAAAGTGAAATTATATGATTTTATAAGTTAAAAATGATTTAAATAAAAATATAATGGTTTGTGAAACTATACTGAATATTTGAAGTTAATTAACTGCATTTCTGAAATGCTATTAATTCTAATATAAATGATAATACGGCATTTGTAAATGTTGTAGTTGATAATAATGAACTAAATGGTTAAATTTAATTAAAGGCTATTATAGTATTTTTGTAAATGTTATAATTGTTGAATTTAACTAAGTTCTATTTGAAACTAATGTAACCCTATTACAACATTTTTAAATGCTATCTTTTGTTAAATTGAACTGTTTTGAATGTAACTTTCTGTTGCAATTCCTAAATGCTGCGAAAGTTGAACTTTCATCTGTTTTAATATATTAAGTGAATAAATGAATTTTAAAAGACTAAATTTTTTGGAAATTTAATAATTTAACTTTTAAATATAATAACTTAATTTTTTGATTTAAAATGGAGTAATTTGTTTCGAAATATAAACTATTTTGAAATGTGTTTTGTAATGGTATTTAAATCAAATAAAAATGAATATGGTTCTGAAGATATGATATTTTGAAATGGATTTTGAATGAAACTGAACTTTGAAATGATATTTGATTTTAAAGTATAAAATACCATTTTGAAATTTTAACCACGGGATGTATTTAATTTATTGTTTAACTGAGCCTTAAACGATGGGTGATCCCAAGCATCCTTTAAGTTATTGTGCATTTCTTCTACAGTTCACTTGAGTTGGTTTACATTATATAAGTATATATTGTCCTGACTCGAATGTTTTGTATTTTACTTTACGCTCGGGACAACCTGAGTATTCACAACTTTGGATTCTCTTTCTGGAGTTGGTCTTTGCTGAAGTTTCTGCTTATCTACATTTATATCTATTTCTGTTTCAGCTGTTCTAGTTTATCTCATGTATTTATAAATTTCTATGTATTTGAGATTTCTATTGTATATGGTTTTTCCAGAATGATATTATGTATTATGTTTTGAGAGTTTGTTATAGTAGCTTCATGAACTACTATGGTATTTTAATTTCCGCTGTGAGTTATTCTGATATTTCCGTGTCTGTGATTCTGTGATGTATTTCATTTGCTCCAAATTTATTTACAATGCGATATTTTGAGAAATTCAAGTCTGGCATGTGTGGATGGGAATGGCGGAAAATACCAGGTTGTTACAGTTGGTATCAGAGCTTTGGTTTTAGGCAAGCCTTAGCCTGCGGAGTAAAAACTCATTAGAGATAGGGTAGAAATACCCTAGAATGAGTGAAATCAATCTCAGTATCCTTTCTTTGTGAGAGAACATATTTTCGAAGTATAAAATAATTTCCAAATGATTTTTAAGGTATTTTCAAATATTATTTTGGTATAAAAATCTTCTTTTTTTGAAACCAGGATTTTCAAAACTTCATCCCTTCGGTATCCACCTTGTTAGAAATCTCTTGGTTTGGATTCTTATCGATTAGGATTCCTTGAACTTTGGAACACTCCCAGTTGTTCTGAAATCCAGTCTTATCTTCGCTATTTTATCCTTTTGATTTTTGAGCATTCCGTAACTCCACTTTGGAATAACATCTCTAAAGATTGGTGATTCCGCAAATCTTTGAATGATTTGTAAAGGGGCGAAGCTCCTTTACAATTCGGCATTGGTTCACTGGAGATTTCTATATTCTCGATTTACGACGCTATCTATTCCCTGCTCTACCGGATTCTATCTCTGGCAATCGAATGTCGATTTGCCTTAGATTTCCATATTGGTCATATTCCTAAAGTCTCAGTTGACCTGTTAAGGTCGCTCGCGATTTATATAGGCGTATCCACCTTCTATTATCGAATTTTCTAATCTTCGTTCGAGCTTATCTTTGAACCAGAATTCTATTTGATTAGGTTCCTCTAAATTCGAATCTCTGTTTCTTTTGAAATCCATCCTTGAATCATCCCTTGGAAATTTGTGTTTGGTTGTATTTTGAAATTGTGCATACATCGAAATTATTATTTTGATAAGGATGATCCTATTTTGTATATAAAAGTGAATGTTTTCGATAAAGATTAAATACCTTTTGAAATGAAAATTCGAAGATTTGAAAGGTTTTGAAATTTTGAAATTTATAAGAAACTTGATTTATACAAAAATGATTTATAACTGAAGGGTTTGAATTTGAATTTCGAGGAATCGAACTCTGGTGTTTTGAAATTGGTTTTAAGATTTTGGAAAATACATAATAATAATATGATTTAAAGATATTTTTTTCAGAATCAGAAATGTTTCAAATGTATTGGAATGAATTTCAATGATTTCGAAGGAATTTCAAAGAAGTTTTCAAAGTTAATTGAAATCCAGAACTCACTTATGTCGCTAGAAAATAATTTTGGTGATGAATGCATGCATCATCGACATTGATTTTTGAGTTTCTGAGTGAGGGAGAGGCCACTCTAGTAGCTTTTCTATGCGAGTGATTTTGTGAAACCAGTTTTGATTTCAGGTTTCGAGGTATGATTCGATTTTTGAAAGATATGTATGTATATTTGAAATGATTTAATGTAAGCCGGTGTTCAGTCCCCAAGTTTTGGATTTGAAACCTATCTTTTGAAATTTTATTTACTGATTTGTTGTTAATTTCCAACTCTTGGATTGAAAATATGATTTCTTCGACTATTTTGAAGGTTCAACCACTTCCAAATCAAGGTTAACTTTTCAAAGCTAAGAAATTTTGAAAGGTATAAGGTATTTGACAAAGAATATAAGTTTAGTTTGTATGTTTAAAGTATGAATAATATGATTTGTATAAGTTGAAACTGTTTTGTTAAGTAAATAAATAAGACTATTTTGAATTGTACTAAATGAAACTAGTCTTCAAATGTTTGAGAAAAATTTAGTTTTAAATGTTTTATCTTAGTAACATCTTTATGAAACTATTTATTTAACAAGTTGGAGTAGATACATAAGTCGTACGTATGTTGTTTTATTCGCATAATTAATTTGATCCAAGTTTGGGTACACAAGTTCAAGGTGAATTACACCATTTCGTGTTAGGATTTTTCATTTGATTCTTGATGGCGAATATTTGGTATGGATTTTGGGCTTGATTCTAGAATTCTCTATCATTCTATATGGCTATGCAAAGAGACTGATGGCTTCTAGTCGAGAAACCATATCGAAGTCCGCATTAGGGAAGTCGAATGGACAATACTAGTTCGAAAGCGAACTTGTGTGATCGAGCGAGCGATCGAATGTAACGTTGCGAAATGATGACATATGTACATCTTATATCCTAATATCATTGGTATACTTGACGCTGAAATTGAAAGTTGTTGGGTTGGATATCTTTGTAATTTAAATGGAAATTTTCTTTTATGAAAAACTACTATCAAATTTAAAACTATTTTTCAAAACTATTTTTCTTTTGTTCTTCATAAACTAACTGTTTTATTCTGTTTTTCATACAAACTATTTTATATACAAAACTATTCTTAGTTAAAAATCGTTTAGTGAGCAAAGATGTTCAATCCAATATGGCTTTTCATGCAGTGAAATTTATTTTTGAAAATTTTGATCCTTATATAGGATAAACTTTATGTAAGTATAAGATGATTTTGAAAACCACTGATTTTGATAAATGAATAATTGAAGCTTATATTAGTATGAAATGATATTTGGTTTACCTGTAATTTGAGTTTATTTAAAAATAATGGATTTATGAAATACATATTTCAACACTAAGTAATAATGAAGTAAAGTTTGAGATATATGAAATTATAAAATTTAGTTTTGAAATATGGTATATTTAAGCTTTGAAATATATTAAAGATTGAATAGTTTATTTTGGATCAAATCTTTATTTGAAATTTGATAATACTTGAAATGGTTTTGTTGGAAAACTAAATTGAATTGAAACTGATTGTTTGAATTGAATTTAAATTGGAAATTTTAGATTCGTTTTAATTGAATAAATTTGTGAAATGTAAAGAACTAAAGGAATGTTTTATGATTTCAAATGTATGATTTCGAAATGTTATGATTTTTCAAAGTGTAATGATTTCAAGTATTTTGGTTTCGAAAGATTTATAACTTTGAAAGTATTATGATTTTTGATAGTGAATATATGTTTGAAATAGAAATGAATTTGTTTGACATAAATGCTGTTGATTCGGAAGTTTGGATTATCTTCTAAATCTATTGTTTTAAGAAACTTTGAAACTGAATATATATAATTTGGAAGAAATGATTTGGTGAAATCATATATATATTTTGAAACTGAATTGATGTTGAAATGGTTTGAAATTTAGAACCTTGTTTATTTAAATACTTTGATTTGGGAGTTATCTAACTTATATAAAAGTGATTTGTATAAGTATGAAGTGATTTGAAAACTATTGATCTATAAAGGTACTAAATTTGTAAATTGAGATCTTATATAATCGAAGTCTATATAAGTGTGATTTGATATACTTTTGATTTTGGAAAGTATTCGATTTGAAATGAAATCATATATATAACGGACTTTATATATGTATGATATTTGAAAGTGATTTTGAAAGGTACTATATGATATATATTTTCGAAGTAAAGATACGGAAAGTGCCTTCTGCTTGATATCCGCTTTGTGGCCACACTGTGGATTCATTCTATCGATATTATTCTCTCTCTTTGATTTGGGTTTTCCGGATATGATACTCGAGTGTCCATCGAATTCTATGGCGATCTCCGTGGTCTTATGATCGCGACTGCATAGCGCAACTGCCTGGCTGAGCTGGCCTGGGGGTACGGATTGTTTCCTGAGGATCCAGGCGTAACCATTGTGTATCCTGCACTCTATGTAGGTCGCATTAGTAGCGAAACTGCCTGGCTGAGATGGCCTAGGGGTACGGATTGTTTCCTAGGGGATTCAGGCGTAACCATTGTGTTTCCTTCACTCTACTAGTCATCATGGCGTAACTCGCAGGGCTGAGAAAGCTTACGGATACAGATTGTTTCCTGGGGGATCCAGGCGTAACCATTGTGTATCTGCGATCCATGGTTAGACAACTGTTTCGGTTTGGTTGATTTCTTTGGATTGTACATTCCATATCTGTTTTAAATGAGGTTTTCAAGTATTTTCACTGGGTGTTGAAACAAGTCTACTAAGTACCTAGAGAAGTCTAGCTTTGCGCCTGATCAACGCACTACCAGAATCTACAGGAACGAGGATAAACTTGTTAAGGCATCGAGTTATAAAAGTATTTTGATAAAAGTATCTTGATAAAGTACTATATAAAGAATATTTTGATCAGTTATTTTCCCCTCTAAAGATTTTAAAATGTTTTAAATATTGTTTACTTTGAACCATCAGATTTGAATCAAATGACTATTCATCATATTATAAAATGTTCTGAAATTTTAATAGAAATGTATAATGGTTTAAAATAATGGTTCATCCTTGTCTTTCAACCTACTTTTCCACCTAGCTACTTCCTCCCTACCTTCTTTCGGGATGTCTTCCAACCTATTTTTCTTTCTTGTTGTTCCTCCGCTTCCTTCCTTTTCGAGGACGAAAAGATTTGAGTGGGGGAGAGTGTAACAACCCTAGATTTTTCATATATTTTAATTTTGACTTTATTTCATTTTGAAATTATTTTAAACGTGTTTCATTTCAAACATTTCATTTTTAAATATAAACTTTGATTATTATGTGAATTATAATTCCAACTTGTATAAATTGAATAATTTTACTTAAAGCTGGATTTCTGGTCAAACTGGTCAAACTTTGACATTTTAATTTCAAATTTAAATATTTAGATTCTTAAATTTTATATTTTATTATGAAATTTGATTTAATAACTTGAATACTGCTTTTCGTTTCGTTGAAAACAGATTTAAATTGTGAAAGTTATGTATATTTCAATATTGAATGCAATCTGTTTTATTTAGCAATTTTGTCTATTTTAAATTATATAAATTATATTTTCTTTGTCATATTTTATTTTAAAATGTGTCATTATGTTATTTCATGTATATTTTTGTATTTTAATATTTTTGAGGTGATAGTAAAACTTTTCCAAAATTTACTGTATTTATTTCCTATTTTTAAAGGCTGTTTTCTATTTTTTCTGCTATTTTCCTCATTTAAATTATATTTAATTAAAGTTTATATTATTTTTTTGTGAATACATTTTTATTTTTTGTTATTATATTTTTTATAAATATTTTTATAAGTCCATATAAAATTTCCAAAGTTCATTCTGTTTATTTTCATATTTCCAAGACTAGTTTGTATTTTTAAGCTATTTTCTCAATCTAATTATATTTAATCAATATTTATTTATTTATTTTTGTTTATTTACTAAATTTTCGTGATTTTATCTGTATTTATAAATATATTTCAGTTATTAAAAATTTCAAAAGAAATAAGATAAATTTGAAGAGTTGTGACCATTGATTTGCTTAAGTCCTTTTGTATACACACCTTTTCACATTTCTACCATCACTTTTCATTCAATTGGCTGCCTTAACTCATTTTCTTCGGCCGACCACTCCCATAACATTTCACCTGAATGTTTTCTCCTCAAATCTGAAAAAAATTCGGCCATTCTCTTTGGGAAAAAGTTTGGTAAACTTTATTTCTTTTTCCATTGTTCTTCTGCTTGTTTATGTTGATTTTGTGCACTTGCCTTCACCTATTTTGCTCAGCCCTTGCTCCTCCTTCACCATGGCCACCTCCACCACCACCACATCAGGCTACCACCACCTCCAGCCCACTGCCCATCCATAGCCATGCACCACTAGTTGATCAAATTCCACCAAAATTGCAATATCCACCTTGAAAATGCGCATAGCCTGGCTTCTTTGCCTTCACCCCCTCAAACTCCTCCTTGGCCGACCCATACACCACCACCACCTGCCATAGTTGACCCATACACCTCTGCCACACCTGTAGTTGACCCCACCAGACCTGGCCGTGGCCATATTTGCTTGTGGCCGTGATTTATGTTGCCTTGAATCCACTTGTGGTGTCTTGTAGTTGTAGTTCCATGCACACATATCTTTGCATCATCTTTTCCTATGTATGGACGACTTGTTGAACCCAAAACTTGATCCAAAACTGATCCAAAACCATCCCATTACAGTGCTTTTACAGCCTATTGCTGAAGCATATGAGGTTGAAGGCAAGTGCAATTGGTTTGGAGATGTTTTGTGCATGAATTTATATGTTGTTTAAATTTTTGTGAAGTGTCATTCATTTATTTGTATTGTTTTGTCTCATGTATTCAAGGAGATTAGCTTTGGCACTTCATATCTCAAATCTTATTCGTGTTTTCGTGCCTTCGAAGATCTTTGTTGTGTGTATTTGGTTGTCATCTCCAGCTTATGCAAGTGATTAATTCTCACCAGACAAATGTGTACTTATATGACTAGTAAACTGACACCAATTGAAGTTGTAAAATATATCGCATGTTATATCTGCTATGTTATGATCATATGATATTCACCCATGATTATACATCTGTTATATCATCTGTTATTGTTATATCATGCTATTCTATTATTTATATCAGTTATCACACTGCAAGTTCCCTGTAGATTAGAATCACTATGGGTTGAAATGATACATACCCGAACGGATTTTAGAATAGGGGAAAATCGTTATGGGCTGAAATGATAGGCCTGAACGATTTTCAAATTATTTCATTTACTTGGGATTGCGGGTTTGAAATAATAAAACTCGGGTTTTCTTTGTAAAGTACGGGTTGAAATGATATATTACCCGTATCACTTCACATAGGCAACAAAATGAAATATAGACCCGTAGTTAAAATATGTTTTTCAAAAATTTTAAAATATTTTAGAAATGTAAATACTATAATATCTTGATTTAAATTTGAAAAAAAATGATTTTTGTAAAGTATTATTGGTTTTCCGAAAATTTATAAGTTAAATAAATTGTGGAGGTTAGAAAATTTGAAATGTAAGTTATTTTGGGAAATTTTAATTTGGTGATAATTGGAATTTAAATTAAATATGAAATATGATAAAATTCATGATAATTTGGATTAAGGTAAATTTAAAATGATTTTATAATATATTAATGATTTTTGAATAAAGTTAAAATGTGAAATGAATGAATATTTAGTTGAAATTTTGAAATATAACTAAAATGGGAATTTGTGAATTTGGCTTAAAAGTGAATTTTAAGATAAGTAAATAAAAATGAAATTAAGTTATATTTGAAAATTTAAACTTAAGTGTTAAATTTAATTTAATGAATTTAAAATTTAATGTTGGAATTTAATAAGTGAATTATTATTAAATTTTGATTTTTTTAATGGAGATTTAACCTTATAAAATCATGAATATAAAGGTATTTAATTGATGATTATAAAAGTGAAATTATATGATTTTATAAGTTAAAAATGATTTAAATAAAAATATAATGGTTTGTGAAATTATACTGAATATTTGAAGTTAATCAACTGCATTTCTGAAATGCTATTAATTCTAATGTAAATGATAATACGACATTTGTAAATGCTGTAGTTGATAATAAAGAACTAAATGGTTAAATTTAATTAAAGGCTATTATATTATTTTTGTAAATGTTATAATTGTTGAATTTAACTAAGTTTTATTTGATACTAATGTAACCCTATTATAACATTTTTAAATGCTATCTTATGTTAAATTTAACTGTTTCGAATGTAACTTTCTGTTGCAATTCCTAAACGCTGCGGAAGTTGAACTTTCATCCGTTTTAACAAATTAAGTGAATAAATGAATTTTGAAAGACTAAAAATTTTGAAAATTTAATAATTTAATTTTTAAATATAATAACTTCATTTTTTGATTTAAAATGAAGTAATTTGTTTCGAAATATAAACTATTTTGAAATGTGTTTTGTAATGGTGTTTAAATCAAATAAAAATGAATGTGGTTTGGAAGATATGATATTTTGAAATGGATTTTGAATGATATTGAACTTTGAAATGATATTTTATTTTGAAGTATAAAATACCATTTTGAAATTTTAAACACGGGATGTATTTAATTTATAGTTTAACCGAGCCTTAAACGATGGGCGATCCAAAGCATCCTTTAAGTTATTGTGCATTTCTTCTACAGTTCACTT
The DNA here is from genome assembly GCA_030765085.1 of Allium cepa. Lineage (NCBI taxonomy): Eukaryota > Viridiplantae > Streptophyta > Magnoliopsida > Asparagales > Amaryllidaceae > Allium > Allium cepa. Next base: position 175,472,708 of record CM060939.1, on the reverse strand, counting down.
GAGTTGGTTTACATTATATAAGTATATATTGTCCTGACTCAAGTGTTTTGTATTTTACTTTACGCTCGGGTCAGCCTGAGTATTCACAGCATTGGATTCTCTTTCTGGAGCTGGTCTTTGCTGGAGTTTCTGCTTGTCTACATTTATATCTATTTCTGTTTCTACTGTTCTAGTTTATCTCATGTATTTAGAAATTTCTATGTATTTGAGATTTCTATTGTATATGGTTTTTCCGGAATGATATTATGTATTATGTTTTGAGAGTTTGTTATAGTAGCTTCATGAACTACTGTGGTATTTTAATTTCCGCTGCGAGTTATTCTGATATTTCTGTGTCTGTGATTCTGTGATTGTATTTCATTCGCTCTAAATTTATTTACAATGCGATATTTTGAGCAATTCCAGTCCGGCATGTGTGAATGCGAATGGCGGAAAATATCGGGTTGTTACAAGGTTCGTGGTGGTGCACGTAGTGGAGGTGTTGGATTGTGGTGAAGTTGAGTATAAGGAGCACGAAAATTGGCTATAGATGACGTTGATGGGTTCGGTTTTAACGTGGTTACCTGGAGATGAAACGCGATGATGAGGAGGGAAACGCGTGCGGCCTTGATCTGGAAAGCGAAATTGAACGGCTGTGATTGAGCAAAGGTGTAAAGAATTAAATATAAGTTGTAAATTTATATAATTTAAATTCGTTAAACTTAGAAATAACATAACTTTTCGATACGAGGTCGGAAATGCATGAAACAAGTTGCGTTGGCTTCGTTTTGTCGAGCACTTCGCAATGGAGTTGGTTTGGAGTCGTTTAGAGCTATTGAAAATTTTGGGTAAAATTAAACGCACGTTTAATTTTATTCGAAATAAAACGCTACAACTATTATCGGAAACTCAAGGTAAGAACTTCTCACTCAATCGAATTGTTTCGATTTAAATTTTAAATAGTTAGATTTAAAATTGCTTGATTGTGTGATTGGATAATAATTATTATCTGTCTTATTGAAATAGACCCTATACGCCGTATATTAAGCGGAGATTATTTATTAAAAACATATACCGCGATAATTCCAACTTGTATGGAATTGGTATTATATATGTATTTAGAGTTGATTTTCCCGCATTATATAGCGGATGAGACCCAATTACGCCGCATAATAGCGGATAATATTTTATAAATCCCATATACCGCGATATTCCGTCTTGAAGCGGAATTGGTATTGTGCAAACATCTTTGGATGCAGGGAAACAGGTTGGAGGGATCCAACTGGATTCGTCAAATGATTGAATTGGTTTCAATGTTGTGTGTTGATCTATTTATTGATCTATTTATAATCTGCGTGATTATCTTTGTGATTGAAACCGTTAAAGGCTAAATTTTAGCCGAATATATTTTTGGTATCGTTAGATGCCGAAAATAAATATTGGATTTTTGAAAATTTAAGTTGAGAATTCATAATAAAATTTAATTTTGGAATTGATTCATTTAAATAAATAAACGTTGAAATTTTTTATGTTATAAAAAATTATGATTTTTGTGAAATATAACTAAAATGTGATTTTTGAAAAAAGTAGTTGATTAATTTATAAAATGGTTTAAATTGGGATTTTTGAATTATTATAAATGATTTATATAAAAGATTTATAAAATTGATATTTATAAATTAAAATATTGGAATTATAAAATGAGTTTTTATAAGTGTTAAAATGGAGTATAAATGGATTTCAGAAGTGAATGAAATCTATAGATTTATAAATTGTAAAATTATAAAATGAACAGATTTTGTAAAATAAAATATTTATAAGTAATTAACTTATAAATTGGATTTTGACGTGTAAAGGAAATATGGATAGGATTTGTCAATAAAGTGATTTTATAAGTTGAAGTTGTTATAAAGTATAAAAGGAATCTAAAAGCGTTGTTTAATAAATCTGAAATCAATTGAATTTGATAAATTAAACATAGAAGTTTATCAAAGGAGATATATTCACGATTTTTAGACAGTGGATAATCCTTTAAATAAAATATGTAGAAATTGAATTTGGTTAACGAAGTATATTCACGATTTTGGACGGTGAAAAATATATTAAAGAAATATTTTGGGAAAGTGATATTTTAAATAGAATTAAACGAGTTAAAGATGTTTTAAAATGTATTAAGTATCGAAACCATAGATTTCAACATTCATTGTTGAAATAGACGTTTTCGAGAAATAGAAGGAAATGGTGGACTATAACACTTGTTATAATAAATGATTTCCGAAAAGAAAAGTTTTGTACAGTATGGGGATTTATATATCTATCTTAATTTCGATCCCTATACTAGTGATTTTGGGTTGTCGTAACGATGTTTTACGCAACATTCGTTTTGACCCAAATAAATGTGTCTAAGAGAAGTTTTCCTTAAAGAATAAAATATATACTTAATTTGGATTTGAGTATATTGAATATTTTCCAAATGTTGAAAATAAATAGATTGGTGAATTACTTATTATTGAATAAGTATGGAAATGTTTTCATATATAAAGTGAATGTTTTGAGATTATATCTTTTAAAGATAAATTGAAAGTGAATAATTGAAATCGATTTGAAAAATCTTATTAAAAGTGAATATTTGGAAATGAAAATTCACAATGGGAATTTATAAGGAAAATTTGTTTTAAAAATAAACATTGATTTATTTTTAAAAGTGTGGAAATAGATTTACGGATTTGGAACGTAAATTTAATAAATCGGTAAGGATTTATTTGATTGGTTTAAATGAACCATTTTGTAATGAAAGTTGTAAAGGTGAAATTTGATTTGAAATTGGTTTTCAAATGGTTGAAGTGTGGAAAATATATATCTTATAAAGATATTTTTGGAAAATAAATAATTTGGGAAGATTATTTGGAATCGGGTTATGTTGTGAATATTGATTGATAGTTAAATAACCGACTATCAATATTGACCCTTGAATGGCTATTTGTTGTGAATTGGTTGAAATTGAATGCTACACTTATTTTTAAATTATTGCGCTCGTTATTCGGATTACCCATTCTGAATAGTGATACGACGTAATGGATAGCATTGAAGACCGCTGGTGAAGACCGGGTATTTGTGAAAACGATAGGATGACCTATCAATTGTCTCTGCACCGTTAGCTACGGTATGGAGATTTCCTTTGTGATGGGAAATTCGATCGGGATTGTGAATACCTGGATTGCAAGGGCTGCTTTTGAAGTGCCTTCGGTTCTGTTCGAACCCGGAACAGACTTGTATGGTTACGTGTTTGACATTACATTTTGAGATATAAAGCAGATTTCTTTCAAATACATTTCTGTTGGTGGCGGAGAATTTATTCTCTTAGCTTAACACCCTTCTTTGAGACGTACAAGCTTAGAGGTTTTGTAGTTGAAGGTTATCAGCGGTATATTCCCAATTTGGTAATGTGGCATGCTGAGTGTTGTTGTGTGATGATTATTTATTGATCATTTGTTGATCAAAGCGTGGCTTTGTGAAAAGGCGTAGCTTTGCGGACGAGACTTCGTCAGGCCTCACACCCCAGAAATGGTCAAAACAGGAATATGCGGCAAGGTTATGAGGGTCGCACCCTTTAGGGTATGTCATTCCCTTCTGGAAAAGGGTGGTGTCAGGTATGGATCCCTGATGCTTAACCTATGTGGTTGCTCCAATCTCATTTTTCTCTGTGGTTGTTGCTTGGTGATAGAGGGCCCTCGGATAAAGGTCCCAAAGGACTGGGGAGTGGCATACTCGAGTAGTAGTTACCTAGTTACAAAGGTAACCCGGCCTTGTGTTGGCAGAGATCCGGTTAGGTTCTCGGGACATCCCACCAGAAGCGATCCCATGTGGCAGTAGGAAGTTCCGTAGCCTAACCATTTGTTGGAAAATCCAAAGAAACAATACGAGACTTGTACGGTTTTAGTTGTATTACCTGCCATGGAATGTGGCGGTAACCTGCTATTGAACATGGTAGCTATAGTAGGCATACGATAATGGTCGTATGTTGGCTAAGATTTATATTCTATTTTCGAAATGCTTTCATCACTATGCACTAATAATAATATCAAAAATGATTTGTTTTGCGTAGTAAGCATCTTTGACTATCATAAGGAGAAATCTCCTCCAATTCTGCGTTTGCACTGTGTGTGTGCGGGGAGGCCTTACAGTAGTTTCATTTTCCAAAAGCATTGCGGATATTTTTCCACTTCCATTGTTGTTGTTGTTTTAAAAAGATAAATAACTGTTTTGAGTTCTCACACCAGTCTGATGACTGACCTGGAGTTTATTGTTCTCTTTCTAAACTCTGGGTTCCCATAATTTTCCACACGGGCATTCTAGAGTCAGGTTATCAGGTCATTTTGGATTCAGAGTGCTTTGGAGCTCAAGTGGTGAGCTGGATGGCGAGACGTATTACTTGTATATGATATTGTCTTTCCGCTGTAAATTCACTTGTAAGAACACGTTTGTACAACTGTTTGTTGTCCAGTTGTGTTGTATATTGTTGTTGTACACTCTGATGATGATGTGATGTAATGTAATAACTGATATCGTTCTTTGTTTTAAAGATATTCATTTATCTATTATATGTTGTTCCGCTGCGATTGTGAGATTCTGATTTTGTTTCTGTTCTGTTATCTTACTTCTTCTATCTTTTTGTTCTACCTCTTCTTTTTAACCCTAACAATTCGGTTTTTCGGCATTCGTTTATGCGGCATTTGATACAGTGGATGTAAGAATGCCGACCTTAGGATCCCAACAAAGTCTATATGTTACAACTTTAGTCTTTTCAAATTTAATTTTAAACTTAATCGGTTATGCTTTACATCAGTTTTCTTTTAAGGTTAACTGATTATAAATCAAAGGATCTCTCATCTGGACCATTAAGTAGCCAAATGAATTATAGTAGTGATTATAAAACATTGACACGTTTTATGGAAAGTAAGTTGACTTGTGCTTAGCATAAAGGTTGAATATCGATAACGTGATAAACACAAGGAAGTTAGTTCCAATAAGCGGGTCATGGTAACTTAAGCATATAGAATATGCTTGTACAGGTACATTTTTCACCAATAATGGATGTAGTTATATTTGTAACATGGACATCTACCTATGATTGATTGTATGTTATGTGTAAATCCCTTACTTATCTGATGTTAAGCATTACTCATGATATAATTTGGATAAGTAAACCCAAATTTAATGATCTAGTGTAGCCATTAAGCCTCCATTTGGATTTTGGAAAGTTAATATTTCATTTCCTTTTAAAATGTTCTTCAAGGTTATTCTATTTTAAACAAGATATTTGAAGAATGATTTGACAATTGTTTTGAATATATAAAGAAGTTTATGAATAATTTTGGGGTATTCATAAAAGGAGGTTTAAAACTAGTTTTGAATGTTTATAAAAAGATTTTATAAATGGGTTAGGATGTCTATAAAGGGAAGTTTTATACAAGATTTGAAATTTTATGAAGAATTTTATATAAACGGATTTGAATATTTATAAAAAGTCTCATAAATGAGTATGGAGGTTGATAAGTGTTTTTTAAACGAGTTTGGGTTAAAGCAAAAAAGATTCATGGGTAAGGGAAATTTTTAGAAGCATTTATTGAAGATAACTACAACAGGAATTCGAGGTTTGGATTTCTCGAGGTTGACCTTTTAAAAATGGTTGTACAAACATCCGTTCCACACTTAACACCAAAGGAGTAGTGCTTAGAATTATCCTTTTCTCCAATTTAAATAATGTTGTTAAATCTGTTTAAGAGATTTGGAAATGAGAAATCTTATAAATGTTTTGTGATTATACTTATGTAAAGGAGATAAGTATATGAATGTTGATAAATGTTTGGGATAGGAAATTTATAAATGAAAATGCTTTTGAGGCTTAGTGATTGCTTTGGTTAATTAAATCTCTAGATTTTGTTGTTGTTATTTGATGGTTAAATAACCGACTATCAAAAATTGGCCTAATCTGACTTAGGGAGTATCAATGTAAATGGCAAGTTTCTAACAAGAACTCGAATACTTACTTCTAAAAAACTAGGATGAGTCAACCAGAAATTATCGGTTGTTGGTACGGAGTGACCAAGATCGGATTTCTTTGATCTGTCAGTGTGATAGATGTTCTCTCTTCGTGTTAGGTAGAAAACGGATGACTCTTACTTCTACATGTCCCTAGTGATAAAGGGTTGGTTATGAGTTAAGAGGCTAGCTATAAAAGCAAATTTGAGGTATCAGTGTGAGCTACGGAGGGGTGTATCCACTGTCGATGGTTGCAAAGCCTAGATCGTTACATTTGGTATTAAAGCTAAAGGTTAAACGAGAAACTAAGCCCTAGTGGCGTAAATTCATTTGGAATTGGGTAAGTGAGACCTAGAAAGAGCCTAAGTGTATTACAAATATGAGTGCATATTTGTTAGTAAGTAAAATGTTTTATATCGTGTTGTTAGATTTATTGAGTGGCTTAAGAATTCTGGTCGATGCATTTGGCCAACGTTATTGATAGGAATTTCCTAAACACTTGAATAAGTCTAATTGACATAATGTTGTTTTAAAATTAGTAAATGAAATAAAAAATTTAGGAATGATTTTCAAAAGTCTATATAGTTATCGATGAGATGTAGGGTTAAAATTGGATTTAGAATGGAATATGTTTAGTTAAAAGAAAATATTTAGATGACCTTATAAAAACGAAAAGGATTGTGAGAATATTAAATCTCGGTGGATTTGATAAAGATTTAAATGATTTTGGAAAAGTAGTAGTAACTGTACTTAAAGAGATTTTAAGATATAAATATTTTAACATGGATTTAAAAGTAAAGTTTTCTCTGGACAGTTCGGGAAGGAGTTTTAACCTGTTTTCTGATAATCGGAATAATATTCTAAGTGACAATCGAATGTTTGCTTAGGCAGATAGTGCACTTAATAGATTATCCTCTTTGCCATTGTACAATCGAAACGAGTTCGAATCCGAATAAATCCAAAGCTAGTGGATGATTTTATTAAAGAACCATTTACCTATAAATGGTATTGTTTCAAAAGGGAATTTGCGAAGAAAGAAATATTTTTAAGATTAACTAATTCGAGTGCCTTGTAAATGATTAAAAATGGATAAGAGGTGTTAGGATGGTAAACACTTCTCTTAAGTATTTCCCTACGTAGTAAAAGAGATATATAATACTATTTAGTAGCGCCCGGTTCCTTGATATCATTTTAGGGTTACTCGGGCTGTATATTATGTTTTTAAAAGGGTTACTTCGAAAGGTTTTTGACATAAAGCACGGATATTGTGTTCTCGAATCCCTTAACGAATAAAGTTTTTAAAATAATAAGATGTTTTGATTAAGAGCGGGTTAATAAATAAAGCTTTAAAATTGTTGCATCCTAGGTTATGTAAAACAAATTTAATATTTAAAATTGTATATAGTCTTTTGGATATAGAAGATTATCATACTAAAATGATTTTGAGTTATAGGATGTTAATAAACTTAAGTAATGTTCTTAAGTAAAATTATGATTCTTTAAAAAGGGTAATTTTAATCTTGGGAAGTAGGAACCAATGGGATTAGCACGTAGGTTGTACGTAGATCATTCTCCTTTTCACATAATTCTTGATCCAAGATTCGAGCACATGACTCGAGGTGTTTCACACATTTCGAATAGGGATTTATCATTCGATTTTTGACGGTTAGCGTTGATGAGGTTCTTATGTTGAACCAAAGGTTTTCTACGCAAGGAGAACAGAGGTTTCTAATTAAGAAGTCTAATCAAAGTCCACACTAGGAAGTCAAGTGAGCGATACTAGTTCGGAAGGAAAGTTATATGTTCAAGTGAGTAATCGAACCATATTTTTACATAGGGATGATCCATGTACATCATAAAGATTGATGAATAGTTTTAAGTATTTTGGAAATAAGGTTCTAATATAATTTCGGGAATGAAATTCTTTTAAAGGGGGGAAGAATATAACGATCCGCATGTTTATCACTTGGATAAATTATATTTATTTTTAAAATATTTAGATATGAGTTTAAAAGAAATAAATAATCATGTTTTAAGTGGTAAATAATAATAGTTATTTTGTTTAGGAAAAATATTTGCGAACAAATTACCGAGGTAAAATATTGATAATTTGTAGATATCGTCCTAGGTAAAATATCGATAAAATAGCCGAAAATCGTTTTATCAATAAAACTGCTTTTAAACAATAAGGATCATGCACGACTCTGGATTCATACACTAATTTATATATTCAAATCAGATTATGAAATAAATAATTTATTTTTGGAAAATAAAATGTATTTATGACATCGACAGTGGATATCATCGTTTTATATATTTTTCAAAAATTCAAGTTTAGTTTAGATATTAAATAAATGGGTTTTTTTTTACAAATAAAACTATTTTATTTATTTAATAATGATGATAGAATTGTTTTTAAATTTATTTTTTCCAAAATAGATAGTTGATAGAAAAATAGAAAATGTGATCGAAGAATGTTTTCCAAAATTTTGACTTCTCGACACCGAGAAGTTGGAAACGTTGTTCGCCTTTATGCATTATACACATACATATATAAGAGTTAATTAACCAAATAATAATACACTAATATTTTATTGTAGTATTTCAATTAAGTTTAGCAAGTGTTGTGACAAGTCATGGTTTTAAAAATAATAACTTATATATATAAGTGTAAATCATTATCGCTTGTCATATCTTACTATTATCATCATTATCCATCATGACCTAGAGGATGTGATCAGAGGGGAGAGGGACATGACATATGAAGGGAAGGAAGGTGGTGATGTGACTTGTCAAAATAATGACATGTTAGTATATTTTAAAACTAAGGTTAAAATGACAATTTCCTACTTTCTTTCATATATAAATACACACCATCACACATACATTTTCATTTACATTCCAACTTCATTTCTTCTAAATCTTCTTCTCTAAAAATTCCATGGCTTCCATAGTTCAAAAAATTAGAAAAAAATTAGCTTTTTATGTTGTAACTTGCTTCTATCTTTGTTTCTAAGTCTCAAAAACTTTAAAAGTCATGTTTCTAAACTTGAAATAGGAAATAATAAGCACGTGTTTTCGCTTAAAGTATGTTTAAGCGAACTGCGCTCATAACGATAGTCGCTATGGACGCAGTTCAACAAAATATTTGATTTATGTTTTAAAGCATTTCCTTTTGAAATTGTTTTGCAAAAAAATTTCAAACTTAATTAGTAATATAAAAAGAGATTAAATTTAGTTAAATTAATATTTTATTATTTAATAAATTAATTAAAAGCAATTAGTACTTAATTGATAATTAAGTAAGTGATTAAACGTTAAGTAACACTTAAAGAAGGTTAATGACTAATTAGTGATTAATAAAATTTTAATCGGTGATTAATGAAGTTAAGAGGTAATCTAATGATTAATTATTATTTAATTTGGTCAATTATTTAATTTATTATTATATAATTAAACGTTTATTTGATTGATTTTAATTAATTAGGGTTTAACTAATAATGAATTGTTTTAACCTTAACTAAGATGCATTACGAAGTTAATTAGGACTTAACCAAGTTCATTAAGTTAATTAAAGTTTAATTATGAATTAATCTTGATTTAATTAAGGTATAATTAAGGTTTAAGCTAATTGAATATACTTTAATCTTTTCAAAGCTATTACTAACTTAATCGGTTATGTTTTTAATCAGTTTTCTTTTAAAGTTAATTGATTTCAAATCAACGATCTCTCAACTGGACCATTAAATAGCCAAATGAATTAGAGTAGTGATTATAAAATACTGACACGCTTTTATGGGAAGTAATTTGACTTGTGTTTAGCACAAAGGTTGAATATCGGTAACGTGATAAACACAAAGAAGTTAATTTCAATAAGCGGGTCATGGTAACTTAAGCACATAGAATATGCTTCTATATGTACGTTTTTCACCGATAATGGATGTATCTATATTTGTAACTTAGACATCTACCTATGATTGATTTTATGTTATGTGTGAATCTCTTACATATCTGATGTTAGACAATACCCACGATATAACTTGGATAAGTAAACCCAAATTTAATGATCTAGGGTAGTCATTAAGCCTCCTTTTGGATTTTGGAAAGTTAATATTTCATTCTCTTTTAAAATGGTCTTCAAGGTTATTCTATTTCGAACAAGATATTTGAAGAATGATTTAACAATTGTTTTGAATATTATATAAAGAAGTTTATGAATAATTTTGGGGTATTCATAAAAGGAGTTTTAGAAATAGGTTTGAATGTTTATAAAAAGATTTTATAAATGGGCTTAGATGTCTATAAAGGTAAGTTTTATACAAGATTTGAAAGTATAAAGAAGTTTATATAACAGGATTTGAACATTTACAAAGAGTCTCATAAATGAGATGGAGGTTAATAATTGTTTTGTAAATGGGTTTGGGTTAAAACAATAAGGATTTCATGGGTAAGGGAAATTTATAAAAGGATTTATTAAAGATAATTACAACAGGAATTCGAGGTTTGGGTTTCTCGAGTTTGACCTTTTAAAAATGGAGGTATGAAATATCCGTCCCACACTAAACACCGAATTAATAATGCTTAAAGTTATCGTTTTCTCAAATTTAAATAATGTAGTTAATCCGTTTAAGAGATTTGGAAATGGGAAATCTTATAAATGGTTTGTGAATATACTTATGTAAAGTAGATAAGTATATGAATGTTGATAGATGTTAGGAAAGGAGATTTATAAATGAAATTGGTTTTGAGGCTTAATGATTGCTTTGGGTAATTAAATCTCTACATTTTGCTGTTGTTATTTGATAGTTAAATAACCGACTATCAAATTTGGGCTACTTTGACTTAATAAGTATGAATGTAAAAGGCGAGTTTCCGACAAGGACTCAAATACTTACTTCCAAAAGAACCAGGAATGAGTCAACCAGAAATTATCGGTTGTTGGTACGGATAGACCGGGATCGGATTTATATATCCGAAAACCACTCCGAACCAACATGAACGTTCGAGTGGAAGAAATCTTAATGATGATTGAAGATGGTTCTCTTTGAAGTGCAAGGGCTACTGCTACTAATCCTGAGGATGATTCTAAAATGGAAGTAGAGTTAGTGTCTTCGGTTTCGTTCAGACCTAGAATGGACTTATATGGATGAATGCTGACATTGCATTGACACCTGGAGGGCAGTGCTAGCATTCCAAGATGGATTGCTATCTAGAAAGGTAAAACATAGCATACCAAGATGGATTGCTATCTAGAAAGGTAAAACATAGCCTCAATCCTCATTAACCGAGATTGACTAAAATAGAGCATGCAATGAAGCTATGCGGTTAGCTACCATTAGGATTGGTCGCCCCATTCTAGAGGTCCCTTTCAAAGGTTGTTTGCGTGCAAACACCATGGTAGTATAAGGCCTCGATGTCAAGGGGGTGTGATAATCTGGTCTGCCATGTTAAAGGGACAACTGGCTCTATGTTAGCATCAGTGCATTTTTTAAAGGTGTATCACCGGAAGGTAGTCCCTTACCTTTCCATTGTTGGGATCTAATCTTCAATACATGCCTTATGTTTTCGATTGTAGAGCCTAGTATTTTGGAATGTGAGATGCAAGCATTTCAGCTATTTTATCTATTTACTTTAAACCTAGATGCTATGATAATATCACTGGATTTTGATATAAAATGTTTTGGTTATTGTAAGGTAAAAACCCATCCATTTTTATATGCGAAGTGGTCTTACGAGATACCCTTTGTTTAAAAAGTTTTTAAATGTAGAAATTAGTTTGGTTGTTACTTGTTATCAAGTTTTATTCACGCTGGTTTACCAGACTGGCCCAAGCGTTATTCCGTGTAATGCTCAGGTCAAACCGAGCATGTTTTCCCAGGTTTAGCTGGATACTTTAAAGTTGGAGAGGAGCTGGATGGTCAAGACGTATTCACGTATATTTTTCTCCCGCTGTATTATAGAGTCTTTATGCTTGTCAACGTAAGGAAAGGTTTCTATAACAGTCCAAAAATTTAGGATAAGTGTAGTGTACTCTGATGTTGTATATATGAATAAAGATGTTTCCTTTCTATAAATATCATGGTTGTATTATATATTATTCAACGCATTGTAAGGTTCTTTGTTGTTTTAGTTTCTCTATATTCTACCTTCTTCTTTCACCCTAACAGATCGGTATTTTCGACACTTGAACGTTCAACATGTAATACAGTGGACGTATTAGTATCGATAATGAGGGTCGAAAATCTGGTTCGTTACAACGCATAACATCCCTAGCTTGAGGAAATCTCAGCAACTAAGGAGCATGCAAGTGATCTATTAATGCATAAATGGTAGAGGATAATTTTGTACTAAAGATTCATAATATTTAATATATTAATTGTGGGATATCGACTTATGCGATAATGTATTTCTTATGAAATACCCACATGATTCAAGTGTTGGACACATCAGAAATCACGGTATACATACTATACGCATGTATTTATCCTTTAAGACTCATTTGGGTTTCTTACTGTTCCACCTTTTATTATACGTTCAAAATATATAAGCTTAATTATTATATAACTTTTATAACTTAGTTAACTTATATAATAGTCTAATGTATATTATATTAATTAAATCTTATTTATTTAACTCAATTAATTAACAATTTAATTAGTTTTATGTTATTAAATTAAACATATTAGTTGAAGATGTATATCATAACATTTATGGTTATATACAGACACAGATATATATATATTATTAGTTAATTAACTTATTTATTTAAATAATTTAATTAAGTATTAATTTTGAAAATTTCTTCTGTACATATATATCAATATATGTATTATACATGTGTACACTTAAATTAATTAACTATTTTATTTATTTAATTTATTAATCTTATTAATAAATACTAAAATTTAAAATATGTTTGTTATATTTTAAAAATACTTTTGAAAACAATATTATAGCATTTATAATAAAAAGAGCTTTCAAAACCAATTTTGAAATAGCTTTATAACATTTATAATGTAAATCTTACTTTAAATTTAAAATCTTATTTTGATTTGAAAATGATTTTTAAGATCACATTCCAACATCAATAATGTGTTTCTTCTTTTAAATTTAACTTTCAAATTTAAAATCTTGTTATAGTTTTCAAAACAATTTTGAAAAGTCACCCAAGGCTCAATTCAAAAGGGGCAACCTTTGGGCTCATTTCATTTTCAAGTCAGGCAAGTAGGTAGGGAGGACAGGGTAATTGATTACCAAACCCAAGCATAGACACTATTTTTGTAGATGCCCTACTCATTTGGTAAGCTTAATTAGTTTTCCCTTACATGATTAATTTAGAGCAAAGATTATTTGGCTTTGATACCAATGAAGAACCAGACCGGTCCAAAGCGGGTGAAATAGGTAGATTTTTAAAAATTCCTATTTTGGATCTAATGGCTATAAAGTCTAAAAAATTACTATACCCAATCTAATAAAGTATTAAATAAAATCATATTTTATTTAATTTGGTTAAAGAGGAAGTTTAAATTTTAATTTTAATTTGTACATATTATAATAACTGTATCAAATACATTCATATGTTTGAAGTGTAAGTGCACCATATAAGAAACACACACACACACACACACACACATAAACGTGTAATTTTTTAGAGAAGGAAACCTTTTATTTCCTTCTCTTAGTATGTCTAATTAATTGACAGAATGTGAGGCTATAAAAGTAAAGGGAGAAACCTTTCACTTCCTTCTCTCTTTAATTAGATTAATTTACATATTAAATGGCATTTATACCTCAATTTACACTTGACATATATTATGAGCATAACCGTTATTCCCTTTACACCTGCCATTATTGTCCAGTTTTGATTTTAAAATACACACACACACACACACACACACACACATACACACATATATATAACTAAGGAAAGGTTTAAAATTAAATTTTTATGATTTTTCATAAAATTTCATTTTATAGAATATGAGTTAAAACATAAACATCCATAGGTTCATACATAAATAAAGCAAACTTTATCTTAATATCAAAACCAAGATATGTGTGGAAGGATTACAATCTAATATTTCCACATACACGGATATATATATATATATATATATATATATATTAACAAAGTCAAATCAATATTTCAATTAGGAAGAAGTAAAATTATTTATAATTTTGCATAAAAACCGCTTATCGATTTTTAAATTGAAATAGCTTTACACTAATGCAAACAAAAATCATATAGAATATATTCATATCAACAAGTTAGTCAATTTGTTATCAATCAAATTTGAAAAAAAACAGAAACATATATGTATATACTTAATTAAAGATTTTCAATTAAAATAGTTTTGTTTAAGAAATTGTTTGCAATCAAATATGTTTCAATCAAAATTGTTTAAAAAACCATGTAAGCTATATATATGCACTTAATCAATATTGTTTTTTGGATAATAATCGCAAAACAACCTCTAACCAAATCAAACAATTTAGGCACATGTAAATCTATGGTAATGATTAGATCTAAACTACTCATAAACAATAAACAGTCATATGAGTGAAGAAACTAAAATATAAGTGAACATAAAGACTATACAATTAATTGCAGTGTAGAAAATGGATCTAAATTAAATTAGCATGATGAACATTTAACAGTTTAGATGTGACAAAAGTATATCTAAAATATATTGCAGTTAAATGAAAGCACGTCATAATTAGTTATATAATTATATGAATTTGTAAGTATAGATAGTACCTTGCTAATGCCAAAAAGAATACCTTGAATATTGAATCTCCATTTCTCTGTTTGAAACCTTGTTCAACACTTTCAAAAGGTACAATCCAATTGAGAAAGAGTACACACCATTCCTTTTGGTTTTTAATTGAATATGTGTTGTATTTGTTGCTTCAATTTTGAGAAGGGGAGAGAGGGATTTTAGGCCATAGCTAGATGGGAGAGGTGGAGGCACAAACCCAAGAAAGAAATTATGAGAAAAGAGTGGCAAGAGTTGTTTAAATAGCATTAGAAAGAAGCGGTTAAAGATAGAAACATATCTTTCTTTTCAATATCCATTTACACATCATTTGGAATCAAATTCCAAGCCAATTCCTATCCATCATGGCCGTCCATCCATTCTCCCTATTGGGCCTCAAATCACTTCAAGCCAGATCATATATTTTATATTTAGGTCATTTAAACGCACATCGATATTGTATATCGACAAGTGTGTTTATAACTTTATATATGCTTTACTTTTAATACAGATCAACATAATTCAAGTAAACATTAAAAATTATAATTATTATTTCATAGATATAAATTAATTTAATTAATTATAACATTTATATTTAATTAAATCGGATGGTAGATGGAGGATTCAAAATTGTGGTTGTATTGGCTATTTAGGTGCAAATTCGATCAGCGATTAATATGGAACAATTTGAATACTAACGTTCACATGTCAACTTAGCTAGTTGTTTGACATTTTGGATAAATTTATCACTTATTGCTTCGGTAAAATCCATATTTACATATTTAAGCATGTATCCGGTAGTGACAATTATTTAGCCCAATTCTCTTCGTCAAAACTGTACATATTATGACTTATAGAATTTTGTATTGGACCTATATCATCCACATTCAACTTTATAGTCCAAATACAAAGTATAAAATATAAAATCTAGGTAAAATTATTTCATTTACCAAATTTCAAAACAATACTATGTCGATTTTCCTTGTCCAAGTATTTTGAAACCCCTATCGATACCGTGGTGTCCCTCTTCTTGGCTAGAATTCATAAACCACTCAACAGATCAATCAACATGCTATAAAATATTTTTATAGAACTAACAAATACGCGCTCTAATACACACACACACACACACTCTCTCTTTCTTTCTCAAACTCATTATAGGGTGTTACTAACTCTATCTCTAACGAGTTTACCCCACTAAAGCGTAGGTGTTCGCTCAACCTAAGCTCTGACACTATGTTGTAACGATCAAATTTTTTGACACTTAAAAGTCAAACTAATATATCCATGGCATTCACGTGTCGAGTATCCAAGTGTTGGAAAAAGAGATTATTAGGGTGAAAGAAATAAAAGACAGAACATAATTGTAATGACCCAGAATTTTCGACCTCGAAAATTCCACACTAATACGTTCATTGTGGCAATGCCCAAAATTCCTGATTTGTTAGGGAAAAGAAGAAAAGAGGTAGAAGAAGAAATAGAACAAAACACAGATTCTCACATTCGCAGCGGATAAAATATAATATCAAATAATAGCACTTATACAAATGAAAACTTTATCTGTTTATTTACATCAATACATCAGAGTTACAACCATTACACAAACACTGGACATTTAAAATCAACATGTCCCAGACAAACAACAATAATATACTCAGCGGAAAACACTCCATACGTTCCTGTCATCCAGCTCGCCTTATGAGATCCAGAACATCCTAACCTGAAAAGCTGTAATACTCGGTCAGACCTGGTCATTACAGTTAAGTAACACCCTAGTCAGGATGGAAACAAGCGTGAGTAAACACATCTAACACAAAATACTAATACATAAAACTTATTTAAAAACCCGGGGTAACTCGTACTTCACTACAGGTTCTTAACTTGTTATAATCAACACTTATTTCACAAATCAACCCCTAAGTACCCTTACTTAGTTTCAATGGTCCAGTTCACTTAAATTATTTCATTCCATCCTATTGATTACACATATCAAATCTATAAAGAATTATAGAAGATTTCAAATCGAAGTGGTTTCGGGTATGTACTGATACCCGACCCCGGTCTCTTCGAGTCCCATGTCATCTTAACCCGAGTTATTCAAATGAAATACAACTCAAACTTTAAATACAGGATGTCGCTTTAAACAGCAATGCATCTCGATAGATAACCACATTATCACTGTTCAACCCAAACATATCACAAAACATTTCATATCAGAAACATCAAATAATCCAAGGCATTCAATATCATTCAATCATTCGTAAGCAAGATTAATTAGTCACACCATTCCAATTAATTTATATAAATTAAACTAATTTATCTAATCACTTTTAAGCCTGCTTACTTAACGTTAATTAATTACAAACCATTAATTAATCATCTCTTAATTATCCTCTTAATCATTAAGTAATTAGCCTTTAATTAATAACATAAATTAATTAACCTTCACCCATTTACATTAATTACATTTACCCTTAATTAATTACTCAGATTAATTATCCTTTAATTAATCACACTCATTAATTAACTAACCCTTAATTAATTTCCTTAATTAATCAATCTTTAATTAATTACACTAAGTAATTATCATTTAAGTAATTAATCTCTAGTTACTTAATCAATTTATCCTTAATCATGAATTAATTAATCTCTTATTAATTAACTCATAATTAATTAAATTAATTAACTACCCTTTTTCATTAATTAATTTCTAAATCATTATTAAGATCTTATTAATAAATCTTAAAATCACTTATCATTAACATATGCTTAACATACTAATTCTTTGATTAAATACCTATTTACATATTTAAAAATTAAGTTTAAATAAACTTAAGAATGAACTAAATTAATTTAGGTAACATAATTATTCAACTTCTTAAACCACTTATTAAATAAAAACATTGATTACATATAAAAGAAATTTATTTAAGAACAGTTTAGACTTGATTTAATTCAAAAATCAAAAACTTGATTTTACTTAAAATTTTAAAACTGCATAAATTTTCTTCGGGATTAATCTGGTTAATACTCGACCCAGACCCGAGACAAACCCACTTCCTCGTGCACGCGTACACTACTCCGTGACACTTCAACGCTCACCTCAGGCCACCGTTCCAACCCATCTCCAGCCATCGACCTCCTGACCACCCTAATAATTTGGGATTTCCGGCGTTCGGATGCTCGGCACTTTTATAGTGAACGTATTAGTGTTGAATTTTTGAGGTCGAAAATTCCGGGTCGTTACAAGAATCTCACACCATGATAAGTAATACACACACACAGATATATATATATATATATATAATACAGGTCTTCACACAAGAAGTTTAATATACATACATCATTCAAAGTAAACTAACATATCATCAGCCTGAACAGTTATAACAACATATCCTTACAAATGCTAATAAATACAAGACAACAGATGTAGTGGAAATAAAAAATACGTGAATATGTCTCGAAGGCATCTAGCTCGTCTCCTGAAGCTTCAAAGCATCCAAAACTAAATCTGGAAATATGTTCGGACTGATCCAAGCATTATAAGCGAATAATGCCCAGATCACTCTGCTAAACCAGCGTAAGAAACGCAAATCATATGGTTTTTTAATGTTACAAAACTCTTTCAAAAAATAAAGGTATCGCGTAAGCCCACGCCATACATAAACGATGGGTTTCTACCTTGCGATAACCAAACCATATTGTAGGAATCTTGTGATATTATAATAATGTCTAAGATTTAAAATAAATATCAAATCATAGCCGGAATGATTACATTAATTATATTAAACATCATATTTAGTATACAACTAAGTCCATAAAGGCCTGTATTAGAAAATGAATTCCACACAATGATAAGACTACCGGCGTACCGTCTGCCATAGTACACCTCTAGGAAAATGGACCGAGAACCTTAGCTGACCCCTATGAATCATGGGTCGGCCTACCTCTTCCCGGATAGTACCGAATATGTCATCACCCCGGTTGTCTCCGATAAACCGTTTCTATGGCCACAAGCATACATAATCTGAGAATATCGATATAGATACAAGTGATGACCATACCCTAATGGTAGTGAACCACATAGCCCTAAGTATATCCCTTGTTTTGGTCATTATCGAATGTGAGGCTTGGGACTATGTTTAACCTTTTAAAAACAATCCAACTTGGAATGCTAACACTGCTTTTAAGCAACAATGCAATGCCACCATTCATCCATAGACATTGTTCAGGACATGAACAAACCAAAGGCACTACATCTACTACATCCATTTCAGAATCATTCTCAGGATTAGTATCAAGTAGCCCTTCCACTTCAAAAAATTCCATCTTCAATTTGAATGCTTTTTCCTGTTCGAAGTGGATTTCAAATAATATATTCGATTATAGCCTCTCCAAATCGACAATCGATTGTTTCAAAACTGGCCAAGATTTGATAGTTGGTTATTTAACTATCAAATAAGCAAACAATCCAATTAGAGATTTAACTTCATATGGAAACCAAGCATGGTTAAGCACATAAGAAAACACTAAGCCTTGTTAATTAGTCGTTTCATTAATTAAATATCTTTTGAAATATTCATATTAAAATACCTTTTTTCAAAAGATATATTCACAACCCTCTCTGCAGTTTTAAATACTTGAAAAATATTCATATACTTATCTCGACGGGATAGGTATATTCACAAACCATTTCACTTTCAATACCTAGAAGAAAAAATATTATATAATTATCTCAATGGTACAAGTATATTCACAAAAATACTACACTTTCAATACTTAGAAAATATAACCATATATGTAACGACCCAGATTTTTATAACGGTTAATTTGAGATATTTAAAATGAATTTAAATATTTAATTTGAATTATGGATTGATTTTTAACATAAAAGGTTTGGTTTTATCTAATAAAAAGGATTCAGAATTTAAATATAGCAATCTATTGAATAAATTAATTATTTAAGTAGTAACTGGATATTGGGTATAATATAAAATCTGGAGTTATAAGCTTGTTAGAAATACTTTAAAGACTTGAAAAAAATCTATATTTATAATACTAAAGGTGATAAAAGTGTTAAAATCGAATTTGGAAATGATTTGTTCAATTTTAAAATATATCATTTAAATTAATATTTAAAAATAGCCATCCGAGGCACAGTCTCGAAATTCGACAAAACCAGTTCCATTGGATCCGTAATATTGAATTATTATCGGATTTTAAATTTCGTAGCTTTCGGAGCTATCGCGTGATCATATGAAATGTAAACGCCTAGAAAATAATTAATTGAATTAATTTTTATAGTCGATCTAAAGGCTAACTTCTCTATACGACTGAATTAGCACTCGAAACCTTTTCCATTGAGTTCGGAATTGATGTATAACATTATAGACGCCGAGCGACACGTATCGATAGGAGGTTAGGATTTTGATTTACGTGATTCGAGAAGATTTAAATTTAAAAGTTTAAAATAAAATAAATTAATCAAGCTTCCTCAACACGCAGCCACTTTTCCATTCCATCAGCTCACTATTACTTGTTTTCCCTCATACGCTTCCCATTTTCTTTAAAAACGCGATGTTCTCGCTTCCTTCTTCAATCAGACAGACGAGAATAATAATAGCTGCCTTCCCTTCTTTTTAATCGCGAAACTAAACACCTCCTCATATTTTAATTAACGAAGCTTTCTTCGTTCCCCATTTTCTCCCTCATAGCCGATTCCATCGTATTCATAAAAAAAAAAATAAGAAAACCCTAAAGCGAAATTGAATGGGGGGAAGCACGCGAATCGCTTTGCGTTCGTGCATCGGGCCGTGCCGTGTTTTTGTAGCTAGGTCGAGAAGAGGAGTCGTGTTTTCGTGGCGGCGGCTTGTGTTGAGGAAGGAGGTGGTGGCTCGTCGGTGCTGTGTAGGGTTTTTGGTTGCTCGATTGGAGGCGACGTGGTTATTCGCATTGGCATGTGGCTCGAGCAGTAGAGGCTGAAGTAGAAGGGTGTCGTGGGTTTCTCGGTGGTCGTGCAGTAGTTTTGGGGTAGGGTCGTGGTTACTGTCGCGTATCGGAGGGCGTGGCTAGGGTTTCTCGAGCAGTGAGGTATAATTATATAAATTGTTATACATTTAGTTAGTTAATTAAAGTTTTAAATTTGAGGATTTGTTAGTTATGCAGAAATTTAAAATTTACAGTAAGTTAGGGTTTTATTTTGAAAAAAAAATATCACTGTTAAATGGTTTTAAATCTTAAAATTTATCCTAGTTTAATTTAAATATGTGTATACAAAAAAGAATTATTTCAAAATTTAATCATTTGTTGAAATAAATCATTAGTTAAAATTTAATTATTAGAGTTAAAAAAATAAATTTATTTAAACGGAAATAAATTGTTCGATTTGTTCAAAATATTAATAAAATCATATAATTGTTTATATAAGGTCAAAAGTCGGGAAATCGGGTCAAGATTGGAAGGATTGCAACTTAAAAGCAAAGATGAGACTTTCTCACTCATTTGGATGCCATAGATAAAAATTTAAATGTTAAATTTAAATCATTGGATGTGTTTGGTTGATTTATAATAATTTATTCATTGGATAATATCATAGCCCATATACCATAATATCCACTTTGAAGTGGAATTAATATTTTATTTTGTGCTAACATCTGTGGATGCAGAAAAACGGGTAGAAGGGATCCAACATGATTCCTCAAAAACATTTATTTTATCTCATATATATGTTCTTCCGTGACAGAATGATAAATTGACGTGGATGGTTTTATATATGAATTGAATTATCAACTGTTAAATAACAAAGAAGCTGAAATTTGACAATTTAACTACCATTGATAAATTAATTCAAAGAAGTTAAATAAAAATCAAATAGAAGATATTATTGGAATTTGAAACTTCAACTTGAGAAAGAAAAATAAATAAAAGCATCTTATAAACTGTAATTAGTTAAAGTTGAGTTTTTGGGAAATTGTAATATATTAAACACTGGAAGAATTATTGTAACCAACAAGTAAAATTTTATTCAAGAATAAAAAAAGAAAATGTTGTTAAGAAGTACAAATAAGGAATTTTTATTAAGAAATAAAAAGAAATTTTGTTATGGAATAAAAAGAAATTTTTATTAAACGAAATGGAAATTATTTAAGGAGTAGTATGAGAATTTATATAAGAATAAAAATTTTAAGACGGATTTCCTGAATAAAAATTAGTTTATAATAAATGGAACTCAAAGAGATTTTATAAATTTATAAAATGAGTTTATAAATGGGAAGGGAGTTATCAGTGGATATGAGCAGAAATAAGTCATGAACTTATATTGAGTATGGAATCTGTTTTGGAAGGAAATAGTAAAATTTTCCGAAGGTGATTGTGGACAAGAGGCATTTATAAATGGATATTGGATTTTCTAAAATTATAAATTTATTTTAAAAAGGGATATTTTTGAATTACTATACTATATAGGTTTTATAAATCATTTTTGAATCTTAAATATTTCGAATTAGTTATTTTTAAAGGCATAGCAACTATTTGTAATAAACTCTAATTTTTCTAAAACCAGCTTTTGAATTTATAAATAACTAGATATAAATTTTAATATTTATATTTATTATTGCTTCTTATTTTATAAATCTAGATTATTTTTTAAATGTTTTTAAAATCCAATTAAAATCCTCTTGTGATGGTAAGCAAGTTTATTCAAATGAGATAAGATTTAGGAGAAATCTTATAAAATGGAGAAATTGAGTTTGAGAATTTATAAGAAAAGTGAAATTGATTTTTGAGAAAGGAATGGAAAAATAAAGAATATTTTCAAAGGGTAAATCAAAATGTGAGTAGGTATAAGAAATCAATTAAATGATTTCATGGAAATAAACGAGCTTTGAAAATTGTTTCAAATGGGTTATGTAACGAACGCGATTTTTCGTTGACGAAAACCGACATTGTAACGACCCAGTATTTTCAACCATTCGCATCCATTATAAGTGCATAGGTAGACACTCATGCCAGAATTAAATTGCTTAAAATACTGCGTTGTAAATAAAATTTTGGCAAACCTCAGAATATACAGTAAATAAAATCACAGATCACAGACACAGAGTATATAATAGTGCAGCGGAAGTAAAAGAGGAGATAGTAGTTCATGAAGCTACTATATAAAATATAAGATACATCAGAGTTAAATAAGATACAATGGAAGAGTAACTGGATACTGAAACAAAATAGATGGCTGGATCTTCAAGGAAAGCTCCAACGCCGAAGGTGAATCTTGAATGCTAACTCAATAAATCTGACCCGAGCGTAAAGCAAAGCACAAAACCCTTGAGTCAGGACATAAATACTTATAAACTGTAAATCAACTCAAGTGAACAGCAACAAAATGCATCAGTAACTTAAAGGATGCTTGGGACCGCCCATCCTCTAAGGATCCGTTAAACTATTTACTATGTAGTAATATACGCTATATACGGTAGTGTCTAATCAGTAAAGTATAATCATATAGAAAATAGCGTTAAAGGGATGGTGAACCTTAATGCGGTCGGATCTTTAAAACCAAAATCGTAGTGGGCTCGATATAAGGATATGACACGGCACGCGAGGCAATGCCAGGGTGGATACACCGTTTGCACTCCCGGACCGGTGGTGACGGCAAGCCAGCAGCTTCCGCCCACCTCGAACAATACCCCCGAATCAAAGTGGCGCCACCGAATCGAATCACAACAGTAATAGAATAGTTTCCGATGGATCATGCTCGATGAAAGGGTGCGACCCTTTGTGTAGCCCGTATAGCTCCTGTTTTAGTAATATATGCCAACTCACGGGAATTGGGTCCACGTAACATACCTCGAGAACGTCGCCACCATCCTACTTCATTCTGGAATTCTACCGCGTACACAGTTGTTAAAGTGGTTTTCGGTATTGTCCGGCTAGAAGACAATATCCGATCCCGGTCTCTTTAACAACCAATCGTTATTATAACCCATGGATATTTATTTCAAATAATTTATACTTTCAAGACCAAAATATCATACTCATTTCAAAACAATATCACAATTGTATCATTTCCATTTCAAAAATAATTCAATATTATATCATTCAAATAAAACCCAAATTTTCAAATCATTGAATATTTCTTTAAATTTATTAAACTTGAAATATTCCTTTAAATTATCATAGCATTTTGGAAATGTTACCTTAAGGAATCATAGCATTTTTGGAATGTACTACTTTCCACTTTACATTGTATATAATCAAAGTATTGATAAGCTTAAAATTTTAACATGTCAATTTATCATAGCCTTATAGTTAAATAAACTTTCTTACCGTAATATACAATTTAAACCGAAATTCTTATGTTAAGTTAAAAGCACCTTATTAACTTACATTATTATTACAATAAAGAAACTTTATTATTTTCATCATTTAAAGTATGCCATTCACATAAATTAAAACTTGCTTATCAAATGTACGTTATCAACTTACATTTTATTATTACAGTAAGTAACATTTATCATTTTAATCAATTTAAAATATACCATTACGTTGATTAAAATCTACGTGTCAAATGTACGTTTTAAATTTTATATTCCTATTACAATAATAAACATTTATTAATTAAATCAATACCACACTACTTAAAACTTTACATGTTTCTTTCTTAATTAAAACTTTACATGTTCTTGCATTAATTAAAACTTATACCTTTCTTTCATTAATTAGGAATTTACATGTTCCTATCATTAATTAGAACACCATACGTTCTTTCATTAATTAAAACCTATACGTTTCTTTCATAAATTAAAACCTATACGTTTCTTTCATAAATTAAAACCTATACGTTCCTTTCATAAATTAAAACCTATACGTTCCTTTCATAAATTAAAACCTATACGTTCCTTTCATAAATTAAAACCTATACGTTCCTTTCATAAATTAAAACCTATACGTTTCAGATTTATATTACCATTTCACAAATTTAACTAAACTTCCAGTTTATTTAATTAATTTAACATCTTTAGTTAAAACTCAAATTTCACATTTTCAAGTCAAGTTATATTTTAAAATTTCATTTTCAACAGTCATTTATTCAACCACTTAAATTTATAGAAAATCAATAATTCTTTAATAAATCACTTAAATTCAAATATAAATCAATTTATCATATTTACCATTTTCCAAATAAAATCAAAGTCCATTTTATTCATGTAACTTAAATATCATTTTTAGTCAAAATTCCAAATTTCAAACATAAGTTATATTTCAAAATCCCGTTAATCCATTCATAAATTACATTTTTAACACATAGAAAAATCATAAATTATTTATTTTAAAACCTTTCAAAATCTATTTAAATCAAATTTCATAATTTTATATTTTTAAAATACTTAAAATATTCAAAGCACTTATAGAATAACCACGGGTCTGTATATAGTTTTCTAACCTAGGTCAAGTGATACGGATATGTATCATTTCAATCCGCAGTTTAAAAGGTAAAAATCCGGGTTCTATCATTTCAAACCCGCAATCCCAAGTTTAAATAAATAAATAAAATAACTCAGGCCTATCATTTCAGCCCATAAAGATTTTTTATCCTAACAGGGAACTTGCAGTGTGATCATATAAAGAAATAATATAAACAATGTCAATATCACAACATACAGTCATGTATCAGATGTCAGGTGAAAATTAACAGTTTTAACATGGTAATAACACGGCATAGCATATCATATGATCATCATTAACTTGCATAAACATTTTACATTACTAAACACTTGTCATCAATCCACTTTTCATAAGTATATATGTCAGAGTGAGAAAGACTCACCTTTTCGAAGCTAGAGACCAAAACAACAAACACAAGAGCAATTCCAAAAGCACGACAAACACGATTTGAATTGAATGAATGGAAAGCCTTGATAATGATCTTGTATACAACAAATAAACAAGACCATATAAACATATGCATACAATATAAAGATTTGTTGAACAATAGAAAAGTAGAAGCAACAAATGACATTAAGCTTTTCAACCACTTTTGCTTGACCACAACTCCATGTATGCTCGGCCATACATGCTTAGGGCTAGGCCACACATGTTTTCAGGTGGAAAAGGATCTGGTTTGGCATCACAAAGGCATGGCAAGCACAAAAATGTGAAGTGGTAGGAGATGATATGGGGAGGTGTTAGGGTTAATTGGTGAAAGGTTAGGTTAAAAGTAAAAGGGTGGACTATAAAGGCCCATAGAAAGATAGAAAGTTTAAGGCCTTTCAAATTTCCTTTTCTATTTAACTTTATAAAAACAAAATAAACTATGACTTCAAAAATACAAGACCGCTTTTAAAATAGACTATAACTTCAAAACAAAGATGACAAAACAAATTTTGTTCATTTCTTTTTTTTTCAAACAAAAGGGCAGAGGGAATATAGACTAGAATGCCAAATTACAGAGGTGACAAAACAATTTTTTTTTTCTCATTTCTTTTTTCCAGAACAAGGGCCAGTGGAAAAATAGATTATAACTTCAAAATTACAAAGTGACAAAAGCAACTTTTTTTTTCATTTCCCCTTTTTTTTCAAAACAAGGCTCGGTGGCAATATTACTTCAAAAACAAAATACAAAGGCGACAAAAATGGAATTTTTTTCATTCCTTTTTTTTTCTCAAACAAGGCTCGGTGGTCTGGCATGGGTAGGGTCGGAAAAATATGGTGAATGGCTAAGCACGGTGGCAGGCAATAGGATAAAGCAAAACAATGAAAGGAGAACAAATGAAATAAAACAAGAGTGAAAAGAAGAAAGAAAGAAAAAAGAGAAAAAAAATGAAAGGAAAAGCATGCGCCGGTTCATACCTTCAGGAGATGCTTACGCAAATTTTGATGGAAGCAAAATGAAAAATTTATGGTATGGAACTTTTGAACGTGAAATATATATTAACATTTGCTCACTAATTTATGTAGAGGGCAGGCAAGAGTAAAATGCTTGAACGGTAGAGGCAATTTAATTCTATTCCAATAGGTGGAAACGTATGGGAGGCAAGAGGGAAAGAAATAATTCACACACGGAAATGATTTAAGGCAAGATTTGAGCAAGATTTTGGATTCTCAAAAGAGAATATACGGCTGAAAACTTTGCATTGTTAACGCAAGAAAAAAATCAAATAGATAACGAAAAGGCAAGAGCAACAATTAAATATATGCCCAAAGTAACGTACAAATTATTTTGTTTCTCTTATTAAATAAATTTAAAATACTAACGTTTCTATTAGGAAAAATAAACCATCACTTTAAACCAAAATTTAATAGCTATTATACCATAATTAGTAACATTTGATTTAGCTTTATCCAATTGATTGTTAAATATAAAGTTAAGAAACAGATGTAAACATATGTAAAAGAAATGTAAAGTTTATTTCCCGTTTCACACTAATTATTACTAACTTTTTTTTAAAAAAAAAGTATACAACAAATTTGACCAAAACAAAAGTGAAACAAATGTTACACAATTGTATACAGTTCAAGATGAAAATTTTGCCTTTAGAATTATAAAATTTAGAATTTCTATTAAAGTTACACTTTTTATCCAAATCAAATTTTCAGACATTGTTTATTTTTATTTGGACAAATGATCAGAAATCATTTCAAGAAAATTTCCAAAATTAGATTTTTAAGAAAACAAAAGCCAAAGTCTTTAAATAAATGAAAAAAAATTAAAATTTTAAACTTTTAAAATTTTAAGTTGAAAGTCACAGTTTGACTATTTTGACAAAAATCGGCATTTCAGGCAAATATTCAACTTACACAAGTTTGGAATTATAACTCATAAAAATCAAGATTATATTTAAATAATAAATTTAATCATTTCAAATAAGTAAAATAAGTTTTTAAATCAAAATCTTACATTAAAAAAATTAAAATATACAATAAAATAATTACAAAATACAGGATTGTTACACTCTCCCCCACTCAAAACTTTTCGTCCCCGAAAAGGAATGAGGTATGGAAGGGCATAGAAAAGATAGAGTGAAATAGGATTAAGATAAGATGACAAGAAGATTGAAGTTATACCTGATAACTGTTGTTATAGGTAAGTTTTACAAGGTGGAGATTATCAAAGATTATAGAAAGATTTCTAAACAGAAAGATCATAGAAAGATGCATATACCATTCTATAGCAAGATGAGGACGATAAGAACAACCAAAAGATAGTTTGAAAAACAAAATAAGAAAATGAATTTGAAAGCATGGAGATTTCAACTTAAATAGAAAATAAACTTTTACACAAGTTACATAAATCTTAACTATCTCAAATTTCATTATCTTATTATCCAATCATCTTAAATTAACAATTTTTTTTAAAACCATGGATTAGAAAAATAATCATTTATTACACTCACAATGTATTTAATAAATTTTATTCTTCTTTAATCCTAATAAAAATTAAATTTATTCCTCTCAATATATTTATCACTCATGTTCAATATACTTACACTTATTATAACTGCTTTCTTTTATTCTTAGTTCTTTTAATATCATTTTATTGTAAGTTATTCAATTACCCTTTATTATATTTACCTCTGTTAATCATTTTATAATTAAAATTTAAGTGTATAACATTTATTATAACCACCAAAATTTTATTTATAAAATCTTTTTATATTGTATATCACCCAATTACATTGTTAACTTCTGAAATTAAGGTAAGTTATATTGGAATGGAATTGTGTCATACAAATAAAACTTTCCAATTCAATTATCTCAAGTTTAATCATTTACCCAAATTTTTTTGATTTTCTTTTTATAATTGAAATTATTGTTAAAAATAAAATTTAAGAATTAAATTTCCGATTTCTTCAAACCATTTAGAGATAAGTAATAATATATATATATATATAATATGTCAAATCAAATTTCAATCATATATCTATATATATTATAAATGAAGTCATATTTTAGAAATTCAAATCAATTTAATTTCCCAAAACAAAGCTGTAGCAAGACTACAGAACAGTCTCTTCACTTCGAAACTCGAAAATGAACGTCGATGATGTCGCGATCATCACCGAAGTTATTTTCCAGCGACAAAGAGAAGAGCACTAAATTTAAACCTTTAAAATTCTTTGAAAACAAATTCTATTCAAAATACTTAAAATAATATAACCTTTTAAAACTTTAAACCAAAGTTCGAAATAATCGGAATTTAAATCCTCAAATTCATGTTTTAAATTCATTTCAGTTCCCAAATAAATTTATAAACAAATATTTATAGATCTATTTGTAGAACAATAAATGATAAATCAAGTATTATCATTTCAAATTATCAATTTAAATCATTTCATTAAGTTCCATAAATTTACTTATATATCAAAATTTTATTTCATTGACCAAATTTTAAAATAATATTGTATCAGTTTGTTCTGTCAAAGTGTTTTAGAAATCCTATCGATGGCGTTGATCAGACGAATCGATCAGAAACCCAACTCAACATCAACAACTCAAACAACACAATATATAAACCAAAACATAGATATACAAGTACAATTCAAAATGTTTAGAAGAATAGATTGGAAACAAAAGACAAGATGATTAAATAACAAAATAGGGAGGTGGATTAACTTAAATAAATCATGGGCAACCTTAACCGGGTCAACCTTGACTTAAAGAATAAGATCAATGTGGATTTTTCTAGGGTAAATCTACATTCGATCTCAAGAGTTAGAGTTTGAAATAACAAAAGATATTAGCATCTAAACCAAGGATAGATAAGAATCTCTGGTGAATCGATGCTAACTACAAAGGAGTTTTCCCCCCTTTTCAATTAAATTGAAATTGGCGTGACCGCCGACTCACTAGAAAGATCATTCGAAGCGGAGTTATGGAATGCTCCAGAGTCAAAGAAGATGAATAGTGAGGGATACGAATGGATTTTGGAACCGTAGGGAATGTTCCAAAATTCAAAGGAATCGAGTCAAAAGGGAGAGATTCAAACTCGAATGAAAGTGATTCTGTAAATACATTCACTCCATATGCTGAGTTTTGCCTAGAGCCACCAAAGCTCTGATACCAACTGTAACGACCCAGTATTTTCAACCATTCGCATCCATTATAAGTGCATAGCTAGACACTCATGAAAGAATTAAATTGCTTAAAATACCGCGTTGTAAATAAAATTTTGGCAAACCTCAGAATATACAGTAAATAAAATCACAGATCACAGACACAGAGTATATAATAATGCAGCGGAAGTAAAAGACGAGATAGTAGTTCATGAAGCTACTATATAAAATATAAGATACATCAGAGTTAAATAAGATACAACGGAAGAGTAACTGGATACTGAAACAAAATAGATGGCTGGATCTTCAAGAAAAGCTCCAATGCCGAAGGTGAATCTTGAATGCTAACTCAATAAATCTGACCCGAGCGTAAAGCAAAACAAAAAACCCTCGAGTTAGGACATAAATACTTATAAACTGTAAATCAACTCAAGTGAACAGTAACAAAATGCACCAGTAACTTAAAGGATGCTTGGGACCGCCCATCCTCTAAGGATCCGTTAAACTATTTACTATGTAGTAATATACGCTATATACGGTAGTGTCTAATCAGTAAAGTATAATCATATAGAAAATAGTGTTAAGGGGATGGTGAACCTTAATGCGGTCGGATCTTTAAAACCAAAATCGTAGTGGGCTCGATATAAGGATATGACACGGCACGCGAGGCAATGTCAGGGTGGATACACCGTTTGCACTCCCGGACCGGTGGTGACGGCAAGCCAGCAGCTTCCGCCCACCTCGAACAATACCCCCGAATCAAAGTGGCGCCACCGTATCGAATCACAACAGTAATAGAATAGTTTCCGATGGAGCATGCTCGATGAAAGGGTGCGACCCTTTGTGTAGCCCGGTATAGCTCCTGTTTTAGTCATATATGCCAACTCACGGGAGTTGGGTCCACGTAACATACCTCGAGAACTTCGCCACCATCCTACTTCATTCTGGAATCTCCACCGCGTACACAGTTGTTAAAGTGGTTTTCGGTATTGTCCGGCTATAAGACAATATCCGATCCCGGTCTCTTTAACAACCAATCGTTATTATAACCCATGGATATTTATTTCAAATAATTTATACTTTCAAGACCAAAATATCATACTCATTTCAAAACAATATCATAATTGTATCATTTCCATTTCAAAAATAATTCAATATTATATAATTCAAATAAAACCCAAAATTTCAAATCATTGAATATTTCTTTAAATTTATTAAACTTGAAATATTCCTTTAAATTATCATAGCATTTTGGAAATGTTACCTTAAGGAATCATAGCATTTTTGGAATGTACTACTTTCCACTTTACATTGTATATAATCAAAGTATTGATAAGTTAAAATTTTAACATGTCAATTTATCATAGCCTTATAGTTAAATAAACTTTCTTACCGTAATATACAATTTAAACCGAAATTCTTATGTTAAGTTAAAAGCACCTTATTAACTTACATTATTATTACAATAAAGAAACTTTATTATTTTAATCATTTAAAGTATGCCATTCACATAAATTAAAACTTGCTTATCAAATGCACGTTATCAACTTACATTTTATTATTACAGTAAGTAACATTTATCATTTTAATCAATTTAAAATATACCAATACGTTGATTAAAATCTACGTGTCAAATGTACGTTTTAAATTTTATATTCCTATTACAATAATAAACATTTATTAATTAAATCAATACCACACTACTTAAAACTTTACATGTTTCTTTCTTAATTAAAACTTTACATGTTCTTGCATTAATTAAAACTTATACCTTTCTTTCATTAATTAGGAATTTACATGTTCCTATCATTAATTAGAACACCATACGTTCTTTCATTAATTAAAACCTATACGTTTCTTTCATAAATTAAAACCTATACGTTCCTTTCATAAATTAAAACCTATACGTTCCTTTCATAAATTAAAACCTATACGTTCCTTTCATAAATTAAAACCTATACGTTCCTTTCATAAATTAAAACCTATACGTTTCAGATTTATATTACCATTTCACAAATTTAACTAAACTTCCAGTTTATTTAATTAATTTAACATCTTTAGTTAAAACTCAAATTTCACATTTTCAAGTTAAGTTATATTTTAAAATTTCATTTTCAACAGTCATTTATTCAACCACTTAAATTTATAGAAAATCAATAATTCTTTAATAAATCACTTAAATTCAAATATAAATCAATTTATCATATTTACCATTTTCCAAATAAAATCAAAGTCCATTTTATTCATGTAACTTAAATATCATTTTTAGTCAAAATTCCAAATTTCAAACATAAGTTATATTTCAAAATCCCGTTAATCCATTCATAAATTACATTTTTAACACATAGAAAAATCATAAATTATTTATTTTAAAACCTTTCAAAATCTATTTAAATCAAATTTCATAATTTTATATTTTTAAAATACTTAAAATATTCAAAGCACTTATAGAATAACCACGGGTCTGTATATAGTTTTCTAACCTAGGTCAAGTGATACGGATATGTATCATTTCAATCCGCAGTTTAAAAGGTAAAAATCCGGGTTCTATCATTTCAAACCCGCAATCCCAAGTTTAAATAAATAAATAAAATAACTCAGGCCTATCATTTCAGCCCATAAAGATTTTTTATCCTAACAGGGAACTTGCAGTGTGATCATATAAAGAAATAATATAAACAATGTCAATATCACAACATACAGTCATGTATCAGATGTCAGGTGAAAATTAACAGTTTTAACATGGTAATAACACGGCATAGCATATCATATGATCATCATTAACTTGCATAAACATTTTACATTACTAAACACTTGTCATCAATCCACTTTTCATAAGTATATATGTCAGAGTGAGAAAGACTCACCTTTTCGAAGCTAGAGACCAAAACAACAAACACAAGAGCAATTCCAAAAGCACGACAAACACGATTTGAATTGAATGAATGGAAAGCCTTGATAATGATCTTGTATACAACAAATAAACAAGACCATATAAACATATGCATACAATATAAAGATTTGTTGAACAATAGAAAAGTAGAAGCAACAAATGACATTAAGCTTTTCAACCACTTTTGCTTGACCACAACTCCATGTATGCTCGGCCATACATGCTTAGGGCTAGGCCACACATGTTTTCAGGTGGAAAAGGATCTGGTTTGGCATCACAAAGGCATGGCAAGCACAAAAATGTGAAGTGGTAGGAGATGATATGGGGAGGTGTTAGGGTTAATTGGTGAAAGGTTAGGTTAAAAGTAAAAGGGTGGACTATAAAGGCCCATAGAAAGATAGAAAGTTTAAGGCCTTTCAAATTTCCTTTTCTATTTAACTTTATAAAAACAAAATAAACTATGACTTCAAAAATACAAGACCGCTTTTAAAATAGACTATAACTTCAAAACAAAGATGACAAAACAAATTTTGTTCATTTCTTTTTTTTTCAAACAAAAGGGCAGAGGGAATATAGACTAGAATGCCAAATTACAGAGGTGACAAAACAATTTTTTTTTTCTCATTTCTTTTTTCCAGAACAAGGGCCAGTGGAAAAATAGATTATAACTTCAAAATTACAAAGTGACAAAAGCAACTTTTTTTTTCATTTCCCCTTTTTTTTCAAAACAAGGCTCGGTGGCAATATTACTTCAAAAACAAAATACAAAGGCGACAAAAATGGAATTTTTTTCATTCCTTTTTTTTTCTCAAACAAGGCTCGGTGGTCTGGCATGGGTAGGGTCGGAAAAATATGGTGAATGGCTAAGCACGGTGGCAGGCAATAGGATAAAGCAAAACAATGAAAGGAGAACAAATGAAATAAAACAAGAGTGAAAAGAAGAAAGAAAGAAAAAAGAGAAAAAAAATGAAAGGAAAAGCATGCGCCGGTTCATACCTTCAGGAGATGCTTACGCAAATTTTGATGGAAGCAAAATGAAAAATTTATGGTATGGAACTTTTGAACGTGAAATATATATTAACATTTGCTCACTAATTTATGTAGAGGGCAGGCAAGAGTAAAATGCTTGAACGGTAGAGGCAATTTAATTCTATTCCAATAGGTGGAAACGTATGGGAGGCAAGAGGGAAAGAAATAATTCACACACGGAAATGATTTAAGGCAAGATTTGAGCAAGATTTTGGATTCTCAAAAGAGAATATACGGCTGAAAACTTTGCATTGTTAACGCAAGAAAAAAATCAAATAGATAACGAAAAGGCAAGAGCAACAATTAAATATATGCCCAAAGTAACGTACAAATTATTTTGTTTCTCTTATTAAATAAATTTAAAATACTAACGTTTCTATTAGGAAAAATAAACCATCACTTTAAACCAAAATTTAATAGCTATTATACCATAATTAGTAACATTTGATTTAGCTTTATCCAATTGATTGTTAAATATAAAGTTAAGAAACAGATGTAAACATATGTAAAAGAAATGTAAAGTTTATTTCCCGTTTCACACTAATTATTACTAACTTTTTTAAAAAAAAAAGTATACAACAAATCTGACCAAAACAAAAGTGAAACAAATGTTACACAATTGTATACAGTTCAAGATGAAAATTTTGCCTTTAGAATTATAAAATTTAGAATTTCTATTAAAGTTACACTTTTTATCCAAATCAAATTTTCAGACATTGTTTATTTTTATTTGGACAAATGATCAGAAATCATTTCAAGAAAATTTCCAAAATTAGATTTTTAAGAAAACAAAAGCCAAAGTCTTTAAATAAATGAAAAAAATTTAAAATTTTAAACTTTTAAAATTTTAAGTTGAAAGTCACAGTTTGACTATTTTGACAAAAATCGGCATTTCAGGCAAATATTCAACTTACACAAGTTTGGAATTATAACTCATAAAAATCAAGATTATATTTAAATAATAAATTTAATCATTTCAAATAAGTAAAATAAGTTTTTAAATCAAAATCTTACATTAAAAAAATTAAAATATACAATAAAATAATTACAAAATACAGGATTGTTACACTCTCCCCCACTCAAAACTTTTCGTCCCCGAAAAAGAATGAGGTATGGAAGGGCATAGAAAAGATAGAGTGAAATAGGATTAAGATAAGATGACAAGAAGATTGAAGTTATACCTGATAACTGTTGTTATAGGTAAGTTTTACAAGGTGGAGATTATCAAAGATTATAGAAAGATTTCTAAACAGAAAGATCATAGAAAGATGCATATACCATTCTATAGCAAGATGAGGACGATAAGAACAACCAAAAGATAGTTTGAAAAACAAAATAAGAAAATGAATTTGAAAGCATGGAGATTTCAACTTAAATAGAAAATAAACTTTTACACAAGTTACATAAATCTTAACTATCTCAAATTTCATTATCTTATTATCCAATCATCTTAAATTAACAATTTTTTTTAAAACCATGGATTAGAAAAATAATCATTTATTACACTCACAATGTATTTAATAAATTTTATTCTTCTTTAATCCTAATAAAAATTAAATTTATTCCTCTCAATATATTTATCACTCATGTTCAATATACTTACACTTATTATAACTGCTTTCTTTTATTCTTAGTTCTTTTAATATCATTTTATTGTAAGTTATTCAATTACCCTTTATTATATTTACCTCTGTTAATCATTTTATAATTAAAATTTAAGTGTATAACATTTATTATAACCACCAAAATTTTATTTATAAAATCTTTTTATATTGTATATCACCCAATTACATTGTTAACTTCTGAAATTAAGGTAAGTTATATTGGAATGGAATTGTGTCATACAAATAAAACTTTCCAATTCAATTATCTCAAGTTTAATCATTTACCCAAATTTTTTTGATTTTCTTTTTATAATTGAAATTATTGTTAAAAATAAAATTTAAGAATTAAATTTCCGATTTCTTCAAACCATTTAGAGATAAGTAATAATATATATATATAATATGTCAAATCAAATTTCAATCATATATCTATATATATTATAAATGAAGTCATATTTAAGAAATTCAAATCAATTTAATTTCCCAAAACAAAGCTGTAGCAAGACTACAGAACAGTCTCTTCACTTCGAAACTCGAAAATGAACGTCGATGATGTCGCGATCATCACCGAAGCTATTTTCCAGCGACAAAGAGAAGAGCACTAAATTTAAACCTTTAAAATTCTTTGAAAACAAATTCTATTCAAAATACTTAAAATAATATAACCTTTTAAAACTTTAAACCAAAGTTCGAAATAATCGGAATTTAAATCCTCAAATTCATGTTTTAAATTCATTTCAGTTCCCAAATAAATTTATAAACAAATATTTATAGATCTATTTGTAGAACAATAAATGATAAATCAAGTATTATCATTTCAAATTATCAATTTAAATCATTTCATTAAGTTCCATAAATTTACTTATATATCAAAATTTTATTTCATTGACCAAATTTTAAAATAATATTGTATCAGTTTGTTCTGTCAAAGTGTTTTAGAAATCCTATCGATAGCGTTGATCAGACGAATCGATCAGAAACCCAACTCAACATCAACAACTCAAACAACACAATATATAAACCAAAACATAGATATACAAGTACAATTCAAAATGTTTAGAAGAATAGATTGGAAACAAAAGACAAGATGATTAAATAACAAAATAGGGAGGTGGATTAACTTAAATAAATCATGGGCAACCTTAACCGGGTCAACCTTGACTTAAAGAATAAGATCAATGTGGATTTTTCTAGGGTAAATCTACATTCGATCTCAAGAGTTAGAGTTTGAAATAACAAAAGATATTAGCATCTAAACCAAGGATAGATAAGAATCTCTGGTGAATCGATGCTAACTACAAAGGAGTTTTCCCCCCTTTTCAATTAAATTGAAATTGGCGTGACCGCCGACTCACTAGAAAGATCATTCGAAGCGGAGTTATGGAATGCTCCAGAGTCAAAGAAGATGAATAGTGAGGGATACGAATGGATTTTGGAACCGTAGGGAATGTTCCAAAATTCAAAGGAATCGAGTCAAAAGGGAGAGATTCAAACTCGAATGAAAGTGATTCTGTAAATACATTCACTCCATATGCTGAGTTTTGCCTAGAGCCACCAAAGCTCTGATACCAACTGTAACGACCCAGTATTTTCAACCATTCGCATCCATTATAAGTGCATAGCTAGACACTCATGAAAGAATTAAATTGCTTAAAATACCGCGTTGTAAATAAAATTTTGGCAAACCTCAGAATATACAGTAAATAAAATCACAGATCACAGACACAGAGTATATAATAATGCAGCGGAAGTAAAAGACGAGATAGTAGTTCATGAAGCTACTATATAAAATATAAGATACATCAGAGTTAAATAAGATACAACGGAAGAGTAACTGGATACTGAAACAAAATAGATGGCTGGATCTTCAAGAAAAGCTCCAATGCCGAAGGTGAATCTTGAATGCTAACTCAATAAATCTGACCCGAGCGTAAAGCAAAACAAAAAACCCTCGAGTTAGGACATAAATACTTATAAACTGTAAATCAACTCAAGTGAACAGTAACAAAATGCACCAGTAACTTAAAGGATGCTTGGGACCGCCCATCCTCTAAGGATCCGTTAAACTATTTACTATGTAGTAATATACGCTATATACGGTAGTGTCTAATCAGTAAAGTATAATCATATAGAAAATAGTGTTAAGGGGATGGTGAACCTTAATGCGGTCGGATCTTTAAAACCAAAATCGTAGTGGGCTCGATATAAGGATATGACACGGCACGCGAGGCAATGTCAGGGTGGATACATCGTTTGCACTCCCGGACCGGTGGTGACGGCAAGCCAGCAGCTTCCGCCCACCTCGAACAATACCCCCGAATCAAAGTGGCGCCACCGTATCGAATCACAACAGTAATAGAATAGTTTCCGATGGAGCATGCTCGATGAAAGGGTGCGACCCTTTGTGTAGCCCGGTATAGCTCCTGTTTTAGTCATATATGCCAACTCACGGGAGTTGGGTCCACGTAACATACCTCGAGAACTTCGCCACCATCCTACTTCATTCTGGAATCTCCACCGCGTACACAGTTGTTAAAGTGGTTTTCGGTATTGTCCGGCTATAAGACAATATCCGATCCCGGTCTCTTTAACAACCAATCGTTATTATAACCCATGGATATTTATTTCAAATAATTTATACTTTCAAGACCAAAATATCATACTCATTTCAAAACAATATCATAATTGTATCATTTCCATTTCAAAAATAATTCAATATTATATAATTCAAATAAAACCCAAATTTTCAAATCATTGAATATTTCTTTAAATTTATTAAACTTGAAATATTCCTTTAAATTATCATAGCATTTTGGAAATGTTACCTTAAGGAATCATAGCATTTTTGGAATGTACTACTTTCCACTTTACATTGTATATAATCAAAGTATTGATAAGTTAAAATTTTAACATGTCAATTTATCATAGCCTTATAGTTAAATAAACTTTCTTACCGTAATATACAATTTAAACCGAAATTCTTATGTTAAGTTAAAAGCACCTTATTAACTTACATTATTATTACAATAAAGAAACTTTATTATTTTAATCATTTAAAGTATGCCATTCACATAAATTAAAACTTGCTTATCAAATGCACGTTATCAACTTACATTTTATTATTACAGTAAGTAACATTTATCATTTTAATCAATTTAAAATACACCATTACCTTGATTAAAATCTACGTGTCAAATGTACGTTTTAAATTTTATATTCCTATTACAATAATAAATATTTATTAATTAAATCAATACCACACTACTTAAAACTTTACATGTTTCTTTCTTAATTAAAACTTTACATGTTCTTGCATTAATTAAAACTTATACCTTTCTTTCATTAATTAGGAATTTACATGTTCCTATCATTAATTAGAACACCATACGTTCTTTCATTAATTAAAACCTATACGTTTCTTTCATAAATTAAAACCTATACGTTTCTTTCATAAATTATAACCTATACGTTCCTTTCATAAATTAAAACCTATACGTTCCTTTCATAAATTAAAACCTATACGTTTCTTTCATAAATTAAAACATATACGTTTCAGATTTATATTACCATTTCACAAATTTAACTAAACTTCCAGTTTATTTAATTAATTTAACATCTTTAGTTAAAACTCAAATTTCACATTTTCAAGTCAAGTTATATTTTAAAATTTCATTTTCAACAGTCATTTATTCAACCACTTAAATTTATAGAAAATCAATAATTCTTTAATAAATCACTTAAATTCAAATATAAATCAATTTATCATATTTACCATTTTCCAAATAAAATTAAAGTCCATTTTATTCATGTAACTTAAATATCATTTTTAGTCAAAATTCCAAATTTCAAACATAAGTTATATTTCAAAATCCCGTTAATCCATTCATAAATTACATTTTTAACACATAGAAAAATCATAATTTATTTATTTTAAAACCTTTCAAAATCTATTTAACTCAAATTTCATAATTTTATATTTTTAAAATACTTAAAATATTCAAATCACTTTATAGAATAACCACGGGTCTGTATATAGTTTTCTAACCTAGGTCAAGTGATACGGATATGTATCATTTCAATCCGCAGTTTAAAAGGTAAAAATCCGGGTTCTATCATTTCAAACCCGCAATCCCAAGTTTAAATAAATAAATAAAATAACTCAGGCCTATCATTTCAGCCCATAACGATTTTTTATCCTAACAGGGAACTTGCAGTGTGATCATATACAGAAATAATATAAACAATGTCAATATCACAACATACAGTCATGTATCAGATGTCAGGTGAAAATTAACAGTTTTAACATGGTAATAACACGGCATAGCATATCATATGATCATCATTAACTTGCATAAACATTTTACATTACTAAACACTTGTCATCAATCCACTTTTCATAAGTATATATGTCAGAGTGAGAAAGACTCACCTTTTCGAAGCTAGAGACCAAAACAACAAACACAAGAGCGATTCCAAAAGCACGACAAACACGATTTGAATTGAATGAATGGAAAGCCTTGATAATGATCTTGTATACAACAAATAAACAAGACCATATAAACATATGCATACAATATAAAGATTTGTTGAACAATAGAAAAGTAGAAGCAACAAATGACATTACCAAGCTTTTCAACCACTTTTGCTTGACCACAACTCCATGTATGCTCGGCCATACATGCTTAGGGCTAGGCCACACATGTTTTCAGGTGGAAAAGGATCTGGTTTGGCATCACAAAGGCATGGCAAGCACAAAAATGTGAAGTGGTAGGAGATGATATGAGGAGGTGTTAGGGTTAATTGGTGAAAGGTTAGGTTAAAAGTAAAAGGGTGGACTATAAAGGCCCATAGAAAGATAGAAAGTTTAAGGCCTTTCAAATTTCCTTTTCTATTTAACTTTATAAAAACAAAATAAACTATGACTTCAAAAATACAAGACCACTTTTAAAATAGACTATAACTTCAAAACAAAGGTGACAAAACAAATTTTGTTCATTTCTTTTTTTTTCCAAACAAAAGGGTAGAGGGAATATAGACTAGAATGCCAAATTACAGAGGTGACAAAACATTTTTTTTTCTCATTTCTTTTTTCCAGAACAAGGGCCAGTGGAAAAATAGATTATAACTTCAAAAATACAAAGTGACAAAAGCAACTTTTTTTTTTCATTTCCCCTTTTTTTTCAAAACAAGGCTCGGTGGCAATATTACTTCAAAAACAAAATACAAAGGCGACAAAAATGGAATTTTTTTCATTCCTTTTTTTTTCTCAAACAAGGCTCGGTGGTCTGGCATGGGTAGGGTCGGAAAAATATGGTGAATGGCTAAGCACGGTGGCAGGCAATAGGATATAGCAAAACAATGAAAGGAGAACAAATGAAATAAAACAAGAGTGAAAAGAAGAAAGAAAGAAAAAAAGAGAAAAAAAATGAAAGGAAAAGCATGCGCCGGTTCATACCTTCAGGAGATGCTCACGCAAATTTTGATGGAAGCAAAATGAAAAATTTGTGGTATGGAACTTTTGAACGTGAAATATATATTAAAATTTGCTCACTAATTTATGTAGAGGGCAGGCAAGAGTAAAATGCTTGAACGGTAGAGGCAATTTAATTCTATTCCAATAGGTGGAAACGTATGGGAGGCAAGAGGGAAAGAAATAATTCACACACGGAAATGATTTAAGGCAAGATTTGAGCAAGATTTTGGATTCTCAAAAGAGAATATATGGCTGAAAACTTTGCATTGTTAACGCAAGAAAAAAATCAAATAGATAACGAAAAGGCAAGAGCAACAATTAAATATATGCCCAAAGTAACGTACAAATTATTTTGTTTCTCTTATTAAATAAATTTAAAATACTAACGTTTCTATTAGGAAAAATAAACCATCACTTTAAACCAAAATTTAATAGCTATTATACCATAATTAATAACATTTGATTTAGCTTCATCCAATTGATTGTTAAATATAAAGTTAAGAAACAGATGTAAACATATGTAAAAGAAATGTAAAGTTTATTTCCCGTTTCACACTAATTATTACTAACTTTTTTTTTTTAAAGTATATAACAAATCTGACCAAAACAAAAGTGAAACAAATGTTACACAATTGTATACACTTCAAGATGAAAATTTTGCCTTGAGAATTATAAAATTTAGAATTTCTATTAAAGTTACACTTTTTATCCAAATCAAATTTTCAGACATTGTTTATTTTTATTTGGACAAATGATCAGAAATCATTTCAAGAAAATTTCCAAAATTAGATTTTTAAGAAAACAAAAGCCAAAGTCTTTAAATAAATGAAAAAAAATTAATTTTTTAAACTTTTAAAATTTTAAGTTGAAAGTCACAGTTTGACTATTTTGACAAAAATCAGCATTTCAGGCAAATATTCAACTTACACAAGTTTGGAATTATAACTCATAAAAATCAAGATTATATTTAAATAATAAATTTAATCATTTAAAATAAGTAAAATAAGTTTTTAAATCAAAATCTTACATTAAAAAAATTAAAATATACAATAAAATAATTACAAAATACAGGGTTGTTACAGACATCAATACGTCCACTGTATCAACTGCCGAGCAATCGAAAGCCGAAAAACCGTACCGTTAGGGTTTTAGAAAAAGAAAAGGTAGAAGAAGATAGAAAAAGATAGAATAGAACAGAAGAAATAACAGAACAACATCAGAATCTCACAATTCGCAGAGGAACAACATATAATAAATAAATGAATAATCTTTAAACAAAGAACTATATCAGTTATTACATTACATTACATCATCAGAGTGTACAACAACAACAACATCAACAGCGGAAAAGAAATACAATATACTAGTAATACGCCATGCCCTCCAGCTTGCCTCCTGCAACTCCTGAATTCCAGAATATCCTGATAAACCTAACTCTTGACTGCCCGTGTGGAAATTGGTGGGCACCCAGAGTTTAGGAAGGAAAACAATAAACTCCGAGTCGGTCATGTGACTGGTGTGAGAACTCAAAACAGTTTATTTATCTTTGAAAACAAAATAGTGGAATACTTTTAAAGTCAATTCGCAATGCTTTTTAAAAATGAGACTACCATAAGGCCTCCCGCACACACACACAATGCAAACGCAGAATCAGAGGAGATTTCTCCTTATGATAGTCAAAGATGCTTGATACGCATTAAAAAGAACATTTGATATTATTACTAGTGCATAGTGTAGGCAAAATTCATTTCGAAAATAGAATATAAATCTTAGCCAACATAGACATTTCGAACTATGTCTACTATAGCTACCATCCAAACAGTGGGGCGCCACCATAAGTGAATGATAGGTTCTACTACTAAAACCGTACAGGGTTTCGTATTGGGAATTGGATTTCCAACAAATGGTCAGGCCAAGGAACTTCCCATTGCCACATGAGAACGCCTCTGGAAGGACGTCCCCGAGAACCAAACCGGATCTCTGCCAACACAAGGCCGGGTTACCCCTAACTGGGTAACTACTGACACGAATATGTCATCCCCCGATCGT
Organism: Allium cepa; assembly: GCA_030765085.1. Lineage (NCBI taxonomy): Eukaryota > Viridiplantae > Streptophyta > Magnoliopsida > Asparagales > Amaryllidaceae > Allium > Allium cepa. Next base: position 175,429,833 of record CM060939.1, on the reverse strand, counting down.
AACCGATCTATCCGAGGATCCTCGATTTCCAACAACCACAATATGCAGCAACAACATAGGTTAAATATCTGGGCTCCATACCATGATACCACCTCTATCCAGAAGGAATGACATAAACTAAAGGGCGCTACCCCTAATAACCTTGCTGCATCCTTCCTGTTTTGACCATTTCCGGGGTGTGAGGTCCGACGAAGTCTCGTCCACAAAGCCACACTTTATACAAAAGCCGTGCTTTGGTTCAACAAATGATCATAGAAATGATCACCAAGATAAATGATCAAATAAATGATCCTATCACAAATGATCAACACAATGATCATTTCACAGCAACACTCAACATATCACACTACCAAATTGGGAGTATATCACTAATGACCATCAACTACATAACCTCCGAGCTCGTACGTCTCAGAGAAGGATGTTAAGCTAAGAGAATAAATTCTCCGCCACCAACAGAAATATATTTGAAAGAAATCAGCTTTATATCTCAAATTGTAATGTCAGATACACAATCCATACAAGTCTGTTCCGGGATCGAACAGAACCGAAGGCACTTCCAAAGAAGTCCTTGCAATCCGGATATTCATTAATCACGATCGGACTTCCCGTCACTAAGGGTGATAAAACCTCTGTATCGGAGATCAGCCGATGCAGAGTAACTCGACGGTAATCCTTCCGTTTTCACAAACATCCGGTCTTCAATACGGGTCATCAAATGCAATTCATAACGACGTATCACATATTCGGAATGGGTTATACGACCCCATGGTCCTTTCCCGGCTAACCCGAATAGTGAGCGCTTATTTCAAAAATAAGTGTGGCATTCAAATTCAAGCAATTCACAACAAATACCATTCAAAGGTAAATATTTATAGTCGGTTATTTAACTATCAATAGAGATGCAACAGCATCATTAGGCTCCAAATAATTTTCCAAATAATTTAATTCCAAAAATATCTTTACAAGAAATAATTTCCACACTTCAACCATTTGAAAACAAAGTTTCAAATCATCAAATAAATCCTTAACGATTCATTTAAATTTTACGTTCCAAATTCGTAATATTCATTTCCATACTTATTTAAAAATAAGTAATTCACAAATCTATTTATTTTCAACATTTGAAAATATTCGATATACTTAAATCAAAGTTAAGTATATTTTTCATTCTTTAAGGAAATCACTTTCTTAACACATTTTATTGGGTCAAAACGAATGTTACGTAAAACATCGTTACGACGACCCAAAAATCACTAGTATAGGGATTCGAAATTTAGATAGATATATAAATCCCAATACTACATAAAAACATTTCCTTTCGGGAATCATCTACTATAACAACAGTGTTATAGTCTACCATTTCGTTAATTCTCGAAACGTCTATTTCAACAATCAATGTTGAAATCTATGATTTCGATTTTCAATACATTTTAAAACATCTTAAAATCATTTTAATTCTGTTTAAAGCATAACTTCTCAAAAGTATCCATTTTATTCACTATATTATTCACTGTCCAAAATCGTGAATAAAATCCCCTTCATATATTCCCATATTCAATTTATCAATTCAATTGATTTCGAATTTATAAAACAATGTTTATAAATCCCATTTATATTTTTATAAAACTTCTATTTATAAAAATCCACATATATCTCATTTTTAATGCCCAAAATCCGATTTATAAATTAATCACTTATAAATCTTTTATTTTACAAAATCTATTCCTTTTATAAATTCACAATTTATAAATCGATAAATTTCTATTCACTTATAAAATCCATTTATAAATCTTTTTAACCCTTATAAAAACTCGTTTTGTAATTCCTATATTTTTGATTTGTAAAATATCAATTTTATAGATCCTTCATATAAATCGTTTATAATTATTCAAAAATTTCAATCTAAATCATTTCACAAAATCTATAATTTTTTATAACATAAAGATTATATCTTTTACTTATTTTAAAAATAAATTTATTTACTTTGTCATCCAAAAACATATATATTTTCAAAAACACTTGAAAATCCATTTAATTTCAAAATTTTCATTTTTAACAATTTTAAATTTTAAAATAAGCCCAATGATGCCACAGCACCAAATAATCAATCACGGTATTCATACCATCGTATAACATCATATGAAAATCAACATATATCAAAATATATGCAATCAAATCAACACTGTTGAGAAATCCAGTTGGATCCCTCCAATCTGTTTCCCTGCATCCACAAACATTAGCACAATACTAATTCCTCTCCAGTACGGAATTATCGCGGTATATGGGTTTATAAAATATTATCCGCTATTATGCGGCGCAATAGGGTCTCATCCGCTATACAATGCGGGAAATCAACAACTGCAATATATACATATGCCAATATATATATATATATATATTGCTATTATATATAATACCAATTCCACTATACTGTGAAATATTCGCGGTATATGTTTTTAATAAATAACCTCCGCTTACTAACGGCGTATAATGTCTATTTTAACAGTCAATAGATATCAATCATCAATTCAGGCATACAATCAACAGTTTTAAATCTAACTATTTAAAATTAACATCAAAACTGTTCCGATTGAGTGAGAAGTTCTCACCTCGCTTTCAATATTTAAAATAAAATCGAAACCGATTCGATTGAGTGAGAAGTTCTCACCTTGATTTTATTTCCGTTTCAGCTTTTATTTCGAATAAAATTAAACGGGCGTTTAATTTTACCCAAAATTATCACTAACTCTAAACGACTCCAATCCAATTCCATAGCGTAGTGCTCGTCGATACGATTCCAACGCAACTGGTTTCGCGCGTTTTCGACCTCGTACGAAAAAGATACACAGTTTTAAAGATTACACGAATTTAAATTACAAATTTTAATTTTTAATTTCAGCCTAAAACTAAATCACTACCGTTCATTTCGAATCCAAGGCCAGAGCCGCGTCTTCCTTCTTCCCTCCCACCTTCTTCGTTCGTTCCAGACAACATGAACCATACGCACGAACTAGGGCTCGACTTTGCAACCACCACAAGCCACTTCACATCGATCAGGTGACGCCATTAGCAAGCTCGTACTAGACTCCATCCACGTCTGGAACGCGGCTAGGCTCGGTCTCCTCCTCTTCACGAAAAACGAGGACGAACGCGCACGTTCAAATGGGAATTGCCATCAATCCACCGCATTAATTTCGATCATAACCGTTGGATGTGATGATCTCGTGATGATCTTCAACTTTGCAGTTGAAGCTTTGTTGTAAAAGTTGATAGATTTGAAGAAATTGGAAGAAAATCGAAATGAATTCCTGGCCTTCGGTTACAACTGGCGGCTGGACATTAGGAATTAGGGTTTTATCATTTTCTTATTTTTTTGTGAATAAAATTGGCTATTTATAGAATTTTGAACGAACACTATTCATCCGGGTTTTCAAAACTCCGATTTACGCGCCGAAACTGGAGTTTCTAGGGTTTATCCCGCGTTTCGGACACAATGGAACAGGTTTCGGAAGCTAATTCGATCATCTGTGCGAGACATGAAAATAAACAATCAAATTTAAATTAAACCGATTTAAACGATTTCTAGGCGTTTTGGCTTGCCCCGGACAAACGATAAATCCAGTTGACTTAAAATTTGAAATCTTACAATAATATCACATTACGGATCCGATGAAACTGGTTTCGTCGAAATCCAAGACTTTTTGAAAAATGGCTATTTTAACTCGCCAAATTAATATTAAAACAATTCAATGCGTTTCGAGCTGCTACGGTCAAACGACAAATCCGATTGCTACAAAAATTGAAATCCGATAATAAAAAACTATTACGGATCCAATGGAACTGGTTTCGTTCAATTCCGAGACTGTTCAAAAATTGGTTAATTTCACTAGTCGATTAAATATTAAAATATTCAATTTTCACAAATTAACTTTTAATCGATTTTAAAAGTTCTAAAATATCGTTCTAACTTCAACATGATAAAATAAAATTTTACAAATCAATTTTAATCATTTTAACCCTATTTTCAATTATTTCCATAATTTAACATATTAAATTATCGATTTAATTATCCAATTAAATTCAATTATTCGAAATAAAATTTATTCGACTTATAAATTTCACTTATTAATATTTAAAATTAATTAAATATTCAAATTTTAATTAATATAAATTCTGGGTCGTTACAGGTTAAAATGGAAATAATATCTGAATGATGTTTGAGATAAATAATTTGAGAAAATTATTTGATGGTTGCTTGTGAATGATTAACTGATAGTTAAATCACCGACTATCAATATTGGACAATGCGCTGATCGTTTCGAAGAGTCTGGGATCGGATTTAATTATCCGAAAACCACTTCGATCCGGTTTGAACGATTACGAATGAAGACCGTGAAGATGATGAAGACGGTGATTCGGTTTGTCCAGACCCAGGGCAACTTGTATGGACGAATGCTTTCAGAACATTGTCAGGGGGACGAAGAGCATTCTAAGTGGGACTCGTTCTTGAAAGGCAACGCTTAGCCTCAAGCCTCATCAACCGGGAATGGCTAAAACAGGGGAGGTGCAGCAATGCTTCGTGGGTAGCCCCCACTTGAGAGTAAGGTTTCCCCTGTCTAGTTGTCCCTTTTTATTTCGGCTTAGTGGTTGGTTGGTCGCGCCAACCACGGGGTGATCTTACTCGGGACTGTCCAGTAAGGGATGGTTCCAGTCTTGCATTGCAGGGGAGTTAGGGTGGCTCCTCGGTACTCTGATCTAGACCAGGTACTGTGACGGGCGGTACCCCGGTAGCCCTACCATTGTATGGAATCCAATCTTCAATAAGCGCCTATACGGTTTTGATTGTGCCCAACTATTGCTGAAACGTCAGATGCAGGCATTTCAACTAGATTCTATTTTACTTTCTATAGACACTATTATAATATCAGACGAATTTGATAAAAATGTTTTGGCTATCGTAAGGTAAAAACCCGACATGTTTAATTGTGGCGTGGTCTTACGAGATGCTTTTGTTTCTCAAAGGATTTTTGAAAATATAATAATCCAATTGAGAGTGATTTCTCACGTTGTTTTTCCAGACTGACTCGGGTGTTGTTTTGTATGATGCTCGGGTCAGACCAAGTTAAACGGGATCAGGTTAAAAGCTAAGGAGTTCTGGAGACGAGTTGGATGACAGAGGGTACTTCCGTATTTGACTATTATTTCCGCCGTATGGACAAATATTAAGTTGTCTCTATATGGATGTTTGTTGTACTATGATGATGGTATGTATGTATATGTATACAGTACAGATTTCTTTGTATTTAAAAGCTGTTATTATATATTATATTTTATTCCGCTGCGATTGTAAGACTCTGATATTGTTTTCTTTTCTTCTTCTACCTCTTTCTTCTTTTACCCGAAGACTCGTACATTTGTGCCACTTTGGACAGAATTGTTGTGCGATTTTGTTAGTTCAAAGGGGTACGGATTTGCGGGCCTTTACACTTGGTATCAGAGCTGAAAGGTTAAGCAAGAACCTTGGCTCTGGTGGAGATTACTCATTAGAGATAGAGTCATTAGTACTCTAGAATGAGTTTGAGTGTATTAATAGATATGAGAGCGTATTTGTTAGTGAATATAAAATGGTTTTCTATTGTGTTGATTGATTTATTGAGTGGCATATGAACCTTCGTCAACACAGTCTATACAACTGGGCCGAAGGGGTTTCTAAACACTTGAATAGAACAATTCGACACAATATTGTTTTCGAAAATGGGTAAATGAAATAATTTTACCTAAAATATATTTTGATATATAAAGAAATAATTTTCGGCAAATTATTATATATAATTAAAGTGTTTGGATGACAGTATGATAGACAAATAAGATTATAAGGATTTAAAATGGCTTATATAACCAAGGAAAGTATGAGATTGAATTTTGGAGTTAAAATTGAAAATGAAGTCAAAAATAAGGATTTAACTTGGATTAAGTTGAAAATTTAACTTTTGAAATTTAACTAATGATGGGAAATAATAATATAAGTAAATTGGTGAAGTAAATAAAATTTAGAATGTAGATGAATCAGATTAGGAAAATTTACTAGAAATAAATTAATAAATTTTGAATGTGATTGAAATGGTAAAATAGAAATTAAATGTGAATTGGAAGACAAAATCAAATTAGGTTGAAATTAATTTAAGCTAAGTAAATGGAGGTAAGTTGAATTAATCTGGAATAAAATTCAGTTGTATTTGAATTAAGTTGGAATCAAATTGAAAGGAAATGAATGGAGATATGGATGATATTAAATGAAATTATGTTCTTACTTAATTAAATCCAAGTGAATTGGTGGATTAAAGAATATAGTATGATGCTAGATTTAAATGAAGTTAGTTAAAATTGAATTGAAATAAAATTCAGTTGAGATTATAGATAATATTGAGTGAAATTAAATTCTTACTTTAACAAGTGAAAGTAAGTTGAATAAGAGATTGTTTGGGGCGAATGAATTTAAAATAGCCCATAAAGGTTAAAAAACATTGAAATAAAATATATATACTTGACTAAGTAAAAATATATAATTCCGAATTTAAAAGTAGAAGATGAATGGGGTTGATTGTTAATGGATGGAAATGTGAATATAAATAAGTGTGTGACTTATAAATCTAAAGGAATGAAATTCCAACCCAAATAGAATAAATGAAAGTAAGTTGAAATAAAATTGAATTGGAATAAATATATTCCGATAGCTTATAAAGAATCGACAACCCATTGTTTAAGAATATTTTTAGCTATAAATAAGTGTTCAATCTCGAGTTAAAATGAAATATGAATATATTCAAGCTTAAAATGGGTAAAAACGTGAGAAAATATAATTTTGTGACTTATAAGAGAAAAATAAATGGAGAAGTTAAATAGTAAGCCAAAATAAAATTGTTTTGTATTCGAAAAATGAAATAAAAATCCAAACTTGAATTATAAAACAAAATTGAACTCAAATAAAATAATGAGATGATTTTTGAAGATAAAAATCCAATATGGAATTAAAAGTGGAAGTGAACTAAATTGGATAATTAATTATTTAATGAATATGGAAATGGAACCTAAGTTGGATTATGAGATAATAATGGAGTTGGGAATGGACTCGAGTTATAAATAAAATTCAACTGGGATTGGTGGTGAATTAAATATATATGGAAATTTTGTGGAATTGGATTGGAATAAAGATGATTTGATTTGCAAATAAAATCCACTTCGAGTATAATAAGTTAAACATGACCTTGTTATTAATAAAATAAATTCAGATGAATTGGGTATGGAAATTTGGAATTTAAAATGGATTATGAGAATGGCTAATTGACTTAAATGGAATTTGATTAAATGAGAATCAAATAAAATAAAGATGAACTTAAGTATGAGATTGAAATAAGTAAATTAACTTAAGTTAAAAATAATAGAAGCTTGGCTTCGAGGAAGGGTGAAAGCCTATTAAATGAAAACTTGGGTGAATTTAATTTGGGAAATGATTATTAATTTAGAAGCATGGAATATCGAGCTTAATAAAAAGGTTTGAAAGGAACCAATGCGAGGATAGAATAAAATGCTAATGTATGGTGTGTAAATAAATTAAAATAGAATAGACTTTAAAATGATAAGTAAATTGAATTAAATAGAACTTGAATAAATAATATTCAACGTATATTGTTAGTACACTAAATTGGAGTATGGTCAAATGAAACAAGAATGGAAGGAGTTACAAATAAAATTCAAAAGAGTTGAAATAAAAGTGGAAATGGCCTTATAATTAAATAAATAGATTCGAAAATGAACTGTGAATGTGAATTAAAATTTAAAATGAACAAGTGGATAAATATATTGAATTATAGGTGAGATGGAGTTGAAATAATAATAATAATAATAATAATAATAATAATAATAATAATAATAATAATCAAATCAAGGATTTAAAAATGGAGATTGTTCACAAGTAAAATAAACTTGGGTTTGAGATTGAAATAAGTTGAGAAAAATAAAATAAATAACTTAAGCAAATAATTGAATAGAAGCTCGGCTTAAGTAAATATGTTAATGGTTATTTAATGGGATGTTTCCAAGCTGAATAAAGTGGTTTCGAAAGAAACCTATGCAAAAATATTAAATAAAATACAGTGTACGGTTATGAATAAGTTTAAATGAAAATGTAACTGATATGAATTGAGTTAGAATCAATTTAAAAATGGTTATGAGCTCAAGTGATTGTTTGTTTGAATGAATATCGTCGAATTGCTTATATTAATCATTTGACGTAAACAAAAGTAAATAAAATTCTATGGAATGATAAAGTTAATAAAAATTTGACTTGTGAATCAAATGCAATGAATATGTATTAGTTAGAGTAAAATGAATAGAATGTAAGAAAATGATGTTAAAAATCATTCCGAATTGGATAGGATAATATAGAAATCGAGTAAAGCAATTGGGTTAATATTGAGACTTTATTAATTGCTTATGGAAACTGGGTGTGTATATTGTTTATAAAAAATAAATTTGTGATTATTAACTGATAGAAGTAGCATGGATTGATTTTGAAATCAATTAAATTTGAAATGAATTGTTTGGACATAATTATGAATTGAAGATAAGCAAATGAGTTGTTAATCTTGTGTTGAATGCACATGGTATATGAAACAGTTAAAAACAAATTGAACTAGTTGGAAACTTCGCAAACGGCTTATGGATGTATTTCTAATGCATTACATGTGTTATAGTTGTGTTGTAGCTGTTTAAATAAATGAAATGTTATAAATTTCATAAATGTGTTACTTATGTGTTTAAATTGAGTAAGTACCTGAAGACCGTTTAGCGAGAGTTTGGACACATAAATGCTTAAATAAAAACGCCGCTTCCTTAAAATGCTAAATAAGGTACGCCTACGCAATACAAAGTAGGAAATATGAACCGTTTTTGGTTTTTCCGACCGTGTGGGTCGATTTATATATATTTATATCTATTGTCAAATTGCAAAAGCTCCTCCGTACAAGGGAGACTCTGCCAAAAAATTTCAGAAATTTTGGGAGTTAGAAAAAGTTTGAAATTTTTTGGAAATTATTTTTTACTAACGACAAAATGATTTAAAATTGGAATTGGAATAAAGGATTTTGGAAATGGAGTTGAGGATAAATTGTTTTGGTCGAAACTAATTGTTTAGTTGTAACTAAAGATAAAAAGTGAATATGAAATTTTCACTAAGGGGGTTTGAAAAGTTAGTGGGTTTGGGACATTCTTCTGTGTTAGTAATTTCGGGAATGAAATTCTTTTAAGTGGGGAGGAATGTAACGACCCAGATTTTTATAACGGTTAATTTGAGATATTTAAAATGAATTTAAATATTTAATTTGAATTATGAATTGATTTTTAATATAAAAGGTTTGGTTTTATCTAATAAAAAGGATTCAGAATTTAAATATAGCAATCTATTGAATAAATTAATTATTTAAGCAGTAACTGGATATTGGGTATAATATAAAATCTAGAGTTATAAGCTTGTTAGAAATACTTTAAAGACTTGAAAAAAAATCTATATTGATAATAATAAAGGTGATAAAAGTGTTAAAATCGAATTTGGCAATGATTTGTTCAATTTTAAAATATATCATTTAAATTAATATTTACAAATAGCCATCCGAGGCATAGTCTCGGAATTCGACAAAACTAGTTCCATTGGATTCGTAATATTGAATTATTATCGGATTTTAAATTTCGTAGCTTTCGGAGCTATCGCGTGATCATACGAAATGTAAACGCCTAAAAAATAATTAATTGAATTAATTTTTATAGTCAATCTAAAGGCTATCTTCTCTATACGACTGAATTAGCACTCGAAACCTTTTCCATTGAGTTCGGAATAGGTGTATAACATTATAGACGCCGAGCGACACGTATCGATAGGAGGTCAGGATTTTGATTTACGTGATTCGAGAAGATTTAAATTTAAAAGTTTAAAATAAAATAAATTAATCAAGCTTCCTCAACACGCAGCCACTTTTCCATTCCATCAGGCCACTGTTACTCGTTTTCCTTCATACGCTTCGCATTTTCTTTAAAAACACGATGCTTCTCGCTTCCTTCTTCAATCAGACGGACGAGAATAATAATGGCTGCCTTCCCTTCTTTTTAATCACGAAACTGAACACCTCCTCATATTTTAATTAACGAAGCTTTCTTCGTTCCCCCTTTGCTCCCTCATAGCCGATTCCACCGTATTCATAAAAAAATAATAAGAAAACCCTAAAGCCAAATCGAATGGGGGGAAGCACGCGAATCACTTCGCGTTCATGCATCGAGCCGTGGCGTGTTTTTGTAGCTAGGTCGAGAAGAGGAGTCGCGATTTCATGGCGGCGGCTTGTGTTGAGGAAGGCGGCGGTGGCTCGCCGGTACTGTGTAGGGTTTGCGGTTGCTTGATAGGAGGCGACGTGGTTATTCGCGTTGGCATATGGCTCGAGCAGTGGAGGCCGAAGTTGAAGGGTGTCGTGAGTTTCTCGGTGGTCGCGCAGTGGTTTTGGGGTAGGGTCGTGGCTGCTGTCGCGTATCGGAGGGCGTGGCTAGGGTTTCTCGAGCAGTGAGGTATAATTATATAAATTGTTATACATTTAGTTAGTTAATTAAAGTTTTAAATTTGAGGATTTGTTAGTTATGCAGAAATTTAAATTTTACAGTAAGTTAGGGTTTGATTTTGAAAAAAAAAATATCACTGTTAAATAGTTTTAAATCTTAAAATTTATCCTTGTTTAATTTAAATATGTGTATACAAAGAAGAATTAGTTCAAAATTTAATCATTTGTTGAAATAAATCATTAGTTAAAATTTAATTATTAGAGTTAAAAAAAATAAATTTATTTAAACGGAAATAAATTGTTCGATTTGTTCAAAATATTAATAAAATCATATAATTGTTTATATAAGGTCAAAAGTCGGGAAATCGGGTCAAGATTGGAAGGATTGCAACTTAAAAGCAAAGGTGAGACTTTCTCACTCATTTGGATGCCATAGATAAAAATTTAAATGTTAAATTTAAATCATTGGATGTGTTTGGTTGATTTATAATAATTTGTTCATTGGATAATATCATAACCCATATACCGTAATATCCACTTTGAAGTGGAATTAATATTTTATTTTGTGCTAACATTTGTGGATGTAGGAAAACAGGTAGAAGGGATCCAACAGGATTCATCAAAAATATTTATTTATCTCGTATATATGTTGTTCCGTGACAGAATGATAAATTGATATGGATGGTTTTATATATGAATTGAATTATTAACTGTTAAATAACAGAGAAGCTGAAATTTGACAATTTAACTACCATTGATAAATTAATTCAAAGAAGTTAAATAAAACTCAAATAGAAGATATTATTGGAATTTGAAATTTTAACTTGAGAATGAAGAAAAAGAAATAAAAGCATCTTATAAACTATAATTAGTTAAAGTTGAGTTTTTAGGAAATTGTAATATATTAAACACTGGAAGAATTATTGTAATCAACAAGTAAAATTTTATTTAAGAATAGAAAAAGAAAATGTTGTTAAGAAGTACAAATAAGGAATTTTTATTAAGAAATAAAACAAAATTTTGTTATGGAATAAAAAGAAATTTTTATTAAACGAAATGGAAATTATTTAAGGAGTAGTATGAGAATTTATATAAGAATAAATTTTTTAAAATGGATTCCCTAAATAAAAATTATTTTATAATAAATGGAACTCAAAGAGATTTTATAAATTTATAAAATGAGTTTACAAATGGGAAGGGAGTAATCAGTGGATATGAGCAGAAATAAGTCATGAATTTATATTGAGTATGGAATCTGTTTTGGAAGGAAATAGTAAAATTTTCCGAAGGTGATTGTGGACAAGTGGCATTTACAAATGGATATTGGATTTTCTAAAATTATAAATTTATTTTAAAAAGGGATATTTTTAAATTACTATACTATATAGGTTTTATAAATCATTTTTGAATTTTAAATATTTCGAATTAGTTATTTTTAAAGGCATAGCAACTATTTGTAATAAACTCTAATTTTTCTAAGACCAGCTTTGAAATTTATAAATAACTAGATATAAATTTTAATATTTATATTTAATATTACTTCTTATTTTATAAATCTAGATGTTTTTTTAAATGTTTTTAAAATCCAATTAAAATCCTCTTGTGATGGTAAGCAAGTTCATTTAAATGAGATAAGATTTAGGAGAAATCTTATAAAATGGAGAAATTGAGTTTGAGAATTTATAAGAAAAGTGAAATTGATTTTTGAGAAAGGAATGGAAAAATAAAGAATATTTTCAAAGGGTAAATCAAAATTTGAGTAGGTATAAGAAATCATTTAAATGATTTCATGGAAATAAAAGAGCTTTGAAAATTGTTTCAAATGGGTTAAAATGGAAATAATATCTGAATGATATTTGAAATAAATAATTTTAGGAAATTATTTGATGGTTGCTTGTGAATGATTAATTGATAGTTAAATCACCGACTATCAATATTGGACAATGCGCTGATCATTTCGAAGATTCCGGGATCGGATTTAATTATTCGAAAACCACTTCGATCCGGTTTGAACGATTACAAATGAAGACCGTGAAGATGATGAAGACGGTGATTCGGTTTGTCCAGACCCAGGGCAACTTGTATGGACGAATGCTTTCAGAACATCGTCAAGGGGACGATGAGCATTCTAAGTGGGACTCGTTCTTGAAAGGTAACGCTTAGCCTCAAGCCTCATCAACCGGGAATGGCTAAAACAGGGGAGGTGCTGCAAGGCTTCGTGGGTAGCCCCCACTTGAGAGTAAGGTTTCCCCTGTCTAGATGTCCCTTTTTATTTCGGCTTAGTGGGTGGTTGGTCACGCCAACCACGGGGTGATCTTACTCGGGACTGTCCAGTAAGGGATGGTTCCGGTCTTGTGTTGCAGGAGAGTTAGGGTGGCTCCTCGGTACTCTGATCTAGACCAGGTACTGTGACGGGCGATACCCCGGTAGCCCTGCCATTGTATGGAATCCAATCTCCATTAAACGCCTGTGCGGTTTTGATTGTGCCCAACTATTGATGAAACGTGAGATGCAAGCATTTCAGCTAGATTCTATTTTACTTTCTATAGACATTATTATAATATCAGACGAATTTGATAAAAATGTTTTGGCTATCGTAAGGTAAAAACCCGACATGTTTATTTGTGGCGTGGTCTGACGAGATGCTTTTGTTTCTCAAAGTATTTTTGAAAATATAATAATCTAATTGAGAGTGATTTCTCATGCTGGTTTTCCAGACTGACTCGGGTGTTGTTTTGTATGATGCTCGGGTCAGACCGAGTTAAATGGGATCAGGTTAAAAGCTAAGGAGTTCTGGAGACGAGTTGGATGACAGAGCGTACTTCCGCATTTGACTATTATTTCCGCTGTGTATGGACAAATATTAAGTTGTCTCTATATGGATGTTTGTTGTACTCTGATGATGGTATGTATATGTATACAGTACAGATTTCTTTGTATTTAAAAGCTGTTATTATATATTATATTTTATTCCGCTGTGATTGTGAGACTCTGATATTGTTTTCTTTTCTTCTTCTTCTACCTCTTTCTTCTTTTACCCGATGACTCGTACATTTGTGCCACTTTGGACAGAACTATTGTGGGATTTTGTTAGTTAAAAGGGGTACGGATTTGCGGGCGTTTACAATATACTTATCTTAAAGGTATAAGTATATTCACAAAATATTAAGAAAGATTTCACTTCCAAAACCATACTTATTTGGGTCAAAACAAATGTCACTTAAAACATTGTTTACTATAAACCCAAACTTATTTTCTGATGTAAGTAAATGGATCGTAGGGAAATTTGACCAAATATACTTACTACCACTTTTCGATTTTAAACTTGTACAAACCATCGATCAAAAATGAAATCGAACAAGTTAGAAAATTATCACTGCCTCAACATACATTCTTAATTCTCTCAGATAGAGACGAGTTTCATACCTTAGAATTTGATGTTAAGTATGCAAAGAATACTTTCGATACCACCATATGTTAGAAAGATCATTTTTTGAAATCAAATCTCATTCCTTTTATAAAAACTCCTTTTTGTAAATCTCTTTTTTTATTTATAAATCTTATTTTATAAATCTCCTTTATATATTTATAAAACTCCATTTATAAATCTTCTTTATATTTATAAAACTTCTTTTATAAGCCTCCTTCATATTTATAAATCTTATTTTATAAATCTTCTTTATATTTGCAAAAATTCTTTTATAAGCCTCTTTTATATTTATAACACTTCTTTTATAAATCCCCTTTATATTCAAAAAACTTCTTTTATAATCTCCTTTCTTTAAATCTCTTACACTTATCACAAATCTTTGGTTCCAAAATCGAACTAAATACTTTCCATAAAAATGATCATTCCATATATCACTATAAATTCACAAATGTGATTTATTATTCCAATTTATCAAAATGGTATCATTTCCCTTCTATAAAACACTATTTATAAATCTATTTTATTATGTAACATTTTAAATAAAGAGTTTCACAAACACTTATTTCAAAATATTTCTATCTTCTTTTAAAAATAGAATTACTTTATTATAAAAGATCAATTCCCCGTTTTCTTTATAAATTAACATCCACTATTATATTAACCTTTCCGTATAATAAAAACTTCCCAAAATACTTTTCTGAAAACATTTCCTAAAAGGTTGGAGTAAAATAGTGAAGTTCAAAAATCATTTCTAAACAAAATGCCATCGCAAATTACAAAAGTCACATTTTAAAAATCAATCTCCGAATCAAAACCAATTTCAAATCCAAACAGAAAATAATAGTATTTCCAAAATACTATAATGATGCCAATAGCTATCATAGCTCTTAACCTATGCTACTACTACCGTTATCACCAAAAAAATTCAACTTTTAACACATATCAACGTAATATTAAATATTTTTGGCATTTAACAAATTATACAACAAGTATATAAATGAAAATAAAATCAACAATGATGAGGAATGCAGACCTCTTTACGAAATTCCTTGTATTTCATTTTGTATGTCGTTCGTTTTCCAAAATAGAAATTCAACCAAACCAAACAAATAAATCATTAAAGCATGGAACTAATAATTTATGTCTATTGTATATCATATAGTGTTCATCTAGAGGTGAGTTAACTCACCAAAATTCCAACGGAAGCTTAAGCGTTCCAGTTCGATCTAAAATCGAATGGCGTTTGATTTTAACTCAAAATTCCACTTGCTTCAAACTTGATGAAATCAACTCTAGTGCGTAGACATTGCTCCTACTAACGCAATGCAAAAGATTGCATTTCAATTGGACCTCGTATGAAGAAGCTACTGATTAAATAAAATTTTGTACTTAAAAATATAATTAATTTTACTAATTACTTTACTTAAACTAATTACCCTTATTAGCACCTTCTTCCTCAAATACACACTCATGTACAATCATGAATCGTTCACCATGCACGCATGCCACCACTCTACTCATACTCCATGAAATTGTGCGCTGCGTTCATCGACGAACTCTCCTTCTTGAGCACTACGCATCCCACCCATCAACTCAAAGCTTAACATCACCATGGCCATCGCGACCAGTCAGCACTCCATCAACCATGACCGCCCATCCTATTTCTTCACCGACCATGCTCCTTTTCTCGAGAAACTCAATGGCAACCACCCCTTTGCCTATCATCACTTAAATCGCACTAAATCCCTAACCATAGTTTCACCTTGGTCATGTCGCTCACCCCAACCATCACCACATTCGACAACACTCACATGGATTCGAAGCTCATCAGGCCACGAGTTCAACGGATTCGGCTACATAAATTATTGTGGTTTCTAGCTTTGGATTTTGAAGTTTAAAGAAGGAGGAATGATTTTTTATTTACCATAAATAGAGAAAGAAAGGAAAGAGGGAAAAGTGAAAAAAATGTAGAATAGTCTATGTATAGGAGTTTATTTGTTTTACAATTTTTGATACTTCGCTATATAGTATCCCATTCATGTATGAACCGCGAATGACATAATTAAAAATATGATCGTGCACTATAATGCGATACGATCATAAAATAATAATAAAATATACTAGTTATCTTATTTTGTGAAATTTTAAAATGCCTACGTTTGCTGGAGAATACGTCAAACGATAATTTAAATATTTTCCAAATTAAAAATTATAGAAAATTCCTATAGATCAATTTAAAAATATGTCATTATAAATCAAGACATTTTATTAACAATTGATTTTATTATTATTTATTAATTTTAAATCTAATTTGCATATTTAAATAAATTAAATATTCTCATTCGAAATGTTAAAAATTCTAGGTTGTTACAATATACTTCGACAATGATCAATTACATGACAATGATGATCGCATTAAGGCCATAGTTGGGTATAATTTTAACCACTTGAATTGTAACATTATTCAAGAGAAGATTCATCTCCTTCGAATATAAGGTTGGTATCTGTGATGACCCTACTTTTCTAGTGGCCAAATCATGGACTAATTTGTTTTTTTTTGGCATAAAGAAATATGCTAAATGAAAACACAGGGTCATCTATCTTCAAAACCAAAACCAGGATCCACTATTACCAATATAGAAATATTGGTGTATTCTTAAAACATAGATTAGTATATATGAAGATATACCAATCTCTTTAGCTATTAAATCAGAGTTTAAGAAAATTAGCTAAAGCATTCACACATAGCATTTTAATATAAAGATAAGTCCATTTCCCTCTTTATGAAAATTATTTGCAATATGACACAAAAGATACATAGGCAGACTGGAAATATCAGAATTCCGGATTATATCATAAAAGTCATAGATATTCTTTATTTAATTCAACTCTTGCTATAGCACAATTATAGGTGTGGCTGCACGTACACACACATATAAATACAGGTGTGCACGGCCTCGCCAACACACAAGCTCAAGCAATGGTATTAATGAATAGGCAATTAAAATTGAGCCCTAAAATCACACAGTAACAATGCTGGCAACATCCGAGAGTCAATGAAGCCTTGGCACCAACAAAGTATCAATAATTATACGTATAAACAAAGGATTACCAATCCAACTATACAAAAATGAGGTCATCGAGTTTTCCTCTTTCTCATTCATGCAAGTTATATTCAGACATAAAAGATGAATTTACATCAACTATCTTTCTTTAAAACTGAAAACATATCACTGATGCAAGGACAAAAGCCATTCTGCATCATACAAATATTTTTAACATAAACAATTGGAAGCTTACAAGTTCCTTTTATAAAAGTCTCAAGATAATACATGGACTTGTAATCCATTTCCAGAAATCTTATGAATATAGCATAAGAGAATCAAAGCAGTTTGCTAATTAACTTTCTTTTGCAAAACTATTCAAAACTGAGCTCATTCATTTCAGAAATATAAAGTAAGGGAATGCACGTATATTAATTTATATGGCAAGTCCACAATACGATTCAAGAATCTATTACATGAACATGTATTAGCTATATGTTATATTCAGATTCAAATAGCAACAGCCACTTAACATAGAAATTTCATTTCAAAAATCATAATGCATTTGAAAGCATTAAAATCCATTTTTTTCCTTCAAAGATCTACGGCATCAGATATGCCAAAACATATAAATATAGTTCAGACTTGTAAGTCATGCTGTTAAAACAACTAAACACATTTCAGATATATAAAGCACATGAGGCTGTAAGTTCTCAAACTCATTTCAGAAATTATTTCAAATTCTTATATAAATCCAAATCTCCCATAAACTTCATTTTTCCAGAATAAACATCTTATATCAAAGAAAACATATCTATCAAAACTCAGATGCTCAGATTAAAGATCATATCTCAAAAGTGTGGATTCAGATCCATATAATCTCCCATTTAAAACCATAAGTAACTTGATCTCAGGAAACCATAACATAGAGAAATATATAAATCTCATCTTTGCTTTTCATACTCAAGGCATTCAACTTGCCAAAAACGGATAAATATATATATATTCTCAGATGATAATTACATACTAAAATCAAACTCCAGATCCATATATGCTTATGCATAAATATAGAAATAATCCATCAAAATAAGTTTATAAAGATTTTCCCCAAAACTTCTGAAAGGAAACTCGAACAAAATCCATAAAAATCCTTTAAATCACAAAACTCGACAGATCTATAGGTCTGCACATATACACAAGTGTAAACACTTATGTATACTGCCTTGACACAAGTTATTCTCCAAATACAGATTTCAGAAAATATATAAAAACTGAACGATCACAGTGTTTCAGTTTCAAACTTGCAATTACTTATAAGACAAAACAGTTTTCCAGATTTATATACATATCAATCTAACACATGATGGTTCACTGTTCATAGTAAAATATACATATTTCAGTTCAGCAATACATATAAAATGACAATGAAATACTTAAATACTTTCTTCATATCATCTACATGCAGTGATAAATCATTTTAACTCCATCTCTTAAGTCATCATCTCATCAAAATGTGCATAGCAACCTGTAAAAACATCATCCTGAACTGCCTCGTTGAATGAGACACCCCAGGAGATTGTCGAGACAATTAACAGGGTCAGACATGATACGTCTGGTATGAGTGCACTTAAACAATTCATTCGGCAGTAATACATAGTGTTAAATCAGTGTATCGTGACATAATAGTGAACAGATATCATCTCAGGTTCAGATACGAACATAATCAGACTTGATCTTCATCAATATATGGATATGCAAACAACCAAGGATCAAACAATCACTAACAAGCATCAATACATGCAAAGCATCCATACACACAAATTTATTTGTAGAAATATAACTACGGCTGCCTGAGATAGGACTTATTGCCAAATCAAGATTAAGAACACTCACGTAGCTATATGAGATGTCCATCCCCTAGATATTGCCATAGCTTTCCCCTTTTTTCTCACGAATCCAACGCCATTCGATACAGCAAGATGGTTTTTCCCCCAATCTGATTTCTAGGGCTTCGGCCATTTTAGTTTATGTTTTGAAACGAGAGAGTCGAATGAAACAGTGGCCACATCTTTCTTTTTATAATCCACTCACGGCTAGGGTTTTAACAGTTGGGAAATCACATATTTACCCCTAAGTCGTACCAAATGTGTGCACAAATATATTTCAATATTTTATACTTGTTTAAATCACAATATCATAGTTGTGTAAATATTGTGGGTCATTACAGTATCACTGTAATTGATAGTCAACTGAAAGCCAATGTCTTTGACCAAACAACTTGGTCAATAGATAAATGTTATCAAAATAAACCACGGACTTTAATATTGTACATCAAAATAACCTACAGATATTATTACAGTTTGTACCATTGACCGATCCATACATATCTAAGTGATATAGTGATGACAAAAGAAAATGTGCATAATATTTCATTACTTAGTATACATCCCGAATGATCGAAAATAGAATTTTACCTAGATGATCAGTAAGCAATTGAACTCATGCCCACTACTGTCCTCTAGCAAAGTCCATACAAGATTTAATATTTAAATTACTTAGGTATTCCTGAGGACTAAGTTTATACTAGGGTGCCACCAAGTAGTATTTATCTGCTTATTTCCAAATTCAACTTAATCCAATTAAATCAAATATTATAATTAAAATGGAAAAAATGAATATACATGTTATATGAGTTTTGATGGTTTTTATTTATTTATTCGAAGCCTAAAATTAATTGCAATGGCATGTAAAGTTATTTATTGATTTAGTTACTTAAAAGGGTTAAACAAAATAATCAAAATTTAAATCATTAAAAGAAAGTTTACTTTTTACAACCCTTAATCGTAACTTTTTAACTAAATAATAAAAGAATAATTTTTATGTTTTAAAACATAAAAAAATATAAATAAAATTCTGGCTAAACCAAATCTAACGCCAACCAATTTCTACAAACCCAACACTCATTTTTTTAGGATTTTGCTAGAATGACAAAAAGAATTTTCTATCGAAATATAAGAATAGTATATTCAGCGGGATTTTTGACAGAAACTTTTTTGTCGTAGTAGCATTTTTAATCCAATTTCCCATTATTTTGTTTCTCACTCAAAATCCAAAACCTAATTATATTTTTCCCAAACTTACCCGCTTTCACCCTCGATGACGCTCACCACACCTCCACGATGCCCGTGTCACCTTCGACAATGTTGCTCGCCTTAACTCATCTTTGATGACTAGGCCCAATAAGATTCAACTTTTCACGCTGCACTTCATCATCGTGCCTGCTTCCCAACATCATTGGTGCTTCTTGCTTCACTGCCCTCTTATATCTCATCCACTGCCTTATGCAGCCAAACGGCTCATTGAATTGCCCCATATAATATCTTCTAGAGATTCTAAATCAGAACCAACGCACCCCATCAAGTTCAACATGGTTGATATCATTTAAAAATCTCTCCTTAACACTCTAGTTCCATTAGAATTCACGATTTCAAACAAACTTAATTTTAGTTTGGATTTGTTCAATTTCAATTGAATTTGGAATTACAAAATTATCTAAATTGCATCAATAGGTTTGGCTCAATTGGTTGGTAGTTTAGGCTATGAGACTAAAAGTCACGAGCTCAATTACCGAGATCAACACTTTTTGACATTAATGAACCATATTGAAAAGAAAAATCTAAATTGTTTGATTGTTATTGTTTACTGGAATTGTTGATTGATGTTCCTAAATTGCTTAATTGTTGTTGTTGTATGAAAAGTTGATATTCATTTTATTGTTCCTAAATGCTTGAAATTGAAAAATCTCAACTGAAATCGATAGATTTGTAGTCTCTATTGTAGTTGTATTAGAAATCTTAGTTTGACGGGAATTATATCTCTTCGGCATATTTATTTTTTTAACCTTTATAACATGTTCTTGGTGAAGATGTTGGAGGCCTCCAACATAGTATATTTGATATGGACTTAGAATCAAAACATATCCTCAAAATATATGATATGTTATAGATAAATGATTGAATATGACAACCATTTTACAAGGCATCATACGTGTCGACTTAAGTAGGACACTACATGTACCTTTGAATCATTGGCCATCATCCTACATAATTTGTCTTAATAATTTAGCAATTTACACTAAGTTTAATTAATATGTAAAACTTTTATTAACATATAAATGTACTCTTAATAATTGAGTAGTTTGCACTAAGTTTAATTAATATATAAAACTTTCATTAATATATTCATGTACTCTATTAAAAATAAAAAATAAACGGATGTACACCTAAAATAGAGGTAGAAAAAATTGGTTTCATATTTCTTTTAGAAGCTATTTGTTTTGGGGAAAATATACCAAAATAGAAAATTTTCTAATAACACAATTTAAATACATTATGTCAGAGTATTGAAAGCAAAGCAAATACCATATATCAAATAAAAGCTTTTAAGCATGCATGCTCATGGTATATTTAGTAAACTAATATTTTCACTATAGTAAAAAATATATTATTATTGTTACATTTCCATCCGATTATGCAAGCTCCAATTAACTTGTCTAAGTGCTGCGTAACAAAGCTAAACATCAAATCATAGCTAGAAACTACATGTGCAACGTCATACATCCCAAACGTGTATTTATTAAGCTTACATCTTTCTCTCCAATATGTTTCGGTAATGAATGCTTCACTTGGTGGTTACTTAAGCATGATCATTGCACTATTATAGAGACATGTATCTTACACTAAAGAGACATGTATGTTGATATAGAAATGTTTATTTGCTCATATGGATCGTTTTAAAATTAGACTAAATCAAAAGAGTATGTATCTTCAAGAAGAAGAAATAAGGTAGACATGAATCATACTTGCTACAATATTTTTTATTTTATTTTAGCATCTAATAATATAAAGACTTTATATGCTGCTTGAACAAAATAGACCTTCATCGAAAATTGATTTGTAACGACCCGCAAATTTGTCAATTTGATAAATTATATTTATTTTTAAAATTTTCAATTATAAACTTTTAAAAACATAGATTATGAATTTTTGAATAATAAATAAAGACGGTAACCTTATTTTGAATAAGTATTTACAAAAATACGCTTTGGAAAAATATCGATAAAATGGCCGAAAACTATTTTATCAAATATCTCTATAATTATCAGACGTAGCCCATAGATCTGGATGCATACACTTATACTTTTTATAATTGAACAAGATTATGAAATAAAATTAATTATTTAATTTTTAGAAATTAAATGTATATATAACATCATCAGTGATGCCCATATATTTAATAATTGATTTATGAATTTAAATTGAGATTTAATGATTTAGTAATTTTTTTAAAATGATAATAATTCATTTTAATAATTTATGAAGTAATAATAAATCGATTTGAAAATATAAGGAAAATTCGTATCGGTTTATCGATATAATAACACTATTTGTAAACAATTGTTTAATATTTATTTATATAGTTTTATAAATCAAGTGTAATCATTTTAAATAATTAATAATGATAAGAAATGAGTTTTCTAATTTTGTTTACATTTATATGTAGATTAATTTATAAGAAAAAGGTGATCGGGAATTAGTTTTCTAATTTTCAACGGTTTAACGAACGAAAGTTGTTGCAACCTTGTTTATATGTCATGTACACATATAAAACATACATATTACACCCTAATATACACATGAACATATATACATATACATATAAACATACATACATATACACTTAAACAATATATACATATATATTACAAAATATTAAGATATTTCTTAAAAACTTAAGACTTAATGGCTTTCTATGTTAGCTAGGAATGGCAATGGGGCGGGTTTTTAGTGCCTCATACCCGTCCTGGATAATTTAGACCTCGTCCCAAACCCGCCCCGTAGACCCGGTGCGGGTCTAGAATTTTGCCCTGTACCCGGGACTCGTACGGGTCAGGGTAGACCCGACCGCCCCAAGACCCGATGAGTCGCATGTATTGATTCAAAATTATGTACCAACTTACACATATTTATTTGTTTATACTCGTTATCACCAAATAATTCATGAAATACAAATAACAATGTGTCTAAGGAAAGTTAGTAAAAATGATGTGTACAATAGCAATTCAGAAAATATATACATATGTTATTGTATAATTATCAATGACGCAACCTAATACTCTAATTTTTTATATAGATTATTTATTGGAACATTTTAATATCCATACTAGAATTACTTATATCTAAGAAGATTAATAAATCATTATAGTAATAAAGCAGTTTCATGAGATGTTAGTAGTGCGGGTCGGGTTGGGGCGGGTCAACTGAGCCCGACCCGACCCTAGACCCGGAGCACTCAAGAACGGGTCACGGGTCTATCCGCACCAATGACCCAATGGGGCGGGTCTGGACGGGCCAAAATAAGGGCGAGTTGACTGGATTTGGACCCTAGACCGGCCTCACTGCCATCTCTAATGTTAGCAAAATTATGGAGAAAATAACTACAAAAAGAAATTGAATTATTAGAGTGTGTGTGTGTGTGTATAAGTATAAACACCTCAATACCACTTCAAATCACTCCATTCTCTTATCAAAACCCACGGCAACACTTTCCTTCACCCTAGGTCGAGCCATCCACCACCCAAACCCAAGGCCATGGGCAACCAAGGCCAAGGCTAAGCTCATTCAAAGCTTAGGAGCTCGATTCCATAGAGTTTAAAATAACCATAGCGAAGCTATAAATGATTCAAAACTAGTTCGAGTCAAAACAAAGGTGAGAAAATCTATTTATATATGATATATTGGATGATATTTTTTTTTATGCTTGGTTATGATGATTGTTTATCAAGTTTGGATGTTGATTATATATTTATTTTAATGTTGAAATGATTCACGTATAATACATGCACGTCCAAAATCACAAAGGAAATCACTTTCATTAATCAATAAAATGGTGTATATGAGATTGTTAAACCTCTTGAAATTGGTTTAAAATGGTTTATAAATGTTTTATAAATACTAAAATCCAATTTCATGAAGTTTTGACAAGTTTCGAAAATTAAATCAAAAATAGGCGCATTGCATAATGCCAATTCACGATTTTGTGCCATAGAAAGTTAAATCTATTTTAACAATGGATTAAGAATTCTTTGTAGTAAGAATTTTACAAACCATTATAATCATAGTTTTCAAACAAAGAAAGAAAATTGAGATTTTGTATTGTAGATTTTGAAATATGAGAAAAATAAGTTTTTAAAATAGTCACGGTTTGACAGTTCGGAAACCAAAGCGACAAATTCTTTAAATTTTATATTTTTAATTCTTTTAAAATATGAAATAAATGCTATAAATCCTTTAAAATGTTTTAAAAGAGATTTTATTTATTAAAAAAGGTTTTATTAATGTTTGAAAAGTTGTTTTGATCAAATAAGCTTTAAAAACATTATTTGCAGCACTATTCGCAGCACTTTTTGCAGCACTTTTAATAACTTTTAAAATATGCATTTAAACTTAAAAATTCTTTTTTTGATCTTTTATAAATGCTTTTAAATAAATAATTAAGAGATTTAATAATGATTTGGAAGTTTTATAATTTATTTAAAAGAGTTTAAATACATGATTCAAAGAAAAGCTATCAAAATAAAGTGATTTAATCTTGGCTCTAAAAGCCAACGAGAAGACTAGATTTTTCTATTCATGAGATATGGATGTGAGATGCTTAAACTAAGGAGATGTTCATGTGCAACCAGTGCCCTAGTCACCTGACCTCTTCCTTGGGCGAGGGAGAGATAAGGTCCAAATGTCGAAAATGAGACAAGTATAAAAGATTTAATTTTCCAAATTTAAACAATTTGGATTGAATAGAGATAATCTTCTTATACTTGGTATTCCGAGGAGAGAACCCGTACTACCCATGTAAATGTAAAAGGTTATTTCACCGCTATTCACAAATAGTAAAGGTTGAATACAGAAATTGATGTCGAATAAAATAAGTATAATTTATGTGGATCCATTTTACTCGAATACTAACTAATTTGGATTTACCATCTTAGATAACATGGTTTCAACTTATAAAAAAAGATATGTTTTGAAAATAAGAAACCTTTTGTTAGGATATAAATAAACGATTTAGAATCATTTTAATTCTTATGGATCCTTTTACTTAAAATTAAATGTTTTAGGTTTACAATAAGCGACGTCTTAAATAACATTGTTTTTGACTTTAAAAGTTATGATTTGTAAATTTTGTTAAAATTTAAATAAATAATTTGGAGATATTTTCCTAAGTAAAGGATGAAATGATTTAAGATTACTCTAAGATTTAAAATGGTTTTAAAGTAATCGAAGGATTTGATAAGAGAGGTTTAATGATTCATTATATACAAAAAAGAAATGTTTTAAAGATATATATATATATATATATATATATATTGAAAATTAATCAAATAATAAGCACAAATTTGTCTAGCATCTTTTTATCGATGATTGGTGCGAAGGAACCGGGGTCGGATTTGAGTGATTCTTATCCGAAAACCACTTTGAACAAATTTACGTATTTGAAGCGAAGACATAAAATGATAATAAATGAAATAAAGGGCTACTTGTCATTGATCCTTGAGGGAAATTACCATATCATATATATGTGGCAGTAGTATCTTTATTTGATCTTCGATGTATGGACTGCTCGCTACTAATCCAAGAGATGATTCCTGACAGGATGTGATAGCAAAGTTCCTTCGGTTTGTCCTATTCCTGAACAATTTGTATGGACGAATGTCCGACGTTGCATTCCTATTCACATTGATTGATATTATGAACGTGTCATCTATTTGGTGGTAGAAAAGGAAACTTCTCTTAGCTTAACATTGCTTCCTGAGACGTACGAGCTCAGGAGTTATACTTTTGTAGAAATCGGTTATGTGATCATGAAATGGCAGTTTGGCATTCAAAGTACAATGTGCTATTAAAATTAATCATTGCCTCGGCCCTTATCACCTAGAAATGGCTTAAAAAAGGCATGTCATGAGGCTAAATGGGTCGCTCCCATTAGGGTATGGTCATCACCTTTCTAGATTACTCTATATATGTCGAGTATATTGTGTATGCTAAGAAAGCTCTCGGATAGGTCGGTTACGACCGAGGTGATGTCATATTCAGTTCTATCAGCCAGCGAGTTAGGATCTGTTAGTAGGCCGGTCCTAGAAGGTGCAAAGGTTTCAAAAGATGTTGATCCTTAGTACATCCCTCTAGAGGTGTACAGTATGGAAGGTAGTTCCTTACCTATCATTGTATGGAAATTCATTCTCCACTAAGTGCCTTTGGGTTTGATTGTAGAACCTACTTTTGTAGCTAGTATGCTAGAATTTAATCAATGTAACAATTTCGACTAAGATTCATAAGTTTATTTGAAAAATATTTTCAAAAGAAAGTCACTAACAATAATATGCTCAGATTTCGCATAGCAAAATTTTTGGTTATCATAAGGTAAAAACTCGTTCCGTGTTTATGTGCAGCGTGGTCTTATGAGATATGCTTCGTTTTCAAATATCCGTATTTTGAGTTTCTCACACAAGCTCTATGACTGATCTGGAGTTTATTTTTCTTTTTTCCTAAACTCTGGATGCCCTATTTTTCCAGGCAATCAAGTACTCAGTTTAACTTAGAGCATTATGTTGGAGTTTGAATTTTTGAGCTAAAGATGCTTCTGTAGATAATTCTCCATTTCCTTTCCCAGTGCATTAGTTTACTGATTGTATTCAGCATCTATAAGGATAGAGATTTACAACTATCCTGGCTGATATATAAAATAGACTCTGATAATTGTATTTAAAATTTCCACTGTAAAGATGTATATTGAAATAATATATGTTGTTCCATTAGTGTAAGATTATTTTTTGTCTTTATTTTTTTACTCCATGATAATCTGCCTCTCCAGCATTTAGATTTACGGCACGTGAATACCGATGATGTATTAGTACTGATTTCTGAGGGTCGAGGAAGCGGGTCGCCACATTTGGTACCAGAGCTTACATTGAGCAAGCACCTGAGCCTGATAGGGGTAAAAGTCTAATCAGAGATAAGGTTAGTAATACCCTAAGATCGGTAACCCATTAGAGATTGGGTTAGTAACACCTTAGAATGTGTTGAGTGTATTATATATAAGCTCGTATTTGTTAATGATATATATATATATATATATATATGATGTTGGTTTTGAAATTATGGTAAATGAAATAATTTTACCTAGGACTATATTTTGAATAAAAAAAGATATCTTTGAAAAATTTAGTATTGGATGATTAAAATCAGGTTAGGTGAAACTTGGTATAAACATCTTGTGATTAAAATTTCACAGTTTGACTATAAAGATGTTTATAATAACATTGAAAGGATTAATAAGGAATGGAAACTAAATGAGTTGAGGAATATACAGAAGGTCGGAATTTTTGGAAAAGGAGTTTTCAAAAGATTTGAAGTAGTTTATTTGGAATGTTTTCGTGAAAAATGATTTCAAAAGGATTTTGAAGGAGATAAAATGTTTTGATAAAAATCTCAATTTGTTTTCAAAGATGGGTTTGGAGGAAAATAACACCAAGTGCTTGGAAAATCCTTTCCCTTAAAAAAGGTTATAGTTAAGACCGATTTATATTAGGATATGCCTAAGTAAATAAGATACTAATAACTTGACATTTGAATGAGTTAGAATAAGTAAATGCTTAATGCCTATATCTAAGTAGTTGTATTTACATTTATAGAAACTACATGGAAGAAAGTATTCCAAGGGTGAGTCCTCACGAGCAAATTGGGGCGAAAAGGATAATCTCGTTATCCTCTCCGGCGATAAGGAAGAACCATCAAAGCAGTCACTGAGCAACGTTTGGCCTCAGATTGATGAGGGGTGTATCTCATACTCCAAAAAGGATAAAGACAGGCACCCAATGGCGGAAATGTTCATCCTACCCACTACTTTGGAAATGATTGTTATATCTAGCAATGATAGGTTTGCACGAGCCTCGGAAGGAATATGGGTAACAGATCCAGTCAGCTCTGAATTAGAACCCATAGAGGAGTCTGAATCTATCGAAGAGGATTCTGAACCTATAGAAGAGAAATTTGAACCTACGAAGGACCCAAAAGCATGATATCAAACCACAATAGCATAGACATCAATTTGATTTGGGAGATGGAAGGAGAGAACGTCATATGGCGAGAAGAATCATCTAGTTCTTACATCAATGGAATGAAATGGAGGGAGATAATGAGGAAATATCCGAGGAAGAAGCTGCAGCGTTTTAAAACCCATGGGAGGTTGAAATGCAAGAAATAGCAGAAGATGAGGAACTGCAGGATGGACCAGTTGGACTCGGTCACATTCCATGGAACCAACCGTGGCTACCTTATGTTTAAGGAGAGATGCAACATTTGGAAAATGGAAATGATGCGGACGACGAGCATGAAAGTGACGAGAAAGGGATTGGGGAAGTATGATAGACTTTGGATATTGGGGCGCCCCCTCAACCTCTGATTCAGAAGAGTGAGAAAAATTAGGAGTATAATGGTTGAGGGTAGTTTTCTTTCTGTCTATTAAGTGTGTGTGTGTGTGTGTGTGTGTGTGTGTGTGTGTGTGTGTGTGTGTGTGTGTATCTATGTATGTATGTAGATATAGCTTATATGGAATTATGTGAGATGTGGTGATGGTTAGCGATGTATAGTATTAACATTATGTGCTTAGATGGAATTTGAATGTTTAAGTATGACCTATGTCGAAATTTAAAAGTTGATGTAAATTATGGAGGGTATGATATGCTATTTCATTTCCAACTTCATATATTTCAAATACATGAATCTTTTAAGTGAATCAATGAGAATTCTTGATTAAAGAAGAAAAACTTAAGTGTAAAATTTTCTTTTGAACTCGAAATGGAATTTTTCTAAACATTTGTGAAAAAGATATATTTATATATACATGTAAAGGAAGTTTGATTAATAAAGGGGAAATAAGTAGGTTTTGAATAACAAAGAAGTTTTATTAAACCCAAAAGTATTGAAATTAATATTGATTTAAAAGCAGTAAAAGGGTTTATTATAATAAAAAGTAAGTTATCTTTTTTAACTTAAATGGTTTCTTTGGAAAGAAGATAGAAATTCTTGGTGAATAAATTTTCTAAGGTAATTATATATCCAGAAGCACCTTTATAAAATTGTTTGAATAAAGGATAAAAAGTTTTATGAAAAGGATTCCATAGATATTTTGAAATGGTTAATAAGTACGTATGAGGTACGTAAATCATTTTGCCACATGATTCTGATCCAAGATTCAAGTACGAAACTTGGAAGTGATTACACTAGTCCGAGAAAGGATTTATCACTCGATTCTTGACGATGAATATTAATGAGATTTTATGGTTGGATACTTTAATTTTCTATCATAGTTGAGATTATGCAAAGAAAACTAAAATTCTAATCGGAAAGCTTGATCAGAGTCCGCATTAGTGAATCGGAGGATCAATATTAGTTCGGAAGTAAAGTTGTGTATTCGAATAGGAGATCGAATCATATATTATGTACGGATGATCTATATAAATCATACATGTGTAAGTTTAAAAATAAATATTTTGGACAAACACCTTTGGGTTTTACGTTGTAATTTCGAGGACGAAATTCTTGTAAGGTGGAAGTATGTGATGACCCGCAAATTTATCAATTTGATATATTATACTCATTTTCAAAATATTTAAATATAAGCTTTTAAAAACATAGACTATGAAGTTTTGACTAATAAATAAAGATGGTAATCTTATTTTGAATAAGTATTTACAAAATATATACTTTGGAAAAATATTGATAAAATGGACGAAAACCATTTTATCAATAAACAGCTCTATAATTATCAGATGTCGCACGTGGAGCTGGATACATACACTTATTTTTATAATTGAATAATAATATGAAATAAAATTAATTATTTTATTTTTAGAATAAATTTATATATGACATCATCAGTGATGCCCTTATATTTAATAATTGACTTATGAATTTAAATTAAGATTTAATGATTTAGTAATTATTACAATTGTTCTAATAATTGTTTTAAAATGTATAATTCATTTTAATTAGTTATGAAGTAATGATAAATCATTTGTAATAGTTTTATAAAGATATATATATTTGATTTAAAAATATAAGGAAAATTCGTATCAGTTTATGGATATAATAACACATTTTGTAAACAATTGTTCAATATGTATTTATATGGTTTTATAAACCAAGCATGATCGTTTTAATTAATTTATAATGATAAGAAACTAGTTTTCAAATTTTTTTTTACATTTATACGAAAATTAATTTATAAGTAAAAATATGATCGGAAATCGGTTTTTCAATTTTAAACGGTTTAAAGAACGGAAGCTGTTGCAACCTTGTTTATATGTCATGTACACATATATATATAACATACATATACACACCCTAACATACACATGAGCACACACACACACATATACCGTTAAACATATATATTACAAAATTTTAAGATATTTCTTAAAAAATTAAGACTTAAGCCACCAAAAAGCAACCATCAACTCATCTTACACTCTAAAGTACACACACATGGGCTAGCACATGAAAGAGAGGACATGGGGTGAAGTGGCCATGTAAAATGAAGTGATAGGGGCCGTGGGTCGAGGGTAAAAAGGTAATTATGTGTTTAAATATATTTTATCTAAGTTTTTCCTATAAATATCCACCCATTTCTTTATAAATTCCTAACACTTATTCTTCATTTTCTTCCTCCTACTTCAAGTTGTTTCAATGGCTTCCTGTTTTAGCAAATTATGGAGAAAATAATTTCAAAAGGAAATTAAATTATTAGTGTGTGTGTATTTGTATTAACACCTCAAAACAACTTCAAATCACTCCATTCTCCCATCAAACCCATGACCACACTTTCCTTCACTTTAGGTCGAGCCATCCACCACCCATATCCATGGTCGTGAACACCCAAGGCCATGAGCGAGCTCATTCAAAGCTTGGGAGCTTGATTCCATAGAGTTTAAAACATTAATAGCAAAGCTATAGTTGATTCAAAACTAGTTCGAGACAAAATGAAGGTGAGAACTATTTATAATATGATATATTGGATGATATATATGTTTTGTTATGCTTGGTTTTAATGATTGTTTATCAAGTTTGGATGTTGATTATATATTTATTTTAATGTTGAAATGATTCACGTTTAATACACGTCGAAAATCATGAAGGAAATCACTTTCATTTAATAAATGGAATGGTGCATATAAGATTGTTAAACTTCTTGAAAATGGTTCAAAATGGTTTATAAATATTCTATAAATACTAAAATCCAATTTGATGAAGTTTTGACAAGTTATGAAAGATGAGTCAAAAATAGGCGCGTTACGTAACACTAGTTAGCGATTTCACGTCATAGAAAGCTAAATCCGTTTTAACGATTGATTCGAAATTTTTTGTAATAAGAATTTTTCGAACCCTTGTAATCATAGTTTTCAAAGAAGAAAGAAAATCGATATTTTGTTTAGTGGATTTTGAAATATGAGTAAATTGTTTTTTGAAATAGTTGCGGTTTGATAGTTTGAAAACCAAAACTATAAATCTTTAAATTTGATATTATTAATTTATGAAATAATTTCTATAAATCTTGTAAAATGGTATAAAAGAGATTTGAGTTATAAAAAAAGGATTTCTAAATGTTTGAAAAGTTGTTCCATTCGTGTAAGATTATGTTCTGTCTTTATTTTCTTTTACTGCATGATAATCTGCCTCTCCAACACTTGGATTTGCAGCATGTAAATACTGATAATGTATTAGTATTGGTTTCCGAGGGTCGAGGAGGCAGATCGTCACATGATTGCCTTCCTGATCTACTATGATATGTTGAAAGACCCGATGATACAATTCATTAAGATGCAACATTACGCTGAATTAAACATGGGATTCATTATCATATTTGATATTATTATTTTAATTAACCCTCTATGCTAATTGAGATATTAATAGAGTTAATCTTCCCATACTTTTGTCATATGAACTTGCCTTTCTTGTCTTAACATTCACAATAAAAAAAATTGATAGCTTGTTTAGTTTGTTGTGGTATTGTGTAAAATTCAAGATATTAATGGGCAGTCTAAAAAAAGGAACATCGAGGAACAAAGTCTAGTATTCCGTATGGCATGGAGTTAAGTTAAAAATTTCCTTAGGTAATAGTTATTAAGCTAAGTTGATTTTGATGATGCATGTTTAAAGCATTTCTTTTTTCAAATTATGTTTTACTGGATAAATGCAGTAATAAAAGAAGATACGGAAAAAATTTAGGAATAAAAAATAGGTGTAAGAGCTCCAAATAATAAAGTGAAATTTCAGTTTTTTCCTTATGACTATAATTTACATAAATTAATTACATTTTTGTTTCTCAACTTTCAGCACATGCATTGATACAATTTGATTATTATAATATATATGTCTCTTTTACATACACGCTTTAGAATGCTTTTTTAATATACCTATTAGTATTCTTATAAATCATAGTTTGTTTTCACTCTGTAATAGTTGCATTTCAAATACGAACCAGGTTAGAATCCACAGATTTTTAGATAAACCAATGAAGCAGGTTAAAGAGAAAATTGGAAATGACAAAGAAAAAGGAAGCTAAAGAGAAGGACTTCCTACACACAATTTTTTTAGACTAAATGCAGAAGCAAAAGTTGAAGCTAGTTAGAAAGAGTGTAAACAGGCAAGATGAATCTAGGCCATGGGGCGTAGAAGTTCAGGCCAAGGTTGTGCTTTCTTCTACTAAGCATTGTTGTTCTTTTTAGTTCAACATTGCCCAAATATGCCATTTGTACTATGCTGAAGGATGAACGACATTCTTACACAAGTGTTTTATATCCATGACAGCAATGACAAAGGTGTAAGTGAATGAATCTAGTCTTTCATGTCATTGTATTCCCGTGTAAGTGAATGAAGAACGACATTCTTACACAAGGGTCTTATATCCATGACAGCAATGACAAAGGTGCATACTATTTTTTTACCATCATACATCATGTGCACACATGGAGCTAAACAGCAATGTGAATTAAGCAATAAAAAGGGCACCAATTAACCAATTGCTAGCAGTTTTTGAGTGCAACTAGTTTTTGAGGTTCGTCAAATTTTGTGGAGTATTTTATTCTGCTTGAAAGCAATGAACAAATTTGATAGTTAAAAGACTATTTCCCCTCACAATTTGTGATATTGGGCTGCTTTAAGTACTGCATGATTTTTATTTGTTTAGGGATGAAAATTAGATAATATTCCAACCAACCGCTTGTATTTACCAATAGCCTCGAAAACTTATTGCTGAATCTTTTCACATGAAGCATAATGCTGAACCTGAAGCTATTGATATGTCGAGCGTGTTGACAAAAAAAATTACAAAAGGGCATATGCTTGTATCTAATTAGTTCTTCCTGTTTTCAACCTAGCCTGATGATATGTTGGCACTTGAAATTGCATTTACAATTTATATGAAATTTAAAGACTTCGAAAGTGCACTTCACATTACTTTTTCCGTGTAAAAATATTTAGCATGTAAAGCAAGTACTTACATGCACGGAGGACCTTTTACTGAAGAATTTTTTTTGTTACAATGTAGGCTAGTCACTGTTTAGTATTGGAGTTAAAAGATGAGTTTGTTGCAGATAATGAAGAAAGGGATGTTATAATCCTAGTGTACTAAAACAGATAGCACGCTACAATAAACTCGTCGCACAAGTTTATTAATTAGAATTCCACTACGCTGGAATTCTGTATTAGATAGATGTAACAATAAGTTACGTTGCAAATAAATTACAACAACAACGTTATACTATTGTAAGAAATAGTATAACTTATAAACGGGAAAGATTACCGTGAATCTAACCAGTATATAAAGGAAATTCCGTCTGAGGCTTGTCGTAACAATTTCCTTAAGAATTTTATTTCAAAACTCTCTTAAGATACAACAGACGTAATCTGCACGAGATTGTAATGAGTATGTCAACTCTGTGATATATATGGAATATAGAGCAGTGGAGCAAAGAAGCAGAAGAAATTAGATTGGAATAGAATGAGAATGTGATCAGTATTCTCTCCTATTTATAATTTCGTCCGCATCCCTTCGAACAGTCGCGTCCGCTTGACGGGTCGCACCCGTTGCCTTTTGGTCGCTGTTGTTCGTTAACGGGTCGCACCCGCTCGCTACTGGCTTGCACCCATTCGTACCGCCTGGTACTGTTTCGCCTGCACTGCTTTAGTCAGGTCGCACCCGTTCGCGTTTGGCCGCACCTGTTTGCTTCTAACGGGCCGCACCCGCTACTGTTCGCCTCTAACGAGTCGCGCCTCTTCAGTTATTCGCGTCCGCTCATGAACAGTCGCATCTGCTCAGGCAAAAAACCCTACGTCTGTTCACCCGCCCGCTTCTCTTTAAATTCCAGGCCCAGCCCAATTTCAGACGAAGCCCAAAACCGTTAAACAATGGCGTAGTAAAAAGAATGGTCATTTTAGACCCGAACCCGAGCCCGGCCCGGCCCGGTTCGGTCGAACGGACGGTGGCGCGCGCGCGCGTGGTGGTGATGCATGATCTCCCTCCTCACAACGAAGCATACATTTGGGAGCCCCAGGCCCCCAACCTCCTCATGAGAAAGCTATATTTAAACCAATATAGCTCTCACAATTTGGAGATGTGGGACTTGTATCTTTCATTCACTTTGCTCTTTAGGAATTCCAACAATCCCCCACATGAATGATAATATACATATCCCCCACACAAAGCGAAATATCACAGAGTACATATGGAATAATGCTTTATCGTGGATAAGTAGATATTTCACTTTGAACTTTCCCTAGTTAAAACTTATCGGATCTTACTTGGCTAATCGGTGAATTATTTCATCTTGAACCGTCGGCCTTTATTGTATATCCAGACAATAAGCTTTACGAAGCATTGATTCCCTTCTCATCTAATCTCTTGGTTGTGTTCATTTTGGTCCTGAACAGTTTTTGGTTCTGCGAGTGTTTTAAGAGAATAAAAGCCTTTTAATATTCTCATAGAGCCGACTCAGCTCACACTAACATAGGTGATCGCAACCATTAAGAGTATCCTACCTATACCCCACTTGTTATTTCCAAGATATGGTCATCATTAAAAAACATAGTTTTAACCTTTAAAACTTCTGTTGGCATGCATTATATTTTGCACCATAGGAATGGAGTAGGACCAAGTCCAGACAAATGCATTACTTCTTAAGTTACTCATAACTGGTTTGCCTATTGATCCTAGTCCGTGGGATCTCCAGTCGCTAGGATAGGTTTCCGTATAAGGTAACTCTTGTTGGTTTAGGCTTTTAAACCCATTCCCCTCGATGCGCAGTCAATTTTCTCTCTTGATAAACCTTTAGTAAATGGATCTGCTAGGTTATCATTTGTTCTCACATAATCTATGGAAATAGTTCCATTTGAGAGTAACTGCCTAACTGTATTATGGCGTCGACGAATATGTCGTGACTTTCCATTATACACAAAGTTTTGCGCTCTGCTTAGCGCTGCTTGGTTATCACAGTGTATGCATATGGCCGGTACAGGTTTAGGCCAAAACGGAATATCTTCTAAAAAGTGACGAAGCCATTATGCTTCTTCGCCTGCTTTATCTAATGCAATGAACTCTGATTCCATAGTGGATCGAGCTATGCATGTTTGTTTAGTAGATTTCCATGACACCGCTGCCCCTGCTAGGGTAAAGACATAACCACTCGTTGATTTTGATTCCTCTGAATCTGCAATCCAGTTTGCATCACTATATCCTTCTAAGACGGCAGGATATTTTCCATAATGTAAGGAATAGTTAGTGGTATTTTTTAAATATCCAAGCACTCTCATTAGTGCTTTCCAATGTTCCTTCCCTGGATTGCTTGTATACCTGCTCAATCGACTTACTGCATAAGCTATATCTGGTCTGGTGCAATTCATCAGATACATTAAGCATCCTATTACACGAGAGTATTCCAGTTGCATTACACTCTCATCAGTGTTTTTATGCAGTACTTCCGATGGATTAAAGGGTGTATTTACTCCTTTAATTCCAAAGTTTTAAAATCTTTCAATCACTTTTTCTACATAATGTGATTGAGATAACTCAATTCCATTAGATGTTCTTATTATTTTTATTCCCAAAATAATATCTGCAACACCCAAGTCTTTCATGTCGAAATTGTTGATCAACATTTTCTTTATGGTCTCAATTACCTGAGTATTTGGACCGAATATTAGCATATCGTCCACATATAGACAAATCATCACATATGATTGCCCAACCTGTTTGTAATAAACACATTTATCACATTCATTTATACGAAAACCATTTTTCATCATGACACTATCAAATTTTGCGTGCCATTGCTTTGGAGCTTGTTTTAGTCCGTATAATGATTTGACTAATCTACAGACTTTGTTTTCATTTCCTTTGGAAATAAATCCCTCAGGTTGCTCCATGTAAATCTCCTCATCGAGATTTCCATTTAAGAATGCTGTTTTTACATCCATTTGATGAATCTCTAGATTATAAATGGATGCAATTGCTATTAACATTCTTATAGAGGTTATTCGTGTAACCGGTGAATAGGTATCAAAGAAGTCTACTCCTTCTTTTTGACGATATCCTTTGGCTACTAATCTGGCTTTATACTTGTCGATAGAGCCATCTGCTTTCATTTTCTTCTTGAAAATCCATTTGCAGCCAATTGGTTTTAGTCCTGGTGGAATATCAACAATTTCCCAAGTTTTATTACTTAGAATTGAATCAATCTCACTTTGGATTGCTTCTTTCCAACATGAAGATTCAGAAGATGACATTGCTTCCTTGTACGTTTGAGGTTCGTGTTCTAACATATAAGTTAAAAAATCCGAACCAAATGTTTTGGAAGTTCTTGCCCTTACGCTTCTTCTTGGTTCAACCTTCTCGTTGTCCTGATGAATTTCATCTTCACATGTCTCATCTCTGTTATCTCTTGTCCTTTTTGGGACAGGATTTCCATCGTTTCTTTTATGTGGAAACACATCTTCAAAGAACGAGGCATCTCTTGATTCCATTATTGTATTTACATGAATATCATTTATATCAGACTTGAATACCAAAAATCTATAGGCACTACTATTTTGGGCTGGCCCAAGATAATAACAGTCTACTGTTTTTGGTCCAAGTTTGACTCTCTTGGGAGGCGGAACTGGAACTTTTGCCAAACACCCCCACACTTTGAGGTATTTAAAGCTTGGTTTGTGTCCTTTCCATATCTCATATGGAATTGTTCCCGTTTTATTGTGAGGAACTTTGTTTAATACGTGATTAGACATATTTAAGGCTTCCCCCCACAAGTTCGTCGGCAGACCAGAAGTTAAAAGCATGGCAGTAATCATGTCTTTTAACGTTCTGTTCTTCCTCTCGGCTACACCATTTTGTTGTGGTGAATATGGAGCTGTTGTTTGATGAATTATACCATTTTCGGCACAGAACTGTTCAAATGGTGATTCATATTCTCCACCTCGATCAGATCTCAATATCTTGATCTTTTTATTTAACTGATTTTCTACCTCAGCCTTGTATTTTATAAACGCGGTTATTGCTTCATCCTTACTATTTAAAAGATATACATAGCAATATCGCGTATAATCGTCAATAAAAGTAATAAAATACTTTTTCCCACCTCTTGTAGGTAATGATTTAAAATCACATAAATCTGTATGTACCAAACCTAATGGTTCGGTGCTTCTGTCAACAGATTTAAATGGTTGTTTGACCATTTTTGCTTCTACACATGTCTCACATTTGTAGTTCTTATCTACTTGGAAATTTGGAATCAATCCCAAGTTTGATAATTTCTTCATTTTTCGGAAGTTTATGTGTCCTAATCTATCGTGCCATAGTAAAATTTCGTGCTCAAGCAAGTAAGAGACTTCAAATTTATTATTAGCACAATCAGAATAGATAGATTTATTGCCGGTAACGGCTACATTTGCCTTAAATAGGCCATCACATAAATATCCCCTTCCGATATACATTTCAGCTTTGGACAGAACCATCTTGTCTGACTCAAACACCATCTTGAATCCCTTCTTTGATAGGACTGTACCAGAGATGAGATTCTTGCGTATGTCTGGAACGTGAAGCACGTCATTCAATTTGACAGTTTTTCCAGAAGTGAACTTGAGGATAACTGTGTCACTTCCTTCGATCATGGAAACTGCAGAATTACCCATGTAGAGTCTTTCTTTCTGATCGAATTTCTGGTATGTTGAAAACATGGATTTTTCAGAGCAAACATGACGAGTAGCTCCTGTGTCAACCCACCATTGGTTAGGGTTCTGAATCAAATTGCATTCAGAAATAACCGCTGAAAAGTTGGACTTATCCATTTTCATGTTGTCAACTGTTAACATCTCTGTTTTAGTGTAAAACAGTAAAATTCTTAAGATGTTATAATCCTAGTGTACTAAAACAGATAGCACGCTACAATAAACTCGTCGCACAAGTTTATTAATTAGAATTCCACTACGCTGGAATTCTGTATTAGATAGATGTAACAATAAGTTACGTTGTAAATAAATTACAACAACAACGTTATACTATTGTAAGAAATAGTATAACTTATAAACGGGAAAGATTACCGTGAATCTAACCAGTATATAAAGGAAATTCCGTCTGAGGCTTGTCGTAACAATTTCCTTAAGAATTTTATTTCAAAACTCTCCCAAGATACAACAGACGTAATCTGCACGAGATTGTAATGAGTATGTCAACTCTGTGATATATATGGAATATAGAGCAGTGGAGCAAAGAAGCAGAAGAAATTAGATTGGAATTGAATGAGAATGTGATCAGTATTCTCTCCTATTTATAATTTCGTCCGCATCCCTTCGAACAGTCGCGTCCGCTTGACGGGTCACACCCGTTGCCTTTTGGTCGCTGTTGTTCGTTAACGGGTCGCACCCGCTCGCTACTGGCTTGCACCCATTCGTACCGCCTGGTACTGTTTCGCATGTACTGCTTTAATCAGGTCGCACCCGTTCGCGTTTGGCCGCACATGTTTGCTTCTAACGGGCCGCACCCACTACTGTTCGCCTCTAACGGGTCGCGCCTCTTCAGTTATTCGCGTCCGCTCATGAACAGTCGCCTCTAACCTGTTTGCTTCACAACGAAGCATACATTTGGGAGCCCCAGGCCCCTAACCTCCTCATGAGAAAGCTATATTTAAACCAATATAGCTCTCACAATTTGGAGATGTGGGACTGTATCTTTCATTCACTTTGCTCTTTAGGAATTCCAACAAGGGAGACACTTCAAGATATTATAAATAATTCGAAACTTAGTGAAGTATTCCTTACCCTTGCACGTTGTAACGAATGCCCTTTCGACCTCTGGATGACCCTAGTACATTCACAATATTTACGTGTTGACACTAGAGTGCTAGAAGGACGGAGTGTTAGGATAATGAAAAAAGAAGAAAAGAAAACGAACGAGAAAGAGGAGAATAAAAACATTAGAATCTCACATGAAAAATTATAATATATAACATCAAAAGATAATACACAAAGCTACTCTGATATACGTAGTATTTCAGAGTTATTAATCAGAGTACTACCATCAGTTTAGACAGTTATAATAGCATATCCTTACAACTGCTTATATATGTACGTAAAGTAATGCAGCAGAAATAAGAATACTATGGTAGATAAACATCTAGCTCCTCTCCAAAGCTCAATGAATGACAACGAAAACCTGCTTTTTCAGACTACTCGAAAGTGCACCCATGAAAATGAGGGAAAAATAAAACCACGGGTCAGACATAAGCCTGATATGAGAAACTCAAGAAATCTGTGATCAACATAAAATAGTACTTTTAAGACTGTTCGGAAATGGTTATCCCCTCAAAAGAACCGCATATCTAATAAGTACATAATATAGCATAATAGATAATGTATAGGATGAAGAATATAAATCAGAAATATATGTTGATGCTTACATTGGTCATATCACAACAATATTCAATAGGTATACAAACAAAACCGCTAAGGCGCGTTCGCATATGGATTTTCCACGAAGACCTCCTAAGTAAACTAAGACCGATCTTTTATGACCAAGATCAGAAGTCATCTTCCGAGCGTCGTATATATCCATATAAAATATAAATATGGTAAACACAATTGGCTCAACATCTAAACACTTTCATGAACAACGTGAACTAGGTACGAACAACACCCCATGTGTAACATATTGAAAGCATACTCTAGATATGGAGTTGATATACCCCCATGTTTTAGCTAAACCCAGGATTATGCATTCCACTCTACCTTTAGTCATATATCGAAGATAAAGTCACATTGAGCATCTTAATACACAAGCCACAACTCGAACAGATGACGTATTCCAAATGAGTTCGAGCATCTAGAACAGATCTCGAACCTCTACATGGGTTCAAGCATCTCGAACAGATCTTGAATCTCCATATAGATTCCAACATCTAAAACAGATCCACTTCTAAGAGATAGAACACGTATCTCAGTCTTGAAGTGGTTTTCGATAAGTAAAACACTTACCGATCCCGGTCTCTTGAAGACCGAATCGACAAATTTAAAAAACGATTGCATACGGAAATCGAGTCTCCTATACTTATCGTGTTTCCTACCTTTTCAACTTACCATCCCTCGGTCAGAAGTTAAGCCCGGTAGGTTAGAGCATTATTGTTTCTACACCCTACTCGAATCATCATTCTTAACCCTCAAAGATAGGATCAATTCTACTTCATTGGCTTTTAGTACTAAACGCACGACTAAGTATTTTCCTTACACAAGTAACATGCAAAGCACGATCAAGTCACATAAACGACTTTAAATCCCCTTTTTAGTTAGTTAATCATTCGTTAATGAAACCCTTTTTTATTAGTACACCTCTCATTGTCTAATAAAACTACTTTCATTTAATTAAACTTCCTTATTAATTAAACTTCATTTTTAATTAAAACTTCACTTATTTAATTTACGCTTCCTTGTTAATTCAACTACTGATTAAACTTGTACATAGGTTTAAATTCCATTTATAAAAGATATATACTTTTATTCTACTATTCATACATTTTACTATCCATTTATACTTTATCTAATCATTCCCTTATACTATATTTGATATTTCAAAAGTATTCATATACTTATCTGAAATGATATAAGTATATTCATAATCGAATAGGTTAAAAACATAAGTTTAAACGTTGTTACTACAAATCCCTTCTCTTTTATAAATTAAACTTTTACTTTTTCTATTTTTTATAAAAGATTCCATACTTGTTATTATCTTTAAAATATCCATTATTAAAGATATAAGTATATTTAAAATGTTTAAAGATAATTGTTATTTAAGCGTTTGTCATAACAAACCCAAAACTATTTCACACTTAACCATTTTATTAAAACTTGCTTTTTAAAGATTTAATTAGATAAAGTGTTAAAGATAATTGTTTTTTAAACATTTATCACTACAAACCCAAAACCATTTGCTTATAGTTATCTTTAAAATATTCAATATTGAATATCCAATTATATTCCTAAGTATAATAAGGGTTAAAAGAAAATGTTACTAAAACATTGTGTACTGCAACCCAAATCATTTACTTATAATTATCTTTAAAATATTCAATATTAAATATCTAATTATATCCCTAAGTATAATTAATAATAAGGGTTAAAAACAAACGTTATTAAAACATTATTTACTACAGTCTAAAACCATTTTTTTTATACTTGTCATTAACTTTAAGACATTCATTTTAAAGATCAAAGCACATCCACACTTATTAATGAAGATAATACACTTTTAATTTAACTTCTTTGAAACATTTATTTAACTTAAGAGTTAAAAATCAAAACTTCCTTTACTACATTTATAAAATACTTAACTTACTTTGAAAACTTGTACACACACACTTCATGTAATATGAAAAAAAGGGTAACCACAAGTGATGTTCCCGAAACCCTAGGCAACAAAGAGGAGGTCGACGATGACAACTGGAAGACGGTTAGGAGGAAGGGAAAACAGACATTTGCCGGTGCTTTGAAA
Organism: Allium cepa; assembly: GCA_030765085.1. Classification (NCBI taxonomy): domain Eukaryota; kingdom Viridiplantae; phylum Streptophyta; class Magnoliopsida; order Asparagales; family Amaryllidaceae; genus Allium; species Allium cepa. Next base: position 175,387,612 of record CM060939.1, on the reverse strand, counting down.
TTAAGCAAGGCGATGGCAAAAATAAGGTTGGAAAAAAAATCCTAGATCATAGAAGATGCTCTGGGCAATAAGTTTGAAATTAAAGGGAAAGTTGATTGCTTTCAACCTATTACTGAAGGAGGTGAGTCATTTCAATTCATCGATGATGATGACTGAGGAATCTAACGCGATGTGGAAAAACTCAGTTTATGTGTACGTGGCTAGTAAAAGACCTTACTTTTTCTATTTTATTGCTTATATCAAACGTGCATGTAATCCAAAGAGTACATGAGATGTTTATCCTAGAGAAAATGGTTTTTATCTCATAAATTTGAAAAGGAAGATGATTATGAAATGATCCTAAAAGGAGGTCCATGGTTTATGGATAGCAAGTTAATTTTCATGCAAAAATGGGAGGCAGATTTTACTTTTGAAAAAGCTATGCTTACAATCTAATAGGTTTGGGTTAAATTAAACAACCTAAATTTAGCATTATGGAATATGAGATGTATTAGCAAACTTGCGAGTTTGATTGGGAAAACGTTAGACACAGATGAAATATAAGATTGGTCAAAAGGATTAACTATGCTAGGGTTTTGGTTAAACTGGAGGCATCTACTGAATTACCCAAAATAGTGAAAGCAATTGAAAAGAATGATAATGTGTATGTTTAAGAGGTGGAATGTGAATTCATTCCACCAAAGTGTGGTGAGTGTAAGTGCTTTGGACACAACACACAGCAGTGTAATATAATAAAAGAGCAACAACAAAAAGGTTTGGGTAGAGAAACAAACCAAGAGCAACACAACGTCAACTAGCTATGTACAACTAGGAAGCAACAAAGCTGCTACTATCAACAACAATCTACAAACCCCTGCTACCATATGCCCCTCAAAAAAATGCTACAACAAAAAAATGATATACAAAATGCTGTAGAACCTACCCCTATTAACACCCAGATTCACATACCATCACCTATAATTAATGGAGTAAAGGCCCAATTCAGACTCCAAAACAGCAAAGTCAAAATCAAAATTTGGAAAGGACTAATGAGCAACTTCTAACCCAAGATTCTGAGATGATGCATAAATATGCCGAGGGCAAGGATTTGATTCCCGTTTAGGGAAAAGATTCAGATTCGTCTACTGAGACAAAGGGGATTGATTCTGCTGTTGAGGAAGAGATACTACCTGCCAATTTAAAGAGATTCAAAAACTAAATATACAAATTGAAATTTCTGATGATTAAAGTGATGAAGAAGACACTAGGAAATACACAATAGCAAATGAAGACTACATAAAGAAATTTGAGAAGGAAGAAGGAAAGGTAGCTAACAACATAGCTAAAGTAGTTTCAACTCCTTTGACTAGGAGTAAAGCTACTAAATTATGTCAGTGATATATTGGAATGTTAGAGGTCTAAATTCTAATGCAAGGAAATTAGACCTCTATAATTTGAGGGATAAATAAGCCCTTCATTGTTGCAGTTCTTGAAAACAAATTCAGTGAAGAAGGGGTAGAATTGTTTAAAATGCAACCAAGGGATCAATAGGAGATAATACACCATATTTCTAATATCGCTAAAGGTATAATAATGGTGCTCTAGAATAAGGAAGTCTGGTCTATTAATTTATTTAATTGTGATGATTAACAAATAACTTGAATCTGCAGAAACTTTGGGGTCTAGAAATCTGTTTTACATATGTGTATGCTAGTAATTGGGCCTTCACTGGAACACATTTGTGGAAACAACTCGTTAACGACTCAAAACAAATTAATATGCTATGGGCCATAGCATGAGACTTTAATGTTGTATTGAGAACTGATGAAAAAAGGAGGGACTCACATTGAAAGTTTGCCAGATTGCAAAATTTAATGATTGCATGTTAGCTAGTGGATTGATTGAAGCATTCCACATTGGCCTAAATACACATGGAAGAGTGCTGAGGTTAAGAAGATTGTATCAAGACTAGACATAATGTTGGGTAATGCTAAATTATTTAATTAAATTAAAAATATCAAAGTATCTGTCCTCAGAAATTCTATAAGTGATCATAGTCCTCTCCTCATACAATTTACTAATAAAGAACAATTCCAAAAAGGAAAACCTGTCAGATATGCTAATTATTAGTCTAACTGTGAAAGTTATAATAATGCCGTGAATTTTTCAGAAGTGCAACTGCCTATTGGAAATCATATGTATAAATATGTGATGCTGGCTACATTCGTGAAAAACAGACTGAAGGATTGAAACAAATGTAGACCAAAATAAACTAATGCAGTTCAAAAAATACAAGAAGAACTGGAGGAAGTGCAATACAAGCTAGATGTTGATCCACAACATGAAGGACGTCTCAATGTAGACTATTTTACTCTACAGAAACTTTTAAAGGAAGAACTACACAAACAAGCAACATACCTAAATAAAAGCAAAAGAAAAATGGCTCACTTAGAGGGAGAATGCAATAAGTTTTTTTATACTACAATGTCTCAAAGAAATAATCATAATAGTTTGAATGGCTATTTGAATGAACGGGGAGAAATGGTGGAACACATACAAGAACGGGAAGATAAGGCAATTTCTTATTTTTCAGATCTATACAATGGAGAATTCAGCCAAAATATATCTCATATACGTACTAGAGGCAGGATCTCTCCAGAAGGTGGGCAAATGCTGACTGCTAATATTTAGGAAAGGGAGTTGAAGAAAGCCGTCTTCTCCATACATGACGACTCTAGTCTCGGTCCTGACGGTATGGGGGCTAAGTTCTTCGAATCGCATTAGGCATACCTAAAAGATACAATGTTAGATGCATATCCAGAAGCATTTGATATCGGTCAGTTTATTCAAGAGATAAATCACACTTTCATTTCTTTAATTCCAAAAGTCCAAAAACCAGTTAAGGTTGAAGAATATAGGCCTATTGCATGTTGCAAAGTCATATATAAAGTGCTAAGCAAAATTATTTGTATGAATTGAATAAGGTCATGCCAGATTTAATTTTCCAATGTAAAAATGCTTTTATTAAAGGGAGATTCATTGATGAAAACTCTTTAATGGTTTATGAACTGGTTAGAGATTTTGATAAAATTGGTGCCAATAAACGTGTCTAAAAGTGGACCTCCAAAAAGCTTATGACAAAGTTAATAGAGGATTCCTATTGCATATGTTAAGGGAGAGGGGTATTCCTAAAAAATTACTAAATTTGATAGCACATTGTATTAACTCTCCAACTTTTTCCGTGCTTGTCAATGGAATTCTAAAAAGATATTTTCATAATATAAGAGGTTTTAGGCAAGGGGATCCTCCATCATCTTATCTTTTGTAGTGGCAATGAAATGGTTTTCATCACAGATGGAAATTGCTTGTTATAATAGTACAATTAGGCTTGTTTATAAATCTCCTAGCAATAACCCACCTTATCTGTGCTGATGACTTGTTAATTGCTTCTAAGGCTGACTCTATGGCTATATCCTACATCAAATAAATTTTCAATCAAATGGAATTATGGGTAGGACGGAAAGTTAATGACTTGAAAATTAAAGTTTTCTTCAATAAGTTCTATAGACATAAGGAAAAAATTTATAGAAGAATTGGGTGTTTTAGAAGGGGTTCTCCCTGTTAAATATCTTAGGGTTCCATTATCAAATGATACTATTACAGGTAAGGAATGTGGCAAACTAATTCATAGTATTAGAGAAAAGCTACAGGGCTGTAGGTCTAAACTATTTTCTTTTACTGGAAGTGAAGAATTAGCTTGCACTATTATTACATCTAAAGTCATAATTTGGATGTAGACTTTTCAAATCCCAGATTGCTCGATTGAAGAAATTAATTCAGTGCGTGCAAATTTCATTTGGGGAGGAGATCTACATAAAGTCAATTACAAAGAGCTTTGTAAACCTAAGAAAGAAGGAGGTTGTGACGCCCCACCTCTATACCCACGCTAGCCAAGAACATTACGGTGAATGCTGTCAACTAGCACGGAGAATAAGGCTGTTGAGGAGCGACCATCCGTGTAATTGCTTTGTGCGAGCATCGATATGTCAGATAGTATAACATGCAAATCTTTTCAAGTGGAAATCCGACATGCCGACACAAACTCAAAGCTAGTACACAATGGCTATAATATCTTCGGAAACAAATATAGAAACAAACATAACATAAATCAGTCACAGATAATTCATATCACAAAGGCGGAATAAGATATGAATATTACACATAAAAGTGTACATCATAGTAGTGGTCAGAAAGATCCACAATAACACAAAATAATAGCAACATGTGCTATACAAAAGAATACATCAATGAGTCAATATCTCAAGAGTATACAACAAAAACTACTAATCTAAGTAGTAAACAAAAGGTCAGAGTAATGGATCCCTGGAGAGAAGTCAAGTCGAAGCACCTGCAACATCTCGGTCTGACCCGAGTATTATTTATAAGAAAATAATAAACGGATCAGTCTAGCTATAAATATCAGATAACATGATATAGAACGAAAGATATGGCATAGACGTATAATATCCATAATGGCATACTACTATAAGTATGAAAATGATGATCAACAAACGATTAATCAATATCAAAGAATCTTCTCAAAGATCCAAAAAGGATATCATACCCAAAACTTGTATTCACAACAAGTTAATGACACACGAATTCACCAATGCACAAAAATTGATAAATCATATCAATGAAAATCACTAAAATTGGTGAAGCATAAATTCTAGAATTCAACACACGAAATCCAGAAATCATAAAATAAAAAGGGGGAGGCCTATCACACGAACGGGAGCATGAAAACTCACCAACAGCTGTAACACACGAACGAGAAGCTATCTCATGGTAGCTAGCCATTAATTTGACACACGAATGGTCCGAAGACCTGACACACGAATGGTCCGAAGACCGTGGGTTGCTACCCCACCAATTTGAGTCGAAACTCCACAAAGCGGGGCTTAGTCTCCCTCGCAGACAAAGAGACATCGCACAATTGCTAGTCTAAACCATAAAATGATCACCATCGATCATCAAGAAGTGTCAACTACAATTACACGAAAGGTCCAGATTTTATTCGCGATTCCACAGAAAAGATTGATCTTATTCGTCATAGGATGAAAGAAGCCCAGAGTAGACAAATATGCGGGTTGTTACAGAGGTGTTGGTCTTAAAAATCTTTATGAGCTGAAATAAGTGTATGGTTTGAAGCTTGCGTGGAAAATCCTGAATTCTAAAAATCTATGATCTGTTTGGATCGGAGCTAGATATATAAAAGACAAATTTTGGATAATGAATATAGATAACAATGCATCAGTCACGTGAAAGAACAATTTGAAGCAAAGAGAACAACTGAAAATCCTAGTAGAAAGGAAGATTGCAAATGGTGAGAATACCGATCTTTGGAAGGACCCTTGGCTAAATTGTAAAAGTTTGATTGATAGAATAGAGTGCACTGGGTATTCTGCATATGGTACTCTAGATTTGAAAGTAGCTTTGATTATACCTGAAGGGACTTGGAATCCTAATATCCAATTTAGCACCAAACATCTAAAGCAAGAAGTAGAAGCAACTCCATTACATTATTTAAAGGAACATGATATATGGACATGGAAGGGGAATGAAAAAGGACAATTTAAATTGTATGAAGTTTGGAATGAAACCTGAACACATCATTCGGTTGTCTAATGGTATAAGACGATATGGAGCAGAAAACAACAACCCTAAAATGGCACTACAGCTTACAAGCTCTTCTTTTCAGATTGCCTACTAAAGATGGACTATATAGTTAGGGGATTATTCAAGAAGATATATGTTGTTTTGTAATAGTGAAAGAGGGACTCATAACCATTTATTCTTTGAATGCAAATATAGTAAACGAGTATGGGCAATTCAGAAAATTAAATGCATGAATTATGAAGTGGTGAAAAATCTTAATGAAGAGATAGATCACCTAGACCGATGGAGTAATGGATCGTACTTGGCGGAGGAGGTCTTCATAGTTAGCTTGACAAGTAGCATATTTCATCTTTGGGGGGAATGAAATAATAGGATTTTTAAGGACAAAGGAAAATCAGAGTTAGAACTGTCAAACATGGTAGCGAGTGTTGTGATTATCATTCAAAGAATTCCAGGGAAATTACTTACTAGGTTATCAGAATGAGAATTACACTTACTGGTGAACTAGGGCTGGAAGTGGGAGAGCTCGGATACTCGAAGAGATGATTTGCAGTCGCCATAGATCTGCTTCGCTTTGTCCTAATTTTGGAAAGCTAGAGTTAAAGTGGAGAATGTTGACTATTTGTACAAAGTAGTATTTTTCTCTAACTGTAATATACACACGACAGTTTTGATCTTTTTGGTGTGTATGTATTAGGCCACAAAGCCCAATTGAACTAAAATTAATGCTCTTTCATATATATGTATGTATGTATATATGTATGTGTGTGTGTATATATTTATATATATATATATATATATATATATATATAAACACACACGTTCACACACATATATACACACTTTTTAAAATATTATAATTACGTTAAATTTTTTTTAAACTACTTAAAAATATAATTATCTATATAGAATATTATGTAAAAAACAATAAATCTAAAATAAATAGAAAACCCAACAATAGACATATTTTATTTTTAAAGGCATCTTACATTAAAAATTTATAATTACTTATTAAAAATATATTTAAATACGAAACCAATTTTAAAAAGTGAAAAAACAACCCTAAAAGGATTAGAGAAATATAATTAATTTAAATATCATTTTTATACAATTTAAAGTTTCAAATAGAAAAGACAGCATTACCAAATTGCCGTAAAAAGAGTCTACAACAGTTAAGAAATGTTTCAAAATAAATAGTCATAAACCAGAAACTGTAGCATTACAAAGTGTTGGAAAAAGCCTCTGAAACACCTTAGAATGTTTCAAAGCACAGAAATGTTATCTAAACAATTCGCAATAGGTAACAGTGTTGTAGAAGCAAAGATAACATTTCATAAATGTTATCTAAAGTTCTGGGCCTTTTTTTAACATGGTTTTGCACCAACGTTGCGACAAGTTTGTGACATTTAAAAAATTGACTTTCTATTCGCTTTTTTTATAGTAGTTAGTATACTTGGAGTACTTACAAACAAAGAAGATAAATCCTTAAGCATGTATTTTAATCATTTTGTAAGAATTTCCGAAAACAAGGTATTTATCCGAAGTGCTTATATAGCGACTATTTCGCTATAAATTTGTCCACTTCTTTCAACTAGCTGTTAAATGAAACTTCAAAATTTTCACGGTAAAAATAATATATAATTTACTTGCTAGAATAGTAAAGAAACCCCTAAGGATGTTGTTGTGGGCATTTTAGCCCACGAGATTAAAGTTAGGAAGAAGCAAAAGGAAGGCAAGGAACCAAGAGATTTATCCATCATTGCCTGTCATGGGTCGATACCCAAGGATACCAATCAAGAAGTCTCTTCTGGAACTTCTGAGTGCCAAAAATGGGGTCAATCTTATTGGGGCAGTACTGAGCCGGTACCTACCAAGCAGAGGAGGGTTGAACCAAACTAGGATACATGTATTTTGCCAGCAACTTGTCCAAATTCACCTCAGTTGAGCAAACCCCCCTCCCCGAATCGAGTTCTCAACTGGGCTCCACGGTATAAATAAGGAAGAAAATCAGCATATATCAGGAAATAAATAATATAAGTGGCGTATTTAGGAATATTATATTTGACCAAGATAAACATGGAAACATCGTTAATTAGTGCATTTAAGCGCACCTTAGATCTACCTATATAAATAATCAAGCATTTGTCCCTTGTGAGGATAACTTTTGGAGATCTAGAAGCTCGCGCAACATCATCAATCAATTGGAGCATCTGAATCATCTTTTTCTATTATAAATCATTTTACTTGGAATCATTTCTTATAAAAGGATGATACATAAGAAAATTTATAAAATAAAATAGTGGACGTAGACCCATTATGGCTGAACCATTATAAAATCTTGGTGTTCCTTACTTTTTCTTTCTTTTTATTCTTTAAAAGGTTTATTAAAGAAATAGATTGGAAATGTTTGCCTATTTTCTGTGCAAACATTTTTGGTGCTTTCATCAAGAGACTAAAAGATTTCTCAACATGCCTCCTAAGTTCAAAAGCAAGATTGGCGGTACTAATAGGAATGCCAATCCTGCTGTTGACAATCAAAACAATCAAGTATCCAACAGACAAGGACCGGACATTATCACCGGAGGTGATTTAGATAGAGTTGTGGCAGATCTCGGCACTCGCTTCACTGCCCAACAACAAACTATTGTGGATCAAATCATGAAAAGCTTGGGGTAGACGTAGCCAGCTGTGCACAACACTGATACCAGAGGGAGAATCCAGTAATGGGGGAGGAGGCCGAGAAGATCACATTTTAGGGAATCAGATCAGGAGGATCAAGGAGCTGGGAAAACGACAGGTCAGCCTGGAGTTCAGCCACAAGCCATACCCAAGGAACGGTTAGGTGTCGAACCTGGCAGAGGAGGCATTGAATCAGGGGTGCCTGTAGATGTATCTCCCCAACTAAGGCAGCAATCCCCAGTCCTGGCAAAAATAAAGACTGGTTTAAGGCGGACCCATCACCGAGAGTGGTACCAAAGCATGGAACGGAGCCAGGATCGTAGACCCAATCCTTATAGAAGGAATGCAAGGAGACTCTCACCTTGACGAGGGAGATTAACTCGATTTCGTTCATCCTCGAGCGGGAAGCAGATCACTAGGAATGGCTTATAAGAGAATGTGTGTACGGTGAGTAGATAGCGCAGGGAATAAGTGCAAGGGTCGAAAACCCATTTACTATATAAAAACCGCTCGAAATCCCAAGAACTTTAAGATGCCCACTACGGATCTTTACCAGGGCTTGACTGATTCTATAGTGCACCTACAGTGATATACACAGCATATGTAATAAGCGGGCCAGCGGAGGAAGTTATATGCAAGTGTTTCCCCCTCTTCTTGACGGACCTAGCAATTATGTGGTTCTACCGCCTACTCAATAGCATAATTTGTTCATTGGAAATGTTGAACGAAAAATTCATTAGCTAATTCCAAGTTCATATAGAACAACCTAAGGATCCGTACTCCTTGTTGGACATTAAAAAAAGGGAGGATGTGATTTTGTGGCAGTACCCAACCCATTTCAATGCAGCCGCCACCAACGTTCAGAATGTAGATGAAAGACCCACCCTTATGGCCTTGTGTGAAGGTTTTCATCTGGACACAAAAATGGCTTGGACGTTCACGAAGGAAATGCTGGCTACTCTTCAGGACTTCTTGTACAAAGATGTAAAGTACATGCACTTGGAGGAGATCGCAGCAAAGTGTTAGGCCGAGACAATAACCAAACCATCAAAAGCCTCGAACAGTGTAAATGCCATGATCAAGAGCAATAAAGGTGGCGACATAAGGGGAAAAGAAGAATAATAACCCCGACAACTCTAGTGGTGGGAAAATGCAACGAAGAATATTCAAATCTGGCATGAGACTTGATAGCTACACAGACTTGAATGAAACTATAGAGAATATTTACCTGGCTACTCAAGCAGAACTTAAATACAATAGATTTTCCCTAGAGAAGGAAACAAAGGTTGAATGAAACTCCGGGAAATACTACATAATTCATGAGTTCCACGGACACAACACTAACAAATATCGCCATTTGTAGGACCTGACAGAGGATCACATTAGGAAGAAGAAGCTAGAGTGTTACGTCAAAAGCTCAGAGGCACTTCCTGCCCCAGAGAACCAGGCTCTGAGACAACTCCTGTCAAGGAACAAAGGGAAAGGATCTAGTGTCGACCGTGGGAAAGACGGAATGATGGTTATCAATACCATAACAGTAGGACCTTATGTGGCAGGCAAGAGCTGGGAGAAATGAATAGGTATGCAAAGTCTTTGAAAAGTTGGGATGCCTACGTGTGCACGATATGTGAGCAGCAGAAAACTAAGGCTTCCCGATGGGAGTAGGAAGTGATGGCCTTTGACGACATTGACTTGCAAGGAAAGCAATACTCCCATATGAATTCGTTGATTATTGCAACCTTGCTTGGCCCCACTAAAATGCATATGATTTTGGTTGGACAATGGAAGTTCAGTGAACATTCTGTTCAAGGAAGCATTCGACAAGATGGGGTTGTCCATAGAAGATGTTACACCTTCTAATAAATGGCTACATTGCTTCACTGGAAAAGTTACCATGCCCTTAGAGAAGTTGGATTTGTTTGTTGAGATAGGAACCCATCCCCGATCAGCCATACAAAAGCAAACTTTCATACTGGTGGATGGATTCTTAGCCAACAATGCCTTCCTAAGATGACCGGCTTTATCCGACTTCCGCGTATTAATGGCCCCATGGTGTCTGACAATGAAATTCCCGATGGCTAACGGAATAGGAGTGGTGAAAGGAAATCAGGACACTTTCAGGGAATGCTATGTTGTGGAACTTCGAGAGGACAAACAGAAAGAGAAGGGTAAAGGCATAAAAGTTTCCTTCTGTGTCAAGAACTCCCTTGCATAGAAACTAAAAAATGGCCCCCTCTTGAATTTACAAATGATCATTGTAGTGAATTGACCCAAGAGAAGGGGGAGGGAGCCATAGTTGAGCCCGGGGAGGCTCTGGAGTTCATGGAATTTGATGATAGCAATCCTATGAAACTTATGAAAATTGGATTGGGTATAGAGTAGGATCTAAGCTGAAACTAATTAGATTTCTATGGACAATCATGACATGTTCACGTGGTGTCATGCAAACATGTGCAGAATTCATTCTTCGGTTGCTTGTCATGCCTTGAATGTTTACCCAAAGAAGCCACATATGAAGCAGAAGAAAAGGAGTATGGGCCCTGAATGGTCGACGACACTGAACGAAGAAGTACAAACCATACTAGCAAATGGCTTCATTCGGGAATCACTTTACGTAGAATGGATAACAAACCCAGTTCTCATTAAGAAGTCAAATGGAAAATAGCGGACTTGTATAGACTTTTCTAATCTAAGCAATGCATGTCCTAAAGATTGTTTTTCACTCCTAAGGATTGATCGGCTAGTGGATGGTATTGTTGGGCATGAACTCCTATCCTTTATGGATGCTTATTTCGGGTATAGCCATATCGTGATGCATGTCCTAAACAAGAGCATACTAGTTTTATCACAGATCTGGGGCTTTACTGCTACAAGGTAATGTCGTTTGGACTTTAAAATGCGGGAGCAACATAGCATTTGGTAAATAAGATGTTTGCCGAATATATTGGCAAAACTATAGAGGTGTATATTGATGACATGTCAGTAAAATCAAGAGAGGCCGTAGATCATATCTCGCACCTGAATGAAATGTTTCAGATCCTACGAAGGTACGGGATGAAATTAAACCTGCTAAAATGTTCTTTTGGGGTGGCTTTTAGAAAATTATTAGGATTCATTATACACGTAAGGGGGATAGAGGCTAATCCAGAACAAGTCCAAGCACAACGAGACATCAAAATCCCCGAAACATGGAAGGAAATGCAAAACCTGAATGGGAAGGTAGCAGCATTGAGCAAGTTCATATCCAAAGCCACGGACAAGTGCATCCCATTCTTTGAAGCACTCAAAAAGAGAAAGGAAAATTCAAGTGGATGGATAAATCTTTGGCTGCATTCTTAAATCAATTGTAGCACTTGCAAAAGCCAGTAGTCTTATCTAAACTGATCGAGGGAGAAGACCATTACATCTATTTAGCAGTGTCACATCATTCTCTAAGCCTGGCTTAGTATGAGAGGAAGAGTGAATACATCGTCCCGTGTATTACATAAGCAAGTGCTTTACCGGGCCAGAATACAGGTAGCCCAAGATGGAAAAGCTAGCATACTGTCTACTGATTGCATCCATAAAACCAAGGCATTACTTCCAATCGCATCCTATCCGGGTAGTCACAAACCAGCCCCTGTGACAAGTTCTACATAGATCGGATACTTTAGGAAGACTTACCAAATGGAGCATTAAGTTTAGTCTGTATGAGATAACCTATCACCATTAGACCGCAATTAAGGGGCAAGCACTTGTAGATTTCCTTGTCGAGTTTACTGTTCGAGACAATGATGAGATTATATCTATATAGGTGTCCAAAGTATGGTAGATCCTCGTATCTTTATTTATATATTTATAGGCATCCTATCCTCTTTGAGTATGTTGAGAGTGTTATTTTTTTTATGGTATTGATGATATTTTATTATTATGGATTGCTTGATTTTGATGATACTTTTCTAGCAATAGATGATTCACCCATTTGATATTGATTTCATGGCTTTTGATTGGTTTACTTTGAATGGGTGATGGCATCTTTATATATGACTTGTGAGATTTGAAATCTTACAATATATATGATATTGTGACTGTATATTGTGTGTATACATCCAAATAATATTAATTTTCATATTGAGAAAAATCATATCATTATTCATTAACACGTCGATTTACAGACATATTACCCTTGACATGGACTTAGTCTGATTCGTGTGTTATTTAAATACTTAGGTCAGTCCGAGACCATATAAGTTCTGGGTCAAGTTGTACAGTTACAAATGCTATGGTCTAGATGGAAATAGTACTTTATTATAATACATGGTTGGAATATAATTTGTATCAGATATTGTATAATTCTAAAAGATGGTATATATTTATTATTATATATATTATCGTTGTGTTAATCGACTTCGTGTACTTTGTTATTTATATTATATTATATTGTGTATTGTTCTATCCAAGAGGCATACATGTTTATTGCTTTGTACCAGTGTTGGTCCAAGGGATTCATGTGTGTACCCTATATAATCTCATTCTCCAGACCCTAAGGCTCCATGGGGTTACAATAATGGTTTTCCATCAATGACAATCGGGCTGGTCTCAAGAGCTCTAAGTATATCTTCCTTATTTGTGAGTTTGAAGTAGATCATGGTGTTGAAATATTGGATATGGAAACCACCTTTCAATTTCTAAATACAATTGCAATGATCACGAAAATCTTTATAAGGAGGGGAAGAGTCCAAGAAAAAACTGACTAAGCGACCGACCAATAATTCACGCCCTTTTGAATCACTTTGGCAATGTAATATTAACACTATCAAATACAACTATGTTGAAGGTGCTAGGAGAGAAAATTCCAGCATTTTTGGTTAAAGGACATAAACAGAGAGGACCACTTGATCGAAGTAGGAACTTGATTATTTGTGTTTTAAGAAGGCGGAATATCATTGACCTGAACAGCAGGTCCACTGACTAGCCCTGAATTCATGACATGGGTGAAGCATCAACACAAGCACTTGCCGAGCATTCCACAGTTTTGCCAATATCTAAATTCATAACACCATCAGCACAACCATCATGAGAGATAGCCCCAACATCACCAACATTTGAATTAGCCTCGACATCAACAACATGTTTAACAATAGAGGTCAATTGACCTTCTCTACCCGCAGCTAGTAATGATGATAAGGGAGATTCACGTACCAGCGTTTTAAGACCGGAGATTGGGGATAGGTCTTGAGTATGAGCAAGTATCGATTTCTCCAGCTTAACAAAGGGGTTCGACGTCGAAAAAAGATTCATATGCTCAGATTCCAAGTGCTACTATAGTTATGTTCGTGGAATAGATCTGGCAAGAGATATTCCATTAAAAGAACGGCCAGACCTAGTTCGAGATGGGCTAGCTGACTTCGATTTCATGGAAGACAATCCGACTTTTTGACGTGGCATAAGGTTAGGAGTAGAACGGAAGGGTTGAAAGAAGCGAAAAAAAAGGGTAAGGGTTGCGGCCATTGACATATATTTAGTTTGAAAAGATATACATATGCACACACATACTTTTGGCCAGAGAAAACTAAAAATAAAAATAGAAAAAATTTATCTTTTGAATTTTAAAATTGATTTAAATGGTTTTAGACAAAATTTAATTTTTAAATTTATATTAACATATGTATTATGTATGCATAAATTTATTATCAAATTAGTTACAAGATGATAATTCAAAAAATATATACACATATTACACATGAATATATATATATATATATATAATAGGTATGACACATTAGGTTTATTCGAATAAGTGTGTGTGTGTGTGTATTTACAATATACATACATACATGCATATATATATATGTTATGATGGTTCTTTTTAAAACAAAATAATTTTTTTATAATCTTTGTATGGAAATTTATATTAATAAAAACAAAACAAATGATAAATCTACAAGGATTTGACTAAAAAGATTATTTGAATTTTTCAAAATATGATTAGGCCAAAATACATACATATATACATACATATACATACATATATACATACATACATATATGTGTGTGTGTATACATACATACATACATACATACATATACATACATACATATACATACATACATATATATATACATATATGTATGTATGTATGTATATGTATATGTATGTATGCCTGCATATATACATATATATATACACATATAATATATATTTAGATATATAATATCATATTATAAATAATCTAAATAATATATATATATATATTTACATTTAAAAAAATGTATTTTGTATGTATAAATATATTAAAATATAAAAGATTTTAAATACAATTGGCATGCTTCTCATCCATACATTTCTTTTTATCTTTATAGCTATCTCTCATCAGCCTATGCGACCAAATCAATGGTCATGCACGCTTGCTGCTTGTTTTACCGCACAATCTCAGCCTTCCTTCATCCATTTCAGCTATTATAGATACCATAAGCATTGCCACTTCAAAGGGGTTGGAAATTATAAGTATTCTGGTTATTCTCTTATCCAAAGCTCCTCACACAACAAATTAAAGCCCTAAGCCTTAAGATTAGCTACTTTTTAGTCTTAAGTGCTTCATTTCATATTATTCTCTTGTAATTCATTGTAACCGTAAGAGATAGATAATAAGAGGTCATCATAGTGGATGTTGGCAAGCTTGCCGAACCACTTACTTTAATTTTCTTACTTTCTTTTCATTTTATATTTTTTAGCCTAGTGATTAGCAAATAACATTTTATTTTCACAATGCATTACTCTAATTCCAATGTTTAAAAATTTATTGGTCAACAATATGACTTTGTGTTGAGGCCATAATTGGGAACGAGATTAGATATTTGTATTGAAACACAAGTCAATGTAGAATCGGTTTCCTTCGCTATAGAAGGTAAATGTCGCCATAATTGGATTTTGACTCGAAGTTAAAAAATGTAGAAAGATTAAATTCAATTAATCGATAACGATTGAACTAAGTTTGGAGTTCTCTCCGCAATTAAATATGGGTGTTATTACAGTTTTGGTCGATGATTAGATGTCTAAGTGACATAGTTTTGACAAGGAGATAAACATGCACAAATATCATTGCATAAAGGTGCAACTTTAAAATGATTATGAGGTAGTACTTCACCTGGATAATCGGGAAACATATGACTTTATGACCTTTATTGTGCTTCTGCAAAGTCCGCACATGCTTTGCTATTCAAATGGTTAAAATATTCACTTTGGATCAAAGTCGCACCTATGAGTCACAAACGATGAACTGTATTGTTGGACATAGGTACTATAATATGATAATTTATAAAGGTTACAAATTACTAGGAAGATGACTTATATATATATAATTTTTATACATATACGTGTGTGTGTGTGTGTATAATTTGATTTTTTAATTACCAAGATTAATTGAATTAAATGCATATAATTGTTATCTATATAATTTGAATGGGTAACTAGTTAATTAAATAAGGTATCATTAAATATATGGTATGTATAAGCCATAAATTAGATATATGATATCTGTTATTGTTTCCCCTACATGGGTTTAGAGGACGAGCTAAATATGTTTGACTTAGGTGGTGAAATTTTATCACATATTCATTTCCCACTATAAATAAACCACAATGTCTCATTCCCTTTACACTATATTTCTAATCTCAATAGAAGGGTTTACTATTTCATCTCCTTCATTAAAGCATCTTTGCATGGCCTTGCTATTCATAGGTTGAATCAAAATAGAGTTTTTGAGTGTTAGTCTGCAAATTCCGACGTGTACAAACCAGGAAAATTCATTAAGGTAAATAAAAATTATAGTTTTAAATATGTCACCATATCCTCATAATGTGTTTAATATTTTCAACCACAAAAGAATAGAATTTCAAATACACACACATATTTTTTGTATTACTTGCAAATATATAAATAGTTTACTATATTTATTAAATAGTTTATATATATACTATAATATATATATAATTTTATATTCAAAATATTTATATATATATATATATATAATTTATTAATTCTATTTAGGAAAACATGTAAGTACATATGAATGCAAATACACACACACACACACATACATACATACATAGATACATACGTACATACATATGTATGTATGTATATGTGTGTGTATGATAATTATCTCTCGAAAATCAAAAAACAAGTTATTTTTTTAATATTGAAGACTATATGTGTGTATGTGTGTGTCTGTGTAGTTGAAACCTCGCTAAAGCCGTGTAAAATCCCTACTATAATGCATAGAGCTTTACGACCGCTACATTATTTCAATTTAGCACTATTAAACAGTAGATCTGCTTCAAACCCTGCTATATTCTGCTACACTGCTGAATCAAGGTTTTTTTAGCATTAATTGTAGTAATATTAATATAGAAAAGTTGATTTGACTAGTTCTCTTTTAAATCAAATCAATAAAGTTAAGTTAAAGAACAAATTAATATACAAAGGCTCGGGGTTATACTTTTGTTTCCGTTACTTTCTTCTTTCTGTCCTTAAATAGCAACACATTTGGTTACTTTAAGAGTACTCAGAGTATTAGGCAAGGGGATCCCATCTCCCACTGTCTCTTCATTGCTGCTATGGAGCTTCTTACTAATATGTTCAATAAAGTTGTCTTTAACAAAGAAATTGAGTTGCATCCTATGTGTAAATCTCTTTTAATCTCTTCACTGATGTTTGCCGATGACCTAATTGTCTTCACTAAGCTTAATGCCAAGTCTGCTATTTCTGACTTTAATACCCTTGATTTTTTTTCAATATCACTAGTCTATCAATAAATAAGACAAATCTAATATCTTAATTGCTGGAATCACTAATACTAATAAAACATACATTCTAAACTTTTCATGCCTTTCTCCTCTCCATATAAATGGTAATTACCTTGGAGCTCCTCTTCTTACCTCAAAAATCTCTACCTCTCAATGTTTACCTAAGTTTGATAAAATTATAAGCAAGTTAGCTTTTTGGCCTTAGTCAAAATTATCCTTTGCTGGTAGATTGATTGTTCTTAAATCTATTGCCACCTATATGTGTTTATACTGTGCTCATATTTATATCTTGCCTTTCAACTCATTAAAATGATCAACTCAGCATTTAACCACTTCCTTTGTTATGGCAATCCTCAGTCAAACAAGTTAATCACCATATATTTCAAGAAAGTTACTATGCCATATGAATATGGTGGCTTGGGTATCATGAACGTCAATAATTGGAACAAAGCAACATATTATACTCTCATAAATAAGTTACTTTATAGCACTCCAAATCTGTGAGCATACTGGACCAGGTATAACTTAATCAAGACTAATCACTTTTGGACTATGCAAATCCCTATTGACTGTAGTTGGACCTGGAGATGTATTTTGAAGCTTAGAGGATCTTTTCTTCCAATTTTCCAATGCCTCATTTCCCTTGCTTCAAGAGTCACTTTTTGGCATGACCCTTGGTTAGTTAAAGGTTTAACTTTTTTCAAACTTTATTGGTGGCAATCTCAGACATCTCTCTGGCATTCCAAAATCTACTGAAGCTAGAGTTTTTAAATGGTAATAGATTGATGCCACCTCACTCTAGTTCGGCCATTATCTGAAATGTTTGGCCTACCGTTGATGGTTCTTTTTATGATATATCTCACTCTTTTAACCAAAGGTGTTATAAAGATCGCTCTAGATCTTCAGTTTACAAAGCCGTCTCAGCTTTCAATACATTACAGATCTTCCCTTGGCACTCAAGAATTTAGATTGCTGATTCTAGGCTACATAGAATGTGTTATTATGGAAAATCATCAACAATGCGGTTCACACCTAAGATAACTTGCTATCCAAAGGAATGATGCTTAATTCTTCTTGCAGTTATTGTTACAGCGGCCTTGAAAGCACTAGTCATATATTTTTGTCATTTTAGTACATCTTCTTCATTTGAGATGACTATATGTCTTGAAGTTACATAATCCATCCGCTGATTTAAAATTTTGAATGGTATACCATTTTTAAGGCTACGAGATGGAGACATTCTATTGGTAGTCTTTTGCTTATGGTTGTGAAGAAATCTGTGTATGCTATTTGGACCGAGAAAAATAGTAGGCTTTTCCAAGGAAAGAGAAACAAAGCAGCTTTGTTACTTCAACAGCTTACGGGTCTTTTTAGGAACCAAGTTTGAAAACTTTTATTTCAACTGTTTGAAATAATAGAGTTTCTATTCTTAGCTTCATTATTTGTTATGTTTTTTGTATCTAGTAGTTAAGGCTACTTGCCTTTCTCCTGTATTCCATGTATTATTTACAAAGTGGACGATCCACTATAAAACCGACCGGCCTTACCAAAAAAGACCTAATTTTGATGTATAAGTGCTCAATATAAGTTAGAAATTTATTATAGTCACCAAACCTAATTTGCATAAAGCATTATATTCTTTTATTTTGTTATATAAGATTAAACAATTTTTCTTTTCTCTACACAACTGATATGAAAATGAGAATAAATTAACTTTATCCACTTAATTTTAAATCTAATGAAGCTTTTGCATCTCCGTCATTTTCTGCTACATCATCGCTTTATCTCTACTATGGCATTTTGAACCTCTATTACCACAGAACCGTTAAGCGCTTTAATTGCACGGGTGTGTGTGTCTGTCATTTGTTATTTAACTAAATTAAAGAAACATATTTTTCCAACTGAATATAAATATTATACATAATTTTTTTTGTAATTTAAATATTATTTCCTTTTTGAATTTAACGGAAAAGAAGGATCCTAATTAGTAGAATTTATAACTATTCAAATACATTTAAAATACCAATTTTATAGTTGAAATGTCTAATATATATGTAAACATATATAACACTTATAATTAATTTATATAGCTTAATATATATGTGTGCGTGTTTGTGTGAACTTATTCTAATATACATGTATCAATTAAGCACTTAATATTAAACTAATATATAATTATCGAGGTCAAAATATTTACACGTTGTTATATATATATATATATATATATATATATATATATATATATATATATATGTGTGTGTGAGCGTTATGGCATGCGCTTCGCGCGCGAGTTATTTTTCTACAAGCTGTATATGTTTTAACACATTCAAAAAATAGAGTATGAATATTTAATCATATTTAGCATTGAAATTATGCTAGTTTGGTTGAATTTTTATTTTTAAGTTCCAATATCTATTATTTTTTATAGTTTGAATTTTTTTCTATTACTAAATAATAAAGAACGAATTGTAAGAAAATTTATCTATTAGATCATATTTTAAAGTGATTAAAATTTAATAATATTTTTAGAGGGGCGTATTGAATTTGTTTTAAAAAAATTTGTTAAATTCTATTTTTAAGTGATATTAAATTTGTTAATATTTGTAAAAGGACATGTTAAATTCGTTAAAGTTTATTTGTTAGATCCTACTTTTAAGAGATTTGATAACATCTATATAGGGGTATTTTTGGTAGTTCACTCTAACACCAAAAAAGTGTGACATCAAATGTATTACAACTATTGTTATATATATATATATATATATATATATATATATATATATGACTATTTGGACACAAATTGGCTATACAAAATATGTCACTCGGTTATACAAAACCCGATTTCAATCACAAGTTACATTGATCCAGTAGTCGTGCACATACAGACATAAACGATTACAAAACTGCTAACCTATTAAACTGAATATTATCTTCAGCCAATGTAATGGACTAGGATGACCCTGTAAATATTTATACACTAACAGTAACTCAAAGATATGAAGATAATTAAAAAAAATTCAACTTCCACTTGACAAAGCTTAAATAACACTTTTAAAAACCAAATTATGTAGATGCTAAAATCAACCAAATTAAAATCGAAATTACCATTTTTATCTCTATCCTAAACCAAAACAGATAATATATCCACACTATTGTAAACAATATAAAAATAAGAAGCGATTAGAAAAGAATGAGATATTTTATTCATGTCTGAAATTCATAACATAACTTCATTACATAGGCTTCTTTATATAAAAGCTTTGGAGCTTGGTTTTGAACTCGTCTTATGATGTGTATCTAAACAAAATATAACAAACATTGTATCTATATTCACTATTATAATTTACATATATTATAACACACTTTTTTATTATTACCAAACTAACCATTTCAAACGGTGAACATAATACTTCTACTTTGACACTCTTTCATCAGCGACCCCTTTAATCAACCAATAGCACCAAAATATAGATGTAAATCGAAATTGTTTCCGTTACGGATTAATTAGGATTAATCCACGTATAAATAACTATGAAAAACTTCACTTTTACATCAAATTTTTATGTCCGAATGTGAATAAAGATTATACTGGACGAATTAACAACCACTTTCGAAGAATTTGAATAAAATTTGAATTCTAGATTAATAAAAAAAGAGAATTGATTTTTGAAGAAAAGATACAGTTTGAAGGAGAAATATGGTCGAGGAGTTCTTTTTAATAAGATGAGTTTCGTTAAAGTAAAAGGCAAATGTTTGAATGAGTGAAAGAGGAAATGAGTGAAGAAAGATGTTTCAGCAAACACAAATATGAATCAAGAAACTACATGCCGCATGCATATTGGTGGCATATTGTTCCTCATGGATAAAGCGAAATATACACGAACTAATAAATGTAGGAAGCATACTGAATAAACAACAAACATACCAAGCAGCAGCATACTGTAACATTCCTCCTAGCATTTTACTAAGCAAATTAACATTATAACATCACGCTGGATCATGCATAATAGTGAAAATATCTTATTTAGTACAATTCATAAGTCAATCGATGTTTCCATCACACATATATATTCGCCTAGTCTCAATTTTCAGGTTCCATTGAATCATCGGATTCGCTTCTTTCATGGTCACCAGCCATGGCAGCAGGAGTTTCAACTGGAACAACCTCTGGTTTTGTTGCACGTGGTGCAATACGTGCTAAACCTATACTGGTCAAGGAACACTCTACAAACATCATTTTACATACATACATGCACATATATTCTGTATACAAGTATACTTCTGTTGAACATTCGCCTATTTATAAATATTGTTTTCGTTGCATTGACAACAAAATGATAACAGCAATCATAAAGGATATTTCCACCATGCATAATGTTAACCAAATCTCTTTCCACCCGCTGAACAAGGTCTGGCTGTAAACAAATTATATAGATATAGAAACACCATCACATATATGTATATAGAATGCACTAATTATAGCAAGAAAAGGTACAAAATATGAAGTACATTTAAGTCAGGTTCTCGGCGAAACCTTCGTCTACGTGCATCTCTCATCGGAGGTGTAAGGCCATGTCTGTACTCTACTCCCTCAAGAGCACTGTCTTCCTCTCTAACCAAAATCATCTGTTTCATGTCCAAGTTAAACTTAAATTCACTTTACTAGAGTAAGAATACGAAATTTAACCAGGCTTCACCTGACCAACGTCTGCAGTTTTGATTAACACGTTATCATCATAAGTTTTGTACGACTCCACTATGCAAGGTAGATCCAAGAGCGCTGCAGGAAATTTCTCATCTCCAATTACAAAAGTGCCGGTCCTTCCATCCTCTGCAAAATAACCTTTTTTTTACTGGTTATGTTGTGGAATGAACATTATAATCTACCGTCAAGATAAATATTATTGATGATGATTTTATAATCAACGTAGATAGTTTAAGATACAAAAGGTTATTGTTGTGAGAAAAGTTGTCTATCTCAGGTTAACAAGGAAGGATGCTATAGAAATTCAGAAGATTAAAAAGGCTGGAACTCTATCAAGGAGGGACATCCAAACCTATTTAACGTATATCTATAGTTTTGAATCCACATGAATATAACAATCAGGTTCATTTCCTCTTTAATATTTACAGTTGAAACTGAAACTCATAAATTTAAATGTCCATTTTCATTAAAATATCTTGAAAACATTATTTCTTTTTCTTTGATTGATCGTGTCTATTTTCTCGTCGATGCTCTTTACAAATGACTAATCTGTTCAAAGAGCATAGGTAGAAGCATTCATTTTCGGACTCTATTTTACTCGTACTTTATATCACCTAGTAAAACTACAACACAAATAGAAAATATATATACATCTCCCTCTCAAAAGTCAAAACTTCAACAGAAAAAAAGTTCTAGATGTTGTCATCCATGATAAAATAAACGAGATCAAACCGAGTATTATTGTTTGAGTTTGCTCAGTGTTTTATCGTGTTATTGCTTAGTGCCTAAGTTGTTGACTAAACACATAAAATGAAGTGTGAGAAAATTTAAATTATTTTTTTTGGGAAAAACAATGATAAAATGGGCTTGAAAACATTATTGTATTACACCCTCCTTAGAGCATTCCCAACCCAAAAGGTCATCAAACATCACTTCTACCCATTTAAACCCCTAACCCCACCAACCTACGCCCAATCAACAGAAAAAAAAATACCCCAACCACAGAAAAAAACCCAATTTTAATCAATCTTTATAAGACCAATTAAAGTGGGTCATGCGGATAGCAATCACTGTCCACACGATTGCAATCCGCATGGTGTGAATATTTAAATTTCCACCTTAATTGGTTTTTATAAAGCCGGCTAAGCTTAACCAGCTTTATAAAATCCGGCTAACTTAGCAACGCATAATCGACCTTTGCCCTTTGTTGGGGCTAGGTCACCTCTCAACCATGTCCTGGTTGGATGTGCTCTTAGTGCCCCAAATAACAACTTCTAAAAAATACTTTGGTATTAGAACACACGGTAAATGCTAGCTTCTACATCCAAGTTTCTTAAAAGTTGCAACGTGCACATAAATTATTGCTATTACTATTGCTGCTGCCAATATTACTATATTATCATGAAAACATAAAATACGAATAACTTTGTTAAAAATTAGTTTACCAATTACATATAAACATAATAACATCATCATTATTTATTTCTTATTCAACTATCTTCAGCGAGTAAATAATGCTACAAGGTCTTGGTGCAGGGAAAAAGCTATTCATGTATTTAAGTACATTAACTGACCTTAGCTTGCCAGCATTAAGGATCGGCATAAGTTTTATTATCCAACATAGTTTAGAAGCATTTTCTTCTTGTCATAAACACATGATGTAATGTATTAAAAAAAATCATAAAAGCAAACTAATGGGATTGAAAACCTGCGAATGATAAATCAAGGGAAGCATCTTCAGAGGAAGAGGAAGCGCTCTCATTGAATAAACGTTCCAGTCGCTCTGAAACAGAAGATGGGACTCGCAATATAAATTGTTCTTCCATTTTTACGTGCCCAAAATGGTCTGTCAACACATTGAGCTTCATCAAAACAATAAGTAGAAATTACAACTTCACACAGTGGATACTAAAAAGACTTAAATATAATAATAATAATAATAATAATAATAATAATAATAATAATAATAAATATCCCAGATGCATCAATAGGGAAATATGTGTGAACATTGTAATTGCATGATTAGATAAACAAAACAAAGAAATGTTAATTTATGTATTTTACATTTACTGAGATTCATGTTAAATGTGTAAGGATTCTTGACAAATCGCAGACAGGATAAAATATTGTTATCAATTTCATATGTTCCTAAACCAGGTATATTCTTTCTTAAACGCTATCGCATCAGATAATATTTTAGCACAAGTGATATTAAGTTTTCCTCAATTTTAATATAAAGGTTACTACTTTCAGGATATTGCATGAATTTAGCAGTGAAATTCACATCATGTGTTTATTGTGAAATCCACAACTCAGTTAAATTAGGTGAAATAGCTAATAACTTTAGTTACATCTTTAAAAGAGCCATGTATGGAAAATAAAACAAAAGTGCATTCTAGATATAACCCTTATATGACTGGGGTATTCATGATCAACTGGAAAAAAAGAAAAAAAAGATTACTTGAATGTTTTGTATCTAACACTCAAAACGTTGTACTATAATCAGGGCTGGTCGAAGACAATGGGTTACTCAAGGCAATTACAGTTTTGGCTGCCTTTTATGCAACAATTGATATAAAATCAACATAGAATAATAAATAAATAAATATATTGAAGAATCCTTATGCTAACTCACTTATACAAGACTGTTTGATGAACCTTATTCAGGTTAATTATACAAAAAAGTACCAAATAATTATGAAAATTTTAAGTTAATTTAATAGTTCACTGAACTTCCAAAAAAAAAAAAAAAAGGGCAAACAACTTCAATTATGAAAGAGACGATGTGTACAATAATCTGGAGTGTAATTAAGCGTTAACTACTGGAAACTAACAGAATTTTGACTTATCCCATCAAAAGCATGTAAATGGAACATACTTGATTAACTTTTATGTCAATAATTTTTGCTGTAATAAATACCAAGTAACAATTGCTACAAATAATGGTCCTTAATTCCTAAACTAGGCTTCAGCAAAATCAATAATTCAGGAATGATGTATGATAAATTAGACATCAGGAATTCAGCAATTGATGCTGATAAATGAAGTTTTATAGGAAAATTAACAAACAAAATACCTTTCGATTACAGATACAGTTTGGGAATAATGAATTTCTAAAGGAGCTGGAACCTGGACGAGAACCAAACTGACCGACAGAGGAAGTGGAACGCAGGCGGTAGACGGCAGGCGGCAGCGTGGAGCACAGGCGCAGATCGGATTTTTTTGTCTGAATTTGTCGCCCCTTGATTTAGATGCTTGATGGGCTTGACATGCGGCCGGGCCTGAATATAATAGCGCATAATTATATAATTTAAATTTGCGGCAGAAATAATCCCACAACCTAAGATTATAAAACCATGACCAGGTCTTACAGTTGAGAGAAAAGCTCGAATTATTTCGATTCGTTCCTCATTGGAACGTTTCAGCAGCCTCGATTTGAACATTTCAAAGCAAAGAAACAGAGGTGTTATCTTTCATCCCACCAAGAACTAGCCAAGTAGAATATTTTATACCGTCAACTAATTGACTGAATCCCTGTTCATGCATGGACCAAAAAAAAAAAAAAATCCGCAAATACCACCATTTTGATGTATTATCTTCATTAAACTTGCTAGTAGCATACCAACAACACTAAGCATCAATATGGTTATCTCACTTCCAAGAATCAAAACTTGCCGTGCAACTAAGCTAAACTACTTGTAACCAGCTAAAAATGAACTCCAAATTCTGTCAGCCCCATAAAACCTACCGCAAATACCACCATTTTGATGTATTACATTAATACTTACTTAATTATATTACACAAAGCATAGCATAAAACCATTCTAATACTACCGTAAATCTATATATCGAGTCAAAATTAAGCTAGTTGCCAAATGATGTTATATTAAAACAGTTTAAGGTTGAGGCATTGCCTGTGAATCAACTTTCAGTTTCGGTGTTAGACTTTTTCCTTAAGCTAGTCACAAAAATAATATCTTGATTAGACTAACACTAACCGATCTTGCCCTTAATTTACACAAAAACTTTAAGGCGGTAAGAATTTAAACACAGGATAAAATTATTGTACGCCAAGGAGAAAGTTCAAAGGCAGAAGCATTAATTAAAAGTATTGAAAAAACATCCAATGCAGAATCATAACATATACATGAAAAAAAAAAGTTTACTACACACCTATATATATTAATAGAAAAAGTAAAAGAAAATAAAACTACAAACAATTTGGAAACGCCTATATCTATTATTTAAAAAAGTATTCAACATTCTTCAACGCTTTGAAGGAATATGAAGTTCTCTTTCCATATCTTACAGATTCTTCGCATCAACATTAACATCTTCACCATGGTCATTCAGATTGTCGTTGATTTTCAATCTTTTTACAGGTGGCGCTAGAGCTTGCGTACTCCAAGTAAATAAATCTTCAACCAATCTTTTGACATCTGGCGTACCAATAACTTTGCCTTTTGCCTTTAATCTCATATCAGAAAACCAAGGAAAACCTTTTTTCACATAAAAAAGCAAATACGGGCACTGATCTAACACATCTTCTTCAGTAACTTCATTTGAAATGCTATCATTTTTTAGATACCATGCATTTTCGGCTGCGCGAACATAACTGAAGTAGTGCCCTTCATCAATAGTGCTTCCCTCATGAACCAAGACGGCATACAAATCGTACACAGTTTGTTCCATTTGTTCTTGATTTGTCATATATGGCTTTAGGTCAAGAATCAAAGGGTACTCAACTTTCTTATGCAATTCACCAAACCTTAAAAGTTGAAAAAACATTACCTTAGGGGCTTTTACAATCTTAGTCTGTTTAGCCCTTTCATCAGATTTGCAATGCACACATCCTCCTTCAATTTTTTCAGCCTTTGTGTATACTTTCAGAGCTTCTTCTACAGATTTTATATTATTAATATCTAAAAAAGCATGAGCTCTTGAGTTGTAGTTGAAGAACTATGGCTGCAGTTAAAACAATGTAGGTTGCTCACATAATAACCTCGAATATAGTGGGTATATGGTTTTTATTTTCGGTGCATTCGCTAAGCCTTTGTAGAAGGCTGATCAAGAATTCATGGGCATCCTCCTGCCTTCCGGTTTGGAGAGAAGATGATATCTCTTTCAGATTTTGAATGAAAGGACCAGGGAATAGCACGCGGTTAGACACCATGCAGGTTCTGAAAAACCATTTGAAGGCTCTTAGAGTGCAAAATTCATTGAAATTGTGCTTACAACATGTAGAAGAATCCAGCTTTGTGATCAATGGGATAGTGTAAAGCATGCATTGAAGTGATGAGTTTATGTAACAATTTACACCTGAATTTAGTAACCTAGGATTTGATATGACCATTTCTCGTGCTTGGTAATTTCATGCATTAAAATTTATGGATGTAGTTATAAATGAAGAGAAGAAAAGAAAACAAGGGTTTTCAAAAGCTGATTGCCCAGTTTTTCAAAATGAAATTAATTAATTTAATTTTGATTAACGGAAAACTTGAGGTCCAAGTAAATAGTCTTTGTGCTGATCCAAAGATTGGGTAGCAGATTCCGGAATAAAATTTTGAATGTGCATTTAAACAGTAAATCATGAGGAGACGCTAGTTCCAAGGACAAATATATAGTTGTCCTAGGATTATTCTTTTCATTTCTGCGTAAATTACATTTTTTATAAATTTTTTATATTGGCTACTAAAGTTGTAATACGAGATATTTTTGTATTTTGGCATGAGCAACGCATCTGCAAATAAGCTCTTTATTAAATTATTAAATATGAAAGTTTTATGTAGTTTGATAAAATAAACTGAAAAAGAAAAAGAATATTCTTTTTTTGGAATAGGCTTTGAATTTGAAAATTTTCATTTCAAGATATATAGATGTTAATATTTGGCTACGGTTCGAATTCATGACCTCTTGTTTGCAAGGAAGGGCATTTTTGAAATTTTACGATTTGACCAAAAAATTATGTTTTTATTTCAACTGTCAATAAAGATTTATAGATTTGTTGATTTATGTAGAAAGATCTTGCATTACATATTCTAATGTAGCCATATATATTTGACGCTTTCTTTGAAGTCTAATTATAATTACATTTGAACAATTCTATTCTATGAATAATTGTAATCAACATCTCGGTTTGAATTTGTCTAAAAGTAATTGCAGGAAGATTTTATCTCCTAATTTATTGGGGAGATCATAAGAAATAACAATTTAGTATTTAAAAAGTTAGATATAGGGATATCTTGGGAAGTTTACGGTCGGACTAAAAGATTGCGTTTCTATTCTAACTATTAATAAAGATAATACAAGTCAACGTATGCTTAGTTGTTCGAATTACGCGCTAACTAGGTGTTTTGTACTGGAATTTTAACTTATTTGGCCCTTTTTTTCTTTTCCTTTTGGTATGTGTTTATTTTTCTTTTGTTAAGTTGTGTTCTATTGTTAAACGAAAGGGGCAAATGAAAGAGGCTGGGAAATAGGTAAGTTTGTGAAAGGGGGATGCGTTCTTTTTACGAAAGCGACAACGCGAAAGGGGCAAAATTATTATTTATATTATTATTATTTTATTTTTGTTAATTATTTTTAAATAAAATAGATATATACCGAATGCAGAATACAAAATACATGATACCGAATACATAGTTTAGAATTCAAAATGCAGAATACAAAATACGAAATACAAAACAGAATCCATAAATACAAACTACAAAATGAAGAATGCATAATAAAAAATAAAGACAATTCTTAACGTAACCCAACAGCAACTAGTTCTATTCGTATGGTATCTCGAACTAATGCCAAAGTAGTTGTTGTTGCAGTTCTTTGAACTTGCTCACGATTATCGTTTCCACGATTCTGAATGCTATAATACTCTTCCAGATATTCTTCGGGCATCAGTCCAGATTATCATCATATGCCATAAACTCAGGATCTTTGGCATTGTACCTTCGTATGAAATTGTGAATAACCATTGTAGCAGTGACAATTTGTACCTGAACATTATAGAAGTATGTTGGCATGTTACGTAAGATTGCAAATTTTTTCTTCCAAATTCCAAAAATTCTTTCGACTGCTATATGCAAACTCGAATGGTAGTAGTTGAAAACTTCATTTTCTGGTTTTGGTTTATTCTGTGTTTCATTGAAATCTAGAATATGATATCTTAAACAACGATAAGGATGTAAATATCCTTCCATTAGTGGATACCCTGAATTCACTAAATAATATTGTCCTCTTGGCGGATGAGGAAAATTCAAACTTGGAGTATTTACAACTTCACGAAAGATTCTAGCATTATGGACAGTTCCTTCTCACCATGCCCTTGAGAACGTAAATATGAAGTCAAAGGCGCATGCAGCCATTATACTCTGTATAGGAACGCCTTTACGTCCTACAAATCGTTGCATATCCGCTTGAGAAACATGAGCCATTACACGTGTACCATCAATAGCTCCAATACAATTTCTAAAGAATAGATAATATCGTGGTGATGAACTAATTTGTTCTCGAATTCTATTAAATTGAGGATCTATCGGTCTAATAATATCCATAGACATTAACAAAACAAAATCCAAAACTTTATCAAAATAACGGCTAACCGTGTTAAGTGATCGTTGAAATCTTTCAACAGGAACAACAAAAACGATTGTATATAGAAAGATGCCACCATTTCTCTAGCTATAACGTGCATCGTCGGAGGCAAACCATAACTTTCCGACCGCTCACACAGCGACATAAAACAAAGCCTCTTCTTTTGGAAATTTCGTTGACACCGTTCTACATGGCCTGTAAGCATATCATTAATCCAATAAATACTGGTAACTTCAAAATAGTGTATTCGGTTCGTTTGAGGTCCAGGTGTGGTATAATATAGTCTAAGGAACTTGATATATTGCAAATCTTCAAAATCAGAATCATCACTTTTTTCATTGGATCTGCCATTAGGGATGAAGAAAGTAAGAGAGAAGAGAGTAGAATAAGATGATGAAGAAGAGGAAGATGTATGATCGATTTCACCCTAGAGGAGGAGGTGAATTGGGCGATACTAATAATTATAAAAATTTAATAAGAAAATATATAAAATAATTGCAGCATAGATAATAGCAGAAATAGAACACAGATTTACCCAGCTTTGGCAACTGCCTACGTGCTGCCCCCAAGGTTTCTACTAGAAATTAAGTAGTCAGACGCTTATACACGT
This sequence comes from Allium cepa, assembly GCA_030765085.1. Classification (NCBI taxonomy): domain Eukaryota; kingdom Viridiplantae; phylum Streptophyta; class Magnoliopsida; order Asparagales; family Amaryllidaceae; genus Allium; species Allium cepa. The sequence continues at coordinate 175,357,583 of CM060939.1, read as the reverse complement.
AAACTCGCGACATCCGCTATCGACTAACCTAACTCTACGCTCAAAACCCTACCACAACTCAGCCATTGAGTTGCGAATTTTCGAACTACACCACCGTAGTTCGTCCCTAGTCACACGACTAGAATTTAATAAAAGTTTAAAAGTAAATTACAAAAATAAAATCAATTATAAAACCCTATAAAATTTAAGCCCAAATAATATATAAAGGCCAACCTCTTTATTTAATATCACAAGAAACGATGTCCCCCTTTATTTTCTTCAGCCCGTCCTTTACTTTGTGAAATTGTCTGTCTCTTTTCCTTTGCTCGTTCGTTCCACTTCCTAACAATTAGGGCTTTGCTTTTCTTTGAAGCCGCTGACTTCAGTTGATCGATTGAGTAGATGTTTTGCGCTCCTTACTTTGATGATCGATTATTTCATTGATTTGAACACGATTGCTTCTCGATCGGGTTCTAATTGAATAAACTGGTATGCGATTTTATTTATTTATTCTCGTTGATATGCTTGAACTCGATTTGCTTCGAGTTATTGATTTGAAACTTTATTCTATGATATTGCTTAAACTTGAATGGGTAGTAGCCGATGATGAGATTGGGTTAAATAGGATTCGAAATCCTATACTCTTGTTCGTATTTTTTTTATTTCTTCAATTGATATGCTTGGCAGTTCGATTTTGATTGGTTGCTTATGATTGATCCTGGCCGGTTCAATTTCAAATATTTCTTTGCTTTGTTACCACGGCTTCATGAATTTGCTTTAGATTTGTTCTGTTCTTTTCTAGGATTTGACTTCGGCCATTTGATTTTGTGAAAATTTGACTTCGGCTTGTTATCACCTGGCTTTGACTTTGTTATTTAAAAATTGTGATACTTCTTACACCTTCGTTTATGGTATTTGAATTTGCTGACTTGAGATAAAAGTCGACTTGATAAACTCTGATTGATTTCGGCCTTGACTTTGTTAAAAAATTGATTTGCTGTTGCCTTTGGTTGATTGTCTCCACTTGTGTAGTTATGTTCATGCTGAACATACATGGTTGAGTTTGTAATCGTGTGCTTTCATTTGACCTAGGTTGATTTGCACTCTGACCACTGCCGTGTTGCCTCTTTCCTTGTTAGACTTAAAGTCTAATGTGTTCATGTAGTCTGGTTTTATGTGGAGCATGATTGAGGCTTTTCTTACATGTGCTAAACCGATGTATGTGTGTGTCACCGCTGTTGCACTGCCCTGATGCCACTGATACTTGAATCTGTTGTTTGATTGATGGTCATCACGACTTGTATACATAAATACATTTATGTATGTATATATATATATATATATATGTGTGTGTGTGTGTGTGTGTTCACCTCAGTTGCATTCCATTGTTCACTGTTTTTGCATACGAACTCAAATTACTTTCTAATTTTACCAGGTTTGGTTCCATATGAAATCTTTTTATGCATAGCATGTGTGTGTGTGTGTGTGTGTGTGTGTGTGTGTGTGTGTGTGTGTGTATATATATATATCAGTGTTGCTCCTTTGTGTGCTGTCTGACTCCTTTTGTACTGGTTTAGTGTGATTTTGGAATTTGTCTTGCTTTGAGTTGTATTGTGTGCTGTCCACCATATATGTGTGCACTTTGACTGTTGAGGCTTGTTGTAGTTTCTTCTAGTTTTTGTTGTTTGGCATTTGAACCATTGACTATTGAGGCTTCACTTGTATTTAGTTGCATTCAATAGTTCACTATATTTTGGAATATGATTTGGACTTGAGTCTTGTATATGTGCATTCTGATTCACTGTAGCCTTGTATTCTCTGGTCTTCACTTGAATTCTCATATTGCTTTGACTCCACTGTCGAGTCTGTTCTCATGTGTGCACATTTGTGAATTTGTTAGCATGGTTTGGTTTTAACTTCTTGTTGCATGAGAACTTGTGCTCGATAATTTTCTGATGTATTTGTATTGCACCTGAGTTGAATCCAGCCTCGGCTCGGGTTTGACCTTGTGCTCGCATGTCCCTGTAGTTTTATTAATTGTATATCAGTGTGCACAGCCTTGTGCCATATACAGTGATACACTGTGCATGTCACAAGCTGTTCGTGTAAGATGAATTAAAAATAAATATGACGATGAACAACCCAAATAACTGAGGCAAATAATATTTTCAAAACCAGATTTATTTTACAGTCCAAAAATATTTCTTTTCAATTTTACTGCGTCAGTGTGTATTTTGCAGACAACTCAGATGCTGGATTCAGGCTGGAGCAAAGTCGAAGATAAAATATGAGTGAATGAGTGATATGTAGTAAGGTGAACAATGTATATAACAATTTTATTTAATTGAAAATTGTGTATATATAGTGAGATCTCAAATTTGTACTATTCAAAATTTGTAATAAAATATCTGTTTGAATACAATATCTGTTTGAATTTAAATTCTATGTTATTTATTGTATTCAGCAAATATTTATTTAATTTTGTGAAAATAAAGTAGTAGAATAACAAATGCATACATGAATATATATATATATGTGTGTGTGTGTGTTTATTATCATCAAACAAAAATCATATACTTGCATATTCAACAATCTTACCCTTCTGACGATAACAAACATATATTTAAGATTTTGAATTTATTAAATGTATTGGGTTCTAGATGAAATCTATTTGCTCCCCCTATTTGAATGCTCTCTTTCTACAACAAAGCTACCCCTTCATATATGCACGAAAAATAAATAAAAATATGCAAATGAACCTAGATGCAAATAAAAAATAAAATATTTGACCTTTATTTGCCAAAATCTTAACTTTTCTCTTCCCTTTTTGTTATCAGCAAAAGAGTAATAGTGTTTGAAAAATAGAGATAAAGTGATAGACATTAATACAACATTAATACCCAATCGAGTATAAATATTAAATTTCGATAAAAAATCAAACAAAAATCATAAATACTCTGTTAGACGTATATTCCATTTTAGAGTAATAAGGGTGATGTCGGCATATAAAACCATATAGTTGTATCTATTTGTAGTATATTTATATCAGGAATTTGAATATCTACTAACCATGCATAACCATTAGGACTTTTAAATGAGATTAGTAGTATTCTCATTTTTATAAAAAATGAATTTCAAGCATCTTCTAACCACGCATAACCATGAGGACTTTTAAATGGGATTAGAATCAATTTGTCTATTTAATAATCAATTTTGATATGTGTTTCATACATGCATAACCGTCAGTACTTATAAATGAGCATGATAACAAATAATCAAAAAAATTCCAAGTAATTCACCCATGCATAACCGTGAGGACTTTTAAACGAGAGCGAATACTTTGGATGTTTTTATTGCTAAAAATAAAATAAAATGAAAGAGAATAATTTCCTGTTTAAAATGCAACATATTGACATACAATATTGGATTTTGATGAGTGATGGTTGATAGAAATAGAGATGGTCATGGAATTTTTATCCCTCAAAAGTTATTATAAATCTTGTTTAAATTTTTAAAGAAATTTACTAAATATTCTATCTCAAATTATAATATATGATTAATATCAACACTTATCACTTTTTAATCACTTTTTATCTTTTCGATAATTACTAGGGAGTCAGATTAGTTAATGTACTCATTTAAGATCAAATTCAAAAATCAAATTTTGTAAAATGACTAATCTCAAAAACAAGGTTAACAAAAAACTATTTTTTGGAAGGGATTTTTTTAAAAAATGTCTGCTAATTGAAAATCATTTGAATTTAAAAATATGCAGATACATAAAACACGTTCTACTGGTAATTTTTCTATCAACTAGATTACTACTGTAATATGCATCCGAATTTCCCTTTGACTCAAGATTATCATTAGTTGGATGTTATAGACCAAACCGTAAAGTTGCAACAAATACCTTGAAATCTTTTTCCAATGAAATTCTTTTCAATTTGAATTGAAACCATACAAATAAACAAAACAGTGAACATAATGAGAGATCCAAATATATATATCCACGAGTATCTTGAGTAATCATCAACCAACAATATCATCAGTCCAAACAAAACTATATGGATTAGTTCAAGGATAAAAAGATAATTTGTCAACATTTTTTCACAAATCAGAATCAAAATCAACATTTATTTTCTTATCACATAACTGGCTGATTTAAATCAGATTATGGTGCAGATTTTCACATTTAATATATCGCTCAAGAGAAATGTACCATTACCTATTTTACCTTCACGATAATTTTTCGTTGTTACCTATTGTTATTCTGCCACCTTTATACTAGGCTAAGGAGCTTTGATTTGTCGCCCATCATGTGCCTGAAACAGCCAGAATCTAGGTAACACTGTTGTTGCTCCTTAGCCTTCCACTACACCTACACGAGAAATGATTTTTGTGACCTATTTGTTTTTATAGGTCCATGGTTGTTAGAGGCAAAATATTTTGAAAAATATGTTTGAATAGACCCAAAACTATTTATTTTTGTTCCTTTTGGCACCCAGGAATTTTACATTCTGCCATTTGGAACCCAAATTGGAATTGTTTTCACGTGTTTGGGTCTTATACCAACAATTGTTTTGATTGTGTCCAATTTTTCTACAAATTGTGTACTTGGAATTTACTTGATTAATTTCATTTCTAACACGTCCAAATTGATTATACCTAAGTCCTTTTCTAACAGTATTAACAGTTTGTTTCCCTAATAGCATATTTAACGATCTTTCACCTTTGGAAAATTTTTCTAAAGTTGTAGACAATTATTGGACTTGTGTTTTGAGAGATTCATTTTCATTCAATAATTGAGTGCACTTTTTAATGGAATTTTCTCTTCTAGTATTTTCACTTTCTTTCAAAATATGGATTTCATTTTCAAGTGCTTTAATTTTAATTTCTGATTTTTTTAATTTCTTCTTCAAATGATGGACACTTATCACACTTAGAGCTCTTAATTTGATAGTTTTTGACTAATTGGTCAAGTTGTTTATTTAATTCTATCAAATATCTTTTTGTGATTCAATTTTGGCGTACTTCTCCCCAAATCTTTCAAAACAGCCATTTACTTCATGGAAATATATAAGTAATTCTGAGTGAGTAAGTTTTGATGTGAGTAAGTTTTGATATGAGTAAGTTTTGATACCTCGCTTAGCTCGTCATCATCGTTATCAGTTATATCACCTCGAAGACACTGATCTGCTTTTTCACTCTCGCTGCTAGTGTTTTTATTATCATCATCACTTTTATTCCATGTGGCTGAAAAAATCTTCCTTTTGATTTCTTTTCTTGGCTGAGTCGATTCTGAGGACAATTGGGCATGATGTGACCAGGTTTGTTGCACTTATGGCAAATGATCTCTTGCTCATCTGAGTTGTCTAGAACTTTGACTATTATGCTTTCAGTTGTTGATTTAGAGTTGGATTTCCATATTTGTGATTCTACGTTTTGAATTTCTTTATTATGAGCACCAGCTCTACCGCACCATCATCATCGTCATCTTCACTTTCGGTTGTTCCTTTGAGAGCTATTGTTTTCTTTCACGTATCACTTCCTTCGCGTTCTTCCTTGAATTTCATTTCTAGCTCATAAGTGGTGAAATTTCCAATGAGTTCTTCAATTTTGATTTATTTCGAATCTTTTGAATCTTGAATAGTAGTGACTTTGGCTTCAAAATTCCGTGGAAGGACTTTGAGGATTTTTCAGACTATTTCCAATTCTATGTATGGTTTTCCAAAAGCTTTTGATTTGTATACGAGATTCGAAAGTCGTCCATACATCTCTTTAATGTTCTCATCCTTGACCATTGTGAAGTTCTCATATTTGCTACTAAGCATGGCAAGGCGAGATTCTTTGACTTGAGATGTCCCTTCGTGATTCACTTCAAGTTTGTGCCAAATTTCCTATGCAGTTAGACAATGTGAGACACGAGTAAATTCAATTTGATCCAACAAACAGATAATAGAATTCATAGCTTTAGCATTAGCATTCTGTAGTTTATTTTCAAGATATGTTCATTGATCCATAGGTTTTTCAATTTCTTGATTATCTTCTACTATAGTTGGTGCTTTATAACCTGTCTCAACTATATTCCAAGCATCAATGGTTTTTATAAAAAAATTCATTCTATTTTTCCAGTAAACATATTCACCATTGAACATTTGGTCTAACTATGGACTGACCCTCAGAAAAATCATTATTAAAAGAAGTCATTTAAAAAAAAATCAAAATTTTTAAAACAATAATTGGTTTTTGAAAATTCAAATTTTTTAAACAAAAATTGGTTTTTGTTCCTAACTCTGATACCACTTGTAGGATCAATTTCACCCTAGAGGGGGTGAATAGGGTGATACTAATAATTATAAAAATTTAATGCGGAAATATAAAAAATAATTGCAGCACATATAATAGCAGAATAATAAAAGCAGAAATAGAACAACACAGATTTGCCCAGCTTCGGCAAAACCCGGCCTACGTGTCGTCCCCAAGGTTTCTGCTAGAAATTAAGTAGTCAGCTACTTACACACATAAACTCGCGACACCCGCTATTGACTAATCTAACTCTACGCTTAAAACCCTACCACAACTCAACCACTGAGCAGCGAATTCTCAAACTACACCACGGTAGTTCGTCCCCTAGTCACATGACTAGAATTTAACAAAAGTTTAAAAGTAAATTACAAAAATAAAATCAATTACAAAACCCTATAAAATTTAAGCCCAAATAATATATAAAGGCCGATCACTTTATTATATATCACAAGAAAAGATGTCCCCCTTTATTTTCTTCGGCCCGTTCTTTACTTTGTGTAGTTGTCTGCCTCTTTTTCTTTACTCGTTCGTTCCTCTTCCTAACAATTAGAGATTTGCTTTTCTATGAAGCCGTCGACTTCAGTTGATTGATCGAGTAGATATTTTTGCTTTCCTTGCTTTGTGGATCGATTGTTTCTTTGATTTGCATACGGCTGCTTCTCGATCGAGTTCGAATTGAATGAACTGGTATGTGTTTTCCTTTTTTATTTTCGTTGATATGCTTGAATTCGATTTAATTAAAGTTATTGATTTGAAACTTTGTTCTGTGATATTGCTTAAACTCGAATGGGTAGTAACCGATGATGAGATTGGGTACAATAGGATTCGAAATCCTATAATCTAGTTCGTATTTATTTTATTTCTTCAATTGATATGCTTGGCCGTATGATTTTGATTGGTTGCTTGTTATTGATCCTGACCGGTTCAATTTCAAATATTTCTTTGCTTTGTTACCACGGCTTCATGAACTTACTTTAGATTTTGTTCAATTCTTTCCTAGGACTTGACGTCGGCCATTTGATTTTGTGAAAATTTGACTTCGACTTGTTATCACCAGGCTTTGACTTTGTTATTTAAAAATTGAGATAATTCTTGCACCTTCGTTTATGGTATTTGAATTTGCTGACTTGAGATAAAAGTTGACTGGATAAACACTAATTGTTCATCCCTGACTTTGTTAAAACATTGATTTGCTGTTGCCTCTGATTGATTATCTCCACTTGTGTAGTTATGTTCATGCCTGAACATACATGGTTGAGTTTGTTATCGTGTGCATTCATTTTACCTAGGTTGATCTGCACTACTTTGACCACTGTCATGTTTCCTCTGTCCTTGTTAGACTTGAAGTCTAGTGTGCTTAAGTAGTCTGGTTTTATGTGGAGCTTGATTGAGGCTTTTCTTGCTTGCTCTAAACTGATATATGTGTGCATCACCGCTATTGCACTGCCATGATGCCATTGATATTTGAATATGTTGTTTGGTTGATGGTCATCTCCATTTGTATGCATACACACTTATGTATGCATATATGTATGTGTTCACCTCAATTGCATTCCATTGTTCACCGTTTTGCATATTAACTCAAATTGTTTTCCATTTTTACTAGGTCTGGTTTCATATGAAATCTTTTTATGCATAGCATATATATGTCAGTGTTGCTCCTTTATGTGCTTTCCACCTTGTTTTGTACTGGTTCATTGTGATTTTGGAATTTGTCTTGCATTGAGTTGTATTGTGTGTTGTCCACCATATATGTATATACTTTGACTGTTGAGGCTTGTTGCAGTTTCTTTCAGTTTTTGTTGTTTAACATTTGAACCATTAACTGTTGAGGCTTCACTTGTATTCAGTTCCATTCATTAGTTCAGTGTATTTTGTAATATGATTTGGAGTTGAGTCTTGTATACGTGTAATCGGATTCACTGTAGTCTTGTATTCTCTAGTCTTTACTTGAATTCTCGTATTGCTTTAACTCCATTGTCGAGTCTGTTCTCATGTGTTCACATTTTTGCACTTGTTAGCATGGTTTGGTTTTGACTTCTTGTTGCACGAGAACTTGTACTCGACAATTTTGTGATGTATTTGTATTGCACCTGAGTTGAATCTAGCATCGGCTCGGGTTTGACCTTGTGCTCACCTGTCCCTGTAGTTTTATCAAGTGTATATCGGTGTGCATGGCCTCGTGGCATGTACAGTGATACACTATGCATGTCACAAGCTGTTCGTGTAAAATGAAATCAAAATAAATATGACGACGAACAACCCAAATAACTGAGGCAAATAATATTTTCAAAAACATATTTTATTTTACACTGCATAAATATTTGTTTTTTAATTTTACTGCGTCAGCGTATATTTTGCAAATAACTCAAATGCTGGATTCGAGCTGGAGCAAAAGTCGAAGATAAAGTACGAGTGAGTAAGTGATATGTAATGAGGTGAACAATGTATGTAACAATGGTATTTTAATTGAAAATTGTGTCTATATAGTGAGAGCTCAAATTTGTACTATTTAAAATTTATAATAAAATATTTGTTTGAATAAAATATCTGTTTGAATTTAAATTCTATGTTATTTATTTTATTAAGAAAATATTTATTTAATTTTGTGAAAATAAAATAGTACAACAACAAATACAATTAAATGAATATATATATATATATGTGTGTGTGTGTGTGTGTGTGTGTGTGTGTGTGTGTGTCATCATCAAACAAAAATCATATACTTGCATATTCAACAGAAGAAAGTAGGGAATATATAAGAGAGGTAGTTCGAGTGAACTGTTGTAGGGAGCCATTTGCGTCCAAATCGCATCGGACCCGTCCGACGCGTCGGACGTAAATGGCTTTCCAACAACGATTCACCCGAACTGGGTAAACTGGTGGGTCCCGCTTTCACTACGTCCAACGCAGACGCCAACTTCACCTGGTCATTTCAGCAAAAGAACAGTACCTTAGTTTAGGAATTCTATCGGTCTTGGAATTAGTTTATTTTTTATACCCATTTGTCATTGAAGAACGAGTTCAAGATTAGTTAGATTATTTCTAATTATTTTTGTTCTTGAATGATGAGTATAACACTTATTGAATCGAATGTTGTTATTATTTCACTGTGATAACTGTTATAGTTATATTATGTTGTGTAGTTATTTTTGTAATGATTTTATGTTGTTAAAATTTCAACATTGTATAGAATTGATACAAAAAGAATGAGATGACAAATATTTATCAAACAAATATTATCCATTCCATTGTTGGTATTATGGGTGGGTAAGATTCGATTAGAATTGAACTAAGCTCATTTTGATCGATTCGTTACAAATTGAAGTCATTTTAAATTCAGTTTGTGAAATAATTTTTTTTGGTTATTAGTTTAACCAAACTTTAGCTATGTCGTCCAAATTTATGATATTGTGTAATATTTTAAATAATTGGTATATTAGTAGAAAATAATATTACTTAATGAAATAGTTCACTTTTTCTCATAAACATAAAATAAATACTATAATTCAAACATAACTTTTATATTTCCCTTCGGTAAGTCAATCATTTGAAAAATAACAAATGGTAATTTCTCTTATTTGTCTTTTTAGTTCGATTTAATTGATTATTGGATGAGTTAACTGAAATTAACTCGGTTTAGTTTTGATTTTTCGACTCTAATTTTATTTTACATTTTCTACCTCAAAACCGACCTAACCAACCGAATACCGACCCTTAATTGGTGTGGCAAGGTTAATATTTTTGAATTTTTTTCTTTGTTTATGTTTTCGTTCTATTAAATTAAAATAGATATGTATTTGTGCATGTCTATAACTATTTACGTTCTTCTTGTTTCACTTGGGTAATGATGCTTATAATGGGTGTTGTTGCAATTTTCCGTCACTATCAACACCCCATGGTTTTGAAGCTTAACGTCGGAAGTTGAAGTAAACTAGATAAGCTCAACCGAAGGTTGACTGCCTAAGCCGAAAGTAGAATATAAATCAAGTGATGGAAAGTAAAAGACAAGAAGATGTATAGTGGTTTGAGAGTCGAATCTCTATGTCCACTATTGAAAAGTTCTTTTTGATTAGTCAAATAGCCGAATTTGCTTTAAAAGTCTAAAGAGGCTATATTCACCATTAATAAGTTCTCTCTAAAAGCTTAGTCAACAGTTAAAATGTGTTATAAGTGATTATCCATGGTTAATTCACTATCAGGTCAGAATTATGGATCCCGTGCATTAGGACTGGTGCCTTATATTTATAGGCATCTTGCAGCTCTGCCATTAGAGGAGAATTTCTCTTTTGGATTACTGACATGACCTGCTTGCACGGTTAAGATTTGAACACATGTCATCATCTAGCTACTCGTAGATTGCTATGGATTGATGACATGGCATCTTTATACATAGCTTAGGGTGCTTGACCTTTAGACTTCATATAGCTTTAGGCTATCTCAAGCAATGAACTCGGCTATACATTAAGGAACTCTCGGCATAAGGTAGAAACAAGTTTGGTCTCCTATGCTGAATGAGGTTCCTTAGGCCTTCACTTTTCACTATGGTCACAATGATCTGTTGTTTTAAGTAGTGACACTCACAAGGTCTCGGTATTTGAACCAGGGGTAGTAGGTAGCCTCAGTATATTAGTGTATGCCTTTATGCTTTCATTAATATCATGCCTTGATGCCTTCATCTTTTGGTTGGAAGTCAGCATTGTTACTTATGCTTTTAGTCTTAGGCCCGACTTGAGGCCTATTCTCTTGGTTCAATATCAGTTTGGTGACCATTGCATTTGATTGAACCCTTATTATGCATATGCTGTTGGGGTGGCTTGACCAGAGTCATAATACCATGCTTCCATACTAGTGATAGCTATGGTCCTCGGTTTTCATTATATTATGAACCTAATCTCTAGGATATAATATAGGCTTGGCATTTAGTGTTCAATGCCTTGGCCATTCTCATGGACATCTGGCTTTAGACATCGTTTATGCATCGACATGTGTGCTTAACTTTTCGACCAATATACCGAAGAGATTTATGTGAAGTTATATATAAAGTACTTGTTAACATTTAACACTTTTGAAGATCAAGTACAAAGTAGAGTTGTTTGGCTTTGGTCAAAGAGTTTAATCTTTCAGTGCTCATGTGCAATAAATATATAAGGACCTTCCTTTCGGGTTTTGGAATATAAGGCTAAGTTCAAATATAACTGAGTAAAAGTTAGAGTATGATGCCTACCTTATAAAGATTACTTGGAAAGAATCAATATTAAATGAGCTTTGTATTTTGTAGGGAGATCTAGATCGTACTTTTATACTTGGCTATTATTGCTCTTTCTATCAATCTATATCAAGTTCGCATAACTTTGAAACCAATCATTGCACGACTAATTTCATATATAACCTCACTGTGAGGTTTTCATGGCATAGAGGAAATATTAATCAATTACTACTGTAGGAAGGATGACTATAACCCCGTGTAATGTGGTTTATGCTAATTTTTCTAGAATTAATTAAGGTAACCGATCCATGCCACTATATGCATGTTACTCCTTTGGTTACTTATTGGTATCTGTAAGGATTTTACTCGGATGGACCCAATTGTTCTATCTCTCGATCTTGGCAAGTGTAATTCTATGCGAGGAAGCCGTGTTCCTAATCTTTTTGAGGCTTCGGTTAATCATTCTGACCCATTAAATACTTGCCTCCATTTCAAAATATTGTATTACAAATCATCCACTTTAGGCATGGAATTATACAAATATAATTTTGTTACTAAATAGTAGACTCATCCTTTGAATTACTATAATGGTCCATCTTGTCATAATCCATCTATTTACTACATGGACCGTAGAGCCAAATATAACCTTTCTAAGAGTAACAGTCTCATATCTATACATCCTTACATGGAAGTTTTTCTTAATGGGATTGAAGCCAAAATGGTATTATGATCAAAGACTTCGAACAACTTGTAATGTTAAAATACTCAAAGCCATTGTTTAAATAGACCATAGTTTCATTATGACTGTAATGATCAAAAGCAACAATATTTTAGGTTTCGGTGCTAGTTTCAAAAACTGTAACATAGACTGAAAATAATTTAATATGAAAATAGGCTAGCCTCGTGGAAAAATTTATTTCAGTAAACCCTTTGGCAACATGCTTTGATCATCTAGGCCGATTATTATATGTATGCCCTTTGAAAAACAATTAGTGGCAACCTTGTGCCTAGTGATTGCATGAATCTACTTGGTCATTACTAACAATTGCATGGCACTAGTAGGCTACACCTAACAAATCAAAGATATTTATCCTTTTAATTGCATAGTACTACCAGACCATTGCTAACCAATATAAAAACTAATATCTACAATAGCCTTATGTTAGGATGAGCTTTAAATGTTCTACATTTCAAGTTCAGGGAAATAAATTTCCATCCTGTCTCTATAGTATATATGCATGTAGAGGAATGATTTGATGATTTCTGAAGGGTCCTTCCCAGTTCGAGCTGAGCAATCTATTCGTTGGATCCTATATTTGGCTTTATCTTTCGAAGGACAGGAATTCCACTCCTAAACTTTTAGGTTCAAACCAGCTTATAATCTTGAGCCATTCTTCGGATCTATTGAACCGTTCTCATAGTAGCTTGGTCTTGGAGTTAAGGTAAGAAATTTAAAGACTCATTTCGAAGCTCTTCATTTCGCTTAGCATTGTAATATTGTCTTTGGAGAGAGAGGCTATCTCAAGCTTTACTATAATCATGGCTTCATAGCCGTACACTAAAGAGAAAGGAGAATGCCTTATTGTTGTCTTTGAGCATGTTTTATAAACCCATAGTACGAAAGGCAACTCTTCTACCTTGTGTCCTTTGCCATTTGTCAAGTGCTTATTTAGGTAAGTTTATATAGTCATATTGGCGGCCTCTATGACACTGTTAGCTTATGGATGAGCCATTAAATAGAAACTCTAAACTATGCCATGTTCTTGGTAGTATTCAGTAAGATTTCGACTTTTGAATTGAGTGTTGGTGTCAGTTATGATCCTGTATGGAAGATCAAATCTAGTAATGATATTCTTTGTGATAAATTTGATGACTTAATGTGTCATTGTAGTTGCATAGGGTTCAGATTCATCGTAAAAAAAAATCTATGGCCACAATCACATAGCATGTCTCTCCTTTTGCAATTGAAAGAGGGCCTACCAAACCAATTCCGTAGATATTAAATGGCTATGGACTCATCATTGGAGTCAGCTTGCTAAGTGTAGCTCTAGGAATTTCGACAAACTTCTAGCATTATTAACATTTTTCTGCATCGTCTAATGCATCTTGATTCATCGTAGGCCAATAAAAGCCTTATCTTGGTATTTTATTGGCTTGTTTTTAACCTCCACAATGATCTCCATAAACACCATTATGGGTGTCTTTAAATAATCACATGCCTTCGGTGGTGATCACACTACGAGAGAGAATATGAGGTTACATATCTCTATCAATACATGTTTCATCTACAATAGTAAAATTAGGAGTGTTTTGCTTAATACATCTAGTTTTGGAAAAATTCAAAGGAACATTTTTTGACGAAATATCATATATATGGAGTTGTTGATGCCAAAAATGGGCACCAACACCCATCGAATCTTATGGATATCAAATGAAGAATGAAATCAGAAGAAAAAACATAAAAGTAAATGAATACGCGGATTTTATAGTGGTTCAGCAGTTTTGGCCTACATCCACTTCATACTTTTATAGGATTACAATTATAAGAGCATTTGGATCAGCTTGAATCCATTGATATAAGTTTCAAGAAATAAAAACGGCAGAGCCTCCGGAGTGAAAGAAGATGATCAAAGTTCCCCTTTCTAAAGCCGTAACTATAGTATTTATGACAAGAGACGCACATGAATCGGGTTGAAACTTTACAAGGAAATCTTTTAGGTCCAGTAGAGCCCACCATATCGATCGGCTATGTCCACTCCATGATCCTAACGATCGGCACATGCATGACCGCTTGTTTTTACTTGCTCTTAATAACTCACAATCATTATTGGAGGATCTTAAAGGCTTTCTGATATTGCTTCTAGAATATGGGATCATACTAGGTTGCATATTGCAAGCTATCAGCTGTTTCAAATCGAAGGTAGGTTATGCATCAAACTATGCTGATCGTTTGGTTGCACCCATCAATAACAATCAGACTTCCTCTCATCTTCATTCTAGGATGCACGATCATCATGGTATGCCACACTTGCTACCCTATTGATGCCCTAGGAGTCTTACATATGGCTTCATGGTTCTTAAGATATTAGATGTTCTCCAATTATTTGAGCTATCTTCCTTGACCATTCTCTGGTCGATCCAAGCAAGTCATTGTCTCACCCGCAGCTTGTGTGCACGGACTTCAGTCAATTCCAAACTTAAGATATAACTTCACGGGGCTAGGCTAGTGACTTCATGTTTGCTATACTTTGACTTGGTTTCGATTGGAATTTGTTCGACTGTCATCTATAGTACAATATATAGCTGGCTCTTCAAGCTATCGACAATTCATTCCTGGTCGAATCGACGATATCACAACTTCGCCAAAAGGTGGGATAACATTTTCCCCCAAAGTACGTCTTGTGAAAAACATGACATGCTTTGAATCGTAACAAGTCTGAATCACCATGATGGAATCCATTCAGCTTCCTGATTGATTACTATTCCTCTATCATCTATTGGTAGTATAAATCCAGAGCATTATCCTATTTACATATACAAATTTGGCTACGGGGAATGTACAAGCCCTCAATCATCTGTTCCCACCTCAAATCTGATAGCTCCAAGTTTATTTGCAATCTTTTATTGATCACGGAAAGCTAAACTTTTAAACCTTTTTTCATGCAACTTCGTACATGTGTTCATATTTTTAGCTCCAGGTCGTGCTCGTGTCCACCGGTCGTTGCCAACTCTTATGATATTCTAACTGTTCACACACATAATCGGATTTCTACAATCATTTGCCGTCCTTCTCATTCACCATAGTTTCACTTACTTCATCATATTTCCATTCATTACCACACATTTTTTGAGTGTTGTAGGTTAGGAAATGAAACGGTCATCCAAAAAGCTTAAATAAATGAGAGACAACATCGATCAGCGTTGGGATGTGTCGGTGTGCTTGGCACATTAGATTTAGAATGGATCGGTAGACATATTACTTAGGGATGGATCGGCATATAGTTGAATGATTGGTTGAATGTACAACTCAAAGATGGATCAACATAATCTTTGGGTATGAGATGATCAGTGTAGCCCTCCGAAGTGAAAATGACCGACTAAATTCTTTAAGATGAAATTGATCGGAAAAATCTATCTCTATATAAGGCTTGGTACTTTGCCGCTTTCTTCACTTCACTTTTCACTTTTGCCTTTAAGTTTTGAAACGAGATGAGTACCTTTCGCCTTCCCATTACCGATCCCCACAACATTATCCATCTTCATTTGCATCTAGATTTCAATCGACCCAAAATTCTTTATTTTTTAGATCTCGAATATGGTTAAAACATTACCCTAACTTGTTGCATAACTCTCGAAACGATTTTGAATCCAGGATAGTGGCATAGGTTAAATTCTCTTTTTCCTTTTTGTTTTTGTAATCGTGCTTAATGGAGGCGAGGTGACTCGCCTGGAAGAAGTTAGCAACCTACTGTTATCAGGATGATCGTTCTTGGAGGGATATGACGATGAGAAGATGAAGGCTTTGGAGCATTGGATATGAATGATTCTTACGATCGTTCGTGGATGATCGATGGGGCTCTGGTTCGAAGATGAGGGAGTTCAAAAATGGCTTGTGAATGATCGGACATGTTAGCTTAGGCGAAGACAATCGATTGGTAGGACGATCAGCCAGAGCTATTCCATGGATCATTCAGCATATACTTGCTTCCAGGATGTTCGGCCCTTAAGATATTGGAACGATCGAATCATATAACAACAAAATGATCCATTTACACTTGGACTTAGTTTTTTATCCTCTCATAAGAATATGACCCATAGCTTGAACATGAACTTAAACCAAGTAACTAGTTCTAATTTCTAGTACATATTTAAACATGAATATGATCATCATATGACACAACCTCAACGACTAATAACATGACGCCTTAGAACAAGTGCCATAAATGATTTAACTACCATGTTAAAACTTATCTATAGCTCAAATAATAGTTTGATTTTCATTGGCTAATAACTGTTCTTTAAACACATTTCTATGTCTTTCCATCTTTTCTTGTCTTCAGATTTGCATAACCTGTTACTATATTGATTAGCGCTTTATCACGCGGCACTCGCACTCACAATGCACTAGGGGTTCAAGTTGTTTTCTCGAATTATGGTTTTTACCTAGTATGATAGCGAGGGAATCTAGGTGTTTCGGATACTCTGCAATCGTGCCAACCGGATCTTTCTCTTATAGGACTAACTCGGACATAGAATCCAATTCAGCAACCAAATCTGACAGCCTGCCACTTAGTCATAGTTAGGGGTAACCCGAAGGCTCAGGTTCCCAGCTTGATCTTTCTGGCATTGTTCCTATTTTTCCGCCGGAAGTTACCAAACCGGCCCCGATACTTTAGAAGATGCAATCGTCATTGAAAATCCTCCTGATTTAGTAGCTTCAAATATTAAAGAAGACGCTCTCTAAAGGATCTACACAAGCCATGGGATTTCTTTTGGAGATTTATTAGTTCCGTTACAAGATGATAGGGCTCACAAACCTCCCGAATGGTACATAACATGCAATAAATTCATGTGGTAGGCGGGATGCATCCCTCCTTTCAATTCGTATATCCAGGGGATCCTTCATTATCTAAGAATCGCTTCTGCACAACTCCATCCAAATGGCTACGCATTTCTCAACTATACATATATGATATTCATGGAGTTTCTGTACCATCCACCCACTATCGATGACATCCATTCTCTTTTCACTTTTAAACTATGAATAGGGAGTTTATTGTTTACTTTTCTTGAATCGACAAAGAAATGCCAGATTTTGACTGGCACTTGGAACAAATAAGTGCTTTCAAGAGCGAATGGTTCTTAGTTCGTTGCCCGTCTGGCTTTGCTCGATTATGGCTAGAGAGACGTAAGTGTTCCTCAATAACTTCATAAATATATAAGTAAAACTTACCCAGGCTGCATTCTAACGATGTTATTCATTTTCTGGTGTCATTACCCGACCTAGCGGCGATGTGTATGAAGAGGTAGTCTCTATTTTGAAGAATGCTCCAGCCGAAGATAGAAATATTGAATTTTTCTCTGTGACAAATGTCTTATCACTTTTGGCTTGACAAAAGAGGGCCTCAATGTGGGGCTAACCGAAAATGCCCAACCAGTTGGGACAAGATTATAGGCCGCAACCGGTCAAAGAGATGTTCATTCTGGCCTTGTGGTGCCCCCAGTCACAAGCACGTAGGAGTCTGCTGACATCAATGCGGGAGGGCGTAATGAAGATGCACCTGGTCTAATGATGATAGATCTGAGCCTGCCGTAATGAGGATTACAGTCTCCTGTCAGATCCAAGAAATTATCAATTCACTGACATGAGCATTAGAGGATTACAGTCTCCTGTCAGAACCAGTTCAGAGATCCCCACTTTCAGAGGGGAAGTTACACCGATGAGCAAAGCTCCTACACCGGGTTTGTCAAGGGGTTGCACTTGGACACTCACACGTCTAACACTGCATTGCACTTAATTTTTTCTTCCTAGTACTCAAAGTTGATTATTATCCACTTTTCTTTGCAAGAACGATGGTGAGGAAAAGGAGTATGTTTGATTCCCTATGGGACGTACAATATCAATCGTCTGGATTGCGATCTAGCTCTTATCACGGCAATCATTACTATTATGACATTAGCCATCGCTCCAACCGTGGTCGCTGTTATCAAGAAAGGGATGACAGGGACAGGCCTACTTAGGACGTTCATAGATTGAGGTCGAGATCTTTTCCTCAAAATGGTTTCAAAAGACTAGTAGAGTGTAGGTACTTGCCCATCGATCCTCCTCACGGCCCTTCTACTGTTCCCATGCCTCCAAAGTCCTTAGTCCTAACTCGGTCTCAATGGATGACCTATCGCCGTCGTCATGGAAAACATGTTGCAATGCATTGGCCTGGCAAGGAAAGGGCGGGGGTCGAAATTATTTCTAAGGATCCTCCAGTTGATCCAAACATTCACATGGCAGAACTTCGAAAGGAATTTCCAAACTTATCCTTTGATGTGTTCTAATTTCCCCCCAATCCAAAGAAGGTCCTGGATGATGTTCAAAGAATAGCTATCAATTGTGTCACGGACATCCACATGCAATACCGGGAATGGATGAAAGCCGCGGAGAAAATATCAAAGGTTTCCTTCGAGCACACGGCAAAAATTGAGAAATTAAAGTGATATGTGGCCCAGGATAAAAGAATTATCGAATCTCTGACAAACAAATAGGAGGCCCATAGAAATGCCTTAACCAAAGTGGAAGAAATACCCGATGAAGCTTTAAAATCTATGGGGTTGATGAAAGCTAACCATCTTGATATGGTTCAAGTACTGCATCACCGAAACCAAGAGATAATGCTTGAGCGAGACACGGCTCAAAATAAGGAGTCTGCTGGCTTGGTGGAAATAGCTGAACTAAAGGCCAAGCTTAAAGATGCAATAAAAGATAGGGATGAAGCTCAAAAGATCGCTTAAGATTCTTGCGAATAGTTGGTTCGTGCTAGGATTGAGAGAGATAAGCCCATTAAAAGGGCTAAAAACGTCGACACGCTTATTCGACCTAAGATAGAAACAATCACGAACAAGGTGAGAGAAGATGTGATGAATGAGCTCGACCCCTTCTCGTTCACTACAACGCCAATGTACTTAAACATAGGAACTTAGTATGGGTTGGTGAAGACTACCCTTATCAGCTTAATCGTGCTTGGTAATTTCTTGTCTCGGAGGAGGAAAAACTTCACGACTCATAAACTGTCGATGCAACCAAACTCGAAAGCGAAGTGCTATTAGGCGGTAAACCCAAAATATTACATGACATTTAGTTTTCTCTCGAGAAAGAGTTCATGATTTCTCCTCCACATGAGGTGGGCGAAGGATCTAGGTCGGCACATTTTGATATTGTAGATGACCTGCCCCTAATGTCTCAAATCATGACGGGTTCTGCGACTAGCTCCTCGACTATTCTCGGCTACGATCTGGATAAACCGCGACTATCTTCAATCCTTGAGTGTGGTTCTGAGGATGCTTAGCCTGAAGTCCACACCAAAGAGGGTATTCCATCGATTTTTCCATTATCTTGTAAAGTTGGGATGTTATTTATCAATCTTTCTAATCTTTTCACCTTTCTCTTTCTCAGCCTTAGACCTATCAAACATTGCTTCTCTCGCTCCTAGAGGACCTCAGCTGGAGTTTCAAACGACCGCAACTGAATCCATTACAGTTACAACTTCGGCCACCATGTAGAGTGTTTATGAAGAGGCTTTATTTTTTGACGATCAACTCATGGAGGCACTATTCAAGGAGGGAGGAGACCCACATCACAAAATCCCGTTTGACGTAGAAGTGATAATCACATCCCGTTGGTGGGCCTAGTATGAATGAAAGTACCGAGCGAGAGGAGCTCGAGAAAAGGAAAGTGAAGGGAGAGCCAGTTGAACAGGTCTCGGATGAGCAGTTGCCTTCCCCTCTTTAGATAATTCCTCTCGAAGGTGCGACTCCTCTGGAAGACGTTCCTCATACTTCTGACACTGAAGATTCTTCCATCCCTCCAAGTTCCAAAGACGACACCGCCTTGGTTCATACAACTAAGGAAACTCCTTCTAAGAAAGGCCAAGGTGGCAAGGGATCAAAGAGTGGGGCTAGCAGTATTTCAGAGGGAGCTACTCCGAAGAAGCGAAAAAGGGAGAAGAAATCTAAAGGGTTATCTTCGGATAGGAAAATAATTTAAATAGCTGCTTCACTTTTTGCTGGTTGTATTCTTTGGGCAAGGCCCTTCAATTTTGTTTTGTATTATGTACCTCAAGATTTCCTGCGAATAAAAATTATTCTACACTTGTGTATGACTTTTGCATTTACTTATTTAAATGTCCGAACTACAGCATTTTTCATTTTATGTACTACGACTTATTGGTTATCGAATCACACACTAATTTGATTAATCCATCTCAAGGCCACTCAACGGTCTTGGTCTTGAGTTATTGTAAACATGGGATATGGGTTGCAGTGTTAAACTACCACAGCCCTTTGTTGAACAATCACACTTCTATCCCTGGTATTCAGGTCGATAAGCAAACTGTATGTGTGGTTGGGTCACACCCCAGTTGTGATTATATTCCCACATCGTTTCCAAAAGATTTAAAGTAAATAGCCATTCTTAGATTTAAAGTAAATCTAAGAATGGTTGTTTCGTATCCATTATGTTTTTCTCTCATGCCCCCAAATTCGAGGTGTACATTAATAAGTAAGAAGGTAGATTATGCTCGCTTTAGCCTTACACTCTTTTCTCGTTGAGTCGTGGGACCTAGTTGGTGGATAGAAAACCGAGTCGTGTGTATTCTGGTCTTTAGGAGTTTGTATTCCTTCTGTCAACTTCAAGTTGGAATTATAGGCATAAAAAATGGCCAAAATCCACTTATCCATCCATAGAGATTGCATTCTTTTCCGCATTTTGGGAACTCAGGGTAATCCTTTGAGCGGTCGACTCGCGCTCAATTTGTGTCCATACTTCGGTCCACGCTTTGGGGACTTAGAGTTTTTCATGGGCAGTCGCATTTTTGTCAAATTATTTATATTCCAGGACATAGTTGAGGACTTCGAGTATTTTCGAATAGTCTAAAACCTATTCCGTAGTTAGGGACTTAGAGTTTTTTCGAATAGTTTAAAACCTATTCCGTAGTCAGGGACTTAGAGATTTTATTCAAACTGTTCATACTCTAATCCGTAGCCAGGGATTTAGAGTACTCTAGTCCGTGCTATGGGGACTTAGAGATTTTTGGTGATTTGTATATACTCTAGCCCGCGCTCCGGGGACTTTCAGTACTCTAGTCCGTGCTTCGGAGACTTTGAGATTTTTGGTGAATCGTTTATACTTTAGTTCCCGCTCTGGGGACTTTGAGTACTCTAGTCTATGCTCTGAGGACTTTGAGACTTTTGGTGAATCGTTTATACTCTAGTCCGTGCTTTGGGGACTTAGAGTACTGTAGTCCACGCTCCGATGACTTAAAAAAATTTGTTGAGTCATTTATACTCTAGTCCACGTTTTAGGGACTTAGAGTACTCTAGTCTGTGCTCCGGGGATTTAGAGATTTTTGTTGAATCGTTTATACTCTGATCCACACTCCAGGGACTTAGAGTACTCTAATCCGTGCTCCGAGGACTTAGAAATATTTGTTGAATCGTTTATGCTCTAGTCCGTGCTCCGAGGACTTAGAGTACTATAGTATGCGCTCCATAAACTTGGAGATTTTTTTGAATCATTTAAACTCTAGTCCATGCTCCGAGGACTTAGAGTACTCTAGTCCGTGCTCCAGGGGCTTGGAGTACTCTAGTCCATGCTCCAGGGACTTAGAGATTTTTGTTAAAACCGTTTATACTCTAGTCTGTGCTACGGGGACTAAGAGTACTCTAGTCTGCGCTTCGAGGACTTAGAAGTTTTTTTGTTAAGAGTGGTCGTATTTCCGCCCATTTGAATTGTACTTCTTATACTGTGTCGAGGCAAAAGTTGTAGAATGAAAGGTCGAACCACGTTCGTTCAAGAAATGAAATTCTACTCCCAGCATTCAGGACAAAACTTGGCAATCAAACAGTCGATTCTTGTCCACTCGATAATTATGGCTCTTTCGACTTAAGTCGAGGAAGGTGATAGGTGATGGATGATTGGATCATATCCACACTAGGATTGGATGATCAGATCTAATATGTAGATTGTTAAATGAACGGCTAGTCACGTTCGTGTTCTATTGGATTGTGACCTTACGAGCCTTTTCCATTATGTACTTTGATATCCCAATTCAGGGGCATATGGTAGTCGATGAATGGTCAAACCATGCTCATCTAGATAAAAGCCCTACAGGTTCCATCACTATCTTCGGAGATTGGTCGGCGCCCAGCTCTAGGCACTTAGATACCTACATCGCATGCCCGTCATTTAATTCAAGTTGATCATAGTTCATGCCATAGTTAAAGTGGAAATTATAGTAAATTAATTAAAAAGAGACCAGAATAAGTCTCATTGATAATCAAAGTAGCATTGTGTGCTTGCAATTCCACTTTGCCCCTAGCTCCTTTTAGCGGGATATCGATCGTCATTGGTCTAGTTGATAATCGTGGCTCTTTATTGATAGGGCTACAATGTTTCTACCACCATCGGACCCGTATGTTCTCCGACTACAACTACTCGTTATGCTCATGAAGAACATCTACATGTTAAAGATGTGCTTAAAGATAAGTGATCCGAAATTGATGGGTAGTGCTCAATCACTCGGGGTTAGACTTGAGGAGCTTAGAGTCAAACATCGAGTCGCTTAGAGTCAGAAAATTGAAAATCTTAGCAATAGGCACTTAGTGTCTCTATGGGATTTGCTTCAGGATGAATATCATCCAACCCAATCCTTGCTTTAGGCACCCAATGTTGTAAAACCTTTCTTGTACTTGTCAAAATTTCCACGCCACTCCTTCATGGCTGCCTCTTGAAGAGATGAAAGTAGTACTTACTATTACTAGATTAGCCCCAAAGCCTCAGGCCATGGACAAAGGTTTGTAGTATGTAAACAAGAAAAATCAGTCGAACTCAATGACCTTAGAATGGTCATACTAGATCGACCGTATAGAAGCAACCATAGTTCCATTATAGATTGGTAGGGATGCTGATAGGAAACGGTCAGTTATAAGGACAAGATGGAACGATCATATCAAAATGATCATGTTGGAACCTTCATACATAATCAGTTGCTGGAGGGTCTATCTGAAACGATATTGTAAGGATGATAGATCATATTCAGTAGGCAGGAGCATCAACATTATATGATCGGTCATATGTAAAGCCAAAAATGTTCGGTCCCAAGAAAGGGGTGGAACGATCGGGTGATAAACGACAGTGTAGGAACGATCAAAGATGAGCATTCGTGTGAGAATGCGAGTGGCCATGTGGGTGAAGCGACTGATGCTGCCTATCGTAAATAAACGATCGGATATGATGATGGGGCATATGAATCTATGGAGAAATGATAAGGATGTGAATGGAATGAACTGTTGGAAGGCCAATCAAGGACGATCATACGAGGAATGAATGTATGGAATCAGTCGATAGGGAATTATAGCCAATTGTAGATCGTCTCCTTGCATTAGAACTTAAAAATGCTAAGATTCCTATGAAGCACATGGCAACTTGGCCATTGATCTTATAATTTCCCCCTTTAGCCAAGGTTGTAGACATGATTTCGTGGTCTTGTAAAGTAATTTCCATCTAGACTTTCTTCAAATTTGAGTAGAGTAGGAAACCAATCAGTTAAAAACTAGATCTATCTCACGAACATGGAAATTCGCCAGTAGAAGACGAGATCCAATTGAACTGAGAATTCAGTTCTCAATGAAAGCACCAAAAATAGGCATCAACACCCATCGAATCTTATGGATATCAACCAAAGAATGAAATCAAAAGAACAAAGCATAAAAGTAAATGAACACATACACATTATAGTGGTTTGGCAATTTTAGCCTACATCCACTTCATACTTTTATTAATCTTTCATAGGATTACGATTATAAGAGCATTTGGATCAGCTTGGATCCATTGAAAATGGTAGGGCCTCTGAAGCAGGAAAAAGAAGATGAAAGTCCCCCTTTCTGAATCCATAACTATAGTATTTATAATAGGAGACGCGCACAGATCGGGCTAAAACTTTACAAGGAAATCCCTTAGGTCCAGTAGAGCCCACCATACCGATCGGTCGTGTCCACTCCATGATCCAAAATGATCGGCACATGCATGACCAATCATTTTTACTTGCTCTTAACGACTCACAATCATTATTGGAGGATCTTAAAGGCTTTTTGATATTGCTTCTAGAATATGGGATCATACTGGGAAGTAGATTGCAAGCTATCCGTTGTTTTAAATCGAAGGCAGAATATACATCAAACTAAGTCGATCGTTAGGTTGCACCCATCAATAAAAATCGGCCTCCCTCTCATCTTTATTCTAGGATGTGCAATCATTATGGTATGCCTCAATTGCTACTCTATTGATGTCCTGGGAGTCTTACATGGATTGGCTTCATGGTTTCAAGATATTAGCTGTTCTCCAATGATTTGAGCTATCATCCTTAATCGTTCTCTGGTTGATCCAAACAAGTCATTGTCTCACCCGTAGCTTGTGTGCACGGACTTCATTCAATTCTAAACTTGAGATATAACTTCATGAGGCTAGGATAGTGACTTCATGTTTGCCATACTTCCACTTGGTTTCTGAATCTATTCGACTACCTTTATAGTACTATATATAGCCGACTCTTCAAGCTATCGACTATTCATTCCTGTCGAATCGATGATATCGCAACTTCGCCAAAAGGCGGGATAACAGGAATCATCCAACTTTTTCAGTCATTGTCAACTTAGGAGTTTTGATTCGGGCTGCTTGAGATCGAGTTACAGCAAGGACCTTGATGTGCACCTAAATGTGGATATTTTTACCACCATATTTATTCTTTTTAAATTATATAAATGATCATATTGGGTATTTTAACTTGTTTTAACCAAAATCCATATTAGTTCCAAATTGTCACATATCCATCTTCATATAGGGGCAAAACGGTCATTTGTGTGCATATATTTCTTTGAGAAAAATTAATTGAAAATTTATATATATTTTTGTAGAAATTCGGTCTCAAATAGGAGTGGTTTCATAAAGGAATATGCATGCACAAAGAATATAAAGGAATGAAGATGGAAATAATTAAAAGTGAAGATCATGGAGGACCCCACCTACCCACCACCATAATGTAAAAATTAGAGGCTAATACGCATGCTTATGGAATTAATGGCTTCATGTACACTTAAATAATAATTAGTAGAAGCTAATGATTACTTGGCCTCCACACTTTCTCAAGGGTAGTTTGATCATTCCTCAAATTATGGAATAGGGTTACATGCATGTATAAATAACCCCTTATATTTCATGTAACCTCCTCTCTCTTCTCTTAGTCTCTCTTCCTTTTCATTAGTTTAGGCTCAAAATAAAAGAAAGCTCTATTTCTCTTTTCATGGCTACTTAGCCATTTTTTATTTTATGTAATTTTCTTTTCATTTTATGCAATGTTAATTATTGTTTCTTTTTAATTACATGTTCATTTCCTTTCATGCAAGTAGTGTAGATCTCTCTTATTTCGTGCAAGTAGATTAGTTTTGTTTCTTTGCTTTGCTCTCTTTTTCCTTTTCTTTTCCTTTAATGTTGCAAG
This sequence comes from Allium cepa, assembly GCA_030765085.1. NCBI lineage: Eukaryota > Viridiplantae > Streptophyta > Magnoliopsida > Asparagales > Amaryllidaceae > Allium > Allium cepa. Next base: position 175,331,828 of record CM060939.1, on the reverse strand, counting down.
CTATATTTGTTGTTTTGATAACAAATATGAGAGGCTAATCCCTTCAATTTAGGGGTAATGAAGCCTCTAATCATGTAGCTTCAACATTTTGATAATTATAGCTCGCTTTTTGTGCTTAATGACAATGGTTGAAGTGGTTTTGTTTGTTGTTTTTGCTTCGAATTTGATAGCCTATATTGTTGACACCAAATAGGCTATGCTTAAACAATCACGAACACAAATGCCTCTTCATCAAAATATGACTATGGCATAAGAAAGTGATTTGAAATTAAAATTTGATGGTCTATATTTCTAATTAATAGTTAATAGGCCATACTTAAAATAGATTTCATTTTCAACTTTGTTGTCATTTTCATGAGAGTTATTAAGTGATTTAAAGGTTGTGTTATAGTTTGATGGCTTATGTTGAGCTAATTAATAGCACAAATGAGTCGTACTTATGATAAACACATCATTAGAATTCACTTATGACCAAAAAAAGATATCATAATTTCATAATTCGTTGAACTATGTGATCTAGAGAGTGGAATTATCTCTAAATTGTCACTTAACTCTCATATTTTTATCATTTTCTTTTGCTAGTTTTTGTTAGTGTCTTACATTTCTAGCTATTCACTCTCGACTTCGGTATAATTTGATTGAGTAGAATTTTAAAATCATCAATTCCATGTGGATCGACCCGTATTCGCCACGTGCTACATTCATACACCATGCGCTTGCGGTTATTTTTATTTTTATTTCAAAATTTGTTCGGCTATTTTCTAACTCGATAGAACTCTAGCCGTACGAACAAGTTTTTGGCGCCTTTGCCGGGGAGTTGTTTTGTTTTTGATTTTCTGTTCTTCGGATTATTTTCGTTTGATTTTTGTTTGTTTATATTTTGTGTGTGTTTACATAAAATAATTGTGTGTTTGTTTGATTTTTGTGTGCATTTTATTGTGTGTTTTTTTATTGCTTTCTAGTTTTTCATTTTTGCATTTGCATGGCTATATATAAAAAAAACATACAATTTCAAAACAAAAACAAAAATATTTTTTTTCCATTTCATTTACACTTTGCATTTCATTTTACAATCTCTGTTTTCATTTTACAATTACTGTTCATTGCCAATCTGTTTTATTTTTCAAATTGCTGTTCCAATTTCTGCTGTTACTCTCTGTTGTGTGCCTCTCTGTTCATTACTGCTGCTCACTGACCTTTAACTCACTGGCCTTCAACTTCCCCTTCATCATAACCAGTCCACCACCCTGTTCCATAATCTCCCACTGGCCATAGCAACTGCAGCCAATTCAATACCCACCAAGCAGTTCACTCCCCTGCCATCTACTTACACAGTCTTCCCACTTGTTTACAACAATCCACCAAACTCTCCTCTACAATCATCTCTAACTGCTGCTCTACTACTGCCTGAACCACTGCCTCGTCATTCTAAACACCACAAACCGAACCACCAGCATTTGCCATAGCCACTACAAATTCAACCTGCCGTCTACACTTTAACTTCACTATAACTCCCTCTCTTTTTCTACTCACTACCAAACCCACCTCCCAACTAACACTACATCACATCACCTCCTATCAACAACAATTCCTTGCTACTGCCATATATCTTCACCAACCAACACTGTCGAGACCATTACCCATCTTTCCACAGTCAACATATCTAGTGCAGTCACAACAGTGCACCATCACTTGCATACATCCTTTCTTTACCTCGACTTCATCTACTGACATCTCAACTGCAGCCTATTTCTCCACCATTCACATCCATCTCCCTGACCACTACCTAATGCAATACAACAATTCGACAGTCCACTCCACACTTCTACATTACTGCTCAACTTAACCATATACATCACAAAATCACTTCACTACCCCATTACAGTTCAAACAACCATCTTCTATCATCCCCACTGCCATCTTGTCAAAAACTGCTACTTCAACCAAAAAAAACCCATCAACATCCACCTTAGAACTGCGCAATCCAAATAACAGTCTTGTATCACCAATAGTACACAGTGCCCAATTACTAGACATACAACTGCTACATACCTCTGCTAGCATCTACATCACCATTGCAACCATCAACTCATCTCCATCATCTTCACTACAGTCGCGACACACGAGAGCAACAATCACTAGAAACCACTGCGCAATCCAAATAAGACACCTCCTCATTGCGATCCAATTGCAAGAATCGCCTGATAACCAGAACACCATCGACCACACTTTGACACCTGCGCCTATCATCGCAAACCACAGTGATCCACCGAACTCACCAAACCACCGTCGCCTGAATCCTTCCTTCCAATTCAAACCCGCCCCCAGAATACCTTCGAGAAAATCGCTTATCACCTGATATTACTTCACAACCGCAAACTCGAAGCTTACAATCTCGATCTCCCGTGATTTTGAATTCGATCGCCTTTTGGCTTCATTCGATTTTGAATAAACTAATTTTCACTGGAAAGAAGAAATTGCGTGCTGTTTTTGATTTTAGAGAAGAAAAGGGGATTAAACTGTTAATTGTTGCATGGTGGACTTTTGATTGTGAATAGTGGGCCATATTTTGGTCTTGAATTTTTTTTTTCTTTCTTTTTTGTGTTGATCCTTTTGTTTTTAATTGTTTAGTTTAGTTTGTAAAAAAAAGAAAAAAAACAAGTTCAGCTTTGTCTAATTTTCATTTTTTTCATTGGTTTTCACTTGTATTAGTTTTACTTGTTTTAGTTTGCATTTATTTTATTTTCATTTGTTTTGGATATTCACTTTTTTTATTTTCTTCTTTGATAATTATTAAAAAAAAACTTGTATATATCTTTTTTTTATTTCAGGTTGCCAAAGCAGATAAAGAAATGAGCAGCTTGCTAAAAGAAAACTTCTTGCTCGCTAAAAAAAATTGCTGCTTTCATTTTTAGTTTTATTTGAATTGCATTGTTGGTTGCTTGCATTTTAAAAAAAAAACAAAACTCATTCGTAGTTGCATTATTAATACACGTTTAATTTCTGATTTGCATTTCATCTTAGATTTTGATTAATAATAACGGTTAGACATCGATAATACTTAATTATATATTGACAATTTGTCTTCTTTGAACAATTTAATTTCTTGGTGTCTAGGCTACGACAGAGTAATAACGATTTATAAATATTACGGTAATTCGTAAATATTATAGTGGTTGTTCCTCTGAAGGTACTTAAACCTTGGCTGCATTGCTGCGGTGATTCGTGGTGCACCGATAAATCATGTCCGTTACCTGGCTGAGAACTATCTTGTTGATTTATGACAATTTGTGATTATACAATTTTGGGTTAACATAGAATAAACATTTGTAATTAACTCTTGCATTCATTTAGGTGCATTAGCTCATGCATATTTAAAAAAACAAAAAACAAAAAAAATTCCAAAATCCAAAACTAAAAAAAATTGTAAATATTCCTTTTAGTTTTCTTTGAATTTTTTTCCTTTTTCTTTAAAAAAACAAAATCCAAAAAAATATATAAAATCTTTTTAAAAAAAAGCAAAAACAAATTTGAAAGTCCAAAAAAAAACAAAAATCAAATTTCCTTCTGAAAAATAAATTCTATCTGTAAATATTTTTCCTTTATAAAAAAAACCAAAAACATTCTAGAAAATGTCCGAATTTCCATATTCACTTGAATTTTACAATAGTTGCGAAAATCAGTATAATCCATATGATTTCACTTCAAATTCATATGGATATTTTAGTGACAACTATTCTTTAAACGATTCGAATTTTAGACAACAAACTTTTCAAAATGATGACCAACCCTCGAATCTCGAAAATAACATTTCATCATTACTTGAAATCTCTACACAACAAAATCAAATGATAAATGATTTGTGTAGTTTTTATTTCTGCGATAACTCGAGTCAAAATTTTCAAGGATTTCAAAATTTGAATTCAATTCAAAATTCAATTGATTTTGAGTATAACCCATGCCAATTCAATTTAGAGTTTCAAAATGGATTTCAAAATCAAAATGAAAATGTGAACCAATTTTCAAATAATTTTGGCAATGGGAATTGTTTCAATAACGTTACAATTGAAAACTTTGGTTATCAACAAATTCAAAATGAAAATGTTCATATTAATAATCATGAATTTGATTTTGTTGACTAAATGAAAAAAGATAACGGCGATTTATTACTTGAAAAATACAAAAAGTTTCATGAAAATCATAATCAAATCTCAACTTGCGAAGAATCAAATAATAATCTACCGTTTATCGAAATTGACAATTCTTGTTCTCAACAAGTCCAAGTCGAAAATTTTCAAGTTAATAATTACATATTTTACTTTGTTGAGCAAATGAATGAAATTTACGACGATCACACGAATTTGTTGATTAAAACATTGGAAAATTTTCGTGAGAAACAAAATCAAATTTCAATGTGTGACGAGCCAAACGATAATCCATCTTTTACCCAAACCAATGATTTTAAAATAATAACTTTTGAAATTGATAATGACGATCTTAATCAAGTTGTTGAAAATACGGTAATTGAGTTGGATTTCAATTCTTTTGAGGGTGAGAAACTCGATTTAAATTTCGATCCTCCTTTTTCTAAAAATTTGAATACAACAACTTTGGATTTTGAAATGGATATATGCGATGAAGTTGTTGATAATCCAATGAAGGAAGATGAATTTAACAAATACGAGTTGTATGGACTTTTCGAAAATGAGTCATTAAATTATGATGGGGAAGATTTCGATCACCATTTTGACTTTGAAATCGATAATTTGGAAGAAGTTTTCAATGACAAACTTGAATTTAAATTTGGTGAAAATAAATGTGAATTTCAACCAATTGTTTTATCTACCCCCAAAATCATAGAAAATAAAACAACTCAAACGACATTTGTTTTCCCAAATCAACACTCAACTTTGAAATCTTTGACGATTTGGTTTTTTGAGCTTAATCTGTGTCTCGCATACTTGACGAGATGAATGAACCAGTCTTTAGAAGACCGTTTCATTTACTTTTTGATGATATACTTTCTGAACTCTTGTAAATAATAATCCTTTTGTTTTCATGTAAATATAGGTTTTTGTTTGTTGTTTTATTTTTATTTTTTCTCCTTTCACTTTGGTTGACTGTGGGGACACAGTCAAAATCAAGTGTGGTGGGAGACTCATCTTCTTTTTTATTTTTCAGGATTAATTTTTCATTTTTCTTCCAAAAACAAAAAAGAAATAAAAAATTTAAAAAACAAAAGAAGAATTTTTTTTGTTAAGCATGTTGATTTATTTTTAAAGAAACAATATAGGATAAATATATGGTTTTGGCTTATCAAATTGAAATTTTGAAAGTTTATTTGTCTTAAGAAAAATGAAGTTTGATTACATATAATAATGGATTAACTAGTATATAGGAAGATTCATACGTGTTAATTATGAAGTACATCCTAATTGAAAATCTTTGTTTTAAAAAGTGGTTGATTTAAAGTAAAGGATATAACATTTTTTTTGTCTTCTAAGTTAAATGGTGTTAAGATGATTGTGCAAAACTTTCTCTCTCTCTTAAAAAAATATAAAAATAAATAATAATAATATCCAAGTATTCACTCTCATTTAAAAGTCCCCACGGTTATGCATGAGTGAATTACTTGAAATCTTTGATTATGTGCTTTCATACTCATTTAAAAGTCCTCGCGGTTATGCATGTATGAAACACATGTAAAAAAAACAAACATAATAAAAACCACCTACGGCCGATAGGTGTATGCACGAAAGTGTGTGCATTCGCCATGCTCTGTACTCCCCTCATATAAGCCGGAAAGGCAGTGCATGGGTGGTATATCTGGCCTCAGTTTACCTGAGGTAGGTGTGTAATTTTTCTTGCAAATAATGAGAGAGCAAGCAATTGAAATCCTAGCATTACTTTTACTTAGTTGATTTGATTTGTTATTAAAAAGAAATGAAAATACCACTTTGATAAACTTTGATAATCAACTATGGATCCATTTCATAGTTACACTGTGCTATTAACCAAAACATGAGTTAAACTATAGCCTATTTGTTACAATAACTTGATTTTTGTTGGAAATTTTAACGAGTAAATGACTTAAATTTTCAAGATAATGAACAAAACCTATATTTAACTTATTTGTGTCAATTTAAGAATAAATCTTTCATTTGTAAATATTTTCAAAAACTTGCATTCATCTCTTTGTAAATAAATCTTGAATTTTGTAAATATTTTCATCCTGCATTTGAATTTTGTGGGTAGTATCCGCTGAAAACCCTCACGAGACAACACTCGTCCTACTGGGGACACCTAGAGGTTTAACGGCTTGTTGCATACGCTCAATGCAATCGTGCTTCCTACGAAAACGGATTTATCTTAGTTTTCCTTTATTCGATGACGAATAAAAAGATAAGTGCGGGGGTATTTGATGTGCACCTAAATGTGCATATATTCACCACCATATTTATTCTTTTTAAATTAAATAAATGATCGTATTAGGTATTTTAACTTGTTTTAACCAAAATCCATATTAATTCCAAATTGTCACATATCCATCTTCATATAGGGGCAAAACGGTCATTTGTGTGCATATATTTCTTTGAGAAAAATTAACTAGAAATTTATATATATTTTTGTAGGAATTTGGTCTCAAATAGGAGTGGTTTCATGAAGGAATATGCATGCACAAAGAATGTAAAGGAATGAAGATGGAAATAATTCAAAGTGAAGATCATGGAGGACCCCACCTACCCACCACCTTAATGTACAAATTAGAGGCTAATGCACATGCTTATGGAATTAATGGCTTCATGTACAGTTAAATAATGATTAGTAGAAGCTAATAATTACTTGGCCTCCACACTTTCTCAAGGGTAGTTTGGTCATTGTCCAAATTATGGAATAGGGTTTCATGCATGTATAAATAACCCCTTATATTTCATGTAACCTCCTCTCTCTTCTCTTAGTCTTTCTTCCTTTTCATTAGTTTAGGCTCAAAATAAAAGAAAGCTCTCTTTCTCTTTTCATGGCTACTTAGCCATTTTTATTTTATGTAATTTTCTTTTCATTTTATGCAATGTTAATTATTGTTTCTTTTTAATTACATGTCCATTTCCTTTCATGCAAGTTGTGTAGATCTCTCTTATTTCATGCAAGTAGATTAGTTTTGTTTCTTTGCTTTGCTCTCTTTTTCTTTTTCTTTTCCTTTAATGTTGCAAGCTATATTTGTTGTTTTGATAACAAATATGAGAGGCTAATCCCTTCAATTTAGGGGTAATGAAGCCCCTAATCATGTAGCTTCAACATTTTGATAATTATAGCTCTCTTTTTGTGCTTAATGGCAATGCTTGAAGTGGTTTTGTTTGTTGTTTTTGCTTTGAATTTGATAGCCTATATTGTTGAAACCAAATAGGCTATGCTTAAACAATCACTAACACAAATGTCTCTTCATCAAAATATGATTATGGCATAAGAAAGTGATTTGAAATTAAAATTTGATGGTATATATTTCTAATTAATAGTTAATAGGCCATACTTAAAATAGATTTCATTTTCAACTTTGTTGTCATTTTCATGAGAGTTAATAAGTGATTTAAAGGTTGTGTTATAGTTTGATGGCTTATGTTGAGCTAATTAATAGCACAAATGAGTCATACTTATGATAAACACATCATTTAAATTCACTTACGACCAAAAAAAGATATCATAATTTCATAATTCGTTGAACTATATGATCTAGACAGTGGAATTATCTCTAAATTGTCATTTAACTCTTATATTTTTATCATTTTCTTTTGCTAGTTTTTGTTAGTTCCTTACATTTCTAGCTATTCACTCTCGATTTCGGTATAATTTGATTGAGTAGAATTTTAAAATCATCAATTCCCAATGGATCGACCCGTATTCGTCACGTGCTATATTCATACACCGTGCTCTTGCGGTTATTTTTATTTTTATTTCAAAATTCGTTCGGCTATTTTCTAACTTGATAGAACTCTAGCCGTTCGAACAGACCTTCTCAAGCACTTGCATGCTTAATTTCTCTGGAATCTCCACTAGAATAAATTTGTATTCTTGAACATCCCAGGAGCTTGCTTATTTAACTACTGCATTTTCTCTTGCATTTCAGTCTCAAGGGATGCTTTAGAAATTGTAGCTGTCGAAAGATGTAAGCAACTACTTGACTAGTTTTGCATACATAGAAAGCTTGGACCTCTCGTTTGATAGTTTCCGAAGATTTGTTTGACAATGTGTTGAGAGTTATTATATAGTCTGATCTCTAAAACATTAACGGAGATGGCCGTTTCTAATCCTGTAATTGAATATTCATATTCGTCCATATAATTAGTAGGTGAAAAGCTAGTTTTATAACACAATAAATCTAATGATTAACCAGAGTGACTAGCACATTGCCAGCTCCTGCTTCCACTCTTGGAAGCTCCATCAACATAAAGTTGCTATGAAAGCTTTTTGGCTTTGTCATCTTTTGGACTTTTAGCATCATGACTTGTACATATGGAAATAATGTTAGCTAATATTTCCCTTTAATAGTATTTCTAAGAATATAAGAGTTATCATATTAGCTATGTTCAATGGCTAATTTAATAGGTCTCTTTAATGTTTCGAGCTTGCTAAAGACCATTTGGATAAGTTGGTCTGTAAGGACTCTGATTGAATGAACCTGAAAGTAAGAGAGAAGCTTTTTAGCCATGAAAACTAAACAATATAAAAGCCTCCAATGGTTGAATAATGATTTTTGGCTGCTAAGTTTTTGGTAATATAGTAAACCTATCATTGAATTACATTATCAAATCGAAATAATGCAAACTGATTGCTTGCTCTGAAGCAGCTAATAAAGAAAGAGATCTTCTCCATCTACCGACTTGGATAAAATCGAAGGCTTACTTAAATGATTTTGTAGATCTTCAAATGCCTTTTATCATTCTAAGGTCCATATAATTCAGCATGCTTCCTTAGTAGATTAAAGAATGGAATGCTTTTTCAGTTGATCAGATTATGAACCTACTAAGGGCTGCGATCTTCCTATTCAAACTCATTAACTCTTTGCCATTAGTCAACGCTTTCAGATCTTTGATCGCTTTGATTTTCTCGAGGTTAACTTCTTCTTTTTCGATAACAAAAGTGGTTCTTATTCAAACAGAGTGCTTACCATGATGTCTTAGGGACTCGAACCCATGACTTCTAGAACATTTTTCTAAAGCGTCATACCTCTAACCACTTGAGCAAGAATTCCTTGATACTCGAGGTTAACTTCTATCCCTCATGCACTTACCATGAAGCCTAGAAACTTTCTAGACTGATTCCAAAGAAAAACTTTTAGGGATTGAGATTCATGTCATATTTCCAATGAGCTTCAAACATCTCGGCAAAGTGAAGAATTGGATTGGGATAACTTTGACTTGACTAACATAGCATCAATATATACTTCCATGTTTCAACCTATTTGTTTTGCAAACATTCGGTTGACTAATCTTTGATAGGTAGCTCCGACATTTTTCAGATCGAAAGGCACTACTTTATAATAGAATAATCTTATGTTAATCACAAAGTTAGTATGTTCTTCATCCAACATAAATATCAGAATTTGATTATATTCGAAATATGCATCCATAAAGGAAAGGCATTGATTTTCACTCATTGAATCAACTAATTTGTATATTCTCGATAAAGAAAAAAAATCCTTTAGGTAAGCTTTATTTAAGTTTGTAAAATCAATGTAAGTTCTCCATATTCCATTAGTCCTTTTAAGTAATACGAATGACTATACTTTATCCAACTGTTTTTTGTCTAAATGTATTAAAGTTCGAGTCTATATTCAAGGTATGGCACATTATACATATTAGGTCAAAAAATTTGAGTGCGACAAAGTGATGATTTTCTTACTTGATTGCAGAAATGTAATTAATCTGTCTCTCATATCTCCTTCTTATTCATTCTTTATTTTGAATATTTTTGTTCGATCCTAGGGATCCAAAGAAATTGCTTCTAAACCTTTGACATCCTTTAAGTGTCGCGGGCATCAATTTGATAAGCACCCTTTCTGATTAATTTTACTCCTAATCCTCCTTTTGATAATTGAAATTTCACCTTTTTATATGCTTTTCATTGTATCGCATGTCCTTTTTAAGCTATATTTCCCTTAAAATGATTAGAAATCCTATCTTTCTTGTCTTGGCTATCATTTTATGACAATAGCCAAGGACTCTTCATCTTGGAGATTTATTTGATATAAAGTAATAATGGATTCATTCTCTTTATTTAGTTATTTTCGAGTGCAAAAATACATCTCCATAGCACTAAATTTCTCTCCTTTTGTTGTTCCTCATCCTTCCTTGGAAAGGTATTTTGTGATTAAGTGTTTTGATGAAATAAAGGCTTACATTTCATCCAAAGCTGACCTTTCAAAAGTGCATCGGAATATGAAGGTTGGTCCATCACAACAAAGAGTGTCTTGAAAGTCTTCATAGATAGAGGCATTCAAGCTTGTACTTATCGCTTTATTTGTTCCATCTAGGGGATCTCTTATTGTTAATTCCAAAAATCGACTCGTGACTTGGTTCAAATTTCACCATGGGATTGTCCATCTGGTTAAAAGCTTTGTTTGAAAATTATATTCACTGCACTATTGGTGTCCATGAAGATTTTAGATATGTCAGATAATCTAATTTGCATAATAATCATCAATGGGTCATTATATTAGGGCCTTACTCCCCTTAATCCTTTGGCGATTACTATCAAATTCCATTCTTTAGTGGAGGTTCAATCCCAATAAAGCATACTCCCTCCTTGGATTTTTGAATGTATCTATTTAATTCCCCTTTCTGTAATATGTGACCCCTCATGAATGTAATCAACGTAATTTATATGCAGGTGAAAATATCTTTTGGACCGAGTCTCTAAGACACTAGCACTGATTGCAGGTGGCATTGCACTGGTAGCCAGATGGAGAGATGTAGTCCTAACTTTATCAATTCCTTTAATGCTTCTCACTTAATCATTCCTTGAATTATGAAAGCTAACACTTGGAGACTATCAACTTTGTGCTTGTTTATTTTGCAGAACATGCAATTATCTCCCCCTATTCAGTTTGGGTTGGTTCGAGTTACTAAGGAGGTAGGACATTCCACCATTTACTTGGTAACAATGTAAATGTATGATATAGGTTTGTTTACGGATATAAATTAATTCTTTGAGTTTCATCCCATTTTGCCTCTTGTTAAGCACTAACAACCCATCTCTCTTCGCATCTCTCCCTTTCTGTTATAGCTTTTCCTTTTCAAAATAAACATCATCAAGTTGAACAAACTTATAGTGTGAAAGTGGAAGTCTTGTAGATCTCTGCACCAATGTACATGCAGCTCCTTCCAAAATAGAGTATTCTCAGTTAACCTCGGCCTGGTAGCCATTTATTTCTCTCATTCGCTTACTTCTTTTCATCGTCATTGGCCTCTACATTAAAAAATTAGAAATACTCTTTTAACGATGCTCCTTGGAACTACTTTATATTTGCATATATGCTAGAGTCTATAGTTGAGTATTTGAAGTAAAGGAGAAGAAAATTCATAAGTAAACTGGCACAATAAATCACTATGGGGGAAATGCATCAAACGATAGGTATGCTCCATTGTCTGATTGCATATGTATCTGTCGTTAAATTCCATGCCGTCTCATTGCACATCAGATTGCAGACATGCCCCATCTTTTGATATGCAGTAACACAATAAAAAAACCATATATTGTCTGATGTTATCGTATATTTTCTAGAATTTCCTATTAGACAACATATAAATATCGATTGATATGAATAATTGTTCATAGAATGAAATAAATGAATCATAATTTTATTTAACAAATGTTGTATTTCAAATCAAATTCAAATACAATACAACTTTCACTATCACTCTACTTACATTTTCAAATACAATACAACTTAAATTTACTCATACTCACTTACACTCACTTGAGTTTGTTTATGATGTTAATCTTGATTTGCTTGCTCCAGCTTTTGTCCAGCATCTCCTATACCTATTAAATATACAACAACACGGTAAATTTGTAAAAGAAACAAACCTGAATTGCAAAAAATAACATTGAATCTAAAAATTAAATATTTCCTCAGTTTATGGGTTTATTTTCTCTTTTTATTTTTAGACGGGGATAAATATATATGTGCACAGACAACTTATGATATGCATAGTGTATCATTGTGAATATGACAAGGTCGATCCTTGATTCAATCACATAGACGGTTGCAAAGGTCAAGCCTGAAGGCTCAACTCAGTGCAAACACATAAGTTCAAGCCCAAACAAGCTCAGGCTCAACACAAGTAGTTTAATTCAGCTCAAAACAAATTAGGTAACTCAACAAAGCCAAAGTGCACAAACAAGTTCATTGCACATGGAGATGCACAAAGTCGAGCACCAGCAAACCAGATTCATGGTAGCATCAAGCATGGTACATAATGATACAGAATTATGTGCACAAATATTACAAACAAAGAACAATAGGTATGAATTTACAGAAAAACTGCTACTTGCATCTCCTATAGTGAGCAACACATATACACACATATGTATATACATGTATACATGTATATATGAATGCATGTCAAATACAACAAGGAAGTGCCACAAACAAATGAACAACAGGTAGTGCTATAAACAAATTTAGCTATGAAGAGTTCAAGGCAAGAAGTACAAACAAATGAAAACGAATCAAAAGAACATTCACACGGGAATCAAATGAGCTAGGGAGTACATGGAGTTCAAGGCAGTGCACACTGCCTTGTGCAAAACAAGAAATCTAAGAACCCTAAAGGTAACCAAGCTATGGACAAGAAACCAAAGAAAATGAAAGGGATTCAACCAATGTCAAGGTAGTGCACTGCCTTGTTCAAGGCGGTGCAGTAAAGGCCCAAATTTCCATACCCATTGAACAATAATAAATCACACATGTCCAATCCAAATTAAATGGAAAAAAAGATCTTTAAAGGTAAGAAAGAAAAATAGACAGAACAGAATCTTACGCAAATGGAATAACATATATTATTGAATAATAATCTTTACAGTGGAAAATTTCAAAAATACATATATTAGAGTCTAACCTAGACTCGGCTTGGACAGTTGTAATACATGTCCTTACACTTGCTGAACGGCAACAAACAAATGCAGTGGAAATAGAACACGTCCATACGTTGATGAAGATCTCAAGCTCTTCTTTGGAAACTCCAAGCGTCTTCAGCTTATCCTAAAATCTAATCCGAATATTAAAAATACCCGGATTAGTCTAGTAAACCAGCGTGAGAAACATTAATCTTAAATGACAGTGCCATAGATCAGAGATTGGTGACAAAAACCTTTCGAAAAGAAAAGTGTCTCAAAAGACCACACCACACATAAACACAGACGAGTTTTTACCTTATGATAACTAAATTTTTTATATCAAATCACTGATATTATTTTTATTGACATTCTTTGAAAACACTTTTCGAGTAAAGATATATTCAAATAGCTGAAATTGTTACCATTATTAATATCCTAGCATACCAGGCTCTACAATCAAAATGGCAAGTACATAGTGGAGGATGGATTTTCAACAAATGACCAGGTGAAGGGACTACCTTTCGATAGTACATCTATAGAGGAATGTACCGAGGCTACAGAATATCTGCATCTCTACCAACACAAGACCAACCAACCTATTCCGAGATAGTACTGAATATGTCATCACCCCAAGCGCTACCGACCTATATGAGTGCTCATTTAACATGCACCACATTAATTTAAACCCGAACATCATTGCAAGTGGAAAAATATCTACATGGGGATGATCATACCTAATGTTTACAAACCATATAGCCTTGCCGCATCTACCCTGTTTTGGCCATTTTTGGGTGTGAGGCTTGAAGTAACGATTACCTTTCACAGAACATCAATTTTCACTTTGAATGCCATATTGTTATTCCATAATTATACAACTGATTTCTATAAACGTATAACTCATGAGCTCGTACGCCTCACGAAAGGATGTTAAGCTAAGAGAAGTTGCCTTCTCTGCCACCAAGCAGATGATATGTATAGAGGTAAATCAATGTGATTTTAAAATTCAATGTCAGACATCGCCATACAAGTTGTCCAAGAACAGGATAAATCGAAGGCATTTTTCCTACCGCATGCTGCTTATGAATCACTCTAAGACCAGTAGCGAGTAGTCCTTGCAACTTGGAGATTTTCATAACAGAGCACTATTGCCAATATATGATATAGTAAATTTCACCAAGAGTCTAGTGGCAAGTAGCCATACACTATGAATATCCTCGTCTTCAATGATCTTATCGTCAACATGTTTTATTTCGAAACATAAATTGGTTCGAAGTGATTTTTGGATAGGAATAATCCAGACCCGATCCTGGTCTTTTCAAAATCCAATCATCGATAAAAATGTGAATACGTGTATATAGGATTTGTAATGCCTCTTTTCATTTTAATATTTACTAGTTAATCAAAACCCTTTTAACTTTGGAAATCACTAAGTCATTTACTTGAGAAAATCTAATTCCTAAAAATTTCATCTTTCTGAAACATATCTTAACTGAGTCAAAAACAATGTTATTTAACACATTGTTTACCATAAACCAAAATCATTTAATATTGAGTAGAAAAAGGACATTATTTAAAACATCCTATTTCTAAAACGTTTATTTAAATTTTTAACAAAGATTTCTTAATTTTCAAATCATATCCTTTTTAATAAGTTGAAACCATGTTATTTGACTTGGTAAATTCAAATTACTTAGTATTCGAGTTAAATGGGTTCATGGAAACTATATCAATTTATACTCAATCCAAATTTTCATATTCAATAAATACTATGGGTAAGGTAACGGCGAAATCACTTTTTTTTTTAATTTTACACGGATAGTACAATTTTCCTCCTGATAACTTAATACAGAGTTTGGCCAGCACATTTCTCATTACTAAAAACCTTGTTCAACTGTTTTTGTTTGGAAAAACTTAAATATGATATTTTCAATGGAGCATCCAGGCTTTCCCTTCGATGTGTGCCACCCCTCACCTAGAAACAGAAAACAGAGATCAGGCCTAAACTTTGTTATACACCTTTTTTTATGTGGAAATTAGCCACATGGGCCACTTTAGTATGTGCAATTAGTTTCTAGGACACACAATTGAAATAATTAATTTTAAGGACAAAATGAAAAATAATTAGTTTTTAAGGCCTAAAAATCTATGAAATTATATCCTTGAAAGTAATTGGACTATTGACTTTGTCCTTAAAAGAAAATATTTTGCTGACTTTGGCCTTGAAATTAATTTTTGTGGATGTATGTCCTAGAAACTAATTGGACTGCAAAGTTTGTCCTTCTAGTGAAATTCCCCTTTTTTATCTTCTCATATCACACAGGCAGGACAAATGTACTAGTCATTTCTGCATACTCAGTTTGTTATTACATTCAAGGAAATGGTTTCAATTTACTTATTTAAGTGTTATAAACAATTTCCCTTAACCCTTTTATTTATACCATTGCTGAAAATTCCAAATCATATTTAAAATAATAAATTTTTTATCTAAAGATATTTATAAAAGATTCGAGAAAGAAGAGTTAAGTTAAATCTATATTTCTGAAGTTTATTAAAACTACTGTAGAAAAGTGCTGCGGATGGTGTTTTAAAAGCTTCCTTGATTAAGACAACTTTTCTATAATTTGGAGATACATATTTACAACTCAAATCACTTTTGAATTTTTTTAAAGTATTTATCAAATTTATTTCATATTTATGAACATTTAAAAAAAAATCAAATTCGGGTTTTAAACTGTAAAACCGTGATTTTTCTGAAAACTTGTTTTGGGATTATTTAAAAATATACAATATAAAATTTTGATTTTCTTTCTTCATTTACAGACTATGGAATAATAGTTTAAATAATTCTTATCTCCAATAATTTCAAACTATATTCTACTTCGTATACTCATTTGAATTTTTCGAAGCGAAATCGCGAACTACCGTTGCGTGATGCATCTAGTTTTGACTTTTTTCAATATTTGTTGTAACACTTCCAAAAAAGTTTTTTATTTACTTATAAACCATTTATAACTAATTAAAATCAATAATTTGTCATTTGATTATTTAATATCTATTTTTCACTTATTTCAAAATATCTCATATTATATTATTATAATATTAAAATTGCCATCTTTTAAACTTTTTAAGCCTTATACTATTTATTTTTGAAACATTAAATCTTTAAAATTCATTATCTTTAAAATCTAAAATATTAACTTACATTTCCAAAATAATTTCAACTTTTGTTTTTAACTTTTGGATTTCCAAATCGATTTTTATCTTTTTCCAAAATGAATTTCCTTCCCATAATTGACTTTGAAAAGAGGCTCACTATTCCAAATATACCATATATAATTTCTAACAAATGGTCTTATTTGACAAAGGGAATGGTTAATTATTTCAAATAAATAAACATAACCAATTTAGCTAAGATGTCAATAAATTATCATTAACGAATTACCCATTCAACCAAACTTATCAATAGAACAAATGTCATCTATAAATTCATATTAACAACTAAATGATGTTAATTATCTTAACATCATAAGGATATAAACATGATCATCATAGCATAACAATAAATATGATTTTAAAAGAGATAAAAGTTCACTCATCTTCATTTTTCTTTGCAAATCTTTTTCTACAACTAGCGTGCTTCTTTTTTTCATTTGTAAAATCAACCCAAATTATCACAAACTATTTTTAAAGTAGTGAAGCGGATGGACTAGGGTTTGATAGATGGTGGGTATGGTTTTTATAAGGAGGGTAGGGCTTTGTAAATGGAGTTCATTGGAGTGTGTAGGGGGTGTGGGCTCGGGTTTAGAGTTTAGGAGGTAGGTGTGTGGGTTTGGGCATGTGTGTGAGGGGGGTGGGCTCGGGTTTGGTTGTTTGAAGGCGTGTGTAGGGGTATAGTGGAGGGTACGACACTTGGAGGGTATGACACAATAAATATGGTTTTAAAAGAGATAAAAGTTCACCCACCTTCATTTTGCTTTGCAAATCTTTTTCTACAACCAATGTGCTTCTTTTTACTCCTTTGCAAAATCAACCCAAATTATCACGAACTATTTTTAAAGTAGTGAAGCAAATGGACTGGGGTTTGATACATGGTAGGTATGGCTTGTATAGGGACGGTACGACTTTATAAATGGAGTGTATGGGTGTGTGTAGGTGGTGTGGGCTTGGGTTTGGAGTTTAGGAGGTGGGTGTGTGGGTTTGGATGTGTGTATGAGGGGGATAGGGCTCGGGTTTGGTGTTTGAAGGTGTGTACGCAGGGTATGGTAGAGGGTACGGGTCTTGGAGGGATGTAGGGAGGTTCGGCCATAGGCTTTAGGTGGGGTGTGCATGTGGGAGGCTCGGGTTTGGGTGTTTATGTGGCGTGCGTGGGTTTAGGAGGCGTGTGAAGGTGGGTGTAGACTCGGGTGGTGGTTCGGTGAGCTTGGCCATGGGTTAAGAGGGTGTGTACGAGTGCATAAAGAGATTGTATGGAGGTGCAGGAGCTTAGGTGAGTGATTTTAGGAAGTATAGAGGTTGAATGTCATGGAAGAGAGGTAGAAAATGAAGGAATGAAGAAGAATTTGGTGTGAGAAAATGGAGGGATGGTGGTCCTATTTATGCATGAAGCTTCACATGCTAAATGACCTTTCTACCCTTGCTAACTCTTGATTTTTCAAACCTCCCTTTATCATTTTTTAAATCCATGATTTAACTCTAAGTACAAACATTAAATGAAGAAGAGATGGTTGGATTTGAGGTGGTACTAAAAAGAAATGATTATTCTAATTTCCATTAATTAACAAAATGGAGGGTTCCTTTTCCATGCTTTGATTAGACTTTTGGGTACTAAACCATTAATGTGGAAAGGATGCATGAGTACTTTTGTAATGATTTGGTTTAGTAAAGGAGTTATTAATATAAACATGTCAAATCAAAACCTTTTGTATTTTATGCCATAAACTTTCCAAAAGTAAACTTTTGTCTTATATGCTAAATGTTTACATGTTTCAAAATGTGTTAATATGTAGTCATATAGGTTATAAAAGAAACCATGTTGCGATAATCTTTTATTCGGTCGTAAATCCAAAATTAGATTTCCGGTCACATTTATAGTTTTTACTTTCCATGTAATCGAAATTTGAAAATAAGTTTCATCATTTTTAAATAATCAAAACAAGTTCATATTAGTGATAAATCCATATTAAATAGTTTTATCCTTCTATTACAAAAATACGATGCTGCAGTGACAAAATAATATGAAGTTCGAATATCATTGTAAAACAAATATATATATATATATATATATATATATATATATGTTTTGAAAATCCCATATAAAAATTCACTGAACATACCATTTTCAAAGTAGTATAATTACGGGTCGTTACAAGTGCACTGCCTTGAACAGGGAAGTGTGCAAGTACATGGACAAGGCCACAATGCAACAATGCAACATGTGAACAAGGCCAACAACATTGACCAAGAGACTGCACCACACATGAGGCACGCATATGGACGTCCAAAGCAACAACATGGTAATATTTCACACATATATACATACATATGTATATTTGTATATACATGGAAGATATTTCACAAACCAGAGTCAAAGGCAACAACATGTCAATAATGGTACACATGCATGATACAAGTGAAACCAGTGCATGGATTTCACAATTTTGTTCATGAAATGGTACAACATGTGCACATAGTATATGAAGACAAGCACACTCAAAAGGCAGTCGAACAGAACAGGGCAGAGTTCAAGCCATTCAAGGTTCAGGCAAGGCAAGGCATACTCATAAGTCCATCATAAAATTAAACCATTTAGAGTTCAAGCACACTAACATACATATATATATATATACATATATATATATATATGTATGTATGTATGTATGAACATGTAAATATGTATATACATGTAGGTATGTGTATACATATATGTGCATATACATGGACAAGGCCAACAATGCAACAAGGCAGTGCCACAAATTAAAAAAAGGTGGTTCTACAATTAGCAAGTGCCACAAATTAAAACAAGGTAGTGCCACACATTCACACAGATAAATACATACATACGTACGTACGTATGTACGTACGTAAGTATGTATGGATGGATGTATGTGTGTATTTATGTATGTATGTATATGCATTGAAGTTTCCAAAACCGAATAATGAAGTGAATAAATTACAAGTGCAAGGGGCAATAAAACAAGCAAGGGGAAACTAGCAAAGCAATGAATTAACAAAGTGGAACAATGAAGTGAACAAGGAAAGCAATTCAAAATGGAACAATGAAGTGAATATTTCTCAAGTTCATGTTCATAGGCACAAATAAGTGCGCAAATAAGTCCAGTGTGCACTGACGTGAACAACCAAATAAGTGCTAGTGCCTTACACAACTCTCGTATCACCAAGCAATTCAACAAATTCAAGTCAGATATACAAATTCGGGTGAACAAGGAAGAAAACTCGAAATCAATATATTCAACTAAGTAAAAATATATTCAAGTATATCAAAGAACTCGACAATTGAATGAGTCAAGGCCATAAAGCACAAAATCAAAAAAAAGGCAGTCAAAAATATATGTAGCAATACAAAATTAACATCCAATGTTTAAAATCCAAAGTTAAGTCTAAATCAAAAATACAAGAAATAAATTCCTATATGAACCTATCTTATCATTGAATTTTAAAATTGAAGTTGAGGTTAATACAAAATCGAAAGGGGTAGAAATCATACCATATATCAATTGAAAAATACTCGACAAATTGAAGCAAGCTTGAACGAATGCGGCTATAAAATAGAAACCAATTTCTTTATCAATCGTTGTTTGAAAGTGAGAGAGTATCAGCAAAATGATTTCATTATCAAGCCGATTTGAGACCCTAATTCCAGAAGTGGGTCGAAGATGGGCGAAGAGGAGTTTAAGTTTAAGGTTCTACCGATTTGATTTCGAAAAGAGGGAAATAAATTTTGAGAAGGGGAGAATTTTTGAGAAGAGAGAAATATATTTTGAGAAGACGAAATTGAAAGAAAGTGAAGAGGGAATAATTAAGGAATATAACTACAAAAATATTGAGAGCAAAATATGGAGCCAAAACTAAATTTTTGGATAACTTCAATTAGATAACGGATAAAAGTTGTCTAAAGGACAAGCATGAACATAGAGATTTCAGGGGCTTTCAAACAATATATTATTTTGTCCATATGTTGTGTGAAACAATGGTAAATAGCGGGATAACAGAATACCTACCTTACGTTGTGCGAACTGTATTGTCTGGTTCACTTTGTGGCATAGTGAATAGAGCATTTTCTCTTGTTACCTTTTATACATTTTTCTACTGGCCCAATAAAAGTTTACCGACAATAGTTAGCATTTTACTACCTCTGGTGCATCAAACACACCCATTTGGCTTTCAAAGGCGAAGATATGATCGTCTATGTTCGTATATCCATCACACCTTATGGTTGGAGTTTTGACATATGGAGCAAGTGTTGCTTCCGTTATTTCTTTGGTGAATGGAGTGGCCCTTACACTATCAACTTCGGGGGTTCATTTTCATTTTCCCTTTCGAATCAATCATATCTTTGGCCATCTCTAACGTAAAATATCTCAAGTATGCTTCATCCCTTCAAAAGCTTTCTTTTTGTTTATATTATATTTCATAAGTAGGACTAACGAACTACTTAGTTTAGGATTTTGGACGCTATGCAAGCAGATTGATTGTTTATCGTGATATGTTTCCTGACATGGTGATTGGACATACTTTTAGTACATTTCCAATATTCATCACTCACTTTCCCTTTGATCCCAAATTCCCTTTTCAATTTTACAACTTTTCAAGGGAATAGTATTATTACCCATTAGGGGAATTCTACCTCCTTGCAGTTGTCTTTAGCTAATTATTTGAGCTGATTTTTTATGACACTAACCTCTTGATTATCTCATGCATATTATCGATCTTTTCTTGCATCCTTTTCAAAGTGCTCCTATCATTCTTGTTGTGGTTGGCAATGTTTCTTGCCATACTTCTATATTATCTATACTAAAATTAGAGTTACTTTCTCCTTTAGGTTATTGTCTTGAATCACATTCTATTATTATGCACTAGCCTTCTTTATTCTTGCAATATTAGCTTAAAGGTTGTTGAGGGGGTGTGTGGAGATAAATGATTGATTATTGAGCGATTGGCTAATAATTGCAATGAAATATCAAAATGTTAGACTATATGTTTGACCTTACTTCTTATAATGGGAGAATGTTAAGAAAGCCAAATAACAAGTGTGACATGATTTCCTCGTATTTATGCAAACAAATTTTTCTTCATTTAGTGCTTATGTATATATCGTTAACTTGTAATTGACCTAAAAGACCATTAAATTCCAAATCAGGATTTTACAATTATTTTGGTATTAGAAATGAAACGCAAGGAGAAGAAGATTAAGAAAATGAACCCTTCATATATGGGCATAGGCCTCTTTTATAGTAGTGTCAAATCATTAATTGTTTGGAATGTGTTTTCAATCCATTGGATTGAATTCTTCGCACTTAAAACTTGGAAATATCTAAATGGTTAAGATTATTTGATATAACGATGGCATGAAACATCCTAAATGTGAAATGTGGCATTTTGGATAACTTTACTAAAGATTTTCAATTTTTTAATACTTTTTGTTGACGTTGAGTGACAAATAGAATATTTGCATTTGGCATAGTTCAAATCGTTGATAGCTTTATCCTATACCTCCATTAACACTTATGTGACAACCTGAATTTCTAACACACCAATCCAAAGTCTAGGATGACTTTCGGATTCATGTCAATGTCAAGAAGTATGGACTATCAGTTAATTTAGCATTACAAAGACTAAAGATATAAGGATAAAATCCAAGACATTCTAGGCATTCTACACTTTTAGATCTTATAGTGTAAGGCGGAAAAATATAAATATAGAAAAAAGTCATCAGAGAAAATATCCAAAAAAAATCCACAATCTAAAAACAGCAAGTAGCTAAGTCTAGAGTATACAGAAATACGCCAAATAGTCTAATAAAATACTGAATACGATAAATAGTACATGAAGAGTAACAAAAGATAGCAGTCAATTCCAATGCCATGCTCGTCTCCCTACGTACTTGTCTCCGAGCCTATCACCTGCTACCCTTGTTGAGTCAAGATTTTTATAGAGTTTTGATTTCTGACAAAGGGATAAGCCGTGGTCGACAAGCCGTGATCGACAAAAAGAAGTTATTCATTAAAGAGTCACAAAGAGCTCTATATGTTAGAGGTTGATTATTTGGTATGTTAGTAATGTTATTTATGTTAAGATCTATCCTCAAATAATCTTATACCTTCAATCTTTGAATATATATATATATATATATATATATATATATATATATATGAATGAGTGCACATTAACTGTGCAATCTGGGCTAAACTGGTCGACCGGTTAAAACAAGGCAGTCGATCGTTTCTGCCCAGAATGCTCAGTTAACGTGCATAAGTGTACATAACGTATATATATTCAAATTCCTTTCTACTGGTCCTTTTTGACCTGTCGACCGTTTTCAAACAGAAAGCAACCTTTCGTATAGACACTTCCTTTTCTTCAACGATTGCTTCTCTTTCTCTTCACCAATGATCATGACCTTTGTTTGTACTTTTTCACAAAGGGTTACAACTGTTTATTTCTTATATAAACATCATGAAATCATTATTCCAAAAAACCAATTCTATTATTCTAATCTCTATTCTATTGATCTCAATCTTATACTTTCAAGTGCTCAAATTGCTCATATTCTATCATATATCGGTTTTGAATCCTGAAATTTATTTAACATTCTTTTGATTCAATACGATATCCACTTCCAAATCTTCATATATACAAATATTCTATTTGAGGATAAGATTATAGGAAGTTTGTACTACAAGTGACAAAATAGTGTTAGCAAGAACACATACCGTCAACAAACAATTATTTTCATCTTTGTTGAAGTCCTCGGTGTTGTAAGAGGCAAGTGTTGAAGTCCTCAGTGTATTAGAGGCGTGAAATCCTGTTCGTCTGCTCGGGTGTTGTAAACCTGTTCCTCCGGGTGAAGCGAGGTAGTTGGTAGTGAAAATCCAGATAGAAGTCTGGGACTGGACGTAGGACGGTGCTCTGAACCAGTATAAAAATCTCTGGTGTGCTTTTTCTATTTTACTGAATTTTCTATTATCTGTGATTGGTCATAATTTTGTGTGTTATACATCATATTACACGATCCGTGTGTACTATATTAGCACGTACACATTTTCATTTGGTATCAAAGCACGGTCATCATATAACCGTAACACAGTTATTTGGTATATTCTTGTAATATGGCAAATAACGCAAGTACTAGCACTCAAAACACCACTTACACGGAAGGTCAATCGACACAAAGACCTCCATTTTTCAATGGTCTTAACTATAGCTATTGGGCAACACATATGTCATTCTTTATGCAATCAAACAGTTATGATGCCTGGAATGCTACTCAAAAAGAAGTAGTGAATCCAACAACTGATTATTCAGAATGGACAACGGCTGAAAAAACGGCAGCAGCCGTAAATGCAAAAGCAATAAATATGTTGTTTTGTGCATTAGACCAAAATGAATATAACCGTGTTAGTATTTGCACTACTGCATATCAAATTTGGCAAACGCAGAAAACCACTCATGAAGGTACTAACAAGGTTAAACAAGCAAAAATAGCCATGCTGAAAAGTCAATTTCAAAATTTCAAAATGAAACCAAATGAGACAATCAATGATACGTATTCACGTTTTCAAACTATGCACCATGCACTTATTGGCTTAGGACAAAAGTATTCTGATTTTGATGTTGTTTCAACAGTCCTACATTCTCTGACTAGTGAATGGGAAGGAAAAGTATTAGCAATTGAAGAAGCTAATGACCTTTCCGTCATGAAGCCAGATGAATTGATAGAAAATCTAATGTCCTATGAAGCTAACTTGCAGACTAGAAAGGAACAAAAAGAAGAAAAGAAGAACGTGGCATTCCATGCTGAAAAAGACGAAAATGAATCAGAGTCTGAAGATGAAGATCTGGCATTCATAGCAAAAGGTTTCAAAAAATTCCTAAAACAGCGAAAAGCCAGTCGTTATAACAGAAAGAAATCTGGATCAAATAAACCAACACCATCCGCTATAGAATGCTTCAACTGTCACAAAAAGGGGCACATGCACAAGGATTGTCCGGAGCAAAAGAAGAAGTCAGTAAATGACAAAATAAAATATAAGAAGGACAAATCAAAGAAACGAGCATTCTCGGTAACGTGGGATGATACAGACTCATCAGAAAGTGATAATGATACGGAAGATGAACAAGCAGATGTCTGTTTCATGGCAACAGAAGATGAGGTACAAATTCCTACATTTGATGAAGTACTTGATATTAATGCTGAATTGATAGTCAAATATAAAGACATAAAACGACAGCTAAAAGAAGCCAAAGCAGATTTGAGTAGAGCAGAATTTGAACGAGATATGTTAAAAGACGAGAAGAAAATATTAGAAGAAGAACTTGAAAAACTTCAAGAATCATCATCTAATGTTGACTCTCAATTATCTCTTTTGAGTCAAGAAATTGAAACTCAAAAAGAGAAAAATGATACTCTCACTACTACAAATCATGAGCTTAAGGCAAAATTCAAAATTCTGGACCTAGAAAAAGCTAGTTTACAAACTAAGTTAGATAACATTACTCAAAATGTTTCTAACTTTAACAAAGGACGAGAAAATTTGACAAAAATCATTGAAAGTTCACAATTTGTTTCAAATAAACAAGGTTTGGGATATAAGAAACAAGAAACCAAGAAACATCTTGGTAATGAAAGGAAGAAGAAAGTACAAAAGATTGAAGCTAAGAAAAATCTTAGTTTATTATATTCCAAACCAAAACTAGTTGTGAAATTTCAGAAGAAAAATGTCAAGACTATCAAAATATGGGTTCCTAAAACAAATAACAATTTGATTAGGAACAAATATATTCAGAATTTCATGAATACTGTGCATCTTAATACAAATTATATATATAAAGGGGATACTGGACCCGTATGGGTTCAGACTCCTAAGACCTAACTCTTAGGACCCCATAAAAAGTGGGTACCATGGACCTAATTTTATTTTTTGCAGGTCCCACTTAGTAAAAGAGGAAAGTGGATATTGGACAGTGGTTGCTCGAAGCACATGACTGGAGACAAGAGCTTATTGACAAATATTACATACTCAGATGGTGGCTCCGTCACTTTTGGAGATAATTCAAAAGGCTATATCATCGGCAAAGGCGATGTGAGCAATTGCGGTACATCTAACTTACCTCTCATTAATAATGTCATGCTAGTTAGAAATTTGAAACACAATTTACTTAGTATTAGTCAGTTATGTGACAAGGGTTTTGCAATTTCCTTTTTGGATAGTAAGTGTAGTATTTTAGATAAAGACCATAATTTAGCTTTTGAAGGTTATAGAGACAAAAATATATATATATTCTGAATATGAATATAAATCATAATTCAGATATGTGTCTTGTGGCTAATGATAATGATCCATGGTTATGGAACAAACGCTTCTGTCATATAAACTTCAGAACTATTGACAAGCTAGCCAAAAACAATCTAGTTAGAGGACTACCCAAAATAAGTTTTAAGGTTAGCAACATCTGTGACGCATGTCAATTAGGAAAATTGACCAAATCATCTTTTAAATCCAAGAAAGTCATATCAACATTACAACCACTTGAGTTACTACATATGGATTTATTTGGACCTACTAGGGTTCAGTCAATAAATCACAGTCAATATGTGCTTGTAATTGTTGATGATTTCTCCCGTTACACATGGACAATTTTCTTAAAAAACAAAAGTGACACTTTCGATCATTTCAAATCTTTCGTCAAAAGAATTCAAAAATCAAAAGGGATTAAAGTTAAAAAATATAAGAAGTGATCATGGCGGAGAGTTTGAAAATAATGAATTTGAACATTTTTGTACAAAGAAAGGTGGTATATCATAATTTTTCGTTTCCCAAAACTCCACAACAAAATGGAGTTGTAGAACGGAAGAACCGAACTTTACAAGAATGTGCAAGAACATTATTGAATGGAACCACCTTACTAAAACATTTCTGGGCAGAAGCCGTCGCAACTGCCTGTTATGTTTTAAATCGTGTGTCCATAAGACCTCTTACCAAGAATACTCCTTATGAATTATTTAACAAAAGAAAGCCTAAAATCTCATACTTCAAAGTTTTTGGTTCCAAGTGCTTTATTTTAAATACGAAAGACCAGCTTGGCAAATTTGATCCAAAAGCCGATGAAGGAATATTTATCGGTTATTCGGAACGAAGCAAGGCCTATCGTATATTTAATAAACAAAACAAAACTATTGAAGAATCACATCATGTCTCTTTCGATGAATTCTATCAGTATCCTCAAAATATATCAGATGATGACGAAACAATAGTCACTGATAATCCAATCATCACAAATGTTGATTCTGACTCGGAAATAATTATTGAGAATATTCCTCAAATATGTGAGTTACAATCACCACCAAGGATATTGAGAGACCATCCGGCCCAAAATATAATCGGTGAAGTAACATCACATGTCAGAACAAGGAGTCAACTCAACCAAATGGGTCATGTCTCTTTTCTCTCAAATATCGAACCTAAGAATCCAAAAGAAGCTGCTGCAGACGATTACTGGATCATTGCCATGCAGGAAGAACTAAATCAGTTCGAACGCAATGACGTTTGGGAACTTGTTCCAAGACTAACTGATCAGTCAGTTATTGGTACTAAATGGGTCTATAAAAATAAGGATGACGAACAAGGAAATATCATCAGAAATAAAGCAAGATTAGTAGCACAAGGGTATAATTAGGAAGAAGGTATCGATTATGAAGAAACTTTTGCACCAGTTGCTCGATTAGAAGCTATTAGAATCCTATTATCTTTTGCTTGTCACCATAATTTCAAACTTTATCAGATGGATGTCAAAAGTGCATTTCTCAATGGATTTATCAAAGAGAATGTATATGTCGAACAACCTCCTTTGTTCGTACATGAAAAATATCCTGACCATGTGTTCAAACTTAAGAAAGCTATGTACGGTTTAAAATAAGCACCTCGTGCTTGGAATGAAAGACTACGTAGCTATCTTATTAACTCAGGATTTCAAATAGGCAAAGTTGATCAAACTTTGTTTATCAAACATTCTCAAAAGGATATTCTAGTTATTCAGATATATGTAGACGATATCATCTTTGGTTCAACAAACGACAAAATATGCAAGGAATTTTCAAATATTATGACCAAAGAATTCGAAATGTCTCATATGGGAGAACTGTCATATTTTCTTGGACTTCAAATCAAACAGCTTCCGAATGGTATCTTTATTAATCAAGAAAAATGCTGCGGAAATCCTATCAAACGCTTCGGGTTAAATAACACATCTGGTAAACCTACTCCTATGAGTACAACTACACATCTTGAAAAAGATAAAAATGGTAAGAATATTGACCAGAAACTATATCGAAGCATGATTGGTTCTCTTCTTTATCTTACAGCAAGTCGTCCAGATATAATGATGAGTGTTTGTCTATGTGCACGCTTTCAAGCAGATCTAAAGGAATCACATCTACGAGCAGTGAAACGTATAATTCGTTATCTTAATAATATCAAAGATTTCGGTCTTTTTTATCCAAAAGAATGTCCATTTGAGTTAGTATCATATAGTGATGCTGATTTTGGAGGCTCTCGAACGGATAGAAAGAGTACAAGTGGTACGTGCCATTTTATTGGAAAATCACTTGTCTCTTGGTTTAGTAAGAAACAAAATTGTGTTTCACTATCAACATGTGAAGCTGAATACATATCAGCGGCTCTCGCTTGTACTCAAGTAATATACATGCAACAAACACTTCAAGATTTTGATATTCATTTATCAAATTCTATTATATACTGTGATAACACAAGTGCTATAAATCTTTCTAAGAATCTAGCGAATCACTCCAGAACCAAACACATTGATATCCGTCATCATTTCCTTAGAGACAATATTGAAAAAGGAAACATATGTCTCGAATACGTCCAAACTGATAGTCAACTAGCGGACATTTTTACTAAGCCTCTACTTGAGTCTAATTTCATTAAATTTCGTAGAGAACTTGGTTTAATTTCTAGAAAAGAACTTGATAAGTAATCACTAATGTTATATTCTTAAGTTCTTTTCGGATTATTTTTGCGATTGCTATATTAGGAAATTGAATATGAGCTTCTAATTTTTTCTACGGCCAAGTTTGCATGACAATTCTCATCCACAAGCTTATATATAGGATTTTTTTTATATAAGCTTGACAAAAAATATTGTTTTTATCACTTCCTATCTAAGCCTAAAAGTTTATACATATAGTTCATTATGGCACATATTGGTGATGAGTACTCAAAAGTCCCATATTTCGGTCACAAGTTCTGAGCCAGAAGAATATTACTCTCCTGAAACTCCAAAACACAAATCAAAGTGTCATCACCAATGCATTCATACTCCTGGAAATACGCCATCTTCGAAACGAGCAAAGAAGGTGTTGTTTTGTTCACCCCGTACCAGAGAGAAGATCAATGAGATTCATCATTATCAAAAACATCAAAGATCTTCAAAGACAGCTGCATTATGAGCAACAACTGACTTCGGAACGACTATCTCTTCTAGAAAGAATGGCATCATTCTTTTGTGGTTCAAACAAACATGGCGTATACGAGCCAATGCCTCATGCACCTTCATCCTCTAGAAGCCCAAATTCATGGGATAAAAACTATGCTCAGAATGAAGGAGCGAAAGAAAAATGGTCGCCATGGAAATCACGCATTACCGATGTCAAAGAAGAGACTTCCGACCATATTTCCTCTACCTCTCATTAAATTTGTTTCAATATTATGATTGTATTCTCGTATTTCTTTTTATGAACTGATATATATGTGTATATATATATATATATCATGTTTTGAATAAACTCAATATTATATGGACCGTTAACACTCAGAAATATAAGCAAGAAGAAGGAAAGACAACTCACAGGCAAAC
This sequence comes from Allium cepa, assembly GCA_030765085.1. NCBI lineage: Eukaryota > Viridiplantae > Streptophyta > Magnoliopsida > Asparagales > Amaryllidaceae > Allium > Allium cepa. The sequence goes on along the minus strand of CM060939.1, from coordinate 175,302,599 downwards.
CAGTCGACCGGCTAGATACCACCGGTCAACCGTTTTTGCTTCTGTATGAAAACGGTCGACCGATGATTTCAGGGCGGTCGACCGGTTTCGAGCAGTTTTGTTTTTTTAAAAGGCACATACGGTTATTTTTTCACTCCATCTCTTCATTTTTTTTCAACAAACTCTCATAACCCTAGAACTAAATTCTTCTATCAATCTCACCCAAATGGCTCCTCCACAAAAGAAATTAAAGCAAGCTTCTACCTCCGAAATTCAACCAATCGATCTCTCTGTCAGGAAGTGGCTTGTGGATCCAGTCGCAGTCAAAAGGTGGAATGAGATGAAGGATTTTACAATCCATCCAGGTTCTTTTGTTAAATTTTCAGATTTCTCTAGTTATCGTATTCTTGGCTTAGCAAAGGATGCCGACATTGAAAACCTAATTGAATTTGATCAAAAAAATGTGGAAATTAACCATGTAATGATCAAATTATTCTATGCTAACCTAAATTTAGAGAAAAACAATCCAGAGAATCCTAATTATTGTCTTTGGTCCGTTGTTTGTGGCAAAGAAGTGTTTATCTCATGTGATAGGATGGCAACCGTTCTTGGTTCTTCGTTTATCGGTGAAAAATTCTCAAGTAATTTTTGCAATGTTCATGTCCGTAATCAAATTAGCCATCAATTTATTGAAGATGACAAGAATAGCACTAAGTCTATTTGTTTACGGCCTTCTGCAAGAATTCTTCATCATACTCTTATGCACTCTCTATTACCGAGAATAGGAAATTTTGATGTCGTCTATAAAGAAAATTTCAAGGTATTATACTCAATCTATGGGGGTATTCGTATAAATTGGATTGGTATGATCTTTGATGAGATCTTGAAAGTAAATGATTGCTCTAGGCCACACTTGTTCTATAACGAGTATATTATGCGTCTCTTGCTTGATTGTGGCATTGAACCTCCCAAGTCTTCAATTTCCAAACCAAAAGTCATCAACAAAGCATCGATTAAAAGAATGAAGCTTCCCGCTCCATACTTTAATATTATGCCTTTTGAACAATGGAAAGAACAAGGACATAAAGAAGCTTCATCACGATCATCCCGCCCTAACCTGAGGAAGTTAAACTTTTACGACCATCTTCCTCAACAAAAGAATCACTTGACACTATTGCTCGAAATCAATTCCTTCTCGAAGCACGACTTAAGCGCATGAATACAAAAATGGATAAACGCTTTAACAAACTTAAGTCTTTCTTTGTTTCTATATGGGAAGCAATATCATGTGGTGCATCATCTTCATCAATGCAAGCTCCAGACCTTGGCAAGCGCCCAGCTCCTCCTACTTTTGCTTGGACATCTTCGGAGGAGCGTACAAGCTCGGGAACTAGTCATGAACGTGGACACGGAAAATCTCAGCTTGTTGAAGAAGAAGGAGAAGAAGAAGAAGAGGGTGAGACAGAGTCAGATTAAGTCTCTTTTAGTTTGTTTGTTTTTTTGCGTTCTTATGACTTTAGTTTTTGCTTTAAAGACATTATCTGGCACTTGTACTAAATAGTGTCGTGTTTTAATTCGTACTAGACTTGTGTGTATTATCATCTTGTGTGAATGTTACTCTTGATCTATGGTAGTAGTTTTATGTTGCTTATAATCTCATTTACATCCTCCATTTAACAACTCCTTTTTGTCGATGACAAAGTGGGAGAAAATTGTGCTAATAGTATATATGCAGGACACAATCTCAGGGGGATATCATATACAGGGGAGATTCATAACTATGTTGTCATCAATCAAAAGGGGGGAGAATGTTGAGTCAAGATTTTTATAGAGTTTTTATTTCTGACAAAGGGATAAGCCGTGATCGACAAGACAAAGGGATAAGCCGTGATCGACAAAAAGAAGTTATTCATTAAAGAGTCACAAAGAGCTCTATATGTTAGAGGTTGATTATTTGGTATGTTAGTAATGTTATTTATGTTAAAATCTATCCTCAAATAATCTTATACCTTCAATCTTTAAATATATATATATATATATATATATATATATATATATATGAATGAGTGCACATTAACTGTGCAATCTGGGCTAAACCGGTCGACCGGTTAAAACAAGGCAGTCGACCGTTTCTGCCCAGAATGCTCAGTTAACGTGCACAAGTGTACATAACGTATATATATTAAAATTCCTTTCTACTGGTCCTTTTTGACCTGTCGACTGTTTTCAAACAGAAAGCAACCTTTCGTATAGACACTTCCTTTTCTTCAACGGTTGCTTCTCTTTCTCTTCACCAATGATCATGACCTTTGTTTGTACTTTTTCACAAAGGGTTACAACTGTTTATTTCTTATATAAACATCATGAAATCATTATTCCAAAAAACCAATTCTATTATTCTAATCTCTATTCTATTGATCTCAATCTTATACTTTCAAGCGCTCAAATTGCTCATATTCTATCATATATCGTTTTTGAATCTTGAAATTTATTTAACATTCTTTTGATTCAATACGATATCCACTTCCAAATCTTCATATATACAAATATTCTATTTGAGGATAAGATTATAGGAAGTTTGTACTACAAGTGACAAAATAGTGCTAGCAAGAACACATACCGTCAACAAACAATTATTTTCATCTTTGTTGAAGTCATCGGTGTTGTAAGAGGCAAGTGTTGAAGTCCTCAGTGTATTAGAGGCGTGAAATCCCGTTCGTCTGCTCGGGTGTTGTAAACCTGTTCCTCCGGGTGAAGCGAGGTAGTTGGTAGTGAAAATCCAGATAGAAGTCTGGGACTGGACGTAGGACGGTGCTCCGAACCAGTATAAAAATCTCTGGTGTGCTTTTTCTATTTTACTGAATTTTCTATTATCTGTGATTAGTCATAATTTTGTGTGTTATACATCATATTACACGATCCGTGTGTACTATATTAGCACGTACACATTTTCAACCCTGTCCTCCTATGGTGCAGGAAAAAGAAAGGAAAGGGGTGGGTTAGACAAAAATCTGGTGAATGGGTTATATCATTATTATATGGTTATCATATACAATTGACTTTAGTAATACTCTACGTGACATAGGATGTCCTATGAGTGTCCGTAAATTACTTGTCTTATTTATCCAAGGGAATATTATTGCACACACCTACACTAGAAATTTGTAAAGGATCATACTTTAGGTCAAAAAACTAATCAAACCTCAAGGAAACTAATGATAAGCTAATAGCTACTAGAACTATTTCAACATAGGATTATCCTATATTTTTATCATAGGACTAAGTTTCTCATAATTACGACTACATATAATTTCTAACATAGGTTTCCCTACAATTTCCATCATGGGACTAAGCTTCCCAAAACTATGACTACACGTATCCTAGTTACGCATTAATGAAAATCCAGCAATGTTGACTCATCGAAGTGTCTCATCATCGTTGCATCCATGTCCATCTCTCAATGGCAATGTAAGGCCTCTTATTACACCACATTGGGATTCATCAACAACAAAACATCATGTTGCATCACGTGAATGTGAAGGAGTTCCTGTTAGTTTCGGGTTGCACACTCCATCAGGCATCATCATCGATGTTGCACGTCCACTAGAGAACCTCCTATGAGTTGAGTTTGCGATAGAATCACTCTAGTCAAACCTCGACCCCCTGGATAAATATCATTTACCTGATCCCGCAAAATCCTAGAACCACCCGCATTAGGAACTAACTTCCCTACAATCACTAGCATCCATACACACACACACCTATAGTATATATGCTAATTAATTTAATTTATAACTTGGACCATAGGCCAAGGTTCAAGTTGTGCCCTATTTTAATAACAGATCGACCGGATCCAGTGAGTGGTCAACTGGTCATCGTCGTTTACTGTTTTTAATTATGGATCATAACATGTTTTGTTTATTAACCCTTGTCATCTCCTATACAGTAAATTTAAATTGCAAAAACTTTGACATGTAGTAACCCTAATTTATAGATTTACAGTTTATAATCGTTTCAATTTCACATACAATATTTTCAACTTTTAGTAAATCAACTTAACCTAGCTTTAGCATCAATAGGGTTCATATTAATTTGACACAAAGGGTAAGTTCATCCTAAATCAATTCTTAATTAACAAATTTACATTAATAGATCTAGATTAGAAGAAATAAGGTCATATTCATATAATTCTTAATCATTGTTCATATTCATGTAGGTTTTAATCATTGTTAAATTCCCAATTTAATTTTGCAACATTTGCAATTCAGTTTTAAAATATTGAAATCAAAATAGGGTATAATAAAATTAATTATATATAAATCATATAATTAACAATGAACCCACTAACCTTAAAAAAGCTATTTCATCCGAATTTCACCTGGAACTTGTAACATCCCCCAATTCAAGCCCCAAAAATAAGTGCTATTGATGCTCTAGTTATCCACAGTATTTCTCGATGACAAAATGATATCAGTTAATTGTATGCATAACATCAGGAGCACAAGAATACAAATATTTAAAACGCCTTTTATTAATAAAAGTTTACATTCATTACATAATTTCATCGATTCTGCGCTTACAGAAATAAGAAGAATGATATTCCAAGAGTGACATATAAAGACCCCCCCTTGGATTATCAGCGTCTAATTACTTGACAGATATAAATTATGTTGTTACATCCACTCAAACAAAGTATAAACTTCAAACAACATAGTGGAAATAAACTCGTAATATTATTTGCCTTCTACACGTCCTTGGAAGCTCATTAGTCTGGCCTCAAAACCCTATCCTAATCTACTCAAATGAGTATCCAAGAGTTTGAGGGGAAAAAAGATTAGACAAAAAGTCTGGCGTGAATGGTAATATCTAGTACATCAAATCAAAAGTAGATATCTAGTGAGACCACGTCGCAGAACGGAACAGGTTTTCCCCTCACCGGTATCATATCAAATATGTTAATCTTAACATAAATCATGCACCTGCAACCAAAGTGGTTATAAAAAGCATGATATGATCATATGCATGCAATATGAATATATATGACTAGTCTATCATTAAAGGTTTATGCACTCCCAAAGTTTACCGGCCCCATGAAATTAATTGTATGTCTCAATAGTCTTCCTAGGGTCACTATAAACCTATTGGTTTTCAAAGGCCAACTAATATATATCAGGCTGACTCGAGCCAAAACATAACCAAATGTCCCAAAATATCCAAATATGGTTAGAAGGAAAAAAAAACTAAGCAATACAGTGAGCATATAGAGCCACAAGTTCCTTTCTGTGTGTGTACATCTTTTAGTCTCACTACTGACAAAGTCGTACACACTGGGATCGTGGACCATTACCAACCGGTGGCTGCCTACTAAAGCATATGATATGTCCTTACACCAGTCCCACCTAAAATCTTATCTATCTTAAATCCATTAGTTATATCTTCTTAATTCGTTCAAGGCATCCTAATATAATTGATCTATCTGATCTTATGGACGCAATTCTACTCACCCAGGAGTTTAGTATGACCATACTCATTACTGGAACCACCTAACTAGTATTGTATTCTTATATCTCAAGATGAATTGTTGGGTAATGAAAATGCGAGTATGACAATGTTAAAAGTTTAACCGATTAGAGAATAACAAGAATATATAACATCATTCATCAAAATATTTTCAATCAATAGTCATATACATAACAAAATTACTTAAGTTTAAGTAATATTTTCCCTTGACAAAATTCATGTAATATTGGGATAAAATATAATTTCATTTCCTTGAAAACATTTATCTTTAGAAATGATAAACCACTTGAAATCACTCTTAAAACATGGAAACATAGCCCTAAATACTTAGCCAAAATCTTATGCCAAAGCATTATCATCTTTACATAGATTTTAAAACAGTTTTATCAAAATAAGGATGTCGAGCATCTAGAAAAAGTGGGCTATTGAGCCTTTAAAACATAGTTTTCAAGTTTGTAAAACATACGGCTTTATAGCTGCTGAAATATAGATGTCGATTATCTACACTGAAGATATCGAGTCACTATAATACAAGTGATGTTAGGTGCTTAAAAAACATGAGGTGTCGAGCCTCAATAAAAAACTTGAGGGTATCAATGTGACGCCCCACCCCGAGACCCACATTAATAAAGAGTATTACTGGGTAATACCTTCTGCTAATGCAGAGAATAGGGCTGGTTAGGAGTAACCATCTATATCCTTGCCTTAAATAACTATTGAATACGTCGATAAATGCTCTATATTTTTTCATCCCAAGTGGGTCGACATATCCAATAAATACTTAATACAAAGCCATAGGTGGCTATAGGATCTATCAGAACAAAATACAACAACTAAAATGTAAAAAACATCACAGAACAGTGGATAATCAGATACACACACACACATATACAGATATATCATAGAGTATACAAATGATACATCACATATGTGGTATGACGACCACAATACAAACACAAGTCAAAAGAATATACACATCAGAGTAGAAATAGAAGGATTACACAAAAACATATATCAAAAAGGCGATAGCAAAATGAGTCCATGCAAAAGTAGAACAGGGTAAATCCAAATGTACCAAACCTGAAACACGTCAATCCGACCCGAGTATAAAATACACGTGTCAGTCTAGCTAAAAATTTCAATTTAAGGGAAATACGATAATATAAGCATAAGGTTCAAGGGGATAGATTACTCAAAAGAGTAGATACAATTCAACACATATAGTTACTTCAAGTGACATAGTGAAGTAAGGATAGTTACTTCATGTGGCATAAGGTATCACAAAGCATGTGCATAATCTCAAAAGGGATAAAACTCTAAAAAAAAATCCAACAAAAGTGTGCCTCATATCATCGACGATTCTCAAAACATCAAATATGGTTTAGGGGTAAATCCTAAACCCGCTATATTGGCAACTCAAAACAAATTCAAGGAGATCCCATCTCAAAATACGCCATAAGGCAAATATATCTCCAAATAAGAGAATAAAATCTCAAATAAACGTCAAAAGGCAAATATCATCAAATATCGCCAAAAGGCAAATCTCAAATAACGCTATTGTAGGCAACTCAAATCTCAAAGATAGAACGTCCCAATGGACAAATTCCCACAAGGTAATTGCCATATATATAAAAAACGGCTCGAATGGCCAACAATAAAAAGACGATACACTTGGGAAATCGCAATAAAATCATCCCAAAAATTTGTACATGCATTTGGCCGAAGCTTTCCAAGTACTATTCTCTCTCAAATGTGATACCACGCCGTAGGCAAATAAATCTCAATGGACAAATACGCTGCAATGGAAAATATGCCGCAATGACAAACGTCTCGAAGATTAATATGCTGCAATGGAAAATACGCCACAATGGAAAACGTCTCTAGGACAATGACCCGAAGGTCCAGTATCGGTATACGTCTCGAAGACAAATGTGTCACAAACTCTCGGATAGGAATCTGAACAGTGTTAACGTGCGTCTCATACCATACGTTTGCACGAAACGGTGTACTAATCGCTAGTAAATTTCACACTCAAAACAATAAAAAGTTTACCTTATCTCATCGGTAAACTCGACCAGAAGGTCAAAACGGTCAAACGGACAAGTTGGGAATTAACCGATAAGAAAATGCATGTGTCTTATACCACGTGTTTTACCAAACTACTTAATCCTCCTTCTCATCTGCTCAAGTAGTGCAAAAACGTGTATTTTATATTTAAAATAATTTACTTGAGAAAACAAGCTTTTAAAAACAATTTTCGAAATCAGTTTTGAAACCATATTTGAAAATTCCCTTATTATAGAGAATAAATAGATTTTTTAATTGAAAATACTTTAAAAATACTATATAATAATTATTTTAAATGATCATTAATTTTAAAAGTCATTTTAGAAAGATTTGGAGAAAACTGTGCTCGAAAACGAATAAAAACCAAGAAAATCACCCAAATCGATATTCAAATTTAGATTCAAATTTAATTCAAAACAATTCAAAATTTGAATACCAAAATCTCCAAAATTTAGCTAGTCTATTTGATAGAGCCTTTGAATATAAGTAGAAAGGTCACAAAACAAGGCAAGAAAAATAAGTAAAAAGGCAGGAAATCAACAAAGCAAAGGAGCAAAATGGGCTGCCAAAAGTCCATCATCCAGGTCGACATGAAGGTTGATCTGGTGTTCGACCTCTATGCCCCTTAGGTCGACCGTCCTGTCGACCTAAGGGACCTCTGGGTTGACCTACATGTCGACCCATGGAGAGGGGTATCGACCTCTTCTTACGTGATTCGTCCCAGGTCGTTTTGAGGCTGCGAATTGATTTTTCGAAGCAGATTTAAGCATTCAAATGACTATATTTTCCAACAAAAATTTACAGAGATGAAGTTCAACATGTAAGCTACCAAATGCAAGAAATATGGCAGCATTTCGTAGCCGAAATCAAAAGTTATAAGCTTTCAAAGATGCAACAGAGAACATATTTAAATAAAGAAAACAACTACAGGAAATTTTTGTACAAAGAGCAATATTGCACAGTTTTAAGAAATTTGAGCTTTTCTCAGCTAGCATTTGTGAGTTATAGGAACTCATCTTGCTGTTAGATGCAAATATCCAGATTATAGCATCAAGTTGTAAGTTTTTAGCAAGATAGAAGCCTCCAAGGAGCCGTAGAAAAGAAAAGCAGTACATGCAAACCAATATACAGTAAATTAGAGAAATTCATTCACTGTAACAAGAAATTATTTGACAAAATTGAGTGATATGGAGTTGATTGCCTTTGATTTATCTCTATATTGCAAAAATATTTTAATTTGATTAAATTTGAGAAGAAATTGCTTGGATTTGAGAAATTGGAAAATAGGTTTGCTAGCTTTTCTTTTTAGGTGGAAGAAGGAAGAAGAAATGATAGCCTTTACAAATGAACATACAACAACTCCTTTTTCTCATTTCACAAACAGGTTAAAGGTTAATGGGCCAATTGGGTTTGATAATTAACAGAAATAAATTGACCTAAGGTTTAATTAATCAACACTTAACAATATATGTGCATATATCACATATATACAAACAAAATGTATTTTCTCCATATTTACACATAAGAAAAATATGAAAACTTACATACATGAATAAAATATTTTCTATCATATAAAAAGATTAACTTATATTTTTAAAACATTTTTATTATTAAGATCCTTAATTTAACAAAAATGCACTATTTACTCAAATAAATGAATAAAACATTGTTTTTAAATTCTAAAATTCCACAAAATTTATTTTCTTACTTAGAAAAATATTTCAAACCATTTGCAAACATAATTTATAGCCAATACATATTTTTGAATCAATTTCCACCTTTTATTTCAATAAATCACCTTTAAAAATTACATACTTTTCTTAAAAATTATTAAAAGAAGTAAATGGGCATTAATTAATATAATTGTTGCATTTTGTCTAAAGTACAGTCATTTCCCATTTATTATCACTCTAACCAAATAAAATAATGTTTGGAATTTTATTTTCTCATTTTTAATTCCAAAATTCATTGTTTATTCCAAATAAACAATTTAAAATCTCTAATTTTAATTTAAATCACAATATTAAATTATAATTTGACAGTTCAAACCAGGATTGTCATAGTCAAGCTTTCAAATAAGAAGTTGTCGAGTCTCTAACCATGATGTTGTCGAGCGTTTACAAAACATTAGTTATCAAGCCTTTACAAAACATTGGTATTGAACCTTTATAAAACTTTGAGCATTGAACCTTTTCAAAGCATTATGTATCGAACCTTTACAAAACACTGGGTATCGAACCTTTACAAAACATTGGGTATCGTACCCCTAAAACATAAGGTCTCGAGTCCCTATGAAAGCAGATACTTCAGTTAGATACCGAGTATCTTTTATATGCATCAACTTTTATAGTTGACTAGCCTCTATGAATCATGAGACATCGAAGCTCTAAGTTATTGCCAATGTCATTTCTCTAAATAAGTTCAAAGCTAATTTATTTTCTTTTATAGTTAAAACTTTTCACTAACTCTTACCCTATGTCAAATTATCAGTGGATAAAAAAATACTTTACATTTTCTTTTGCTGAATTACTAGTAGGTTGCATTCTACCTTCTCAATCAACTTTGCAAAACCCTTATAATTAATATCATAAGCTCATATTAATTAGAAACTTTTTTAGAATAAAAAATTCATAGAAAATCATAAAAATTTAGGAAAAATCCTCAAAAATCATAAAAAACTGAATTTCCTCCTTCTTCCATATATAAAATTTTTAGATGTAAAATATTAATTTAATTACCTTTAATAATTAAAATTCGAAAATATACACATTTTTCCTCTTAGGAAATTCATAAAATATTTATATAAACTTGAAAAATTATGAAATTGAATAATCATCTCTAAAACAATGTTTTCTACAACATATTATTATTTCAAATCAATAGGAGATCAAAAAAAATTCAATTTTTCCTTTAAAACTCATTAGAACAATTCCATAAAATTCTAACAAATCATTATTCAATCTAGTAATTATATTATCAATCTAAGCATGAAAAATATCACAACCGATTCGAAAATCAATCCTAAATCAAAAAATAAACATAAACAAATGATTTGGTTATTTGTTATTCACCTTAGATTGATTAGAGTTTGGGTTTTGACGTAGATTGGTTCCCTTAAGTTTTTCCCTTTGAATTCCTTAGATTTCCTCTTCTTTTCCTCTAGGTCATGGCTGACCTCCTTGTAGGTTTAGTTTTGATTGTAGAAAATGAAATGAGATTGAATGAGAGAGGAAGGATTTAGGGAATGAATTAAATAATTATTCCCTTTATGCCCCTCCCATTAATCCTTTTTTATTATATGTTTAAAACAATTTTATTAATTGATTAATTAAGGCCTTACCCAAATTAGTTAACAAATCTCATTCTCCTTGTCACTTCACCTTATTCTATTTAATTTATCTAATTAAATTCTCTAAATAATACTAAATAAAAATTAGGGGTGTTACAGACTCCCTTCCTCAAAAAATTTCATCCTTGAAATTATGATAAGGAAAATAACAAGCATAACAATCATGGAAACATATGCGACAAGCACATAACAATAATACTAGCATATCCTACTACCAAAAAGCCTATATGACAGACATAGAACACACTAACAAAACTACTAGGGATATATATATCTAGTCCTATCTTTGGTCTCCAGTGTATAGTTTTTTTCACTTGGACTTTCAGTAACTTGACGGTCTTGTTTATTAGTTTTTTCTCATCTCTTGCCACAACACAAACTAGTTCTCTAATAAAAGTCATATCTAATTCCACTACTAAATCTTCTAATACAATAGGTGCAATAGTTGTTTTTGGATCATGCATACATTTTCTAAGATGAGAAACATGAAAAATATTATGGACTCCTGCCAAACTATTAGGTAAATCTATTTGATAAGCGAGTTTCTTTATCCCCCCTACGATAAAATATGGACCAACATATCTTGGTGCCAATTTTCCTAACTTTCTCAAACATACCCTTCATCGATGATACTTTAACAAAAACATGGTCTCCAACTGAGAACTTTAAATCCTTACGTCTCTTATCTATGTAACTTTTCTGCCTAGATTGAGATTCCTTCATTCTTGCTTGGATCAACTCAATCTTTTCTGTAGCTTCTCTCACCATATTTGGGCCAAGAATCAATCTGTCTCTGGTCTCTAGCCAACATGCTAGTGATTTGCACGATCTTCCATAAAGAGCTTTGAAAGGCGCCATTCCTATACTAGTTTGATAACTATTATCATAGGAAAACTTGACTAAGTGATGGTCTTCCTTTGATACCTACAAAGTCTAGTACACAAGCCTTAATAAATCTTTAAGAACTTTGTTAACTCTTTCTATTTGCTCATCCGTTTGTGGATGATAAGTGGTACTCATTTTTTTTCTTGGTACCTAGCACCTTTGCAGACTCTTACAAAATTCACTAGTGAGCAAAGTATCTTTGTCACTGTCTATACTACTAGAAATCCCATAGTCTTATAATATTCTTCATAAATAACTTTCCCAGAGTATGTGCCATCCTTATCGACTTAATGGGAATAAAATGTGTACTCTTGGTCAGTCTATCTACTATGACCCAAATGCTTTCACTTCTCCTACTCGACCTTGGAAATTTATCGATAAAATCCATGGATACAGATACCCATTTTCAAATTGGTACTTCTAAAGGTTGAAGCAATCCACTTGGAATCTGATGCTCGACTTTTATTTGTTGGTAATTCAAACATTGTTTGACCCATAAGCCTATATCTCTTTTCATTTCTTCCCAAAAGAAACTCCTTTTCATATCTTGATACATTTTACTTCCTCTGGGATGAATAGTAAACTTCGATATAATACTCTTAAAGAACTTCCTTCGTTAGGTTGCAAACATCCAAAACACGCAACCGTCCATTCTTCCTCAAACATCCGTTTTGGTCAAGACTAAATTATTTTAAATAACCAATCTTAGTTCCATCATCAAGTCTTCTAATCCATTCCGCTAGTAGCGAATCATCTATATATTTAGAGGCAATTCTTTCAATCATTATCCATCGAACTTCCAAACATGATAACATTGCAGTATTCCGATTAGAACTAGCCATCGAACTTAGCCATACACCCAAAGTAGTCAATGCCTCCAAGTCTTTCCATTATGCTAACATAACTAACACCACACTCTGATGTTTCCTGCGAAGTGCGACAACAACTTTATTTCCTTTCCCTGGAACATACTTAATTTCAAAGTCATAAGCTGTCAAAAACTCTAACCACCTTTGCTGTCTCATATTCAACTCATTCTAGAATAGTAAATGCTTCAAAGACTTATGATACAAAAATAACTCGAATCGCTCTTCCAAAAGATAGCGTCTCCATTCTTTTAAAACAAAGATCACCACTGCCAACTCTAAATCATGAGTCGGATATCTAACTTCATGTGGTCGAAGCTGTCGAGAAGCAAATACAATCACTTTTCCTTTCTGCATTAATACAGCTCCTACCCTTTCCCACATGCACCGGTATACACCACAAAACCTTGATTTCCATCTATAACAACTAACACGGGCGCATTGGTCAACAAAAGTTTTAGCTTTGAGAATGCTTCTTCACATTTATCGGTCAAACATACTTTATGTCCTTCCTTGTTATTTTAGTCATAGCTGCAACTATACAAGAGAAATCCTTGATAATCTCTGATAATGGCCAGTTGACCTCAAAAAACTCTTATCTTGGTTACAGTTTTGGGTTTGTTCTAATTATTTACAGTTTCAATCTTTGCTAGATCTACTGATGACCTATTCTTTGAAACTACATGACCAAGTAACTTCACTTCTTTCTTCCAAAAATGACATTTTAAAACTTCGCTTTTAGTTGACGTTGCTTCAACATCTGTAACACTATTCTGATATGAATCTTAAGATCTCATTTATTCTTAGAATATAACAGAATATCATCTACAAACACTAACACAAATATGTCCCTCTTGGAAGATCCGTTTCATCATATCCAGAAAGAAAGCAGGGACGTTGGTCAGTCCAAAAGGCATGACTAACCATTCATACGAACTATATCTTGTTGAAGACGCCATTAATGGAATGATGTCCTTCGTTGCTCTCAATTGATGGAACCCTATTGCTAAAAAATACCTTGGCTCCACTCAGTTGATCGAACAAATCATCTATTCTCGGAAAATGATACTGATTCTTTATTGTCTTCTCATTTAACTTACAATAATCAACATACATCCTTAACAACCCATCCGATCCTTCACGAACACCACAGCCGCTGCCTATGGAAAACTGCTTAGTTGAATAAAATTATTTTCTTCTAAGTCCACCAATTGAACCTTTAACTCTTTCATCTTAATAGGTGTCATTCTACTAGGTAGCCTACTTATGGGTTCATTTCTAGGTACAAGATCTATTCAAAACTCAATAGCTTGTCTTGATGGCAGTCCTTATAACACCCTGTAAAATTTAATAGAAATTTAATAATTAAAATAAAGTTAAAAATGAGAATGTCAAAATTTGTCATGGAAGTTGAATCATTGCATCTATGGCAATTTTTTGATCAGTTTCCACATATAATAGGTTGAAATCAAAGTTCAAAGAGAGAAATTATGGACGTTTGAAGTTTTTGAATTTGAAATCTAAATACATGAATTTGAAGTTGAAAGTTTAAAATTTGAATTTGAATAATTAACAGTAAGTGGTACTTAACATTTAAGTAAATGTTTAATTTATAAAATTAATTAAGCAATAAATAATGAGAAACAATGGAAATGATCCAAAATAAGGGAGAAGTGGCCGACCTTTGGGCCTTGACCGATGAAGGGTGGCTGTCGACCGCCTATTGACAGCAGCATCCAGCGTTTTGGTATTTTAGACATTTTGGGTTTAACTATTTTAATCTGATAGTTCTGGTTCCTTCTTACATCTATAAATTCTTACATCTATAAATAGACCCCTAGGCACCCCACTTTTCCTTCATAAAATTCTATAACAATGGCGAAACTCTGTCAAAATCTCTTCCCTTAGGATTTCAAAAATAGTAAACTAAGTTATTCTAATTTATAATCTCTAATTTAAATTAATCCTTCTTTTCTATATCTTTAGATTTCTAAAATCTAATCTATATATGCAATCAATTTGTTGTTTATTCAAAAAGGGGAAGATCTAACGAGAATTAGGAGTGGTATAAATCAGATTCCACCTTCCTCTTCTTTTTCTTTAGATTCTAGAATCGGTTAGGATTTTACGGCAAGAGGTTTAGATGTTTAATTCTTTTACTTTTTGTATTTATGCTCTCTAATTTCTAATTTAAATCTAATTTATATATACAATTCACTTTGTATTATATTCCAAAAGTTATAGATAACATGGTGGAATTAAATCCAATTAGAAAGCAAACAATTCCCTATGGGTGGAAATATCAAGTTTTTCACATTTTTGTAGCTGAATAGTATTTATTTGGATTTGATATATGCCTTGAAAAATTTTTGGTAACGAAAATATAACATCTTAAACCCTTAGAATTTCCCTAATTAAATGCCAATCTTTGAATATGTTGGAATTTCAATTGCCAGTGCTAACATAGTAGACAGCGATCTGTATTTGAGATTTAGATAATTTATTATCTATTCCACTTTATTTTTTAATTTCACTTGTGGGATTAAAAAGTTTAAAAAGAAAATAAAGTTAGAAATGATTTACAAAGTATGGAGTTGACTACTTATAGTTTGCACTTCCTATTTCTGTAAATTAAACAAGTATGGACCTTTTTTCACTATATGGTATTATGTGCAAAAGATGAATAGAATATAAAAGACCAAAATAAAAAGATTTGTTTTCCTTGCAGCGAGGAAGGTAAATTTTACAATGTTAATATAAGATATAAGATGAGTTTGGTATCTTTCCTTTTTGCATACAAGTC
Organism: Allium cepa; assembly: GCA_030765085.1. Taxonomy (NCBI): domain Eukaryota; kingdom Viridiplantae; phylum Streptophyta; class Magnoliopsida; order Asparagales; family Amaryllidaceae; genus Allium; species Allium cepa. The sequence continues at coordinate 175,287,130 of CM060939.1, read as the reverse complement.
AGTTGCTGCAAAGGATATTAGCTATGTTATTGCTTGGTTTTTAAGACTTGGATGAGTTGCATTTAAATTAATTAGCATTTTTTCTATGTATGATTATATATATATATATATATATTAATAATAACGTATTTATTATTAAACTTAATAATGTAATGATTACAATGTATTGATCGTATTGATTAGAATTAATTGGGTAGTAAATAACATTAGTTTCTCAGTAAGGTAGTTAATGATAATTATGGAAATTAACTCATAATTAAAGGCGTAATAAGGGGATACCTTATACGGCCATAATTATTAATTTTTTAGGATGGTTTACTTATTAAGTTTATATACATATGAAGTGTGACTAAGTTATAAGGATGCAAGGTCAGTCTAAAGTTACATGGAAGTCTACCCATTTAAATTTGGCTATCAGCGATATGGCTTTGCAGACTAATGTTGGACATTACTTATAATAAAAAAACCCTAGTGGACACGAGGTTAGTTCCAATTCTGTAGTGTAAATTTGCCCGATCAATCTAGCTACTAGTACCCATGAATAGTATGATTAATCTGAGATGTCATGGTTGGGTTTCGAGTCATAAGTTACACCATTGATACAGCTGGTGAAATCTTTAGAAGGGGTCGGCTTTGGGTTATAGGTATTAAGTAGCTATGGTAGGGTCCGTCCCTTTCTTAGGAGAAGTATTAAGTGGCCTAATGGGATTTCTTATGATATCAGTTGGGGAGGACCATGTAGGGACATGCCTCAGGTTAGTTCTTACATGATAGGGACCTGTCTGCTTTATAGGTCTTAAATGGTCAGAGTCTTCCTAAGTTCCCAGGAAAGATGTATTAAGTGGTTTAGAGGTTCTCTCTCGCATCCTTTATGATAGTTGTATTAGAATCTACAAATGGGTTAGGTATTAAATGACAGGGACCTGCCTACTTTATAGGTATTGGATGGTTAGAGTTTTCTTAATCCCCAATAAAAGGTATTTATTTGTTTTGGTGCTTTCTCTTGCATCATTGATGTTGGTTGTATTAGGATTTTGGAATTGGACTGGAAAGGCCTTTGGGCTTACAGTTAAAGTTATTAGTAAGGTATAGTTTTAAATACGCAAGACATATTTCTTATCTAAATAATTCTTCCCAAGTACAATTATGGTAAAGCTTGAGATTTTTATTTCATCAAACATCTGTTTTTCTGATCCACTCCTTATTATAACACACATGTTAGAGGAGACAATACTAATTTAGGAGACAAAGGTACCAAGTTCAGATAGTTATGTTGTTTTGAATATCGTACTATATAGGCTTTATATAAACATGTTGTAATATCTAACATATTATGTTTCTGAAATGGTTTTCTTTATGAAATAGGTACTTGCTTCTGATATGATGATTTATCCATTTTGCCATGTGACTCCAAAAGTATAGATAAATAGCTCTGTGCACTGTGTATTGCTTAAATTTTATCAACTTAACAGCTCTCCTTGAGATAAGCCAAAGGTACAATGGCCTTTTGTTTGATCGAAATTAGGTCTGTTTCGGGGCAGGTTGTTGCATTTAGTATTAGAGCTTAGGTTACCCGATCAATGGAGACATGTATACGTATAATTGGTGTACATGTTATTTTTGAAAGTATTTTTTAAAAATCTACTATATATGAATATATTCATATATACTAAATTCGAATTTACTCTGTAAACTTCGAGTATAGAATTAGTCATGACCATATTCCAAAAGGATGGACGAGGCAACTATGGGTTGGAAAAATAAATAGAGTAAGCAATGTGCGATGAAGATCATGCCGTAAGGAATGTTAATAGAATTATAACTCTAAAATTAATAAAACAATACATGTACAATAGATAGGAAGTTACAAGAATTTAATGTGGATATAAGTGGATTTATTAAAAAAGATCATTAGGGTAATTATGGAGGGGTAAAGAGGTTTTAATAGGAAAAGTTTGAACGAATAAATAAATGCCTTTAGCAGTTGTCCAGTTAGAATAATAATCAATCACTTCGGATAATCAACATTTATATAAATAGAAATAAGCACGTTAAGTAGTAATCAAATACTACAAGGTAGTATAATTGTAAACATCTGAAAGTAAGAGATGATAGAAGGAGAAAATTCAACAAAGAAGACAATTAAAATCAATTTCTGAATTCAACTCCATGTAAAATGGTCTGATAAAAAGATTTTCTTTGGAAATTTCCTTAAAAAGTTTTGGATGGATTTTTCAAAAAATTTATTAAGAAGTTGTTGCTTTGAAAATTAAGGAAAATCATAACTTAAAAAGAAGTTGTGGAGTTAAATTTTCATTTTTGAAACTCTTAGTTTAAAATTTTAGTTGGGTCAAAATAGTTTTTTGTGATGACTGCTTATAGCATCGGTATGAGTAGAGTATAAATGGTGTGCTGCATTTGTGCCCAACCAATATAGGATGATCATCAAGGTTTAGAATGAACAAATGGAGCATGTAACCAATCGTATATCTCACAGTGCATTGACAAAATATAATATCACATATACAATAGAAGTGACAGTAATAACAATGCAATCAAATCATCATCAGTGTAATATCCATAGAGTTATACATCAGTAGTAGAGTTTGTACAATCTAAAAAAACTCAACAACTATCTCCAAATACTACATAGGTTAATATGGTAAGGAACAAGAGTGCACGAACCATACCCGACATGTTCCTGCAAACAAAGAGTTAGCTAGCACGTAATATTACAATATGCTATTTTGAGACATCATAAAGGTACAATACAAAATACCATAATGGATGTCCAAATATCCCTAACTCTAGTACCTACTTCCAATAACACCCCTGCGTGATAGCCTACTAAAAGAAGACAACCAAAGCAACCATGGAATCCATCAAACGAGACTCGGTATTACTTATCTCTATGCTCTGAACATATGATAACTCGTATGGCCTCCTTACCGCCAGGGACTAATGGAAATCACGGTTCTTTGTGTACTCTCAAATCACATAGCCTAAAGCTCCATGTCTCGTAACCCCAGAGCTAGACATTAGACCTAAAGCTACTGGTCTAGGGTATTCAGATCCTTGCTGCCAATCTATAGGCGTCCCCATATAGAATACCCCTGTAAATTCGAGAACACAAGAAAACACTCTGAGTGTCAACAAATCCTTAGCCAGTACGTCAATTTGAGCACCACTTTTCTCCATTTGGATTTAGAGCCTTTCTCAATCCAATTTCCATTATTCATGAGGAATCCTTCCACATACCCCGATCCTACGGCTCCTCCATTACCGATACGCCATCTTTGGAACCTACTTCCAACACAAGCCAACATCCAAAGACTCCAGCTTTTCATCATGTTGATACATCGGCATCCAACCCTGATGCAAATGAGCCAACACCTCCAAAACGGTTTACAGGTCCTCCTAGTATTTCTCTAGAAGTACCACTCCCACTAGACCCACCATGAAAAGTCGGTATCGACCTTTTCATGCCAGTGTTGATCTCTCTACTTAGCCAACAAATGGATGAGTTTTCTTCCACTCTTTCCTTGCTTCTATTACCCCATGCCTAGATGCTTTGACCCTGACCTATCATTCTAAACATCTCACTATAGAAATAAGACACCTCTTCAAAGCACTCCACTTTACATTTTAGAAATAAGTCGGCATAGCCTCCAACATTTAGCTAATCACCAGTCCACCACCTTTGGCAACATACTATAGCTTTGCTCTTGCTCTTCCCAAAATTTCTTACAAGTAGGACCAACAAGATACTACACCACAGATAGGATTTTGGCGCAACCTTAGGCGGGACAGTTGATATGGCTATAAGCCGTATCAAATTTTAATAAGGCTTAGAGCCGTATCTATATAATTTAATACGGCTGTAAGCCGTATTAACATTTGATACGGCTTATAGCCGTATCAAAATCTGTGTCTCTTTTCGTGGGAAAATTTTCCCCGAAATGCACACCCTCCCTCCTTTTTTTATTTCCAGCTTTCTATTTCTTTGTTGAAATCAAATTAAATCGTCAGACACCTCGATCGATCGAACGTTGCAATCAGGAGCGCGTCAACCTTATGACGCAAATAATCCTCCAATCTCACTGATATTTCTTTGTTGATATCGGATTTTGGTCCTTGTTTCCGATTTGCTGCTGATATCAAAGTGTTTATCCTCATTGTCGATATCCTAACGAGGTACGTATCATACATCTGAGCTAGCTTTGTCCTTTCGGTATATCTTAGATAGTTTTATTTTTACAAATATTCAGCAGTTAAGTTATATTCTTTCCAGGTATGGTCGTTGGCAGTGAATCGATGTATATAGGTTTAGGGTACTATTAGGATTCGATCATAGCTTTATTCTTTGTAAAACCAAGATAACAGTAGCTCTGTAATTTGCTTCATCCTGGTAGCTTTCTCTATTTAAGTTGAATTATTTTCTTACTTTTTCTCTTTTGTCTACGCCGCTGGTTGTACGAACCTACATTAAATAAGTGTTTTTTTTTAAGTTTAGGAATTCATACTTCACATATTCGTGTAGAATTTCAATTGATGGTAGAGATTGAAATCACAGTAGAATCTGTTTTGATATTTCATTTACATTTAGAACATGTAGAATCTGTCTTCTTCCATCAGAGATGAGCACTTTTTTGAATGAAAATAAAAAGTATTATAGGAATAGTGGGTTTAGAGAAAGTTTTCAACATTTTGACTGAGTGGGTTTAGAAAAAGTACTGAATGAAAACTTTCAATCCATATCCTCTAGCGTGATAAATTTTCAAACTACAAATATAAAGTACCGACTATGCATACGTACATGACATGTGGATTGACCCTTCCCTTGTCTTCAGTTTTCTAGTATAGATTATCATTTTCATCAAATTTGTCGGTTTAAAAGCGCAATCTAGATATGTATCACTCTCAATCAGTGTTAAATCACTACATGTACGTTGCTGAAGATAATTCATACATCTAAAGATTCTGGTGGATTTATTCTTCAGCGTTAGATGATTGAAATGTTTTAACTTTTAATGTAACACACCATGCATTCATAAAGCACGAAGCATAATGTTGGACCATTAACGCGTATGTGCTTATTATTTGTAACCTGTTAGCTTTGCTATCACGTCAAATTCAAATTTATTTGATGGCTTGGACTTCCGTTTTATCCAAGTTTTTTGTATTATTTTGATCACCTTGCATAATTTACAACTTGGTGCTAATGTTGTATATGGTTCTGACATTGTATATGGTTTTGACATTGTTGTATAAGTGGATAAAATTATTGTTAATGGCGCAAGACAAGTATCAGGAGAGGGGTAATGCATAGACATTACTCCGGTGCTACAAAATAGCGTCGTTGTAATGGCAAATTTTTTGGAAACAGTTTAGTGCTAATGTTGTATATTGTTCTGACATTGTTGTATAAGTGGATAAAATTGTTGTTAATAGCGCAAGCCAAGTATCAAGAGAGGGGTAATGCATAGACATTACTCCGGTGCTACAAAATGGCGCCGTTGTAATGGCAAATTTTTTGGAAACACTTTGGTTCTAATGTTTAAAATAAACCCTATATTTTGAGTTCCATTTATTGAAATTTAAATAGTCCATATATTTTAACTATTTAAAATTAATTAAATGTTTAAAATTATACTACAAAATTCTAGGTCGTACAGGAAAACAAAAAACGATCATGAAAAAGGCATGCGTATAAATCTTACGAGGAAGTTAATTGTTTACTAAATTATATTATTCTCTACTAAACAATTTATATTATGAACGATCAAGTAGCTTGAATCATGTAAAATTACTAACTTAGAAAATGAAGTTACATCTGTTTCCCCATAAAGCTTTTTTTAAAACAATGATGATATCAAGTTTAGATATGTCCTCATAATTTGATGATGGTGAATTATCATGTGGATTAAATCATGTTCTAATTTGGAAAGGAAAGTATTTTTTATACTAGTTAAAGGTTGATGCATTTGTTTGTCTTCCAGGAATCCAGTTTTTACACCCCACACACACACTGTAAATAAGCCATAAAATTTTGAATGCTCACTAGGAATGGCTCTGTATATAGTTTTTCAAAAGCTTGTTTTATGTAACTTTATTAGGCTCATACTCTCAACCTGATATGTGATATTAATGTTTCACCGAGTCCTGGCTCTTTTAGTTTTCCAGTCACATGAGAAATGCTTTTAAAGGTTCACAATTTAATGATATGTCATAGGGAAATACTTAGTCAATAAAGTATAGTGAAACAGTTATGAAATTAAATAGATTCTATGTGGAAGGGTAAACTCGTGAAGCATCAAATTAACATAGAAGAAACTGACACAATAACCATCATGTTCACTAAAATCCATCCATTAATAACAATACTGATATTTGTACTACATCATGCATACTGATAAAATTCAGCCAGCCAATCCTTTACTCCTTGTAATAATAGATGCAGCTACCAGAACCTACATGAATGAGTACCATAATAATTTTACTAAATAGAAAAAGAAATAGAAAACAAGAAGAATACTAGGAAATGAAAGTTACTGGGGTTTCTGCCATTAGACTGGTAGTAGAGATTCATAGAAATAGAAGCATGAGCTATGAGATTGTTTGGTTTGAAGGAAGGACCCCCTTCTTTCAGTGTGCTGTAGTCTACCTGCGAGCGTGCGTAGTTTAAATTTAGATAAGTGTGTTGTGGATCCCCGCTTCCACCGTGCCTCTGATGACATTGTTTCCCAGATATTTTCAGGTACCAACAAATATTTAGTTGAACTCAACCTGATAATAATGTATTTCATTTTAGTGCCACTGTTTATGTTAGGAAGAAATGACCAGTATACATAAGTGTGTTGCCTTAATATCGCTAAATTATGTCCTGATTTGTAAGAATATGACTGTTTTGATGTCTAAAATAAATTTATTTTATATATTTCCACGTAAGCTATAGTAGCTCACAAACAATTGACTAAGAATTTGAAATTCTATAACTTCATTTTGTATGCTTCCATGAATCAGTTGCAACTAATATGTAGCATTTCTAATTCAAGAAGGAACTCCACCATAATTTGAATAAATGCAGTTTGATTTTATTAATACTTAATACCTATCCCTTTGGATTGTTTGATTTTTCTTCGAATAGAACCTGTAGAGAATAGCTTGTTGTTAGTTAAGAAGATATCACCAGACTTCAATGCCATTGATAATTTTAGATCTTATAACATAAATAGTTAAGTAGTATGGGAAATTCGGTATTTTTTTCACTTGATTTCAACAGTTTTAGGAATTTCTACTTTTTTCATGTTGTCAACTATTACACAAAGTCGTCAGAATATTTCTTTCTGTACTTTTTCCTACAAATCTGGATTTCTACGTCCTCAAAATTTACCCCACAAAAGGAAACTGACTTAAAATTCAGCATTTTTCCTGCAATCAGATTATCTTGTTCTCATAAGAGGATCCAAATTCTTGAATAAAAAGGTAAGAATTTAGATTCAGTAAGCAATTGGTTCCATTTCAGTTGAGGATAAAGAATTCAGGCCAACAAAATTTCAAAGGCCGAACTATGCTGAACTGTATAGTTTGGACTTCTTAATAAACTGACTATGCTGAACTAGCAAAATGGCAATAAAAAAATAACTATTATATTTAACAAGAACAATATAATTTAGTAAAGTTAAATATGTAGAATTAATCTTACAACAAATTTCTCAATATAATTTCAAAAATATTCTTTTTGAGCAATTGGAACGAGGACCCATTGAAGGGCAAGTCTCATGTTCTGTTAAATATGATATAGGAGGGCAGTATGTCTTTTAGCATAGACAAACAATGGATAAATGAATCCGATCTAAGATCTACATACTATATAGACGGGGTGCAGAAGTTCATTAGTTTTGTTGAAGAAAACGGTGGTAAGAAAGGATTGTATTTATGCCCTTGCACCCGGTGCAAAAATATGAAGACGATCAAATTAGATGACATTCATTTTCATTTGCTTAGATGGGGTATTATCCAATCGTATACAGCGTGGTATTTTCATGGGGAAAAAAGGGCAGAGATGGAAAAAGAGCAACCAGTTAGTCATGGCAGAACTACTGCTGAGTCTGAACATATTAGGATGGAAGATCTGGTCAATGATGCAGATATATTTCATCATTTTCAACCTACAAATTCGTTGCCTGATCATGCTAATGTTGGAGAGCACTCTACTGATTATCCAGATTGGCAGACCAATGAAAGTAAGAAGTATAAATCACTTTTTGGTAGCGTAAAAGAGCCACTGTATCCTACATGTTCAAAAGGGATTACGAAGCTGTATGCCATTGTGAAACTGAATAGCTTGAAGACCCAATACAGCTTTTCAGATAATGGTATGACTGCACTTCTCGAACTAATAAAGGAGTTACTCCTCGAAGGTAACACGCTGCCGACAAAATACTCCGACGTGAAGAAGATCATTAAGAAAGTTGGGATGAATTACAAAACTTATGATGCATGCATCAATGATTGCATATTGTACTGGAAAGATGATGCGAACCAAGTTTCTTGTACAAATTGCAATGAACCAAGATATATGACATCATTAAACGAAGAGATAAAATGCACCAAAGTACCTTGAAAGACATTAAGACATTTTCCTTTAATTTCTAGATTGAAGAGACTGTATATTGTACCATGGATGGCAGATGCGATGACCTGGCATGGTCGTTCCAAGTCTGATCCAACTGTAATGCGTCATCCATGTGACACTTCTCAATAGAAAGTCGCAGATTCATTTGATCAAACTTTTGCTGCCGAGCCATGAAATGTCACACTTGGAATAGCAACAGATGGACTTTTTGATCAAACTTCTAATTGATACATTAGATACGGCTATTAGCCGTATCTAATGAGCCAATTAGATACGGTCTAAGGCCGTATCTAATTGGCTCATTAGATACGGTTAATAGCCGTATCTAATGTATCAATTAGATATGGCTAATAGACATATCAAAATATTAAGCTCGGCATATTTTGATACAGCTTTTAGCCGTATTAAAATATCGTTTATGGTGTAGTGGGAACATGTCAGTATCGAGCTCTTCATGTCGATGCCAACATATGTACTTCATGAGTTGGAGCTCGCGACTTAATCCCTATGCTCATTCCATACTCCAGAGCCTTCCCTACAAGTTTTATCCAATTCCAATCATCTTTGCCTCTGATATGCTCAATTCTCTTACCTATCTTTCTAAACATCCAAAATACTAACAAGCAACATTAAATCATATCATACAAACATAGAACAACAATAAATTTCATGCATTCAAACATGCAATCCTTAGAAATAAGATAAACAAATCAATTTATCTACATATAGTTTGAATATATGAACATAAACAAAGGTGATTTCTAATCAATCTATATCATATGCATAGATTAACATGTAATTAGAGTTAGAAAATGTTTATGGCCAAAAATCAATTTAAAACATGTTAAAACTTATAATTTTACCATATAAACATGCATAGCATAGTGAGAAGGTATACACCACTCACCAATTACCAAATTCACTCAATTTGTGTGTAGATCTAATCCGGACAGTAAAGAAAAGCACTTCAAATCAATCAAATTAATTATCTCTATCTTCAAATTGAGATCTAATCTCTAATCCATAATCCAGTTTGATTTAGTGAGAAATTTAGATGAATTAGGATGAATCTAGGGCCAACTGGGGTTTAGATCTCATTTGGGAATCAAAGGGAAAGTATTAATTTGACTCCCTAGCTGTTAATCTGCACTTTTGGCAAGGCTGTCTATAGGCGGATTTAACTCAATAGACTGCACGATTGTCGAGGCTAGAATATTGTGGATTTGGTTTGAATGAATGGATGGACGACCAATTATGGATAATAAATATGAATATGAAGCAAGGATTCATCATAGTCGATGGAAAAACGATGCAGGGCACTTGGAGTATGGATTTTGGCAAGGATGGAAGTTGCATCAGGTCGGCATTGGCTTCGAGTCTCCATGTGGTTGGCTTCGGGTCAGTGTAAGGATTTGCTAGGGATCGACATACTACTTCGGGTCGGCATGTACTTGGGGACGGCAATGGTAGATGCTTCGGGTCGGCTATAGGCATAACTCTGGGACGGCATAGGTATGGCTTTGGGTCATCATTTGGTTGAAGGTTGTATAAATTCGAGGGGTCGGCATAATGAAACAACTTAGGGTCGACATTGAGCTAACATCGGGTCGACATCATCTTCACCTCGGATCGGAAAAGAAGAAGGAGCTTCAGGTCAGCATATAGAAGTGCTTCGGGTCGGCACTGTCTTCATTTTGGGTCGGCATTCACTCGGGTCGGCATTGAGATCGAGGTCGTATCACTTCAGGATTTGGCATTTGGTTCACTCCGGGTTAGCATTAGTGCTGCTTCGAGATTAACTTCGGGTCAACAAAGAAGTAAGTTTGGGTCAGCAGAGAATGATCGACTTTGAGTCAGCATCGAGTTTGCTTCTAGTCGACGCATTGGTTACTTCGGGTCGACAAGTTTTTTGCTTCGGGTCATCATGTTATCTACTTCAGGTCGGCGTATTTGAACGAGCTAGGCTCGACGGCCGCTATGGTGGGCCCATGTAAGTGAGAAGGCCATATAGCAGGAGTTTCTCCTATAAATACAACAGGTGTGGCTTCAGAAAAGGGGATCTTCACTTTGTTTATCTTCATCTTCTACCTAGAGGCCACTCTACCATTTTTATATAGAAATTCCAGATTGTAACTGTAATCAAATTTCTAATAATAAAAAGAATTTTTCTACAGTGGAAGTAGGCCGGAGTTAGCTAAACCACTACAAACCTTTTCTTTTTTACCTGCTTTCATTTTCATTTTGGTTATTCTTCATATTATATTCTCTACATATACTCTATCTACGATCTGTGACTGGATATTAGTGCTTTCACTTATGATTGGGTGTTGGTGGCCAATTTTGATGCCAACATTTCGGCGCTTTCACTGAGAAAGCTGGCACTCAACGATTTAGGGGTTAGGGTTTTGAATTTTAAAGCTTGAGAACTTGGATTTGGGAAGCAATGGCTAGGCAATCAACAAGGAGACAGAGAGGAGCCATCAGGAAGGAAGTCAGGAGGCTTCCTCAGGAGCTAATCAGACCTCGATCTTCATTACCAAGGACGAGATGGAAACGATGATGGATGCCATACAGAAAAGGATGCCAAAGAAAGAGGAAGAAATCCATAACCAGAACTAAGAAAAAGAGGCAAGCGAGATGATGGATGAAGTACAATCACCGGAAGCAGCCTCTGGTCAACCAGGAATGATCGACAAAACAATAGCCAATCGTTATATAACGATCGATGCCGATCGTTTCCCACTCGGGGGCATGCCTCTGGGTCATGTTAGTTCGATTTTTGGTTGGATATTGGATAGTGCTATGGACCTTAGCATAGATCAGAACTTGGATGCATGTTTGGAAGAGGATGATCTGGGATTCCCTCGTGGACTGGGGGGGTAGGATGGAAATGATGATTGGAAACTACCTATGGATGCTAGAATTGTTGGAAATTGGAATTCAGGACTTGGAGCAGAAATTAACAATCTTAGGTATGGATTGGAACTATTGCCCATGGAGCTGGGGAATGGATTTGATGGTTTTTTAAGGAAATGGATAGCGCTGATAGAACAGGAGCAAGCATCATCCGCCGTAAGTCAGAGCTAGCCCCACTTGAGGGCACAAGTCCTCATCTCTTGATGGCATGAATCGAAATAACCAATAAATTCTACATTAAAATGGCTTAGTCACTTACACATGTACGAGATCGAGGATGGTCCTAGGCATGCTCCGAGAAGGCGATAAACCACCATAACTAATGAACCTTAAAACATTTGGGTTTTCACTACTGCGATAAATAACATAGGTCACGGTTACGTCCCCGACCATAAAGATGGCACAATAACCGCAAGTTACGAGTCCCTTCGCTGGAGAGCGATAGGATGGATTCGAACACGGATATGTCCTCGGTTGGGGAACAAGGTCGGAGTAGGATACCCTACGGGTTAGGCCCTCAACTGTGGAACGAGGCCAGAGTAGGATACCCTACGGATTAAGTCCTTGATTGGAGAGTCGAGGCCGGAGAAGGATAACCATGGATAAGCCCTCTATCAAAGAGTCAAGGCCGGAGTAGGATAAAATGACCCGGTGAGGTCTATGGATTAAGATCTGGACCTGGAGAGGTCTCAGATTGGGATATAGACCCAGAGAGGTCTCGGATTTGGATATGGAACCTGAAGAGGTCTCGGATTTGGATATTGACCCGGAGAGGTCCTTGATTCGGATGGACTCGGAGAGGTCTCAGATTTGGATTAAATGACCCAAAGAGATTTAAGGATTTGGATATGGACCAGAGAGGTCCCAGATTTGGACTTAATGACCCGAAGAGGTCTATGGATTTGGATATGGACCCAAAGAGGCTCAGACTTGGATCAAATGATTCGAAGAGATAGTTGATTCGGTTATTGGATTTGGAATAGATTCAGAATTGGACATCGACTCGGAACAGTCATGAATTTCACTAACTATCTGAAGAGATCAAGGAATTGGATTGGCAATGGAATAGCATCCAGGTTGGATGATATGACGATCAATGGATTTTGGAGTTATGGAAATTAAAAATAGGCCTTCCAATAGCAAGGCATTTTTTAGGGAGCAAATGTTAACTGCCTTGGCAAGGCCGTATATAAGCGGATTTAACTCAATAGACTACACAGTTGTCGAGACTGGAACATTATGGATTTGGTTTGAATGAACGGATAGATGATCAATTACGGATAAAAAATATGAATATGAAACCAGGATTCAGCACAGTCAATGGAGAAACGATGCAGGGCACTTGGATTATGGATTTTGGCAAGGATGGGAGTTGCTTTGGGTCGGGTCGGCATTAGCTTCGAGTCGCCATGTGGTTGGCTTCGGGTCGATGTAAGGATTTGCTAGGGATCGACATATTACTTCAAGTCGACATGTACTTGGGATCGGCAATGGTAGATGCTTTGGGTCTGCTATAGGCGCAACTCCAGGCCGGCATAGATATGGCTTCGTGTCGGCATTTGGTTGAAGTTTAATCACTTCGAGGGGTCGGCATGAGTTTAATCACTATAGAAATAAGATACCTCTTCTAAGCACTCCACTTACATTTTAGAAGCAAGTCGATATAGCCTCCAACATTTAGCTAATTACGAGTCCACCACCTTTGGCAACCTACTATAGCCTTGCTCTTGCTCTTCCCAAAATTTCTTACAAGTAGGACCAACCAGAACATGTCGGTATCGAGCTCTTCATGTCGATGCCAACATATGTACTTCATGAATTGGAGCTCGCGACTTAAGCCTATGCTCTTCCCATACTCCAAAGCCTTCCCTCTAAGTTTCATCCAATTCCAATCATCTTTGCCTCCGATATGCTCAATTTTCTTACCTATCTTTTAAACATCCAAAAAAATAACAAGCAACATCAAATCATATCATACAAACATAGAACAACAATAAATTTCATCCATTCAAACACGCAATCCTTAGAAATAAGATAAACAAATCAATTTCTAACATATATCTACATATAGTTTGAATATATGAACATAAACAAAGGTGATTTCTAATCAATCTATATCATACGCATGGATTAACATGTAATTAGAGTTAGAAAATGTTTATGGCCAAAAATCAATTTAAAACATGTTAAATCCTATAATTTTACCATATAAACATGCATAGCATAGTGAGAAGGCATAAACCACTCACCGATTACCAAATTCACTCAATTTGTGTGTAGATCTAATCCGGACAGTGAATAAAAGCACTCAAATCAATCAAATTAATGATCTCTATCTTCAAATTGAGGTTTTAATCTCTAATCCATAATCTAGTTTGATTTAGTGAGAAATTTAAATGAATTAGGATGAATCTATGGCTAATTAGGGTTTAGATCTAATTTGGGAATCAAAAGGAAAGTATTAATTTGACTCCCTAGCTGTTAACCTACACTTTTGGCAAGGCTGTCTATAGGCGGATTTAACTCAATAGACTGCACGATTGTCGAGCCTAGAATATTATGGATTTGGTACGATCAATTATGGATAATAAATATGAATATGAAACAAATATTCAGCATAATCGATGGAAAAACGATGCAGGGCACTTGGAATATGGATTTTGGCAAGGATGGGAGTTGCTTCGGGTCGCCATTGGCTTCAAGTCGCCATGTGGTTGGCTTCGGCTCGGTGTAAGGATTTGCTAGGGATCAACATATTACTTCGGGTCAGCATGTACTTGGGGTCGGCAATGGTAGATGCTTCGGGTCAGCTATAGGCATAACTCCGGGTCGGCATAGGCATGGCTTTGGGTCAGCATTTGATTGAAGGTTGTATAACTTCGAGGGGGCGGCATAAGGAAACAACTTCGAGTCAACATCGGGTCGGCATCATCTTCACCTCGGATCGGCAAAGAAGAAGGAGCTTCAGGTCGGCGTATGGAAGTGCTTCAGGTCGGCACTGTCTTCACTTCGGGTCAGAATTCACTTGGGTCGGCATTGAAATCGAGGTCCTATCACTTCAGGGTTCGGCATTTGGTTCACTCCGGGTTAGCATTAGTGCCGCTTCAAGATTAACTTCGGGTCGACAAGGAAGTAACTTTGGGTCGGCAGAGAATGATCGACTTTGGGTCAGCATCGAGTTTGCTCTGGGTCGACGCATTGGTTACTTCGGGTGGACAAGTTTTTTTCTTCGAGTCATCATGTTGTCTACTTCAGGTCGACGTATTTGAACGAGTTGGGCTAGACGGTCGTTATGGTGGTCCCATTTAGGTGAGAAGGCCTATAGCCGGAGTTTCGCCTATAAATACAGCAGGTGTGGCTTCAGAAAAGGGGATCTTTACTTTGTTTATCTTCATCTTCTACCTAGAGGCTACTCTGCCTTTTTTGTATAGAAATTCCATATTGTAACTATAACCAAATTTCTAATAATAAAAAGAATTTTTCTAGAGCGGAAGTAGGCCGGAGTTAGCTAAACCACTATAAATCTTGTCTTTTTGACCTGTTTTCATTTTAATTTTGGTTATTCTTCATATTATATTCTCTACATATACTCTATCTATGATCTGTGACTGGATATTGATGCTTTCACTTATGATTGGGTGTTAGTAGCCAATTTTGATGCCAACATTTTGGTGCTTTCACTGAGAAAGCTGGCACTCAAGTATTTGGGAGTTAGGATTTTGGATTTGAAAGCTTGAGAACTTGGATTTGGGAAGCAATGACTAGGCAATCAACAAGGAGACAGAGAGGAGCCATCAGGAAGGAAGTCGGGAGGCTTCCTTAGGAGCTAATCAGACTTCGATCTTCATTACTAGGGACGAGATGGAAAAGATGATGGATGCCATGCAGTAAAGGATGTGGAAGAAAGAGGAGGAAGTTAAGAGTCAGAACCAGGAAAAAGAAGCAAGCGGGATGATGGATAGAGTGCAATCACCAAAAGTAGCCCCTGGTCAACCAGGAACGATCGACAAAACAATAGCCAATCGTTATATAACGATCGATGCCGATCGTTTCGCACTCGGGGGCATTCCCCCGGGTCATGTTAATTCGATTTTTGGTTGGATATTGGATAGTGCTATGGACCTTGGCATGGATCAGAATTCAGATGCATGTTTGGAAGAGGACGATCTGGGATTCCCTCGTGGACTTGGGGGAAGGATGGAAATGATGATTGGAAACTACCTATGGATGCTGGAATAGCTGGAAATTAGAATCCAGGACTTAGAGTAGAAATTAGCAGGCTTATGTATGGATTGGCACTATTCCCCATGAAGCTGGGGGCATGGATTTGATGGCTTTTTAAGGAATTGGATAGCACTGATAGAATAGGAGCAACCATCATCCGTCGTAAGTCAGAGCTAGCTCGGCTTAAGGGCACAAGTCCTTATCTCTTGATGGCATGAATCAAAATAACCAATAAATTCTACATTAAAATGGCTAAGTCACTTACATATGTATGGGATCGAGGACGTCCCCAGGCATGCTCTGAGACGGCGATAAACCACCATAACTAATGAACCTTAAAACACTTGGATTTGCACTACTACGATAAATAACATAGGTTACGGTTACGGCCCCGACCGGAGAGATGGGGCAATAATCGCAAGTTACGAGCCCCTTCGTTGGAGATTGATAGGATGGATTCGAACACGGATAAGTCTTCGGTTGGGGAACGAGGCCGGAATGGGATACCCTACGGGTTAAGCCCTCAACTGGGGAACGACGCCAAAGTAGGATACCCTATGGATTAAGTCCTTGAATGGAGAGTCGAGGCCAGAGAAAGATAACCATGGATAAGCCCTCAATCGGAGAGTCGAGGTCGGAGTACGATAAAATGACCCTGAGAGGTCTATGGACTAATATTTGGACCCGAAGAGGTCTTGGACTGGGAAATAGACCCAGAGAGGTCCCGGATTCGGATATGGACCTGAAGAGGTCCGAGATTTGGATATGGACCTGGAGAGGTCTTGGATTCGGATATGGACCCGGAGAGGTCCCGGATTTGGATTTAATGACCCAAAGAGGTTTAAGGATTTGGATATGGACCGGTGAGGTCCCAGATTTGGATTAAATGACCCGGAGAGGTATATGGATTTAGAGATGGACCCGAAGAGGTCCCAGACTTGGATAAAATGATTCAGAGAGATAGTTGATTCGGTTATTGGATTTGGGATAGATTTGAAATTGGATATCGACTTGGAACAGTCATGAATTTCACTAAATATATGGAGAGATCGAGGAATTGGATTGGCAATGGAATGTCATCTAGGTTGGATGATATGACGATCAATGGATTTTGGACTTATGGAAATTCAAAACACGCCTTCCAACAGCAAGGCATTTTTTAGGGGGCAAATGTTAACCTGCCTTTTGGCAAAGCCGTATACAAACGAATTTAACTCAATAGATTGCACGGTTGTAGAGACTGGGATATTATGGATTTGGTTTGAATGAATGGATAGATGATCAATTACGGATAATAAATATGAATATGAAACCAAGATTCAGCACAGTTAATGGAAAAATGATGCAGGGAACTTGGGATATGGTTTTTAGCAGGGATGAGAGTTGCTTCTGGTCAGGTTGGTATTTGCTTCGAGTTGTCATGTGGTTGGCTTCAGGTCGGTGTAAGGATTTGCTAGGGATCGACATATTACTTGAGGTCGGCATTTGGTTGAAGGTTGTATCACTTCGAAGGGTCGGCATGAGTTTTCTTCCACTCTTTCCTTGCTTCTATTATCCCATGCCTAGTGCTTTGACCCCGACCTATCATTTAAACATCTCACTATAGAAATAAGACACCTCTTCAAAGCACTCCACTTTACATTTTAGAAACAAGTCGGCATAGCCTCCAGCATTTAGCTAATCACCAGTCCACCACCTTTGGCAACCTCCTATAGCCTTGCTTTTGCTCTTCCCAAAATTTCTTACAAGTAGGACCAACCAAAACATGTCGGTGTCGAGCTCTTCATGTCGATGCCAACATATATACTTCATGAATTAGAGCTCCCGACTTAAGACCTATGCTCTTCCCATACTCCAGAGCCTTCCCTCCAAGTTTCATCCAATTCCAACCATCTTTGCCTCAGATATGCTCAATTCTCTTACCTATCTTTCTAAACATCCAAAATACTGACAAGCAACATCGAATCATACATACAAACATAGAACAACAATAAATTCCATCCATTCAAACATGCAATCCTTAGAAATAAGATAAACAAATCAATTTCTAACATATATCTACATGTAGTTTGCTTATATGAACATAAACAAAGGTGATTTCTAATCAATCTATCTCATATGCATGGATTAACATGTAATTAGAGTTAGAAAATGTTTATGGCCAAAAATCAATTTAAATCATGTTAAATCCTATAATTTTACCATATAAACATGCATAGCATAGTGAAAATGCATAAACCACTCACTAATTACCAAATTCACTCAATTTGTGTGTAGATCTAATCTGGACAGTGAAGAAAAAGCACTCCAAATCAATCAAATTAATAATCTCTATCTTCAAATTGAGGTTCTAATCTCTAATCCATAATTTAGTTTGATTTAATGATAAATTTAGATGAATTAGAATGAATCTAGGGCCAATTAGGGTTTA
This sequence comes from Allium cepa, assembly GCA_030765085.1. Lineage (NCBI taxonomy): Eukaryota > Viridiplantae > Streptophyta > Magnoliopsida > Asparagales > Amaryllidaceae > Allium > Allium cepa. The sequence continues at coordinate 175,268,921 of CM060939.1, read as the reverse complement.
GATCTGATTTGGGAATCAAAGGGAAAGTAACTCCCTAGCTGTTAACTTGCACTTTTGGCAAGGCTGTCTATAGGCGGATGAAACTCAATAGACTGCACGATTGTCGAGGCAAGAATATTATGGATTTGGTTTGAATGAAGGGATGGACGACCAATTATGGATAATAAATATGAATATGAAGCATGGATTCAGCATAATCGATGGATAAACGATGCAGGGCACTTGGAATATGGATTTTGGCAAGGATGGGAGTTGCTTCGGGTCAGCATTGTCTTCTGGTCGCCATGTGGATGGCTTCGGGTCGGTGTAAGGATTTTCTAGGGATCGACATATTGCTTTGGGTCGGCATGTACTTGGGGTCGGCAATGGTAGATGCTTCGAGTCAGCTATAGACATAACTCCAGGTTAGCATGGGTATGGCTTTGGGTCGGCATTTGGTTGAAGGTTGTATAACTTCGAGGGGTCGGCATATAGAAACAACTTCGGGTCGACATTGAGTTAACATCGGGTCGGCAACATATTCACCTCGGATCGGCAAAGAAGAAGGAGCTTTAGTTCGGCATATGGAAGTGCTTCGGGTCGACACTGTCTTCACTTCGGGTCGGCATTCACTCGGGTCGGTATTGAGAACGAGTTCGTATCACTTCAGGGTTTGGCATTTGGTTCACTCCGGGTTAGCATTAGTGCTGCTTCGAGATTAACTTCGGGTCTACAAGGAAGAAACTTCGGGTCGGCAGAGAATGATCGATTTTGGGTCAGCATCGAGTTTGCTCCGGGTCAACGCATTGGTTACTTCGGGTCGACAAGTTGTTTGCTTTGGGTCATCATGTTATCTACTTCATGTCTGCGTATTTGAACGAGTTAGGCTCGACGGCCGCTATGGTGGGCCCATGTAGGTAAGAAGGCCTATAGCCAGAGTTTCGTCTATAAATACAACAGGCGTGGCTTCAGAAAAGGGGATCTTCACTTTGTTTATCTTTACCTTCTACCTAGAGGCTACTCTGCCATTTTAATGTAGAAATTCCAGATTGTAAGTGTAATCGAATTTCTAATAATAAAAAGAATTTTTCAGGAGTGGAAGTAGGCCAGAGTTAGCTAAACCACTATAAATCTTGTTTTTTTTACCTGCTTTCATTTTAATTTTGGTTATTCTTCATATTATATTCTCTACATATACTCTACCTATGATCTATGACTGGATATTAGTGCTTTCACTTATGATTGGGTGTTGGTGGCCAATTTTGATGCCAACATTTTGGTGCTTTCACTAAGAAAGCTGGCACTCAAAGATTTGGGAGTTCGGATTTTTGATTTGAAAGCTTGAGAACTTGGATTTGGGAAGCAATGGCTAGGAAATCAACAAGGAGACAGAGAGGGGCCATCAGAAAGGAAGTCAGGAGGCTTCCTCAAGAGCTCACCGACCTCAATCTTTATAATTAGGGAAGAGATGGAAACGATGATGGATGCCATGAAGAAAAGGATGCCAAAAAAGAGGAGGAAGTCCAAAATCAAAACCAAGAAAAAGAAGGAAGCGGGATAATGGATGGAGTACAATCACCGGAAGCGCCCCCTGGTCAACCTGGAACGATCGACAAAACAATAGCCAGTCGTTATAAACGATCGATGCCAATCATTTCGCACTGGGGGGTATGCCCTTGGGTGATGTTTGTTTGATTTTTGGTTGGATATTGGATAATGCTATGAACCTTGGCATAGATCAGAACTTGGATGCATGTTTGGAAGAGGACGATCTGGGATTCCCACATGGACTCGGGAGCAGGATGGGAATGATGATTGGAAACTTCTTATGAATGCTATAATAGCTGGAAATTGGAATCCAGGACTTGGAGTATAAATTAGCAAGCTTAGATATGGATTGGCACTATTCCCATGGAGCTGGGGGCATGGATCTGATGGCTTTTTAAGGAATTGGATAGCGCTGATAGAACAGGAGCAACCATCATCCGCCGTAAGTCAGAGCTAACCCGGCTTAAGAGCACAAGTCCTCATCTCTTGATGGCATGAATCAAATAACCAATAAATTCTACACTAAAATGGCTAGGTCACTGACACATGTACGGGATCGAGGACGGTCCCTAGGCATGCTCTGAGACGGCAGTAAACCACCATAACTAATGAACCTTAAAACATTTGGATTTGCACTATTGCGATAAATAACACATGTCACAGTTACGGCGCCGATCGGAGAGATGGGGCAATAACCGCAAGTTACGAGTCCCTTCGCTGGAGACCGATAGGATGGATTCAAACACGGATAAGTCCTCGGTTGGGGAACGAGGTCGGAGTAGGATACCCTACGGGTTAAGCCCTCAACTGGAGAATGAGGCCAGAGTAGGATACCCTACGGATTAAGTCCTTGACTGGAGAGTCAAGGTCGGAGAAGGATAACCATGGAAAAATCTCGATCGGAGAGTCGAGGCCGGAGTAGGATAAAATGACCCGAAGAGGTCTATGGATTAAGATTTGGACCCGGAGAGGTCTCGGATTGGGATATAGACCCGAAGAAGTCCCGGATTTGGATATGGGGACCTGAAGAGGTCCCGGAGTTGGATATGGACCTAGAAAGGTCCTGGATTCAGGTATAGACACAGAGAGGACCCGGATTTGGATTAAATGACCCAAAGAGGTTTAAGGATTTGGATATGGACCAGAGAGGTCCCAGATTTGGATTAAATGACATGGAGAGGTCTATGGATTTGGAGATGGACCCGAAGAGGTCCCGGACTTGGATAAAATGATTCGGAGGGATAGTTGATTCGGTTATTGGATTTGGGATACATTCGGAATTGGATATCGACCCGGAACAGTCATGAATTTCACTAACTATCTGAAGAGATCAAGGAATTGGATTGGCAGTGGAATGGCATCTAGGTTGGATGATATGACGATCAATGGATTTTGGACTTATGGAAATTCAAAACACGCCTTCCAATAGCAAGACATTTTTTAGGGGCAAATGTTAACCTGCCTTTCGGCAAGGCCGTATACAAGCGGATTTAACTCAATAGACTGTACTGTTGTCGAGGCTGGAATATTATGGATTTGGTTCGAATTAATGGATAGATGATCAATTACGGATAATAAATATGAATATTAAACTAGGATTTCGCACCATCAATGGAAAAACGATGCAGGTCACTTGGAATATGGATTTTGGCAAGGATGGGAGTTGCTTCGGGTCGGGTTGGCGTTTGCTTCGAGTCGCCATGTGGTTAGATTCGGGTCGGTTTAAGGATGTGCTAGGGATCGACATATTACTTCAGGTCAGCATGTACTTGGGGTCCGCAATGGTAGATGCTTTGGGTCTGCTATAGGCATAACTCTGGGTCGGCATAGGTTGGCTTTAGGTTGGCATTTGGTTGAAGGTTGTATCACTTCAAGGGGCATGCATAAGGAAACAACTTCGGGTCGGCATTGAGTTAACATCGGGGTCGACATTGTCTTCACCTTGGATCGGCAAAGAAGAAGGAGGTTCAAGTCGGCATATGGAAGTGCTTCGGGTCGGCATTGTCTTCACTTCAGGTCGGCATTCACTCAGATCGGCATTGAGATGGAGGTCGTATCACTTCAATTGGTCGGCATTTTGTTCACTCTGGGTCGGCATGGTGCTACTTTGAGATTAACTTTGGGTCAGCAAAGTAGTAACTTCGGGTCGGCAGAGGATGATCGACTTTGGGTCAGCATCGAGTTTTCTTCGGGTCGGCATGCTGGTTAATTAGGTTGACAAGTTGTTTGCTTCGGGTCGGCATGTTGTCTACTTCATGTCGGGGTATTTAAACGATTTGCGCTCGACGATCGCTATGGTGGGCCTACCTAGGTGAGAAGGTCCTGTAGCCAGAGTTTCGCCTATAAATATAGTAGGCATGGCTTTAGAAAAGGGGATCTTCACTTTGTTTCTCTTCATCTTCCACCTAGAGGCTACTCTGCCTTTTTTTATTTAGGAATTCCAGATTGTAACTCTAATCAAATTTATGATAATAAAAAGGATTTTTCTTGAGTAGACGTAGGGAGTTAGCCGAACCAATATAAATCTTGTCTTTTTTACTTGCTTTCATTTTAATTTTGGTTATTCTTCATGTTATATTCTCTACCTATATCGTATCTATGATCAATGACTGGATATTGTTGCTTTCACTTATAATTGGGTGTTGATGACCAATTTTGACGCCAACACTAGCCCTCTATTTATAGTGGTTCTCAAATTAGACTAACGGGCTTACTAATGGGCTTATTTATTTACACATTAATTATGACCAGTAGTTTTCAAAACTTAAAATAGGCATAACTTCCTAATCATAAGTACTTTTTCTCTTATGACCATTGTACGGAAAGGGATCATCCTGAAGCAATGAAATTGGTTTGAGACCCTAATTCAACTCCTATCAAAATTTATAGACCAAATAAGGTTTTTAGGATCGAAATGGTCACATAGAAGTTCGAAAAAAATCAGAATTGTGTAAAATGTCCTTAAGATTCATATCCTAAAATTATAGAGTCATATGACCTCATACAAATAAAATAGAAAGATTTCATGATCCCTCGATATGTAAAAGTATGGGTCGTTACATTCTCCCCTTTTAGAATTGTTTCCCTCAAAATCCCTAAACAAACCAAAGTATAAGCAATCATAGTTATCCCGCATGCTTATCAATCATAAACAAACATCAAATATACCAAACAAGCAACCGCACAATAAATAGTTATTTGATCTATTCTAGCATGCGGAACTAACCTATCTAATATAATATATAGTGGTGAAAGTAGATACGATAAATGTTGGGTCTTACCATTCATACAGCTCAGAACACCTAGTCCCAATACTCTCCTCCGTCTACCACATACAATCATCATCACTTCCACTCCATTATACCTTAACTAGTTTCACTTTATTTTTCCTAAGTTGTTTCTTATCGTACCAACAATACAAACCGACTTACAAGATACAGAAACATCTGGTTCTACCTCAAAAAAATTCTAGCTAATTTGGTATAATCTTTCACGCTCGGGTCATGTAGAAACATTCATAGATAAGAGACATAAAAAACATTGTGCATTCCTGCCATCTTCTGAGGTAAGTTAACGTATAACCGAGCTTCCCAATCCTCTCAATTATGAGAAAAGGAATTACGAACTTCGGAGCCAACTTTTCCACTGAACCGAATTACATTCTTTAGAGAAGAAACCTTTACAAATACCATCTTCGATAGAAAATTATAAATATCTATCACTATAGCTTTTCTGTCGACCCTATGCAGCTTTTTTTTCATTGCTGAATGATCTCATTCTTCTTTGATGTCTCTCTATTAATATCTGGTCCACCTATCAATTTCTCTCCCATTTTCCACGTAGATGAAGGAGCGTTACATGGTCTTCCATACAGTGCTTCATATGGAGCCATTCCAGTATTCGATTGATAATTGTTGTTGTATGCAAATGATCATCCCATGATCTACCAAAGTCTATAATGCATGCTCACAAGAGACCTTCCAATATACAATTTACTCTCTCAGTCTGCTCATTCTTTGCCGGTAATAACATGTACTAAGGTGCAGCTCAGCCTCTAACGTCTCTTGTAAGCTCTTCCTAAACCCACTAGTGAACAATGGGTCTCGGTCACTTAAAATGCTCTTTGGCACATAGTGAAATCGTACTATCCACTTTACATACAAGTCCGCCAGCTTGGATGTCGTTCTACTTGACTTGATCGGTATAAACCTCGCACTCTTGGTTAACTAATCTACTATGACCCAAATTCCATTGTACCCATCTCGCGCCCTCGGCACTCCATCTACAAAACCATCGATACTTGCACCCATTTTCACTCAGGAATCTCTAATGGTTGCAAAAGTCCACTGGGTTTCTTTTGCTCTGTCAATACCAATTGGCAGTTCATACATTTAGAGATCAATGTGCCAATATCCCTCTTCATGCCTTCCCAGTAGTAAGTTTGCTTCATATCTCGGTATATCTTATTACCACCGGGATATATAGTCAATCTGGAATGATGACTCTCTTAGCACTTCATCTCGTAATCCATCAACATTGGAAATAAACAGTCTCCCATCTTTACAAAGCCAACCTTCTTGGTCGAGTTCGTATTGCTTCATATCTTCAAACTCTACTCCTTTCGCTATCTTTATTATGATCCTTTTTAGCCTAGCATCTTGCTTTTGACTAGTACCGATCCTTTCTATAAGAGTTGGTCTGGTCGACAAACTTGTTAACATTTTAGGTTCTAGATCGCAGTGAGGCCTGAAATCAAATCTAGCAATATACTCTATCTGCTTCCATTCTAAGAATATTACTCTCAAATTAGCAGTTCTTCTACTTACTGCATCCCTTTATCTGATGTATAGGCAATATCAAAATCATAAGAGGCTAAGAACTCTAACCATCATTGCTGATAAAGGTTGAGATCCTTCTAGGAGAAAAGATACTTCAGAGATTTATGGTCCGTAAATATCTTAAACCTCTCTCCCAATAGATAGTGCTTCCACATCTTCAAGCAAAGACAATCGCCGCCAACTTCAAATCATGGGTCAAATAATTCCTTTTGTGCGTCTTTAGCTATTAACTAGCATAAGCAAGGATTTTTCCTTTTAACAGCAGAACCGCCCCCAATCCAGTACTATATGCGTCTTTGTTCCCACTTGGAATGGTCAACACTAGTGCACTTGTCAATCTCTCCCTCACAAATGCATGCTCACACTTTGCATCCTAAAAAAGTGGTTGATTCTTCTTCGTTAAATTGGTTAATGTGCCGCTATCTTCGAGAAGTCCTTTATGAAGCATTTATAGTATCCAATCAACCTTAGGAAACTCCTCACATCCATAGCATTATTGAGCTGATTCCAATCTTAGACCATTGCCACCTTCACAAGATCCAATGCTATGCCCTGTCCCAACATGAAAAGACCCAAGAATCTCACTTCTTCTCTTCAAAAGTGATACTTAGATAACTTCATACCTAACTTGTGTTTCCTTAATATCTCTAGCACAATCCCAAAATGCATCTTTTGCTCCTCTTTAATTGTGTAATAGATCAAAATATCATCAATGAACACAAGTACGAACTTATTCAGTTGGTCTTTGAAAACCTGATTCATAAGATCCATAAAGTGTGCCAGAGCATTGGTAAACCTGAATGGCATCACCAACTACTCATAAAAACCTGGCGGCGTACAGAACACGGTAATAGACACACTCTCCTTTGTTACTCTAAGCTGGTGAAATCTTGTTGCCAAATCGATTGAGAGACAGCTTCAAACCATGTAGCTGATCGTACAAGTCATCAATACATGGAAGTAGGTACTTGTTCTTCTTCGTCACTTTATTCAGCTCATGATAATTCACACATAACCTCAAAGAGTCATCTGCCTTAGTTGTGAATACAACAGGTGAACCCCACTTAGATATGCTTCTTCAACTGAACCCCTTCCTCAATAAGTCATTCACTTGCACCTCCAATTCCTTTTGCTCTCTAGCTGCCGTATGCCTCAAAGGCATAACTATGGTTTGGCTTCCTTTACCAAGTCAATCTGACAATCGATCTCTTTATGTGATGGTAATCTGATCACTTCGTCAAAGACATCCGAATACTCTCTAACCATTTGTATTGATGAAAACCCCTCCTTGGAACCTAAGCGAATATAGAAAGCCAACCATCGTCCCCATCCTCTCGTAGGCAGCTAAGTACTACCGCTCGCCCATCCGCATCTCTGATTATCGCCAATACATTACAACAAAATGGGGCTTTCATAATGTTTAGAAAACGCCATCTTAACCTACCACAACGTTTTAGAGAATGCCGTGGAACGACATGATATGTTAGACCTTCAGCTTTAACTAGTAGAAACAAAAACGCTATGAAAGACAAATTTTTTCTAGTGTTTTGCCTTTTCTATTAAATAAAAATGTTATAGAAGATATTATCCAATAGTTACTTCTTATAGCATTTATTTTGTATATTTCTATACCCTTTCTTTTCATGCTTTATAAAGTTTGTTGTGATATTCCTACAACATTCATCAACATATTTGTATAGCGTTTATTTAGTTATATTATAGCGTTTTATATGCATATTTCTCATATATCTCATGGTTGATTTCCATAGCATTTTCTAATCAACAACGTTTATGATATGCTATTACATGTAATATTAATTTATAGATTTTATTTGTCATCGTTTAAGCTTTTTCATACATATAATATCCATTTGCTCATTTTTTATCTACATATAAATATAACATATTTTTATAGATAACAAATATGTAATTTACAGCATAATATTTCATACATATCATTCAAACAACTTTTTACATATCCAAACTTAGTATTTCATACATATAATTTTATAAACTTTTACATGTCCATGCATAGTATTTCATACATATAATTTTATCAACTTTTCCATATCCATGCATACTATGTCATACATATTTGCATCAACAAGTTACTTACAAAACAATCAAATATTGATTCAATATTGCTTAGCTTTTGATATTTTCTCCCTAACATCAACAACATTGGTCCTGTTAATGTCAAATAAAAAGTCAAAGTATCCGTAATTGCTATGTCAAATATTCACAAAGTAAAAGGTCCCAAAGGAACAATTTATTACATACCATAGTTGATGCTTTTACTTTGGAATTTATTACATACCACAAAACTAACAAAACACATGACATTGAAGGCTTTTGCTGCCAGATCGAAAACTTTTGGCAGCATGGATCAATGGTATTACACTCATTGCATAAAAAGTAAAATAAAATAAAAAGATAAGAAACTGTAATTGAGTGTGAGGTGAAAGTCACGGAACATAGTGATTTGCATAATCTTATATATGATTTATAAAAACGTTTCCTACCTAACTAACTACAAGCCAGTTCATGTAATATTATTTGCAACCGATTTAGAATCACAAATGATGTAATATAATTAGCAGCATTCTACTGAAACTTATGTTTAATTGCCTAAATTTTGTAGATTAAATTCATGTCAAAATCCATAGGATTCAATCCTCTCATAAATATAAACTGAAATAGTATAGAGGTACAGAATAACAGTAAACACTAAAACATACATTGTTAGGGTATGAAAAAACTATCCGTTACTAGAAAATTTAGGACATACATATTAGTGGAATTCCTAAATGAATGAAAACACACATAGTCCCACATTGCCAAAATTGTAAAGCTATTTTAGTATATTAATAGCTTTGCAATGAAGGGATTGGGGCCTAGGGGCGCTCAAATGTATGCCTAGGGGGAGTTATTAGGATAGAAGTAATATTTTATAAACAAAGGTTGCCATCATCAAAAAGGAGGAGATTGTTAGTCCGTGAGATGATGGTTTTGCTGACAACAACCTTAGAATAGATTATAAAATATAAATACTAACATTATAAGTTTAGATATATATGTATATGCTGGTTTTAACCATGCAGGTACCAAGAATGAAGACTGTATAGTATAGAGATTTTAGATATCCAGATTGAAGACTCATGAGTATCAAGAATATCATGAGTTCAAGAATTGAAGTAATTTATTCTTTAATTAGAAATTTTGTTAAAACTCATAGAAAAGCACTGGCATCTTAAAATCCAATTTATTTGTGGAATGGAATCCACTTCGAGCCTGTTAAAGGGATGGAACCCTAAGTAGGATGTAACCTACGAAAAATCTAGTGGAACATTGTTTTGTATCCGCTAACTTTTTATTCAAAATGATTTTTCAAAATTATATCCTATCTTCAAAATGTTTTCAAAACCTTCCTTTTAAAAGCATCAAAAACCTCTATCCTGATTTTAAATAATTTTAGCCTTAAAATTATCTTTAATTTCAAAGTCAAAATTACTCCTGATTTTAAACTATCTTTTAAAAATAATATATTTAACTTTTAAATATTTATACTTAAGATTTAAATATAAAATTATAGTTAAATTATATATATATATATATTATTCTCTATATTTACTTATGTATTTTAACTATAGTCAAGTATATTAGAAAAGTTTAAAATAGTTTTAATATAAGATAAAGGTTATTTTCAAAGAAAATCAAATCATCAAAAATTTCTTTGGGATGTCGACATGCCTATGGTGACCATGTCGACATGGTGTCAGTTGAGTTCAAAATTTAAATTTCAAAAGAAGTGTCTATTCGCCATAACTCTTCATGAATGGACATGGCTGTTGTTTTTTTATAAACAGGGGTTAGTTTCAACGAATTTTAGATCAGATTTTCTGGTTTTTCACTCCTCTTCTTCTTCCACTTTTCTTAATACATACTCTTACCATTACTCTACCGAAATCAATATTGAATCATACTCGATTACTTCTAGTTTGATTCTTTATCGCTATCTCAACAAGGTTCTTAGTGTTATTCGGAGCTATAGACTTCTTTGTAATCTATTAAGCGAGAAAAGGTGCGATTGTGGCCTTGAAAATCAATCAAGCGAGAAAAGGTGTGATTATAGCCTTGGTAAATCAATTGGGTAAACTTATGGCCCGGAAATCAAGTATCTCTACCCAGAGGATTGAAATTCTAGAGGGTGTACCTCGTAGCCTTGAAATCGAGGGTGTAATTGTACAATTGCTTTTGAAATGAAATCCGTACTTGTGTTGTGGGACTGGATGTAGGGTAACTCTGAACCAGTATAAAATCCGGTATGTTCTTTCCTTTACTGCTTTTATTTTATTTTTGCGTCTATGTTTGTTTCTGTGATTATCCCTGTAACGATTGCGGATTTTGCCCGCTCGAAAATCGACATCCATACTTCAAATCGTATTCGAATGCCATAGATTCGACCGTTCAAATCCGATTCGCCGGAGCTTATAACAATCATTAAGTAATTAACACAGCGGAATAAAAGAATAATACATTGATATACAGCTTTAATACAATATCTGATACAACAGATGATCCAATAGATATCAATATACATCAGAGATATGATACAATAAAATAGCAGCGGAAAAGAAAATGATAACATCTAGCAGCGGAACAATATAACTCTAAGATAGTCTTCAAAAGAGAACTCCGAGAACCCCAACTCCATTTCCAAGAATCAATCCAGCAATAGCTCGAACCCCCAATAACGATGCACCTAGCATAAGCAAGTCTGGTCCGATCCAAAGACTGAACTAACTTCAGATAATCTACTAAACCTGACTATTCTGAAAAACCCAACTCTAGACTGCTCGTGTAGAAAATAATGAGCACCAAGAGTTTAGGAGAGAAACAATAAACTCCGGGTCAGTCATGGGACTGGTGTGAGCAACAAAAACATTTTATCTTTTAAAACATTCTACAAAAGATTTTCAAAGTCAATTTGCAATGTTTTTTTTAAAATGAGACTACCATAAGGCCTCCCGCACACACACACAATGCAAACGCAGAATCGGAGGAGATTTCTCCTTATGATAGTCAAAGATGCTTGATACGCATTAAAAGAAACATTTGATATTATTACTAGTGCATAGTGTAGGAAAAATTCATTTCGAAAGTAGAATATAAATCTTAGCCAGCATAGACATTCCGCACTTATGCCTACTATAGCTACCATGTTCAATAGCAGGTTACCGCCACATTCCATGGCAGGTTATACAACTAAAACCGTACAAGTCTCGTATTGTTTCTTTGGATTTCCAACGAATGATCAGGCCAAGGAACTTCCCATTGCCACATGAGAACGCCTCTGGATGGACGTCCCCGAGAACCAAACCGGATCTCTACCAACACAAGGCCGGGTTACCCCTAACTGAGTAACAACTGACCAAATATGCCATCCCCCGGTCCTTTGGGACCTTTATCCGAGATCTCGTAATCAATTCACACAATCATAAATAAAGTGTTTCAACATGAGTAAGTATCTGGGCTCCATACCATGATACCACCCTTTTCCAGAAGGAAATGCACATATCCTAAAGGGCGCTACCCCTCATAACTTTGCCGCATCTTTCCTCTTTTGACCATTCCCGAGGTGTGAGGCTCGACGAAGTCACGTCCACAAAAACATACTTTATACAAAAGCCATGCTTTGGGTCAACAAATGATCATATAAATGATCACCAAGATAGACGATCAAACAAATGATCCTATCACCAATAATCAACACAATGATCATTTCACAGCAACACTCAGTATGTCACATTACCAAATTGGGAATATATCGCTGATAACCGTCAACTATATAACCTCTGAGCTCGTACATCTCAGAGAAGGGTGTTAAGCTAAAAGAATAAATTCTCCGCCACCAACAGAAATATATTTGAAAGAAATCAGCTTTATATCTCAATTTGTAATGTCAGACACACAATCCATACAAGTCTGTTCCGGGATCGAACAGAACCGAAGGCACTTACAAAGAAGTCCTTGCAATCCGGATATTCACAATCCCGATCGGATTTCCCATCACTTAGGGAGTCTCTATACCGGCACGACTTGGTGCAGAAACAATCGATAGGTCATCCTATCGCTTTCGCAAATACCCGGTCTTCATCACCGGTCTTCAAATGCTATCCATAACGACGTATCACATATTCGGAATGGGTTATACGACACAAAGGTCCTTTCCCGGCTAAACCGAATAGTGAGCGAAAAATATTTTCAAAACATATGGATATGGGATTTCAATTAAGTCACAACTTATTACCCAATCTTCAAATGGCTTAACAAATTACCATTTTCAATCTTTAAACAAAAAGATTCATTTTCACAACCTTTAACGGTTTTAAACAATTTTCACATTTTAATCTTTTAAATAAAAGATGCATTCACAGATTTTCCAAATCAATTTTCATTTCAATTTGATTAACTCGTTAAATCTTTAAATCAAAGATTTAACTTATAGCCTTCAAAACAATTTCATTTCAATTTGATTTAAACAAATCATCAATTTAAATTTGTTAAAAATAAACAGATTTAATTCATAGCTTTCAAAAAGAATTCATTCATAACTTAGGAAAATCATTTCTCTATTAAATCTTGAAATTCCCCTGATTAACTAGAATCTCAGTTCTTATCTAAAAGTGTTTGTCATTTGAAAACAACAGTTTTCATTTTGGAAATTTGATTCATTTATACGAGTTGAAATCCTTGGGTTAAATTCAAATTCCCAAAACCATACCTTTAAAATGGTTTAAATTCATACAAACATGTTTATAATATCTTTAACCATAATTTCCAATCATTGAATTCAATTCCAAATATTGAATTCAAATTCAAATTTAATTATTTAAATTGGAGATTTTACCAAGTTATTCAAAATAAATTTCATCTATGAAATTCCATTTCAAAAGCTTTTCACTTTAAACCCAATCCATTTCCAAAACATTTGAATTCAAATATTCAAATTTAAAACTATTTCAAAAATCTGTGACTTAATCGATTTCCTCGTGAAATCCATATTGTGTGTGTATGGTGTGGTCCAGGGGTTAACACGATAGTGCAACATCATTCAATCATCACAGATTTAAAACATAGAAATATAGTTGATAAGCGATATAAACTATAACGCTCATCGTCCATTCACGGATTCACAGATAATATACAGATGCAAATAAATATAAACAGCTCAATCTACAGAACAAAATATCACAGATCAGATAGGATAATCAATTCAAGGCATCTCATACAGTACAATCATTCATAAGTAAAGTCAAACGTTCAATAAACATTTATAAGCAGGATTTGTTTAATCCTAATTAATTCAATTTATCTCCAATTAAATTAATTACTTGTGAATTTATTATCCAATTCTGATTTATTAATTCCAAATCATTTGATATAAATTAATTTATCAGACACTTTAATTTATTAAATTATTCTTAATTCATCACATTAATTAAATCAACTCTTAAACCAATTTCCTAATTAATTAACTCTAATTAATTAGTTAAAGAAATTTAACCTTTAATTACTTACCATAAAGTAATTATACTTACACTATTTATAATTGATTATCTAAACTAATCAATCCAATTTATTATTAAAATTAATCGCCTTAATTAATACTTAATAATCCTTAGTTAATTATCTTATTAACTAATAATATTTCTTAATTACTTTCTTAAGAAATTATCTTAGATAAATTCATTATTAATCATTTTTGATTTTAAATTAATCTAAATTTAAAATCAAATAAATCATTCTTTAATTACCATATTTTTTTTTAAACCATTTGATTACCTTGATTATCTCTAAGATAATAAATTCCTTCATTTATGATTTTCATTAATCCTTTAAGTGTAATTTAAACATTACACTTTAAATTTAAATTCAAATTAATTTAAAAATACACTTAATCATTCAAATTATTTAGAACAATTTAAATTCAAAAACTTCTTTTATTCCAAAACCAATATTCAAATTTAGATTTTATTCCAGATTTCAAAATTTGACTCAACTTGTCAATGTTCTTTCTTTACAAATCAAAATCCCTTTTTAATTCAAATTCCCTTAAAATATTTTAAAAGTTTGAACAAGTTAAGAATTTATTTACTCACAAACTAAGTTTCAACTAAACTGGAATTTATAGTTAACTTTTGTTTTAACTCAATTTGATTAATTTAACTTTAAAAATTTTACTTTGTTTAAGTTTAAAATTTAAACTCCTACCAACACACCAAACAGTGACAGGTTTTCATCAAAACCTGTAGAAACGCAAAAGTAACCCCACGCCCACCATTAACTTCGAGTTTCCCTTCCTTTTTCTCCGAGCCCTACCCCCAATAACCTCGAGTAAACTTCGAGTCAACACACGCAGTTCATCACCCTGCTTATTCCCCAAAGCTCCAAACCAGATACGAAAAGATGCACGTATACGTGCACAATCGCGATGACCATCGCCGATCAACGTTGCTGCCTCCAGCACGTCACTGATCATCCTCATCTTCGATCCTAACCACCCAAAATTCATCACGAACCCAAAATCGAGATTGAGCTATTCAATCAAAACTGGAACAGAACTCAACCAACTTAAATCACCTCGACCTGTCAATGTCGACTCCCAAAGATCACGAATCTTCGTCCACACCTTCACTGATCAACCACGAAACCATCCCCCTTGGTGCGATCGAACTCGATGCACCACAGTCGACGAGATTGCCGCGTCATCCTCGTTGAACAAAACTGAAGCTTAAACCCTAGTTTGTCGATTACTGACCACCGCCGCGTACTAAAAATTCAATGAACATTTTTCCAAAGATCGACAGCCTTCACACCATCTTCAATGACAATCACGACCCTCGAATCATAACAGTTCGTCAGAATTTGATAAAAATGCATTTCGAGTTCATCTTGAAATTTTGAATCCAATATCAAACTAAAAATCCTGATTTGATTACCTAAATTCATAATTTTGAGATACGAACCCATTTACATGACCAAAATTTAAAAACAAAAACATTGAATTTCCCAGATCAAATGGATTTTACTGTAAAATATATATATTTTGAAATAATTATGTAGCTTAAGCTCTTGAAATTTATTTTAACAATAATGCCATGTTGCTCCAATCATCTTTCCTTCAAAAATTTTAGTTTGAATTCGCATAAATAGGGAGATATGATTTTTTTTCTTAAGTGTTCTTGCCTGTTAATATTAAATAGCCTGTATATGGATATACCCAGACATGTATAGGCACATGTACAAATTATTCCACTATATTCAACAGAATTCAACCATGCAAACAATTTTCACCATTCCATTTCATAGAAATAAGGTATAACATAAATTCAAGTTGGTTAGTTTGCTCACTGTTTTGAGAAGATGACAAAGCAGAGCATTCCTATTTGAAAACTGCAGCTGTTTTTCTTCTTTTCTTTAAATCTTTGTTTCCTCTGTTTTGTTGAATTGAAGTGTTGTTTAAATTGAATCTTTGTTTAGGTTTGAAATGATACATCTCAGAGGTTGGCTAAGTTTTAAATGAATGAATTAGAATAAGATGCCTTTGCTTATATAAAGCAGTTTACAGGGACATTATTTGTACAAGGTGGTGATCTGGTTTGTACAAAGGCATGGGTGAAGATAATGTTTGGATGTATCAAAGATTTCTTGCATTAAATATGCACATGCTCCTGCCTTACTTACAGCCTACCCTATTTATATGTACACAACTATTTCCCTTTTTACTTTGTTTATGTTTGATAGATATTTAATAAGCATATTTTCCTTTTGCTGTGATTTACATACTACTGCACATACCACATGCCTTACTTCAGTCCATACTTACTTTCTATTTGCCTGCATACTTATGTATTTGTTTGTTTTGCTATAGTTACTTACTTTATACTTCATGCTTATGTTTACACTTGGGTTACTTATTATTTTCTTGCTTGCCTATATATATGTGTTCCTCATTTTGTTTACAGCAAGTCAATTTGCTTTGTACTTAGTTTATTTATATTTTTGTTCAGGCTGAAATGATGCTGCCTTATGTTTTATATTAGAGATGTTTTGTTTATTCACTTAGGTATAATTAATTTCAATAGTTTATATTTTGATGTATTTTGTTTCACAAGTTCATACCTTGTTTGTTTATTCATACTTTGAAATATGCATGTCTGAAGATGCTTTTATTTTATCTTTTGTTTTATTATTTTATCTTTATTATTTTTTTACTCTGCATACTTATTTACAACTTTGTTTTAGTTTTATGCTTTGTTTTGTTTCTTGCATTTTTATTTTACTTCTATTTTTAGTTTAAATATTTATCATAAATTTTACTTTAAAAATTATCATTTTATATTTCTCTATATACACATATATTTTATATAACTTAAATTATCATCATTTATAAATTTTTAAATCAAATTATTTATTTATTTATTTATACTTGTGTCCAAAGTATATTATTTATTTTTTTTAAAAATCATTTATTTAAGAATTTATTTAAAATCCAACATATACATATATATTCACATATATACAAAATTTCAAATCCATATGACTTTATATATAATTTTTTCTATTTGAATTGAGGAAACTCGCTTCCATTTATAATTAATTTTATAAATTTTTATTCAAAATTTTATTTAATTATCAATTTAAATTAAATTATAATCTAGGGTCGTTACAAACTTCCCCCCTTAAAAGAATTTCGTCCTCGAAATTCGCAAGCACGAAAACAACACAGAGATAGACAGATTCGATCTCTACAATTTCTCAAATACAAGATATGGATTCCAAATTCAAGTCGGAAAATCTCAGAATACATACCAATTTGTCACTCTTCGGACTTTGGTATTCACAAGAAATTACAATAGAATTTAAAATTTTGATTTTAAACGAAATCGCTTTATCGATGCTATTCAAATTCAGCTTCATATTCTATTAACCAATTTAACTCAATTTAAAATTTATAATTCATTTAAAATTTCCGATTTCAATTTTCAAATTCATATTCATTAAAGTTTTAATCAAAGAAATGATAAGAAATCGATGAAGATACGAAGTAAGAATTTCCTACAATGATTCGTAGAGCATCACCACACCGAAACTTCTTCTGGAGCTGCCACGAAGCAATTCAAAAGAATTTAGAACGAATCAAAGAAAATTGATAAGAAAGTTGTTTCCACTGTCACAGGGTATTGACCATTTATAGTCGTATTTCCCTGTCCCCTATCTCGTTCTCTTCTTGCACTCATACTTACTATCAGTGGATAGTAAGAGAATTTACTGAGGCATTCAAATGGATATCTTAGGGATTACTCATTCTAGGGATACTTCACCCTATCTCTAATGAGTTACTTAATGTGTTACACTCCTGAGCTAAAGTTTAACCCTTAGCTCTGATACCAAATGTAACGATTGCGGATTTTGCCCGCTCGAAAATCGACATCCATACTTCAAATCGTATTCGAATGCCATAGATTCGACCGTTCAAATCCGATTCGCCGGAGCTTATAACAATCATTAAGTAATTAACACAGCGGAATAAAAGAATAATACATTGATATACAGCTTTAATACAATATCTGATACAACAGATGATCCAATAGATATCAATATACATCAGAGATATGATACAATAAAATAGCAGCGGAAAAGAAAACGATAACATCTAGCAGCGAACAATATAACTCTAAGATAGTCTTCAAAAGAGAACTCCGAGAACCCCAACTCCATTTCCAAGAATCAATCCAGCAATAGCTCGAACCCCCAATAACGATGCACCCAGCATAAGCAAGTCTGGTCCGATCCAAAGACTGAACTAACTCCAGATAATCTACTAAACCTGACTATTCTGAAAAACCAAACTCTAGACTGCTCGTGTAGAAAATAATGAGCACCCAGAGTTTAGGAGAGAAACAATAAACTCCGGGTCAGTCGTGGGACTGGTGTGAGCAACAAAAACAGTTTATCTTTTAAAACATTCTACAAAAGATTTTCAAAGTCAATTCGCAATGTTTTTTTTTTAAATGAGACTACCATAAGGCCTCCCGCACACACACACACAATGCAAACGCAGAATCGGAGGAGATTTCTCCTTATGATAGTCAAAGATGCTCGATACGCATTAAAAGAAACATTTGATATTATTACTAGTGCATAGTGTAGGAAAAATTCATTTCGAAAGTAGAATATAAATCTTAGCCAGCATAGACATTCCGCACTTATGCCTACTATAGCTACCATGTTCAATAGCAGGTTACCGCCACATTCCATGGCAGGTTATACAACTAAAACTGTACAAGTCTCGTATTGTTTCTTTGGATTTCCAACGAATGATCAGGCCAAGGAACTTCCCATTGCCACATGAGAATGCCTCTGGATGGACGTCCCCGAGAACCAAACCGGATCTCTACCAACACAAGGCCGGGTTACCCCTAACTGAGTAACAACTGACCGAATATGCCATCCCCCGGTCCTTTGGGAACTTTATCCGAGATCTCGTAATCAATTCACACAATCATAAATAAAGTGTTTCAACATGAGTAAGTATCTGGGCTCCATACCATGATACCACCCTTTTCCAGAAGGAAATGCACATATCCTAAAGGGCGCTACCCCTCATAACCTTGCCGCATCTTTCCTGTTTTGACCATTCCCGAGGTGTGAGGCTCGACGAAGTCACGTCCACAAAAACATACTTTATACAAAAGCCATGCTTTGGGTCAACAAATGATCATATAAATGATCACCAAGATAGACGATCAAACAAATGATCCTATCACCAATAATTAACACAATGATCATTTCACAGCAACACTCAGTATGTCACATTACCAAATTGGGAATATATCGCTGATAACCGTCAACTATATAACCTCTGAGCTCGTACGTCTCAGAGAAGGGTGTTAAGCTAAAAGAGTAAATTCTCCGCCACCAACAGAAATATATTTGAAAGAAATCAGCTTTATATCTCAATTTGTAATGTCAGACACACAATCCATACA
The DNA here is from genome assembly GCA_030765085.1 of Allium cepa. Lineage (NCBI taxonomy): Eukaryota > Viridiplantae > Streptophyta > Magnoliopsida > Asparagales > Amaryllidaceae > Allium > Allium cepa. The sequence continues at coordinate 175,249,501 of CM060939.1, read as the reverse complement.
AGTCTGTTCCGGGATCGAACAGAACCGAAGGCACTTACAAAGAAGTCCTTGCAATCCGGATATTCACAATCCCGATCGGATTTCCCATCACTTAGGGAGTCTCTATACCGGCGCGACTCGGTGCAGAAACAATCGATAGGTCATCCTATCGCTTTTGCAAATACCCGGTCTTCATCACCGGTCTTCAAATGCTATCCATAACGACGTATCACATATTCGGAATGGGTTATACGACACAAAGGTCCTTTCCCGGCTAAACCGAATAGTGAGCGAAAATATTTTCAAAACATATGGATATGGGATTTCAATTAAGTCACAACTTATTACCCAAAACTTTTCTTCAAATGGCTTAACAAATTACCATTTTCAATCTTTAAACAAAAAGATTCATTTTCACAACCTTTAACGGTTTTAAACAATTTTCACATTTTAATCTTTTAAATAAAAGATTCATTCATAGATTTTCCAAATCAATTTTCATTTCAATTTGATTAACTCGTTAAATCTTTAAATCAAAGATTTAACTTATAGCCTTCAAAACAATTTCATTTCAATTTGATTTAAACAAATCATCAATTTAAATCTGTTAAAAATAAACAGATTTAATTCATAGCTTTCAAAAAGAATTCATTCATAACTTAGGAAAATCATTTCTCTATTAAATCTTGAAATTCCCCTAATTAACTAGAATCTCAGTTCTTATCTAAAAGTGTTTGTCATTTGAAAACAACAGTTTTCATTTTGGAAATTTGATTCATTTATACGAGTTGAAATTCTTGGGTTAAATTCAAATTCCCAAAACCATACCTTTAAAATGGTTTAAATTCATACAAACATGTTTATAATATCTTTAACCATAATTTCCAATCATTGAATTCAATTCCAAATATTGAATTCAAATTCAAATTTAATTATTTAAATTGGAGATTTTACCGAGTTATTCAAAATAAATTTCATCTATGAAATTCCATTTCAAAAGCTTTTCACTTTAAACCCAATCCATTTCCAAAACATTTGAATTCAAATATTCAAATTTAAAACTATTTCAAAAATCTGTGACTTAATCGATTTCCTCGTGAAATCCATATTGTGTGTGTATGGTGTGGTCCAGGGGTTAACACGATAGTGCAACATCATTCAATCATCACAGATTTAAAACATAGAAATATAGTTGATAAGCGATATAAACTATAACGTTCATCGTCCATTCACAGATTCACAGATAATATACAGATGCAAATAAATATAAACAGCTCAATCTACAGAACAAAATATCACAGATCAGATAGGATAATCAATTCAAGGCATCTCATACAGTACAATCATTCATAAGTAAAGTCAAACGTTCAATAAACATTTATAAGCAGGATTTGTTTAATCCTAATTAATTCAATTTATCTCCAATTAAATTAATTACTTGTGAATTTATTATCCAATTCTGATTTATTAATTCCAAATCATTTGATATAAATTAATTTATCAGACACTTTAATTTATTAAATTATTCTTAATTCATCACATTAATTAAATCAACTCTTAAACCAATTTCCTAATTAATTAACTCTAATTAATTAGTTAAAGAAATTTAACCTTTAATTACTTACCATAAAGTAATTATACTTACACTATTTATAATTGATTATCTAAACTAATCAATCCAATTTATTATTAAAATTAATCGCCTTAATTAATACTTAATAATCCTTAGTTAATTATCTTATTAACTAATAATATTTCTTAATTACTTTCTTAAGAAATTATCTTAGATAAATTCATTATTAATCATTTTTGATTTTAAATTAATCTAAATTTAAAATTTAAAATCAAATAAATCATTCTTTAATTACCATATTTTTTAAACCATTTGATTACCTTGATTATCTCTAAGATAATAAATTCCTTCATTTATGATTTTCATTAATCCTTTAAGTGTAATTTAAACATTACACTTTAAATTTAAATTCAAATTAATTTGAAAATACACTTAATCATTCAAATTATTTAGAACAATTTAAATTCAAAAACTTCTTTTATTCCAAAACCAATATTCAAATTTAGATTTTATTCCAGATTTCAAAATTTGACTCAACTTGTCAATGTTCTTTCTTTACAAATCAAAATCCCTTTTTAATTCAAATTCCCTTAAAATATTTTAAAAGTTTGAACAAGTTAAGAATTTATTTACTCACAAACTAAGTTTCAACTAAACTGGAATTTATAGTTAACTTTTGTTTTAACTCAATTTGATTAATTTAACTTTAAAAATTTTACTTTGTTTAAGTTTAAAATTTAAACTCCTACCAACACACCAAACAGTGACAGGTTTTCATCAAAACCTGTAGAAACGCAAAAGTAACCCCACGCCCACCATTAACTTCGAGTTTCCCTTCCTTTTTCTCCGAGCCCTACCCCCAATAACCTCGAGTAAACTTCGAGTCAACACACGCAGTTCATCACCCTGCTTCTTCCCCAAAGCTCCAAACCAGATACGAAAAGATGCACGTATACGTGCACAATCGCGATGACCATCGCCGATCAACGTTGCTGCCTCCAGCACGTCACTGATCATCCTCATCTTCGATCCTAACCACCCAAAATTCATCACGAACCCAAAATCGAGATTGAGCTATTCAATCAAAACTGGAACAGAACTCAACCAACTTAAATCACCTCGACCTGTCAATGTCGACTCCCAGAGATCACGAATCTTCGTCCACACCTTCACTGATCAACCACGAACCCATCCCCCTTGGTGCGATCGAACTCGATGCACCACAGTCGACGAGATTGCCGCGTCATCCTCGTTGAACAAAACTGAAGCTTAAACCCTAGTTTGTCGATTACTGACCACCGCCGCGTACTAAAAATTCAATGAACATTTTTCCAAAGATCGACAGCCTTCACACCATCTTCGATGACAATCACGACCCTCGAATCATAACAGTTCGTCAGAATTTGATAAAAATGCATTTCGAGTTCATCTTGAAATTTTGAATCCAATATCAAACTAAAAATCCTGATTTGATTACCTAAATTCATAATTTTGAGATACGAACCCATTTACATGACCAAAATTTAAAAACAAAAAACATTGAATTTCCCAGATCAAATGGATTTTACTGTAAAATATATATATTTTGAAATAATTATGTAGCTTAAGCTCTTGAAATTTATTTTAACAATAATGCCATGTTGCTCCAATCATCTTTCCTTCAAAAAATTTAGTTTGAATTCGCATAAATAGGGAGATATGATTTTTTTTCTTAAGTTTTCTTGCCTGTTAATATTAAATAGCCTGTATATGGATATACCCAGACATGTATAGGAACATGTACAAATTATTCCACTATATTCAACAGAATTCAACCATGCAAACAATTTTCACCATTCCATTTCATAGAAATAAGGTATAACATAAATTCAAGTTGGTTAGTTTGCTCACTGTTTTGAGAAGATGACAAAGCAGAGCATTCCTATTTGAAAACTGCAGTTGTTTTTCTTCTTTTCTTTAAATCTTTGTTTCCTCTATTTTGTTGAATTGAAGTGTTGTTTAAATTGAATCTTTGTTTAGGTTTGAAATGATACATCTCAGAGGTTGGCTAAGTTTTAAATGAATGAATTAGAATAAGATGCCTTTGCTTATATAAAGCAGTTTACAGGGACATTATTTGTACAAGGTGGTGATCTGGTTTGTACAAAGGCATGGGTGAAGATAATGTTTGGATGTATCAAAGATTTCTTGCATTAAATATGCACATGCTCCTGCCTTACTTACAGCCTACCCTATTTATATGTGCATAGCTATTTCCCTTTATACTTTGTTTATGTTTGATAGATATTTAATAAGCATATTTTCCTTTTGCTGTGATTTACATACTACTGCACATACCACATGCCTTACTTCAGTCCATACTTACTTTCTATTTGCCTGCATACTTATGTATTTGTTTGTTTTGCTATAGTTACTTACTTTATACTTCATGCTTATGTTAACACTTGGGTTACTTATTATTTTCTTGCTTGCCTATATATATGTGTTCCTCATTTTGTTTACAGCAAGTCAATTTGCTTTGTACTTAGTTTATTTATATTTTTGTTCAGGCTGAAATGATGCTGCCTTATGTTTTATATTAGAGATGTTTTGTTTATTCACTTAGGTATAATTAATTTCAATAGTTTATATTTTGATGTATTTTGTTTCACAAGTTCATACCTTGTTTGTTTATTCATACTTTGAAATATGCATGTCTGAAGATGCTTTTATTTTATCTTTTGTTTTATTATTTTATCTTTATTTTTTTTTTACTCTGCATACTTATTTACAACTTTGTTTTAGTTTTATGCTTTGTTTTGTTTCTTGCATTTTTATTTTACTTCTATTTTTAGTTTAAATATTTATCATAAATTTTACTTTAAAAATTATCATTTTATATTTCTCTATATACACATATATTTTATATAACTTAAATTATCATCATTTATAAATTTTTAAATCAATTTATTTATTTATTTATTTATACTTGTGTCCAAAGTATATTATTTATTTATTTTAAAAATCATTTATTTAAGAATTTATTTAAAATCCAACATATACATATATATTCACATATATACAAAATTTCAAATCCATATGACTTTATATATAATTTTTTCTATTTGAATTGAGGAAACTCGCTTCCATTTATAATTAATTTTATAAATTTTTATTCAAAATTTCATTTAATTATCAATTTAAATTAAATTATAATCTAGGGTCGTTACAATCCCTATATCTGTAGATTGCATACATCTATGTCTAAATTAACATAAACTCAAAAAGATTTAGTAATTCTTTATAAACACTATTCACCCTCCCTCTAGTGTTAATCCAAGCATTAGGATCCGTAATTCGCATTTCTTTCAATTGGTATCAGAGCAAGGTTTTCAAAGTTTCATAATCTTATTTTAGTAAAAAAGTTTTTAAAATGGCTTTATTTGTTAATACTAGTTTAGAAATATTCAAATCATCATTGTTTCATGAGTCTGCATATAATCAATATTCAAATTCAAGTTATCAATCAAAATTGTTTGATGTGCAGGAATCATGTTTTATGGCTGTTAAGGAATCAATCCACAATGGACAAATTATGCAGATCAGAAAGAACAAGTGGATACTTGATAGTAGGTGTTCTAGACACATTACTGGCTATCTGGATATACTGAATGATATTATATACAAAGATGGAGGACTGGTTAACTTTGGAGACAATTCAAAAGGATACGTGATTGGCATCGGCAAAGTCGGTAATTCTAAAACTCCTTCTATTGCTAATGTTTTGCTAGTTAAGAATCTAAAACATAATCTGCTAAGTGTAAGTCAACTCTGCGATAAAGGATATAAAATTAAATTTAAAAAAGATAAATGTCACATCGAAGATAATAATTCAACCATAATATTTAAGGGAGTCAGGAAAAAGAATATTTATATTCTTAGTATGAAAGTTTCAAATAATAACCTGTGTCTGTTGGCAAATACAACTGACCCTTGGATTTGGCATAAGAGATTTGGGCATTTGAATTTCAAACTCTTATCTAGACTGTCAAAATATGATCTAGTAAGAGGTCTATCTAAAATGAATTTTAAAGTAGATAGTTTATATGATGCATGTTAATTAGGAAAACTTAGAAAAAGTTCCTTTAAATTAAAAGATACGATCTCAACTTCAAAACCTCTTGAATTACTTCATCTTGATTTATTTGGTCCATCTCAAATTTTGTCAATAAATCATAGTAAATATGTTTTTCTAATTGTAGATGATTATTCTAGATTTACATGGACAATATTTTTGAAACATAAAAGTGATACTTTTGAATGTTTTAAGACCTTTTAAAAAAGGATTCAAAATCAATTTTCTCTAAAAATTATAACTATTCGAAGTGATCACGGTGGTGAATTTGAAAATGAAAAGTTTGAGGAATTCTGCAATAAAAAGGGAATAACTCACAATTTTTCATTTCCAAGAACTCCACAACAAAACGGAGTAGTAGAACGTAAAAATAGGACGATTCAAGAGTGTGCGAGAACTATGCTTTCAGATAGTAATTTACCAAAGAATTTTTGAGCAGAAGCAGTTGCTGCCGCCTTAGACCTCTAACTGATAAGACATCTTATGAACTTCTTTATTCAAAGAAACCTAAGTATCTTATTTCAGAATTTTTGGAAGTAAATGCTTTATTTTAAATACAAAAGATAATTTAGATAAATTTGATCCTAAATCCGACAAAGGAATCTTTATCGGATACTCAAATAGAAGTAAAGCATATAGAGTGTTTAATTTAAAAACTAACACTATTGAAGAAATAATGCATGTTTCATTTGATGAAAATTTCAAAAAATTTGAAGATATAAATGATGAAGAGGATTTAATCGCTCAAAATCAAGAATCAATTGAAACTAATAATGAAATTAATCATCCTAATAAAAGGACAAAACTTTTAAAAGACCATCCTATAGAAAATATGCTGGGAGATATGCAATCTTTTGTTAAAACTAGAAATCAGCTAAGTCAAATGAGTAATGTAGCTTTTATGTCAACTATTGAGCCCAAAAATCCAAAAGAAGAATCAACCGATGATTCATGGATTTTGGCTATACAAGAAGAATTAAATCAATTTACTAGAAATGATGTTTGGGAACTTGTTCCTGGACCTGAAAATAAAACTATAATTGGAACCAAATAAGTTTATAAAAATAAAATGAATGAACAAGGAGAGATCGTTAGAAATAAAGCTCGATTAGTCGCTCAAGGTTATTGTCAAGAAGAAGGAATAGATTTTAATGAAACCTTTGTTGTCGTAGCAAGATTGGAAGCCATTAGGATTCTACTTACTTTCGCAAATCATAATAATTTCAAATGGATGTTAAAAATGCCTTTTTAAATGGATTTGTAAAAGAAGAAGTATATGTTGAACAACCACCACTTTTTGAAAATGATAAATTACCAAATCATGTTTACAAACTTAAGAAAGCTTTATATGGTCTAAAACAAGCTCCTAGAGCCTGGTATGATAGACTAAGATCTTATTTATTGCAATCTAATTTTGAAATTGGTAAAGTAGATAATACTCTTTTTATTAAAAGACATAAAAATGATATTCGACTAGTACAAGTTTATGTAGATGATATCATTTTTGGATCAACTAATTTTGAAATGAATAAAGAATTTTTGGATCAACTAATTAGTAAATTTGGTTTGACTACTGCGAGTGGAAAACCCACTCCCATGGCAACCAATGAGTACCTTAGTAAAGAAGATCTCTTGAAAGATGTAGATCAAAAATTATATAGAGGAATGATTGGATCACTACTCTATGTTACTGCCAGTAGACCTGATATCATGCATAGTGTTTGTCTTTGTGCCAGATATCAATCCCAACCTAAAGTGACCCACTTAAAAGCCGTAAAACGAATCATAAGATATGTTAAACACACATCTGATTATGGTTTATTTTACCCTAAAAATGATTCTTTTGACTTAATATCTTATTGTGATGCTGATATACTGGTTGTAAATCAGACAAAAAAGAACAAGTGGGACTTGTCACTTTTTAGGGCATTCTCTGGTTTCTTGGCTTAGTAAAAAGCAAAACACGGTTTCTTTATCAACAACTGAAGTAGAGTATATTTCTGCTGCTTTGGCTTGTTCTCACGTAATATATATGCAACAAACTTTAAAAGATTTTGGTTTAAAATTTTCAAAATCACGAATTTATTGTGACAATACGAGTGCGATAAATTTATCCAAAAATTCTACTCAACATGCTCGAACTAAACATATTGATATCAAACATCATTTTCTCAGAGATAATATAAGTAAGGAAGTAGTTACTCTCGATTATATCAATTCTGAGAATCAAATTGCTGATATCTTAACAAAACCCTTAAATGAATCTATATTTACTAAATTTAGAAGAGAATTAGGTATTTGTTCTATAACTGAAATATAAAATATAAATAACAAGTTTAATTAATAATTAACATTAAAATAAATCAAATAGTAAATATAAAAAGGACCATGTCGACATTCCCCATATACCCATGTCGACATGCAACGTTTTTCTTTTTAAATTCTTTTCCCACCGTAATTCAAAATAATTGGTTATATATTCTTCACATTTTCGAAATTTTATTCATCATTTCTGTTATCTCTCTGTTCTTCTCTCTGAAATCAAATAATCAATGGCCTCCTCTTCCAAATCAAACATAAAATCAACCTTTTCGTTCCCCTCTCCTACGTCTGGTCCATTTCAACGTACTACTCTCGCTCGTGTGACTAAGATAGAGGACTCTTTGAAGGATGTACTTCAGATGATAACTGAAATTCAAGTGATTCAACTCCGTATGGCAAAGGAACAAGAGAAGCAAGGCAAGATTCTTAGGAATTTGAAAAAATTTATAATGGATAATCAAGCCAACCCTATTTTGATTGATGAAGATTCTTCACTCAATCAAGAGGCCAGCGAAGAAGAAGAAGAACCCATGGAAGAAGCGCACGCGGAGGATGATGACCAAGTCGTGTATGTTGGAGAAGTGTGTTTTGACAAGAATGGGAATCTTGTCGAACAACGAGAAAATTTCTATTTCCACTATCCAAACTATTCGATTCATAGATCTCCTATGTTTAAAAACACACATTAGTTTCTTCTCTTTCTTTACCATTGCTGTTTATTCTTTCTTACGTTTACAACGAAAAATGTACATTCAACTACATGATTAATAAATTAATTGTATTCTTATATGTGTTCTTATTATTAATACTTATAACTATACGGTTATTATATACTTAAGATAGTTAGTAGTTTAGGATTAGATTTATTATTAGATCAAAGTGTTTATTATTTATGATAACACTATTATTATAATCACATAGTATATTAGAATTAAGGAGAGTTACATAGTTTGGAGTTATAAAGTTTATAGTTTGTTTTTGTTGATGACAAAGGGGGAGAAATATAAAATATGTTAGTTAGGCATAAATTAAGGGGGAGTTATAGAGTAAGGGGGAGTTATTAGGATAGAAGTAATATTTTATAAACAAAGGTTGCCATCATCAAAAAGGAGGAGATTGTTAGTCCGTGAGATGATGGTTTTGATGACAACACCTTAGAATAGATTATAAAATATAAATACTAACATTATAAGTTTAGATATATATGTATATGTAGGTTTTAACCATGCAGGTACCAAGAATGAAGACTGTACAGTATAGAGATTCTAGATATCATGATTGAAGACTCATGAGTATCAAGAATATCAAGATTTCAAGAATTGAAGTAATTTATTCTTTAATTAGAAATTTTGTTAAAAATCATAGGAAAGCACTGGCATCTTAAAATCCAATTTATTCGTGGAATGGAATCCACTTCGAGCCTGTTAAAGGGATGGAACCCTAAGTAGGATGGAACCTACGAAAAATCTAGTGGAATATTGTTTTGTATCCGTAACTTTTTATTCAAAATGATTTTTCAAAATTATAACCTTTTTTCAAAATGTTTTCAAAACCTTCCTTTTAAAAGCATCAAAAATCTCTATCCTGATTTTAAATAATTTTAGCCACAAAATTATCTTTAATTTCAAAGTCAAAATACTCCTGATTTTAAACTATCTTTTAAAAATAATATATTTAACTTTTAAATATTTATACTTAAGATTTAAATATAAAATTATAGTTAAATTATATATATATATATATATTATTCTCTATATTTACTTATGTATTTTAACTATAGTCAAGTATAGTAGAAAAGTTTAAAATAGTTTTAATATAAGATAAAAGTTATTTTCAAAGAAAATCAAATCATCAAAAATTGCTCTGGGATGTCGACATGCCTATGGTGACCATGTCGACATGGTGTCAGTTGAGTTCAAAATTTAAATTTCAAAAGAAGTGTCTATTCGCCATAACTCTTAATGAATGGACATGGCTGTTGTTCTTCTATAAATAGGGGTTAGTTTCAACGAATATAGATCAGATTCTCTGGTTTTTCACTCCTCTTCTTCTTCCACATTTCTTAATACATACTCTTACCATTACTCTACCGAAATCAATATTGAATCATACTCGATTACTTCTAATTTGATTCTCTATCACTATCTCAACAAGGTTCTCAGTGCTATTCAAAGCTATAGACTTCTTTGTAATCTATTAAGCGAGAAAAGGTGTGATTGTGGCCTTGAAAATCAATCAAGCGAGAAAAGGTGTGATTGTAGCCTTGGTAAATCAATTGGGTAAACTTGTGGCCCGGAAAAGTATCTCTACCCAAAGGATTGAAACTCTGGAGGGTGTACCTCGTAGCCTTGAAATCGAGGGTGTAATTGTACAATTGCTTTTGAAAGGAAATCCGTACTTGTGTTGCGGGACTGTGTAACGACCCGTAATTTTCGACAATTTAAATTGGTTAAATGAATGAGATTTTGTAATTAAATTTAGTAGAAATAAAAGAAAAAAAAACTATATAAATTAATATTGAAATGAACACTAAAATAAAGTATATGAATGGTAATTAAAACCTATTTATTAGTAAATTCAATAAAATTTCAATAAATAAAATAGCGTAAGTAGTATATCTGGATATAAACTGAATATGAAGAGTATAGGGTAGGCATTGAATTAGTTAATGTAAGAACATGTTGTTACAGTAATTGATTATAAATTTAGGAAACAGGTTAATGCAAGTTACTATTAATGACTTGAATGAAATTCTAATTCAATAAAATAATTTAAATATTATGATTTGATTTTTAAATGGAATTTGAGAAAACAAATGAAATTATTGGATTAAGGTATGAAATAGTAAGTTGGGTAATAAATTTCAAAGTTACATTAATTGATGTAATAATATGGGATAAACTGAAATTTGATAAAATTAATGTTAATAAGAAATATGATGGGTGTTATACAGGAATGAACTTGAAGTAACGGAAGGGTATTTGATGAAATTCTTTAACAAATGAGAACTTGTTGTTCCAATATTATAAACTTAGGTATCATTGAGATTGTTTCCAATAAAATAATAAAGGAAAGTATTAATAACTGGGTATAAACTTAAGCAAACAATTGATATGCTAAGAAATTGGATTAAGAACAAATACTATAAATAAATAAATGAAAATGAATGAAGTTATGCAATAATGAATGAATGAATAAATATATTGCAGTAAAAGAAGAAACTAACATGACATTTATAAATGATAATGAATATTGGTAAGGAATAAATGAGAATAATTATAATAAGCTTAAAGGTAATTAAAGTTAAATAGTTACAATTGTTAAGATACCTATTTGGGTAGTTAATAAACTTTAATGTGAAATCAATTGAAAACTTTTGACGTAATTTGGATAGTTAGGGTAGTTTTGATTTGTCATTGAAGTTTGTTAATTCTATAAGATGCAATCAATGTTAATTTTATTTATAATATGACGATTGGGTGAATTAAGAAGGGAAAAACCAAGATTTATTTATTTATTTGAAATTTGAAATTCAATTAGTGGATTTATTGCAACTAAGTGAAATTAATATTAAACAATTACGTTAATGGAGTCTAATAAATTAAAATGGGTAATCAATAGGAATTAATCTAATTAAGGTTATATTAGTATAAATTAGGGTAAAAAGGGTTGGACTAAGGAAATTTTATTAATTGGTTTTAAAAAACCTTAATTAATATGTCAAATAGACAAGATTTCACATTTTAACCATTTATACAAATCTAAGATGTATATAGAAGTATCAATGTAATGAAACGTAAACAAATGTTAAATATAAGATGATGATTGTTTGAATAATAAGAATGGGAATCAACATTTATTTATTTAATTGAATTTAATTACGAAAGTATGATTTATTGCAATTAAATGAAAATTTAATATTTAAAATATTGCCTAGAAGGGGATGTAGATGAAATCTAAGAAAATAAATGTAAACAATCGTGAACCAATGTAAATTGCACCCTTTTAATAACAATGAATTAAATAATAAAATGAAAAGGGAATTTAATAGAATTATTGGAAATTTTATTTTTAATTTAATGAAATTGAGGATTTATATTGAAATTTATAAATTAATCTTCTCTAAAATTGACATTTAAATTTGGTTTAAATCATTGTAAATGATTGGAAAATTTAAAATGATAAGAATTGGTAATTATCGAATTTATACTGAAAAATTGATTAAATTGACTAAATTTTATTTATTTAATTAATATAAAAATAGCCATTTTTGCCACTGACTCGGATTTCGACGAAACCAGTTTCATCGGATCCATAACGGTGAATTATTGTAGGGTTTCAAGTTTCGTAGCGATCAGAATTGTCGTTTGATCGTACGGACTCGAAACGCCTTGAAATAAACGAAATTGAAATTAATTGAAATTAATTTGAAAAATATTGATTTTAGCATAACTTCTTCATACGATGCAATTTGAACCTGAAACCTTTTCCATTGCATTTAAAATATTTTAAAACACCTATTTTGATATATGGGTTCACCCAATTTCGTTCCGGGGTCAGAACGGGCTTTTTGGGCCACTTTGGCATTAATGCGTATATCGGTTTTATCCATCCATTCTAATTTCGATTTTGCCTATAAATATCCTGCTATAAACCCTAGCCTTCCTAATTTTAATTTATCTGTACACAATTCAACTATTCTCTACTCCTCAATGGCAGACAAACAAATTTCCATTCTAGATCCAATTACAATTCATATCCAAAAGCCAAAATTTCAATCTCCATAAATCATAGCAAATTATATATGGATTCGAAGCTCTCGAAGAGCGTAACTCGGATCTGAAATTCCTTTTTCAATTCGAGGTTCGATATTGCTAGAAATCGAGCAAACATTCACGATCGTTCGTTGATCGTCGATGGATTGTGACGGATCGACAAACCCTTTCTGGGTTTTGGAGAGGAAGCCGAGGGTATCACATCTAGGTGATTGGTTTGACAAATCAACGGTTGGATTTCATGCAATTTTTGATTTGGGTTAACGTGTTATGGTGGCGGCGGCTGGCATTAGGGAGGTCGGGCGGCGTGGGATGGTTCGGCCTGGTGGGCGAGGTGTGTGGCTGCGGTGTCGGGCCATTCGGCGGCAGGTAGGGCGGCGTAGGGGCGGTCAACGTTGTTGACGTGGTAGTTGTGCTGCTAGTTCGTTCGAAGAGGAAAGCTTACGCGACCTGGGATTTGTATGCGTGAGGAGAACGATGATGTGGCACTTTGGTGATTTTGTTCTCTTTTATTTTAATTTTTATAATTGATTTCAATCGCATTTATCGTCATAACTTTTGCATACGATATCCGTTTTACGCGCGGTTTCTTTTGTTAGGATCGTATTGAAATTTTGGACATGATGACGCTAGTTTGGACAAATTCTGAGAAGGTCAAATTTTTGGGTTTAAATTGGATTTAAATTCAAAAGGTGAGTGTTTTAACCCACTCACAACTTATAAAATTTCTTATATTTGTTAAATTGATATATGATGTGATTTTAAATTTATTTATGGTTGTTTGGCATATTTTAATCATCATCTTAGTTAAACTGCATTTGTTCAAATTAAATTGTTATTTAATTTTATTCTTGCATATAAATCGGCAGTTAAATTTATTTAGTATTTCATATAAATTGCTAGTTAAATTTATTTGTTATTGCATATAAACTGCCAGTTAAACAGTTATTAATTTATTATTGAATATAAATGGTTCGTTGATACCTGTTAAATTTTATATGCTCTATATTGATGTTTTGTTTCAATTGGATGATGATTTTAATAAATGATTGATGGTTGATATTGGGTGAATGGATGCTGGATTTTGTATGGTTATAAATTGCAAGTTAATATGCATTTTCATCTCATTCGAGATTGCGGTTTGAAATGATATATAACCGTAAATTTAATTTTAAATTGCGGATTGAAATGATAAATATCCATATCACTTGACCATAGGATAGAAAATTTTATACAGACACCGCGGTCTATATGTAAAATGATTTTAAAAAGGATTTCTGTGGTTTGTAAAGAAATATATGGGTATATAGATATTGATTTCAGATATTATATAAATGCTATTTTATTATTAAATTTAGCTATGTATAAATTTGTTTGAATTATAAAATAGGCTAAATAATGAAGTTTGATTTCTTTTATATAATATGGTTAAGTATCTATTTAAAATTCTATTGTATATAGAGTTTTAATAACTCAAATAAAAGTAAGATTGAAGGTAAATGTGAATATGATTTGAATTAAAGTATTTAAGAATTATCCTCAAAAAAATTGTTTTGAAATGTAAATAAATTAAGATTTAAAAGGTACGATTTTATAACTTGATTTTTGATAGAGGATTTAAATGAATATCAAATTGTTTTAAAGAATGTTATCAAGTTAATTCAATTAAAAGAATATCCTGTTATTGAAGTTTAAGGGTTTTACTTAAATAATAATTGTTTTATTAAGTAAACATTTAAAATTTAAATAATAGGAATTGGATTTGACATATATTAAATTATCAAAGAATCCAGTTTGAAATAGTGGAATATTTAAAGATTGAAATATATGAACTATAAAAATTTAAGTTGAAATATAAAATATTTAAGCTTTGAAATATGTGGGAATTAAAATGGTTTATTTGGAGGTTCAAATTGATATTGGGAATTTATTATGAACTTTAAAGAAGCTATTTTATTATATAAAGTAATATAGTATTTAAACCATTAAGTATTAAAAGTTACGTTTCAAAACTATGGTTTCAAGGTATATAGATTTGAAAATGCTATGATTTTTGGAAAAGCATATATTTGAAATTAAAAATGATATCATATGGATTTGGGTTTTAAAATGGAAATGATATCGTATTTATAAGTTTTGAAATGGATATTTTATTCTGGTTTTAAAGTATAAATATTTTAATGACCGCGGTGTTATAATAACGATTGGTTGTTGAAGAGACCGGGATCGAAAGTTGTCATACTCTCTGCCAACCTCGAAAACCACTTTAACAACCGTGTACGCGGTGGAGATTCTAGAATGAAGTAGGATGGCGGCGGCGTTTCCTTTGAGGTAAATACGTGGACCCAACTCCCGCGAGTTGGCATAAGGTGGCTAAAACAGGAGCGATTCTCGGGCCAATTGCGGTAGCACCTTTGATCGTACACATCCCTTCGATTTTATACTTTGACTTTTGGATTGATTCAGTGGCCACTTTTGATTTTCTTTTTGGGGGTGTGGCTCGAGGTGGGCGGTAGCTACGGGTACACGTTACCACCAGCCCGGATGCGTAATTGGTATATCTACCATGGCATTGCCTAGTTGTGCCGTGTCACCTACACTAGCGAGCCTTGTACGAGTTTGGATTTCTCCCGTAGCCCATGGAGTATTTAGGGTAGTCTCCCGATCTGGAGATGCGCTGATACTGAATGGACTACTGGGACTATTATTGTGTTAAGGGGGAGAATGGGTAACTCCTTAACGCTATTTAAAAGTATGTTTATTTTACTATAGACACCATTATAATAGCGAAATATACTACATAGTAAATAGTTTAACGGATCCTTAAGAGATGTAAATCCCAAGCATCTCTTGAGTTACTGCACTCATATTTATTTCTGTTGATTTAAATTACATAAGATCTTTTAGTTCTGACTCAAGTGTTTTGTCTTTTCTATTCGCTCGGGTCAGTCCGAGCGTTTCAGGATTTGAAGACTTTATTTCTGGAGGAAGAAGACGAAGATTTCATTATTATTATTATTATTATTATTATTATTATTATTATTATTATTATTATTATTATTATATTATATGGTTTCACTACACACTATATTCCACTGCATTGATATTTATTGGTATGTAAACTCTGATATTTATTGTATAAAGAAGAATCAAATGTTTTGTAAACAGTTTATGAACTGTATATTGATTATTATATTTTATCCTTCCGCTATGAGATTCTGTTTTGTTTTATTTCTCCTCTGTTTTCTTATTCACCCCATAACAATCCGCCCTTCTGTATGGTTGAATTGGCACGTGTGTCGATTTAAAGCGTGCGAAAAGGTGGGGCGTTACGGACTGGATGTAGGGTAACTCCGAAACAGTATAAAATCCGGTGTTCTTTCCTTTACTGCTTTTATTTTATTTCTGCATCTGTGTTTGTTTCTGTGATTATCCCTGTATCTATAGATTGCATACATCTGTGTCTAAATTAACATAAACTCAAAAAGATTTAGTAATTCTTTATAAACACTATTCACCCCCCTATAATGTTAATCCTAGCCTTAAGATCTATAATATGCATTTCTTTCAATGCGAACAGAAGCGGGTGCAGCCCGACTGAAGAGGTGCGGCCGAATAGATGCGAGGAATAGGTGGGTGTGACCCGTTAACAAACAGCAGCGGTCAAAAGGCAACGGGTGCGACCCGTCAAACGGACGCGACTGTTTGAAGGGATGCAGACGAAATTATAAATAGAAGAGAATCATGATCACATTCTTATTCCATTCCAATTCTAATTTCTTCTACTTCTTCTTTTCTACTGCTCTATACAATATATCACAGAGTTGACATACTCATAACAATCTTGTGCAGATTACGTTTGTTGTATCTTGGGAGACTTTAAATAAAGCCTTAAGGAAATTGTTACGACAAGCCTCAGACGGAATTTACTTCTTCAAATCGGTTAGGTTTATAATTGATTATATATATATATATCGTATTTGTTTCTACGTTGTATTGTTTCTTTAAATAGTATAACGTTTGATCTATCGCTATAGTTATTGTTACTATAGTTGTTAGATTGTAGTTGTAATTTAATTACGACATATTGCTTAGTTTAAAAAATACAGACTTCCGGAGTAGTGGAAATCTGATTGATAAACTTGTGAGACGAGTTTTTAATTGGTTATTCTCTATTTTGGTATACTAGACGTATAACATCTTCAGACTTTCCTTTTTTTTGCTAAAAACAGAGATGGCAACAATTGAATTATCAATAAAGACTACTACACACAACAGGCCCGATCCTTTTAAAGGAGATGGTGATGATTTTCTAATATGGCAGAATCGATGTTATTTTATCTCACCACACTCGGTCTGCAACGGTATCTCGAGGAGGAGGAACCGATTCCTGCACCAGGCAAGGAATCAGATGTTGATATGTGGAAGCATTCCGATTTTCTATGCAGAAACTATATTCTGAATTGTCTCGACAAGGTGCTATACAAAGTATATCAGCCTCTAAAGACAGCAAAGGCACTCTGGAATGCACTTGCCACAAAGTATAAGACGCAGAATATTAGTCTTAAGAAATCCATTATAGACAAATTCATGGACTACAAGATGGCTGACTCCAAACCGGTGACAGATCAACTGCACGAAATGCAAATCATTATTCATGAACTCGAAGCAGAAGGTCATAATGTTGGAGAATCATTTTTGGTCGAAGCCATCACGGGAAAACTGCCACCGTCATGGAGAGATTACCGCAATTATCTAAAGCATAAGAAGAAGGAAATCTCTTTATAGGATCTCATAGTTCGACTGAAAAGCAGATAACCGTGGAGTTACAAAACAAAGCGAGGAGGCATTTGTGGCTGAAGGTTCAAAGACCAAAAACAAAAAGAAGAATTTCCAAAAGAAAAGGAAAGCCCCAGAAAACAAACCAAAAGACAACAAACGAACCAAAAAGTTTAATGGTGAGTGTTGGGTTTGTGGAAAGGTTGGACATGCCGCTAGAGATTGCAGACTCAAAAAATAACGCAACAAAGAGGCAAATATAGTAGACAACATGGAAGTAGACGAGTCTAAGTTCTCGGCAGTTGTATCTGAATGCAATATGGTTCAGAATGCTAACCAATGTTGGGTAGACACAGGCGCTACTCGTCATGTCTGCTCTGACAAATCCATGTTTTCTATATACCAGAAATTCGATCACGAAGAAAAACTCTATATGGGTGATTCTGCAGTATCTATGATCAAAGGCAGTGGCACAGTAATCTTTAAGTTTACTTCTGGAAAAACTGTCAAGTTGAATGACGTGCTCCACGTTCCAAACATACGCAAGAATATCATCTTTGGTGCAGTATTATCAAAGAAAGGATTCAGAATGGTATTCGAGTCAGACAAGATGGTTCTGTCCAAAGTTGGAATGTATATCGGAAGGGGTTATTTATGTGATGCCCTATTTAAGGCAAATGTAGCCGTTGTTGGCAATAAAACTATGTATTCTAATTGTGCTATTAATAAAATTGAAGTTTCTTACTTGCTTGAGCATGAAATTTTACTATGGCATGATAGATTGGGATGCATAAGTTTCCGAAAAATGAAAATATAATCAAACTTGGGATTAATTTCAAAATTCCAAGTAGATAAGAACTACAAATGTGAGACATGTGTAGAAGCAAAAATGGTTAAAAAAACCATTTCAATCTATTGAAAGGAGCATCGTACCACTAGGTTTGGTTCATACAGATTTATGTGATTTTAAATCATTACCAACAAGAGGTGGGAAAAAGTACTTCATCACTTTTATTGATGACTATACATGACATTTCTATGTACATCTTTTAAATAGTAAGGATGAAGCAATTACATCGTTTATGAAATACAAAGCTGAGGTAGAAAATCAGCTAAATAAAAATATCAAGATATTGAGATCTGATCGAGGTGGAGAATATGAATCACCATTTGAAAAGTTCTGTGCAGAAAATGGTATAATTCATCAAACAACAGCTCCATATTCACCACAACAAAATGGTGTAGCCGAGAATAAGAACAGAACGCTAAAAGACATGATTAATGTCATGCTTTTAACCACTGGTCTACCGACGAACTTGTGGAGGGAAGCCTTAAATATGTCTAATCACATATTAAACAAAGTCCCTCACAATAAAACAGGAACAACTCCATATGAGTTATGGAAAGGACACAAACCAAGTTTTAAATATCTCAAAGTGTGGGGGTGCTTGGCAAAAGTTCCAGTTCCGCCTCCCAAGAAAGTCAAACTTGGACCAAAAACGATAGATTGTTACTACTTAGGGCCAGCCCAAAATAGTAGTGCCTACATATTTTTGGTATTCAAGTCTGATATAGCTGATATTCATGTAAATACAATCATGGAATCTAGAGATGCCTCATTCTTTGAAGTCTTGTTTCCACACAAAAGGAATGAAGGGAATAATGTCCCTAAAAGGACAAGAGAAGAATTAAGCAATTCACATGAAGATGAAATTCATCATGAGATTGAGGAAGTTGAATCAAGAAGAAGCGTAAGGGCTAGGACTTCCACGACATTTGGTTTGGATTTTTTCACCTATGTGTTAGAACACGAACCTCAAACGTACAAGGAAGCAATGTCATCTTCTGAATTTTCATGTTGGAAGGAAGCAATCCAAAGTGAGATTGATTCAATTCTAAGTAATAAAACTTGGAAAATTGTTGATATTCCACCTGGAATAAAACCTATTGGCTATAAATGGATTTTCAAAAAGAAAATGAAAGCAAATGACTCTATCGACAAGTATAAAGCTAGATTAGTAGCCAAAGGATATCGTCAAAAAAAGGAGTAGACTTCTTTGATACATATTCGCCAGTAACACGAATAACCTCTATAAGAATGCTAATAGCAATTGCATCGATCTATAATCTAGAAATTCATCAAATGGATGTAAAGACAGCATTCTTAAATAGAGATCTCGATGAGGAGATCTACATGGAGCAACCTAAAGGTTTTGTTTCCAAAGGAAATGAAAACAAAGTCTGTAGATTAGTAAAATCATTATACGGACTAAAACAAGCTCCAAAACAATGGCATGCAAAATTTGATAGTGTCATGATGAGAAATGGTTTTCGTATAAATGAATGCGATAAGTGTGTTTACTATAAACACATTGGACAATCATATGTGATGATTTATTTATATGTAGACGATATGTTAATATTTGGTCCAAATACTCAGGAATAGAGACCATAAAAAAGATGTTAATTAGAAATTTCGATATGAAAGACTTAGGAGTTGCAGACGTTATTTTGGGAATCAAAATAATAAGAATGCCTAAAGGAATTGAATTATCTCAGTCACACTATGTAGACAAAATGATTGAAAAATTTCAAAATTTTGGAATTAAAGGAGTAAGAACACCTTTTAATCCATCAGAAGTACTGCATAAAAACACTAATAAGAGTGTAATGTAACTGGAATACTCTCGTGTAATGGGATGTCTCATGTATCTCATGAATTGCACAATACCATATATAGCTTATGCAGTAAGTCGACTGAGCAGGTATACAAGTAATTCAGGAAAGGAACACTGGAAAACACTAATGAGAATGCTTGAATATTTAAAAAATACCACAAATTATTCCTTACATTATGGAAAATATCCTACCGTCTTAGAAGGATATAGTGATGCAAACTGGATTGCTGATTCAGAGGAATCAAAATCAACAAGTGGTTATGTCTTTACCTTAGCAGGGGCAGCAGTGTCATGGAAATCTACTAAGCAAACATGCATAGCTCGATCCACTATGGAATCGGAGTACATCGCTTTAGATAAAGCGATCGAAGAAGCAGAATGGCTTCGTCACTTTTTAGAAGATATTCCGTTTTGGCCTAAACCTGTACGGCCATATGCATACACTGTGATAACCAAACTGCGCTAAGTAGAGCGCACAATTTTGTGTATAATGGAAAGCCACGACATATTCGTCGACGCCATAACACAGTTAGACAGTTACTCTCAAATGGAACTATTTCCATATATTATGTGAGAACAAATGATAACCTAGCGGATCCATTTACTAAAGATTTATCAAGAGAGAAAATTGACTACGCATCGAGAGGAATGAGTTTAAAAGCCTAAATCACCAAGAGTTATCTTATACGGAAACCTATCCTAGCGACTGGAGATCGCACGGACTAGGATCAATAGGCAAACCAGTTCTGAGTAACTCAAGACGTAATGCATTTGCATGGACATAGTCCAACTCCTTTCCTATGGTGCACAATATAAATGCATGCCTACCGAAGAATTTAAAGGTTAAAACAATGTTTTTTAATGATGACCATATCTTGAAAGTAACAAGTGGGGTATATGTAGGATACTCTTAGTGGTTGCAATCACCTATGTTAGTGTGAGCCGGTCAGCTCTATGAGAATATTAAAGGCTTATATTTTCTATAAACACTCGCAGAACCAATTGTTCAGGACCAAAATGAACACAACCAAGAGATTGGATGAGAAGGGAATCAATGCTTCGTAAAGCTTATTGTCTGGATATACAATAAAGGCCGACGGTTCAAGATGAAATAATTCACCGATTAGCCAAGTAGACCCGATAAGTTTTAATTAGGGAAAGTTCAAAGTGAAATATCTACTTATCCACGATAAAACATTATTCCATATGTACTCTGTAATATTTCACTTTGTTTGGGGGATATGTATATTATCATTCATGTGGGGGATTGTTGGAATTTCTAAATGAATGAAAACACACACAGTCCCACATTGCCAAAATTGCAAAGCTACTCTAGTATATTAATAGCTTTGCAATGAAGGGATTGGGGTCTAGGGGTACCCAAATATATGCTTTGTTGTGAGGAGGGAGATCATGCATTTCCACCACACACGCGCGCACGCCGCCGCCGTCCGTCCTACCGACCGAACCGCATGGGCTCGGGCTCGGGTTTGGGTCTAATATGACTCCATTTTTACTGCAAAACTGAGCCGGGATTTCTGACAGTTGCAGGCTATACGAACAG
The DNA here is from genome assembly GCA_030765085.1 of Allium cepa. NCBI lineage: Eukaryota > Viridiplantae > Streptophyta > Magnoliopsida > Asparagales > Amaryllidaceae > Allium > Allium cepa. Next base: position 175,227,717 of record CM060939.1, on the reverse strand, counting down.
GTGCGAACCTGTTCATAAAGGGGACGCAGATTGACTGAGGGGAAGCAGGCGCGCGTTTCTGGTGAACATACGGAAGCGGGTACGAATCGTTAGACCCGAGCGGGTGCGACCTGACTGAATAAGCGTGGGCGAATAGAAGCGAATGCGGCCGAATAGATGCGAGGAGCAGGCGGGTGCGACCCGTTAACGAACAGCAGCGGTCAAAAGGCAACGGGTGCGACCCGTCAAAGAACGCGACTGTTTGAAGAGATGTGGACGAAATTATAAATAGGAGAGAATTCTGATCACATTTTTATTCCATTCCAATTCTAATTTCTTCTGCTTCTTCTTTTCTACTGCTCTATACAATATATTACAGAGTTGACATACTCATAACAATCTCGTGCAGATTACGTCTGTTGTATTTTGGGAGACTTTAAATAAAGTCTTAAGAAAATTGTTACACAAGCCTCAAACGGAATTTCCTTCTTCAAACCGATTAGGTTTATAATTGATATATATATATATATATAATATTTGTTTCTACGTTGTACTGTTTTTTTAAATAGTATAACGTTTGATCTATCGATATAGTTATTGTTACTATAGTTTTTATATTGTAGTTGTAATTTAATTACGACATATTGCTTAATTTAGCAAATACAGCCTTCCGGGGTAGTGGAAATCCGATTGATAAACTTGTGAGACGAGTTTTTAATTGATTATTCTCTGATTTGGTATCCTAGACGTATAACACATATCAACTTGATGAAGAGGTCATAAACAATGACATTATGTCATAATTCCAGTTACTGCAATTTAACTTATTATTGCACTAAAGCAAATGAAAAATAAAAATGAAGAGATAAAATTGCACTTATATATAAACTTGTATCTGAGAACAATGATTTTTTTTTTAATATACATCAACAAAAAAGCAACCCTGGTCGTCATAGAACTGACACATGGAGTGCGTGTATAGTGCCTTGGTAGCCTTTCAAAGCTGCATAGGTAGAATGATGAGAGGTCTACTCCATTTCGTAAGGCAACTGCTTAGTGTTTTATTGGGCCTGCTATGTTTTTTATTATCATGTTTATGCCTACAAAGCCTTCTGCCGTAACACCTGCGTAAATGATAAATATTTCGATGTCAAACTGAAATTTATATTGACAAAAAATAAAACTTAAATCAAACGTTGTCAACTTAGAAACATAAAACAAAATGCATCTATCCGATGGATAGACTACAGGGGCAATATTAAATTAACTTGTTTCTCCAATAAAATAACAAATATTAAAATAAACGATGGAAAAAACTATTTCCAGAATATTGAAAGCAATAAAATGTTGAACTGCAAATTAATACTGATATTTCAGAAAGAATACCGGCGGTGCTGATATTTGCGATACAAAAAATTTGCACACCCAGAAAATAGAAGCAAGCAACTCAGGCGAAACTGGATCAGGTGATGCAAGTAGATATTTTTTGGTCATCTGTTTAAGTCCTAGCAACCATCAGATCTGGTAAAGCAATCAGCAGTGAAGGTTCTACGATAGTGACTTGGATGGGGCGAAATTGGTGTTGAAAGAGAAGGATTGGCGTTTGAATTTATGCGAAGAAAATAAAGAGGCATCGAGACTAGAAGACGAGAAGAAAAAGGAGACCGGAAGAAAATGGAGATTGGATCTGGAAAAAAATTAGGAGCTGCGGGTATGGATTCATCTCCATTAAATTATTAAAACTATGAGAAAATGAGCAATATATTTTTGGGGTATTAATTTTGCATGGATATTGCTAAAATAAATAAAAATATATATTAAAGTTAAAAATTCAAGAAATAAAAGATACGTGCAATGATATTTAGAGTTAAGAAAGAATATTATATAGACGTATAGAAGACGCAACAAATTGTTACTCCAAACTTAAGTCGTGGGATGGCGCAAAACTTTCCTATGCCTTCCTTACGCCAATCTATATTTGTAGAAAATTAATAAAATTAATAAGGATGTGGAAATGTCGTAAGAGATTGTCTACGTCTTTGCTACGCCAAAATTTTTAAGGTAGGAGATTTCCTACGGTTTTTCACGGCTCGGTTATTTCACTACCACATTTAAGTAGGCGTAGGAATTTTCTACGCCTTTACACCTTCCTACATATTTTTTTACATCTTCTCTACGTCCCGTCTTATGGCATAGGAAAGGCATAGAAAATTCAAAGGAGGAAATTACAGCGTTTTCTTATAGTGAAGGATGAATCATAGTTAAAACTGATACTGTGCATTTGAACAGGCAGCTAATGTACACTGATGCTAAATGCCTAATCAAGCTAAAAATCAGAGTTTCTGTGCATTGATAAATCACTGTAAATTTTCTGAAATTATTTTTGAATCTGAATGGACAATGATAATGAATATTGAAGGTTATCTATACTTAGAACATGGACCGCTGTTGAATTATATGATGGCAAACAAAAATAATTGCTTTTTTTACAATATGTTGATTCAATTCATTTGCGTAGTTGCAGCTATCATTGAGCATGCAAGATAATGCAGGAAAATCCAAGGTGTAAATAGTAAATTTACATGCAGATTTTGTTTGCAATATAAGATGCATGTTGTATAAAATAACATGTCGATTTCTGAATACCCTGGCCATCCCTGTAAATGTAAATGATATAATTCTATTAATTACTTCTTATATGCATATACATCAATACCTTTTTGATGGTCATACTCGTTTTGTTTTGTTTTAAATTCTGATTCTCTTTTACTTGACTAGTGTGTGACCCGTGCGTTGCATACGGTATGTTGTAAAAGAAAAATATTATAATGTTATAATATATGTAAATATATAAGTGAATATGCTTTTGTGTTTTTCTATCAGTCCCACATCATGGGATATGTTCCATCTCATGCTCCAATGCCTATATATAAAGGAGCCTGTGTAATGTAATTATATGAATCAATCTGATATAACCAATCTCTGAATGAATAAAATATCTCCATTCTTTTACTCTAATGGCTTCTGCTCTTATTTCTTTATAACATATTCGTTTATAACACGTTATCAGCACGATCTACGATTGTGATAATTTATTATGAAATCAGATCTATTCTTCTCCAGATCTAATTATAGATCTCAAAACGGTAAGTTATTTTTCTATTATGATTGATCTAATCCAAATTATTATTTTTTATATGTCTCATTCCATTCTAGGTCTACTTCTTCAGATCTAAATCTATTGTATTATTTTTTAGATTTTATTATACTACTCTTATAATTTTATATCTTATATAGATCTAAACTTTGAGATCTAATTCTTATTTTGTTGGTTATTATATTTCAGATCTAATTTGTTTGTTGTTGCTATTTTTCTGATCATATTATATTGTTGATCTCAATATCATGCTTATTTTTATGTTTTATAGTTCATTTATTTTGGAATGCAAGTTTGAACTTGACAAAATTTGATATTGTTGCTTCAACAAATTTATTGAATTTGATTGCATTTAGTTTGGATATGGATTTGAGAAATCAATCATGGTTGGTAAATGAAGTTTTCATTTTGAAAACATTTTAATTTGATTTAGATTTGATTGAAGGCTTTGAAAATTATTTTGATATATGATTTATATTTCCAGAAGAAATATTTTATTGTTTTTTAGAGAAACAAATATAAAGATAATACGTATCTAGAAGATCTAAGTTTAGATCTAACATTGATTTTGATTTAGCACATCTGAAGTGAATGGAAACATTAATAAAAGCTTACATGATAAGCTTAATATCTTTCGATATTTTCTTTTAAAAAAAAAAGGGAAAAGAAAAATAAAATTTGAGAACCTGTAGATAAAAGGTTGAGTTTCCATAAATCAATGAATTACAAGTTTCCTCAAAATAAAGAACCATAAGTTCTAACTAAAAAAAAAAGAGGATCAGAAAATTTAATCATCAAACAGAAATAAGTTTGAACAACCTGAAGTTGTGCAAAGATTTTTTTTCCAACCAGAAGTTGTATAACTCAAAGTCCAAGACCTGAAGTCTTGAATTATGAAAAAATTTCCTGATAAACTTTACAAGCTCGAATTCTTGTCAGTATTTTTTTTATTTTTCAAAATGTACAAGTCTTGAATTAAGAATAGACTTTTATTCTGTAACAATGTGGTACAAAAAAAGGGTTTACACAGAATTTGAGAACCTGAAGTTCATAACAAATTAATGAACTCGAAGTTCATGAATTAGAAGCCCGAAGCTCTATTGAAATTATGTAAAATGATAAGGTTGTACTTCCTGAAGAAGTTAAAGAAAATTAATAAATAATCATATGAGAAAATGATGCTGCATTCAAGAGATTACAAAAAACTCCAAATGAGTTATACCTTAACTTATATCTTAACATTTACACTATATTAACCAAATATCCTGAAGATATTATGTTATATGATATTTCAAACATCATTGGATGTGTATATGTGCATATTAATCTCTTGAAAAGATGTTTTAGAGATTTATTTATATTTATATTGCAAAATCTAACATCCCAGAAGAGATGTTATAGGAATTTTATTTTTGTTACATTGCAATTCCTTAAAAGGAAATACTATATTCCCTGAAGGAATAATGATATAATTTTTTTGAGTAATAACAATAATTTATCGAAAAAATAAAATGATAGTGTATACCAATGTTACACTCCAGAAGTAGTGGTTTTATCTTTCGCATCTTACTTTCATTTGGTGCATCTAATTTTGTTACTGTATTTAAAGTCTGATATGTCATTTCAAAGATAGTTACACCAAAAAAAAAAATTCCAGTACGGATGTTTTATGTTATTGTAAAGGTAGTAATTATGTAATTTCTACAAATAGAAACATTGTACATTGATATGACATTCGAATAGTACACATATATATCTCTAGAAGAGATAAATTCACTCCAGAAGTAGTGATAATAAAATATCCCTAAAAGAGACTAATAAATTAGGAAATGATAACATATCTCTATAAGAGATTTGCTTATATATTTGGTAATTTTATTAAACCAAATAAATGCATAGAAATTTGATTATAAAGGATCCTAATTTAGTTTAGATTAAATCCAAAAAGTTTGAGAGCTATGCAACATGTATCGTATATTTCATTATAATTATATCAAACGTGAGAAATATTACACGTATAATCAATTCTTGAAGATATATCTTTAAATATTTTCCTGGAGAGATAGTCTATATTTCATATCATAATTTTCATGCAAGCTATACATACGGTCCTGAGGAAATCTGTATCTGTAACATTCCAAGTATCCAAAAGATACTATTATTATTTTTGCTGTAATTTTTTTTACAGAACTCTCAATAGAGATGTGTAGAAATGTCCATATGCAATTAAAAATTATCCCTTGATAAGTAATCATAATTAGTGTTCAAAACTGATATTTGAGATATAATTGAGGAATAAAACTTAACAACTTGAAGTTGTGTGTATATTTTGTTCGAACCAGAAGTTCGGTATGCTTTCAAACCAAATGTTTTGAACATTATCATGTGGTTTTGACAGGTTTGCATTGACATTGATTTATAAATAGAAATTAATAGTTTGGATCCTTGTAATAGTTTGTTCTAAAAATCACTAATTCAAATGAGAAAGAATATGAAAATTTTATAATATATATGTGATACGTGGACGCACGTATACATCCATATATGTAAATATTTAGCTAACAACCTGAAGTTTGTTATAAGCTATTATTTAGTGATTATGCATAGATATTATTTAGTGATTTAAAATTCAATCAACATAAATGTTGAATGACCTGAAGTCATGTATGTATTCAAATGATCTACACAATAAGTGAATTCCTCCAATAGCTTAGATTAGTGAATGAGAACAAACTCTAATAATCAATATCACTTGAATGCATCTTATCAATTGATAAAAGCATTATCCTCCTATTATTAATATGTATGATGTATTTGCTAGTAGCAATATCATAATGGATCAAAATGAGAGTCCAAAGATGATTATTATTTAATGTGACAATGTCAACATTGAGGGGGAGGATAAAGGGATACAAGTTCATTTTGATCATCAGTGTTAAATATATATTAAAATATACAATGATGCAAAATATTATCAATATTATCCATAGTAGACTTTCTCCAATATAGATTTGAATCCCTGAAGGATCAAAATCTGTAAACCACATCTAAAATATGGTCCATGACATGATTCTCAAATAACCGTAGAAGTGGGTTAGGTACCTAAAACATAATTAAAGAGATCTCAATAAATCATGTCTAGAACTGACAAGAAATAATCATCGATGATAAATCTGTAAATAATAAAGCGCTTATATTTATAAATAGATTAAGAATATTGAATTAGGGGAAAACATGACTGGCCATCATGAATCCTTTAATAGTAGATAAATATGGACATGTAGTCCACAAAGTACCGAAAGTACTTGAAATGATTAATATACCCTGAAGGTATAAATGTGGTTTAAAATCATATTAAATAATGAAAGTATATAAATTCCTGAAGAATATAAATAACTTTCATTGTTATAAACAATGCAAAGAACAAGGAGAGTAAATTTCAACATACTTTTAAGTATTGTTGTAATGAAAATCTTGATATAATTCATGATGAGTAGATTACTTCCTATTTTTAAGTATCGTTGTAATGAAGCTCTTAATATCCATTGAAGTGGTAGTTGCAATATGCAAATACTTATTAAAGTATACAAATTCATGAAGAATATATATAACTTTTGTAGTTATAAAGAATGCAAAAGACATGAAGTGTAGATTACAACCTTCTTCTAAGTATTGTTGTAATGAAAATCTTGATATAACTCAAGATGAGTAGATTACTTCCTACTTTTTAGTAATGTTGTAATGAAATTTTTAATATTCATGAAAAATGTATAGTTGCAATGCGCAAAACTAATTTGAAGCGTAAAACTAATTTGAAGCACAAAAATGAAAACATGTGAAGTGTTTTTCATAAAAGTAGCATACAAATTGCATAAAATGCAAATTATATTTGAAAGAAACAATCTTAGAAAATTTGATTGTATTGAGCGAAACTATTAATAAATTGTATTATTAATGAGACACATATTTATAGATCCAGAAGTATCTATAACCAATTTGAGTTATCGAAAGACAAATACAAATTCAGAGGAAACTTTAAATCAGGGGGAACATCTATAAGTATTTTATAATGCACTCTTTTTCCTTAACTAAGATTTTTCCCACTCGGTTTTTATTAGTAAGGTTTTAATGAGGCATTATCTTGATCCAGAAGTATCAACTCCATAGTAACATTTGAAATAAGCTATAATGTACTCTTTTTCCTTATTTAAGATTTTTCCCACTGGGTTTTTCTTATTAAGGTTTTAATGAGGCATTATCTTGATCTAGAAGAATCAAACGTCTTTTCAAGAAATAACATCTCAAATATGTTATTTAAGTTAAATTATATTTTTATCCTTGACTAAGGTTTTTCCCATGGGGTTTTCCTTTCTAAGGTTTTTACTGACGTATTGAATTGATCCAGAAGTATCAAACTCTGTCTGATGCAGTAAATTATTAAAATATGACATACTATATTGTACTCTTTTTCCTCACTAAGATTTTTCTCATAGGGTTTTACTTAGTAAGGTTTTAATGAGGCATTAGTTTGATCCAGAAGTATCAAGCTTTATCTAAGAAATAAGAAAATAAAATATGTCATTGTACTCTTTTTCCTTCACTAAGATTTTTCTCGTTGGGTTTTTCTTAGTAAGGTTTTAATGAGGCATTATTTTGATCCTGAAGTATCAAACTCTTATAAGGAATATCATTTTTAGTATGATATTTATGATTTCACAAGTTGCACTCTTTTCCTCGTTCAAGATTTTTTCCCACTGGGTTTTTCTAATAGAGATTTTTAATGAGGCAACAGACAATATCTATATCAACTGAATGGATGTATGAAAGCAAGATAATAATGATGGGGAGCAATTGTTATGGACGTTTTAAAAGAAACAATTTCTAGCAACCATATGAGCATCCAAGATTTTGAAGACGCATATTCAAGGGGGAGTGTTATAATATATGTAAATATATAAGTGAATATGCTTTTGTGTTTTTCTATTAGTCCCACATCATGGGATATGTTCCATCTCATGCTCCAATGCCTATATATAAAGGAGCCTGTGTAATGTAATTATATGAATCAATCTGATATAACCAATCTCTGAATGAATAAAATATCTCCATTCTTTTACTCTAATGGCTTCTGCTCTTATTTCTTTATAACATATTCGTTTATAACATATAACTGTTTTTGAAGAAAATAATTTATTATGCAATATCCGATGAATTTTGTTAGGGTAAATGACTTGTAAATTTAAATTACTATATCTATAACTGTGCATTTTTGTTAGGTGGTTTGTGAATTTTTATATTTGAATAAAATTTAAATTATCATTTTTATTGATGATGAGTTATATACCGATTTATTATATTTTAGGATTCATTATTTATCAATTAAATAAATAAAAAGAAGTATTCTTAATAAAATTTTGAAATTAATATTTTTATAAAATTTTATAAATAAATATTCATGTACATATATTCTGAAATTGACATTTAGGTCTTGATACATTTGACTAAAAGATAAATGATGTGTACATTAAATTTCAAATATCGCTTGAGAGAATGACAATTAATAGCTAAAAATAAAAGTGCAATATCGAAGACTCAATGTATTTATATCCATTTATAGTTCTTGTAGCACGTATTTATTAAAATAATCATATTATATTATCAAGCCGATAAAATATATTTATTTAACAACTAAAAGAAATATAAAATGAAAATAAGGCTTGAAACATTAAAACTCACATTGTCATTTTAATTATGTAAAAAAAAATGATTTTTAGTCCATTGTTTCGTACCTTATTATTTTTATTTTATAATAAAATTTTTCAAAAAATATTTAACATTTATGTAAAAAAGATGATAAAATATGAAAGAAAAATATTTCAATCAAAATATGGAATAATTTTTGTCCATTGATTAATTCATATTAAGAATATAAACAATAAAAATGTAATTTTTCGTACAAAAACGTACTAATTGAAAGTATTTATTCTTTTTTCAATAGTACATTATACAAGCATTCATCACTTATCAATAATTATAATGTTATTCTTCACAAAATTTAATGTAATAATGATAAAAAATCTATTTGACGTACCAATTTTATGAATGAAAAATGTTATATATATTTGTAATGATGTACCAATTTTGAAAACAGGAAATTATTGTCAAGGACAAAATTTCACAGCTTTTTAGCCTCAAGGACAGACCTTCAATATTTTATCCTGAAGGACAACTTTCTGTAGGTATCAGTTTTTAGTTATCGGTATCAGTTTTTAGGTATCAGTTTGTAGTTATCGGTAGCAGTTTTTAGGTATCAGTTTTTAGCTCGGTATCAGTTTTGTTGTCCTTATGAATAATTTTGGAAAATGTTTGTCCTTGTGAATAAATTTTAGAAGAATGTTTGTCCTTGTGGCAAAAATATTGAGGTCGTGTCCTTGAGGCAAAAAATATAGAAATTTTTGTCCTTTAAATTAATTCCCCCTTTTGAAAACAATTTTTTTGTATATATTTGTTTGTAAACTTTAGAAAGAAAAAATTATGTATATATTCTTTGCATTAAATAACTAATTTTAAAAAGAATGAAATTTTATGAACTTAAATGTAGAAAAATGTAAAGTATAAAAGATAATTTTGTATACGATTGTGAAAATATTAAATTATATGGATTTAAATGAAAATATATTTTTACCATTTTTGTCGGTACAAATGCGGTGTACATATTGAATTATCTTTTTTATGATTTATTAAATTAATAGATAAATTTGTAATTGGATTTAGTAAAAAATTTAAATTTAAGATCAATTAAAATAATATAAGAAGACTTAGGAGAATCCGTAAATAATTATTGAATTTGGCATTTAAATGCAAAATGACAGGACAAAATATTAGTAAAACATTATAATAGTTTGTATATAATTGCGGAAATTTAAAATTATCTGGACTTGAATGAAAAATTAGTTTACCATTTTAGTTAACATGAATGCAGTACACATATTGAATTGTTATTTTTTAAAATTTATCAGATCAATTAATGAATATTCGTTAGTTGTAATTATTTAAAAAGCTTAAATTTAAGATCATCTAACTAAATTTAATATATATGGACTTAAATGTAAAATAACATTAAAAACAAGAATGAAATCTGTACATCATTGTAAAAATTAGTATTAAATTCTAATGCTAAAAGAGAGAATCGGTAAAAACATTGTAATAATTATAATAACGATAAAGTGTGAGAATGTGAAAATTAAATATCTAAAGAGAATTAAGGAGAGAGAAGGAAATTCCTAGAATTAATGAGAGAGCTTTAAATTCTTCCGCTTTACTATTATTTAATAGATTAGCTAAAATTCTATTTTTTACTTGAATGACATTCTTTCTTAGTTTACTTGGATATGCTTTTAACCAAGCAGTACATACCACTATCTGCTTGAGCAGAAATATTTCCTTCTGTTCTCTTCGCTTAATGCACTTGCTGTCCTAATTTTTAACTGATTTCTTACCCCCTCCTTCCATCCTCCTTTTCACTTTTTTACTAAATTTTCTTTTACCTTTCACTTTCTTTCGTACAATTTTTTTTGTTATCAAACATCCCACCTAACCCATTGGTGTAATAGTGTAATGTATGGCCCCCTTTATATAAAGGTTCAACCACTATCACTCCAATACACAACCATAAACTAAGAAGAATCAGCCAATTAGTGAAATAGTGTTAATTTGATATTAGATCTTAGTCAGCCAACCATGTTGTATTTTTATCAACTTCGGTTTACATCATATGTATCTACCCTGTTGCATCTTGGCCAACGTGTACTTCAGCTCAGGTAGTCTATTGCACTTCAGATTGTACTACATTGCAGTCGGGTAGCATGCATTTAGTATAAATGTACTACATTGCAGCAAGTCCATGGTTACCTCAGATTGTATTAAATCTCAGTCCACAATTATTACTCTATCAATTTGCATTTTACTCACCATGGTGTACTTCATTTCAACGACACATTGCAAGCAGACTTCTCACTCTATTTGGGGTAGGACATAATCTTGATTTAGTGTTAGTTCATTTAACTTTATATTTTATTCATGCATATAGCAATTATTTATTGCTTTACACTACTACGATAGCTATTTTAGATTGGGCTATTAGTTGCTTGTGTCACTCATATATTTTATTCACTCATATAGTCGTTATTTATTGATTCAGCTCAGGTTGTTCCTAGTGCCACTCCATGCTTTCAGTTGGTTTTCATTTTCACCAGCAGCTGACTATACTTTAAACATGTTCTTTCCACTATTTCTTTTCTAAGGAAATAAAATCACTGGACATAACATTTGAAACTAGTTTATTTTATCAATAAAATACAGTTAGAAAGAATATTTATTCTTTATAAACAAATTATCATAACTTACATATGGAAACCTTTCTTTATTAGTGTATCTTTGCCAATCAAGTAACCTTGTTTTTTTGTTGCAATTTGGTCTTGAGTATTTCATTGCGCTAGAACAAAATTAGATTAACGCATACATATATCAAAGGCATTTGCATTTTTTTTCAACCCTCAAAGCGAGCACTATATCTAGGCTTCCATAGAATGGAAAATTCGCTTAATAGTTAAAGCCAAATGAGTTTCCATCAACTTTAATTTTTTCACATTACCGTCACCTCACTTTTAGCACAAGTCGATATGGTTGGGTGCTATGAAAGTATTTTCTTTTTTCTTTAATGACTCTTTTTCAATTAATAAAGGATTACAGTTACTATTACATTGATTAAGTTTTTTTTTCTTCTGGTTGATCACATTCACTATAATGTGCTACACAGTGGTTCAAGCTAGTTTTAGAAGCTAAAAGTTGTGATAACATTGCTTCAACACAAAAGGAAAAAGTAGGACTGAACACAAATTTACAGTCAAATCAAATTTCATCATTTCTTCTCTTCCTTTTCATTAAACTCAACGGAAATCCTACCATTTGAAAGCAAATTTGTGACAATACAACAATAATATATATTTACTGCTTTAGACTAATGCACTAACAACTTACTAAACAATTCTACAAACACATTTGCCATCATAACATACACAAATTCACAGTATATTGATTGTTAAACTACATTGGGCAATCATATTTCATGCTTATATGGATAAGTGATACACATTCTTGAATGAAACTTTAATATAATAGCTAGATATTTAAGAAAAACAACTTTATTGCTAAACACATAAAATATTTTAAATTCCTCACCTGAATAATAGATTAACACTGAGTGATGGAAGTTTAAAATTCAAGATGCCAATTCTAAATTTTTTTTTTATACTCACCACATAATCCAAGTTTCATTCAAACTTCAGTCTATACAAATAAACTGCTGACCTGATAGCTTCAGAAAAGGTTTATGTTCTTGTAGATTTGAAGCTAAAACTTTCTAGTTTTTTCCTTCCTAATAATATAAACAACTTGCAAGTGAAAAGGAAGATTCAAGAACAATGTATAAAACTTATTTTGAAATATGATATCAGGTTGAAGCTAGTGCTATCACTTTCTTCATTATCAACATGTTATAATTTAGTGCAGAAATGATTTTGGCATTTGTTGTCCTGGTTTATAGCATGATCCAAAAATTTAGCATATTATTATGGTTTGCTTGAGTTTCTTTAGGAGAAAGTACTAATAACGTACTGCTGCTGCTCACTGTTTCTAGTACAATAGCAATATATATGTTCTTGTTCTAACAGCAGTTTTTTTAAGAGTCTTTCCTCATTGTTATCTTCAACTGAGAAATAAAATATTTTATTTGAGCTTCTTTCTTGTGTATCAGTTTGTTATATGGTATCAGAGCCAGGTTCGTCACCAAGTGGTTGTTCTCAGTTTGAAAAGTATTGACTCTCATTATTGTTCAAGATGAACGGAGGTAGTGGTGTTTCTCAAATGACTATCGAGAAGCTTGTTGGCACAAATTATCAATATTGGCGATTGTGCATGGAGGATTACCTTCAAGGACAAGACTTATGGGATATTGTTTTCGGCGATGACAAAGTTCCGAATGATACTCCACAGCTTGCTGAAGCAAGACGCAAATGGAAGATAAAGTGTGGGAAGACCTTGTTTGCCCTCAGAACTTCGATCAGTAAGGAATACATTGATCATGTTCGTGAGCTTGATTCTTCCAAGGAAATTTGGGACACTCTCGCAAGATTTTTTACTCAGAAAAATACAATGCGACTACAATACCTTGAAAATGAGCTGGCTTCTATAACCCAAGGCAATATGTCAATTCTGACTATTTTCTTAAAGTCAAAAATGTATGTGCAGAAATCTCAGCATTGGACAGTAATGAACCTATAAGTGATGCAAGGTTCCGGCGCTATTTGATTCGTGGTTTGAGGAAAGAGTTCATGCCTTTTATTTCATCTATTCAAGGATGGCTGACACAACCATCGATTGTTGAACTGGAGAATCTATTATCTAATCAAGAGGAATTGGTTAAACAAATGTGTGGCAAGTCTATTTCAAATGTTGAAGATGCACTCTTTGTCAAAAACAAGTCGAAGTCAAGGAATGCTAACAAATACTCCTCAAGCAGTAAGCAGGAAAAGGCAGAGGGATAACAATCGAGCATTTCTAAACTAACATGTTTTCGATGCCGAAAGGTGGGGCATATAAAGCCAAATTGTCGAGCAAAAGTTGTTTGTAAGAGGTGTGGCAAACCTGGGCATATTAAACCAAATTGTCGCATTAATGTTACATCATCAGATGCAAATGTCAAACATGAAGCAACCAAAACCGATGAGCCGAAGTGGGACAATTGTCTATCTATTGAGGTAATTACTAAACCTAATAACATTGCTTTTATTATGCATCAAGATGATGGAAAAGCAGATGCTAGTAGAGACGTTAATTATGAAAAGGACTGGATTGTTGACTCGGGTTGTTCACATCATGCCACGGGAGATGCTACATTGCTTTCCGATGTTCGTCCTCACCTGAGGAAGCGAGTGATTGTGACTGCCAACAATTCACTACACCCTGTAATGAAAGAAGGGCAATTTAAAGCTACAAATTTAAATGGCGAAGGTCTTATTCTTGATGAAGTTTATCAAGTGCCTGGTTTAAAGGAGAATCTTGCATCTGTTTCTTAGATCACTAACTCAGGAAGGTATGTACAATTCGGTCCAAATAAGGTTGAAATTCTTAGTAACCTAAAGAGCATTGGTGTTGATGTCTTATTTACTGGAACAAAGAAAAATTCGTTATACACCTTATCTGCTAGTGAGGCCTATGTAGAAAAGACAAGTCAAAGCTCTAGTGCCTCACTTTGGCATGCTCGACTTGGGCTTGTTGGTTATCAGTTATTGCAATTAATATCAACAAATAGGTTGCTTAAAGGCATTCCTATATTCAAAACAGTACATTCAAACGCAATATGTACTGGTTGTCAATACGGTAAGTCCCACCGTCTTCCTTTCCAAAAATCAATGAACCGTGCTTCTGAAATGTTTCAGCTTATACACTCTGATCTTATGGGACCAACCAAAAGTCCAAGTTATAGTGGTTTCCATTATATGATGGTTATCGTGGATGATTACTCTCGATGCAGTTGGGTGTACTTTCTGAACAACAAAAGTGCAGCTCTTGACCACTTCATGCAGTTCAAGATGATGGTAGAAAGAGAATTCAAATCAACCATAAAGTGTCTACGCACTGATAATGGAGGCGAGTTTCTATCTAATGATTTTTCAAAGTTTTGTGGAAAGCATGGCATACGACGTCAAATAACATGTCCTAATACCTCTCAACAAAATGGGATTGCGGAGCGAAAATTGGCACACCTTACAGCAATGACATTATCTTGCTTGCATGATAAAAACCTTCCTCGAGAGTTATGGGCAGCGGCTATGCAATGTGCTTGTCGTGTAATCAACCGTCTATCTCCGTGGCCAGGTACATCGAAATCCCCTTTTGAGATGCTACACAATACAAAACCTGATGTCAGCTATTTTAGAATTTTTGGTTCTTACTACTATGTTCATGTACCTAAGCATAGTCGAACTAAGCTTGATCCAAAAGCCAGGAAATGCTTGTTTGTTGGTTATGATGCACACAGAAAGGGATGGAAATGTATGGATCCCGACACGAAGAAGATTGTTACATCCCGTGATGTTTTATTTAATGAAGTTTCCACCTTATATCCAGATTCTGCACTAGGAGAAAATTCGAATATTGTGCCTCTTGTTGACTCAAGTAATGAGTCTGTTTCTACTCAAACCATCGATTCCAACAACAGGGGGAGTTTAGAGTTTCCTCAAAATGATTCCTCACAAGGCGAAGCCATAGTACAAAGGACATCAAGGCAAAGAAAGTTTCCTAGTCATTTAAATGATTATGAAGTGGATCAGCGTAGTGTTATTTCTTGTTTTATGATGGAGGATGCTTTTGAAAATGTGCCTACCTCTTATTATGAAGCTCAAGGGAAGCCTGATTGGGAAGCTGCGATGAGAGATGAAATCATAGCCTTGAAGAACAGTTCTACCTGGGATCTTGTACCTAAACCAAAAGATGTTGATCTTGTTACGTGTAAGTGGGTGTATAAGTTAAAGAAGGCAGCGGATGGAACTATTACAAGGCACAAAGCTCGTTTAGTTGCTCGTGGTTTCTTTCAACAATAAGGTATAGATTACGACGAGACTTTTAGTCCAGTCGCCAAAATGGTAACTGTTCGCACCATCATCTCCTTGGCTGCCATCAAAGGTTAGACTCTCTGGCAATTTGACGTGAAATATGCTTTTCTTCATGGAGAGTTGGACCGTGATATATATATGGAGCAACCACAAGGGTTCGTTTCCGAGAAGCTTCTTATTATGTATGTCGACTGAAAAATGCACTCTATGGCCTTAAACAAGCCCCTCGCGTTTGGTATGGAAAGATAGCTAAATATTTCACATTTTGTGGCTTTCATCCTTCATGTTCAGATCCTAGTCTTTTTGTTAAAGTAAAGACATCACTGTCTACTATGATTCTTTTGTATGTGGATGATATGACAATCACCGAAGATAATACAGCTGAAATCATGCGTCTCCAAGTTGATTTATCAATTCACTTTGAAATGAAAACTTTGGGCGAAGCTTATCATTTCCTTGGTTTAGAACTAGAACGATCAGATGGCTATTTTCTTTCACAAAAGAGGTATGCTACAAGGATCCTACAATGTTTTGGTATGGAGAACTCAAACCCTACAACTACTCCTATGGACTCAAGCTTCAAGTTGAGGAATGATGAAGGAATGCTTCTGGATGGTCTGACCGAGTGCCGTAAAATGGTCGGTTGTCTATTGTATTTAACGATCACTCGTCTAGATATTACATTTTCAGTTGAAAAATTATCTCAGTTTATGTTCCAACCATGTGTTAATCATATGGTTGTTGCTAAACGGGTTCTCAGGTACGTGAAAGGAACTTTGAGTCATGGTTTGTACTTTCAGGCAAATAAGGATTGCTCTCTACAAGGCTATGTTGATGCCAATTGAGCTGGAGATATAAACGACATACGCTCCACATCTGGTTATTGTTTCAATATTGGTCCGCAATCATATCTTGGTGCAGCAAGAAACAGAGCACAGTGGCTTTATCAAGTGCAGAAGCTGAATATGTCGCAGCAACTTTAGCAACACAGGAGTGTATTTGGCTTACTAGGCATGTTCAAGATATGTACATGGATTGCAATCTCCCTATACCAATGAAAGTGCAATTAAACTTGCTAAAAACCCGGTATTTCATGCACGTACGAAGCATATTGAAATTCACCATCATTTTGTCCGCGAAAAGGCGTTGAGTGAAGAAATTGAGCTACGTAAGGTAGAAAGTGAGAAGCAAGTTGCAGATATATTTACCAAAGCTCTCTCACAATCTAAATTTGAAATGTTTCGCAAAAGGCTTGGCATTGTTGATCGGATGTCTCCACTAAGGGGGAATGTTATAATTTAGTGCAGACATGATATTTGGCATCTGTTGTCCTGGTTTATAGTATGATCCAAAATTGTAGCATATTATTATGGTTTGCTTGAGTTTCTTTAGGAGAAAGTACTAATAACGTACTGCTGTTGATCACTGTTTCTAGTACAATAGCAATATATATGTTCTTGTTCTAACAGCAGTTTTTTTTAGGAGTCTTTCCTTATTGTTATCTTCAACTGAGAAATAAAATATTTTTATTTGAGCTTCTTTCCTGTGTATCAGTTTTGTTATACAACACTGATGTTCAAAATTAGCC
The DNA here is from genome assembly GCA_030765085.1 of Allium cepa. Taxonomy (NCBI): domain Eukaryota; kingdom Viridiplantae; phylum Streptophyta; class Magnoliopsida; order Asparagales; family Amaryllidaceae; genus Allium; species Allium cepa. The sequence continues at coordinate 175,210,319 of CM060939.1, read as the reverse complement.
CATGTAAATATAATTCACAAGATCATAATCCTCATTATTCCCTACATATATTAATTGAAAGTAAAAAATATTTTACCTCCATTAGGTAGGATTTACAAAGCTTCGAGATGACATCAATCCATCTTCCAGCAATAAACTAAAAAGGAAGTATACAAAGCTAATGCGCTACCTCCTAGTGCAACCATCATCTAGATTCTCCGTATAAATTTTGGTGCCGACATCAAGTGTACTTTTAGAAATATTTGTAGTAGCAGTAGACCTTGGTAATGTCAATACCTTAATCTTCAAAACCCTCATGCTATAAATTTAAAAGAAAACACTACGTTAACACTCATGCAAACTCAAGTATCAAACCAAAGATGATTAAACAACGGAATTTTAGGATTAAAGATTGTTTGAAAACTTTTTTTTATATTTAAAAAAAAAATACATAACCAAAACTTATTCATTTCCATTATCAAAACTGAAGGAAATAAAATAAAATTGTCTACATTGAGGAGAAAATATAGTATCTCAGATTCGTTAATAGCATACTTATTTCCTTATATAAGAAGAATGCGATTATAATCATACCACTAATTTAATTTTGTAGCTCATAAACATAAATTTTAAAGCATAAAAATAAAACTCCAAGAATCGTATTTTATCAAATAATAACTTACATCACAGCTTATAAATTTTGTAGTATCCCGTTTCATGTAAATGTTATTGCGGTAGTAGTCTCCCGTCAGTACTTTAACATCTAAGACGGGGTAGGCCTTGTCATCCAGGACCTGTAAATTCGACCCTATGTTTGCAATAGGACTATCCAGTGGCATATTTGCGTAACAAAGAAGATTTAGAGGGCTGATTATGTACAGTCGGTGGAAAGCTTTCTATTAGAGCATCAAGAGCAGAATGTTCTATTCTATGAATGTGTTGATGATTAAAGCTCGCCCGCTTCATGGACCAAGAAGTTGAGCATCGGGTTTTTCGCACCTGTTGTTCTTACAAAGAATGGAAAATCTTTCAAATGCATGTTTTTAGTCCTCATATCATGTGTACCTCTATCTCTATATATCCATTTTTTTCATAAGCCATATCTTAGTAGCAAAAAAATTATTATTTAATTTCCAGAGATATATGCATGCATATTCATAATTAGCTAGTTGAGTTAGTAGCAAACTTTTAAGAGGAACGTGACCTCTAGTGAAAAGTTCATGGTAACAACGATAAGCAAGGATGCTGCAAGCGCTGGCACTCCATAAGAGAACGTTACGAATGTGCAACTCTTTCATGGCATCAAGAGCAAAATTCATAATTCCCTCACTTATAATACATGCGACACTGGGAGCATTGTCTTCTCCATTGAGCTTAACTAAAAGTATCTTAAGTGGTGGAGTCGCATATAGCAGGTATACAAGCATTATGTTTAAATTAGGAAGAGAAAATTTGTCTAGTATTGTCTCGAATGTGAAGTCAGGAAAGCCATCAATAGCGTGAGACCTATTGGAGTTTAGAAGGCGATTGTGGTTGGACACTGTTTGCATATGTGATGTAAAGTTTGTATAGAGAGTCGAGAAGTTTGGCCTGTTTTTGCATTGGACCTATGTGGCCTTTAGCTTGGACATGGCAATAAAACTAAGGTGAATTTTGTGCAGGGACTGAATTTGAACTCATTTTTGTGTTTCTTATTTTTGGTATGTTTTCTTTCTTATTGGTTGAGGGTTGGTTGATCAAAACGCGCAAATGTCGGCTCTCACGGATCATTTGACGTATCATAGTTGAAAGATCTGGCATTTGCGCGTTTTGTGCGGCTTGCACCGGAGTATGATTACGTTCCATACTTTGGGGTTGGACCGGACGTTTTCGACGGTCGAAGTCTTGCCTTCTTGGCTCATGGTCCTCAGGGACGTATGGTTCAGGAGTACGTCCGTTATGACGACGATCCAGGTCCGACTGATCTTGGGCGTCGACCCCTGGTTCAGTCGCAACGTTAGTGGTGCGGTATTCTGCGGTGTGGTGAGGAACGGCACCTCCTCGGGAGGAGGGTCCGGTTTGGAAATTGTCTGATGGACCAACTCTCAGTTGTCCAATGGTCAGTGTCGGTTGATCTCCAGCGGCTGGCATGTGACTCCCATCTAGCCGGGGTCGTGGAGATTGATTATGATAATCAGAAGATGAAGAACTTTCGCTGGAGGAGCGAGAAGCATGGTCCCTCTTGGATCCCTTTCGCTTCTGGCGTTCCAGCTTATTGATCAGCTTGGCGTTAGCACGTAGCTGTTCTGCTAGTTGTTGCCGACTCTGGGTCAGCTCTTGGAATAGCAACTGTAACTCTTGTCGGGTAACCGGACCTGACGGTTCCGAGTGTCCAGTAGCATCTTGATTAGATGGAGGTAGTGGAGCAGGATTCTGTCTATCCTGTTCTTCTTGATTGATAGCGTTTGAGGTGGTTCTTGTGCTAACCATCTTGAAAGTTGAATTCCTTTCCTAGACTTTGTGCAAATCTGAATAGAAGGGAAGGAAGTTGGACTTGATGATCTGGATCTCTCTCTTAGATTTATTCAATCCGGTATCGATGACAGATCCAAAGAGCAGGAAAAAACTGGGTTTTCTCAGTGAAAGCACCAAAGTGTTTGCACCAAAATTGGTCACAACACTCTTCGGGAGTCGTTGAAGAGATAATAATGAAAAATGTAAATTCAAAGCAAGTATTATCTAACAAAAACTCCAATCAACAGTAAAGTAAATGCGTAGACAAGCGATTTATAGTGGTTCGGCGTGTTGCCTACGTCCACTGTGAAGTTTTTTGCAGTTTTATTGATTCTCTTTCAACGATTACAAGTTGTTACAGCAATCAACGGCAAGTTACAACTGGAAATTCGAAATCAACAGCAAAATTATGATGTAGGATGATGGAGATCTCGATCCGGCAGAGTCTGGACGCTTGAGAGTCGAAAGATCCTTTTTCTTTTGGCTCTGCGGCTCTATTTATAGCGTAGGATGCTGATATTTCGCTGAAAACTCGGGAGACCACTTCTGGCACGTGAGGGGGCCTACGCGCCCGGCCTAAGGAAATTTGGGCCCACTTTGGGATCGATTCGAACTCCATTCGAATCGATCAGAAAATCATCCAATCGAGGTGAAATTTGGTGTAGACGTTCTTCAATATGTATGCAAGCTACTATGAAAATTTCGTGGCATTTGGATCAGTAGATTGAGAGATATGATGGATACGAAATGGGATTCCTTGCGTGGTTGTTTGGTTCGAATCGAAGCGTTCGAACCGATCGCTTCGAACCGATGGTGGCACGCGCCTTCGTGTTGACGTAGAGCGCACACTTCGCCTCGATCCGGATTTCGCTCCGAGTTGACCGCTTCGACTCCATACATCTCGGCGCGTTCGTATCGATGAACGACACGTCACCATGGCTAGTTGACTTGGTGGATTCGAACGAAGCTTCATTGATGGGTTCGAATAAGGCTTCATTGATGCAGTCGAACGACCGATGCTTGATGGATACGAACTTGCCTTTCTCTGATGGATACGAGCTTTGTAGCTTCTCTATGGATACGAAGTCAATTGATGCGAAGTTGAACCCTTCGATGGGTTCGAAGGACGATGATCTGATGGATACGAAGCAAACACTGGCTGGTGGATACGAGGTCCATCGATACGAACTCGATGGATTCGAAGTTGATGGAGTTGAATCCGAGGCACTTCGATGGATTCGAAGTTGATCGATACGAAGGTGATCGGTTCGAAACAGTGTTCGATGATGGATTCGAAATCTAGGTTTTTCCCTTCAAATTGAATCGATCATAACTTGAGCATATGAACTCGGATTGACTTGAAATTTGAGATGCTGACTTCTATGATCTTTCTTGTCATGTCCTATCAATTGTAGCTCAATCTGGACTCGGGCAAAATTCAACGATATCCATGGTGAAACGAAGTATGACCAGTCTCTGAGACGAATTGTCCTTTGTTTTCGATCGACCTTTTGGTATCACGGCTTTGCCAAAAAGCGAGATAACACATGGTTTGACTTCTTGGCAACCTCCTAAGGGGAATTCATTTTCAAGGTGAGTTTTAAGGCTTTGGGTAATAAGATCCTTGCAAAATTCGAAGGCTGATTTCTGAATCTGGGAGTTTTGATTCATTATTCAAGGTGTGATTTATTGACTACATATAAAGGTAATCTTTAATTAAACTCATCTATATATTCCTATGGTTAATAAAATTAGATTTGTATGATTAACTTCAAGTTTCAATTTTTCATATTACAACCTGTGAATTAAACATGCCTTATGCTTAGTTCGATTAAATCATGTTTATTATATTATTTTTATTTAGATCTATATTTGTTCATCAATTCCTTTTAATGTATGTTTACGTAAATTGATATGTTTTGATTCTCATGTTATGTCTGATGAATTATCTTCACTCTTCATAGTGTTTAGATCCGTAAATTCTTATCACAAATTTACACATGTCCGCCTTATTCAGATCTCTTTTATTTTATTTTAGAAACTTATGAAATTGAAAATTGACATTGGATGAGATTTTATGTATACGGTAACATAATATCCACTTATTCGGTTGTTAACGAGTTACATGTATATTAAGTTGTCTACTATTCCTTGAATATATTAAATTCATGTACAATTGCTTCAATCTTTATTTTTTTTGAAAGACAAAATTTTGAATTAAGATTATTGAATGGACTTTAATTCAAAGTATTCTTCTTTGTTGTTTCATATATTTAAAGTGTCAGGTAAAATTTAAAGTATTTTTTCATCTTAAAAGTTTATTGAAAACTGTTAACTTTAAAAACAAAAACCTTATATATATATGTATGTATGTATGTATGTATATATTTATAAGATATCATGTACTACAATACTTGCAAATGTATGTTGTTCAGGTCAAAATTATTGAATTGTCATTATCACACACACACACACACACATATATAAATAATATAATTGTTTAGTTTAATTCAAACTTGTACAAAAATTATGAGCAATAATGCACCATTTTTGTTTTTAAAACTTCCTTAATTGAAATCATATCTATTAATGTTAATTTTGGACTTCAAATTATTTAAAACAACTAATAGTTTTTCATTATATATGTACATATGCATGTATCTACAATTATTATGAATGTATGCATACATTTCATTAATAAAATTTAGATAACATAGGCGTGTGTAAATTTGATTTATAAGTAATAAATGTTATTTAATATACTAATTGTTATAATTAAATATGGTAACAAATGAACGGTTTTCTTCCTTTTATATTCTACCATATCTTTTCTCTATTAATTGAATAGCGTAAGAGAGGGAAAGAAATGAAATGTTTCCCTTCTTTTATATCCTATCATTATCTTCTCATTATGTATTGAATAGAGTAAGAGAGAGAAAAACAAATGGTCCCTTTCTCTTAATTCATTCGTACATATTTCATTTATACGCCACTTCTATATTGCACTTACTCTTCACGTAAATTAATGTATTCGATACATTCATTATAATACCTATATGTTGGAATTAAATTTAAAATTCCTTTTTTCCAAATAAATAAAATAATAATTTTATTTAAAAGAAACTTAGAAAAAATCCATGTATGTTCAAACTTATAGGCCCATTAAAGATCCAAAATGACAAAATTTTTGAAATTCACTCATTTCTTCCTCTACGGGCTGACCTAATTCGAACAATAAAATCAAAGCTGAATAGCCCGTGCAGTCTAAATTAGTCATGTTAGGGCAAAATAATTAAGCTTGCGCACTTAGTACGGTGTCTAATAAGGTGATGTCTACGATTGGAATTGGATAATCAAGTACCATGTCCTACTTGGTTACTTGCCTGGCTTGAAAGCTGAAGTATGCCCAAAGGTTGCCTCTGATAGAAAAGGCCCAATTTGAATTGGAGTTTGGGATAATTTTTAAAATAGTTTTGAAAAATTGAGATAATATTTTAAATTTAAAAATTAAATTTAAAATAGGAACATGTTTATTATATTTGGTTATAATATAACATCAATTTTCAAAATGTTTGAAAATGTAATGAAAATTTCAAAATGCTTGAATTTTTTTAAATATTAATTTCAAAATTTAGAATTTATTAATAAGATTAATAAAAAAAATTAATTGATTGATTTTATTAATTAGTATTTATATGCATGTATTATATATGTTCGTATATGTTATGTTATATTAAGATAACATAAGTATACATGTATGTATATAAGATAAATTTTGAAATCAACATAATTTAATTAAAAAAATTAAATAAAAAATTAATTAAAGAGTTAATTAATTTAAATTAATTAAATAATATGTAATTAAATAAAATATTATACATAAGACTATCCTATAAGTAATATGAAATATAAAAGTTATATACTTATAAAACTTATATGATATGAATGTATAAACTAAATATGGAACATTAAAGAAACCCAAATAGAATTAAGAAATAAATACATATGTAAATGTACATAGTGTTGAATCTCGCCTTATAGCAATTTTGATTATGACAACTATACATATATATTAGTATCAATTAACCTTGTTTTGCAGGAAGAAACTCTACAACAGGAAAATTTCAAGGGTTTAGTTAAAGAGTCTATGTATTAGTATTTGTTAAAATTTTCCTTGATGACACACATACATGCACAATTGAAAAACATGCACAAGACACAGCAAACAGACGTATGAAAATTTTATTTCAGGCGTCTGTCTACTGAACAAAAGTTGATTCAGCATAATATTCAGACGTCTGTTCTGAAATATTCAGACGTCTGAATATAGGTCGAATTTGCCTATTTTCTTGCTGTATAAATTTTTAACTATAAACAGACTTCTGAAATTTTATTTTAGACTTCTAAAAACGAATAGATGCAACTATTCAGCAAAGAGACACAACTCTTGATTCACATCTAACCATCGAATCTCTTCGTGAATAATTGCAACTATTTGTATACTATAAATAGAGGCTTAACCAAATGTTTTTATCATTGAATCTTATTCTAATTCTTTCTATCTTATCTATAGCATTCATATTCACAAAAGCTCTTTATTTTCATATTTAAAAGATAACAAATCTTCTCAAATCTTCCATATTATTTCACGAACTACAATATTATCATCAAGGAAAGATTATATAAAGGGTGTACATTGGTTTGACATATCTGTGTTATTAAGAACACAAGTAGTCAACAAACTCTTTTGTATTGTTAAAGTCCTCTTCAGCAGTCGAGGCAAGAAATCACGTTCGCCTGTTCGGGTAGTTGTAAACCTATTCCTTCGGGTAAAGCGAGGGTTGTTTTTGTTAGTGAAATTCCTAAGAGGAGCTTTGGGACTGGATGTAGGGCAGTGGTCCGAACCAGTATAAATCTCTGGTGTCACTTTTATTTATTATTGATACTCTGCTATCTACACATTTCTATTCCATACGATCCTGCTACAACGTCTCTTTCAATTGGTATCAGAGCAACGACATCCAATAACCGTAACACCATTATTTGATATTTTGATAATATGGAAAGTAACACAAGTACCGGCACAATCACTGTCTCTACATTTGCCGAAGGACAATCTACTCAAAGACCGCCATTGTTCAATGGTTTACATTACAATTATTGGGCAGCAAGAATGAGGATATATATGCAAGCAACCTGTTTTGATGCCTGGAATGCAACTCAAACAGAATTCATAGCACCTACAACTAATTACTCTGCATGGACGATAGCTCAGAAAAATGAAGCAAGTGCAAATGCCAAAGCTATGAATATGTTATTCTGTGCTTGGATAGAAATGAGTTCAATCGAGTCAGTATCTGTACTACTGCACATCAGATATGGGAAACACTCAAAACAATTCATGAGGGTACAAACAAGGTCAAACAAACAAAAATCTCAATGCTTCAAAACCAGTTCCAAAATTTCAGGATGAGACAAAATGAAACCATCAACGACATGTACTCAAGATTTCAAGACATACTTCATGCATTAATAGGGTTAGGAGAAAAATATAGTGACTTTGATATTATTTCAAAAGTACTAAACTCCTTAACCGACGAATGGGAGAGGAAGGTGTTAGCCATTGAGGAAGCCAACAACTTGTCAACAATGAAACCTGAAGAACTAATATGTATATGTCTTATGAAGTAAATCTTCAAGCCAAAAAGGACCAGGCACATGAAAAAAAGAATGTAGCTTTTCAAGCGGAAAAAGAAGAATCAGAATCAGAAGATGAGGATCTAGCATTTACTGCAAAAAAAATTAAGAAATTTCTAAAATTCAGAAAGAGTAGCTTCAAAAAGAATTCCTCAAATAAACCTTCATCTTCAAACTTAGAGTGTTTTAATTGTCACAAGAAAGGTCATGTGATAAAAGACTGTCCGGAGCTAAAGAAGGGGAACCAGAAAAGCTTCAATAACTTTTAGAATAAGAAAGACAAATTTAAAAAGAAAGCTTTTTCTGTCACATGGGACGATTCAGATTCAGATTCATCAGATAGTGACAGTGATAGCAACAATGAACAAGCAAATGTGTGCTTCATGGCTCAAGAATCCGAGGTCCCACTCAAGAAAAGAAAATGGATTCTGGATAGTGGTTGCTCAAAACACATGACCGGAGACAAAGAAATGCTCACAAATATTTCATACTTTGATGGTGGCTCTGTTACCTTCGGAGATAACTCAAAAGGTTTTGTCATATAAATTTTAAATCTATTCAAAAACTTTCAAAAAATGAATTGGTGAAAGGCTTACCAAAAATAAATTTTAAAATAAATAATCTTTTCGATGATTGTCAATTAGGAAAATTAACTAAATCATCTTTTAAGTCTAAGAAAGTCATTTCGACTTTACAACCATTAGAATTATTACATATGGATTTATTCGGACCAACACGGGTCAATCCATTAATCATAATCGATATGTTTTTGTAATAGTTGATGACTTCTCAAGATATACATGGACGATATTTATGAAAAACAAAAGCGATATGTTTGATTATTTCAAAAAATTTGTTAAAAGAATTCAAAATATTAAGAATTTAAAAGTCAAAAATATAAGGAGTGATCATGGAGGCGAATTTGAAAATGAATCATTTGCATTATTTTGTAAAAAGAAAGGAATAAATCATAATTTTTCATTTCCTAGAACTCCACAACAAAATGGAGTTGTAGAAAGGAAAAATAGAACTCTACAAGAATGCGCAAGAACGTTATTAAATGGAAGTGCATTACCAAAGCATTTTTGGGCAGAAGCTGTAACAACTGCGTGTTATGTATTAAATCGTATTTCCATACAACCTTTAACTAAAAACACTTCATATGAACTTTTTAATGGAAGAAAACCTAATATTTTGTACTTTAAAATCTTTGGGTCAAAATGTTTTATTCTTAACACAAAAGACCATCTTGGAAAATTTGATCCAAAAGCAGATCATGGAATTTTCGTAGGTTACTCAGAACGAAGTAAGGCATATCGCGTTTCCAATAAACGAACAAATGTAATAGAAGAAACTTTACATGTATCTTTTAATGAAAACTTTAATAAAAATACAATCATTAAAGATGATGAAGAAATTATATCTAACACTGAAAATATTAGTTTTGAAAATACTGAAAATATTAATCAAAACAATAACAATCAAATTAGATCTCCTCCTAGAATTCTACGAGATCATCCTACACAAAACATAGTTGGAGAGATTGATTCGCAAGTTCAAACAAGAAGTCAACTAAACCAAATGGGTCATGTTACTTTTCTTTCAACTTTTGAGCCTAAAAATCCAAAAGAAGCTTCAACAGATGAATACTGGATTATTGCCATGCGAGAAGAGTTAAATCAGTTCGAACGAAATAACGTTTGAGAGTTAGTTCCTCGTCCTGATGACCAATCAGTTATTGATGCTAAATGGGTCTATAAAAATAAAGCAGATGAATTATGAAATATTACTAGAAATAAAGCAAGATTAGCAGCATAAGGCTATAATCAAGAAAAAGGAATCGATTACGTTTGCTCCTGTTGCAAGATTAGAAGCAATATGTATTCTACTAGCTTACGCTTGTTTTCATAATTTTAAACTTTATCAAATGGATGTTAAAAGTGCTTTCTTAAATGGATTTACTAAGGAAAATGTATATGTTGAACAACCACCATTATTTATTCATGAAAAATATCTACATTATGTATATAAACTAAAGAAAGCCTTATATGGTCTAAAACAAGCACCTCATGCTTGGTATGACAGACTTAAAAATTATTTAATTAACTCAGGATTTTGAGTCGGAAAAGCTGATCAAACTTTGTTTATTAAAAATACTAATAAAGATATTTTAATTATACAAATATATGTAGATGACATTATATTTGGTTCAACTAATGAAAAACTATGTGAAGAATTTTCAAATATAATGACTAAAGAATTCGAAATGTCACATATGGGAGAGCTACCATATTTTCACGGACTTCAAATTAAACAATTATCCAATGGTATTTTTATAAATCAAGAAAAATATTGTAATAATTTAATTAAACGATTTGGAATGGAAAACACTTTTGGAAAATTTACTCCTATGAGTACTACAACTCATCTTGATCGAGATGAAAATGGTAAAAATGTTGACCAAAAATTATACAGAAGTATGATAGGGTCGCTACTTTATTTAACTACGAGTAGACCAGACATTATGATGAGTTTATATTTATGCGCTAGATTCCAAGCAGATCCTAAAGAATCACATTTAAGAGCAGTGAAACGGATTCTGCGATACCTTAATAATACTAAGGACTTCGGTCTTTTCTATCCGAAAGAATATCCATTTGAATTAGTATCTTTCAGTGATGCTGATTTCGGTGGATCACGGACTGATAGAAAAAGTACAAGTGGTACGTGCCATTTCATTGGAAAATCACTTGTTTCTTGGTTTAGTAAGAAACAGAATTGTGTATCACTCTCAACGTGTGAAGCAGAATATATATATCTGCAGGTTTAGCTTGTGCACAGGTTATTTATATGCAACAGACACTCGAAGATTTTGGAATAAATTTATCAAAATCAATAATTTACTACGACAATACCAATAAATTTGTCTAAAAATCCTATAAATCACTCATGTACAAAACATAATGATATTCGTCATCATTTCTTACGAGACAATATCGAAAAAGAAATTATCAACCTAGAACATATTTCAACCGAAAATCAAATAGCCGATATATTTACCAAACCACTTTTAGAAAATTCATTTGTTAAACTACGTCGAGAATTAGGTTTAATGCCAGTAAAATATATTTAAATTTTTAATGAAGAATATAAAAATAAATTACAAAATTTTAAAATCAAAATTATCATCACAACAAAGGTCAGAACTTAGGTCACTTGACTATAAGTTTGATAACTTAACCATTTGAGCTATACACTTGAATTAGCTACATAATATTACATAAACTAAAACATCCTTCTAAGACCATTCATTTGAAAATCAATTATTAACCGGCAATTCAATTTCTGGCTCTAAACTCCTATTGATTCTACAACACACTTTCCTTATAACTCTAAGCCTATATATACATATTAAAAACTAAAAACAAAATACAACAAATTCTTTTTCAAAAACAAGAAGTTCAAACTCTATAGAAAAATGTCCTCCAACAAATCAAACGCACCCATCATCATAACTTTCTTAACCGATAGCTCAGCTGCATCACCTCATCTTCCTACGCCAACACCAAAACACGAGCCTGTTTATAAATGGGAAAATTATCGAACCGGGTATACACCAGATCCCAAGAAGGCCAAACGTGCGTTGTTTATCTCTCCAGTTACGAAGAGAAAGATCAGTGAAATTCATCACTATCAACAATAGCAAATAGACCTTCAATGTGAGTTGTATTTTGAACAGAAAGTAACGGCTAAACGCTTAAGCTTTCTTGAACAAATGGGTTTAAAATTTTGCAGCTCAAAGAAAAAGGATGTGAGTGAACCCTTACCTCCACCGGTTAATCCGTTTAATCCATCTTCCTTATATCGTACATCAAACGATCCAATAAATCCTTGGGTCTTGCCTCAAAGACCTCAATATAGCCCAAATTCATGTGACAAGAACTATATTGCTAATGAGGGATGCAGAGAATTAACACCAAAGAAGGTACCGTCACCAAAGAATTAATGTTGTACTATTTGTAATACTGCTAATTATTTTATATAATAAGTGTATTAAAAAATATACATATATTAGTAAAAATAAAATTTGCAAAGTGCAGAACCAGAAAAAAATTCAAGAAACAGACGTCTGTTTCAATAAAACAGACGTCTGAATACTGAAGTGAATATAATTTTTAAAGAAGATTTAGACGTCTGGTTTCCATAAAACAGACATCTGAAAAAGGGCAGAAATGAAATAATTTCCCTCGGGTTTACAATTTTGATAAAAACAGACGTCTGTTTTAGATTTTCAAACGTCTGATTTTCGCTGAGTCAATTTTTTAAAAAGGCACGTCCTCTCTTTTTTACCCACCACTTCATCTCCTCCACTCATTTTTTACTTTCCCCTTTTTACCACACAAAAACCTAACCTCCATTATTCTTAAAATTCAAAAATCAACACTTCAAACCAACCAAAATCAATGGCAAATAGACCAAAACGTTCAAGACAACAAGAATCCAAACTTCCATCCGAAGATCAAATCTAAAGATGGCTGTGGAATGACATTGCAGGAAAGGTATAAAGCTATGAAAAAATCGAAATTCTTTGAAGGGGCTTTTGTAAAATTTGATGCTTTTCTCAAATATCGTCTTCAATAATATGCTAGGCACTTCAATTTCGAATCTTTATTAGATTTTAATATGAACAATGTCAAAATTTACCCTTTGCTTGTCAAACTTTTCTTGGCTAATTTGAACTTGGTCATCATACACCAAGGAATACAACTGATTGCGTATGGTCTATAGTTTGCAGTAAGCGTATTTTTCTTCCGATTCAACGTCTAGGGCAAATTTTGCGTTGCGCGTGGCAAGGTCAAGATATTGACACTATAGAAGTTAACATGGAAGAACGTAATGAAGTTTCTCACAAGTTTTTGTCCGACAATTTAGTTAACTTGAAAAATCTTACCTCCACGCATCTACGTCCACAAGCACGTCTCCTAAATCGCATCTTAGTCCGAACAATTCAACCAAGGAAAGGAAGTTATGAAAAAGTATATAAACGGGATTTTCAAGCTTTATATGCTATTTATTCTAATACGCAAGTCAATTGGGCTAAGATCATACTTGACGAATGGGTGGATATTACATATAAACAGAAGTATAGGACAATTCATTATGGTGCTTACATTACACGTATTCTTCTTGAGATACCCGACACTTCTACCTTAAGTGTCAAAGAGATTGGACCAAAAACATTGAAGCTTATGGATATTGACCGGAACCCATCAACATTAGAACATATGTCTTTCCAAGCTTGGCAAGAACATATCGCATCACAGCCAGAAACTCCAATAGAGGAATCATCTTCTCATCGTCGATATTTTCTTCAAGAAGAAGAAGAGAGAAGATATTCAAATTTTTTCTCCTGATCTTTCGCCTAAGCAAGCATTGGCTGTACTCTCTCGCAATTAATCAAAACTTCACAAAGATTTGAAGCGTTTTGAGCATAAGACCAATAAAAAGTTTGATTCTTTAAAAAACTTTCTTAACAAAATTTGGGATAAAATTTCATGCATCGGACCTCAATCTTCTCAAGCTTATGATCCAGCTCCATTCCAATGGCTTTCGAGTTCTAACGATGAAGAAGCCCCAGACATGATGGATCTAAAGGAGGTGATGTAAGTATTGACCCTAGCTTGACGGTCACGGAAAGTTGGTAATCTCGGTATGATCTTTATAATACTTTTTGCAACTAAAACTCTACTGTGGTCTGTAATATTTTTTGGTACTCCGCTTTATTTGGCACAAAAATCTACTATGTGTCTGCTTTGTTAGTAAACTCGTATGTATGTGAATATTGTGTATGTTATTGTATATTATAAGTCTTATTGTGCATATTTATCTTCACTTATTTATCTCCTTTTTGTCAATGACAGAGGGGGAGAAAATATGTGCATATCGACAAGGGGAGTCACATATATAGTTGTCATTATCAAAAAGGGGGAGAATGTTGAATCTCGCCTTATAGCGATTTAGATTATGACAACTATACATATATATTAGTATCAATTAACCTTGTTTTGCAGGAAGAAGCTCTACAACAGGAAAATTTCAAGTGTTTAGTTAAAGAGTCTATGTATTAGTATTTGTTAAAATTTTCCTTGATGACACACATCATGCACAATTGAAAAACATGACGTATGAAAATTTTATTTCAGACGTCTGTCTACTGAAACAAAAGTTGATTCAGCATAATATTTAGACGTCTGTTCTGAAATATCCAGACGTCTGTTCTGAAATATTCAGACGTCTGAATATAGGCCGAATTTGCCTATTTTCTTGCTGTATAAATTTTTAACTATAAACAGACTTCTGAAATTTTATTTTAGACTTCTGAAAACGAATAGATGCAACTATTCAGCAAAGAGACACAACTCTTGATTCACATCTAATCATCGAATCTCTTCGTGAATAATTGCAACTATTTGTATACTATAAATAGAGGCTTAACCAAATGTTTTTATCATTGAGTCTTACTCTAATTCTTTCTATCTTATCTATATCATTCATATTCACAAAAGCTCTCTATTTTCATATTTAAAAGATAACAAATCTTCTCAAATCTTCCATATTCTTTCACGAACTACACTATTATCATCAAGGAAAGATTATAGGAAGGGTGTACATTGATTTGACATATCCGTGTTATTAAGAACACAAGTAGTCAACAAAATCTTTTGTATTGTGAAAGTCCTCTTCAACGGTCGAGGTAAGAAATCCCGTTCGGTTGTTCGGGTAGTTGTAAACCTATTCCTCCGGGTAAAGTGAGGGTTGTTTTTGTTAGTGAAATTCCTAAGAGGAGCTTAGAGACTGGACGTAGGACAGTGGTCCGTACCAGTTTAAATCTCTGGTGTCACTTTTATTTATTATTGATACTCTACTATCTACACATTTCTATTCCATACGATCCTGCTACAGCGTCTCTTTCACATATATCGTGATTTTTGATGTGTTTGACACTTGAATCACGAGAGAAATTAATAAGAAATGCAATAGTCCATAAGTCGGTATCATTCAACATAATATATTGAAGATTATGAATCTTCAATATGGTGTGGTCCTCTATGATATATATATATATATATTAATAAATTACTTATATAATCCTTAGTTGTTGAGAAAACTCAAGCTAGGGATGTTATGTGTATAATATATCGAATAGAAAATGTAATATAACTATATGTATTTATTGAGCAAAATTAAGATACATATACTATACTTAGGCCGTCGTGATATGGTAGGTATGAGAGAATAATCTCTTACGATTTGTTGAGCAAACTCACGATCGAAATGAGATTAGAACAAGGAACATGGGTTAGGAGTTGTATGTGATGCAACCTATAAGGAGTTATCCATCATTTGTGGGGCTATTATTTGTTGAGCAAACTCAACATCAGAATACCATGATAAATGAGTCCTAAAACCCACCAGTGAAGTCAAAAGATTTCTATGTTTCATCTTAGGATTTAAAAAAAATAAAAGATTAGTGGGAGCCTTATTAGAAAAATGAAATGGTAAGATTTAACATTTCTAATATTATAAGGACATATGTTAAATAATGTTATAATTGTCTACAATGATAAATTTGCGCATTTACTAAGATTGGTAAAATGTTTATAAATTAAGACATAAAATAAATTGAAGATTGACAAATAGAAAAATAACATATACTTACCAATAAAAGATTATTGCGTGTTAACGTTTCAACACCTATGCAAGTGCCGGATTTTATAATTATTGAATATATTCGTGATTTGGTCACTTATACATTTATTCGGTCAAGACCATGTATTGCATTCTATGAGTTTCGAACTCTAAAAGCAACACAAGACTATGGATGTTTGATCCATATAATTGCATATAAATGTTATTTGGTGAACGGTCAAAATTTTGTAATGTACGATATATCAATGAAATTAGTTCATCTGAAAAACCAAATAAACCTTAATGCAAGATCGAGTATTTAATTTGAATGATTACAAAAGGATCATATTATGTTAAATGTAACACTAGACCAAAACTACAATATAAATCTAAGAACTCGATCACTGAAATGTTAGTTTGATCAGTTTACGCAAAGCCAAACATATCTAATGCCCTTTAAAGCTAAGGATAATTGAATGCGCTTTTGAGAAGAGTTTGTTATGATATTGTAGTAATGGTTTTGTGGTTTGACCATTTAGAAAGAATAACGAATATACAATAGTAGATATGATTTAAGGTATATTTTAGATGAAGACAGTGAATGGTCATGTCTCCTTTATAAAGAAACAACAGAAACTAGAATTATAATAATAGTGATTGATGCTTAACACTGGAATTAGAAATGAGATTTCTATTTCGAAATGTGATTTCTATTTCGAAATGTGATTTCATATATAAAATTGCTTTCTATGAGATATTTCTTTGAGTTCAGGATAATTGATCAAAGAACTTTCCGCTGTAAACTAGTTATAGTATATGAAATATATAAACTATATTAAGTGAATGATGGACCTCCAAATTTAATACGCTATTATAGTAATGGCAGAAATAGTGGAAGCATGCCACATAGCATTTACTGATTGCATCATATTATGAAAATTATTTTTATAATATGTACTAAGCATTATTTATGAAATAATGACTATTTTTGGATGTCGACTGAGAAATAGATATAGTTATATTTCAATATGAATATTATGAATATTCGTTATGAAATAAAACTATAACGTGGTATTTTTTCATAACAAAAGTGATGCATTAGAAAATATAGGAGCATCTAATATCATTTACAGTTATTTTGGAATTATAGACTAAGCCATAGTTTAGGAAACTAATTTTATTATATGATTTTGAATCATATGAAACTGGTTAATTATATCTCAAACAATCAAGGGCTATACACCCATTCAGTGGGAGCTTCATAAGAGTTGATGAACTTTTCATATTGATACATATAGATGTATATAATCGTAATTCTATTATTACCAAAACGTTTACATGTACTTCGTCATATTCACCGACGAGTTATCAAAGACATGGACATGTGTATTTGATACAATGCAGTATGTCTATGGTAAACTCATAGAGTATAAAACAGAAGTAAATAAAGTAATGTGCAGTAGAAACGATTCAATTTGATCGAATGAGTGAGTATAATAGAAAAAGTTTCGGACGTACCTAAAAATGAATAAAGATTCAATCTCCAAAAAAATCACTCCTCCATGTGATACATAATGATGCATCGATAAACAGTAATCGAACTTCATTAGACAATGTACGATTAATTGTGAGTGAACTTGAGTTAGTTTCTTTCTATAAGGTCATGTGTTTAAGGATAGTACACAAGGTTAATATTGTTTCATCTAAATAACGGTTTACAAAATCACACAAGATAAGGGCTTATAAGAAACTCCAACATATCAAAGATCAAGGAGTTGGTATGTTGTGCGAGTCGAAAGATTGCCCGTAATAATTGTTCGTGAAGGAACTTATATGAATATGTCCAAATGGATTTTGGGAAAGTCTGTCATTGGATGACATATTTATGTTCTAAACATAAGCTTTGTAAATTAAAACCAAATCAGTTTTAAAAATAAAGAAATTCATAAAACGTTTATGAATACCTATCCTATTGCACTGAGAAATAATTGTTGTTTAAAGAAATACTAACTTCATTGTGAAGATATTTCTTTAAGGAATTATTTGTAGTAAAATGGAATAGGATACGATCCATAGATATAACTGATTAAATGAGATGAAATTGACTATCCTAAATGAATACATCGCATTAGAGTGTCAAATATGTATTCTCGCACATTAAAGAGCAACTATGGTTTCTTATCAATGTCGAAAATATATAATCCTCGTTTGTTTAATTAAACCATTGAGAGTGTTGACTCTATGATATGGACTGGTGCACAAATATGAAAGAATTCCAAGTATGATATCAAAATATGATTTTGGTAGTCGTAACCAAAGGGTTGTGATCCATCTGCCGTGATTGTGTCTTTTTGAGTAATACTAATGTAGGTGGAATTAAATGAGTAATGTTGATAAGAGTAATATCGTAAATTTCAATTGTCGAAATTAGCATAATACATTTGGTATTCAAAGTGATCAAGCTAATTCAAATTTACTCACAAAATTACCACTTGATATGACTTTTTGTTTGGTCCTTTGTGTTGAAATAGAAAATTCTGAATAATGATTTAGATGTAAACTGTTTCACATAATAACCAAAATGTCTCGAAGTCAGTGGGAGCGATATTGAGTTTGTGAGTATGTCAATATGATCCAAGAAATGATAGAAAGTATCATTTTATAAGCATTAAAATTGAACAAATACTTTAGTAGTAATATAAAATAGTTTGATTATCGATCAATATGCAGAGGAAATGTTTGTTTATAAGAATGAAAGTTAAAAGGTACGTTGATGTTTCTAAAATAAGTGAACAACACATTGTTGATTTTAATGATGTATTTGGGTTAAATTTAATCTTATTTGTTTTATTATTCAATTTCAGATTGTAAAAGATGTTTTTATATGAGTATTAAAGATATTTGGATTGTCCCAAAATCGATATGCAAAGACATCTTATTAAGTTGTTTAATACGGAACATGTGAGATGATGCATTGGCAATAATATGTTATGTTGTCTATGATAACATGATTTGTTTATGTATTTGGCACATGAAGAAAATATCAAATCCAAATTGATATCACTAAATGGCTGTCTGAAGTGTTCGTGTGTATTTATGAAATACTAGAGAATTGTTTACAGAAACAAAAACTCCTTATTAAGGAGTGTTTGGACTCAAACTTGATAAGTGATATTGAGTACAATATGTCAATAATAAATTCAAGTTCAGAATCTTTACGTTGGAAATGTTCCAGATGAAAGATTATGGCTGATTCAATGAAAAATGCTAAGTACCTCATATTGAATAGCACTACAATAAAAACAATGTATATGAAAATATAAGTGCACACATTTATTACCGAGCTGATTCTAACTTTTGAGAATCTCATAACATTGTTATATGATAACAATGTTGCGATATAGGTTTTAACAGAACTTATAACTCACTAGAAGTCGAGAGACGTACTCCAGATTGATCCACATGATAAAGCAGTTGGCACCTTTGGAGAGAGTTGATTGACATAGTAGATGATTAAAAAATAATAACATATCTGTTTACAAAGGGACTGATCAAATTGGTTTTGAGAAAAATCGATTGGAGAAGTTGGAATAAGTGTCCGTAGTAGACCCCAAGTGCAAGTGGGAGAATGATAGTGTTAGGGGTATTCCTTAGGGGCAATCATATAATTTGTTACATATATCTAACTTGTTGCCCAATCTTGTCCGAAATAAAAGTATTTTCTTTCTATTATATACTTGATATAATGTAAAAAAAAATTGAAATTAAAAATAATCTACCAGTGAAAAAACAATGGCATTTTCTTGCTTTCTGAATTCAAATTCTTCAATTCATTCGTCTAATCCTTACTCTTATTTACTGCAATCCTATTCTTTGTCCCAATCAATCAATCAGTCAAATCCGATCAACAGAAACATTCTCCCACTTAGATCGTTTGCTGAAGTTGTTTAGTCTCGATCCATTAATCAATCTATAAAACACAATAATCCAAAGAAACTCTAGATCAAAGGCAAAAGAGGGAAAACTTTATGTTTTAGACGTGGTAACCATAATCATTTTGCAAAACATTGTAGAGATCCAATTCGATGTTTTATGTGTGGGAAATTTGGCCACAGAAAACTCGATTGTCCATCCAAATCGAATCTTATCAAACCTATTTCTTGTTCTTTGGTCAATCACGGGTTTCAATTTGTATTGAAATATTTACTATCAAAAGGGCTTCTGCTTGATAACCTTTGGCAAATGAGACAATATGGTTTTAAATATCTGGAGGAAATGTTTGTACACTTTAATGTTATTAACTCACCCAACATTGGTAAGGGGTATCGTGATCGATTTGGAGATCCTGAAGTCTATTTTGGTAAATCAGAATCAAAGAATACATCTTATAAACCCAATCCTTCTTAAATTGATTATGGGTTCCATATCATCTTGAAATTTTTGTTATTAAAAGGTTTATTGCTAGACAACCTATGGCAAATGAGAGATGTGGGTATTAGATTTTTGGAGGATTGTTTGGTCATTTCGACGCTGTTAACTCACCCAATATTGGTAAAGGATATCGAGATAGATTTGGTGATCCTGATGAATATTTTGGCAAATTGGAGTCTTATTCTATCAGTATCGACTCGAATGTAAGTAGTGTAATGGAAGGATATAACAGTTGTGTAGATTTTAATGTCAATGTTATGATAGATTGCTCTTGCATATTTGATCCAATGCTTCTGGATCATGTTGTTTCTACATTATCTGAGAATTAGCAATTTTCAAAAGGAAGATGTCTTGTAACAACCCTGTATTTTACAATTATTTGTAAATTGAATTTCCAGATTTAAAAGCTTTATTTATGAAAAAGATTAAATTTTGTTATTTAATATAAACTTTGATTTTGATATGGATTAGAATTCCAAATATGACTAAATAGAATAATTTTCCAAAAAGTGAATTTTGGTTAAAATAGTCAAACTTTGACTTTTAAATTTAAATTTTAAATATTTGAAAATTTGAATTTTATATTTTATTATGAAAGTAAATAAAATTTTATGAACACTACTTTTCGTTTCGTTGAAATCTGATTTATAATGTGAAAGTTATGCCTTTTTAACTATTGTGTGTAATTTGCTGTATTTAACAAAATGGTTTATTTTAAATTATATAAATAATATTTTATTTGGTCATGTAATGTTATAATTATATTTATACGGGTAAAATAACATGCTATGTATATATTTTGGTTTTAAACATTTTTAAAAGTGTTATTGACATTTTCAAATGTCAACTGTATTCTGTTTATAAATTTAATTCCTAGTTTCAAATAATTAAAGTAATTCTTTATTTATCTTTATATTTTCTTAAGAACTTATTTATTCTCATTCCTAATTTATTTTGTTCCTTATTTATTTTATTTATTTAAATTTTATTTGTTTTAAAGTAAAATAGAATTTTATAAGGTTAGTGATATTTATTTGTAATTTTCATGTCCTGTTTCCAATTTTTAAACAATTTCTTTAGTTCTTTTTTCTATTTTCTCTAAATTTAATTATTTATTTCACTTTGGAATGTTTTAAAAATCCTTTTATTTCAAAATTTTGTTTTAGAATATTTTTAAAATGAAGTAAACAATTTTCCAAAGTCAATGGTGATTTATTTGTAATTTCTGGACACTGTTTTGGATTTTAAAACAATTTCTTCTTTTCTATTTTCCTTTAAATTTAATTATTTATTTTCATATTTTTCACTTTGTTTCGGTTTTTAAAAGTATTTTATGAAATTATTTTGTTTTATTTGTTTTAAAAAGAAATAAGAAATATGAAGAGTTAAAAAGCTTATTTAACTTAAGTCTTTTCACCTCCTGAAGTCTTTTCACTTGCCATAACCCCTCCTTTATGCTTTTGGCCGTGTAATCTTTTGAGTAGCCGTGTATTTTCATTATTTTTACGTGAAAAAAAGTTCTCATCTCCATTCATTCACGGATAGGAGAATTTTTTTTGGTAATGGCTTCTCTTTTGGTCTTTTTTTTTTCTCATTTTCATACTTTTTGCCTTGTCTTCTTCGCTAGTTTTGCTCAGCCTCCACTCCATAGCCACGGCCACCACCCCCTACACCTCTTCCCTGCCATCACTACCACTTATATCTCCAGCCATGACCAAGGCCGAGCCCTTCAAGATGACCAAACCCCTCAAATATGCAACAACAAGCCTTAAAACAAGCTAGTTTGACCACTTTGGCCTCATCTCCTTCATTTCCACCACCACCATCACCTTAGGCCGCCACCACCACCTCTTTCCAGACCCCTGCTCACCACTCCAGCCCCTGACCTGACCCACACTTTACTGGCCGAGCCCAAGGACCCATGGCCGAACCCTTTTGTTGAACCAAAACTTCACTACATTGCCTAAAACCCTTCACATTCCTACCTTGTAACTTCCTCCGCATGTTCTAGCCTTTATGCCATGCATTCCTATGTTCAAACCTGAGCCAAAACCATGTCAAACCTGTCCTAAATAAACCCCTAGGCCGTGCAAACCATTGTAGAAAACAAGGCAAAAGATTTGACATTCATATCTCTTTTTATTTCAAAGTTAATTCCTATTCAATGTTGTATTGAGTTGTAATATTATTTTGTTTTGTTTTGGCTTGTAACACAAGTTCTAAGCTTGGATCTCTTCCCACTTGAGCCTATTGTTGTGTCATCGTGCCTTTTTGAATCCGTTGTTTCATTTGTATTGCAATCTCCAGCACCAAAAAGTTAAGTAAAACTCACACGACGTTTATACTTATGATTTTAATGTTATAAAATCTTTCATACTAAAGATATCTCGTAAGACCATGCCGCACATAAATGCAATTATGTTTTACCTTACGATAACCAAACCATTTCATAGAAAATATTCTAATATTATAATAATGTTCGAGGTTTAAAATAAATATTTAAAATAGCTGGAATGCTTGCATCCTATATTCTAGTATAGTTCAGCGCAACTAAGTCCGTAAGGCACTTATTATATAATGAATACCATCAATGAAAAGGCACTAAGGTACCACCAACCATAGTACATCTCTAGATAAAAATTACCAAGGTTGAAAACCTTTCGACTCTTGTGAATCAGGACTAGACCATAACACCCTGTAAAATCAACTCTAATTAAATAAGTAAATTAAGAGATTTAATTATTATGGTAGAGATAAAAATATAAATTTTGCAAAATTTGTAATTTGACAATGAAAGTAATGTCATTGTCTTCATTAACAATTCTAATCAATTTCTATATATAATATGATGAACACGGAGCTCAAACGAAGAAGTTATGGACATGTGAAGTTTTTAGATTTAAAATAATTTAAATAGAATTCCAATTCAAATGAAATAATTAGTTCCTAAATTTCAAATTTGAAACTAATTGTGATTAGACTTGGGGATTAAATAAGCAATAAAGTTAACAAGTAATGTTAAGAGTAATTATGGAACTACATAAACAACGACTCATAAATTAAGTAACCTTTCCAAAATAGAGGGAAGAAGTCGACCACTAGAGGTCGACGGCTTAGAATGAAGAGGTCGACCACTTCTTGCTTTGTACGCTTTAGATTTATCCATTTTCAACCTAGTTTCTTCATAGGTTCTGGTGCATTTAAAGCACTATAAATTAGACACTAAACCCCTCCACTTTTACTCATAAATATTTCAAGAGCATCAACTAAGATTTATCAATTCTTCCATTATTTGATTCAGAAAACTCCATTAGGGTTTCAGATAAGAAATCCTTTAGACCTATTTTTGTTTATCATTTAATTTCTAAACCTCTTCTCTTTCAACTTTTCTGAATCTAATTTATATATACGAATTCCTTTTTATATATATCAAAAAGAAAAGATCCGAATGAGATTATAATGGGTGTTGCAAATCCAAAGAGAAGCAAAGCTAAGGACCAACTATGAGTAGAATCTTAGTTTTCCTATCTTGGTAGTTGAATAGTGTAATTTGGATTTAATATATACCTTGGGGAGTTTTGGATTACGAAAACATCATATTAAAAATCCTCAAAATTCCCCCAAAGCGAAATGTTAACTCTTAAGATTGGAATCTTAGTTGTTTTGTATTATGATAATAGAGTTTTGTGGATTTTTGCAGTTTATGTATTCTACCTTCTGTTCCAGTTCTTATTACTTTTCTCATAATCTGATTAAGGGATTTAATTGAGAAATGGCGTATAAAGCACGAATCATTATTCATAATCTACACTGTCTATTTCTACAAAATATAACAGAATTTCTCTTAACTAAAATAATATTAAAGGAGATGAATAAAGCATAGAATTGATTAATTGTTAATGTCTATTTTTGGTTTATTCCCTTGTATTAGTATTAGATAAGTTGAATTTAGATTCTATATACAAGTATATTTATTGCAATTTTGCATATGAGTATTGAATCTTGGTTATGGATGTTAGAATCTCTTGTTATGAATATTTAATTTGGACACTATTGGTAAAATGAAAGAAAAAGAAAGACTTGCATTATTATGGCCACAAAGGAATTGACATTTGAAGTTAGTTATGGCATAGTCTCCCATGCATAGAATAATAAGTGCACATTTATTTATATATTAACTAGCGTAATGAATGCATAATTATACCATCTAATTGCATAGTTAATTAGGTAATAATTGTAATAAAACCCCCTTGGGAAAGTAATTGATATTTTAAGGCATAACAAGGAAGATTCCCTATAAGGTCTTAATCATGTAACTGTGAGATGACTATTATATATATAAAGATTATTTAAATTATGGATAAGTTATAATGATGCGATGTCAGTCAAAAGGCATGCTTAAGTTTGCCCAGGTAATATGCTACCAAAAGTGTGATTTTGGGACTGATGTAGTACATCTCCTATGATAAGTATTTATAATGGCACGAGATTAGTCCCAAATTCTTTAGGATGAATCTGCCCAGCTAATTTGGCTACTAGTTTCTACAAATAGTCGGATTAATGTGAGACGTCATTATGGATATTGGATCATAATATGAATGACCTACTTCGGGGTCTTAAGGTATTAAGTGGTTGTTTGAGGACCTGCATCTTTACCTCATGTGAAGTAGTAAACGGCCAAGGGGTTAGTCATTAGGCGCAATAGGTGGTATTTCGATAGAGGTCCACTTCCGAATAAGGTATTAAGTGATTGACTGTGTCCATCTTTCTACAGATAAGTATTAAGTGGCTCAATATATTCGATGCAATGTCATCTATATAGTTACCATTGAGGAGTCCGCATTGGGAATAGGTAAAATGATGGGATCTGCCTCAATCGGTTTATCAAATATCCAGATTCTGCCTATTTTTCAATAAAAGGTATTAAGTGGATTGGGTACTATCTCTCGCATTGTTATACCACTATGACATTGGTTATGGGTTATGAGATTTAGAAACCTACTTCGGGAATGGAAGGTATTAGTGGTTGTTTAAGGTTCTGCCTCCTTTCCTTTATGAAGTATTAAATAGTTTAATTACATAAGACATATTCTTTTTTAAATTATACTGCCCAGGTACAGAAATATTAAGGCTCAAGATTTCCATTCACTAGATATGTAACGATCCCGGATTTTTTCTAAGTTTAAATCGATAATTAATTTAATTTTTGAATAAAAATTGTGAAATTAATTCGTAAACTGATTTGAGTTTCTCCAAATTCGAATAAAAATATGTATGTTATTTTATCAAAGTATAATTAAGTTTTAAAACAAATTCTTTAAAAGCTAAATATCTGCATATATATGAATGCAAAATGCAAAATAAAAAAATAAAAAAAAAATATATTTATATAGAGGAACAGGACAATAAGAATTTAAGTTAAACAAAATAAATATTTAAATTAGAAATAGAAATAGATATATATAAGATAAATTATAAAATGTAAAGTAACACACAACTAAATTTAAACAACATATTAGAATAGAAATTTGTTTATATTATAAAGTAATAAGACAAAACAAAAAATTATATGTATATTCAAGTATAGTTAAAATAATAATAATAATAAAACATGAATACTAAAGCAAAACACAACAAGTTGTGTATGCAAGAAAATAAAAGTAAGATAAAATAAATATCTACAAACAAAATAAAACAAACAAAAATTTATAAATATCTATGCGTAAACAAATAAAGTGTGAATATGAAACAAGAAAACAAAAATACATTCAAGTATGAAGCTTGCAAAAGAAGAAACAAAAGAAAACAAAGAAAATATCTATGTAGGAAAAACAAGCATTACATGATATCAGCCACCATATTGACAAAAATCTGCTTGGCCACCAAACATAAAATCATCAGCCGAAATCTTGTTTAATCAAACAAAGAAAAAAAATATCTCTGGTCTGAGGTTGTACAAACAAATAGTAACCCTGTACAAAAGAAAATAATTACCCTTAGACTCATTTCCTATATATCAAACCTTCAATTCAGTTCGTCCATCAAAACTGAAGTAAATATCATCTAAAACTAAGATAAAAATTCAATTTTTAAACAACAATCTAACTCAACTACAACTAGAGACCAAATTGAAGGCTTCAGCTAGCAATTTCAAAGCCTGGTTCAAAAAGACGCAGCTCTGTTCATCTCTTAATTACTGTGAGTAACATTTGTTTTTATTTAACTTAAAAGTATAATCTGTTGCATATATCTGTGAATGAGTATATTTACACAGGTGTATGTATATATATATATATATATATATAAATCTTCTGTGTATACTTGAATGATGAACTATGAGTAGGCTATTGTTCATTTCTGTTCTCTGTCTACCATTCTAACACAAGATTGTAGTTTCAAAAAAAAAAAAATCAGTTCCTCTTGATCTACTTATTGTTTGAGCTTAAGATTAAAACAAAAGTTGCTTGTTACAGTACATATTAAGTTTTAAAATTAATTTAAGTTAAAATAACCTGTCAAAGTTGTTGGAAATCAATATAACCGAGCACCACTTAAAATTTTGTTAAAACTCAAACCTTTCAATTTACAGATTCAGGTATATAGATCGAATTCGTAAGCTTAAACATGATTTTTAAAGCATGAATTATAATTTTTAGGTCACGAATCAAAGAGCAGTGTGGGTTCATTCGAATTTCATTGTTTGATGATTTCTGATGATCTATTGAGTAGTGGTGGTCAGGAACTTGCCAGGTGGTGGAGGAGTGATCGGCGATGGAGGGAAAAATAGTGAGATGGTCGGCAGTCGAACGTGGTGGCGGCGGCGACGACCTTTCGAAATTTTTAAACCTAGTTTTTGTGAAGTCTTGTGTTTTAGTTCATTCGTTGCCGATAGATGATCGAGCGCGACGAGGCGCTAGGGGAGAATAGCAGGGGAGTTGGTGATCGAGTGGCCGAAGTTGTTGACCTCCTGGTGGTCGAGGTCGTGCTGTCGAGGCATTTTTAGGTATGATGGTGTTTCTCGTTCGTGTTTTCTAGGTTTCTATTTTGAACTTGATTTTTGATTTCGAGTGAAGGATAGAGATTTGGGTGGTCGAAGATTGGTTGGTAGGTGATCGTCGACTTGTTCGACGAGGAAGCGTCGACTGGAGGCACGCAGTGGCGACGTGCACATGCACTAGATTCTGGTAATCTGGAAACATTATTGTGTAGTTTGGGTGGAACTTGGTTTTTCTCGCGTTGATCTTGTGTTTGTCTCGAGTGTTTACTCGAAGGATTTCCGTTTTGACTCGAAGCAAGTGGCAGTGGCTCGGAAAGATTTTTGTTTCAAGTTTTATACCTGTCCGGTTTTCCTAAATCTAAGAATTGAATTCAAAATATATAAATCAAAGACTAAACCAAGATTTAAATAAAAAGTTTATATGAATTCAAGGTTAGTCTGAAAACTTAGTTGTGAATGAATAAAGTTTTTAAATTAAACTGTTTAATAACTTAAAAGTGTTAAGTAACTAAGTGTATATAAAAAGGATTTGTATTTAAAAAATGTATTTTGAATTGTAAAGAATGAATTTAAACAAAGTTAAATCAAATTTTGAAACTTGGACTTAAATCTGAATTTGAATTCCAGTTTTTGAAATTTAATTAAGTTTTATAAATTTAGATGATTTAATAAGTTTTAATGTTAAGGTATATTTTGATATGTAAATTTTAAAAAGGAATTTGATTTCAACTCTTTAAATTTCTTTTATAATAAAATATTATTTTAACATGTAAATTTAAAGTTTGTTTTCAAAAAAATTAGTTTTAAACTTCATATAAGACAAATTGGTATTCTCTTTAAACCTTGAAATGTAAAATGGATATAAAAGTGAATTGAATATAAATGTTTCAGCGTGCTTGTTGTTTTGACTCCTTCCTTATTATAATACATCCTAGAGAAGGAGTTGACGATGCTTGAAGATGGCGAGAGTGAAGCTTGTAGCAGTCACTATCTATCCTTTTGTGTTATTTTCTATTGCACCCATGAAATGTATATTTGAACAAAATGTTGTAATAGTTAACATTATGTAACGTTTTATGACATATGAAATGATTTTCAAAAAATGAGTACTATTATTGTTATTATATTTTATTTCTTCCACTATGAGTTCTGAAAGAATAGGTAGATAGCTCTGCTTTGTTATTTTTATCAACCAACAATCAGCTTTAGAATGGGTCTAAGTTTCGATGGGCCTTTTCTAGGTTTGAATTTAGGCATGTTCCGGAGTAGGTAGTAATTGAATATGAGCGTCACTCCGGTTGCTTTCGAACTTTTCCTTGAGAGCTCTCATGCACAACCAAATCCATAAATTCATTATAGTGATCTAGAAAGGTGATGACCAAACCCTAATAGTAGTGAACCACATAGCCCTGTGACATCTTCCCTATTTTAGTAATTACAAGCTGTGAGGCTTGTATGACCACAATTACCTTTTACTCTTTAGCAAATCCTTTTGGAATGTTAACACTACCCTTTAGGCAACAAGGCAGTGCCAACATTGATCCATACAAGTTCTGGATATAAACAAACTGAAGGAACTCCTTCTACTACATCCATTTTGGAATCACCCTAATGACTAATAACAAGTAGCCCCGGCATTTCAAAGAACTCCATTTTTGATTTCATCATCTTTAAGATGTCTTCAATTCGAACGTTTATACTGGTTCGAAGTAGTTTTCAGATAATATGTTCAATCCCACTCTTCTCGAACCGACAACGATAATGTTGAAACCGGCCAAGATTTGATGTTTGGTTATTTAATTATCAAATAACAAACAATTCAACCAGATATTTAATTCCATAAGGAAAATACTGCTGATTAAGCACATAAGTAACCACTAAACCTTTTTAATTAATCCCTTCATTAATTAAAACCACTTTGTAAATTCTTGTATAAAAATATTTTTACAAAGATATAGTCACAGGCCATTCTCTACTCTTTTCAATACTTGAGAAATATTGATGTACTTATCTCAACTATATAAGTATTCTCACAAAACATTTCAATTTCATAACTTAAAAAAACTTTCCCATATACTTATATCAACAGTGTAAGTATATTCAAAAAACACTATATTTTCAATACTTAGAAAATGTGCTCATATACTTATCTAAATGGTATGAGTATATTTATAAATCTTAAGAAAGATTTCAATTTTCAAAAACCATACTTGTTTGGGTTAAAATGAATGTCATTTAAAACATTGATAACAATAAATTCAAACACTTTTATTTCAGTACAAGTAAATAGATCGCATAGAAATTAGATTAAATATACTTATTAACATTTATTGATTTCAAATAGTACTATCCCTTGATTAACAATGAAATCAGACAAGTTAGAAACTATCTCTAGATACATGTTTTTAATTCTCAAGATAGAGACGAATTTTCA
This sequence comes from Allium cepa, assembly GCA_030765085.1. Classification (NCBI taxonomy): domain Eukaryota; kingdom Viridiplantae; phylum Streptophyta; class Magnoliopsida; order Asparagales; family Amaryllidaceae; genus Allium; species Allium cepa. The sequence goes on along the minus strand of CM060939.1, from coordinate 175,180,599 downwards.
TACTATGGAATTTTGTGTTAAGTATGAAAAGAATATTTTCCATACAACAGTAATTTAAATGGATCATTTATGGAAATCGAGTCTCATTCCTTTTGATAAAATTCTTTTTTATAAAATTCCTTTATAAATTTTATAAAATATCCATATTATTTATAAAACTTCTTTTATAAATCCAAAAACATAATTATAAACTTCTTTTATAAATCTCCAAATATATTTAAATATCCTTTATACTATTTATAAAACTCTTTTCTAAAACTTCCTTTATAAAATATCATGCATAAAACTCATTTTATAAATCGGCAAATTCATTTACAACTCCTTTTGCAAAACTCCAAATTCATGTATAAAACTCCTTTTATAAAGTTCTAAATGCAGTTACAAAATGCCTTTTACAACACAAAAACTCTAAATACAAAACCAAACCCAAATATATACAAACTCCAAATATGACTATAAAATTCATATTCTTTACAGAACATGATCATTCCACATATTACATTAAATTCACAACTGTGATTTGTTACTGCAATTTGTCAAAATAATAATATTTTCCCTTTTATAAAATACCATTTATAAACCTATTATTTTACTTATAAAATACCGCTTATAAATCACTGTCTAATTTATAAAATATCATTTATAAATCTGTTCTTTTATTACAACATTTTATATAAAATGTTTCATAAATATTTATTTCAAAATATTTCTATCTTCTTTTAAAAACAAAAATCACTTTAAAATAAGAGAAACACATTTTATTTTGTTTAATAAATATTCATTATTATGATAACTTTTCTATAGATAAATACTTTTCAAAATAATTTTAAACCATCTACTCATATAAATATATCATAAAATAATAATAAAGAAGTAGAAGTAAAATAGAGAAGTATAAAAACTTGTTTTATACTAACTATCATAGAAACAAACAACAAGGTCAGATTAAAAATCATTTTCCAAGTCGAAATCATTTCCAAATCAAAACAAAAATTAATAGTATTTTAAAATACTATAACGAGGCCAATAGCTACTATAACAATTAACCAATGTTATTACTACATTTTCACTAAAAATGTTCAATTTTAACGTATGTCAGTGTTACATCCAATATGGCCAAACTATCAAATTTTAGCATTTAATAATCATTATAACAGGTGTCTGCCTGAAATTAAAATCAATATGTATATGATTGGAATTAAAAATCACAACGATGAGAAATCTAAATTTCTCTACAAAATTCCATGTATTTCATTTTAAATGTCATTCGCTTTTAAAGCGAATATTCAACCGAACCGAACCAATAATTTATTCAAGCACAAAAGCAATTATTTTTATCTATTATATATCATAAAGATTATCCAAAAAGGTGAGTTTAACTCTTTGAGATTCCAATTGACATCGAAGCGTTCTGATTTGATCTGTAATTCCATTGCTCCAAACTTGACAAAACCAATTCAGACGTGTAGCTATCATCATTACGAGCGTAATGCAAAAGACCATGTCTCGAATGGACCTCGTATGGAAAGTTATTCAATTTATAAATTTTCAATATCAAAACATTAATTAATTACTTTATTAATCCCCTAATTACCTATTAAATCTCTAGTCCTCTTCTCTCAAAACTCAAATCCACTCCTCCCCATCAAAACATGTACACAAACACAATCTCCTCCATGTACACACATGACCATCTTTCCACCACTCCATGATTTCTGAATCCGACTCCGCCATCGAACTTCTCTCCGTTTGAGCATCACATCATCCACCACCATGAAGCACCTGGCCATTCCATTCAATTTTCGACCTGACAATGCTCCACGCGACCCCAAAACAATGTGTTTCTCCCTAGGCGATCGGATCTTCAATCGACCATACCGAAAGGTGCGACCTCACATGAAAATCCATCGACGATCACTACATCACCCAATGTCATTCGAATCAACCCATACCCAAACCCTAGGTTATTTCACCACACCAAAACTGTTGCTCCTCCCGAAACTTCATTGAACACCCCAAAGCATGTATAGAATCGAAGATCCCTCAATACGAACTCAAAGATTCAAACTTTATATTTTTTGATTGATTTTATTTTTATTTTCAAATGGTGGAAGCTTAATTTCTTTTCTTGATTGTGAGGGTCATAGGAAATGAAAGAGGGAAAGAATGAAGAGTAAGCAATGAAGAAGAAAATTGAATTTTGGTCAAGCAATGTTACTCAATTTTATAGACAATTTTTTTTACTTTACTTCGAACACAAGTTAAACAAAAATTTCTAGCCATCATCAAATCAAAATGCCAATCGCCATTAATGTTTGTAAAAGAAATGAATTGAACTTGATTTTTAAAATGTTATGAAAAGAGCTTTTTGCGGTATTCCAGCACATGATACTCTGTTCGCATACGAACTGCGAATGACAAATAAAAATACGATCATACATACTAATGTAACATGATCATAATCAACAACAAAATACATTGATTATCTAATTCTGTGAAATCCCAAAATATCAACGTTTGATGTAATATACGTCAAATGAAAATTACAATATTTTTCAAATTAAAAATTATGAAAAAATCCTATAAATTAAATTAAAAATATATCATCAAAAATTAAGCGGTTTTACTAACCATTTGATTTTCTTTGTATTTATTAAATCGAATCAAATCTATATATTTAAATAGATCAAATATTCTTATTTGAAACATTTAAAAAAACCATTTTGCTACAACAATCCTCCTTGCAACAATGCAATGCCACTTTCATCCATACAAGTAGTTCCTTGACTGAATAAACAGAAGGAACTATTTCCACTACATCCTCGGGATTAGTAGGAAGCAGCCCTTGCACTTCAAAATACTCCTTTTACGATTTCATCATCTTAAAGATGTCTTCAATTTGAACGCTTATGTTGGTTCTAAGTGGTTTTCGGATGACTAATACTTATCCAACCTCGGTCTCTCTGGATCAACAATTGATAGTTTTCAAAACTGACCAAGATTTGATAATCGGTTATTTAACTGTCGAATAAGCGAACAACAAAATCAAATATTTAATTTCATATGGAAACAAAGCCCGATTAAGCACATAAGCAGCCACGAAGCCTCTTTAATTAATCTTTTTACTAATTAAAACCATTTTGTTTATACTTGTATCAAAATACTTTTACAAAGATATATTCACAAATCTTCTCTACTCTTCTGAATACTTGAAAATATTCATATACTTACTTCAACGGTATAAGTATATTCACAAACGATTTCACCTTCAATACTTCAAAAACATTTCTATATACTTATATCAATGGTATAAGTATATTCACAGTCCTAAGAAAGATTAACCCTTTTTCCAAAATCACATTCAGTGGGTGAAATAAAAGTCATTGAAAAACATTGTTTACTATAAACCCAAAACACTATCCTTTAGGTGCAAGTAAATGGATCGTATAAAAATCAAACCAAATATGTTCACCACCATTTTTTGATTTCAAACTTATGTTATCTCTCGATTAACAATAAAGTTGGACAAGCTAGCATACTATCCTTGCCTCGACATACATTCTTAATTCTTAGGACAAGGACGAGTTTCCCTACCCTAAAATTTCATGTTAAGCATGAAAAGAGTATTTTCCATACCACATAATTTAAAATGATCACTCATAAAAAGAAAATCCCATTTCCTTTGTATAAAATTCCTTTATATAATATCTTTAATATATACAAGTTCCATTTTTATAAATTTTCTTTCTATTTATTAAACTCCTTTCATAAATCTATTTATATTTATCAAACTCCTTTCTGTTTATAAAACTCCTTTTACAAATCTCCTTTATGAATCTCATAAATTTAAATCTCATTTTCTTATCACAAATCTTTGGTTTCAAGATAAGACTAAATACTTTCCATAAAACGATCATTCCAATATTTCAATATATCCACAAATGTGATTTATTTTCCAGTTTATCAAAACGATATTAATGTCCCTTTTATAAAATATCATTTTTAAATCCATTCTTTTAAAATACCATTTGGAAATCATTCTTTTACTTATAAAATACCATTTAAAAATCTATTCTTTTGTATAACATTTTATATAAATCACTTAACAAATAGTTATCCCAAAATATTTCTATATTCTTTTTAAAAACAAAATCATTTTACCATAAAAAATAAAATCCTTTTTTTATAAATAACCATTCATTACTATATTAATTTTTCTGTAAAATAAATACTTCTCGAAATACTTTTAAAACATGTCCATATAAATTAGAAAAGACTAAAAAGAGACCGAAGTAAAATTGTAACGACCCAGAATTTTTGATGATTTAAAAATTGGATATTTAATTGAATTTAAATATTAATAAATGAAATTCTTAAGTCGAATAATTTTATTTCGAATTTCTGGATTTAATTGGACAATTAAATCGATAATTTAATAAGTTAAATTCCAGAAATAATTAAAAATCAAGTTAATATGATTGAAAATGATTTGGAAAATTTTATTTTATCATATTGGAGTTATAGAAATGTTATAGAACTTTTAAAATCGAATTAAAAGTTAAACTGTGAAAGTTGAATATTTTAATAATTAATTATCGACTGAAAAATAGCCAATTTATGAACAGTCTTAGAATTGAACGAAACTAGTTCCATTGGATCCGTAATAGTTAGTTATTATCAGATTTTCATTTTCGTAGCAATCGGAGTTGTCGTTTGACCGTGGCAGTTCGAAACGCATCGAAATTGTTTTAATATTAATTTAGCGAGTTAAAATAACCATTTTTCAAACGGTCTCGAATTTCGACGAAACAAGTTTTATCGGATCCGTAATGTGATATTATTGTAAGATTTCAAGTTTCGTGTCAATCGGATTTACCGTTTGTCCGGGGCAAGCTAAAACGCCTAGAAATCGTTTAAATCGGTTTTAATTTAAATTGATCGTTTATAGCCGTATCTCGCACAGATGATCGAATTAGCTTCCGAAACCTGTTCCATTGTGTCCAGAACACGGAAAAACCCTAAGATCGCCTGTCGAAACGCGTAGTTAGATGGTCGTTTGCATAAACTGTTAAAGTGAGAATTTTATTAATTAAATAATATAAAAACTATTATAATTATTCATTTTCTTCTAAACCCTAGTCCATTAGGGAGCCGGACGCCACTTCCACCTTCTAATGGCCGAAGTCTTCTCTACTTCTCCCTCAATTTTCTTCAAATCCACTCATCGATTCAACAAACTCCCTACTACAACATCGAAGAGCATCAAGAGATCTACATATCCATACGGGAGTGATCGTTTTTAGTGGCACGATCGTCGACAATCGGAGCTGGAAGTCGCGCCGTTCGCGTGCGTTTTCAAGGGGAGCGGGGAGACCGAGCTCTTTGGTTCTCTGGCCGAGGATGGAGCTTGTGTTGGCGAACGTTGTGGCATATTCTGACCGATCTCCGGTGGACCATGGGTGGAGCAATGTCAAACCCTAGATGTGGCCGTATGGGTTCAAACGTGTTTTTACCTGGGTAGAGGTGCATGTGCGTGAACGAAGAAGAGAGGGGGGAGTGGTCCATGTGTGATGTGCGGCCAGATGTGTTTGGGGGTAAATAATGAAATGCAATTTGTAATTTTAATTTTATAAGAGTCGTATAACTTCAAAAATGCATATCTTTTTGCTGCGAGGTCGAAAATTGCTGAAACGACTTGCGTTGGAATCGTATCGTCGAGCACTTCGCGATGCAACCAGTTTGGAGTCGATTGGAGCTCGTTTGAATTTCGGGTAAAATTAAACGTTCGTTTAATTTTATTCGAAACGAACGCTGAAACCGGAAATAAAACCAAGGTGAGAACTCCTCACTCAATCGAACAGTTTGGTTTAAAATTTTAAATAGTCATATTTAAAATTTGTTGATTGATTGATTAATTGTTTGATTGTGATAGTAGATATAGTAGGATATACTATATATAGCAATATATATATTGGCATATGTATATATTGGAATTGATTTCCCGCCTTGTATAGCGGATGAGACCCTATTGCGCCGCCTATTAAGCGGATATATATTTTATAAATTCCCATATACCGCGATATCCCGTCTTGAAGCGGGATTGGTATTGTGCTAACGTATGTGGTTGCAGGGAAACAGGTTGGAGGGATCCAACTGGATTCCTCACAAATATTTATATGATTATAGATATTGTGTGATTATTGATTATCATATTGATATATGATATTTGTGCCATGATTGACTATTGGATGCTGTTGCATCATCGGATCCATTTTTAAAGTTAAAAATAACGATTTTGAATTGAAAAGGATTTTAAAAGTGATTTTTCAAAGTATATGTTTTTATTTAAAATTTGGAATGTATTCATTTTAAAATAAATTCAAATTTCAATTTTTAAAGTTATAGAATTCAGGATTTTTGTAAAATATAACCAAAATGTTATTTTTGAGATAAGTAGTTAATAAATTTATGAAATGGTTTTAATTGGAATTTTGAATAACTATTATAAAGGATGAATATAAAAGATTTTATAAATTGATGTTTATAAATAAAAATATTGGAAGTATAAACGAGTTTATTATGTGTTAAAATGAAGTATGAAATGGATCATTGAAAATTATAGATTTGTAAATTGTGAAAGTTATAAAATGAATAGATATTGAAAATAAAAGATTCATGAGTCATTAACTTATAAAATGGATTTTGGGCATTCAAATGAGATATTTATAGAAATTATAAATAAAGGAAATTTTTTTTTACGTTGAAATTGTCATGGAATATAAAAGATTCTTATAAGCAATAAGATTTGAAATTTGTGAAGCTTAAAAAGAACGATTTGGTAAATGAATGAATGAATTATAAGTTCTTAACTTATAATATGGACTTTTTATATAAAAATTGAATTTTATAAATTGAATTGGATTGATAAAGGAAATTTATAAATCGAAGTTTATAAATAGGAATAGAATTTATAAACATTGTTTATGAATTCGTAATCAATTGAATTTGATCAATTGAATATAAAAGTTTATTAAAGGAATTATATTCACGTTTTTGAAGAGTGAATATATCGTTAAATAAAATGGATATCTTTTGGGAAAAGGATGTTTTAAATAGAATTTAAAACGATTTAAAGATGTTTTAAAATGCATCAAGTATCGAGAACATAGATTTCAACATTCATTGTTGAAATAGAAGTTTTCGAGAAATAGAAGGAAAAAAGTCGTAGATTTCAACATTTATTGTTGAAATAGACGTTTTCGAGAAAATAAGGAAATGATGGACTATAACATTGTTGTTATAGTAAATGGTTTTCGAAAGAAAATATTTTTGTATAGTATTGGGATTTTTATATCTATTTAATTTCCAATCCCTATACTAGTGATTTTGGGTCGTCGTAACGATGTTTTACGCAACATTCGTTTTGACCCAAATAAAAGTGAATAAAAGAACGTTTTCCTTAAAGAATGAAATATATACTTAACTATGGTTTAAGTATATTGAATATTTTCAAATTGTTGAAAATAAATAAGATTTGCGAAATACTTATTATTAGAATAAGTATGGAAATGCTTTTCCAATATGAAATGGAACGTTTTTGAGAATTTATCTTTTTGAAGATAAATTGGAATTGAATATTTGAAATCTATTGAAAAATGTAGATCAGTAGATATTTTGAAATATAAATTCACTATGGAATCTATAAATGGAAAGGGAAAATTGGTTTCAAAATAAACGTTGTTTATTTTTGAAGTGTGGAAAATTATATATCTTGTAAAGATATTTTTGGGAAAATAAATAATTTGAGAAATTATTTGGAATCTGATGATGTTGCGCATCTTTATTGATAGTTAAATAACCGACTATCAATATTTACCTTTAAATAGGTGTTTGTTGTGATTGTTTGAATTGAATGCCACACTTATTTTTTTTTTAAAAATAAGCGCTCACTATTCGGGTTAACCGGGAAAGGACCATGGGGTCGTATAACCCATTCCGAATAGTGATACGTCGTTATGAATTGCAATTGAAGACCGGTGTTGAAGACCGGATATTTGTGAAAACGGAAGGATTACCGTCGAGTTACTCTGCATCGGCTGATCTCCGGTACAGAGGTTCATCACCCTTAGTGACGGGATGTCAGGACGTGATTAGTGAATATCCGGATTGCAAGGGCTTCTTTGGAAGTGCCTTCGGTTCTGTTCGATCCCGGAACAGACTTGTATGGATTGTATGTCTGACGTTACAATTTGAGATGTAAAGCTGGTTTCTATCAAATATATTTCTGGATGTGGCGGAGAATTTATTCTCTTAGCTTAACACCCTTCTCTGAGACGTACGAGCTCAGAGGTTATATAGTTGATGGTTACTAGTGATACATTCCCGAGTTGGTAATGTGGCACGCTGAGTGTTGCTGTGAAATGATCATTGAATGATCATTTGTGATAGGATCATTTGTTTGATCGTTTATCTTGATGATTATTGCTTTGACCATTTGTTGACCCAAAGCACTGCTTTTGTAAAGCGTGGCTTTGTGGACGAGACTTCATCGAGCCTCACACCCCGGAAATGGTCAAAACAGGAAAGATGCAGCAAGGTTATTAGAGGGTAGCGCCCCTTTAGTGTATGTCATTCCTTCTGGATAGAGGTGGTGTCATGGTATGGAGCCCAGATACTTAACCTATGTGGTTACTGCAAATTCATTACTTTGTGGTTGTTGGAAATCGGGGATCCTCGGATATAGATCGGTTACGATCGGGGAATGACATATTCGTGTCAGTAGTTACCCAGTTAGGGGTAACCCGGCCTTGTGTTGGCAGAGATCCGGTTAGGTTCTCGGGACGTCATTCCAGAGGCGTTTCCATGTGGCAATAGGAAGTTCCTTGGCCTGACCATTTGTTGGAAATCCAAAGAAACAATACGAGCCTTGTACGGTTTTAGTTGTATTACCTGCTATGGAATGTGGCGGTAATCTGCTATTGAACATAGTAGCTATAGTAGGCATACGAAAATGGTCGTATGTTGGCTAAGATTTATATTCTATTTTCGAAATGATTTTTCTACACTATGCAGTAGCAATAATATCAAATGCTTCTTTTTAATGCGTATCAAGCATCTTTGACTATCATAAGGAGAAATCTCCTTCGATTCTGCGTTTGCATTGTGTGTGTGTGCGGGAGGCCTTATGGTAGTCTCATTTTCTAAAAAGCATATCGAATTTATTTAAAAATTATCCTATCCTTTGTTTTAAAGATAAATAACTGTTTTAAGTTCTCACACCAGTCCCATGACTGACCTGGAGTTTATTGTTCCCTTCCTAAACTCTGGGTGCCCACCAGTTTCCACACGGGCAGTCAAGAGTCAGGTTTATCAGGTTATTCTGGACTTTGGAGTGCTATGGAGCTCAGGAGGCGAGCTGCATATCGAGACGTACCACTTGTATATGATAATATACTATTTATTATTCTGCTGTGTATTCTGTATGAGGACAAGTTTATATAACTGTCCATTGATGTATTGACTCTGTTGTCTATTGTTGTTGTAAACTCTGATAATGATGTAATGTATAAAAATGTATAGTTCTTTGTTTTAATGATATTCATTTATCTATTATATGTTGTTCCGCTGCGATTGTGAGATTCTGATACGGTTCTGTGTTACTTTCTTTTCTGTTCTGCTTTTTCTTTCTTTCTCTCTCTTCTTCTACCTCTTTCTTCTTCTTTAACCATAACTTTTCGGTTTTTTCGGCAACGAAAAATCACAAACGTTACAAAAATAGAGAAGTTAGAAAATTATTTCTAAATAAAATACCATCCGAAATTCCAAAAGTCACATTTAAAAATCATTCTTTGAATCAAAACCAATTTCAAATCCAAATGGTAAATAATAGTATTCCTAAAATAATATTAAGAGGCCAATAGCTACCATAGCACTTAGCCAATGCTTCGACTACCTTTATCAATAAAAAGGTTTAACTTTTAACATATATCAACGTCACATCCAACATGGCCAGACCACCAAACTTTGACATTAAACAATTTATGTAATAAGCATATAACTTAAATGAAAACCAACAACGGTGAGGAATCAAAATTCCCCTAAATATTTCTTATATTTCATTTTATGTGTCATTTGCATTTCAAAGCTGAAATTCAACCAAATCAAACCAATAAATCATCCAAGCATAAAAACAATAATTTATATCTACTATAGGTCTTATAGTATTCATTCAAAAGGTGAGATAACTCACTAAAATTCTAGTTGATCCTATGCATTCTTGTTCGATCTAAAATCAAAAGGCGTTCGATTTTAGCTCAACATTCCACTTGTTCCGTACTTGACGAAACCAACTGCAATGCATAGATAACACTCTTATAAGCACAATGCAAACGATCGCGACTTGATTAAACCTCGTATGAAGAAGTTATTGATTTTTATAAATTTTTGAATTTAAATAATATAATTAATTCACCAATCACACACTTAAACTAATTATGCCTTCACAAATCCTTCTTCCTGCTCCTCTATTTACTCCTCTTGTACACACACGATCATACACCCACGCTTGCATGCTCCAACTCGAGCAACAAACCATGAATCGACAATCTGACTTCGCTACCATGCTTCTCATCGCACGAGCTCTACAACGACGTCCACCTCGGCAAGCTCAGCTCCATGAATCGAATCATGACCGAACGCTTCCCTCCGGTACACGAAAATTTTGCACCCCTCAATCCATCACCGCACTCCACCAAACTTCAGTCATCGATACTTCTTCGTATGACAAACTCAATGCGACCCACGCTAGGACCTATTGTCACCTAAATCTTCAGAAATCACTAATCCTAGTTGTCGTCCACCATGTCGAGCTCCACCAACGTCGACTTCACCCATGAACACTCACGCGGATTTTAACCACACACTCATACAAAGCCAACGAATCTAATTTCATGATTTTTAGCGATCTATATCTCACGATTTGATTGTATGAAAAAGTGGAAAATTATTCCGTTCACAGGAAAAGCTAAAAGGAAAGAAAGAAAGTGAGGAGAAATGTGAAAATAGGTTAAGTGTTAGGTTATTAAATTTTAGAATTGAATTCTTGTTCGAAACGTTAAAAATTTCGGGTCTTGTATATATCATCTTAAAACAATTCAAGATAATGTGACTTATATCCATATATGTATTATTACATGTATATAATTTAAGTAATTTATTAATCTTATTTATATATATACTAAAACTTTGAAATATGTTTATTATATTTCAAAGCACTTTTGAAAATAATATTTTAACCTTTATAATATATAGAGTTTTCAAAACCAATGTCAAAATCACTTTATAACATTTTTTATTAGACTCTTATCTCAAATTTAACTTTTAAGTTTAAAAACAATTTTGAAAGTCACATTACAACATTTATAATGTGTTCTTATTTTAGATTTAACTTTTAAATTTAAAATCTTATTCTACTTTCCAAAAAAATTAGAAAATTAGTTCAAGGCCCAATTTAAATTGGGACTTTTCTTAGGCTCACTTTACTTTTCGGGCTAGGTCAGTAGCCAGTGGGCAAATTACTTGATTATCCAAACCCAAACCTGTACACAACTATTCTAGACACTCTGCTTAAGTGGTAAGCTTAATTGGTTAGCCATAACATGGCTAATTTAGGCCACATAGACTATTTGGCTCTGATGCCAATAAAGGAACTGGACCTATGAAATCTAAAAGATTATTAGATCCAATCTAATGAAGATTTGAATAAAATCATATTTTGTGGTTAAAAGAAAGTTGAAATTTTAATTTGTATGTATTGCAATGAATATATCGAATACATCACATGTTTGAAGTGTAAGTACAATACATAAGCATTGTATATATATGTAACCAAACATGTAAAATTGAAGTGAAGAAACATTTTATTTTCTTCTCTTCATATGTATAATTAATTAAGGAGCGTAAGGCTATAAAAGCAGAGAGATAAACTTTTCTCCTCTCTCTATTTAGATTAGTTGATATATTAAATGGCATTTATACCTAGATTTACACTTGACATATAATGTGAGCATAACCATTTATCCCTTTACACATGCCATTATTGTCCAAAGTTTGGATTTAAAAATAACCACCATTGGCAGAGCAGAGCTCATCCAGAGTACAATCATACGAATTATACTATACTATATTAGATGCCAATTTACCAAATTCCAGTTGTTGTTTTAAAAAAAAAAAATAGACAAATTATGTGCAGATTTTTTTGTAGTGGAAAACTGCACAAAATATCAAAGGATTTTCTTCGTAAGCCAAAGTTAGAAGGGGGAGTAGGACTATGGAAATTTTAGAATCTAACTACTACTGCTCAAATTAGTTTTCTATGGAATTTACTTTCCAAGGACAATCTTTGATCCAAATGGATGAAGATAAGGTACTTGTCTAAATCAAATTTCTAGGTTATGCCAATAAATAATAATTTCTCTGGCACTATGAAAGATACCGTAAGGCAGAAGGAAATTGCACGTAAAGTAATGAATAGAGCCTTAATTAAAGGTGAGAATATAGCATTGTAGTTCGATCCTTGGATCAACCAAAGTCCATAGTTGATATTGTTGGTCGGAATAGAGTTCAACTATGCAACAGTTCCGATTACATAGTAAGATCGTTATTCAAAAAAGGAGTTGCATTATGAAATTCTTCCAGAAACATGAGAGATATCCAATGCAACACATCAAGTACAAGTTGTAACAAATAATGCACAAGATTACTGGCACATAATGAATAGGAAATCTATATATGTGAATATTAGGCACGCATCCCTAAAAGCAAACTTAATTCGCTAAAACTCCTCCCACAAGAAAACATAAGTTACAGGTCCCTGTTTTTCATTTCAGCTGTTTTTTTCCTAAAATATCCCTCTGCTTCTTGCACGATTGATTTTAATAAGGAGTTTTCTTTCTTGATTTCATCTTCTGCTTCATTGGCGAACTTATGTTTCTTGATGTCATCTTCTTCTTCAATGGCGAGCTCAGCATTCTCGATTTTAATGGAAAACTACAATTATAGACAATAGTTGTAGAAATGTCTGCAACTATATGCAATAGTTGCATACATTTTTGCAAGTATATATAATAGTTGCATTTTTGCAACTATGTGCAATAGTTGCAGACATTTCTGAAACTATACGATATAGTTACAGAAATTTCTGCAACTATACCATATTGTTGCAGAAATGTCCGCAATTATTTGCAAATGTTGAAAATTTAAAAAAAATCAAAAATATTCAAAATTTGCCGAATTGTCTGCAAATATATGAAATAATTGCATCTTTTCTACAAATATGAATTTTTGGTATCAACAATGGATCTTAAAGATCATAAAATTTGTATTTTTTTTGTGAAAATGGTATGTTGATCCGATTTTTCTGCGTAAAGTTATACACGTTTGAAATGTTAAAAACATAAAGGGTATCTAGGTCTTTTTGCATGCGTGAATTTGAAAATAGGGACCGGAAATGTAAGTTTAGTTTGGGAAGGATGTTTTCTCTATTTTGAAACTTATTAAGAATGTGTGTTTTTCGAAGTTTGGATAGAATCAGATAACATATGGAAACAAATAATCACTATCGATTAATCTGGCATAACACAACAAGGAAATTTTCCTTTTTGACCTACCAAGCATATTTACAAAGATTACTAACTAAGGATCGACTTACATCCTGCGATTTACTATATGACACTAATTGTGCATTATGCAAAGAACACACTAAAAATCATGAACATTTATTTATTTAATGCAAATATACTACTTATCTGTGGGATCGTATGACTGCATATTTGGAAATCCAACCAGTGACAAACATGAGTTTACAGCATTGACTCGAGCTCATCACTGCTGTTTTTCCTTCGAAAGGCGCACCGCAAGATCTTGCATACACCGCAACTACAACATTAATCCATCACACTTAGACAAAGGGATGCATAAGGAAGTTTGAGTTCAAATCTTGTTCGTCGTCGCAACATTTCAAACTTCTTAAAATCGATGTCAGACTTTAAGTTAGAAGAGAAGGAAGAAATGCTAATATCTATGAAAGGGAGAAATTATCGCTGAGAAAATGGAGGATCAAGCTAACTGATGCAGGATGATTATAACAACCCGCATATTTTACGATTGAGTATTTAAATATTTCATCGTTAGTCGGATTTTAGTCCGAGAAGTTACTTTTCGCAAACGGTCGAATTAGGACTCGAGACCACCCCTATTGAGTTCAAAATGACGTTTCCAACCTTTTTGAATATAAACTTCGATATGTTTGGAGTTATAAGAATTTTGCTACTTTTTCACTTTAAGTTTGGGTTTCAGCCCAATGTTCTATCTTAAGACCCTGGTTCCACCCCCTCTCCTTTTCATTACTTCATAACTTTTCCTAATACTATCAAAAATGGGGGGAATGGAATGGGAGATAGAAACTCCAAGCCCTAGTTCCATTGCAAATCCAAGCTCTAACTCCAAATTCAAAGTGAAGCTATTGTTAAGCATCTTCTTCATCTTCTCCAACTCATTCTCTCTTCAATTTCAGATATTCCTAAATCCTAACTTAGGAAATGTTTTTCTTCTTTCTTGGGTTAGAATTGAAGAGTGATTGTTCTTGCCTTGCTCTTTAGCTTCTTCTTCTTTGTTGTTGGGTTAAAGGTGAGATTTTTATCTCACATCTACGTCTATATCTATCTTTGATGTTGGATATGAGTTCCTAACACTTATTCATGTGCATTTGCTTTTGGTTTGGATTGATTTGGTATATATTCCAACTTTTGGTGTTTTGAAAGCAAAATCTATGAAAATCCTTTTATGGATGTTTGAACATGTATTTGGTGTTGCATCGAAGAGCCTATAGGGCTGGGTTGCCAATTGGCATAAATCCCTAGCGCCATTGCTCGTTCGGTCGCGAATTGGATGTGATTGCACATCAATTACATAGGCTAGAAAACTGCGTAGGTTCCAGTCAGTCGACTGGACTTTGAATCCAGTCAACTGGCTCTAGCCCATTGGCGTACCAAAGGCAGATAACAGAGATAAGAGGTCTCTATTTCCTGCAGTCAGTCGACTGAACTCATTGAGCCAGTCGACTGACCTGCTCTTAAATGCCTATTATGCCTATTTTTGCGTATTTTGTTTATGATTCCAATTTTTATCGATTCGTTGTGATTCCTACATGATGCTATCAATTATTCAACTTTGATGACTTCTAATATGGGATTTTTGGAAATATCCTTTTTGATGGATTTGATATCGATTTCTTTGGAATTAATTCACATCTCCGTATGTGAATTTTAATGATTGATTGTTTCTACAATCATTTTTGTGCTTCGTCACTTTAAAAATATAAATGTTTTAATACTAGTAGTAAATATTCAAACTCTTTCACAAAGATGATTTCAACTCTATTTTCAATACAAAGCTCATTTATTTGAAACTGTTTTCCAATCTACTAGTATATACAAACCTTTACCTCACTCGTATGAAAAATCTAATTAAACGACTTAGTAAAACAAGTGGTATGAAACGCTTGTGTTTACTTCGCCGGTTAATTCTTGGACTTGTTCGATTGAATCTCTTGTGAAAATTTTCGAGTGGGAATCTACAATTTGTTCGTAAATAATTAAGTTAAGCCAGTGGTTATGGGACATGAAGCTAAACTCATTTATTTACTAGCTTAGTGTAATTAACACTTACTCCCGAGTGGAAATCTACAATTTTTTCGTAAATAATTAAGTTAAGCCAGTGGTTATGGGACATGAAGCTAAACTCATTTATTTACTAGCTTAGTGTAATTTACACTTATCGATCAATGATGATCATTTTTTTGATTTAGACTAGCAATGTGCGATGTCTCTTTGTCTGCGAGGGAGACTAAACCCCGTTTTTAGTGGTGCTTCGGCTTGGTGGGGTAGCGACCCATGGTCTTCGGGCCGTTTTAGTTGAGCTTCGGCTCATGGTCTTCGGGCCGTTTTAGTGGAGCCTCGGCTCAAAATTAATGGTTAGCAACCATGGAATAGCTTTCCGTTTTGTGATACACGTGTTGGTGAGTTTTCATGCTCCCGTTTTAGTGATAGGCCTCTTTCCCCCTTTTTGTGATTTCTGGATTTCTATTGATTGATTTCTAGAATTTGAGTTTCGCCAATTTTCGTGATTTACATTGATAAGTTTTTTTCAATATTTGTGCATTGGTGAATTTGTATGTCATTAACTTTTGTGATTGGCATTGGTATAATTGTCAATATTTATGGTGGTAAATGAAATAAAGAGTATGACAATCATTTTTATCTTTGAGAAGATTCTTGTGATATTGATTAATCTCTTGTTGATTTTCAATTACATACTTATCATAGTATGGATTTATGGTTATCTTACGTTTTTGTCATATCTCTTATTCTATATCATTTTATCTGATATTTATAGTTAGACTGATCCGTTTATTATTTTCTTATTAATAATACTCGGGTCAGCCGAGATGTTACAGGCACTTCTGCTTGACTTCTTATCTGGGATTATTATCCTGACTCTTGGCTAACTATTTAGATTAGTAGTTTTTGGTTGTATACATTTGAGATATAGACTCATTGATGTATACTTATTTTTTTGTGTGGCACTTGTAACTATTCTTTTGTGATATTGTGGATCTTGTTTGACCACTACTCTGATATACACTTTCATGTGTAATATTCATATCTGTTTCCGCCTTTGTGATATGAACTTCTGTGACTGATTTATGTTATGCCTATTCCTATATTTGTTTCTGTAGATTATATATAGCCACCGTGTAGTAGCTTTGAGTTTGTGTCGGTATGTCGGATTTCCTCTTGAGATGAAATGCATGTTATATTTTATCTGGCATATCGGTGCTCGCACGAAGCAATTACATGGATGGTCGCTCCTCAACAGCCTTATCCTCCGCGCTGTTGACGGCATTATCCCGTAGTGTCCTTGGCTAGCGTGGGTATAGAGGTGGGGCGTCACAATGATGGCGGTGTAGCTGTTTTGAACTAGGTTTCGTTTATTGGGCCGGTTCAGGGAGCTCTTGAAAGTGATGATGTTTATGAGTTGGGCCTTCAATGTACTATAGTGTTGTAAAAATTTGTATATTACTGTTTGTTTCTTTGATTATGTAATCTAGTATATAAATAGGGAATGTCACTCGTTTTTCTTACACAATGGTAAGGTTTTTTAAGAAGTCGAATTCTGCTATTGGTTCTTTCCAATCATTAATAGAAATTATATATATATATATATATATACATATATATATATAATTAAGGAAGTTATAAAATTAAATTTTAATATTTTGCACAAAATTTCATTTTTATAAGATTTCCGTTAGAACATAAACATACATAGGTTCACATATAAGAAAGATTATAATCTAATACGCACAAACACACACACACACACATATATAAAGTTCAACAAAGTCAAATCAAAATTTTAATTAGGAAGGAGTAAATTGATTTATGTTTTTACATAAAAACCACTTATCAATATTTAAATTGAAATAGTTTTATAAATGCAAACAACAACCAAATAGAATATATTCAAATCAACAAGTTAGTCAATTTGTTGTCAATCAAAATTGACTTTAAAAAACATGAAACACACATAAATACAAACACAAACTTAATTAAAAGGTTTTCAATCAAAAAAGTCTCGATTAAGAGATTATTTGCAATCAAAATAATTAAAAGTTAACCAAAATAGTTTTCAATCAAACTTGTTTGACTAACCACATAAGTATGTGTGCGTGCATGCACGTGCGCGTGCAGGTGTGTGTATCTATGTGTGTGTACATAATCAAAATTTACAAACAAAATTGGATTTTTAATAATAATTTCAAAACATCAAACCAAATCAAACAACTTAGGCACATATAAATCCATTGTAATGATGTTGATGTAAATTACACATAAACAAAAAATAGTCAAATGAGATGAAGAAACAAAAATATATGTCAACATAAAGATTATACAATCAATTGAGGTGTGGAAAATCGACCTAAATTAAATTAGCATGATGAATATTTAATAATTTAAATGTGACAAAAGTAGATCTGAAAATTTTGCAATTAAACACAAGTTTATCATATTTAGTTATATAATTTATGAATTTTAATTGTAGATAGTACCTTATTAATGTCCAAGAGAATACCTTGAATATTGAACCTTCATTTCTTCGTTTGAAACCTTGTTCGTCTCATCCAAATGGTACAACACAATTAAGAAAGCTAGACATCATTCTTTTCCTTAGCCATTTATGCATTTTTGGAATCAAATTCCAAGCCAATTCCTTTCCATCATGGTCGGCCATACATGTCTCCCTATTGGACCTTAAATCACTTTAAGATATATTAGATATTTTGCATGTAAATCAACATAAACATACATTGATATCTGTAAAATGGTTTTTAACCTAGTAAAAGTCAATAGAAGTTAGAACAGCGAGACGGAGACGAAATAACTTGAAACCTTAGAGGCATATTTAGATAAGGAAAAGGAATAGCTCAAGAAAGTGTCACCCAAAAGTATGCCAAGTACAGAAGTTGGCATCGACTTCTTCAAGTCGACGGGGATTTCTCATAGCTTCGTATTTTCCACTCAAACTTTGCAGATGTCATTCTCTACTTCTTCTATGCCCGTTCAAGAGATTTCCAAAGGTTTTGAACAACCAATAACAAGAGTTGAAGAGTGAGTAGCTAGAACAATAGAACAAACCAAGCAACGAAGGAACGGTCATCAAAATGAACCAGCTACCTATGGAAATAACATGGGACACCTTAAAATGAAGTAGGAAACTGACTACGAAAGAGCTTGATGCCACTGGAGTTAACCACAGATGTCGACACCGATGTGAGAGGTCGGCACCTATAGCAACTTACCTCGGAACAAGCCTAAACTTCGATCTAGAAAAGACCCATCGAAACGTAGATCCATTCTAAGGCATGCTGTTGGTAGTAAAAAGAAATAACATTACAGAGCCATAACTAAACTTTCAGAACTCACAGCGGATGGCACAAAATATACTAGGAAAGTGTACCCATTTATTCAAAACCATGAAAATGTCACAACACAAAATTCCATTTAAATTGTATTTGAAAAATTGTTTTAAAAGCTTGTTTTCTCAAATAAATTATTTTATATATAAAATACACGTTTTTGCACTATTCGAACAAACGAGAAGTAGAATTAAACGGTTCGGTAAAACGCATGGTATAAGACACGTGCGTTTATCTTATCGGTTAATTCCTAACTTGTCCATTTGATCGCTTTGACCTTCGGGGCGTATTTACCGATGAGACGAGACAAACATTTTACTGCTTTCTAGTGTGGCATTTACTAGCGGATAGTAAATCGTTGGTGTAATCGTGTGGTATGTGGCATCACAGCTTGGACATAATATCCATTACAACAATTATCTAAACCTTTAGGCACACATAAAAGCAAATAATAATAATAATACATACATACACACTGCCATTAGCCAAGCTTCTCCATCTCTAAGCATCGTCACCGCCATCATTAAGTTCTTAACATGTGCTGTAATGAGGAGGAAGTCAGAAAAATAAGCGTTTGGTGAATAAAAACCTTGAGTCTTACCTTTTTAGTACTTGCGCAATATATTTCAAAATAAAAATATGTTTACGAACATAAAACTATTAAAGTCATTTAATACTACTTTATGAGGAAAGGAGGTGGGTTCAACCATTAATACCTTCCATCCCAACAGCAAGTTTCTGAAATCCCATATCCCAATATCATATCGTTAATAGCTAATATTGTGACAGACGGTGCCC
Source organism: Allium cepa (assembly GCA_030765085.1). Lineage (NCBI taxonomy): Eukaryota > Viridiplantae > Streptophyta > Magnoliopsida > Asparagales > Amaryllidaceae > Allium > Allium cepa. The sequence goes on along the minus strand of CM060939.1, from coordinate 175,160,765 downwards.
AAGCCACTTAATACTTCCAAGTGAAAAATAGAAGACTCTGGTCATTTAAGACTTAATTAAGGCAGATTCCATTATTTAAGACCTTAATTAAGGCAGATCCCATTACTTAAGACCTATTTCTAGAAGCGTGCTCCTCAATGGTACTATCTAGTTAACATCACATGGAATCTCATAAGATACTTAATACTTCCAAGTGGAATATAGTCATACTCTGGTTATTTAAGACCTTAATTAAGGAAGAAGCCATCATTTAAGACCTATTTTTAGAAATGGGCCCCTATAGAGATACCACCTAGCATATCCGCTTGGCCATTTAATATTTCATCTGGGGAGAAGAGGCGTGTCCAACCACTTAATACCTCAATACCCTAAGCAGGTCTTTCGTCTTATGGCCCATACTCATAATGATGTCTCACATTAGTCCATGATTTGTAGGAACTGGTAGCCATATTAGCTAAGTAGATTTACCTTGTAGAATTTAAGACCAACCTCGCGTCATTACAAATATTTATCGTAAGGATATTTTTTTGAGAGAAATTTGTGATCCTTTATAAATAGAGGAGAGCACACATATAGTTATGTGTATATCATAAAGATAAGGTGCTGCCAACATGCCTGTCAGGTAACAAAAGCTAGAAATAAGAAACAAAAAATAAAAGGTACCCCTATGATGAGTTCCGACAAAGCCACCACCCATCACACCCTAATATCGACCTCTGGCATGGCCACCGCCTGATATTTAAGTGTTTGGAGTGCCTAAAAAACTGTAGATCAACCAAAATACAAGAAATCATCACAAGCTAAGAAAAAACTCCATGCTACAATGAGAGAGGTCCAAGCATGAATATAGATCCTCAAGATAATAGAACGCCAAAATGATGGTAAAGGAGCCCTTTATATGAGATGGATCCGCTACTGTATCTAAGAGGAAAATCTGCTCTGGTAGTCTCTCTGCAATCTAAAAACCTGCAATCCTGCATCTATGATGGATCAATCAGTGTATCTGAAATGAAAATTCTGCGTTGAAGCCCTCTCTGCAATCAACAGTCCTGTAATCTGAAATCCTAAGAACCAACGAAGTGAACCTAATCCCCTATCTCTCAAGCCTGCGACTAAAAATGACCAGGAAAAGAGTAAGATTGATGCATATATATATATGTATATTTGATAACTAATATATATATATATATATATACATATATGAAAGGGGAAGAAAATAAGTTGTCTAAGAAAGACAAACTATCTAAACAAAAACAAGTATAGAAATTGGACACCAAAACTTAAAGAATATTTAGGAACCTCTGATCCTATGCAAATTATAGTTAACATTGAAATCATTATATAAATTTGGATAAATAATAATACTATTATAGTTAATGTTAAAAATATTGTTATTGAGTTTAAATGAATTAATGTTGTAATTAACTTTATTAAGGCACCCTTTAAAAAATTTATTTTTAGTTAATTTATATTTGGGATTAGAAATCAAATTAAAACAAAAGGAGGAAATTGTATATATTAATTTATTAACATGACTATTATTGTTATTAAAAATTCTTTGATTTCTTTCAAACCAAATATAGAAAATATAATAGTAAATAAAGTATCTAGTAAAAATCTAATATTCTTTTTGAACCAAAATCTAAAACTACTCCAATAAAAATCACAGTCGGCAATTTTTGTTACTATATTAAAATTAAATTTTGTAGAGCTTTGATTAAGATGTAATAAGAATCCATGCAATCATAGTAAATGTGTTTAATATCTTTAGAAACCATATTACAAAAATAACATTTTTTATCATTTTGAATGTTTTTATCTTTAAAAATTCTATAGTATTAAGTTTTCCATGAAGTATTAACCACATGAATTTTGGATTGGGGAGGAGCATTTGCTTTCCAGATAAAATTAAAAGAGATGTTTGTTATACCCGAAAAATTAATAAATTTATAAAAAGAGTTTGATGTATATTTCTTACTCTTTTCTCATTCCCAACTAATAGTACTATTGTCATTATCAATATTATAAAGATTTAATTTAGCATAAAGCAATGAAAGTTGCCTAAGAGTGGAACCTACTAGAATTCTGTTAAAACTAAAATTCCAAGGGGTTGTTTTCAGGAGAAAAGACCTCGCTAATTAAAGCATATTAAAAACTACAGATTTTATAAAGCTCTTTCAATTCTATCTTAAGAGGTATAACCGAAATCCAACGACCATGCCAAAAAGAAGTACAGTTACCACAATGAACTATCGTATTAAGACCTAGGTTAAAAATATCGTGACGTTTCAAAATGGATTTCCAAACATTAGAAATATTTTGATTGATAGGAGAAATGATATGAGTTAACGCAACCATAATAGTAATATTTTATAATAATCTCTTTCCAAGTAACATTATCATTTATATCTGTAAACTTCCATAACCAAAGGATATTTCATATCAATAGAAATGTACAAAACTATTGGTAGCCTCAAAGTGAAGGGCACACTTCTATCATGTAACTCTGCTGACCTTGCATCCTTATGACTTTGCCACAAATCAATTACTCCACACACACGCACGCACGCACACTCATCTCACCGTTTCATAAATAAGGCCTTATAAGGAATCTTTCTTATTACACCTTAAAATAATAATTAGGCTATATAAGAGTGTACCCTTATTTTTCACCTCATAAACAATTACCTTCCTAATGGGGGAAATAAATGTAAATAAATGCCTAATTAACTACGCCGTATACAAAATAATTATACGTTAATTACATAAATAGAGATAAATAAATATTCATGCTTAAAAAATTCATAGCTTTTACGCTCTAAACTAGTGTTAAATGTCAATTCCCTAACCAATTATTATTACAATTCCTTTTTCTTTAAATTCCCAAAATTTCATGGGATTCTGATATCCAAAACAGAGAACAAATATTCATAACCAAAACTGCAATTACAGACTTGAAAATAAAATAGAAACTCAATTTATTACACCAATTCAATGGAATATCTTAGAAAATAGGAATTGCAATCTAAACCCTATACGCTATTCAACTTCTCTTTTACAAAGAAATCGATAAGAATAAGTGGTGTAAACTACGAATAGAATCCATAATCTAAACCCCTTATCTTATTGGAGGATCACAATTTGACCCAAAGAAGAAGAAGAAGTGGAATAGACTATGAAATTATAAAAAAATGCATAAATGAAATAAATTCCATCATATTAATGTAAATAATTGAGAATATTAGCATAGAATTGACATATCGAAATAAAAAGAAATTTAAGATGATTTTACCTGTCATATTTTCAGAATCCCAAAATACCCAACGCATATTCAAACTCAAAATGAAATACACTGAATAATTGATGAAAAGAAATACTAAGGTTTTCGCTAACAGATTAGCCTTTGCTTTACTCAAATGGATTTGTAGCCTTTTGATCTCTCACAGAATATCCCTCTTTTGATTAAATATACACATAATAGGGAAGATATATATATATATATATATATGTATATATATATATATATATATTCTCTTGATTCAGAATATTAGAGAAGAATGTGATAAGAATAGATTAAAGGAAAAAGAAACAAATAGGAAATAAGTTGAATTCTTACGTGTATTCTCTATAGAGTTTCTAAATCATTTTATAAAGATAGCAATGGAAAATTTTCATCATATTCCCTAAACTAATATGAATAAAAGTGGAGTGGATAGGGTTCTATTTATAGGAGTTAAAACACACCAGAACCGTAGGACAGAAATAGGTAGAAAAGAGGTAAATTTGGAGTGTACAACCGAATGAAACATATCTTCAAACCCTAACCGCCACTGTCAACTTTTGTTGCCCAAGTGGCCAACAGCCTTTTGATCATCGGTCAACCGCTATCGACCGGTTGACCTACACAGGTCGACCACTCCTCTATTTCAGGGAAAGATTATTTATTTTCGTTGCAAGATTATTTTATCCTTTATGAAATTTCTCGTATGAATTCAAAGTTAATTAACTTAAATTCGAGAATTTCAAATGCTCATAACTTCTTTGCTTGAGCTTCGTTTTCAACATATTATGTGTGGAAACATATCAGAATTTTGACACGAATGCAATGGAATAACTTTCATGGTTAAATTCCAACTTTTATATATTTTCCATATCCAACCCTTATCATATTTAATTCAAGTTACTTTATTTATTTATGGTTCATTTTATAATGTGTTATATTCTTCCCCTCTTAAAAAGGATTTCGTCTCGAGATCTTCCAAAGGGTGAACAATAACGTCCATGTTATACAACCATCTACTTGACTAACAATGCAACGTGATTATGTACTATAGACATGCTAAAATAAGCTCAATCTTAGTGTGATTGTGCAATCTTGTTCATGAAAGTATGTATGCAAATATCCTAAACATGCATAAAAATTTTGTATGATTGTAAAGTGATTGTGAAAAGGTGTAACAACCATCTCCTACCATCCAATTTAGAAACCATGATGCAACCAAATTCTTAATTTTGGAGAGAAACATTACCCGTGAAAAGCTCCGGTTGAGTGCTCTTCATCTTCTCCTCAGTCTCCCATGTGCTTTCGATCGGATTGTCCCCCATTTTACTCGAGCCAACCTAATTATTTCATTGCGGAGTCTCTTAGTACCATTCTATACAATGCATGTGGTGACACGAGGCACTATCGGCTCCATTTCAAAATCCCATAACTGATCAGGCTTTATTCTATTAGCGATTTTATGAAGGTATTTCCTAAGGTCAAAAATGTGCAAAACATTGTGGAATCCTTCCAATTTGTCAGGAAGATCCATATGATATGGCAATGTTCCTGTTCTTTCCAAAACTTCTAAATGGCCCAACAAATCTAGGCACCAATTTTCCAGACTTGGCAAACCTCAAAAAATTTCTAATAGGGAAGAGTTTAACAAATACCATATATTCAACCTCAAATTCGAGCTCTTTCCTTCTATTATCCGCATAAGATTTCTAACGGTCTTTCACTACCTTCATCCTTTGCCTAAATAACTCTACTTTCTTCATGGTATCATGGATCAAATCGGGTCTAAGCATACTTTGTTAGTGATTTCTTACCAATAACTAGGTGATTTTCATGGTCGCCAATAAAGTACCTCAAAAGGGGCCATACCAATTTTCGTTTGATAGATATTATTATATGCAAACTCAACCAAAAGTAAATGCTGCTCCCAATGTCCTCCAAAATCCAAGATACAAGCTCTAAACAAGTCCTCCAAAATCGTATTCTCCCTTTTTGTTTGTCGCCAGTTTGTGGGTGATATACCGTGCTAAGGTTCAAAGAAGTTCCCAAAGCTGTTTGTAGGCTCCTTCAATAGCTCCTCCAATAGCTCCTCCAATACTCTCTAGTGGATAAGAGGTCCCTATCACTCCCTATCACTAACTATTCTTACAGCAGCTTCATGTAGACGAACTACCTTCTTAATATAAATGTAGGTGAAAGAGGAACTTATCCTATTTCTCCTAATTGAAGCGAAATGAGCACTCTTAATGAATTTGTCTACAATAACCCAAATAGCCTCATGGCCCTTTTGACTTTTAGGAAATCCTTCTACAAAATCCATTGAAATATGTTCCCACTTCTAACCGAAATTCACAAAGGTACTAATAATTCACCAGGCTTCCCTTGCTTGGTTTTTATCTTTTGACATGTCAAACACCTAACAAAAAAAATCAAACATGCTCCTATTTATTACATTCCAAAAGAAAATTCTATTCATGTCCTTGTACATCTTATCTTCTCGAGGACGAATGGTAATCCTTAGGTGGTGACACTCCATAAGCACATCTCTCATCAAATCATCAATCATTGAGACGCAAAGACGCACATCTCTTCTCGAACATCCCTTCTCATCAACTGAATACCTCCTAACATGAGGAAAATGCTCTCATTTTCTCAAATTTTCCAAATCTCTACTAACTTCTCATCTTTCACTTGCTCATGCCCTATGTGATCCATTAAGGCTGGTCTAATCTCCATAACTGATAAAAAACCTTGGATGGGCTCTGTTGACAGTTGGAAGTTAAAATTCATGAGAAACTCAAACTATCTCCAGTCATTTATAACATGTAGGGCAACATGTTTCCAACTAAGGGCGCTGGCGACTACGTTCCCATTTCCAAGGGTATATTAGATACAAAAATCAAAGGATGCTACATACTCCATCCATCTCTACCACCTAAGATTCAAATCATTTTCAGAAAAATAGGTATTTAACGTATTTATGATCAGTGAATAACTCAAATCTTTCCCCCAAGAGATAACGCCTCTACATCTTTAAGGAAAACAAAAGGCTGCTAATTCTAAATCATGCAATGGATACCTCTTCTCATGGTCTTTTAGTCATCTACTAGCATAGGCAACTATCTTCCCTTCTTGCATTAGAATTGCCCCTAATCCTATAGGACATGCATCTGCAAAAACCATGAATGACTTGGTTCTGCCTAGAATAGTGAGCATAGGTGCACTAGTCAATGACTCCTTAAGCTTCTCAAATGCCTTGGTGCATCTATTATCCCAAACAAAAACTAGATTCTTCTTTGTCAATTGAGTTAAAAGGGCTATTATTTGTGCAATGCTCTTGAAAAACTTCCTATAGTAGCCTACCTACCCTAGAAAACTTCTAACCTCTAAAGAATTACTAGAACTCTTCCATCTTTAGATAGCTTCCATTTTAGTAGGATCCATCGCCAATCTTTGTTCCAAATCGATATGCCCAAGGAACCTAACTTCATTTTTCCGAAAGTGGAATTTAGAAAACTTGGCTTTGAGTTGGTTTCTTCTCAAGGTCTCCAATGCCACCCAAAGGTGGTCCTCGTGCTCCTTCTTAGCTTGGGAGAAAACCAAGATATCATCAACAAACATCACAAAAAATTTATTAAGTTGCCCTCTAAATATTCTAATCATCAAATCCATAAAGTATGCAAGGGCATTCGTTAGTCCGAAAGACATTACTTCCCACTCATAGAGCCCATCTGGAGTATGGAATGCTGTCTTCGGCTTGTTTTCCTCTGTAATGCTCAATTGATGGAATCCCATTGCCGAGTCTAATTGGTAAAAGGCTTTTGCCCGGTCGAACAAGTCATATATTGTAGGTAGAGGATACCCATTCTTCCTTATCAACTTGTTCAACTCCCTATGATGGACACAAAGTCTTAAAGAACTATCTGCCTTAGAAGAAAAAATAATAGGAGCTCTCCATTCAATACTACTCCTACGGATGAATCCTTTATTCAATAACTCTGAGATTTGGTTATCCAATTCCCTTCTTCCTTTAGGGGCCATATGTCTCTAAGGTAGAGCGACGGTTCTTGCATCTTTCTCTAAATCGATACGGAACTCAATCTCTCTATGGGGTGGGAGACCTGAGACCTCCTTGAAGACAACAAGATATTCACAAACTACGGGTATAGATAATGACTCTCCAACAACAGATAGCTTTAGTGAGCATAAACGTCTTAACACAACTAAAATTTTGGGTTTACAAAGGTCACGACCTCCATAACTCCTTAACCATACTACCCTCTTATTACAGCCAGGAATGACTTCATAATATGACAACCAATCTGTACTTAAGATATATCCATACCCTTAGAAATTCAAAATGTACGCAGTACATATGAAATCAACATCGCATATGTCTAACACTGGGTCTTTACAAATAAAAGAAAGATGGGTCGAACCCCCAATGGGATTGGAAACCTCTATTAGGTTGTTGACCATCTGGGTTCAAGGTTTAAGAAATTTACTGCATTCCTATCTATAAAGGAATATGATGCCTCTAAATTAAATAAGGTATGAATAGTAACCCTAAAAATAAGAGTTATACCTTCCAAAGCCGCTTTTCCTTGTTCTTTTAGTGGCTTACTAGTAATAGGGACGACTTCAATAGCGTAAGCTTGTCCGCTTAATCCTTCCTTAGCCATTTTGGGACATTGATTCTTGTGACGCCCTTAACGCTATTGGATCAAATGGCAAATACATTATGGAGAAAGAGATGGCTTTTCCTGGATGAAATGAAATATATGATTCACGTAACATGGGAAATATTTCCATTCCTTAGCCGTAAAGATATGTGGCCATGAAAAGGGGATTAAGTGGAACAGAATTGGCCGGGTGGTAGAGTCGTGGAAGCACTTGTTTATTCCATATTTTGGACCTTAGCTCCATGGAGCAATATGCTACTGCTGAAGCTGGCAGTTAAAGTACCTTCCTTCAAAGGCTTCCATTATCGTACTCACCCTACAATTTTTAGCTTAATGATCCCTCCTTTGGCATTTCTTACACACCTTCACATCCTTCTTAAAATTTCTCTTCGACTTCTTGTTGGCCCAAAAGATCCCCTTCTTGGACCCTCCTTACTTTTGGGTTAGTGTAGATTTCTCCTTCTCTCTTCCCGTATCTTCCTCATTGGCCATGTGCAGCATTGACGTTTCTACCAACATCTCATACGTGGCACCCGTAGGTACTTGGGTCAATAACATTTGTCTTAGCGAGGAATTTAAGCCCTTTACGAACTTCATGGCCTTTTTCATAGGTGTGTCTATCAGGCCCCTCCTAAATTTAGCCAATTTAATAAACTTTGCTATGTACTCTTTAAGGGTAGAATCTCTTTGCCTCAACTGAATGAACTTTTTCAATTGCAAGCTAACCTCTGCACTAGACATGAATCTCATCTCAAATCGGTCCTTGAATTCATCCCAACATAATATCCTTCCTGGATGCTCATCAGTCACAAAGTTCTACCAATTCAAGGCTTCTTCCCTGAGGTGCCAATCTTTTATTCTTCTACTTAGTTGATCATCCCAACCAAGCTCGCCAAATATCTTCTTCCAGTTACTAACCCAAGCTTTAGCTTTCGAATATTCTTCAGTTGCAGAGTATGTCTTCCCTCCCATTTTATGAAAGTCCTTACATAACTTAGGAAAGTCAACATGGTGGGGTGTTGCATCGGTGGCCGGGGCAGTGGGTGCTGCCGGTGCAGTTGGAGGAATAGGAATCTACTCGACAGTCTTAAGATATTGTTTAAACCATTTGTGCATTCCATGAATGGATGGTCTTCCATGGGTTGGGTTCTCTTGTTCGGAAGAAGATTGATTATCAGCCATATCAACTATCTATAGATTAAACCTTTAGTGACAATTTCCTAAGATAATATTTACATGCTAAAAGAAAATAGGTTGCCTAGTATATGTGCATACGTTAAGAGAGGGTGCATATAGTGTGTGCGTGCGTGTGTGTGTGTGTGCATAGAGTAAGAATTCTTTGAAAAATCTTTTTGAAAAATCTTTTTCAAAATAACAAATACGTCCCTTATACATATAGTTTTCCCCGTTGATCGGTTAACCTGGGCTTTGATACCATATGTAACAACCCACTTCGGAAAAGGCTTAAATTTTGACGTAGAAAAGGCCCATTGAAACTTAGATCCGTTATAAGGTAAATTGTTGGAAGTAAAAAGAAATAACATTGCAGGGCCATAAGTAAACTTTCAAAATTCATAGCGGAGGGAGCAAAATATAATAATAAAGAGTACCTATTTATTCAAAACCATAAAAATGTCATAACACAAAATCTCATAAAAACCATAACATAATATTCATTACAATAATTGTCTAAACCTATATGTACATATAAAAGCCAATAATAATAAATACTACCACTAGCCAAGCTTCTCCATCTCTAAGCATCATCACCGCCATCACTCCATCCTTAAACTATGTTGTAATGAGGAGGGAGTCAAAACAACAAGTGTCTATGAATAAAAACCTCAAGTCATACTATTTTAGTACTTAGGAAGTACATTTCAAAACTAGAATATGTCTACGAACATAAAAACATTAAAGTCATTTAATGCTTCTTCATATGGAAAGAAGGTGTGTCGAACCGCTTGATACCTTGCATTCTAAAAGAATGTTTCTAAAATCTGATATCCCAATTATATGTCATAAATAGCTAATAATGTGAGAGATGATACCCAAGCCATTTAATAATTCTAAGTGGAAAATAGAAGGCTCTGATCATTTAAGACCTTAATTAAGGCAGATCCCATCATTTAAAACCTATTTACAAAAACGTGCTCCTCAATGGTACTATCTAGCTAACATCAATCTCATAGGCCGCTTAATAATTCCAAGTGGAAAATAAGCATACTCTGGTCATTTAAGACCTTAGTTATGGAAGACTCCATCATTTAAGACCTATTTCTAGAAGAAGAGCCCTATAGAGATACTACCTAGCATATCCCCTGGCTTTTTAATACTTCATCTGAGGAGAAGAGGTGGGTCTAACCACTCAATACCTCAAAACCCCAAAGCTGACCCTTTGTCTTATGGCCCATACACATAATGACGTCTTACATTAGTTTGCTATCCTTATGAACTGGTAGCCATATTAGCTAGGTAGATTTCCCCTATAGGATTTGGGACCAACCTCGTGTCATTAAATATATTTATCATAAGGATATTTCACTTCCATAAAAGTCTACACAACCATTGATAGCCTCAAAGTGAAGGGCAAATTTCCGTCATATAACTCTATTGACCTCGCATCCCCATGACTATGCTACAAATTAATTACTCTCAATACACACACACTCATCTTACCGTTTCACAAATAAGGCCTTAAAAATAATCTTCCATATTATGCCTTAAAATAATAATTAAGCTCTATAGGAGTTTCCTCCTATTTTTCACCTCACAACCAGTTACCTTCCCAATGGGGGAAATAAATGTAAATAAATGCCTAATTAACTACACCATATATGCAATAATTATACGTTAATTACGTAAATAGAGAGAAATAAATATTCGCGCGTAATAAGCTCTAAACGCATGGATTTTACGTTCTAAACCAAGGTTAAATGTCAATTCCCTAGCCAATTATTATTGCAAGTCATTTTTCTTCAAATTCCAAGATTTCATGGGATTCTAATATCCAAAAAAGGGAGTAAACATAACCAAAACTATGGTAACAAACTTGTAAATAAAATAGAAAATCAATTTATTACACTAATTCAATGAAATATCTTAAACAATAAGAATTGCAATCTAAACTCCATATTCTATTTAACTCCTCTTTTACAATGAAATAGATAAGAATAAGTGGTGTAAACTACAAATAGAATTCGCAATCTAAACCCCTTAATTTATTGAAGGATCATAATTTGATCTATAGATGAAAGAGAAGTGGAATAGACAATGAAATCATTGAAAATGCCTAAAGGAAACAAATTCCATCAAATTAATGTAAATAATTGGGAATCTTAGCATAGAATTGACATACAGAAATAAAAAGGAATTTTGAAGAATTATATCTATCATAATTTTGAAATCCCAAAATCCCTATAGCATATTCAAATCCAACAAGAAATACACTAAGCAGTTGCCACATATTAGCTTTAGCTTCACTCAAATGGATTTGTAGCCTTTCGATCTCTTCCAAAATCTCTCTCTTTTGATATATATAAATGCACAATAGGGAAGATGTATATATATTCATTACATTTAGAATAATTAGAGAAGAATAAGAGAAAGTCTTATAATTGAAAATTATAATATTTTTGAAACTATTCGCTGTACAACGGAAAAAAAATTGAAGGAAGAAGAAACAAATATGAAATAAGTTGAATTCTTATCTGAATTCTCTACGGAGTTTCTAAATCTTATATAGAGAGACAACAATGGCAGAATTTCATAGTATTCCCCTAAAATATATGAATAAAAGTGGAGATGATAGGGTTCTATTTATAGGAGATGAAATGCACCAGAATCATAGAAATGAAGTAAGGTGGGAAACGGGTAAAACTGGAGTGACAACCGAACAAAACATAAATTCAAACCCTATCCACCACTGGCAACTTTTGTTGTCAAGCAATCTACTACGTTTGAACAACCGGTCGATCACTATGGTCAACCGGTTGACCTATATAGGTCGACCATACCTTTATTTCGGGGAATGATTATTTATTTCCGTTGCAAGATTATTTTATTCCCTAATTAACATTTTAACGTTAAACGCTAATTAAATGTTTACTTAGCTACCAAGTTAATTTTTGAAATTTAAACCTTAATTTTGATTTCTCATTTGAATTTGAATTCAAACTAAATTAATTTGAATTTGAGAACTTCAAATGCTCATAAATTCTTTGCTTGAGCTTCGTTTTCAACATATTATGTATTATTATGTATGGAATCAGATCAGAATTTCGCCATGAGCGCAATGGAATAATTTTTTTGGTCAAATTCCAACTTTTATAAAATTTTTGTATCCAAACTTATCATATTTAATTCAATTTACTTTTTATTTATAGTTCATTTTACGGGGTGTTACAGTATTGACGTGGCTTTGTAACTCATATGAGCTTGTAACTTCACACGCTCTTGTAGGCTGACTTCTGAACTCTGCTTCAACTTTCCTTCTGGCCTAATATGACTGTACCATATAAATACAAACATAGAGAAACCAAAAGGGGATCGAGTTTTTACCATCACCGCACGGATGCTCTATCTCTTCTTCATCTCCTTCCTCTACACAATAGTCAGCAAGCAACTACTTTAGAAAATTCTAGGATTTAAAGTCGGTCTAACCCCTAAACTTGTGACTAATTCTCTCTCAAACCCTTTGTAATCTCAAGAAAAATCAATCAAATCTATAAATAACAAAGCTATAAAGTGGACGTAGGCCAAAGATTTTCAAACCACTATAAAATCTTGTGTCTCTCTTTCTTATTATTATTATTTTTTCTTTGTTGCTATTATCTGCTAGATCTAGGTCTCACAAGTTTCCTATAACCAATTCTTGGGTGTTGATCTATTTTTGGATTTAACATTTTTGTGATTTCACTGAAAAAATGTGAATCCAAGTTTAGACCTAGCTTGCTATTTTGGGTTAGAAGAGTTCAATCCGTTAGATCTAGGGAATTTGCTTTGAAGATTTGTAGGCTTGCTGTTGGAGATCAATGGCACCTAGAAAATAGTGAACTGCTTCAAGAAGATCTACAGGAGTAACGGTTGGCGATAATGAAGAAAATCCCCAACAAACTGAAATTAAAAACACTAGCAATCACCGAACAAGGGTTAATACTAGAAATCTAGCACTGGGATCTTCCACTCAACGGGAAGTCGTAACCAAAGATGAGCATAATCGGATGGTTAATGACCTTAACTAGAAAATGGCTGATAGCCAAAATGCTCTTATGGATAAGATTGATGCTTTGCTAGCGCTACAGCCACTAGAAGCCCCGAGAGCTGGATAAGAAACTACAACCATTATGGAATAAGAGAATTCCTCTATTTTGGGATATAATAGGAGGAAGTATAAACAAAAGCAAAAGGAAATTTTTGATGGAGCTATAGGAATCGTAATAGAAGGAAACGGAAGTACTCCCCTACTAGAAAATAGCCTGCTGCAACCTAAACCTTAGAGTGAACGCTCCTCAAGTGAACAACACAATGCTTGTTTCTGACTCTAAAGATGACATGCAACTTAATGGTGATAGATTGGACTGAACACTGATGTAAAGAAAAATGATAGAAATAAAGTTCAAATAGCCCCGGTAAGACAAACCACGTGCCAACGAGACCCTATAGGAGTGGTTCTCTTGAAGAGTGGGGAGACTAGGCTTCAGTTGGCAATCAAGACCATTCATGGAATCAAACACATAGCATAGATCCTGATAATTGGCCTATAGACTATCGTGCTAGTGAGGAGTACATCGCTTACATGGTCAAATGATTAATGGAAGAGAGTATGGGTTGGAAGAATGAAGACCGTGGTTCCCGGCCAAGCTGAACTCCATTCAATGAAAATGTTCTAAGAAAAGAATATCCTAAGAAGTACACTATGCCAACTACGTCGTCATATAACGAAATGACGGACCCTAAACGACAATTATACAAGTATGAGTGGCCTATGGATGGAGCTAGGGCGACATATGTTGTCTGCTGTAAATGTTTCCCTATCTTCTTAGAAGGAGTTGCTTCCACGTGGTTTACTAGACTTACACCGAGGTCTATTTCCACTTTTAATGAATTAAAAAAAAATTTCTAGAGCAGTTTAGACCCTATACTGCACAATCAAAAGATGTGATGTCTTTATCTAGATTTTAACAAGGACCCAATGAGTCATTTAAATCTTTATGTACCGGTATAAAATCGTAGCTACTGAAGTAAGCAATCTCAAGGAGGATATGATTTTTATGGCTCTAGTCCTAGCCATCCACCTAGATAAAGATTTCGGTAGATGGATTAAAGTGAAACAACCCACTACCTTGGAGGAATTCCATAGAAAGAAAAACCAGTTTCGAAGACTGGAAGAGGCATGTATAGTCGAAGGCAAAACCATCGATGAGAAACCAAAGGAAATGGTTCAGAGTAATGTCGCGGTTAAGTAGGATGGAAATAGTTTTGGAGCTACAATGGGAAACACAGAAAAAAAATTCGAAATAGAAAAGGAGGAATCAGAACTCTAGTAGGTGCAACGCGAATGAGAAATGTTTAAGGAATCTTAAACTCGAGGGTTATATGCCCTTGAACTATAGCTTGGAAAACATCTACCTTGCCACTCATGGAACTGGGTGATATGACAAACTTCCCAAGTGAGAAGCGTCTGAAGAACAAAAGAAATCGGGGAAGTTTTGTCGCTTTCACGAGACTCATGCTCATAACACAAATGAGTGCCGACATCTAAAGTACTTAATTGAGGAACTAATAAAGAACAACCAGCTCCAACGGTACGTGAATAAATCACTGAACTTTGACCAAACTGCTAGTCCCCAAGTTCCGAGCAATCAAGGAAATTAGTCTGGCCTTATTGGAGCAGGGCCTTGCCGAAATGATCGGAGACTCGGTATAAGTACCATCGCTAAAGAACTTCACCCAGCACAGAAGAATTGGGCCAAGATGGAGCGATATGCCAGTTCTTTGAAGCAAATCTAAGGAAACTAGTGATTCTATCGAAGAAGAATCCCCAACCAAACAACAAAAGTTGGTAACTGATGATATCATATTCCGAAATAGGGATGCTAAAGGTATAAAGGCACCAACACTCGACCCAATGTGGTAATAGTTGGAATAGGTTAGCAGTTGTGCGTAGGGTGCTGGTTGATAGTGGAAGTTTGGCTAACATCCTTTTTCGAAAAACGTTCAATCAGATGAAGATTGACATAAAGGATGTGACTGCTTATAGGATGAAGATTCAGGGATTTACAAGTGTACCAAAACAACCAGTTAGGACGATTAACTTACCTGAAAACTTGAATAAGGAGAATGGATGGTGGTTCTTATTCAAACCTTCGTGATAATTGATGAATTCTCAACTTATAATGCTTTCTTAAACCGACCGGCCCTTGCTGATTTTAGAATAGGTTTGGCTTCGAGGTGCCTTATAATGAAACTCCTAAGGGAAATGGGGTTAGAGTGGCAAGAGGATGCCGAAGCGCAGGAAGAGAATGTTATGTTGTCGAATTGCATTAAATTAAACAATGTGAGAAAGGGAATAATGTGGGGAAGGCTCTCCACATTCGTGACCTGCAAGCATAGCAATTACAGAATGACCCTCGTCTTGGGGACCATAGTCTCTTCGACAAGACTATGAACCCAAGGAAGAAGAGTGTAGGGGAGGAATGGGTAGCACCGACAGAGTTTATGGTTGTTGACCCTGTTGACATGGATGTATCAATTTGGGTCTTGAAGATAGATTCGCAGCTTGGAGTCAAGATGCAAAACGAACTGATAAAAGTTCTTTATGCCAATCTAAATGTGTTTTCTTGGACGCATTCTGATATGCGGGATATCGTCTGAGATAGCATGTCATGCACTTAATATCAACCCTAAATTCACACCAGTAAGGCAGAAGAGAAACAATCTGGGTCCAGAGTGATCTGCTGCATTGAAGGAGGAAGTGCATAAGCTATTGGCCAACGACTTTATCCGTGATGCAACATATCTTGAGTGGGCGTCAAACCCTGTATTAATTAAGAAATCGAATGGGAAGTGGCAGGCTAGTGTCAACGACTCGGACATGAACGAAGCTTGCCCTAAGGATAGCTTTCCACTACCTAGAATGGACCACCTCATTGACATAACCACGGGGCATGAGCTACTCTCGTTCATGGATGCCTACAAAGGATACAATAAAATTAAGACGCATTAGCCCGATCAGGAGAACACTGGCTTTCATTACCGACTTGGGACTTTATTGTTATTCTATAATGTCGTTCGGCTTGAAAAATGATGGTGCTACTTATCAAAGATTAGTGAACATAATGTTTAAGAATCAGATCGGACGGATGATGGATATATATGTGGATGGCATGCTAGTGAAATCGCTTTAGTATTAGGAAACCATCGAGATAATCTCTCAGGGATGTTTGAAATTATTCGGAAGCATGGAATGAACTTAAACATGTAATAACCCCAACGATATGAACATATTATTAAAGAATATTACAAGTAATATCCTCTGATAACATAGAGAATACGACTGGTTAAGGGAGATCGAATGTGAATATATCTTTAAAATAACGCCGACACGTCGTTATTACCATTATGAGGATCTGAACTAAAATATTAATGTGTATAGTATTAACACACCATTTAAAATATTCATAACAGTATATAATATAGAGAAACAATATCAGAGTCACAGACCATAGTAGAATAATATACATCATATACGCAATAAAATGTGAGTCTATAAAATATTAGTACAAGACCCACATAAATATCTACATCAAATACATTATATCGTGTCTGGTATAAGACAACTACTAAATAATATACATAATAGGTTGTCTCAAATATCTATATATACAACCATGAAGTAAACTAAAAAGTCAAAAATAATTTACTCCGGTGCTATCACAAAAACCCAAAATTCAACAAGTCTCAATACCTATAGAGCCTCGGCTTGAACCGAGTATAAAAATAAACAGGTCAGACTATATCTCATAGACAGGCTGAGATACTGGTATCATAAATATATGACTTAACAATAAAATAAGCCATAATAGAAATATGCCTGAAACCAAATAATCATAATAAGGCATATCAAACAAAATCACCATTTCATAAATCAATTTCAAGTTTCAAATAGACAATCATAAAAAATATGGTGATAAGAATTCAAAATTCTTCAATGTCAAAGATATTAAACATCCATTCCAAATTTCTAAAGAATAATCATCGTCGATGAAATAATAATGGTAATCAACTATTAGTTTAATATAGCGATACAGAGCCTAACAACACGAAGAAGACCCCGCCATATAATGCAATGGTCTAATGACACGAAGTAGACCAGCTATGTGAATAGTCTAACAACACAAAGTAGACTAACAATGAGAATTTGCCTAACGACATAAAGTAAGTAAACATTGCCTAACTTTGTACCAAAATAAACTGATAAGTATTAATCATCCGGTCTATAGACTAATCATGCAAGTAAATACCCATCCAAGGAACGAAGGGCAACCATGTCACACCATAAAAAAGGTAACACTCGAAAATAGGTCTGCCCACCCTATCTAAAAGTGTATCAACTCTCAAGTCAATGAAAAATCAGTCATGTCTCTTAGGGATCTATCGGTCTGAAATCCAAACATCTAAGATAATAGAAGTCTAAGTGTAGCTCACTTTCACTTTAGTAATAAAATCTAACTACGTGTCTCATATCAGAAAGTGAAATTTCGATATTTACTAAAGCTAGTAAATTCCACTTAAACTCTATTTAACAAAGTATAACAATAAGCGAGAAAATAGTACGAAATGTGACATACCAATCCGACAATTCAATCGTTTATTAAAATTCTTTGTTTTATAGAAAAGCATAAAATCTCAATAAAATCTCAAATTCATAATAAATAAAGTAAAGATTTTTAAATTAATTATATATATTTATATATAAAGATATGGTTTTTTTAAATCACTTTTATATCCATAAACTCATTTTAAAAAAGAGTTGCTTATTTATAAAGGATTATGAACTCTTTCAAAATAATTTAAATCTGTTTTATTACTAAAATCGCTTAAAACTGAAATTATTACTTTAGTAATAGCTTTTATAAAATAATAATATATTTCATCTTTAGCCTTTAAAACATTTTCCAAAATTATATACTTCAAATAGAAAATTTAAAAAGGTTTATAATTAAATATACTCATTTTTAAAAACTTTGAATAGAAGTTTTGAAATAAGAAATAAGTGAAGAATATAAAATGATTTGACTATATTCTATAAATTAAATTTTTAAATAAAAATCCAATTAGATAAAACCTTATTTTGTAAATCTTTTAACAAACTTTAAATAAATCAAATAATAAATCCAATGAAAATTCAACCTTTAGAGCCAACATCGGTCTAAAAAGTATAATTCCATAATATGAAATTATTTAATGACCTGAGTTGCTTTTCGACAACTCTGGTCGTGTAATCAATGCATAACAACCGTATAATTAGTTACAACTAATCAAACGGATTTCGATGGTTTTTAACATCATATAATTTCTTAATCAATCATTGATTCTATCTAATATTCCAAAAACACAATTTAACCAATTCAAACACCAACCAAATTGAAACTATGGCACGCAATTTTATTTCAATTCTATCATTCAATCACTACCAAAGACTTATGCACTTCATAACTGATTCATAAACCAAGCAAAGAACGCTAAGAGGGACATTGTTATTTAAATATAGCAGTGTGAGTTACGAGGATGACTCACCTTAATCAACTATCGATCAAAACATCCCAACTATCTTTGAAATGCAACCTAAATCCCAAATAATCTGCTGCACAAAACCCAAGCTCTCTCCATTGCCAGCTAACTACTTGTCACGTTACCCATGCTTGACCATCCATCTGCAGTCACCATTGATGGACATATGTCCTCCAATCATCGACGTGCCCCAGCTCTAAGCCAAGGTCCATCAGTCGCCCTCCACTTTTGTGTGCCTCCGATTAGAGTACATGCACAACCTCCACGAATGCACCACCGCACCTACTCCTTTCCTTCTTGCTAGTGACTGCCATCGCGATTCATTCTTCGTTTTTAAATGTCAAATGTGATTTTGAAATTAGGGCGTTTGGGGAAATCGGGCTTTGGTTTGTACAGGTGATAAATGAATGGGATTTGGGTTTTAATTAGGGGAAAGTAAAGTTAACAACCATGTAAATGGGTTTGGGCTTATTTGAGCCTTGTTTTAATTGAGAAATATTCTTTTATTTCATTTAAACCATGTTTCAATTATCTCTTAAACTAGCTTAAAGTTTTACCCCACGAAATACATACTTTGATAGCTGCTCAATCATTTAATCAAATTGTTTAACACCATTTAATAAATCATTATATTGATATAAGATAATTTATTCATCTTCCTCGATTTATTGATTTTATTAAATATCGAATAAAACTTGTTTTCATCTTTTTCAATTATATAAAGCCATTGCCACTTTAAATTTCTATTTAACACAAACATTTTGGTCAATTAAATAAATTGGCATTATTTGAACAACAATTTGATTCCAAAAATATAATTTATAAAACTAGAACTCAAACACTTCTACTTAATTAAATTAGTTTAATATTATATCTTTAGAATAGAGTTGTTACAGGCCTCCCCTCTTGTAACGATTTTGATTTTTAATTAAATTGAAATTGATAATTAAAATGAATTTTGGAATAAAATTATAAATTAATTTGAATTTTTCAAATTTAATAGGACATTTTTTTATTTGGATATTGATTTTAAAATTTAATTGGGGTTTTGAATTTGTATATATAAAATCTGATAAGTAAAAGAGTAACATCCTAAAAATTTGTCAATATAAATTAATAATATGTTTTAAACTCTTGAAATTTAATTTGAGAATATAGTCGGGGAAAAAATCTCAAAACAAATAAAATAAGTAATAAACTATATATAGATGAATTCCAATTTATTTTGAGTTTAAAATCTTGAAATAATAAATATTTTAAGAAATCATTTGAATTCAAGTTATATATATAATACATACTTTCTTTTGAAAAGAAAAAAAATTCACTTATTAATAAAATTAGTTTTTAAAATCATTTATTTTTTTAAATTGGTATAAGTAGAAGTAATAGACACAAATGAGTTTTTATTCAAGCGGATGGGGATTTGAAACTAAATTTAAAATAAATGTTTTAAAAACAAACGGCATTTAAAATTCATTAAGATATAATGTATATAATGAAAATATTGGATAAAACAATTTTTCTTTTAATATTGTATATGTATATACATATATGCAATGAATAAAGGGATACATTTATTTATAAAGTGTATATAATATAAAAAAATAAAATTTGTAAAATTTCTTTTGCCTTGTAAAAATCAAAAGGGCTAAACATACATGCACATGGGTTTGGAGTAAAGAGATTAACAAAATTTTATATCATGATGATTACTTACAAATGGCCTTCAATGCAATTAATTAATAAAATAATTAAATTAAAAATTACAAAAAAACTTTCCATATCCCCATATGCAATTATAAAACAACTCACCAAATCTGAACAAAACAGTAAAGAAAAGATTTGGCATTTCAAATCTCAACATCATAGAAAAAGAAAAGAAAATATAACCAGGTTCAAGTGCACCCCTATCACCAAGTTGATGAAGTTCAAAATCTGAAGCAAGTTGAAAACCTAGGAACAAGAATCAAATGTAGATTAAACTTAATTCCAGATCAAATATAAATCTCAAATCAGATCATAAATTCCAGATTCAACAAATCAAAACCAAAGACCAAATTCAAATTTCAGATTTCAGATTTTGGAAATCTGTTCTAGGCTTAAATTGTTCTCTGAAAATCTCAGGTGAATTTTATATCTTATAGTTTAATGAATCTATAATTTCAAAATCAAGTTTTTAACATGAAAAACATTCGGAATTTTTTTTTTGCAGATTGATAAAAAAAGGGGAAACATAGCTGCAGATTGACAGTGTAAAATTTCTGGAAAACAAACTAAGGCAAGTAAATCCCTTTAAAAGATTTTGAGTTGAAGTTGCTAAACAGTATTAGAGCAAGAATTAATCAATAAAACTAATCAGTTACAGGGAACAATTCCAGTTCAAATATTAAAAAAAGTTGCCAGGCTTTCATCCTTCTTTGAAACTGTCTCTGTTCTTTGTCTCTGCTGCAAATCCATGTGAGCAGTCTTTTTTTCACTTATATATATATATACACTTGAAGTTGCTTGTATGTTGTGAATGAGCATGCCTGAATGTGTGAATACTTGTTTTTTTATGGCTTGTGCACGTCTGTATTAACAGACATATTATCATTTTGTTCATATATAAGTTTCAATCCCTTCATACTAAACTTTTACTGCCATACAACTAAAAATAAATAAATAAACATTGATCTCTAATTTGAAAATGTCTGAAACATTATAGATTGAATTTTAAAAATAGTGTAAGTAAAGACAATTAGTGATACTCTGGAAAAGGATACATAGCAGTAGAAAAGGAAATTTGGTCCAAAAGTGTATATCTGGATATCAAGCTTCAATTAGATGAGTGAACTCGTGTTGAAAAAATATGATTTTTAGCATAAATATCTCGTTTTTTAATAATGAGATTGATGAGGAATATAAAGTTGAACATAATTCATATTTTGATCGACCGTCGACGATCAATGTCAAATTGAGGCTCGAGTTCGATGTTGAAGGTAGCTTAGGAGCTCGTGATCATCAGAAAATTAGTGAATGATTTTATGGATCGCTAATAGAGTTAGTCGAAGTTCGATTAGGGTTTAAGTCCAGTTTTTGTTGAGATGGGAAAGAGGGATTGCTTACTACCGAGAGTTGATCGGGTTATCCAGACCCAGGGGGATGGAGGCACGGTGGTGTGACGTTGCATTGGAAAAAAGTGTGGAGGCTCTGGTGAGCTAGGTTGTTGGGGCGAAGAAGTTTTTCGTCGGCCAATTTTTGTCCCAGTCAGGTCGAAGAGCTCGATTTTGATTAACGACGTCATTGGGTGGTTTGGGTGCTCAGGCGAGATGGGGGGATCTTCGGTGATGGATGGGTATCGTCGATAATGATCGGAGACACTCCGATCACGTGTGCACGTTCACACATGCATACCTGTTCTCATGCGAATTTAGATTAGAGAAGATGAAGTTGTACTCAGAATCGAACTCGAAAAGGTACAATGTTTGACTCGAAGCAGTTGAACGTTGCAAAGGTCTCGAAGCCATACCCGGGGAAATTGAAAAATAGCTCGGGTCTGTTGGTTTCACTACAAAGAAAAAAGAAGAAGAAGAAAAGAAACAGTTTAAACTTTTAAAATAAATCAATTTTTACTATAAAAAAATTCTTAAAAACTACTTCTTTTCAAAATAATAGATTTATACTTAACCTTGGGATTAATTAATGGTTTTAAAATAAATTTACTTTGAATATTAAGGTGTTTTTCTACACACATGTAACCTTTATTTTTTTTAAGCTTATGTCAAATAAACTTAATAAGGTGATTAAGGATTTAATTAAGAAGTGATGTATTTTGAAAGTTAATTAACTTAACGGATTAAGCTGATTTGGTTAATGAGAATTAACTACAAGGGTTAGTAACAAAGGTTTACATAATAATTAAAGTAATTAATTTAGATAAATGATTTGTCTTTAATTAATAAAGGATAAATTTATTTATGAAAGTAAATTAAAGATGATTACCTTGTATGATTAAATAGAAAATAATTACCTTGTGTAATTAAAAAAAAGCCAATTCCTTAGAGAAGTCATTAAAGGATAATTAATTACATGGTAATTAATCAAATGGTGATTAATTAAGATAATTAATTTAGGGGTAGTTAATTATTTTAAAGTTAAATAAATAAATGAAGAATGATAATCAATTGAGGATAATTAATTGGAATTAAGATTTAATTAATAACTAAGGATTCATTTGTTAAAATAATTAATTAAAAGTCAATAAATAAAAGTAATTAAGGTTTACTTAATTACGATTAAGGGTTAATTAATTAAGACAATTAATTAAAGAAATGATTAATTAATGAAGGTGGTTAAGATTTAATCAATTGAAATAAATGATAATTAATCATTGATTAAAGATTACTAATGAAAGTAATTATGTGAGTAATAAATGTAAAACCACACGATTTATCCATCTTAATTAAAAAAAATTGATTGTTACTGAATATTGTGTGATGGATTGATATATTGATATGTGATGTGATGCTATGTGATGCATTTTGATGAGTTGCTATATTTGTGATGAATATACTGTTGAATGAATATGAAAACCCCTTGACCCATAAAACGACATTTGAAATTCGATGCGACAGGGAGTCGGATTCCAGTTGGTTATCTGAAACCCACATCGAATTGTAATGGTAAATCTTTGTGATTGATAAATTTATTTTATCTATGAATCTATGAATAAAGATAAGCGTTATGGGTTATACCGCTTATCGATATGATTGAATCTGTGATGATGATGTTGTGCACTATTGTGTTGAACCCCTAGACCACACTATACACACACAAATATAGATTGCATGTGGAAATGGGTTAAGTTATAGATTTTTGAAATTGTTTTAAAATTGAATTTTTGAATCCAAAATAGTTTTGGAATTAGAATTCGAAGCTTTTGAAAATGGATTTCAAAAATAAAGTTATTTTGAATAACTCGATTGAGTTTTGAAATTTAAATAATTTGATTTAAATTTGAATTCAATATTTGAAATTGAATTCTATGATTTGGAAACTCTGGTTTAAAAGAGTTATTAAACTTATAAATGTGTTATATGGGTTTTTAAACCATTTCGAAGGTGTTGTTTTGGGAATTTGAGTTTAACCCAAGATTTTAACTTGTATAAATCCAATTGGATTTTTCCGAAACAGAAACTGTTCGTTTTCAAATAATAGAAGCTTTCACATAAGAAATGAACTTCTAATTTGTGTAAGAAGGATTTCAAGTCTAAAACAAAAATGGTCTTCCAAGTTACAAATAAATCTTTGGGAACGTGTTTTGAAAGCTATAAGTTAATTCTTTGATTTAACGATTTACATGAGTTAATCCATTTGAAATGGAAATTGTTTTGGTAATCTACAAATAGATCGTTGTGAAACGGGGTGAACTTTGTGAAATAAATCTTTTTGTTTAAAAGATTTGAAATGGTAATTTGTTTAACCATTTGAAAGAAAAGTTTTGTATTTTTAAGTTGTGACTTAACTAAAATCCCATGTCCATATATTTTTAAAATATTGCGCTCATTATTCGGTTTAGCCGAGAGAGGACCTTGTATCATATAACCCATTCCGAATAGTGATACGATGTTATGGATTGCATTTGAAGACCGGTGTGAAGACCGGGTGTCTTCGAGAACGATAAGATAACCTGTCGATTGACTCTACACTGAGTTGCTCCGGTATAGAATTCTCCCTAAGTGACGGGAAGTCCGATCGGGATTATGGATACCCGGAGTTGCAAGGGCTTCTTCGGAAGTGCCTTCGGTTCTGTTCGAACCCGGAACAGACTTGTATGGTTGTATGTCCGATTTTAACGCTAAAATTTAAACGCTAACACCCCGGCATATGAAGTGAGATCGTGAAAGCACCACCCGATAGCTCGGGAACAGATTATAAGCAGATAGTAGTGAAAAAACAGTAAACAGCAGCAATTTTATAGTGGTTCGGCTTAAGAGATAGCCTACGTCCACTTTGAATATCTTTATTGACGATTTGATTACAAGTCAATGCAGTTACACTTTGATTACAACACACTCTGAGTTTCAAGTAACTTAGAACAAGTAGCCAAAACTTCAATGTCGATCCAAATCTTTGAACACATGTTTTAAATGTTTGATTTCTTCGTGAAGTTCCTTGAAGATGTTGAAGTAGTTCAGAATGCAGCAAAGTAACGGTGCTTGAAAATGAATGAGCAAAAATCCCTTTCTAGTTGGAACTAGGGTCGTATTTATAGGAATTTTTTCGGAGTTAGGTCGTAGGTCGTGACCGACCTAAGTTAGGTCGTAGGTCGTGACTGACCTAAGATGCACTGGCTTCTCTTTCACAAGAACACGCATGCTGGTTTGCACAAGTCCTAGGTCGTGAGCGACCTATCCCCCTGCGGCACAGTGTAGGTCACTTCTTTACTCAGGCATTTAGGTCGTTAGCGACCTATCCTAGGTCGCGAGTACTTTTCCCATAATTATAACTGGAGTCTTTTTAGATCACGACTCCCCTTAGGTCGTGAAGTATTCCTAGGTCGTGGAGTTTCATAGGTCGAGACCGATTTTAGGTCGCATTCATTCTTAGGTCGTCCCATTTCTTAGGTCGCAGCTCTCTGTTAGGTCGCGAAGCTTGATAGGTCGAAACATCTTCTGAGTCGCTTCCTTCCTTAAGTCGCAGCTTTCTGTTAGGTCGTGGAGCTTCATAGGTCGCGGCCTCCTTTAGGTCGCGAAACATATTTAGGTCGTTCTCCTTTTTAGGTCGAGCCATTTTTAAGTCGTGGAGTCTTCTTAGGTCGTTATAACCTTTAGGTCGCCGCTATTTTTTAGGTCGTGGCCTCCTTAGGTCGCAACTACTTCTAGGTCGCTTCATTAGTTAGGTCGCTAGCAGTGGGGAGTTAACATTTGCCCCTCGAAGTATGTGACCAAGCTATAGGTCGCATGCTTCGATCTCATTAACTCGTGCTCTGGAGGGTCGTTAGGTCGTAGACGACTTAGAGAGAGGATTAGGTTGCATGCTGTCGATTCGTGTTCCACGGTCCCTGAATATAAATACCGTAGGTCGCTCCTTCCCTTCCTCATTTGCTTCAGCGTCCATTCTACCACTAACAAGCTTTTGAACTTCTCGAGGGCGATTCCGATCAGCTCAATCTTCATTCTTTTCCATCATCAGATTGCGTAAGTGAATTCTATCAACATTCGACCACATCTATCATCAAACCGTGGATATTCCACTTGTCGTTCTTAATGCATGTTCGTATGCTGCGTTTTCCCACAAGTCACGAGTCGATTAACTTTTTGATTGAGTTATCGTGGTGATTCTTGTGAATATGGCAATACATCAGATGTACGGTGGATTTGAGACGATTTGGGTTGGATTCTTGGGTAATTCGTGACGATGTAGGAGGAAGATGGCGAATTATGGTGTTTCGAACTAGTTGGCTTGCAAATTTGGAAGAGACAAGGAGGGTTCTGATGGGTTAACGGGTTAATGGATTCTCAGCTACATGGGTAATGGAGGAGATGATGTGGCAGCGTGTGAGTGGAGGATCGACCTTAGGGCTGTCTGCTTGAATACTAACCATGCGACCTAACTTCTTAGCGATCTAACTTTGCAATGACCTAAGTTCTTGCGGCATTGATTTTAGGTCGCGGCCGACCTTAGACTTGAATTCCCGTGGCACAGAAGTTAGGTCGCTGCCGACCTAGTACTTGGATGGTTTGCACATGAACTTTGAACCGAACGACCTATCTTTTGCGACATAAGCTTTAGGTCGCGGCCGAGTTAGGACATGAACAGATTTGCATTGAGCGACTTAAGTTAACCCCGACCTAGGTTAGGTCACCAGACGACCTAGGACTTGACAAATTTGCACATGAATTCCAAGCAGCACGACTTAACAAATTAACGACCTAACTCCTTTGCGGCATAGGCTTTAGGTCGTGGCCGAGCTAGGACTTGAACAAATCTGCATTGCTTTGAACTCCTTTAACTTGTATGGTGCGACCTAATATAGCCTTGACCTATGCTAAGTCGCAGGGGACAGTCTGGACGACCTATGACTTGTAAAATTTTGAGAGAATTTGAATGAACTGCTTGGACTTGAATCATTTGAAATTCATTACATTCCTTTGCAGATTGCTTTAACTTTTAATTTAGCAACCTGTTTAAACATAACATTTGCAGAAAAGTGGGACGAATATACTGTCACTGACCGCCCACATCGAATGACAGATTAGTCGATAAAGAATAATCAACTTAAATAAATCGTGTGAGTGAAATGCTGTGAATCAACCGACTCAAATGAAGTGTTAAAGCAAAGCTAAAATTCTGTTTGAATTAACACTGCACTCGAGTTCTAAATTAACAAGTCCTGAAATCTCACAATCAATCAGTTGTCAATTAGCTTAATTTCAGTTATTTTGCTTGTTATTTTTATTAGTTTTGCACAACACTTCACACTTTTAGGAAACGTGCACCTTCACATCTGAACATCCAGTTACTTGTATAGAATGACGTCTCAACAAGAAGAGATGATAGAACACGTCGAAGGGGCTCCTCCGATTGCCATTCCACTAGAGAACCCTCCGGAAAGAACTCCTACCCTTCTGAAACAGCGGGTGCTTAATCAATTATGCGTTCAATTTGGCATTGCCGAGGCAGAAGTTTTACTCCCTGGACCAAATGATTTTGCTGATAGACCACCTTCCGGTTTTGTTGCCACTAATCGCCAAATGTGCTTGAGTGGAGCAATTCCTCCCTTTAATGAATTTCTTCAACAAATCCTTCTTCGACTGACGATCTCTCCTTTCCAACTGCATCCCAATGGCTATGCCATTTTGATGGGATTGTGCGTTCTGTTCAGGAGAACTCTTGACCGTCTTCCGAGTTTTGAGGAAATCTGTTACCTGTGCACTTTTGCGAAGAACAAGGACCACCCTTCGATTGTACTTGTAAGAGGTGCGAGGAACCGCAAATTAATCTTGGATTTGCCGGAGAGTGCACATGGTTTTTTGAATCAATTCTTCTACATTCGTTGCCCCGCAGGATTTTACGCAGACTGGAGAATAGGAAGTGAGATCTTCTTTCCCTTCTTTCTTCAATTTTATTCTAAGTTTTTCATGGTTTGCATTGCTAGATGCTGATTCCATTCCTTATTTTTACAGCACTTCCTCCTCCTTCTAGAGATTCCAGTCATAAGCCAGTCTTTGAAAGGCTAAGCATTGTGGCTGCTGAAGAGAGGAGCGCAAAATTTCTATTGACAGATGAACTTCTTCATCGGTTTGAGCTTTTACATTCTTCCCGTTCTACTCAACTTCATGAAGTTCCGACTGAAGTTCCCGATTCTCCGATGAAAACTCCTGATGCCCCGGTCCCTACTAAAGAGCACATGCATGGAGGAACCTCTATAGAAACTTCACTAGTAAAGTGTTCAATTCCGAAGGATGTTGCGGGGCCGTCTGACAAGTCTGTACTTGCCCCAGTTATCGAAGAGGAAGAACCTCCACGATCTTTCGAAAAATCTACTAACGAAGGAGTCAAGAAAGCAAGTCCCAAAAAACATGATGGTGATGATGTTTTCGAGGGGTTGAGTGATTTAATTGTGACTTCTCAAGAACTTTTCAAAGATGATGTTTCCAAAACTATCTCTTCTGTAATCGAGGCGACATCTTCTCTACAACAAATGTCAACTCCTCCTACTCAAGTTATCACTACCTCTATTCCACAGAGTGGTTTGTAACTCGATGCGTGTAGTTTACACGTTACACGACACTTAGGATTTTTCATCACTTCTACGCACTTATCTTCTTGTACTTTAAAGATTTCTAAAGCTTATTATTTTTATTCCAGATACTCCTATGGGGCGCAGCGGCTCGTACTATGATGATTTCCAGCGCTACGGGAGGCATAGCCAGTATGATTATAGACGTTACCTCCCTTCTTACAGAGAATCCGATGAAGAGAGGGCCATCAGGAAAGCAGACGAGAGACGAGCATATGAAGAACGTCACCGAAGAGAACAAGAAAGACATGACCCTCCCCACAGAGATGATGATACCCAAAAAAGAAAGACTCACGATGAGGGAGGTAAAGGACACATGGAAGATTCTTCTAGCAAGCGGGCTAAACTTACTGAAGAAACAATGCCGACAGTTTCTCAAAACGTTCCTGCTCAATCTCCTGCCCCCGTTCGTTCCGACATTCAAACAATCATCAACCGGCCCGCATACCAAGTTGGGCAAGGTCCTCCCACTCTTCAAAGTCGATTCCCTCAGTGGTGCCTGAGAGGGGTTCGATTTGATCTCGACTTG
The DNA here is from genome assembly GCA_030765085.1 of Allium cepa. Lineage (NCBI taxonomy): Eukaryota > Viridiplantae > Streptophyta > Magnoliopsida > Asparagales > Amaryllidaceae > Allium > Allium cepa. The sequence continues at coordinate 175,131,696 of CM060939.1, read as the reverse complement.
GTTCCTCTCGACAAATCGGCTATGCTGCGAAATCTTGATTCTGTCAGGACCGATATTGAAAGAATGTCGAACTGGCAAAAACTTGTCGACGAGCTTCAGAGGGTTAACCGAGCCAATCTCGAGGCCATGCTCACAATGGAGAACGATAAGGCTGAGTGGCAGAAGACTCTCGAACAGCATGACGCCGAAATGAGAAGTATTGCTTCCTATAATGAAAAGCTGGAAGCGGAAGTAGAAAAGCTTAAGGAAGAATTAGCTACTTCATCTACTTTCCATTCTCAAAAGGAGAGCATGCTTCAGCAACAAGTACGAGATGCGCATGCCAGTCAAAGGGCAGTCGAAGATAAGCTTACACACCAGGAGAAGGTCATAGAAGAATATCGCGCTGAAACTTTACAGCTGCGAGAACAGGCCGACTCTCAAAGCTTGGAGATAGAGATGCTAAAAGCTCGACTTGCTATGGCCGAAAAGGAGCGTGACGAGGCTGTTGCTGGTAAACTCGCGGCCGAAGAGGCCCATCAAGCAACCAAAGCTGACATTAGCTCCACATTATTTGATTTCTATCTGCATAGCATTTTGGGGCGTGGCAGCCTTGCCTTTCTAGGCCCTAAATATGAAATTACATTAGCTGAAGTCTGGGAGGCAGCACTCGATATGCTAGGTGGTAAAGGTGCTGGCTACGCTGAGACAGCTCTTGAAGAGCATTATCTCGATGATGATGCCCGCGCCGCTCTTGCCAAGGGAAAAGAGCAACTCGCCAGGGTACGGGCCGGAATGGCGGAAGGGGAACGTTCTGAGAAAGAAATACCACCTACCACTTCTGAACGTCCTTTAGTTTCTTCCGAAGTGGACATTACAGGTTCCAGTGCTCATTCGCTGCCTCCTACAAGAACCGGGGTAATCACCCCTACTGATGACGAGGCTTTGGAGGATATCGGGGCTCAGAATTATGAGATTGAACTAACGAAGCAAACATCTTCAGGTAATTTTGATATTGGTCCGATTCAGGTGGATCGCTTGCTTACTCCTCAAAAGTTTGATGAGCTTCTCGATTACTTCTTGAATCTCGACGAACCCATATCTCCCTTCTTTCGGGGAGATACTAATATTTTTAATTTCTCTTCTTCTGCAGTTGAAACACCAAGTGCTGTGCAGACTTCACTTCCTCCGGTTATCCCTCTTCCGTCTCTTCAGGTGACTCCTCCTTATGCTTCACAACCCGGGTTACAAGAGGAACAGATTGAGGCTCTTCATGGCTTGGATGACCCTATCGCTTCGCAAGAGCAGAAGGACGAGGGACTTGAAGGGGGCGAGATCTCTCCGGAGCGGACTCCCTCTGATGACGTAGTTTTGTCCGCTCTTGTTACTCCAGGGAGTGAGTCTTCTTCGAAGAGAAGAAAGAAGCACGGAACATCGAAGAGGAGGGGGAAGAAAATCATCACTACTGAAGAGGAACCGGAAGTTGCACCGGTTGCACCTCCCTCTCCTTCTTCCCTTATGCCTATAGATAGACCTGAAAAACTAATCATTCGGCCAGGCAAAGGGTCCAAAGGTGGTAAGAAGAAGTGAAGAGTCGGACTTCGGGCTTTTTGACTCCTTTTTTGTGTAATGGTCGGAAGTTGTGCAGGCACCGGCCCCTGCTTTTTTATTTTGAAACCTGTATCTGCAATTGAATAAAATGATCCTTTATTTGTACAGACTCTTGTTTGAATTTGAGAATGCATTTATTATTCATTTTTGCACAAGTTTATTTATATGATATTGCGGTGAGCTTGTGGTATGTTGTTTGAGCGTACTTTACCGATGTAGCTATACCATTTTGTATGTAACTATACCATGTTGCCCCCGTACCATAAGTTTGCTGCAATATTTTATACTTTGAGGGGACTCACACTCTTATTTTCTGAAGAATAATTACTTCATTTTTGAAGAAATTTTTCGTAGAGTACAACTTCCTTCATATAAGTTTTTACGCTTTGTCCTTCGAAGAAATCACTTTTTTCATTTGCTTAAGTACGCATTTTGCCAAGTGAATTCTTCTATGTGGTAAAGCAGGCCTCTGAAGAGTACTTTAACTTTCTTCCTCTTTTTTTTTTTTTTGAGGAAGGTTATTTTCTAAAATAGGTAAATCACTCTTCCTTTGAAATTTAAAGTATACCCTTGATGAGGATATATATATATTTTTTTTTTTTTTTGAGGTAGAAATTTGTACTTCTGAGGAGGGATTTTTCACGTTTCAACACTTGGAAGTTTTATTTCAATCTTGGTGAAACGTGTACCTCCAAAGAATTGCGCCTTCGAAGAAAGCCTTTTCACGTTTCAACACTTGGAAGTTTTATTTCAATCTCGGTGAAACGTGGGCTTCCGAAGAAGTCTTTCTTTTTGATTGTGTCCCCGGGAGGGGGTTGTACCTATGAGGAGGGATTTTTCACGTTTCAACACTTGGAAGTTTTATTTCAATCTTGGCGAGACGTGTACCTCCAAAGAGTTGTGCCTTTGAAGAAAGCCTTTTCATGTTTCAACACTTGGAAGTTTTATTTCAATCTCGGTGAAACGTGGGCTTCCAGAAAGGTCTTTATTTTGTTTTGCATTTCAACTTTGGTGAAGTGAAATTCCGAAGAGCGGCTGTTACACTTCAACTCCTGGTGAAATGTGCCTCCGAAGAGGTCTTTATTTTGTTTGCATTTCAACTCTGGTGAAGTGAAATTCCGAAGAGCGGCTGTTACACTTCAACTCCTGGTGAAATGTGCCTCAAAGAGGGTTTTCATCGCCTGGAAGTTACTCTCTCATGGTTGGAGGGTCATGACTCCTCCAATCTTTTTTGTTGAGTAGAGAACTTTCTTTTTTTTGGCGTATGACCCATTAGAGGTCTTTATCCTCCGAAGAATTGTGCCTCCGAAGAGGATTTGTGCTGCCGATGATGGCTTTGGTTGTTCCCTTGTCCACTTGCTTATGCTTTTTCAGTGATCCTCTTTTTTTTTTACAAGTGACTTGTTTAATCCAAGGAAATGTACTTCATTGCCAGGCAAGTTCGTGAGAACGAGCATCAGCTTCTTAATTGGATGTTTGTTCGTTTAAACGATCTCAATTTATTAGCAAAGGCCCGTTTCTGTCGAAATCATAGGCTGTTCAATTGAAGTACTTCCTATCTAGGATTTGAATTTGGAGCTTTTGTGACTTGAAATTTGGCGAGAATCGCTGGGTCTTATTATGTGCAAGTTTCACTTCCATTGTCTGCAAGAATTTAAATCGACATTTCAGCAATACATTCTATGTACTTTTTATATCGAAAATAAAGCAAACATGTAATAATAATAAGGAACACAAGATTTATAGTGGTTCGGCCAGGAAATTGGGCCTACATCCACTTTATATTTTTTCATTATTTACTTGCATCAGTTTTACAATTGCCTTCAATTACAAGAATCATACATTCATAATTCTTTTTACAATGTTTCAACAAAATTTTCAAGTAAAATATGGATGCAAATGGTTGCTGTTCCATGCCCTTGGAATTTGATCTCCTTCAACAGTGGTGAGTTTGAATGTGCCGTCAAGAAGCTTCTGACCTATGACATATGGTCCTTCCCAATTTGGCCCAAACACACCTGTCGCTGTCATAATTCTCTTCAGGACTAGGTCTCCAATCTCAAAGCTGCGTTGGCGAACTTTGGAATTGAAATGTCTGGCTATTCTTTGCTGATGAGCTGCAATTCTGAGATTAGCCTCATCTCTTTTTTCATCAAGGAGATCTAGCGCTTCAAGCTGTAGCTTTTCGTTTTCTGCTTGATTGAAATGGATTCTTCTGTGTGAAGGAACCTCTATTTCTACCGGAATCATTGCCTCTGACCCGTATGCCAATGAAAACGGGGTGTGCCCAGTCGCAGTTTTGTGAGTGGTTCTGTATGCCCATAGTGCCAGTGGTAGCTTATCAACCCAACCACCTTTTGCTCTTTCAAGTTGCTTCTTAATGGTTGACTTAATAATTTTGTTCACGGCTTCCACTTGCCCGTTTGCCTGCGGATGAGCCACTGCTGAAAAGCTTTTCCGAATTTTGAATTGCTTGCAAAAATCTTGGAATACTTCACTTTCAAACTGAGTACCGTTGTCTGTAATTATTTTTTGAGGCACACCGTATCTGCAAATGATGTTTTTAGTCACAAAACTTATCATCTTCTTTGAGGTGATAGTAGCCAGTGGTTCAGCTTCTGCCCACTTAGTAAAATAATCTACAACAACAATGGCATATTTAATTCCAGATTTGGCAGTTGGTAACGGTCTTACAAGGTCTATTCCCCATATTGCAAACGGCCATGGACTGACCATCTGTGTGATTTCAGTGGAAGGAGCTCTAGGAATTTTGGCGAATCTTTGACATCTGTCACATTTTCGGGAATACTCTGCTGCATCTCGATTAATTTCTGGCCAAAAATATCCGTATCGGAGAATTTTCTTTGCTAATGTTTGGCCACCTGAATGATTACCACATTCTCCTCCGTGTACCTCTGCTAGGATTGCTTTGGACTCTTCCCTGGATACACATCGAAGTAATGGCATTGAGAATCCCCGTCTGTACAATCGGCCATCCTTGATTATATATCGAGAGGCTTTTCTCAGTAGCTTTTGTCGTTCTTTTGAGTTCCCTGGTAAAGATCCATTGAGCAGATATTCTGTTATCGGAGTCATCCATGATTCTTGCTCTTAAGACATGATCATGATCCAATCAATATCCATCTTATCAATGCTAGGAGTCGACAGGACCTCCACTGGAGTTAATCCCAGAAATTGGGCTTCGCCTGTGCTAGAATACTTTGCGAGAGAATCTGCTTTCATGTTTTCTTCTCGAGGAATGTGACTTATCATGTAATGATCGAAATTACCTAGGAGCTCCCAAGCCTTTGACAAGTAGGCGGGCAGATTCCCCCCGTTTTGCTTGGAATTCCTTTTTGACTTGGCATACAATAAGCTGAGAATCACTGAATATCTGTAACGCTCGGATGTTTAATTCTTTAGCAATCCTTAAGCCAGCGATAAGGGCTTCGTATTCTGCTTCATTGTTTGTTGAAGGAAATTCCAATCTTAGTGCATAGCATAATGATCGGCCTTCAGGGGTCTCAAGTACAACTCCGGCTCCAGAACAGTAGTCGTTTCTCGCACCATCGACATATAACTTCCATTGGATTGGGGAATCGTCGACTGTTTCCTCCTCACTGTTACCCTTATCTGTGAATTCTGCAATGAAATCTGCTAAAGCTTGTCCATTGATTGCTTTTCGGGGATGATAAGTGATGTCATACTGACTGAGTTCAATATTCCACTTTAGAAGACGACCCGAAGTCTCAGGGCGAAACAGGACTTGCTTCAAAGGTTGATCAGTGAGGACTCTGATAGGATGAGCTTGAAAATATTGCCTCAACTTCCTAGATGCAATTAGTAGGCAATAGGCAAGTTTTTCCAACTTAGAGTAATTCATCTCTGCCCAAGTGAGTCTTTTGCTGATATAGTAAACTGGATGTTGAATCCTTTTGTCTTCTCGTATCAGCGCTGCACTTAAAGCATGAGATGATACTGCCAAGTATATAAGAAGATCCTCGCCATCGCCAGGCCTAGAAAGTATTGGAGGCGTTTCCATATGGCGAATCAATTCATCAAAGGCTTTTTGGCATTCGGGAGTCCAATCGAAGTTTTTCTTTCCTTTCTTTAGGGCGTCAAAGAATGGGATGCATTTATCTGTGGCTTTGGAAATGAACCGACTCAAGGCGGCGACTTTTGCATTGAGACTTTGCAATTCCTTCTTTGTTCTAGGAGCTTTGACTTCTTTCAATGCAGTAATTTGAGCTGGACTGGCCTCAATGCCCCTTGCGCTCACGATGAAGCCTAAAAACTTGCCGGATTCCACTCCAAATGAACATTTTAAAGGATTGAGCTTCATTCTGTATTTCCGGAGGACTGCGAACATGTCTGCTAAGTGTTCTATGTGATCCACTGCTTTCTTAGACTTTACTAACATGTCATCGACGTAGACTTCCATAGTCTTGCCCAGTTGCGGTTTGAACATAACATTAACGAGTCTTTGGTATGTTGCCCCTACATTCTTCAACCCGAAGGGCATAACTCTGTAGCAGTAAAGACCAGTGTTGGTGATAAAGCTCGTATCCTCCTGATCCGGCTCATGCATCATGATCTGGTTATATCCGGAGTAAGCATCCATAAAAGATAACAATTCGTGTCCCACTGTTCCGTCTACCAATTGGTCGATTCTGGGTAATGGGAAGCAGTCTTTGGGGCAGGCCTTGTTTAGATCTGAAAAATCGATGCATACTCTCCATTTTCCGTTGGCTTTCTTAACCAGCACTGGATTTGAAACCCAATTCGGATAGGTAGATTCCTTGATAAAATTATTCTCCATTAGTCGATCAACTTCTTCTTTTAATGCTGCCGACCTTTCTGGACCTTGAGTTCTCCTCTTTTGTTTCACAGGTGTAAATTTTGGATCAATATTTAGAGCATGCACTGCAACTTCTGGGGATATTCCGCACATATCGGCATGAGTCCAAGCAAAAACATCTAGATTTGCCTTTAAAAAAGATATTAAGATATTCTGAATTGACACATTAAGTTGTGAACCCACATTCAACACCTTGTTTGGGTCCTTTGGGTCAACAGGTATTGGTATTGTCGTTTCCACTGGTACCACTCTATTTTCCCCTGCACTGACTTTTCTAGGGTCCATCTCTTTCCTTGCTCCGCTGTGCTCGCCAGTGCAGGGTCCGCCCTGTAATTGCTACAAGGCTGGTTCTTTGATGCGGACTGGGGCTTCCGCATTCTTTCCCATTTCTCTTTTTCTGGTTTCTCGTAGCTCTGTCAGATAACACTCTCGCCCAGCATTTTGATCCCCTTTTATAACTCCTACTCCATTGTCTGTAGGGAATTTAATGGTGAGGCACCACGGGGCAAGAACAACTTTGAACTCTGCCAGAGTTGGACGACCAAGGAAAGCATTGTAAGCAGAAAATTCGTCGACAATCACAAAAGTTTGCTTGCGGACCATCTTTCTCTCTCCTTCTCCAAGTTCCACAAACAAATCAATGGTTCCTACCGGCTGTTTTGGCTCCCCAGTGAAGCCAGCGATTTTATGCGATGAAGCTTGCACATCAGCCATAGGGATCTTCATTTGGTCGAATGTTTTCTTGAAGAGGATATTGCAGGATGCGCCACAATCAATGAGAACTCTTCTGACAATAGCTGGCCGATACCAGCCGAGATGACTAAGGGATCCAAGGTAGGAGCTTCAATACCTGCGGAATCCCTAGCTTTGAATACAATATCATCATCAAGAGTTCTTTGTTGCTTCAAGGGCGTAGAACCTTCCAAAACGAATACATCTTCCTCAGTCGGTACATACTTTAAAGCTCGGGTATACCTTTCCATCTCACCCCAGCTTCTGCCCGCTGGATGAGGTCCTCCTGTAATGACATTGATAATGGGCCTTCCAGATTCATGCCCTGAAGCCTTCTCAATCGTCCTAGGCTGATGAGTAGGAGCCTGTTGCCCCTGACTAGATGAAGCATGATTGTCGCTATTCTTTTTCACAAATTGCTGCAGTTTGTTTTCCCTTAGCAACTCTTCAATCAGATTTTTCAATTGCCGGCATTCGTCGGTTTCGTGACCGGGTTGATTATGGAAGCGGCAGAACTTCCCACTCTGTATAGCCTTTTTCCCGGTCCTTAGAGGAGGAGGTTTAGGAAAGTCAATAGAATCTTTAGTGGCAAGGTAGATACGCTCCGGCGTATCTGATAAAGGAGTATATTCTGATGGCTTGAAGGATCGGGGCTTCTTCAGATTACTCTGCTTCTTCCCATTGTTATTTTCCCTTTTTTGCCCTACAGATTCATTCTTGCGTGGAACAACAGTGTTATCTTCGGCTTTTTCCAACACTGCCTTTACCGGTACGGGACGGCTTTCTAAGCGTATGAATTCATCTGCTTTTTTATAGAACTTTTCAAGGGAATTTGGTTCCTTCATGTTTAGCCATTTCCCAAACTCGCTCGACTTGTCAATACCCTTCATCAGATAAGTCAATATCATTCGCGGCTCTGCATTGTCCACCTCAGCTAGCGCTATATTAAAGCGGTTTAAGAAAGATCTGATAGTCTCCCCTGGATTCTGCTCCAAACTTGACAGTGACATGATATCCTTGGCTTTTGAGGCGTATAGTCTGAACTGCTCCTTGAACTTCCGGGTTAAGTCAGAAAACTGATCGATAGATCGGACTGGAAGTTTGGTGAACCAAAGCAGAGCTACACCTTCGAGATACACAGGAAAATATCGGCACTTTATTTCATTAGAGGCTCTGGCACCTGTCATGTGCCAATCATACTTGTATAAGAATTCGTTCGGATCACTCGTCCCCCTGTAAGCTGGAATGGTTGGTGGGACAAACTTCCTTGGGAATTCAGCCTTTAAGATTTTCTCAGTAAAAGGAGTTTTACTTGGGGCGAAACCCCATTCTTTCTCGTCTTCAACCCTCTGCATACTCTCTTTCATGATTTGTCGGACCATTCCAGAAAGATACTCCTCATCATGTTGAGTTCTAGATCCACCAACCTCTGGAAGTGTTTGTTCAAAGGGGCTAGCAGCCCTTTCAGGAGCATTTCTTTCTTCAGCATCACGAATGTTGCCAGCAAAATTCCTTTCATTATCTGCCGGTTGACGGTTTGCCCCAAGAAAATCGTTCAACCTATGCAGAATTAGGGCATTCTGGGCATTCTGAGCCTCGAATTGTGCATTTTGGGCATTTATCTGTTGGTTCAGCCCTAAGATTGCAGCATCCAGCTCTGCCTTTGTAACTCCGACAGCTGGAGTGGCTTGATTCGATATAGGGGAAGCGGAGGTTCCCTCTTGAATATTCCCAGATCTGACAGATCTACTTTTCCTTCCAGGAGCCATAATCTCGGATGGACTTCTGGTTTTCAAGGAAATTCTCTCTACAAACCTCTGTGAAGCAATGATGATAACTCTCCTGAGTTCAACTCTCAATGAAAGCACCAAAAATGTTAACGCTAAAATTTAAACGCTAACACCCCGACATATGAAGTGAGATCGTGAAAGCACCACCCGATAGCTCGGGAACAGATTATAAGCAGATAGTAGTGAAAAAACAGTAAACAGCAGCAATTTTATAGTGGTTCGGCTTAAGAGATAGCCTACGTTCACTTTGAATATCTTTATTGACGATTTGATTACAAGTCAATGCAGTTACACTTTGATTACAACACACTCTGAGTTTTAAGTAACTTAGAACAAGTAGCCAAAACTTCAATGTCGATCCAAATCTTTGAACACATGTTTGAAATGTTTGATTTCTTCGTGAAGTTCCTTGAAGATGTTGAAGTAGTTCAGAATGCAGCAGAGTAACGGCGCTTGAAAATGAATGAGCAAAAGTCCCTTTCTAGTTGGAACTAGGGTCGTATTTATAGGCATTTTTTTCGGAGTTAGGTCGTAGGTCGTGACCGACCTAAGTTAGGTCGTAGGTCGTGACTGACCTAAGATGCACTGGCTTCTCTTTCACAAGAACACGCATGCTGGTTTGCACAAGTCCTAGGTCGTGAGCGACCTATCCCCCTGCGGCACAGTGTAGGTCACTTCTTTACTCAGGCATTTAGGTCGTTAGCGACCTATCCTAGGTCGCGAGTACTTTTCCCATAGTTATAACTGAAGTCTTTTTAGATCACGACTCCCCTTAGGTCATGAAGTATTCCTAGGTCGCGGAGTTTCATAGGTCGAGACCGATTTTAGGTCGCATTCATTCTTAGGTCGTCCCATTTCTTAGGTCGCAGCTCTCTGTTAGGTCGCGAAGCTTGATAGGTCGAAACATCTTCTGAGTCGCTTCCTTCCTTAAGTCGCAGCTTTCTGTTAGGTCGTGGAGCTTCATAGGTCACGGCCTCCTTTAGGTCGCGAAACATATTTAGGTCGTTCTCCTTTTTAGGTTGATCCATTTTTAAGTCGTGGAGTCTTCTTAGGTCGTTATAACCTTTAGGTCGCCGCTATTTTTTAGGTCGTGGCCTCCTTAGGTCGCAACTACTTCTAGGTCGCTTCATTAGTTAGGTCGCTAGCAGTGGGGAGTTAACATCCGACACTACACTTTGAGATATTAAACTGATCTCTATAAAAATACATTTCTGCTTGGTTGCGGAGAATTCTTTCTCTTAGCTTAACACCCTTCTCTGAGACGTATGAGCTCAGAGTTTATGTAGTTGATATTTATCAGTGATATATTCCCAATTTGGTGGTGTGGCATGCTAAGTGCTGCTATGTGTTGATGATCATTTGTTGATCATTTGTGACCAAAGCATGGCTTTGTATAAAGCGTAGCTTTGTGGACGAGACTGCATTAGGACCTCACACCCCGGAAATGGTCGAAATAGGAAAGATGCGGCAAGGTTATGAGGGTCGCGCCCTTTATGGTGTGTCATTCCCTTCTGGAAAAGGGTGGTATCATGGTATGGAGCCCAGATACTTACTCATGTGGATACTGCAGATCTATCACTTTGTGATTGCTTTGTGGTTTAGAGGCGCCTCTGATAAAGGTCCCAAAGGACCGGGGGATGGCATGCTCGAGTAGTAGTTACCTAGTAACAGAGGTAACCCGGCCTTGTGTTGGTAGAGATCCGGTTAGGTTCTCGGGACGTCCCGCCAGAGGGATCCCATGGACAGTAGGAAGTTCCTTAGCCTGACCATTTGTTGGAAATCCAATCAAAACAATACGTGCCTTGTACGGTTTTAGTTGTAGAACCCGCCATTTAAAATGGCAGCTATAGTAGGCATGATATCATGGTACCTATGCTGGCTAGGATTAATATTATACTTTCGAAAAAACTATGCAATAGTAATAATATCAAAGAATTTTTCTTGTATTAAGCATATTTGACTATCATAAGGAGAAATCTCCTCCAATTACGCATTTGCATTGTGTGTGTGGCGGGAGGCCTTATGGTAGTTTCATTTTCTAAAAAGCATTGCGGATTTCAAATTCAAATTCTTTTGTTTGTTTTAAAGACCAAACTGTTTGTTTGCTCATACCAGTCCCACGACTGACCAGGAGTTTATTGTTCCTTTCCTAAACTCTAGGTGCCCATAATTTTCCCACACGGGCAGTCTAGAGTTGGGTTTTCAGATAATCAATAGTAGGTGTAGATTCGATAGCTTTCAGCCTTAGGATTTGGGCAATCGCATTTGGATTGAGTTGCTTCACTTCATCTTGATTGGGGATTCGAGCTACTTCGGGATTGGTGCTTTGGGAATGGAGTTGCAGTTCTGATTCTATTTCTTTTTGAAGACTACTTTCTTTGGAGATATTGTTCCGTTGCTGGTGTTATCTTTTCTTTCCGCTGCTATTGTCTTGTACCATATCTCTGATGTATATTGATATTCATTGTATCATCTGATGTATCATATTGTATCAGATATTGTATCAATGTTGTATATATATTCTTTGTCTTCCGCTGTGTTGTACTTAATGTGTTATAAGCTCCGGCGAATCAGATTCGACGTTTGGATCTGCGGCATTTAAATACGAGTGTCGCATTCAGTGCCGATTTTCGAAGGTCGAGTCAGGATCGCTACATCTAGTATCAGAGCTGAAGGTTAAAAACTTTAGCTCAGGAGTATAACACATTAACTCATTAGAGATAGGGTGAAGTATACCCTAGAATGAGTATATCCCTAAGATATCCGTTCGAATGCCTCGATAAATTCTCTTACTATCCACTAATAGTGAGTATGAGTGCAAGAAGAGGACGAGATATGGAACAGGGGAGTACCACTACAAATGGTCAATGCCTTATGACAGCGGAAATAGTTTTCTTCTCAATCTCCTTTGATTCGATTCTAAATTCTTTTGATGCCTTCGTGATAGCTCAAGAAAGAAGTTTCGGTGTGATGGTGGCCCTGAGAATCATTGTAGAAAATCCTTACTTCGTATCTTCATCGGTTTCTTATCAGCTTTTCGATCTAAACTTTAATCAATTTGAAATTTGGAATTGGAAATTTTAAATAAATTGGAAATTTTAAATAAATTGGTTAACGAAAATGTAGCTAAATTTGAATTGTATAAATAAAACGATTTCGCTTAAAACCAACTTTGAAATTCTATTGTAATTTCTTGTGTGGATCCAAGTCCGGAGAGGGACAAATTGGTATATACTTTGGAGTATTCCGACCTGAATTTGGAATCCATACCTAGTGTTTGAGAATTATGAAAGGTTGAATCCATCTCTCTATTCTCTGGGATCCGGTATATTCTATGAACGATTAGTTATCCTTTCGAACTAATTTAAGCCCTTGTATATTCGTAGACCAACGGACCCAAATATCTTGTGTAGAAATTGTATGAGTTTGTTCTCATACATATCTATTGTTGATATTCTGATTTGGTAAGCCAAATGCAGAATTGATATCCAGTTTGATTTGGAAAGATATTTCCTTATCTATCATCTTTTCTTTGTCGTTTTCCTTGCAAATTTCGAGGTCGAATTTTTTTTAAGGGGGGAATCTGTAACGATCCTGATTTTTAATTAAATTTAAATTGATAATTAAAATGAATTTTGGAATAAAATTATAAATTAAGTTGAAATTTTCAAATTTAATAGGACATTTATTTATTTGGATATTGATTTTGAAATTTAATTGGGGTTTTGAATTTGTATATTTAAAATCTGATAAATAAAAGAGTAACATCCTAAAAGTTTGTCAATATAAATTAATAACATGTTTTAAACTCTTGAAATTTAATTTGAGAATATAATTGGAAAAAAAATCTCAAAACAAATAAAATAAGTAATAAACTATATATAAATGAATTCCAATTTATTTTGAGTTTAAAAATCTTGAAATAATAAATACTTTAAGAAATCATTTGAATTCAAGTTATATATATAATACATACCTTCTTTTGAAAAGAAAAAAAAAATTCACTTATTAATAAAATTCGTTTTTAAAATCATTTCTTTCTTTAAATTGGTATAAGTAGAAGTAATAGACATAAATGAGTTTTTATTCAAGTGGATTAGGATTTGAAATTAAATTTAAAATAAACGTTCTAAAAACAAATGGCATTAACAATTCATTAAGATATAATGTATATAATGAAAATATTGGATAAAACAGTTTTTCTTTTAACGTAATATATGTATATACAAAAAATGCAAATGAATAAAGGGATAGATTTATTTATAAAGTGTATATAATAATAAAAAAAATTGTAAAATTTCTTTTGCCTTGTAAAAATCAAAAGGGCTAAACATACATGCACATGGGTTTGGAGTAAAGAGATTAACAAAATTTTATATCATGATGATTACTTACAAATGGCCTTCATTGCAATTAATTAAATAAAATAATTAAATAAAAAATTACAAATAACCTTTCCATCTCCCCATACGCAATCATAAAACAACTCACCAAATCTGAACAAAACAGTAAAGAAAAGATTTGGCATTTCAAATTTCAACACCATAGAAAAAGAAAAGAAAATATAACCAGGTTCAAGTACATCCCAATCAACAAGTTGATGAAGTTCAAAATCTGAAGCAAGTTGAAAACCTGGGAACAAGAATCAAATGTAGATTCAACTTAATTCCAGATCAAATATAAAGCTCAAATCAGATCATAAATTCTAGATTCAACAAATCAAAACCAATGACCAAATTCAAATTTCAGATTTTGGAAATCTGTTCCAGGCTTAAATTGTTCTCTGAAAATCTCAGATGAATTTTATATCTTATAGTTTAATGAATCTATAATTTCAAAATCAAGTTTTAAACATGAAACAAATTCAAAAAAAAATTAGATTGATAAAAAAAGAAGGGGAAACATAGCTGCAGATTGACAGTGTAAAATTTCTGGAAAACAAACTAAGGCAAGTACATCCCTTTAAAAGATTTTGATTTGAAGTTGCTAAATAGTATTAGAGCAAGAGTTAATCAATAAAACTAATCAGTTACAGGGAACAATTCCAGTTCAAAGATAAAAAAAAAGGTTGCCAGGCTTTCATCCTTCTTTGAATCTGTCTCTGTTCTTTGTCTCCGCTGCAAATCCATGTGAGCAATCTTTTTTTTCACTTATACACACACACACACTTGAAGTTACTTTTATGTTGTGAATGAGCATGCCTGAATGTGTGAATACTTGTTTTTTTTATGGCTTATGCATGTCTGCATAAACAGACATGTTATCATTTTGTTCGTATATAAGTTTCAGTTACCTTCAAACTAAACTTTTACTGCTATACAACAATTTTTTTTTAAACATTGGTCTCTAATTTGAAAATGTCTGAAACATTATAGATTGAATTTTAAAAATAGTGTAAGTAAAGAAAATTAGTGATACTCTGGAAAAGGATACATAACAGTAGAAAAGGAAATTTGGTCCAAAAGTGTATATCTGGATTTCAAGCTTCAATTAGACGAGCAAATTCGTGTTGAAAAAATTCGAATTTTAGCATAAATATCTCGATTTTTAATAATGAGATTGATGAGGAATATAGAGTTGAACAGAATTCATATTTTGGTCGACTGCCGACGATCAATGTCAAATTGAGGCTCGAGTTCGATGTTGAAGGTAGCTTAGGAGCTCGTGATCATCAGAAAATTAGTGAATGATTTTACGGATCGCTAATAGAGTTAGTCGAAGTTCGATTAGGGTTTAAGTCCAGTTTTGTTGAGATAGGAAAGAGGGATTGCTGCACTACCGAGAGTTGATCGGGGTTATCCGGACCCAGAGGGATAGAGGCACGATGGTGTGACGTTGCTTTGGACAAAAGCGTGAGGCTCTGGTGAGCTAGGTTGTTGGGGCGAAGAAGTTTTTCGTCGGCCAATTTTGGTCCCAGTCAGATCGAAGAGCTCGATTTTGATTTACGATGTCAATGGGTGGTTTGGGTGCTCAAGCGAGATGGGGGGATCTTCGGTGATGGATGGGTATTGTCGACTATGATCGGAGACACTCCGATCACGTGTGCACGTTCACACGTGCATATCTGTTCTCAGGCGAATTTAGGTTGGAGAAGATGAAGTTGTACTCAGAGTCGAACTCGAAACGGTACAGTGTTTGACTCGAAGCAGATGAACGTTGCAAAGGTCTCGAAGCCATACCCGGGGAAATTGAAAAATAGCTCGGGTCTGTTGGTTTCGCTACAAAGAAGAAAAACAAAGAAGCAGTTTAAACTTTTAAAATAAATCAATTTTTACTATAATTTTTTTTTTCTTAAAAACTACTTCTTTTCAAAATAATAAATTTATACTTAACCTTGGGATTAATTAATGGTTTTAAAATAAATTTACTTTGAATATTAAGCTGTTTTGCTATACACATATAACCTTTATTTTTTTAAGCTTATGTCAAATAAACTTAATAAGGTGATTAAGGATTTAATTAAGAAGTGATGTTTTTTGAAAGTTAATTAACTTAAAGGATTAAGCTAATTTGGTTAATGAGAATTAACTACAAGGGTTAGTAATAAAGGTTTACATAATAATTAAAGTAATTAATTTAGATAAATGATTTGTCTTTAATTAATAAAGGATAAATTTATTTATGAGAGTAAATTAAAGATGATTACCTTGTATGATTAAATAGAGGATAATTACCTTATGTAATTAAATAAAAGCCAATTCCTTAGAGAAATCATTAAAGGATAATTAATTACAAGGTAATTAGTCAAATGGTGATTAATTAAGATAATTAATTTAGGGGTAGTTAATTAATTTAAAGTTAAATAAATAAATGAAGAATGATAATCAATTGAGGATAATTAAATGGAATTAAGATTTAATTAATAATTAAGGATTCATTTGTTAAAATAATTAAAAGTCAATAAATAAAAGTAATTAAGGTTTAATAATTACAATTAAGGGTTAATTAATTAAGATAATTAATTAAAGAAATGATTAATTAATGAAGGTGGTTAAGACTTAATCAATTGAAATTAATGATAATTAATCATTGATTAAGGATTACTAATGAAAGTAATTATGTGAGTAATAAATGTAAAACCACACGATTTATCCATCTTAATTAAAGATGTTTGATTGTTACTGAATACTGTGTGATGGATTGATATATTGATATGTGATGTGATGCTATGTGATGCTTTGTGCTGAGTTGCTATATTTGTGATGAATATACTGTTGTATGAATATGAAAACCCCTTGACCCATAAAACGACATTTGAAATTCGATGCGACAGGTAGCCGGATTCCAGTTGGTTATTCGAAACCCACATCGAATTGTAATGGTAAATCTTTATGATTGATAAATTTAGTTTATCTATTAATCTGTGAATAAAGATAAGCATTATGGGACCGCTTATCGATATGATCGAATCTGTGATGATGATGTTGTGCAATATTGTGTTGAACCCTGGACCACACTATACACGCACAGATATGGATTGCACGTGGAAATGGGTTAAGTCACAGATTTTTGAAATTGTATTAAAATTGAATTTTTGAATCTAAAATAGTTTTGGAATTAGAATTGGAAGCTTTTGAAAATGGATTTCAAAAATAAAGTTATTTTGAATAACTCGATTGAGTTTTGAAATTTATATAATTTGATTTAAATTTGAATTCAATATTTGAAATTGAATTCTATGATTTGGAAACTCTGGTTTAAAAAGGTTATTCAACTTATAAATGTGTTATATGGGTTTTTAAACCATTTCGAAGGTGTTATTTGGGAATTTGAGTTTAACCCAAGATTTTAACTTGTATAAATCCAATTGGATTTTTCCGAAACAGAAACTGTTCGTTTTTAAATAATAGAAGCTTTCACATAAGAAATGAACTTTTAATTTGTGTAAGAATGATTTCAAGTCTAAAATAAAAATGGTCTTCCAAGTTACAAATAAATCTTTGGGAACGTGTTTTGAAAGCTATAAGTTAAATATTTGATTTAAAGATTTATATGAGTTAATCCATTTGAAAAGGAAATTGTTTTGGAAATAGATCGTTGTGAAACGGGGTGAACTTTGTAAAATAAATCTTTTTGTTTAAAAGATTTGAATGGTAATTTTTTAACCATTTAAAAGAAAAGTTTTGGAATTTTAAGTTGTGACTTAACTAAAATCCCATATCCATATATTTTTAAAATATTGCGCTCATTATTCGGTTTAGCCGAGAGAGGACCTTGTATCATATAACCCATTCCGAATAGTGATACGACGTTATGGATTGCATTTGAAGACCGGTGTGAAGACCGGGTGTCTTCGAGAACAATAAGATAACCTGTCGATTGACTCTACACTGAGTTGCTCCGGTATAGAATTCTCCCTAAGTGACGGGAAGTCCGATCGGGATTATGGATACCCGGAGTTGCAAGGGCTTCTTCGGAAGTGCCTTCGGTTCTGTTCGAACCCGAAACAGACTTGTATGGTTGTATGTCCGACACTACACTTTGAGATATTAAACTGATCTCTATCAAATACATTTCTGCTTGGTGGCGGAGAATTCTTTCTCTTAGCTTAACACCCATCTCCGAGACGTACGAGCTCAGAGGTTATGTAGCTGATATTTATCAATGATATATTCCCAATTTGGTAGTGTGGCATGCTAAGTGATGCCGTGTGTTGATGATCATTTGTGACCAAAGCATGGCTTTGTATAAAGCGTAGCTTTGTGGACGAGGCTGCATCAGGACCTCACACCCCGGAAATGGTCAAAACAGGAAAGATGCAGCGAGGTTATGAGGGTCACGCCCTTTAGGGTGTGTCATTCCCTTCTGGAAAAGGGTGGTAACCTGGTATGAAGCCCAGGTACTTACTCATGTGGAAACTGCAGATCTATTGCTTTGTGATTGCTTTGTGGTTTAGAGGCGCCTCGAATAAAGGTCCCAAAGGACCGGGGGATGACATGCTCGAATAGTAGTTACCTAGTTACAGAGGTAACCCGGCCTTGTGTTGGCAGAGATCCGGTTAGGTTCTCGGGACGTCCCTCCAGAGGCGATCCCAGGGATAGTAGGAAGTTCTTTAGCCTGACCATTTGTTGGAAATCCAATCAAAACAATACGCGCCTTGTATGGTTTTAGTTGTAGAACCTGCCATTTAAAATGGCAGCTATAGTAGGCATAATACCATGGTACCTATGCTATCTAGGATTAATATTATACTTTCGAAAGGTTTTCCACTATGCAATAGTAACAATATCAAAGAATTTTTCTCGTGTTAAGCATATTTGACTATCATAAAGAGAAATCTCCTCCAAATCTGCGTTTGCATTGTGTGTGTGGCGGGAGGCCTTATGGTAGTTTCATTTTCTAAAAAGCATTGCGGATTTCAAATTCAAATTCTTTTGCTTGTTTTAAAGACCAAACTGTTTGTTTGCTCATACCAATCCACGACTGACCATGAGTTTATTGTTCCTTTCCTAAACTCCGGGTGTCTGCAATTTTCCTACACGGGCAGTCTAGAGTTGGGTTTTTCAGATAATCAATAGTAGGTGTAGATTCGATAGCTTTCAACCTTAGGATTTGGGCAATCACATTTGGATTGATTTGCTTCACTTCATCTTGATTGGGTATTCGAGCTACTTCTGGATTGGTGCTTTGGGAATGGAGTTGCAGTTCTGATTCTATTTCTTTTTGAAGACTACTTTCTTTGGAGATATTGTTCCGCTGCTGGTGTTATCTTTTCTTTCCGCTGCTATTGTCTTGTATCATATCTCTGATGTCTAAAATCATTTTTCGACTAAGATCTCAAGGTTCAAATCATCAATAATGGTTTTAAATTATGAGCTGTTACATTATGTTTTAACTTCTCAACACAACTTTCGAATCATCTAAATATAAAGTTTACAAGAAGTTGTAGTGTTTTCCACAGTGTATAAAATATGAAATGGTAAAAGTGATGCAGTTCCACCATTTTTAGCCTTGAAAACATTGAAATTTTATTAAACAATTAAAACAAAAGTTGTTGCTTTGGTTTAAGCTTTTTGGAATGTGTAAAATCATTGAAAACGGATAAAACATTTGAAAGTTTATGCCTAAATGACGTCAGCGCTATTATGTCATGTTTTCATTTTCAGGACGGCAATAAACATTGTTTTTACTTCATGTTTCTACCATTGTTAAGCTCAAAAATTATCATTGCATTGTGAATAAAATTTACTCTATAAAAATATAGCTTTCATATGAAATTAAAATTATTGAAAACAGATTGACGGTTTAAAATTTGTGATCAAAACAAGTTATGGTTTAAAATTCCTCCATAATTTTAATTAAGGCGAATGGACAATGATAAAACCATAACAGCATTATAGTTCAAATTCTTTTAGCCTTGTCGTAAGAGGACATTTGCATCAAATCTATTAAGGTTGTGAGTCATCCAAACATGAATTCAAAATACATTTTAAACTGCTTTCAAAATACACTATCTCCCTTTGCCTTATGTATAATATGTGTGCGTCAAATAATTGATATGAGCATTTTGAATGAGTATGTTGGCCTACTAAGTTGATATTACGTAACACTAGAATTGGCCTGTGCTTCGCACACGGGCTATTTATATTATTGTAAACAGAAAGCAAGGATATTTTTGGAATTTCAAAAAACGCTGAGTAAATTAATTCATCGAATTTTTTTTATTAGTAGTAGAGATATAATAAATATCAACATTCACAAGCAATTAAAATCAGTTTACTAGTTGTTCTTATTTTTTTTATTACTTTAATTGTCGTAGCATAACCAACCTGAAATATGTCAAAACACACAGTAAGATCTTAGTTTATCATTTGTTCTTATTTATGCATTTTTCTTCCCAAAGAAAAGTATGGAAACATTTTTTCTTTCAAACAGCAAGATCCAATAGTTAAATTTTGATGATACAAAATCACAAACGGAAGGAAACAAATATGCAAAAAGAAAAGTAATCACATGTGTTCCTTATGGAAATGCATAAATTATTGGATTGAATTTAATGAGATGACAAGGAAATATATTCATGCGCATGTTATGAAATAATATATATGCAAAAGGATATGCATATTATTTCTTTCTTCGTAATCACATTGCTTTGAGATTATTTTCCTCCATCTTTGTAATGAGTGAATTACTTGCTATGTTTGCGCGATTTGTTACCATTGTAACTTGCTTCCATTACCTTTTTACCACATCTTGGTAATCTAATCAATGGCTCTAATGGATTTGCACTGGCTATATATTAAGGGTAGACTTTATTGTAAACTCATTTTGGCATTCAGCTAGCGGTCTCCAAATAGAGTGTCTCTTCTTATTATCCCTAATTTTGGGCTTTGGTATGTAAACTCTTATCAATCTCTTATAACCTTCTAATGAGTGATAAAATCTCTCTCCTTTGAACTGGACGTACACTATCCTGATGATAATGGAACCGGTATAAATATTGTGCGTCTTTTTTTTCTTTATAGTTATTTGCTATGTATTTGGAGTAACAGAATAATTGCTGCTAGAATAAGTGATGTTCAAATTGGCGAATCTAGATCCTATTTCTTATTTTTCAGCATTTTTGCAATCTTTGCACAACAAATCAGTATCGAAGCAAGGCAATTGTTTAAATTTGTGCATCAATGGCTTCAAGAAAGAGCGGTAGATCCATGGTAATTATGCTATTACTCATTTGGATGGAAAAAACGATTTTGTGCAATACTGAAGATAAAGACGGAGGAGGTTATGTTGAGAGAGAAGAGCATTCCAGTCTTGGAACTTTCGTGATAAGGAGTTTAGTGTGTTGAAGGGACATCTATATTTAGGAATCCATATCTGCTTCATGGCTCAACGCAGTTGTAAGAGTCTTATGTTGATTTCTATGGGAAATTTGTTGTTCGGAAGATAAGGTATGTGGAAGGAGAGAGATTTGATTGGTGATTGAGTGGATTTTTTGGCCTTGGTGGCTTTGAGATTATTTTGGTATCTACCTTCTTTTGATTTTGGATATTTGCAACATTTTGTTAGCGGGTGGGGACATAGTCTAAGCTCATTAGCAAGGTAGCTAAGGGTGGCCTTGCCGAAACCATTGGGTAAATATTCATTTTTTTGTAACTCGTTAAGAGATTTTGGTTGAAGGTGGAGTTCATGTTTAAGAGTTTTATGTTGAAAAGAGAATTTGAGTCGAGGTGGGGAATTGGAGATTTATGATTTTACATCAAGGTAGAGTGTTAAATATTGGTGATACAAAATCATAAACCGAAGGAAACAAATATGCAAAACGGAAAGTAATTACGTGTGTTCATTATGGAAATGCATAAATTATTGGATTGCACTTGAATGAGATAGCAAGGAAATATATGCATGCACACATTATGGAATTATATATATGCAAAAAGATGTGCATATTATTTCTTTCTTCATAATCGCATTGCTTTGGGATTATTTTCTTCCATCTTTGAAATGAGTGAATTACTTGTTATGTTAGCGTGATTTGTTACCATTATAACCTGCCTCCATTATCTTTTTACCACATCTAGGTAATCTAATCGATGGCTCTTATGGATTTGCACTGGCTATATATTGATGATAGATTTTATTATCAACCCATCCTGGCATTCAGCCAACGATCTTCAAATAAAATGTCTCGTTTTGTTATCCTAATTTAGGACTTTGATATGTAAACTCTCATCTTGTAATCTCTTGCAACTCTCTCATGTGTAATTAAATATCTCTCCTTTGGACTGGACGTACACTATCGTGATGATAGTGGAACCAGTATAAGTATTGTGCGTCTTTTTTTCTTTATAGTTATTTTCTATTTATTTGGAGTAATTGAATAATTGCTACTAGACTAAGTGATGTTCAAATTGGGAAATCTAGATCATGTTTATTGTTTTTTCACATTTATACAATCTTTGCACAACACCAACAAGGTTATTAAGAAGGCAAAATGGAAGGACAGTGGGAAAGAAAACATGATCCATGTGTAAAGTTATAATCTATAAACCTGACAGTTATTTCTTTGTAAGTATAGAAAGAACAAAATCTCATTATCAATTTTGTACTGTATATATACATATACATCTTTGACTAATCTATTATTCAGAAAACATACAGTGACACACAAAAAACTACACACATGCACATCTATATAAAAACCAGTCTACACACACTCAGTCTTACACACATCATCCCAAACTCAGATGTTTTATTTTGTGTTTGGTATTGTTTTTTGTCTTTTGAACACATATACTTGTTTTGTATTTAAAAGAAAGATATATATACTATAAATGCATTTATTCCATTGATAGATTGTTGCACCATAGGCAGTACATCCTAACATGGACATTATATAGTAGTATATATACATTAGCTAAATATATAACATTATTTAACGATTTTCAAGGAATACCGTGATATATAAAATTAATTATGCTTGCATGTGGCCATACATTTATTATGCAAAAAGGCAAGATAGGAATTGTGACAGCTTAATTATACTCTTTCGAACCAATCAAATGTAATATCAAATAAGGACATTTATAAGAGTTATATGCTTTAACATGTGCCTAAGGGTCACATGTTACTGTTTTCCATAACAAGATATCAAAGTGAAATAATATATTTTTTGGTAGATAAATGTAGATAGCATAATGACTAATTTTACAACAAGTTGCTCAATGTATTTACTAATTAAAGATAGCTCGTACAATGCAGTATTTGGTTACTAGCTAAACAAATTTGATGTGCTAGCTAGTAGTTACTTGGTTGTCCATGTGAAATAGTTTTTCTTGCTAATTTTGACTTCTTTTATTTTCCAAAACATTGAGCTTACAAAGCTTCAAATATAATTCGTTGAAAATATTAAAAAATTTAAAAAAAATATAGCTCAAAATTTTGCTTTATCTTTAGAAAAATATATTTTAAACTCAAAGTAATATGATTATTATATTATATATTAGCATATACATTTGACTACAATTTTTTTAAGCTATCCATTTATATTTTTAAATCCTGTTAAAATTCATATATAATTCATGCTATTTTATAAGTTCCATAATAATTATATTTTCCACTTTTTTATTTTCCATAATTCAAACGATCTATTATATCTACAAATATATCCTTGGAAATATCTTTGAATCCGACATCATGCCACATGCTCTAGTAATTTTGTAACAAAATATACAATGTCGTGCCGCAAGCTCTAGTAATTTTGTCCAATTACTTGGCTGCAATGTTGACTTTCTAGAATTTTATGTCAACACTGCCTCACCATTACTCAAGTTTCCACGAATCCCATAGCAACAACCTTGCAAAATAAATCGGGTTTGACCTTAAAACCGAAAACAATAGAAAATATGAGATGTAATCATTATTCACCATAGCTTTGAGATTAAGAAGTTTTAGATTTGAATGGATTTGATTTTGATTAATCTTCCTTCCTTTGATTTCCTTTATCTTCTTCCTCCTGCTCTTGCTAATGGTGGTCGACCTTAATATTTAACTTTTGCAATGAATAAATATGTAATGAACTCCTAAGGGTTTAGGTATTAGAACACTCTTATTCCAACTTTGCTCCTCACCTATTTCCTCTTCCCATTTTATTTTAGTTCATTATTCTCTTAAACACGGCTACCCCTTAGTTTAATCACAAATCTCAATCCCCTAATCATCATATTATTTTATATTTAGCTAATCAAATATCCTAAATAATGTTACTAAAAATTAAGGTCGTTATAGACTCCTCTCCTTAGAGAATTTCATCCTCGAAATTATGATAAGGTACCCAAAAAATCAATCAAAAAGGTAAAACATACCATTCAATAAATCAGGATAAGTGTCTCTAATCCTGCTTTCAGTCTTCCAAGTACCGTCTCTCTCATCGTCGCTCCATTGGACTTTCACTAGTCCGACTGTTTTGTTCCTAAGTCTTTTCTCATCTTTCGCAACTATTCGAGCTGGCTTTCTAAGTATAGTTAAGTTTGGTTCTGCTACCAAGTCATCTAACACAGTCGGTGCCATAGTAGGCTCCGAATCTCTAACACACTTCCTTAGATTAGAAACATGAAAAACATCATGGACTCCTACCAAACTATTCGGTAACTCTACTCTATATGGGAGTTTCCCGATCCTCTTTACAATAGGAAATGGTCCTACAAGTCTCCGTTTCAACTTCCCTGATTTCCCGAATCTAATCACACCCTTTATTAGTGATACCTTAAAGAAAACATGATCTCCAACAGAGAACTCCAAATCTTTCCGTCTTCTATCTGTATAACTCTTCTACCTAGACTTTGCTTTCTTCATCCTAGCCTAAATCAACTCGATATTTTCTGCAGCTTCTCTAACTAATTCTAGACTAAGAACCGACCTATCCCCTGTCCTAACAAACTGGAGATTTGCATGACCTTCTATACAAAGCTTCAAACGGTGCTATCCCTATACTAGTCTAATAACTATTGTTATATGAAAACTCGACTAAGTGTAGATGGTCTTCCCATGATCCCCCAAAATCTAACACACAAGCTCTTAACAATCCTCCAGGATCTTGTTAACTCTTTCTATTTTCCCATCGGTCTGTGGATGGTAAGCGATACTCATCTTGAGCTTGGTTCCTAAAATCTCCTACAAACCCTTCCAGAACTCGCTAGTGAACAAGGAATCTCCATCACTTACTTGTATTAAGAATTCCATGAAGTCTAACTACATTTTTTATATATAACTTAGCCAAAACAAGTGCTGTCCTAGCTGAGTTAACTGGAATGAAATGGGCACTCTTGGTTAATCTGTCCACTATGACCCATATACTTTCATTTCCTCTATTAGATCTTGGAAACCCTTCTATAAAGTCCATAGAAATAGAATCCCACTTCCATACCGTAATATCTAATGGCTGAAGTAACCCGCTTGACTTTTGATGTTCGGCTTTTACCTGTTGGCAGTTCAAACACTGTTTTACCCATAAGCCTACATCCATCTTTAAACCTCACTACACCATATTGGCAGATTTGTAACCCCTTAGTGGAAAAATCGCAACGGTTCTGAGCCGTTGCTAAATTGCAACGGTTTTGAGCCGTTGTAAAACCTTTAGGAACGGCTTTGGGCCGTTTTATTTCTGCAACAGCTCAAAGCCATTGTGAATTTTTCTTAATTCTTTTTTTATATTCGTTTCAAACCACTTGCGTACGTAACCCTCCATTCCCAAAACATCACGCCTCTTGATTTCATTTCCCAACTCCACGTTTGCCCTAGCTAATCGCTCCCCTCTTTCATTTCCCTTCGTTTGCCCTAATCGTCCCCTATGACTTCATCTTCCAGATCACAAATCCAAAACCTGTTTCACAAAATTCAACAAAAAAACCACTAATCCCAAAAGCTCAGAAATTGAGTTCTGCTTCGAAGAGATTGGATTGCTCATTCGAGAAGAAAGAACAAATTTTTCCTAGTGAAAGAATTCTCAAGCATTCATATGTTTTCGAGGAGAAGGTTAAAAGAGCTACTTCTGTTGGATATGATATCTGTTTTGTTTCACATGCTACAATTCCCAAGGGAGGTAATAACAATTTTTCTTGAGTGAAGGGTTTAAATGTAGAAAGAGGAATCAGTTGCTCTGAAAAATTCAGTCCTCAAAAGAATCAAATGGTAAATATGCCTTCAGTTTTGAACTTCAGAGCGAAGAAAGAAAAGAATATGATTGAAGAAGCACATTCCTTTATATTACTGTACAATAGATATTTGCAATGGAGATTTGTCAATGCACAAACTAATGAAACAACCTTACTACAGTGGATCAATGTACAGGTATAGGTTTATGAGCTTTTATATACTGGTTCAATAATTTGCTTAATTCAATTGTGTAGCTAAAGAATGAAACTTGAATTTTTTTAAGGGAAAACTGCACAATGGGTTGTTAACTATCTCAATATTGCATTACATGTTAGAAATAAAAGAATTAAGCTACAAAACAGGCTGCAATACGCAAAGCTCCACATCATTCTCAAGAATCAAGTGAATATCCATTTTATCACTATAATTAACAATTTATGAGACTTAAAACTATTTCACTTAATAAATAAAACTTCTACTGTACAATGCAAATATCGCAACTTGAAGAGTGGTCTCAAATTTAGAAAGTCCAGTATAATCATATATCAGGAATCATCAAAGCGTTGACCGCTAGTACCATACGTATTCCAGTTGTTAGTGGAGCAATGGTTTGTTGCAAGTTCGTTCTCTTTAACACTATGTGAATAGTTTAACCTATATCATTGCCTTTGTTTTAATAGGTAAATATCCAAGATATGAAAAATGCAGTCGGTCAGGCAATAGCAAATCCAACATGTTCCTTGTTGTTAAAGGTAAATGAATCTTTTTATTTCAGAAGTAAAATCCATCAAGTTTATACTCAAACAAGTATCATTTGTAAATTTTAATGTGTGTACAGGCAGGGAGAATGAGCCGTGTAGTGTCTGAAATGGCTAAAATTGTTGCGAAAGAGCAAGACATGCTGAACCAGTCCAAGAACCTACTATCCGCTTTAGAATCTTTGCTTGTAAGCTCGTCGCAGTTTTCTATATTCATCAACTCTCCTACTATATATGGTCATGGTCATGTAAAATTTTCATCTGGGTTCAACTTTTACACTGCAGGTTAAACAATCTAGCTTGCATGTCAATGTATTGCAGTTGAAACTGTAACAAGGATTTCCACAGTTAACTCTGTTGACATGGTTGCAACTGAAGTAGACTAATGTCATTGATAAGACATGCATGTCAAAACAAGTGTGACTTTGTTTGTACTCATTTTGTAAAAAGAATCTCCACTTTTATTGGTGAGTTAATTCAAAACAATTTTACCTGTAACCATAAAGTTATTTTATACTATAATAATACAATCTGGCCCAACCCTTCAAATTTTGTCCAATAATTTTTCTGAACAGATATTTCTTTCTAGCCACTTTAATGAAAATTATATTTTTATTACTTAATGATAACCATATCATGATTTATGACCCTTTTTTTTTTACAAGTATGGGATATTATTTCAGGATCAATTTTGCAGAACCATTACTTGCTTCAGCATCAAAAGATAGCATGCTTTGCATCTGGAATATCCAGAACTGGCAAGCTATTTGAAAATTTAACCATGAAAATGGTATGATTTATTTGTTTAGATATAAAATAGTGAATATGGCATGACAGTGCTGTTTGCCTGTACCACAAGTGATATAAAATAACCCTTGATTTAATATCATTATTATTTTCCAAACAATTTATGCCCACGGTTACTTAGTCTTCCATCGTATGTCTTTTGGGTTTATGTAACTTCGTGTAATTTTGTCTCTTTTGGATTTAGCTATACAAAAACTATATACACTGATTTGTTGTGTTTTGATGTTTTGCAGGAAGAATGTAAGTTCCCTTGAACTTGCTACTCACTTCTTCAGAGTAAAAATCTGATCCTTTAAAATAAAAAATTTGCTTTGGAGACAAAGTCGGTTTTGATGAAGGAACGGGAGCATAAGCTGAAAGACAGTGAAGCAGAAATAGCTTCCATGAAGGTATCAGTTCTTCCTCTTCTTACAATTAATTTTCTCAGTTATCTCAAAGTGTAAACTGGTTCAAACTTGGTTAAGTGCTACTATTGCAAATCATGGAATGTGCAAAAATGGATTCTTGGAACTTAACTCCTCTTCGACTTTTCAATCTTCGCCTTTCTCTTCTAGTTACGTACTCGAGTCTCATTCTAATGCTCTAGCTGTAAACATTGCCATGAAAGTTAGGACTAATAAATGTAAACTTCTTTCTAGTGATGTGTTTCCACATTAGTTAAGTGCTCACGACTGAAAACTTCTTCGATCTTCTAATATTAAAGCAAACATTGTAGTGGCAAAAGATGGTTCAGGAAACTATAGGAGTATAAAAGAAGTAGTGGCTGCTTCTAGTAAGTTAAAGAGAAGCAGTAGTTCTAGATTTGCAATTCATGTAAAAGCTGGTGTTTACAAGGAAAATGTAGAAGTGAAGAAGTCGATGAAGAATCTGATGATTGTTGGTGATGGAATAGACAAGACTGTCATCTCTGGTGGCAAGAACGTTCATGACGGTAGTACAACTTTCTGTTCTGCAACTTTTGGTGAGTTCTCTTTAATAATCATGTAAAATTGAGATTCTTATAGTAAACTTTGAATAACTGTTGATCCTCGTACAGTTTCTTTGATGCTTTTACCTTCAGTATTATAAACAATGATTTATAATGTTATTTTGCGTATTTCTCTACCCATTCCGTTCTCACGTGGCAATTGGAAAATAGAACAGTTGCATGTGGATTTTTTTGTCCTTCGTTGATTGTGAAACGTAATTGTATTAATATTAGTCAAGGGCGATGAATAGGTATTTTATTTAAACGGGGCACGAGAAATTTTACGGCTTTGGTGTTGGATACGTCTCTGTCATTACTTTCTCATCTTCTCTTTAACATGGTCGATGACAGGATTTGATATGTCTTTAATCCTCTGATTCGAGATTTACAGTAACATGATGTAGTATTCTAAAAAGAAAATCATGTGTCTGCATCACTTATTCATTTAAGAATGTAAAAACTAAAGGTGCCTTTCATTTAGTATCAAAAAATATTCCTTTAATGACATTCATGTTGCAGCTCCACTTGCTTCGGAGTTGAGGACTGCATTTGAAAATGAGTTTCTTGGTGTCCATATTCAAGAGGTAATTTTCCGAGTTTATACTATTTTCATTTATTTATTTTGTGTACATCACTAGTAAATTCTATCCGATATTTGCTTGATGGAAATAATAACAAAGAAACCACTGAAATCTGAAAATCGCAATTATTAGTGGTTAAGTGTTGTTTTTGAACCAGTTTACAGTCACTTTGACAACAACTTATTTTGAAATTCCTTAAATAGAACCATTGTGCAAAATAGTTTTCAATAGCAACTTATAAGTAAAAGCGTGTGGATGTAATTTTACTTCTAAGTAGGAATGTTTGATAAAATTGCTTATGATATTATTTCATAAGTCATTAGTAACAAATAGTTGCTTCTTAGTGGTTAATTTTGCAAGCTACCTGGAAGAAGTTTATGAATACTAAAAATAAAATAAGGTGGTTGTAGATAGTTTTGACTATTTATAAAAAAATTCCAGACACTAAAATTGAAATAAATTAGCTGTAAGTTTTTAATGTTCAGATGACTTTCTTATTTTGGTCAGGAAATTTGTAGGATTGATAAGGCAAGCATATGCTATTAACACTGAAAGGCTTCATTTAGTTCTGTCATTGACCAATATAAAAGTGTCGAACTAAAGATGTATATTATATTGAAGGAGATTCTATATAAAGATTCATTTTGCAAGTTCTATAAATTGTTGAAAACAGTTATTGCGTGATGTCTACTATTTAGGCATACGGGCTTACAGAACATACTTGCATCACGTTCACCCACGGTGATCCATGAAAAGGGCATGGAATTGCTAAAGAACTTTGTCTGCTTCATTCTTCCCAACTTAGAGGTCAACTTGTAGATCGCATCAAGGAGTTGATCAAATACAAAGGTTTTCAGGGTGAATCTCATTAAGTTATATCACATAAACTTGATTAAAGATTGAAAAGAAGATAGAGAAACTAGAGAAATGCTTACAGGGTGAAGGGTCTTTGACTTTTTTGAAGTAATAGAAGTACTTAGGATGCACTTTTTGTAAGGAAAAACGATCAGAAGATGCTACTAGCTTGCTTAGTTTAGCCTATCTCTTCATTAACGTGAGATAGCCCAATTTGTTGATATCGTTCTTTGTATCCCAATTTGTTATCATTTGCAGCAAAATTTCTTTGATAAGTTTCAAAGTTCGGAGTTGTGAATCGTGGGAAGTGCCTTCGGTGTTCTCAGTCATGTATTCGACTAACTTCTTGTATACTTTAACATCTTTGATCAGTGCACCCTGGTATACGTAGTGTTGTGATGTTCAGATGTTTGTGATGAAATAGTGCAGTAACGATAAATGTTATTGCAGCAACGAGAAATGTCCGTTTGCAACCGACAGTTAGATATGCCAGAGGAGTTTGTTGTATGGGATTGTGAATTAGATTGTTTGAGTCTTGGTAGCTAGTGGAGGAGTTGTTCGTTTTAGGTGGTCTAGGGATGTTGCAGTGCAATTTTGTGATAGAGGCAAGTGCTTGGGTAGAAAGGTGAATGATATGCAATGGTGTAACTGGTTTTGACAGTGGGTGATATGTAGTCATTGATGAAGCAGCACAGTGGAAGGGATATTTGTTTATGGTAGTGGTATACGTAGTGGTGGCTTGATGTGCACTACATAGTGAGTAGCAGAGGAGATGGTCAGTGTAAATGTCAATGGATGTTGTCCACATACTGTAATGGCTATGATTATATGACAGTAGCGATGGAGTTTTTGTTAGGCACTGTCGTTCTGAAGTGGCTGCGGGAGCGATGCGTGGAAATGTAGGGTTATGTTGTTTTTCAGTGTTTGTGTTGAGAAGTGGTTGTTGGATGTTGTTCAGTGAAGTTGAAAGGGGAGTGATATGGAAAAGCAATGGACAGAAATGTGATAGGCAGAGGGTGATGACAGTTGAAGGTGGAATATGCAATTGAGATATGGTTGAGAGGAAAATGTTATATGTTGGAGGTAGACTGCGATGCAATTTCAGGTGGAAGTTATGCTATTTGTTTATGATGAAGCTGGATATATGTGCAGTGGATAGGAAGTGATACTGGTGGATGGTCAGGAAGCAGATGAAGTTGCTGTTTTACAATTTTTCAGACTTAAGGGTGATATGAAGGAGGGTTATGTATGGTTATATTTGGTGTGGAAGACAGTGGAAGGCTGTTGGCACTTTGGAATGTAAGTGGAAGTTAAAGTTTGTTGCAGAGGCAATTTATGGTGGATGGATGAGGCAGTTGTAGGAGGGGAAGAGCGGGTGGATGGTGACTGGGACAGAGGTGAAGGAAGTTTACAAATATTTATGTGCATAGGAAACATGAAAACTAGCAAGTTTACAAAAAAAATTCACTTGGTTAGTGCACGAGAATTCCCTCTTAGAAGCAGCTGCACAGAACCGCAAACATATGCATATCCAAATGTTTCCAGTGGCCAACTAGCCACACCCAACACCGAGCTAAATGAAAACAGCTCGTATGTGCATATCTATCTATATCTGCTTTGAAAACAAAGATAATTTGAACCCAAGTGAAAATAGTAAGAAAGTTTCAATGGTAGTTTCGAAATAAAGGCATATCAAATTATCAAAAATTGTGGTTTAGAATTGTTCTCTGCTTGTAGGCATAAGTAGGTTATATTCCTCAATTATAACAGTCACTCAAGACATTGCCAATTAATTTGGACCCCAATAATTTATTTGCTGGTGGCTCCAGCAGAGTTAGAAGCACTTCTTCTTACCCACCCCTCAATTGAAGATGTTGCTATCTTTGGGTCGGTTTACTCTACCTTTGTGGCATGTGCCATGCACATATTATGGTCCTTGTCGAAGTAGCATTAGCTGTTTTTTTAAATCTTAGATACCTAGAACAATTTCAGTTATAATTCTTTAATGATAACAAAACAAGATTTTTGGTTGATGGTCATGGTCTTATTTTAGGTGGGTGGATTCTGGAGTTGAGGTGCAATTTGTATAAGTTTGGTTGTTGTTGCCAAACTATGTACTGTATAATGTAAATTGTTGTTGTCGCCGCTGAACTATGTAGTGTAATGTATTGTTGTTGAACATTGTAATTAAAAGATTTGTTATGTTTGGTCTTTGTGCTGAATTTATGAAAAATATTTGGTTTAATGATCTTTCTTTTGTGATATTATGTTAAATTTGCAAATGTTTGTATTGAGTATGATAATGAATTAACTCTTACTGTAAGAGGGTAGAAAAAAGCAATGTATATATTTTTTTAAATATTAAAATTAGCAACGGTTTTGAGCCGTTGCAAAACCAAATTAACAACCCATGTACAATAAGGTTTTGCAACGGCTTTTAGCTGTTGCGAAATTAAATTTAGCAACGGCTCTTAGCCGTTGCTAAATTTTTACCACTGCCAATTTTGCAACGGTTCTAAGCCGTTGCGAAACTCGTTTGCAACGGCTCTAAGCCGTTGCGAAATGGTATTTCTGGTGTAGTGCCTTTCTAGAAGAAACTCCACTTCATGTCCCGATACATCTTAGTTTCTTTCGAATGGATGGTGAATTTTTAACGATGACATTCCTCAAAAACTTCCTTCCTTATGTCTCCCATATTCGGAACACATTACCTACCTTTCTTTCTTAACCGCCCATTCCGGTTAAGACTAAAAGCCTTTAGGTCATCGATCTCCATTCTATCTCTGAATTTCTTGATCTGTTTAACCAATACTAGATCCTTCATTTGCTTAGAAGCAATGTTTTCAATCATAACTGGTTGAAATTCTAAACATGATAACATAGCAGCTT
Organism: Allium cepa; assembly: GCA_030765085.1. Taxonomy (NCBI): domain Eukaryota; kingdom Viridiplantae; phylum Streptophyta; class Magnoliopsida; order Asparagales; family Amaryllidaceae; genus Allium; species Allium cepa. The sequence continues at coordinate 175,099,276 of CM060939.1, read as the reverse complement.
CCTTACTAGATTTAGTTTCAGATCTCGACTGCACCCTACATGTCGTCAATACTTCCAAATCTTTCCACTCTACTACCATTTCCAACACTGTGTTCTGATGCTTTCTGCCAAGTGTATCTGCAACTTTATTACCTTTGCTTGGTGTACTCAATTCCAAAATCATAAGCAGCAATAAACTCTAACCATCTTTGCTGTCTCATATTCAGCTGCTTCTAAGAGAACAAATACTTCAGCGACTTATGATCCGCATAAAGCTCAAACATCGCTCTCAAAAGGTAATGTCTCCACACACCTTTAATTCAAACATATATCACCGCAGCTACCTAATCATGTGCTGGATATCTAACCTCATGCAATCTAAGCTATTGAGAATCATAGGCAATTACTTTACCTCTCTACATTAACACAACTCATAATCCAGTACCACACCCATCTGCATATACTACCAAATCTCGATTACCTTTCGGAACGAATAACACATGTGCATTAGTCAACAAGTGCTTCAGCTTCTGGAATGCCTCCTCACACTTATCAGTCCAAACAAACTTCATGTTATTTCGCGTTAGCTTAGCCATCGATGTTGCTATCTGCGAAAATTCTTTAATGAACCTCCTATAATATTCAGCCAATCCAAGAAAACTCTTAATCTCAGTCACTATCTCGAGTCTCTTCCAATTATTCACCGCTTCAGTCTTATTCGGATATATAGATAACCCTTTCTCTGAGATTACATGACCAAGAAACTTCACTTTCTTCTTCTAGAAATGACACTTCGAAAACTTCACCTTCAGTTGATGCTGCCTTAACATCTTAAGCACCACTCTAAGATGAACTTCATGCTCTCTTTCATCCTTAGAATATATCAAAATATCATGTACAAAAACCAGCACGAACCTATCCAAATGCTCTCAGAAAATTCGGTGCATCAACTCCACAAAGAATGCTGGCGCATTAGTTAGTGTGAATGACATAACTAACTATTCATGCAATCCATATATAGTTCTAAATGTCATCAAAGGTATACTATCCTCTGCTACTCTAAGTTGATGAAAACCTGTTGCTAAATCCAACCGAGAAAATACCTTGTCTCCATTCAACTGATCGAACAAATCGTTAATTCTAGACAATGGATATCGATTATTTATCGTCTTCTCATTCACTTACAATAATCGATACATAATTTTAACGATTTGTTTGGCTTCTTAGCAAACACTGTGGCTGCTCCTAAAGGTGAACTACTATGTCTAATAAAATTCTTGCCTTCCAGATCCATCAAATGCACCTTCAGCTCCCTCATCTCGGTAGGTGTCATCCTGCTTGGCGGTTTACTTACCGGTTCTACTCCAGGTACCAAATCTATCTGAAACTCAGTGGCTCGTTTTGATGGTAATCCTGCTACCAGTTCAAAAACATCTATTAATTCTCTAACCATGAAAACTTGATTCAACTCGTCTTCCAACTCCATAACACCCAACAAAGCATTAACCTCATAACTAGTGTCTTTTACGGTGTATACTATCCGATCACTACTGTCAGTGTGTCTAAGTGATATTTTTCTATCATGAAAAATATCCTAGCATTGTATTTACCTAACCAATTCATACCCAAAATAGTTCCGAACCCTATGAAACCAAACACATGCAAACTGCAAATAAAGGTATGACCTGACAAATCCAACTCTAAATGGTCACACTTCATCTTAAATGTCGCATACCCTCCTATAGGATTTGCAACCCTTAAGGAAGTAACTAAGTATGAGGGTTCTAGATTAAGCTTATCTACCAAACAATGAAATATAAAAGAATACAATGCATCGGTATCAAACAGAACGCCAACGGACATACCATGAATTTGAAGCATACCTCCTAACACCGCCTTTCCTTTTTCCTCTGCTGTTGGCCTTGAGGTAGCTGGCTACAATGCAAATACTTTGCCCCTTCCATCCTTAGCAGACTCTTTGCACTGGTTTTTGTAATGGCAAATTTGGTCGCAATTGAAGCATATGATATTCTTCTTTCTAATCACTTCCTTTGCCTTTCCAGTATGATATTCATTAGCGAAATGTTCTTTCTTATCTCACTTAAAGCAAACAACCTCCGACTTTCCTTTCTTTATGGCTCCACCTATCTGAGCACCCTTCTTATGAAAGACTTCCTTTTCTGACCCTACCCCACCAAGACCTCCTTTGCCTTATTCTTCTCTAGAAAAGCAAGCATCTCCTCATTCCTCAATGCCATTTCCACTACAACATCACAATGGTCTCTAATATGCAGTAACATTGCCCTAGCAAGTTCAGGCTTCAGCCTCCTGATAAACTTCTCATTTCTCTTAATAATAGTATCAACCGTAGCATAGCCATATCTTGTTAGCTTCTCAAACCTCCTTGCATACTCAAGTACAATCATATTTCCCTGCTCCAATTCAGCAAACTTCCTAAGCAGAGCAGACTTAGCAATCTTTGGCATAAACCTTTACTCAAATCTCCTTTTGTACTTGGCCTGTGTCATCATCTCCTCATTAACTCCTATCGTTTCACTATTCCACCAGCATAATGCTACTCCTTGAAGTTGTCTTAAAGCAAGCCTTCTCTTCTGCTCATCATTAAGCCCCAAGTCTGTAAAGATCCTCTCACAGTGCAGCAACCAGTTCTCCACCTTAATAGCATCTTAAGTTTCGATAAATGGCTTTCCTCCAAGCCTAATATAGTCTCTATAGCATAATTGTTGACCACCGAAGCCTCCTAAACTCCTCCTCCAAATACTCCAGCAGCAATACCCACCTACATCATGTTGACAAAGAACTGATACGTAGCTCCCATGTATATCTACTGGACTCCAGCAGCCATATTTCCAGCTTGTGCCTGATCTGGATTTCTTCTTGTATTTGGTATGACATTTCCATTTGTCACGATGCTTCCCCCTCTAATGTTAACTCTTCCACTTCTAGCGTTCATATTTGTACTCAAGCTTCCTGAGATACAGAAGAATAGCCTAAGAGATATAGGAGAATAGAGATATAGCGTATACATATATATAACAAATACCAGTATGCTACTATAGCGTTATCCCATACCTCAATCCTATCTATAATTACTTAGGTTATGTTTTCAAAAATCATTTTAATTTAAAGTTTTTCATAAACCTGTGCTCTGATAACAAGTTGTAATATCCCTATCTAGAGGCCCGAAGTTAAACGCTACAGATGCTGCAGTCATTTGTAGTATTAACTTCTAGTGATCAGATACGGTAATGTTAATGGTATCCATATTAGAAGCACTTGAATATGAAATAAAGTCATCACAGATTAAAACATTTTTCTGATTACATGTCAAGAAAACATTTCATATTCAAGTTACATAATCCCAAACATTTCCTAGGTTTGGAAATTATTATAAAACATGCCAAAAACGACGTATGAAGATGCCCCATTGGTTGACCAGAGTACTATATAGCCATTACTGACTTAATACAACACAGGGGAATAAAATAGCAGAACAACTCCTAAATAGCTAACTTCAGCCTCACGCTCCTCTTTGGAAGCTTTATTTGTCAACCTACTAAACCTGTAAATCCTTAACCCTCAGCCTACTCAAATTAATTTTGTGCACCCGAGATTTTAAGGGGAAAACATGAACTTCGAGTCAGACATAAAGCCTAGTGTGAATAATACTATACATCTTAATTATCTGATATTAAGTGAGGCCACGCCGCTTAGCTGGAGTGGGTTTCTCCTCACTAATATCCTTATAAAACATATCCTTTGCAAATTATAATCCTACAACCAAAACTGGTAAAATCTGTAAAGCATTATCATGTAAGCATACATACCAGGTAACAAATGAACTATATATCCGAACACTATAGTTTTGTTTGGCTAACTAATAACCTTCGGCTGACTCGGGCCTACCAAACAATATAAACAAATAATCTAACATCAATTAGAGACTCCTTTTCTGGACAAATTATTTCTAACTTACTTTCTCTAGGTCAACTGATCCTAATGGTTTTGCGGGCTCACCAATAACCTACCCCTATACAAATATATTCCCTTTCGTGTGTAACATCATTTTAGTCTTACCTATGACAAAGCCCTACATACTGGAATTTTGGACTAAATTAGCTAGGGGCTAATAGCTAATGTATAGGGCGCGACCCTATACCAGTCCCATCTGGCATACAGATATCCGAGCCATTTTACTCAGGCTAATCTTCCCTTAAATTTTCCTTGTAAACATTTTCTTCTCAAATTGAATTAAATCTTTACATCATACTTTAAATAAGGAAAATAAATTCTATGCTTTACTCAAATCATCTTGCCATTATATATACTTTACACAAATCTTTGTTGATGAAAACATTTTAAACCTTTGAAAGTGCCACTGTCGATCCCATTGAAAGTATTCCTTTCGAAACCAAGTAAACCCTTTATAACCTAGGCCGATAGGCCAAAAATTTACTTTCAAAATCATTCATATAAACCTTTCGAAACCATTGAAAAACCTACCATTCGAAAGCTATAAAACCTTAGACATCCTATCTTTAAAACACTTCAGCATTGCCTTTCGAAAACATTGAAAATCTTTCTTTTCAAACCTTTCGAAACCATTAGCGAGCCTCCCATTCGAAACCTTCATTAAAACTTTTGAAATTATTAAAACATCAAACCTTTCGAAACCATTTAAAACTATCTCCTTAGAAACTTTTGGGTTCTACCTTCAATAGAATAAAAGGGTCATAAACCATTTAAGTCAAAAGCACTCTTTCAAAAGCATTTCCTAAGTAAAGAAGTGATTATGTCGAAATCAACCCTTCGAAAGCATTGGAAAAGTGGCTTGGATTTTAAAAAAAAGTATACCTTCAGAAACCATTTGCTTCGAAAGGTAGAAAGCGGTAGCTAAAGGGTCTCGACCCCGACAAAAGCATTAACTTAAAAGCAAGGGCACGACCTCTTTAAAACAATTTTTTGAATCAATTTGACCCATTGGAAAGCCAACTAAGTCAAAAGCATACTCTTTAAAAGCAAAGCAGGCGCGTTCTCATTAAAAATAAAGACATGCTTTGACCCTTTCGAAACCCCATGCTTTGACTTACCTTCCACCTTAGTCTAATTCGCTACATATAAAGTATTGATACCAGGTGCATTGGTTTCGACTGAGAAGGAGGCGGAAGTACAAGATCGAAACCGAGGTGCCGAAACATGCTAAAAGCATGTAAAAACTGATTTTAACTTTAAAAAGAAATTCTTTTCAACTATCTTGTCTTATTTTTCAAAATACTATTGGTTGCTAATTTTCTTTTCTAAAAGTGCTACCAATATTTCAGAAATAAACAATCTAATTTATTTACAAACTACTCATTCTCCCTTTATAAATATATAAAACATTTAAATCTAATACCTTAAATATTTTTATATATCTATTAAAACACATAGGAAAATTCTACAAAAATTCCAAAAAATCATTTTTAATGTTTTTTCTAACATGTAATAATTTCAGACCCAAAACAAATATTATTAACTGTAAATAATTTTTAAACCCAAATAATCGATTTCCTCAGTAGAAAATTAATATTAATCCACATTAATTCGAAAAATTATGAAAATTGGAACTCGTCTCTAAAATATCATTTTTGATGTAGATCTAAAATTACAAGGCATTTTGATGTCATTTAATAGGGTTTCACATTAAAATATATCATAAAACCTATATGAATAAGCATAAATCATCAACAGGCACATATAAGCATTTGATCATTCAAAAACATGGTATAACCTTGCAAAATAAGTCGGGTTTAACCTTAAAACCAAGCACAATAGAAAATATGAGATGTAGTCATTATTCACCTTAGCTTTAAGACTAAGGAGTTAGAGATTTGAATGAATTTGATTTTGATTAATCTTCCTTCCTTTGATTTTCTTTATCTTCTTCCTCTTGTTCTTGCTAATGGTGGTCGTCCTCAATATTTAATTTTTACAAATGAATGAACGTGTAAAATGAATTCCTAAGGGTTTAGGGTATTAGAATACTCTTATTCCAATTTTGCCTCTCACCTATTTCTTTTACCCATTTTATTTTAGTTCATTTATTCTCTTAGGCACAGCTACTGCTTAGTTTAATCACAAATCTCAATTCCCTAATCATCACATTATTTTATTTAATTTAGAAAACTAAATATCTTAAAATAATATTACTAAAAATTAAGGTCATTACATTTTTGTATGAATTTGTAATGTGCATTTTACCCTCCTTGAATTAGTTTGGCCTTATGCTTAATCTTTGATCTTGACCTTGCCTATGCATGAACTGAACTATTTTTATGTTGCACTTAGTTTTGTGTGTTGTAGTCAATTTGTGAGAATTTGTTAGCTACCTTGTTTTGTGAACCGAACTCCGATCTTGATTGTATGTACACTCTTGATGTTTCTTCCCTAAGCATTGTGTGAGCCTTCGGTCTTGACCTTGCTGTGAACATGTTGCATCTTTCTTGTTGTACCTAACCTTGTGCATTACTCTGCATGTTGTGATTTGTATTTGCTTATGCTTGGTCTTTCATGCTTGTGCACTTGCTGTAATTGCTTTGTGCATTCAATTTTGATTTGTGTGCAAGTGTGAAATGTGCACAAGTGTATATCCTTTTTTGAAGTGCTCAGCCTTATGGTATGTGTAGTGATACATGTGCATGTCGTAGGTAGTTCATGCACATTATTGACTTGATTTTAAATTTTTATTCTATATAAACATGTTTTACTGGTTCTTGTATACACCTGCTGTACTGGTCCATGTTCATTGTTTTGTTGCCTATTTCAAATATGGAATGAAAAAAGCAATAAATTGAGGAAATGTCAAGTTCAAATATATACATATTGTTGCAGTTTCAATTTATTTCTTTTTTCCTTTTGTTTTTAGCTTTTTGCTGCTTTGTTACTTGATAGGTAAAGCTGATGACTGGGGAAAAACAATTAGAGCAAGAAGATAACCATTGTATTCGAGAAGAAATTAAAGTGTTAAAATTATTGTATTTGAAAAGATGTTATGCATAAGAGAGTAAAAAATGTACTATATATGAATGTTGTATTTAAAATATTGTGAAAGCTCTTGTTGTAATCATGTGTACTATTGGAACTGTATTGAAAAATATATTTGGAATTATGATATGTTTATATCATTGTGTGATACTACCATAATAATGTATCAAACACATTAGTGTGTGTATGTGTGTGTGTAGTATCATCAAATAAAAATCATAAACTATTATATTCTACAATCTTCCTATTTTGCTAATAAAAACATATATTAAGATTTTGCATCAAAGAAATGAGTTTGATGTGTCTTGTTCAAGCTCCCCCTATTTACATACTCCCCATACAACTAGCTCCCCCTACACAGATGCATTTAGTTATAAAAAATTTTAAATGCCAAAGAAAATGTGTTAAAAATAATTGCAAAATACCCAAAATCTTAACATCTCTCCCCCTTTTGTTATCTTCAAAATAATAATAATAACGATTGATATAGTGAGGAATGTTGATTGAAACTATAATCTGCATAGAGATAAGTATATAAAGATAAGTATATATTTAAAATTTCAACCAATCAAACAAAAGTCATAAAATTCTGCCAATTAGACACAAATTCCAGTTTAGAGTAGCGATTAGGTTATAGTTTAGGGAAATTTTATACAGTGACAATAGTGTGGTACTTTTAATAAAGAGAAAATTTTGAAAATTATAGTTTGAAAAATTATATATAAAATAAAATGTTAAACACTTTCTAACCATGCATAACTGTTATGACTTTTAAAAGTGGTTGGTAGTTTCTTAAAAAAATATCAAGCATTTTCTTACCATGCAAAACCATTAGGACTTTAAAATATGGTTAGGAACTACTTGGATATTTATCCCCCTCCTATATAAGTGTTTCATCCATGCATAACCACGAGACCTTTTAAATGAGAATGGAAGCACGTATCGAGAGATTAAAGTTATTCACCCACGCATAATCGTGAGGATTTTTAAATTAGAGTGAATACTTGGTGATAAAATTATATAAATTATACTAAAATATAATTTCTTATTTTTTGAAATACCAACTCTGCGAAACATATTAAATTTTGGTCCATGGATTGTAAAAAGGATGGTAGCGATAAAAATGATCATGGAATATGTAATAATTTCAAAAATATTATAAAATTTGTTCTATTTGCAGGAAAGTTTTAACATATACTTCCTTTATTTATGAAGTATATTTTAATCACTACTCGTCACATTATCAATCATCATTAATTATTTTTGATAAATTTCAAAAGGTTTAAGCGGTCAACAACCATCTTTCCTAAAGTGAATACCTTACTATATTTTATAAGAGTATTTTTATTAAAGAAAATCAAGATAAAAATCTTAGTTATTTGTAAAATTTATAAATCCAAATGAAGTTGCAAAAATCTATTTTATGCAAGAGGTCTCGAAAAAATGTCTGCTAATTTTAAAATAAGTTGAAATGCAAATATGATGAAGTGATGTCAGATACCGCATATACTCTAGTTTCCCGAGGTGACATACAATGGTATATTATTAAACAAGTCGACTATGTACTCCATAATTTCACTTGAATCGTTTCAAAAAAATCAAAATTTTTAGCAAAGCCATTTACATCTAAGGCAAAGTCATTTATATCAAACAAAAGCACAAATAGTTAAATAAACCTCCAACCACTAATTTGTTAGTCATTATTAAAGGCAATGAAAGTTAATCGTCATACATAAGCAATTGACCATATTTGTTTCCACAATTCAACCTATTTGAAATCACTATTTAAAAACTTAAAGTCTATGATTTGATTTAGCACTAAACTTGAAATTTTTAGATATTTAATATTGCTAATCATCAAAATTGGAGTCAAGTCAAAATGATGAATCAATCAAATGTTATATCTAAAATACTATAACTTGTTGGCATAAATTAGAAATGCTTTTCAAGTGATGTGCTGACATGATTGCAGTTTTTTAAGGTTTTACAAAATGAATTAGCAAAAACTCAAAGCAATAAAGTTATAGTTTTATCAGGTAGCTTTCCATAACTTTAAGAATTTCGAAATTCAGAGTAAAGATGTTCAAGTTATGATCGAATTATTACAATTGTGATAAGAAGTTCTAAAACTGTTTTCAAACAATATACTAAATGTTATGTAGTTTTTCAATGGTTTCAATTCAAATTCTGGAAAAATACATAAAGTAAAATTTATATAATTTTCTATCTATTTTCAAAAACATCTTGAATTTTGCAAATCAAAATTAAGTAGTTCAAGATATGGCAATTATACTATGGTAGTATCAGCAAAAATACAATTAACAACAACGAAAGAAAATCGGGTTCAAAGATCACACATTTTCTTACCTTTAATGTCTGTTCACGTTCACCATTATTATCAAAGTATGCAAATCTCCACCTTATATTTCTAGGATAATGAACGTTGGAATTATTGATCTTCAATCATATATAGAACAACTCGAAGTGTACCTCTATCGTAATCGTTTCTTAGCTTGTCTTCATACTTACATAGTAGAAGAAGAAGTGTATGGCCTAGAAAGAGATGGAAGACCACTTTGGTTTACATTTGAAATCTTTGATATTCAAATTTTCTTGTATAGCTGACCATTAATATTAACAACTGTACCTTTAAGGAGCCAAATTTGTTGAACTCGTTTATTTATGTTCATATATCTACAATTGTTATAACTATGTCTAATATTGTCACACTTCACAAAGTTAGGAAACGTCACTTCTCCCCTAGTGGTGTTACTAGTTTTTTGCTTATAAACTAACAATTTTTGAAATCCAAGTCATTTTCTGTTATTCGCAAAGAGTTGATTTTCTAATAACATATTAAACGATTTTTCTCCAGTGGAAAATTTTCGAAAGGTTAACTGTAGATCATTGATTTTGGATTTTAAAAGTTTATTTTCATTTATTTGTTTTGAACAATGACTAATTACGTTTTGTCTCTTTTCAATATGATTTCCTTTTAAGACCATATTTTTGTTGTCAAACTCTTTTATTTTGGTCTCAATTTCAAGCATTAAAGTTCTAAGGAGTTTGTCTTCTCAAATTTAGGTTTTTCAAAATCCTTGATATCTTCGATCACTTTTTCAAATTTGTGATTTATTTAAATAATTTATATTTTCCACTTTTTAAGATCATGTTTTTGTTTTCAAGGGTTTCAAAATTTTCTTTGACCTCGTTTAATGCCCTTTCAAAATTTTCACATTTGGAGCTTTAGGATATCTTAAACCTTTCATTGCTTTTGTTGGCTTGACCATTTTGCTGTTGCAAAATTTTTAGGTATACATTTGAAAACTTGTTGAATTCTTTGTTGCAATGTGCACCCTCGTTAATTTCTGAAATCTTATCTCAATTCTAAATTGATTTTTTAGCAGTTCAGGTCTGTGTACTTGATACTTATTTAGCTTGTTGTCCCTTTCATTGCCGGTGGATGTCTTTCTGCCTTAGCTTAGTTATGTGTGTATGTTGCTGCGCACACATATGTTGCACCTGACTGTGTACTTGCTGTAACACTTGCTGTAACGACCCGTCAATTTCGTTAATTAAATTTCTCATATTAATAAGATTTTAGAATTAAATTTATAAAAAAATGTAATTGTTATAATTTGTAATGAAGTAAATGTTAAGAATTTACCAATGAAATATTATATTGATTAAAATAGACTTAATTAAAAAGGTTGAATTGAATAAATCCTATTTATTGGAACCTAATTTATTGGTATGCAAATTTATTATAAATGAGTTATTACAAGAAATTGAAATTTGAATAGAATTCTAATGAATGAAAGTAGTGAAAAGATTTTTCCCGGATGTAATTGTATATGAGAATAAAGGAAAGTATTAAATTGAATTAATGTAATAAAACATTGTTAACGGTATTTGATTGTAAATTAAGGAAACATGTTAATGCAAGTTAATATTTAATGAACTTGAATGAACGTTACAATTGAATTAAAATTCAAATATTATGACTTAGCTATAAATGGAATATAATAAGAACAAATGCAATTATGGTATTTATGTGTGAAATAATATATTGATTTACTGGTAACCGAATGTAAATTAATGCAATTATATTAATGTAAGTTTATAAATAATTAATTTAGCACAATCCCGATAAATTGAAATAACTGTAAGGTCATAGTTGTTGTATCTAGTAAATTTGAAAATTTAATTCCAATAAATTTAATAAAGTATTAGAAATATATATTGTTGCATAAGATAGTATAAACAAATGTAAACTTGTGATCTACGTATGAAATAATAACTAAAATAAGGGAAATAGTGTTAGTGTAAGTAAAGTTGTAACAAATTGGTTTACTAAATCAAAATTTGGATACCAATAACGTAATGTTTATGAGAATTAATGCAAGGACTGATGGTAGGTATGTAATAAATAAATAGAAACGGAAAATTTTTCATAAGTAATAAATTGGAAAAAAAAGGAATGAAACTAAGGTTTGGTTTTAAAACCTTAATTTATGTGTGTAATTAATAAGATTTCACATTTGAAACATAGCCATTGATACAAATAAATAAAAAGGGGCAATAGTGTAAAACTTTAATCATTTACCCATTCATGTAATGCATTGAAATCGGTCTAAATCAAATTTCAACGTTTGGTTGTTAATAATAACTTATGAGTGAAATAAACGCTAAAGGGTAACAAGTATTATAAGTTAACGTTTTAGACAAGTATATTAAATTATAACTCGTAATCAATTGCAATAAATATTAAAAAAATTACGTTAACGTTAATTTAAGTAATTTTTGAAAATAATGACAATTCCATTTATAATATGACTATTGGTTGAGGTAAAGATTGTAAATCAAGATTTATTGATTTATTTGAATGAATTTAAAGTATAAAACCAAGTAAATAATCAATGGAGAATATAAATGATAATTAATGTACTTATTTGGCAAATACAGTAAAATTGGAATAAAATGTTATGCAATTGAAATAAAGATGAAAATAGAAATGGAATAAAGCTTTATTAATTTATTGGAATTTAAAATTTAACAAAAGGATTTAATTGCAGTTAAATGGATTTAATATTTAAAATGAGGATTTAGATGAAATGTGAGGATATCAATGTAAATAGTTTTGAATCCAATGTTAAATCCATCTATTTGACAATAATGAATGGAAAAATGATTTGTTAATTTAATTTAATAGAAATTTTGGAAATTAAATTTATGATTTCTGAATTTGAGTGGAACTGAGGAAAATACTGAAATCGACAAGATAATCAACTTTAAATTGACTTTAATTTGTATATAACATTGAAATTGATTGAGAAATATAAAAGTGATAAAATTTGTCAATTTTAAGATTGAAATTTAAAATTGGGTTTAATTAATTAGTTATTAATTTATTTAATTAATGGAAAAATAGCCATTTTGGCCACTGACTCGGATTTCAACGAAACTAGTTTCATCGGATTCGTAACGGTGAATTATTGTAGGGTTTCAAGTTTTGTTGCAATCGGACTTGTCGTTTGATCGTACGGACTCGAAACGCCTTGAAATTTATGAAATTGAAATCAATTAAAATCAATTTGAAAAATATTGATTTTAGCATAACTTATTCATACGATGGAATTTGTACTTGAAACTTTTTCCATCATGTTTAAAATATTTTAAAATATCTATTTTGATATATGGGTTGACCCAATTTCGTTTCGGAGTCGAAACGGGCTTTTTGAGCCACTTTGGAGTTAGCACGTATATCCAACCTTATCCATCCATTCTAATTTCTGACCTACCTATATAAACCCCGTTATAAACCCTAGCAGCCTCTATTCCTCATTTCTATACGTACAGAAACTTCTGTGCTCCTCTTCCTCAATGGATGTAAACCCTAATTTATCCAATTCAAAAATCAACTTCAAAAATTCAAACTCCTCGGAAAAATTTGAAAAAAATATATATCGAAGATCTCAATGATACGATCCTACGTATGCTATTCGTTTTTCGAGATAGTGACCGAATTGATCAGAAATCGCGGTCAAAGTCCAAAATTGGGTGTTTGTTTTCGGCATCAATCCGTGAAATTGATTGGGGGGTTTTGTCGGGGTCGATGTCTGGAGTGGTTTGATGGTGGTCGCTTGACCTGGAGATGCTCATGGTGGCTAGAGTTTGGGAAATAGGGTTTGAAACCCTAGATATCACGGCGGCGGCGGCGACGTTATAGGGCGCCGGTCTTTGGCCATATAGGCGGCCATCGGTGGAGGCTTGGCCGGAGGTAGAGGCGTGGCATACGGAGGCATGTAGCGGCAGTAATCAGTGATCAAAAGGGTTGGTCAAAGGCTCAGTATTGGTTCGATTTGTACGTGATTCGTGCGTACTGGAGATGCTAGTGTTGATGACGTGTAGGTGACTGATTCGTTTTATTTTATTTTATAAATTCAATTTTGAATCTTCTAATACGAATAACTTTCTCATACAAACTTCGTTTCGCGAGCGATTTTTTTTGTTAGGATCGTAATAAAATTTCGGACATTTTGGCACTTGTTTGGACAGATTTGGAGATTGTTCAATTTTTGGGTTTAAATTCGATTTAAATTCAAAAGGTGAGTGTTTTAACCCACTCACAACTTCTAAGATTTCTTATGTTTGTTAAATTAAATTTTGATGTGATTTAAAATTTATCTATGATTGTTTGGTCATATATTTAATCATCATCTCAGTTAGATTGCATTTATATAAAATTAAATTGTTATTTAATTTATCTTTGCATATAAACTGCCGGTTTAATTTTTATTTATTTATTATTGCATATAAACTGCCAGTTGGCAGTTTTAAATTTATTATTGAATATAATTTGCTAGTTAATACTTGTTGTTATTATCCATTTTATAGTGATGTTATTGTTTATATTGGATGATGATTGTTATAAATGGTTGATGATTGATATTGGATGAATGGATGCTGTATTTTATATTGTATAAACTGCAAGTTATTGTGCATTTTCATTTCATTCGGGATTGCGGTTTGAAATAATATGTAACCGTAATTTTTAATTTAAATTACGGATTGAAATGATAAATATCTGTATTACTTGACCATAGGATAGAAAATTATATACAGACACCGTGGTCTATATATAACATACTTTGAAATGATTTCTATGGTTTTGGAAAGAAAAATACGATTTAATAAATATGAATTTTGATATTATATAAATACTATTATATATATATAGTTAAATTTTTGGATTTAAGCTATATATAAAATTGTTTAATAAAAGTGAGTTTAATAATGGAGTTTAATTGTTTTATATTATGTGGTTAAGTACCTACTTAAGATATTGTATATATAGAGTTTTTAAAATGACTTAAGTGAAATTTAAGTTGGAAGATAAATACGATATTTGCTTAAATTGAATTATTTAAGAGTTGTACTTGAATAAAATTTGATTTGAAAATTTAAATAAAAATGGAGATTTTAAATGGTATGATTCTTATAATTTGATTTGGTTTAAGTGATTTAAATGAATATAAAGTTGAGATAAATGAATATATCAAGTTAAATATATTGAAGTATATCCAGTTGTTTGAAGTTAAAAGTTTTACTTAAATTATATTGGGTTTATTTAGTAAACATTTCAAATATAAATAATAGCAATTGAATTGATATATATATATATATGGGATTATCAAAGAATTAGTTTTGAAATGGTAGAATATTTAAAGCTTTAAAATATATGGAAATTCGAAATGGTCTATTGGAGGTTCAAATCGGTATTTGGGATTTATTTGAAAAATTAAAGAAGCTATTTTATTATGTAAAGTAATTTAATATGTAACCCACTGAAGTATATTAAGTTATGTCTCAAAGCTATAGATTTCAAGGTATATAGATTTCGAAGTGCTATGATTTCTTGAAAAAGGATATATTTGAAATAAAATGATATCATATTGATTTGGGTCTTAAAATAAAATGGTATCGTATTTATATAGTTTTGAAGTGGAAATTTTATTCTGGTTTTAAAGTATAAACTATTTTTAAGAGACCGCGGTGTTATAATATCGATTGGTTGTTAAAGAGACCGGGATCGGAAGTTGTCATACTCTCTACCAACTCCAAAAACCACATTAATAACCGTGCATGCGGTGGAGATTCCAGAATGAAGTAGGATGGTGGCGGCGTTTCCTTTGAGGTAAATACGTGGACCCAACTCCCGTGAGTTAGCATAAGGTGACTAAAATAGGAGCGATTGACGGGTTAATTGAGGTAGCACCTTTGATCGGACACATCCCTTCGATATTATACTTTGACTTTTGGATTGGTTCGGTGGCCACTTTTGATTTTTGATTTTGGGGGTGTTGTTAGAGGTGGGCGGTAGTAGCTGCTACGTGTTACCACTGACCCGAAAGCGTAATTGGTATATCTACCCTGGCATTGCCCAGTTGTGCCGTGTCACCTACCCTATCGCGCCTTGTACCAGTTTGGTTTTCTCCCTTAGCCCGTGGAGTATTTAGGGTAGTCTCCCGATCTGGAGATGCGCTGACACAGGATGGACTACTGGGACTAATACGTGTTAAGGGCTATATGGGTAACCCCTTAATGCTATGAAAAAGTAAGTTTATTTTACTATTTAGACACTATTATAATAGCGAAATATTACTACATAGTAAATAGTTTAACGGATCTTTAGGAGATGTGAATCCCGAGCATCTCTTAAGTTACTGCACTCATATTTGTAAATTTAACTCACATAAGATATTTTAGTTGTGACTCGAGTGTTTTGTCTTTTCAATTCGCTCGGGTCAGCCTGAGCATTTCAGGATTCGAAGACTTTAGCTCTGGAGGACGAAGACGAAGATTTATATTACTATTATTTATTATAGTACTCCACTACACTCAATAAGTTTCAGCTGCATTGTTATTATTCTTTGGCATGTGTAACTCTCATATATATTGTATAAGTATAGTCAAATGTTTTCTTAAAACAGCTTCATGAAATGTATGTTTGATATTATATTTTATCGTTCCGCTGCAAGATTCTGTTTTTTCTTTTTATTCCTTTGCTTTTTCTTATTTACCCCATAACAATCTGCCCTTCTGTATGGTTTGAATTCGCTTGTATGTCGATTTAAAGCGTACAAAAAGGCGGGATGTTACATCTGGTATCAGATCTTTGGTTTAGCGATAAACCTTAGCTTTGTGGGGTTTGACTCTGTACTAATAGGGTAGTAATACCCTGTGGGAGTCGCTAAGTGTATATATATGAGAGAGCGTATTTGTTAGTGTTATAAAAAGGTTTTAATATTGTGTTAATTTGTTCCGTTTTGTATTTATAAATTCTGGTTGGTGCATGGGACGCTATGACATCAATAGGGATTTGTAAACACTTAATAGGACATACCGACATAATATTTGGTTTTATTATAGGTGAATGAAATAATTTGCTTATTAGATTTTCTATATATATAAAGTAAATTTTATAAAGGTTATAATTGGTTGTATTATATTGGTTGTTAGGGAATGAAATTCACAAATACTAGCAGAAATAAGATTTCTAGTAAAATAAATGAAATTGGAAATTTAGAACTTAATTTCCGGGGTTTGAAAATTTCTTTCAAATGATTTTGGAATATAATAATAATATTTTAGAAGTATTTTTCCGGTATAAATATTTCAATATAATTTGGAAGAATTGTTTTAAAGAAGAATTTAAAAGGGAATAAGTTCCGCACTTCCCTCTCTATCGCTGGAAAATAATTTCGGTGATGGCGGCCGCATCATCGACATTCATTTTCGAGTTTTGAAGCGGGAAAGCCACTGCAGTAGTTTTACTACAGATTTATTTTGATAGATATATATAAATTTTTAAATTTTTTGAAAAGATAATTGGATATATAAATTTTAAGTATATACCTTTGTCTATTATTTTTAAAATGATTTGAAACTTAACCCGGTATTTAGATCTCGAGTTTCCGTTAATTAATAGTTTCAATTATTGTGGAAAATGGGTTGTAACTAATTACTAATTGGAACCTTTAATGTAAAATAAGAAATAAATGCTAGGTTATAAATAAAATAATAAGAAAGTTGAAATTTGTAATCTATAAAAAGCAAAGGATATTATTATTGAACATTAAATTAATTAAAAGAAATGAGAAACTTGTATAACTTTCAATTACATTCTTTAAAAGCATATATATAACTTACCAAATATTAAAAGTTGAATTGTTTTATAAGAAAATGTAATGGAAATTGTACAAGTAAAAGTATGTAATGAAAGTGTTCAATAAATTGCTTTTATTTATAAGAATTGATGTTATAAAGTTATAAACTTAAGTACAATTGAAATACTACTAATTAAATATAATAGAAGGCAGGTATTGTAAGTAAGAAATGTTAAACTTAAGTAAATAAGTTGAAGTTATTTCTAAATAAAAATTGTGAGAAATGAATGAATGTAATGCAAATAAATAAATGGAAATGAAAATTTGCAAAAAATAAATGTGAATTAAAAGAAATCATTATATGAAATAAAGTGAAATCAAACAAAAATGTATGAATGAAATTAGTAAGGATAAACTTGATTTATTGTTTGAAATTGTTGTTGTTTGTTTTGGATTATGGTTGTTTGGGTGACGATACTTTAAGATTGTTTGGACGTATGAATAATCTATTTAACTTCACCAGAGACTGTTGAGTAAATGGGGCGCTGAGTAGTTTATTTTTCCATCCTGTACAATTTGAAGTTTGAACCTGAACAACTATTTGTTTTGTTGATATGAATGAATGATTGATTTGTATTGATTCTATGTGATGGTTGTATGCTTGTTGCAAGTGATGGGTGATTGATTTGTTTGGGGTGATTGAAACAAGTTAAATATTTCATTTTATATAATTGTTAACCCTTTTAGATTATATAAGTAAAATGCAGGTTATGGAAACAATTGTTACTGCTTTTGGTTCCATAAATAAGCGTTAAGTGCCCGACAAATAGGTACGTTTTCGGATTACGGTTTATAGCGTTGTTATATTGTTTTCCCGGGATGGGATATATATTATTTTGGAAATTATATGTTATATATTGTTATTTTTGATATTATATTTTCTCCCGAGCCTCTCCGTACAAAGGAGACTCTGCCAAAATTTTCTGTAAATTTTGGACTTAGATAATATTTTGAAAATGTTTTCCAAACTTTAATAATTTAAGTATAAAAGGATATAATGGTTATAAATTGGTACATTTTATTTAAAATAATTAATTTTGTAAAACTTCTATTTTTATAAATTTAATGTTTTAAGTAAGATATATTGATTTCCTAGTTTCTCTTTCCTTTCTTTTTCCTCTTCGGGGACGAAAAGTTTTGAGTGGAGGAGAGTGTAACGACCCATGAATTTCGTTAATTAAATTTGTCATATTAATAAGATTTAGGAATTGAATTTATAAAAAAATGTAATTGTTATAATTTGTAATGAAGTAAATGTTAAGAATTTACCTATGAAATATTATATTGATTAAAATAGACTTAATTAAAAAGGTTGAATTGAATAAATCCTATTTATTGGAACCTAATTTATTGGTATGAAAATTTATAATAAATGAGTTATTGCAAGAAATTGAAATTCGAATAGAATCTAATGAATGAAAGTAGTGAAAAGATTTTTCCCGGATGTAACTATATATGAGAAATAAAGGAAAGTATTAAATTGAATTACTGTAATAAAATATTGTTAACGGTATTTGATTGTAAATTAAGGAAACGTGTTAATGCAAGTTAATATTTAATGAACTTGAATGAACGTTACAATTTAGTTAAAATTCAAATATTATGACTTAGCTAAAAATGGAATATAATAAGAACAAATGCAATTATGGTATTTATGGGTGAAATAATATATTGATTTATTGGTAACCGAATGTAAATTAATGCAATTATGTTAATGTAAGTTTATAAATAATTAATTTAGCACAATCCCAATAAATTGAAATAACTGTAAGGTCATAGTTGTTGTATCTAGTAAATTTGAAAATTTAATTCCAATAAATGTAATAAAGTATTAGAAATATATATTGTTGCATAAGATAGTATAAAGAAATGTAAACTTGTGATCTACGTATGAAATAATAACCAAAATAAGGGAAATAGTGTTAGTGTAAGTAAAGTTGTAACAAATTGGTTTACTAAATCAAAATTTGGATATCAATAATGTAATGTTTATGAGAATTAATGCAAGGACTGATGGTAGGTATGTAATAAATAGAAACGGAAAATTTTTCATAAGTAATAAATTGGAAAAAAAGGAATGTAACTAAGGTTTGGTTTTAAAACCTTAATTTATGTGTGTAATTAATAAGATTTCACATTTGAAACATAGCCATTAATACAAATAAAGAAAAAGGGGCAATGGTGTAAAACTTTAATCATTTACCCATTCATGTAATGCATTGAAATCGGTCTAAATCAAATTTCAACGTTTGTTTGTTAATAATAACTTATGAGTGAAATAAATGTTAAAGGGTAACAAGTATTGTAAGTTAACCTTTTAGACAAGTATATTAAATTATAACTCGTAATCAATTGCAATAAATATAAACAAATTTTACGTTAACGTTAATTTAAGTAATTTTTGAAAATAATGACAATTCCATTTATAATATGACTATTGGTTGAGGTAAAGATTGTAAATCAAGATTTATTGATTTATTTGAATGAATTTAAAGTATAAAACCAAGTAAATAATCAATGGAGAATATAAATAATAATTAATGTACGTATTTGGCAAATACAGTAAAATTGGAATAAACTGTTATGCAATTGAAATAAAGATGAAAATAGAAACGGAATAAAGCTTTATTAATTTATTGGAATTTAAAATTTAACAAAAGGATTTAATTGCAATTAAACGGATTTAATATTTAAAACGAGGATTTAGATGGCATGTGAGGATATTAATGTAAATAGTTTTGAATCCAATGTTAAATCCATTTATTTGACAATAATGAATGGAAAAATGATTTGTTAATTTAATTTAATAGAAATTTTGAAAATTAAATTTATAATTTCTGAATTTGAATGGAACTGAGGAAAATACTGAAATCGACAAGATAATCAACTTTAAATTGACTTTAATTTGTTTATAACATTGAAATTGATTGAGAAATATAAAAGTGATAAAATTTGTCAATTTTAAGATTGAAATTTAAAATTGGATTTAATTAATTAATTATTAATTTATTTAATTAATGGAAAAATAGCCATTTTGGCCACTGACTCGGATTTCGACGAAACCAGTTTCGTCGGATCCGTAACGGTGAATTAGTGCAGGGTTTCAAGTTTCGTAGCGACTGGACTTGTCGTTGATCGTACGGACTCGAAACGCCTTGAAATTTATGAAATTGGAATAAATTGAAATCAATTTGAAAAATATTGATTTTAGCATAACTTCTTCATACGATGGAATTTGGACTGAAACTTTTTCCATCGCATTTAAAATATTTTAAAAAATCTATTTTGATATATGGGTTGACCTAATTTCGTTCCGGAGTCGAAACGGGCTTTTCGGCCACTTTGGAGTTAGCGCGTATATCCAACCTTATCCATCCATTCTAATTTCTAACCTACCTATATAAACCCTAGCAGCCTCTATTCCTCATTTCTATACGTACAGAAACTTTTGTGCTTCTCTTCCTCAATGACTGTAAACCCTAATTTATCCAATTCAAAAATCAACTTCAAAAATTCAAACTCCTCGGAAAAATTTGAAAATATATATATATATATATATCGAAAATCTCAACGATATGAACCTACGTCTGCAATTCGTTTTTCGAGATAGTGACCGGATTGATCAGAAATCAAAGTCAAAGTCCAAAATTGGGCGTTTGTTTTCGGCATCAATCCGTGAAATTGATTGGGGGGTTTTCTCGGGGTCGATGTCTGGAGTGGTTTGATGGTGGTCACTTGACCTGGAGATGCTCGTGGTGGCCGGAATTTGAGAAATAGGGTTCGAAACCCTAGATATCACGGCGGCGTTATAGGGCGTCGGTTTTTGGCCATAGAGGCGGCCATCGGTGGAGGCTCGGCTGGAGGTAGCGGCGTGGCGTACGGAGGCGTGTAGCAGTAGTAATCGGTAGTCAAAAGGGTTGGTCAAAGGCTCGGTATTGGGTTCGATTTGTACGTGATTCGTGCGTACTGGAGATGCTAGTGTTGATGACGTGTAGGTGACTGTTTCGTTTTATTTTATTTTATAAATTTAATTTTGAATCTTCTAATACGAATAACTTTCTCATACGAACTCCGTTTCACGAGCGATTTTTTTTGTTAGGATCATTATAAAATTCCAGACATTTTAGCTCTAGTTTGGATGGATTTGGAGACTGTTCAATTTTTGGGTTTAAATCGGATTTAAATTCGATTTAAATTCAAAAGGTGAGTGTTTTAAACCACTCGCAACTTCTAAGATTTCTAATGTTTGCTAAATTAAATTTTGACGTGATTTAAAATTTATCTATGATTGTTTGGGCATATATTTAATCATCATCTCAGTTAAATTGCATTTATATAAAATTAAATTGTTATTTAATTTATTTTTGCATACAAACTGCCAGTTTAATTTTTATTTATTTATCATTGCATATAAACTGCCAGTTAACAGTTTTAAATTTATTATTGAATATAAACTGCTAGTTAATACTTGTCGTTATTATCCATTCTATAGTGGTGTTATTGTTTATATTGGATGATGATTGTTATAAATCGTTGATGATTGATATTGGATGAATGGATGCCGTATTTTATATTGTATAAACTGCAAGTTATTATGCATTTTCATTTCATTCGAGATTGCAGTTTGAAATGATATATAACCGTAATTTTTATTTTAAATTACGGATTGAAATGATAAATATCTGTATCACTTGACCATAGGGTAGAAAATTATTTACACACACCGTGGTCTATATATAAAATACTTTGAAATGATTTCTATGGTTTTGGAAAGAAAAATACGATTTAATAAATATGAATTTTGATGTTATATAAATACTATATTTTATATATATATATATATAGTTAAATTTTTGGATTTAAGCTATGTATAAAATTGTTTAATAAAAGTGAGTTTAATAATGGAATTTAATTGTTTTATATTATGTGTTTAAGTACCTACTTAAGATATTGTATATATAGAGTTTTTAAAATGACTTAAATGAAATTTAAGTTGGAAGATAAATAGAATATTTGCTTAAATTGAATTATTTAAGAGTTTTATTTGAATAAAATTTGATTTGAAAATTTAAATAAAAATGGAGATTTTAAAGGGTATGATTCTTATAAATTGATTTGGTTTAAGTGATTTAAATGAATATAAAGTTGAGATAAATGAATATATCAAATTAAATATATTGAAGTACATCCAGTTGTTTGAAGTAAAAAGTTTTACTTAAATTATATTCGGTTTATTCAGTAAACATTTCAAATCTAAATAATAGCAATTGAATTGATATATATATATATATATATGAGATTATCAAAGAATTAGTTTTCAATGGTAGAATATTTAAAGCTTTAAAATATATGGAAATTCGAAATGGTCTATTGGAGGTTCAAATCGTATTTGGGATTTATTTGAAAATTTAAAGAAGCTATTTTATTATATAAAGTAATTTAATATGTAACCCATTGAAGTATTAAGTTATGTTTCAAAGCTATAAATTTCAAGGTATATAGATTTGAAGTGCTATGATTTCTTGAAAAAGGATATATTTGAAATAAAATGATATCATATTGATATGGGTCTTAAAATAAAATGATAACGTATTTATATGGTTTTGAAGTGGAAATTTTATTCTAGTTTTAAAGTATAAACTATTTGGAAGAGACCGCGGTGTTATAATAACGATTGGTTGTTAAAGAGACCGGGATCGGAAGTTGTCATACTCTCTACCAACTCCAAAAACCGCTTTAATTACCGTGTACGCGGTGGAGATTTCAGAATGAAGTAGGATGGTGACGGCGTTTCCTTTGAGGTAAATACGTGGCCCCAACTCCCGTGAGTTGGCGTAAGGTGGCTAAAACAGGAGCGATTGACGGGCTAATTGAGGTAGCACCTTTGATCGGACACATCCCTTCGATATTGTACTTTGACTTTTGGATTGATTCGGTGGCCACTTTTGATTTTTGATTTTAGGGGTGTTGTTCGAGGTGGGCGGTAGTTGCTGCTACGCGTTACCACTGACCTGGAAGCGTAATTGGTATATCTACTCTGGCATTGCCTAGTTATGCCGTGTCACCTACCCTATCGCGCCTTGTACGAGTTTGGTTTTCTCCCGTAGCCCGTGTAGTATTTAGGATAGTCTTCCGATCTGGAGATACACTGATACTGGATGGACGTGGGACTATTACGTGTTAAGGGCTATATGGGTAACCCCTTAATGCTATGAAAAAGTAAGTTTATTTTACTATTTAGACACTATTATAATAGCGAAATATTACTACATAGTAAATAGTTTAACGGATCCTTAGGAGTTGTGAATCCTAAGCATCTCTTAAGTTACTACACTCATATTTATTTCTGTAAATTTAACTCATATAAGATATTTTAGTTCTGACTCGAGTGTTTTGTCTTTTCAATTCGCTCGGGTCAGCCTGAGCATTTCATGATTCGAAGACTTTAGCTCTGGAGGACAAAGACGAAGATTTATGTTACTATTATTTATTATAGTACTCCACTACATTCAAAAAGTTTCCGTTTCATTGTTATTATTCTTTGGTATTTGTAACTCTGATATATATTGTATAAGTATAATCAAATGTTTTCTTAAAACAGCTTCATGAAATGTATATTTGATATTATATTTTATCGTTCCGCTGCAAGATTATGTTTTGTTCTTTTTATTCCTCTGCTTTTTCTTATTTACCCCATAACAATCTATCCTTCTGTATAGTTTGAATTGGCATGTGTGTCGATTTAAAGCGTACAAAAAGGCGGGATGTTACACTTGCGCTTTGCTTTATGTTGCTTGTGTATGCGCATTGCTTTATGCACCTGATTGTATACTTACAGTTGCACTTGCTTTTGCATGAATTTTTTATGTGTATTTTACTTTCCTTGCATTAGTTTTGCCTTATTTTGAGTCTTTGTGCTTGGCCTTTCTTGTGTATACACTAAACTATTTATATGTTGCGCTTGGCTTTGTGTATTGCACCTGAACTTTTGAGAACTTGTGAGTTGCCTTGTTTTTCTGGAACTCTGATCTTGTTGTATGTGCAATTTGACGTTTCTCCCTTAAGCATTGTATTGAGCCTTCGGCCTTGGCTTTGCTGTGCGCATGTTACATCCTTTTTGTTCCACTTGACCATGTGCATCACTCTGCATGTTGTGAATTGTATTTGCTTGTGCTTGTGCTTGGTCTTTCGTGCTTGTGCACTTACACTGTAATTGCTTCGTACATTTAATTTTGATGTGTGTGCAAGTGTGAAATATGCACAAGTGTGTATCCTTTTTTAAATTGCTCGGCCTTATGACATGTCCAGCGATACACTATGCATGCCATCCGTTGTTCGTGCACATTATTGATTTGATCTTAAATTTTTATTCCACATAAACATGTTATACCGGTCCTTGTATATAGTGGCCATGTTCATTATTTTTTGTGCGTATTTTAAAAATATAAAAAAAACCGATCGTTCAAATATATTCATATTTTTCCAGTTTCAATTTGTTTCTTTTTTCTTTTTGCTACGTTGTTATTTGACAAGTAAAGGAGATGACCAGAGAAAAACAATTGGATCAAGAACATAACCATCGTATTTGAGTAGAAATTGTAGTGTAAAAAATATTGTATTTGAAAAGATGTCGCATATGAGAGTGTGAAAAAATGTATTGTACATGAATATTGTATTTAAAATATTGTGAAATCTCTTGTTGTAATCGTTTGTACTATTGGAATTGTATTGAAATAAAAAATTTGTTGAAATAAAAATTTGATCTATTTATTTCATTCTGTGATGTTATAATAGTACTATATCGAACACATCATATATATATATATATTATCATCAAACAAAAATTATTAACCATTATATTTTGCAACATGTTTAATTAATTTACACTATTAATATCAACATGCTGTAGATGAATTGGGACTT
Source organism: Allium cepa (assembly GCA_030765085.1). Lineage (NCBI taxonomy): Eukaryota > Viridiplantae > Streptophyta > Magnoliopsida > Asparagales > Amaryllidaceae > Allium > Allium cepa. The sequence goes on along the minus strand of CM060939.1, from coordinate 175,074,101 downwards.
CATCGTGTTTTATAGGAACTAAGGTTCTGCATGCATTAGATCTAGGGTATTATGTTACCATAAGAATAAGAATATCACATCTTTACTACTAATAATGATAATTCTTTGAACTAATTTCATCCATGTCTTTTTGAACTATCCAAAATACTCTTTGTCCCAAAATTAGTGTTTCAATTGTCTTTTTCTTCTTCTGTAAATTAACCAATCAGGTTTAAAAGGCCCAACCAATTCACAATCATTGGTTCCAAGATTCATCTTGATGAATATGGGCAATTCTTATTCTTGAATTGGGAATTTTCAACTAGAAACTCATTTTACGATAAAACATATTAATCGGTCATGACGATTATTGCATCTTGAAACCCGCCGTTGCGGCTGCTTTCCAAAGTCTAAGCCCACGTATAACCTATTCTTATTTGTACTTGATTGGATCTTCTAATCCACTACTCCAAGTTTCCATTTCTCTATATCCCCCAACAAAGGCAACATACTAAAATAAAAAGAATCATTTGAGAAGAAAGAAAAATGGAGCAAGTTATTGAAACCCATTCCAACTAATTTTAGTAGTGAGGATTCACCATGCTTTTGCAACTGTACCTGGGACTGCTTTCAGTAGGAGTTCCAGCATGGAGAAAAAGGAAAGGTGGAAAATTGTGCGGGGATGTACTTTATCTAACGATATAATACAACAACCTATGTGAATATTATTAGTGCTAGGGAGCTGTGTCAATATGTATTCCATGGGGAAACGCTAACAAAATAGTAGATGTGAAACTCAAAATGCTATTTTAATTACAAAATAAGTGCATATTTTGATTAATTCAAATTTTAATACACGTCAATGAACATATGTTAGCATTTTCTCATTAGCAAAGCAGGTATGGTCCCTACAATGAAGCAAGGCAGATGTGTGAGTGTTGTGGCCCACAACAAAATCTGGAACTATTAAAGGTTGGGTTTCATACAAATAATCTTTTTGAAAGTAGATTTTATAAGAATATTGGAGAAAGGAAATAAAAGATTTAGAGTGAAAAGTTAGTAGTTAAAAAATTATATTTATTTTATATTTTTTTAGATCAAGTTTTGATGATTAATTTTGGATAACAAATCAACAGCTTGAAGAAGTCAAATATTTTGCTAAATTTTTTTTTCATATAACCCACTTTAACATATCTCCTACTAATAATGATAATTCAATGAATAGAAATCAACCGTGTCTTTCTGGAATCCCCATAATACCCTTTTTGCATTACGTTCCTCTCTGCCTTGCTCGCTTCTGCCTGTCTTCCAAAACTGAGGAAAGCCCAACTCTTCAACCTGCCTAACTGCAAAAGGACGTAACCAATTTCTTTCCCATCACAGCTCCTCAAACAAGCTAGGGTTAGTTCAGGGCGATCTTCTCCAACTTCTATCACATATTATCAATTGTCGCAAGATCAATTATAAGTCGATCAAGACTAAGGTCAAACCATTAAACTACAGTTCATGAGTTCGATTATGGACTAACCTCAATCTCATTGTACGACATCCATTAACCTTCGATTTCATGTAAGTATTCACGTATTTTCATTAGTTCTTTCGAATTTTAATTTTATGACTTTTTTGTAGCTTATTGATAACTTTGGTTAAACCATTCATATTCTATGATTCATCAATGATTTTCGTTACTTCCTGCTTATAGATAACTGTGGTCTTTTTTGTTTTGGTTCCATCTGTCTATGGACAACTTCTGTAGCTGTATTTTATAAGCAATGTTCATCAACTTTATAGTATATGAATTAAAACGATGGAGATCTAAAGTTTGGCTACCGAAAGTTTGATTGGATGCATGTTTCCAATACTTTCATTCATTCATTTATGGGAATTTTTTAAAGACGGTGATGAATTTGTTGATCAAGTACAAGTTGTGTCGGTGTTAATGTCTTTAATGGTTAAAAATTAGATAACAAATAAATATCCGTTTTTGGACAATACATGGAAGGTCATGGATAGTTAGAACAAAGTCTTAAGTGAATAAAAGATCCTGAAATTACAACATACGTTTCTTGGCTGTAGATCCTCAAGTTTCAAGCACGATGCTACAAATTTCACATGTAATTCATGTTTTGTAACTAATAGGAAACTAGATAACAAATAAATATCCATTTTGGAAAATACATTAAAGGTCATGGATAGTTAGAATAAGGCCTTAAGTGAAGTAAAGTTTATCTCAATTCACTAAAAGATTGCAAGAAGAAAAGCAAGAAGAAAACAATTAACTTGAATCGAAACTGAGATGCATTTGTACATATCTAGGATTGGGCAACAAATAATATGAGACGAATATATTTGGTTACCTACCGTTTGAACAATAACCTGAGAAGAAAACCTCTTTTATCATGTTACCTACTGTTTGAGTATATTTGGTTCCGTTGAGTATTTAAATTAGATATCTGATAACTTCAATGTAGGCTCGTCATGATCAATACAGAAAAGAATCCCAAATCATATAAAATATTAGCTATATATAGAGAATTTTGATGATAAGATTCAGTGAAACAAACCTTGGAAGAATCATACATCATGAACAAGTAATTTTTTTGAGGGTTGATCAATATAGAAAAGAATCCCAAATCTTTTAGAGAGATTAGCTATATATAGAGAATTTTGATGATAAGGTTCGGTGAAACAAATCTTGAAAGAAATCATACATCATGAACAAGAAATGTTTTCGAGGGTTGATCAACTGGGGACACTGAATTTAAAATCTAAGGACTAATCATTAACTGATGCATTAGTTTAGCATCAGAAGGGCTGCTAAACTACACTGGAAATGGATAAATTATGCATGTTCTATGCATATATGAACCTTTAAGAACATATAATTTATGTTATTTATAGATGGATCCATATGGATATGTCCTTCCTATAAGGTATTCCAAAATTCTTAATGGTTGAATCCTTTTCTACAATGATGTTCTAATTCTCATTTGTCTAATTTGTTTTAATGATAATATTGTACTTTATAGCTTAATATTAAGTATCCACACACATCTTCCTACTGTATGCTCTGTTGAACCCTCTTTCACCACTTTGACATGAACTAATCTTTTTTGTAGGAGATGTGTCCGGGATAATCTTCATGACCATCGAAGATCCTTTAATTTCAAAAGAAAATGTGGGTTGGGGTTAAAATATAAACAACAACTAAAGCTTTTATTTTTGTATGCATATTATTATATATTTGATTTATTTATTACCACGATGTGATGGATGTTGAAAAAATATACGTAAAGGTGTCTAACAAATAAGGTTGCTAAGATAAGTACTTCTGTAATGTATCACACTAATTGAAAACTATATGATATTATTCTTCATAAATGTGTATAGGGAAAATGAACAATAATCCACGAACTTACTACACCCTAACATGTACTTAGACATCACTATGATCATTTTTATGAAACAAGTTCATAGAATCATAAATAAATATTTTCAGGAAAATAGGGCATCAAAGGTTCAAATTAATGTTTGGAAAATCGTGGGTGTTGTTTACGTGGCTTTGAGATTATAATGATTAAGTATGAAACGAAGACTATTAGCAAGCTCCTCCTTACGACAAGTATCTCCCAAAAACTTGGCGATACACAATCAAGTTCTATCTTCTTTGAGGTAACAAAATTTTTTCTGAACATCTATTACACAATTATTGCTATAAGTTTAATGTGAAGTAAATTTTTTACACCCTATAATATGTAACGTTAAATTACCGCCCACCTCACCATGCAAGCATAGTAATGCCACCGCCGCGGCTCCTCAAACTAGCTTAACTAATTCAGCTTCAAAGAGAAAAATTGTAATCTTTGAGGTAATAAATTGCACAACAAAGAAATATGAATTTGTATAAAATATACTATATCAAACAATAAAATTGTTTTTAGTCTGGATAAGGACAACCATAGTTTGAATATAACAAAATTTTGTCCCGGTACTCTACAAGCTTGAACTAGGAAGGGAGGCAAAATAGACACTACGATACACATAAGTATCTATTTTTTTCCACCCTATGAACATATTATTGCATAAAACTATGTAAGAAATTTTTGACCACATAAAAATTACAGTGAATGAGTGTAATATTGCACTAACTTCTTTGACAATATACATGTAACTGATTGTTATATGATGTCTAATCTGCTCAAGCATAAGTCAAGAATTTAATGTACTTCCTGCTGCACCAAAATTCTACACATACTCTTCCTCTCGAGTTGTCGAGGAAGCAGCAACCAACTCTACCAACCGAAACATGAAGAATTAAAGTAAAGTTGCAAGAAGAAAGGTTATAATTTTTACAGTTCGGTTCTCAGAAATCGGCCTCAATGCATATCTTTATTTGATTCCTCTGTTTAGTTTTTCTCATTGAGTTTGTGCATTAACTATGTGTGAACTTGCATTATATATGTATGTACCTTTGTTTATAACTTTAACATTACAGTACTCAATCTAAGTAACATGCTCAAGTCTAATGGATCCTATATAAACTCCTGATTCTTCTATTCCAAAAAAGGTGCAGTTATGTATAGTCTCATTTTGTACCCTGACTATTTTGTATTTCATTTGCTAAATACATGTAATCTCAAACATAGAAAATGTTGCTTTATAAATACTGTCCAATAATCAATGGACCCAATACAATCTCAATAACTGTCAGTGTGCAAAGCATGGGTTGCAATCTATAGTATGTTGATTTAAGGGGATCACCTTATGTGAGCTGCAACACTTATAATACTATTTCGACTCGGCATATCTGGAGTATATTTGTTTATAACACTATTTTGACTCATTTTTTCTTCGTAACATTGTTTTAGTCCTTTTTCCTTATATCATGTTTGTTATACTTTTATATTCCAGCTAAGTAGTAATATATATGCAATAAAATGAACAAATAAAGGAAACATGGCTCTCTTGCTAAATCACTCCATAAGTCAAATAATGGAAAATGAGTTCTTTACTGTCTTTAATTATCCACCACATAACTGAGTGAAGCTTTCACTTTCCAATTAGTAAACTCATATTGGTGATGTATGCACTGTAAGTCCAGCCACTATGCAAGGTTATTAAGTGTGGGAGGAGAGGATAATCGAATTGTCATTGTTGCTAAGGCTAATATCCCTGGTGGGACTAATCTCGCATATGTTTATTTCTTTGAGCCAGATGAAAATGATGGGAGGATTTCCTTGCTTATGCAAAAGTTCTAACTGTCGGAATTATATAAATCAACAGTATAAAATAGTTGGAACAAAAAACTGATTACTGAACATAGTGATTTTTTTACCATCCCATCAACTGATGCTTTACTGAAAAATGTTGGATTAAAACCCAGTATATGTACATGTCATGTTGGATGCATTAATTATTGGGACCACGGTGTTTAAGTTTTGTTCGTCGTATCTTTTTTCCATATGAGAAGAAGGTAAAGCTGATTAACTAAAAAATGTACATCAACTGTTTAATTGTTTTATTTCAATGGATGATGTAACACGTGTGTTGCATAATAAAATCAAAATTTGCTTTTATTGAAAACCTCAGTTTTCCTTTACGTATCTTCAATCACAAGCAACTTGCACCAGACTATTACGAGAATGTGATGTCCAAGCTTTATTTTTTGGTAATATCGGATAACACACTTGAAATGCAATTTTTGTCATAGAAAGAGAGTTTTAATAAACATTCCAACCATCATATACTTCAATAGAATCTACATGATTCATGCCACACAACTAAGTTAAACATATACAATGAAATTAGTACAACAATCACTGATATGCTAGCATTAGCCTTCATTAAAGAAAAGGGATAAACCTAATTGGATCATGAATGGACATTTATAACAGCGATGCATCAAATAAATAATAATCCGCCAACAAGGTGCAAACTTTCACAATTCATATGCCTAATTATTTCTAAAGTAATTTTATACATTTGTGATTATTAAATCATTAGACACGTTACCTCGCCAATACTACATTACAACAAGGTGCCTATGTGCGAAGTACGGGTTTCAACCTAAGCATTAATCCATTTCCTACTGTACAACATCACAAAAGCTGTTTCAAAATCTAGGTACAAGGTATTGTATTAAATAATGTGTTGACAAATCAAGGAACTTCAATCGTTATGATGCTTTCATTATTTTAGACCACCAATAATAATTTATGTAAATAAATCTAATATTAAAATTGTAGATTTACTTACATTTCTTACCGAAATGTATAAATACCCAACTATTATATCAAACAGTACTTAATTAATTCGTTTGGGAAATATATACGCTAGGAAAAAAACCAATGCAAATTAAGGTTTCAGATGTCGATCGAAACACCCAGATTCCGGTCGTTCCGTTTAGGTTTCGTTAGGGACTGAAACGAAACCAAGCCGAAATTCCGGTTCAATAATTTATTGTAACAAAAAAGTCTCAAAAAAGAATCAAATTGAGTTTCAAGTACATGAATATTTAAATTTAAAATTGTATCTTGGAAAATAAGTAAATTCACAAAATATGTGAATGTTGTGACTAAAAAAGTTAGAAAATGAAATAATGAATATACATTTTTTAGTATTATAAATGTTTATGCTTAATCCTTATTGTTATTTCATATCTTATTTTTCAACTAAATATAAGTTATATGTTTTGTTTCAATAAATTAAACAAATATATATATAATTATATGAAAAATAAAAAACGATTTTCGAAACTGAAACTAGAATCGAAATTCTCAAAATTTATGAATTACACCATAATTCCTAAAATTACAAAAGACCGAAACCGAGATAAAAACCGAGATCTCAAACCTTGATGCAAACTCAACCGAGTTTGCACCAGTGGTGCAAATTGAGTTTGAACTGTGTGACAATTGATGGATTTTGTTTGGATGGAGTATACGTGATATTTTTATGATTTGTACAGTTGACTTTATATTAAGTTTTGCCAATGTATAAAAATAATAGTGCCCCCTGCATAGACTACCAGCCCACTTAACTCCATTTTGAAAATTGACAAAATGGATGATTTACATCAAGATTTTTCAACTTTAGCTCCAAATACAAAATGGATGAGTAGCTTCGCACTTTCTGTTTTCCCAACGACAGCTGCTCCAGTTAACATATGATATTTTAATTTCCAATTGCTGCACCTATTCTAATTCTTTGACTTCTTGCATATGCTTCATTTTCTAGACAAGCCACTTTTGTTTATTCCAGCTATATATCGCCCATTGCTTGATACTTGCACGCTACAGCAAACTGTTATTGCGATGCATTTCCCAACTAAAAAATGTTATTGTTATATAGGTATATAAATAACTTTTTCTATTAATGGCTATGACCACATAATTAAATAACGACTGCATGGTTCTGAATGTTATCATCAACGTAACCACTAATAACACCTTTTAAATAAACATAATATTAAAATATCTCATCCAACGTCAGGTAATCATTAAACAAAAAAAACTACTTCGGTTTTACGTAACTATTTAGGTGATATCCGTGCGCGTTCACAAGATATGGGATGTAGCCTGTTATTTTTTAAGTACAACTATTAGTCATCATGGAGAACTAAGGTATACATTTACTAGATGAAGTATCCAAGTGTTCTTTATTGTCTGAAATTTAGATGGGAGTTTATCGGTCGAAGTCTTGCCTAATTCTGAGTTAGTATGATGAAGTTATTGCAATTTGAACAAAACAAATAGCCGCTTCTGCATAAGCGGAGTTTAAATATGAGGATGTTACTATCAAATCTACTTCCACAGGTACAACTAAAAATGCATGCGCGTTGTGATTAAATGCATGTCCATCCGGACGTGCATATGTACTCATAACAGATTAAAGAATTTATTGTAACCTGCATGATCTACCTTACAATATATCAAATCTATAACTACATAAATAGGATATACAACCTCCATTTTTTATTTAGATTATGATGACATATCTAAATCTTATCAAATCTAATCTACACAGTAAATCTAATGTTTTGTGATTTACAAGTCAGTCAATCAGTCCAACAAATCAAGATTATATTTTTACTGAATAAATAAAAATAAATGTAAGATAGAGTGTTATCATACATATCAATAATATATCTGCACTAATGATCGAAAAAACTCGCAATTTGTTAATCCAACCGTGAACTTCCTAAAATGTCCATACTACACACATACACGCATACATAGCTAGAATCAATAGCCCCCTTTATGTAGCATCGTTTCGTAGCCCTTGATATCAGCCATAAGTAACTACTTAAATATCTGTTTTTCCTCTCTCATATCACATGGACCAAATATTTAATATATAAACTTATGGCTGATACGGAGAGCTATAATTAGTGCTAAATATAAGATGTTATTGATCCTAAATTATATGTATGTATGTATGTGTGTGTAAGTGAATGAATCCCACTAACGCTAAAAGTTAAACATTAATTTCCAATTGAAATTGATTACAAAAAAGTGTCTATTTTTACAATGTTTTGGGTAACATCTCAGATTTGGCGGCTTTAATAAATATTTATAAATGATTTTTTGTTTTGAAAGTTGTAACAATATTTTGTAACTATCTACATTCATGAACAGTGTAAATACTAATTATATTAATAGATTATAAATGATCACATACCCACATTTGAGGAAATATTGTTAACAAGTAAAAGAAATTTTCGATTAGGTATAAAGTTTTACGCTGGGAGGTTTTAACTTTCGTGCTAACTAATCATACAAAATACTTAAAGAATCTAAATAACAAAGCGAAAAGAAAGAACTTTATCAATTTACAGAAAAAAATAAAAACCTGAAAATTTTCTGACATTTCATTAATTTTTTTAGCTAATTGAAGAACTAACAAGTCGTAAAATTCTAGGAAAACAGTACACTTCAAAAGTATTAAAGACTTGTGAATTTTAAAAATATTCAGTTTTTCTCGGTAACATAAAAATATGAATTGGTTCTCATAAAACAAAATATTAAATCAAAAAATGTAAAATGATTGAATGAGAAAATTCTAAGAAAAAATTATTATGTTCCAAAAAATGGAGAAAAAAATCAAAACCCTAACAAATCCTTTTAGTTTCAAATGTACACTTAACAAAAATTTGGCAGCCTAATATTGTGACACTCGTATTCATGTTTGGACCTGAAATCCCACTTCTTATAGCATCTTCAATGGTTCATATTACCTACGCAATATTACGAATTCGCACTCTAGTTTTCAATTACAAGTTTAATATTACTGTTGTAATTCAGGATCCGTAATTGGGTTTAGACGTCCATTTTATGAGAGTCTGACCTCAGACGCCCATTAAATGAGCGTTTTATATTTAAAAAAATGCTAAATATACGTTAGACGCTCAAAAAATGAATGCCTGACCACCGCGTACGTAAATTCAGCCTCTTGCATATTAATTGCGTAATCTCTATGCGTGATCCACTAGAGATAGCCTTCCATTAACTTCATTATAGGAATAACATTCTTTGTTGTTTAAGTTTATCCAATCTTGCCATTAAGTTGGTTGATACGATGTTCAGTTTTGCTCGATCTTCTCATCTGTTCAACTTTTCTAGCTGATTAACTGTAAATCCTAGAATTAGGTTAAAAATATAAAGAGAGCGATAGATTGCTTATGTTTACCTGATTCTCGATGTTAGATTGTCTTCTTTCATGTTCAAATGTAACATTGGGATCCCTATTTACTTGGTTCCAACTTTGTTTTATTCATACGTTTGAATTATTGTTATTACTAACTATATGCATATTTGAGCTAAAAGGCACAGCTTTTCTGTAATAACGTAAATGGTATCAGTTAATTGTATTAGTTTTTATTGCCGTCAAATAATGATTAGCAATTATTACGAAATTTAAGTAATGATTGCTTCGTATTGACAGGGGGCAATAGCTAATAGAGATGTTTAACAACTATAAATAACCTTGAATTTTTTTGTAATTAATAGGGGTATTGTTATTGACACTCCAGATTTAAATATGAGTGGGTCAAATTTTATGAGTATTAGATACAAAATTAAATTGTTTTAAGGGGTATGCATCCTATTAATAAAATGTATATTTTTACCTATTTTGCCCTTAGTGAAAACATCGAAACTATAAACATATCTTTTACTCTTTAATTCTCTTGCCTTTTCAAAAAGAAAATAATAAAGAGCACAAAAAATTCAATCCGATCATCAAAATCAAATCCAAATTTTTTTGAGAAAATGATGAAAAGGTAATTTTTTAACATAATTTATCATGCAGTTTTTTAGGGTTTAAAATTATAATTAATATTTTGTCAATCATAATTAGCTTGGATCATTTTCTTCAACAAAATCTATATGTTGAATTCTTTTTTTGAGTAAGGATTCAACCTCCTCTCTTTCATATTTGCGAATTCATCTATATGTTGAATCCACCTTTCCAATCTGTTATTTAAAACTTACAGTAGTCAATCATATCACCACTCTTGCCCTAATCATCGTCTTAACATTCGATAATTTCAACCAAACATTAAACCAAAAAAATTAGGAATTTCAAAACTTCGATCATCATGAATATTTCCCTCCGATCTTCTTTATACACTCGGCTCCTACTTCTTTCTCACGATCTATGCCTTTTGATACTCACTCCTACAATTGGACTGCTGCTCCAATGGTATAAAAACAAACTTTGTAAAAAATTTAGACCGAAGTATAACAAGTTTTATTTTTGAGTTGAGGAACAAACTTTGAAAAAAATTAGGCTGAAGACAATGTTAATTATAACGAGCATTTAGTACAGAGTAAAACTAGATATAATGCTAGTTATAACTAGCATTTTATATAATATAAAAACTGAAATATAATGCTAGTTATAACTAGCACTGTCCTTCAATCTAACTTTTTTTTTCGAGGTTTATCATTTGGCCTAAAAATGAAACTTAGCGTCCTTCGGTCTAATTTTTTTTCAAAGTTTGTCCTTCTCCTTATTTCCTTTTTTGTTACTTTAATTATCTTGTTGAATATTTTTTATTTTGATTGTCAATTGAATAGCTGATAATTTTATTTATATGTTACATTACTCAATAATTTCACGAAGCGCTATTTACAATCATGAAAATTTATTTGTATGTTAATATCAATGAAAAAGCCCAGTAAGCATTAGAGAATTGAATCTTCTCTATATAAATTAAGGTGCTTATGAAAGACATGTAACATTTCTGAATGATTCATTTCTAAAGTGATATGGAGTGTTTGTATGTTACAACTGCTTGATATGGAGGAAATAATTGCTTGAGACAAGGTGTTAGCTTATTGGAGACTTGCAGAACGTAAATGCTACTTTTAATTATGGTTAGATGAACCCTCACAGTCTATTTAGGATAAACGATGATGTAGTTAAACATTTCAACCTCACATAAATGTGAATTTTACAACATAGATATGTTGTATAGATGTATTGATAGAATTCCATAGGTCTTATAGCAGAAATAGAATTTTTGAAATTATAATGATTATTAAGTGTAATAAATGAACCATCAATTATAGATGCAGGAAATTTTCCTCAAGTACAATTTTTAGGGCTTTTTTGGTGTAGGACAGTCCGTTGATAATTTTCTCTAAAGGACAAATTATCGTATTTTCCTTCCAGCCACTTTCACGCGCTTCTTCTTCTTCTTTCTTTCGATCAATTTTTTCTGTCGCGATCCAATATTTTTCTCGCAATCAATATATCGATCAATCTCGTTTAATCATTTCAATTTCGTTCTTCTGAAAATTGTAGTTCATCGATCATATTTTTCCCACGCGCGTTTGTCGATCTCGTTCTTTTCATATTTCTACTGTGACCTCGTTTTTCTTCAAATTGTATAAACTAGGTATGCTTATATTATTCTATTTTTTGTTCTTTTTCTATTAGAGTTAAAAAAAATTGTCTGTGGTTTCTAATTGTTCATTTTTATAACTAACGTGCAGTGTTGTTTTTCTGATTGCTTTTTCATTCTTCTATGGCAACTTTTGAAAGCAGCAGCAGTTTTTTGTTATTATTTGTTTTTATGCAGTGTTGTATTCTAATATGCTTTACATTTAATTCATCTTGCATTATCTTGCATTAATGTTGGGACGATTGGAAAATTATCATTGCTTGGGTTGTATATACAGTTGTGATAGAGTGGAAAAGTATCATATTTTAGGTTCAGTTTCTGGGTATCTTTTTTATTTTTTCTTAGTATCATTTTTTTATTATCAGTAAGTAGGTATCAGTTTTGTATACGGTAGGTACCAGTTCTGTGAAATGGAAAGATTAATGTTCTAAATTGAACAAATTTTTACTATTTTTTATTTTTTATTTTTCTTGACAGTGATGATAACAGGCTTCTTTGTCTGTTTTTGTTGAATTATAGCACTTTTAGCACTCTATTGTCTATCGATTGCTTTTTGTATGATTTGAAGAATGAGATATGTCGATGTTGGCCTCAATTAACTCCTTCTTCTATTCAGGTTTCTTATGTACTTGAGGACAAAGTTATTATGGTTGACACTGATTTTGATATTCAGGACAAAGTTAGGAAAAACCGATACCACCACTAATTGTTGTTTCATAAAGTATGTTGAATGTTAGTCTTAGCAAAACTGATACTATTAGTCATAAGAACTGATAACCAGTTACTGTTTTGTATTGAAATATGATATGAAATTTGATAATATCATTATACAACTGATAGTTGCATCATAAAAATGATAATATTATGTGGGATCCATAGTTGCATGATATAACATACACTATATAATCTTGTTATAATATAAACAACAGAAAAGGAAAAGAACATCAACCACAACATATCATTTCAGGAGATCAGTATTGTTTTTACAAGTATGAGTAGCATTGTTTTAAGAACGGAATACCATTACTTCATAAATACTAAATTGCAAAAGAACATCATTACTTCACAAGTGCAAATTTCAACGGAACAACATTACTTTACAAGTCGAAATTTAATTGTGAAACAACACAATGTGAATTCAGTTTTTTTTTCTTTCTTCTTCTAAGCTTGACATGTATTTAGACAGACTCCAGCAGTGTTCATCATCTGTTAATATTGCATGTATAATTTTTGCTCTTGTGGATAATATTTTCTTCTTTTCAAGTTTTACTTGCATTCTGCTTTGTTCAGTGAAATGATGAATATCATTACAAAAATTCCTCGGTCAAGCCTGTTGAAACCAATATGTAATGTTAGTATCAGTTTGCATCAGTTGTATTTTCAGGTTTATAATTAATACAAAACATTGAATTTCAAAGATAATGGTACAAGCATATAGTATTCTTTGAATTAAAATATTAAACAATTTTACTAGCACACTTAATATTAATTTCTGTATGAATTTTTGTGTTTGTAGTAATTACTTTAAGATATTTTTGTTAAATATTTTGTTTTATTTTTGGTGATGTAGGTATCAGTTTTTTATGCGTGTTGGTTTTATTTCTATAGATATCAGTTTCTTTTATGTATGTATTAGTTTTGTTTCTATAGATATCAGTTTCTTTTATGTAGGTATCAATTTTCTTCCTGTAGTAACTGTGTATTTTTGAACTAATGTTTATGGAGTTGAGAGATAATAATTTTCAATATTTTTGTCATGGATCAAATTCAATTAAATATAAAAGGCATACAATGATGTATAGAAGTATGTATGAAATATTATAATGTAAAAATACAGATAGTTTGAATAATGAGCAACTGTCAATTGATTATGACTAGTAGTTTCAATTGTATTGTTCATTTTGTTCTCAATACATATCATTTTAACCAAAAAAAACTTACGTATATGCTATCCTATTTGTGATCTACCTTATATGCATTTTGGATGTGGATTAACAAAATCATCATCATCCTGTTATTTCAAAATAAAGACAATAAGTTATTTGTGAAACAAATTGTGTTGAAACATAATAATAGGTTAGGTATTAGCTACAGTGAAATATCTTCAATCAAATATGTAACGATTTCAAGTTTACAGTAAATAGATATCAGTTTGCAGTAACTAGATAACAGTTTGCAATAACTAGGTATCAGTTTGTACTAAGTAGGTATCATTTTTCTGTAAGTATATATCATTTTTTCCACGTAGGTATCAATTTTTTGTAAGTAGGTATTTGTTTTTTGAAAGTATCAGGTTTCAACTAAATGATACTGACTATTATTTTACCAAACGATTTACACTAGGTTATACTGACTATTTTTGCTGTAAGTTGGTACCAGTTTGTTGTAATTAAAAGCATTTTCTTTTAGTAACTGATTTATAGGTATTATTTTTGCAATATCTATCATGTTATAAAGTTATAATGTTTCTAATTTTACCGAATTGAGTTGTTCTTCTTCTAATTCTTCTTCTGCAACTTTTTTCTCTTCTTCTTTCTGAGATTTTTCCTGTTTAACATTTTTGATAATATTGGAATACATTTAGCAGTATAAAATTGTTATTATGGGTTTTATGATTTTGCAATTTCAGTTACCTTATTTTCTGTTTGTATTTTCTTTTCTTCATCTACTGTTTGAAGTGAATTGACATTTCGACTTATACTTTGTTGCTTCACTTCCTCGACGTAGCTAGGTTTTCTTTGACTGTCGATTGTTGTGCTCGTTGTTCGTCGAATGTCGATTGTTGCGGTTGTGTTAGAGATGTGGATTTGTTTCTGGTTTGCGGTGCCATTTTTTTCGAGCAAAATATCGTGAAATTCTGAACGAAAGTGCGGAGGATGAAGACGAACGGAATTGTTTGTTTTTTTTTAAATTGTATTTGAGCTTTGGGCTTTGTCCTTATAGTAAAAACTTTATGCGCGTGTCATTGTAAGTAATTATTTACTTTAATTTGTCCTTTAAAAAAATTCCCCCTTATAGATGTATGCACAATGTATTGATAGAGAAAATATGTGATCGACGTCCTCTAGGAATTATTTCATGAAAAGTTGTATTTGCTTTTTTTGAAATAAGGGTACATGGCCCAAGGCCCAATACAGAAGTAAACTAAAATAAGGCACAAACCCGAATTCAACCAAATAACACATATACAAGGGTTTCCGCCGACATAACATAAGGAAACCCTAGCGAACTCAAAAATCTCTAAAATGGCGGAAGCTCGTAAGCTTCATCCATATTCTTTAGCTCCACTCTTCTCCCCTCTTTTCCAGAAAGACATAGCGCTCATAAATCTACTTCTCTTCTCTATAATACTACCGTCTTGACCTATGTTGTTCAGATCACTAATTTGGTTATATCTGAGCTCGCGATTGCCTAGAAATGAAGAATCGTTCCAGAAATTTGGATTTTGAGCTTTGGAAGGGCAAAAGTTGACAGCTTTATCAGAACTGTCCTGATGAAGCTCCGACATATTTGAATTGCCTTTCGAGATATGCAAATACCAATCCATATGCTTGTTGCCCACTTCTTTGCTCCATTGTTCAGCAAGAAGGGCGTATTTGTTTTGAATTTTAACTTTATTCTTTGATTTACGAAGCATGATTCTACTGTCCGTGTGACGCCCCACCTCAATACCCACACTAGCCAAGAACACTACGGCGTAGTGCTGTCAACTAGCATGGAGAATAAGGCTGTTGAGGAGTGACCATCCATGTAATTGCTTATTACACGGTGGCTATAAATAATCTTCGAAAACAAACATAGAAATAATCATAACACAAATCAGTCACAGATATCCATATCACAAAGGCGGAAGAAGATATGAATATATAACTAACACATGAAAGTGTACATCAGAGTAGTGGTCAGTAAGATCCACGATAATACAAAAGAATAGCAACACGTGCTATACAAAAGAATACAACTATGAGTCTATATCTCAAGTGTATACAACAAAAACTGCTAATCTAAATAGTTAGCCAAAAGTCAGAGTGATGAATCCCTGGGAAGAAGTCAAGCAGAAGCACCTGTAACATCTCGGTCTGACCCGAGTATTATTTAAGAAAATAATAAACGGGTCAGTCTAGCTATAAATATCAGATGACATGATATAACATAAAAGATATGGCATAAACATAAAATATCCATAATGACATACCACTATAAGTATGTAAATAATGATTTACAGAAGATCAATCAATAAGAGATAATCAATATCACAAGAATCTTCTCAAAGATTCGGAAAGGGCATCATACCCCAAACTTGTACTCATGACAAGTCAATGACATAAATTCTAGAAATCAATGCAAGAAGTCCAGAAATCATAGAAAAGAGAAAGAGGCATATCACATGACGGTCTGAAGACCAAGGGAAGCTACCCCACATGTGTGAATGGAATCACACAGATAAGGTCCAGACTAACCAAAAAGCAAAAAGGTATGTGTGAGTGGAATCACACAAGTGGTGTCTAGCCTAACCTCGCAACAAGAGACATCACACAGTTGCTAGTCTAAATCATCAGAATGATCGTCATGATCAACGAGAAGTGTCACTTACACTAAGCTAGTAAATATAGAAGTTTAGCTTCATGTCCCATAACCACTTGCTTAACTTAAATATTTACGAACAAACTGTAAATCTTCACTAATAAAATTGTCACAAGAGGTTCAATCGAACAAGTCCAAGAATTAACCGACGAAGTGAACGCAAGCGTTTCATACCACTTGTTTTACTAAGTCGTTTAATTAGATTTCTCATCCGAGTGAGGTAAAGGTTTGTATATACTAATAGATTGGAAAACGGTTTAAGAAAAGAGCTTTGTTATTAAAAATAGAGTTGAAATTGTTTGTTAAAAGAGTTTTGATATTTACTACTAGTATTGAAATCTTTATATTATAAAGTGACAAAACACAGAAGCAATTGTAGAAACAATCAGTCACAAAGATCGCATACGGAGATGTGAATAAAATCCAAGGAAATCAACTCAACGTTTTTAAGATAAGATCCCCTACGGAGGGGGGGTCCGGGGGGGTGGCAACCCCCCAAGGTGGGGGTGCGGGGGCAACGCCACCGCTTACGGGGTTCGACCTGCCCGGTCAGGTCGCGGGGGTCCAGGGGGTAGCGCCCCTAGCGGGGTGCGGGGCAGCGCCCCGACCAAAACTGTACGACCTAGTGAAGACAAAATGAGGTCTAACGACCTAAGGGGAATAGGGTCGAGCGACCTAATGGTTGCGACCTAGGGGTCTAAGGAGTCAAGCGACCTAACTGGAGCAACCCTGTGGTCATGCGACCTAACTGAAATGGCCAAGCGACCTAACAATAGAACAGGTCAAGCAACCTAACGTTTTAAGGCCGAGCGACCTAATTAAACTCGCGACTTAATGGTGTGAAAGGCGTGCGACCTAACATGTTACGACCTAAGGGTCGAGCGACTTAGTGGAACAAGGTCATGCGACCTAATACTTGTAGTAGGGTTGGACGACCTAACGGAGTAAACGGTCGAGCGACCTAACAGGTTATAGGTCATGCGACCTAGTGGTTTAACGGCCTAACGACCTACGACCTAGAGGCCCACGACTTACGACCTAAGGAGCCAGAGCCAAGCGACCTAAGGCTGTATAGGGGATTTAAGGCCAGAAACGACCTAAGTGTTAGCGACCTAACGACCTATAGGCCAAACGACCTACGACCTAAAGCCCAAACGACCTAACACCGAACAAGCATTTAGATGGCCCAGCGACCTATGGTGCTAACTCGCGAGCGACCCAAGGGTTAGGTCGCGAGCGACCTAACTCCGAGCACCAAAAATGGCCAGAACGACCTAAATGCAGAAAATTCACAAAAAACGCTAAAAATTGGAGTTTTTCGCCAATCCAATCCAAACCAAATGCAAATGTGCATGCAAAAGTGATAGGGAATCATTCCCAACAGTCCAATATAGTTATAGACTAGATTTGTGAGATAAAAATCTCACCTTTTCACTAAAATTTATGAAGATGAAGCTTGAAAGCAAGGAGAAGCAATCCAAATCTTGAATCCAATATCTTCTACTTGAATTTGGAGTTGAATGTTGGATTTGCAATTGAATTTGTTCTTGGAGTTTTAATTTCCCATTCTCTTCACCATTAGTGCCAAAGCTTGAGTTAGTTAGGAAATTTATGAAGAGTGAGAAGAAGGGGGTTGGAACTTGGGCTTAATAGGCTAAACTAACCCAAAGTCCAAAGCGCGAAAAGTTAGTGAAATTTCACTTACTCCAAACCTATCGATGTTTATACTTAAAAAATTGTAAACGGCATTTCGAACTTAATGGAAGTGGTCTCGAGTCCTAATTTGACCGTTTGCAAAAAGTAGCTTTTCGGACCAATATCCGATTAACGACAAAATATTTAAATAAAATTTTTAAATATTAAATCGATAAATATGCGGGTTTTTACAGACTCCCCTCCTTAAAGAAATTGCGTCGTCGCAATGTATAAGATGGAAATAACAAGTAACAACCATAAAAGCATATTAACACAAATGAAATTTGAAATAGGAAGTTCACCTCAAAAAGCAGGAGTAAGCAAGTCCGGATGTGTTCGCTCGATGAATTCTCTGGATTCCCAAGAGCAATCCTTAGGATTTGAGGACCATTGAACCTTCACAAGCGGAACATCTTTATTTCGAAGTCGCTTGACCTCCGAAGCAATAATTCAAATAGGTTGCTGCACATAAGTTAAATTCGGAGAAACTTCAATTTCTTCCACAACAGCAGGCTCAAGAATAGAATCGGAATCCCGAAGGCATTTCCGTAATTGAGAAACGTGAAATACGTCATGCATAGCAGAAAACTGAGCCGGCAATGCAAGGCGATAAGCCACGGAACCAATACGTTCAGTGATAGGAAATGGCCCAATATATCGAGGCGCTAACTTCCCCGATCGACTGAAACGTACAACAACCTTCATAGGGGAAACACGAATAAAAACAGGATCTCCAACATAAAATTCTAATTTCCTTCTTCGATTATCGGCATAGGATTTTTGTCTACTCTGGGCTTCTTTCATCCTATGTCGAATAAGTTCAATCTTTTCCGTGGAATCACGAATAAAGTCTGGACCTAAAACCAGCTTCTCACCGGCCTCAAGCCAACAAGAAGGAGATCGGCATGGCCTTCCATAGAGTGCCTCGAAAGGTGCCATACCAATACTAGACTGGAAGCTATTATTATAGGAAAATTCGACAAGTGAAATATAATCTTCCCAACTTCCACCAAAATCGAGCACACATGCACGAAGAAGATCTTCAAGAGTTTGATTCACACGCTCGGTTTGTCCATCGGACTGGGGGTGATAAGCAGTGCTAAAATTAAGCTTCATTCCTAAAGCTTTTTGAAGACTCTTCCAAAATCCACTAGTAAACAATGGATCTCGATCGCTAACAATAGAAGTAGGAACTCCATGCAATTTAACAATTTCTTTGATAAATAGTTTGGCCAAAAGAGGAACGGTTCGGTTAGACCGAACGGGAATAAAATGGGCGGATCTAGTAAGTCTATCAACGATCACCCATAAGCTATCATGACCCAAACGAGAACGGGGAAGGCCATCTATAAAATCCATGGAAATCTGGTCCCACTTCCAAATTGGAATTTCTAAAGATTGCAATAACCCACCAGGCCTTTGATGTTCGGCCTTGACAAGTTGGCAAGTCATGCAACACTTAACAAAGTTAGCAATATCAGATTTCATTCCCTATCAATAATAAAGTCACTTCATATCAGCGTACATTTTACTACTACCAGGATGAATGGTGAATTTAGATCGATGGGAATCTTCTAAAATATCTTTACGAAGATCACCAATATTTGGTACGATAAGTCTACCAAATTTTCGAATGCCGCCACGAGAATCAATATCAAAGTCTTTCAAACTTTCAATGTCAATTTTATCCTTAATATTTTGGCCAAGAAGAACCAATTCAGGATCTAGCCTTTGAGCTTCAAGAATGCGGTCTAAGAGAGAAGGATGAGCCTCAAGGCTACATAAAACAAGTGATGAGCACAAATCGGATACGCGCTCTCGAATCTCACAAGTGGATAAAATATCGAGATCGTTCCATTCAGATATCATCATAGAAACAACTGCTTGTTGTTTATGGCTAAGAGCATCGGCGACACGATTACCCTTACCGGGGGTATAAAGAATATCAAGATCATAAGGTGCAAGGAACTCGAGCCAACGCTGTTGACGCAAATTGAGTTCCTTTTGAGAAAATAAATATTTCAAAGACTTATGATCCGTGTAAAGAATAAATTTCTCTCCTAATAGATAATGACGCCAAATTCGAAGGGCGAAAACAATAACCGCGAGTTCTAAATCATGTGTGGCATATCTAGTCTCGGCCGGCTTCAATTGCCTAGAGGCATAAGCAATAACACATTCTTTTTGCATAAGAACGGCACCCAAACCAACGTGACTAGCATCAGTATAAACAACAAAATCTTGATTCCCTTCGGGAATAACAAGAATAGGAGCATCGGAAAGGAGTTCTTTCAATTTCTGAAAAGAGGCTTCACATTTGTCCGACCAAATGTATTTAACTCCCTTCTTAGTCAAGCCAGTAAGAGGCACGGCAATCTTAGAAAAGTCTTTAATGAAACGACGGTAATAACCCACCAATCCGAGAAAACTACGAATCTCTGTCACACTCTCCGTTCTCTTCCAATCTTGAATCGCTTCAATCTTTGAAGGATCCACGGAGATTCCGGATTCGGAAATAATATGACCGAGAAACTTCACACGAGATTGCCAAAAGTGGCATTTAGAAAATTTCGCCTTTAATTGATTGCTCCTAAGAGTTTCCAATACAATCCGAAGATGCTTTTCATGCTCCTCCTCGGTTTTAGAATACACAAGGATATCATCAATGAAGATGAGAACAAACCGATCGAGGAAATCTTTGAAAACTCGATTCATGAGGTCAACGAAATAAGCTGGAGCATTCGTTAACCCAAATGGCATAACAAGCCATTCATAAGATCCATATCGAGTACGGAATGATGTCAAAGGAATGCTATCCTCTGCGATACGAAGCTGATGGAAACCGTTAGCCAAGTCCAATTGTGAAAAGACCTTAGCACCACTAAGCTGATCGAATAGATCATCAATCCGAGGTAAAGGATATTTATTTTTAATAGTAAGATCGTTAAGCTTGCGATAATCAACACAGAGCCTAAGAGTACCATCAGATTTCTTTACGAAAATAGCCGAAGCTCCCCAAGGCGAGGAACTAGAGCAAATAAATTGCTTCGTCTCCAATTCGGATAATTGTTTACGCATCTCTTCATTTTCCTTATTGGACATGCGATAAGGAGGACGAGTAATAGGTTGAGCTCCAGAAACAAGATTAATTCTGAACTCAATTGCTCGTTTAGGTGGTAAACCTAAAACGGGCTCGAATATGTCGGAAAATTCACGAACAACGTGAATACGAGAAATAATATCATCTTCATCATCATCATCGTTATCACGAGGATTTAAAGAATATAAAGATGCCACCAAACAGGATTCTGAATCTTTAAGATTAACAGAAACCTGATTAACAGATAGTGGATGTCGGAGATGAATGGCCCACTCAGGACATACGATATGAGCTTCATAACGATTAAGCCAATCCATTCCCAAAATCATTCCAAAGCCTAGGTAACGCATAACATGCAAATCGGCTAGGAAAGAAAAATCGTATAAAATAATCTCCACATCCTTACAAAGCAAACTAAGAGTTGCGGATCCACCAACAGGATTCGCAATTTTTAAAGAAGTCATTAATGCAGTAACACTTAAGGAAAAAGTGTCTACCAGTTCCTTTGATATAAAAGAATGGGATGCACCCGTATCAAAGAGAACTCTAATAGGTTGATCATGAAATAAAATAATGCCATCAAGAATGGAATGAGAAATACCTTGGCCACGAGATGTGTTGCCAGGGGCTTGAGCCACATTTAACCTTCCCTCATTCCTGCCTTTACGTTTGAGGCATTGATGTATAAAGTGATCTGGGCTCTTACAATAGCGACAAGATTTGGGCTTTGAGCACTTGTTCACAAAATGATCCTCTGCGCCACAGTTGAAGCATCTCGCAATATCAGGAGAAGGAGCCTTTGCAGCAGGAGTTGCTTGTTTACCCTTCTTATTGGGATAAGGGCCTTTGAATTTGTTGGGCCTCTTTTTGTTATTGAAATTGGGTTTGGAAGCTACTACCTCCACCTCACTTTCTTTATCAGCCTCTTCAAGACGAAGAGAGATATCTATAAGTTGATCAAATGCAACTTCTAGTTTCAGGAGTAGTGGCTTCTTAAGATTCTTATTTAAGCCATAAACGAACCTCTGGTTCTTCTTTAGTGGAGTATTTATATACTCGACCCCATATTTGGAAAGGGATTCGAATGATGCGACGTAGTCCGCCACAGAAGACTGACCTTGAACAAGGTCAATAAATCGCCGAGCCAAAGTTACTTTTTCATCCTCGGGCACGAATTTCGATTCGAAGCGTTCCCGGAAGTGCTCCCAGGTGAGATCCTCTTCATCAATTTCTGAGATTAACAGCTCATACCAATCCAATGCTCTTTCTTGGAGCATGCTGGAAGCCACCTGGACTCGATGGAGGTCAACGAGGTTCATGCGAGAGAAGATCCTATCGCACGTTCTGCGCCAAGCCTGGACCCCAATGATAGTTTCAGAGCCTTTAAACGGCTTCCCACCCAGGTTGGTGTAATCATTGCACAATCGTGCAAACCCCGACTTTGGGTGGGTAGGTGCCGGATTAGCTCCAGCTGCTTGTGCGTTCGTTACTAAATCAAGTAACTGTTGAGTAGTCATAAAAACTCCATCCGGTGGTGGAGCACTAGATGATCCAGCTCTGGGGCGACCTGGTCTAGACATTTTCTTCCTTAAGAAAGAAAGAAGAGAATGAAAATAGTTATTCGCCAAATGAATATCAATCATTCTTGACAGGTGAAGTAAGAAATCATAAAAGAAATAGGATGAATCGGTTTGAAAACCCGAACAAAATCCTAAAGCAAGACTCCTAAGGTGGACTTAGGACGATGATCCTTGTCAAGTTATTCTACATTGTTCCGAAGTTTGGCTCTGAAACCAAACTGTGACGCCCCACCTCAATACCCACACTAGCCAAGAACACTACGGTGTAGTGCTGTCAACTAGCATGGAGAATAAGGCTGTTGAGGAGCGACCATCCATGTAATTGCTTATCACACGGTGGCTATAAATAATCTTCGAAAACAAACATAGAAATAATCATAACACAAATCAGTCACAGATATCCATATCACAAAGGCGGAATAAGATATGAATATATAACTAACACATGAAAGTGTACATCAGAGTAGTGGTCAGTAAGATCCACGATAATACAAAAGAATAGCAACACGTGCTATACAAAAGAATACAACTATGAGTCTATATCTCAAGTGTATACAACAAAAACTGCTAATCTAAATAGTTAGCCAAAAGTCAGAGTGATGAATCCCTGGGAAGAAGTCAAGCAGAAGCACCTGTAACATCTCGGTCTGACCCGAGTATTATTTAAGAAAATAATAAACGGGTCAGTCTAGCTATAAATATCAGATGACATGATATAACATAAAAGATATGGCATAAACATAAAATATCCATAATGACATACCACTATAAGTATGTAAATAATGATCAACAGAAGATCAATCAATAAGAGATAATCAATATCACAAGAATCTTCTCAAAGATTCGGAAAGGGCATCATACCCCAAACTTGTACTCATAACAAGTCAATGACATAAATTCTAGAAATCAATGCAAGAAGTCCAGAAATCATAGAAAAGAGAAAGAGGCCGATCACATGACGGTCCGAAGACCAAGGGGAGCTACCCCACATGTGTGAATGGAATCACATAGATTAAGGTCCAGACTAACCAAAAAGCAAAAAGGTATGTGTGAGTGGAATCACACAAGTGGTGTCTAGTCTAACCTCGCAACAAGAGACATCGCACAGTTGCTAGTCTAAATCATCAGAATGATCGTCATGATCAACGAGAAGTGTCACTTACACTAAGCTAGTAAATATAGAAGTTTAGCTTCATGTCCCATAACCACTTGCTTAACTTAAATATTTACGAACAAACTGTAAATCTTCACTAATAAAATTATCACAAGAGGTTCAATCGAACAAGTCCAAGAATTAACCGACGAAGTGAACGCAAGCGTTTCATACCACTTGTTTTACTAAGTCGTTTAATTAGATTTCTCATCCAAGTGAGGTAAAGGTTTGTATATACTAATAGATTGGAAAACGGTTTAAGAAAAGAGCTTTGTTATTAAAAATAGAGTTGAAATTGTTTGTTAAAAGAGTTTTGATATTTACTACTAGTATTGAAACCTTTATATTATAAAGTGACAAAACACAGAAGCAATTGTAGAAACAATCAGTCACAAAGATCGCATACGGAGATGTGAATAAAATCCAAGGAAATCAGCTCAACGTTTTTAAGATAAGATCCCCTACGGAGGGGGGGTCCAGGGGGGTGGCAACCCCCCAAGGTGGGGGTGCGGGGGCAACGCCACCTCTTACGGGGTTCGACCTGCCCGGTCAGGTCGCGGGGGTCCAGGGGGTAGCGCCCCCGGCGGGGTGCGGGGCAGTGCCCCGACCAAAACGGTACGACCTAGTGAAGACAAAATGAGGTCTAACGACCTAAGGGGAATAGGGTCGAGCGACCTAATGGTTGCGACCTAGGGGTCTAAGGAGTCAAGCGACCTAACTGGAGCAACCCTGTGGTCATGCGACCTAACTGAAATGGCCAAGCGACCTAACAATAGAACAGGTCAAGCGACCTAACGTTTTAAGGCCGAGCGAACTAAGTAAACTCGCGACTTAATGGTGTGAAAGGCGTGCGACCTAACATGTTACGACCTAAGGGTCGAGCGACTTAGTGGAACAAGGTCATGCGACCTAATACTTGTAGTAGGGTTGGGCGACCTAACGGAGTAAACGGTCGAGCGACCTAACAGGTTATAGGTCATGCGACCTAGTGGGTTAACGGCCTAACGACCTACGACCTAGAGGCCCACGACATACGACCTAAGGAGCCAGAGCCAAGCGACTTAAGGCTGTATAGGGGATTTAAGGCCAGAAACGACCTAAGTGTTAGCGACCTAACGACCTATAGGCCAAACGACCTACGACCTAAAGCCGGAACGACCTAACACCGAACAAGCATTTAGATGGCCCAGCGACCTATGGTGCTAACTCGCGAGCGACCCAAGGGTTAGGTCGCGAGCGACCTAACTCCGAGCACCAAAAATGGCCAGAACGACCTAAATGCAGAAAATTCACAAAAAAGGCTAAAAATTGGAGTTTTTCGCCAATCCAATCCAAACCAAATGCAAATGTGCATGCAAAAGTGATAGGGAATCATTCCCAACAGTCCAATATAGTTATAGACTAGATTTGTGAGATAAAAATCTCACCTTTTCACTAAAATTTATGAAGATGAAGCTTGAAAGCAAGGAGAAGCAATCCAAAGCTTGAATCCAATATCTTCTACTTGAATTTGGAGTTGAATGTTGGATTTGCAATTGAATTTGTGCTTGGAGTTTTAATTTCTCATTCTCTTCACCATTAATGCCAAAGCTTGAGTTAGTTAGGAAATTTATGAAGAGTGAGAAGAAGGGGGTTGGAACTTGGGCTTAATAGGCTAAACGAACCCAAAGTCCAAAGCGGGAAAAGTTAGTGAAATTTCACTAACTCCAAACCTATCGATGTTTATACTTAAAAAATTGTAAACGGCATTTCGAACTTAATGGAAGTGGTCTCGAGTCCTAATTTGACCGTTTGCAAAAAGTAGCTTTTCGGACCAATATCCGATTAACGAAAAAATATTTAAATAAAATTTTTAAATATTAAATCGATAAATATGCGGGTTGTTACTGTCCGACTCTATCAGTAACCATATTTGCTCTTTAGTAAGTTTAGCGTTGTTGTGAATGCGATTGTTTCTTTCTTTCCAAATATGGTAAATAGCTATAGTAAACAGAATATTTGCAAAGTTTTTCTCTAAAGAACTACCCTTGAAATTACTGTTGATATGATGTACTGCCTGCTTAAGATCCATAAGCCCATTGTTCTGAATTTTCAAAGTTGTTTGGATAAGATTCCAGATATAGTAGGTATATCTGCATTCAAAGAATAGATGATTAATATTTTCATCTTCGCTGTTGCATAAGGAACAAAGTGATTTAGAATTTTTATCCCATTTTTTTATTTTACCCCAAGGTGGCAATCTATTGTTTATAGCAAAATATGAACAAATTGCCATCTTGGGATTGTTCACTTTGTTCTAGACGCAATGATACCAATCTACTATAGACTGCTTGTTCCTAACACACTCCCAGGTTTTTTTTAAAGGAGAACTTCCCTTTACAGCTAGCAGTCCACTCCCAGTAGTCAGTCTCAGCATTAAAGTCAATTGGAATATTTTTTATAATATTCCTATGTGGATTGGTAATGGGATGTAGTTGGGGCTGCCATTGATTATCTTTGATAATCATGGAAACAGTTGCATTAGCATCACCAAAAATAACTAAGTTGTCCCAACCAATTCTATTTACAAAGGAATCATGCTGAAAACAGGGGTCAAACCATAAATTAGTTTCATTACCTAATTTAAAAATCCTTTCTAAAAGAGGTTTATCAATGCTTCTGCATTTTAAAATATGTTCCCAAGCATTTGATTGGTTATCTTTAGGTAAAATGTTCCAAAAATTACCTTTCTTGAGATACTTACCCTCAGTACTCAAAAATCTCCAAAACATCTTTAAATGACATGTAATACTTAAATCAATTAAATTTCTAACACCCATCCCCCCTTCTTTTTTGGGTTTACAAATTTTTCCCAGCTGATTTTATGGTACCCCCTTTCCAAAGGAAATTGGCACATCTGCTTTCTAATTTTTTAATATATGCAGTTGGGATATTGAATGTTTAGAGCCAGTATAAAATAATGGCATAAATAATAGTTTTAATCAACTCCTTTCTTCCAGCTATGGAAAGGAGTTTACATGACCATGTCTCCATTCTTTCTTGAATTTTTTCAATAAGCATAGAACAGTCTCTATCTTTGATTTGATTAACTGAAAGTGGTAACCCTAAGTATTTAATAGGCATCTTACCCTCAGAAACATGCAGAATATTTAACATTTCATTTTTATATTTACTGCCTTTATTAAAATATGCTTTTCTCTTAAGCTCATTCACCTGCAGACCAGCATACTTATGTAAATTCATAAGAATTTGAGAAATAGCATAGCCATTCTGTTCATTTGCTTTTGTAAAGATCATCAAGTCATCTGCATATATTAAATGAGAAATGGTAGGTTGAACTCTGTTTATAGGAGAAATATGACCCTTTAAAAGTTCTATCTCGGTCAGAATGGAGAAATATTCCGTTACTATAGTGAAGAGATAGGGCGATAAAGGGTCACCTTGCCGTATACCCCTATTGCTTTTGAAAAAACCCACTGGTTTACCTTGAATTAAGATAGAAAAAGTAGGGGTACTAACACATTCATATATCAAATCACAAAATTTAATGGGGAAACCCAAACTTATCATCATATGGCATATAAACTGTCTATTTACTTTATTATATGCCTTCTGTAAATCAATTTTAAGGCACATATTATCCCCTCTTTTAGTATTAAAGTTCCTAACCATCTCATGTGCTAACATAGAGTTTTCATATATCCACCTGCCAGGAACAAAAGCACTCTGATTTTTTGAGATTAGAAAGGGCAGAAACACCTTTATTCTATTGCTAAGTACACTTGCAATAATCTTATAAATAACATTACAACAAGATATAGGTCTATAGTCTCCTATGTAAGATGGATTTTTATTTTTAGGGATTAAAGTAATAAAAGTATGGTTTAAACTTTTTAAAAGTTTACCTTTTTCAAAAAATTCATTAACTAC
Source organism: Allium cepa (assembly GCA_030765085.1). Taxonomy (NCBI): domain Eukaryota; kingdom Viridiplantae; phylum Streptophyta; class Magnoliopsida; order Asparagales; family Amaryllidaceae; genus Allium; species Allium cepa. The sequence continues at coordinate 175,046,172 of CM060939.1, read as the reverse complement.
TTCAACAACCTGTCCTTTTAAGCTATCACAATGTTTTTTTAAAGAATTTAGCATTAAAACCATATGGGCCAGGACTTTTATTATCCCCAACAATAAAAATTATTGCTTTAACTTCAGTTTCTAACACAGGAGCAAGAAGAATTTCTTCTGCCACATGGTTCGGCTTATGTTTGCAAATAATTTTTGGAAAATTATGAATTTGATTTTCAAAAAAGTAAAGATCATTATAAAATTTCAAAGCTTCTTCAACAATAGATTTATAAGAGTTGGTAGGCTTACCAGAACTGTCAATAATATTTCCTATATTATTCATATGTTTCCTAGTTGACATCTTAGCATGAAAAATTTTGGTACAGTCATCCCCCAAAGTAATCCAGTCTACTTTAGCTTTTTGAATAGCATTAACAGAGTTGATATACATTTCTCTAGACAGATTTTGTTGATTCTCAAAAAACATTTTAACAGAATTTAAATCCTCAGAATTTTCATCAGCAAGATCTTGTAGAAATTTTCCTTTTCCTTATGTTTGTTCAGATTGTTTTTATCCTGAAAATGAGTTTTATTCCAAATTTTTAGGTTACGTTCAGCATGTTTCAGAAACATACTAAACTGAAACTGTTTATTACCCTCATAAGAAAAGTTAAGGCATTCTTTAGATAAATCATCATATTTTTCATCACAAATCCATCCATTTTTAAATCTAAAAGGCATATTTGTTTTATCAGAATTAACCATCTCATTTAAAAGCTTTATAAAGATTGGAGTATGATCACTTGCATTCTGTTCTAGGGTACTACATTCAAAATTTGGAAAAGTTTTATTAAATTCATTATTAACTAGCACCCTATCGAGTTTACAGTGAATATTTTTCTTAACCCCAGATTTCCATGTAAATTTGTCTCCAGAAACACAGGCTTCAATCAAAACAGTTTCAATCATAAATTTATTTATCCTGTCAAGTTTACTTTGGGGTATATGGCTTCATCCAGATTTTTCATAAGAATGAATAACTGTATTAAAATCCCCCATTATAATCCAAGGTAAATCAGTAACCTGATTTATAGCTTTAAGTCTACACCATAACCCATTTCTTTCTTTTTTGATATTACTACCATAGATACAAGTGACCTGAATTGAAAATCCACCTACATTTTTAAATCTGCTATCTATAAACTGTGGATCTTTAGTAATATTATCTATAGACCAAATGTTAGATTCCTAAATTAGCATTATTCTACCCTTACAACCACAGTCATTATTATTAATATACCTCCAATTTCTATCAAGTTTCATACCAAATTTATCCATACTATTATTATTCATCTTATTTTCAATAAGAGAGATAATAATGGGTTTATAAATCCTAATCATCTGTAAAATATCAACCTGCTTAGCTAGGGAATTCATCCGCCTAACATTCCATGCAAATAACTTCATAATAAAATAATTATAAAAGAGGGGTTTAAATTGTACATGCCACATTGGCATTCTTACCTTTCCTTTTACACTCAGAGCTCTTTGCCTTTAATCTGTTTGACATTTCTGTCCATTCTGGATTGCTAGAAGCATATTTTTGCTTAAAATTGGATTTTTCTTTATTCTTACCTCTGCTGTTTTTCTTTGGAACGTGCAGTTGTAAAATATCAGACTGCTCAGATACTTGAGGCAGAACTAAGTTACTACTTCCCATATCTACTAATTATGGAATTTGGATCAAGGAGATATCAAATTCAGGAGATGTGCGAGGCAAGGCTGAGTCATGTTTAATAATCTCCTCAGTCTCTGCAGCCTTCTATGGAGGAGGATCGACCTCTATTGATATAGTATCAGAAATATTGGCATTATTTAAAATTTTATCATTGTTAGCTTTGCCAAGATTGTCTGTAATTAAACAAGATTCTAGGACAGGAGGGGTTCCAGAGTCTAAGACCATTACATTTGCATCTCCCTCCATTTCTATTATTTGACTGCCTTTCATTTTGTTCTTTGTTGATTTCTCTATTTGATAAACTCCCTCTACTATGATCTGGTTTTCTTGATCAGTGAGCATCTTTTCTTGGTCGGAGATGACTCCTTTTAGGATGATCCGCTTTTCATTACTATTGGATGCACCAATCCCAGCATTTTCAGTATTTTCATTACTGATCAACATTGATGTATCACCCATTTCTTGATGATTATTATCTTGATGTTCTTGAATATTTTCTTTCGAAACCCATGCTTTTTTCAATTTGCATTGTTCTCTGACATGTCCAAAACATTTACATGTATTACATTTCGGTGGGATCCATTCATATTCCACCTTTTGCGTTATATTTTCTCCATTATACATTGTAACATTAATTTCATTTGGGAGTTCATCTTCTGTCGCAACTTCTACTAGAAGACGAGTAAAATTCAATCTCGTTTTCAAAGGGATTGCTGCATCCATTTTGATGGGTTTGCTGATTATACTAGCCATGACACTGAAAGCCTCTTTGTCCCATAGCCTAAGATTCATATTGGGTAACTTTACCCATACTGCCATCGTTGTTAAAAGATCTCTATCTAGTTTTAATGACTCAGACCATCTTTTCATGATGATGAGTTTGCCATTGTAGAAATATGGTCCATTTTTCAAAACTAATTCACAATCTTTTTGAATTTCAAATTTGATGAGGAAGAAACCGTTCTCTCTCGAATATACTTCAAATTGCCCAGTCGGTTTCCACACACGCTGAATGTAAGACTTAAAAACAAGTAGTATGGTTTGAAGCTTACCACATAAACAAGAACAGAGTTGCTCCAGCATTCTCTGGTTCTTTTATAGACTGTCTCTTTAATCACTCCATACTTCTTGTTATTAATCACTATTGGAACTATTGCTTCAAGATTACATTCTTCCTCTGGTGGATCATCTGACTCGGCTGCTATGTCTGCCCATGATTTCAATTATTCTTTACTCAGTGGTAGGCTACCGGCTTTTGTAATTCTTGAAATTTTTTGCGTTGTTGCAGTATACCTGGCATTTCTTTGCCTCTTAAACAACTGGAATTCGTGGCCGGTGGCAACTCCTGTCTATTCTTGATCTCTCTTCTCCTTTGAGATCTAGATTGAACGGTTTGAAAACCTTCTTCATCAATATTGACTCCTAATGGCTTTCTGATATGAAGTGATTGATATTTATCAGGTGGTCTACCCATTAGAGCTGTTATAGAGATCTTAGATGTTGAATTTTGAGGAAAAATTAATTTTCCCATGGCTGAATTGGAAACCCTAAATTTCAAAAAAAATAGCTTATGAAAAATATGGGAACGGGTGCTTTTGGATTTTCAATAGCTTGGTCTGATAAGTTGTATTTGCACCCAGGCCCGACCCTTCCCCAAAGCGGGGGAAGCTGCCGCTTAGGGCACCAGTTCTTCTGGGGCACCAAAATCGCGACCGAGTATAGCAAACGAAAAAAAAAAGCGGATCTCAAATTCCCCAAAGTCGGCTAGGGTTTCTCGTCGTCGATCTCAAGTTTGGAAAAAGGGGCGGCTCCACTCTCCAGCCTCCAACAGCACGACAGCGGCACCTGCACAACGTCGACAGCTCCAACGGCAACGGCAGCAGCGGCGGCAGCGGCGCCATTCCAGCGACCAGTCTCTGATGTGCTTTCAACCTTTCACTGCTCAGTGCTCAGTGCTCACAAATCACAATTTTGAAGCTTCAAAAGAAAAGGTGCCATTTTTGATTTTGCAATATTGAAGTTCACAGTATTACACTTCTTTACATACTTACAGGGTAACAGTATATATAAATTCAACTAGTAATGTTAATTAACTTAATTTGATAATTATTTTTGTTATGCAGTAATCAGTAGACACTAATAGTATGATAGACTATAGTAACACAGTAGGTTTTGATTATTTGATAATTCAATTTAATAATTTACAATACAAATTCAATTTAATTTACAGTACCATAATTTAATTTGATAATTGTTTGATAATTCGATAATTCAATTTATTTGAACTTGTATAGTGTTCAGAAATGCGTAAACAAGAATCTGGACATGCTAAAAGGGCTAGAAAAAGAAGGCTAGAGAAACTTGCTAATTCACAGAAAGGCGCTCTTAATAAATTTTTCATCAAAAGTAGTCCAGTAGAAAGTTCGATTTCGAATGTGGATAATGCTCCCGTTATTGATGAGAATGATGATAATGTTGATGATGATATTCTAATGAACGAACATGACAATGAAAATATGAGCGAGAGGAAGCAAATATTGATTCATCATCACATGTGGAGAATGTTAGTTTAGTATCAAATGATCCCGGTACGTGGAAAAAAACTGATCAAAAATTGAGAGACTTGCTAGTTGAAAGAGGTCCTTCTAGAGTACTAAAAGATAATGATTTAATTTTTCAAAAGATGCTATTAATAGACATTTTTTTTCCACATTATATGTCAGACATTTGCCTAACGGGGATAAACAAGATAGAAAATGGTTGGTATATTCAAATTCACTTGATAAAGTATTTTGTTTATGTTGCAAATTATTCACAAATCAAACAACGGCTAGTCATCTTGCTAATGAAGGAATTAATGATTGGCGCAACCTTAGTATTAAGCTGAAACAACATGAAAGTAGTAAAGATCATCTTTTGAATATGAGCAGTTGGACTGAGTTGGAAACAAGATTGAAAGTCAAAGCAACTATAGATCAAAGTGTGATAGATCAAATACAGAAGGAAAAAGAACGTTGGAATAAAGTGTTGATAAGAATAACTGCTGTTGTGAAAACACTTGCTTCTAATAATTTAGAATTTCGTGGAACGAACGAAAGACTTTATGAACAAAATAATGATCTTTTCTGTAAATTAATTGAAGTGATAGCAGAATTTGATCCAGTAATGCAGGAACATGTTCGACGGGTTGAACGAAAAGAAATTTATATACATTACCTTGGACACAAAATTCAAAATGAGTTAATACTCACATTGGCGAATGAAATTAAAAAAAAATTCTTATAAAAATAAAAAAGGCCAAGTATTTTTCAGTTATAGTAGACTGCACTCCAGATATTAGTCGTGTTGAACAGATGTCTCTTGTAATAAGATGTATTAATGTTTCAACTAATCCCGTAAAGGTGGAAGAGTTTTTTATTGAATTTCTAAAAGTGGATGATACTACTGGACTTGGAATTTTTAACAAGCTTAAAGAAGCATTAGAGGATATTAAGCTTGATATTTATGATATTAGATGACAAGGTTATGATAATGGATCAGATATGAAAGGAAAACACCAAGGGGTGCAACAAAGACTGTTAGAAATTAATCCAAGAGCTTTCTACACACCTTGTGGTTGTCATAGTCTTAATCTTGTGCTGTGTGATATGGCTAAATCGTGTCCTAAAGCATCAAACTTTTTTGGGGTGATCCAACGGATATTTAATGTATTTTTTCATCCACACAGGGATGACAAGTTTTTAAAAATCATGTATCAAGTTGTACTGTTAAACCATTATCAGACACACGTTGGGAAAGTCACATTGAAGTAGTAAAATCTATAAGATATCAAAGCATGGGGATAAGAGACGCTCTAATTTTCTTGTCAAATAGCATCAAAGATTCTATGGCGAAGAGTGAAGCTAGAAGTCTTGTAACAAATGAGATTGAAAATTTTGAATTCTTATTCGGATTGTGCATTTGGTATGAAATGTTGAAAATTATAAACACTGTTAGCAAGATTCTTCGAACTGAAGATATGCAAATTGATGTTGTTATCGCTAGATTGCAAGAGCTTATTGATTTTTTTGAAGATCTCAGAAACAGAGGATTTAATTCTACGATGTCTGATGTTAAAGAGATAGCTCATATGTTGGATATTGAACCCATTTTTCCTCAAGAAAGAACTATTCATAGAAAGAAACAGTTTGATGAAGATGCGAATGTTGAAGAACCGATGCAAACATCAAAAGAATCATTTCGAATCAATTACTTTGTGCAGATTGTGGATAAAGCACATGTTTCGTTAGTGACTCGATTTGAGCAATTCAAAGAATATGATGATAAGTTTGGCTTCTTATTTGATTTAAAAGAAATTCACTTCTATAGATGATGAGAAACTGAAAAGTCATTGTTTAAAACTTGAGGAATATTTGACACATGATTTCCATTCTGATATTGATGGAAGAGAGTTATTTTCAGAGTTAAAAGTATTGAAAGTTATCTTGACAAAGGAAAAAAACAAAAGCAATTGTGCTGCTGAATTTCATAAATTCTTGTTCGAGAGAGTTAAATTTTCCTAATACTTGGATAGCATATTAAATAATTTTGAACATACCAGCTACAGTTGCCTCAGCAGAAAGAAGTTTTTTAAAGCTAAAGTTGATAAAGTCTTATCTTCGCTCCACTATATCACAAGAAAGATTAAACGGTTTGACACTTTTGTCGATTGAACAGGATATGGTCAATGAACTTGAATATGACAATATTGTTAGTTTTGCAAGTCAGAACGCTAGAAAAATGTTCATCGATAGTTGATATTAATTTTGGTGTACAACTTGAATTATTATCACAGATAAAGTTATTTTCTTTTTTTTCTGTGCTCATTATTTATAAACAATATAAATTTTAATGATTTAGTTAATGGTCATAATATCAGTTTTTGCATAGGGGCCTTGTTTTCACTTTTGGCTTTAGGTACCAAACTCATAGGACCGACCATGTTTGCACCCTGTATAAATTATACGCTTTGGAAAAAAAAAATTGTACGGTCAAACAAAAGCAATAAAGTAGCATATGGATATATACATCTTCCATTAATCTCGATGACAGCTAATACCATGTCAATATTTCAACTATCTCATCTTTATAGATAAATGAAGCTCTTTTTCAAGCTGCTCTAGAGCATTTAAATCTTATGCATCGACTTCACTAGAAGAGGCCAATGGACAGACTATGCTTTTCACCAGCAAATTGCTTCTTAGATTGACTAACTGGAATATTGTCGTTTTTAGTGATTGGAATAAAAAAGTAGCCGCCTTATTTTCAACGTTTTCTGGTGCTTGTGTTTAAATGCTAACATGTCAAATTAGAGTGATTATTTATATTCATAATTTCCCTTTTATGCAATCCAATTTTACTTTACGTATCCAAATGTCCATCTTAGCAAACGCTAGTGGTGGTAGTAAAACTAACGTGTGATCTGCATTCTGTGTTGTGTTTGCTCTGCTCTGTGCATATGTGGTTTACTATTATATATGAGTTTGTAAATCAGTTGCCATAATCACGTGAGGTAGTTGTGCTCCCGTCGTGCAATAATAATGATTGTATGAACATGAATGATGTACTTCGGTTTTTTTCTACTGTAATACCGCAGGTGCAATTTGACGGGCTTAAAATTTGCTGAATTTTATAAATTCACTTGTATGGAAAATATTTGCACTACTAGAAAATGCTTGAAATACTGACACCAGGTAGCAATGTTCGAAATTCGCGAATTTCAGACCTCAACCGAGACAAGAGAAACTACATCCCAAATTCAAGCTTCTAATCCCCAAATTCAAGTTTTCGGATCCTCCACGACTGCTTAGTCACACTCTATTGCTTTCAATCTCATGTATAAACTTCTATTTTCATGAAAAATCTATTTTTCAACATAAATCTAGATTTGCATAAGTTGATAAATTAAGACTAATTAGTGATTCTTTCTAATAGCCCAATAATAGTTTATAGTATCTCATGGTATACTTATTTCATTTGTTAGCGTGGAATTGTAAAATGTAGGAATAGTTTGTAATTCTGTGTATGTGTAAACCATTATATATGTATTGTTTTTACCATTGTTTTATGTTAATTGGAATAAGCCATAGAACTTGAAAACAAGTTACGTATCGAAAAACAGAGACACATTCTACTTCAGTCGGAGTTAGAATCATCCATGTCCATTGTTTTTAAACATCCTGACTTGTATAAAAATGAATGCATGGGTCTCAAAAAGAAATACCTGCATTGGAAAATGACAACAATATTGAAGTAACCTTATTTGACAAAATACGTGGAATAATATGGTAAATTAATAATTTTTAAAATATATAATATTAGTGAATTTTCAACCATTTACAAAAAATAATATATTACATGATAAATAAGAAGATAAACTATAAAACTTCTACTTTTATACAAACTACTTTTTTATTATGTCCCTTTAGAGAGTTTTTGGTCCGGTCCGACAAGTGTTGTATTTGATCATTATATAAATATTCGTTTTTGTCAGAAAACAGATATTTATATTAATCTGGTGCAATACTTGTTAGATTTGTCTCTGTATCGGACAAGTTATAAACACAGTAAACACTTATATTTCGTATATTATTTTGTTTTAAACGATTCACAAAATTTCGCCATCATTTTTCTTTTTTGTTTCATATGTACGCGCATTTGTGTACAATGAAGAAAACAAAGAGGAAATGCTGCCGAAATTTTATTGAAGCGTTTAAAATGAAACAATGTACGAAATGTAAGTGTGTACTATGTTTGTAATAAGAAGTAGGATGACTGATCAGCAAAAAAGAAAATCATAAATCAACATTTCAATATTGTATTCTTAAGTGGAATAAAATTGATGCGTATATGTGTCAATACATTAAAAAATAAAATGTTAATTTGTAAAATGGCCAATATTTATTTTTGAATTTGTGACATATTTTTTTATATAGGAAAAATGATCGATTATTTTATTGATCGGAGGAGATGGATGTATCAAAGAAGGGGATTAAGAGGCTCAATAAAGGAAGAATTTTATAATGGTATAAACGTATTTGCTGAATTCGCTTTAAGTAATAACGGAAACGATGTAGAAATTCGTTGTCCGTGTAGTACATGTAAACATTTGAAGTATTTGTTACCCGATATTGTGAAAATTCATTTGTGCAAAAACGGTTTTGTGCCGGAGTATTATATTTGAGATTATCATGGAGAAGTTGTAGCGCATACTTCTGCAGAGTCTGAATTAATGATTGCTGATAATGAAATTGTTATGACGAACTGTATAGAAAATATGGTTGAAGAGGCAGTACGATCAATGTTTCCGATGGTTGAAGTTGATGACGACGACATAAATGTTGAAGAATCAAATATTGAAGCAATTTCATTTTACGATTTATTGGATACTGCTAAGAAACCTCTTCGGAATGGTAGGAAGTGGCAGTCAGCTATCGGTAACCGCAGAATACATTGCGATGAAGTCAAAATACAACATCACCGAAACTGGATTTACAGCTATTGTACAAGCTAAATAACAGTAAAAAAATCCAAAGCGTGTTATGAGTTAGATAATAATCATGTTAAAGTTGTATTAAAATTGGTAGAAGGATTAAGATTTTCTGTTGGGATTTCATCAAATCTTTGTAGATGTGTTAACTTTTAAAATTGATAGATTGAGTAGAATAAAAGGTCACGACTGTCACATAATGATAGAAAATTTATTACCCGTTATATTCAAAGAACTATTGCCTTAAAAGTTTGGAAGGTAACAACGGAACTTAGTCTGCTTATAAAGATCTTTATTCGACTACGTTAAAAGTGCAACGTTTACGTAAACTTGAAGAAGTTATTCTTATATTACTCTGTAAATTGAAGAAAATATTTTCACCAGTTTTTTTAAATGTAATGGAACATTTACCTATTCATCTCCCATCTAAAGGACGACTTCGAGGTCCTATGCAATATGGATGGATGTATCCATTCGAGAGGTATGAAATATGTTATCTATTAATTTAATTACATTCAGAAGTTAAAGTTAATGTAAATTAAATTTGCATAGATACTCGAATCATTTGAAAAAAAAGTGAGGCAAAAAACACGAATTGAAGGTTCGATATGTAAATCTTACATCGAAGAAGAAGCTTCATTCTTTTTCTCTCACTATTTCAATGACCATGTGAACATATCATTTGAAAGTGTTCCACGTAATAATAAAGGCGACGAACAAGAGTCCTTTCAAGCAATGTTATCTATTTTTAGACAATATGGTCGACCTTTTGGAAAATGTGTAGAAGTATGTTTAAACGATCGAGACTTTCATGTAGCACACACTTATATTCTTGTTAATTGTGCTGAGGTTGCACCATTTATTAGGTAATATGAAATAATAATTTTTGATTTATTCATTTCAATAATGCATGCGCATGTAGTAATGCAATATTTTATTTATATGTGCAATATTTATGAAAGTGAAAATCCACACGGAAATCTAAATAAAGAATTTTCTGATTGGTTTTCAAAGTACGTTTATGAACTGAGAAATTGTGTGGTCGACAAAGGATTCAAACATCTTGTGTTGGGACTAAAGTGAAATGTCAAGACATATCCAATATATTTCGTCAATGGATATAAATTTAACGCCAAAGAATATGATGCATAAAAATTAACTAATAATACATGTGTATTTGTTAAAGGTAGTGATGATTCAGAAAATCACATAAATAATTTTTATGGTTTTTTAACTCAAATTTTGCAACTGACATATTTCTCACCACCCACGAAGGATGTGTTTCTCTTTAGATGCAATTGGTTCGGCAATGTTCCAGGTTCAGGAATTAATGTGTACAAGGATTATAATCTTATTGAAATAAAGCACACATCGCATTATCACAAGTAAAATCCTTCTGTACTAGGAAAACAAGTATTGCAAGTTTATTACGCTCCTTATCCGTCTCCAAAAAGAGACAAAGCAGATCAGGCAGCAGTTTTTAAAACAAACGTAAGATTTACGTTTGATGTGAAGAATATTCCAAACGAACAAGCCTATCAGGCAGATCTTGAGTAAAGCAGCGAAATAATAATAACAGACGATCGTACTGATTTTGAACCTCTGAACGATGAATCAAACATTTTGGTAGAAGCATTTGAGAGTTGTGAGGAAAATAACGTAGAATATGAGGCTGAATCTGAATCAGAAGACGATGAGGATTGCTATTAATATTATGTTGAATTCTTAAGTACTATGCAATTTATGTAATTGATGAGATTTATTTTGCAAGTTATGTAATTTATGTCATTTATGAAACTGAATCTGCTTATTGTCATTTACCTCATATATGTCATTACCATTTCTGACATTTATTTAGGAATTTATGTTAAAAATGCTATGTATTTTCCTTATCGTCGGAATATGAGACCCAATCTGAATCAGGTATATTTTGCACTTTATGTATTTTATGTCATTTAACTATAAAATATATTACACTATTATGCTATTATTCTCTTTTAAAATGATATGTCAGTGACATTTATCATGTCATCCAGAAGGAGAGTTCTTCCCATTCATCAGAAGGCTATGGCATCAAAAGGCGATAGCAGCGGCTCACCGCAGCCGCCACAGCATCTCGCTGTGTATCTGGTACCTAGTGCGAAGTGGTAAGTATTAAACTTTTTTCAGCATCTTCAATATTTTGTGTACGATATAATAATCTGTATCATATTTAACACAGGAGTTTTGACCTACAGCCATTACCTGTAGTTTTATCATTTTCGAGAGATTCGTACAAGAGTAGGATGACGACTTGTTGGCCAAAGTGGGATAATATCCTTTCCCACATCATGGATGTATATGGCAGGATTTCATCGTAAGTATAATATTCTGTTTTCCATTCTTAATTTTTTTATCGCTTATTTATTGTTTAATTATTTGCCGCTTGTTTATCATAAAATACAGGTCGTAGTCGACGTACAATCAGATGACGTGTAGCTGGTACGACACTACTGGATGTAAAAAATGAGGAAGAATTACCGGGATTTTATGTCGGTTGTGAAGCATAAAGGGCAGAAGCCAAACTGGATGGGAGCCAGTGTGTGGGAAGGGTGGCTGGCGCATTGGCACAGTGACGAAGCAAAGACAAGTGTACTAAACTTTTATTAATTATTTGATTGATACGTAAATATCAAAAAATATTTGGTACGTAAAAACTGTATTGTTTATTTAAATGTACAGGCAGAATTGGAAATAAACTCTGCAAATAGGAACAAAAATCCTGTCACTCATCGAGGAGGATCCAAGTCGTTCCAACAATATCACCAGGAGTTGGTAAATTTATTAAATGTGAATAGTTATTGTATTGTATAATTTTGAATATACCATAATATTACACAATAATTAATTTCAGGAAGCTTAGGCATAGGGTCCTGTATCGTACATGGATATATTTACCCATACTCATGCCGTCGAGCATGTAAATTCAGACGGGACTGTTTCATATACATGGCATGACGATAAATCGCGGACGAGCCATGTAAGCATATTTTAGTTTATATGCTAATTGTTTTAATTATTAAAGTATAATGAATTAAGATATCATGCTATTAATTTCAAATGTATTTTTATTTATTCACATAGGCAAGGTTTATGGAATAACGGAAGAAACTCCTGGAGGAAACTGGTCAAGAGCAACTGACTACAGACGAAGAGAATGTCATTTTTGATCCATTCATGGATCCACCTTCACGGAATAGGTGTTACGACTTTGGTAATCAAATGACAATGAGTAATATATTAAGATATAACATTTTAGTAATATTACAGTTCTAAAGAACATCAGATCGCTTTAGTTTCTGTAAAAATCCATATTTTCGGATTTCAAATTTGAATATTTAATTTATTTAAATACTCGGGTTTGGAATTAAATTATGAAATTATTTGTTCCAAACTTAGACTTGATTTCCAATGACGTATTTTTTAATTTAATTTTTAGAATTTTTTCATAATTTTTAATTTGAAAAATAAATAAATTTTCGTTTGACGCATTTCACGGCAAACGTTGGCATTTTGGGACTTCACGGTATTTAATAACTTGTCTTTTATGATCGTATAATATCGTTATACGCGATCGTGATTTATTTTCTATCAATCACTGTAGCGACCCGCCTTTCTATCACCAAAAAGACGCATCATTACTTAAGAAAGAAAGAGATAGAAGAAGAAAAGAAAGAGAAGAAAGAACAACAACACATCAGAATCTCACAGCGGAACGAATGAAATATAATATATAACATATATATATATATATAGTATCATATACATCAGAGTACACAACTATACATCTCAATTTAGACAGTTATAACATTTCTGGCTAATGTACAATACAAGAACATCCATACAGATTAACATCACATCGGAAACTCTATCTATATATCTACACACTGAAGCCTCCTGCTCCAAAGCTCCTCCAGAATTCGTCAATGATAGCCTGAATCCCTCGACTACTCATACATAATATGAGTACCCAAGAGTTTAATAAAACAGAAAATAAACACTTGGGTCAGACAGGGGTCTGGTGTGAGTAAACGGGTTTAAAATTGCTTAACTTTAGAAAATCCTTTGAAAAGAAAAGGTGTCACGTAAGACTTCCCAACATAAACATGGAAAAGTTTTTACCTTACGCTAACCAAAACATTTGATATGAAATCCAGTGATATTATAATAGTGTCTAGGGTTTTCAAGTAAATAAGAAATAGCCGAAATTGTTACATGATTAAATTCCAGCTACTAGCCACAAAAGTGGGTAATACAATCAAAACTGTAAGGGCTCGTTGGAAGAATGGGCTTCCATCAACGGCAGGGCTACTGGGTTACCGTCCGTCTCAGTACGTGGCCTAGATCACCGTACCGAGGATCCACCCTAAATCCCCTGCAACACAAGGCCGAAACCATTCCTTACTGAATAGTCTCGAACAAGACAACCCCGCAGTTGGCTGCAGACCAACTGCCCACACCGTCGAAAAAAAAGGACATCTAGACAGGGTTAAATCTCGTCCTACTTGGGCATGACCCACCTAGCCTTGCTGCACCTCCCCTGTTTTAGCCATTCCCGGTTGATGAGACTTGAGGCTGCGATTACCTTTATAGGACACATCTATCTTAAAATGCTCATCGTCCACCTAACGATGTTCTGGAAGCATTCAATCCATACAAGTCCGTTCCGGGTTCGAACGGAGCCGAAGGCACTATCTCATTACACTCATTTTGGAACCACCCTCAGAGTTAACGACAATAGCCCTTGCACTCTTAATCTTTATCTCGAATCTGCAAGTACTATCTTCGTTAAACTCATTCTGGAATCACCCTCGGAGTTATAATGATATATAGTTCTTACACTTTGAGTCTCCACTTCACTTCACTTGGATTTACGACCTAACGTTAATTTGGATCGATATGGTTTTCGAATATAAAATCCGATCCCGGTCTCACCGAATCCAAAACGCCATTTTAATGTTTAAGTTGTACTTAAGGGTTTAAACAGTAGATATTCAAAATATCACTTACATGAATGGATGATTCATAACACACACATAGATAACCCACTATTATCTAATTCATCCACACATATCACAAAGCAGCATATATTTCACATTTCAGATATAACACATTCAAATCATCCAATATCACCTAATGACATTCATCATCAATATCATTAACTCATCCAATGATATTTATCATCCAATTATTAATCATCCATAAACAAGTTTGGACCATTCTTAATTAATTTAATTAATCTCCTATAATACAAAGTAATTAACCTTTAATTACTTTTATAATCAATTAATTAACCTTTGATTATCTGATTAATTATCCATTAACTATTAATTAATAACCTTAATTATTAATCAATATCTCTTAATACAAATTAAATAATCCATAATTAATCTTATAATTAATTAATCATTAATTAATTAATTATCCCTTATTTATTAATTAATGAACTTAATTATTAATTAATAACCTTAATTATTAATTAATAACCTTAATTACAAATTAATTAATCCATAATCATCAATTAATCATTCCTTAATTAACATTGATTATTTCTTAATTGCCTTTGATTTATCCTTATTCACCTTTCATTAATCTTTAATCAACTTTGATTAATCCTTAGTTACCCTCTGATTAATCCTTAATCAACTTTTTGATTAATCAATTAATTAATATTTAATTTAGATTAATCATTCTTTATGTATTAATTAATTAAACCAAATTATTAATTTAAAGATAATAGTAATAATTAATTAATTACACATTAAGTACTTCTTAATTATAAATTAAGTAACCACTAAGTACTTAATTAATAATTCCCTAACTACTAAATTAATAAATCTTAATAACTTGATTAATTAATCCTTAATTACTTAATCACTCAATTAATTAATCTTTGATCATTAATTAATAATCTTTAATTAAAAATTCTTAATTACAATTAATTAAACATAATTAATTAAATAATAACCATTAATTAATTATTAATTAAACCAATTAATTATTCTTATTTAATTACTTCATTAATCTTTTAAAATTAATTAATCAAATTGATTAATTATACTTAATTTACTTTATTAAACTTAATTAATATCAAGACATTTAACCATAATCATTTAAAGATAAAACATCATCTTATAAATACCATAATTACAATTAACATTTTTAAAAAAATATTATAGTTACCTTTACTTAATTACATCATTAATTAAATAAATAATCGTTTAACTTGAAAATTTTAAAGTTAAGAAAACTTAACTTTCTTAAAATAACTTTAATATTATCAAGAAGGGGTTTTAAACTAATTTCAATTTGTATTTTAAAACTTACTTTTCTAAAAATCTTAACTTTCATTTTAAATTGATGTTTTAAAATCACTTTAAATATAATAAAATTTAAACTAACAAAATTTCAAATCTCTTAGTTAATTGTTAAAGAAGCAATTATAAATAAAGTAAGATTAATTAAGAAATTTAAACTAGATTTAATTTTAAATTCCAAAATCCAATTTGATTTTAAAACATTTTTAAAAACTGCTAATCATCTCTGTTTCAGGCCAAACCCGAAGACAACACGGCCTACCCCCGAGTAAATCCTCATTTCTTCCCTTTTCTTCAAAAACTTAGATTTATTTAAGTTTGAAAACCTGAAGCTTTAAACATGTAAATTAACTAGAGTTCAAGCTTGAGCCTTCTTCCTCAACACTCGATCACCTCTTCGAGTTGAAAACCAACCCAAATAACAAACAACCCATATCATCGCTGTGCACCTGCACAACCAAATTCGACGCCGATGATCACCTCCGGTAACGTCAACACACCATTCATCACCATAGCATCCATCCACAATCATCCAAACATCATCACTGTCCTCACATCAAAATCGAGCGTGGAAGATGAAATAGCAACAAGAAATCACTGCCAGGAAATTCACTCGCTACCAGGACTCCGATCATCGGGGCTACTACAATTCCGGCCTCACCATACCGACACACCTCGCAAACATTTCCCACAATTCCAAGCTACTCACCCAGAGAACTCGAGATGACCAAAAAACCCAATCACAAACAAACTAGGGTTATAAACTAAATTCCTTCACCGTCGACACCACAGTGATCGAGAACCATAACTACCATTTTTCCTCGCCTCACCGCACCGTGTCCACCTCCAGACAAAGCCCCGACCACCCACAGTAAATCATCAAGAATTGCCTCAGAAACCATTTCCAGACAAACTAAAATCTTTTACACAATACAGTATTAAATTTTTTTTATTTTCCTTTTAAAAATCATGTTTCACTTAGACAATCCAAAATATAAACTTGAATCAACAAAATTTAACACTTGATTTAATCATGCATTTCCATTTCTATCTGAAATTTCTTAATTCCAGAAGTATTTCAAAACTTATTTTGATAGGAATAAATTTTAAACCTTAATTTATAATGAAACAAACATATCATGTTTGCATCTTTAAGCCTAACAAAGATCAGGTAAGTAGATTTGGATTTTTGATTAACTTTTATTTCTGAACCAAGAACAGGGATGCTTTTACATATAATTAGGCATGCACACATACAAACATTTATAAATATAGAGATAACCTCGTACCTATGCACAATAAAGCATCATTCATCTCAAACTTCACAAGAAAACAGAGATATATATATTTACTTAGATTTAAATTTTAGAAAGTGTTTACTCACCAGGTTTTTTTAAAAAGCAGAGACTTGATTATTTACTGTGAAGCTTTGAAAACTGTATTGCTGCTTTGATTTGTTTTTGAGCTCACATTGATTCCAGATTGCATGCTTCATAATCTTTACTACAGGCTTGCTTACAGATTTGAAAAGAAGGTTTACAGAGTTTGCTTTGAATTTTGCAGAAGTAAACATTTTGAAACTTGATAGTTTGAGACTGAAAAACTTGAATCTTGTTCGTTTAAGAAGGCTACAGATTTGAGATTCTGATTTTTGAACTACAGTTTGCATTGATTCCATATTACATCTTTGAAGATGTAGCAGTTTACAAAATTGACCCTTCGCTGAAAATTTGCTTTACGAAATATCAGATTTAAAATGGTTTCAGGTTTGCATTTCAGGATCTGATTTGAAAAAGATTTGAACAGAGGAAAATTTTGATCTTGAAAATGTGACAGGCTTAACAGAGTTGAATTGTTTTGATTTTTGGGTTTGAGGAAGTGATTATTTAAAGAATGGCTTCAGATTTGGTTCAAAAGAATTTCAGGTTAGGATTATGATCATTATTTGGTTTGAGAAGAGTTTTAGATTTGGTTTATGATCTAAAAAGTGTTTCAGGTTTGAAGATTAGCTTAACATGGTTTAATTTCTTTTTTTTAGAAGTTGAGAAGTTAAAAGAAATAGAAAAATGAGGAAGTATGGTTATATAATGAAGATTAGAATTTATTAAAATTTAAAGAAATAAGAAATAAATTATGACACTTGTTTTCAAAAGTTAACACTTGTCACTACCATTCCTTAATTAACTTACATGTGCATTTTTAAGCTTTAATAAATCAACACTTGTAATACTTTATTTTATATTAATTTAAAATAATTTTAAAAGCTATTATGTTAATTCCTA
Organism: Allium cepa; assembly: GCA_030765085.1. Lineage (NCBI taxonomy): Eukaryota > Viridiplantae > Streptophyta > Magnoliopsida > Asparagales > Amaryllidaceae > Allium > Allium cepa. Next base: position 175,028,298 of record CM060939.1, on the reverse strand, counting down.
ATCAATAAACACATTTTGTAAACTTATAAATGCTTTCTAAATTTTATATAAATAAAATCTTTAAAAAAAAATAAAGTATAAACCAATTAAAATTTAAACAAAATTATCTATAATATTTTTAATCTATTTAAAATGTTAAAATAAACCTCTTGTATTTGTAACAACCCGCATATTTATAGATTATATATTTAAATATTTTGTTTAAATATTTTATCGTCATTCAGATATTTGTCCGAAAAACTACTTTTTGCAAACGGTCGAATTAGGACTCGAGACCACTTCCATTGAGTTCGAAATGCCGTTTACAATTTTTTTAAGTATAAACATTGATAGGTTTGGAGTTAGTGAAATTTCACTAACTTTTCCCGCTTTGGATTTTGGGTTAGTCTTGCCATTATAACTCAAACCCACTTCTCTCCTTCTCCTCACTCTTCATAAATTCCTACCAAACACAAATTTTAACATTAATGGTGAGTGGAAAGGGAAATTAGAAACTCCAAGCCTAGGTTTCAACTCCAACTTCATCATTCAACTCCAAATTCAAGGAAAAGCATTGGATTCAAGCTTGTAGTTGCTTCTCCATTCACCTTCAAGCTTTACCTTCATAATTTGGTGAAAAGGTGAGATTTTATCTCACAATTCTAGCCTATAACTATATTGGACTGTTGGGAATGATTCCCTATCATTTTTGCATGCATATTAGCATTTGGTTTGGATTGGATTGGCCAAAAACTCCAATTTTTAGCGTATTGGTGAATTTTCTACACTTAGGTCGTTCTGGCCACTTTTTTGTGTTCGGAGTTAGGTTGCTCGCATGTTATCGCTCTAGGTCGCACTGCCTTGAATTAATGTCTTCGGTGTTAGGTCGTATGGACCTTAGGTCGTAGGTCGTATGGACCTTAGGTCGTAGGTCGTTATGGCCATTTCTAACGTCTACGGAGTTAGGTCGTATGGACCTTAGGTCGTAGTTCGTATGGACCTTAGGTCGTAGGTCGTATGGACCTTAGGTCGTAGGTCGTTCGGCCTATTTAACTCGACCTGTTTTATGCTAACCCGCGACTCCCTTAAGTCGCCCGCCTCTTCTAACCCGCGAGTTCCTTAAGTCGTTCGTCTTCCTTAGGTCGTTCACCTGGTTGAGTCGCACCTTACCTTAGCTCGCCATGTTAGGTCGCGAGTTTCCCTTAGGTCGCGTACTCCCTTAAGTCCCTCGCCTCTTCTAACCTGCGAGTTCCTTAAGTCGTTCGTCTTCCTTAGGTCGCTCACCTGGTTGAGTCGCACCTTGCCTTAGCTCGGCCATGTTAGGTCGCGTACTCCCTTAAGTCGCTCGCCTCTTCTAACCTGCGAGTTCCTTAAGTCGTTCGTCTTTCTTAGGTCGCTCACCTGGTTGAGTCGCACCTTACCTTAGCTCGGCCATGTTAGGTCGCGAGTTTCCCTTAGGTCGCGTACCCCCTTAAGTCGCTCGACCACTAGGTCGCGAACAACTTTAGATCGCTCGATCATATCCTCCCTTAGGTCTTCACTAGGTTGTACCGTTTTGGACGGGGCGCTGCCCCCCGGACCCCCGCGACCTAACAGGGCAGGTCGAACCCCGTACAGGGGCGTTGCCCCTGCACCCCCACCTTGGGGGGTTGCCGCCCCCCCCCCCCCCCCGGACCCCCCTCCGTAGGGGATCTTATCTGAAAAACATTCAACAGAACTTGCTTTATTGAGATGCTGAGTTGATCATTCTTCGAGACAAACTATCTTTGGCTTCTCGGTCGATTTTATGGATTTTTAAATATCTATTTCGATGGATTCTTTATCGGTTTCTTTGGATTCTATTCACGCCCTTGAATGTGAATTTTTATGATTGATTGTTTCTACAATCACTTCTATGATTTGTCACTTTAAAATATAAAGGTTTCCTATACTAGTAGTAAATATCAAAACTCTTTCAACAAAATGATTTCAACTCTATTTTCAATAAAAAGGCTCTTTTCTTAAACCGTTTTCCAATCTACTAGTATATACAAACCTTTACCTCACTCGGATGAGAAATCTAATTAAACGGCTTAGTAAAACAAGTGGTATGAAACGCTTGCGTTCACTTCGTCGGTTAATTCTTGGACTTGTTCGATTGAACCTCTTGTGACAATTTTCTAGTGAAGATCTACAGTTTGTTCGTAAATATTTGAGTTAAGCAAGTGGTTATGGGACATGAAGCTAAACTTTTATATTTACTAACTTAGTGTAATTGACACTTCTTGATGATCATGACGATCATTTTTGTGTTTTAGACTAGCAACTGTGCGATGTCTCTTTGTCTGCGAGGGAGACTGGACCCCGCTCTTGTGATGTTTTGCTATCGCATTTGTGTGATGTTTCACCATCACATATGTGGGGTAGCGCCCCACGGTCTTCGGGTCATTCGTGTGTCAAAATTAATAGCTTGCAACCATGAGATAGCGTCTCGCTTTGTGTTACAGGTGTAGGTGAGTTTTCATGCTCCCATTTTGTGAGTTTTCATGCTCCTATATTGTGATTCTGGATTTCTTGTGTAGTCTTCTGGAATTTGTGCTTCACCTATTTTCATGACTTTCATTTTTATGATTTTCCAGCTTTTATGTTTAGGTGAATTTGGATCTTTTAGAAGATTCTTTTGATATTGTTTGATCTCTTGATGATCTTCATTTACATGCTTATCATAGTATGTCTTTATGGTTACTATATGTTCTTACCATATCTATTGTTTATATCATGTTATCTGATATTTATAGCTAGTCTGATCCGTTTATTATTTTCTTATAAATAATACTCGGGTCAGACCGAGATGTTACAGGTGCTTCCGCTTGACTTCTCCCCCAGGGATTTACTACTCTGAATTTTGGCTGACCATTTAGATTAGCAGTTTTTGTCATTTACACTTGAGATATAGACTCATAGTTGTATTCTTTTGTATAGCACGTGTTGCTATTCTTTTGTATTATTGTGAATCTTTTTGACCACTACTCTGATGTACACTTTCATGTGTTAGTTATATACTCATATCTTCTTCCGCCTTTGTGATATGGATGTTTGTGATTAATTTGTGTTATGCTTATTTCTATGTTCATTTCCGAAGATTATTTATAGCCACCGTGTGATAAGAAATCACATGGATGGTCGCTCCTCAACAGCCTTACTCTCTGTGCTAGTTGACAACACTACACCGTAGTGTTCTTGGCTAGCGTGGGTATAGAGGTGGGGCGTCACAGTATTTATTTAACAATTTAATAACCACTTTCCTAATAAATTCTTTTTAAGGAAATAAATCTTATTTTAAATAAAACTCATTCATATATTATTTTAAATCAAAATATTTTTAAGATATAAATATTCATTTAAATTCAAATTTAAATCTAAATTCAAATTCAAATTTCAGTTTGAAATCAAATTTAATATCAATTCAAATTTTACATTAACTTTAAACAAACACTAATTTAATTTGAAAATAATTACTTTATTTAAAAATCTATTTTTAAAATTAGTATCAATTATATATATAAACAAACACCTTTTTAATTCAAAATAATAATTCTACTTTAAAAATCCATTTTAAATAATTTATTAAGAAGATTATCACATTTTAAATTCCTCGAAATTCCGGGATATCACAATCACGGCCCGTAATCGGACGTGATCCGATGTGGCAGGGTACAGGAATTCAATTTCAAAATAAACACACATAAATGAACAGTGCAACAGCCTTTTTTCTTCAACTCAGTTTCTTGTTTTCAAATTAGTACCCAATTGTACACAGCAGCCACCATCTTTCTCATGCAGTAGCTGCCTTCTTGTTTCTTTGTTTTTCCTTATTTGGTCGGGTACGATGATGTTTGGTTGGCTATATGTATCAGAGAAGAATCCCAGAGGAGCTCCCATTTCTTCATTTCATAGTGTACTTGTAATTTTTTACTCTAAACATTTCAAACCATATGACTAACTCCTTTTTCTTACTTCAAAAATCAAATTCCTCCAATCCGTTCAATATCAGCCCAAACACTTAATTACAAAGTTTTTTGTCATCGAGTCTAGTATTTTTAGAAATTGACGGCGCATGATTTCGTCCAATATCGATCGAGAAGTTCTCATATATAGTAAGGGGTTAAAAATGTTCTCAAACTTCAAAAATTGTTTTCTCATAGTCCAAGTCGAATCAATCAGCGCCGTATAGGATCGTATGAAGACGTATTATTTTTAGAGAAGTTTCGGCATGATTCCGCATCGATGATTGTGGGCAGTCCAAAGTTAGGTTTTGATTTTTCGGCAACTCGAACGACGATGGGGAAATCATGGTGTAGTTTGGTAGGACTTGGTGAGAAATAGTGTCGCGCCTCCTTTCCTGTACGCACACAAATTGGGTTCGGCTTGGGTAGTCGCAAGTGAAGAGGGCGGTGCACGCGTCTCGATGCGGGGTGTGAGGGGATAGAGGGAGACGTTGGTGGCTTCGGTTTGCGAGATGGAGGTCGAAATCGTGTGCGCACGTGCACGCGGATACGAGTGCACGTTTTGAAGCCTTGAAGTGTTATACTGGAGAAGAAAAGATGGAAGAAGAAGAAGAAGCACTGTTGATTTTGGAGAGGGATTCTTTTTGGATGCAGGTTGTTTTCTGGATGGGCTTTGTGCCGAAACTAGGGTGAGCATATAAATATAATTGGTTTTGTTTTTTTATTATATATTAACATGTTAATTTAAAAAATTATATCTCATGCATTTTTAATCCGTTTAACCCGTGGATTTTTGTGTTGTACTCGTATGGGAAAGTATAACATTATATTGCAACTTGTTGATAGATACGTAAAAGTTTAAGACATATCTAAACGTGTAGGATTTAAATCACGTTATTTTAAATAATAACATTGTTTAATTTTATATATTTTAAATATTGATGTTTATTTGGCCAAATAAATTATTGTCGAGTTAAATTGGATTGAATATGGTAATTGGATCCTTGTTAGCGGAATAAAACACTGTTTCCCTAATTAAATTAATTTGGCAATTACTCAGCAGAATAAATCCTCATTCTGCTATTTTATGGATTTGGACAATTGATTATATACCGTTAATTGATATTTCGCTCTGGATATATGATATATTAATTAATGATGATTAAGCATTGAATTTATTTACGTAGTTGTCGTTTATGTAAATACCTAATGTTAACTTGAAAAGTTAATTGAATAATATGGTAGCATGTTAAGTACCAAGGTGATCGCTAAGCCTCCTTCAAATTCGAAAAACAAATTATTATTTTAAAAGTTAATTTAAGAATAATTATTATTATAAGATTTAAAGATAATTATTATTTATTAGTAAGATTTTAAAAGGTAATAATTTATTGGTAATAATATTTTAAGGATATTAATAATTATTTTAATGATGATTTAAAGTTAATTATTTTATTAATATGATCCTTAATTTATTTTTAAAGTTATTTAATTATTGTTTAAAATGTTTTAGTTTAAGTGTTATTTTAAAGTTATTTAGTTATGGTTTAGGAATGTTTTAATTATATTTTAATTAATTATTTAAAAGGTTATCTATATTTTAATTCTTAATTAAAGTTAATTAATTATATTAATTTAACTTATTTAATTATATTTGAAGGATAATTAATTTTTATATTAATATTAGTTTAAGGTTAATAAATTACTATTTTAATATAGTTTTAAAATTTATCAATCATTATATTAATATATTTTTTGAAATAATTTATTAATACAATAATAGTGTTTCAAATTAATTTAATATATTATTAAATAGACTCTAAAGTATTTTTGTAAATAAGATTTGATTAAAATGAAATAGATGGATGTTTAAATAGTAGTTTGTTATTTAAAGCTATTTTAAATAACTTATGGTTTATCAAGAGGACCCGATTGACTTAAAGAGTCCATTAATGAGTTGGGTTAAATATGAGGATAGTTACATAAATGGCTTTGAAAAATTATAAAAGAATTTATAAATGAGTTTTAAAGATCCGAGAAGGGGAAATTTTATAAACGGGGTTTGCGATTTATTTAGAATGTTTTATAATGGGATTGTGTTTGGTGAATATACTTATACCATTGAGAAAAGTATATGGTTATATTTTCTAAGTATAGAAAATATAATGGTTCATGAACATATTTATCTTGTTGAGGTAAGTATATGGAAGTGATTTCCAAGTATTTGAAATGTGATTTTAAAATAATGGAAATTTAATTAAAATAAGGCTTAGTGATTTCTATGGGAAATGTAATCTTTGTTTTAAATGTTTATTTATTTGATAGTTAACTAACCGACTATCAAATCTAGATCAAAACATAACTCTGGAAATATCTTGGAGAAACACGGGAATTATATGATACAATTACCGTCGGTGGTACTATATTGTATGTATAAACTCGTTTCGTTCTTCTTGGACAAATGATAAGGAAATCCATTCACAAACGGTTAGAAGGTGAACTCACTCTTATCCTCGTCTGTTTATTTCCTTATGAACCGGGATTGAGTTATTGGAATTATCGAAAGTTGTTTCAAAAAGACCGGGATCGGATATGTTATTCGAAATCCACTTCGATCTAACTCAAGCGTTTCGAATTGAAGACATCTTGAAGAATATGGAATCGAAGTTGGAGCATTGAAGTGCAAGGGCTGCTTGCTACTAGTCCTGAGGGTGATTCCAAAATGGATGTAGTAGATGTAGTGCCTTCAGTTTTTCCTTGTCTTGGACAACTTGTATGGATGAATGCTAGCACTAGATTATCTCTTGGAAGACAGTGTTATCATTCCAAGGGGGATTTCTATTCAAATGGTAAGCGTAGCGTCAAGCCTCATCAACCGAGAATGACTAAAATCAAGGGAGATGCAGCAAGGCTAAGTGGGTCGTTCCCATTAGGGTGTGTCATCACCTTTCTAGATACATCTACATATTTATGAATAGGTTGTGCATGAGATCTCAAATAAAAAGGGTTGCAAAGCAACCGCGGTGATGACATATTCGATACTATCTAGTTAGGGGTAGGCCGGTCTTGTGTTGGCAGGGGATCCAAGCGAGGTCCTGGGTATATTTTCTAGACATGTACCGTGATAGGCGGTACCTCGATGCCTTGTCAAGGTATGGAATCCATTCTCCAATAAGCGCCATATAGTTTTGATTGTGTCCAACTATGCTGAAATGTGAGATGCAAGCATTTCAGCTATTTTCATATTTTACTTTGACCTCTAGACATTATTATAATATCACTGAATTTTTTGATATAAAGGTTCTGGTTATCGTAAGGTAAAAATCTGTCCGTGTTTATGTGCATTGTGGTCTTACATGATATCCTTGATTTTAAAGGATTTTAAAAGTTATAATAAATAAAATTCCTTGTGATTTAAGTTCTCACGCTGGTTTTACCAAATTGACTCGGGCGTTGTTTTCCTATAATGTTTGGGTCAGACCGAGCATATTTTTAGGTTTACTTGGACATTTGGTGCTCAGGAGAGGAGCCGGAGGCCCAGAGACGTATTCACGTAGATGGTTATATTTCTGTTGCATATATTGTTATATATTATTCAACAATTGTAAGGACAAGTTGTTATAACCGTCTGTGCTGAATATGTTAGTATACTTTGATCGAAACTATATACATATAAATTACAGTTTTGTTTTTGTGTAAAGATTTGTTATATAATATAGATTATTCGTTTTCGCTGTGAGATTCTGTGTTTGTTTAGTTTCTTCTTGTCTTCTTTCTTTTTCCTACTATCCGCCTTTCTGTTCAATTTGGGTTACACATGTGTGGTTTATTGTCAGCTTAAAGTGTACGAAAATGTGGGTCGTTACAATTTCAATAATAAGTTTATAGATATAACGTTTAACATATTACGCTGTAGCTTTGATAGTATGATTATAACAATTGAACTTTTACTAAATTAAATACGTACTGTAGGAAAGACAGAGGAGAGCCAGCAAACCAAAGCTCATACCGATCTAGTAGAGATCGAAGAGTTGAGAGCTAAGATGGCGCAATTGAAGGAGCAGAACTGTCGGCAGGTCATTGAGATGACACAGCTGCTGGACCAGCGCATTGCTGAGTACATGCAGCACTATGGTGACCGCTTTCCATCTTCAGCTGGTTTCGGAGGTTCTGGATATAATTGACAGAAGTGATAGGCATGTTTTTTTGTCTTGCGTCATTGTTTAGTAATTTTTGATGATACATTGAGTTGGTGGAGTTGGATACTTCAAAATATTGTGTATATTATTTGATGATACATTTGGTGATGGTAATTTTGACATTTGAGAGTTGATGGCGGAGTGTTGATGTTTCACATGTATATTTTGCACAATGACAAACGAAATGTTGGTTTGATTTTATGTGAGTTATACTTAGTTTCTTTTTGTACGTAATTTGATTATATTTGTATGATTTGATATTATATTGAATATCTGAATTGGATATGTGCTTGTGTGTGAATATATTATGTTTATGGATATTGTATGGTAGGTTAGACGCAGTAAAAAAATGCATAAAATAATTTCAGGATTTCCGACGGCTTCCAACAGCTGGCCACGGCTTATAGGTCGAAATTTTCCGACGGCTAACGACGTTTTTTTTGCACTCTCGTGGTCGTCCACTTGTCTTCGATGGCCATCTGGAGCCTTCGTTATGTTCGTTGGTAGTCATCGAAAATATTACGACAGATGTTGTTGGAAGCCGTCGGAAAAACTGTGTGGTGACAGGTATAGTTGCGATGGATTTTTTCGTCGGTTTTCTTCGACGGCTTCTAACGACCGCCAACCGTCGAAAACTGTACGTTTTCTTGTAGTGTTGAATTCACTTTGGGATATACTAGAAAACCACACGACGGTGGAAAACCGATCGTTATAATATATAGTTCTGAAAAAGGATATCACTGCAATTTATCGATAACTTTCAAATTTATAATGATAATGTGTGGAAAACAAATTATTTACTTATTAGAAAAATAGAAGTATGAAGCGAATATAGTATAGAACAATTAAGCAGTGATTATATGTGTGTGTGTGAGAGAGAGAGAGATATTTAGAGAAGATGAGGGAATTAGCTATGTAAACGATGAGCAAAATAAGGAGGAATATGTAGGAAATTTTTGCAAAAGATGAGTAAAATAATGAATTCTTATGAGAAAACAGGGTGCAGTTCTTATGATATTTATGAACCAACTTTTTTTACTTTATTTCCATCATACGTGCATTACATTATCTAGTTCATTTGAGTTTAGTCCAAGTTTGCTTGCGTGCATGATTTTTTCCTCTTTCCAACTGATAAAGTTACATCTTTGTCATGTAATTTCAAATTTTGACCATGATAGCTACTGTTGATAACTTGGATCGTGTAGAAAGACAGAGACTTACTAGATTGAATTCACCCGTACATGTTTTTGATCTGTTGGAATTTAACACGTAACATTGTTCTTTGTTCATTTCTTCATTATTACTATGGTATGAATTTTGAAACCGCATTTAATTTTAGCATTCTTCATTAATAGGATGGTACGCATTTTTAAAGTTTTACATTTAATTCCAACACTTAATTTAGTAACATGTGGTTGGATAAAGCATTGTATTAGGTATGCATTGTCAGTTAATAAAGATTTTTTTATTATGTCATACAGTATGTATCATTCCTTGTACTTATTTGTTTTTGTTCTATACATTACAGTTTATTAATATTTTATTTTTTTGTTAGATGTAAATAATCTTTTATTTGAAATGTTATTGTTTGGCGATTAATTTTAGTCAGATATAAAACATAATACATATTGTCTCACAAAATAATTTATCAAAAAGGTGGGTTTTCCACCCTTTGTACCAACATATATCTATTATAAAAGGAGCACACAGCCCATATTCGATCCGGCCCAACCCACCAGCTTGACCCAACCTACATAAATCCAATCCAACCCAAACTAGTTCGGGTTAAATATGGGTTACAGTTTGTAATTCATACTGTATTCGGATCGGGTGTGATATTTTATTTAACCCAACCATATTTTAATCCAATTCAACCTTGCATGAAAACTCATTTAGTTTCAGTCCATGTAAAAGTAAAACAATCAAAACATATAATAAAGTATACGTATTTTAAAATAAATATACTAAAATATCAAATTCAGTGTCGGTTCAAGTAAAATTAAAGCAATCAAAACATATAAAATTGACAAAGACATTTGGAAGAGTATCCTATGACCAACTTAAGGTGTTTTGGAATAAATCTCTTACTCTAATATATACAGGGAATCAATTATATATGATTTTGTCTTGCACTTCTACTATACTTATTTGTTATCGGTAAACAATTTGCAATGCTAAATTTAAAGAAAAATGGAATGTACAAACAAATTGTGGTATTTTTTAAGAATGATGCAATTACTGCTCTGTATTATGTGAGATACTACACTGATTAAATTCCCTCATGTTTCTGCTGGATACTTTTGTGTACAATAATTGATGCTAGTATATCCATTAGTGTAAACGTTTTAAGACCAAGCTGTGTCAATATCTTCAACGTAGAAAAATTTGCAAACAAGTTTGTTTCAATTGTGTGGGGAAATACTTGACAGCAGCTAGATGTATGTTGCATTAATATTTTGAAATTGTTATATAACATATTTGATGTGAGTTCTCTCGATGTGCTAAACGTGATTTATTGAATGTTTCCATAATCCTGTGACTCTGGTCGGCCAAAAATATGACATATATCGTCTGTCGGTATTCAAGTTCTTCTTCTGTAGATAGGTATGACGTCACTGTCGTATGAGAAGAAGAATGCAAGAAGCTTTCTTTATTAACGAGGGTTACGGCACACGTTTCGCGCATGAATTGTTTTCCTTATAAATTGTATATGTTTAAATCAGTCAAAAAATGGTTTTTTTTTATTTTCAAATGATATTAAGTTCTGTATATTTGTAAAGAAGTGTTTTGAATTTGTAAAGGAATTTTAATTTTAGATCCTATTTTTAGAAGCATTTTGAATTTATAAAGCATATTTAGTTGTTAGATCCTACTTTTTGGGACGTTTGAATTTGTAAAAGAAGTTTAATATTAGATCATATTTTTAAGTGTTGAAGATTTGATAATATACAGAGAGATGTTTTTGCTAGTTCACGTTGATACAAAAAAAGTATGATACCAAATCTATTATGACTATTATTAAAGATAGAGGTGAAACAATACAAAGATACCCAATTTCAAATATATAAATTTATGAATTTACCTAAACAAAGTTGATGAACTTTTCCAAATTAATCTATAAAGAAACCAAGTAAACCTATTTTGAGAATGTATAGTTCACTTACATTATTGGCTCAGAGTTTTTGGCTAACCTAAATAGTTAGTAGACTTGCGACAGAATTTTAAGGTCTGTATATAAAATGTGAAGCTTAGTTAACTTTGTTAATTTGCATGTAATCACAATCACAATGTTCACAAACATAAAATGGTAAACCAGGCCGCTAAGATTTTTTACATATATTGATCCATTTGGTCATCCAAATGCATATCCATGAGTTAACAAACATTGACTTTATATAAGAGGCTATCTTATATAATTAGTAGTGTTTTGCAGCTTATTTGGTTATACAAGTGAGCTCTGTCAATGGATACTTTCGAATATGCATAATGTCATATCCGCGTATGTCACGATCCGAAATCCAATGTTCAAAAATTGACACTAAATACCTCACTTGTATTCGACTGCCAAAGATTCAAACATCAAATTCCAGTCGGATGGAGCTTATAACAACATCAGATGAATATAAAACAACGGAAACAAAATGAATATTGTATATCAACACAGATACAACATGATATAATATCCAATACAATATCTATCCCAGCTATCAGAGTGATACAAATATGATACAACAATAATACGACAACAGAAACTTCAACAAATTTCCAACATACTTCAACTTCGACAAGGTCTTCAAAACTCCAACACTTCAAAAAATTCCAAATCCAAATTTTCCAGAAGACTTCAAAACCAAGCTAGCTCCAAAACATGGATAACCTGCTTCTAGGTTGTCCGTGTGGTAAATTATGGACACCCAGAATTTAGGAAAGGAACAATAAACTCCAGGCCAGTCATGGGGACTGGTATGAGTAAACAAAACAGTTGCTTTTAAATAAAACAAGATTTGTAGAGAAAATTCGCTATGCTTTTGGAAAATGAAACTACCATAAGGCCTCCCACCACACACACAATGCAAATGCAAACTTGGAGGAGATTTCTTCTTATGATAGCAAAAATGCTTGATTCGAGAAAACTCTTTTAAATATTATTATTAGTGCATAGTGTAGAAAACCATTTCGAAAGTATAATATTAATCTTAGCCAGCATAACTCATAAAATATTATTAAAATAACAAAAATTTAACATCGAAAATTTATGGGTCGATACAAATGGCAAGTAATCCTACATTATGAATATCTTTGTCTTTTAACGATCTTTGTCTTCAATATGTTTTATTTCAAAAATTAGTTTGAAGTGAATTTCGGATAGGAATCACTCAAATCCGACCCTGGTTCCTTCGTACTAATCATCGATAAAAAGATGTTAAGTGGGTATTTAACATTCAAAGAATTGTTTCTTTTCTTTTATCTTGGAAAAACTTAAATATGATCTTTTAGAGCATCTAGGCTTTCCTTTCGATTTATTCCACCCCTCGCCTAAAAAGAGAAAACATAGACCAGGTAAGTTTAGGACACTGGTTGCTCCATCCCTAAACTTAGTTGAACACCTTGTTTTATCATCCCAAATCTCACAGGCGGGACAAATGTACTAGTCATTTTCGCATACTCAGATTTTCAACTTTATTTTGGAATTGCTTATAAATATTCCAAATTATAATTATCCTTTTTAAAACATTCACAATTGATTCTGGAAAACGTCGTTACATTTAAACTCATATTCCAAAAGTTAAAGAATTCGTAGGATAAAAGTGCCGTGGAAAGTGCTATATAAACTTATTTGATTTAAACAACTTTTAAACATTTGAAAATTAATATTTTCCACTCCAAATCTCTTTCAAACCATTTTAATAGATTTATCAAATTTATTTCATATTTTTAGTCATTTAAAAATATCATTTATAAAGAAATCATTTTCTGAATTTCGAACTGCAAAACCACGATGCTTTTAGAAAATTGTTTTGGACATAGTTCAAACTCTACTTAATGAAATCTTAATTTTCTTTCTTCGTTGGAAAACTATTATCATTGTAAACCAAAGAATTTTTATTTCGAAGTAATCCAACATATAATCATTCTCTACGTCAACTTGAAGTTACTGGTCGAAATTTACGAACCATCGCTACGCGACGAGCTCGATTTTGACCAATTTTATGAATTGCTTCGGAACTTGTCCGAAATACTTCAAATTTATTTCAAACCGTATTTAAACTATTTTAACTTATTTAAGATCATTAAGAGGCTAAATAACTTCCATACACATATTTGTATGGATTTGATTCTCATTAAATTAACCATGGTCAATTACTAATCAATTCTCTTATCATTTATCAAACCAAGTTATCATCCATATCACAAACATATCATCAACCATAATATCAACCAAGTTATCATCAACTAAACCATCTATTATATACTAAACTTTTAAATCATTATTCTTGAAATAATTTATGGATTTATTAGAAAATAAGAGTACTCACCTTTAAATTAACTAATTCTTCCTACCAACATTCATTTGCAAAACACTTCACTTAAACTTCAACTAGTCAACTTCGAAAAATTCGGCAGAGCTTCCGCGGCACCTTGAATTTGCTTCTAGCTTTTTGGAATGAAATCGGTGGCACTTCCTTCTCTTTTTCTTGCTCTGGAGCTTTACGACTTGCTCCTCTTTCCCATAGGTTCGGCCATGCCCTATTCCACTCCTTCCTCCATCATTTCTTCACTTCTTAGATGCTAAACCACATTTTAATGGTATTCTAAGGTCTTTGACAAAGTTTGGTGGTGTTTGGAATTGATTTGATATGGTTTTGAAAAAGTTAGTAAGGATTTGGAAGAGAAAAATAAGCCATTAAAAAGAGCTTCAAGGATGAAGAAGAATGTAGAAAATAGTGTGAAAGAAAGTGGAAGAATGGTGGTCTTATTTATAGAAATTTTTTGGATTAAAATACTATTTTGTAAAAAGACGAAAATACCCTTACTTACTTATAAAGTAATCTTATTTTTTTTTCAACACTTAACGTCACATTTTAAATCATTACTTTATGTCATTTTCACTTAGATATTAACTAAAGTAAGTAATAATTATGTTTCTTTGATTTGATGTTTTACTTTTTGCTTTGAAATGACATTTTTGTCTTTTTGTGCTTACTATTTCTTAATTGTTTTCTAGAAGTTCTAACCTTGTTTAGTAAAGTAAACTTAATTAGTGAATTAATTTATACTTATACTATTTGAATATATGTTCCTATATAAGAAAATAAAGGTGCGACGACACTGCGACAACTTTTAATCGACAAACGTTGTTTTTTGACCTTTTAGTTAAACTATTTATTTATGTAAATAAAATTTAAAACTGAACATTTTATTTCTTTAAATAAATTAAAACATGTCTCTTTGTATTTTAAAATCATATTTAACTAATATCAAAATCTCTAATTTTACAATGTATGTAAAACTGACAAAATGCAACAAAATTTGGTTATTTTTGTAAAATGATTATTAACATACTTTTAAATATTTTAACATATTTTTATTATCTTTATTAGATGTTTTCAATAAGATTTATCTTTAATAAATATGTAAACCTATTTATTTAAGCATTTGTTTATTTTTAACAAAATTTAACTTTTGTTGATTTGTTCTATAATTCAAATTTATACTTTTTAAACTATCAACTATAAGAATAAATAATTTCTCTATTATTATCTATTATATATAACTTGATTATTTTAGTTTTAAACCTTTTTAAATTTAAAACAAATGAAATCTCTCATTTTCGAAGTAGAGAAATTACGGGTCGTTACGGTAGATGACCGTTTTCGTTTACCCGCCTAGTAGCGGATGACCCATATTATATAATTTTATACAATTTGTGATGCAAGAGGACAGATTGAAGGGTCCAATAGGATTTCTCACCACATTGATTTTGTTTATATATGCGCTAACACACACACACACACACACACACACACACATATATGAGCTGTGATACAAGGGGACAGGTTGGAGGGATCCAACGGGGTTCCTCGATTTTATTGATTTAGTCCCAATAAAATTCATGTTATATGAATTATTGGATATGGAACCAGATTAATAAACATTATTTATTCTGACATTGTTTATGTTCAAAACCTGAAACCCAGTAGTGATAGAAAATCAATATCAATATTGATGGAGCATCTGGTAGCTATTAGCCTTAAGTTAGTATTTTTAAATACTATAAATTGGTCAATTGGGATTGGAATTGAGTTTTGAGTCATGAAATGATTTTAAAATTTGAAATTGGGTTTCGAAAATATTTTTTTAAATGATTAAATTTCTACTTTACATTAACGTTATTATTTAGCGTCTTCTAAGTCAGTGGGAATATTGTTTTAAAGTTATTTATTTATATTAATATTGTTTCAAAGTTATTTATTTATATTAATATTATTTTAAAGTTATTTATTTATATTAATTGTTTTAAAGTTATTTGCGTATAACTAATATTGTTTTAAAGTTATTTGCTTATAACTAATTTTTCTAAAGTTATTTATCAAGATGTTAACATTTGAAAGGTTAATTATTTTAAAAATAAATATGGCTTGAAATTAATAATAAGAATTTATTAATAATGTTTTGAAAATAAATTATTATTATTTATAATAATGGTAAAGATTAATTAATTTTGTTTAATTAAACATTTTTTGAAATCATTAATTGTTATTTTTAAGATGTTTTCAAGTTAATAATTATTATTTATTTATAATGTTTACTATTAACAACTATTATAGTGTTTTAAAGTAAATGAGTGTTATTTATTTATATATGTTTTTAGGAATTATAAACAGAGGTTTATAAAATAGTTTAAAGGCTTAAAGGAAGATTATTTACAAGGAAGAGGAGTTTTATAAATGATTAGATATTTATAAATGAATTTTAGTGATGGGTCTATAGATTTATAAGAGGGGTATTGTAATTAGTTTATGGATTTATAAAGGGTTATAAATGATTTGGGAAATGGTTTTAAAATGTTTATAAATGTTTCTAGAGATTTATAAAATAGTTCATAAAATGGCTCAGAAATTTATAATGGAGTTTATAAATGATTTTAGAATTGTATAAAAAGAAAAACTTCGTCGATATTCGGTGAATATACTTATACTGTTGAGGTAAGTATATGGATATTTTTCCAAGTATTGAAATATAGAAATTTGTGGATATATATATCTTTGTAAAAAGGATTTTTATACAAATATTGACAATGTGAATTTAATTAATGAAAAGATTAATCAAGGAGGCCAGTGGTCACTTATGTGCTTAAATAATGATGGTTTTTCCTTTTGAAATAAATCTCTGATTTGGATGTGTGTTGTTGATAGTTAAATACCCGACTATCAAATATAGACTCAAAACTTAACTTTGAAAATATCTAGGAGAAATGTGAGTTACATGGCACATCCATCTCCAATGATGTTGTACTGTACGTATAAATTTCATTTCATTCTCCTAGGTTAAATGATAAGGAAACTTGTTCATTAACGGCTAGGGGGTGATCTCCGCTCTTTTCTTTGACTATTTATTTCCTAAAGAACCGGGGTTGAGTTTACCGGAAATTATTGAAAGTTGTTTCGAAGATACAAGGATCGGTATGGTATTAGAAACCACTTCGATCCAACTCAAGCGTTTCAAAGTGAAGATATCTTGAAGATGGTGTGATTTGAAGGCAGAGCTCTCAAGCGTTTCGTTCGGTACCAAAACAAACTTGTATGGACGAATGCTGGTATTTTATTGTTGCTTGGAGGGCAGTGTCAGCATTCCAAGTGGGAAGTGTTATATAAAAGGTAAAACGTAGCCTCAAGCCTCATCAACCGAAAATGGCTAAAACAAGGGAGATGTTGTAGGGTTAAGTGGGTCGCTCACAAGTAAGGTATGATCATCCCTATCTAGAGTTGATATTATCTCTCATTTGTATGCTTCGAAGCCCGTTAATGGAGGGGTGATCATATTCGGTACTATCAGTCAAGTGGTAGGCCAGTTCTGTATTGGAAGGTGATCCCAGCTAGGTCCTCGGTGTTATTTTATCTAGAGATACACCGTGACGGGAGGTACCTTAGTAGTCCAGTCATTGTATGAAATACATTTTCCAATACGTGCCTTTACGGTTTCAGTTGTATACCTATTATGCTGGAATTTAATTAATGTAACAATTTCGGCTATGATTAATAAGTATTTGTATCTTAGACACTATTATAATATTAGATAATTTCACATGAAATGGTTTGGTTATAATAAGGTAAAAACCCCTTCGTGTTTATATGCGACGTGGTCTTACAAGATACTTTTGATTTCAAAGGCTTTTATAACTTAAAAATTCAGTTGGGTGTGTTTTCTCATGTTGGTTTTTCAGACCGACTTGGGTGTTATTTTATTATAATGCTTGGAGTCATGCCGAGCATATTAAAGATTTAGTTGGGATGCTTTGGAGCTTTAGGAGACGAGTTGGAGGCAAGAGACGTATTCACGTACGTGGTTATTTTTCTATTGTATTCATTGTTGTATTTATCAACAATTGTGAGTATAGGTTGTTATAACTGTCCGGGCTGAAATAGGTTGTATATTATAGATTATTCATTCCGCTGTGGTATTCAATGTTGTTTAGTTTCTTCTTGTCTTCTTCCTTCTTCTTTTTCCATAACTATCCACCTCTCCATTCAATTTGAGTGGATCATGTGTGTTTGACTGTCCTCTTAAACTATACGGAAAGTGGGTTGTTGCAGCTATAAACGCAGTTCGCTAGAGTTAATTTCTAGGTGAAAACTCCACTTTAACTCTAGCTACTACATGTTTGAAAACACAACCGTAAGAGTTGAAAACTTGAACAAAAGGTGGAAATTTGAAGAAGAAAAGTTTCAAAATCCAAAGCTGGAAAAAAGAGCTTTTATTTCCAAATTGGAATCTTAAGTCCTTTACGACTCTTCAAAATGCTAACTTAACTACATTTACATCATATACACCTTGTTTTGTTTCATGAACACAATACCATTATATCATAATCAATCATTCACATATCTGTATCCAAAACCTATCATTTGATAACTAAATCACAAATTCAAGCTAAACATATAATCATATACCATCAACATAATATAATAATCCAAAACAACAACCACTATATTTTCACAATTTATAGTTCATCAAAATCAAGTATTTTTCTTTTTCAGAAAAAAACAAAATTTTACTGACGAAACTTTGCTAAATCAAAGTGGACTTTTGCCAAAACTTGAAAACACTTCAGAAACTTGCAAAAATTGAAATTGGACCCTTGAACACTTGAAATGGGCTCGTCCATGTGGTGTTTAGGCTCAGCCTATACCTTGTTGAGCTCGGACATAGGGTGTTTGAGTGCTTTCTACTTGGAAGAGGAGTGTTGTAGAAGACGTAGAAGTGATTTTGTGAATTAAAAAGCAGATTTTAGCCAAAAGAAGTGATTTTTTCTATTTTTAAAAAATTATAAAGAGGAAACCATGGATGTTTGCTTAAGCTTTTTAGAAATTTTGAAATGAAGAAGGATGTTATAAAAATGAGAACATGAAGGTTAAGGGGTATATATAGGCTTTGGAAAATTATTTTAAAATGTGTAAGTGCTTGATATAAAATATATGCATGTACTCCCTCTCCTCTCCCCCTTCATTTCCATCCATTATGTACTCCCCTCCCCTCTCTTGCACTATTCATGCCATATCGCCTTGCACTTGTGTTGAAAAAAGTGAGTTTTATATGTGTGTGTGTGTGTCTATATATATGTATATATATGTATATGTGTGTGTATATATAGATATATATATATATATATAATATTTTCTTTTATCCTTATACATATACACTTAAAGAGAGGCATATACATGCTAATATACACATGTATCCATCATGATAAATAGTTTATAGCGTGTGCGTAAGTGTTTAAAATACTGTTATGACATTTTAGTTAACTTTTAACCAATGTAAAATCAATATTTCGAAAAATAATTTCCGGTCACATTTTCTATTTCTCTAGGATCGTATATTATTGGTAAATAAATTTTGAAAATGGTTTTATCATCATTAGTTATTATTTAAAATAGTTTTATTTGTTAATAAAAATTCATTTATTAATTTTTTAAAAATATAATTAAATATCCATTTAAATAGCGATTAAATTCTAGGTCGTTACGATTATTAAATGATTGGAAGCTGAGCTAATGTTTTTAAAAATCTTTTGGAAAGTATACATTATAAATATATTATTAAATTAAGATTTAAAATAAATTAATAAAAGTTTTATTGATATAACTGTATCGAATAATATGTGAAAATAATACCTATAGTATTTTTGATATGGAATTGCGTTAACTTGTTTGTTTAGCGTATTAAGGATTTTGGTTGATGCCGGTGTCTATGTACTCGATAGGGATTCTTGAACAGTAGAACAAGACATTTAGACACAATGTTTTGGAAAAGTTTAAATAGGAAAACTAAAGAATAAAAAAATTGAATGTTTTAAATGAGAATTTAAGAAAAGTAAATTATTATGGTAAAGGTAATGCTTGAAATCTATGTTTCTAAAAGCTTTGGAAATAAGAATTTACATTTATTATTTTTGGTAAACTTATTATAAAGGATATTTTATATGTTTGTGTGTGTTTTAAACAATGTTTGCAATCATTGGACCTTAGTGGATGGCTGAGCACTCTTGCGAGGCATTATTTATATTGTATAATCAATATTGCAGCCAACTGACATTAGCAATCACTATAATAAATGACAAGACAACATCATTCTATTTTATAGTATTTGACAATTTGTGAATATAAGTGTGTACATTAAAAGACTTTCTGATATAATTAGAAATATGTTTATGCTATAGGGCTTTGTGATTTTGAGATGTAAATATGTATATAATATGGAAATTTAAAACTTTGAAATATCAAGTAGAATGGATTTTTTATTGAATGCTTGAAATTTAATGAGTTATTTGATTGAGAATTAGTTTTGAAATGTTAAATTTTGAAGAATAAGTCTAAACTTCCCGCAATATATGAAATTTGAAGAGTGTTGAATATTTGTATAAGACTTTATGAGAAATTTTTTGTAGAAAAGTATTTGAAATTAATATTGTTTAATAGGCTGGTTGGAATCAAACAATACATTGAAAGATATTCTATTAAATAGAGAAGTGGGATTTAGTAGAAATATTGTGAGAAAACCTTGGGAAAATTTGAATTTGAGTTAAAATGAAATGAAATTTTTGGAACACAAACACACACTTGTGTGTATGTGTGTGATATATTTGAAAAATGGTTATTTAAATGAAGTATTTTGTAATTCTATAAGGTACTTTTCACTTGGGATAAGTTTGGTGATTATTGTCTAGTTATAGATTTTTCCTTACAGGAATTAGCGAGGACACAATTTTTTAAGGGGGAAGTCTATAACAACCCGAATTTTAGATCATAATTAATTGAAGTTAGTATTGATAATTTAATTAATTAAATTGAGATTTGGGTATTTATTTAATAAATCAATTTAGAAAATATTTAATAAAAAAAATTCGATTGTGAAAATAAGATTTTTAAGTTCAAATAAGTTGAAATGTGAGGTAATATTTTAAAAAGTAATGTAACTGAAATATAATATTGGTTTGGAAAAGAAGTAAATTTGGAAATGAAAATTTGTATTTATTTAAATTGAATAGAATTTAGTTTTGTATATAAAATAAAATAAAATATATTTAGAATTATTTATTTTTCAAGGCCTAAGACCAAGCATTTCAAGCTCAATCTAGTTTCAAAGTTTTCATTATAAAGTTGTTTCTTCATTTATTAATATCTTACATTACGTATACTTCGTCATCTCATATATATCTTCCACAACAAAAGCAGCGAAACCCTCTCCACTTATAAAATAAATAAATAGATAAATCAAATAAATTTCCAAACTTACCAAATTTAAATATGTGATTTTCAACATCATTGTACATTTATCGTGAGAAAAAAATCGAGTTTTGTTGCTGTAGTATTGTGTTGTGCACGTGTGTTCAAAGATAGAGAGGAAGAAAATAGGAGCGGGTGAGTTTTTAAACTCACGTGTTTATGTCTAATCGCATAATTCATGTTGTAGATGTTGTAATTGAGTTGTTGTTTGGGTGTATTGTCTGTGTGCATTGAGTCAAAAGTGAAACAACCAAGAAGGAGGAAGAGATCGCCTGAAACTGGAAATCGACTCCATAAAAATTGCCTTCGACCTGTCGACCCATTAGAGCTTTTGGTTGACCGCAAGTAGTCGATTGGAGGTAGCGACCAATCGACTATTAAATTGTGCAAACTGAGTATTTTCTTAAGAACTACATTATGAGACAGTTTGGCTGAAGTCCCTATCAAGTTTAAAATACACCAAACATCCTTACCAAAAAAGTATGTAAATTAGATCCTTAGAATTAAGTTACTGTATAATTGCAGACATTTGCGCAATTATTCACTGAAAAATTGCGTACACTTCCGTAATTTTTTGAAAAAGTTACGGAAATTTCCACAATTATTCACCAAAAAATTATAGAAATTTATGCAATTATTTATCAAAAAAATTATGTATACTTCCACAATTACTCACTGAATAATTACAGACATTTGTGCAATTTTTTGATATAATTGCATAAATGTCTGCTGTTATTCACTAAATCATTGCATAAGTATATGCAATTATTCAGTATCTTAATTCAAGGGACCTAATTTACAATCTTTTTTTGTGGAGGAATTTTCGTATGTTAAGTTTGATTTTAAGGACTGAGCCTAATATTCACTTATTTTATTATATTTATATATAAATTAATGACTTAAGTAAATTAAAATGTTATTATATAAAAATATGTGTCATATAAATATATATTAAATTAGAGAAAAGATTTTTTAATGTTATTATCATCATTATTATTTTATTTTTATTTAGAAATAGCTTATTTAAAAAAACTATAAGTTTTTTATTTTAATAAATCTATCGATACCCTACGAATTCTAGAAAATATGAAATAATGACTAATTAATATTTTATGAAATTTTTAAATATGATAAACATTATGGAAAATATAATATATGTATTTGGAAGGTAATAAATTGTTTAGATGATACAAAAATTATTTAAAAAATATAGTATTTAAGTATAGAAAAATCTAAAATGCACATAATAAATAATATTTAGTTTTATAACTATTTTAGGGTTTTAAAAGAAGAAGGAAATGAGTTCTCTGAGATTATTGTGATTACTAAATTAATATTTGAATTTTGTAAAAGGTTGATAAATTAATAGTTTACTGAAAAGTAAATTTTATATTAGGTTTCAATTAATTATTTAAAGATTACAAAATTATAGAAAATATGAAATATTCTCAGGCTAGTGTTTTTGATATTTTAAAGTATATTTCTCTAATAATACAATTAGTTATGAACTAATAATGTGTGTTATAATAATTAAGTCTTTTGATGTCTCGTCTTCTCAATATTGATTTCAATGTTATGAATGGTTCACTGTCCAGATGGATTTGATTAATGATGACATTCTTGATATAATTTTGCTATATTTAATTCGTGTGACGAGGAATTTGGATAAAAAGATTATATGAAAGAAGCTATGCGGTAGGATCGTATAATATGAAATAGTGGAATGGTATAGATAAATAACAATAAGCAATAAGTAAAGTAGACACCAAGACTTTATACTGGTTCAGACCTCTTGTCCTATGTCCAGTCCCTAAGCTCCTCTTAGGAATTCTAACTAACAACCCTCACTTAACCCGGAGGAATAGGTTTACAACTTACCCGAACAATCGGACGGGATTTCTTACCTCAACTGCCGAAGAGAACTTCAACTAGATACAAAGAGTATTTTTGACTTGTTGTGTTCTCGATAACACTAATGAGTCTAATAGAGTACAAATTTTCTATAATCTTATCCTCAAGAATATGAAATGTGTTTATGAAGATTTAGGAAATATAAATTGCTATGAATCAAAAAGTATTTAAGATAAATAAAAGATTCAAGCAATTGAAGAGGATTGTGAATGCTTTTTGAAAACTTGAATAATCTGAAAAATATGATCAAGATAATAGAGAAATGAAAGCAATAAGAATTGGTGATTTGCAAATGATAGAAACATGTTTTTATAGGTGTAGAAGAGGTGTATCTATTTGCAAAAGATTTAGGCAAGAGATGCATCCATTACCATTGGAGAATGGTTGCAACTCTTGGGAAGAAGAAGGTGTCTCTTCATTAAAAATTCGCAGGTTCAAATTCAGTCGAATGAGTAGAGAATTTCAGTCGACTGAAACTGTGCATGTTGTATTTGTGTAACAGGTTCAGTCGACTGAAATATCCTGTTCAGTCGACTGAACTGGTAGATTATGCACAATGAACACTTAACTAAAAATATGAAGTTGTGTTATGTGTTTTTGTGTTTGTGCAAGTTTCTTGAGGATAGATTTTAAAAATAAAACTATGACTAAGACCTATATATAATAAGTACTCATGATATCCTTGGTCTTCATAGTACTTCCTTTCCTTTTTGTTGAAGCGCATTGTCATTGATCAAAATATAGCGTATCAACATTCTCCTCCTTTTTGATTGATGACAATACCTATGTTTGTAGAGATGTAATTATCTTTCCTTCCCCTGAATATATGCGCTATCTTTTTCATAGTTGCACACATCTCCTTTGCCAATGATGAAACCTTTTGAGTTATCTCCGAAGGTAACAGAGCCACCATCAAAGTATGAAATATTTTTAAGCATTTCTTTGTCGTCGGTCATGTGTTTTGAGCAACCACAATCCAAAATCTATTTCCTTTTCTTGAGTGAGACCTGCAAAAAATATTTATTAATAAATACATTGGTACCCACCTTTTAATAGGGTCCTAAAAGTTAGATCTTAGGAAGCCAAATACACGTGGGTTTAGTATCCCTTTTATAAATATAATTTTTATTGTTATGAACAGTATTCATAAATGTTTTAACATATTTGTTCCTAATTAAACTATTGATAGTCTTTGGAACCCAAATTTTAATTATCTTAGTTTCTACTTTTTTTTAGTAGGTGTTCTTAATGATATATTATGTTTTGAATCATTATTCCTCTTAAGATTAGTATTTTTCTTTTGTGGAATTTTGACTCCTTTTTATATCCTAATCCATGTTTATTTGAGGAAGATTGAGAATTTTCTAAAATCTTAGATAAATTTTCTCTTTCTTTGTTAAAATTAGAAACATTTTTTAGTAATGTTATCTAATTTAATTTGAAGACTAGTATTTTCTAATTCAACTTGTTTTATTTTATTTTTTAAATTGTGATTTTTAGAAATAATTTCATCATTCTTTGCTTTTTGAGTTTCAATTTCTTGACTCAAAAGTAAAAGTTGACTATCTGAGTTTGAGAGAGATTCTTGAACTTTTTCAAGTTCTTCTTCCAAAAAAAATTTCTTGTCTTTTAACATATCTCTTTCAAATTCAGCTTTGTTCTGATTTTCATGTGTCTCTTTAAGTTTCTTTCTGAAATTTTTTATAGTATTTAAAAATTCAGTGTTTACTTCTATTAAATCATCATAAGATAAATCACTAACCTCAGATTCTTGAGCCATGAAGCACACATTTGCTTGTTCATTGTCGCTATCACTATCATTTTCGGATGAAGATGAATCTGAATCGTCCCATGTTACAGAAAACGTCTTCTTTTTGAATTTATCCTTCTTGTTTTTGTTGTTGAAGCTTTTCTGATTTTCCTTCTTTTGTTCTGGACAATCCTTGTGCATGTGTCCTTTCTTGTGACAACTGAAGCATTCTATATTTGAGGATGAAGGTTTGTTTAAGAAATTCTTTTTGAAACCGTTTTTATTTCCTTTTCTATATTTTAAGAATTTCTTGAAATTTTTAGCAATAAATGCTAGATCCTCATCTTCAGACTCTGATTCTTACTTTTCTGCGTGAAAAGCCACATTTTTTCTTTCATGTGCTTGGTCTTTCTTAGCTTACATGTTAACTTCATAAGACATAAGGTTTCCAATTAATTCTTCTGGTTTCATTGTAGACAGATCGTTTGCTTCCTCGATTGCTAATACTTTTCTTTCCCATTCATTAGTGAGTGAATTTAGGACTTTAGATACAATATCAAAATCCGTGAACTTTTATCCTTATCCTATTAAGGCATGATGAATGTCTTGAAATCTTGAGTACATGTCATTGATAGATTCATTCTGTCGCATTCTAAAGTTTTGGAACTGGTTCTTTAGCATGGAAATCTTTGTTTGTTTGACCTTGTTTGTGCCTTCGTGTATGCTTCTAAGTGTATCCCATATCTGATGTGCAGTAGTACAAATGCTAACACGGTTGAACTCATTTCTATCCAAAGTGCAAAATAGCATATTCATAGCTTTGGCATTTGCACTAGCTTCATTCTTCTGAGTTTGTGTCCATGTAGGGTAATCAGTTGTGGGTACAACGAACTCTGCTTGAGTTGCATTCCAGGCTTCAAAACTTGTTGCTTGCATATAAATCCTCATCCTTGTAGCCCACTAATTATAGTTTAGTCCATTGAATAGCGGAGGTCTTTGGGTAGATTGTCCTTCTGCAAATGTAGAGCTATATGCATTGTTGTACTTGTGCTTGTGTTATTTTCCATATCAATATGTAAGATAACGGTGTTATGGTTATAGGACGGCCTTGCTCTGATACCAATTGAAAGAAGCTATGCGGTAGGATCGTATAATATGGAATAGTGGAATGGTATAGGTAAATAACAATAAGCAATAAGTAGAGTAGACACCAAGACTTTATACTGGTTCGGACCTCTTGTCCTACGTCCAGTCCCTAAGCTCCTCTTAGGAATTCTAATTAACAACCCTCACTTAACCCGAAGGAATATGTTTACAATTTACCCGAATAATCGAACGGGATTTCTTGCTTCAACTACCGAAGAGGACTCCAACTAGGTACAAAGAGTATTTCTGACTTGTTGTGTTCTCGATAACACTAATGAGTCTAATAGAGTACAAATTTCCTATAATCTTATCCTCAAGAATATGAAATGTGTTTATGAAGATTTAGGAAATATAAATTGCTATGAATCAAAAAGTATTTAAGATAAATCAGAGATTCAAGCAATTGAGTGGATTGTCAATGCTTTTTGAAAACTTGAATAATCTGAAAAATATGATCAAGATAATAGAGAGATGAAAGCAATAAGAATTGGTGATTTGCAAATGATGGAAACATGTTTTTATAGGTGTAGAAGAGGTGTATCTATTTGCAAAAGATTCAAGCAAGAGATGCATCCATTACCATTGGAGAATGGTTGCAACTCTTGGGAAGAAGAAGGTGTCTCTTCATTAAAAATTCGCAGGTTCAAATTCAGTCGACTGAAACTGTACATATTGTATTTGTGTAACAAGTTCAGTCGACCGAACTGGTAGATTATGCACAATGAACACTTAACTAAAAATATGAAGTTGTGTTATGTGTTTTTGTGTTTGTGCAAGTTTTTTGAGAATAGATTTTAACAATAAAACTATGACTAAGACATATATATAATAAGTACTCATGATATCCTTGGTCTTCATATTACTTCCTTTCCTTTTTGTTGAAGCACATTGTCATTGATCAAAATATAGCGTATCAACATTATAATATTATATGGTATGAGTCTTTCGGTAACATTACTCTACTTATTCTTTGGACTTGTCATATAGAAGATTATGTAGATGAGTCTAATTTATAAGTAGTGAATAAACGTTTGAGTATCATGTAGTAGTATGAGACACTGTTGCAATATTTATTCGATTTTTCATTGTAAGTAGACGACGCTCACATGATGTGAATAGTGATATGAGTGTGAGGTGATACAAGTAGTGGTGAGTATAGTTTCGTGCTTATATTCAATAAGTAAGGCTACGTGCCTGATGATGAGCATGACTTCATGTCTATATGTATTAGTTTTATATGCCATTATTGTGATATACTCCTTTTATTGACGTTGTAGAAAACCAGATGGCTAGAATCTAGCCTAGCGGCCTGATCGTGGGGTCATGTCCAGATCTGCGACACCTTTTATTTATATAGTTTTGTGCTTTCTCTACATGCGTTCGCCTCTGTGTCATCTAGGCCAGCGGTTTGTTACCTATAGTGGTAGAAGTAGTGTCGTGACTTCTCAGTCCTCACTTTTACGAGCACTTCAGTGGATATGTGTCACGATACCATGGAGGTAACTAAAGACCGTAGAGACTTTGTGTCTTTGGAGCTTGCTTCGTGCTATCAGTCTCCCTTCTAGAACCGACGGAATAGTAGTTTGACATATACTATTGATACACCTCACTTATGGATATATATGGGTTAGATGACCCATATATTGATGCTTATATATAAATAGCTCTATTTGAGACTTCGTGGCTGTCGTACAGTCATTTCCTATCATGATATATTTTGACAGTTTATATATGAAGGAAAGAGTTTATACCTGTGATAGATGTGTAGATTATAGTGGATTCTCATATCTTTATGATACCGATAGGTAGCATATCCTATCTTTCATATATTGATGATGATGTTCTATTTATTAAGACTGAGAAATGTACTTGGACAATGCTACGTACTAGCCTGATTATACTTGGTGATATCTCACTTATCAATATTTTCTAGATTTAGACAATGGTTTCTAGATATGTATGATTCATTTATTTGTACTGATTCTGTGATTACAGATTTGATCTGCTTTTATAAGGGTGATGACATCTTCATGCATGATTTTGAGTTATTCGAATGATTTGATACTTTGTTGATTATCTACAACATTATACTTAAATATCAAACATACATTTACACACACACACACATACACACACACACAGATATATATATATATTTGATTTGAGTATCTTTGGTAGTGTCATCACAATATTGGTCCTCGCTTATACCGTGTTACCCATACTATAGATTCTTGATTGGACATAATCTGACATGTGTGTTATTTATGTAATACTCGGGTTAGTCCGAGACATTTCAGGTACATGGACTTCATGACCAGCTTGTGTTTAGTAGGCTTAGAGGAGATTTATATTAGGATTGTTATACGATATTGTGTGACTTTTATTCACCGTATAGAGATACGGAGTTGTATATTTGATTATTTATTGTTTTGAGATAGTTGACATTTAGGATCGGTTGTGTTATTATATTATATGTTCTTGCTGTGATTCTGACTCTGTATTCTCTTTTATTTACTGTATATCATGTATTGTTCTATCTTGGAGGCATATATGTTCATTGCTTTGTATTGATACTGTGTATGTACAAGTGAGATATTTGTTTGACGTTTTAATGCATACCAGCATTGGTCCAAGTAAATATTCACATATGTACCTCATATAGCCCCATTCTCTATATTATCTGACAGTGTTACTCGGTAATACTCTTGGATAATATGTGCATACAGGTGGGGGTTTCACCGGACGATATTATAACCACGTTTATTCAATATCGTTATAATGCAGAAGAGATAATCACACAAAGCACATCAATCATTTATAAAAGAGATTTCATACATAGAAAACACATTAAAACTTCCATAAGCCTTCACATTATTTAACAATGGATAAAATATAATTTCTCCCATTATTAAACTTGGAATAAGGATTGTTTACCTTATAAATAATTTCCAAAGTTTTTCTTTATGTTATAGAGTCATATATATCTCTTTTATGATCAAATATTACTTATGAAAATCATCTCATAATTTTCTGTAATTGAATATAATTTTTAAATGAATTTTAAGCCTCATTATCAATTTCTACTTACTTCAAACCACAGACTATATTTTAAAATCTCTTCTTTGTTCCCAAAAATCATTAAAACTCTTTTAAAATCAATTAATATAATTTAGAATCATTCTCGAATTTTCTAGAATTAAATAGAATTTCTATTGAATTTTTAAAGTCCAAAACAATTTCTAACTATTTTTAAAATTCCATTGATTAAATAATTAATATTTGATTAAAGTAAACTTTTTCATCAATATAATTTCATGTTTGTAATGCGTCAAATCTACTTGTTCAAAATAATTTTTTTATTTAATTTTACAATTTAAAAAATATATATAATTAGGGTTTATTGGTGAGCATCACTGCCCCAGGCCAACCAAAGATCGACCGCTTCCCCTAAAGGGAGGTCGACCGCTGGTGGCGGCTTAGAGTGGTATAGCTCCAAGTCGTGAGCCAATTCTCCCTCTTGCTTCCCCATTTGATTTCCGGTGCACTTCCCAACTAGCATACTTCTGACGCAGCGGATTATAACAATGACAACGAAATGAAGATTTCGTGTCAAACTAATCGAAGAAACGATTAGATGAAACAAGATAAATCGATGGATTGAAAGATACCGAATGCCCAAATTCGTTGATCTCCAAAAGATACCGAATTCTAGCTATCCTCAACACGTTGATCGCGCACGATACCGTGTTAAAAGTTCTACGATTCTTCGACGTTGATCTCGCGCACGAGATTCCGTGAATCGGCTTCAAATCCGTTGATTCGAGCGCACTCGAATACCGCAAATGGAGAAAGGAGCTCACACTCAACTTCTAATTTCAAGAGGCACAAAGCACTCAAACAAAGTTTATTTCAAAATCAACCTCCCTTTTACAAATGACCAACACCCTCTATTTATAGAGTTACAACTCACACAGCTCACGACTCACCCGACCTAACATAGGTCGTTAACGACCTAACACTGCACGACTCACGACTTACAACAAACGACACAACATAAAATACACTAGCGACCAACGACTTAATAGCAAGACATACAAGCGTCTTAAAACAATTACAACATAATGACATAAAAAAATACACTTCATGTGACATAACAGCAGTACACGAGTTACGACCTAAATAACACACGACCTATCTCAACAAAGCAACAGGAGCATCTTCACGCGACCTAGGGCTTGAGCGACCTAAACTCTGGTAGGCTTCAGCGACATAAGACCTTGCGACCTAAGAAGATGGGCGACTCAAGCTTCAAGGCGGCTTAAGAACAGTCTACTTCATCATGTGTCGTGAGTTAGATCGTTCGCGGCCTGCGTTGGAGCGACCTAAAACTTCCCGACCTATGGAAAGAAGCAATCTGGAGCGAGATAAGGGAAACGCGACACCATTTGCTAGGTCGTAGCTCGTTGCTTCCTTCGAATGATCATAGCTCGCTAGGTCCCTTGGGCTCGATTGATCATAGCTCGCTAGGTTGCTTGGGCGACCTAAGAAAAAAGTGGCTTGCACTGCATCATCCTCCCCCGGTTGACAAGAATTCGACCTCGAATTTGCACCTTCCTCTCCCTCAACGAGCTCATCTCCATGATACGGAATCAAATATTTAACGTTGAAAACGTCTGCAGTGTGAATATGATCTGGTAACCTTAACTGATATGCATTATCGTTGATTTTCTTTACAATTTCCAATGGACCAATTTTTCGAGCTTTCAACTTGTTGTAAGTTCCCACTGGAAAACGATCTTTCGTCAACACTGCATAAACCAAATCACCTTCTTTGAAGTCTACACTCCTTCGCTTCTTATCCGCAGATTGCTTATATCTCTCGTTCGCCTTAAGCAATCGTTCTTGCACAACTTTGTGGTGCTCTTGCAATTCATTAACAAAATCACTAACTCGTTTAACAACTCCTTTCTGAGATGGAATTATCGATAAATCCAATGGTCACTTCGGAATTGCTGAATATACAACTTGAAATGGACTGAATCCAGTACTTCGATTAACAACATGGTTATGTGCAAATTCTGCTTGACATAATTTCAAATCCCAGCTCTTCAAATTATCTTTCACAAGACATCTCAACAAGTTTTCCAATGATCTACTCACCACCCCCGTTTGCCCATCTGTTTGCGGATGATAAGCGCTAATAAAATTCAGTTTCGTTCCAACCATCTTCCACAAATTCATCCAAAAATGACTTAGAAATCGCGTATCCCTGTCAGAAACAATGGTCTCAGGTAACCCATGTAATCGATAAATTTCTTTAAAGAATAACTGAGTAACACGGACTGCATCAGCGATCTTCTTACAAGCTATAAAATGTGTCATTTTCGAAAATCTATCTACCACCACATATATGGAATCATTTCCACGTTGAGTTCTCGGCAAACCCAAAACGAAATCCATGCTAATATCAACCCATGGTCTGGTAGGCACGGGTAATGGCATATACAATCCAGCGTTCGTAGCTGTCCCTTTGGAAACTTGACATATGTGACATCTCTCCACAAATCTTTCAACTTCTTTTCTCATGGATGACCAAAAATAAGATTGAGAAATCAACTGCAAAGTACGATCTCTTCCCACATGTCCTTCCTCATGCAACTCTTTGATAATCTTCATTCGCAAACTACAATCTGGTATACATAATTGATTTCCCTTGAAAAGAAAACCATCTACTAACACGTACTCATCCGTCTTTCCCTTCTCGACTTTATCTACAACCTTGGCAAAGTAAGAATCATCAACAAACAACTCTGGAAGTACTTCAAACCCCGTCACTTTAACCTTCATTGTAGTCAACAAATGATTCCTTCTACTCAATGCATCTGCCACACGGTTTGTAACTCCCGATTTGTGTTTCACAACAAATGTAAACTGTTGTAAGTATGCAATCCACGAGGCATGCCTAGCTGCAATCTTGTCTTGCCCTTGCAAATGCTTCAACGCTTCATGATCAGTATATAAAACAAATTCTTTATGGAACAAATAGTGTCTCCAATGCTTCACAGCTTGCACAATAGCATAAAATTCTACATCATAAGTATTATATCTCATCTTGGCTCCCGAAAGCTTCTCACTAAAATAAGCAATAGGACGGCCCCTCTGACTTAACACCCCTCCAATTCCAATCTTCGATGCATCAGTATGTAACTCAAACAACAACTGAAAATCCGGCAAAACTAGAATTGGTGCTGTCGTCAGAAGTTCCTTGATCCGTTCAAAAGCAACTCCTGCTTCCTCAGTCCATGAAAATTGCTTCCTCTTCATACAATCAGTAACTGATGCCATCACGCTACTGAAATGTGGAATAAATCTTCGGTAGAATGATGCTAAACCATAAAAACTTCTAACTTCTGTTATCGTCATGGGTTGTGGCCAATTTCTGACAGCTTCCACTTTGCTTTCATCCACTTTAATACCCTCCTCTAACAGAACATATCCCAGAAACAAAACACTGTGCGTCATGAACACGCACTTCTTTGCTGCTGCATAGAATTGCTCCTGTCGTAGAATAAACAGCACTTCTCGCAAATGCTGGATATGCTCTTCCATACTCCCACTATAGATCAAAATATCGTCAAAGTAAACTACTACGAATTTCCCGATAAATGGTTAGAAAATCTGGTTCATCACTCTCATAAAAGTACTAGGAGCATTTGACAAGCCAAACGACATAACGAGCCATTCGTATAGACCTTCCCTAGTTTTAAAAGAAGTCTTCCACTCA
Source organism: Allium cepa (assembly GCA_030765085.1). Lineage (NCBI taxonomy): Eukaryota > Viridiplantae > Streptophyta > Magnoliopsida > Asparagales > Amaryllidaceae > Allium > Allium cepa. The sequence continues at coordinate 174,995,536 of CM060939.1, read as the reverse complement.
TCACCCGGTCTAATACGAATCTGATGGTATCCACTCTTCAAGTCAATCTTTGAGAACACAACATCCCCACTCAACTGATCAATCAAATCATCGAACCTCGGCATAGGAAACCTGTATCTCACAATGATCTTGTTTAGAGCCCGACTGTCCGTACACATCCTCCACGAGCCATCCTTCTTCGGTACCAATAAGGCTGGCACTGCACAAGGTCTCAAGCTCTCCTGAACACACCCTTGTTCTAACAACTCCTCCACCTGCCTTCTCAGTTCCTCATGCTCCTTAGGACTCATCCTGTAATGTGGCCTGTGTGGTAATACCGCTCCTGGCACAAGATCAATCTGATGCTGAATATCTCTCAATGGTGGTAACTCCTTTGGCAACTCTTCAGGAAACACATCTCTGAATTCTTCCAATACTGGCTTTACTCCCTCTGGAACATCAACAGATTCAGTAGCTTCATGACCAATCAACAAGAACACCTCTGGACTCTCCTCTACTTCTCCAACAAACTCCTTTAAAGATAGCAAAGTTTTCAGCTCTTCAATCTCCTCCAACTTGCTTTCTCTTGTTGTCGTTTCTTAGGAACCAAAGTGATTTTAGTGCCCTCGAACATGAAACTGTGGCTATTGGTACGACCATCATGTTGCACAGCTCTATCATATTGCAACGGTCTTTCCAACAACAGATGACATACATCCATATCAACCACATCACACCGAATTTCATCTTTGTATTTCTTCCCAATCGAAAAAATTACACGAGCTCTTCGACTACCCTTCACTTTCCCGCCTTTTCTCAACCAAGCTAACTTGTAAGGTTTAGGATGCTTCTCAGTCTTTAATTCCAACTTCTTTACAGCTTCTGAAGAGATAATGTTATCACAACTTCCAGCATCGATAACAAATTTACAGACCCTTCCCAAGATAGTGCACGTTGACTGGAAAATATTGCTCCTCAACCAACTTGAATCATTCTCTTGCTTTGGTGTCAAACAAGAACTCCTCATCATCAAATTATGTCCCTCATCTCCTGACAATAATTCTTCCTCCTCAACATGTGGTGAATTGGAATATTCTACTTCTTCATCCTCATCTTCCGCCTCAGCAATCATCGCTCGCTTCTTACGCTTCGGACATTCATTGCTTTTATGACCAAACTCCTGGCAATTAAAGCATTTGATACTACTATCGACCTTGATCTTGGCAACTTCACTAACAACTGGTTTATTAACAGCCTTGGAAACATTCGCATTGCTGCTTGCCTCTTTCACTTGATTGTTGGAATTTGTAAACACACCACCACCTATTCTGCCTTGCTTCTCCTAAGCTAGAGCTTTTTGATGTTCTTCAGCGACAGATCTTGGATCAAACATATTCACTATATCCTGAATCTGCGTTCTCAAGCCTCCAACAAATCTAGCGGTCAATTGTTCCTCTATCTCCATGATATCATTCCTGGCAATAAGTTGATAAAATTCATCTGCATAATCATTTACCGACTTCGTTCCCTGTCTCAAGTTCTGCAATCGCTGATACATAAGAGATTGATAATTATAAGGCAAGAAAGTAGCCTTCATCAATTTTTTCATCTTCTCCCATGACTCAATCTTTGACTTTCCCATTCTTTCCTGTGTAAGTTTAGTTTGCTGCCACCATGCCATAGCTCTTCCTCTCAAACGAGAAGCAACTAACTTAACTCTGCGATGCTTAGGAACTTCCTTAAAGTCAAAAATTCTTCAACATTAGATAACCAATCAAGAAATTCTTCAGCTACCATTCCACCCTTGAATTCTGGAATTTCCATCTTCATCCCCGACTCCCATTTACGATCATCTTCAACATCCACATATGGATTTCGCATTTGACCTCGATCTCGATAATGCATACTACCTCTATCACCATCCTCATCAAAATCAAATGTGCTTTGATATCTATCTCGTCTATCCACATCTCTGTGATCATGCATGGTCTTTCTACCTTGTCTATCAATATCACAATATGGCTCATCTCCAAACTCACGTGGAGTTCTTCTCTCTTCATTTCTGTACTCATGGTGTTCTCGTCTCAATGAAACTGATGATTCTCTTCTTTCTCGATAAGATTGTGGCGACACCCTCCTCGCTTCCGTAACCGATGACGAAAATCTGTTTCCTCCATGGTTCGAGATTGGTGACCTTCTCCTTTGACTTTGATTCATGTCAATCATCAATTTCTCTAACTTCCCAATACCTTCATCAAACTTTTCATTAATACGTTGTTCCATTTGCTCAGCTTCTTCTCTTCTATACAACACTTCCACATTCTGATGACGGTTACTCGGCGGCATGATTAATCTTTCACAACTTAACTCGGCTCGGCTTTGAACTCTTCAAAGTGATGCACGGCTTCAAAACTTCAAACAAGCTCGGCTCTGTCTCAAACTTCAACACTTCACTTGACTCGGCTTTGCTTGATTTAGCTCGGCCTTGACTCTTCAAACTCTTCTCTTTAGCTCCAAGGACTCGGCTTAGCTATGATTGGCTAAGTCAAGCTCTGATACCAAACTGACGCAGCGGATTATAACGATGACAACGAAATGAAGATTTCGTGTCAAACTAATCGAAGAAACGATTAGATGAAACAAGATAAATCAATGGATTGAAAGATACCAAATGCCCAAATTCGTTGATCTCCAAAAGATACCGAATTCTAGCTATCCTCAACACGTTGATCGCGCACGATACCGTGTTAAAAGATCTACGATTCTTCGACGTTGATCTCGCGCACGAGATTCCGTGAATCGGCTTCAAATCCGTTGATTCGAGCGCACTCAAATACCGCAAATGGAGAAAGGAGCTCACACTCAACTTTCAATTTCAAGAGGCACAAAGCACTCAAACAAAGTTTATTTCAAAATCAACCTCCCTTTTACAAATGACCAACACCCTCTATTTATAGAGTTACAACTCACACAGCTCACGACTCACCCGACCTAACATAGGTCGTTAACGACCTAACACTGCACGACTCACGACTTACAACAAACGACACAACAGAAAATACACTAGCGACCAACGACTTAATAGCAAGACATACAAGCATCTTAAAACAATTACAACATAATGACATAAAAAATACACTTCATGAGACATAACAGCAGTACACGAGTTACGACCTAAGTAACACACGACCTATCTCAACACGGCAACATGAGCATCTTCACGCGACCTAGGGCTTGAGCGACCTAAACTCTGGTAGGCTTCAGCGACATAAGGCCTTGCGACCTAAGAAGATGGGCGACTCAAGCTTCAAGGCGGCTTAAGAACAGTCTGCTTTATTATGTGTTGTGAGTTAGATCGTTCGCGACCTGCGCTGGAGCGAACTAAAACTTCCCGACCTATGGAAAGAAGCAATCTGGAGCGAGATAAGGGAAACGCGACACCATTTGCTAGGTCGTAGCTCGCTGCTTCCTTCGAATGATCATAGCTCGCTAGGTCGCTTGGGCTTGATTGATCATAGCTCGCTAGGTCGCTTGGGCGACCAAAGAAATAAGTGGCTTGCGCTGCATCAACTTCATTCAAACCCATTTTAACACCACAAACACACACAAACAAGCATCAAATTCAAGAATCAATTCAATGATGAGTTACAGTAAGGGGTTTGTTGCACATAGAAGAAGCATAGAGAAAGAACAAAACACTCAACAATCAATACAGCACATTGTAGACAGTAGATTTTGTCAGTGAGAACGACTCACCTTAGCAATGGCGTGCACAAAACACTCCACTGCTTCTTCTTCCTCCTCATTCTTGGTTTACAGTAAATTGCCATTGTGACGACCCGGAATTTCTAACAATTTAAATTTGAATAGATAATTGATTTTAAAATATTTAAAAGTAATTTTAACTTGAATTCCAAATATTAATATTTATTTGGTAATTAAATTATTGAATTATATAGTTTAAATATTGAATTTAATAATGGGAAGTTGGGTAAATTGTTGAATCTGAAATTTCTAAGCCTGTTTAAATAATTTAAAGGCTTATAAAATCTATAATGATGATACTGAAGATAATAGAATGGTTGAAATTTAATTTAAAGGTAATTTGTTCAATTTTAATAATATATCGTTTAAATTGGAATTTAAAAATAGCCTTCCGAGGCACAGTCTCGGAATTCGACGAAACCAGTTCTATTGGATCCGTAATAGTTAATTATTATCGGATTTCAATTTTCGTAGCAATCAGAGTTGTCGTTTGCCCCTGGCAGTTCAAAATGCTTTGAACTATTTTAATCGTTTTAATTTAAAATCGATCATTTACTTTCGTAACTCACGCATATGATCGAATTAGCTTCCGAAACACGTTCCATTGTGTTCGGAATATGGGTAAAGCCTTATAAATGCCTGACGGCATGTATGATTACGAGTTCGAAATTTCACGGTATGCAACCCGAGATATTTTTAATATTCAATTATATAAAATCAATTCAAAGTCTAAATTGAAGTACCCTAGTCACGTGATTACGGTCTAGCTTATAACCGAAGCCTCTTTAGAAATATCTCTTCGTTTTTTTTATATACAGATAAAAATCAAACCAAAATCGACGAAAACAAAAAGGGATTGATGGCTGAATATTTCAAAGGAAATCGCGAGTCTTCCTACGTTCAAACTCAAATCTCGTTTCCTCTTGTCTTCTCAATCCGAGTCGAGATATTAGCCGTTCGAAATATATTGTTCGATGGCAGAATCATCGCAATCTATTTCATGAAACAGATAAAAATAATAATAATGGCGACCTTCCTGTTGAAATCAGGAGATTTAAGCTCCAAACTGCGGCACGTCTCCGTCTCCTCATCCTTCTGTTCAAATCGAAATCGAAGAAATTTCGTGGCAGCTTTATTGTTTTGCTCGATCACGAGCATGGCGAAGGAACGGAGATAAGGGGGGTCGCGACCAGTTTCGGCAGAGTGCGTTCGATTGTGGGGTGTGGGTGCTAGGCGATTGATTAAGAGGGTCGAGGCTAGGGTTTCGTTCAAAATTTGAACTCAGCAGTAAGGTAAATATTTTTTTTGTTTTAAAATTTAGATTCACAAATCTGTATACAAAGGAAATTTATTTTTATTCACTGAAATATAGAGTAGGAAATTTTGTGTACATGCAGAGGTAAAAGTTTGGAAACCAGGTTTTATTTTATTAAAGGAAAATTATTAATTTAAGGTTAAACCATTAGCTAATAAAAATTCATCAACTGGAAATTATCGGTTTAAATTAAATTTCTTAGTTACTTAAATTAATAAAGGATAATAAAATTGTTTGGTTAATTCAAATTATTAATGAAATCGTATAAATTGATTATTCAAGGTCAAATCGAGGAAACCAAGGCAATTTTGAAGTGGATTTGCAAAATCAAAGGTGAGTGAATCTCACTCTGTTGGATTTCTATTTAAATTTAAATGGTTATATTTAAATATTTGGTTGAATGGTTGAATTTATTTGATATGCATTGTGAATTGATGTTCTGGTGATCTTGGTATTGGATGGTTCTCGAGTTAATGGTTGCTTAACTCGAAGTATTGGGAATTTTAAGTTGTTTTAAACTTAAAAGAATAAATAAGAAAATATTTCCGTTTAAAAGTTACTAAAGACTTAATGATTTGTGATACATTAAATTAGTAGGGTAATTAAAATGGATAATTAATTAATTCAATTAATTAATGATTTGGGTTATTTAATTCAGTAATTAAAGGTATTTTAATAAATAATAAATTAAGTTGTAAGTTAATTAACTAAGTATAAGTAATTCAGAATAATCATTTGATGGTGTGATAAATAATTACTTAATGTAATTAATAAAACATAATTGCTTTGTGAAATTTGTCAAGAGAATTAATTAAGATAATTAATTATGGAATAATTAATTTATTAACGAAGTAAATAAAAAGAATAGTCAATTACAGATTGAGATTAATCGAGAATGATTAATATTGAGATTGAATTAAAGTAATTAACTTAGATAGAACAAATCAAAACATAATTGGGAACCATTAATTTATATAATCAACGATGTAATTAAAGATTGATTAATTAAGATGAATTAATCAAAAATGACTCATGAGAAACTAATTAATGTAAGTAATTAAGAATTAGCGTAATTGATTATGGTTAATTAATTTGTGAAGTAATGAAAGATTACTCATTGATTTAGTTAAGAATACTTAATATCATAAAATTTAACAAAGATAATAACTTGAAGGTAATTGAAAATAATTAATCCATGGTAAATAATTAAGATGAATTATGAAGGAATGGTTGATTAATTGATTTGAAACTAATTATTGTTAAATGAAGGGACCTAAGTGATTGAGGATTGAAATTCAATTAGAATCAATTGAATTAATTTGGAAGCTATAAAATTTGCTTATGAATGATCAAGTGGTATTGGATGCTTTGAATGAGTTGATATCTCTAATAGGAAATGTTGTGATTTTCATTTGGATAACTTGAGATATGATGGTATAAGTCTCGAAGAGGACGGGATCGGGTATTGAGAAATACCCGAAACTCCTTCGAATTTATATAAATTGATTTGTGAAATCAATACGATGAAATGAAACGACTTAAGTGAATGGGATTATTTTATCTAAGTTTGGTACTTAGGAATTTATATGTGAAATAAGTGTTGCCTATAACAAATTGTGAATTGGTTAGATTGATAAAAGTTACCCGGGTTTATTTAAGTTGTTTGCTTTGGTATTCCATGTTAGTTGGATTTACTCACGCTGGTTTCCAGCCTGACCCGAGTGTTACTTTGGTGTAATGCTCGGGTCAGACCGAGTATTACAGATTTTCAGGTTAGGACGTTCTTGAGCTCAGGAGGCGGACTGGATGGCAATATCGTATAGAGTATTTTCGCTGTATTTATATTATTGTTAATCTGAGACATGATAATTGTATATATTCAGTGACTGTATATATATGTGCAACTCTGATGTGTATTTAATATAAGCGACAGACACGGTATTCTTTAGTAAACTGTTATTATTTATTTATTTATTATATTTTATCCGCTGTGATTGTGAGATGTTAATGTTTCTGTTCTTTTTCTTCTATCTCTTTCTTCTTTTTCATAACTATCTGGAATTTTCGGCTTCGAAAATTTCGGGTCGTTACAGTCATGCTCTTCAACTTGACCAAAACTTGATTCTGATAGCTCCTTAAGGTCTAGCTTGTTGTTGATAAACTTATATTTGAGTTTCATTAATTTTGGATTTTATTTAAATTGTTTTTACTATTTTTTATTTTTCAAAGATGAAGTTAGGGTTGAATTTTAGTAGAAGAGATGGAAAAATGTGGAATAAAGCTGAGATGATTTCTGAAGTGAGCCAAGAAGAGTTTGAAATCCTCAAAAAATGCAAAGTCCAGAAAATATCTTAGCTTCCCGTTTAGGTCGGGCAATGTGCTATTGGACCATAAAACAATACACTAACACCTTCCTGTTCGCTTCTTTCGTTTATATAACAATTTATACTTAGACCAACATGCCTTCAAAACTCAAACAAAAATCTTATTTACTCAATAGTAGTATTCACCTCAACATTATGTATTTATAACAATATATAAAATCTTATTTACTCAATAGTAGTATTCACCTCAACATTATGTATTTATAACAATATATTTCGCAATTTTCCTTATTTTAAAATTAATTCCCCCAATTGTAATATTAGGCCCATTTAATTAACTCATTCATTAATCTAAAAGATTCATTCTTTACTATAATAAATCCCAAAATTCTTTTATTGAAAATATCTAACAACAAAAATAGCTCATTTAAGGATCATTGTAACAATTAATTTTTCCTAATATAAATAAATATCACCATTTAAACCTCACCATTAAATATTTTATCAAATTTTCAACTTTAGAAAATATATCATCATTCAAACCCCGATTGAATTTCTATATTACCAAAGGGTCCAGTTATTGCCACTCCGTTATTTGCTCTTCACCACCCGATTAAAATTTTAAAATTTTAATTTCAATTATACCCTTTAACAATTAATTAGATAATTTGTCCAGCGTGTCTATTCATCTTTCATCTTTATTTCAGATGCTTTTTATAGTAAATCAACGTAACATTTAAACGTCGAAATAGAAAACTACACGCTACAAACAGACGCTGTTACAAGTAAATCAACGTAGTTGCCAGGGATATTAAAACACGAGCTATGCTTCATGGGACAATTGAAACAACTTGGAAGGGACATTGGAAAAATTAAAACAACGTTTGTTTTAAATGTGGAAATATGAAATTCCACGTCAGCAGTAGGCGTTGTAATATACTACACCTTCCATGCACCAGGCGTTGAAAGTTCAGAATCCACGCTTATATGTGACGTTGAAATTGCATATATCCATTTAGCCTTGGCCTTGAAACGATTTAATTCTCGTTAGTTAAAGGTTTACATGGAATGGAAGCTACACTAACCAAATAAAGTTGACAGAAACAACACTAACAAAATAAAGTTGACAGAAATAGAAGCTGCACTAAACAAACAAAGTTTACAGCAGCTACACTTTGTATAAGAAGCTACACTAAAATTCAAAGTATACAAATAAGACAAGTAACAAAATAAAATTGATAGGAATTCAAAGTGCAAAGGAATTCAAAGTTTACAGCAACAAAATAAAGTCACACTTACTAACATTCAAAGTTTACATGAATGCAAAGTTTACAGGAGTTTCAACAAAAAGTTTCAACAATCTCGCGACAACTAAGCATTTTTTTAACAAATCGAGCCAATATTTTTCTTACTTCTTTACATTGTTGTTTTCTGCTGTTTTGAAATTGCTAGGGTTTTTTTGGAAAGAGATAGCAGCTGCAAAAAGAAACGTGACTAAAAATGTAGCAATGACATTTTTGAAATAAACGGGATTGGAAGAGAAAAACATGGAGTGTGCATTTTATTTTCTAATTAATGGGGTGAAGAGCAAATAACGGGTGGCAATAGACGGACCCATTACCAAATTGTCATAAATCTCCAGTATTATAATTAACTTCTAACTATTCACATTTTATCATTTAAAATTATTTTAATTAATTAAATCTTTGTATTAATTTTAATTAACTGATTCTTTACGTTGGGTGAATAAGTAAACAAACCTTCCAATCTCATTTCCGGTGCATCCAACCGTGGACTTTTAACTCAGCACGTGAATAACTTCCAGACCTGTCCATTGTCGCTGAAGCAAAATTTTGATTCTGATCTAAGATTTGGAACCGATGTTGATAGGATTCGCCCAAGCTTTGGACCGGAGGAAGCTCTTCAATCTCAGCTATTCGACTTTAGATTAATCGACCCAAGCCAAGCTGAAGCTACGAAGAGAAGAGGTAGATTTGTGACGTCGAGATGGGAAGAAGGTAGTTGTAGCTACGGAAACACTGCAAAAGAAGAAAAGAAAGAGAAGTTTGAATTAGCCGGAAGTTTCAAGCTTGGGTCGGGTAATCTTTCTTTGTCGGCCCATTTTGTAATCAGTTGTAACCCATGTGGTTATTTAGTTTAGGGGTTTTTACATATACACATGCATTTACATGTACACATACATATACTTGTATGTATGTGTGTGTATAACCCCCTTTTATAATTGCCTAAGCGGTTTGCTTGAAGAAACAACATTTTACCAATATTAAATTCGTTGATTGAATGATACATTTTCGTGTATAAAACAACTAAACCTGTATAAACGTGATGGTCATGAACACAAAATGTGTCATATCAATCAAACTTAAATAAAAGGTAAAACCTTTATTTTCCAAAAGGAAAAAGAAGCCCTTGTAACAAGGCAATCGCATATCATAACATCTGTAATGCACTACGCTACACCTAGTTTATAACAAATCAGTAAAGGTAATAAACTTGAACTCGATAGCTGAATTACATCTTCATGCGCATTCTTCCAAATCAAATATCTAAAATTTCAAGATGGAAGCAATAAAGTTTTAAGAACAATATCACCAAAACCATTTACACCCAAAAGATAATGTCCTGTCTCAGAAAGCTCATGATATTCAACCCAAGTAAGACGACTACAAATGTGTCTCTGCAAAGCAACTGGCACAAGTCCATCTTCATCGCCTTGCCATAAATGAACCGGAAACGGAGGATTCATCAGCTCCATTGGATCAAACTCCCATTTTCCAAACATCACCATCATGTCTCTCATATATGACTCATGAGTCCCTTGTTGTGTAGCCAACTTCCTCTTCTGTAAACATATAAACTTATGAATATCATGAATGTCATGAATATTACCTTGTACATGTGTTAGTTAAGATTAGAAAACAAAGTAGAAAGAAAAAACATACTTCTCGAGCTATTCCAGAAGACAAAGCTCTATCTCGAAGTTGAGCATCTAATCGATTTGGCAAGTGAATCGTGCCTTTAACTACAGTTGAAGTGGGTAACCATGGCTGTTTCATCCACCAGTTGAGCAACCAAGGTGCATAATATGCTACTCTAATAGCCCATTGATCACCTACATGCTGCTTGTTGTACTCCATGCTTGATAGATTCTTAGGAAATCCTGGCCATCTATAGTTCACTACTGGGGCCAATAGTGCAACTCCTGCAAGCCTGCATTTGTGTTATGTCATCAGATTAACTTGTTTCTGTATTGAATGTCACTTAGTCTTAGTGAGACTTACTACATTGCTCCTCTGTGTCTGCTAAATTGTATAACAACTTAACTTAGATAGATGAAGAAACGCTATCTTAGCTTAATTTGGATGTCACAAAGTAGTATTTCTACTATGTTTTCAGAACAACATTGCTAGAATTTCATATATTCCACTAAATGTCAATTCCTATTAAGTTAACACAATTACGTCCTAATATTTTCATAATAAAAGATATTTGCTATGATAATAATTTCAATCAAGTCGGAGAATTTAAGAATTTTATATAGTCCAGTATAGAATGAAATACAAACATACATAATGACATGTGTTGAAGATGGTTGTCAGGATTATCTAGCTTATACAAATCATAACAACGACAATAAAAAGATTTATTGTTCTCTAATACAGTGTTTATTCTTCTCGTAAACAGTGTCATTAAGGAACTGGAGTAGATAAGAAATTGTTCTGGTATAAATCATATTCTTCTTTTTTCTATTATATAATGGAATCAAAATTAAGTCTACGACAAAGGAAAAGGTATGTGGTGTATGTACTCATGCTTACTATCTGCATAAATTGTCTAATTTAAAGATAATTGTACTATGAAGATTTGAGAAAGTTCAGTGCAGAGCTATCTTCAGTTGTAAACTTCAACTAAGGTGAACTATGAGCAATGTGTTTCTATTACAGCATATAGAATTATTTGATATTACTTAGAACTGTATTATTATTTTACCTTCCAGGGATATACTTTATGCTTCCCCAAACAGCATGGCCACCTAAAGAAAACCCTATCAAGTAGAACCTGGAACCAAGATTCAATGCATCAGCAAGTTCTTCGATATCACGGGCTTCGCTTTTGGGCGACCTATTCGGGTTTGGGTCACTTTCACCATACCCGGCCCGGTCATAACCCACCATGTAAATGCCCAACTCGTTCACGATCGCATTGGAAGGGCGAAGCATGTCTTTTCTTGAACCGCCGAATCCATGGCAGAATATGATCTTGTACTTGGCCAAATCTTTGTTTATGCCTCTCTCTTCGTAGGCCAGGAATCGACCATCTCTTAGCTTTATTCTGGAAGCGGTTATTATTGGACCATCTTTGGATCCACATAGTTTGGGGGGCTCTGGTTGAATTTGTTGGTAACACCAGCTTATAAGTGCTATGGTAAGAGCTGCTAATACCACAAGACTTTTGGGTGTGCTTCCTCCTAAACATGTGTGAAGATATAAATATCTCTACGACTAATAAAAGAGACTCTTTCCTATTATCAAAATGCCCTTTTGAAAACACAGAAGTCAAATTTTATTTCATCTTCATCACTTAATCTAGTATAATTAGCTAATTAATGCCGGAATATCAAAATTCCAAGTGAATTATTTGCACATTATAATTATCACTAGATTTACATTGTTATTTACATTTATTTCACATGTTGATAAATATTATTTTACACTAACAAAACTTTTTACAATTTTTTATTTTATTTAAAATTCATTAGAATTTTGTTTAACTCAATGAATACGAGTAAAAAATATAAATGTCACCTAGAAGTAACAAATAATTGAAAGTAATTACTACATAACTGATGTATGTATTTGATATAAATTGAGTAAAATTTATTGTAAGTGGCATACAATGAATTCTGCATATATACAAGCATTGTATGAGCATGAACAAGGGTATTTACAAGCTAAGGTTGATATTTTAAATGTTCTAAAAAATGGCATCCATCTAAAATGCTAAGAAATTAAGATCCAGTCAAATGAGGATTAAGAGGTTTGGAATTAAACTATGAACAACTGATGAGAAAATAAGAAGAAATTAATGTTAAAGAATTTACTTACTTGTAGAAGGGTGTGTGTGTTTTATCTTTCTGGATTCCGAAGTAGCCATTGTAGTGTAGGGTTTATTTGATTGTAATGAGGAAGATGATAGATAAGGTGCCTAGCCTTTTAAGAGGAAAGGGCTGGAAAAATGATGGAACACAAGAAGACGTATTGAATGGGGACCTGGTCAGTAGGTGGAACAGAGGCAGTGCATGATATTTATGTTTCATTGAAGTAAGCAGAGCGAGCTGTAGTTATTAGGTCAACTACTATAGCAAATGTGATTTATCATCATAGAATTTGGCACAAATAAAAAAATAATGCAGTGTAATATATTCAAGTTCTTCTAAGAAAGAAACCTCGCTGGAGTGTGTTTTTCTGTTTCTTCCAATCTTTGCTACTGCACTACATCTGACTTATGTTTTCCCTTGTTTCTAGAAAGAAACAAAGTATTATATTATGTGCATACATGGAAGGACTCTTCCTGTCATTTGGACAGCTCGTCAGAATCTTCCAAGGCGAAGAAAACGAAGTATGTTATACGCCTATTTTGTTTCTAGAATGAAATCCTGTATTGACCCAGGAAGAAAACATAGTAGATCCTTTTTTTACGTATGGGCAGGGCAACTTTTGCGGCCATGAATTACAAATACATATCCATGCCAGAAAAAAAAAAAAAAAAAAAACTGGTGCTAAATTTAGCGTGAAGGCCAATTATCCAACCTATCCCAACCCAATCTTTGTGCAACTCTGCTAGTTATTAGAATCTACCAACAAAATGGCCATGTATATTGTACACTACTCATGAGGCGTTATCCGCTAGTTAAACTTAAAATAGAAGCTACTAGTATAACCGCATAACAGTGGAGAAACCGACCGTTCGATTGTATAACTTTGATAAAAAATATACATTTAAATTTTTTATTAATATTACTTAAACATTAAGTGATAATATGTTGGAAAAAAATAAATTTAGATTTGAATATGAAAATATGAATTTCAAATTTAAATATTAATCAAAGCATTTAAAATTATCGATTTGAAATTGAAATTTTAGAATTTGAAAATCATAATAGATTTGAATTTGGAATCTTTGATGCGCGAAATAAAAGGAGAAAGTTTAGAAAAACCGCGATGAGACAAGTTCCGCGTTTTTTTGGATTCAGAAAAATTGATTTTGGCCAGTGACAGTAATCAAACCTCCATAACGGTCGGTTTGATTATGGATGATTTTTCGCATTCAAAATCGAGTATAGGATCCATTTAAAGAATGATGCTAGAAGCGTCGCTCTGCCATTAAGGCACATGGCTCTCAAAGAAAGACGAGAGTTGGATAAGCGGATTTTGAAGCTGTTGCAAAAAGGATTCATTCGTCGAAGTACTTCTGAATGTGGAGCACCTATTGTGTTGCCACTAAGGCAGACGGTTCATTAAGGTTATGCGTCGACTCTAGAGAACTCAACAAGTTGACAAAGAAGAATATGTATCTCTTACTTAGAATAGATGATTTGTTTGATCAACTTATTGGAGCCAAAATCTTTTTTTAATTGGACTTAGCCATTGGATGTCATCAATTGAGGATAGCTGAAGACAACAAGCAGAAGACCTCATTTCGCATTCCGGATGAAATATATGAATGAGAAGTGATGCCTTTTGAATTAATTAATGTCCGCGTATCTTTGTAGATTTGATGAGTAGAGTTTTTAGAGGACATTCAAATAAATTTGTCAGTGTTTGTGAATGATATCTTAGTATTCTCCAAAAGTGAAGATGATCATGAAAATTACTTAAGGGAGATGCTAGGGACTTTGATAAGGCACCAACTCAAAGCCAAATTATCAAAATACTACTTTTGAAAAAAGGAGGTAAGATTTATTGGACACGTTATTTTCGAAAATGGATTGTTTGTAGACCCCGTAAATATGGAAGTTATTCGAGGTTGGAAGATCCCCAAGAATGCCACGGAAGTTAGGAATTTTCTTGAATTGGCGGGTTACTATAGAAAACTCATCAATGATTTTGTGAAGATAACAGACTCGCTAACTCGCTTAATAAAGAAGAACTGGGTTTTTTCATGGCATGAGAAATGCACGGAAGTATTTGAAAAGCTGAAGGAGCTGTTGATGAGTGCACCAATATTAACTATTCCTGATGGGACGAAGCCTTTCACGGTTTACACCAATGCATGTGGTGCAGGATTAGGATTTTTTTAATACAAGAAGGAAATGTGATAGCTTATGCTGGTAGATAATTGAAGGATCATGAGAGGCACCTAACTCACAACTTAGATTTAGCGGTTGTCTTTTTGCCTTAAATATGTGAAGGCACTATCTTTTGGGGAAAATGTTTGAGTTGTTCTCTGGCCATAAATCACTCAAATACCTATTTTCTTAAAAAAAAATTGAATCATGGGCATCAGAGGTGGATGGAGTTTATAACATCAGATGACTTTGGAATACAACATACCTCCGGAAAAGGAATGTCGTCGTTGACGTCTTAGTCGGAGGCGTGCTACTCTAGGTGCTATATACAAGTGGAAGCAGTTGGAGTTGCTCTCCAATTTCTATTTCTAACCGCCAATCGAACCCACTCTAGGCTCTTTGGCAGTAATAGAAGTTAGACCGGCGTTGATAGACTGCATTGGGCTAGAAAAGAAGAAGGATGCTGCGGCAATAAACATTTTGGACAAGCTAAGTAGAGGAGAACATCTTTCCTATGAAAGTAGATATGCAGTTGATGAAAGAGGATGTTTGAGGAAAGACAGACGTCTTTGTGTCCCTACGGTTAAGGATGTTTTAGAAGAAGTGTTAGCAGAATATCACCATTCTATGATGACCATTCACCTCCAAAGAAATAAGATGCATAGGGATATGAAATGAAATTTCTACTGGTCAAAGATGAAGGAGAAGGTAGCCGAATTTGTTTTTAGGTGTTTGACATGCCAAAGGATAAAGGCTGAACAAGAAAAGCCCTCATGATTGCTATTACCGGTGGTTGAAGTTTGAAATAGGCAAAAGCTACTCACATCATATAAATGTTGACATGGTCTAGTGGAGTTTTAAGGGCATCTCCAATCGTTCAATTACATACTGAATTTGCTCAAAATAATTTTTCAGTCGTTTAATTCAAGCTGAATATTCAGCTGAACGTTCAGGATCCAATTCAGGATCCTGAACTGGACTTAGGCGCCCATTTAATGGGCGCACAAGCCCTAGCGCCCATAAAATGGGCTCCCATGCCCCTTTAATTTTGGGGGGCATCAGGCTCCCATTTTATGGGAGCCTGGCATCAGGCTCCCATAAAATGGGAGTCTGGCATCAAGAGCCCACTAAATGGACGCCTGGCCACTGGGTGCCCAACCCACATTCAGGATTGAATATTCAGCCCTGAACCCATTGAAGATGCCCTAAGATGGAACTGATTGAATGACATGTTGAGAACTGTGAAGATCCCTTGTTCACAATTTCTAGAAACAATGTCAAAATAGGACATTTGGTTCATGCTACCATGAATGCTTCTATTAAAAATTCAAAAAAAAGTAATTCGATCCATGCAATATAATCTCACATGTGAAGGATTAAATATTATATACTCAAACGTACATGCATACAAAAAATTGATAGATATATCATATATGAGACTTTGTGTAGATACATAAACCGATAAGGTCATATCATAAATAAATAAGAGTACATCTTCTCCATATATATGGAGTAATGAATAATATCAAGTACAATTCAAAGTCTCATACATAAATAATATTGTAAGACATAAAACAATGGTCTCCGTGCTTCCAAAAGTTCGAGGAACCTGCTAGTGTATCCCTATACTCCCAACTTTGAGTTTACTAGTGAGAGTACTAGAAAGTTGATAAAAAAGAAATAAAAGAAGAAAAAAGCATGTAAAACATAAGTTTATGTGAGGGGAACCATCTCAAAATGCCGAGTATATGCAAGTCAATATCAATATACATATGCTAAAATATGAGCAAGGATTCAAAAATGTTATATTACTATTATACTCATTTTACTCTTCTCATGTATCCCACGAGTTAGCACGATACAAATAGTTCTACAGCTTTAAACATTACATAAAATGGGCTATGTGACGGTTAAACATTATACTACAAGGCAAGTGATGTTAAAGGTTTCATAGTCTAGGCCAATCCGATCATATGAAGTAAGTCCTACCAAGATCATGGTGCAATCCACTATCACATCATTGTAACATCATAAGTATGATATTTGGTTGTCACGAGTTATCGTATTGATCTAACATAGTGAACTATGGGCCCGGTCCCCATAAAGATGTCTCTGGTAGCACAAAGACTAGCACACTAAAGACATGCGTAAACATATGATGTTTACATAGACACAGAACACCGCCCAAAGTATTATGCATTAGTCGCCTCATTGCATGAATGACATGAGTGTCTAGTTTGATGTATCTTGCCTCAATCAGATCTCGATCACTATATGATCACTTTGTCGATCATGTGAATTTATAATTTTTTAATTGTGTCGACTTTGTCTCAAAATGGATAATATTGTTTCCTAGTCATGCTGAACCCAAGCTGAGTGGTTCCAGACCTTCCCACACCTCCCATGCGTTTTCGAGTCTTGGCGAACATCATCGAATCTACCCATCCTCATCCTCATTCAAGGCGGGATCGAAACATTCAATCTCTATCTTGCATTGACACAAGGGTGCATGTGTCGACACATGGGATGTTGTAACATATGTATCGGTACGTTGGGCCCAAATAGTAGCCCGAGACCTGTTTAAGTCCTTGTGTTGGCACACCCAACAATATGCACTGGCACATTGCTTCTTATGTTGAAATATGGTGATATTTGTATAGACACATCCCCATAAAACAAGATTTTACCTACCTTCCATGCTCGTTTCACACTACATCCCTTTGCTTATCCTCTCGGCATTCCATCATTTTGATGGCGTTTTAAGATCTGTTTTCACCTTGGGATGTATACATCTTTATAACATTTTCACATCTACAAGGTTTCAAACACTTTAAGTTGATGATTATATTCCAAAAGCAACTATTTAGCTTTTGATAATCAATACACATACAAACACACTCTATACATAAAGAAAACCATCTCAACGCTTCGAACATGTTCATACACATACAACGATCATCATGGTAATGCAAAACAAGTCAACTAAAGCAATTGACTATAGTTTGTATTAATGGTGTGCTAGTTTATTTACCTATCGTTATGTTGCTCGGTATTATCTTATATAGATTTATTAGCAAGGACTGGACTAAATAGTCGTGTGCTTACCATTGACCTAACTTTAGACGAAGAAAAGCAGTTTCTTAATACATTTAACCATGTACTTTCTCATCCATGAGTATATATACATAAACATATCAACTAATTTTACTAGGTGTTGTTCAACTTTCTAGGATAACTTGGTTATATGTCATATTATAGGTTCATTTATTAACGATGTCAATTTACATTCTTATTCATGCTGCCTATACAACTTCGAATCGGTTAAAGTTAACCTCCATAACAAAGTAAACACGGTTGATTCGCTAGAATACCTTTTATAGCTTAGTACTCATTTATGTATCACTACCAATGGTTCAAGTTAATGATGTTGTTATAAATTTTTTTATATCATATATATAACTCCAAATCAGTCCTAACACATTCATCCAAGCATAAGCTTCTATATGGTGTACACATACGTGTATACATACATTAAGTATATTACATATTATTTGATTTTCTTTAGTTCATCCTATAGTTACTAACTTATTGACATATAATATCATTAGTTCATTTACCAACCAATGTCTTAACACCATCGTAGCTACGACCAAGGCAACTTCAAGCTATTTCCTTTTAGATCAGGCATAGTAATAGTGGAGTCAAAATGGTGACTTTCAATAAAAAAATCTTTTATTAAATTTCATAAGATCTTTATTCTACGTTTGTATAAATAAATGTTTGTTTACACTACAATTTAGTATTTTGATTACTAAAAGGGATTTGTAATATTTTAATTTAATCATTTTAAATAAAATATTTTTGTTTAACTTTAATGTTTAAAATAAACTTATTAATAATTTAGTTTAAAATTATTTTATTAATTTATTTTAGTTTATAGTTATGATATTCGTATTCACAGTAAGAATATCACAACAATGTATATATAACCTAAACTGGGTGTTAGTGGGAAAATTCGCCATTTTGTCCTACGATCAAAATGATGTCAAGTGTGGTACACACTAGGCAGACACTGGTGTGTGTGTATGTATGTACATATGTATGTAATATATTACTTAATCTAATTTATCCTACAAGAACATGAAGCAAGAAATGAATCTTTTATTCAACCAATAAATATAGTTGATATAAAAATAAAATAAAATAAACATATAATATATAGCATGTATAAATACATACAAATACATATGATAATTAATTAATTAACGATATATATTTATATTTATACATACATATATATATTCGAAATTATATTTAAATAAATAATTACATATACACACACAATTAATATATATATATATATATATATATATGATTTAGTATTGTAATTTAAATTTTAAATTCAAGTTTAACTTTTCAATTCTAGACTAGACCTTAAAATAATTACTCAAAACATGAAAAATATTAATAAAATAATTATTATCTTTTTTCAGTTAGAAAATACTAATCAAACTTAATACTAAATTTTTTATTCAGTCGAATAAATTGTTTTTAATAATTCGAAATTTTGAATTTTAAATCTTAAATGTTAAAGTACAAAAATTATAAAGAAAAGAAAATACTTTTTTATTCTCCAGTCGATTAGAAACCATAGTAATTATTTTATATTCTTTTATTATGATTTCATGACGAAAATCATCTACGTACATCCATACACATATACATGTACATACCTACACATATTAAATAAATTAAATGAAACAAAAACTTGATCTAAAATGTTTATTATTGAAGTTACTTTAATTTTAAATCGAAAGGATGTATATTTCATTATAGTGTGTGTGTGTTTGTGTATGTGTTTCAAATGTTACCAAATTTTTTTTTGTAAGAATAATATATATACACACATGTACATATATCTTGTGGTTTTAAAACCAAAAATATTATATAATCTTTTTTATAAATAAAACATTATTTAATATATTTGTAAGCAACTAAGACACACACACACATACACATGTTTTCAGAATAGTTTTAAATATTTTTAAAATTGTTTTTAAAACACATGGCCGAACATAAATAAATAAATAAATAAATGGGGTGACATATATGAGTGTGTTTATATGAATAAAACTAGTTCTGAGATTATTACCTTTATCTGAAATGAACTTGTCGACAATCAATAAATTATTTGTTGAGTCCGTCCTCTTGGAGCACAACTGCCTCTTCTTTCTCTTCAAGTTGCAATGTTGAAGAAAATGCTTCACTAAGAATTAACATGGTCAACTATATGTGGAGGGAGGCACCAAATTACGCCTTAATTATGGTGGAGGCTAATGGTATTTATGGTTGAAGGTCTGCGCTTTTCTCTCCAACATATCCTATAGCTTTTGGGACGTGGTAAAAGCCCCAGAAGATCCCATATATCACTGGCCCTAGTGTTGACTTAGCATTGTCAAACAATCCATTGACTCCCATTGAAACATCATTGAATTGATTAATTTCTGATTTCAAAATTGATCGAACTATCTTAGAACTTTTATACATCGTCTTGCCTTATTTTAATCCTGAAATAAAGAATTAAAATTAGCCACAAATATAAACGCAACATTTTTATTAATTTATCATTAGTTTATAATATTATATATTAATTTTATCTTTGGTCAAATTCATAAATAACTGACAACATGGTTATATTGACTCTTTGGTGTGAACTCGATCCATCGTCAATATTTAAACAATTTAAATATCGAAGCTTATACAGACTTGACTAAATCATAATATAGGGTCAAGGTCAATGGTTTCAAATCATTTAGGCGAAGTCATATTCACCTAATATAAGCTTACCTAGTAACAACAGTTTGTACACGTATTGTTTTCGTCATTACTGTATCACCTAGATATCTAGAGTTTGGTCTAAGGTTGAAAACTCTATAAATATCCTTATTGTTTGCATAGCTTACTTTTAAAGTCCTTGGATCAATCCGATAACATTTATAGATTAACCAATTTACGCTGGCTAGAAATTTTGATTTATGCTGACTTGCCAATTACGGTAATATCGATCTTCTATAATGAAATATATGAATTATTTATTGAGTAGTGTTTCATTTCAAGCAGTTTAACATGCATCCAATTACGGTCGTGGTATGGTTGTATTTTCATGTGCTTGACCATGGTCAAAGTATGGTCTAGATACTTAAGATCGATGATACTCTCAAGGCAGAAGTGTACTATACGTCCTTACCCTAAGATCTTATATTTCGACTAAGTAATATTAACCTATAGAAGACTCTCATCGAGCGTTCTGTGGTTATTCTAATCTATCATAAGTATGTAACCCTTTAGTGCCCTCCTAACGGTCTTGAATAAATCGGTGTCCATCATATGGAGATCGTCACGTACACTAATCTCAACAGATGCACCGATATCTTTTTCTTAATACATCTTGACTATGAACATAAGGAGTAAGTGTTATATATATATATATATATATATATATTGATCAATACTGCCAGCTATTTGAACACAAAATTAACACAAAATGGTGACGCAAAAGATCTGGACCATTGGATTTTTTGTCTTTATGGGGAATGTGGAATTCGGTGGGAAATCCAATGATGGAAATTCTTTGTATCACCAATTGTGTTTATATTTTGTGTCTAAATAGACTTTCCCTATAGAGGGCGGCTATTTGGACACAAAATTAAACACAATTGGGTGACACAAGAAACATAAACCGTTGGATCTTTTTGTCCTTATATGGAAAGTGGAATTCAGGGGGCAATCCAATGGTGCAGATACTTTGCATCACCAATTGTGTCCCAATAGACTTTCCCATATATATATATATGTATGTATATATATATATTGATCAATACTCACGGTTATGAACATATTTGAAATTGCGGTCAATAAGCTTGTCCTAATGGTTTTCTACTTATATATGTTTAATGTATTTAATTTATTATTTTTATCTTTATATAACAACAAATATGAAAGAAAATAAAAGAAGATTCTTACATCATCTCAAACAAGATTCTCTTATAAGAGTTAAGTTACGTAATAAGTTACATAATTGCCCATAGAGCACACCCTTGACTCTATCATTCTCTCACTTGTACTTGTGGCCAATTATTATACCTCATGACCATATCCTTGACTAATCTACCTAAACTAGATTGAGAAGGGAACTTTGTAAATGGATATACGATATTATTATTTTGCATCTACTTTCCGATTACGCTTCTTGTTGCCGATGAACTCTTGTATCGCATGTTCATCACAGAGAACATAACTTGATTTCTTACTTGGTTATCGGTTCCCATTGCAGTCTATATTGCATTACTGAAATCAGAATACATTATTGGATTTTCATTGATGTAAAACACTCCTACCCATCTTATAAATTTGCATCAATATATATTGCTTCCATTGCAATGTTATTCTAGGTGATCTAGTTAACCTTTTGAATTTTCCACAACCACTCATTTGGAATATTTCCAACTTAAAGTCCTTAATTAAGGTTGAACTTGAATTTAAGATTGACTCATTATATTCAATATCACTTATGAACTTCAAGTTCGAACACTATTTCATAAGAAATTTGTTGTTTTCATAAATAATGCTCTAGTATATTGTAAATACTCGAGAACATTCTTAACTACCATTTAGTTATTTTATATTAGATTTGATATTAGTTGCACTAAGTGTATAAGTAGGATCTAACTTACCGCAGAATATAAAATATGTGATGATCCATATTGCATCCTATATTCCATGCCTAATATTTTATTTGTGTGCATAGATTGGGACAATCCCAAAAGTATAAAGATATCCCTTTCAAATCCTACATTGAGATTTAAATAACCATACTAAACCGATTTTAACATAGGTGCATCGTTATTAATTAGTGGTATTGTTTTAGTTATAATATTTGAAAATGTTTTAGTACATTTTAATTCTTTCTTAAAGACATGCTTTCTTTGTATTATGACTGAAAATCAAAGTAATTGATATCTTTGTTAAAGTATTTTCTCAACTTTGATGCTTGTTGAACGCCTCAATTGCATCAGCTCTTGAATCGTATAAAAACCCATAAACCATGTTATCGTTTCCATTGATCTTGGGACATTTTGAGTATAATGTGCAAATAATTTCTTTTAAATCACTATTTACTAGTTCTGTTTCAAGATCAATGTACCAAAACTCATAGTTAAATTATGCAATAATTACGTAAAGAATCTGAATGGGTTGTGCATGTTGACTAGCTAAATTACTATAATTTCAAAAATTGTGATTATTGAAGTTATTCCGAATTTAAACAATACTTTATATAACTCCAAGTGCATTGATCTTTTTCTCTCACTCACAACTGATATGTCATATTCTTTCGGGTACAACTACAAAATCATGTTTCTTTATTATACTCAGTATCCATTTCATGTTCAAAGCATCACACCATACAGTGGAGTATATAGTCTCCATGGCTTATCAAGAACTTAGGATATTGTAATTCGTAATAATTTGTTTTTTCAACCTTGATAAGAAGCTCATGGTTTCTCTTTAATATGCTAGAATCCTTATTAGACATTCTAGTTTATTAGTTTTTATTTTAGGCTTTTTGGTTAAAGTCACTTCATCCTTGTAATCTGCTACTATGTAGGAATCTCGAATCATATCGAAGTCCGTCGCATAATAATTTCTTCAGAGAGAAATTCCTTCAGGAACAAGTGGTATGCCTTGAAACATTGGTTTGTTTCTTAGTAGAATGGAATAGACATTCAGAATATTTAATAAACTACCCATTAGATTAACATAAAATAGATCTAGTTTTGAGTTTACAGAACTTATACTCATGATGTCCACATATATTAAACTATTTAAGGTTGAGGTTTCTTCACAATTCGTATCTTACATGAAATTTGTAAACTACACTTCGGTTGAAATTAAATTTAACATATGTACTCATTTTAAGCACGCATCCTTATAGAAAGAAGTATCTCAACTTCACTCATTATTAATTATACTTTGTCCAAAAAAATCCGATTACTTCTTATCGACACATCAATATGTAGCTTAAGGATGAATGACTATGGGAGTGAATCTTATTCTTGTTTAGATACCGCTGAAACTCTTATTTAATATACTCACCTATTCAATTATATAGAATTATTTTATGTCATTTGCAGATTTTTTCTACTATCATTTTATATTCTATGAACTGATTTAATATATCATACTTTTGTATCGAATATACATATTCATATATTAGATAGTTTATAGGTGAATTCCACAAAGTAAGTGGATCCACTTTTGGTAATATTATACATTAGACTTTATACATCTATACATATCAATATGAAAGGTTTCGTTAACTCTTTTGTTGCTCCCATCAAATGGGACTTTACCCATAATTATACAAGACCCAATTCACAAATATCATATGATTCATAATCATACGATTAAAAAATTATTTCTCAAATGCACAGCTTAGTTTATTATTCCAAAATTAATTATTAAATATTTTAAATGTTTTTGTGCTTTCTATGGCTAATACATCATGGAATGCCGAAAGCAAGTTATTTTACAATGAATGTAACGTTTGCGATTTTTCGTTGCCGAAAAACCGAAAGGTTAGGGTTTAAGAAGAAGAAAAAGATAGAAGAAGAGAGAAAAAGATAGAACAGAACAGAAACAACAGAACAATATCAGAATCTCACAATTCGCAGCGGAACAACATATAATAGATAAATGAATAATCTTGAAACAAAGAACTATATCAGTTATTACAATACATCATATTACATTACATTATATCATCAGAGTGTACAACAACAACATGCAGCGGAAAAGAAATATAATATACTAGTAATACGCCATGCCATCCAACTTGCTTCCAGCAACTCCTAAATTCCAAAATATCTTGATAAACCTGTCTCTTGACTGCCCGTGTGGAAATTGGTGGGCATCCAGAGTTTAGGAAGGAAAACAATAAACTCCGAGTCAGTCATGTAACTGGTGTGAGAACTAAAACAGTTTATCTTTAAAACAAAATAGAGGGATATTTTTAAAGTCAATTCGCAATGCTTTTAAAAAATGAGACTATCATAAGGCCTCCCGCACACACACACAATGCAAACGCAGAATCGGAGGAGATTTCTCCTTATGATAGTCAAAGATGCTTGATACGCATTAAAAAGAAACATTGGATATTGTTACTAGTGCATAGTGTAGGAAAAATTCATTTCGAAAGTAAAGATATAAATCTTAGCCAGCATAGACATTTCGTACTTATGCCTACTATAGCTAACATGTTCAATAGCAGGTTACCGCCACATTCCATGGCAGGTTCTACAACTAAAACCGTACAAATTTCGTATTGTTTCTTTGGATTTCCAACAAATGGTCAGGGCAAGGAACTTCCCATTGCCACATGGAAACGCCTCTGGAATAACGTCCCGAGAACCAAACCGGATCTCTACCAACACAAGGCCGGGTTACCCCTAACTGGGTAACTACTGACACGAATATGTCATCCCCCGATCGTAACCAATCTATTCGAGGATCCTCGATTTCCGACAACCACAAAATTTTGCAGCAACAACATAGGTTAAGTATCTGGGCTTCATACCGTGATACCACCTCTATCCAGAAGGAATGACATACACTAAAGGGGCGCTACCCCCTAATAACCTTGCCGCATCCTTCCTGTTTTGACCATTTTCAGGGAGTGAGGTCCGACGAAGTCTCGTCCACAAAGCCACGCTTTATACAAAAGCTGTGCTTTGGGTCAATCAAATAATCATAGAAATGATCACAAAGATAAACGATCAAACAAATGATCAAACAATTATCATTTCACAGCAACACTCAGCATGCCACACTACCAAATCAGGAGTATATCACTAATAACCTTCAACTATATAACCTCTAAGCTCGTACGTCTCAGAGAAGGGTGTTAAGCTAAGAGAATAAATTCTCCGCCACCAACAGAAATACATTTGAAAGAAATCAGCTTTATATCTCAATTTGTAATGTCAGACATACAATCCATACAAGTCTGTTCCGGGCTCGAACAGAACCGAAGGCACTTCCAAAGAAATCCTTGCAATCCGGATATTCACTAATCACGACCGGACTTCCCGTCACTAAGGGTGATAAAACATCTATATCGGAGATCAGCCGATGTAGAGTAACTCGACGGTAATCCTTCCGTTTTCACAAACATCCGGTCTTCAACTCCGGTCATCAAATGCAATCCATAACGACGTATCACATACTCGGAATGGGTTATACGACCCCAAGGTCCTTTCCCGGATAACCCGAATAGTGAGCGCTAATTCAAAAATAAGCGTGGCATTCAAATTCAAACAAATCTCAACAAATACCTATTTAAAGGTAAATATTGATAGTCGGATCATTTAACTATCAATAGGCGTGCTCAACATCACCAAATTCCAAATAATTTCCCAAATTATTTACTTTCCAAAATATCTTTACTAGATAAATAATTTTCCACACTTCAACCATTTGAAAACAAATTTTCAAATCAATTTCCTTAAACAGAAACACTTCCAATTATTTATCCATTTAAATTTAAAATGGTTCATTTAAATAAATCCAATAAATCCTTACCGATTTATTTTATATTTACGTTCCAAATCCGTAAATTTATTCCTCCAGTTCAAAAATAAATCAACATTTATTTTTAAACAAATTTCCCTTTTCATTTATAAATTCCATAGTAAATTTATAATCCCAAAATATCTATGATGTACGATTTTCAATCGATTTTCAATATTCACTTTCAATTTATCTTACAAGGATAAATTCTAAAACGTTCATTTCACATTGGAAAAATATTTCTATTCTTATTTAATAATAAGTACATCACAAATCTATTTATTTTCAACACTTGGAAAATATTCAATATACTTAAATCAAAATTAAGTATATATTTCATTCTTTTGGAAATCATTCGTTTAAACATATTTATTTGGGCCAAAACGAATGTTGCGTAAAACACCGTTACGACGACCCAAAATCACTAGTATAGGGATTTAAAATTAAAATAGATATATAAATCCCAATACTATACAAAATATTTCCTTTCGGAAATCATTTACTATAACAACAGTGTTATAGTCCACCATTTCCTTCTTTCTCGAAAACGTCTATTTCAACAATAAATGTTGAAATCTATGGTTTCGATTCATAATACATTTCAAAACATCTTTAAAATAATTCAATTCATTATAGAATATTCCTTTTGCCAAACATGACTATTTCATTCAATAATGTATTCACTGTCCAAAATCGTGAATATATTTCCTTTAATAAACTTCACTATTCAATTTGTCAAATTAAATTGATTTCGAATTTATAAACAATGTTTATAAATTCCATTTCTATTTATAAGCTTCGATTTATAAATCTCATTATTAACAAATTCCATTTATATCTCATTTAAATGCCAAAATCCGATTTATAAGATAATTACTTATAAATCTTCTATTTCACAAAATCTATTCATTTTATAACTTCATAATTTATAAATCTATAAATTCCGTTCACTTATGAAATCCATCTTTATTTCACCTTTAACACTTATAAAAACTCGTTTTAATATTCCAATATTTTTAATTTATAAAATATCAATTTTATAAGTCTTTTATATACATCGTTTTTAATAATTCAAAAATCCCAATTTAAACCAATTTATTCTTTTAATAACTTAAAAATCATTATTTAAAGCTTATATACTTCAAAATCATACTTAAGCATTATTTTCCAAAAATCATAACTTTTATAAAAATGAAATTTTAACGTTTATTTATTTTAACAATTCAAAATTTAACAAAATGTATACTTTTGAAAATCACTTTAAAATTCCTTTTAAAACCAAAAATCATTATTTTAAAACTTCAAAAATGGATCCGATGATGCAACAGCACCAAATAGTCAATCACGACATCCAAATATCATATATCGATATGATAATCAAAAAATATCAAAATATCTGTAAATAAATTAATACAGTTGAGGAATCTAGTTGGATCCCTCCAACCCGCTTCCCTGCATCCAAAAACATTAGCACAATACCAATTCCGCTCCAGTACGGAATTATCGCGGTATATGGGATTTATAAAATATTATCCGCTTAATAGACGGCGCAATAGGGTCTCATCCGCTATATAATGTGGAAAATCAACAACTGCAATATATACATATGCCAATATATATATATATATATATTGCTATTATATATAATACCAATTTCACTGTTTATGAAATATTCACGGTATATGTTTTTAATAAATAACATCCGCTTACTAACGACGCATAATGTCTATTTTAACAATCAATAGATAACAATCATCATTCAAACATGCATTCAAGTATTTCAAATCTAACTATTTAAAATATTAAATTGAAGCTATTCGATTGAGTGAGAAGTTCTCACCTTGATTTCAATTTCGTTTTAGCGATTTATTTCGAATAAAATTAAACGCGCGTTTAATTTTATCCAAAATTTTTGCTTGCTCCAATCAACTCCAATACAATTCCATAGCATAGTATTCGTCAATACGAACCCAACGCAACTGGTTTCGCGCGTTTTCGACCTCGTATGAAAAGGTTATGAATTTTAGAAGTTACACGATTTTATATTCATAATTTTACAACATAATTTAATTTTCTCAAACCTAAATCTAATCCTGGCCGTTCCTTTTGCTTGCACAGATCTCGGCCACTTGATTTCTTCTTCCACGCGCACGTACTCATCAGGAACGCACGCAACCAAGAAAACCATAGCAATAAACTAGGGTTAAACATTGCCTCTTCCACGCTCATCTATACTTCGATCAGGATACACCACCTCCTTCGTCGTTGCGAATGCCACCCACGCCTGGGAGCTTGCGAAGCTCGGCCACCCTAAAATCCTCGAAATTCGTGCTGAAATGCAGGAGGACGCGGCCCATTTAGAACCTCCACGCTGCGCGATAACCCATCACAACCGCATAGATTCGAAGCCCTCCTCGAGCTCTTGAACTTTCATGTTGAAGATTTCGTGAAATATTGCATGGATTGGAAGTAATTGAGGATGAAAGGAAAGAAATTTCTGGCCATTGGTTTAAACAAGCGGCGGCTCCTGAAGAATTAGGGTTAGGTTTAAAGAATTTGCAAAAGTGACAAATCCAAGGCCTTATATAGAAAATTCGCGCGACACTATTCATCCCGGATTTTCCGAACTCCAAACGAAGCGTGCCGGTTGGCGTTCCTAAGGTTTACCCCGCGTTCCGAACATAATGGAATGTGTTTCGGAAGCTAATTCGATCATCTGTGCGAGTTATGGCAATAAACGTTCGATTTAAAATTAAACCGATTAAACGATTTTCTAGGTGTTTTAGCTTGCACCGGACAAACGGTTAATCCAATTGACACGAAATTTGAAACCATATAATAATATCACATTACGGATCCGATGAAACTGATTTCGTCGAAATCCGAGACTGTTTGAAAAATGACTATTTTAACTCGCTAAATAAATATTAAAAACAATTTCGATGCGTTTCGAGCTGCCACGGTCAAACGATAACTCCAATTGCTACGAAAATTGAAATTCGATAATAACAAACTATTACGGATCCAATGGAACTAGTTTCGTCCAATTCTGAGACTGTTCGAAAATTGGCTAATTTCACTAGTCGATTAAATATTAAAATATTCAATTTTCACAAATAAACTTTTAATTCGATTTTAAAAGTTCTAAAATATTGTTCTAACTCCAATATGATGAAATAAAATTTTACAAATCATTTTCAATTATATTTAACCAAATTTTCAATTATTTTTGTATTTTAACATATTAAATTATCAATTTAATTATCCAATTAAATCTAATATTCGAAAATAAATTATTCAACTTATAAATTCCACTATTAATAATTAAAATTAATTAAGTATTCATATTTTAATTAATATAAATTCTGGGTCGTTACATACTTCCCCCCTTAAAAGAATTTCGTCCTCGAAATTACCAAGTAAGAAAAAGTTACAGAATTCATTAACTTTCCAAAATCCATAGTTAAACTTCTTACAATAACTTACTAATTTTCAAATCATACTTAGTTATCTTTCAAAACCAAACTATATCATTTAAGTTTCAATTCCAAAATCAAAGTTATAGTTTTCACAAATTTCCCAAATTTTCTCAAAAATTTTCTAACGCCTTAAATTTTCGGAAAAATTCGCCATAGTCTCCTTTGCGCGGCTCGATCCGAAAAAAAAAATGACAGTATATATATCACAAATATACATCTCATAAAGTGATGAGGCATCCCGCAGGGAAGAAAGTGTAAAATTACGGTATGTAATCCGAGATATGTACCTTATTTATTATTAGCGAGCGTATACGGCTAATATAGCGCAAAAGCGAGCTCCAAATGCGAAGCAACGCCATCCGCACCTACTAAACACTTAACAACAACATGAGAATCATGCATATATGAAAATAGTATCAATATACAACATATAGTAACATAACAACTACATGTGCCAATATAGCAAATGCAACAAAACAACAAATGCAAACATCAACCAACTATCATCCATAACCAAATCAATATTCATTCATATTCTCATTAATATTCAATGAATTGGTTTTCAATTTAAATCACATTTGATTCATTTACATTGGATTTTACTAACATTCATTCATATTCAATTTTAATTAGTTTGCATTCACTAATTCAAGTCCAATTCACATTCAATTCTATTCAAATTTATTTACTTTCAATTTGAATTCAATTACATAGCTTTCAATTTCGCTAATTCACTTTCATTAACACTTAATGAATTTATATACAATCAATTAACAATCAAATAACAACCAATGTATTTTCAACACAACCAAATTATTTAATTTACATTCAATTTGGTCCAACACTTTCAATTCCAATTGGTTTATATTAAATTGACTTCCATTCAATTTATTCAATTTCTAATAACATTAGCTTCTAATGAATTAACACTTATATTCATTATTTCATACTAATTATTTACATTCAATTGATTAATATTCCATCTATTTATCAATTCAATTGCTAATTCCTTTAACAATATAATGTTGAATTTCATTTATATAACTCAAGTTCACATTCATAACTTCATTTCATTAATTCACTTATTAATTTATTTCGACACCAAAATCAACTTTATTCAACTTCACTTAAGTTATATTCCATTTCTAACATCTTATCAAATCCAAATCAATTTATTTAACTTTCCTTTTGTTAACTTTCAAATTACATGTCTTTGATGACAACTCAAATTTATTTTAACTTGGATTTTATTGATTTACTTATACTTCCTTTAATTTAACTTCATCTTTTAAGTTAAATTTATTCTATCAAAATTCAATCTGTATAAGTTATCAACTCTTTTATCATTCCCATAAATATTTTAAATAGGATTCTAGAGTCTTTTCAACCTTTCAAAACCATTTTTGAAATCAATTCAAATTACCTTTTGAATTTCCAAAACCAAATCCAAATTTTCCAAACAACTTTTATTTAAAACAATTTGGCAGCAATCCCTCTTTTGGAAACCCGAAAATGAACACCGATGATGTTGCAATCATCATCGGAATTATTTTCCAGCGACCGAAAAGAGTTTAGAGCTTTAATCTCTTCAAAACAATTTTTTTTTCAAAATACCAAGTCATTTCAAAATACTTCTTTGGAATTTCATTTCAGATTATAAATCACATTTACAAACCTTTTACTTATATAATTTCACTTCTTATATATAAGGTTATTTTACAATTGTAAATTACATTAATTATAATTTCACACTTATGATTTATTTGTTTATACAATTCATTCTTTTTACAGCTGTTGTTTTTATTTAACTTATTCAACAACCAAACAATCAATTATATACTTTAGTAATTCTGAAAAATTATTCCTTTATATATAAAATATAATCAAGGTAAAATTATTTCATTTACCCAATTTAAAACAATATCGTGTCAATTTATTCTGTACAAGTGTTTAGAGATCCCTATCAACAACGTTAATTACTCGTGTTGACCAAAATCCATATACCACTCAACAAACCAATCATCACAATATAAAACAATTTATATTCACTAACAAATACGCGCTCGTATCTATTATTACACTCACACTCATTCTAGAGTACTGCTGACTCTATCTCTAATGAGTAATTCCCAACAGAGCCATGGTTGTCGCTTAACCATAAGCTCTGATACCAAATGTAACGTTTGCAATTTTTCGTTGCCGAAAAACCGAAAGGTTAGGGTTTAAGAAGAAGAAAAAGATAGAAGAAGAGAGAAAAAGATAGAACAGAACAGAAACAACAGAACAATATCAGAATCTCACAATTCGCAGCGGAACAACATATAATAGATAAATGAATAATCTTTAAACAAAGAACTATATCAGTTATTATATTACATCATATTACATTACATTACATCATCAGAGTGTACAACAACAACATGCAGCGGAAAAGAAATATAATATACTAGTAATACGCCATGCCATCCAGCTTGCTTCCAGCAACTCCTAAATTCCAAAATATCCTGATAAACCTGTCTTTTGACTGTCCGTGTGGAAATTGGTGGGCACCCAGAGTTTAGGAAGGAAAACAATAAACTCCGAGTCAGTCATGTGACTGGTGTGAGAACTAAAACAGTTTATCTTTAAAACAAAATAGAGGGATATTTTTAAAGTCAATTCGCAATGCTTTTAAAAAATGAGACTACCGTAAGGCCTCCCGCACACACACACAATGCAAACGCAGAATCGGAGGAGATTTCTCCTTATGATAGTCAAAGATGCTTGATACACATTAAAAAGAGACATTGGATATTGTTACTAGTGCATAGTGTAGGAAAAATTCATTTCGAAAGTAAAGATATAAATCTTAGCCAGCATAGACATTTCACACTTATGCCTACTATAGCTACCATGTTCAATAGCAGGTTACCGCCACATTCCATGGCAGGTTCTACAACTTAAACCGTACAAGTTTCGTATTGTTTCTTTGGATTTCCAACAAATGGTCAGGGTAAGGAACTTCCCATTGCCACATGGAAACGCCTCTGGAATAACGTCCCGAGAACCAAACCGGATCTCTGCCAACACAAGGCCGGGTTACCCCTAACTGGGTAACTACTGACACGAATATGTCATCCCCCGATCGTAACCAATCTATCTGAGGATCCTCGATTTCCAACAACCACAAAATTTTGCAGCAACAACATAGGTTAAGTATCTGGGCTCCATACCATGATACCACTTCTATCCAGAAGGAATGACATACACTAAAGGGGCGCTACCCCCTAATAACCTTGCCGCATCCTTCCTGTTTTGACCATTTTCAGGGAGTGAGGTCCGACGAAGTCTCGTCCACAAAGCCACGCTTTATACAAAAGATGTGCTTTGGGTCAATCAAATAATCATAGAAATGATCACAAAGATAAACGATCAAACAAATGATCAAACAATTATCATTTCACAGCAACACTCAGCATGCCACACTACCAAATTAGGAGTATATCACTAATAACCTTCAACTATATAACCTCTAAGCTCGTACGTCTTAGAGAAGGGTGTTAAGCTAAGAGAATAAATTCTCCGCCACCAACAGAAATACATTTGAAAGAAATCAGCTTTATATCTCAATTTGTAATGTCAGACATACAATCCATACAAGTCTGTTCCGGGCTCGAACAGAACCGAAGGCACTTCCAAAGAAGTCCTTGCAATCCAGATATTCACTAATCACGACCGGACTTCCCGTCACTAAGGGTGATAAAACCTCTATATCGGAGATCAGCCGATGTAGAGTAACTCGACGGTAATCCTTCCGTTTTCACAAACATCCGGTCTTCAACACCGGTCATCAAATGCAATCCATAACGACGTATCACATACTCGAAATGGGTTATACGACCCCAAGGTCCTTTCCCGGATAACCCGAATAGTGAGCGCTTATTCAAAAATAAGTGTGGCATTCAAATTCAAAAAAATCTCAACAAATACCTGTTTAAAGGTAAATATTGATAGTCGGATCATTTAACTATCAATAGGCGTGCTCAACATCACCAAATTCCAAATAATTTCCCAAATTATTTACTTTCCAAAATATCTTTACTAGATATATAATTTTCCACACTTCAACCATTTGAAAACAACAAATCAATTTCCTTAAACGGAAACACTTCCAATTATTTATCCATTTAAATTTAAAATGGTTCATTTAAATAAATCCAATAAATCCTTACCGATTTATTTTATATTTACGTTCCAAATCCATAAATTTATTCCCCCAGTTCAAAAATAAATCAACGTTTATTTTTAAACAAATTTCCCTTTTCATTTATAAATTCCATAGTGAATTTATAATCCCAAAATATCTATGATGTACGATTTTCAATCGATTTTCAATATTCACTTTCAATTTATCTTACAAGGATAAATTCTAAAACGTTCATTTCACATTGGAAAAATATTTCCATACTTATTTAATAATAAGTACATCACAAATCTATTTATTTTCAACACTTGGAAAATTCAATATACTTAAATCGAAATTAAGTATATATTTCATTCTTTAAGGAAATCATTCGTTTAAACATATTTATTTGGGCCAAAACGAATGTTGCGTAAAACACCATTACGACGACCCAAAATCACTAGTTTAGGGATTCAAAATTAAAATAGATATATAAATCCCAATACTATACAAAATATTTCCTTTCGGAAATCATTTACTATAACAACAGTGTTATAGTCCACCATTTCCTTCTTTCTCGAAAACGTCTATTTCAACAATAAATGTTGAAATCTATGGTTTCGATTCATAATACATTGTAAAACATCTTTAAAATAATTGACTTCATTCTATAATATTCCTTTTGCCAAGCATGACTATTTCATTCAATAATGTATTCACTGTCCAAAATCGTGAATATATTTCCTTTAATAAACTTCACTATTCAATTTGTCAAATTAAATTGATTTCGAATTTATAAAAATGTTTATAAATTCCATTTCTATTTATAAGCTTCGATTTACAAATATCATTATTAACAAATTCCATTTATATCCCATTTAAATGCCAAAATCCGATTTATAAGATAATTACTTATAAATCTTCTATTTCACAAAATCTATTCATTTTATAACTTCATAATTTATAAATTTATAAATTCCGTTCACTTATGAAATCCATCTTTATTTCACCTTTAACACTTATAAAAACTCGTTTTAATATTCCAATATTTTTAATTTATAAAATATCAATTTTATAAGTCTTTTATATACATCGTTTTTAATAATTCAAAAATCCCAATTTAAACCAATTTATTCTTTTAATAACTTAAAAATCGTTATTTAAAGCTTATATCCTTCAAAATCATACTTAAGCATTATTTTCCAAAAATCATAACTTTTATAAAAATGAAATTTTAACATTTATTTATTTTAACAATTCAAAATTTAATAAAACGTATACTTTTGAAAACCACTTTAAAATTCCTTTTAAAACCAAAAATCATTATTTTAAAACTTCAAAAATGGATCCGATGATGCAACAACACCAAATAGTCAATCACGACATCCAAATATCATATATCGATATGATAATCAACAAATATCAAAATATCTGTAAATAAATCAATACAGTTGAGGAATCCAGTTGGATCCCTCCAACCTGCTTTCCTGCATCCAAAAACATTAGCACAATACCAATTCCGCTCCAGTACGGAATTATCGCGGTATATGGGATTTATAAAATATTATCCGCTTAATAGACGGTGCAATAGGGTCTCATCCGCTATATAATGCGGGAAATCAACAACTGCAATATATACATATGCCAATATATATATTGCTATTATATATAATACCAATTTCACTGTTTATGAAATATTCGCGGTATATGTTTTTAATAAATAATATCCGCTTACTAACGGCGCATAATGTCTATTTTAACAATCAATAGTTAACAATCATCATTCAAACATGCATTCAAGTATTTCAAATCTAACTATTTAAAATATTAAATTGAAACTATTCGATTGAGTGAGAAGTTCTCACCTTGATTTCAATTTCGTTTTAGCGATTTATTTCGGATAAAATTAAACGCGCGTTTAATTTTATCCAAAATTTTTGCTTGCTCTAATCAACTCCAATCCAATTCCATTACGTAGTATTCGTCAATACGAACCCAACGCAACTGGTTTCGCGCGTTTTCGACCTCATATGAAAAAGTTATGAATTTTAGAAGTTACACGATTTTATATTCATAATTTTACAACATAATTTAATTTTCTCAAACCTAAATCTAATCCTGGCCGTTCCTTTTGCTTGCACAGATCTCGGCCACTTGATTTCTTCTTCCACGCGCACGTACTCATCAGGAACGCACGCAACCAAGAAACCCATAGCAATAAACTAGGGTTAAACATTGCCTCTTCCACGCTCATCTATACTTCGATCAGGATACACCACCTCCTTCGTCGTTGCGAATGCCACCCACGCCTGGGAGCTTGCGAAGCTTGGACACCCTAAAATCCTCGAAATTCGTGCCGAAATGCAGGAGGACGCGGCCCATTTAGAACCTCCACGCTGCGCGATAACCCATCACAACCGCATAGATTCGAAGCCCTCCTCGAGCTCTTGAACTTTCATGTTGAAGATGTCGTGAAATATTGCATGGATTGGAAGTAATTGAGGAGGAAAGGAAAGAAATTTCTGGCCATTGGTTTAAACAAGCGGCGGCTCCTGAAGAATTAGGGTTAGGTTTAAAGAATTTGCAAAAGTGACAAATCCAAGGCCTTATATAGAAAATTCGCGCGACACTATTCATCCCGGATTTTCCGAACTCCAAACGAAGCGTGCCGATTGGCGTTCCTAAGGTTTACCCTGTGTTCCAAACACAATGGAACGTGTTTCAGGAGCTAATTCGATCATCTGTGCGAGTTATGGCAATAAACGTTCGATTTAAAATTAAACCGATTAAACGATTTTCTAGGCGTTTTAGCTTGCACCGGACAAACGGTAAATCCAATTGACATGAAATTTGAAACCATACACTAATATCAAATTATAGATCCGATGAAACTAGTTTCGTCGAGATCCGAGACTGTTTGAAAAATGACTATTTTAACTCGCCAAATAAATATTAAAAACAATTTCGATGCGTTTCGAGCTGCCACGGTCAAACGATAACTCCAATTGCTACGAAAATTGAAATACGATAATAACAAACTATTACGGATCCAATAGAACTAGTTTCGTCCAATTCTGAGACTGTTCGAAAATTGGCTAATTTCACTAGTCGATTAAATATTAAAATATTCAATTTTCACAAATAAACTTTTAATTCGATTTTAAAAGTTCTAAAATATTGTTCTAACTCCAATATGATGAAATAAAATTTTACAAATCATTTTCAATCATATTTAACCAAATTTTCAATTATTTTTGTATTTTAACATATTAAATTATCAATTTAATTATCCAATTAAATCTAATATTCGAAAATAAATTATTTGACTTATAAATTCCACTATTAAGAATTAAAATTAATTAAATATTCATATTTTAATTAATATAAATTCTGGGTCGTTACAGTGAATATTTATAATATTCATTTCAAAAGAAATTGTATCTATATTCGATCATAAATATATATATATATATATATATATATATATATATATATATAGACACACACACACACACATATATAGTTTCATAAATAAAAATTGGCATACATGAGTGTAAATTTTCTAAACTTAACGTATACAGGGGTAAATGTCATATGTTATGCTCTTACCATTTTTGATTTCTCAATAATAATGTGTGAAATATGAAGCTCCGTTCAATCGCTTTCTATAGGCTATTTATTTCTTTTGTTGTAACAAGAGTTTTAGATCAAATATCTCAAACTCGAGAAATGGATTTATAAGAAAAAATTATGTAAGAAAAATACATATGAAATACAAAACTTATTTTTTGTTTCATATTAAACATATATAAATATTTTAACCCATTATGACATTATGATTCTTATACTTCTTCATGAAGCAGAAGTGATCATTCACTCGCTTCATCCCAACTCTGCCAATATTATTATCATTTTAAAACTTTCTTTCTATTTTTCAAAAGCTTGAGCCATTCAAAAGGAGAAACTCTTTACTTTAAGGATGCAACGAATACTTTACAAAAATGTGTTCGGTTATTCTCGACATTTAAAGATACTGAATAAGTTGCATTTACATAAATTAATCAAATTGACATTTTAGTGATTGAATTTTTAGGCCATTCTTGTAGCTCTTGATCTATGTTACTTCTAATACATCAAGATCTTTATTATATTCAATTGTATTGAACGCGTAATCTCACATTATGGTTAACTTGCACATTTCGATTAAAACATTTTCATCGAGATTTCATACATTACGAACTTAGCTTTTCACCATACAACTTTTATATGTGATGGAATATGGACCAAATATCCATACACTTGATAGAGTTAGGGATATGCTCCAGGAAAAATTCTGTAAGTTATTATAAATGACTAAATCTGAAATAAATTCTCATTCGAAATAAAATGTGTTTGTTTTCTATTATATATAATTGATATAGATTAAATAAATAATTAATTTAAATATATTTAATAAAAACCCATTAAATAATATTATGTGATAGTAATTACAGTTGTACTCAGGAGAAATTTATTATATTATAAAATAAAAAAATTCAAATATTCCTAGTCAAGATATTTCGAGAAAGGATGTCAAATTATCCATTGAGACTAGAATACATAACACTCTTTAAATGTTAGGTGGTGTGTAACTCACGGCTATTAGGGCACCAAGGGCTTACGTATTAATAGTTATGAATAACTATAGAATGATTCACTTAGGAGTCTCTTGTTAGGTCAAATAAGAGATCTCGAAGTGACGACGCTTTAGGGCTTAGAATAATAAAGATCAATTCTTATTTACTTACCATTTTCCCCCTAGCTCCTTTTTTGTCTTTTTATCGAAACTTTATGTGTATGCATACGCAAATAGCTTTCCAAATGCACTAAAAAATGTAACACCCTATGGAATTACAATGATTAATATAATTATTAAGGCTTAAAAATGGAATTTGAGTAAACATTAGAATTTAGCTAGGAAACTTGCTTCATTGTGTTTGTGGTGATTTTCTAAGCAACGTTAATATATGAAGTTTTGAAATAAAAGTTCAAATGAAGAAGTTATTAGATTTTGAAGCTTTCAAATCGAAAATAATTAAAAAGGATTTAAAAACGAAATAAATAATATTTACCGCGTGAACCCCACCGATCGATCCCCCACCTTGGATCGGCCGACTACTTGGACCAATGGTGGCTTGGGTTGAACCTCTACCTAATGGTCGAGATTTAATTATGTTAAATCTAACAGATACGATTGATTCAAATGCTTATAAATATAGGTCCTGTCCCTCACTTTTCTTCTCATATTTTTTGAGCAGACAGTGGATCTCCGCCATTTTCTCTTCTCAACTATTTTTGAAAATGATCCAAATATTACATACATACATACAGACATATATATATATATATATATATATTGGATAATGGCGGAAAATAAAAGCGAAGAAGAAGAAGAGTGAATCAATTCTACAAAAAAGGTAAACCTTATAATTATAAATTTATATATTCCACTTAACTCTAATTTGCTCTTAGATCTGTAACTATAATGGGCATGTATATATCTTGTACATACATATTTTTGGATTAGAAAGGAAAAAGGAGTCAATTAAAATGACGAATCGGGATTTAGGATTTTTGGAAAGCTAGAAATGTGAGTGGAAAATTATACAATTTATATATAACACTGAAAATTATAACATTGAAATTTGTTGAACTATTATACCTATGTAAGATCTGTTGAATTATAGGCTCAAAAATGAATGCATTCAACTGAAATCTGGCCTACATATTCTGTAACTTAGGTAATTGGAATGGAATAGTATATACATCCTAATTTGAAAATTTGGAAATCAGTCCCTAAAATAGCTAAAGTAGAATGTTGATAAGATTGTAAAGCTTATTACAGATTTATGATAATTGGACTGTAAATTATTAGTATTAATTTGATTGCCCTAATTTGACTTGGAATGCGAATTTCTATGTTTTAATTTATTGTGAGCATTGAGCATTGTAGGTACAATTTAGTTGTATGTATTTTCATATAAATTTTCATTAATAATCTAATTCTACGACTATATATAAAATGCATGACATTTGGAATAATAAAGAAAAGAGATGTGTAAAGAACAGATGTTCTTCTCTGTAGTTTACACTATCTATTTGATAATAAAGAAAAGAGAATTCTTTATAATTTTAAACATAGAAAAAGTCTTACTTTTAGATAATTTACGGAAAGTTATAACTGTAATCTTTTTTTGGAAAGGGTGGCTCTAATATATTGAAATGTGGAAATGAATATTCTTCAAAAAATGTACATATAAATGTATATTCTGAAGTTTCTAAGTATAGTGATTAGTGAGTTAGAAATAGACACATACACATAACCACACCTACCGATTAAAAATATAACCATACGTAGGGTAACGAATAATGCATAAAAATATACGACAATACTCGAAATAGTCATAATTTCAACGATTAGATGTTAATAGCATAGTAAACCATAGGATTATGTAACATCCGGTAAAATAAACCACAAATAAATAGATCACATAAATTAATTTAAATAAGATAGAGGTAAAAATGAAAATTTTGCAAATATTAGAATTTGACCATGAAATAATGTCATTGCATTTATGGCGAAATTCTGATCAATTTCCGTACAATATGCTGAAAATGGAGCTTAGATGAAGAAATTATGGGCGGTTGAAGTTTTCAGGTTTAAAATAATTTAAATAGAATTCAAATTCAAATAAATAATCAATTCCCAAATTTGAAATTCAAAAGTTAACGGTAATTATACTTGGGGTTAAGTAAATGTTAAGATTAACGTTAACGTTAAATAACTATTAAGGAAGAAAATAAATTAACAATAACAACAATTTTAATGTTTCCAAACTAAGTGGAGTGGTCGATCCTTTTACCAAGACCGGTCGACCGGTAGAGGTCAATCCATGGACGGCGGCTGGTCGACCACTGCAGTAGTGGCTAGGCTTTTGGTTATTTTAACGCACCAGATTTTATTACTATTAACCGACCTTCATCCGATGGCTCTGGTCTGTTCCAACCACTATAAATAAGAGCCTAGCCTCTTATCTTTTATTTAGAAAATATTTTGGGAACACTAGCGAAGCTTTGTTAGTTCGTCTCTGCATAGATTCAGAAAACTCCACTAAGGTTTCAGGTAAGAAATCATATATATCTATTTTTTGTTTATTATTTATTTTCTAAACTTCTTCTCCTCCAAACATCTAATTTTATGAATCTAACATATATATAAATCCTTTGTTGTATATATCAAAATGAAGAAATCTAAAGGAGATTATCATATGCATGTAAAATCTAAGAAGGAGGCAAAACTAAGGACCTATTGTGAGTGAAAATCTTAGTTTTTCTATTTAGTAATTGAATAGCGTAATTTGGGTTTGATATATGCATTGGGGAGTTTTGGATTACGAAAAAAACACATTAAAGTCCTAAAAATTTCTCGAAAGTGAAATGTCAATTCTTAGGTTGGAATCTTAATTGTTTTGTATTAAGATAATGGAGTTGGTATGGATTTTGTAGTTTATGTGTTTACCTTCTATTCCACTTTGTTTTCTTTTTCTTTGGATCTGATTAAGAAACAGCGTGTAAGGTACAAATTCTTTTTCATAATTTACACTGCCTATTTCTACAAATTGAATAGAAATTCCCTTATTTAATTTCATGTAAAAAAGTGTTGGCTAGAGCGTAGAACAAGTTAAATTGTAAGTTTCCATTATTATTGTTTTATATTATTGTTTTAACATGAAATAAGTTGGAGTTAGATTCTAAGTACAAGTCTATTGATTTGATTTATTGTGCAAAAGAGACTTGTATAACACCAGAAGATTTGACATTTGAAGGTTAGTTTATGGCGTAATCTTCGCACCTATAGAAATTAATAAATACATACTTATATATAAATATATATAAACTAGTATAAATAACGTACAATTGTAATGTGTTAGTTATGTAGTTAATTAGGTTAATGGTTGTCATTTAAATATCCTTTAGGAAAGTAATTAATTAGGGGACATAAGAAGGATTTATTATAAGGCCAAAATAATGAATACGGTGATATGTGTGATGATATACTTAGAGAGTATTATGAAATATGACTAAGTTAGAGGGATGCGAGGTCTGTCAAAAGAATACAGAAGTCTGCTCATCTAATCTAGCTGCCTATAGTGTGAATTTAGGGCTGATGTGAGACATCGTCTGTAATAAATTACAACGGATGATGCTAGGCATGTCCTAATTATGTAAGGAAAATCTTTCCAGTTAATCTAGTTACTAGTTCCTATAAGTAGCTAGACTAATGTAAGATGTTTCCGTGGGAGTATGGGTTATAATACAGAGGACCTGCTTCGGGGAATTGTAGGTATCAAGTTGTTGTTTAAAGGACCTCCTCTTTCCCTTATATTAAGTATTAATTGGTTGGGATTGAGTTTAGGCACAATTGAGGATATCTCATAAAAGTACGTTTCAATTGAAGTATTAAGCGTCTGAAGAGATTTACATGCAATGTAAGCTAGATAGAGACCTATGTGGAGTTCGCCTTCAAACTATGTATTAAATGATGAGGGTCAATCTTAGTTGAGGTCTTAAATGGTCAGAGTTTGCATATTTTCCATTAAAAATTATTAAGTGGTTTGGGTTATATCTCTCGTGTTGGTAGGCATTAATAATGACACTTATGGGTTATTGATTATGGGAGAAACTACTTCGAGGATTGGAGGTATTAGGTGGTTGTTTGAGGACCCACCTATTTCCCTTATATGAAGTATTAAATGGTTTTAAATATAGTTTAAAATGCAAAAGGTATATCCTTATTTAAATTATACTACGCAAGTACTGATATGGGAAGACTTGAGAATTTGTATTCACTAAACCTGATTGCATGTAGATGCATCGTGATTGGGGGTTTTTGTCTTGTGAACTATAGCGAAACTTTATTTCTTATTCCTACACATCTCGACAATGTGGGTTGGTTAGGAAGTCAAAGGACTAGCCTAGGCAGTCGAGAGATTGGACCGTAAAACTAGTATGTCTAGGATTACCATTTGTAGCCACCACATTTTAGGGTAACTGTTACATTTGGTATCAGAGCTTAGGTTACCCGATCAACGGGAAAAGGTATAATATGAGTGGCATATTTATTATTTTTGAAAATTATATTTTAAAAACTCTATTATATAAAATATGTATACTTATCTCTATAAATTTCAACTATAGAGGTAGTTGCAACCATATTCTGAAAGGATGGACGAAACGACTAAGAGTTAGAAAAATAAATAGTCAAATTTATTCTCCTACTACGTGTGGAGGTCGTATCGTAAGAAATGGACTAAGAAGAGCATGAGCGCGACATATGAAAGCATGCTAGAAGTTGAATGGTACTTAACTCCTTTGTTGACCTAGACTTCACTACAATTATGAACTCTGTAAGCATAATACCTATCAATGTTCACATTGGATGTAATTAGAACATTTACATAAATCAACTAATAAATTATAGAGATAGAAAATGTAAATGGAAAAGGTTGTAATTCCAAGATTAATGAGGCAATAAATACGGAATAAATAAGGAGTTATAAGAATGTAATAGAGATATAATAGGACTAATTATGGGGAGATAAGGAAGGCATAATAGTAAAGTTAAAATGAATAAATAAATTCCTTTAAGAACTGTTCTTTAGAATTATAATCATCTATTATGGAAAAATTGACATTGTTAACAAGAAATCTTGTGAACATCCCAAGTAGAGTTTTTAGGACAAGGTCAATTCCTTGTGCTTTCTCATAGATAAATTGAGAAGGATGGAATGTATGTAGTTACTTTGGTATACCATGAAACAGGTTGTTGTAGTGAAAACTTGCTTAGGCTGATCTTTCGACTCAGTCAAACAGTTATTTCCTTTCCTTATTAACCTTTCAACTTTGTTGAGATAAATGGGTTTTCCCTTCGAAAGTTCTCCTTTCGAAGTAGAAGTAGAATCCAAATAGATAGTCTTTGGGATCACTGAATAAA
This sequence comes from Allium cepa, assembly GCA_030765085.1. Classification (NCBI taxonomy): domain Eukaryota; kingdom Viridiplantae; phylum Streptophyta; class Magnoliopsida; order Asparagales; family Amaryllidaceae; genus Allium; species Allium cepa. The sequence continues at coordinate 174,951,545 of CM060939.1, read as the reverse complement.
GGTTAAATTAGAGGGTTTCGACCTTGTCGAAGGCCTTACTTGTTGTGTGGTTAGGACTTTAGTCAAGGGTCTGAGGCTGATGTTTTGAACTTGTCGAAAGCTGTGAACCGATCTGTCTTGGATTTGGATTGATAATCTCAAATTACAGTGATCTGGAGATAGGTTCGACCTCGTCGAAAGCAGGATCTTTAGGTTTCCTGTGTCAGCCGAAGGTCCAACTGGACTATGGTAAGATTTCGACCTTGTCGAAATCAGTAGCCAAGGGGAAGATAACTTGATGCCTCTAACTGAAATTTTTTGAATATACAAGTTTTCGAATGTGTCAGAAGGGTTCTTTCAATATAGGCGACATCTGAAACACAATGTTGAACTTGAAAAAAACTTTAAGAAAGGTAAAGTAATATGTAAATTGACAACTTCCCTTTCGGAAGCTAAAGATAATTTTATTACTCAAAATTCCCAAATCAATTTAGAAATTATGGTTTACTACTCTTTTGATTAAGAAAATACAAGTTTAGAATGGAAAACATCGGATCCCCTAAACATGGCCTCTTGGGTCTTATTTATAAATGCAAGTCATCTTTTGACCCTAAAGCTTTCGACTTGGTCGAAAGGTGGCTGCCGATAACTTAAGTATTTTTCTGCCTTTATCGAAAGGAATCTCTGCGCTTCTCTTCTTTGTATTTCCTTGCAAGAGCTTTCGACTCTGTCGATAGGATTTGTTTAGTGGTTTGATGGTGGTGAGGTGCCGCTGGTTTTAACACCGATGGATGCTTCTAAACTCTTGTTTGTGACTTGATGTGGAACCCTCCTGGATCACAACGGCTTCAACTGGTTCGAAAGGCTTATTATAGCTTTTAAAAAGGTTGTTTAGGATAATACTTACTCTTGAATGCTTTGAATGAAGGTGAAACCCTTGATTTTGAAAGGCTTGGCGCATATACAGAGCGCTGTTCTTCATTGTCTTCGAAAGGTGTTGCTCTGACTCATTCGAAAGGTCTTCATGCATACAGATTCACCAAGTTGAAAGGTAGTTACTGAAGGCGGAAGGGTGCTTACGACTCCTTTGACTCCTTTGACTCCTTTGAAAGGTAAAAATCTACTGGATCTTGATAACTTTTCTTATAAAGTACGCTCCTTGTCTTCTTCCCCTTTCACTTTTCTGCAAACCAAATTTCAAATACAATTAGAGGAATTCCATGTTTCTCAAATTTTCATTTTTTTTAAATCAAAGATTAACCAAATCTATTCGTAAGTTGAGATTATTTCCACTTTCAAAATCTTTATCTCCTTTTCTTCGTTTTATTTTTTATGTTTCATGGTGTATTCCAATTTTTTAGATTTCTTAATCGAGATTTCAACTTTAAATTTTATGATCGGGATTTTGATTTTTTTTTTTGATTTTCTGAAAATCATTTAAGTTTTGAAATTCAATTCTTCTAAGAAAATTTTACGATCCAGTTTCACGAATCATTGGTGTTTAACTTTCGCTTTGAACCCAAATTCAGTGTTTATGATCATTGTTATTCTTTGAGAATCTAAATTCTCGCTTCATAAATTTTGAAATTCAAAATGGTTAATTCGTGTTGAAATCTATGGGTTTGATGGTTTTGATTTGATTGTTTATTAGTTAATTTTTAAATTCTTGGATTTTCAATCGGGTTTGGGAAAGAAAAGGGTTTTTATTTTATTCGCCTGGAAGCTTAGGGCTGTACGGATCAAAAATTGGCGCCACACATTGACCTTTCTACCCCTTCGAAATGGATTAAGGTGGCAACATTGGTTTTTCTTTCTTAGCCTCTTTCGTTGGGGTCTAAAGATATTGCAACATGAATTTGATCAATTTTGTCGAAAGCAGTTAAGCAGAATTTAGTCACCCATCTTGATGTTAAAAGGTTTCGACTTAGTCGAAACATTTTGTGCCAATCGCAATCCCTTCTCTTTAGTATGCTCTAGGAACCATAATGTCCATTTGACCCTTTTGAAATCTTTTGTATCTAATGAGTTGAAACCCTCTAAAATCATCTTTCTCCAACATTGTCGAAACTTTCTAAGAACTAATGATTTTAACTTAGGACCTTTCGACTCGATGAGTATATAAGGTTTCGACGACATTCATATACCCCTTAGAAAAAATCAAGTCTTAGGTTCCGACAATGTTGAAGGGTCTTATTATATTATTTTTAGAGCACTAGTTATATGTACTTTGTTTCATATTTTCAACTTTGTTTTAACTATTTTCTTTTAACAACTTGGTTCCTATTGAGCTTTTGGCATTGTTGAAAAGTGCCACTTGGACATACATTTCCATTTTTCCTTTCGACCCTGTCGGAAGCTCAATAAAGATTCATATTTATGCATTCGACACCGTCGAGAGGTATATGCTAAGTGTTAATCTTCTTTCCCTTTCGACTCTGTCAAAAGCTCCATATTTTTTATTTTAAAATTTAACATTTACCAAAAATGTGAAGTTTCATGTTTGGTTTTGTGTTTATGTTATTTCAATAGGATTTTACTATTTCTTGAAAGAATGCTAAGTTCTTAATAAACTGAAAATTTTAACTGAAATATTTTCACCTGGCAGAACCATGAGCTCCCAAAAGAAAGTTGACACCATTTCAAAGCACTCCCTGATATCTTTACAAGATGAGGTAGATGCCATCCTCAAAGACTTTGGAATTTCTGGTGTGTACGCCTCCCATGTCAAGAATCTGATACCGTCAACAATCCTCCCGAAGGGTTCTTCTCCTATACTACCATCCATATATGGCATTGAGGGTTCCTGCCTTTTCCAGAGTACATGTCCAGATTTCTTTCTCATCTTGAGATTGCTCCAATCCATCTATCCCTAATTGTCTATACCTACCTCTTGTCTCTGGAGCTAATAGCATTAGAATCTGGCCTTCCTTCTCTAAACACCAAAGTCTTGAATTACTTGGTTAGGCTAGTAAAGCTCAGCAATCTCAATCACCAAATCTTCAGAGCCAAACCCCTAAAGAAGATAATATCAAAAGGGGTTAACAAGTTTAAAGACTGGGAAAACCAGTTTTTCTTCGTTAGATGCTTCCTAAATACTAGTGGGACCTTTTCTACTCCTCGTAAGTTCAAATTTTTGTTGTCTTCTTTCTATCTTGTTATTTCTCTTGGCTAATCTTTGTCTTATGTTAGGCTCTCATTCCTTAGAACTCAATGAGGCAAACAGAAGAACGGTAGAGTCTCTTACTGCAACCTCTAATAAGATCAGAAACCAAGTGAGGCTGCCGATCCCCTCTAACTTGAAGAAGCATTCTCTTCTCCCCCCTGGTCAAAGGATTTTGGTGCTTCCTCCTTTGATCCAACATACTTCAAACAGTAAACGTTTCCTCTCCTTAGTAAATCCCAAACATTTCTCTCATATGTCACCTATTAGCTTAGACCACTCCGATAAGTTATAGGCACAATATTTGTTTTCTATTCCTGTTGCTTTCTGAATTATTTTGCCGACATTTAATCTGTAAGAACCTTTTTTTCCGTTGCGTCCCAGTCTATAAAACTTGCAAGTGGTATGCCTCCCCCTCCAACTGCTTCCCGTGCGCCATCCATCGTCCAATCTCTCGCTAACACTAAGAGAGCCATCAAAAGGAAGTTGGCATTATCAATCGAAGTAGAATCTCCTCTGAAAATAGCCAAAATTGTTAATGTAGAAGAGGAGCAACATTCGTCTTATGATAAAGCTTGAGAGCCCAATCATTGAAGCTCCCCAAGATAAACCTAAGCAGACTCCTGCTGCTACCGACCACCTTTCTTGAATTACTATTTTCAGCTCTCAGCTGCACTTGAACAAATGCAACAGGCTTTGGAAGTGACCCCCGCACCAAAGCATATTCCAATGAAGTCATCATCTTCTTCTCATTCCATCCACTTTGAAGAGATAACCCAGTCTATCTTACATTCTGAATCCTTCACCTCAATTCACCCGTCTTCCTTCATTCCTGATTTGGTGAGGCATTACCGCTCTTTGATAGGGCAAAAATTCTTGGTAAGTTTCACTTCAATTGACCTTATCATTACTGTTCCTTTCCAAACTTCTAACTTGTGTTACATTTCTTCTTTCAGATTTCTAAGAGTTGGTTAACTCTTCACGAGCAAGCATCCAAATCTTCCATTGAGTCCTCCAAGTTCCAGGAGGTAATATCTGCCCCTAATAATCAAGTAACTTCTTTGTCTGTGGAAAAAGATGATGCAACCTCTGAATTGGAGCAATTAAGAGCTTCCCTTGCCCAGTCAAAATCTGCTCTCTCGGATGAAAGAAGGGCTCGTCAATTCCTTGCCAACGAAATTTTTGCCATGCATCTAATCCTGAAAGAATCCGACAAGGAGAAGGCCCGTATGGTTGCAAAGAATCCCTCATTGAACGAAAAGTTAAAGAAAACCAAGGCCTCCCTGAAGCTTGCTGTCAATACCATCTTCGATGCCAAACAGTGAGTGTCGTAGTTTCTCGACACTACACTTGGGGAAATCATGTCGAGCTCTTTTGAAGACGCCTTGATGCTGGCCTATGTAGACAAATGCCCAGAGCTCAACTTTCCTACACTCGATTCTGCCCTCGTAGATAGAGTCATGGGAAAGATAAACCAGATAAAGCAAGGGGTCGAGGCGTTTGAAAAGGAAGAAATTGACGCCTTCTAAATCTCACTTTTGAAGCTCCCTCTTTAGAAATTGATTCTGATGTAGAAGATGAGGGTGACAAGAATGATACAACCATAGAAAAGGATGACAATCATGATGGTGATGACCACGACGGTGATGCAGATAATGACAATGATGACAATGTCGATGGTGGTCAAGGTTCTATTGGCGATAGAGGAGGCTATACTGAAACTTCTAAAAAGGATGGTGATGATTAGGCCTCCCTGAGCCATCTCCTCAGAAAGAAGTCCCACCTGAATCTATTGCCCCTTCTGCTCCCTAAGAGGATCATGCTTCTATGAATGTCGAAGATCCAAGAGAAAATGAGTAGGTTTCTCAAACTTCTGTCCATGTATCTCAAATATGGGATTCGCTGTTTAAACAACTTTTATTTCGAAAGCCATAATAGTGTAATTCTTTTGTTTAGATAAGGAAGAAATCTATCCTCCCATATAAAATCAATCTCAAGAGAAAACAAGTAGAAATAAACATATTATATAGGCAGTTAGACAAGCAAATAAAGGAGTATAATGTACTTTCAGATAAATACCATAGGCTTGATAGAAGTGCGTCAGTGCTGGCGTCTTTTAAGCATTAAAAAGCCGCAGCTTTACTAAAGAGAGCGCGCCTCCGCTACGACGTTCTCTTAAAAGAAAACCAGAAGCTAATCACTTTATTTTGGAGATTGATTGAAGAAAGATATATTTAAATCAACTTCTTATATAAGGCTTATTGTAGACACTCAATTATTGATTTTTCATACTTAGGCGAATTTAGTGGAGGTCTACTTAGGCGTTTTCATAAGTGATACTTAGATGAATTTGGATCTGACCCTGGAGCTTGTTGGAACTTATTATGGGTCAGATAGATTCCCCAAGATCTCTGCCCTGAAAAGATTAAGTACTATGGCAACAAATTTGTCTCTAAATTATTTTCTAAGTCTGTTTTGTGTAAACCAAATGAATAATTGTAAAATACAACAATGTATTGATGTATAAATATTTGTTTCAGTTTTTCTTTTTATGCTTGGTTTCATTTTATTATATTATCATAGAATGATTTTTCGTCTGGCTAACTTGTTTCTAGAAAGCATTTAAGTCAGTATGTCAAAGTGAGATGATTTATCTTGAAAAGGCATCAAGTTTAAAATCTTTGAAACTAGAAAGATACTGCTTCTCTAGAGATTTACAAAAACTTTACTTGGAATATCCTCCTTTTCACTTTGATTTTCTTGGTGATGAAAAAGAGAAACTTCTTAAGGAAATCAGGACATTCCATTCTAAGTTAAATTGTGGTCATGATAGTCCTCTAACTGGGAAGTGGGACTGTAGCATATGTCCACTAGTTATCACTCCTGAAAGAGTTAACATTCCTTTTAATTTGATTGCTACCATTTCCGCTAGTTCATTAAACAAATTTAGAAATGTAGTTTCCCAAATTTAGATGTAAATCAATTGTTTATTGTATCTTTTAACTTCGTTGTTGTTTGAGTTGTACTCTGTTATTATTATAATAATAAAGAGATTTTTCATCTTGATTTTTATTTTATTTTGTTTCTTTTTGCTTAAATAGGAGTTACAACTATATACAGCTCCTATCCCCTTTGATTTATCATCACACATTGCTAATCATAGGAATAAACTGTTAAAAGAACGTGGAAGGAGTGAACCTCTTGATGATATCTTACCGACACACTTCCATGGAAATGCTGAAGCCTTGAAATCGCATAATAGATATTTACTTCAAAAAGCCATTGTTAGTAACCAGAAAATCAAATTGCCTATATTGAGAGCGATGTCAAAAGCAAAGATGAAATGATCTCTTCACTGAAGTGACAAGTAAAGTCAAACCCTTCAATTGACTTCGATCATAAGATGTCGGAGCTTATTCAACAAATTTGTGGTTTGGAGTTGAAAATGAAGAACAGTCAAGCACAATGCGAGTCATTGGAATACATTATGGGAGACAGGATTTTGAGTATTGATTTACCAGCTCCTCGCACTACTCCCTCTATTTGTGACCTACAATGTGTACTTCCCTAACTACCCAGAAATTCCCCACAATTCTCAACCCTCCTCCCAGCTTAGACGAGAACGTTGTGAGTGAATGGTGTAGAAAGTTAAGTTTGAAATAGCTAGGTATTTTAATGAGCAGTAAAAAGCAAAATATTCGAAAGTATCAATGAGTATGCCGCCAAGATTTAGAAGCTTGAACACAGTAATTACTTCCTTTGAAAGCGTGTTGTAGAATTAGAAAGGGGAAACAAAACCCTATGGGGCGCAAATAGAGATTTCAGCAGCGCTCTGAAGACAAATATTGATGTAATCGAAGATGCAGACAGGGAAAGGAAGAAGGAAAAGAAACGTAAAGAAGTTCTCTAAGTTGCAATTCGTCACATAGTTGACCCTTCGATCGCTGCGAATCTTAGCCAGGCTGCTCAAGACTTATGACATATTTGTACCTTTGAAATGTATAGACTTGTCTTGCATACATATGATTAACTTCATAAGTTTTGTAATAATTTCATGAGTTAAGTAAATCATATAAATTTTGTAAATATCACCTGATTTCTAATTCTTTTCTGTATTGTCACTTCTGAAATGCATTTTGACAGCCCTGAATCTTTCATTTCTCTTTGTTGTGTTGATTCTCTGAAAAGTATAAAGCAAATAATATTTCTAATTATTATCTTGAAATTGACATACATGTATATCATTTTCTTAGATTAACAAATCATCTTGTTAATTGCATGAAAAATGGTTTATATTAAATATCTAAATCATATCTTTAACCACAATGAGAAATAATTAAGAATTCAACTCCAACCATTTGGCTGGAATATCCAATTATGTTGATAGGAAATCCCACCCTTAAACAGGAGTATAAATATTGGAAATTATTCTTCAAGAGAGATTTAGTAAAGAGCTAAATCCAGAAATCATTATCTGAATATTTGTTGTAGAAACCTACAGACCCATCCTTGGGTATTAATGAAATTTGAAAACATAGAAATCCAAAACCTAGATTTGGATATAATAAAGATAGTTAGTGATTGATAAAGGCCCGAAAACCAAATTCGGGTATTAGTAAATGAAGTTCTGAAATGAATGTCCCGAAACCCAGATTCGGGTATTAATTAATGAAATTCAGATATGAGAACCCAAAACCAAGATTCAGGTATTAATAGATGATGTTTTAGAAATGAAAGTCCCGAAACCTAGATTTCGGTATTAATAATTGGAATTCTGTTCTATTCCTTTGATGCACGTACCTTTCGGGTCTTGTATAGAAGTAATTTGATTAGTTACCTCTTGAGCTCGGACGTCTTATTCCATAATTGGATGTGTCGTTTCTTGGGTTTGAACATCTCAGTCTTTTATTTGATGAGCCTCCTCTTGGGATTCGACATCTCAGTCCATTATTTGACGAGCCTCTTTATGGGCTTGGACATCTTAATCCATTGTTTGATGAGCCTCTTCTTGGGTCTGGATCTCTTAGTCCATTGTTTGATGTCCGCTTCTCGGGTTTGGGCATCTCAGTCAAGGATTCGAAGAGCCTTTTCTTAGGCTTGAATATCTTAGTCTATTGTTGGATTAGCCTCTTCTTGGGCCTGGACATCTTAGTCCATTATTATATGAGCCTCTTCTTAGGCTTGGCCATCTTAATCTATTGTTGTCTGACGCTCTTGTTTGGCTCATCTTAGAGGGTGGAACCAAGGACTTACCCAACCTTCCTCTAAGAAGCACCCTGCCCTAGCCATAGCGTGGCATAGACAAGGGCTTATTCGGTGCTTTAACTTGGCCATAGCGTGGTGTAGATAAAGGCTTACTCCATCCTCCCTCCAGGAGGTGCCTTACCCTGGCCATAACATGGCATAGAGAAGGACTTGTTCAATGCTTTACCCTGGCCGTCTTGTAGCATGGATAAAGGCTTACTCCATGCTTCCTCCAAGAGACGTCTTGATCTGACCAGAGGCACGACCAAGGGCTTGTTCGGTGCTTTAACCTGGCCATCTTGGTGCGGCTAGAGGCTTACTCCATCCTTCCTCTAGGTGGTGCTCTGCCCTGACCATCTTGGCGTGGATAGAGGCTTTCTACCATCTTACGTAGTATCCAAATATAAGGAGAATTTCACTCACAATCATGTAGATTATCTGTTAAGAAAAGTTGCTTTTATAGATCTCATTCAATATTTCTTTACAAACCCATTGATTTTGCATTTATGGTAAAAGTTGATTATCATCCCTTCCAAGGCTTTGCAATGATCAGTTTTATGACTATTCATCATGTAGTAATGACAATAGGATCCTCCCATATTACTATCATATTTCAGTTTCTTCTTTTATGATGGCCAATAGTTGAGCTCATCCTTTGTTAACAAGTAGACATTCTCCATGGATGTTGCCAAGTTGCATTCATTGGGAAATCTAGATTTGAAGCTTGATTCTAGAGAATGACTCTTTGATTTTTGTTCCTTGGCCTTATAGTTTTATACTTATTAATTGCTTTTCTTTTACCACCCATTCTAGTTCTTGTGTAGGAAGTGTTCTTATTGTAATTGGTTGCCATTTATATGCAACGGCATTGTAATCATCCATTATTTCTTTTTAAAGACTGTGCCTTTGGAATTGTGTTGGATGGTTCTTCTCATTTGATTAAATAAATTATCACTTCCATTTGTCCATTTTCCTAAGTCAAAAATTAGGGTGGGACCAACATGAAAGGGGTTAAGCTCCATTTTCCAGGATCATATGATTCCGCTTTTTTCTTATTTATAATTCTCAGAGCTTCTAACTTTAACCTTTGTTCTTCATTTTGATTGGAATCTTTAATGAATTTTGAGAGGAACTTTATCTCATGTGGCTCAAAGGATACTTGTCAGATCTTATGATTTTCGAGCCATGATTTGACCAAAGTAGATAAACTTGAGATTAGGTTAAGTAGGGTTAGAGACAAGTAGTGTTGGGTGTTCAACCAAGTCGGAGGTTCATGCCCTCCTTCTAGCTCCAAAAATGTTAATAAGAAATCTTGTCAACGCCCCTAAATAGAGTTTTTAGGACATGGTCAATTCCTGTGGTTTCTTTAGAAAAATTAAGAAGGATGGAATGTGTGTATTTACTTTGGTATCCTTTGAAATAGGTTGTTGTAGTGAAAAATTGCTTAGGCTGACCATTCGACTTAGTTGAAACGGTTATTTCTTTCCTTATTAACCTTTCAACTTTGTTGAGATAAATGGGTTTTCCCTTCGAAAACTTTCCTTTCGAAGTGGAAGCAGAATCCAAATAGATGGTCTTTAGGATCACTGGATGAAGGTTAACTTATGGGTTTTGACCTAGTTGAAGGCCTTACTTGTTGTGTGGTTAGGACTTTAGTCAAGGTTCTGAGGTGGAGGTTTCGACCTTGTTGACAGCTATGGACTTATCCACCTTGGATTTGGATTGGTAATCTCAAATTACAGTGATCTAGAGATAGGTTCGACCTCGCCGAAAGTAGGATCTTTAGGTTTCTTGTGTCATTCCAAGGTTTAAGTGGACTATGGTAAGGTTTTGATCTTGTCGAAAGTAGTAACCCATAGGAAGATAACTTGAAGCCTCTAACTAAAATTGTTTGAATATACAATGTTCCGACTGTGTCGAAGGACTCTTTCTATATAGGTGACACCTTAAACACAATGTTGAACATGATAAAAACTTTAAGAATGGTAAAGTAATGTGTGAAATTCACACCTTCCCTTTTGCAAGCTAAAGATGATTTTATTATTAAAAATCCTCAAATCAATTTAGAAATTAGGGTTTACAACTCTTTTGATTAAGAAAATGCAAGCTTAGAATGGAAATAACAGATCCTCTAAACATGACCCCTTGGGTCTTATTTATAAATGTTGATCAGCACCTTTCTGCCATAAAGCTTTCGACTTGGTCGAAAGGTGGCTTCCAAATAATTCAAGTATGTTTTCGCCTTTGTCGAAAGGAACGGTTGCGCTTCACTTTTTTGTATTGCCTTGTAAGAGCTTTCAACTCCGTCGATAGACTTTGTTTAGTGCTTTCGATGGTGTTGAGGTGCCGCTGGTTTCGACACTAATGGTTGCTTATGAACTCTTGTTTGTGACTTGATGCAGAACCATCCTGGTCACAATGGCTTTGACCGATTTGAAAGGCTTATTATAGCTTTTGAAGTGGTTGTTCGGGACAATACTTGCTCTCGAATGGTTTGAATGAAGGTGAAACCGTTGGTTTCGAAAGGTTTTGTGCATATACAAAATGTTGTTCTTCATTGTCTTCGAAAGATATTGCTCTAACTCATTTGAAAGCTCTTCATGCATATGGATTCACCTTATCGAAAGGTAATTATTAAAGGAGAAAGCGTGCTTTCGACTCCTTTGACTCCTTCGAAAAGTAAGAATCTACTAGATCTTGACTGTAGCATCTCTTCGACACCTTCGAAAGGTTTAGCTGAAACCTTTTCCTCTTGTTCTTCTTTAACCTCTACTCAAGCTGGTTTCGACAAAGTTGAAGGGAGATCTTGGTAGTAATAGACATTTATAGAAATAGAAAATCACATGTTAGGTAGTAATTAAAAATTATAAGGCAATATATTTGTTAACATCTGGAAGAAAGTTGTGAAGAAGGAGCGAAACAAGCTTCCATAAAAAGGTATACATTAATCACCACAAGAAGATATCCAGATCTTTAAAGGTTGAGTAGGAAAGTTCAAAAGAAGGAAAATTTTAGTTAATTTCTAAAACCCAACCAAATGAAAAGAATTTGACAAAAAGATTTATGAAATTTCCTTTAAATGTTTTGAAAAGGCTTTTCAAAGAATTTAAACGAAGATAATATATATCATAAGTTTTCGTGTTTGAAAATATATTACCAATTGTTTTGTGAAAATTTTGGAAAGAGGATGTGATTTTAAAAGTGGTGGAATATTTTAAAAACAAAATGGTGGGTAAGCTTTATAAAAATAACACTGTAAATTTGATGATTTACAGGGTAGAAAAGAGGGTTTTTATTTTTAAAATTTTAGTTAGTTGAGTTAAACGGTTTTCAATTTCTAGATTCTTCGCTTTCGAAATAAATAGGAAATATGTTGGACCTAATGATTTTTTTTACCTTATAAAATTGGAAGTTCTTTTCCTTAAATTTTTTCCAAAAAGGGTGTATAAATGAAAATGGCATTTGGTTGAAATATGATAGAAAGAATGGAAAGTTAAGAATGCTTGATAAGGTAGGTAAGTGGAACATTCCCTTATAAGGAATTGCAGAGAATAATAGATGAGACAAATAGTAATGGCATTAGGGATTTATATAGTATGATTAGTATTCTAGTTAGCAAAAATATAAGAGGAAAATAATAGAACGGAAGTTATCACTGTCTACTCACTTTTCATTGTTTAAAGCCATACAAGATGTTTTTGCAAAAAAATTGAAACGAATCATTATTTGGAATGATAATTGAGTTTTTATACGTATTGGGTTAAAAGTCATTCTTTCATAAGAAGTAGGTCTTTATTATAGAATGTCTTTAAAAAGGAAAATTTTTCATAATCCCTTTTTGAAAATCTACCAATGTTATGAATGAAATGTTCAACTTTAAAAGAATAAATCTTTGATGTAGAGAATATTTGAGAAGAAAAATTATTTTGCTCCTTTTTAGAACTAAGCAATTTGAATTATTGGTAAAGGTTTATAAATTTATAATTTCAACGATAAGGATTTTGGATTTGGCACTTCATGGTTGTGAAATTTTAGTTTTACAAGGAATGGTGAGAATTAAACAAAAAATTTAATATGGGGAAAACATGGATAACTACTTATATAAGATTGGTTATGGGTTATAGAATATGAATAAAATGGAAATAATATCTCCAAACTGATTTGGAAATTTGAATTCAGTCCCAGATCTTTATTTATAGAATGTGGTAATGTTGTTAAGATATTCCAGACCTGTAATTGCATTGTAAATTAGGTTGCCCGTAGAACTTGAATTTCTATATTTCTATTTTGGAGTGATTTCCGTGTAATTTCTATAAATTATCCAATTTTAATATATGTATAAAAGTGCATTGTTTGAATTAACAAGGGCTGTACCAGAAAGGAAAAGAGATGTGTAAGATATGGATATTTTTTTCGTAGTTTATACTATATGTTTCAATAAAAGAAAGAAATAAAATCTTGTAATATCAAACAAAAAGAAAATCTCATTTGTGGTTAGTTAATGGAATTTATAACGTAATCCTTTTTGGAAGGATAGTTATAATAAATTAAAAATATGAAGTGTTCTTGTTTAGAAATTGGTAGTTAGAAATATACATACATGCATAATCGAGCTTATTGACTAAAAAAAAATATGTAGCATAATTTATGATTATTAAAAATTAGCTAGTTAATAGATTAAGATTTATGGATATTGATTATAAATTTAACGAGCGATAAATTTGGAATTAATGAAAGTTAAATGGAACTAAAAAGGGATCTGATTAGGAAAAGTTTAATATGGCACTTATGGAAGAATTGAATCGGAGTAATAGATAATTTTGAAATATGTAAAAGATTAATGAGGACTGAATTACGGTGGTCAAATTTTGACATTAGTAAACAATTATTTTGGGTATATTGAACAAAGTAATGGATGGGCCCCATTTATTAGAAACCAAGAGAGAAAACTAAAGAATATGGCGATAATGCAATAATGTACTAAGAAGTATTAGAACCTCAACACCATTTACGCAAGTTGATGATAAATTGAAGCTTCCAGTAAAATTTTATTTTAGAGTTTTTAGGTTGTAATCACTAGTTGTCTCTCTTAGTTATTGGAAAAGCATAATATATGGTATAAGATATGTCCATGTTTTATCACTGTGTTGGTTTTATGGATGAGACTGAAATGCTTGATAAATACATGTGTATTAAGAAGCAACCTAAATAAAGGAATTTTATATGGACACTTAACTAGCGATAAACTATGGGTAAGATGGGAAGTTAATGATGAAATTAGATTAGTAATCGAAAAAGAAAACTTAAATTCCAAAAGCTTTAGAATTTTGGAAAAATAAATAAATATTAGCTTGTAGAATGTCACCATTTAAGAAAGAGATAGAATGTATAAAGATGCGAAGAAAATTTTCTATTGTACAAGGATAAAAAGAAGGTAGAAAAAAATTCATTAGGAGCAATAGGACCATAACATCTATAATACGGATTTATATCAAGGAGGTGGTTCGACTTTATGGAATTCCAGTTAGCATCGTTAGTGATAGCGACTCCTTATTTACTAGAGAAATTTTAAGAGACTTGCTAACAGCTTTAGGAACTTCGTTGAATCTTAGCACTACTTACCTCCCACAGACCGATAGTCAAATAGAAAGGGTGAATAGGATCTTAGAGGCTTTGTTAAAGAGCTTGCATCATGGACTTTGGAGGACACTGAGAGCAGAACGTACCTTTAGTTGAATTTATGTTTAATAATTGTTACCAATAAATGATTGGTATGGCAACCTTTAGAGCACTTTATGGGAGGTCACGCAAATCGCTAAATTTTTGGTGGGAAACCATTGAAAAAATACTACTCGAACCAGGTTTTATGACCAAGACTTTAGAAAGATAGAGTTGATTAGACAGCATATAACGGTCGTAACATTTGAAAAGTCGGGATCAAAATTTATTGGGCCTGTTCTAATTTAATAGGAAACCTATGTATCGTGTGGAGTTACCGAATAAATTGGAAGGGGATCATAACGTTTTTCACGGTTTATATTTGAGGAAATTCCTTCATAATACAACCATTTTGGTAGAGCCTAATCAATTGGGGGATATTGAGATGGAGCCCATAGCGTCCTGTGTCATTTCATGCATTGTGGATCACGGAACTTGGGTGCTCTGCAACAAAGGAATTAGGTCAAGTACAATGGGGAGAATATCTGTTGGAAAGCATGAGGACTTCTCGTCCTAAGCTTTTCACTGATAAACATTTTTCTCCAATAATTAGGTTTTGGTTGCTTTGTAGTTGCCTGATTGGATGATAGGAGATGGTTGCTACACTTTTCGCTGTCACTTCGCCCTCACGTGGAAATTTTTGCATATTTAGGTTGTTTTCATACAGACTTATTTGTCACGATCACACATTCATGCTAGAATTAAGCTCACTTATAGTATGTATGTAGTACATAATCACATTGCACTTTTGGTTGAGTAGATGGTTGTGTAGATAAATTAGTTGTATAACATGGATATTTATTGCATGTTACATTGTTCGCCACTAGGAATAATTTTAGGGATGAAATCCTTTGAAGGGGAGAATGTAACACCCTATAAATAACTATAAATAAATAGATTATGTGATGACCCTTCTTTTCTACCCTCGAAGATCGAGACAAATACATCGTTGATATTCATGTGTCGCAAATTCAAGTACTAGAGAGGCAGATAATCAAGGGTTCCTATAATAAATAAAGATAGAAGATAGAATAACCATAGAATCTTATATTCGCATTAATTATACATATGGAAAGTACATACAATCACTCTAAGTGATTCATCGGAGTTACAATAAGTATTAACTCTTAGTTATAACTACATACCCTTACAGAGGCTGGTAGATACTAAATACATACTATATGATACAGAGGAAATTGGAATAGATCACTATTAACAAAAGGACCCTGCAGTCTTCATGCTCCATGCTCCTTCCAAAATGCTCCAAGTTACCTGACTACTTGGCTGCCCAAAAAGATTAGACATCCAGGGTTTAAAGGAAAAGAAAAATAAACTCCGGACTAGTCATGCAACTGGTGTGAGAAACTCAAAAGAGTATTAGAAAAATAAAAGGATATCTCATAAGACCACGCTGCATATAAACACGGAATGAGTTTTTACCTTATGATAACCAAATCATTTTCACGTAAAATTCAGTGATATTATTTTTAATGACATTATTTGAAAAAATTTCAAATAAACATATTCAAATAGTCAAAAATATTACATTGGTTAAATTTGATGGCATAATAGATTTACAGCTAAAACCGAAGGCATTTATTGTAGATTTGGATTTCCAATGAATAGCGAGGTAAGGGACTACCTCCCATACAGTATATTTCTAGAGGAACATACCAAGGATCGACATCTTCGAAACCTCTGCGAATTTAGGCCCGCGTATAGGGAATTTTCCAACACGTGTTCTCTCTGGTTACACGTGGCTAATAAAAATAAAAGAGAAGCAATCTCATTGAAGGAAAATCAGATATGGCCAAGAGTAAAGAAATATCAGGGTGCTTCTACCATTTTATCACGTTTTTTTCTTCCTCAATCAATTCGTGAAATCAATTTAACAAAAATGGAGGACAGAGTTTGAATCAATTTATTGAGTGCCTCTAAATCGAGTTCCCCTCTTTCTGAATCGAACAAATTCGTTCGAAAGTTATTGCGAGAGCCGAAGGAGCAGCAAGGATCAAAGTCGATCGAAATTGCCCGCGTATGGACTTCGATTTGTCACACGCGAGTCTCCTTTGGAATTGGTATTCAAGTGAGGTATTATGGCTTTGGAAGTGGAGCGGCTGGAAGATGCGCTCGACGTTGAGGTGTACTCGACGGCAGGTCGCGATCGATTGGAGGTTGCGATGGCAAGGCAAACTCTGGTAGGCGATCGATGGTATGCTCGAATCGGGGTTTTCTGCTTTTAGCTCGCATCAGTGAGGTATTGAGATTCCTTTTGTTTTGATTTAAACCGGATAAATAAAATGTTTCTACATACACAGAAGATTTTGGAATATAAAAGTTAGTTTTTTTTTTAGCCTGTATAAATTATTTTTATACAATCTGAAATTGGGAAATAAGAAAATATACATATACATATTTTTATTTATCTTCTAGTTTATTTTTGATAATGTATTTTAGAGATTTATCTCTTTGATAAACTTATTAATCTATTTTAGTTAGAAAAAGAAAACAGATTCTCTATATACATATATAAGTACATATTTTTTTAAACATGTATTGATAAAATAGAAATTTGTTTATATAGATAAGCTTTAAAAAAATATAGAAATTTTAATGTTGGGATTTATGTAAAAGTAGATCTTTTGAAATCTACAATTTATTTCATAAGTAACTTCGAAATAAAAATAAATATAACATATTATGGAGTTTAAATTTGTTTAATTAACTTATCTATATTATTTTGTTACTAGGAGATTTAATTAAAAGGAAATTAGTTTAAAATTTAATAATTAGTTAATTAGATCTATTTTAAAAGAAATTAATTTTCAATTAGTTCAAAATATTAATAAACCTTATAATGTTATTTAAGGTCCGAAATCTTAAAGACGTGCCGGTGTGGAATGGGTCGCAAACATAATCAAAGGTGAGTTAATCTCACTCATCTGGGTTTTATTTAAATTTAAATAGTTAAATTTAAATATTTGGTTGAATGATTGAATTGATTGGATGTGGTTATTATATAGTAGTATACATATTGGAGTGATTGATTTCCCGCATTATATAGAGGATGAGACCCTATGCGCCGCATAATAGCGGATGATATTATTTAATCCCATATACCGCGATATTCCATCTCGAAGTGGAATTGGTATTTTATCTTATGGTAACATCTGTGGATGCAGGGAAACAGGTTGGGGGGATCCAACTAGATTCCTCAAAGTAGTGTAATTTATTTTTATAGTTTATGTTTTACTTGATAATCTGTGATAGGTTATTGATTATATTGGAAATTGGAATGTTGGATGCTTTGAATGGATTGAATGTATTTGCTATTGAGTTATCAAAATATAAAGATTTGATTTTTGAAAGAAATAAAAGAGAGAATTTTTAAGAAAAATAATTTTGGAGAATTGAGATAATTAAAGAATGAATTGGAAAAAAGGATAAAGGTTGATTTTAAATTCAAATAAATAATTCCGGTATGGAAAAGGAGATATATGGATAAATGAATTTCAAACGTAAGTGATATTATTTAAGGTAATAAATAATTTATTTTAAAATTCAAGGTTTAAAATTTGTTTAGAAAAACAAAGAAGAGATTTGGAAAGTATGAAATTGGTATTCGGTTTAAATAAGATTTAAGATTATAATAAAGAAATTAAATTTGAAATTTATGGGTTTTGAAATAAATTTAGATAAGTAAAGGAATTTATTTTAATGAAGAAAATTTTGGAAATCAATTTGGAAACTGATTAAGTGTTTGAAATTGTGTTTTTCGAAGGAAAGATGAGGCTATGGAATTTATAAACTGGGTTTATAAAGTGAAATCAGTGGATATTTGGAAGTATAGGTTCACGATAGGAATTTATAAAAGGAATGTGAATTTGTTTTAAAAATAAACAGTGGTTTATTTTTTAAAGGTATATAAATGGAAAGTGTCTTTCCTTGGAAAGCCAAGTATATTTTAAAAAGAGACTTTTTATAAGTTAAAGACTTTAAAAATTCGTTTTAAAGAAATGTTTTAGAATATTTATTATTTTTAAATGTTTTAAATTTTAAAGTAAATATTTTTCAAATTTATTTTAATAGTAAGTATTTAATGGATAATTGGTATTATGTTTTAAAAAGATAATTATTAATATTTATATTTTATAAAATAGTTTTATTTTAAAAGATTGTTTGGTTAAAGTTATATTTAAAAACTTTTATAGGATTTTGTAACTCTTATTTTAAATTTTAGTTTGGCTTAATTTTTATTTTAAAAATTAGTTTTATATTTTATAAAGTATTTTTATTTTAAATATTCTTAAAATATATATTTTTTGAATAAAGTATTTAAGTAATTTTAATTTAAATATGTTAAAGTTTATTTTAAATAAAGTGTTTTAAACTATTTTAAAATCTAAAGTGTTTTGTACTTGGTGATTTCAGTGGGAATCGAGAATATTCGGGGAGTTTATTCCATGAGAGAAAAATGTTTTGAAACTGTTTTCAAAAGGGTTGAAAAGAGGAAAAATATCTTGCGAAGATATTTTGAGGATTATAAATAATTTGGGAGAAATTATTATGGCTTGATGATTGTTTGTGAATGTTAATTGATAGTTAAATAATCGACTATCAATGTTGGCCAATGCATTGATTGTTGCGAAGAGACCGGGATAGGAATTTATTTACCAAAAACCACTTCGATCCGGTTTGAACGTTTTCGTGAGGAAAACAAGAGTCGAGAGTCGAAGATGGAGCAGTGAATTGCAAGGGCTAATCGTTACTAATCCTGAGGGTGATTCCAAAATGGATGTAAAGGAGTTGTGCCTTCGGTTTCGTTCGAACCTGGGACGGACTTGTATGGATGAATGCTTTCAGAACATCGTTAGGAGGACAATGAGCATTCTAAGTGAAATGTTCTAAAAAGGTAAAGCTTAGCCTCGAGCCTCATCAACCAGGAATGACTGAAAATCAGGGGTTATGCAGCAAGGCTAAGTGGGTCGCACCCATTAGGGTTAGGTCATCCCTGTCAAGATGTCCCTTTTTATTTCGGCTGTGTGGTGCGGTTGCTGATCCCAACCACGGGGTGATCTTACTCGGGATTATCCAGTGAGAGGTAGTCCTGGTCTTCTGTTGCAGGGGATTTAGAGTGGATCCTCGGTACGCTGATCTAGACCAGGTACCGTGACAGGTGGTACCCCAGTGCCTAGTCATTAATTGGAAACTCATTCTCCCTACATGCCTTTACGGTTTTGTTTGTATACCTATTAGTTGGAATTTAATAAATGTAACAATTTCAGCTATTTGAATAAGTATTTGTATATAGCCACTATTATAATATCAGAGAATTTTATAAGAAATGTTTTGGTTATCGTGAGGTGAAACCCCGGTATGTTTATTTGTGTCGTGGTCTTACGAGATACCTTTGATTTCAAATGATTTTGAAACTTTAATAATCCATGTGATTTTCACACTGGTATTCCAGACTGACTCGGGTATTATTTAATTATAATGCTCGGGTCAGACTGAGTATTATAGAGTACAGATTCTGGATGGACTGCTGTGGAGCTTAGGAGACAAGCTGGATGGCGAGACGTATCCGATGTATATGATGTAAATTCCGTTGTGTATTCGTTTTGGAAGAACGAGATATTATAACCATCCACAATTGCATTGTGATTGTATTGAGCTCTGATGCTGTATTCTGATGATGTATGTATAAAACAGATATAATTTCTTTTGTGTAAAGATTTGTTATCATCTATTATATTTTATTCCGCTGCGTTGGTAAGATTCTGATATTGTTTCTATTTCTTCTTCTATCTCCTTCTTCTTTTTACCCTAATGGTCCGGTTTTTCGGGGGTCGAAAAATCAGGTCGTTACACTTGGTATCAGAGCTGAGGGTTAAGCGAGAACCTTGGTTCTAGTGGGGATTACTCATTAAATCGATTCTGTAGTACTTTGGAATGAGTTTGAGTGTATTAATAAATATGAGCGCGTATTTGTTAGTGAATATAATTTTTTTTATTGTGTTGACTTATCGGTTGAGTATTTATGGATTCTGGTCGATATATGGGATGCCATGTCATCGATAGGGGTTTCTAAACTCTTGAACAAGATAAACCGACACGGTATTATTTTAAAATAGAGTAAATGAAATAATTTTACCCAAATTATTTTTGTATATAAAAGAAATAATTTTCTGTAAATTATTATAGTTATTATGGTTGCTTGGATTTTAGGACAAGATAATATTAAATTATTATCATCGTTATGTGGTAGTTGAACAAAGAATTGAAATTATAATCAAAGATTAAGGAATAAATTAATTAACAAAATAAAATTTATAAATGTGAATTATAAATGTGATTCATAATTGAAGATGAAATAAAAAAATCCAGAGTAATGTTTCAATATGAATTGGCAAGATTGGAATTTGGAAATTTGGGAAAGGTTTAAATTCCTTTTGAGGTTGGAAATGTTTTTCAAGGGGTTTGGAATAAATGGTGATAGTATTTGAAGAGTCCTTTTGAATTGGGTTTGAAATCTGGAGAGATTTGGAATTTAAAAATATTTGAAAGGGTAAAAGCATTTAAACTCTCTTCGGTCGCTGGAAAATAACTTCGGTGATGACTGCAGCATCATCGATGTTCATTTTTGAGTTCCCAAAAGAGGGATTGCTACCCAAATGATTTAATTAGAAGTTGTTTGTGAAAATGGGTTGGTTTTAAAAATTCAAAGAATAGTTGGATATGCAATTGAATTATGGATTTCAAAATTGAGTTTTGAAATATCGAAGTTTTGGTTTGGTGAAACCATCTTGATTTTAATACAAAGGAATATAGAATATTTTGAATTGGTATTTGTTGCAAAATTGAGTTAAATTTTGTAATGCAAAGGAATATTTTTGTTTGAATATAATTTATTTCAAAAATGATATGTAAGTGTTTAGTAATTGATTAAAAAAGACTCTGGAATTTATTAAAATGTTTATGGAATTTAAATAATTTGGAAACTTAAGGAAGTTTAAAAATTTAAAATGGAAACTGTAGAATTTTGTTCCAAGGAACTAAAGGAGTAAAAGTTTAGAAATAAACTTTTTATGAAGATTTGAAATTAAATTTGAGAATGAAGTGATAAATATAATTAGTAAGTTAAATTTGATTGAAAATGAATTAAGCTGGTGAAGAAAACCAGTTAAATGAAATAAATTAGAAAGATTAGTTAATAAATGTAATTAAGTTTGGAAAAACTTATAGAAGTTTAAAATTTGAATAATTAGAGTGTAATTAAATTTAGATAAGTAAAGATGATGGTAAGGAAAGTCTAAGTGGACAGAGTGGAAGGGTTACTTAAATAAAAGGTAAGTTGGAAATAAAATCTATGTAAACTAATTGATTCAAGAGGGTAAGCAGATAAATTGGAATCGCATGTTTAGGTGATATTTAATTTAAAATATGTAAAATAAAGTGAAGTTATAGAATTAATTCGAAGTGAACCCAAATTATAAAAGTTTGGAAATAAGAAATTGTTTGAGATTTGAAATAAATTAATAAGTGAAACTAATTTAAAAATTGACATGAACCAGTTATGAATGAAAGATAGTTGATAAAATTCAATATTTAAAGTTTGAAGATAAATTGCACTCAAGTTGAATTGGAAATGAAAATCTGGAATGAAAATTAGGAGATAGTATCGAGACTTGAAATTTGTTTGTAAATTGAAGCAAATCGAATATATATGGAGTTGGAATCCAATTTGATTTAATGAAGATAAAATCCAAGTGGTAAGAGAAAGTAATAAAATAAGAATATATAAAGTGCTTATATTAAGCTTAAGAAAAGCTAAGGGTGAAAATTCTTAAGCAAATTTCGTATTGAAAATACTAAGTTAATAATGGATGGAAATTAATCTGGAAGTTGCGAAATGGGATGGTTGTGAATAAGAGAATGGAAACAAAAAATAATGTGAATTAAAGAAAATTGGCATAGTTAATAATCAATTGGGGCTAAATACATAGGATGTACGTATATTATTTTATTCGCATAGCGATTTAATCCAGATTCGAGCATAGAATTTCGAGGTAATCATATTGATCCGAGTTGGGATTTTTCACTCGATTTTCGACGGCGAACTATTGATATGGATTTTTGATTGATTCTGGAAATTCTCTATCATAGTTTGTGGCTATGTAAGGAGAATGACGGTTTCTGATCAAGAAACCAGATCTGAGTCCGCGCTAGAAAGTCGGGTGGACGATACTAGTTTGGAAGTGAAATTACATGATCGAGTGAGTGATTGGATATGATATTGCGTATGGATGGTATATGTACATCGTACGGGCTTGAATGAAATTGATATGAAACTTTTGAAAAGAAATGTATAAAATGGTTTTTGAATGCTGTAATTGGATATTATTGCTCAGTAGGATACATGTGTTATAAAGAATAAAGGAATTGGTGTTTTGATTTCAGATGATAAATTTGAATTGCTCAACAAAAGGTATGTATTTGAATTTCTGTATGAAATTTAATGATTTTCTGGTCTAGCCACTGGCGTTTTTGTTTTCTTTTGAGATTTTGGGCCCGTAGAGGCATTTTGTAGTTGTACCGAGCTAGCCGCGCAAAGGAGACGCTGGCAAAAAATTTCAAAAATTTAGCGAGTTAGAAAATTTTTGAATTTTTTTTGATAATTCTGAATTTGAATTTGAATTATAATTTAAATGGTTGAGTAAGTAATGTTGTTTGGAAGTTATGGATAGGTTTGGAAAGTTAATAAGGATGATAATGTGTCTTTTATAAAAGATTGTTTTGGTTGTTGATAAAAACTATTTGGCTTTGGAAAGATAATGAACAGGTTGTGGACCATTCCTCTTAACCAAAAATTTCAGGGACGAAATTCTTTTAAGGGGGGAGGAATGTGACGATCCAGAATTTCTGAATATTTGAAATTGGAATATTTAATTTATTTTAAATATTTGAAAGTTAGTTCAACTTGATTTCAAACATAACTGTTATTTGGTAATTAAATTATTGAATTTAATTTATTGGAAGTTAGGTAAAATATTGAATCTTCAGTTTATGCTTGTTAAAAATATTTCAAAAGCTTGGAAAATTTACATTTATAATACTGAAGATAATACAAGTGTTAAAATTTAGTTTAAGGATAATTTGTTCAGTTTTGAAAATACGTCATTTGAATCGATATTTAAAAATATAGCCTTTCGAGGCATAGTTTAAGAATTCGACGAAACCAGTTCCATTGGATCCGTAATATTGTATTATTATCAAATTTCAAATTTTGTAGTATTTGGAGTTTTTGTGTGATCATGCGATAGATAAACGCGCTGAAATATTAATCGAAAATTTAATATAATAAGTGAATCAAAAAAGCCATCTTCTCCTTACGATCGAATTAGGACTCGAAAACTTTTTCATTGTGTTTGAAATAGGGGTTTAACATTATAAACGTCTAGCGGCACACCTCAATTGGAGTTCAGAATTTTGAGCCTTGAATTCAAGGCAACTTAAATTTGAATTTAAATTCAAATATCAATAGTAAAAAATTTCATTGAAATCACTGTAACAGGCCACATATAGGGAATTTTCCAACACATGTTCTCTCTGGTTACACGCGGCTAATAAAAATAAAAGAGAAGCGATCTCATTGAAGAAAATCAGATATGGCCGAGAGTAAAGAAATATCAGGGTGCTTCTACCATTTTATCACTTTTTTTCTTCCTCGATCAATTCATGAAATCAATTTAATAAAAATGGCGGTCCGAGTTTGAATCAATTTGTGAGCGCCTCTAAATCATGTTCCCCTCTTTCCTAATCGAACAAATTCGTTCAAAAGTTATCGCGAGAGCCAAAGGAGCAGCAAGGATCAAAGTCGACCAAAATTGCCCTCGTGTGGACTTCGATTTGTCGCGCGCAGTCTCTTTTGGAATTGGTATTCGAGTGTAGTATTATGGCTTTGGAAGTGGAGCGGTTGGCAGATGCGCTCAACGTTGAGGTGTACTCGACGGCAGGTCGCGACCGATTGGAGGTTGCGATGGCAAGACAAACTCCGGTAGACGATCGATGGTATGCTCGAATTGGGGTTTTCTGCTTTTAGCTCGCATCAGCGAGGTATTGCGATTCCTTTTGTTTTGATTTAAACTTGATAAATAAAATGTTTATACATATACAGAAAATTTTGAAATATAAAAGTTAGATTTTTTTAAGCCTATATAAATTATTTTTATACAATCTGAAAGTGGAAAATAAGAAAATATACATATACATATTTTTATTTATCTTCTAGTTTATTTTTGATAATGTATTTTAGAGATTTATCTGTTTAATAAACTTATTAATCTATTTTAGTTTAAAAAAAATAGATTCTCTATATACATATATAAGTACACACATTTTTTTAAACATGTATTGATAAAATAGAAATTTGTTTATATAGATAAGCTTTGAAAAAAATATAGAAATTTTAATGTTGGGATTTATGTAAAAATAGATCTTTTGAAATCTACAATTTATTTCATAAGTAGCTTCGAAAGAAAAATAAATATAACATATTATGGAATTTAAATTTGTTTAATTAACTGATCTAAATTATTTTGTTACTAGGAGATTTAATTAAAAGGAACTTAGTTTAAAATTTAATAATTAGTTAATTAGATCTATTTTAAAAGAAATTAATTTTCAATTAGTTCAAAATATTAATAAACCTTACAATGTTATTCAAGGTCTGAAATCTTAAAGACATGCTGGTGTGGAAATGGGTTGTAAACATAATCAAAGGTGAGTTAATCTCACTCATTTGGGTTTTATTCAAATTTAAATAGTTAAATTAAATAATTGGTTGTATGAGTGAATTGATTGGATGTGGTATATTATATAGTAGTGTGTGTGTGTGTGTGTGTATATATATATATATATATATATATATATATATATTTGAGCGGTTGATTTCCCGCATTATATAGAGGATGAGACCCTATGCGCCGCATAATAGCGGATGATATTATTTAATCCCATATACCGCGATATTCCACCTCGAAGTGGAATTGGTATTTTATCTTGTGCTTACATCTGTGGATGCAGGAAAACAGATTGGAGGGATCCAACTAGATTCCTCAAAGTAGTGTAATTTATTTTTATAGTTTATGTTTTATTTGATAATCTGTGATAGGTTATTGATTATATTGGAATTTGGAATATTGGATGCTTTGAATGGATTGAATGTATTCGGTATTGATTTATCAAAACATAAAGATTTTATTTTTGAAAGAAATAAAATAGAGAATTTTTAAGAAAAATAATTTTGGAGAATTGGGATAATTAAAGAATGAATTGGGAAAAAAGATAAAAGTTGATTTTAAATCCAAATAAATAATTCCGGTATGGAAAAGGAGATATATGGATAAATGAGAATAAATGAATTTTAAACTTAAGTGATATTATTTAAGGGAATAAAGAATTTATTTTAAAATTCAAGGTTTAAAATTTGTTTAGAAAAATAAAGAAGAATTTTGGAAAAGTATGAAATTCATATTCAGTTTAAATAAGATTTTAGATTATAATAAAGAAATTAAATCTGAAATTTATGGGTTTTGAAATAAATTTGGATAAGTAAAGGAATTTATTTTAATGAAGAAATTTTTTGAAATCAATTTGGAAATTGATTAAGTGTTTGAAATTGTGTTTTTCAAAGGAAAGATGAGGCTATGGAATTTATAAACTGGGTTTATAAAGTGAAATGGATATCAGTGGATATTTGGAAGTATATGTTCACCGTAGGAATTTATAAAGGAATGTGAATTTGTTTTAAAAATAAACAGTGATTTATTTTTTAAGGTATAGAAATGGAAAGTGTCATTCCCTGGAAAGCCAAGTATATTTTAAAATGAGACTTTTTATAAGTTAAAGACTTTAAAATTTTGTTTTAAAGAAATGTTTTAGAATATTTATTATTTCTAAATGTTTTAAATTTTAAAGTAAATATTTTTCAAATTTATTTTAGTAGTAAGTATTTAAAAGATAATTGGTATTATGTTTTAAAAAGATAATTATTAATATTTATATTTATAAAATAGTTTTATTTTAAAAGGTATTTTGGTTAAAGTTATATTTAAAAACTTGTATAGGATTTTGTAACTCTTGTTTTAAATTTAGTTTGGCTTAATTTTCATTTTAAAAATTAGTTTGATATTTTATAAAGTAGTTTTATTTTAAATATTCTTAATATATATATATATATATATAAAATAAATTATTTAAGTAATTTAAATTTTAATATGTTAAAGTATATTTTAAATAAAGTGTTTTAAACTATGTTAAAATCTAAAGCATTTTGTACTTGGTGATTTCAGTGGGAATCGAAAATATTTGGGGAATTTATTCCGTGAGAGAAAAATGTTTTGAAACTATTTTCAAAAGGGTTGAAAAGTGGAAAAATATCTTGCGAAGATATTTTGAGGATTATAAATAATTTGGGAGAAATTATTATAGCTTGATGATTGTTTGTTAATGTTAATTGATAGTTAAATAACCGACTATCAATGTTGGCCAATGCGCTGATCGTTTCGAAGAGACCGGGATCAAGATTTATTTCCCGAAAACCACTTCGATCCGGTTTGAACGTTTTTGTAAGGAAGATAAGAGCTGGGAGTCGAAGATGGAGCAATGAAGTGCAAGGGCTAATCGCTACTAATCCCGAGGGTGATTCCAAAATGGATGTAATAGGAGTAGTGCCTTCGGTTCCCTTTGCACCCGAGACGGACTTGTATGGATGAATGCTTTCAGAACATCGTTAAGAGGACGATGAGCATTCTAAGTGAAATGTTCTAAAAAGGTAACGCTTAGCCTCGAGCCTCATCGACCAGGAATGAATGAAAAATCAGAGGTTTTGTAGCAAGGCTAATTGGGTCGCGCCCATTAGGGTAAGGTCATCCCTGTCTAGATGTCCCTTTTTATTTCGTCTGTATGGTCGGTTGTTGATCCCAACCACGAGGTGATCTTACTCGGGATTATCCAGTAAGGGGTAGTCCCGGTCTTGCGTTGTAGGGGATTTAGGGTGGATCATCGGTACGCTGATCAAGATCAGGTACTGTGACAGGTGGTACCCAGTGCCTAGTCATTAGTTGGAAACACATTCTCCCTATGTGCCTTTACGGTTTTGTTTGTATACCTATTAGTTGGAAGTTAGTAAATGTAACATTTTCAGCTATTTGAATAAGTATTTGTATATAGAAACTATTATAATATCTGAGGATTTTATAAGAAATGTTTTGGTTATCGTAAGGTAAAAACCCGGCATGTTTATTTGTGGCATGGTCCTACGAGATACCTTTGATTTCAAATGATTTTCAAACTTTAATAATCCAATCGAGTGTGATTTCTCACTCTGGTATTCCAGACTGACTCGGGTATTATATAACTATAATGCTCGGGTCAGACGGAGTATTACAGAGTACAGATTCTGGATGGACTGCTGTGGAGCTCAAGAGATAAGATGGATGACGAGACGTACCCGACGTATATGATGTAAATTCCGCTGTGTATTCAGTTTTGAAAGGATGAGATACTATAACCGTCCTGAGTTGTGTTGTGATTGTACTGAACTCTGATGCTGTATTCTGATGATGTATGTATAAAACAGATATAATTTCTTTTGTGTAAAAATCTATTATCATCTATTATATTTTATTCCGCTGCGTTGGTAAGATTCTGATATTGTTTCTATTTCTTCTTCTATCTCCTTCTTCTTTTTACCCTAATGGTCCGGTTTTTCGGGCGTCGAAAAATCGGTTCGTTACAATTCAAGTTTAAAACCATATTTCAAAAGTCATTAAAAGTGCTACCAAAAAAGCTACGAATAGTGCTTTTTAAGCTTATTTTATCAAAACAAATTTTGTATCATTTTGAAATCCACTTTCATAACTCATATCTCTTTTAAAACATTTTAGAAGATTTATAGAACTTATTACATATTTTAAAGAATTAAAAAATCATTCATAAAGAGTTTATCGCTCTGGTTCCTGAACTGCCAGACCGCGACTATTTTGAAAACTTGATTTGCTCATATTTCAAAATCTACTAAATGAAATCTTGATCTTTTCTTTTGTTTGAAAACTATGATTATAAGAGCTTGAAAAATTCTTATTACAAAGAAGTTCGACTTCGAATCCATCATATAAATGGATTTAACTTTCTATGGTAAGAAATCGCGAACTATGTTTAAGCGATATGCCTATTTTTGACTCAATTTTCATAACTTGTCAAAACTTCACCAAATTGGATTTTATTGTTTATGAAACATTTGTACACCATTTTCAACCATTTAAAAGGGGTTTTAATGATCCCATATCACTTTTATAACTTGATTCAGAATCCTTTTGTAATATCGACGTGTATATTATGTGACTTATTTACACAATTAAACAACTATATAAAAACAACCAATATTTGATGATCAAAGCATAGTAAACATCATATCACATCACTGTCATATATACATATAGAATTATAGAGTTTCTCACTTGATTTCCGATCGGGCTAACTTTTAAAACGGCTATAGCTCCCCTATCTTGAAATCGGAGCTCATAACTACTAGTCCAAATGCTCTTAGTTTGGCCATGGTCTTGGAGGGTTGGAAGGCTCAGCCTTTCTTGGAAAATGGTGGTGGAGATATTGATTTCACACGGCCATGTGAGGAAAAGGAAGATATCACTAGTTTGAACTTTGGTTTGAAATGGTATAGATTTCGGTTGATTTCGGTATAGCTTCGTTATGATTTTGTAATATTTTGTTTCTTAGGCTATAGCAGCCATTAATATAGAGAAGAAGAACATGAAATTGCTTAGGAACTTTATAAATAAAAACTGTGCATGAAGTGAAGGGAGGTGGGTGCTAGGCAAACATGATATATACACACAAATGCATCACAATTTCATCACCACCCACTCCCCTCCTACCTCATCCATTTTGGCTGTGTACCCCCCTTCCTAGGTGTGTGTACCCATGTGCTTGTACTTAATGTGTAAATTTTTGACTTTGGATTTACGTAAGGGTTAAGTTTTAGAAAAATATCTTAGATATTTTTTAATATATATATATATATATATATATGTGTGTGTGTGTGTGTGTGTGTGTGTGTGTGTATGTGTGTGTGTGTGTGTGTAATTGTATAAGTATATTTGTATGTGTATATGCGTTCATGAGCATGTGAATGTGTTCATGTATATGTACATGTATGTATGCATATCAATATCTCAAATGATTCATAACGTTGCATAACTTTTCTACGTTGAATCATTACAGATTTCGATTTCTGTTTTCGATCATATTTTTACTTCTTATATATATATATATATAAACAAAGTTTGAAAATACTATTTCTATCATTATTTAATAATTAAAAAGGCTTATTTAATAATTAAAATAATTATTAAATCATTTAAACTCAGAGCTTTTAAGTCTTACGTTGAAGGTTGATGGTTTTTTGGGGAGTTTTTATGTGTTTGTTGTTTTGGAGAATTTTCATGGCTTGAGCGGATGCGGTACATTGTTTTTGAGGATTTGCGGATATGGTTGTTGAGGTTGAGGTTATGGAGTTGTTTTTGAAGGTTGCTCAGCTCTTGGAGACGTTTCAGGCTTTAGATTCCCGTTAGAGTATATTGTTTAGGGAGTGTCTTCATAGGATTTTGGGAGGGTTTTTTTGTTTTCTTTTTTTCTTTTTGTATGGGGGTATTTTACTACCACTTAGGCATGTTGGCAGCTTCTTTTCTAATAGTGATATATACACACACACACATACGTGTGTGCTCTCCTCTTCTTTAGAGGATCACCTATTTTTTTTCAAAAAAAAATTAAATCATTAAACTAATTTTAAATTCAAAAATCATTTATTCCTAAATAGCGATATCATTAATGATGTCATAAAGAGATTTTATTTCCAAATATAAAATAAATAATTTTATTACATATTCTCACTCATATATGTAAATGAGTGTATGCATCCAGCTTCGTGCACGATGTCGGACAGTGTAAGGGCTTTTTGTTGATAAAATAGTTTTCGGTCATTTTATCGATATATTTTCCAAAGTATATATTTTTGTAAATATTTATTCAAAATTAGATTACTAATATTATTTATTGTTCAACACATTATCTTCTATGTCAAAGAATATTATATTAATATTTTAATTTTTTTCTTAAGTGATGAATTTGTGGGTCGTTAAAGATTAGATAGATTAATTTAAATAAGATTGGGATAAAATGGAAATTTTGCAAAAGTTGGAATTTGACTAAGAAAGTTATGTCGTTGCATTGTGGCTGAATTCTGAACAATTTCTGTAACAACCCTAGGCTTTTAACCCCTTTAATAAAATAAATAATGGTCTAAAATTTAATAATAAAGGAGTTTGTGTAATTGGATTAAATAGAGGTAAAAGTTGAATTTGGGACCTGTAACCATTTGTATTGTTTAATTGTATTCCATAACTTATGTTGGGATCTAACTATTGTCATTGTTAAGTTTGGACTTTGTAGAAGCAAATTGGTAGGATAAGGTATTTGTTGCTATTAATTAACATTAATGAGAACAAAAATATTTTAGTTAAATTTAAATCAGGAAATTATTTTCAAGGACAAAATTTCTCAACGTTTTTGCCTTAAGGGCAGACCTTCAGTATTTTAGCCTAAATGACAACTTTCTTTAGGAATCGTTTTTAGTTATTTATAGCAGTTTATAAGTATCAGTTTGTAGTTATCGGTAGCAGTTTTTAGATATCAGTTTTTAGTTCAGTCGCAATTTTGGAAGAATTTTTGTCCTTATGAATAATTTTAAAAGTATGTTTGTTCTTTCGATTAATTTTTAGGAGAATGTTCGTATTTGTGGTTAAAATATAGAGGTCGTGTCCTTGAGGTTAAAAATATACAAATTTTTGTCCTTAAATTAATTCCCCTAAGTTAAATATCAAAATATAAGACCATTCATTGTGATTAATTAAAGTAACAAAATAATTTATTTTGTATTTATGTGTATTAGTGAATAAACAATATTTCTTCATTTTTTTATAAGTGTAGAATTAAGGCTTAATTGTTTAGAATTCTAAATATAAGACCACACTTAGTCATAATTAATTAAAATAAATCAATTTTGGGCCTAACCCATTTAGGTGAAAAGAAATAGCTTAGATGTAGTTCATTTTATCCTTCTAACTGCAGGATATAGAACTCCTACTTCTTATTTATCTTTATAAACTGTAGACTAAAACTTTGAAAATCTCTCAACAATTAGAGTAATAAATTATTGGAATTAATAGGAAACCAATTCAAATGTTTAATCTCAAATTTGTACTCATTTCTGAAATAATTTGATTCATTTGTTTTTACAGTTGATTTCTTGTGCTAATTCTCTTCTTGCATATATTGTTAGAACTAGAAGCTGAGAGAAACAAGCCTTAATCCATTTTCATCTAGCAGGGAATCTTTGAATTTCAAAAGTTTAGCTCACTTATTGTACTGATTTATATTTGTATGTTTAATGGTGGATGGTGGTGGAGTTTTGAATGGTTGTTGATTGTGAATGTGTTGGCTGTTAATTCATTCCCTTAGCTAATCATAGTTAATACTATGGCCATATCTTTCTCCTTTCTTATCGGAATTTTATCTCTTTTGATTTGATGTAAAGCTTAGACCTTGATCCATAAGTCTCATATTTTGAATTTTGTA
Organism: Allium cepa; assembly: GCA_030765085.1. Taxonomy (NCBI): domain Eukaryota; kingdom Viridiplantae; phylum Streptophyta; class Magnoliopsida; order Asparagales; family Amaryllidaceae; genus Allium; species Allium cepa. The sequence continues at coordinate 174,919,726 of CM060939.1, read as the reverse complement.
AAATTCTGAATATAATGGTCTAAGATTGTGTTTATTTCGCTTAAGTAATTTGAACCTAAAAATTGACCATAAATTTTGAACCGTAAGTACTTTATTTGATGATCCTTTTCTTACTGTAAATCCTAGACTTTGACTTACAACTTTCATGTTTTGAGTTTTACAAAATTTTGAGGTTTAAATGGTCAAAAGCACATTTCTTTTTCGCTGGCCTGATAATAAAAGACAAGGTTAATAAATTTAAACCTAAAAATTAATTAGATCATAACTTTAGAAATGTAATTCCGAATTTGGGATGCTTTAGTGAAATTCATTTAGCTACTAAGATAGATTAAGTGACACTTCTAGTTAGGTGTTACCATTGGTACGTCTCCAGTTTCTCCATGAGGGGACAGTGCCTTATCTGTATTCGACGCTACCTTCATGCTCATCTTGGGGGTTAGATGTAGCCTTGTGCTCGTCTCTAGTTAGTCGCAACCTTTGGGTCCATCTCCATTTAGACATTAACATTGGGTATGTCTTCAGTTTTTCCATGAGGGGAAAGTGCCTTATCTGTGTCCGGCGTAACCTTCGGGTTCGTCTTTGAGTGTCCGAGAGGGGACCGTACCTCTGTTTGAGGAGGGGCCATACCTCTATCTGAGAATGGACTGTTCTTCTATCCTAGAGAGGACTATACCTCATAGTGACATGCATAAGTGGTGAGTATCAGCTCCTCTTTAGGTTTGGCGCCATTTTTGTGTTTATTGATTTAACCATTGAGATTTGATTTAGGATTTCACCATAATTCCATTCTTATTGTAAAGGGATTTATTCATAATTTGGTGATATTTAAGTTATGAATGTCATTTTATTTGGTATTGTTGAGTTTTGGAGTTTTGGAAAATTGGTGATCTTTGACTTACTTATGCCATTCTCTACTTTGTGGCTTTTTCTAGATTTTGGATCATTCCGTATGAATTACCATTATGGTGTTTGATCTTATATAAGTTAAAGAATTTATTATGTTGGTATTTATCATTTATTATGCTTATGCCACCTTACCGATTTAAATTAGTACAAGACTGCCATTTTATAATTTTAAATAATAATACTCGGGTTAAACCGAGTTATTTAGGGTTTATCCCAATGACCATTAGAGATGATTATTGTAGCTTGCCTTATATGACCCCATTTTTTTACTTTCCTTATCTCTTAGATTAATCCAAGATTTTTGTACCCTTTTTGTATATCAAGTTTATGATTCCTTATGTATGTACATCATATTGAGTAGTCATGTATATGTATTGAGTGGAACTTTCATGACCACTATTTTGTAGACTATTTTTTGCATTTATATAAATATGTATTCTTTCAATCTGTAACATATGTATATTTTGCTATACACTCTGTGATTTTGTGTTCTGTGGTATCTATGTTGTTCTGAGCATATATTATGGCCTTCATAATGTTGTTTTAAGCCTGAATTGTATACGCCGAATCCACTTGAAACAAAAAAAAATATTACTCAATGTAACATATCAATACTCTCTTAAAGTAATGTTCATGGATGGTCGCCCTTAAGCAACCTTATTCTCTGCACTAAATGATGATATTACTTTGTAAAGTTCATTGTTAGTGTGGGTCTTGAGGTGGGACGTTACAATATGGTATCAGAGCTGTGTTCAGAACAATGTACGATATTGAAAAACATCTTAGGGAATTATGGAGTCATGCTCGTTTGATCGTTATCTTGGTATATTTCTACCATCGAATCATAAGCTCCTAAATGACCTATTATATCCGTACACTTTAGCGATCAAAGTTGCGCAGTGAAAGCAGATGAACTAGTTTCCGCTGAGCACAGTGTCGAGACTATCTTATGTGTGCATGTCTGTGTGATTGATTTGAGACATGGTTGCTTAGGAATTTTTGGTGAAAATTAGAATTTTAAAATTATGATATGAATCATTATATAATAATAGTAAACCCCCATGCAATAGATAATTAAACGTTACGAAATCTTCATATTAGAAGTCACCAGAAGAGATATTGGAATTTTGAAATATGAATTAAGATCAAACCTTGTAATTATAAATTAATCAAATGCAAACGAAGCTAAAATATTAGTATTAGAATAACAAAAAATAGTGAAAATAAATCATTTGTTGTTTATAACAAAAAAGTTTAACTGTGAAATATTCTAATGAAGCTATCCCCTAATTGGGTATTATCTTCTATGTTTTTAAGAGGTGTTAATCATGATAATAAGAGCATGTTAATAATAGTAAAGTAAAGAATGTAAAGGATAGAAGTATTCTGTATTTCAAAGATTTTCTTGAAAATAGATGTCAATAAATACATGTGCGTAAAATTGCCCGTTGAGTGCTTTAAGAATTCTGGCCAATGTTGTCGATTGAAATACCTAAACACTTAAATTAGACAATTGGAAGAAATATTTCAAGTAATCAAACAATGTATTGAGAAACTATATTTTTGAAAGTATGATAATAAAGAGGAAATAAATTTTAAGATAATATTGCTTAATGTGAAAATGTTGTTTGAAAATGCATACATAGGTATGCACATGCAAATATTTCAAATAAATATAAATATTACATAGCTTAGATATATATATATATATATATGTATGTATGTATGTAATAATAACTTTATGAAAGTAGTTTTATAAAATATTTTTAAAATTTTGTGGCTAAAAGGAAGACATCACGAAAGATAAATTATATGAGTTGGTGTGTAATGGCTCGAGATTTTCGACGTTCGAAAATCGACATCAATACGCCCACTGTATTACTTGTCGAACAGCCGAATGTCGAAAATACCAGATTGCTAGGGAAAGAAGAGAGAGATAGAGGAAGAAAATGGAAAACAACAACACCGAATCTCATAATCGCAGTGGAACAATGTATAATAGATAGTAACTGATCTTTATACAAAAAGAGAACTGTAACTGTTTATACATTACATCATGAGAGTACACCCAATCAATAACTTAATACTGGATAGTTATAATAACTTGTCCTCACAAAGCTGAATATACAGCATACCACATACAGTGGAATATAAGTCAGATACGTAATATACGTTTCTGTCATCCAACACGTCTCCTGAGTTCCATAGCATCCAATCCTGTATTTGTAATACTCGGTCTAACCCGAGTATTATAACAAAATAATACCCGAGTCAGTCTGGAAAGACTGAGTATTATAACAAAATAACACCCGAGTCAGTCTGGAAAACCAGCGTGAAAAAACACACTCAGTTGAATTATTAACGTTTTCAAAATCATTTGAAATCAAAGGTATCTCGTAATACCATGCTACAAATAAACATGTCGGGTCTTACCTTATGATAACCAAAACATTTTATATCAAAATCCTCTAATATTATAATAGTGTCTAAGTACAAATACTTAAATCAAATAGCTGAAATTGTTACATTAATTAAATTCCAGCAATACTAGGCTCTACAATCAAAACCGTGAAGGGTATGCAGGGTGAATGGATTCCAACTGAATGACTAGACACTGAGGTACCACTTGTCACGGTACCTGGTCTAGACCAGCGTACCGAGGACCACTTCCGATCCCCTACAACACAAGACCGGGCTACCCCTTGCTGGATAGCCCGAATAAGATCACCCTGTGGTTGGGATCAGTAACCTCCCACATAGCCGAAATAAAGGGACTCTAGATAAGGGCAACCTTACCCTACTTGGGAGCTACCCACTTAGCCTTGCTGCATATCCCCTGATTTTCAGTCATTCTCGGTTGAAGAGGCTCGAGGCTAAGTGTTACCTTTTTAGAAATATTCACTTAGAATACTCATTGTCCTCCAATGACAATGTACTGATAGCATTCATCCATTCAAGTCCGTTCCCGGTCTGAACGGAGCTGAAGGCGCTACTCCTACTACATCCATTTTGGAATCACCCTCAGGTTTAGTAGCGATTAACCCTTGCACTTCACTGCTCCATCTTCGACTCCAAGCTCTTATCTTCATTCCGAAAACGTACTCATTGGATTGAAGTGGTTTTCGGATCGCAAATCCGATCCCAGCCTTTTCGAAACAACGTTCGCTATTTCATGGTAAACTCAATCCCGGTTCTTTAGGAAATACACAGACGAGAATAAGATCGGAGATCACTTCTTAACCATTAGTGGACGGATTTTCTTAAAAATAGCCTAGATGAACGAATGAGTTTATTTGTATAGTATAGTACCTCGAACGGTAATTGTACCATATAATTCCCGTACTTCTCCTAGATATTTTCAAAGTTACATCTGAGTCCAAATTTGATAGTCGGTTATTTAACTATCAAATAAACAGTCAATTCAACCAAATATTTCATTCCTACTGGAAAATACCAATTCTTATATTTAATTTGGATTTTAAATAAATTAAATCACTTTATCCAAAAATATACACTTAAAATATTTAAAATAAAGCTACTTAAATTCATTATTCAAAATAATACTTATAAATTCAATAATAATTCTCCAAGTAAAACTTTAATACTTTTAAAATAAAACTATCATATAAAGTATACATATCGAATAATTATCCTTTAAATCATAATACTAATTTAACCTTTCAAAATAATTAACTACTATAATTAACTTAACTAATGTTTACTCCAAACATTTTAAAACAATTAAATAATAAACTTCCAAAAAAATAATAAACTTCCAAACATTTTCTATTAAAAACTTAATGTCTTTCCTTTTTGAAATAAATTAACTTCTTAGAAAAACACGCTCTCCACTTCAATATAACCAGTTTAACCATTTATAAACCCCTCTCGATTTATCTCCAGTTCAATTTAAGTCCAAATCCTCTAATTTTTTTGTCCACGCTTTTAAAAATAAAACTACCCTTTATTTTTTTAAAAACTTACTCATCTCCTTATAAATTCGCACCGTGAATACATCATTCCAAATTATACACTGATAATTACTTCACTTTATAAATAAAACTTCATTTATAAATTCCACAGTCCTATGTTTTCTTTTAATCACAGTTTCAAACACTTAATCAATTTTCAAATCAATTTCCTGGATTAATTCCATTTTGAAATTTATTTCTTGCTTTACCCAAATTTATTCCAAAATCCATTAATTCCAAATCATTCCTTTATTATGATTTCAAATCTTATTTAAATCCGAAACAGTAATTTCATATTTTATTTTTTTCCAAATTTCCTCTTTATTTTTCTCAAATCCATTTTTAATCTTGGATGTAAAAATAAATGCCTTTATACTTAAACAAATCGCTTAAGTCCCATCATTAAATCCTTTTATTCAATTATTTAAAAATATCTATCTTTACATATTTAGAAATTATTAAGTATAAAATTTAAAATTAAACAATTCATTTTTTCTAAATTCATTACTTTTAAATTTGTCCATCTTCACAATAAATCTCTTGCTTTAAATTTTCCTTTTTTATTTCCCTTTAGAAATTCGATATTTATATTTTTAAAATGGCAAAATATATCCAGTAATATCATAACATCCGATAAATTTAATTTTCCAACGTAATATATCGCAGATTATTCAACATTTCACATATCACTGCAATGAAAATAAATTCAACATTTTTTTAGGAATCCAGTTAGATCCCTCCAACCTGTTTTCCTACATCCACGGATGTTAGCACAATATAAAATTACCAATCCCATTTTGAGGGGGATATCGCGGTATACAGAGTCATCCGCTATTATGCGGGGCGCATAGTGTCTCATCCGCTATATAATGTGGGATTATCACTCTAATACTAATATATGTACTACTACTATATGTATATAACATCCAAAGATAAATTATAAATTTATGAATCAAGTAAGGCATGCAATAATTTAAATTTAACATTTAACTTTAAACAGGGTAATCCAAATGAGTGAGAAAATTTTATCTTTATTTTTGTTTGCAATCCACTTCAATCTTGGCTTGATTTCATGATTTTTGACCTCGTATAAACATTATACGGTTTATTAACATTTGAAATAATCTAAAAGAAATTACTATTTAATAAATTTACTTAACTAATTTTAAATGATAATTAAACTAACCTAGTTTACATATTCTTTTTCTTTTGACAAAATTATAAATTTTATGACAGGGTGTATATATATCCTAATTACCATTGTATATATTTTAAAATAAAACAGTAAGTTGATGTATATATACTATATATTTTCTAATCTATATATGTACATATATATTTTCATCCAAACCTATATGTATATTATTTTATTAAATAAAAAAGAAAGAAATTAGTTATACCTCACTGCGTTCGACATGTTGCAGCCCTCAGATTGTGCAAGCTCACGACCATCGCAAAGCAGCTGCACACACGCGACTCGAATGACATCGACCCCCTTGCCATCGAGCTCCACAAGCGCGCACGGCCGCACATCTCCTCCCTCTGACAAATTGAACACGGTCGCATTCGTCTCCCTCCCTTAAATTGATTGAAAATGAAGTCACCATACATTTTTTCCAGCTCGAAGTCGATATGATTTAGACTGGCTTCGATTCGAATTAATTAATCAAATTTGCTGTTTGAACTGAAACAAATGAAAACTCGCAGCCCCCCTTCTTTTTGAATGAATATTGACTTACGGATGACGCTAAGGAAATGAGGAGATAAGGACTTATATTTATTTTATTTTATTTTTTGGTTTTTTTCCTTTTTTTTCGATTTGAACTGGCAACAAAAAAGGGAAGCTCGTGTGATTTAAAAGGAAGGGAAGACGCATGATTCTGAAGGCAGCGTGTTTTCAAAAGTAATGTTTGACCTTGATTTGAAAGAAGTGAATAGCGGCTGATTGATTTGATTTAAAAAAATTAAAATATTATTTAATTTCCAATATCTCATTTTAAAAATAGCTTAATTCTTCGAACCCCTATCGCGGCGTGCCACTAGGCGTTTATAACGTTACCCTATTCCGAACATGATGGAAAAGGTTTCAAGTCCTAACTCGATCGTATGGAGAAGATAGCTTTTTGGACCCAATTATTATATTGAACTTTCGATATAAATTTTAAGGCATTTATATACCGTACGACTAAACGATGACTCCAAACATTATGAAATTTGATACTGATAATAATACAATATTATGGATTCAATGGAACTAGTTTCGTCGAATTCCGAGACTATGCCCCGGAAGTCTATTTTTAAATGTCAATTTAAACGATATATTTTTAAAACTAAACCAAACATTTCCAAATTGAATTTTAAAACTTATATTATCTTCAGTATTATCAATATACATTTTATAAGCCTTCAAATTATTTTTAACGAGCTTATAACTCAAGACTAAACATTTTACCCAATTTCCAATTGCTAAATTCAATAATTAAATTATCAAATAATTGGTTATATTTGAAATTCAAGTTAAAAATTAACTTATAAACGTTTAGAATCGATTAAAAATTCCAATTTCAAACGCCCTAAAATTACGGGTCATTACATTCCTCCCCCTTATAAGAATTGTGTCCCCGAAATTGCCAGGTAAAAAGAATGGTCCAGTACCCATTTGCTATTTTTCCAAAACCACACAGTTTCAACAACTTCCCAAAACAAATTATAATTTAAAACCACACTATCACTCTTACTAACTTTCCAAACTCATCCATAGGTCGAAAACAATATTATTTACTCAACCATTCAAATTAAAATTTAAACCCAAATTTTAAATTATCAAAATTTTCTTCAAAATTTTTCTAACTCCTTAAATTTTTGAATTTTTTTGCTTGCGTCTCCTTTGCGTGGCTAGATCGGAACAACTGCAAAACTCCCCTACATGCCCTAAATTTTCAAAAGAAAACAAAAGCCAAGTGGCCAGATCAGAAAATCATCAAATTTTATACGGTAATTTTAACACATACCTTTTTGTCGAGCAATCAAATTTATCTCATGAAATCAAGAACACAAAATTTTCTTTTTCTTTTAAATACCTGCCTCTTACTTGGCAATAATATCTGATCACAGAATTCAAAATCATTTTATTCACTGCTTTTGTCGAGCAATCAAATTTATGTCCGTACGATGTATATATATCATCCATATGCAATATCAAATCCGATCGCTTGCTCGATCACACAGTTTCACTTCTGAACTAGTACCGTTCACCTGACTCCCTAGTGCGGACTCAGATCTGATTCCTTGATAAGAAATCGTCATTCTCCTTGCACAGCCATATACTATGATAGAAAATCTCAGGATCAATCAAAAATCCATATCCAACGTTCGCCATCGAAAATCGAGTGAAAAATCCCAACACGGATCAATATAACCATCTCAAAATTCTATGCTCGGTTCTGGATCAAATCATTATACGAATAAATAATATACTTACAACTTACATATTAATTTCCAATTGATTATTATTTATATCAATTCCTTTCTATTCACATTTATTTCGATTCCCATTTCTTATTCACAATTTTCCTTTTTACCCAACTTTCATTAAATCCTCATTCCCATACTTTTCAATATATTTTCCCCAATACCAATTTTTACTTAGGAGTTCCTCCTTCAATTTTCTTAAGTTTGTTATAAATATTTATATACTTCTTATGTTTATTTCCACTTTACCACTTAGGCTTTTACATTCATTTTTATTCGAGCTAAACTTTCAAATCCATTTGAATTCAGTTTACCTTCCAAATCTTCGATATTGAATTTTTATCGACCGTATCTCGACCATATTTGATTCACTAATTTAATTCATACTCCAATCAAATTTATTTCCAACTTTTTATTTAATTTAGTCCAACTCAACAAATTCATAAATTTTTACTTTATTTTCAACGTATAAATATTATTCCAATATTGAATTTTGATTTCATTTACTTACAAATCAAATTATTTTGTTCATTCCCTAATTTATTTCCAACTTAACAATTTCTATCCCAATAATTATTTCCAGTTGGCCTACTTAGGCTTATTTCCTTAAAGTTCACTTTTATTTAACTCTATTCGGTTAAATTCCACTTCAATTCAAATTTTAAACTTCTATAAATTTTCCAACTTATTTACATTCCATTCACTAGTCTCTTCCAATTCACTTCATTTAATTAATTTACTTACCACTTTATTTTACTGTCACGCTTACTTTTATTCGACTCTTTTCAAGTTAAATTCCTTTCCAAATAAATTTCAAATTCTCATAAGTTATCAATCCATTTTACCATATCTCCAAATAACAATTTAGACCAAAACTCAGAGTTTTCAACAATTACTTAATAATTTAAAATCGTTTTTGAAAACATATATATCCAAAGTCCTTTGGTATATCAAGTTATTCTTTGAATTTCAAATCAAACCTGTTTTTCACATAAATTTCAATTCAAAACATTCAAATAGCAATTCCTCTCTTAGAAACTCGAAAATAAACACCTATGATGTCGCGATCATCATTGGAATTATTTTCCAGCGACTAAAGTGAGTTAAATGCTTTTATCCTTTTTTTAAAAAAAATCCAATATTTTTAATTCCAAATCTCACTATATTTCATTCCCCATTCAAAAATATTTCCTCTAAATAATATCACTTCTATTTTTCCAAGACTCTGAAAACATTTCAAAACCAACAGAATTTAAATTCCCAAATTTCAAATCCTTTTAAATCTGTATTTAAATTTCCCTCTGGAATATCATCACATTTCAAATTATAAATCACCTTTATAACTCACAATTACAAATTCCATTTTGTTATGTAAATTTATTTTCTTAACCTTTGGTTATCATATCATCTATTATTCAATTTCCACAACAACAATGATTATAATTTAATATTATTATTTCCCAACAACCAAGCAAACCATAGTTAACTATAATAATTTACAAAAATTATTTCTCTTATATATAAAAATAATTTGGTAAAATTATTTTGTTTACCCCATTTTAGAACAATACCATGTTGAATTGTTCTACTATAGTGCTTAGAGATCCCTATCAATAACGTTAATTAATCGTACTGATCGGAATCCATAAGCCACTCAACAAACCAATCAACACAATATAAAATAGTTTATATTCACTAACATATATGTGCTCATATCTATTAATACTCTCAAACTCATTCTAGGGTACTTCTGACCCTTTCTCTAAGGAGTAACCCCCACTAGAGCCGAGGTTCTCACTTAATCTTCAGCTCTGATACCAAGTGTAACGGCCCAGGATTTTCGACGCTCGAAAATTGACATCAATACGGCCACTGTATTGCATGCCGAACAATTGAATGCCGGAAATACCAGATCAATAGGAAAAGAAGAAAGAGGTAGAGGAAGAAAATGAAAAACAACAATATAGAATCTCACAATCGTAACGGAACAATATATAATAGATAATAATTGATCTTTATATAAAAAGAGAACTGTAACTGTTTATGCATTACGTCATCATAGTACACCCCAATCAATAGCACAATACATGACGGTTATAATAACTTGTCCTCACGAAGCTGAATACACAACATATCATACAAAGCCGAATATAAGTCAGATACAAGATATACGTCTCCGTCAAGCTCGTCTCCTGAGCTCCATAACATCCTATCTTGTATCTGTAATACCTGGTCTGACCTGAGTATTATAATAAAACAACACCCGAGTCAGTCTGGAAAACCAACGTGAGAAAACACACACAGTTGAATTATTAAAGTTCTCAAAATCCTTTGAATTCAAAAGTATCTTGTAAAAACACGCCACAAATAAACATATCGGTTTTTCACCTTACAATAACCAAACATTTCATATCAAAATCCTCTGATTTATAATAGTGTCTGTACAAATATTTAAATAAAATAGCTGAAATTGTTACATTAATTAAATTCCAGCAATGATAGGCTCTACAATAAAAACCATAAAGGGCAAGTAGGGAGAATAGATTCCAACTTAATGACTAGGAGCTATGGTACCACCATTCATGGTACCTAGTCTAGATCAGCGTACCGAGGACCACTCTCGATTCCCTACAACACAAGACCGGACTAACCCTTACTGGATAGCCCAAATAAGATCATCCCACGGTTAGGATTAGCAGCCACCTACACAGTAGAAATAAAAGGACTCTAGAAAAGGGAAAATATACCCAACTTGGGAGCTACCTACTTAGCCTTGCTTTATATCCCCCTGATTTTTGGTCATTCCCGGTTGATGAGGCTCGATGCTAAGCGTTACTTTATTAGAAATATTTACTTAGAATGCTCATTGTCCTCCAATGACAATGTACTGATATCACTCATCCATACAAGTCCATCCCCGGTCCGAACGAAACCGAAGGCACTACTCCTACTACATCCATTTGGGAATCACCCTCAGGATTTGTAATGATTAGCCCTTGCACTGTACTACTCCTTCAACTCCAAGCTCTTGTCTTCACTCCGAAAACGTATTCGTTGGATCGAAGTGGTTTTCGGATCGCAAATCCAATCCCATTCTCTTCGAAACAATGTTAGCAATTTTTCAGTAAACTCAAACCCGGTTCTTTAGAAAATACACAAACGAGAATAAGATCGAAGATCACCTCCTAACCATTAGTTGATGAATTTCCCTAAAAACGCCTTAGAAGAACGAACGAGTTTATACGTATAGTATAGCACCTAGAACGGTAACTATACCATATAATTCTCGTACTTCTCCTAGATATTTCCAAAGTTATATTTGGGTCCAGATTCGATAGTCGGTTATTTAACTATCGAATAAATAATCAATTCAACCAAATATTTCATTCCCACTGGAAAACACCAACTCTTGTATTTAATTTATATTTTAAATAAATTAAATCACTTTATCCAAAAATATACTCTTAAAATATTTAAAATAAAGCTACCAATCCTTATTTAAAATAGTACTTATGAAATTCTATAATAATTCTCTAAGTAAAACTTTAGCCAAAAACTACTTTTAAAATAAAACTATAATATAAAGTATACATATCGAGTAACTATCCTTTGAATCACAATACTAATTTAACCTTTAAAAATAATTAACTGCTATAATTAACTTAATTAATATTTACTCTAACCATTTTAAAACATTAAATAATAAATTTCCAAAAAAAACATTCTTTAAACACTTTTCAATTTTCTAATTAAAAACTTAAAATCTTTCCTTTATGAAATAACATAACTTCTTAGAAAACCACATTTTCCACTTCAATATAACCTGTTTAACCATTTATAAACCCCTCTCTATTTACTCCAGTTCAATTTACGTCCAAATCCTATAAAATTTCTTTTCCACACTTTCAAAAATAAAACTACCCTTTATTTTTAAAACAACTTACTCATTTCCTTATAAATTCCCACAGTGAATTTATAATTCCAAATTATCCACTGATAATTACTTCACTTTGTAAATAAAACTTCGTTTATAAATTCCATGGTCCTGTTTTCCCTTTAATCACTGTTTCAAACACTTAATCGATTTTCAAATCGATTTCCTGAATTAATTCCATTTTGAAATTTATTTCTTGATTTACCCAAATTTATTCCAAAATCCATTAATTCCAAATTCACTCCTTTATTATGATTTCAAATCTTATTTAAATACAAAATATTAATTTCATATTTTATATTTTTTCCAAATTTCCTCTTTATTTTTCTTAAATCCATTTTAAACCCCGGATTTAATAATAAATACCTTTATACTTAAACAAATCGCTTATGTCCCATTGTTAAATCCTTTTATTCAATTATTTGAAAATCTCTATCTTTCCATATTTAGAAATTATCAAGTACAAAATTTAAAATCATACTATTCATTTTTCCTAAATTCATTACTTTTAAATTTATCCATATTTACTATAAATCTCTTGCTTTAAAGTTTCCATTTTTTCCCTTTAAAAATTCAATATTTACATTTTTAAAATGCCAAAATAAATCCAGCAATATCATAGCATCCAATAAATTTTTTATTTCCGTTGAAAAATTCAATATTTATATTTTTTAAATGCCAAAATATATCCAGCAATATCATAGCATCCAATAAATTTAATTTTCCCACATAATCTATCACAAATTATTCAACATTTCACATATCACTAAAATGAAAATAAATTCAACATTTTTGAGGAATCTAGTTGGATCCCTCCAACCTATTTTCCTGCATTCATAGATGTCAGCACAATATAAAATTACCAATCCCACTTCGAGGTATATAGGGTCATCCGCTATTATGCAGGGTGCATAAGGTCTCATCCTCTATATAATGCGGGAATATCATTCCAATACAAATATATATACTACTCTATATATATATATATATATATATATATATATATATAACATCCAACAGATAAATTGTAAACTTGTCAATCAAGTCGGGCATGCAATAATTTAAATTTATAATTTAGTTTTAAGCAGCGTAATCCAAATGAGTGAGGAAATCTCACCTTTATATTTGTTTGCAAACCACTTCAATCTCGACTTGGTTCCACGATTTTTGACCTTGTATAAACATTATACGGTTTATTAACATTTGAAATAATCTAAAATAAATTACCATTTAATAAATTTACTTAACTAATTTTAGATGATAATTAAACTAACATAGTTTGCATTTTCTTTTTCTTCTGACAAAATTATAAATTTTATAACAAGATGTATATATATCCTAATTACCATTGTACATATTTTGAAATTAAACAGTAAGTTGACGTATATATACTATATATTTTCTAATCTATATTTGTACATATATATTTTCATCCAAACCTGTATGTATATATTTTATTAAATAAAAAAGAAAGAAATTAGCTATACCTCACTACCTTCGACATTTCGCCGGACCCTTCCCCCCAAACCAACCACCGAACATTTAGTATTCTCCCTATCTTGCTCACGCAACCCTCAGATCGAGCAAGCCCAAGACCATCGCAAAGCAGCTATGCACATATGAATTGAACGACATCGACCCCTTCGCCATCAAACTCCACGAGCACGTGCAACCGTGCATCTCCTCCCACTGCCGAATTGAACGCAGTCGAATTCGTTTCCTCCCTCGAATCGATCGAAAACGAAGTCACAATTCATTTTTTTACTCGATGTCGATATGATTTAGACTACTTTCGATTCGAATTAATTAATCATATTTACATTCGAACTGAAACAAAGGAAAACTCACGAACCCCCTTCTTTTTGAATGAATATTGATTTACGGAAGATGCTAAGGAAATGAGAAGGTAAGGACTTATTTTTATTTTATTTATTTTTTTGGTTTTTTCCTTTGTTTTTTTTTGATTTGAACTGGAAAAAGAAAAGGGAAGCTTGCATGATTTAAAAGGGAGGGAAGACGCATGATTCTAGAGGTAGCGTTTTTTCAGAAGTAATATTTGACCTTGATTTGAAAGAAGTGAATAGTGGCTGATTGATTTGATTTAAACAAATTTTAAAATATTGTTTAATTTCCAATATCTCATTTTAAAAATAGATTAATTCTTCGAAACCCTATTGCGGCATGCCACTGACATTTATAATGTTATACCATAATGGAAAAGGTTTCGAGTCCTAAATCGATCATATGTAGAAGACAGCTTTTTGGACCCAATTATTATATTGAACTTTCGATATAAATTTTAGGGCGTTTATATACCCTACGACTAAATGATGTCTCCAAAAGTTCAAGCACCCCAATTAATATACTCATTAACAACTTTATTGTGTCGATAAGCCTCACGGCCTAGATGCTCCATCCATTTCAATGCTGTTTTTTTCCATTTGGGTGACCAAAAGAATGAGGTCCCGTACCGTGCTACTGCCTTGACCTAGGATTCTTTTCCTCACATCGGATTCTGAACTAGAAAACGGAAGCTTGCAAGATTGCTTGGTACCCTTTGCATTGTTTTCAAGCCTTTTCACCCTTGCCATTCGTTCTCTTGCACTCAAAAACTTGGCCTTTCAAGCAAAATGGCTCTGGAGACTTCTCACATGTACCGCGACTTCATTTCCCAAATAATGAAAGAAAATTTCCTGAGATTGGAGCCTAAATACTTGGCCTACTCTTCCTAGAATGAAAAGGCGCAGTGATGTGATAGTGTACGAGTGCACGTACTAATATAGTACACACGGATCGTGTAATATGGAATATAATATAAATGCGGAAATAGATGATAATAACACAGTAAATAAAAATAGAAAAATCACACCAGAGATTTTTATACTGGTTCGGAGCACCGTCCTACGTCCGGTCCCAAACTTCTATCTGGATTTTCACTATTAACTACCTCACTTCACCCGGAGGAACAGGTTTACAACACCCGAGCAAACGAACGGGATTTCACGCCTCTAATACACTGAGGACTTCAACACTTGCCTCTTTCAACACCGAGGACTTCAACACTTGCCTCTTACAACACCGAGGACTTCAACAACGATGAATATAATTGTTTGTTGACGGTATGTGTTCTTGCTAACATAGTTTTGTCACTTGTAGTACAAACTTCCTATAATCTTATCCTCAAAATATGTGAATGATGTTTTGTGAAGATTAAGGTAAGTATATTACTTATTTAATCAAAAGATATGAAATAATTTCAATGATTCAATAAGCAATTAGAATAATTGAGAGCTTTTAGAATGCAGGAGTATTTAGAAAGTAAGATCAGAAATTAGAGTAAAAAAAAATATGTTTTCATATATATGA
The DNA here is from genome assembly GCA_030765085.1 of Allium cepa. Classification (NCBI taxonomy): domain Eukaryota; kingdom Viridiplantae; phylum Streptophyta; class Magnoliopsida; order Asparagales; family Amaryllidaceae; genus Allium; species Allium cepa. The sequence continues at coordinate 174,904,078 of CM060939.1, read as the reverse complement.
ATCAATGATTTAGATAAGTTTATATAGAGAAAAATGGTTGTAACTCTTTGTGAACAGTAGCCATTAATAGATATGATCATTGATGAAAGGTAAGAGATGCAACCATTGGAGAAAGAAGTGTCTTTTAGAAAAGGTTGCTCTCTGTTTAAAAATGGTTGACAGGTCAAAAATTGGCCAGTAGACAGGATTTCAAATATATAGTCGTTATGTGCATGTGTGCACGTCCATTGTGCATTTTACACAGAGACGGTCGACCGCATGATTTATTACCGGTCGACCGGTCCCTGTTAATTTGCTCAATGAATGTGCAATGCTATTCAAACGTATATATATCGATTATATTAAGGTGCAAGATTATTTGAGGATAGATTTTAACAAGTTTATCACTATTTCAATATCAAATAATCAACCTATAATCTAGAGTACCATATGTAGCTCTTTTGTGCCTCTTTATAGCCATGATGTCTGTGTTTTGTCGATCGCCTTTATTTCTTTGTCAGAAATCGAAAACTTCATAGAACCTGTGACTCAACATTCTCCCCATTTTTGATTGATGACAACATATATCCGAAGTTCTGAATCTCCCCCTGAATATGTGATCTCCCCTTGAGATTTTGTTTGTTTTCTTGATATATATATATATTCCTGCAAATAATATATATATATTCCTGCAAATAATTGTTAGCACTTTCTCCCAAAAAGGAATAATAGATAATGGAATAATATAGGAGTATATCAACCAGAATATTCATGCATAGCAAAAAATATAACATATCCAAACATACCAGAGTATCATACACACCAAAATATCATACGAATAAAAGTAACGACACTATTTAGTACAAGTGTCGAATGATGTTTTAAATTACTAAACCAAAATATAGAGATAGAAAACAGAATCTAGGATGAGTCAGAAGCTGTCTCCTCTTGAACATCTTCTTCTTCATCATCATCATCATCATCACCATCATCTTCCTCATCATCGTCCTCTCTAGATGATTTTCCACGACCATGTCCACTAGTACCAGCAGACTCCTCAGTTGATGACCAGTTGAAAACAGGAGGAGCAAGACGTTTGCCTGGGTCCTGATCTTGAGCAGAGATGGATGTGCTACAAGAAATAGCATCCCATAAAATACCAAAGAATGACTTGACTTTGTTGAAGCGTTTATCAATTTTTGTGTCCATGCACTTGAGTCTTGATTCAAGCAAGAATTGATTACGCGCGATAGTTTCAAGTGATTCTTTTGTGGTGGATTTTGATTTCAACATTTTTACTTCTTCGGAACGAGGTCGAGAGGAAGTAGCTTTTTTTGTGTTGGACCTCGTTGTTGCCATTGTTCAAACGGCATAATCTGAAGGTAAGGAGGAGGAAGCTTCATGCGTTTGATGGTTATGGAATCAATACATTTTGGTTTCGAGGTGGCAGAGTCAGGAGGTCTTACGCCACAAGCTAGCAAAATATGCATGATATATTCATTAAAGAAAAAATGAGGTCGCGTAGATTTGTTTACCATGAGAATCTCGTCAAACAGCATATGAACCCAATTGATTTGGATATCTCCATAAATAGCATAAAGGGCCTTGAAGTTTTCTTTGTATACAGCGTCGTAGTTTCCTAGTCTAGGAAACAAAGAGAACATCAAGACGCGATGTAGTAGTCTGGCGGTGGGTCGAAGTCTAATTGATTTTGAGCCATCACTGTTATCCTACATGAATTGATGGTTGATGCTATCGCGAGTGATGACTTCGCAGAAATGTGATGAAAACTCATCGCCTTGATTTGTAATACCCAGTATAGAAGCTATCCTATCATGAGTGACAAAAATTTGTTTGCCACATACGACAGACCAAATGACTCCGTTTGGATCATCAGGTTTGTACTTGTCGAGGTTCATGTTGGCATAGAACAATTTTATCATCAAGTGATTTATTTCCACATTGTTATCTAAAAATCGATCAATGGAGTAAGATTGAAGTTATTTGCTAACCTACGGATTCCATAAGATGTGAAATCATCAAATTTGATGAAAGAACCCGGATGAAATTTGTAATTAGTCATTTGATTCCATCTTGTGATAGCTACCGGATTTTCGAGCCATTTCTTAGCGGGGATATTGAGTGATGAAGTTCTGGAGGATGACCCTCTCTTGGGTTTCTTTTGCGCAGGAGCCATTGTTAGAAAATTTGGAGATTTGGAAATTGAAATTGAGAGAATAGGGTTTTTGGAATTTGGGGATAAATAACCGGTTGAACAAATGAGGAGGAGGAAGGAAAAAATGACGCAATGTATATATAAAAACTGAATATACGTATACCGATCGACCATTTATAATAGGCCGGTCGACCGTTTTCATCCAGAGGCTAAACGGTCGACCGGTACTATTATAGGTGGTCGATCGGTTTTGTTGCCTGATGAAAAACAGTCTGTTTCGCAGTTTTTTTTGAGAATATGTCGATCTATATAATTCATATTTCAGTCTTATTATAAAATACAAACGTTATTACATGAGTGATGGAGAGAAAACGTTTCAACATGTATATATATATAAATCTAATGAGGAGTGGAAGAATCGTCATTAGAATTTTCTTTATTATCTTTAATACGATGTGTCCATGGACTCCAGTTTTTCTGAGCACCTTCATTCCTGTTGTAATTCCGATCCCAAGAGTTAGGACTCCTAGATGTTGACGGCCTAGACGACATTGGTTCATGCACATCATGCTTGTTTGAACCGCAAAAGAATGATGCCATTTTTTCTAAAACAGATAAACGTGCCGATGTCCGTTGTTGTTCATAATAAAGCTGGCTTTGCCCATAATGAAGCTGTCTTTGAAGATCTATTTGATGTTTCTGATAGTGGTGAATTTCGTCGATCTGTGCTTTGGTACGAGGAGAACAAAACAAGCCTTCTTTACGCGTTTTGAGGTTGGTGTACTGCCAGGAGTACGAATGCATTGGTGATGATACTTCGGTTTTTGTTTTGGTGTTTCAGGAGAATAATACTCCTCTGGTTCAGAACTTGTAACGGAAATGTGTGATTTTTGAGCACACACATCACAAATGTGGGCCATAGAAAATTATGTATAGAGCCTTATGCTCAGATAAGAAATTTTGACAAGCTTATAAAGAAATTCCTTATACATAAGCCTATGGATGAGAGTGAATAAAGAAATTTGACCATGAAAACAAGCAAAGGCTCTTATTCAAAGAAAATAATTAGCTTTTCTTAGAAAAAAAAATGCTATAGTTAAAATATAACCAAAGGAAAAAACAATCATTAGTAATTACTAGTCAAGATCTTTTCTTGAAATTAAACCAAGCTCTCTTCGTAATCTAATAAAACTAGATTCGAGCAGAGGCTTAGTAAAAATGTCCGCTAATTGATTATCAGTTTGGACATATTCAAGACATATATCCTTTTTCAATATTATCTCTAAGGAAATGATGACGGATATCAATGTGTTTGGTTCTAGAATGATTCACTGGATTCTTAGAGAGATTTATAGCACTTGTGTTATCACAGTATATAATAGAATTTGATAAATGAATATCAAAATCTTGAAGTGTTTGTTGCATATATAGTACTTGAGTACAAGCGAGAGCTTCTGATATATATTCAGCTTCACATGTTGATAGTGAAACACAATTTTGTTTCTTACTAAACCAAGAGACAAGTGATTTTCCAATAAAATGGCACATACCACTTGTACTTTTTCTATCCGTTCGCGAGCCGCCAAAATCAGCATCACTATATGATACTAATTCAAATGGACATTCTTTTGGATAAAAAAGACCGAAATCTTTGGTATTATTAAGATAAAGAATTATACGTTTCACTGCTCGTAGATGTGATTCCTTTGGATCTGCTTGAAAGCGTGCACATAGACAAACACTCATCATTATATCTGGACTACTAGCTGTAAGATAAAGAAGAGAACCAATCATGCTTCGATATAATTTCTGGTCGACACTCTTACCATTTTCATCTTTTTCAAGATGTGTAGTTGTACTCATAGGAGTTGGTTTACCAGATGTATTTTCTAATCCGAAGCGTTTGATAAGATTTCCGTAATATTTTTCTTGATTGATAAAGATACCACTCGGAAGTTGTTTGATTTGAAGTCCAAGAAAATATGACAGTTCTCCCATATGAGACATTTCGAACTCTTTGGTCATAATACTTGCAAATTCCTTGCAGAGTTTATCGTTTGTTGAACCAAAGATGATGTCGTCTACATATATCTGGATAACTAGAATATCCTGTTGAGAATGTTTAATAAACAAAGTTTGATCGACTTTGCCTATTTGAAATCCTGAGTTAATAAGATAGCTACGTAATCGTTCATACCAAGCACGAGGTGCTTGTTTTAAACCATGCAGAGCTTTCTTAAGTTTGAACACATGGTCAGGATATTTTTCATGTACGAACAAAGGAGGTTGTTCGACATAGACATTCTCTTTGATAAATCCATTGAGAAAAGCACCTTTGACATCCATCTGATAAAGTTTGAAATTATGGTGACAAGCAAAAGATAATAGGATTCTAATAGCTTTTAGTCGAGCAACTGGTGCATAAATTTCTTCATAATCGATACCTTCTTCCTGATTATACCCTTGTGCTACTAATCTTGCTTTATTTTTGGTGATATTTCCTTGTTCGTCAGCCTTATTTTTATAGACCCATTTAGTACCAATAACTGACTGATCAGTTGGTCTTGGAACAAGTTCCCAAACGTCATTGCGCTCGAACTGATTTAGTTCTTCCTGCATGGCAATGATCCAGTAATCGTCTGTAGCAGCTTCTTTTGGATTCTTAGGTTCGATATTTGAGAGAAAAGTGACATGACCCATTTGATTGAGTTGACTCCTTGTTCTGACATGTGATGTTACTTCACCGATTATATTTTGGGCCGGATGGTCTCTTAATATCCTTGGTGGTGATTGTAACTCACATATTTGAGGAATATTCTCAATAATTATTTCGGAGTCAGAATCAATATTCGTGATAATTGGATTGTCAGTGACTATTGATTCGTCATCATCTGATATAGTGTGAGGATGCTGATAGAATTCATCAAAAGAGACATGAAGTGATTCTTTAATAGTTTTGGTTCGTTTATTAAATATACGATAGGCCTTACTTCGTTCAGAATATCCGACAAATATTCCTTCATCGGCTTTTGGATCGAATTTGCCAAGCTGGTCTTTCGTATTTAAAATAAAACACTTGGAACCAAAAACTTTGAAGTATGAGATTTTAGGCTTTCTTTTGTTAAATAATTCATAAGGAGTATTCTTGGTAAGAGGTCTTATGGACACACGATTTAAAACATAACAGGCAGTTGCGACGGCTTCTGCCCAGAAATGTTTTGGTAAGGTGGTTCCATTTAATAATGTTCTTGCACATTCTTATAAAGTTCGGTTCTTCCGTTCTACAACTCCGTTCTGTTATGGAGTTCTAGGAAACGAAAAATTATGATATATACCTTTCTTTGTACAAAAATGCTCAAATTCATTATTTTCAAACTCTCCGCTATGATCACTTCTTATATTTTTAACTTTAATCCCTTTTGATTTTTGAATTCTTTTGACGAAAGATTTGAAATGATCGAAAGTGTCACTTTTATTTTTTAAGAAAATTGTCCATGTGTAACGAGAGAAATCATCAACAATTACAAGCACATATCGACTGTGATTTGTTGACTGAACCCTAGTAGGTCCAAATAAATCCATGTGTAGTAACTCAAGTGGTTGTAACGTTGATATGACTTTCTTGGATTTAATAGATGATTTGGTCAATTTTCCTAATTGACATGCATCACAAATGTTGTAAACCTTAAAACTCATTTTGGGTAGTCCTCTAACTAGATTGTTTTTGGCTAGCTTATCAATAGTTCTGAAGTTTATATGACAGAATCATTTGTGCCATAGCCAAGGATCATTATCATTAGCCACAAGACACATATCTGAATTATGATTAATATTCATATTCAGAATATATATATTTCTGTCTTTATATCCTTCGAAAACTAAATTATGGTCTTTATCTAAAATACTACACTTAATATTTGAAAAGGAAATTGTAAAACCCTTGTCACGTAACTGACTAATACTAAGTAAATTGTGTTTTAAATTTCTAACTAGCATGACATTAGTAATAAGAGGTAAGTTAGATGTACCGCAATTGCTGACATCGCCTTTGCCGATGATATAGCCTTTTGAATTATCTCCAAAAGTGACGGAGCCACCATCTGAGTATGTAATATTTGTTAATAAGCTCTTGTCTCCAGCATGTGCTTCGAGCAACCACTGTCCAATATCCACTGTGACGCCCCACCTCTATACCCACGCTAGCCAAGAACACTACGATGTAGTGCTGTCAACTAGCACGGAGAATAAGGCTGTTGAGGAGCAACCATCCATGTAACTTCTTTGTGCGAGCACCGTTATGTCAGATAGTATAGCATGCATTTCATTTAAGGAGTAAGTCCGACATACCGATACAAACTCAAAGCTATCACATGGTGGCTATAAATAATCTTCAGAAACAAACATAGAAATAAGCATAACACAATCAGTCACAGACATCCCAATCACAAAGGCGGAAGAAGATATGAATATATAACTAACACATGAAAGTGTACATCAGAGTAGTGGTCAGTAAGATCCATGATAATATAAAAGAATAGCAACACGTGCTATACAAAGGAATACAACTATGAGTCTATATCTCAAGTGTATACAACAAAAACTGCTAATCTAAACAGTTAGCCAAAAGTCAGAGTGATGAATCCCTGGGAAGAAGTCAAGCAGAAGCACCTGTAACATCTCGGTCTGACCCGAGTATTATTTAAGAAAATAATAAACGGGTCAGTCTAGCTATAAATATCAGATGACATGATATAACATAAAAGATATGGCATAAACATAAAATATCCATAAAGACATACCACTATAAGTATGTAAATAATGATCAACAGAAGATCAATCAATAAGAGATAATCAATATCACAAGAATCTTCTCAAATATTCGGAAAGGGCATCATACCCCAAACTTGTACTCATAACAAGTCAATGACATAAATTCTAGAAATCAATGCAAGAAGTCCAGAAATCATAGAAAAGAGAAAGAGGCCTATCACATGACGGTCTAAAGACCAAGGGGAGCTACCCCACATGTGTGAATGGAATCACACAGATTAAGGTCCAGACTAACCAAAAAGCAAAAAGGTATGTGTGAGTGGAATCACACAAGTGGTGTCTAGTCTAACCTCGCAACAAGAGACATTGCATAGTTGCTAGTCTAAATCATCAGAATGATCGTCATGATCAACGAGAAGTGTCAATTACACTAAGCTAGTAAATATAGAAGTTTAGCTTCATGTCCCATAACCACTTGCTTAACTTAAATATTTACGAACAAACTGTAAATCTTCACTAATAAAATTGTCACAAGAGGTTCAATCGACAAAGTCCAAGAATTAACCGACGAAGTGAACGCAAGCGTTTCATACCACTTGTTTTACTAAGTCGTTTAATTAGATTTCTCATCCGAGTGAGGTAAAGGTTTGTATATACTAATAGATTGGAAAACGGTTTAAGAAAAGAGCTTTGTTATTAAAAATAGAGTTGAAATTGTTTGTTAAAAGAGTTTTGATATTTACTACTAGTATCGAAACCTTTATATTATAAAGTGAAAAAACACAGAAGCAATTGTAGAAATAATCAGTCACAAAAATCGCATACGGAGATGTGAATAAAATCCAAGGAAATCAGCTCAATGTTTTTCAGATAAGATCCCCTACGGAGGGAGGGTCCAGGGGGGGTGGTAACCCCCCAAGGTGGGGGTGCGGGGACAACGCCACCGCTTACGGGGTTCGACCTGCCCCGTCCAAAACGGTACGACCTAGTGAAGACAAAATGAGGTCTAACGACCTAAGAGGAATAGGGTCGAGCGACCTAATGGTGGAGACCTAGGGGCCTAAGGGGTCAAACGACCTAGTGGTGTTCGCGAGTTAGCCGAAGCGAGCGACCTAAGAGAGACGAGCGACTTAAGGAACTCGCGACCTAACATTTGAATAGGTCAAGCGACCTAAGTGGTCAGGCGACCTAAGGTCTTACGACCTAACGACCTACGGTCTAAACAAGGTCACGCGACCTAAGGCCAGCAACGACCTAACGTTGGACGACCTAAGGTCCAGCGACCTATCGGTATGAGGGCTAGCGACCTAATGGAAAACGGCTTAAGGTCTTACGACCTAAGTCAAGTACAAGGTCACGCGACCTAAAATGGTTAAGAGCCGTACGAGTTAACGAGTTAACGACCTACGACCTAAGGTTCATACGACCTACGACCTAAAACGTCGCGACCTAGCGACCTAAGGGGATAAGGGCCGAGCGACCTAACATTCGAACGACCTACGACCTAAAACGTCGCAACCTAGCGACCTAAGGGGATAAGGGCCGAGCGACCTAACATTCGAACGACCTACGACCTAAGGAGCTTACGACGCACGACCTAAAGCCCAACGACCCACGACCTAATTCCGAAGCGCCGAGCGACCTAACATTATACGCCATTTTAGGTCGGAAACGAGCTATTTGAAGGCCGAGAATTTTCCACGTGAACGACATAGCAAAGGCAGAGCGACCTAAGGGCAGATTTTCACCAAAAACACTTAAAGTTGGAATTTTTCGCCAATCCAATCCAAACCAAATGCAAATGTACATGCAAAAGTGATAGGGAATCATTCCCAACAGTCCAATATAGATATAGACTAGATTTGTGGGATAAAAATCTCACCTTTTCACTAAAACGGATGAAGATGAAGCTTGAAATGCTATGCAAGGGTCAACCACTAGCTTGAATCAATGTCTTCACTTGAGTTTTGGAGTTGATGATGGATTAGCAATGAAGACTTAGCTTTTGGAGTTTTAATTTCTCTTTCCACTCACCATTAATGCAAAAGCTTGAGTTCGTAGGAATTTATGAAGAGTGAAGTGAAGGAGGGGTTGGGCTTGAGTTATAATGGCTAAGCTAACCCAAAGTCCAAAGCGGGAAAAGTTAGTGAAATTCCACTAACTCCAAACCTATCAATGTTTATACTTAAAAAAGTTGTAAACGGCATTCGAACTCAATGGAAGTGGTCTCGAGTCCTAATTTAACCATTTGCAAAAAGTAGTTTTTGGACCAAAATCCGATTAACGATAAAATATTTAAATATAAAATCGACAAATATGCGGGTTGTTACATCCACTTTCCTCTTTTCTTAAGTGGGACCTGCAAAAAATAAAATTAAGTCCATGGTACCCACTTTTTATGGGGTCCTAAGAGTTAGGTCTTAGGAGTCCAAACCCATACGGGTCTGGTATCCCCTTTGTATACATAATTAGTATTATGATGCACAGTATTCATGAAATTCTGAATATATTTGTTCCTAATCAAATTGTTATTAGTTTTAGGAACCCATATTTTGATAGTCTTGATATTTTTCTTTTGAAATTTCACAACTGGTTTTGGTTTGGAGTATAATAAACTAAGATTTTTCTTAGCTTCATTTTTTTGTACTTTCTTCTTCTTTTTATTTCCAAGATGTTTCTTGGTTTCTTGTTTCTTATATCCCAAACCTTGTTTATCCGAAATAGATTGTGAACTTTCAATGATTTTTGTCAAATTTTCTCGACCTTTGTCAAAGTTAGAAACATTTTGAGTAATGTTATCTAACTTAGTTTGTAAACTAGCCTTTTCTAGGTCCAGAATTTTGACTTTTGCCTCAAGCTCGTGATTTTTAGTAGTGAGAGCATCATTTTTCTCTTTTTGAGTTTCAATTTCTTGACTCAAAAGAACTAATTGAGAGTCAACATTAGATGATGATTCTTGAAATTTTTCAAGTTCTTCTTCTAATATTTTCTTCTCGTCTTTTAACATATCTCGTTCAAATTCTGCTCTACTCAAATCTGCTTTGGCTTCTTTTAGCTGTCGTTTTATGTCTTTATATTTGACTATCAATTCAGCATTAATATCAAGCATTTCATCGAATGTAGGAATTTGTACCTCATCTTCTGTTGCCATGAAACATACATTAGCTTGTTCATTCTCCGAATCACTTTCACTTTCTGATGAAGATGAGTCTGAATCATCCCATGTTACTGAGAAGGCTCGTTTCTTTGACTTGTCCTTCTTATATTTGAATTTGTCATTTTCTGACTTCTTCTTTTGATCTGGACAATCCTTCTGCATGTGCCCCTTTTTGTGGCAGTTGAAACATTCTATAGAAGATGATGTTGGTTTATTCGATCCAGATTTCTTTCTGTTATAACGACCGGCTTTTCGTTGTTTTAGGAATTTTTTGAAACCTTTTGCTATGAATGCCAGATCTTCGTCTTCAGACTCTGATTCATTTTCGTCTTTTTCTGCATGGAATGCCATGTTTTTCTTTTCTTCTTTTTGTTCCTTTCTAGTCTGCAAGTTAGCTTCGTAGGACATTAGATTTCCTATCAGTTCATCTGGCTTCATGACGGAAAGGTCATTAGCTTCTTCAATTGCTAATACTTTTCCTTCCCATTCACTAGTCAGAGAATGTAGGACTGTTGAAACAACATCAAAATCAGAATACTTTTGTCCTAAGCCAATAAGTGCGTGGTGGATAGTTTGAAACCGTGAATACATATCATTGATTGTCTCATTTGGTTTCATTTTGAAATTGACTTTTCAGCATGGCTATTTTGGCTTGTTTAACCTTGTTAGTACCTTCATGAGTGATTTTTAGCGTTTGCCAAATTTGATATGCAGTAGTGCAGATACTACACGGTTATATTCATTTTGATCTAATGCACAAAACAACATATTTATTGCTTTTGCATTTACGGCTGCTGCCGTTTTCTCAACCGCAGTCCATTCTGAATAATCAGTTGTTGGATTCACTATTTCTTTTTGAGTTGCATTCCAAGCATCACAACTATTTGATTGCATAAAGAATGACATACGTGTTGACCAATAACTATAGTTAAGACCATTGAAAAATGGAGGTCTTTGTGTCGATTGACCTTCCATGTAAGTGGTGTTTTGAGTGCTAGTACTTGCGTTATTTGCCATATTACAAGAATATATCAAATAACTGTGTTACGGTTATATGATGACCTCGCTCTGATACCAAATGAAAAGGCGCAGTGATGTGATAGTGTACGAGTGCACGTACTAATATAGTACACACGGATCGTGTAATATGAAATATAATATAAATGCGGAAATAGATGATAATAGCACAGTAAATAAAAATAGAAAAATCACACCAGAGATTTTTATACTGGTTCGGAGCACCGTCCTACGTCCAGTCCCAAACTTCTATCTGGATTTTCACTATTAACTACCTCGCTTCACCCGGAGGAACAGGTTTACAACACCCGAGCAAACGAACGGGATTTCACGCCTCTAATACACTGAGGACTTCAACACTTGCCTCTTTCAACACCGAGGACTTCAACACTTGCCTCTTACAACACTGAGGACTTCAACAACGATGAATATAATTGTTTGTTGACGGTATGTGTTCTTGCTAACACAGTTTTGTCACTTGTAGTACAAAATTCCTATAATCTTATCCTCAAAATATGTGAATGATGTTTTGTGAAGATTAAGGGAAGTATATTACTTATTGAATCAAAAGATATGAAATAATTTCAATGATTCAATAAGCAATTAGAATAATTGAGAGCTTTTAGAATGCAGGAGTATTTAGAAAGTAAGATCAGAAATTAGAGTAAAAAAAAAATATGTTTTCATATATATGAATCAATGATTTAGATAAGTTTATATAGAGAAAAATGGTTGTAACTCTTTGTGAACAGTAGCCATTAATAGATATGATCATTGATGAAAGGTAAGAGATGCAACCATTGGAGAAATAAGTGTCATTTGGAAAAGGTTGCTCTCTGTTTAAAAACGGTCGAAAGGTCAAAAATTGGCCAGTAGACAGGATTTCAAATATATAGTCGTTATGTGCATGTGTGCACGTTCATTGTGCATTTTGCACAAAGACGGTCGACCGCATGATTTATTACCGGTCGACCGGTCCCTGTTAATTTGCTCAATGAATGTGCAATGCTATTCAAACGTATATATATCGATTATATTGAGGTGCAAGATTATTTGAGGATAGATTTTAACAAGTTTATCACTATTTCAATATCAAATAATCAACCTATAATCTAGAGTACCATATGTAGCTCTTTTGTGCCTCTTTATAGCCATGATGTCTGTGTTTTGTAGATCGCCTTTATTTCTTTGTCAGAAATCAAAAACTTCATAGAACCTGTGACTCAACATAGAAGTCCATTTATGCCAAAAAGCCAATTCTCAAAAGCTTAAAACCCGATGATAATACAATATTACATATTCAATGGAATAGATTTCGTCGAATTCCAAGGCTGTGCCCCGGGAGGCTGTTTTTAAATATCAATTTAAACAGTATATTTTTAAAACTAAACCTAACACTTCCAAATTCAATTTTAATACTTTTATTATCTTCAATATTATCAATATAAATTTTATTAGCCTTCAAATTATTTGTAACGAGCTTAAAACTCAAGATTCAATATTTTACCTAATTTCCAATTGTTAAATTCAATAATTTAATTATCAAATAAATGGTTATATTTGAAATTCAAGTTAAAAATTAACTTTTAAATATTTAAAATCGATTAAATATTCCAATTTCAAATTCCCCAAAATTATGGGTCGTTACATGATGTTTTAATTTTGAAAAAGCTATTGGGTATCAATGAAGGTTAAAGATGATGGAGAGGCGATATTGATTTCAAAATCAACACCACAGCCAATAGATAAGGCAGTAATAGATGAAAATGTAACTCCGTCAAATTAATTAGAATATGTTAGTTTATACGGGAGCATTTATAAGATATATGTGTTAAAAATAATTTTGATAGAAAACTTATTGATAAGGTCATATATGATCCATCATAAACCAAGTTAATATGTAAGCAAAAATCCTTATATAAGTAAACCGTAGAAAGTTGAATTAAAACATGATTCCATTATAATTATTTGAAAAGCAAGTTGTTAGCACCAAAATTGGTCACTATTGAGTAGTGTTATGTAGAGAGATTAATGAAGAGAGTAAATTAGAATAGAAGAATAATGTAATTCAATGCAGAAAGAACAACAAAAACGAGAACACCAGATTTATAGTGGTTCGGCATAATTGCCTACATCCATTTTGAGTTTTATCTTTATTTCTTTCTCAATTACTTGAATACAGATACAATCCGTAAATCAATCACTGAATAAAAGTTTGAATTAAAAAGAGGAGAGTATAAAAAATGGCAGAGTCTCCCCAGTGCTTCCGAAAAAAGGTCCCTTTCGCTGTGCCCCTGCCTCTCTATTTATAGACAAAGATGGGTTGGACTTCCCTAATGGGTCTAGGAACAATTGCCTAGGAACAGTGTACTTCGGCCCTTGGTAAGTAACTTCTGCGCACCAAGCCATAGATGCCGAACAGCAATTGCCGAACGAGGCTTGCCGAACGAGGCTTGTGCCGAACGTGGCTTGTGCCGAACGAGGCTTGTGCCGAATGAGGCTTGTGCCGAACCATGCTTGCACCGAACGAGGCTTGCCGAGACATCTGGACCGAGCGACGTGTGTCAAACCTTTCTTGCCGAACCTTGCCTAAATGCAGAACATGTTGATCGCATCAAACCCGTATGCTACCAGGCTCCTCTTGGTCAGAACCTTGTCTAGTGCTAATAATAATATCTTCAACTGTTGTTTTGTAGCCGGACTAATGTTTCGGTTAACACTTGCCCCCCAGAGTGTGTCATGTGAAGCAACACAACACGCTTTGAATCAGCGAGCATTCCATGTCTTCAGAAAGAAATCCATCGTGTTTCTTGAATAGTCATTATCCTTCAATTTTATCCTCCCAAGGTGTCGTATCCTTCTTTGGTCGTCATGACGCTTGGTCGATTCCTAATATTATAAATCCAGGATTGTAGTTCATCAATGGCCATCCGTGTCTGGTTCTACAGGGCCAGTAAGCTTCGGCCATTTGATCCAGTCTTTTCTTGATAACCTTAAGCGAGAATTCAATTCCCTGTTAATTTCAAGAAGTCAAACTTTTTTTTTGGATGTACACATGCATGTTCGGGTACATGTTCTTGCCATTGGCTGTCGGATGCGTTTTATATGCTTATAAAACATCGTCGATTTCATCTAGTTCAATTGCAATTCAATTGCGATTCCTGATTTTTATTTTTTTTGTGAAATAAGGGTTGTAATCAGCCACTTGATGAGAGGGGACTCCAGCTTTTACATGGATGACGACCTCAGAGCAGTAGGCAAGGGCGAATGGAGTACGACCATTCATGGACTCATGGGTAGTTCTATAAGCCCATAATGTTGTTGAAAGTTCATCCACCCACTTGCCTCTAGCTTTTTCCAAACGCTTTTTTTAATATGGATTTGATTATTTTGTTCACGGCTTCCACTTGTCCATTGGCTTTCGGATGAGCAACTGCTGCAAGCTTTTTCTTAATGCCATATTTTTGGCAAAATTCTTTAAAATCCTTGCTTTCGAATTGAGTTCCATTGTCTATAATGATAGTTCATGGAAGGCCAAAACGTCATATAATATTTCGTACAACGAAATTAATGACCTTTTTGGTGGTGATAGTGGCTAAAGACTCTGCTTCTGTCCACTTAGTAAAGTAATCGACGGCAACTATCACGTATTTCGCACCACCTTTGGATATGGGTAAGGAACCTTTGGATATAGGTAAGGAACTGACTATGTCGATCCCCCACATTGCAAACGGCCAGGGACTAACCATTTGAACGAGTTCCGTCGGCGGAGCTCTCGGGAGTTTTGCATATTTCTGGCATTTGTCACATCTCCTCACATAGTTCGTGGCATCTTGGTTTACAGTCGGCCAATAGCATCTATAGCGGAGGATTTTCTTCGCTAATGTCTGCCCCCCAGTGTGGTCACCGCACTCTCCTTCATGGACCTCCTTCGGGACTCGTTTTATTTCATCATGGGTTATGCACCAGAGTAAAGGGGTCGAGAATCCCCTTCGATACGTTATTCCGCTCTCCATTACATATCGCGAAGCCTTACGAATGACTTATTGTCTTTCGCTCATTCTTTCGGCTAAGACCCTATGTAGTAAGTATTGCTTAAATAGGGTCATCCATGATTCCTTATCGATTTCGGTTTCTAGCATGAAATCTTCCTCCATCATATTTATACTCGAAGTATGTAAGGTTTGAACGGGAACCAATCCCATTTGCTGGGCATCGCCAGTGCTCACAAATTTGGTCAATGAATCGGCTGCTCTGTTTTGCTCACGTGGGATATGTGAAATATCATAATACTCGAGATTCGCTAGCAGCTCCTAAACTCGGACTAAGTACGGGGCATGTCTCTGCCCTCTTGCTGGGTAGTCTCCCCGCACTTCATACACCACCAGTTGCGAGTCACAAAAGATTTCAACCGATCTTACTCCTAGTTCTTTGGTGAGTCTTAAGCCGGCAATCAATGCTTCATACTCAGCTTTGTTATTTGTTGCTGGGAATTCAGGCTTCAAAGCATAATAAACTGATCGGTTTTCAGGAGTCACAAGAACTACGCCAGCACCCAAACAACGGTCGTTAGATGCCCGTCGTATTCATCTTCCATCGAACGGGAGGTATGACATTGTGGTCGTTTGAGTCGTCTGACACAGTGAATTCAGCAATGAAGTCTGCTAGTGTTTGCCTCTGTAGGGCCCTTCATGGTTGATAGGTAATATCAAGCTGACTCAACTCGATATTCCATTTTAACATCCTTCCAGAAGTTTTCGGTTGTTGGAGTACCTGTCGCAAGGGTTGATCAGTGTAAACACTGATCTAGTGTGCCTGAAAATATTGGTGAATCTTGCGTGATGCAATCATCAAGCAATAGGCTAATTTCTCGATCTTGGGCTAATTTCTTTCTGCCCCCATCAGACGCTTACTAACATAGTAAACTGGCTTTTGATCTCGGTCCTCTTCGCGAACCAAAGCCGTACTGATAGCATGCTGGGATATTGCCAAGTACACATACAACATTTTGTGGTCTATTGGTTTCGATAGCATCGTGGAACTTTCCAAATGCCTTACCAGAGCTTGGAATGCTTCCTCACAATCGGATGTCCACTCGAAATTCCTCTTTCCTTTCTTTTATAACATCGAAGAAAGGAATGCACTTGTCTATAGCTCTGGATATGAATCGACTCAGTGCAGCCACTTTTCCATTCAAGCTTTGCACCTGCTTTATGGTTCTTGGCACTTGTATATCTCGGATGGCTTGAATCTTTTCTGGGTCAGTTTCAATTCCCCGCGCATTCACAATGAAACCCAAAAACTTTCCCGACGCTACGCCGAATGAACAATTTAAATGATTGATCTTCATTCTGTAATGCCTGAGTATATCAAACATATCCACTAAGTCTCGGATGTGGTCGTTTGACTGCCATGATTTCACGAGCATGTCATCCACATAGACTTCCACTGTTTTGCCAATCTGATCTTTGAACATTCGATTCACCAGATGTTGATAAGTCGCTCCTGCGTTCTTCAATCCAAAGGGCATTACTACATAGCAATACAACCCAACGTTTGTAACGACCTGATATTTTCAACCATTCGCATACGCACATGTCGGACTTGAATTGCTCAAAATATCAGATTGTTAATTGAAATTTGGCAATTCTTAACATCTACAATAAATAAATCAATCACAGAATCACAGATGCAGAGTAGTACAATGATACGCAGCGGAATAAATGAATAGTAGTACATGAAGCTACTATATAAACAAAGTTAGAAATAAAATACATCAGAAAATCCCAGATGTAGGGAAGTCTCCAGTACGGGCAGATGACTTCTCTGAACCAATCGACTGGATGACTGAAAGGATAGATAGCTGGATCTTCAAGCAACGCTCCAACTTCGAAGGCGAGTCTCAAATGCTGTATCACTCAGTCTGACCCGAGCGTAAAGCAAAACACAAAAAACTCGAGTCAGGATTAACATTCTTATATCTATAAATCCAACTCAAGTGAAATATCAACTGAAATATAATTAACTTAGGGATGCTTAGGATACCCATGCTCTAAGGATCCGAGGAAATATCTACAGGGTAGAAATATACACTATAACACCGTGGTCATTTCAATTTTATTTATATTTCAAAACTAAAATATTATTTTCATTTCAAATATCTCTATTTTCCAAATTAGTGTGTATATATATATATCCAATAATTTATGAAGTAAAGTATTTTTATTTCCTCAAACTTCACAAATCGCTTCAAAAATCAACTCGACCCTCCGGTTCAAATTTAATTAAATCAAAATTTATCAATTTCCATTCAATTTAGTTTCTGACCAAACTAACTCAAATTTTATCTATTTTAAATACGGATTTGAACCACAAAATAAACCATTTAAATTTCAATATAATTCGAAGTTATAATATTTCGGAGCTTTAAATATTCAACATTTCAAAGACTAAACTTTGATAGTTGCATTTATCTCCCAACTTGACTTCACTATTATTTAGTTTTGAAATATTCACTTAATAAATTCAATATTATTTATATGACCTTAAATTTACATTTTCTAATATTACCTTCGATTTCTTTAGACATGAATCATCCATTAAATTTCTTAAATAAAAATTCAAGTTATAGGATCATATATTAAAGTTTCAAATTTAATAGTTTCAAATTGATTTAGCTAAATAAAATCCTTAATAAATGACAAATTCAAATAAGTCCCAAATATATGTTCAAACCTTAGCTTATAAAATTTATTCCACAAATCTATTTCAAAAATACAAATTTAATAAATCCTTAAACATATTTCATATTAATAAAATCAATCTTAATTAAATTATCTTAATATTAAATCTATATATAAAATAACCTTTATATATAATAATTTAAATCAATATTCATTAAAACCATATATTTCTTTTCAAGACCATAGAAATTATTTTCAAAACATTCATATAGACCACGACGTCGATGTAAAATTTGCTACTCTATGTATGAGGAATACAGATATTTATCATTTCAATCTGTAAGTTAAATATATACGGGTGGATATCATTTCAACCCGTAATCCCAAATTCAATTCAAATGAAAATCGCTTGGGTTTATCATTTCAACCCATAATGAAATTCTCCTATTCTAAAATCCGTTCGGGTATGTATCATTTCAAACCATAGTGATTTCTATACTAACAGGGAACTAGCAGAGTGATAACAAATATGAAAATAATAATAACAACAGGCATATATCATCAAAATAAATATAAACAATAGGATATGGTGTCATATCCCATAAGTGAACAGTTATAGATAATAGCATATATAACAATTTAAATAACTACAGCATCATATTTCAATTGTCGTTTCACTTTAGTCAAATTTAACAAATAAAAGAATGTTAATCGTGAGTGATTTCTCACCTTTTGAGGCTAGAGAATACAGAAGATGACATGGACACGCACACTGATACAGCCACTTAAATTTGAATTATAAATCCGAGCACGAATTTCTAAGCAAAGTAGGATTGGCACGAATTGGACGAATGAGGCTGATAATCAAGAATTTATGAATTGAATCAGAATCAGTCTGATATATACAGAAAATTTTTGCTATTTTAATAAAAATCAAAATTGCTTCCCTAAGAAAAATTTAAATTCGAATCACACACACACACACATATATAATTTACCTTTTTTTTCATACATAAACCAATAGTTTTGACATTTGAAATAAAACATATATGTTAAATAAAAAGCCTTATGATTTTTCCAAACCATTTTAATTTTTACACATATATCAAAATTTCTATTTACAAATCTAAGACCCAAACACCCCCATACGACCTATGTATATAATATCATTAACATTTATATTTTAAAATAAGATTAATATATAAAACTTCAACAAATTACACAGTTCAAATCTCATTTATAAACTACTATATACATATGGTACAAAATCCACTTCACAATATAATTATAAATTTTAAACACTTTACCTATATATATAAACTAATATATAACTACCCATACATAAACAGTAAAGCCTATACACAGACTTATATAAAATTTCAGACAACGAACGTACGATTTACTTATACAACTTATATTATAACTTATTTTATAAATACATATAATACTGTAACCTGTGCAAACCGAAAGTATAAGTTAGAATGTAAACTTTATACAATATATATAAATAGCAACTAATATAACTTTAATTTTTTTTTTTTTGCGAAAGCAACTGGTCTACACTAAAACACATATACACCCTTAACTTTCATGCAAACATGCATGCCAACCGAAATGAAAACTTATATATTAGAAACTAACTCCATACATAAGTGTATGCAAAGTATATAGATATATATAAGGCCATAAAGATATATCTATAATTATTATAACTTTATATAAATATATGTCATATACGAACTTTGGAAAATAAACAACTTCAAAAATCCTATACAACTTCCATAATAATAAGATGTAAATTGACCTTCAATAAAAGTTATAAACCTGTTTGTTATAAAAATATAATAACGGATTTACAAAACTTATAAAATAAATCATACAATATGGTTTGTAAAATATACACATATGGACTCAATGTTAAAACAAAAATGAATATAAATCTACATGCCAAATATGCAGACTCCATTTGCAGATCCAACACAACTCATCCATATTAAATATGCATACACTTCTAGAAACGAAACAAACTTTTCAAAAAAAATGTAAACCACGTTTGGTATATATATATATATGTATGTATTCAAATCCAAAAACTTTATATAAACCACTATATGTATGCATCTTATATTTTTATACCACTATCAATATATCATAACTATACTCCATATAAACAAATATGCGTACCAATTTGAATGCTAGAATATGCATCAACAACACGTACATGGGACGTGTATTGATAAAATCATCCATATCATAGCTAAATATAAAACTATATATAATATATATAAATAACACTTGCAAATATAAACTTAACTTACCTATGCCTGGTTATGCGAACAATAGAGGAAACTGGGGAGGGTCGCAGCGTCTTCGATGGATATTGCGCAAGAGGAGGAGTGGGTTCGGTGGAGGAGCGGAGTTTGGAAAAGGTGAAGGAGAGGACGAAATTTGTAGTGCCAGGCAAGTTTATATAGAAGAGGATGAAACAATAGAGAGGGAAAGAAGAGAAATCTGGAAGGAAGCAATAAAAAAGGAAAGAAAATACGAGCAGAAGTAAATGGAAACGACTAAATAAAAGTAACCAAAGAAATAGCACAATCACGTGCTATGATTCAATGGAGGATTTAAGGTAAAATATTCACGTTGATTCAGGAAAATAATCAAAGCAAATAAATGGTAGTACGTTTCAAATTTGAATGGAAGGAAAGAGAAAAGTCACAATTCCGGAAAAATATCAAAGTAACAGCTACACAATTATTCAAGAGCTATTAAAGCAATTTTTAAATTGTGAAGGCAACGTTACTCTGCGATATATTTTTAAAATAAGAATGCTGAACGAAAATCAACAGTCAAATATGGTGCTGTGTAAATGGCAAGAGTCACGCTGATTACTGAATAAAATAAAACGAATAACCATTTATTTTATTTTTTTAGACGGTGGAAAAATAAAGAAATAAAAGGTCAATGAGAGTAGGAATGAATATATTAGAAAAGTAACGATTCTAGTAGCAACGGTCATCTTAGATTAAGTTGAAAAATTTATAATAATTTATTACCGTGGCTATGGTTCAAATTTTTTTGAAAGTAAGGAAACCTAAAGGTCACATTCAAGGTAAGCTTTAAATTTTTAATAAATACAAAACGTATCTAAGTTTATACGTTTATAACTTTTCCAGCTATAGTGTGTATATATATGAACGGTCATAATGAAAGAAGTGGAAACAGGGAGCGTAGGAAAAAAAAGGTTAGAAAAATAAAATTTTCACCCTAAAATATACTTTCTTAATTTTTGATGAAAATTTATCATTTGCCATATTTAACTATACGTAATCCAAATGTAAGATTTTATTTCAAAATATTATTATTTAAAATTTCTCAAAAATCAAATTAAATACGCTAAATAAAACCATTAAAAATTAACAGAATTTTACGGGTCGTTACACTCTCCCCCACTCAAAACTTTTCGTCCCCGAAAAGGAAGTATGTAGGAGAATAGAAACAACCAGAAAGATAAATAGATTGAAAGACAATGATAAACAATTAATTTAAGACCATATAAATTTTACTTGAAATACTCATTTGAAATTAAATTTTCTTTAATACTTAAAAAAATTTCAAACCCATTTGTAAAATTTCTTGCTTCCTCTATAAATAACATTTATAAGTTTTAAATAACACCTTTCTAAATATATATGAAAACTATTTGGAAACAGTTTTCACATCCTTGGTTATATTTTCAAGGAAGTTATTTGACAACATTAAATCCATAGTTTATAATTTACTAATTTATCTTAAGACACTTTCAACATTATAGATAAATTAATACTCATTTCTTAAATATGTTATATTAAATTAATAACTTCTGCAATATTAATGACACAATGATTTACTATTAAACCACGTAGTATATAAATAAACAATATTTTAAAGATTATATTCAAAAAGGAAAGGAGGGTAGATTCGGATAAACGTAATATAGGTGACTAAATAAAGCTGAGCAGATAAGGTAGGTTCAAAGGGTAGTATCGGGCTCGAATAATTAAATCAAACCATAAAATTTTAATCTCAAATATTAGTACAAAATTTCTTTGTTGGAAATACCTTTATAATAAAAATACTTTTATATCGAAACGAATTTTTCCTTTCAAAAATACTTTTATAACTCGATGTTTCAACAAAGTTTATCCTCGTTCTTGCAGACTCTGGCCATGCGTTGATCAGGCGCCAAGCTAGAATTCTTCAAGTACCTGTTTCAACACCCAGTGAAAATACTTGAAAAACCTAAAAAACAGATATGGAAAATACAATCCAAACAGAACAATCAAACCAAAACCTTTGTTCAACCATGGTTCGCAAATACGCAATGGTTACGCCTGTATCCCCCAGGAAACAATCCTTATCCGTAAGCTTTCTCAACCCTGTGAGTTACGCCATGATGACTAATAGGGTGCAGGATACACAATGGTTACGCCTGGGTCCCCCAGGAAACAATCCATATCCCTAGGCCATCTCAGCCAGGCAGTTTCGCTACTAATGTGACCTACACAGATTACATGATACACAATGGTTACGCCTGGATCCCTCAGGAAACAATCTGTACCCCTAGGCCAGACTTAGCCAGGCAGTTGCGCTATGCAGTCACGAGAGAAAAAAAACCATGGGTTACGCCACGGTGGGAACACTCGAGTATCACATCCGAAAAACCAAAAATCAAAGAGAATAATATCGATAGAATGAATCCACAATGTGGCCACAAAGCGGATATCAAGCAGAAGGCACTTTCCATATCTTTACTTCGAAAATATATATCACATAGTACCTTTCCAAATCACTTTCAAATATTATACTTATATAAAGTCCATTATATATAGGATTTCATTCTCAAATCAAATACTTTCCAAATCAATAGTATAACAAATCACACTTATATAGACTTCGATTATATAAAATTCCCTTTCGAAATTGAGTATCTTTCAAATCAATAGATTTCAAACCAATTTTATACTTATACAAATCCATTTTATATAAGTTCGACCACTCCCAAATTAAGTACTTAATAATATAAGGTTCTCAATTTCAAATTATTTCAATATTACTTCAGTTTCAAAATCATATATGATTTCACCAAATTTTCTTTCAAATCAAATATCTCAATTTCAAAGCTCCCAAAATAATAGGTTTAGAAAAATAATCCCAGTTTCCAAATTAACATAATTCAAGTCAACAAATTCATTTCCAAAATCACCATATAAGTACTGATTTTAATTCCAATCTAATTTCAAAACCAAATATTTTTCTCAAAATCAATTATACTCAAAATGGTTTCCAAATTTATAATTATCCCTTTAAAACCTTTAAACTACTTATTTCTATTTGAAATATCCAATTTACTTTTCTGAAAACCATTATTTAAAACTTAAAAAAAAATTCCAGAACATTTCAAAACTAAATTCCATATTAGTATAATTCAAAATAGTCATATTCATTTACTTAACAAAAGGTTTCAAACTTAAACATACAAAACTAAACTTATATGCTTTATCAAATATTTTTTCCTCTTCGAAATTTCTTAGCTTTGAAAATTT
Source organism: Allium cepa (assembly GCA_030765085.1). Classification (NCBI taxonomy): domain Eukaryota; kingdom Viridiplantae; phylum Streptophyta; class Magnoliopsida; order Asparagales; family Amaryllidaceae; genus Allium; species Allium cepa. The sequence goes on along the minus strand of CM060939.1, from coordinate 174,880,711 downwards.
AACCTCGATTTGGAAGTGTTCGAACATTCAAAATAGTTAGGGAAATCAAATTTCCAATTCAAGAGTTGAAAATCAACAATAAATCAATAAATCAATTTCAATAGATAGGATTATACCAAATCAAATCCGAAACTCAAGGACTGAATACCGGTCTCACTTTAAATTGTTTCAAATATATACATATATCTTTCGAAAATATCAAATTACTTCGAAATTTGAGATAAAAAATGGTTTTACAAAATCACTCGCATAGCGAAGCTATTAAAGTGGCCTCTCCCCCACTTTGAAACTCGAAAATCAATGTCGATGATGCGTGCACTCATCACCGAAATTATTTTCCAGCGACATAAGTGAGTTCTGGACTTCTATTTTCTTGAAAACTTCTTTGAAATTTCTTCAAAATTATTGGAATTCATTTGAACTCATTTGAAACATTTCTTATTCGAAAAATACTTTTGAATCGTATTATTTTTATATATTTTCCAAAATCTTAAAACCAATTTCAAAATACCGGAATTCAATTCTCGAATTTCAAATTATACCCTTCAATTATAAATCATTTTTATATAAATCAATTTCTTATAAATTTCCAAAATTTCAAATCCTTTCAAAACTTTTATATATAGAATAACATTTCACTTTTATATATAGAATGAAATCATAGTTATCCAAATAATAATTTCGATATATAAAATAATTTCAAACATAACCCGATTTTCAAAGGATGATTCAAGAATGGATTTCAAAGCAATGATAGCGATTTAAATTAGAGGAACTCCAATCAATAGAATCCTGATTCGGAGATAGACTCGATCGAAGATGAGATAATTAAATTACAAAATAGAAGATGGATATACTTTTATAAATCGTAGCGACCTTAATCGGGTCAACCGTGACTTCAGGAATATAATCGATGTGGAATTCCAAAACAAATCGAGATTCGATCTCCAGAGATAGAATTCGCCATATCAAGATATAGCACATTGTAAACCGAGGATACAGAAATCTTCGGTGAATCAATGCTAATTGTAAAGGAGTTTTCACCCCCTTTACAAAACATTCTGTGGAATTATGGGATACTCCAGAATAAAACGAATATAAATAGAAAGAGACAAGGATGAATTTCCAAACCGAGGGACATTCCCAAATTCAAAGGAAATCGAGTCAAAAAGGAAGAGATTCAATTCGAACTAAAGAGATTCTGTAAATAAATTTACCATATATGCTAAGTTTTGCCTAGAGCCATAGCTCTGGTACCAACTGTAACGACCTGATATTTTCAACCATTCGCATCCGCACATGTTGGACTTGAATTGCTCAAAATATCAGATTGTTAATTGAAATTTGGCAACTCTTAACATCTACAGTAAATAAATCAATAACAGAATCACAGATACAAAGTAGTACAATGATACGCAACGGAATAAATGAATAGTAGTTCATGAAGCTACTATATAAACAAAGTTAGAAATAAAATACATCAGAAAATCCCAAATGCAGTGAAGTCTCCAGTACAGCAGTGACTTCTCTAAACCAATTGACTGGATGACTGAAAAGATAGATAGCTGGATCTTCAAGCAACGCTCCAACTTTGAAGGTGAGTCTCAAATGCTGTATCACTCAGTCTGACCCGAGCGTAAAGCAAAACACAAAACGCTCGAGTCAGGATTAACATTATTATATCTATAAATCCAACACAAGTGAAATATCAACTGAAATATAATTAACTTAGAGCATGTTTGGGATACCCATCCTCTAAGGATCCAAGAAACTATCTACAGGGTAGAAATATACACTATAACACCGTGGTCATTTCAATTTTATTTATATTTCAAAACTAAAATATCATTTTCATTTCAAATATCTCTATTTTCCAAATTAGTATATATATAACCAATAATTTATGAAGCACAAATCGCTTCAAAAATCAACTCGACCCTCCCGTTCAAATTTAATTAAATCAAAATTTATCAATTTCCATTCAATTTAGTTTCTGACTAAACTAATTCAAATTTTATCTATTTTAAATACGGATTTGAACCACAAAATAAACCATTTAAATTTCAATACAATTCGAAGACTAAACTTTGATAGTTGCGTTTATCTCCCAACTTGACTTCACTATTATTTATTTTTGAAATATTCACTTAATAAATTCAATATTATTTATATGACCTTAAATTTACGTTTTCTATATATTACCTTCAATTTATTTAGACATAAATCATCCATTAAATTTCTTAAATAAAAATTCAAGTTATATGATCATATGTTAAAGTTTCGAATTTAATAATTTCAAATTGATTTAGCTAAATAAAATCCTTAATAAATGAAAAATTCAAATAAGTCCCAAACATATCTTCAAACCTTAGCTTATAAAATTTATTCCATAAATCTATTTCAGAAATACAAATTTAATAAATCCTTAAACATATTTCATATTAATAAAATCAATCTTAGTTAAATTATCTTAATATTAAATCTATATATAAAATAACCTTTATATATAATACTCTAAATCAATATTCATTAAAACCATATATTTCTTTTCAAGACCATAGAAATTATTTTCAAAACATTCATATAGACCACGACGTCGATGTAAAATTTGCTACTTTATGTACAAGGAATACAGATATTTATCATTTCAATCTGTAAGTTAAATATATATGGGTGGATATCATTTGAACCCTTAATCCCAAATTCAATTCAATTGAAAATCGCTTGGGTTTATCATTTCAACCCACAACGAAATTCTCTTATTCTAAAATCCGTTCGAGTATGTATCATTTCAACCCATAGTGATTTCTATACTAACAGGGAACTTGCAGAGTGATAACAGATATGAAAATAATAATAACAACAGGCATATATCATCAAAATAAATATAAACAATAGGATATGGTGTCATATCTCATAAGTGAACAGTTATAGATAATAGCATATATAACAATTTAAATAACTACAGCATCATATTTCAATTATCGTTTCACTTTAATCAAATTTAACAAATAAAAGAATGTTCATCGTGAGTGATTGCTCACCTTTCGAGGCTAGAGAATACATAAGATGACATGGATACACACACTGATACGGACACTGAAATTTGAATTATAAATCTGAGCACGAATTTCAAAGAAAAGTAGGATTGGCACGAATTGGACCAACAAGGCTGATAATCAAGAATTTATGAATTGAATCAGAATCAGTCTGATATATACAAAAAATTTTGCTATTTTAATAAAAATCAAAATTGCATCCCTAAGAAAAATTTAAAGTCGAATCACACACATAGATATATATATATATATATATATATATAATTTAACTTTTTTTTCATACATAAACCAATAATTTTAACATTTGAAATAAAACATATATGTTAAATAAAAATCCTTATAATTTTTCCAAACCATTTTAATTTTTACACATATATCAAAATTTCTATTTACAAATCTAAGACCCAAACCACCCCATACGACCTACGTATATAATATCATTAAGATTTATATTTTAAAATAAGATTAATATATAAAACTTCAACAAATTACACTGTTCAAATCTCATTTATAAACTACTATATACATATGGTACAAATCCACTTCACAATACAATTATAAATTTTAAACACTTTACCTATTTATATAAACTAATATATAACTACCCATACATAAATAGTAAAGCCTATACACAGACTTGTATAAAATTTTAGACAACGGACGTACGAATTACTTATATAACTTATATTATAACTTATTTTATAAATATATATAATACTGTAACATGTGTAGACCGAAAGTATAAGTTAGAATGTATACTTTATACAATATATATAAATAGCAACTAATATAACTTTAATTATTTATTTATTTTTTATTTTTTATTTTTTTGCGAAAGCAACTGGTCTACACTAAAACACATATACACCCTTAACTTTTATGCAAACATGCATGCCAACTAAAATGAAAACTTATATATTAGAAAACTAACTCCATACATAAGTGTATGCAAAGTATATAGATATATATAAGGCCATAAAGATATATCTATAATTATTATAACTTTACATAAATATATGTCATATACGAACTTAGTAAAATAGACAACTTCAAAAATCCTATACAACTTCCATAATAATAAGATGTAAATTGACCTTCAATAAAAGTTATAAACTTTTTTATTATAAAAATATAATAACGGATTTACAAAACTTATAAAATAAATCATACAATATGGTTTGTAAAATATACATATATGGACTCAATGTTAAAACAAAAATGAATATAAATCTACTTGCCAAATATGCAGACTCCATTTGCAGATCCAACACTACTCACCCATATTAAATATGCATACACTTCTAGAAACAAAACAAACTTTTCAAAAAAAAATGGAAACCATGTTTGGTATATATATGTATTCAAATCCAACAACTTTATGTAAACCACTATATGTATGCATCTTATATTTTTATACCACTATCAATATATCATAACTATAATCCATATAAACAAATATGCGTACTAACTTTGAATGCTAGAATATGCATCAACAGCACGTACAGGGGACGTGTATTGATAAAATCATCCATATCATAGCTAAATATAAAACTATATATAATATATATAAATAACACTTGCAAATATAAACTTAACTTACCTATGTCTGGTTATGCGAAAGTAGAGGAAACAGGGAAGGGTCGTTGCGTCTTCGATGGATATTGCGCAAGAGGAAGAGTGAGTTCGGTGGAGGAGCGGAGTTTGGAAAAGGTGAAGGAGAGGCCAAAATTTGTAGTGCCAGGCAAGTTTATATAGAAGAGGAAGAAACAATAGAGAGGGAAAGAAGAGAAATCTGGAAAGAAGCAATAAAAAAGGGAAGAAAATACGAACAGAAGTAAATGGAAACGACTAAATAAAAGTAACCAAAGAAATAGCACAATCACGTGCTATGATTCAGTGGAGGATTTAAGGCGAAATATTCACGTTGATTCAGGAAAATAATCAAAGCAAATAAATGGTAGCACGTTGCAAATTTGAACGGATGGAAAGAGAAAAGTCATAATTTTGGAAAAATATCAAAGTAACAGCTACACATTTATTCAAGAGCTATTAAAGCAATTTTTAAATTGTGAAGGCAACGTTACTCTGCGGTATATTTTTAAAATAAGAATGCTGAACGAAAATTAACAGTCAAATATGGTGCGGTGTAAATGGCAAGAGTCACGCTGATTACTGAATAAAATAAAACAAATAACCATTTATTTTATTTTTTTAGACGGTGGCAAAATAAAGAAATAAAAGGTCTGTGAAAGTAGTAATGAATATATTAGAAAAGTATCAATTCCAGTAGCAACGGTCATCTTAGATTAAGTTGAAAAATTTATAACAATTTATTACCGTGGCTATGGTTCAATTTTTTTTGAAAGCAAGCAAACCAAAAGGTCACATTAAAGGTAGGCTTTAAATTTTTAATAAATACAAAACGTATCTAAGTTTATACGTTTATAACTTTCCAGCTGTAGTGTATATATATAATGAACGGTCATAATGAAAGAAGTGGAAACAGGGAGCGTAGGAAAGGAAAGGTAGAAAAATAAAATTTTCACCCTAAAATATACTTTCTTAATTTTTGATGATAATTTATCATTTGCCACATTTAACTATACGTAATCCAAATGTAAGATTTTATTTCAAAATATTATTATTTAAAATTTCTCAAAAATCAAATTAAATACGCTAAATAAAACCATTAAAAATTAACAAAATTTTACGGGTCGTTACAACGTTCATGACCAAACTGGTATGTCCTTGGTTTGGGAGGTGCATCGGGATTTGATTATATCCAGAGTACGCATCCATAAATGACAGTAACTCATGTCCGACTGTTGAATCGACCAGTTGGTCAATCCTAGGTAATGGAAAGCTATCCTCCGGGATTGCTTTGTTTAAATCGGAATAATCAACACAAGTTCTCCATTTTCCATTCGCTTTCTTTACTAACATCGGGTTAGACACCCATTCAGGGAAGAGGGCGTCGCGGACGAACCCATTGGCTCTGAGTTTGTCCACCTCCTGTTTGAGTGCCGCAGACCTCTCCGGGTCCATGCCTCTCCTTTTCTATTTCACAGGTACATGTTTTGGGTCTATGTTCAACATATGACTCGCAATTGCAGGAGAAATCCCGCATATATCTGAATGTGTCCAAGCGAAAACATCAAGATTCGTTCGGAGGAAATCAGCGAGGTTCTCGGCCACCGAGGGGTCGAGTTGTGATCCAATTTTAAGAACTCGTGACGGGTCATCCCGGCTGACTGGTATGTCAATCATCAGGTCATCCGATGCTGCATCTGTTTTCCTGGGTCCTCCATTATCATCTCTCGGATCTATGTCTCTACAGATCCGAGAATGCTGCCGAGCCAGGGCTCGGGCACTACTTGTCAATTGTCAGTGTTTTGGATGCGGACGGAGCTGTCCACCTTGTATGCATCTCGACTCCTAAACACTATATCGTCTGTCATCATGCGTTGTTGTATTTCAGGGGTTCCATATTCCACATTCAAGCAACATTCATGACTAACGCATGCCTTGGGTTGGAGTGACAGTTAGTTGCCCACTAGCTTGGGTATCGATTTAATGATTCTATCCCTAGGCATTCTTTCGGTCGTAGCCTTGAGCAGTTGTAAACTTTATATACAAGCTTCAATATTGAGCTATCGCAGCCAGTCTTCGGATGACCATGCGCCTGCTCCCAGTCTCGGGTTGATAAATGTATTATATGGACGGTTGGGTCTCGTCCTAACTATGTTTATCTTCTCACCTAAACTCCAAAGATATAGAGTTGATCGTTGAATAGTCGGTTCACATTCATCTTGCTTCTCGCTCATGCCCCCAAGTCTGGGGCATATATTGATAAGTAGGAAGGCCATCCATGCCCACTTTAGCTTTACTCTCTTTCTCGTTGAATCGTGGGATCAGGTCAGTCGATGGGAGACTAGGTCTTGCCTATCTTGGATTTTATCGTGGTTTTTCATTCCAAGAGGAATACTTTGGTTCCACGTCAGTTTCAGGGCGTAATTTGGATAGTGGACAGTCATCTACGTCCACTTTGGTTCATGCTCTGTTAATCAGATCTTGGGGTAAAGTTGGCTACAAATGCAGTCGGGTTATGCTCATCCAGTTTCATACTCCTCCTGACGAATGGAATGAGGGTGCTGGAGAATTTTTGACCAAGTATTCGTGGTTTACCCTCCTTTCCACACTCTGGAGGTCATAGTTTTTCAAGAAACATCCGAGTCATATTCGCATATGCTTGGTGCGGATCGGTATTGACCCTCGATCTGAGGTATGATATAGTCGGTTGCTCGTAGCTTTGGATGCCGTTTTGATTGGTTCTGTATTGAGGTCTCCCTGCAGTCGTTGCCTCAAGTTATAAAGAACACCGCGCTAGAGCTATAGTAAGCTGTCGTATTCAGCTTTTTTGTGATTTGTACCCCTGCTTCCAGCATTGATTTGGCCAGGCCACTAGTTGGATGGTCGAACTCCATCCTTAGTGGGTTAATAATCCTCCTGTCGATTCTAGGCCGAAGTTTGCGGAATAGAGAATGGTCGGAATCCACTCATCTATTTATTGATGTTTATACACCACTCTGCATTCTGATGACTTAGTGTTATTCTCCCCCCGGTTGATTCGCGCCCAATTTGTGTTCATGCTTCGGTCCATGCTCCGTGGACTTAGAGATTCGTCGAACGGTTTATGATTTAGTCCACAGTTCGAGACGCAGAAATTTTCGTCAACTTGTTTATACTCCAGTCCGCACTCTGGGAACTTAGAGTAATCTAGTCCGCTTCTGGGATCTAGAGATTTTTCTCAAGTCGTCTATAATATAGTCCGTGCTTTGGGGACTGAGAGTACTGTAGTCCGCACTCTGGGGACGTAGAGGTTTTTTAAGCCACTTATACTTTATTCCGCACTCAGGGGACTTAAAGCACTCTAGTCCGCACTCTGGGGACGTAGAGGTTCTTAGGTCGTTTATACTCTAGCCCACACTCAGGGGACCGGGAGCACTTTAGTCCGCACTCTGGGAACATAGAGGTTTTTGAGTCATTTATACTAGTCCACACTCAAGAGACTTAGAGTACTCTAGTCCACTTCCGGGGACTTAGAGGTTTTTTAAGTCATTTATACTCGAGTCCACACTCTGGGGGCTTAGAGTACTCTAGTCCGCACTATGGGGACTTAGAGGTTTAAGTCGAGTATACTCGAGTCCGCATTCTGAGGACTTAGAGTACTCCAGTCCGCACTCTGGGGACTTGGAGGTTTAAGTCATTTATACTCGAGTCCGCACTCTGGGGACTTAGGCTACTTCAGTCCGCACTCTGGGGACTTAGAGGTTTAAGTCGTCCTCGAATCCGCACTCTGAGGACTTAGAGTACTCCAGTCCGCACTCTTGGGACTTGGAGGTTTAAGTCGTTTATACTCGAGTCCACACTCTAGGGACTTAGAGTACTCCAGTCCGCACTCCAGGGACTTGGAGGTTTTGAGTCGTTTATACTCTGGTCCACACTCTGGGGACTTAGACTACTCCAGTCTGTGCTATGGGGACTTGGAGATTCTAGTCGATTATACTCGAGTCTGCACTTTAGGGACTTAGAGTACTCTAGTCCGCACTCTGGGGACTTGGAGGTTTAAGTCGTGTATACTCGAGTCCGCATTCTGGGGACTTAGAGTACTCCAGTCTGCACTCTTGGGACTTGGAGGTTTAAGTCATTTATACTCGAGTACGCACTCTGGGGACTTAGAGTACTCCAGTCCGCGCTCTGGGGACTTGGAGGTTCAAGTCGTTTATACTCGAGTCCGCCCTCTGGGGACTTAGAGTACTCCAGTCCGCACTCTAGGGACGTGGAGGTTTAAGTCATTTATACTTGAGTCCGCACTCTGGGGACTTAGAGTACTCCAGTCTGCACTCCGGGGACCTGGAGGTTTAAGTCATTTATACTCGAGTCTGCACTCTGGGGACTTAGACTACTCCAGTGTGCACTCTAGGGACTTGGAGGTTTAAGTCGTCTATACTCGAGTCCGCACTCTAGGGACTTAGAGTACTCCAGTCTGCACTCTGGGGACTTAAAGTACTCTAGTACGCACTCTGGGGATATGAAGGTTTAAGTCGTGTATACTCGAGTCCGCACTCGGGGGACTTAGAGTACTCCAGTCCGCACTCTGGGGACTTGGAGGTTTAAGTCGTTTATACTTGAGTCTGCACTCTAGGGACTTGGAGTACTCCAGTCCGCACTCTGGGGACTTGGAGGTTTTGAGTCATTTATACTCTGGTCCGCACTCTAGGGACTTAGACTATTCTAGTCCGTGCTCTGGGGACTTGGAGGTTCAAGTCGTTTATACTCGAGTCTGCACTCTGGGGACTTAGAGTACTCTAGTCCGCACTCCGAGGACTTGGAGTTTAAGTCGTGTATATTTGAGTCCGCACTCTGGGGACTTAGAGTATACCAGTCCGCACTCTGAGGACTTGGAGGTTTATATCATTTATACTTGAGTCCGCACTCTGGGGACTTAGAATACTCCAGTCCGCGCTCTGGGGATTTGGAGGTTCAAGTCGTTTATACTCGAGTCCGCACTCTGGGGACTTAGAGTACTCCAGTCCGCACTCTGGGGACGTGGAGGTTTAAGTCATTTATACTTGAGTCCGCACTCTGGGGACTTAGAGTACTCCAGTCCGCACTCTGGGGACCTAGAGGTTTAAGTCATTTATACTCGAGTCCGCACTGTGGGGACTTAGACTACTCCAGTCCACGCTCTGGGGACTTGAAGGTTCAAGTCGTTTATACTCGAGTCCGCGCTCTGGGGACTTAGAGTACTCCAGTCTGCACTCTGGGGACGTGGAGGTTTAGAGTCATTTATACTTTGGTCCACACTCTGGGGACTCAGAGTACTCCAGTCCGCACTCTAGGGACTTGGAGATTTTGAGTCGAGAGCAGTCGTATTTCCACCCATTTAATTTGTATTTCATTTACCGTATCGAGGCTAATGCTGTCGAATGAATGATCGGACCATGTTTGCTCATGGAATGGGACTCTGTCCCGGCATGAAGGATGAAACTTGAAGAGTGGATGGCCGTCTCATCCGCTTGGTGATTATAGCTCTTCTAATCAAGTCAAGGAAGGAGGCATATGATAGATGGTTGAATCACATCCATGCTGGGTTAGATAGGCAAATCTCACACAATTTTTTTCGTATCTCTTTCTAGAAACCAAGAATAATGGATTATTGAGTAGACACAGTAAGTTGCATACGTTTTAAGGTGCAGTCATGTCCATCTATTGGGGGTGATGGTCAATAAGTAGGCAGTCCACCGCAACTACTTCAAGTCAGGCTTTCGAATAACCTTTTGTGTTCAAGGTAGGGTATGATGTGTAGATAAACAAATTACGTCCACTTTAGACAGATCCCGGCGTCACTGAGCTTCAGGAGGGGCATCTATATTTTGTCGAACTTTGTTCTATGACTCGATTTGAGTGGATGGTCAGGCCATACCCACTCCAAGCCTTACTTAGGTCTCCAAGTCAAATGTGGAGGTCGATGAATGGATGGTTGGTCATGTTGACTTTGTATTGGGCTATGATTGTGATGAACTTTTCAATATCTAGTCCATAGCCTCAAATCAAAGGCATATGGTTGATTATGAGTGATTGAATTATGCTCGTCCAGTGTAACTCCACACGTCCGATCATGGTGTGCGTTGATTGGTTGGCAACCAAATCTGAGTACCTGGTCACCGGCATCGTTTTGAAAGTAGTTTAGTTCAAGTTATTTGTAGTTCATAGAACAATTAAAATAGAAATAGATTTGGAAATAATTCAAAGAAGATTAGGATAAATCTCATTGATAAGTGAAGCAGCATCATACGCTCGCTATTCAACTTTGCCCTTGGCTCCTTTCAAAGGGATGTCGGCCGTCAGTAGTCCAATTGATAATCATAGCCCTTTATTAATAGGCATCGGATGTTCGCTGCCCGCCATTCTGCAGGACTTATATATAAAATTGAAGCTTTTCTTTCCAGACCGGCTTTTCGATCACACCTCGGAGTTGTTAGTAATCGCCCGTGTTAGGATCAGTGAGCATTTGGGAATATTCAACATTCCCTTGATTTTCTTTAGACTTTTGGTGTATTATCTCGAGGTTGGTTTCCAATACCACTCTGAGTCGTGAGTCTTTAAGTAGAGGCTGCCAATTGAATCTTTCAAAGAGCATATGAGCCGAATTTTGAGGTCTTGTTTTGGCTAGTGGGGCCTGCATCCTTAGCCAACGGGCCTTCATTGTTATTTTTATTAGTATATTCCGCTCCTCCACACTTTGGTTTAGATTCATTTTTGTCATAGAAACAATCCATGGTCATAGGAGGCTCTCCAGCTAACTAGCTGCAAAGATATAGGAGGCTCTCCAACTAACTAGCTGCAAAGATATATATATATATATATATATATATATATGGAGGTCGATTGTCCTCAAGGGTGATCAATATGATATCCCTTTGAGAGTATCGTTTGAGTAGTGGTTGTTTGTCCGTTCCCTTGTTGTCGTTCAAAAGCTGTCACTAGATCGTCTATGCCCTGGTCGATCATGGGATGTAAGGGAAGTAGATAGAATGTTCCTTTATTAAGTTGAGTTTTGAATTCACTATCTGGAGGCACTGTGTTGCAGCTAGTTTTGAATTCACTATCTGGAGCCTCTTTTTTGAAAATTTGGGTCATACCCGAAAATATTTTTTTTTGAAAATAGGAGTCGTATAAGAGACCGGTGTAACTTAAGTTTTCGATCAGCATTGAGGGTCGTTCGGCATGACAAAGTTGCTCGGCATATAAGATTGTTCGGCATCCAAATTTGTTCGGCATTCCACACTGTTCGGCATTCAGGAACGCCGACACTCAGGAGCATTCGTCATTAGAGAGCGCTCGGCGTTGGTTCTGTTCGGCCTAAATTCCGTTTGGCCTAAATTCTGTTCGGCCTTCTTTCTGCTCGGCCTAGTTTCTGTTCGGCCTAAATTCTACTCAGCCTAATTTCTATTCGTCCTAAATTCTGTTTGGTTTAAATTCTGTTCGGCCTTCTTTCTGCTCGGCCTAATTTATGTTCGGCTTAAATTCTGTTCGGCCTAATTTCTTTTCGGTCTAAATTCTGTTCGGCCTAAATTCTGTTCGGCCTTCTTTCTGCTCGGCCAAATTTCTGTTCGGCTTAAATTCTGTTCGGCCTAATTTCTGTTCGGCCTAAATTATGTTCGGCATAAATTCTGTTTGGCCTTCTTTCTGCTCGGCCTAATTTCTGTTCGGCCTAAATTCTGTTCGGCCTAAATTCTGTTCGGTCTAATTTCTGTTCGGCCTAAATTCTATTCGGCCTAGTTTTTGTTCGGCCTAAATTCTGTTCGGCCTTCTTTCTGCTCGGCCTGATTTCTGTTCGGCCTTCTTTCTGTTCGGCCTAAATTCTGTTCGGCCTTCTTTCTGTTCGGCCTGAATTCTGTTCGGCCTAAATTCTGTTCGGCCTTGAATGGGAGCGGCTCGGCATACACCTTTCCGGAGGCGATTGGTATACACCTTTTCTGGGGCGATAGGCTGAATTGCCTTCGGAGGAGTGTCGGCCTTCATTCAACTTGAGTGCAAACTTCAACGCCCAATCCTTAGATCTTGCGTACGTCAATGAATCCAATCCTTTCACATGAACATGAACATTTGATTAACTTACGGCCATCAGCTTCCTTTAGATTTCTTTCAAATCTGAGTAGAATATGAAGTTTTCTAGTAAACAACTGGATCTATCTCGTGAATATGGAAATCCACTAGTTGATGATGAGATCCAATCAAGCTGAGAATTCAATTCTCTGTGAAAGCACCAAAATGTTAGCATCAAAATTGGTCACTAACACCCTTGAGTAGTGTTATGTAGAGAGATTAATGAAGAGAGTAAATTAGAACAGAAGAATAATGTAATTCAATGCAGAAAGAACAACAAAAACGAGAACACCGGATTTATAGTGGTTCGGTGTAATTTCCTACATCCACTTTGAGTTTGATCTTTATTGCTTTCTCAATTACTTGAATACAGATACAATCCGTAAATCAATCACTTGAATAAAAGTTTGAATTAAAAAGAGAAGAGTATAAAAAATAGCAGAGTCTCCCCAATGTTCCCAAAAAAGGTCCCTTTCGCTGTGCCTCTGCCTCTCTATTTATAGACAAAGATGGGTTGGACTTCCCTAATGGGCCTAGGAAAAATGGCCTAGGAACAGTGCACTTCGGCCCTTAGTAAGTAACTTCTGCGCACCAAGCCATAGATGCCGAATGAGGCTTGTGCCGAACGAGGCTTGCCGAACGAAGCTTGTGCTGAACGAGGCTTGTGCCGAACGAGGCTTGTGACGAACCATGCTTGCGCCGAACGAGGCTTGTGCCGAACGAGGCTTGCCGAGCCATCTGGACCGAGCGACGTGTGTCGAACCATTCTTGCCGAACCCTGCCTAAATGCCAAACATGTTGACCGCGTCAAACCCATATGATGCCAGGCTCCTCTTGGTCAAAACCTTGTTTAGTGCTAATAATAACATCTTCAACTATCATTTTGTAGCCGGACCAAGGTGCCGGTTAACACAAGTATATTATGTAGTTTTTAACTACCGGATTAAATAACAATCCAGGTTTCAAATTTATGTAGTAAAAATGGAATTCATCCATAATAAGGCAATTATGGATTAATAAGCATTCTAGGAATTTCATAAAATCAGAGTTGTCATAAATGAATCATGAGAATAAAAAAAGATTAAAGTAAATTATTTAGCTATATAATAATCTTGTTATTTAAAGGGGTTTATATTTTTTTGCCTCTTAAAAGAGATATCATATGATGTTTTGATAAGTGAAATAGGGTATTCAAAATGAGAGTGTACATTCTTTAGAAAATTAAAGTGTTCTTGAAAGATATATTTTAGTAACAATTAGATTTGATATTTGTAAATTTTTGGATAATGGTGTATTATTTAGTATCCATGAAATTTATATATATATAATTACTTAAATGCATGTAAATAAATAATGTGTAATAATTTGGACGATTGTGCGTATCTTATTATTGTCGGAATGAATATTATGATTTATATTTTGTAAGCACAAAATGTTTTATAACTTATTTATATGAATTTCTAATTTAAGTAGGGTTGACATAAAACTAACAATTTATTATGATTGCATAGGTTATTGAAAGTTGAACATATATTTTTATTTAAACAAAAAAAGTAAGAAATTTTGTGCAAAAGAAAATTGTAGAAAAATGAAGTTATTTTACATGCAAAGATATACATCATACAAAAATAAAACAAAATTCTTAAATATGAAAAGAAAGTACTGAGATTGTAGTTAAGATAAAATTTAGTATGAAGTAAAATCCTTTTTGGTTTTATATATGTATACAACTTCTTATTAGAAGTTAGTTTTTCCAATTCCAAGTATAGAAATGTAACTTGAAAGAAAGCGAATATTGGATGTTCATGATTTTTTTTCATTTGTATGGAAAATGATTGTTTGAGAAATGAATTCTATGTTAAAATAATTTACATAGTGGAATTGTAGTGCTTATATAAGAGAAACCTTTATTACATCCTCATTAAAAGAATAGTAAACAAGTTAAACACCTTAAATGGTTTGGATAAGGTGTTGTTTAATTTTTATTCCATAACTTAACTTATGTTGAGATCTAATTGAACTTTCTAGAAGCAAATTGGTAATAGAAGCTATTTGTTGCTATTAACTAAAATTAATGAGAATATAATTTTTTGGTTAAATTTCAATCTCAAAATATATGACCATTCATTGTGATTAATTAAAGTAAGCAAAATAAATTGTTTGGCATTTATGTGTATTGGTGAATAACCAATGCTGCTCCATTTATGATTATAAGTGTAGAATTAAGGTTTGATTGTTTAGGAATGTAATATAAGACTACACTTAGTCATAATTAATTTAAATCCGTTAAATTTGGGCGTAACCCAGCTAGGTGAGAAGAAATAGCTTAGAGAATGAACCGTACGTCATTATATCCTTCTCACTCTAGAATATAGAATTCCCACCTCTCATTCCTCTTTGCAGACCCTAGACTAAAACTTTGCAAATCCCTCAACAATTAGAGATTAAATTACTAGTATTAATAGGAAATCAGTTCAGGTATTCAATCTCAAATTTATGCTCATTTCTGAAATGGTTCGATTCTTTGGATTTTATAAATGATTTCTTGTGCCGATTCTCTTCATGCATGTATTGTTAGAACTAGAAGCTGAGAGAAACAAGCTTTAATTCATTTTCATATGCCTGCGAATCTTTGAATTTTAGGTGAGTTTAGCTCTCATCTTGTACTGATTCATATTCTTATGTTAAATGGTGGATGAGGGTGGAATTTTGAATGGTTGTTGACTATGAATGTTCTGGCTGTTAATTCAATCCCTAAGATAATCATAGTTAGCATTATCACCATATCTTTCTTACTTCTCATCGGAATTTGATAATTTTTGTTTTCTAAAAAGATTAGGCTCTGATCTATAAGTTTGGTTTTTTGAGTTATGTAAAATTCTGAGATCATAACGGTCGAAAGTTGTGTTTTGTTTTGCTACCCTGAGAATGAAACAGAAATTAAGTAATTTGAATTTGAAAATTATTTCGACCAAAACTTTTGAATCGTAAGTCTAAATTTGGTAATCATTTTTTTTGCTGTAAAGCCTAGACTTTTATTTACAACTTTCATGTCTAAGTTTGCAAAATTTGAGGTTTAAATGGTCGAAATCGCATTTCTTTATTGTTGGCCTAAGAATAAAAGGCAAGGTTAATAAATTTAAACCTTAAAGTTAATTTGATCATAACTTTCGAACCGTAAGTCTGAATTTGATGGTCTTTTTCTTATTGGAATATTTGAATTTTATCTACAACTCTCATGTTTTGAGTTTTGCAAAATTTTAGGATGTAAAAGGTCGAAACTGCACATTTTTCACTGACCTCGGAGTGTTTTTGGTCGTGCTAGTGAACACTCCTTTGTGCTTTTGTTCCTATTGTTTGCCTGTTGAATTCTGGTGATTTGGGCGTGCTATTGATACCTATTTTTGATGATTTCTTATATTTTTTATGGGCTTTTGAATCTTGAATTTGATGCTTTCATTTTGATAAAGATTTTCCACAAAAATAGCTCTATGGATATAGCTCGATACACTATTTTATTGCACTGATTTTGAACTAGCTTTCAAAAGGAATATTTTTAAAACCAAAACGTTTTCCTATATATATTAGAAATGGTTTTGGAAATACATATATTAGTTAAAGTATGACTTTAGGAAAGATTTTACACACCCGCATACACACATATACTAGTACATTCAAATTGTTTTATAAACTTGGTTTCGTACTTTCTTATATATACATACATACATACATACATACATATATATATATGTATATGTATATGTATATGTATATTGAACAATATTTTCTAACGCCTATTTTAGTTTATAAACTGATGATTTCAAAGAAGGTATTTAGAAGTAAATTATTTTGTGTAAAAATTGCACGAACTCGATCAGATGAGAAATTGAATTAAACGGTTTAGTGAAACAAGTGGTATGGAATGCTTGCGTTTACTTTATCTGTTAATTTTCGGATTCGCCCGGTTAAATGTTTTTAATATATTATTTTTGTGTTTTACCTTAGTTGAGTTACTAAATAGTTGAAGTTCGCCAGATGGTATGGGATGCTTTAGCGAAATCCATTAGTTATTATGTGATATAAATTGACACTTCTAGTTAGGCATTACCTTTCGATACGTCTCTAGTTTGTACATGAGGGGATAGTACCTCATCTGTGTTCGGTGCAGCCTTCATGCGCGTTTTTTGGATTAGGAAAAGTCTCGTGCTCATCTCTTCGGGTCCATCTCCAGTTAGACGTTACCTTCAGGTATGTCTTCAGTTTATCCATAAAGGGACAGTGCCTTCTCTATGTTTGGCATAATCTTCAGGTTCATCTTTGGGTGTCTGAGAGGAGACCGTACCTCTATTGGAGGGGGACCATACCTCTATCTGAGAAGGGACTGTACTTCTATACTAGAAGGGATTTTACCTTATAGTGGCTTGCATAAGTGATGAGTATCGGCTTATCTTTGGGATTGGCTCCATTTCTGTGTTTATTGGTTTAATCATTGAGATTTGATTTAGGATTTCATCATAATTCTATTTTGCCTATAAAGGGCTTCATTCATGATTTGATGATATTTGAGTAGTGAATGCCATTTAATCGGCATTATTGAGTTTTGGAGTTTTGGAAAATTGGTGTTCTTTGACCTACTTATACCATTCTCTTCTTACCGGTTATTTCCAAATTTGGGGATCATTCCCTATGAGTTACGGTTATGGTGTTTGATCCTTATAGCTTAGAGAATTGATTATGTTGTTATTTACCATTTATTATGCTTATGCCACCTTATTGATTTAATTAGTACAAGATTAACCTATTTATTATTTTACATAATAATACTCGAGTCAGATCGAGTTATTTCAGGTTTATCTCGATGACCATTAGAGATATTAGTGTAACTTGCCCTCCATGATCCCGTCTTTTTACTTACCTTATGTGATTTTTGTACCCTTTTCGTATATTGAGTTTATTATTTCCTATGTATTGTACATCATTTTGAGTAGTCATGTATATGTATTGAGTAGAACTTTCATGACCATTATTTTATAGACAATCTTTTGTGTTTATGTACATATGTATTCTTTCAGTTTGTAACATATGTATATTTTGCCGACCATTCTGTGATTCTATGTTATGTGATATCTATGTTGTTTTGAGAAAATATTATGGCCATGTAATGTTACTTTAAGCCTAGATTGTATGTGTCAAATCCACTTGAAAAGAAAACGACAATTACTCAATTTGACATATCAATACTCGCTTAAAGCAATGTTCATGGATGGGCGCTCCTAACCAGCCTTGTTCACTAAAATAACAGATGATATTACTTTGTAACATCCTTTGTTAGTGTGGGTCTTGAGATGGGGCATTACAATTTTCATATATAATATGCCAAAAATGGAGCTCAAACGAAGAAGTTAAGGGCGTTTGAAGTTTTCGGATTTAAAATAAATTTAAATAAAATTCATATTCGAATAGATAATTAATTTGAAATTCGTAAAAGTCAATGGTAATTATACTTGAGGGTTAAGTAAAGGTTAAAATTAACCTTAATGTTAAATAACAATTATGGGAGAAAATAAATTAATAATGGCAACAATTTTAAAGTTGCCAAAATAAGGGGAGTGGTCGAACCTTTGACCACGACCGGTCATGTAACGACTCAGATTTTTCGTCATTTGATTTTGAATATTTAAATAGTTTTAAATATTAGATTGGAATTATAATTTAGTTAATATGTTTTAAAAAGTAAAAATTCGAGCGATTTTGTAAATTTTAGAAATCGTCGACTTAATCGATGCGTTAAAATAGCGATCCGGGGTACAGTCCGGAATTCGACGAAATAAGTTCCATTGGATCCGTAATAGTGTATTTTTATTGGATTTCAAGTTTTTTAGCGTTTGCAGTTACGTTTGGTCATACGATATGAAAACGCCTAGAAATAATTTAATTTAATTTAAATAGTCGACTTAAAAAGATATCTTCTCCATACGATCGAATTAGAACTCAAAACTTGTTCCATTACATTCGAAATAGAAGTATAACATTATGAATGCAAGACGGCATGCCTCAATAGAAGTTCGGAATTTCATGGTATGTAACACGAGATATTTTCAATATTCAACCAAATAAAATCAATCAAAAGTCAAACCTGAGTTACCCTAACCACGTGATTAGCCGGTCTAGCTTATACCCAAAGCCACTTTTCCTTTTTAAATAGGAAATCTCTATCTCTTTTTTCACATAATCGAAATCGACTTATAAAAATAAAAAAGGAATCATGAATCGAATTCGTGCTTGCATTATTTGCGTCGCTCGCGACCCTAGAGCTTGCGCACGAAGACAGAGGAATCTCGACGATGGTTCGTGGGTGCTAGAGTGGTGCGATGATCCAGGCGAGGCCGCATTCATGCTTATTGTCGAGGCTAGGGTTTTGGGTTCGGCGAAGTGAGGTGGCTCGCGCCTGTGCACACTGGAGGGTTCGGTGTTCGATTTAAATGGAAAGGGTTGCTGCAGCCAAGCGCGTATGAGGGAGGAGGCTGTAGTGTGGTCGTCAAGCTATGTTGGTGTGTGTGCGATTGACGGGGGAGGGGGGATGTGGCATGGCGGAAGACGAGCTCTTGTCTTTGTCGTATGGAATGATTGCAGCCTGGACGATGGACTCAGGTTTCATTTGAAGGTAACTTAAAATTTAAAAGAACTTTTTATTAACATTGGTCATGTTTAAAAACTTATTGATAGAAAGAAAATTAAAGTCATTAATAACTAATTAGTTAAATTAAATAATTAGTTAATTTATTATAATTAAAATTCAAAATCATTAATTTATATAATCTGTAATTTCTTATACGAGGTTCAATCGAATGAAATCAGCCGTTTGGATTCGTAGTTGCGGAATCTATGCAATGGTATCAAAAAATTAGAACGAATTGCAACTAAAAATGAAGGTGAGTAAAATCTCACTCATTTGGATTGCTAGAATAATTTAAAATTGTTGAATGTAAATTATTAGTTGTTTGGCTGATTTTATAAAGTATTATCTGTCGAATGATATTATATTTTATATAGTAGTATATATAGTAGTTGGATTGATGTTCCTGCACATTATAGCGGATGAGACCCCATGTGCCCCGCATAAAAAGCGAATGACCCGTGGATGTAGGGAAATAGGTTGGAGGGATCCAACTGGATTCTTCAAATATATTGTTTTTTTTTCGTATATAGTGATATATGATGTGTGTAGATAATCTATTATAGATTATTGTACTGAATTAAATTATTGGATGTCGTTGTAGCACTGGCCTGAATTTTGACATTTTAAATACTATAATATATTTTTAAAATTGAAGGAATAAAAGGAATTTTTGATATAAAAATATTTTTATTGCAATTGGGATTATTTTAAAGAAATTGAATTAGAGAAAAGAAAAAAAGTGTTGAATTCGATATTAAAAATAGGTTGAGAAGTTATAAATGAGATTTATAAAGAAATGGATCTATAAAATGGAATTTTATAAATAAAGTTTTTTTATAAATAAAAAAAACTCAAAGGAGCATAAAAATTTATAAACGATGTTTATAAATAAGTTAAGCAATATCAGTGGATATATTGGAAAAATAAATTTGTAGGGTGAATTTATACTAAAATATGGGAATAGAGTGAGAAAATAGTAGATAATATTTGAAAGGTAAAAAATGGTTAAGAAGATCTGGATGGAAGGATATGATGTGATTCGAGAAGAATTTACAAATCGAATTGGTTATTGAGGTTTCAAAATATATTTTTAATCCTAAGAAGTTAAGTCCGTTCTAAAAAGGAAAATTGTATTATTTAAAACTATAAAATTTAAAACTAGTTAGGATTGAAATAATTTGGCAAGTAGATTTTCAAATATTAAGTATTTATTTTAGTAAATTCTAACTTTTAAAACCAACTTTGAAAATTTACTTTTTATCTAAATGAGTTATTGTTGTTTATAAAGCTGTTTTCAATGTTTTAAATAATTGCTTGAACATTTTTTTTAAAATAAATTATTTTTCTTTAAATACTTATTTTTATTTTATATATATACTGAATTTGAAGTGATTGAAATTTTTTATTTATAAATTCTTTCAAGATTCGTAAACGAGGCTTATAAAAGGATATGACTTTTGAGGGCAGGGATTTTATAAGGTATTTGGAGGAAAAGAGGTTTCAAAATGTATGAATATGGGAGTTTTGAAATGAAATCGAAAATTATAAAAGAAGTTATAAATTGCTGAATGGGGTTATACATAAGTATATTGAGTTTCGAAAATTGAAAAAGGGAATTCATTATTGATTCCAAAGACTAGGAGATAAGCTACAAAATATTCTCTTAAGTGTTGGTATTTGAAAAAGATTTTAGAAAATTACGATTTATAATATTTTCCTAAGTATAAAAATGGAAATTTGGAAATATTTCAAGGTGTTGAGATGGGTTGGAAATATCCAGATACAGATTAAGTTTTGAAATGGTTTTCATATGTGGAAAGGAATCGATATATCTTATAAAGATATTTGAAAAGATATTTTGAAAAAAATGTATAATAAGGCCTAGTGACTGCTTATGGATGTTTTATTCATAGTTAAGTAACCGACTATCAATATTGGCAAATCTCATTAATCGTTTCGAAGAGATCGAGATTGGATTTTAATTATTTTAAAACAATTTTGATCCGGTTTGAACGTTTAAAATTAATACCATGAAGATGATGATGATGGCGGTGATTCAGTTTATCCAGACCCAGGACAACTTGTATGGATGAATGCTACCAGAACATTATCACTGGAGGACGATGAGCATTTTAAGCAGAATTGTTTTCTTAGAAAGATAACGCTTAGCATCGAGCCTCATCAACCGGGAATGACTAAAACATGGAAGATGCAGCAGGTTAAGTTGGTCTCACCCAATTAGGGTATGTTATCACTTTTCTAAATGTCCTCGGAAACCTATTCATTATGGATATGGTTGTGCATGAAAGAAGGAGCGCTCGATAATAAGGGTGGGAACACCCGGGGTGATAACATGTTCGGTCTATCCAGGTTAGGGGTAGCCTGGTCTTGTGTAGCAGGGGATTCCGGGGAGATCCTCGATACATTGTCCTAGAGGTGTACTGTGATGGGCGGTACCCCAGTAGCCCAGCCATTCGTTGGAATCCATTCTCCAATAAGAGCTTAAGGTTTTGTTTGTAGAACCCAGTATGTTGGAATTTAATTGATGTAACAATATCGGTTATTTGAATAAGTGTGCGTATTTAGACACTATTATAATATCATTGGATTTTCTACAAAATGTTTTGGTTATCGTAAGGGAAAATCCCGTCGTGTTTGTGTGTGACGCGGTCTTACAAGATACCTTTGTTTTTCAAAGGTTTTCGATAACCGCAATAATTAAAATTGAGTGTATGTTCTTACGCTGATTTTCCAGACTGACTTGGGTGTTATTTTATTATAATGCTCGAGTCAGACCGAGTATTATAGATTCAGGATAGAATGCTATAGAGCTTGGGAGGGGAGCTGGAGGATTAAAGATGTATCCACGTACTTGATTTATATTTCTGCTGTATAAGGACAAGTTGGTAAACCCTCCAAATTGATTGTTGGATATTGTACTCTGATAATGGTATGTATATTAACAGCATGATTCTCGTATTTAAATATGTTATTATATATTATAATTTGCTCCGCTCCGATTGTGAGATTTTGTTGTTGTTTCATTTTTCTTCTATCGTTTTCTTCTTCTTTACCCTAGTTATTCGCGCTTTCGTGCACTTTGGGTTTGATAGGAATGGATTATTGTCAACTCAAGGGGTACGGAATTATGGGTCACTATATTTAGTATCAGAGCTGAAGGTTAAGTGAGAACCTTGGCTCTGGTGGGAATTACTCATTGGAGCTAGAGTCAGTAGTACTCTAGAATGAGGTGAGTGTAATAATATATGTGCGCGTATTTGTCAGTGAATATAAATTGTTTTATATTGTGTTGATTTATTTGTTGAGTGGTATATAAATTCTATTCAGGTAGTGGTGGGACGCCACTAAATCGACAAGAGTTTCTAAACACTTGAATAGGGTAATTCGACATAGTATGGTTCTGAAGAGGGTAAATGAAATAATTTTACCCAAAATATATGTTGATACAAAAGGTATAGTTTTCTAAAATCATTATATTATATATTGACGTGTTTAGGTGTTATAACCAAAATAAGATTATAAAATTGGAAATGATTTATTAAAACCAAATTGGATTGTATAAGGATGAATTATACAGGTGAATTAAAAACTAAAGATGGATACAAACCAGAAATTGGAAGAATTAAATCCCGAAGATTTTTGGAGATGTTTTATAAAGTATTTTGAAATAAATAATAGTATTATTATTTTGGAGATATTTTTGAATAGAAAAACGGTTTTAAATGGATTTTGGAAGCAATATAGCACTGAACTCACTGTAGTCACAAGAAAATAACTCTGATGATGATTGCGACATCATCAGTGTTCATTTTTGAGTTTCTAAGTGATGGATTGCTACCATAATAAGTTAATATGAAGATTTTTCAGTGAAAAATAAATGTTGTTTGAAAATTACGAGGGAACTGTTTTGGATAAAATCAGGATGATTTTGAAATTCGAAGGAAGTGGTTTGTTAAGCCAAAAGAGTGTGTGTATGTGTGTATGTGTGTGCGTATATAAATATTTGATTTTAAAGTAATTTGAAATAAATACAGGGTGTTTAAAAATTCTTAAATCTGATGGAAGATGATATTTATAAGGAGGGGAGTGTGAAAAATTGAAGTTGGAATAAAATATAAAGTAAGAAAGTTAAAATGGAATTTGACTTAAGTTAAGTTGGATAAATTAAATTTTAGAAATTCAATTGACTGGATTGAATTGAATTAATATAGTGTATTAATGAAATAGGAGTTAACTTAAGCAAAGTAATTGAAATATATAATGAAATTGAATGAATTAAAAATAAAATTGGTTAGAGTGAAATTTAACTTAAGTATGAATAACACATATTTGGTTTTGAAATGTTGGTTAAAAGAAATTGAAATTTAAATAAAAAGGTGAATTGGATTTGAATTATATGGAATTGAATTAAATATGAGAATGTGAATTATAAAGTGACTATATAACTATGAGTTATAAAATTTGAATTAGATTAGTAATAATATCGAATTGAAGTAAATATAAATTTTGAATTGTGAGATATTATAAACCCATATGGCATAAATCATGAATAAGATAAAATTTAAGTGAAAATTTGAAATTGTGAATAAACAAAATGGAATAGCTTATAAAAATTGAAATTAATGGAATAAAAATACACTTAGGCTATAAATAAATGTATGATCTCGAGTTAAAAATAAATTGTGAATATATCCGAGTATAGAATTGATGGAAATCTAAAAAATAAGTTGTGTGGCTTATAAAAGTTGAAAAGTGAAATAGAAAACCCCAAAAATAAAAATAGAGTCATATTTTGGTAAGGGAAATAAATCTAAGACTTAAATTATGAAATGAATTTGGAACTCAAGAAAATTAAATAGAAGTGATTTTTGAAAAAAAAATAGAAATTAAATAAGGAACTTGAGTATAAATTAAAAGTCGACAAAAATATAAACGAATTAAATATATTTTGAAATGCGGATGAATAAAGTGGAATTGGATTGAAATAAAAAAAAAGGGATTAAGTTATAAATAAATTCAATCGAGTACAAATAAATTGAATATTTCCTTGATATCATTTAAATGAACTCAAAAATGAATTTAAATATGGAATTGAATCTAAATTGGATTAAGTGAATGAATTAATTAATTAATTAGTAAATGAAACGGAAGTTAGTTGAAATGGAAAAAAAACTTAAGTTATAAGGTTGAAATAAATTAAACGAATTAACTTAAGTTATTATGGAAGCTTAGCTTAAATAAATTTAACAATGGCTATTTAATAAATTAGCATGGAATGATTTCAAGCTAAGTAACATGGATTTGATAATAGATATGGATGGAATGTAAATGAATTGATTGAGATTAAATTGAAATGAAATAACATTGGATATAGATTGTGTAGGAATCAACTTAAAATAGTGATAACCTTAAATGATTATTCTGTTAAATAAATATCGTCGAATTTGCATAGAAAAATTATTGTTCGACACTAATGAAAGTAAATAAAATTCTTTAAATAAATATAATGTGGATAAATTGATTTTTAATCAATTTGGAACGAATAAGAGTTTGTTTGATATAAAAATGAATTGGATACAAATAAATTTTATTGTAAATCATTCGAATTGAATATGGATTGATTGAAAGTAATCAGATTAATGTCAAAACCTTATAATTGCTTATAATACATGTTTAGCGTGATTGGTTATTGAAATTCATGTGTTAAAATTGTTTAAATAAGTAAAATGTTATTGAATTTGATGTTTTTGGTACTTACATGTTTAAATTGAGTAAGTACAGGTACTGGAGCTGTTTTGCTTGATTTTGATTGCGCAAATTGCAAAATAAAATAAGCCACTCGCTTAAAAATGCTAAAATAAGGTACGTTTTCAGATTAAATACCGCAAATTGTAAATATTGATGTATATACATATATATATTATTTTCCGACCGTGTGTGTCGATATATATATATATGTGTGTGTGTGTGTGTGTGTGTGTGTGTGTGTGTGTATTAAGCTCTCTTCTCATATTGCAAAAGGTCCTCAGTACAAAGGAGACTGCCAAAAAAAATTAGAAATTTAGAGTGTAAGAAAATTTTTGAAAAAGTTTGGAAAATTTTTGTTAAAGACAATTTGATTTCAAATTGAAACTGAAATTGAAATAAGAGGTTTTGGAATTGGAATTTAAACTAATTGTTTTAGGTGGAACTAAAATATTAGAAATGTGAAATATCGAATTTAACTAAGTGGGTTTTGATAAGTTAATGGGTTTGGGGATTTTTTCCTAGCTTGGAAATTTCGAAGACGAAATTCTTTTAACGGGGAAGGAATGTAACGACCCAGATTTTTTGTCGTTTGATTTTGAATATTTAAATGGTTTTAAATATTGGATTGGAATTGTAGTTTAGTTAATAAGTTTTAAAAATTGAAATTCGAGCGATTTCGTAAATTTTAGAAATCGACGATTTAATCGATGCGTTAAAATAGCGATTCAGGGCACAGTTTTGGAACTCGACAAAGCCAGTTCCATTGGATCCATAATAGTGTATTATTATCGGATTTCAAGTTTCGTAGCGTTTGGAGTTATCATTTGGTCATACGATCTGAAAATGCTTAGAAATAATTTAATTAAATTTAATGAAAATAGTCGACTTAAAAAACTATCTTCTCCATACGATCGAATTAGAACTCGAAACTTGTTCCATTGCGTTCGGAATAGGATATAGCATTATGGATGCCAGACCGCATGCCTCAATAGGAGTTTGGAATTTCACGTTATGTAACACGAGATATTTCAATGTTCAATTAAATTAAATTAGTCAAAAGTCAAACCTAAATCACCTTAACCACGTGATTAGCTGGTCTAGCTTATACCCAAAGCCACTTTTCCTTTCTAATAGGAAATATCTTTCTCTTTTTTCAGATAATTGAAATCCACTTACAATAAAAAAGGAATCACAAATCGAATTCGTGCTTGCGTTATTAACATCACTCGTGACCCATGAGCTCATGCACGAAGATGGAGGGAGCTCGGAGATGGGTCGTGGGTGCTAGAGTGGAGCGAAGACCTCGGCAAGGTCGCGTTCGTTCTTATTGTCAAGGCTAGGGTTTTGGATTCAATGAAGTGGGGTTGCTCGCGCCTGCGCACACTGGAGGGTACGCCATTCGATTCAAAGGGAAAGGGTTGCTACAGGCAGGCGCGTGGGGTCTGTCGAGCCGTAGTGGCACATGCGTGATTGATGAGGGGGAATGTGGCAAAGCGGAAGACATGCCCTTATCTTTGTTGTCTGGAATGCTTGTAGCCTGGGGGATGGACTCAGATTTTATTTGAAGGTAAATTAAAATTTGAAAGAATATTTAATTAACATGACCATGTTTAAAAACCTATTGATAGAAAGAAAAATAAAATCAATTATTACTAATTAGTTAAAGTAAATAATTAGTTAATTTATTATAATTAAAATTCAAAATCATTAATTTATATAATTCGAAATTTCTTATACGAGGTTCAATCGAACGGAATCAGCTGTTTGGATTCGTAGCTGCAGAATCTACGCAACGGAATTAAAAAACAAGAATGGATTGCAATTAAAAATAAATGTGAGTAAAATCTCACTCATTCGGATTGCTAGAATAATTTAAAAATGTTGTATTTAAATTATTGGTTGTTTGGCTAATTTTATAAAGTGTTATCTATTGAATGATATTGTATTATGTATAGTAGTATATACAATAGTAGTTGGGTTGATGTTCCCGCACATTATTGCGGATGAGACCCTATACGCCCCGTATAAAAGCGGATGACCCTTTATACCGCGATATCCTCCTCGGAGTGAGATTGGTATTTTTATGTTGTATTAACATCTGTGGATGCAGAGAAATAGGTTGGAGGGATCCAACTGGATTCTTCAAATATATTTTCTATTTTCCATATATATTGACACATGATGTGTGTAGATAATCTATTATAGATTATTGTAGTGATTGAAATTATTGGATGTCATTGTAGCACTGGCTTGAATTTTGATATTTTAAATACCATAAATATATTTTTAAATTTAAGGAATGAGAGGATCTTTTGATATAAAAATATTTATATTGGAATTAGGATTATTTTAAAGAAACCGAATTAGAAAACGAAAATAAAAATAAAAAGGAGTTGAAGTCGATATTAAAAATAGGTTGAGAAGTTATAAATGAGATTTATAAATAAATGGATTTATAAAATGGAATTTTGTAAATAAAGTTGTTTTTATGAACAAGAAAAACTCAAAGGAGCATAAAAATTTATAAACGATGTTTATAAATAAGTTAAGCGACATCAGTGGATATATTGAAAAAATAAATTCATAGGGTGAATTTATATTAAAATATGGAAATAGGGTAAGAAAATAGCAGATACTATTTTGAAAGGTGAAAATGGTTAAGAAGATCCGAATGGAAGGATATGATGTGATTCGAGAAGAATTTATAAATCGAACTGGTTATTGAAGTTTCAAAAATATATTTTTAATCCTAAGAAGTTAAGTCTGTTCTAAAAAGGAAAACTTTATTATTTAAAACTATAAAATTTTAAACTAGTTTGGATTGAAATATATCGGTAAGTTAAATATTAAGTATTTATTTTAGTAAATTCTATGTTTTAAAACCAACTTTGAAAATTAATTGTTTATCTAAAAATGAGTTATTGTTGCATATAAAAATGGTTTCGATGCTTTAAGTAATTACATGAGCATGTTTTTAAAAATAAATTATTTTTCTTTAAATATATATATATACACAGTTTGAAGTGATTGAAATTTTTTATTTATAAATTCTCTTCAGATTCGTAATAGAGGCTTATAAAAGTATATGACTTTAGAGAAGAGGGATTTTATAAGGGATTTGGTGGAAAAGGGGTTTCAAAATGTATGAATATGGGAATTTTGAAACGAAATCGGAAATTATAAAAGAAGTAATAAATTGCTGACTGGGGTCATACATAAGTATATTGGCTTTTTTGAAATTGAAAACGGGAATTTATTAGTGATTCCGAAGACTATGAGATGAGGTACGAAATATTCTCTTAAGTGTTGGTATTCGAAAAAGATTTTGGAAAATAAGATTATAATATTTTGCTAAGTATAAAATTGGAAATCTGGAAATATTTCAAGGTGTTGAGATGGGTTGGAAATATCCGGTTATGGATTAAGTTTTTGAAATGGTTTTCAAATGTGGAAAGGAATTGATATATCTTATAAAGATATTTTGAAAAGATGTTTTGGAAAAAAATGTATAATAAGGCCTAGTGACTGCTTATGGATGTTCTATTGATAGTTCAATAACCGACTATCAATATTGTCATTTCTCATTAATCGTTTCGAAGAGATCGAGATCAGATTTTAATTATTCGAAAACCACTTCGATCTGGTTTGAACGTTACGAATGAATACCATGAAGATGATGAAGATGGTGATTTGATTTGTCCAGACCCATGACAACTTGTATGGACGAATGCTATAAGAACATCGTTGTTGGAGGACAATGAGCATTCTAAGCGGAAATGTTTTCTTAAAAGGTAACGCATAGCCCTAAGCTTCATCAACCGGGAATGACTAAAACAAGTGAGATCAGCAAGGCTAAATGGGTCACACCCAATTAAGGTATGTTATCACTTTTTTAGATGTCCTCGGAAACCTATTTATTATGGATATGGTTGTGCATGAAAGAAGGAGCGCTCGATAGTAAGGGTAGGAACACTCGGCGTGATAACATATTCGATCTATCCACGTTAGGGGTAGGCCGGTCTTGTGTAGCAGAGGATCCTGGCGAGATCCTCGGTACATTGTTCTAGAGGTGTACAGTGATGGGCGGTATCCCAGTGGCCTAGTCATTCGTTGGAATCCATTTTCAAATACGAGCTTACGGTTTTGTTTGTAGAACCTAGCATGTTGGAATTTAATTAATGTAATAATTTCAGCTATTTGAATGAGTATTTTTATTTAGATACTATTATAATATCACTGGATTTTCTATGAAATGTTTTGGTTATCATAAGGGATAAACCCGTCGTGTTTATGTGTGACGCGATCTTACGAGATACCTTTCTTTTTCAAAGGTTTTTGATAACTCTATTAATTCAAATTTAGTGTGTTTTCTCATGTTGGTTTTCCAGACTGAATCGGGTGTTATTTTATTATAATGCTTGGGTCAGACCGCGTATTATAGATTTAGGATAGAATGCTACGGAGCTCATGAGGGGAGTTGGGGGAGTAGAGACGTATCTCCATACTAGATTTATATTTCTGCTATATAAGGACAAGTTAGTAAATCGTCCAGACTGATTGTTGTATATTGTACTCTAATAATGGTATGTATATTAACAGCACAATTCTCGTATTTAAAATCTGCTATTATATATTATAATTTGTTCCGCTGCGATTGTGATATTCTATTATTGTTGTTCCATTTTTCTTCTATCATTTTCTTCTTCTTTACCCTAGTTATTCGCTCTTTCATACACTTTGGGTTGGAAAAGAATGGATTACTGTCAACTCAAAGTGTATGGAACTGCGGGTCGCTATAGGTCGACCACTAGTGGTCAACCGGTGGATGGTGGCAGTCGACTGCCACCTGTAAGTGGCGGCTAGGGTTATAGTTATTTTAACGCACCAAATTTTATTACTTTAAACTTCGTCAAATGAATCTGGTGCGATCCGAGCGTTATAAATAAGAGCCTATCCCCTTCACTTTTATTTAAAAAATATTTTAAGAACACTAGCGAAGCTCTATCAGTCCGTCTCTTCATAGATACAAAAAACTCCATTAGGGTTTCAGGTAAAAAAATCATATATATCTATTTTTGTTTATTATTTATTTTCTAAACTTCTTCTCCTCCAAACATCTAATTTTATAAATCTGCATATACACTAATCCCTTGTTGAATATAAAAAAGAAGAGATCTAAATAAGATTATCGTAGGCAAGTCAAATCCAAGAAGGATGCAAAGATAAGGACCTATCGTGAGTGAAAATTTTAGTTTTTCTATTTTTGTAATTGAATAGTGTAGTTTGGATTTAATTTATGCCTTGGGGAGTTTTGGTTTACAAAAGCATCACATTAAAAATTCTCAAAATCCCCCCAAAATGACATGTCAATTCTTAGGTTGGAATCTTAATTGTTTTGTAATAAAATAATGGAGTTTGTATGGATTTTGAAGTTTATGTGTTTACCTTCTATTTCACTTCTTATTCTTTTTCTTTGGATTTGATTGGGGAATTTGATTAAGAAATGGTGTGTAAGATATGAAGCTTGTTCATAGTTTGCACTGCCTACCTATACAAATGGAATAGAAATTTTCTTATCTAATTTCATATAAAAAGAAGTTGAATAGAGTGCAAAATTAATCAAAT
The DNA here is from genome assembly GCA_030765085.1 of Allium cepa. NCBI lineage: Eukaryota > Viridiplantae > Streptophyta > Magnoliopsida > Asparagales > Amaryllidaceae > Allium > Allium cepa. The sequence goes on along the minus strand of CM060939.1, from coordinate 174,849,907 downwards.
TGTATTTTCCCAATATTATTGTTTCATTCCATTATTTTAACATAAAATAAGTTGGAGTTGGATTCTACGTACAAGTTTATTGATTTGATTTCGAAATAATTGATTTATGATAATAATGCAATTGTGGAAATGAGCTTGTATAACATTGAAAAAATTGACATTTGAACGTTTGTTTATGGTGTAATCTCTGCACCCGTAAACTAGTGTTATAGACATAACACTTAAATAGAAATCAGCCGACGCAAACTAGTGTTATAGATAAAGTATGTAAGTTTTCAATCACCGAAACATTATTCTAACACCTCCTCATTACAACCCACATGGTAGTTTTAGAGGGATGGGCTACTAGAGCATGATGAAAATGGTTGGTGGAGAAGTCTTCTCATTCATGCTCGACATTGACAAGGCAACTAGATATCCAGGGAATAATATTGATTCCAAAGTAGTAGCTTTAGTCGTAGATATGTTATATTAAATTTTTTTCTATATTAGACTATGAGTTTATGTAGATAGCTCTTCGATATACTTATGTTTATTACATGTTACCAACATCAATGATCTGTACCTTAATGGAACTAGGATTTCGATTTATTCAAGATTCGGGCCCAAAAAAAGGGTCTCGGGTCTTAATTTATTTATCTCTAAAAATTCATATTTTAAAGTTATTTTGATTGATTAAGTTTAGCTCACAAAAACCAATTTATTATCTTAATCGCTAAGTGCTAATAATACGGTATGTCTCAAGAATTTAAGTAACTAAACTGTATGAAACACAAATAATTCAAGACTAAGAAAGGTACTCCATGTTGAATATGCTAGTATATGATTTTTGTTTGATGATAATAAACATATATATTCAATTAAATGTATTTTTTATTGTACTATTTTATTTTTCACATAATTAATTAAATATTTGCTGAATAAAATAAATAATACCATATTTAAATTCTGAATAGTACAAATTTGAGCTCTCACTACATATATGCAATCTTTGATTACAATACAGATTCGATTAAATCACAATTTTTAATTTACCTTTTCAACTCACTACATATCACTCATTCACTCACATTTTATCTTCGACACTTTTCCAAATTGAATCCAGTATCTGAGCGATCTACAAAATGAACACTAAAATAGTAAAATTGAAATAAAATATTTTTGCAGTGTATAATAAAATGTGTTTTTGAAAATGTTATTTGCCTTAGTTATTTGGGTTGTTCGTCATCATTTTGAATTCATCATACACGAACAACTTGTGACATGCATGGTGTATCACTATATTTGCCATAAGGCCGTGAAAATTGATATACACTTGATAAAATTGCATGGACAAGTGAGCAAAAGGTCAAACCCAATCAACAGTCGGGCTCAACTCAAGTGAAATACAAATAAAGTCATGATATTAGAACAAGGTCAAACCCGAGCTATAAGCTGGATTCAACTCAGGTACAATTCCAAAAATCAAGATGAAGTTCAAGTGAAAACAAAATGAAAAGTGACGTGCACAAGAAAACAATGTAGCTGGTCAGATATGGAACCAGAGCTATAGTTTCAAGTCCACAATAACATCGAGTATGTCATAACTCGTATATACTATGCACATGGATCAAATGCAATCAACTGAAGTGAAGACCTGGCAACATGTATGATATGATCAAAGGAAACAACATCAACCAAGGTCAGACTGCACAGTCAAATGCAAGCATATGAAACAAACTCAGACTGTAAATACAAAGTTTAGTAGCATGGCACAAAGGCACACGACACAGCCTCGACCAAAACATGATGTACTTGTCAAAAAGGACATAATAGATGCATGGAGACTCAAGTGAACCATTGCACAGTAACAAACCATATTGCAACTTATCACAAATATGCAAAGCGCAATGGAGCAAGTCATATACAACCAATCTACAATGAACCAGACCAATTCGAGCAAGTGCAACTACCACATGAAAGCAAGCAGTCGAAGTAACAACAATGCAGTACACACATGTACAAATATATAGGCAATGCACATGTCAAAAGAAAAGGGATGGCACCAAAAATGGATAAACAGAGGCATGAATAAAGACAGCAGCTCAAATGAGCAAGTGACCCGGACTCAAATATCAGTTGACAATTACACACACATATATGACACGGTTACAATATGAAAGAAATGCACAAGACCGCAATGAGACAACAAACACATAGAATCAAAACGCAGACTTACAAAACACACCAGACTCTATTTCAAGTTAAACAAGAGTCCAGTAACATGAACAACTCCACAAATCAGACAAGACCAGCTTGCAAAGTATACAAGACTCAAGTATGCAACATACAACATGAATATATACATGCGTAAACACACACACACACACACACACACACACACATATGTGCAGTGAAACCAAAGGCAATAGCAAAGCACTTCTCAAAGTCAAATGCCAACATGTCATAAGAGAAACAAGTTCATATAAAAATTGCCGAAGTCACAGAGAAAAATTCAAATGGCCGAGCATAGAAAATGAAATAATTCAAAGCCGTGGTGACCAAGGATCGAATAAATCAGAAATCAAAGCCGTGATAACCATGCAAAAAATATACGAATTGAACTAGTCAGGGTCAATCACAAGCAACTAAATGAATATCAACGGCCGAGCTAAAATACACTTGAAGAATTCAAACATTATATATGAACGATTTTTTAGGGAACTGAACCCTATATAACCCATATCATCATCGGCATTCGAAATTATTCGAGTTCAAGCAATATCATAGAGCAAAGCATCAATCCAGAACTCGAATCAAGTCGAGTATAATATAAATCGAAAAGGGGACAAACTAACCAATTTAATTCAAAGCATCATTAGATCTCGACTTTGCAGCAGCAAGCAATCACTAATAGAAGAAAGTATCTGAAGCATCAGCGATCAATTGAAGCGGTGTCTCAATTCTCATGAAAGCCCTAATTTTGAACAGAGAAGAAACGAGACAACCATTTTTCTTAACACAAGGATTCAAGGCCGAAGAGATAAAGTGAAAAAATGGGGTCGGCATTTTTTTAGTGATAATTTTATTTTGGGTTGGTCTAAATTATTTTGGGCTGTTATTTTAAAATAAGGTTTCAAGTTTTATTGTTTCAAATTTGTTTTTAGTTTTATTTTTATTTTAAACTTTTGTAAATTCTAATCGTGTGACTAGGGGATGAACTACGGTGGTGTAGTTTGAGAATTCGCAACTCATTGGCTGAGTTGTGGTAGGGTTTTGAGCGTAGAATTAGGTTAGTCGATAGGGGGTGTCACGATTTTACGCGTGCAAGCGTCTGACTATTTAATTTCGACCAGATACCTTGGGGGCAGCATGTAGATAGGGTTTTGCCGAAGCTGGATAAATCCGTGTTGTTCTATTTCTGCTTTTTAATATTCTGCTATTATTCTACTATTACCAGTGCTGCGATTATTTATATACTTCCGCGTTAAATTTTTATAATTAATAGGATCACCTTATTCACCCCTCCTCTAGGGTGAAATTGATCTTACAAGTGATATCAAAGCTAGGAACAAAAACCGATTTCACTTAAAAAATTCGATTTTTCAACAACCAATTTTTGTTTTAAAAATTTGAATTTTTAAAATGGCTTCTTTTAATAATGCTTTTTCTGAGGGACAGTTCATAGTAAACCACCAATGTTCAATGGTGAATACGCATACTGGAAAAGTAGAATGAATTTTTTTCTAAAAACCATTGATGTTTGGAATATAGTTGAGACAGGATATAGGACACAAATATAGTTGTAGATAATCAGGAAAAAGATAAACCAATGGATCAATGGACAGATCTAGAAAATAAATTGCAACAAAATTTAATGCTAAAGCTATGATTTCTATTATTTGTTCATTGAATCAAATTGAATTTAATCGTGTCTCACATTGTCTAACTGCGCAGAAAATATGGCACACACTTGAACTGACTCACGAAGGAACATCTCAAGTCAAGGAATCTCGTGTTGCTATGCCGAGTAGAAAATACGAGAACTTCACAATGGCCAAGGATGAAAACGTCAAAGATATGTATGGACGACTTTTCAATATTATATACAAATCAAAAGCACTTGAAAAATCACAGAATTGGAAATAGTCCGAAAAATCCTCAGAGTCCTTCCATGAAGTTCTGAAGCGAAAGTTACAGTCATTCAAGAATCAAAGGACTTGCAGCAAATTAAAGTTGAAGAACTCATCGAAAATCTCACCACTTATGAGCTAGAAATGAAATTCAAGGAAGAACGAGAAGGAAGTGATACTCAAAAGAAATCAACAGCTCTTAAAGGAACAATGGAAAGTGATGATAATGATGGAGCAGTTGGGCTGGCACTGATATTAAAGAAATTCAAAAGGTGGAATCACTGATACGGAAATCCAACTCTAAATCAATAGCTGAAAAGCAGAATAGTTAAAGTTCTAGACAACCCAGAAGAGCAGGAGATCATCTATCACAAGTGCAATAAACCTGGTCACATCAAGCCCAATTGTCCTTAGAATTAACTCGGCCAAGAAAAGAAATTAAAAAGGAGAAGTTTTGCAGCCACTTGGGATGAAACGGATGAAGATGATAAAAGCACTGGCAATGAAAGTGAAAAAGCAGATCTGTGCCTTTAAGGTGATATAACTGTCAATGACTATGACGAGCTAAGCGAGGTATCAAAACTTACTCATTTAGAATTAATTACACATTTTCACAAAGTAAATGGTTTTTTCGAAAGACTTAGGGAGAAATATGCTGAAATTGAATCATAAAGAGATAATTTGATAGATTTAAATAAACAGCTTGATCAATTAGTGAAAAACTATCAAACCAAGAGCCCTAAGTGTCCATCATTTGAAGAAGAAATTCAAAAATTAAAAATTAAAATTAAATCGCTTGAAAATGAAATTCTAATTTTGAAAGAAACTGAAAATACGAGGAGAGAAAATTCTATTAAAATGTGCACACAAATATTAAATGAAAATAATCCTCTCAAAACACAAGTCCAACAACTGTCTACGACTTTAGGAAAATTTTCAAAAAGTGAAAGATCGTTAAATATGCTATTAGAGAAACAAATTGTTAATACTGTTAGACAAGGACTTGGGTGTAATCAATCAAAATGTGTCAGCAATGAAATTAATCAAGTCAATTCAAAGTGCACGATATGTGGAAAAACATGACACAATCAGAATATTTGTTGTTATAGACCCACACACGTAAAATCCATTTCAATTGGGTTCCGAAAGGCACGAATACAAAATTCCTCAAAGTCAAACAAATCTGGGTGCCAAAAGGAACATATATAAATAGTTTTGGGTCTATACAATTATATTTTTCAAAATCTTTTGCCACTAATAGCCATGGACCTATAAAAACAAATAGGTCACAAAAATCTACTTTCGTATAGGTATGGTAGCAGGTTAATGAACAACAACAGTGTTATCTGGAATATGGCTGTTCTAGGCATACAACGGACGACGAGTCAAAGTTGCTTAGCCCAGTACAATGGTGACAGAATCACAATAGGAAACAACGGAAAATTATCACAAAGGTAAAATAGGTAAAGGTACATTTATATTGAATGATTTATTAATTGTGATAATATGCACCAAAATCTGAATTAAATCAGCCAGTTATGTGATAATGAATGTTGATTTTGATTCTGGCTTATTTAAGGTTATTGGCCAATTAACATTTTATGCCGAGAACACTACGTGTACATCTAGATTCTTTGAACTAGTTCATGTATATTTTGTTTGGATTAATGATGTTGTTTTGGTTGATGATTACTCATGATATACGTGAGTATATTTGCTTCTGGATCAGTCATTATGTTCACTATTTGCACCTCTTCAATTAAAAGATGTTAAGATACTTTGTTGCACACTTCACAGTCTAGTCTATGACATAATAATCTTGAGTCAAAGGGAAATTCAGATGCATATTACACTGGTAATCTAGTTGATCGAAAAATTACTATTGGAACGTGATTTATGTTGGGACATTCAGTGGCTGCATTGTTTTTTTTCAAAGATTTTTCGTTTCAAAATTTTTCAGTTAGCAGACATTTTTATTTATAAAACCACTTTCACAAAATCGTTTTTGTTCACCTTGTTTCAGATTAGTCATTTTTAGAAAATTTGAAAATTATATTTGGATTTGATCTTAAATGAATACATTAACTAATCTGGCTCCTTACAGATTATCGAAAAGATATGTGGTGATTGAAAAAGTGATGAGTGTCGAAGGTAATCATATATTATAACTTGAGATAGTATAATTTGTAAATTTGGTTAGAAATTTGAACCAGATTTATAAAAACTTCTTATTGGTAAAAAATTCCATGACCATCTCTATTTCTATCATATTTTTAACGACCATTACTCATCCAAATTCAATATAGCACGTCAATATGTGGTATTTTAAACGGGAAATCATTTGTTTTTCATTTTATTATACTTTTAGCAATAAAAACATCTAAAGTATTCACTCTAATTTAAAATTCCTCACGGTTGTGCATGGGTGAATTATGTGAAATTTTTGATTATGTGCTTTCATACTCATTTAAAAGTCCTTACAGTTATGCACGTATGAAACACATGTCAAAATTGATTAATTAAATGGACAAGTTGATTCTAATTCCATTTAAAAGTCCTCATGGTTAAGCGTGGTTAGAACATGCTTGAAATTCATTTTTTATAAAAACTGGAAATACTACTAATCTCATTTAAAAGTCCTGACGGTTATGAATGGTTAATAGATATTCAAATTCCTGATATAAACATACTACAAATAGATACATCTATATGATTTTATGTGATGACATCATTCCTATGATTCTAAAGTGGAATATGCACCTAAGAGAGTACTTATGATTTTTATTTGATTTTTTATTGAAATTTAATATTTATACTCGATTGGGTATTAATGTTGCACTAATGTCTATCACTCTATCTCTATTTTTCTAACACTATTACTCTTTTTCTGATAACAAAAAGGGGAGAGAAAAGTTAAGATTTTGGCAAATAAAGGTCAAATATTTTTTCATATTTTCTATTTGCATCTACGTACAATCACATATTTATATTTATTTTCATGCATATATGAAGGGGGTGCTTTGTATAGAGAGCGATCATTCAGATAGGGGGAGCAAATTGAATGGTCAAATACATTTACTAAATTTAAAATCTTAAATATATGTTTGTTATCATCAAAAGGGTGAGATTATTGAATATGTTAGTATATGATTTTTGTCTGATGATAATAAAGATATATACATATAATTCTATTAAATGTATTCGTTATTGTACTATTTTATATTTCACATAATTAAATAAATATTTGATGAATAAAATAAATCACATGGAATTTAAATTCTGAATAACATAAATTTTTGCTTTCACACACACACACACACACATATATAATCTTTGATTATAATACAATTTCGATAACATTCCAATTTTTAATTTACATTTGCATCTCACTACATTTGCACAAATGAAATATTTTTGCAGTGTAAAATAATTTTGAAAATGTTATTTGTCTCAGTTATTTGGGTTGTTCGTCATCTTTTTGAATTCATCATACACGAACAACTTGTGAAATGCATAGTGTATCACTGTACATGCCACAAGGCCGTGCACACCGATATACACTTGATAAAATTGTAGGGACAAGTGATCACAAGGTCAAACCCAATCAAAAGTCGAGTTCAGCTCAAGTGAAGTACAAATAAAGTCTCGATATTAGCACAAGGTCAAACCCGAGCTATAAGCTGGTTTCAACTCAGGTCAATTCCAAAAATCAAAATGAAGTTTAAGTGAAAACAAGATGAAAAGTGACGTGCATAAGAAAACAATGTAGCTGGTCAGATATGGAACCAGAGCTATAGTTTCAAGTCCACAACATCAAGTATGCCAGACCTCATATATACTATGCACATGAATGAAATGCAATCAACTGAAGTGAAGACCTGGCAACATGTATGATATGACCAAAGGCAACAACATCAACCAAGGTCAGACTGCATAGCCAAATGCAAGCATATGAATGCAAATTCAGACTATAAATTCAAAGTTCAGTAGCATGGCACAAAGGCACACAACACAATCTCGACCAAAACATGATGTATTTGTCAACAAGGATATAGTAGATGCATGGAGACTCAAGTGAAACATTGCACAGTAATAAACCATAATGCAACTCATCACAAATATGCAAAGCGCCAAAGGAGCAAGTCATATACAACCAGACTACAATGAACCAGACCAACTCGAGCAAGTCCAGCTACCACATGAAAGCAAGCAGTCGAAGTAACAACAATGCAGTATGCACATGTACACATATATAGGCAATGCACATGTCAACAAAGAAGGGATGGCACCAAAAATGAACAAACAGAGGCGTGAATAAAGACAGCAGCCCGAATGAGCAATTGACCTAGACTCAAATATCAGTAGATAAGTATACACACATATATGACACAGTTACAATATGAACTACACAAGATCGCAACGAGACAGCAAACACATAGAATCAAAGTGCAGACTTACAAAACACACCAGACTCGATTTCACGTAAAACAAGAGTCCAGTAACATGAACAACTCCACATGAAATCAAACAAGAACGGCCTTCAAAGTATACAAGACTCAAGTCTGCAACATACAACATGAATATACACATGCGTGAACATACATACATACATACATACATATACATATATATATATATATATATATATATATATATATATATATATATATGCAATGAAACCAGAGTCAACGGCAAAGCACTTCTCAAAGTTAAATGCCAACAAATCATAGGAGAAACAAATTCAAATCAAAATTGTCGAAGTTACAGAGAAAAATTCAAATGGCCGAGCATAGAAAATGAAATAATTCAAAGCCATTGTGACCAAGGAATCGAATAAATCAAAAATCAAAGCCGTGATAACCAAGCAAAAAATATTCAAATTGAACTAGTCAGGGTCAATCACAAGCAACCAAACGAAAATCAACGATCGAGCTAAAATTGCAAGAAGAATTCAAACATTATATACAAACGATATTTTAGGGAATTGAACCTTATATAATCCATATCATCATCGGCATCAGAAATTATTCGAGTGCAAGATATATCACAGAGCAAAGCATCAATCTTGAACTCGAATCAAGTCGAGTATAATATAAATCAAAAGGGGACAAACTTACCAATTAAATCTAAAGCATCATTAGATCTTGACTTTGTAGCCGCAAGCAATCACTAATAGAAGAAAGTATTCAAAGCATTAGCGATCAATTGAAGTGGCGCCTCAATTCCCGTGAAAGCCCTAATTTTGAACGAGAAAAGAAACGAGACAGCCATTTTTCTTAACACAAGGATTCAATGCCAAAGAGATAAAGTGAAAAAAGGGGCCGGCATTTTTTAGTGATAATTTTATTTTGGGCCATTCTTAATTGTTTTGGGCCGTTATTTTAAAATAGAATTTCAAGTTTTATTATTTTAATTTTTTTAGTTTGTATTTTTATTTTAAACTTTTGTAAATTCTAGTCGTGTGACTAGAGAACGAACTATGGTGGTGTAGTTTGAGAATTCGCAACTCAGTGGCTGAGTTGTGGTAGGGTTTTGAGCGTAGAGTTAGGTTAGTTGGTAGCAGATGTCGCGAGTTTACGTGTGTATGCATCTGATTACTTAATTTCTGGTATAAACTTGGGGGCAACACGTAGGCAGGGTTTTGCCGAAGTTAGGTAAATCTGTGTTGTTCTATTTTTTCTTTTTAATATTATGTTATTATCCATGCTGCTATTATTCTGTTATTATCAGTGGTATGATTATTTATATACTTCCGCATTAATTTTTTTAATTAATAGTATCTCCCTGTTCACCTCCTTCTTGTGGGAAATCGATCCTACACTCCACTCTTTGCAGGGTTGAGGTTAGACCACACTCTGGTCGGCCGGCCGTATAGGCAAGCCCACGAGCAGCGAATCAACTACTACCTAGGTTCTTAACACTACATTACCCCTACTTGATCCACAGTCAATATTTTGACTTGATTGAGTCAAATATATTCTTTTGCAATATTTAATATTGTGCTAATCAAAACGGGGGAACTTCAGTAATCTTACTGTAGTGACCCAGAAATTTATCACTTTGGAAAATAATACTTAATAAAAATATTAAAACATAAGGTTTTGTAACAATTTTTTTTTTTGAACAATGATTAATAAAGGTAATCTTATTTTGAATAAGTAATCACAAAAGTATACTCTTTGGAACAATATCAATAAAGTGACCGAAAATCTTTTTTCGATAAACTACTTTTTAACCATAAGAAATCTCATATGAATCTGGATACATACACTTGTTTACCCATATAAGTAAGAATATGTAATAGAATTATTTATTTTGTCTTTTAGAATAAAATGTTTTAGGACATCATCAATGATATTATCAGTTAAATAATCGATTTTTGAATTTAAATTGAGTTTAAATAGATTAATAATTATTTTAGAATCAAATGAGGCCCTTTGGATTATTAAATAATAATAGAAATGGTATATTTAAACTTTGTTTATCAGTATATATATAGTTTAACTAAGAAGTGAAAATATGACAAAAAATCAGAATCAAAATTTGTGACGATTTGACATAGAGAAGTGTGCAACATTATTGGTTATGTGTGACATAAATATACATATATACGCATCCATGTACACATATATACACCTTAGAATCAACATTTTTACTAATTACTAATGGTAAATAAATAAATATCTTGATATTTCTAAAAGAGGAAATCTAAGCTAATGATCACATATCTCCATCTTAGTCCACATTCTCATCTAAGTGCATACCTTAAGAGCAAAAAGAATGTATGGAAATAATATGGAGGCGACGAGAATGCATGGATGTGCACATTGAGGGGAGGGGGAAGGGGAGTGGTGGTGGTGAGGTGGAAAGATAATGTGATGTTTGGTGAAAATAGCATGATATTTTGTTTCAAACTTTTGCCTATAAGTACAAGGCATACCTCTTCGCTTTCACTCACACTTCCTTCTCTAATTTCTTTAGATTCTTCATCTTCTTCCTCCTCTACATTAATGGCTACCATAGCCTCTTAGTAAAATTGAAAAACAGCATCGAAATTCTATCAAAATAATTCGTAAAATATACGGAGATATACCACTTCGAGTTCGAGTTCAAGATCGAGTTAGTTATCTTCTCCTTCTTCTCCTACCAAGGCCATACCCATCTAAGCATCCCACCACCCTTGCAAGTGTTAGGCCAAACCCCTAGAAGTCTAGAGAAAGATTCATAAGCTCCGATTCCGAAATAGCGGAGCTATGGTCAATTGAAAGTTAGATCAAAAAGATATCAAGTGAGAAACTCTACTTTTTATTATAAATTATATGATGATATGATATGTTTGCTATGATTGTTTTTTATGGTTGATCTTCGTGTTTGGATGTGATAATATGTTTGTTTGATGTATAAATAATTCACGTTAAATACACGTAGAATTTATAAAGGAAATCACTTTTCTATATGAATTGCAAAAGTGTTATGGGATGGTTAGACTTTTTAAAAATTGTTTATAAATGATTTAAAATGGTTTATAAATGTTTTATAAACATTAAAATTCAATTCAGAGAAGATTTAACAAGATATGAAATTGCAGCAAAAATAGGCGCGCCGCGTAACGGTAGTTCGCGATTTTGCGCCATAAAACTTAAATCAATATGTAAAATGGAATATTGCTCGGAATGATTCGAGATAAACACCTTTTCATACTCTTATAACTATGTTTTCAGATAAAGGAAAAAATCAAGATTTCATTAAGTAAAATTTTAAATGTGTCCAAACCAAGTTTTCAAAAGTGTCTCGCTTTGGCAGTTCGAAAACCAAAATGACAAAATATTTAAAATGAATATTTTTAAATCTTCAAAAATATAAAATAAATTTCACATAAATATTTTGAAATGTTTTAAAAGGGATTTGAGTTATAAAAATTGGACATATGTAGAATGAAGTTAATGTACACTTTCTGTAGCACTTGGTAATTTTTAAAATTAAGATCTAAACTTGGGGTTTTCTTCCCAAATCTTCTGCAATTGTTTTTCAAACAATAAATCAATAATAATAAAGAGTTTAGATTTGATCAAATAACCTGACCGCCATAAGGTTGACAAAGAGATAGTCTCCAAACCCGAGCTTGGACAACCAATGTCTAGGTTCAGCTCTAGCTAGTCGGACTAGACCGATGGGGGGTATAGTAAATTTGATTTACTCGGACCACATTTTCCTAAGATAAAAAGAGATTTAGAGATTTCCAAAAGTTAAACAAAAGTTTAAATAATAAGATTTTAGTGATATATGAAACATATTGATTAAACTCTATATTAAATTATGAGGAGGGAACTCGTACTATCTGTACGATATTAAATGGTGATTTCATCGTCACTCAATGAATAGTATAGGTCCAATACAGAAATTAGTATTGAGTATAACTAATATAATTCCTTAGATCCTATTTACTCAATACCAACTGTTTTGAATTTACTATCTTAGTTAACATGGTTTTAACATACTTAAAAAATATGCTTTGAAAAGAGGTTTGTTGATCCGTATATATTGAGAAAGGAATGGTAAAAGGATGTGTATCTCTAGAAGATAGTTTATCTAGATAAAAGATAACGATAAATTAAATAATAATCATCTACATGCTTAACATCTTTTATCGATAAATTGGTCTGGAGAAACCGAGGTCAGATTTGGATGATTACTAATCGAAAACCACTTCGAACCAATATAAGTTCCAAAGTGAAAATATGTTGAAGACAATGATTTAAAGACGGAGATGTTCATAATGTAGGGCCGCTTGCCACTGACCTCTAGGGTTATTCCCTTATCATATATATTGTGGCTATGGTCCCTTCAATTTGAAACCTTCGATGCAAGGACTACTCGCTACTAATCCTAGGAATGATTCTCAAACATGGTGTAGCAGGAGAAGTACCTTCAGTTTATCCTGTTCTTAGACAACTTATATGGATGAATTCTGACATTGCATTTCTATGATATTGTACATTGATCTCTATAAACGTACATCTATTGGTGGCGTAAGAGGCAACCCCTCCTATACCTAAAACCTTTCTCTGAGTTGTATGAGCTCAAAGGTTATACATTTATGGAAGTCAATAGTGAATTGTTGGAAACGGCAATGTGACATTTAAGGTAGAATTTTTTTTGTGAAAGATAAAACGTTAACTTAAGCCTCGCACGTCGAAAACGAAAAAAAACAGGGTAGATGTGGTAGAGCTAAGTGGGTCACACCCATTATGACATGATCATCACCATTCTAGATCACCCTCTATATTTCGGGTTTGTTGTGTATGCATTGGGATCCCATGGATAGGTCAGGAACGAGTATGGTGATGAGATATTCGGTACTATGTATGGTACAGGTGGGTCAGTTCTGTGTTGGTAGAGGGTAGCGGGGTTGTGCCTCGGTATATTCCTTTATGGATGTATTATCGGAAGGTAGTCCCTTAACTTATCATTGTTGGAAATCCATTCTCCAATACGTACCTTTATAGTTTTCGTTGTAAACCTACCATGCTGGAAGTTAGTAAATGTAATTTTTTTGGCTAAGACTATATATACTTATTTGAAAGTGATTTCAAAGATGGCCATTAAAAATAATATCTCTGATTTTGCATAGCAAATGGTTTCTGTTCTTTTGAATTTTCTTACACTAGTTCCAAGACTGCCCTGGAGTTTATTTTATTTTCCCTTAAAATGCCCTATTTTTCCGTGCAGCCAATTAGTCAGGTAGCTTGGACCATTTTGGGAGGAGCATGAAGCATGAGGTTTGAGGGTCCTTTGTAGATAGTTATCTGTTTCTATTTCCATTGCATTATGTATAAGTATCTACCAGCACCTGTATAGATAAGCAGTTATAGATGTCCCTACATGAGTTAGTACTTGTTATGACACTGATATACTATTTTAAGAGTGATTTTATATACTATCTATATGTATAATTACAAGTTGTTAAATGTGATGTGAGAATCTATTTTGTTCTTTCTTTTATCTTTATTTTCTTTTACCCCTGATTATTTGCCTCTTCTGCATTTGAATTTATGACACGTGAATACAGAGTATGTATTAGTGTCAACCTTTGAGGTTTGGATAGACGGGTCATCATAGTTGGTATCGGAGCTTCGGTTGAGCGAACAACTAATGCTTGATGGGGTTGACTCATTAGAGATAGGGTTAGTAATGCCATAGAATGAGTTTAGTCAATGAGAGTGCTTATTTGTAATTTTTATCCAAATAAAAATGTTTGAGTATGCCCATTCCCTAAGATAGTCTATTCTATATTCTAAGTTGTCTCTTTAGTATATCCAGATATAGAGAAATGAGTAACCGAAGAGGATGTTGAAGGGGGGATAGCAACATAACGGCTACCAATGGTCGAACTCCAGATGCCACGATAATTGAAGAAGTATTGGTTCATGTGCAACCTTAGGTTAACTTTATCGCTTTTTAAAAAGATTATACCAGCTTGGAAGGAAAGTCATTAAAGAACGCCGAGTCTTTTATTGAAGTTCAAGCTTAGCTCCGATCCTGTGAGAAAATCTTTAAAGGATTAGACATCGATGATAATCGAAAGAGGTTCATGGCCTCCTGGAAATTGAAGGATAGTGCTCTATCTTAGTGGGAGTCCATTACTCTTAATGAGTTGGAAGATAATTTCTTTTGGGCAAGGTTCAAAGAAGTTTTTGAAGAACAATACATGCCTGCTGCTGGAAAATTCCACCTCTATAGAAGTTTCATGGATCTGAAACAAGAAGAGATGTCTATGGAAGAATATTTGCACAAATTCAATGAATTATCTTACTTTGGCCTGGACTAGTGGACATGCCTCTAAAGAGAAATGAGATGTTTATTTCTAGGATAAAGGAGCGGTATCATGATAGAATGACCTCTCGTGTAAAAGGAACCATTGTGGATTTAATAGATATAGGTTTTCATACGAAGCTTTGGACAAGAAGAATCTAGTAGCAATTCAAGAAACAACAACAATAAGAATGTTATCCCGCTTTTTGGCAAAGCCGTGATACCAAAAGATTGATCAAAAGCAAAAGACAATTCGCCTCAAAGATCGGTTGCATTCCACTTCACTATGGATATCGATGAATTTTGTCCGAGTCCGGAACGGGCCACAATTGATAAGGCATGACAATAAAGATCGTAGGAGTCGTCATTTCAAATTTCAAGTCAATTCGAGGTCGTATGCTCAAGTTATGATGGATCCAAGTTAAGAGGGATGGACATTGCTCAGTTCGAACCCATCACCTTTCCTACGTTCGAACCCATCTAGTTCGAACCCATCATGTTTGAATCCATACGAAGAGGTGACGTTCGAATCCATCAGCTAACATTTTCCTTCGACTCCATCCAACTGAAACCATCCCTGCTTCGACTCCATCGGCCTCGACACCATCACAGTGACTCACCTTCGAATCCATGAACTAAACCTTTGCTTCGACTCCATCAAGCAAGCCCCCAGGTAACCTTGTTTCGAATCCGTCTTCACACGACCACAAACCCATCATACGGCTTCATGCTGCCTTCGAATCGAACATGTTAGAGACGACTTCGAATCGATCCGAAGTGGCGCAGTTGGATCGATTCGAATGAATACCGTTACATCGATTCGAAGGCAACCTTCGAATCCAACACTCGAACCACTTGGTCAACACGGCAAAGAACTCGGAGTCGACCCAATCAACTCGGCGAAAAAAATGGATCGACTCGAAGAAGGCGCGCCACGTCAACCCACTTGCACGCCCTGAGATCGATTCGAAGTGCTCGATTCGAATTGATCGATTCGAAGACCACAGCCAACCGAGAATCCTCATTTCGAACCGATCATATCTCCTAAACCACTGATCCAAATACAACCAAATTTTCACAGTAGCTTCCATACAAGATTAAGATTGTTCCTGCCAAGTTTCAGCTCGATTGGACCATTTCTTGATGGGTTCGAAATGACTTCGAATCGATGTCAGATCGAGACGAAACTTGGTGGGATCGGTCGCGTGGGCCCACTCACGTGCCAGAAGAGGTCTCCCGAAGTTTCAGCAAGATCTGGGCCTCCAACGCCTATAAATAGCACCTTGAATCCTTCAGAAAAGGGGATCTTCCAGGAACTTCTGCCATTGAACGCCAAGACTCTGCCGGATTCCATTCTATCCATCATAATCACCGTTGTATTCAGATTTCAAAGCTATTATCAACTGTAATTCATTGTAATCGATCTATCAAGCAAAGCAATAAAGAGAAAACCTTCAAAGTGGACGTAGGCACGAACGCCGAACCACTATAAATCCCGTGTTTGTGATTGTTATCTGCGAATTATTGTTATTTGTTGCTTAGATCTGAATTCTATATTGATTGTCGCTGAGTTCTGTGTTGATTATTATCGATTTAAGTACGTAAACAGGCGCTTTCGCGGTATTGGGTGTTTGTGACCAATTTTGGCGCAAACATTTTGGTGCTTTCACTGAGAAACGCTAACTCGGAAGTTCTACCAATTGATAGCAAATTCAGAGAAAATTTGAAAGTTTAGATTTGAGAAATTATGACGAGACAATCAAGCCGAAGGCCAAGGCCAGAGAGAAGTGAATAGCAAGGAAGTCAGGAGGCTTCCTCGGGAGCGAATCAACCGTCGATCTACATCACTAGGGACGAGATGGAGACGATGATGAAGAAGCAAGGGGAGTTGATCCAGAGTTTATTTCAACAGATAGGACATCTTGGAGCACAGAATAGAGAAGCCAATGGAGTCCAGAACGGAGCAGGACCATCCGGCATAGCACCCGAGCTAGGGGGCACGCATATGGAAAATGTTGACCCAATCTTGGAAAGAGAGAGAGAAGGATCTGCGCAACCTAGGAGTAGTAGAGGAGTGAACGCTCAGTCAAGGGGGCAGATTCCAGAGTTCCCTCACGAACTCGGGGGGGGGGGGGGGGGCAGGATGAAAGTAACGAACGAAGGTTACATCTTGGAGACACCGACAAGTTGGCAGAGATGGTTAGGCGAGCAATGAGAGGCGGTTTGGTGAACAAAGACCTAGAGGATGTTAATAGGAGTCCTTTCACTCCGGCAATCAGACGAGCTAGAAACCCACCGGATTTCAAATTACCATCCTTGGATATGTATGACGGGAGAACGGACCCCACGGTCCATCTGACGAAATATATGAGACATATGGAGGTGCTGGGGGCATCAGAGGAGGTTATGGCCCGGTGCTTCCCATTGTATTTAACGGATATTGCGGCGTTATGGTTCAGGCAATTAGATAGTGGATCCATTGGAACATGGAATGATTTAACTGAGAGATTTATGAGGCAATTCAGGGTTCATATTACAAGACCCAAGAATGTGATGACGTTGGCGACTTTAAAACAAAAGGCTGGAGAAACATTGAGAAGTTTCCTGACACGGTTCAATGCGGCGGCAGCTTCGGTGGATAGACCGGATCCATCCATGGTTATGATGGCGGCTGTGTCCGGAATAGCAGACGGAACGGAGTTCAAAAATTCATTAACTAAGGATCCACCCGTAGATTTGGGAGAATTCTATCATGAGGCAGAAATTTTTTTACGATTAGAGGATACAAATGCGGAAAGAGAAGAAGGAGATGGGATAGAAGTTTATGCACTCAAAGACGAAAAGCCCCCTAGAAGGGACTCGGACAAGGATAAAGGTAAAAGAAGGATTGAGAATAACGGAGATAGATCAAAGCGGCAAAGGAGGGAGCCGCGATTCACCACCTACACTGAGCTGAATGGGAGCCTGGAGCGAATTTATCAGGATACCAAAGAACAGATTCCGTATCGTAGACCAATGCGAAGGGATCCAACCTCTGACGAAAGGAAATCAGATAAGTTCTGCGTATTCCATGAATTAAATGGTCATAACACTAACGATTGTAGGCACCTGAAGGACGAGGTGGAAGGGCATATTAGGAACGGTATGCTCCTTCAATATGTAAGGAGGCGAGCCCCTGTGGCGGAACCAGAACGACCACCGTCCACATCAGCTAGAGGCGACCTTGAATCAGGGCACCGTTTGGTTATCAATTGAGTGAAATAACGATGAACAAGTTGTAAGCTTCCACTAACACAGTTAAATCATTTACACATGTGCGAGATCGCGAACGATCTCCAGGCATGCTCTGAGTGATCATTAACCGTTTCGTAGTGGGAACTTACACTTTGACATCCATGCTTTGCTTTCGTTTCATTTTGATTTGAACATTTAGACTTTGCTTGTTTGGACATTTCTGTTTTAAAAACTCATCCGTTTAATAGATATTTGATTCTGATAACTCTGGAATGGCTAAGCTACTTACACATGTATGGGGTCGCGAACGATCCTTAGGCATGCTCTGAGATGGCGATGAACCGCCCTGACAAACGATCCAGGAACTCACCCGAACGTGACCCTGGCATCGATAATACCAAGCCCTCCCGGGCACACAATTCGCCTCGAATGGTACCCGACCTCGAACGGTCACAATTCGCCTCGAACGGCACTCGACTTCGAACAGTCACAACTCCCTCACCTCAAATGGCTCGATCGCGAACGGTCGTCACTTGAGGTCCAACACCCGACCGCGAACGGTCACAAATTCGCCTCGAATGGCACACGATCGCGAACGATCACTTTCTGCCTTGAATGGCACCGACCGCGAACGGTCATGGTTCACTAATTATAAAATCCGACCATGAACGGTCACCATTCGCCTTGAACGGCACTTGGTCGCGAACGATCATCATTTGCCACGAACAGCAGTCGACCGCGAACGGTCCCATCTCATCATTTGCCGCGAACAGCATCGACCGCGAATGGTCCTATTCCATCCTATGCGACGAACGGCACGGACCGCGAATGGTCCCGATTCACCTCAAACGGCATACGATCCCGAACGATCGACGCATGGATTCATACGCTCGACCGCGCACGGTCGCACTTTACCTCGAATGACTCGATCACGAACGATCATCATTTGAAGTTAAGCGCTTGACCACGAACGGCCGCGCTTCATCTCAAATAACTCAATCCCGAACGATCGTCATTTGAGGCCATATGAAACTGTCAAATTCTTTACAGGTCGATGATAGGATAAGAACATCCAACTCAAAGCATTACAAAACACACCTTCCTACCGCAAGGCATGTTTTGGGGGGCAAGATGTTATCCCGCTTTTTGGCAAAGCCATGATACCAAAAGATTGATCAAAAGCAAAAGACAATTCGCCTCAGTGATCGGTTGCATTCCACTTCACTATGGATATCGATGAATTTTGTCCGAGTCCGGAACGGGCCACAATTGATAGGGCATGACAATAAAGATCGTAGGAGTCGTCATTTCAAATTTCAAGTCAATCCGAGATCGTATGCTCAAGTTATAATGGATCCAAGTTAAGAGGGATGGACATTGCTCAGTTCGAACCCATCACCTTTCCTACGTTCGAACCCATCTAGTTCGAACCCATCATGTTCGAATCCATACGAAGAGGTGACGTTCGAATCCATCAGCTAACATTTTCCTTCGACTCCATCCAACTGAAACCATCCCTGCTTCGACTCCATCGGCCTCGACACCATCACAGTGACTCACCTTCGAATCCATGAACTAAACCTTTGCTTCGACTCCATCAAGCAAGCCCCCAGGTAACCTTGCTTCGAATCCGTCTTCACACGACCACAAACCCATCATACGGCTTCATGCTGCCTTCGAATCGAACATGTTAGAGACGACTTCGAATCGATCCGAAGTGGCGCAGTTGGATCGATTCGAATGAATACCGTTACATCGATTCGAAGGCAACCTTCGAATCCAACACTCGAACCACTTGGTCAACACGGCAAAGAACTCGGAGTCGACCCAATCAACTCGGCGAAAAATATGGATCGACTCGAAGAAGGCGCGCCACGTCAACCCACTTGCACGCCCTGAGATCGATTCGAAGTGCTCGATTCGAATTGATCGATTCGAAGACCACAGCCAACCGAGAATCCTCATTTCGAACCGATCATATCTCCTAAACCACTGATCCAAATACAACCAATTTTTCACAGTAGCTTCCATACAAGATTAAGATTGTTCCTGCCAAGTTTCAGCTCGATTGGACCATTTCTTGATGGGTTCGAAATGACTTCGAATCGATGTCAGATCGAGACGAAACTTGGTGGGGTCGGTCGCGTGGGCCCACTCACGTGCCAGAAGAGGTCTTCCGAAGTTTCAGCAAGATCTGGGCCTCCAACGCCTATAAATAGCACCCTGAAGCCTTCAGAAAAGGGGATCTTCCAGGAACTTCTGCCATTGAACGCCAAGACTATGCCGGATTCCATTCTATCCATCATAATCACCATTGTATTCAGATTTCAAAGCTATTATCAACTGTAATTCATTGTAATCGATCTATCAAGCAAAGCAATAAAGAGAAAACCTTCAAAGTGGACGTAGGCATGAACGCCGAACCACTATAAATCCTGTGTTTGTGATTGTTATCTGCGAATTATTGTTATTTGTTGCTTAGATCTGAATTCTATATTGATTGTCGCTGAGTTCTGTGTTGATTATTATCGATTTAAGTACGTAAACAGGCGCTTTCGCGGTATTGGGTGTTTGTGACCAATTTTGGCGCAAACAAAGAAGAAGAAGTCCGGCAAGGAATAACCAGTGGAGGATCTTAGAAGAACCGATTTAAGAATGTAGAGTATTTTAACTGTGGAAATAAGGGCCATCTTTCAACGTTCTGTAGGAGTCCCAAGGTTCAAAGGCAGTATTAAGGAACCGTCTCTCCGATGGTTCAGAATAGTCTCTGCCACAACTCATCAACTCAAACACTGAAAAAAATGTCCGTTAATGAAGAAAGGAAAGTAGGTTAAGATTTATGCTATTAAGGACAAGCCTTCAACCTTTGCTGATGTAAAGTGTAAGGGAATTCTTGAAGGTAATATCTATGTCAATAATGATTTAGTTAGAGTATTATTTGACACAGGGGATTTCCATAGTTTATTTCTAAAGGATTGGTAGAAAAATTAAAACTAATCACAAAAATTGTAGATACCCATATCTGTTTCTCTAATCCCATAAGCGGTACAACTAATCTTTATATGATTTGTGAAGATGTCTGAATCACTTACCTTTCCCATCATTTTTCATGTAACCTATTTGTTCTTGACTTTATCGGGTTTGAGGTTTTACTCGGTATGGAGTGGTTATCTAAGTATAAACTATTCTTCATTGTGTTAAGAGGATGATCACTGTTTGGACCAACTTCGGGAGGTTTATAGAAATATAGTGCAAAGAACCTAGTCGGGTGAGGGATAGTTTCATGTATGCACTAGATTCATCCCAAAAAAGATTTAGAAATGATATTGATTGTTAAGGAGTTCCAGGATGTTTTTGAAGAAGTGAAAAGTTTGCCCCAATTTCAGGAAATTAAGTTTTGTATTGACTTGATTCTCGGTGCAGGACCTGTAAATTTGCCTTATATGAAGGATGGCTCCAAAAAGAAGGATGAGTTAAGGAATCAAACCAATGAGTTATTAATGAAAGGGTTAATTAAACCTAGTCGCTCAAGTTAGGGCACAGTGGTAGTTTTCTTTGCAAAATCTGACAGTCCCTAAGACTTTATGTGGATTATCGAGACCTAAACAAGAAGATGATTAAAAACGAGTATCCTCTATCCCGCATAGATGACTTGTTTGACCAACTTCATGGTGCTTGGGTAATCTTCCAAATGGATCTAGCCTTAGGATTCCATCAACTAAGGATAGCTGGAGATTGCATTCCATTAATTACATTCAGAGGTCCAGATTGTTTTTATGAGTGGTTGTTTCTGCCTTTTGGGCTGACCAATGCATCCACTTATTTTGTGGGTCTCATGAATAGAGTATTCAGAGATCTGCTTAACAATTCGTGTTGGTTTGTATTGATGATATTCTTATCTATTCAAATACCAAGGAGGAAAAAGATATACTAGAATATTAATGAGATGTATGCTTAAAGCCAAATTCTCAAGATTCCATTTTTGGGAGGAGGTAAGGTTCCTTGGACATATAGTGTCAGGGGATGGAATTTCGATAGATGTAGGAAATATTTCAGCTATACAAGATTGAAAACTACCACAGACTCCGATGGATGTCCATAGCTTCTTAGGATTGGCAGGATATTATAGGAGGTTTATTCTAGACTTCTCAAAGATATCCTCCCATGTAACAAAGTTGACTATGAAGAATGTTAGGTTTCACTGGACACCGAAATGTGAGGAAGCATTCAATGAGTTGAAGAAAAGGTTCATTAGTGCTCTAGTCCTAGCTATTGGTGATGAAAGCGGAGATTTAACTATATATACTGATGCTTGTGGAGAAGAAGTAGGTGCAATTCTGATGCAAGATGGAAAAGTTATCGCTTATGCAAGCAGACAATTGAAGACTCATGAAAGGAATTATGTAACATACGACTTAGAATTATTAGCCATTATGTTCACATTAAAATGTGGAGGCATTATTTATTGGGTAAGAATTTCTTATGGTTTATTTAATAAACTTTAATTGATCTTAGTAAATAATATTCCTTCTAAATAGGTGAAAATTTCGATCTCTTCACATGTCACCATCTTTGAAGTATCTTTTCACTCAGAAGAACTTAAATATGAGACAGCAACGTTGGTTAGAATTTCTCGCGTTAAATGATCTTGACATTTTATATGTGCTTGGGAAACCTAATGTAGTAGCGAATGTGCTAAGCAGAAGACATGTCGTTATAGCTTATTTAATGGTACATCTAACCTTGATTAATCATGTAAAGAAGAACCAGTTTAGGGATCCATTGATTGCAAGGAGAGCCAAGGAAGTGGAGGAGAACATGATATAGGGAAGATGGCCAGGATTCAATGCAAATGAGCAAGAAATTTTAAGAATGCATAAAAGAATTTGTGTTTCAAATATTGATGGGATTAGGCAAGAAGTTCTTACAGAATGTCATAATTCTCAACTTACAATACATCCAGGAGTCACCAAAATGTATCGTGACATGAAGAGGACCTTTTGGTGGGAAGGTATAAAGAGGAACATTTCCATCCATCCTAGTAGATGTGAAAATTGTCAGCAAATCAAAAGCGATTGGCAAACGACACCTGGATTACTTAATCCTCTTGAAATTCCAACTTGAAAGTGGGACCAGATATCAAAGGATTTCATTGATGGCTTACCTCGAACAAGGAAGGGAAATGAAAGTGTTTGGGTTATCATAGATCGATTGACTAAAAGTGCACACTTTATTCCAGTAAAGCGAACAAGGATAGCCTAAAGCTTAGTCGAAATATACATGAGAGAGATTTATCAATTATATGGAGTTTCGAGTAGCGAAGTGAGTGATCGGGATTCAATTTTTACCAGTTAGTTCTGAAAGGAATTACATACATCTTTGGGAATGAATCTGGATTGAAGCAATGTATACCACCCCAAACTGATGGGAAAATGAAAGGGTAAACTGAGTATTAGAAGATCTTCTGAGAGCTTGTATCTTATATTCTGGAGGCTCAAGGGAAAATATCTTTATCTTATGGAATTCTACTACTACAACAATAGCTATTAGGCACGTATTGATATGGCACCTTATGAAGTTTTATATGGTCGTTCATGTAGATCGCCAGCATGTTGGATCGAAACTGAAGATCGGTTAGTACTTGATCCTGATATGATCCGAGAAGCCTCAAAGAAGGAAGATATGATCAGAAAGAAGCTGAAGGGAGGTCAAAGTAGGTGAAGAGTTACGCCTATCAGAGACTTAGACACTTAAATTCTTAGTTGGAGATTTTATATTTTTGAAAATCTCTCCGATGATGGGAGTAGTGAGATTTGGAAGGGCCGCGAAGTTAGCACCTTGATATATTGCACCTTTTCCTATTCTTAAACGGATTGGCCCACTAGCTATCGAGTTGAATTACGAGCAAGGTTGTCGGAAGTACACAATGTTTTTCTATCACATTTACGAAAGTATGTGTGTGACTCCGAACAAATTATAGAAACGGCTGCCCAAAAAGATTTAGAAGTGGAACCAAACTTAACTATTATTGGACAACCTAATCAAATCATGGTTCGTGATGAGAAGAAATTAAGGATAAAGGTTGTAAGATTAGTTAAAGTTCAGTGCAGTGGTGATTTTGAGGACTGCATTTGGGAAACTGAGGATAGAACGAGAAATCCTTATCCTAAGTATGGGATTGTTGCATAGTTTGAATATTGTATTATGCAGTGTGCTCACTGCCTATGGTATAAAAATTTATCATATCTTCGTATTCCATCATGTCTAATATATTCCTTTTAAGTTATCTTCTTCTTATCGTAAATTTCGAGGATAAAATTCTTTTAAGGGGCGAAGTCTGTAATGACATGGGAATTTATCACTTTGAAAAATAATATTTCACTTAAAAATATTCAAATATAAGGTTTTATAATACAAATTCTATTTTTTGAATAATGATTAATAATGGTAATCTTATTTTGAACAAGTAATTACAAAAGTATACTCCAGAAAAAATATTGATAAAGTGACCGAAAATCGTTTTATTTATAAACTATTCTTTAACCATCAAAAATCACGCACGAGTCTGGATACATAAACTTATTTATCCATATAAGTAAGAATGTGTAATAAATTTATTTTTTTATTTTTGAGAACAAAATGTTTTTATGACATCATCAATGATATCATGATTATCAAATAATTGATTTTAGAATTTAAATTGAGCTTAAATGATTTAATAATTATTTTAAAATCAAATGACGCCTTTGGATTATTAAATAATAGTGGGAATACTATTTTCAAAATTTGTTTATTAATATATATCGTTTAATGAAGAAGTGAAAATATGACTGAAAACCGGAATCAGAATTCGTGACAATTTGATGTAGAGAAATTATGGAACATTATTGGTTACATGTGACATACATATACACATCCATGTACACATATACACACCTTAGAATTAACATTTACATTTATCAGTTACTAATGGTAAATAAAATAAATATCATGATATTTATAAAGGAGGCAATCTAAGCTAATCATGACATATCTCCACCTTAGTCCACATTCTCATCCAAGTACATGCCTTAAGAGCTAAGGGAAGGGACGAAAATGATGTTGGGGGGAACGGGAATGCACGGCCATGCATATGGAAGGGGTGTGGTGGTGGTGAGGTGAAAAGATGATGTGATGTTTGGTGAAATTATCATGATATTTTGATTCAAACTTTTGCCTATAAATGCAAGACAAACCTCTTCACTTTCATTCACACTTCCTTCTCTAATTTCTTAAGCTTCTTTATCTTCTTCCTCCTCTACATTAATGGCTACCATAGCCTCTTAGGAACATTCAAAAATAGGATCAAAGTTCTCTCAAAATAAGTTATAAAATATAGAGAGATATGCCACTTCGAGTTCGAGTTTAAGATCGAGTTAGTGATCTTCTCCTTCTTATCCTACCAAGGTTGTACCCATCTAAGCATCCCATTATCATTGTAAGCCAAAGGCTGAACTCCTAAGAGTCTTAGAGCAAGATTCATAAGCTCTGGTTCTGGAATAGTAGAGCTATAATCGATTAAAAGTTCTATCAAAAGAATATCAAGTGAGGAACTCTACTTATTTTTATTATAAATTATATTATGATATGATACTTTTGCGATGATTGTTTTTTATGGTTGATTATCATGTTTGGATGTGATAATATGTTATAGGGTTGAGAAATAATTCACGATAAACACACAAGTCGAATTTAAACAAAGGAAATCACTTTCATATATGAATTATAAAAGTGTTACAGGATGACTTAACCTCTTTAAAATGATTTAAAATGGTTTATAAATGTTTTATAAACATTAAAATTCAATTTGAAAAAGTTTTGACAAGATATGAAATTTGTTTGCACAAAAAATGGGCAAACACCTCCTAGTCATATGATTTAGTTGATTATATGTTGATCTGGATGGCTTGGGTGATTTATGCAAATATACGAAATAGATGGACTAAACTGTAAAAGACACACAGATTTATAGTGGTTCAGCCAGAACGTGCCTACGTCCACTTTATATGTTATTCTCCTTTTTCTTTCAGATTACAAGTACAAAGCTTTGTACACAAGTATATGAAAGTTGTTTGAAAGTTCCTTCCGTGCTTGAGCTCTCAAACTTGTCTACCATTGTTGTACCCCTGCCCCTCTATTTATAGAGTGAGGCTGGGGGCAGGGGTCCTGGATGTATACAGCAGCTGGTGGGCCTGGGCTGAAGCAATCTGGCCTGGCAACGTGGTTCGGCGGAGGTTGGATAAGTGGTCCGGTGGTGCCTTGGATCGGTGGTGTGGAGTTGGAGAGGCTTTTGGTTCGGTCCAGGGTGTAGCTTGGTCCGGTAGTGGTCCTTCTCCATCTGGTTCGGTGGTCTGGTGGCACGTTGGTATGGTGATGCTTGGGGGGTAGCTTGGTTCGGCATTGGTGTGGGGTGGCTCTGGTTCGGTGAGATCCTGGTTCGGCGAGGCTTTGGACCGGTGGCAGGTGGTCCGGTGCTGAAGTGGTTCGGCAGGCATGGTAGAGGTGGTTGGGTCGGTAGTGCGTAGGAACGAAGTTGGAGTCTTTGGTTCGGTAGTGCTTGTGGTTCGGCAAGGAGTGGACTGGTTCGGCAAGGTGTGGAAACGCACCCAACATTTTACCCCCCAAAGTAGGGCATATGTTTAACATATGTCGTGCTTTGTTTTTCCCGCAGTTGAGGTAGCTTCGTTCGGTCCTGGGTACGCCGAACCAGTTGGTCCGGCCGATATGTTTCGCCTATAAATAGGGGCTTCAGGTTACTTTTATCCTTTATCGTTTTGAGATAGCCGAATCAACCTGAGTACCGAATCAATCGGAGTACCGAATCAACCGAGTACCGAACCAGGTATGTTTTCTTTCGCCGAATAAGCTTGTGCTAGCAGTACCGAATGAACTTGAGAACCTTCAACACCGAACGAACTCAAAGACCATCAATACCGAATGAACTCAAAGACCATCGATACCGAATGAACTTGAAATCTTTCAACACCGAATGAGTTCGGCAGTGTTTAAATGCCGAATGGTCCTTATGTTTGAACTATTGATTGAACTCTGGGACCCTGAATGCTTAATAAATCTCTAGCTTTTCAAGTTTCGACCTACGAACGATACTCTAGATTGTTCATACTTGCTTTTTTATATTTTCATACTCCTTGCTCTAACAACATACTTTTGCTTTTTTGTTTGCAGATAAATGTCTCACAAAGTGGAAACCCGATCAGAAAAGAAAAAATCTTCGCACAGAAGTGAGTCTTCCGCCGTGCCTCCAGTCCAGCCGGAACCAGCGCGACATGGACCTGCCCCGAGGTCATTAGTGGACAGATATGGCCCTCAGGAGCTCTTGAATTCCCCGCCCCGACTGTTTTCCTTGCTCCCTCAAAGAGGAGCAGCTTGATGTTATATCCCGTTCCTTTAGGATCTATAGAGCGCGCATGCTATTGACGGGGGAAGGAGTGATGCCGTATGACCCCCCTGAAGGCTACTTTGCTTACAGCAGATATCATTGCATGTGTGGTGCTATCCCGCCTCTCAAAGCCTAGATAGTTAGCTTCATCACATATCTGAAGGTGGTTCCATTCCAGCTTCAGCCTAACTCCTACGCCATTCTGGTGAGTCTTTTTGTCATCTTTCAGAGGAGATACGGGCGTCCTCCTTCCAACCGGGAGATCCGGTATCTGTATAATCTGAGGGGCTACAAGAAGGGGTCTCCGTATATCAGCTTGGAATCGACCGTATCCGTCAAGCCCGTCCTGGACTTGTATTCGAAGTACAGCATGTTTAAGAAGGAATGGTTTTTCGTCAGGGACGACTTTGTTTCTATCCGTCGCTTCACCTCCGGATGTAAGTCAAGGCTTTATTTATAATTTCCGTTCTGGTTGCAATGCTTCTACTTATGTGTTTTTATTTCTTGCTAGCGACAGATGGCTTTGCGGTCGTGGAGAATGATCGCCTGGTTCAGACGGCAGCGGAAATAGAAGCTATTTCGGGAAGAGATAGGTCGGCTGCTTACTTGATCAGGAACGCTACACTTTTGGGGCTCAACCTAATCCTACCACATCAGTCTGTGGTCAAGCAGAGGGATACAACGGAAGAGAGGGCTGCTCAAGCTAAAGGAGGAGCCACGGCGAAGAGTGGCAAGAGGAAGCCTTTCACAAAACCTCCAATTGTCGGAGGTAAGAAGCTCAAGAAGTCCGACGGTCCTTCCCCTAGCACGTGCCCAATTACTCCGAGGGAGGAAGACGTGGAGGAGGATAGAGGCGAGGGCGAAGGAGGCGATGTAGGAGGAGAGGCAGAGAGTGGAGACGACAGAGAAGGTGATGGTGGTAACGGTGGCGAAGGTTAGGGTGGTAGTGGCGTTGGTGCCCTGACCCCTGGGCAAGCGGGTGAGATTCAAGAGTGGACGGATGATGCTTTCCTCCAAGCCTTTGAGGGGTTGGGGTAAGGGACAGCCTTGGTGGAGAAGTCTAAGAAGTCTGACAAGGCCGGGACTGGTACCGGTCTATCTTCTGAGAGTATTTCAGCTAAGGCAACTCCGGCGGTTCAAGGTGAATTCTTAACTCCTTCTTTTAATTTTATATGTTTCTTGAATCATAGTTTCATGCATGCTTGTAACACTTGGTTTTTATTCCAGGAACGGGTAAGCTGGCCAAGACGTCAGATATTTGGCACCGTCTTGAATAGTATAAGCTACTCAAAGCTTCTGCCAAACCAAAGCCATCAACTAGAAGTCCCGGAGATGTGGTTGGCTATCGCCCTCTTCTCGGAGTTATTGAGGAGGATATGCAAAAGAGGAAGAGGGGGCGATCTTCGTTTGAACCTTCACCTGGCCCTCAGCCTCCAGTCCAGCCTATCCATGATATTACTGAGGAAGATACTGAGTTTATGCCTTCCCCACATCCGTCCGAAAATCCAACCGTCACCCCGATAGACCACCCTGGTTTGGTTTGCAACCCATTTGCCGATCACCCGGATCTGGACCCGATTTTTCAGGACATCTCTTTTGACGAGGCCACGGGTGAGCATCTTCTTCCCCGCAATCCCATGGTACGGGTGCTTGATGAGGCTAAGTCCTTAGACCTCGATTTGCTTACTACTCGGATTGTGACCATGGGGAATGAGGCCAAGGCAAACATCGATCGGGTGGCTGAAGAGACCAAAAGGCTAATGGAGCATCACGCTCGACTGGCCAAGGCTGGGGAGGAAATCGGAAGTGCCAACATTCGGTTGCGGCTAAAGGTTTCTGATCAGGCCAAATAGCTTGCCGATCAGGCTATCCAGATATCCCAGCATGCGGCGGCCTCCAGACGACTAAAGAAAACCA
Source organism: Allium cepa (assembly GCA_030765085.1). NCBI lineage: Eukaryota > Viridiplantae > Streptophyta > Magnoliopsida > Asparagales > Amaryllidaceae > Allium > Allium cepa. The sequence goes on along the minus strand of CM060939.1, from coordinate 174,820,393 downwards.
TGGAAGAGGCTAGCAAGGCTGAGTTGCAAAAAATGGAGGCTGTTTGCAAAGAGTGAATTGACATGGCCATCGCAACGGTGGACGAGGTTCGGAGAGCGGATCTTGAGCAGGTAGAGGAGTTATCTGGGAGGCTTGAGGCCACAGAGCTTGCTCAGGCCAAGCTGAAGGAGGAGATGGAAGTGATGCAGAAGTCCCTTCAGGCTGACTGCTCGAGATACCGATTGGAGAGAGATGCTGTTGTCGCACGACTGTCGGCTTTTGAGGCCCGGATGAAAGAGTTTGAGGAGAACGAGGGGATGATGGACGAGATGCTCCAAGACATGTATTTCTGTACTGGGAGGCAGGGTAACCTGTCCTGGATGGACGATTATCCCCGGGTTATGGCTAGGATATATCTCCGGGCTTTGGAGGAAGCTAAGGCCGATGCGGATAAGGAAGGTGGTGCGGCTTTCAGGATGGATGTGGTTACGGCCCAATTCACTAAGGAAGAGAAGGTGGCGGTTAAGGAGGGCATGCGGCTGCTTGCTGCGGATGAGGTAGGCGTGCAGCTAGATGATGATGATCAGGGAGCAAACGCTGGTAAGTCTTCACTTTTAACCTTTTCATGATTTGATTGCTTATCTTTCGTGATTATTGATGGATTCTCTTCTGAATTGGGCAGGCGGGACCTCTGGAGTACATGCGGGGAGATCTGACCCTGTAGTTAAGTAGATCCGGATGGCGGGCAGGACGGAGGCGGAGCCTCGATGTAGTTGACTCTTTTATTTGGTCTGTTTGACATTCCTGTAGATACTAGTCCAAAATATTATTGTTTTTTCAGGCTGTAATTATATCATTGCAAGAACGTCTTATGTAACTTTATAACATAAGCAGATTCTGTTATGTTCGAATGTGGTTTGTTATTTTGATATGTTGCATAAGAAATACAGCTGCGTGTTTATGCATGTGATTTAATCGTATTTGATGCTAAGTTTCTGCTCAAAATATTATTTCATGTCTTGCAATGTAAATATGATGTGTGAATAAATTAAAGCTACATATTTGTATACAAGAGAAGAAAGTACCGCCCTTCGTGTTTTAGTTGTAGAAGGTCGCTTTGAATGTCTTGTGCGACTGAGTATGGAATGTAGTTGAGTGTCCCGTCATCCGGATGTGAGTTCATATTTCCACAGGCGAGAGTTCCCTTATTTTGTGACCTGTACTTTAGGGACTGTTATATAGGATAGGAGAAAAGTTTTACATGAAATGGAAATATGAGAAATAGTAAAACTTCCAATCACGGAAGGCCGTCGATATGCTTAAGTTCGTGGCAAACGGGTTTTGTAGTCACTTTCCCTAGCTGTGGGTCTTGGAGACATTTGTCACCCATCTTACGCCTCCGCGGGGAGTTTATCTTTTTTACCACAGCCGCACTTAAGACATATCGGAGCCGAGATCGCGCACAGTAACTACCCGAGCCATTATGGCCCGTAATCGTGGGTATTATTCGATTTACTGTGGCCGGCTAGCGTGTGTGTCGATCGTCAACCGTGAACTACCCCTGGCTGGCCACACCTTATGTTGGGGCTTAAAGTAGGTTCATAGTTGCCGGCGAGCCGAACGCCGTAATGAGCTGCCATCGGCTATAGTCGGCCTTCTTGATGGCTTATAATCGGCTCATTAAAGTTGGCTTTGAGGGCAGTCGCGAGCAATGAGTTAACCCGCAGCAGAGGGATGCTGGATCAAAAGTGTCTCATTGGCGAGTGCATAGAATCGCATAGTACCTGTTGGGTCTTGTCCAGGTGAGGTTGCGTCGTGAAGTTCCAGTATGGAAATGTCGTTATACATGATTTTGTTCAACAGAAAAGGATAAAGCTTAACAAGCAGCCAAGATATAAAGGAACAAGTTAAAAAGAGACAAGATTTTTAAAGTGGTTCGGCACGAAAATGCCTACGTCCACTGATTCTCTTTGTTAATTCACTTCATATGGGCAGTACAAGTTAAGAAAAGTATCGACGGAGGTGTCGGATGTTCCATGCCCTCTGGAACACCTCTCCATCCACTGTTGACAAAATATAGGCTCCGTTGCGGAGATCTTTATGAATTACGTAGGGTCCGTCCCAGATTGGATCTAGCGCTCTGGGGCGCGGGAAGATCCGCTTGAGGACAAGATCTCCTTCTTGTAAGCTACGGTGTTTGACTTTGGAGTTGTATTGTGCTGCCACTTTTTGCTTGTGAGCTGCCGCTTTGAGTGCTGCATCGTTTCTTCTCTCCTCAATTAGATCCAAAGACATGTGGAGGAGTTCTTCGTTCTCTTCTGGGTTTTAGTGGATCCTACGGTGGGAAGGCACTACAGTTTCAACTGGGAGCATGGCCTTCGATCCGTATGCCAAAGAGAAAGGAGTATGCCCTGTTGATGTTCTGTAAGATGTGCGGTAGGCCCAAAGTGCCGTAGGAAGTTCATCCACCCAAGCGCCTTTTGACTTTTCAAGTTTCTTCTTGATTAGAGTTTTGAGGATTTTGTTGACAGCTTCGACTTGTCCGTTTGTCTGGGAATAAGCCACAGATGAGAAGCTTTTGTGAATTCTGTGCTCTTGGCACCAGTCGGCAAATTCCTCGTTGTCAAATTGAAGTCCATTGTCCGATATGATTTTGAGTGGAACCCCATACCTGCATAAAACATTTTTTATCAAGAAGTTAATAACTTTTGCCAAAGATATTTTATTTAGAGGTTCCGCTTCCACCCATTTGGTGAAATAGTCAACTGCCACTATGGCATATTTGGCTCCGCCTTGGCCCATTGGCAGTTCGCCAATCAAGTGAATTCCCCATATTGCAAAGGGCCAAGGGCTGGTCATTTGAGTAATCTCATTTGCGGGCAGTCGAGGAATTTTAGCAAATTTCTGACATCTGTCACATCTTTTGACGAAGTCCAGGGCGTCTTTGTTTAAGGTGGGCCAGTAATATCCATATCGGAGTATCTTCTTTGCCAGAGTCTGCCCACCAGTGTGATCTCCGCAACTTCCTCGATGTATGTTGGATAAGATCTCCTTGGCTTCCCTTCCAGCGACACACCTTAATAAGGGATTAGAGAAGCCGCGTCGATAGAAGATGCCTTCTTGTATCGTGTAGCGGGAAGCTTTCCTCAAGATTTTCTTAACTTCGTTACGCCCGTCGGGCAGTCTGCCATCTTGTAAATATTTCCGAATAGGAGTCATCCAAGTTTCCTCTTCGACTGCAGCTATCATGTTCATTGTCTCGTAACTCGGGGCTAGTTGCTGTGAGATGGTTATTATTCGAGAAGCGGCACCATCCTTCATGCTAGCTTGCTTTACCAGTTCGTCGGCCTCCTGATTCTCTTCTCGAGGAATGTGTTTGATTAAATAGTGATCCAACTGATTGAGCAGCAGCTTGGTCTTCTTTAGATATGCTGTGAGTCGTTCTCCTCGAGTCTGGAATTCTCCTAGTATTTGATTTACAATAAGTTGAGAATCACTACGGAGACATAAAGAACCGACTCCAATCTCCAGGGCAAGTTCTAATCCGGCTATCACTGCTTCGTATTCTGCGTCATTGTTAGTGGCAGCGAACTCCAACATTAGGGTGTAGTGCAGCTTCCTTCCCCTGGGGGTGATTATCACAATACCTGCCCTCGAGCCTTGTTCATTTGATGCTCCATCAACGTAGAGATTCCACTTGATATTTTCTGCTACTTCAGATTGCTCCTTACCTTCGTTAGTAGTGAATTCAGCAATGAAATCAGCTATGGCTTGTCCCTTGATAGCGGTGCGAGGATGGTAGGTAATATCATATTGACTCAGTTCAATGCACCACTTAAGTAGTCGCCCGGAAGTGTCGGGGCGATGGAGTACTTGTCTTACCGGTTGATCGGTTAAAACTCTGATGGAATGAGATTGGAAGTAGTGTCACAGTTTCCGTGACGTGATTAGCAAACAGTATGCTAGCTTTTCAAGTTTAGGGTAGCTGGCTTCTGCCTCTGTGAATCTCTTGCTTACAAAGTATACGGGTCGCTGTGCGTGGTTGTCCTCCCTCACCAAAACGGCGCTTAAACCATGGGACGATACAGCAAGGTATAGGTATAGTTCCTCGCCTTCATTTGGAGTTGAGAGTACCGGTGGTCTTTGGAGGTGTTCGATTAAGTTAAGGAAGGCTGTCGAGCATTCGTCGGTCCTTTCGAACTTTCCTTTGTCTTTCTTAAGAGCTTCGAAGAAAGGGATGCATTTGTCGGTTGCTTTAGAGATGAACCTGCTTAGGGCGGCCACTTTCCCGTTTAGGCTTTACATCTCTCTTCGAGTGGATGGTATCTTGATATCTTGCAAAGCCCGAACCTGTTCGGGGTTTGCTTCAATCCCCCTGGCATGGACGACGAATCCCAAGAACTTTCCCGACGATACTCCGAAGGAGCACTTTGGAGGGTTCAGCTTCATTCCATATTGGCGAAGTACTTGAAACATCTCATCCAGGTGGTTTATATGATCGTTGGCTTTCCTCGATTTTACCAGCATGTCATCCACATAAACTTCCATAGTTCGTTCTATTAGTTCCGCAAACATCTTGTTGACAAGGCGCTGATAAGTAGCTCCGGCATTTTTAAGTCGAAAAGGCATTACTTTGTAGCAGTACAATCCCCGGTCAGTGATGAAATTAGTGTGGTCTTAATCGGGGGCGTGCATAGGGATCTGGTTATATCCTGAGTACGCGTCCATAAAGGAAAGAGTTCGTGTCCGGCTGTGCTGTCCACGAGTTGGTCGATTCGGGGGAGTGGGAAGAAGTCCTTCGGGCAAGCGTCATTTAAGTTGGAGAAATCGATGCATGTTCGCCACTTCCCATTAGCTTTCTTTACCAGTACCGGGTTGGCGATCCATTCTGGGTAGATGGCTTCTCGTATGAAGTTATTGTCAAGTAGGTTCTTCACTTCTTCCTCTAGGGCTGCTGATCGTTTTGCCCCCATGCTTCTCTTTTTCTGCTTTACTGGCACCTTGGTGGGATCGATGTTCAGTACGTGGCATGCTACATCTGGGGAGATTCCTGTCATATCAGCGTGCGTCCATGCAAATACATCCATATTGTGGCGAAGAAAATCAATGAGTTGTTCGTTTAATTCTTCTTTTAGTTGAGATCTGATTTTCAATAGTCTACTTGAGTCATGTTTGTCTACAGCTACGAATTCAATAGCCTCTGCAGGCTCGACGGTGGCCTCCTCCTCTTTGTCTCTGGGGTCTAATTCATTGAAAGGGTCACTGGTATATCGAAGAGGAGGGGCTTTCTTTAGTTGCTATGCTTCCAAGTTTTTCATGCAGAGAGTAGTCTTTGCATTTTTCCCTTTATCTTTTCTGCGATTATTGCGAAGTTCAGTTACATAGCAGTCCCGTGCAGCGTCTTGATCCTCCTCCATTTCTCCTACTCCGTTATCTGTTGGGAATTTCATTTTCAGGCACCATGGGGCTAGGACAATTTGGAAGTCAGACAAGACTGGTCTTCCCAAAAAGGCGTTGTAGGCCGAGTGGCTTTCTATTAGCACAAATGTTTGTTTTCGCACAACGGAGCGGGGATGACTTCCTATTTCAACAAAATGGTCCAGTTGCCCGAGGGGCATCTTCGCATCTCCAGTGAAACCATGTAGTGGTTTGTTGCAGGGAGGCACATCCTTCATTGACAGCTTCATTTTGTCGAAAGTATGCTTGAATAGGATATTTACCGAGCTTCCAGTGCCTACTAAAATTCGAAAAACTTTGGCTGGACCGAACCAGGCAGAGATGACCATAGGATCCATGTGTGGGTACTGTCTTCCCTCTAGATCACGCCTACTGAATGTGATGTCGTCATTCTCTTTCCGTTTCGAGTGGCATTCTTCCATAACACGGTTAACGTAGCCTTCATCGTTTCTAAGTGACTTACCGTATCTTTCCATCTCTGTCCAGTTTCTGTCGGCGATGTGTGGTCCTCCTGATACGGTATGGACCACTATCTTCTCTTGACTAGAGCTGCTGGTGTTGCGATTTCCTCCGCCTACTTCTGGGAGGGGTAGCCCCAGATTCTCATTGGCAGGAGTCGAAGTCCTGTTCTGGCTTTTTACATAGCGTTCCAGTCTCTTCCTTCTAATGTGTTCTTCAATCAAGTCCCGGAGATGGTGGCACTCATTGGTGTCATGTCCATGGAATTCGTGGAAGCGGCAGAACTTTCCAGTCTTGAGTGCGTTATCTGACTCCTTCTTGTGCGGGGGGCGCTTGTATCTAACTTCGTCTTGAGTAGCTAGGAAGATGTTTTCGATTGTTTCATTCAAAGGTGTGTAAGAGTCAAATCTTGGTCCAGGTCGATATAGGCGCTTTTCCCCCTTCTTGCCCCCAGCATTGTCTCTAGAGTCATTTCTCCGAACATCCTTTGTTGCAGCGGGAACCCTGTCTGTACCTGTTTTAGCCTATTTCCCTGACTGCCTCTCAGTGGCAGCGTCTTCAAGTCTCATATACTTTCCAGCTTCATGGAAGAAATCAGGTAAAGTAGCTGGCTTTTCCTTGGTTAGTCTTCTAGCAAATTTAGTATCCGGATGTACACCACTGCAGAGAGCCATTAGGATAAGTTTCTCATCGGCATCTTAGACTAAGGCCGCCGCAGCGTTGAATCGGGTGAGATATTTTTGCACTGTCTCTCCGGGTTTCTGCTTGATATTAGATAAGGAATAAGCGTCCTTGGGTTGTTCCACATGAATGCGGAACCGACTGATGAACTTTTCTTTCAACATTTCCCATGAGCTGATGGACCCTTGGGGTAGGTGGCAGATTCAGGAGGTAGCTAGATCTGTCAAGAAAAGTGGGAAGCATTTACACAATACTCCCTCCGTTGCTCCGCTCATGAGCATATGCTGGGTGTATCTCTGTAAGTGTACTATGGGGTCAGAGGTTCCCTTGTAAGGTTCCATTGTTGGCATTTTCCATTCCCGGGGGGTGATGGCAGTTTCGATATTGCGGGTGAAGGGGCTGGTTACCCTAGCACCTATCCCCCGATCCCTTTGCTCCCGTTGGACGCACTCTCTGAACAATCGTGCCATCCTTTCATCAGAACTTGGAGCGGATAGAAATGAGTTTGGTTCTTCCCTACGGGACTGATTCCGTCCAGATGGCTTGTAGGGATAGTATCGTCTGTCACTCCTAACATTCTCCAATGGCTGCCTCTGGTCTTCTGGGGGCATGCTGGGGTCAGCCACAGTTGGCCCTTGCCTTGATCTTCCCCTGCTGGGTTCTGTTCTCAGCACTCCTCGGGTCCAACTTCGGGTCGGACTCCAGCTCGGCCCCGTCTACTGGTTTTTTCATGGTTAGGTAGCATGACAGGCTCAGCCACATCCGACCCCTGCCTGGCACCTCCCCCGTTGGGTTTGGTTCCAAGTGTTTCCTCGGGTCGAAATTCGGGATGAGTCCGGGCTCGGCTCCTACCATGGCTGTTTCTGTTGTTGGCCTCTTCGAAGAAGAAAGACCCTTGTCGTCTCTTAGATCCTCCAGACTGGGACTCACCCCATGATTCAGTGTTACGGTTGGATTCTTCAGCATCCCTTAAGCGTGACATGAGTTGGTCCACCAAGGCTTCTTGTTGTGATGCGAAGCGGTTAGTTACTTCAGCCACAATCCTGTCCAGATCCTCCCTTGTAACTGGTTGTTCCGTAGCGGGGGCTGTCAGATTTGCCTGATTTAAATTTGCCGTTGGAACCTGACGACTGTCTTGGTCCCTAATCACTGGATCTGGGATACTGCCAGTTGCAACGTTCTTTCCTTTGTTAGTATCTTTCTTCCGTCCGGGGGCCATATTTTCCAAGCAATGAACGGTGTTGATAGGAAAAGGGTTGAGTGGAAGAAGCTGAAGCTTCGAGCTCCTTCTGCTCTCAGTGAAAGCACCAAAAATGTTTGCACAAAAAATGGACAAACACCTCCTAGTCGTATGATTTAGTTGATTATATGTTGATCTGGATGGCTTGGGTGATTTATGCAAATATACGAAATAGATGGACTAAACTGTAAAAGACACACAGATTTATAGTGGTTCAGCCAGAACGTGCCTACGTCCACTTTATTTGTTATTCTCCTTTTTCTTTCAGATTACAAGTATAAAGCTTTGTATACAAGTATATGAAAGTAGTTTGAAAGTTCCTTCCGTGCTTGAGCTCTCAAACTTGTCTACCATTGTTGTACCCCTGCCCCTCTATAGAGTGAGGCTGGGGGCAGGGGTCCTGGATGTATATAGCAGCTGGTGGGCCTGGGCTGAAGCAATCTGGCCTGGCAACGTGGTTCGGCGGAGGTTGGATAAGTGGTCCGGTGGTGCCTTGGATCGGTGGTGTGGAGTTGGAGAGGCTTTTGGTTCGGTCTAGGGTGTAGCTTGGTCCGGTAGTGGTCCTTCTCCATCTGCTTCGGTGGTCTGCTGGCACGTTGGTCCGGTGATGCTTAGGGGGTAGGTTGGTTCGGCATTGGTGTGGGGTGGCTCTGGTTCGGTGAGATCCTAGTTCGGCGAGGCTTTGGACCGGTGGCAGGTGGTCCGGTGGTGAAGTGGTTCGGCAGGCATGGTAGAGGTGGTTGGGTCGGTAGTGCGTAGGAACGAAGTTGGAGTCTTTGGTTTGGTAGTGCTCGTGGTTCGGCAAGGAGTGGACTGGTTCAGCAAGGTGTGGAAACGCACCCAACAAAATTGAAGTCAAAAATATGAGGGTCACGTAATGGTAGTTCGTGGTTTCGCATCATAAAAGTTAAATCAATGTGTAAAATGGAATATATCTTGGAATACTTTGAGATAAGAATTTTTGAACTCTTATACTATGGTTTTCAAGTAAAGAAGAAAAATAAAGATTTGATTAAGTGAAATTTTAAATGTGTTCAAACGAACTTTTCAAAAACGTCGCGCTTTGGCAGCTTGAAAACCAAAATGGCAAAATCTTTAAAATGGATATTTTTTAATCTTTAAAATTATGAAATAAATTCCATAAGTACATTAAATATTTTAAAAGTTACTTGAGTTATAAAAATGGATATTTGTAGAATGAAGTTCATGTTTTGATCAAAGAAACTTTTAAAAACACTATTCCTAGCAATTTTTGGTAACTTTTTAAATTGAGATCTAAACTTGGGATTTTATTTACAAATATTTTGCAAATGTTTTTAAAATTGTAAATCAAAAATTTTAAAGAGTTTAGAGTTGATCAAATAACCTGACAACCTTATAGGTGATAGAGAAATAGTCTCTAGACCCGAGCTTGGACAATCAGTGTCTGGGCTCCGTTCTAGTTATCCGGACTGGCTCGATGGAGAGAATAGTAAATTTTATTTACTTAGGCCATATTTTCCTAAGATAAAACGAGATTTGGAGATTTCCAAGAGATAAACAAAAAATTTAGTAATAAGATTTTAGTGATATATGAAACATATTGATTAAAATCTATATTAAATTCTGAGGAGGGAACACATACTATCCATGTCAATATAAAAGATGATTTCACCATAATTGGATGATTAGTACAGGTTGAATATGGAAATTAGTATTGAATATAACTAATATGATTCCTATGGATCCTGTTTACTCAATAGTAACTGGTTTGAATTTACCACCTTTGATAACATGGTTTTGACCCATTTAAAAGAAATGATTTGAAAAGAGATTTAATAATTCCATATATACTAAAAAAGAAATGCTTTAAAGATGTATATCTCTAGAAGATCTTTTATCTAGATAAAAGATAATGATAAATTAAATAATAATCACCCACACACTTAACATCTTTTATCGATAAATTGGTTCAGAGAAACCAAGGTCGGATTTAGGTGATTCCTATCTGAAAATTACTTCGAACTTATATACATTTGAAATTGAAAATATGTTGAAGATGATGATTTTAAAGACAGATATCTTCATAATGTAGAGCTGCTTTCTACTAACCTCTGGGGTAATTCCCTTATCATTTATATGATGGTAGTGGTCTCTTCATTTTGAAATCTTCGATGCAAGGTCTACTCGCTACTGATCCTAAGGGTGATTCCCTAACAGGATGTAAAGGAGAAGTGCCTTTGGTTTGTCCTGTCCGTAGACAACTTGTATGAATAAATGTTTGACATTGCATTTTTAGGACTATCATAATGATCTCTATGAACGAACATCTGTTGGTGGTGTAGGAGGAAACCCCTCTTATACTTAACACCTTTCTCTGAGACGTACGAGCATAGAGATTGTACTTTTATAGAAATCAATAGCATGTTGTTAGAAACAGCAACGTGGCATTTAAAGTCTGATATGTTCTATAAAAGGTAAAACGTTACCTTAAGCCTCGCACATCGGGAATGAAAAAAATAAGGTAGATGCGGTAGGGCTAAGTGGGTCGCGTCCTAAGATATGATCATCATCTTTCTAGATCACCCTCTATATTTTGGATTCGTTGTGTATGCTTTGGGATCCTACAGATAGGTCGGGAATGACCGGGTAGATTAGATATTTGATACTATCTCTGGTAGAGGTTGGCCGGTTCTGTGTTGGTAGAGAGTAGCGGGGCTATGTCTCGGTACATTCCTTTAAAGATGTACTATCGGAAGGAAACCACTTATCTTATTGTTGTTGAAAATCCATTCTCTAATGTGTACATTTAGGATTTTAGTTGTAAACTTATTATGCTAGAATTTAATAAATGTAACAATTTCAGATTAGATTACATATATTTAATTGAAGAATTTTCAAAGAATGTTATTAAAATAAATATCTTTTATTTTCCGTAGCAAATGGTTTGGTTATCATAAGGTAAAAACCCGCCCGCATTTATGTGCGGCGTGGTGTTATGGGATAACCTTTGTTTTCAGAAGTATCTATTCTTTTTTGTTTTTTTACACTAGTCTCGTGGCTGGTCCAGAGTTTATTTTCTATTTTCCTTAAACTTTAGGTGCCCTATTTAGTTTATTTTCTATTTCTTTTAAACTCTAAGTCCCTTATTTTTTCGGACAGCCAAGTAGTTAGGTAGCTTGGAGTATTTTGGGAGGAGCATGAAGCATAAAGCATGAAGCTGGAGGGTCCTCTGTAGATAATAACCTATTTATATTTCCATTGCGTTATGTATAAGTATCTACCAGCACCTATAGGGATATGCAGTTATAACTATTCCTAACTGGGTTGGTACTTGCTATGACTTTGATATCTCATTTTGAGAGATTGTATGTGCTATCTATATGTATAGTTACAAGTTGTTAAATGCGATGTGAGAATCTATTTTCTTCTTTCTTCTATCTTTATTTTCTTTTACCCCTAATTATCTACCTCTATGGCACTAGAATTTACGGCATAGTGAATACCAAGGATGTATTCGTGTCGATCTTCGAGCGTTGAAAATGTGACTCGTTACAATTACACAATGCTATGTATAATCATCATTATCCTAAAGATTATGAGAAATCAAGACAATGCAAGAAGTTTTTGAGATCCAAAATAAAAATTATTCAATACTGGATGGAGGATTAGCTGGTAAGGCAGTGAGAAAAACATAATAATAAAATAAGGGAAATAGATGTACTTTTTTTTGGTAAGCAGTTAAGAAAGCAATGCAAATACTTTAAAAGTTTTGATAATGGCATTACTTGAAATAGGCAGTAGAAAGGAAGGAGCGGTGGGAGGAAATATGTAGAGAGAAAGCAAGACCTCAACCAAAGGGCTTAATAGGCAGGAAGAGACCTTGACCCTACGAAATCAATTGATTACCATTTCACATTGTGGGCCCCATATGTAACCAACATCTTGGAATACTAAGTGATGATTGCCTAGGACATTGTCGTGTGCTGGAGCATTTAATACGATTAAACAAATTTGCCCATACCTAATATGGAAACATACATAGGATGCAAAATATTGTTGGAATTCTTCACATGAAGATCAAGAAACACACGTTCAAAGCCTAACCCATGTAATAAACTCGGCTCTATATAAATAAAAAGATCCCTTCTTGGACTCATATTGACAAGCCTAAACTGCATAACTTTCCTTCTCAACTAAGCATCCTGAATTCCATGGCTACTCCTATGTTATAGCCAAACCTTTGGGAAATGCAACATAAATTGGCCTTCCCACACAAGTCCACTCATTGTAACGACCAGGCTTTTTCGACCCTCGAAAATCAACATTAATACCTCCATTATATCACATGCCAAGCAATTGAATGCCATAAGATCCAATTGTTAGGGAAAATAAAAAAGGAAGATGATAAGAAGAAAACTAAACAGCATAGAATTTCACAGCGGAATGAATAATCTATAATATGCCATAAATCTTTACACAAAAACAAAATTGTAATATATGTATATATAGAAATCAATCAAAGTATTCTAACCTATTTTAGTTTGGATAGTTATAACAGTCTATCCTCACAATTAATGATAAATACAACAGTTAATACATAAGAAAATAACCATCTACATGAATACGTCTCTGGGCCTCCAACTCGTCTCCTAAAGCTCCAAGCATCCAACTATTCTGTAATATACTCGGTTTGATCCAAGCATTATAATAAAATAACACCTGAGTCAGTCTAGAAAACTAGCGTGAGTAAACACACCCAACTGGATTCAAAGTTATATTAAACCTTTAAAATCAAAGGTATCTCGTAAGACCACGCCACACATAAACACGGACGTGATTTTACCATATGATAACCAAAACCATTTCTATAGAAAATCCATTTTTATTATAATAATGTTTAAAGGAGAAAATAATAATTATCAAGTAGTTGTGATGCTCGTGAGTGTACATCACAACAATACTAGGTATATAATCGAAAATTGATAAGGTGCATTCGCTAATTGTGTAGGATTTCCATGGAGGTGCTATCAGTACTTCAAGGAACAGTCCTCCTGCACAAGGATCAGAGATATCCTTCCGAAGCAGCATATGTCTCTAGTGATGTACCATAGGAAAAACATAGCTGGTCTCGCTAAGACCAAGTGCATCACCACATGCATGCATAACAACTTTAAGTGCCATCTAGGAGGAGCCAACTACGCCCTATGGGTTTGCCAAACCTACTGGCCATGCCTTCTATCTCTGGTTTTAATCATTCTCGCTGATGAGGCTACGTCAAGCATTCCAGCGTATGCACCACCACCACATAGATAATGGAATCCCACATGGAGTCTAATACCCCAACGGGTCTCGGAATCATACATGGATTCACACATCTCAATTAGATCTTGAAATCACATTTAGATTTCCATACTCTAACGGTTCACAGAATCATACATGGATCTCAATATTCCAACATATCCGGAACCTCCTCCATAGAACCATATATGGTTTTTGGATTGGTTACGGGTTTGAGTCATCTCTTATGAGTGCACTTCTCTACTTCCCGGGTGCTCCATAAAAAAAACGTCGATTTCCAAAATGCTCAATACTGGTTCTTTTGGAAATAATCAAACAACACATATGTAACGACCCTATTTTCGACGCCTGAAAATCGATATCAATACGTCCACTGTAACAAATGCCGAACAATCGAATGCCAAAAAACCTAACCGTTAGGGTTAAAGAAGAAAGAGGTAGGAGAAAAAATAGAAACAATATCAGAATCTCGCAAATCGCAATGGTACAATATATAATAGATAAATGACTAATCTTTAAAACAAAAGAACTATATCTGTTTGTACATCACATCATCAGAGTCATATACAACACAACAGTTGAAAAATAACATCATATACGTGTGACACGTCTCGTCATCCAGCTTGTCTTCTGATCTCCACAGCATACTTTCCTGACTTAGTTCCAGAACTTACTGATAACCTAACTCTAGGCTGCCCGCATGGAAAATAAGGGGCACCCAAAGTTTAGAAAAGAGAACAATAAACTCCATGTCAGTCATAGGACTGGTATGAGAACTTAAAAAAAGTTATTTGTAAAAAGAAATTCGTTCATGCTTTTGGAAAATGAAACTACCATAAGGTCTCCCGGCACACACACAATGCAATCGCACACTTGGGGGAGGTTTCTCCTTATAGTAGTCAAACATGCTTGATAAGCGAAAATCCTTCTGATATTATTATTAGTGCATAGTGTGGAAAACATTTCGAAATTATAATACTAATCTAAGCCAGCATATGTACCATTATAGTATGCCAACTATAGATACCATGTTAAATGGTAGGTTCTACAGCTAAAACCGCAAAGGGCTCGTATTGATTGTTTGGATTTCCAACAAATGGTCAAGACTAAGAAACTTCCTTTATCCGAATGGGTACGCCTCTGGAGGGACGTCTCAGGAACCTAACCGGATCTCTGCCAACACAAGGCTAGGTTACCTCTATAACTAGGTAACTAACTATCACGAGGATGACATCCTCCGTTCATAATTGACCTTTACCGAGGCGCCTCAAAATTCCAATAACCACATAAGTAAAATATCTGGGCTCCATACCAGAATATCACTTTTTATCCGCATAAGTAAAATATCTTGACTCCATACCAGAATACCACTTTTTATCCAGAAGGAAATGTATATACCCTGAGGGACACGACCCTTATAACCTTGCTGCATCCTTTCTTGTTTCGACCATTTTCGGGGTGTGAGGTTCGATGAAGTCTCGTCCCACAAAGCTACGCTTTTCACAAAAGCCAGGCTTCGATCAACCAATGCTCAACACTTAGCATGCCACATCACCAAATTGGGAATATATCAGTAATAACCATCAACTACATAACCTCTGAGCTCGTACGTCTCAGAGAAGGGTGTTAAGCTAAGAGAATAAATTCTCCGCCACTAAACAGAAATGTATTTGATAGAAATCAGCTTTGTATCTCAATGGGTAATGTCAGACATACATCCATACAAGTCCATCTTGGGTCTAAATGGAACCGAAGGCACTTCGTCTAATTAAGGAAAGAAGTCCTTGCAAATTCAAATATCCCTTAATCACGTCCGGACTCCCCATCACATAGGGTAATCTCTATACCGGAGAAACTCGGTGTAGAGACAATCTACAGGTAATCCTTTTGTTTTCAAAAATACCCGGTCTTCAACCATCATCTTCAAATGCGATTCCATTGCGTCGTACCATTATTCGAAATAGGTTTTATGACTTAATGACCTTTCCTGGCTTATCCGAATAATGAGCGCTTATTTTAAAACATGTGAGACAAATTTCCATTTTTAATCTTTTAACAAAAGATCTACCATTAAGATTCGATGTGTTTTTATGATAACCATTTGGAATCCGACCTCCGGTCTCATCGAAAGTCAAATGCCATCTTAAAGGCCAATATTGATAGTCGGCTATTTAACTATCAAATAACATCCATAAACGACTATCGGATTTAAATAATTTCTCAAATTATTTATTACAAAATATCTTCGCAAACTATTTTTTCCTACCCTTCAACACTTTGAAACAGTTTTCAAATCACCCTTTTCTCTCGCAAAATAAGTTCCATCAGACATTAATAATTTCCTTAGATTATCTATTTACTTATAAATATCTTTGCAAGATATATTTCCACACTTCAATCCTTTGAAAACAATTTCCAAACTACTTTTCTCTCGCGGAATAAGTTTCCAAACATTGTTTATTTCCACTGAAAATTTGCCAAGACTAAATGATTTGGATTTTAAAATAATTTAAATCACTTTATCTAAAAATATATACTTTAAAATACTTAAAATAAAAACAATTTAAAACACTTTATTTAAAATACCAGTTATGAAATTTAATAATAATTTTTCATGAAAACTTAAGCTAAACAAATTTGAAAATAAATGTTATTGAATTCTGTACAAGTTTTCCAAATAAAAACTTTAGCCAAACTATATTTAAAATAAAACTAATTTATGAAATACAAATATTAATAATTGTCTTTTTAAATCATAATACCAATTAGCCTTTTAAAATAATTACTATTATAATTAATTTAATAAAATATTTACCTTTAAAATTTTAAACAACTTAAATAAATAATTTCCTAAAGAAACATCATTTGAAAAAAATTTAAAAACTTTTATCTTTTACTTAATAATCTGCTTGAAATCGTACTTGGCTTATCAGGGAAATACACTTTTCTTTCACACCTTTAAAAATAAACCACTATTTATTTTTAAAAAAATCACCCATTCCACTATAAATTCCCACCGTGAATTTATACTTCCAACACTGATATATTATTTCTCTTTATAAAACCCAATTTATAAATTTCATAGTCTCGTTCTCCTTTTAAAACATAGTTTCAAAGATTTAATCTTCCACTATAAACTAACCCCATTTTTATAATAAATTCCTTCATCTCTCCCAAACCATTTAAAATCCGAATTTTAAGTAAATTCTTCAACTTTTAAACAATACTACTTAAGTTCTCAAAATCCATTTATTTCCATTAATAAAAAAAAAATCTTTTTCCCATCCTTGGAACTTACTCCATAGGATTTCGAAAATTAACCGTTATCCTTACCAAATTTATTCTTTTAATTTATCCAATTCTCTCAAATTATTTTTCTTAAGATTCTCTACTTTAATTTCCTTCCAAAAATCAAATTTTTATATTTCTAGTATCTTAAATACCAAAATATATTCAGCCAAACCATTAGCCTTCAAAAATTTCAATTATCAATATAATCAATCACAGATCATAAATAAATCATATCACAGGAAATGAAATAAATTCAAACATTTGAGGAATCCAATTGGATCCCTCCAACCTGTTTCCCTTCATCCATAGATGTTAGCACAATATAAAATACTAATTCCACTTCGAGGTGAAATATCGCGGTATATGGGGTCATTCGCTATTATGTGCGGCGCATAGGGTCTTATCCGCTATATAATGCGGGAAATCAATCACTCCAATATATATATATACACACTATATATATATAACATACCAATCCAACTAATAACAATTATGAATCCAAGCAAACAACCAATAGTCAAAATTTAACTATTTAAATTAAATTGAGTAAATTCGATTGAGTGAGAAGTTCTCGCCTTTTCTTTTGCCTTGTAATCCATTTCCATTCCAGCTTGTTTTCACGATTTTTTGACCTTGTATAAACATTTATGGTTTATTAATATTCAAAATAAATCGAATAATTAATTACTACTTATTTATTTAATTTAAACTAATTTCCCTTTAATAAATTACTTTTAAGTAACTAAATAATTACATAAGTTCATTACATAAATTAATCATCTTAGACACACACATTTTTTTTATTTTTTAAAATAAACTGGTAAATCTAAATGTATACATGCATATTTATTTTTCAATGTGAAACCAAAAATAATTTATAGATTTCAAAAACTAATTTTACATAACTTTCAACAATTTAATTTTTTATATTTTCTTTTAAAATCTTGTCTAAATACATATACATATTTACCCAATCAAAAACTAAATAAATTAATAATTTACTGAAAATATATTTCTAGCTTAAACTGTACAGATATATATATTAAATTAAAAATAGATATCTATATACCTTCAGCTATCGCTCTAACTGCCGACAGCGTCGCACCACCGTCCGACGAGAAACCCAAACTTAGATCCAACTCCACTTCGTCGTATGATGCCAAGCTCGAAAGTTGCTACCACATCCTCCAGAACCACCCGGTGCCATTGCGAGAGCACTACACCTCTGCTTCCATCCAAATCGCTACTTCGAACCCACATCGTGCGCCGACAACCACTTGATGATGTAGTTGACTCATCCCCTTCGCATTCGCGAAGCCCATGCCTTACCTCGCCCTACGCTTCGGTCACGCCGCTCTACTGAGTAGACAAACTCCATCGAGCATACAAAAATGGTGGCCGCCTGTTTCCCCGCGAGATCACGTGCCATCATTACTTACGAGTCCGGTTCGACGAACGAAGGAGAACGAATCAATTTCGATTTATACTCTCTGTTTTTTATATAAGTTCAATTTGATTTTCATGGATGAAGGAAGGAAAAAAAAAGGGAATTTCTCTGATCGATTTGGGTTTCTATTTTTTTTATTTGAAGAAGAAGCTTCGGAATTTCAGATCTGGGTTTCGCGATTTTTTAAACAAGAAAATTTTATTATATTTCTTTTTTTTCAACAAACGCGTGTATAATCAAGGCGAACATGTGTTATAAAAGTGGGTACATGTTAATTGAGAAAACATTATTCAAAATAGAAATATAATATATATATATCAAATTAAAATTAAAATTTTAAATCGTCTCAATAAATGCAACTTAAAATCTTGATCTCCAATCGAGGCATGCCGCTAGGAATTTATAACGTTATACCCCTATTCCGAACGCAATGGAAAATCAACCAGAGATTTCGGGTATTATAAATATAAACAATATATTTTTTAACTGTGCAAAATCCTTTCAAACTCAAATTTAAAACTTCTATTATCTCCAGTATTATAAATATAAATTTTTCAAGCCTTTGAAATATTTTTTTAACAAGCATAAAACTGAAGATACAATATTTTACCCAATTTCATATTATTTAATTCAATAATTTAATTACCAAACAAACAGCGATATTTGAAATTCAAGTTAAACTAACTTTCAAATATTTAAAATCAATTAATATTCTAATTTCAAATATGCAGAAATTTTGGGTCGTCACAACATAAGAGTGGAGATAACCACCTAATCGTTTAAGTGGACGGATCTCCTTATCTTTGTCCTAGAAGAATGAAACAGGTTTATAGGTACAGTATAGCACACCGATGACAACTATACCATTAATTTTTGTGACGACCCGAAATTTCATGTGGCGCCCCACCTCTATACCCACGCTAGCCAAGGACACTACAATGTAATGCCGTCAACTAGCACGGAGAATAAGGCAATTGAGGAGTGACCATCCATGTAATTTCTTTGTGCGAGCACCGATATGTCAGATAGTATAACATGCATTTCATTTCTAGAGGAAATCTGTAACAACCCTGTATTTTCTGATTATTGTAATTGTATATTTTAATTATTTTAATTTAAATTCCTAATTTAAAAACTTTATTTTATTTATTAAAATTAATATATTTTGTTAATTGAAATATAAATGTTGATTTTGATGTGGATTAGAATTTCAAACATGCATAAATTGAATATTTCCAGAAAATGTTGATTTTGGTCAAAATAGTCAAACTTTGACTTTTAACTTAAAAATTTAAATTTTTGAAATTTTAAACTTTATCTTTTATTATGAAAATAGATTTAATAACTTGAACATTTCTTTTTGTTTCGTGGAAAACGGAGTTAAACTGCAAAAGATATGTACATTTCAATTTTGAGTATAAATTGTTTATTTTGCAATTTTGTTATTTTAAATTGTATAAATTTTATTTTTCTTTGTCATATTTTATTTTAATATGTTTTAATATGTTATATTATGTATATTTTGACTTTAAATATTTTTGAAATGATAATAGAATTTTTCTAAAATTTACTATGATGATTTCCTATTTTTAAAAGGCTGTTTTCCTTTTTCTGCTATTTTCTTCATCTAAACTATATTTAAATTAAAATTTATTTATTTATTTTTGTGATTTCCTTTTTATTTTGTGTTCTTATCTTTATTTATAAATATTTTTAAGTACATAAAAATTTTCCCAAGTTCATTGCACTTATTTTTCATATTTTCAAGACCAGTTGCAAATTTTGCTGTTTTATTTAATTAAACTATATATAATTAATAATTAATAATTTTTTTTTACTAAATTTTCGTATTTTATCTGAATTTATATATATTTTAAAGTTATATAAAATTTAAAAAGAAATATTGGAAAATTGAAGAGTTTAGTGACCTTTTATTTGCTTAAGCCTTTTTGCATTCTGTCTTTTCGTTTTCTTGCCTTTTCACTTCATTGCTTTAACCGTTCACATCTCTTGCTTTAGCCGTGAATTTCTTTCATCATTCACGTGAAATATTCTCCTCTTCCTCAAACAAAACTCACGGCATGAGAAGAAACAAATAAAATTGCAAATGGCTTCCTTTATCTCTTCTCTTCTTCACAATTTCAATGATTTTGCTTCCTCCTTTGCAAAACTTTGCTTGGCCCCACTCTCCACCATCATCACCAACCATCACCTCCTCTATCTCCAGCTGCAACATCAGCCTCTCCTCTGTCCATGTCAGGTCGTGATCATTAGATGATGTAAGCACCTTCAATTTGCACCAAAACTCCTTGAAACTATGCTAGCCTAGCCATAAAACATCACCTACCTCTTCCTATACACTTTGGCCACCCCTAGAACCACCACCACCAGCAACTACACGACTTTTTGGTGCTGCTATACCATCACTCCCCACTGTCCAGACCTGTACTTTCCTTTGGTCGAGCCTCACTTGCTTTTGGTCGAGCCAAAAATGCACCAAAACCCTACCTATTGTTGCCTTGACCCTTAGTATGCTTCATGTTGTAACTCCTCCATCTTCATCCACTTGTTGCTATGTGTTTTGATGCAAAACCCAAGTCATGTTGACACCTATGCCGAGCCTAGCGTCATGAGAACAAGCCCATTTGATCGTGTGACAAGCCATGTTGTCGTGGTCAGGCACTTTAGTGTTAAAGCTGGGTAATGTTCTTTGTTGATTTAAAATTTCCATTTCGTTTAAATTCATATTTGTATTGTATGCATATGTTTATATGGTCTTGTTTATTTGTTGTATACATGATCATTATCAAGGCTTTCCATTCATTCAATTCAAATCGTGTTTATCGTGCTTTTGGAATCGCTCTTGTGTTTGTTGTTTTGGTCTCTAGCTTCGAAAAGGTGAGTCTTTCTCACTCTGACATTTATACTTATGAAATAGTGAATTGATGACAAGTGTTTAGTAATATAAAATGTTTATGCAAGTTAATTATGATTATATGATATGCTATGCCATGTTTTTACCATGTTAAAACTGTTAATTATAACCTGACATCTGATATATGACATTATATTGTGACATTGACATTGTTTATATTGTTTATGCATATATTCACACTGCAAGTTCCCTGTTAGAATAGAATCACTATGGGTTGAAATGATACATACCCGAACGGACTTTAGAATAGGGAAAAATCGTTATGGGCCGAAATGATAGGCCTGAGCGATTTTTATTGTATTTTATTTGGCTTGGGATTGCGGGTTTGAAATGATAAAACCCGGTTTTCTTTGTAAATTACGGATTGAAATGATATACGTCCGTATCACTTAACCTAGGTTAGAAAATTATATACAGACCCCGTGGTATATTTTTAAATGATTTTTTTTAAATATGTATTTTCAAAAGTATGAAATTTTGATTTAAAATATATATATTATGGTTTTAAGAAAGTTAAATATTAAATCTTGAAATTGTGAATTTAAGTGAATTCAAGTATGTAAATTTGGAGTAAATGTGACGTTTGACTTTAAATTTTATTTTAAGATGTAAATAAATAATGGAAATCAAATTTAAAGTTTTGAAATGATATTTGAAGTAAAATTTTAAGTTTATTAAATTTATAAATTAATAAACAGTGAATTTTGACTTAATAAATGAATGGAGTTTGCAAAATTGAATATTTGATCTTAAAATTTTATTGTGTTAAATCATATGTTAAAATGATTTTAAATGTGAAATTTTGAAGTCTAGAAATATGATTTTTAAGTTGTAATAATAAAATTTGGAGTTTTATTATTATTTTTGAAAACCTGAAATGAAATCTGGAATTTTATAGCATTTTCAAAATGCTTTAGTCTTTTGACAGCATTTTAATGCTATTGTTTTGAATCTAACAATGTTTGAAATAACTAAATATCTATTACGACATTTTATAAATGTCGCTATTCTTGAAATAAACCATTTTGGAAAATATAAGCTACTATAGCACTTTATAAATGCTGTCATTGCTATAATTTGACAATGTTTTGAAATGTTATAGATTTTAACACTGTTTGGGCTATATTTTAAAGTGTTAAATAATTTAACTTTTGAAGGGGATTATCTGTGAAATTTTAGAATTTTTGAATATTTAAATTTGAATTTTTAAGGAATTTAAATTGAATTTGAATTTAAATAAAGTTTACTTGGTTATGTGTTAAACGGAATGAAATGTAATATAATAAATGAATTTTTGAATGGAATTTTGGAATGTATTTTTGGTAATGATGTTTGAAATAATAAATGAATGACATATTTGATTTTTAAATGATATTTAACTTTGAATATTTGGATTTGAATTCAAATAATGATTTGATTATGAAGTTCTAAAAGGATGTAATATTTTAATGATTTTGAAATGGTGTGGAAATGATTTGACCTTTATTTTAATAAAGAATGTGAATGTTGAATGATATTTGATTTTGCTTTATTTGATAAAGGAATATTTGTAGTTTATATTTGTATGAAAAGATATTTGGTTTAATTGTAATTTAAGTTTATTTTAATAATATTGGATTTATGAAATGAATATTTCAAAACTACATAATAATGAAATTAGATTTGAGATATGAATATATGGAATTATAAAGTTTAGTTTTGAAATGTGGGATATTAAAGTTTGGAAACGTATTAAAATTGGATAGCTTATTTTGTAGATCAAATCTATATTTGAAATTTATAAGATTTGAAATGTTTTGTTAGAAAACTGAATTGAATTGAAATTGATGGTTTGATTTGAATTAAATTGGAAATTTGAAATTTTGAATTAAATTGGAAATAAATTTGTAAAATGTAAAGAATTAAATGAATGTTTCATGATTTCAAATGTATGATTTCAGAACGTTATGATTTTCAAAGTGTAATGATTTTAAGTATTTTGGTTTCGAAAGAGTTATAACTTTGAAAGTATTATGATTTTTAGAAGTGAATATAGGTTTGAGATGGAAATGATAAAGTATAAACTATCTTGATTTGAATATAGTTTTGAAATAAAATGATTTTGGTTTCGAAGTACAAACTATTTTGATCGAATAAATAGTTTTGAAATAAAAATGGTTTTGGTTTCGAGGCGTAAACTATTTTGAAAGGAATATAGTTTTGAAATGAAATGATTTGATCCTTTTGAAATATAAACTATTTTGAAATGACCATGGCGTTATAATAACGTTTGGTTGTTAAAGAGACCGGGACCGGAAGTTGTCATACTCTCTGCCAACTCCGAAAACCACTTTAACAATCGTGTACGCGGTGGAGATTCCAGAATGAAGTAGGATGGTGGCGACGTTCTTGAGGTATATTACGTGGATCCAACTCCCGTGAGTTGGCATAAGCTGGCTAAAACAGGATCGATCTCGGGCCAAAGGAGGTAGCACCTCTGGTCGGACACATTCATTCGATACTATACTCTTACTGGTGATTGATTAGATGGCCATCCTCCGATTTTGATTGGGAGTGTGTTCCGAGGTGGGCGTATGTGGCTGCTGCGTTACCACCAGCCCGTGTGCGTAATTGGTATATCTACCCTGGCATTGCCTTGTGTGCCGTGTCACCTACCATACCGAGCCTTTACTACGAGTTTGTTTTTCTCCCGTAGCCCGTGTGGTATCCTCTGACAGTCACCCGGAGTGGAGATGGCATGATATTGGATGGACTACTGGGACTATTATGTGTGAAGGGTGATATGGGTAGCCCGGAACGCTATTTAAAAGTATGTTTATTTTACTGTAGACATTATTATAGTAGCGCAATATTACTACATAGTAAATAGTTTAACGGATCCTTAAAGGATGGGCGATCCCAAGCATCCTTTAAGTTACTGATGCATTTTTGTTACTGTTCACTTGAGTTTATTTACAGTTCATAAGTATTTATGTCCTGACTCGAGTGTTTTGTATTTTGCTTTACGCTCGAGTCAGATTGAGTGAGTTAGCATTCAAGATTCACCTTCGGAGTTGGAGCTTTCCTTGAAGATCCAGCCATCTATTTTGCTTTCTGTATCCAGTGATTTCAGTGATGTATTCTGATTTGTACCTGATGTATCTTGTTCCTTTTTGTCGTATCATGTTTAACTCTGATGTATCTTATTTTTATATAGTAGCTTCATGAACTACTATTTCTTTTAAATTCCGCTGCATTATTAAATACTCTGTGTCTGTGATCTGTGATTATGTATTTACTGTATATTCTGAGATTTGCCAAATTTTATTTACAATGCGGTATTTTGAGCAATTCAAGTCCGACATGTGCGGATGCGAATGGTTGAAAATATCGGGTTGTTACAGTTGGTATCAGAGCTTTGGTAGCTCTAGGCAAAACTCAGTATATAGGGTAAATGTATTTACAGAATCACTTTCATTCGAGTTTAAACCTCTTCCTTTTTGACTCGATTCCTTTGAATTTTGGAACATTCCCTGTGGTTCCAAAATCCATTCATGTCCCTCACTATTTATCTTCTTTTGTTTCTGGAGTATCCCATAACTCCACTTCAAAAGATCTTCGTAATGAGTCGGCGGTCTCGCCAACCTCAAATTTATTTGTAAAGGGGGAAAACCCCTTTACAACAACATCGATTCACCAGAGATTCTATATCCTCGGTTTAGATGCTAGTATCTCTTATAATTTCGAACTCTACATCTTGAGATCGAATGTCGATTTACCCAAGAAATCCACATCGATCTTATTCTTTAAGTCACGGTTGACCCAGTTAAGGTTGCCCGCGATTTATATAAACTCATCCATCTCCCTATTATGTTATTTAATCATCTCATCTTTGTTTCCAACTTATCTTCAAATTATTCTTGAAGTGTATTTGTAAACTAATATTTAAAATGTTTTATATATTGTGTTGTTTGAGTTGTTGATGTTGATTTGGGTTTCTAATCGATTCGTCTGATCAACGCCATCGATAAGATTTCCAAAACACTTGAACAGAGCAAACTGACACAATATGTTTTTAAAATTTAATAATGAAATAAATTTTTGTGAAATAAATTTTGTACCTTTATTATATATCTTTATCTGGATTTTATTTGAATTGGTTGTTAAGAAATAATATTTGATTTTATATATCATTTTCTACTGTTTCATATATCTAATTGAACTATAAAACATGGTTATAAATTTATTTGGAAATTTAAAATGAATGTAAAACAAGAATTTGAGAATTTAATTTCCGATGGATTTCAAACTTTGTGTTTAAAGTTTTAAAGGATATATTATTTAAAGTATTTTCGAATAGAAATTTGTTTCCAAAGAATTTTAAATTTAAATTTAGTGCTCTTCTCTTTGTCGCTGGAAAATAATTTCGGTGATGACTGCAGCATCATCGACGTACATTTTCGAGTTTCAAAGTGAAGAAACCATTCTGTAGTCTTGCTACAGTTTTGTTTTAGGAAAATTTAATTGATTTTAATTTCTAAAATAAGAATGGATTTATAACATATGCTGATATATGATTTAAATTTGAATGGATATATATATAGTATATGAGCATTTATTTATCTCTAAATAGTTTGGAATTTATCGGAAATTTAATTCCTAAATTTTTTTCTTCAAAGATAATTTCTAAGTATAATTTCAAGATTTGGATTAATATTCAAGCTTGAAATAATTTAATTAGAAAGTTTTATTTGTATAATACATAATTTCATTCCAATATAACTTACCTTAGTTTTCAAAAGTTGAATATGTAATTGGATAATATACAATATAAAAAAAAGGATTTTTATAAATAAAATTTGAGTGGTTATTATAAATGTTATATACTTAAGTTTTAGTTATAAAAGGATTAACAGAGGTAAATAAAGAAAAAGGGTAATGGAATAATTTACAATATAAAATGATGATAAAGGAACTAAGAATAAATTTAAGACAGTTGCAATGAGTGTGAGTATATTTAACATAGGTAATAAAATATATTGAGAGAAATAAATTTAATTTTAATTAGTAGTGAAGAAGAATTAAATTTTATTTGGCACATTTTGAGTATAATAAAAGATTTTTCAAATACATGATTTTAGGGATTTGTTAATTTAAGATAATTGGATGATAAGATAATGAAATTAGAGATGCTTAAGATTTATTTGACTTGTGTAAAATTAATTTTCAGTTTAAGTTGAAATTTTATGGTTTTAAATTTATTATTTTATTTTATTTTTCAAACTATCTTTTGGTTGTCCTAATTTCCCTTATCTTGCTACAGAATGGGAGGCTATTGCATATACCAGTCTGTTTAGAAATCTTTCTAAAATCTTTAGTAATCTTTGGCACTCATCTTTGAATCTAAGCACCGCTTGCCATCCACAGACCGTCGGTCAAACGGGAAGGGTGAATCAGATTCTAAAAGATTCTTTTCATGCTTGTGTTCTTGATTCTGGAAGATCTTGGAAAGATCATCTCCACATTGTTAAACTTACCTATAGCAACAGTTATCGGGTATAATTTTAATCTTCTTGTCATCTTGTCTTAATACTATTTCATTCAATTTTTTTCTGTGCTTTCCCGTACCTCATTCCTTTTCGGGGACGAAAAGTTTTGAGTGGGGGAGAGTGTAACAACCCTGTATTTTCTGATTATTGTAATTGTATATTTTAATTATTTTAATTTAAATTCCTAATTTAAAAACTTTATTTTATTTATTAAAATTAATATATTTTGTTAATTGAAATATAAATGTTGATTTTGATGTGGATTAGAATTTCAAACATGCATAAATTGAATATTTCCAGAAAATGTTGATTTTGGTCAAAATAGTCAAACTTTGACTTTTAACTTAAAAATTTAAAAGTTTGAAATTTTAAATTTTATCTTTTATTATGAAAATAGATTTAATAACTTGAACATTGCTTTTTGTTTCGTGGATAACGGAGTTAAACTGCAAAAGATATGTACATTTCAATTTTGAGTATAAATTGTTTATTTTGCAATTTTGTTATTTTAAATTGTATAAATTTTATTTTTCTTTGTCATATTTTATTTTAATATGTTTTAATATGTTATATTATGTATATTTTGACTTTTAAATATTTTTGAAATGATAATAGAATTTTTCTAAAATTTACTATGATGATTTCCTATTTTTAAAAGGCTGTTTTCCTTTTTCTGCTATTTTCTTCATCTAAACTATATTTAAATTAAAATTTATTTATTTATTTTTGTGATTTCCTTTTTATTTTGTTTTCTTATCTTTATTTATAAATATTTTTAAGTACATAAAATTTTTCCCAAGTTCATTGCACTTATTTTTCATATTTTCAAGACTAGTTGCAAATTTTGCTGTTTTATTTAATTAAACTATATATAATTAATAATTAATAAAAAAAATTTTACTAAATTTTCGTATTTTATCTGAATTTATATATATTTTAAAGTTATATAAAATTTAAAAAGAAATATTGGAAATTTGAAGAGTTTAGTGACCTTTTATTTGCTTAAGCCTTTTTGCATTCTGTCTTTTCGTTTTCTTGCCTTTTCACTTCATTGCTTTAACCGTTCACATCTCTTGCTTTAGCCGTGAATTTCTTTCAGCATTCACGTGAAATATTCTCCTCTTCCTCAAACAAAACTCACGGCATGAGAAGAAACAAATAAAATTGCAAATGGCTTCCTTTATCTCTTCTCTTCTTCACAATTTCAATGATTTTGCTTCCTCCTTTGCAAAACTTTGCTTGACCCCACTTTCCACCATCATCACCGACCATCACCTCCTCCATCTCCAGCTGCAACATCGGCCTCTCCTCTGTCCATGTCAGGTCGTGATCATTAGATGATGCAAGCACCTTAAATTTGCACAAAAACTCCTTGAAACTATGCTAGCCTAGCCATAAAACATCACCTACCTCTTCCTATACACTTTGGCCACCCCTAGAACCACCACCACCAGCAACTACATGACTTTTTGGTGCTTCTATACCATCACTCCCCACTGTCCAGACCTGTACTTTCCTTTGGCCGAGCCTCACTTGCTTTTGGTCGAGCCAAAAATGCACCAAAACCCTACCTATTGTTGCCTTGACCCTTAGTATGCTTCATGTTGTAACTCCTCCATCTTCATCCACTTGTTGCTATGTGTTTTGATGCTAAACCCAAGTCATGTTGACACCTATGCCGAGCCTAGCGTCATGAGAACAAGCCCATTTGATCATGTGACAAGCCATGTTGTCGTGGTCAGGCACTTTCGTGTTAAAGCTGGGTAATGTTCTTTGTTGATTTAAAATTTCCATTTCGTTTAAATTCATATTTGTATTGTATGCATATGTTTATATGGTCTTGTTTATTTGTTGTATACAAGATCATTATCAAGGCTTTCCATTCATTCAATTCAAATCGTGTTTATCGTGCTTTTGGAATCGCTCTTGTGTTTGTTGTTTTGGTCTCTAGCTTCGAAAAGGTGAGTCTTTCTCACTCTGACATTTATACTTATGAAATAGTGAATTGATGACAAGTGTTTAGTAATATAAAATGTTTATGCAAGTTAATTATGATTATATGATATGCTATGCCATGTTGTTACCATGTTAAAACTGTTAATTATAACCTGACATCTGATATATGACATTATATTGTGACATTGACATTGTTTATATTGTTTATGCATATATTCACACTGCAAGTTCCCTGTTAGAATAGAATCACTATGGGTTGAAATGATACATACCCGAACGGACTTTAGAATAGGGAAAAATCGTTATGGGCTGAAATGATAGGCCTGAGCGATTTTTATTGTATTTTATTTGGCTTGGGATTGCGGGTTTGAAATGATAAAACCCGGTTTTCTTTGTAAATTACGGATTGAAATGATATATATCCGTATCACTTGACCTAGGTTAGAAAATTATATACAGACCCCGTGGTATATTTTTAAATGATTTTTTTTTTAAATATGTATTTTCAAAAGTATGAAATTTTGATTTAAAATATATATATTATGGTTTTAAGAAAGTTAAATATTAAATCTTAAAATTGTGAATTTAAGTGAATTCAAGTATGTAAATTTGGAGTAAATGTGACATTTGACTTTAAATTTTATTTTAAGATGTAAATAAATAATGGAAATCAAATTTAAAGTTTTGAAATGATATTTGAAGTAAAATTTTAAGTTTATTAAATTTATAAATTAATAAACAGTGAATTTTGACTTAATAAATGAATGGAGTTTGCAAAATTGAATATTTGATCTTAAAATTTTATTGTGTTAAATCATATGTTAAAATGATTTTAAATGTGAAATTTTGAAGTCTAGAAATATGATTTTTAAGTTGTAATAATAAAATTTGGAGTTTTATTATTATTTTTGAAAAGCTAAAATGAAATCTGGAATTTTATAGCATTTTCAAAATGCTTTAGTCTTTTGACAGCATTTTAATGCTATTGTTTTGAATCTAACAATGTTTGAAATAACTAAATATCTATTACGACATTTTATAAATGTCGCTATTCTTGAAATAAACCATTTTGGAAAATATAAGCTACTATAGCACTTTATAAATGCTGTCGTTGCTATAATTTGACAATGTTTTGAAATGTTATAGATTTTAACACTGTTTGGGCTATATTTTAAAGTGTTAAATAATTTAACTTTTGAAGTGGATTATCTGTGAAATTTTAGAAGTTTTGAATATTTAAATTTGAATTTTTAAGGAATTTGAATTTAAATAAAGTTTACTTGGTTATGTGTTAAACGGAATGAAATGTAATATAATAAATGAATTTTTGAATGGAATTTTGGAATGTATTTTTGGTAATGATGTTTGAAATAATAAATGAATGACATATTTGATTTTTAAATGATATTTAACTTTGAATATTTGGATTTGAATTCAAATAATGATTTGATTATGAAGTTCTAAAAGGATGTAATATTTTAATGATTTTGAAATGGTGTGGAAATGATTTGATCTTTATTTTAATAAAGAATGTGAATGTTGAATGATTTTTGATTTTGCTTTATTTGATAAAGGAATATTTGAAGTTTATATTTGTATGAAAAGTTATTTGGTTTAATTGTAATTTAAGTTTATTTTAATAATATTGGATTTATGAAATGAATATTTCAAAACTACATAATAATGAAATTAGATTTGAGATATGAATATATGGAATTATAAAGTTTAGTTTTGAAATGTGGGATATTAAAGCTTGGAAACATATTAAAATTGGATAGCTTATTTTGTAGATCAAATCTATATTTGAAATTTATAAGATTTGAAATGTTTTGTTAGAAAACTGAATTGAATTGAAATTGATGGTTTGATTTGAATTAAATTAGAAATTTGAAATTTTGAATTAAATTGGAAATAAATTTGTAAAATGTAAAGAATTAAATGAATGTTTCATGATTTCAAATGTATGATTTCAGAATGTTATGATTTTCAAAGTGTAATGATTTTAAGTATTTTGGTTTCGAAAGAGTTATAACTTTGAAAGTATTATGATTTTTAGAAGTGAATATAGGTTTGAGATGGAAATGATAAAGTATAAACTTTCTTGATTTGAATATAGTTTTGAAATAAAATGATTTTGGTTTCGAAGTATAAACTATTTTGATCGAATAAATAGTTTTGAAATAAAAATGGTTTTGGTTTCGAGGCGTAAACTATTTTGAAAGGAATATAGTTTTGAAATGAAATGATTTGAACCTTTTGAAATATAAACTATTTTGAAATGACCACGGCGTTATAATAACGTTTGGTTGTTAAAGAGACCGGGATCGGAAGTTGTCATACTCTCTGCCAACTCCGAAAACCACTTTAACAACCGTATACGCGGTGGAGATTCCAGAATGAAGTAGGATGGTGGCGACGTTCTTGAGGTATATTACGTGGATCCAACTCCCGTGAGTTGGCATAAGGTGGCTAAAACAGGAGCGATCTCGGGCCAAAGGAGGTAGCACCTCTGGTCGGACACATTCCTTCGATACTATACTCTTACTGGTGATTGATTAGATGGCCATCCTCCGATTTTGATTGGGAGTGTGTTCCGAGGTGGGCGTATGTGGCTGCTGCGTTACCACCAGCCCGTGTGTGTAATTGGTATATCTACCATGGCATTGCCTTGTGTGCCGTGTCACCTACCATACCGAGCCTTTACTACGAGTTTGTTTTTCTCCCGTAGCCCGTGTGGTATCCTCTGACAGTCACCCGGAGTGGAGATGGCATGATATTGGATGGACTACTGGGACTATTATGTGTGAAGGGTGATATGGGTAGCCCGGAACGCTATTTAAAAGTATGTTTATTTTACTGTAGACATTATTATAGTAGCGCAATATTACTACATAGTAAATAGTTTAACGGATCCTTAAAGGATGGGCGATCCCAAGCATCCTTTAAGTTACTGATGCATTTTTGTTACTGTTCACTTGAGTTTATTTACAGTTCATAAGTATTTATGTCCTGACTCGAGTGTTTTGTATTTTGCTTTACGCTCGAGTCAGATTGAGTGAGTTAGCATTCAAGATTCACCTTCGGAGTTGGAGCTTTCCTTGAAGATCCAGCCATCTATTTTGCTTTCTGTATCCAGTGATTTCAGTGATGTATTCTGATTTGTACCTGATGTATCTTGTTCCTTTTTGTCGTATCATGTTTAACTCTGATGTATCTTATTTTTATATAGTAGCTTCATGAACTACTATTTCTTTTAAATTCCGCTGCATTATTAAATACTCTGTGTCTGTGATCTGTGATTATGTATTTACTGTATATTCTGAGATTTGCCAAATTTTATTTACAACGCGGTATTTGGAGCAATTCAAGTCCGACATGTGCGGATGCGAATGGTTGAAAATATCGGGTTGTTACAAAATCTGACATGTCGATACAAACTCAAAGCTACTACACAGTGGCTATGATATCTTCGGAAACAAATATAGAAATAAACATAACACAAATCAGTCATAGATATCTGTATCACAAAGGCGGAAATAGATATGAATATAACACATGAAAGTGTACATCAGAGTAGTGGTCAGAAAGATCCACAACAACACAAAGAATGGATACAAGTGCTAGACAAAAGAATATATATACATTAAGGAGTCTCTTTCTCGAACGTGTACAACCAAAAACTACTAATCTAAGTAGTTAGCCAAAAGTCGGGATAATAACCCCAAATCAGGAGTCAAGCAAAAGCACCTGTAACATCTCGGTCTGACCCGAGTATTATTTAATAAGAAAATAATAAACGGATCAGTCTAGCTATAAATATCAGATAAAATGATATAAAATAAGAGATATGAAAAAAACGTATGATAACCATAAAGCCGTACTATAATAAGTATGCAATTGAAAATCAACCAGAGATTAATCAATATCACAAGAATCTTCTCAAAGATCAAAAGAATGTCATACTCTTAATTTTTTTTTATTCACCAAACCGTAAATATTGAAAATTACATCAATGCCAATCACAAAAGTTAATGACACACAAATTCACCAACGCACAAATATTGATGAAACTTATCAATGTAAATCGCTAAAATTGGTGAAAACGCAAATTCTATAAATCATCAATGGAAATCCAGAAATCACAAAAAAGAGGAAAGAGGCCTATCACTGGAACGGGAGCATGAAAACTCACCAACACGCGTATCACAAAACAGAAAGCTATTCCATGGTTGCTAACCATTAATTTTGAGCCGAGGCTCCACTAAAACGGCCCGAAGACCATGAGCCGAAGCTCCACCAAAACGGCCCGAAGACCATGAGCCGAAGCTCCACTAAAACGGCCCGAAGACCATGGGTCGCTACCCCACCAAGCCGAAGCTCCACTAAAAACGGGGTTTAGTCTCCCTCGCAGACAAAGAGACATCGCGCATTGCTAGTCTAAATCACAAAATGATCATCGTTGATCGATAAGTGTAAATTACACTAAGCTAGTAAATAAATGAGTTTAGCTTCATGTCCCATAACCACTAGCTTAACTTAAATATTTACGAACAAATTGTAGATCTCCACTAGAAAATTGTCACAAGATATTCAATCGAACAAGTCTATGAATTAACCGACGAAGTAAACGCAATCGTTTCATACCACTTGTTTTACTAATCCGTTTAATTAGATTTCTCATACGAGTGAGGTAAAGGTTTGTATATGCTAGTAGATTGGAAAACGGTTTTAGAAACGAGCTTGATATTTAAAATAGAGTTGAAATCGTTTTGATAAAAGAGTTTTGACATTTACTACTAGTATTGAAACCTTTATATTTTTAAAGTGAGAAAGCACAAAAATGATTGTAGAAACAATCAATCACTAAAATTCACATACAAAGACGTGAATTAATTCTGAAGAAATCGATATCAAATCCATCAAAATGGATATTTCCAAAAATCCCATATTAGAAGTCATCAAAGTCGAATAATTGATAGCATCATCTAGGAATCAAAACGAATATATAAAAATTGGAATTATAAACAAAATAGGCAAAAATAGGCATAATAGGCATTTAAGAGCAGGTCAGTCGACTGGCTCACTGAGTTCAGTCGACTGAACACAGTCCCTGGAAATCCACGGGATATTTGTCAGTCGAATGGACTCAGTATGTCAGTCGACCGGACCAGAGCCAGGGAAGTATTCTGGTAGCAGGTCAGTCGACTGGACCAAAATTCCAGTCGACTGGAACCTGTTTCCAGCACTTCCTAGCCCATCTAAATGAAGTCCAATCTCTTCCAAATTGCAATTGGTCGAGCAACGACACTAGGGATTTACGCGAATCAGCTACCTAGCCCAATAGGCTCCTCGATGCATCACCAAAAGAATGTTCAAACAAAAAAGGCTATGGTTTTTGAAGATTTGAACTCAAAACACCAAAAATTGGAATATTCACAAAGCCAATCCAAGTCAAAATCAAATGCACATGAATAAGTGTTAGGAATTCATACCTAACAATCAAAGATAATCATAGACTTAGATGTGAGATGAAAATCTCACCTTTTCACAAAAATAAGGAAGGAGAAGCTTGAAAGCAAAGGAAGAATCAACCACACTTCAACACAACCCAAATGAGCTTGAACTAAGCTCAAAAGAAGATGTAACATCCCGCCTTTTCGCACACTTTAAAACGACACTCGTGCCAATTCAAAGCATACGCAAGGGCGGATTGTTATGGGGTAAATAAGAAAACAGAGAAGGAATAAAATAAAAATAGAATCTCACAGCGGAAGGATAAAATATAATAATAAATATACAGTTCATAAACGGTTACAAAACAGTTATTTTACTTATACAATGAATATCAGAGTTCACATACCAATACAACAATGCAGCGGAATAGAAAGAGTGTGGTGCAACGCTATAATAATAATAATAACAATACGGATTCTTCGTCTTCGTCCTCCAAAGCTAAAATCTTCAATCCTGAAACGCTCGGACTGACCCGAGCGAATTTGAAAAGACAAAAACACTCGAGTCAGACTAGAATATCTTATGTGAGTTAAATAAACAGAAATAAATATGAGTGCAGTAACTCAAAAGATGCTCGGGATTTACATCTCCTAAGGATCCGTTAAACTATTTACTATGTAGTATATTGCGCTATTATAATAGTGTCTATTTATAAAATAAACTTACTTTTTAATAGCGTTAAGGGGTTACCCATATAGCCCTTAACACGTAATAGTCCCAGTAGTCCGTCCAATATCATAGTCCATCCTGATCGGGAAGCCACCAGAGGATACCACACGGGCTACGGGAGAAATCCAAACTCGTACAAGGCTCGGTATGGTAGGTGACACGGCACAACTAGGCAATGCCAGGGTAGATATACCAATTACGCATCCGGGCCGATGGTAACGCGAAGCCGCAGCAACCGCCCACCTTGAAACAACTCCCCAAATCAAAAATAAAAGTGGCCACTGAATCAATCCAAAGTCATAGTATAATATCGAAGAGGAGTGTCCGATCAGAGGAATGACCTCATTAACCCGTCAAGCGCTCCTGTTTTAGCCACCTTATGCCAACTCACGGGAGTTGGGTCCACGTATTTACCTTACAGGAAACGTCGCCACCACCTACTTCATTCTGGAATCTCCACCGCGTACACGGTTAGTCAAAGTGGTTTTCGGTATCGACAGAGAGTATGTCCATATCCGATCCCGGTCTCTTTGCCAACCCATCGTTATTATAACACCGCGGTTATTTAAAAACAGTTTATACTTTAAAACCAGAATATAATCCATTTCAAAACCATAATATTACGATATCATTTCTTCTTTTAAAACCCAAAACAATATGATATCGTTTATCCCAAATAAAATTTTCAAAAATCATAATGCTTTAAACTTCATACATATGAAACCCAAATATTTTCAAAGCATCATATTTTGAAATCCATAATTTCAAACCATAACTTTTAAAACTCAAATGGTTTGGATATTCAACAGTATATAAATTCAAAGGTTTAACTTTACTGTCACTTTGCAAAGAAGTAAACTACATGGCTTTACGGAAATATTTCTTTATCTAAAGTTAAAAACCATAATTTATTATCATTTCAAGTTCCAAAACCATTTCTATTTCTTTATATATATTTATTTCAAATTTGAGTATTAATATTTCAACTAAAGTTGGATTTTTCTTTCAATAAATCAAATGTTCTATTAATTCGTCTTGAATATAAAATCCATAAACAATAAGACTTTAATTTCTAGTAATAAAATATATATATTTTTCCAATTCAAAATTTTCTAGAATATTCATTTCAATTTATTTGGGAAAAATCCAATTACAAATATCATATCTTAAAATTTCCAACTTAACATTAAAACATAGGATATAAGTTATAAATCTCCATTTTCTAAATTTTCTTCCATTTTTAAATAAAGGAGTTTGTGCACCTTTTAATTTCAAAATTCTTAACTTTACATGTATATGAATACGGAAGAAAATATTTATACAGTATAAAATTTTAGATTATTATAAACCGTATTCCATCCAAACCATAGTAATCACATTTAAAATAGTTATATATATACCGCGGTGCCTGTATATAATTTTCTATCCTATGGTCAAGTGATACGGATATTTATCATTTCAATCCGCAATTTAAAAATAAACTGCGGTTGTATATCATTTCAAACCGCAATCCCGAATGAAATGAAAAATGCATAGTAACTTGCAGTTTAATGATATCAAATAAAACATCCATTCAACACACATCCATCATCCAATCACAAACATCAAGCAAATCTCAATCAATAACAATATATGTTTGGTAATATACGACAAGTAATACTTGGCAGTTTTATTTCAAATCATATTTATCAACTTTTAATCTAACAGTTTATATTCAGTGAAATTTGACATAACTGTTAACTAGCAGTTCATATGCAAACAATAATTTCTAACAGCCCATTTATACGAAATAAATCAATTAAATTAACAGTTAAATTCAATAAAACGCAATTTAACAGATATGAATGAAATAACATGCCAAAAGCTCATAAATAAATTTCTATTCATTTCTAAAATTTATTTAACAAACATAAAAGCTTCTAGTAATTGTGAGTGGGTTAAAATCACTCACCTTTTGACTTTAAATCGAATTTAAATTCGATTTAAACCCAAAAATTCGTCCGTCTCAGAATTCGTCCAAACCAACGTCATCAAGTCCGGAATTAAATTACGATCCTAACAAAAGAAATTTCGTGTGAATCCGAGTTCGTATGCGAGAGATATTGCAAAAATTGTGATTGAATTCAAATTAAATAAAATACAAAGTGAACACATACCTACCTAAAGCCACGTCATTCACTCATCACCCAGATCCCTCACGCAACATGATATTCACGCGGCTACAGGAAATCTGCACGCAACTTCGATGCGCCGCCACGTCAAACCTCCACCCGCCGCTGCCGCTCGACCAATCTCGTCCATCCAAGGTCGGCATGCGCCGCTCCAGGTGAACGTCGAACCCCAAGTCCGTTGCCTCAATCTCAGTCGAAGGATTTAACAGCTGCCTCCCCATAATACCGACCCTAATTGAAATTTTTACGCAAATCTGACCGTTGAATTGCCAAACAAATTACATAGATGCGCTCACCATCGTCCATACTACAATACCCAGAAACAGAATCTCGATCCGATGAAGTTTTGTGCGATGATGATGAACGGTTTTGGGGCTGTTTGAATTTATTCTGGATGAACGACAACTCCAATTGAAAAACGAATTACACCATGAGATTACGCGTATCAAATACTTCAACATATATTTTTTCTGGAATTTTCTGAAATTTTTGAGTTTTGACTTTTGATTTTGAACTGTGGATGGATCTGGAATTGGATCTGAGATGTATACATTTGGGGAAGAGAAAGGAGTGAAGAAATGAACTTACAGCAAAAGAATAGAGACTAGGGTTTATAGCTGTATATTTATAGATAGGCTAGAGGTAGGGTAGCTAGACTGAATACGCGAACGTGCGTGACAAACCATGGTCCAAAAAGCCCGCTATGCCTCCGGAGCCAAATTTGTTAAAACTATATATCCAAATAGGTGTTTTAAAATATTCTGAACGCGATGGAAAAAGTTTCGCGACCAAATTCGATCGTATGAAGAAGTTATGCTAAAAAAACAAAAATTTCACATTGATTTCAAAATGCGTAAATTTCAAGGCGTTTCGAGTCCGTACGATCAAACGACAAGTCCGATCGCAACGAAACTTGAAACATTATTATAATTCACCGTTACGGATCCGATGAAACTGGTTTCGTCGAAATCCGAGTCCGTGACAAAAATGGCTATTTTTAATATTTATTAAATAAATTAAAATAAATCATAAAATCCAAATTTTCTTTCAACTTTAAATATTGGCCAAATTTCATTACTTATATAATCCAATCAATTCCAAATAATTTAGCAAGCTTGGATGTGAATTAAAATTTATAAGTATATAAATTTCGCAGTGTTAACCTCTGCGTTTTCTTTTTATTTGGGAATTATAAATTTTATTCGCAAAACCCAATTATTTAATCATATACTTATACTCTCATCTTAAATCTAATTATATAAATAACTTGATTTCTATTATCCAACTCAAAATATATCAATTATTCTCCAACTACATAGTTAACGTTTCTTTTATATATCACTGTGGTAATATTTCAAAATGTTCATCTTTTGTTTGCATAAATTACTGTATTTAGATAAAATTGTAATTTTGGTAACTTATCACATAAATAAACTTAAAACCTCAACTAATACATTCCACCTTTGTTTCATCTTATTCATTCACTCATCAATATTCCGTACTAACTACAAAATTTAGTGTATTCCTTTAAATTGATCAAAATAAGACTTATCAACTAATAGAAAGATTTACGTACAAAATTTATTGTCATACATCAAATTTACAAGCCTATACTTAATTATTATCCTACAATACGTTTTACGTTACTATAATGTTCATTCTTCCGTTCCTACGTTTCTATAAATTTATTCCTTTATAATTTATTTAACGCAACACTTAATCTACACCTATTGCGATGTTTCAAATTTACTTGAATGAACAATTTCTTTACTCAAAATAGTTGTTGTAAACTCTTAATTCCACATTTATAAGTGTATTATTATTTTCACTCAAATATTATACATATATATAGAGTATTGGGTTTTTATTTAATCATCATTTATCATATATATTAATTAATTAAATTCAATATTTAAGTCTGACTAAATTTATTCCCCAAATACACATTTACCTTTCTCAACCAATAAATATAACCAATCAAATTCTCATTTTATTGAACCTTGGTCAATTCCACACGTTAATTTTACTTAAAGTCTCAATTAATTAATTTACCTCGGTTTCATTACCTTATTACCTTATATGCATAATTGACATTGTTATATCTTCCATTACATCAAAAATTTACCATTTCATCTTACCATTTATCTACGTATCCTTTTATTGCACTGATTGAAATAAATTCACTTATTAAATTCCCAATTCCACCCTTCTATTCAAACCAAGTATCATGCTATGATAATATTTTACGTTGGTTACACAAAAAAATCAACTTTTTATCGTTATCAATTAAACATACATTAATTGCACAAATTAAAGGAATTAATTGCCATTTATCCAATTAAATTTTTCATACATCAATCTATTTCATCTAAATCCTTACCTATGAATATTGCAACCTTTAATTCCATTAAATAACAATTAACCCAAATTATTTCATTTATTCTAAGTCATATCACTAAAATAATTCATCATAATACTTAAAATCTATACGTTTATTGATTTATTTCTATTTGTCTTATGTTAAATTCTAAATTTAGTAAGACAACCTAAAGTACTCCATTCCATCGACAGTCCCTTTCAATTGTTAATACGTACTTAAATTTCTACAGTTGCCTTCCATCTGCACTTCCGTTACTATGATAAAAATTAGTAACGTTTATGCCATCAATCCATCATAATTACTTACCCTTAATTGAGTTTGATTTCCAAATAAATTTGCTGACCCTTAATTAGACAATTTATAAAAGTTTGTCATCATACCTATAGTTCTACGCTTATGCTATGTCTTAAATTTCAATAAATTTATAAATTTTGAGATGTTCATTAGGGTTTACAAATTAATTGACTTGCAATAACAGGGTTTCTTAATCTATTCAATTTATCGTTCACAATCTTTTATTGCATTAAATTGTTTTAATATTCCCATATTAAATTTTATGTCCAGGTAAGAATTTTTCTTTCTTTCTCTATTTAATTCATTTGAATTTTATTCAAATGTCTTTAAATAGGTTTCTAAGTCACTTCTATATAATTTATTCTAGCCTTCATTTTAATACTTATCTACCACCTTTATTCTTTCAACTAAAATAAATTACAAAATCCTATTAAACAAACAATTTTAAATGGTCGAACTTAACGGGTCGTTACACTCTCCCCCACTCAAAACTTTTCGTCCCCGAAAAGGAAAAGGAAGGGAGAAGGAAGAATAAAACAGTATATCTAGTTTCAAATATTAACTTATAACAATAATTTACTAAATTAATTTCCTTTAATGAATTACACTTGTTTTATAATCATTATGTCTTTTAATACTTGAATTATTAAAGTTGGAAAAATATCTTTAATAAAATTCTAAGTCCAAAATTTACGAAAATTTTTGGCAGAGTCTCCTTTGTACGGATGGATTCTGGAGAAAATATAATATCCAAATATACAAATATATTACATATATTATCCAAAATAAAATATCCCAACACGGGAAAATATATAAAATAGCGCTTTATACGTAATCCGGAAACGTACCTATTTGTCGGGCAATACGCTTATTATTTTGGAACCAAAAGCAGTAGCAGTTGCTTCCAACCCCTGTATTTACTTATAAAATCTAAAAGTTAAATATCTATATTACAGTGAAATGTTTGGGTAGATTCAATCATTCATATCCAAATCAAATGCAACAACCATACATTTTAACAAACAGCACACACTGCAAACAAAATCATACAATCAAACAAACAATTAGTTGTTAGGTTCAAATTCCGAAATTGTATGAAATGTCAAATAACTATCAAGTGCATCCTTTACTCAACAGTCTTAGATGGAACAAAGATAGATTATTTCTCCATCCAACAACTTCAAAATTCCTTACCCAACAACCATACATCAACCAAACAATTCAAATCAACACCAAAATAGCTTATTATACATTTATTTCATACTTCAGTGGTTTGATTTTCTTCCCTTCATTTATGAAGGAATTTCTTTATTTCTTACAAGTTTTATTTTCCAACTATCACAAAATTCATTATATTTGCATTTCTTTTTTATTACTTAAGTTTATAAAATAAATTCTCATTAATAACAACAAATATTTTGAATATCTTCATTTCCTTACTCTTCACTTGTAAGATTTCCCTTAAATTCTTAATCTGCTAACATTCATTCTTATAAGTGGAAGTTTTTATTTATTCATCAACTATTAATTGTAGTCATTTCAATTTTTCCTACTTTCCATTATATTGGTGTTTGCGTAAAAAATGGACGCAAACACCCAAAGTCGTATGAGTTGGTTGATTTTATGTTGTTCTCAGTGATTTGGGTGATTTATGCAAAAATATAAAAAGCAGGGACTAAACTGTAAAAGACACACAGATTTATAGTGGTTCGGCCAGAACGTGCCTACATCCACTTTATATGTTATTCTCATTTTTTCCTTCAGATTACAAGTACAAAGCTTTGATTACAAGTATCTAAAGTTGTTTGAGAGTTCCTTCCAGGCTTGAGCTCTCAAACTTGTCTGCCATTGTTGTACCCCTGCCCCTCTATTTATAGAATGAGGTAGGGGGCAGGGGTCTTGGAAGTATATAGCTGCTGGTGGGCCCGGGCTGAAGCAATCTGGACTGGCAATCATCTGGTTCGGCGAGGCTTTGGTTCGGCAATTAGTGGAAGAGAGGTTGATTCGGTGGTAGGAAGAGGGGAGTTGGCTCGGCAATGGGAGAAAGGTTGGTCCGGTGTTAAGTTGAGTGGTGTGTGGTTCGGTGGTGATGTTGGACCGGTAGTGGGTGGTGAAAGATGGAGCTTGTAGTTGATCCGGTGGGAAGGGAAGTGGAGTTGATTCGGTCTCGGTACTACCGAATGGATCTGCCGAATGAGTTCTGCCGAATGGTACCTTGGGTTGTGAATACCGAATGAGTCTTGCTTCATACTGCCGAATGGACTCTTGCCTTGGGATGCCGGATGAACTGAGGTACGCCGAATGGGATGAGTGCCGAATGAGCTCTGGTATTGTTTCACCGAATGAACTTTATATTTGAACCTTGAGTGAAATTCCTGACTTATGTACGCTTGCTTGCTTCTTCTTGGTTCCGATCGTGGTGGAAATGCATACAATCTTGATATTCCAGTTTTGTCCAAAAAATGGGATAACACTTTGCCCCCCAAAATATGCCTTGCGGTAGGAAGGCGTGTTTTGTAATGCCATGAGCTGGATGTTCGTATCCTGTTGACAACCTGTAAAGAGCTTGATATTTTATATGGCCCCAGATGACGATCGTTCGGGATCGAGCTATTTGGGATGAAGCGCGGCCGTCCATGGTCAAGCGCCTAACTTCAAATGACGACCGTTCGCGATCGAGTCATTCGAGGTGAAGTGCGACCGTTCGCGGTCAAGCGCATAAATCCGTGCGTCGATCGTTCGGGATCGAGCCATCTGCAGCGAAAAGTGACCGCTCAAGGTCAAGCGCTTAACTTCAAATGACGACCGTTCGGGATCGAGCCATTCGAGGTAAAGTGCGACAGTGCGCGGTCGAGCCTGTAAGTCCACGCGTCGATCGTTCGAGACCGAGCTATTTGTGATGAAATGTGACCGTTCAGGGTCAAGCGCCTAACTTCAAATGACGATCGTTCGTGATCAAGTCATTCGAGGTAAGGTGCGACAGTG
Organism: Allium cepa; assembly: GCA_030765085.1. Lineage (NCBI taxonomy): Eukaryota > Viridiplantae > Streptophyta > Magnoliopsida > Asparagales > Amaryllidaceae > Allium > Allium cepa. The sequence continues at coordinate 174,778,127 of CM060939.1, read as the reverse complement.
CGCGGTCAAGTGGCGGTCCTCAAATGACGACCGTTCACGATCAAGCCATTTGAGATAAGGTGTAACAGTCAGTGATCAGGTGGCGGACCTCAAATGACGACCGTTCGCGATCGAGCCATTTGAGGTAAGGTGAGTTGTGCCGTTCGGGGCGAGTTGTGTCATTCGAGGCGAGTTGTGCCGTTCGAGGCGAGTTGTGCCGTTCGAGGCGAGTTGTGATCGTTCGCGATCGGGTGCCGTTCGAGGCGAGTTGTGACTGTTCGAAGTCGGGTGCCGTTCGAGGCGAATTGTGACTGTTCGAAGTCGGGTGCCGTTCGAGGCGAATGAGTGTGCCCGGGGGGGACTTAATATTATCAGTGTTGGAGTCATTGTTTGGGGGAATTTTTTGAATCAAAGACTTTGGCAGTTTGTTGCCATGCAATAGGTGCTCGTGGACCGTTCGCGATCCAACGGGCATACAAGTAAATAATTTTTCCATGGAATTGTAAATGTTAAAGCGCAATAGTACCTTACAGCAGAAATGTCCAAACAGGAAGAATTCAAATGTTCAAATTGAAACAAAAGCAAAGCAAGGATGTCAAAGTGTAAGTTCCCACTCCGAAGCAGTCAATGATCATTCAGAGCATGCCTGGAGACCGTTCGCGATCTCGTACATGTGTAAATGATTTAATCGCGTTAGTGGAAGCTTACGACTTGTTCATCGTTACTTTGATCGAGCAATCAATGGATAATCAGATAGTGCCCTGATCCAGGGTCACCTCTAGCTAATGTAGAGGGTGGTCGCTCTGGCTCCACCGTTGGAGTTCGCCTCCTCACATACTGAAGGAGCATACCGTTCCTGATAAGCCCTTCCACCTCGTCCTTCAAATGCCTACAATCATTAGTGTTATGACCATTCAATTCATGAAATACACAAAACTTATCTGATTTTCTTTCGTCAGAGGTTGGATCCCTTCGCATGGGTCTACGATACGGAACCTGCCCCTTGGTATCTTGATAAATCCGTTCCAAACTCTCATTCAGCTCTGAATAGGTGGTGAATCGTGGCTCTCTTCGTAGCCACTTTGTCCTGTCATCATTATCCTCAGCCTTTCTTTTTCCTTTGCTAGTCTCCGCACCCTTTCCATGTAGGTTTCCGCTCTTGATTGTGTAAACGTCATCTTCTTCCTCTCTTTCTGCACTAGCATCTTCCAAACGCAGAAACTTTTCAGCCTCATGATAGAACTCTCCCAGATTCATAGGCGGGTCCTTGGTTAATGAATTCTTGAACTCTGTATTACCAGCTATTCCAGATACAGCCGCCATCATGACCATAGATGGATCTGGTCGATCCACTGATGCTGCCGCCGCATTAAATCGCGTTAGAAAGCTCCTCAAAGTCTCTCCAGTTTTCTGTTTCAAGGTTGCCAAAGTCATCACATTCTTGGGTCTCGCAATATGAACCCTGAATTGCCTCATGAATCTCTCAGTTAAATCTGTCCATGTTCCTATGGAGCCGCTCTCTAGTTGCCTAAACCATAACGCTGCAATGTCCGTCAAATACAGTGGAAAGCACCGGGCCATAACCTCCTCTGATGCCCCCAGCACTTCCATATGTCTCATATACTTCGTTAGATGGACCGTGGGGTCTATTTTCCCGTTGTACATGTCCAATGATGGTAACTTGAATTCTGGTGGGTTCCTAGCCATCCTAATCGCAGAAGAAAAAGGACTTCTGTTTACATCTTCCAAGTCTCTGTTTACTAAACCGCCTCTCATAGCTCTTCTAACCATCTCTGCTAATCTGTCATTGTCTCCAAGCTGTAGTTCTCGTTCACTGTCTTCGACCTGCCCCCCGAGTCCGCGGGAGTTTTCATGTGTATGCCTCCCTGGTTGAACGTTCATTCCTCTATTGCTACCAGGTGGCTCGGATGCCCCCATCTCACTTCCCGGGGTCGGATCAGCATGCTCTGCGTGAGTGCCCCCTAGCTCTGGTGGTGCGCCAGATGGTCCTGCTCCGTTCTGAACTCCAGTTGCTCCTTGGATTTGTGCTCCAATTTGCCCAATTTGTTGAAGTAAGTTCTGGATCATCTCTTCTTGTCTTCTCATCATGGCCTCCATCTCATCCCTAGTGATGAAGATCGACGCTTGATTCCCTCCTGAGGAAGCCTCTTGACTTCCTTGGTGTTCACTTCTCTCTGGCCTTTGCCTTCTACTTGTTTGTCTCGTCATAACTCTTAGATCTGAACTCTTAGATTTTCAAATTCAACTTCTATCCGTGTAGTGGAAGGTGGTTCCTCTCAATGAAAGCACCAAAATGTTTGCGTAAAAAATGGACGCAAACACCCAAAGTCGTATGAGTTGGTTGATTTTATGTTGTTCTCAGTGATTTGGGTGATTTATGCAAAAATATAAAAAGCAGGGACTAAACTGTAAAAGACACACAGATTTATAGTGGTTCGGCCAGAACGTGCCTACATCCACTTTATATGTTATTCTCATTTTTTCCTTCAGATTACAAGTACAAAGCTTTGATTACAAGTATCTAAAGTTGTTTGAGAGTTCCTTCCAGGCTTGAGCTCTCAAACTTGTCTGCCATTGTTGTACCCCTGCCCCTCTATTTATAGAATGAGGTAGGGGGCAGGGGTCTTGGAAGTATATAGCTGCTGGTGGGCCCGGGCTGAAGCAATCTGGACTGGCAATCATCTGGTTCGGCGAGGCTTTGGTTCGGCAATTAGTGGAAGAGAGGTTGATTCGGTGGTAGGAAGAGGGGAGTTGGCTCGGCAATGGGAGAAAGGTTGGTCCGGTGTTAAGTTGAGTGGTGTGTGGTTCGGTGGTGATGTTGGACCGGTAGTGGGTGGTGAAAGATGGAGCTTGTAGTTGATCCGGTGGGAAGGGAAGTGGAGTTGATTCGGTCTCGGTACTACCGAATGGATCTGCCGAATGAGTTCTGCCGAATGGTACCTTGGGTTGTGAATACCGAATGAGTCTTGCTTCATACTGCCGAATGGACTCTTGCCTTGGGATGCCGGATGAACTGAGGTACGCCGAATGGGATGAGTGCCGAATGAGCTCTGGTATTGTTTCACCGAATGAACTTTATATTTGAACCTTGAGTGAAATTCCTGACTTATGTACGCTTGCTTGCTTCTTCTTGGTTCCGATCGTGGTGGAAATGCATACAATCTTGATATTCCAGTTTTGTCCAAAAAATGGGATAACAATTGGAATAGGGGAGACTTAAGACATCTTAAACTAATAATCCTACAATCAATTCTTATTTAGAATTTCATTTTATTTGCTTTAAGTTCATCTCACCTATTAATAATTCTTAACTTATTTTCAGCAAAATTTCAATTATAACTTAAGTTTATACCATTGAATTCTTATTATAACAGTAATTTATTGAATACTTCATTTTTCCTAAATTTCTACTTGTATAATATTCAATTCCAGTTTCTCATTTAACACTTCAACTTTTATATTTGGGTAAGTTATTTATGTTAAGGAAATTGCAATTGAACTTATACAAGTTTAATCTCCATTCTTTTAATTAAATTTAATGTTTATTCATATTACCCTTTGTCTCATATGTATGCAAATTCCTCTTTATAGCTTTGCAGTTATTCTCTTATTTCAATTAGAGGTTTCAATTCATTTATTACTTAACTTTTATTTCACTAACAAATCTTAAACAATTAATTAACGGAAAAATTTAGAATTTAATACCGGGTTGAATTCAATTTATTTCAAAATAATAGATAAATAAGTTCTTACAACTCAACATCTCTAATTATAGTTAGAACAATAAAAGAAAATCTTTAGAAAATTTCAAAATAAATCTGCAGTAGAATTTACTACAGTGGCCTTTCCCTTCGAAACTCGAAAATGAAAGTCGATGATGCGGCCGTCATCACCGAATTTATTTTCCAGCGACAGAGAGGAAAGTACAGAATTTAAATTTTTTCCAAAATCTTCTTTAAAACAATTCTTCTAAATTATACGAAATATTTATATAAGAAAATACTTATAAACCGAATCATTATATTTCATAAATTCGTTAAAAACAAATTTGGAAAAATCCCGGACTTAAGTTCTAAAATCTCCAATTCGATTTATCATAATTTCAACTTAGCTTCAGTTATTGTAAATATTTTATTTCCTAACACCCAATCTATAGCAACCAAATATATATATCTTTATCAAAATATTTTTATATATAGAAAATAAAATAGGCAAAATTATTTCATTCACCTATATTAAAACAAATATTATGTCGGTCTGTCCTATTAAGTGTTTAGAAATCCCTATTGATGTCATAGCGTCCCATGCATCAACCAGAATTTATAAATCCAAAGCGGAACATATTAACACAACATTAAAACCTTTTTATTAATACTAACAAGTACGCTCTCTCATATATATACACTCAGCGACTCCCATAGGATATTTCTACCCTATTAACAAAGAGTCAAACCCCACAAAGCCAAGGTTTATCGCTAAACCAAAGCTCTGATACCAACTGTAACATCCCGCCTTTTCGCACACTTTAAAACGACACTCGTGCCAATTCAAAGCATACGCAAGGGCGGATTGTTATGGGGTAAATAAGAAAACAGAGAAGGAATAAAATAAAAATAGAATCTCACAGCGGAAGGATAAAATATAATAATAAATATACAGTTCATAAACGGTTACAAAACAGTTATTTTACTTATACAATGAATATCAGAGTTCACATACCAATACAACAATGCAGCGGAATAGAAAGAGTGTGGTGCAACGCTATAATAATAATAATAACAATACGGATTCTTCGTCTTCGTCCTCCAAAGCTAAAATCTTCAATCCTGAAACGCTCGGACTGACCCGAGCGAATTTGAAAAGACAAAAACACTCGAGTCAGACTAGAATATCTTATGTGAGTTAAATAAACAGAAATAAATATGAGTGCAGTAACTCAAAAGATGCTCGGGATTTACATCTCCTAAGGATCCGTTAAACTATTTACTATGTAGTATATTGCGCTATTATAATAGTGTCTATTTATAAAATAAACTTACTTTTTAATAGCGTTAAGGGGTTACCCATATAGCCCTTAACACGTAATAGTCCCAGTAGTCCGTCCAATATCATAGTCCATCCTGATCGGGAAGCCACCAGAGGATACCACACGGGCTACGGGAGAAATCCAAACTCGTACAAGGCTCGGTATGGTAGGTGACATGGCACAACTAGGCAATGCCAGGGTAGATATACCAATTACGCATCCGGGCCGATGGTAACGCGAAGCCGCAGCAACCGCCCACCTTGAAACAACTCCCCAAATCAAAAATAAAAGTGGCCACTGAATCAATCCAAAGTCATAGTATAATATCGAAGAGGAGTGTCCGATCAGAGGAATGACCTCATTAACCCGTCAAGCGCTCCTGTTTTAGCCACCTTATGCCAACTCACGGGAGTTGGGTCCACGTATTTACCTTACAGGAAACGTCGCCACCACCTACTTCATTCTGGAATCTCCACCGCGTACACGGTTAGTCAAAGTGGTTTTCGGTATCGACAGAGAGTATGTCCATATCCGATCCCGGTCTCTTTGCCAACCCATCGTTATTATAACACCGCGGTTATTTAAAAACAGTTTATACTTTAAAACCAGAATATAATCCATTTCAAAACCATAATATTACGATATCATTTCTTCTTTTAAAACCCAAAACAATATGATATCGTTTATCCCAAATAAAATTTTCAAAAATCATAATGCTTTAAACTTCATACATATGAAACCCAAATATTTTCAAAGCATCATATTTTGAAATCCATAATTTCAAACCATAACTTTTAAAACTCAAATGGTTTGGATATTCAACAGTATATAAATTCAAAGGTTTAACTTTACTGTCACTTTGCAAAGAAGTAAACTACATGGCTTTACGGAAATATTTCTTTATCTAAAGTTAAAAACCATAATTTATTATCATTTCAAGTTCCAAAACCATTTCTATTTCTTTATATATATTTATTTCAAATTTGAGTATTAATATTTCAACTAAAGTTGGATTTTTCTTTCAATAAATCAAATGTTCTATTAATTCGTCTTGAATATAAAATCCATAAACAATAAGACTTTAATTTCTAGTAATAAAATATATATATTTTTCCAATTCAAAATTTTCTAGAATATTCATTTCAATTTATTTGGGAAAAATCCAATTACAAATATCATATCTTAAAATTTCCAACTTAACATTAAAACATAGGATATAAGTTATAAATCTCCATTTTCTAAATTTTCTTCCATTTTTAAATAAAGGAGTTTGTGCACCTTTTAATTTCAAAATTCTTAACTTTACATGTATATGAATACGGAAGAAAATATTTATACAGTATAAAATTTTAGATTATTATAAACCGTATTCCATCCAAACCATAGTAATCACATTTAAAATAGTTATATATATACCGCGGTGCCTGTATATAATTTTCTATCCTATGGTCAAGTGATACGGATATTTATCATTTCAATCCGCAATTTAAAAATAAACTGCGGTTGTATATCATTTCAAACCGCAATCCCGAATGAAATGAAAAATGCATAGTAACTTGCAGTTTAATGATATCAAATAAAACATCCATTCAACACACATCCATCATCCAATCACAAACATCAAGCAAATCTCAATCAATAACAATATATGTTTGGTAATATACGACAAGTAATACTTGGCAGTTTTATTTCAAATCATATTTATCAACTTTTAATCTAACAGTTTATATTCAGTGAAATTTGACATAACTGTTAACTAGCAGTTCATATGCAAACAATAATTTCTAACAGCCCATTTATACGAAATAAATCAATTAAATTAACAGTTAAATTCAATAAAACGCAATTTAACAGATATGAATGAAATAACATGCCAAAAGCTCATAAATAAATTTCTATTCATTTCTAAAATTTATTTAACAAACATAAAAGCTTCTAGTAATTGTGAGTGGGTTAAAATCACTCACCTTTTGACTTTAAATCGAATTTAAATTCGATTTAAACCCAAAAATTCGTCCGTCTCAGAATTCGTCCAAACCAACGTCATCAAGTCCGGAATTAAATTACGATCCTAACAAAAGAAATTTCGTGTGAATCCGAGTTCGTATGCGAGAGATATTGCAAAAATTGTGATTGAATTCAAATTAAATAAAATACAAAGTGAACACATACCTACCTAAAGCCACGTCATTCACTCATCACCCAGATCCCTCACGCAACATGATATTCACGCGGCTACAGGAAATCTGCACGCAACTTCGATGCGCCGCCACGTCAAACCTCCACCCGCCGCTGCCGCTCGACCAATCTCGTCCATCCAAGGTCGGCATGCGCCGCTCCAGGTGAACGTCGAACCCCAAGTCCGTTGCCTCAATCTCAGTCGAAGGATTTAACAGCTGCCTCCCCATAATACCGACCCTAATTGAAATTTTTACGCAAATCCGACCGTTGAATTGCCAAACAAATTACATAGATGCGCTCACCATCGTCCATACTACAATACCCAGAAACAGAATCTCGATCCGATGAAGTTTTGTGCGATGATGATGAACGGTTTTGGGGCTGTTTGAATTTATTCTGGATGAACGACAACTCCAATTGAAAAACGAATTACACCATGAGATTACGCGTATCAAATACTTCAACATATATTTTTTCTGGAATTTTCTGAAATTTTTGAGTTTTGACTTTTGATTTTGAACTGTGGATGGATCTGGAATTGGATCTGAGATGTATACATTTGGGGAAGAGAAAGGAGTGAAGAAATGAACTTACAGCAAAAGAATAGAGACTAGGGTTTATAGCTGTATATTTATAGATAGGCTAGAGGTAGGGTAGCTAGACTGGATACGCGAACGTGCGTGACAAACCATGGTCCAAAAAGCCCGCTATGCCTCCGGAGCCAAATTTGTTAAAACTATATATCCAAATAGGTGTTTTAAAATATTCTGAACGCGATGGAAAAAGTTTCGCGACCAAATTCGATCGTATGAAGAAGTTATGCTAAAAAAACAAAAATTTCACATTGATTTCAAAATGCGTAAATTTCAAGGCGTTTCGAGTCCGTACGATCAAACGACAAGTCCGATCGCAACGAAACTTGAAACATTATTATAATTCACCGTTACGGATCCGATGAAACTGGTTTCGTCGAAATCCGAGTCCGTGACAAAAATGGCTATTTTTAATATTTATTAAATAAATTAAAATAAATCATAAAATCCAAATTTTCTTTCAACTTTAAATATTGGCCAAATTTCATTACTTATATAATCCAATCAATTCCAAATAATTTAGCAAGCTTGGATGTGAATTAAAATTTATAAGTATATAAATTTCGCAGTGTTAACCTCTGCGTTTTCTTTTTATTTGGGAATTATAAATTTTATTCGCAAAACCCAATTATTTAATCATATACTTATACTCTCATCTTAAATCTAATTATATAAATAACTTGATTTCTATTATCCAACTCAAAATATATCAATTATTCTCCAACTACATAGTTAACGTTTCTTTTATATATCACTGTGGTAATATTTCAAAATGTTCATCTTTTGTTTGCATAAATTACTGTATTTAGATAAAATTGTAATTTTGGTAACTTATCACATAAATAAACTTAAAACCTCAACTAATACATTCCACCTTTGTTTCATCTTATTCATTCACTCATCAATATTCCGTACTAACTACAAAATTTAGTGTATTCCTTTAAATTGATCAAAATAAGACTTATCAACTAATAGAAAGATTTACGTACAAAATTTATTGTCATACATCAAATTTACAAGCCTATACTTAATTATTATCCTACAATACGTTTTACGTTACTATAATGTTCATTCTTCCGTTCCTACGTTTCTATAAATTTATTCCTTTATAATTTATTTAACGCAACACTTAATCTACACCTATTGCGATGTTTCAAATTTACTTGAATGAACAATTTCTTTACTCAAAATAGTTGTTGTAAACTCTTAATTCCACATTTATAAGTGTATTATTATTTTCACTCAAATATTATACATATATATAGAGTATTGGGTTTTTATTTAATCATCATTTATCATATATATTAATTAATTAAATTCAATATTTAAGTCTGACTAAATTTATTCCCCAAATACACATTTACCTTTCTCAACCAATAAATATAACCAATCAAATTCTCATTTTATTGAACCTTGGTCAATTCCACACGTTAATTTTACTTAAAGTCTCAATTAATTAATTTACCTCGGTTTCATTACCTTATTACCTTATATGCATAATTGACATTGTTATATCTTCCATTACATCAAAAATTTACCATTTCATCTTACCATTTATCTACGTATCCTTTTATTGCACTGATTGAAATAAATTCACTTATTAAATTCCCAATTCCACCCTTCTATTCAAACCAAGTATCATGCTATGATAATATTTTACGTTGGTTACACAAAAAAATCAACTTTTTATCGTTATCAATTAAACATACATTAATTGCACAAATTAAAGGAATTAATTGCCATTTATCCAATTAAATTTTTCATACATCAATCTATTTCATCTAAATCCTTACCTATGAATATTGCAACCTTTAATTCCATTAAATAACAATTAACCCAAATTATTTCATTTATTCTAAGTCATATCACTAAAATAATTCATCATAATACTTAAAATCTATACGTTTATTGATTTATTTCTATTTGTCTTATGTTAAATTCTAAATTTAGTAAGACAACCTAAAGTACTCCATTCCATCGACAGTCCCTTTCAATTGTTAATACGTACTTAAATTTCTACAGTTGCCTTCCATCTGCACTTCCGTTACTATGATAAAAATTAGTAACGTTTATGCCATCAATCCATCATAATTACTTACCCTTAATTGAGTTTGATTTCCAAATAAATTTGCTGACCCTTAATTAGACAATTTATAAAAGTTTGTCATCATACCTATAGTTCTACGCTTATGCTATGTCTTAAATTTCAATAAATTTATAAATTTTGAGATGTTCATTAGGGTTTACAAATTAATTGACTTGCAATAACAGGGTTTCTTAATCTATTCAATTTATCGTTCACAATCTTTTATTGCATTAAATTGGTTTAATATTCCCATATTAAATTTTATGTCCAGGTAAGAATTTTTCTTTCTTTCTCTATTTAATTCATTTGAATTTTATTCAAATGTCTTTAAATAGGTTTCTAAGTCACTTCTATATAATTTATTCTAGCCTTCATTTTAATACTTATCTACCACCTTTATTCTTTCAACTAAAATAAATTACAAAATCCTATTAAACAAACAATTTTAAATGGTCGAACTTAACGGGTCGTTACAGAAGAACATTCCCAAAGTTAGGTTTAGGAATTTCTGAAATTGAAAGGAGAATGAGTTGGATAAGAAGAAGATGATGCTTACCAATAGCTTCTCTTTGGATTTGGAGCTAGAACTTGATTTGCAAATGGAAACTAGGGCTTGGAGTTTTAATTTTCCATTCCTCTCTCCATTGTTGCTAAAGCTAGAGTATTAGGAAGTAGAAATGAAGTAATGAGGAGAAGAGGGGTGAAACTAGGGTCTTAAGATAGAACACTGGGCTGAAACCCAAACTCAAACCCAAAGTGAAAAGGTAGCAAAATTCTACTAACTCTAAACATAATGAAGTTTATACTCAAAAAGGTCGCAAACAGCATTTTGAACTCAATGGAAGTGGTCTCGAGTTCTAATTCGACCGTTTGAAAAATGTAGCTTTTCGTACTATAATCCAACTGACGGTGAAATATTTAAATATACAATCGATTAATATGCGGGTTGTTACAGACTCCTCTACTTAAAGAAATTGCGTCCTCAAAATACTTAAGAAGAAAATAAATAGTAACAACCATAAAAGCATATCAACACGAAAGAAAATTTGAAATAAGAAGTTCACCTCAAAGAGCATGAGAAAGTAAGTCCGGATGTGTTCGCTCGATGAATTCTCTAGATTCCCAAGAGCAATCCTTAAGATTTGAGGACCATTGAACTTTCACAAAAGGAACATCTTTATTTCGAAGGCGTTTGACCTCCGAAGCAATAATACGACTAGGACGTTGCTCATAAGTCAAATTAGGCGAAACTTCAATTTCTTCCACAACACCGGGCTCAAGAATAGAATCGGAATCTCGAAGGCATTTCCGTACCTGAGAAACGTGAAACACGTCATGAATAGCAGAAAATTGAGCTGGTGATAAGAGGCGATATGCCACGGAACCAATACATTCGGTGATGGAAAATGGACCAATATATCGAAGTGCTAACTTTCTCGATCGACTGAAACGCACAACACCCTTCGTAGGTGAAACACGAACAAACACAAAATCTCCCACAGAAAATTCCAATTTCCTTCTTAGGTTATCGGCATAGGATTTTTGTCTACATTGGGCTTCTTTCATCCTATGATGAATAAGGTCGATCTTTTCTTTGGAATCACGAATAAAACCTGGACCTAAAACCAGCTTCTTACCGGCCTCTAGCCAACAAGAAGGAGATCGGCATGGCCTTCCATAGAGTGCCTTGAAAGGTGCCATACCAATACTAGATTGGAAGCTATTATTATAGGAAAACTCAATAAGGGAAATATGATCTTCCCAACTTCCACCAAAATAAAGAACATATGCACGAAGAAGATCTTCAAAGTTTGATTCATACGCTCGGTTTGTCCATCAGACTGAGGATGATAAGCGGTGCTAAAATGAAGCTTCGTTCCTAAAGCTTTTTTGAAGACTCTTCAAAAATCCACTAGTAAACAATGGATCACGATCGCTAACAATAGAAGTAGGAATTCCATGTAATTTAATAATTTCTTTAATAAAAAGTTTGGCCAAAAGAGATATGGTCCGATTGGACCGAACGGGAATAAAATGGGTGGATTTAGTAAGTCTATCAACTATCACCCATAGGCTATCATGACCCGAACGAGAACGGGAAAGGCCGTCAATAAAGTCCATGGAAATTTGATCCCACTTCCAAATTGGAATGTTCAAAGGGTGCAATAACCCACCGGGCCTTTGATGCTCGACTTTAACTAGCTGGCAAGTCATGCAACGCCTAACAAAGTTAGCAATATCAAATTTCATCCCATCCCAAAAATAAGGTCGCTTCTTATCCATGTACATTTTACTACTACCGGGATGAATGGTAAATTTTAGAACGATGAGAATCTTCTAAAATATCTTTATGAAGATTACTAATATTTGGTATGATAAGACTACCAAATTTTTGAATACAGCCACGAAAGTCAACATCAAAGTCTTTCAAACCTTCAATGCCAATTTTATCCCTAAAATTTTGGCAAAGAAGAGCCAATTCGGGATCTAACTTTTAAGCTTCAAGAAAGCGGTCTAAAAGAGAAGGATGAGCCTCAAGGCTACATAAAATGAGAGATGAACATAAATCGGATTATGATCTCGAATCTCGCAAGTGGACAAAATCCCGAGATCATTCCATTCGAATATCATCAAAGAAACAACCGCTTGTTGCTTAAGATTAAAGGCAATGACAACACGATTTCCCCTTTCAGGATTATACAAAGAATATCAAGATCATAAGATGCAAGGAACTCGAGCCAATGTTGTTGACGCAATTTAAGTTCCTTTTGAGAAAATAAACATTTCAAAGATTTATGATCGAAATGGAGAACGAATTTCTTCCCCAAAAATAAATGATGATGCCAAACTCTAAAATTCGACAACAATAGCCGCGAGCACTAGATCATGAGTGGCATATCTAGTCTCGGTAGGCTTTAATTGTATAGAAGCATAAATGATAGAACATTCCCATTCGCAAGAGAATGACACCCAAACTAATACAACTAGCATCGGTAGAAACAGTGAAATCTTGGTTCCCCTTCGGGAATCACAAGAATAAGAGTACCAGTAAAGAATTCTTTTAAATAATCTTCTTTCCCGAAAAGCTAAAACTTTCACAATCACAATTATCTTTATGTAATAATATTTCTAGGAAAATTTACATTTTACAAGTCAATATATCGTGTCAGATTGTCTCATCAATGCGTTTAGGAAATTCCTATCGATAACGTTGATCAAGCACGTCGACCAGAATTCTTAAAGCACTCAATGGGCAATAAAATCACAAAATCATCTTCTATATGATAAATATGTCTCTAAAAAATTTTAAGAATATTCTTTGTACGTTTGAAGAACAAAATCTAATTATACTTATAAATAAATCTTATGAAAAAGATTTGAAAAATTTTAAATTTTGTTTTCATCCAAAATTAATAAATACAAGAACGGAGTCATCGAGATATTCGTAGAATACTCGATACATAAAATGGATGAAATAAGGTGAACAAACTGAATGACATAACAAGTCATTCATAAGAATCATAACGTGTGCGGAATGCGGTAAGTGGAATGCTGATTCCCGCAACTCGTACCAAATGAAAATCGGTGGCAAGGTCAAACTAAAAAGACCTTAACACCACTCAAAAGATTTCTTAGGAGATAATCCTAAGACAAGCTCAAAAATACCGGAAAATTCCACAAACAACCCGAATGAGAAAAATAACTTTTCCTCATCATGTGGGTTTAAAGAATAAAATGATGCCACCAAATTGAAGTCCAAAATCTTTTAAGAAAAATAGAAATCTGGTTAACAGATTGAGAATGTCGAAGATGAATAGTCTACTCGGAAAATAGGATATGGGCTTCATAATGATTAAGCCAATCCTTTCACACAAATTAATTCCGAAACCTAAGTAGCGCATAACATGCAAATTGGCTCGGAAAGAAAAAAATCACATAAAATAATCTTGACATCAAAACAAAGCAAATTGAGTGTTGTGGATCCACCATCTAGATTTGCAATTCTCAAAGAAGTCATCAAGCCCAAAATATTTAAAGAAAAAGAACCAACAGGTTCTTTTGATACAAAATAATGAGATGAATTCATATCAACAAGAACTCGAAAAAGATAATCACAAATAAAATGTCATCAAGGATTGAATGAGAAATACCTTGACCAAGAGAAGTGTCACAAGGGGCTTTCACAACTTTCAATTTTCCCCCTCTCCTACTTTGAAGTTTGGGGCAAGAAGATAATTGATAACCCGAAATTTTGCAATAGCGGCAAGTAAGGGGTTTCGGGCACTTAATTACATAGTGTTCCTTAGAATTACAATTGTAGCATCCTCCACGATTGGGGATTGGAGTCTTTGCTACCAAAGTAGTTTGCTTCACTTTCTTATTGGGATTAGGGCTTTTGAACTTAATATGCCTCTTTATGGAAATCCCAATATCACCATTAATTCCTTTATCAACTGCTCATGTCGAAGAGTGATATCCACAAGCTGATTGAAAGGAACCTCAATTTTCAAAGGTAGAACCATTTTAGGGTTCTTACACAAAGCACGGATAGAATCTTGATTCTTTACAAGATCCAAAAGTTGTTAGGCAGACATGAATGCACCATCCGGAGAAGGGCTACTGGATTGACCAGCGCTAGGACTGCTAGAACTAACCATTTCTTCTTCTTTAAGAAAGAAAGAAAGAAGAAAAAGGTTATTCTCATAATGAATATCAAACAAATTTGATTGATAAAATAAGGCATCATAAAGAAAATAGGACAGAACGGGTCGTAAGACTTGGATAAAATCCTAAGGCACGACTCTTAAGATGGACTTAGGACGATGGTCCTTGTTGAATTATTCTACATTGTTCCGAAGTTTGGCTCTGATACCAAGCTGTGGCTCCCCACCTCTATACCCACGCTAGCCAAGGACACTACGATGTAATGTCGTCAACTAGCACGGAGAATAAGGCTGTTGAGGAGCGACCATCCATGTAATTTTTTTGTGCAAGCACTGATATGTTAGATAGTATAACATGCATTTCATTTCTAGAGGAAATCCGACATGCCGATACAAACTCAAAGCTACTACACAGTGGCTATGATATCTTCGGAAATAAACATAACACAAATCAGTCACAAATATCCATATCACAAAGGCGGAAATAGATATAAATATAACACATGAAAGTGTACATCAGAGTAGTGGTCAGAAAGATCCACAACAACACAAAAGAATGGATACAAGTGCTAGACAAAAGAATATATATACACATTAAGGAGTCTCTATCTCAAATGTGTACAACCAAAAACTACTAATCTAAGTAGTTAGCCAAAAGCCAGGATAATAACCCCAGATGATGAGTCAAGCAGAAGCACCTGTAACATCTCGGTCTGACCTGAGTATTATTTAATAAAAAAATAATAAACGGATCAATCTAGCTACAAATATCAGATAAAATGATATAAAATAAGAGATATGGAAAAAACGTATGATAACCATAAAGCCGTACTGTAATAAGTATGTAATTGAAAATCAACCAGAGATTAATCAATATCACAAGAATCTTCTCAAAGATCAAAAGAATGTCATACTCTTAATTTTTTTTATTCACCAAACCATAAATATTGAAAATTACATCAATACCAATCACAAAAGTTAATGACACACAAATTCACCAACACACAAATATTGATAAAACTTATCAATGTAAATCACGAAAATTGGTGAAAACACAAATTCTAGAAATCATCAATGGAAATCCAGAAATCACAAAAAAGGGGAAAGAAGCCTATCACTAGAACGGGAGCATGAAAACTCACCCACACATGTATCACAAAACGGAAAGCTATTACATGGTTGCTAACCATTAATTTTAAGTCGAGGCTCCACTAAAATGCCCCAAAGACCATGAGCCGAAGCTCCACTAAAACGGCCCGAAACTCCACTAAGCCGAGGTTCCAGTCGATTGGAATTCTGGTCCAGTCGACTGCCATACTGATTCTTCGGCTCATGGTCTTCGGACCACTGAGTTCAGTCGACTGAACACAGTCCCTGGAAATCCGCGGGATACCGGTCAGTCGACTGGACTTAGTATGCCAGTCAACTGGACCAGAGCCAGGGAAGTGTTCTGGTAGCAGGTCAGTCGACTGGACCAAAATTCCAATCGACTAGAACCTGTTTCCAGCACTTCCTAGCCCATCTAAATGAAGTCCAATCTCTTCCAAATTGCAATCGGTCGAGCAACGGCACTAGGGATTTACGCGAATCAGCTACCTAGCCCAATAGGCTCCTTGATGCATCACCAAAAGCATGTTCAAACAACAAAGCTATGATTTTTGAAGATTTGAACTCAAAACACCAAAAATTGGAATATTCACAAAACCAATCCAAGTCAAAATCAAATGAACATGAATAAGTGTTAGGAATTCATACCTAACAATCAAAGATAATCATAGACTTAGATGTGAGATAAAAATCTCACCTTTTCACAAAAATAAGGAAGGAGAAGCTTGAAAGCAAAGGAAGAATCAACCACACTTCAACACAACCCAAATGAGCTTGAATCTAAGCTCAAAAGAAGAACATTCCCAAAGTTAGGTTTAGGAATTTCTGAAATTGAGTGGAGAATGAGTTGGAGAAGAAGAAGATGATGCTTACCAATAGCTTCTCTTTGGATTTGGAGCTAGAACTTGATTTGCAAATGGAAACTAGGGCTTGGAGTTTTAATTTCCCATTCCTCCCTCCATTGTTGCTAAAGCTTGAGTATTAGGAAATAGAAATGAAGTAATGAGGAGAAGAGGGGTGAAACTAGGGTCTTAAGATAGAACATTGGGCAGAAACCCAAACTCAAACCCAAAGTGAAAATGTAGCAAAATTCTACTAACTCCAAACATAACGAAGTTTATACTCAAAAAGGACGCAAACGACATTTTGAATTCAACGGAAGTGGTCTCGAGTTCTAATTCGATCGTATGCAAACTGTAGCTTTTCGGACTATAATCCAACTAACGGTGAAATATTTAAATAAAATATTTAAATATACAATCGATAAATATGTGGGTTGTCACATTTCATTTACCCTATTTACAACAATACGGTATCGATTTATCTTGTTTTAGACTTTAGAAACACCTATCGATAACATGGCGTCCCACATATCGATCAAAATCTATAAACACTCAACAGATAAGTCAACACAATATAAAAACAATTTTATATTCACAAACAATTATGCTCTCGTATCTATTATTACATTCAAACTCATTCCAGAGTACTAATGACTCTATCTCTAATGAGTAATTCCCCCACCAAAGCCTAGGTATATTGCCAACCTAAGCTCTGATACCAAATTGTAACAATCTGATTTTTCGACATCCGAAAATCGACATCAATACGTCCACTGTATCAAATGCCGAATAATCGAATGCCAAAAAAACGAACCGTTAGGATTAAAGAAGAAAGAGATACGAGAAGAAATAGAAACAATATCAGATTTCACAATCATAGCGGAACAATATATAATAGACAAATGACTAATCTTTAAAACAAAAGAACTATATCAGTTTATACATTACATTATTAGAGTCATATACAACATAAAGCGGAAAAATAACATCATATACATGTGATACGTCTCTTCATGTAGCTTGTCTCTTGATCTCCACAGCATACTTTCCCGACTTAGCTCCAGGATTTACTGATAACCCGACTCTAGGCTGTCCGTGTGAAAAATTAGAGGCACCCAGAGTTTATAAAAGGGAACAATAAACTCCGAGTCAGACATGGGAATGGTGTGAGAATCTAAAAACAGTTATTTGTACAAAAAGAAATCCGTTCAAGCTTTTGGAAAATGAAACTACCATAAGGTCTCTCGACACACACACAATGCAGTCGCACACTTGGGGGAGGTTTCTCCTTATAGTAGTCAAACATGCTTGATACGTGAAAATCATTTTGATATTATTATTAGTGCATAGCGTGGAAAACATTTTGAAAGTATAATATTAATCTTAGCCAACATACCATTATAGTATGCCTACTATAGCTACCATGTTAAATGGCAGGTTCTACGACTAAAACCGTAAACGACTCGTATTGATTGTTTGGATTTCCAACAAATGTTCAAGGCTAATGAATTTCCTTTATCTGAATGGGTATGCCTCTGGAGGGACGTCTCGAGAACCTAACCGGATCTATGTTAACACAAGGTCGGGTTACCTTTGTAGTTAGGTAACTAACTGTCACGAGTGTGTCATCCTCCAGTCATAACCGACCTTTACCGAGGCGCCTCAAAATCCAACAACCACATAAGTAAATATCTAGGCTCCATACCAGAATATCACTTTTTATCCACATAAGTAAAATATCTAGACTCCATACCAGAAAACCACTTTTTATCCAGAAGGAAATGTACATACCCTGAGGGGGGCGAACCCCATAACCTTGCTGCATCCTTTCTTGTTTCGACCATTTCTGAGGTGTGAGTTCGATGAAGTCTCGTCCCACAAAGCTATGCTTTTCAAAAATCCATGCTTCGATCAACCAATGCTCAACACTTAGCATGCCACATTACCAATTGGGAATATATCACTAATAACCATCAACTACATAACCTCTAAGCTCGTACGTCTTAGAGAAGGGTGTTAAGCTAAGAGAATAAATTCTCCGCCACCAAACAGAAATGCATTTGATAAAAATCAACATTATATCTCAAAGTGTAATGTCAAACGTACATCCATACAAGTTCATCCTGGGTCTGAATGGAACCGAAGGCACTTCGTCCAATTAAGGAAAGAAGTCCTTACAAATCCGGATATCCCCTAATCACGTCTGGACTCCCCATAACATAGGATAATCTCAATACCGGAGCAACTCGGTGCAGAGACAATCAACAGGTAATTCTTTCATTTTCGAAAATACCTAGTCTTTAACCACCGTCTTCTAATGTGATTCCAATTCGTCGTATCATTATTCGGAATGGGTTTTATGACTTAATGTCCTCCTCCAGTTTATCCGAATAATGAGCGCTTATTTTAAAACATGTGGACATAAATTTACATTTTTAATCTTTTTAACAAAAGATCCACCTTTAAGATTCGATGTGGTTTTCGGATAACCATTTGGAATCTGACCCCCATTCTCATCGAAATTCAAATGTCTTCATAAAGGCTAATATTGATACTCGATTATTTAACTATCAAATAACATCCATAAACAAACATCATATTTAAATAATTTCCCAAATTATTTATTTCAAAATATCTTCGCAAATAATTTTTTTCTACACTTCAACTCTATGTAATATTTTTTAGATCACCCTTTTCTCTCGTAGAATAAGTTCCATCAAACATTAATAATTTCCCCAAATTATCTATTTATTTATTTATAAATATCTTCGCAAGATATATTTCTATACTTCAATCCTTTGAAAACAATTCTCAAACTACTTTTCTCTCGTGATATAAATTTCCAAACACTGTTTATTTCCACTGAAAATTTACCAAAACTAAATTCTTTGGATTTTGAAATAATTTAAATCACTTTATCTAAAAATATGTACTTAAAATACTTAAAATAAAAACTATTTGAAATACTTTATTTAAAATACCGGTTATGAAATTTAATAATAATTTTTCATGAAAACTTAAGCCAAACAGATTTAAAAATAGAAGTTATTGAATTCTATACAAGTTTTCCAAATAAAAACTTTGGCCAAACTATATTTAAAATAAAACTACTTTATAAAATATAAATACTAATAATTATCTTTTTAAATCATAATACCAATTAGCCTTTTAAAATAATTACTACTACAACAAATTTAATAAAATATTTACCTTTAAAATTTTAAACAACTTAAATAAATAATTTCTCAAAGAAACATCCTTTTAAACAATTTTAAATACTTTTAACTTTTACTTAAAAATCTGCTTGAAATCGTACTTAGCTTATCAAGGAAATACAACTTTTCTTTCACAGTTTTAAAAATAAACCACTATTTATTTTTAAAACAAATTGCTCATTCCACTATAAATTCCCACCATGATATATTATTTCTCTTTATAAAACCCAATTATAATTTCCATAGTCAAATTCTCCTTTTAAAACATAGTTTCAAACATTTAACCAGTTTTCAAATCGATTTCCCCAAAACTAACCCCATTTTTATAATAAATTCCTTTATTTCTCCCAAACCATTTAAAATCCGAATTTTAAATAAATTCTTCAATTTTTAAACAATACAACATAAGTTCTCAGAATCAATTTATTTCCATTTATTAAAAAAATCTTTTTCGCATACTTGAAATTTATTCCATAGGATTTCAAAAATCAACCGTTACCCTTTCCAAATTCCTTCTTTTAATTTATCCAATTCTATCAAATTATTTTCTTAAGATTCTCTACTTTAACTTCCTTCCAAAAAAAAAATTTCATATTTCTGGTATCTTAAAATACCAAAATATATTGGGCCAAACCATTAGCTTTCAAAAATTTCAATTACCAATATAATCAATCACAGATCATAAATAAATCATATCATAGGAAATGAAATAAATTCAAACATTTGAGGAATCTAGTTGGATCCCTCCAACCTATTCCCTGCATCCATAGATGTTAGCACAATATAAAATACCAATTCCACTTCGAGGTGGAATATCGCGGTATATAAGGTCATTCGCTGTTATGCAGGACGCATAGGGTCTCGTCCGCTATATGATGCAGGAAATCAACCGCCCCGATATATATACTATATATATATATATATATATATATATATATATATATATATAACATACCAATCCAACTGATAACAATTATCAATCCAAGCAAACAACCAATAGTTTAAATTTAACTATTTAAATTTAACTATTTAAATTAAACTGGGTAAATTCGATTGAGTGAGAAGTTCTCACCTTTGCTTTTGTTTTGCAATCCATTTCCATTCCAGCTTGTTTTCACGATTTTTTGACCTTGTATGAACATTTATAGTTTATTAATATTCGAAATAAATCGAACAATTAATTACTACCTATTTATTTAATTTAAACTAATTTCCTTTAATAAATTACTTTTAAGTGATTAAGTAATTAAATAAGTTCATTACATAAATTAATCATCTTAAACACACACATTTTTTTTTAAAATAAACTGGTAAATATAAATGTGTACATGCATATTTATTTTTCAGTGTGAAACCAAAAATAATTTCTAGATTTCAAAAACAAATTTTACATAACTTTCAACAATTTAAAATTATTTTTTTTTTAAAACCTTGTCTAAATATATATACATATTTACCCAATAAAAAACAAAATTAATTAATACTTTACTGAATATATATTTCTAACCTAAACTGAATATATATATATATATATATAACTAAAAATAGATAGCTATATACCTTTAGCTATCACTCTAACTGCCGACAGCGTCGCACCACCGTCCAACAAGAAACCCAAAACTTAGATCCAACGCCATTTCGTCGTATGATGCCGAGCTCGACAGTCGCTGCCGCATCCTCCAGAACCATCCAGTGCCATTGCGAGAGCATTGCACCTCTGCTTCCATCCACATCGCGACTTCGAACCTACATCGCGCGTCGACCACCACTTGATGATGCAGTCGAATCATCCCCTTCGCACTCGCGAAGCCCACGCCTTACCTCGCCCTACACTTCAGTCACGCCGCTCTCTTGAGTAGCCAAACCCCACCGAGCACACAAAAATGGTGGCCGCCTGTTTCCCCACGAGATCGCGTGCCATCATTCCCTTTGGAGTCTGGTTTGACGAAAGAAGGAGCACGACTCGATTTCGATTTCTACTCTTTTTTTATATAAGTTCGATTTAATTTTTGTGAATGAAGGAAGGAAAAAAAACGCGATTCCTCTTATCGATTTGGGTTTCTATTTTTTTTATTCGGAGAAGAAGCTTCGGCATGTCAGATCTGGGTTTCGCGATTTTTCAGATAAGAAAATTTTATTATATTTCTTTTTTTTCAAAGAATGCATGTATAATCAGGGCGAACACGTGTTATAAAAGAGGGTACTTGTTAATTGAGAAAACATTATTCATAATAAAAATATAAAATATATATCAAATTTAAATTCCAATTTTAAATCGTCTCGATAAATGCAACTCAAAATGTTGATCTCCAATCGAGGCATGCCGTCAGGCGTTTATAATGTTATACCCCTATTCCGAACGTAATGGAAAAGGTTTCGAGTCCTAATTCATTCGTATAGAGAAGAAAGCCTTTTGGACCCAGTTATTATATTAAATTCTCAATTTCAACGCGTTTGTCTATCGTACGATCACCGACAACTTCAAATACTACGAAAATTGAAATCTGGTAATAATACACTATTACGGGTCAATGGAACTGGTTTCGTCGAATTCCGAGATTGTTCCTCGGAAGGATATTTTTAAATATCAACTTAAATAATATACTTTTAAAACTGAGCAAAACCCTTTCGAACTCAAATTTAAAACTTTTATTATCTCCAGTATTATAAATATAAATTTTCCTAGCCTTTGGATTTTTTTTTTAACAAGCATAAAACTGAAGATACAATCTTTTACCCAATTTCATATTATTAAATTCAATAATTTAATTACCAAACAAACAGTGATATTTGAAATTCAAGTTAAAATAACTTTTAAATATTTAAAATCAATTAAATATTCTAATTTCAAATATCCAGAGATTCCGGGTTGTCACAACATAAGAGTGGAGATAACCTCCTAACCGTTTATGTGGACGGATCTCGTTATCTTTGTCCTAGAAGAATGAAACGGGTTTATACGTACAGTATAGCACCACCGATGATAACTATAGCATTAATTTCTGTGACAACCTGAAATTTCAACGCTTGAAAATCGACATCCATACTTCACTCGTATTCAAATGTCGTAGATTCACTCATTGAAATCCGATTCGTCGGAGCTTATAACACATTAAGCAAACAACATAGCGGAAACAGAAGAATAATTTTATTGATACACAATATGATACAACAATTATACAATTGGATCTCAATATCATAGCCAAAAGATATACAATAGCGGAAAGAATAGCAGCGAAAAGAAAGCACCAAATGGTTTTCAAAAGAATCCAACAACTGCATCTCCAATGCCAAAGCTCAAAAGAATCCAATCCAATACGCTCAAACCACCATTAATGCTAAAGTGA
Organism: Allium cepa; assembly: GCA_030765085.1. NCBI lineage: Eukaryota > Viridiplantae > Streptophyta > Magnoliopsida > Asparagales > Amaryllidaceae > Allium > Allium cepa. Next base: position 174,755,066 of record CM060939.1, on the reverse strand, counting down.
AGCAAACTCGATCCATATGCGATTGCCAAAAGCTACCAAAACCCAAGACTGAAAGCTTTCGAATCTATATCTACTAGCTGACTATCTAAAAATCTGACTCTAGGCTACTCGTGTGGAAAATTGTGGGCACCCAGAGTTTAGAAAGGGAACAATAAACTCCAGATCAATCATGAGACTAGTGTGAGCAAACAAAAACAATTTATTTTGAACAAAAAGAAATTAAAAGAAATTCGTAATGCTTTTTGGAAAATGAAACTACCATAAGGCCTTCTGACACAGACACAATACGATCACACACTTGAGAGAGATTTCTCCTTATTATAGTCAAACATGCTTATACGCAAAATCCTTTTGATATTATTATTAATGCATAGTGTAAAAAACATTTGCAAGTATAATATTAATCTTAGCCAGCATACGTACCATTATAGTATGCCTACTATAGCTACCATATTAAGTGGCAGGTTCTACAACTAAAACCGTACAGGGCACATATTAAATGATTGGATTTCCAACAATGGTCAAGCTAAGGAACTTCCTACACCACATTGGTACGCCTCTGGAGGGACGCCCTGAGAATCTAACTGAATCTCTACTTACATAAGGCCGGGTTACCTCTATAACTAGGTAACTACTGACACGAGTATGCCATCCTCCGGTCGTTACCGACCTTTATCCTGGGATCCACCAACAAAAAGCAACAACCGCATAGGTTAAATATCTAGGCTCCATACCATGATACCACCTTTTATCCAGAAGGAAATGAATATACCCTAAGGGGCGTGACCCCCGATAATCTTGCCGCATCCTTCCTGTTTCGACCATCTTCGGGTTGTGAAGTTCTGATGAAGTCTCGTCCCACAAAGCTACGCTTTTCACAAAATCCATGCTTCGATCAAAAAAAGATCAGCAACACTTAGCATGCCACATTACCAAATCGGAAATATATCAACTACATAACCTTGAGCTCGTACATCTCAGATAAGGGTGTTAAGCTAAGAGAATAAATTCTCCGCCAGCAAACAGATATGTATTTGGTAGAAACCAGCTTTATATCTCAAAGTGTAACATCAGACATATATCCATACAAGTCTGTTCCGGGTCCGAACAGAACCAAAGGCACTTCCAAAGAAGCCCTTGAAAATCCGTATAATCCCTAATCATGTCCGGACTCCCATCACAAAGGGTGATAAAATCTCTATACCAAGGCCATTCGCTGCAGAGACATTCGATAGGTAATCCTTTCGCTTTCGAAAATATCCGGTCTTCTTCACCGGTCTTTAAATGCTATCCTTTACGTCGTACCATTATTCGGAATGGATTTTATGACACAAAATCCTCACCCGGCTAAATCAAATAATGAGCGCTTTTTTTTAAAACCATATGGATATATTGGGATCTTAGTTAAGTCACAATTTTTAGCCCGAAAACCTTTTCTTCAAATGGTTTAAACAAATTTCCACTTTAATCTTTTAAACAAAAGATTCACCCTTGAAGATCCCCTTCAATTTGAAAACAAAGTTCATCAATCTTTAACAAGGATTCATTCATAGCTTTGAAAACTATTGCAATTTGATTCACCACTAACTTGAAATCCTTTCAACAAAAATTGGAAATCCTTTCTTATATGAAAGCCATTATCATTTGAAAACAAAAAGTTTTCATTTTCGGAAAATCTGATTACATTTGCTCAAGTTATAGCCCTTAAATTATAAACTTGGGTTAAATTCAAATTCCCAAAATAATACATTTAAAATGGCTTAAAACCCATATAAATACATTATATATCTTGTACAACCTTTTTAAACCATAATTTCCAAACATGTATTCATAGAACTCAACTTCAAATCTTGATTTCAAATTCAAATCAAACTATTTTAAATTTCAAAACTTCAACAAGTTACTGAGAATAATTTTATCTTCAAAACACCTTTTGAAAAGCTTTTCATATTTAATCCAATTTCAATTCCAAACCATTTTTAGATTCAAAATTCAACTTTTAAAACTATTTCATTATTTTGAATAAAATGATATTAAATTCAAATATCTGTGACTTAACCAATTCCTCGTGAAATCCATATTTGTGTGTGTGGTGTAGTCCAGGGGTTTTACCCACAACAGTACAATATCATCAATCATCACAATCCAAACACAGCAATATTGATCAGCGGTATAATCCTATAACGATTATCTTCCATTCACAGATAAACAAGTAGATTCATCATAGAAAAATAAATAACAGTTCATAGCTTAATTCAAAGCAGTCTTCTCATAGCACACCACAAATCAAAGAAATCAAATAATTCAAAACATTCAATACAATCCAACATCCACAAGTGAGATTAATTAATCATCTGATTAATTTAAATCAGATTAATTACTTATGAATAAATAACAAATCCTGGTTAATTAACATTAATTAATTACAAGCCATATTAATTAATTATCTTTTAATCGTTTATTAATTAACATGTAATTATTAATTAATCAATCTTAGTGGATAAATCAATCAACCTTTAATCATTAAATAATTAGCCTTTAATTATTTAATTATCCTTTAATTAAATTGTTCTAGTCACTTGATTAATCAACCTTTAATCATTAAATAATTATCATTAATTACTTTTATTAAGTAATAATCTTTAAGTAATTAATTACCTTAATTACTTACATTAATCTTCATTAATTAATTATCTTTTAATGTAATTACACAAAGTAATTATCCCTTAATTACATTAAGTAATAATCTTTTACTGGTTACACTAAGTAATTAAACTTAATTAATTTCATTAATTAATCATTCTCTAATTACTCATCAATTACCTCTTAACAAATTAATTAATCTTTAACTAATAACTAATTATTCTTTAATTAAGTAATTATCATTAAATTTCAAATTAATGATCCCTTTAATCTTAAGATAACCCATTTATCTTAATTAATCATATTAACAATATTATTTAACAAAAATTAGGGATCGCATTGATTAATTACTTAATATCTTTTTATTTCGAAACCAAGATAATTGATCTTTTAAAACATTTAACTTTTTGAAACAAATTTATTTTTATCCATAAATCAACTTAAAGATTTAAGTTATTTAACAAATAAAAACATCTGTATCCTTTTAATTCACTTCTTAATTAAGCTATTTAAATAAAATAGGCTTAAAACTAATTAAAGAAAGCACGGATATATATATTTAAATTGTTTTCAAACTTGATTAATTAAAATAACTTAAATTTAAAAACTTTAATTAACCCACAAATGAATACATATTGTATAAAATAATTAATCTAACAAAATTTGTTAAAACTTGATTTAAACTTTTTAAAACTTGTTTAAATTTTAAATTTTTACAACTATCATCCTGAACCCGAGTCAAACCCGAAGTAAAATCGAGTTCAACTTCGAGTAACCCACATCATTCTTTTCCACGAGACAACCAAATGGAAACTTCGAGTCGTACCCGAGAACTATGCTTCTTCCCTAAAGCTCAGATCAACTGCAGATACAAACGTGCACATACACATACACGGTCACCCCGACTTCCATAGATCAATGTCGCAACTCTCGACAAGTCAATGAAGACCTTGCTGACCCCCTCGATCATCCAGATTAGCGAAATCGACCACCAATCGAAAATGAGACATTCGAACAAAAAATGGAACAAACTCGATCGAAAAAACCCTCAATCGTCGATGATCTCCACCTTGAGAACCCTCGTCGACCTTACCGGAGATTCGTCACGTTGCCACGCTTCTAACCCCTCGCAAGCGATCACCTCTGGTGATCGATCGACGTCACACGAGGCTCCCAAAAACCTCGACCAAAACAAGCCCTTGAGCCATAGTTCGTCGCTGGACGGCCACCACGACTATCAATAAAACCCTCCAATATTTTTCTTACAACCACCAGGCTACTCGCTACGTCTAGCATTGATCCCGACGAACTTCATCACATCGATCGTCGGAAATCGACGATCGACCCAAATTTGAGCAATTCTGATTATCTCAACAAATACTTATCTAAAAATCATGATCTCTACATTAAAATTCAACATATTTCTCAACGTTTCAGATTATATAATCAAAGATTGAAATTAGCTTGATCGATTTTAACCCATGTTTTGATTTTCACTCTAATTTATATTTTTAAGATAAATACCCAACCATTATACTTGAAATCATTTTTATAAATGATGTTTCCTTGTTTCAAATGTTTTCTCTTTAGAAATCAAAGTCCAATATGATTTTAATTGGAAGATATGAATTTTTTCTAGAGGAATTGAACTTGTTAATATAAACAAAGAGGTATATCTATTTACAAACATGCACCTAATCATACACATATATACAGAGACATGCAAGCAAATTCACACAATTATTCAAGCATAATTCATTCATATCATACTTCAAATACAAATCCAAACTCTAAGAAATATGACAGGGTCAAGGAGGTTTGCTCATCTGTACTTGGAACAGAGACAGGCTTGAAAATCTAGAATGTTTTGAACACTAGAAGTAGATTTTGATTTACTTGCTTGATGATGATATGATTTTGATAATATTGAGTTGCCTGATCTTACCGTATGATCGTGTTGAGTTGTATTTGAATCTAAAACAGCAACTTAAAATCTTTTCTTGTTTTTCAACGTTGAATCTGAAGCTTAATTACTTGATTTAGTTGCTTCAGATTTAAACTTGGTGAAGATTGTTGCTGTAGTTTGATTCCCGTTGAATGCTTTATATTTGAGTTAGATTTATGTTAAGTTTGAATTGTATTTTGAACTTGTTTTTTTATTTTTCTCTAGCTAGTTTGAAAATGAAAGAAGTTTGAGAGGTGAAGATAAATGATCAACCTGGTTATTTTCTAATAACATTATTTATATGTTTTCAATTTAAAAGTGAAAACTAGTTTTGCCACTTGTTATTGTATGATAATATTATCTTCCACTTGTTAACATGAATTACAATTTATTTTACACTTGTTTAAAACACTTAAATTTATATTTAAACCCCTAATTTGTAAACTTTGTTTTAAACCCTTATATTTCATTAAGTACTTATGCATATATATAAATTTATGGTTATATCCTTATGCAAATTAGACTTATGTATTATTTTCAATTTAGTTTAATATACAGAAAATTATTGTCAAGGACAAAATTTCACAGCTTTTTAGCCTCAAGGACAGACCTTCAATATTTTATCTCTAAGGACAACTTTCTGTAGGTATCAGTTTTTAGTTATTGATAGCAGTTTTTAGGTATCAGTTTTTAGTTATTGATAACAGTTTTTAGGTATCAGTTTTTACCTCGTATCAGTTTTGTTGTCCTTATGAATAATTTTGGAAAATGTTTGTCCTTATGAATAATTTTTAAAAGAATGTCTGTCCTTGTGTTAAAAATATTGAGGTCGTGTCCTTGAGGCAAAAAATATTCAGATCTTTGTCCTTTAAATTAATTCCCCCTTCAATATATGCATGCTTATGTTTATATAATTTTACAAATGTCATAACTCTTAAATTTAAGTATTTTCTTATGTTAACACATGTACTATATTTTAAATTTATAAATATACAAACTATATTTATTCATTTTAAGAAAAAATGTATTTTAAATCTTTATATTAAATCTTATTTCAATTTTTAAACTCAAGTCACTACTCCTTTTAAATAAATAAATATCCATCTCAAATGTTTTTGAAAATATATGATTAATTTTGAATAATTTTTGAAAAGTATTATATTTAATTTAAAATATAACTTCCAAATACACACACACACATGTTAGAAAACAAACTTTTATTATCTTTAAAATATAGAGTTTTCAAATCTAATTTATTTGCAATATATTTATTTTTGAAATTCAAAACCAAATTTTATTAACAACATATACACTTATTTCCAAATTTTCAAATTAATCCACAATTAGTCCCAAAAAATTACATTAATTATCAAATTTAAATCTGGCAAAAAAGGGGGAATGTTACAAATTCCCCCTCTTAAGAAAATTTCATCCCCGAAATTTGCTAGACGGGGAGACAACAAAGAATATATGAATACATCAAATATAGAGAATGACTTACCTGATCAAACTGAATATCTATTCTGCATTTGACTTACCAAATCAGAATATCAACAATAGATATGAGAACGAATCCATTCAACACTTCACAAGACACTTGGGTCACCCGGTCTACGAAATATACAGGGGCATCGGTTAGCCTGAAGGGATAACTAACCATTTGTAGAATATTTCTGGATCCCATAGAATAGACAAACGAATACAATCTAATTTTGGCTTCATATTTTATTAATCGTTTTATTTCAAATAAATTTCAAATTTATTAAAGTTAAAATGGAAAGACTGATAGAAACTGAAGATTCGCTAGGCCACTACCACACCGAAGCTTCTTCTTATAGCTGCCAGGGAATCATCAAAGAATTGATATCGGATGATGGTCAAAGAGATTGAGGGAAAAAGATTGTTTCCTTGTTTCCATAGGGTATCGACCATTTTTAGTGGTACTCCCCTGTTCCCTATCTCGCCCTCTTCTTGCACTCATACTCACTATCTGTGGATAGTAAGAGAAATTACTAAGGCATACGGACGGATATCTTAGGGATACTCATTCTAGGGTATTTTGTAACCCAATCTCTAATTAGCCACCTAATGTGTTATACTCCTGAGCTAAAGTTCTTACTCAACCTTCAGCTCTGATACCAGATGTGACGATCCGAAATTTCAACGCTCGAAAATCAACATCCATACTTCATTCGTATTCGAATGCCACAGATTCAAGCATTGAAATCCGATTCGCCGAAGCATATAACACATTAAGTAAACAACACAGCGGAAATAGATGAATAATTTTATTGATATACAATATGATACAACAATGATACAATTGAATCTCAATATCAGAGCCAAAAGATAAACAACAGCGGAAAGAATAGCAACGGAAAGATAGCACCAAATGGTTTCCAAAAGAATCCAACAACTACATCTCTAATGCCAAAGCTCAAAAGACTCCAATCCAATAAGCTCGAACCACCATCAATGCTGAAGTGAAGCAAACTCGATCCAAATGTGATTGCCAAAAGCTACCAAACTCGGGACTGAAAGCTATTGAATCTATATCTACTAGCTGAATATTTGAAAATCCGACTCTAGGCTGCCCACGTGGAAACTTATGGGCACCTAGAGTTTAGAAAGGGAATAATAAACTCCAGGTCATTCATGCGACTGGTGTGAGCAAACAAAAACAGTTTATTTTGAAAAAAAACAAACAAAAAGAAATTAAAAGAAATTCGCAATAATTTTTGGAAAATGAAACTACCATAAGGCCTTCCGGCACACACACAATGCAATCGCACACTTAGGGGAGATTTCTCCTTATGATAGTCAAACATGCTTGATACGCAAAATCCTTTTGATATTATTATTAGTGCATAGTGTAGAAAATATTTGCAAGTATAATATTACTCTTAGCCAGCATATGTACCATTATAGTATGCCTACTATAGCTACCATGTCAAAATGGCAGGTTCTACAACTAAAACCGTGCAGGGCGCGTATTGGATGATTGGATTTCCAACAATGGTCAGGCTAAGGAACTTCCTACACCACATGCGTACGCCTCTGGAGGGATGCCCCGAGAACCTAATCGGATCTCTGCCAACACAAGGCCGGGTAACCTCTATAACTAGGTAACTACTGATACGAATATGTCATCCTCCGGTCGTTGCCGACCTTTATCTCGGAATTCACCAACAAAAAGCAACAACCACATAGGTTAAATATCTGGGCTCCATACCATGATACCACCTTTTATCCGGAAGGAGATGGACATACCCTAACGGGCGCCACCCCCGATAACCTTGCCGCAACCTTCCTGTTTCGACCATTTCTGGGTTGTGAGTTGTTGCTGAAGTCTCGTCCCACAAAGCTGCGCTTTTCACAAAAGCCATGCTTTGATCAAAAAATGATCAACAAAAATTAGAATGCCACATTACCAAATTGGGAGTATATCAACTACATAACCTTTGAGCTCGTACATCTCAGAGAAGGGTGTTAAGCTAAGAGAATAAATTCTCCGCCGCTAAACAGAAATGTATTTGATAGAAATCAACTTTACATCTCAAGGTGCAACGACAGTCATACATCCATATAAGTATGTTCCGGGTCCGAACAGAACCGAAGGCACTTCCAAATAAGCCTTTGCAAATCCGGATAATCCCTAATCACGTCTGGACTCTCCATCACAAAGGGTGATCAAATCTCTATACCGAGGCCATTCGGTGCAAAGACATTCGACAGGTAATCCTTTCGCTTTATAAAATACCCGGTCTTCACCACTGGTCTTCAAATGTTATCCATTACATCGTAATATTATTCAGAATGGATTTTATGATATAAAGTCCTTTCCCGGCTAAAACGAATAATGAGCGCTTATTTTTAAAACCATATGGATATATTGGGATGTTAGTTAAGTCATAATTTTTAGCCTAAAAACCTTTTCTTCAAATTGTTTAAACAAATTTCCACTTTTATCTTTTAAACAAAAGATTTACCCTTGAAGATCCCCTTCAATTTGAAAACAAAGTTCACCAATCTTTAACAAAGATTCATTCATAGCTTTCAAAACTATTTGCAATTTGATTCACCAATAACTTGAAATCCTTTCAACAGAAACTGGAAATCCTTTCTTTTATGAAAGCCGTTATCATTTGAAAACAAAGAGTTTTCATTTTGGGAAAATCCGATTACATTTGCTTAAGTTATAGCCCTTAAGTATAAACTTGGGTTAAATTCAAATTCCCAAAATAATACATTTAAAATGGTTTAAAACCCATATAAATACATTATATAACTTGTATAACCATTTTAAACCATAATTTCCAAACATATATTCATAGAACTCAACTTCAAATCTTGAATTCAAAATCAAATCAAACTATTTTAAATTTCAAAACTTCAACAAGTTATTCAAAATAATCTTTATCTTTAAAACTCTTTTTCAAAAGCTTTTCATATTTAACCCAATTTCAATTCCAAACCATTTTTGGATTCGAAATTCAACTTTTAAAACTATTCCATTATTTTGAATAAAATGATATTAAATTCAAATATCTGTGACTTAACCAATTCTTCGTGAAATCTATATTTGTGTATGTATGGTGTAGTCCAGGGGTTTTACCCACAACATTACAATATCATCAATCATCACAATCCAAACACAGCAATATTGTTAAGCAGTATAATCCTATAACGCTTATCTTCCATGCACAGATAAACAAGTAGATTCATCACAGATAAATAAATAACAGTTAATAGCTTAGTTCAAAGCAATCGTCTCATAGCACATCACACATCAGAGAAATCAAATAATTCAAAACATTCAATACAATTCAACATCCACAAGTGAGATTAATTAATCCGCTGATTAATTTAATTCAGATTAATTAGTTATGAATAAATCACTAATCCTGTGTAAGTAACATTAATTAATTACAAACCATATTAATTAATTATCTTTTAATCATTTATTAATTAACCTTTAATTATTAATTAATCAATCTTATTGATAAATAAATCAACCTTTAACCATTAAATAATTAACCTTTAATTATTTAATTATCATTTAATTTAATTATTCTTTCGTCACTTGATTAATCAACCTTTAATCATTAATTAATTATCCTTGATTACTTTTATTAAGTAATAATCTTTAATTAATTAATTGCGTTTAATTACTTACATTAATCTTAATTAATTAATTATCTTTTAATGTAATTACACAAAGAAATTATCCCTTAATTACATTAAGTAATAATCTTTTATTAATTACACTAAGTAATATTGAAAGTCGGTTTCTTATCTACCATATTGAGGAAGATGGTTTGTGTCTCACTAGGGATGGTGCGATCGGCGAGGAGAAAAAAAGTAAGTTTTATGATGTCACTTGGGATAGAAAATTTATTTACTCTCCTGACTCTGTTGGTTATGATCCTCATCTAGCTGCTCTTTTCTCGGGATTTTCTCTTGTTTTGGTCCTTCTTCAGAAGATGGTCGTGACTGTTCTCCCTCTTCTGAGGAAGCTTAGTCATGCTATGTTAGTAATTTAGGCATTTTTGTCTAGCTCATATGCTTTCATTTTTTTTCCTTTCTTGGGCTTCCTGCCCGTTTAGTTGTTCTGTGCATGTGCAGAGCACTTATTTGTTCATTTTATATACAGTGGCACGACCCACTTTAAAGCCGGCTAGTGTAATATCCCGGAATTTTGGACAATTTAAATTTAATAATCTGAGTTTAAATTTAAATTGAATTGATAAATTTTGTTAATAAATTTGGTTTGATTTAATAATCTTCTTTATTTAAATATTTAATTTGTGAAATTATTTTTAATAAGTTAATGAATTAATTAATTAATAATTATACCTATTATTAAATTAGTATAGCATAATTTTAATAATTTGAAATTAAGAATTGTGATTTATTTTTGATCTAAGCTTTTCAAAAATATTTAATAAATAACTAAATGATTTTAAATATAAGAAAAATGTTTTAATTGGTTTAAAATTCATTTTTTATTTAAGTTTGTATATTTAAATTATGTTACAAAAATGTTTGTGTTATTCTTTTTAAAAAATATTGATTGATAATTTTGATTTGTTAATTTAATTTGAAATTTAAAATACAATTTAAAATATGAAACATGTATTCATTAAGTTACAAACTCTTTTATAAATTTATTTTAATTGTTTAAAGGTATAAGAACTAGTTAACTAAGTTTAAACATTTATTAACACTTTGATTTATTCTTTAGAAAATTAATTATATACATAACTAGATAAAGAAGAAACTAATTAATTAGGTTTAATATTCTTTAACCTTAATTAAAATAACAAAACATTTACAAATATATGTGTAAACTTATCATCAATTTAAAATAACAAATGTAATAGCTCAAGCCATGTGTCATTGTTTGAGTTTGTTTTCCTTTAATTTTAATTTAAATCAAACATTGTTATTTAAACTTGCATATATTCATTTCTTTAGCTCTTCTCATTTTTCAAATCTGAACAATCACCCTCTAGTTCAACTTCAAATGCCTAGCAAACATGCATTGCATTCAACTTCTCTTTTTCAAACATTCAAAAAACCTGCAAAATCAAAAATCATAACCTGTAACTCCTCAAACTCAAAATACAAATCTGCATTTCATTTGCAAGCAAGAAAACCTGCATGTGTGTAAACTAAAGCATGCATTCATTTTTCAAAACTCTGGAACATGCAAATTAAATCAAGTTGAAGCCTGCATTCCATTTGGAACATGCATATGAATCTGGAAAAAGGCAAGATGTCTGCATGCAAGGATTTTTCAAAAATCTGGGCTCTGCAATTTTAAAACTGTGAGTAACTTAACCTTTAAAAAATTAAGTAGGTAAAAGTTGTTTCATGCTTTTATTTAGAAATGACTTAACATTTGAATTTTCTGTGTATATGTCTATATGAGGCGCATTCTGTTTCACTTATGTTCTGACTGTTTACAATGTAAGTTCTAGCTGATAGAAAAATTCCTTTTCTTTTGATTTGTTTGCTGTTATGTTTTAATCTTTGAATGAAACTTGCTTATTTCGAAATAAAGTAAGCATTAAAAATTATATAAGTTAAAATAAAATTCTGTTTTACCTGAAAGTAATATACGGAGTAAAAATTTATATTAAGTGAAAATTCGAATTATAGGAATTCATGTTTCAGGTTTATTAATTGAAACGACAAGTGAATTCTTGAATTTTAAATCAAACATTATAATTTATAGTGTTGTGAAACAAGTGCAGTAATGAATTTACTGTATCCTACAATTTGGTTAAGTACATTTGATTTTTGCATTGGATTTGATTGAATTGGCTCCTGGAGATAGAGTAGCTATCAATGATTATAGGAAAAATTCTAAATTGGATTACAATTAAACTTTGGTGATGAGATTTGGGAATTTCAGTATGAACCCTAGTTTTTTAATGGGTTTAAGAATTTTAGTACTGCTGCTTCAAAAAGGAATCGAGTTCAAAGACCTTTTGGGAATGGATAGATTATGTGTTGATGGAGTTATCGCCGGAATTTGAAGGGTGGTAGTGGCCGGAGTTGGATGATCTCGTCGTTGACAGGTTAGGCAGTGGGAAGGAGATGTTGTTTTCCAGGTTTTTGTTTAAAAACTTGAATTTAAATTCAAGTTGAATTATGGGCATTTGAGGATGGAAGTGTTATGAGGGATCACTGATGGATGAGGAATGGTCGTTGATAAGGGCCGGAGATGGCCAGAGTTGGGAAGTGGATGCACAGGGGAATGTGTGCAGGTGGTGATGTTGATTTTTGGGTTGCAGGGTTTCTACCTCGGGTTGGTCTCGGGAGAAATTGGTGAGTGACTCGAAGTTAGGAAGTGATTTACTCGAAGTAAATTATGCGATGCTCGGGTATAGTCTAAGTTTCAGGTTTTAACAGAAACTTGTTTTCCAGGTTTCTAAATTTTCAAAGTGAAAGTAAATTTCAAACAAAAATCTGAAAACTAAGTTGAATCTGAATTTTAAATATAAATTCAATTAATTTAATTCTAGGTTTTTGAAATAATTAAAATTTCGAAATTTTTAATTAGTTTTAGAGTTTGAATAGGAAACTTGTTTTCCAGGTTTTACAAATTGATGTAAAAAGAAAATGTAAAACAAACTCTGAAACTATGTTTGAATCTAGAATTTAATTTAAATTCAATAAGTTTAAATTTTAGATCTTTGAATTAAATTTGAAATGCTTTTAAATTCAAGTTTGGGTTTTAAACAAAATAGAAACTGTTTTCTATTTTTAGATTTAAAAGTAAAATTTCAAATTGAAGATGGAGTTCAAACTGTAATGTTTGAAACCTGAAACTTAAATTTGAATTCAATAATTTAAAATTGAGATTTGAAATTATTTTTGAATTCAAATTTAAGATGTTAAACTAATATAGGAAGCTGTTTTCTGTTTTTATGTTTTAAATTGAAAAGCAAATTTTTAAAATGCATCTGAAAACTTAAAAACAAGTTTAAAATCTGGGAACAGATTTAGGAAGCTCAAGTTTGAATTTAATTCAAATCTGGAAAGTTTAAATTAGATTTTTAAACTTTTACGGTATAAAGAACATTGTTTTGAATTTTAAAACTATAAGTCTTGATGTATGAAATAAAGTTTAAACTAAGTTTAAATTTAGTTTTAAAACCTGAGATTTTACTTTAATGTCAGTTTTTAAATTTAAATTTGTTTTAACCATTTTTAGAAAAGGTTAAATAATTTGAATTTAAAAATTGAGATGAAAGAGTAAGTAAAGTTTTAAATTTTTAAGTATGAATCTGGAATGAAAATTTAAATTGTGGTTCAGTTTGAAATTTAAAAAGAAATTTTTAAATTTGAAATTTATTTGAAAACAAATTGTTTAAAATACTTTGCATAAGAAGAATGTTTCTTCATTTAGAACTTAAGAAAATTAGTTTCATTTAAATTATTAATTCAATTTAAATGGGTAATTAATTATTATTTAATTAATAATATGGATGTTTAATTAAGTAATTAATAATTTTTAAGTTCATTAATTAAGATTTGAGATTAATTAATTAAGGTTAGTTAATCTATAATTAAGGATTGCTAATTAAATTTTAATTAATGATTAAGATTTATTTAATCAAGTGATTAATGGTGATTAAGTTTTTAGTTAACACTTAATTAATTAATAATTAGAGATTAATTAAATTGTAGTTAAATATTAATTGATAACTAATAATGATTAATTTAAGTTAATTCTTAATTAAGTAATTAAGAAATGTTAATGAAGGTCATTAACTTAAGGTTATTTAACAAATAATTAATGTGATTAACTTTTAATAATTAATTAATAATAATCAATTGTTTAAGTTTTAATTACTTAAGGAAAGTAATTAATAAATTAATTACATAGTGTAATTAATTTGATTAAGGTGATTAGTTTAGATTAATTAAGTTAAATTAATTTAAACATTTGAGGATTGTTTGATAATTACTTATGTAATTAATGAGTTTATAATTACTTAAGGAAGTAATTAATTAATAATTACTGAATGTAATTAAGGATATTTATTATAGAAATAATTTGGATTTAAATTACTTTGAAACTTATCAAGTGATTAATGAAGGTAATTAATTATGAGAAATTAATTTATGGGATGGGTAATTAAAGCAGTTAATTACTGAATGGTTATTAATCAAGGGTGATTAATATATATGGTTTTAATTGAAGATTGATTACTTATGTAATTAATTTATATTGGGAGATTGATTAAATGTAATCATTAATTAATTAATCAATGATGTAATTTGGAATGGATTAATTAAGGTATAACTAATATTAAATGCTAATTACTTATTGTAATTAGAGATGGTTAATCAATAATGATTAATTGTAATGATATTGAAATTATGATTTATAAATTGATTTGTAATCAATAAATGGTCAAATTAAGCAGGATTATAATGACGAAGTAATTAATTTAATTCATTTTAAATTAATTAGAGTTTAGGTAATTAATTTAATTCATTTTAAATTAATTATAAATGATGTGATCATTAGATAGTTGCTTATGTTTGATGATTGGTATTGATTGCCTGGTATGGTTTGTAATCTCAGTTATGAGATAAGTAATGATTATTGATATGGATGCATTGGATGCTTTTGAATGATGAGATGAATTATCTGATTATGATATAGATTATCTGTTAATGATAATGTTGATTATCTGTTGTGTTGAGAATTATATATCTGTGTATATTTAGATAATGAATTGAATTGTTTTAAACTTTAAAACAACTTGGACCTTAAAAGACACGCTTTGGATTTCGATGAGACCGGGATCGGGTTTCCATATTTGGATATCCGAAAACCACATCGATCCAAATTAACGTTAGGTCGTGAATCCAAGTGGATCGAGTGAAGACTCGAGGTGTAAGGGCTATACGTCAGTATAACTCTGTGGGTGATTCCATAATGAGTTTGACGGAATAGTACTTATAGATTCGAGATGGTGGTTTAGAGTGCAAGGGTTATTGTCGTTAACTCTGAGGGTGATTCCAATACGAGTGTAACGAGATAATGCCTTCGGTTTCGTTCGAACCCGGAACGAACTTGTATGGATTGAATGCTTTCAGAACATCGTCAGGTGGACGATGAGCATTCTAAGTGATATGTCCTATAAAGGCAATCATAGCCTCAAGCGTCATCAACCGGGAATGGCTAAAACAGGGGAGGTGCAGCAAAGCTTCGTGGGTAGCCCCCACTTGAGAGCAAGATTTATCCCTGTCTAGAGGTCCCTTTATTTCGGCTTAGTGGTGCTGTTGCTGATCGCAACTGGGGGTTGTCTTGTTTGGAACTGTTCAGTAAGGAATGGGTCCGGCTTTGTGTTGCAGGGGATTGGGAGTAATCCTCGGTACGGTGATCTAGGCCACGTACTGTGACGGGCGGTACCCCAGTAGCCCAGCCATTGATGGAATCCAAAATCCAATTAGTGCCAACGGTTTTGATTGTATTACCCACTTTTGTGGCTAGTAGCTGGATTTAATAGATGTAACAATTTCGGCTATTTCTTATTTACTTGAAAACCCTAGACACTATTATAATATCATCGGATTTCCTATCAAATGTTTTGATTAGCGTAAGGTAAAAACTTTTCCATGTTTATGTGTGGGAAGTCTTACGTGATACCTTTTCTTTTCAAAGGTTTTTCAAAGTTAAGCAACTTTAACCTCTTACTCACACCAGACCCATGTCTGACCCTAAGTTATTTCTGTTTTTCCTATAACTCTTGGGTACTCAAATTTTTATGAGTAGCCAAGGGAATTCAGGTTAGGATTCAGGATTAGCTTGACGAATTGTGGAGGAGCAATGGAGCAGGAGGCTTCTGCGTATAGTTACGTAGTTTTCCGCTGTGTTGGTATCTCTGAGTGTTTCTGTATTGTATTGAGTTGTAATAACTAGACAGGTGTTTATAACTGTCTAGTATGTGTTGTATATGTCTAAGTAACTCTGATATTTGTTGTATACTATGTAAAACTTATGTTATTAATATAATTTATTCGTTCCGCTGTTGAGATTCTTGTGTTGTTTCTTCTTTCTCTTCTTTCTTTCCTCTTTCTATCCCTTTCTTTCTTAATTCATGATGCGTCTTTCTGGGTAGTGGAAGATGGGTCGTGACACTTGGTATCAGAGCATTAGGTTGAGTGAATACCTAGTCTCTGTAGTGGTGTCTATCTTGAGAGAGCGTATTTGTATTTTTAATATATATATATATATATATTTATATTTATGTTTCTACCTATTTGTTGGTTTACCTGTTCGGGTTTTTCCAATATAAGTTATAAAGGTAGATGAGGTAGAAGTGTGTGTAATACGACTACCATTGGTTGGAGTTTGATGGATGAGGTTGGTAGTGTATTTGTCGTGACTGTACACCGAATACCGTCTCGAGTAAGTTTTTGCTTGGTTTAAGGACTTCATCGATCTCTGTAGGAAACCTTCTAAAGGTTCGGAGTTCATCTTTGAAGTGCAGAATTGAGTTTTGATCTGACGATAGGGCAGAAGCAAGTGAGTGATGATATTTTGATATCTTAGGAAGTAGTAGCTACATGATGAGATGCAGTGACTATGGATATTTCCGAAGATGTTTCTTTGGAATAAGAGTAAGAAGTGAGCCTGCTCGGTGATGTGGCTGAGTTTAGCAGAATGTTTTGAGTTGGTAGGGAGTCTTCTGGCTGGGTAGTTTCTCTGAAATGGAGTTCAGAAGCAGCAGAGTGGATCTTTTTCTCTGGTAAGTTGGCTAAGCCAGCATAAGCTGTTCTGTTTGGTTGAGAGAGAGCAGTTTCTTTGGATATAGGCTGAGTTGATCGCAAAAGTGACTTGCGATAGTGTTCTTTTTGGTTGTTGGAGATTGTCCGGATTTTCTTCCAAGAAGTCAGAGTTTGTCTGCATCTGAAGATCGAGTTTTCTTTCCAGGATTGGTACTGGTGGTTCAGTTAGTAGATGGATGGTTCCTTGAGATAGAAGTTGGTGAAGTAACTCAGGTTTGGGAGGAACATCTGAGTTTTCTTTATGGATATGTGGAACCATATTTTTGTGGGATTGTCTAGTCTGTGCTTGTGTTCTTCAGCATTTTCTTCTATTTCGGATCAGAGTTGTGCAGCAGAAGCAGTTTGGGGGTATTTCTGTTTTCTTTTCCGGATAAGAAGAAGTTTGTTCTGTCTTCTGTTGTTGAGAAGCAGGGTTTGTGTTCTTGGTTTTTGAGTGATCTTGAGGAGATCATTGGATTGTTGTGATCCGGTCTGTTTCTAGAAGCATCAGCATAGAGTTGAGCTAATCTGGAAGGATGTTGGTAGCCCAGGATCGTCCGAAGAGTATTTATGGATAAGAGACGGAGAAATTTGGTTTCTGAAATCGGAGATTTGATCTGGGATAAGTTTTTTTCTCTGATCCAAAGAGCTATTAGTTTGAGAAGCTAGCTCCGTAGTGTTTTGCTTTCTTCTGTGTTTTGGGTTAGATCAGTGTTTGGTTTTCTAGAGTTGAATTGCCAGTTTGGATAACTGGGATTCAGAGTGTTTTCACGTATCTCTGAGGGAGTACGTGTTTGATATTTCTGGTTGTAGAACCAGCAGTTTAGGATGCATTGGTTGTTGAGTCAGACTCGTTTGTAGTCTGATATTCTGTATAGAATTGTTGTTAGGAGCTCTATAGCTTAGTAGTATTGATTGATTGTATTCTATAGAGCGAGTATCCCGATATATATATACCGGGGAAACTCGTGGAAGTTTTATCCAAAATTCTTTTGGATAATTAGATTTGTTCTGTTTGTGTGAATTGGTTGCTTGGTTGTTGGCATATGATTAACATATGTTGTATTTTAAAATAAAATCTGTAAATAGATTATTAAATTACCTTTGTTTTAAATTTCGGGGACGAAATTCTTTTAAGGGGGAAGGATTGTAATATCCCGGAATTTTGGACAATTTAAATTTAATAATCTGAGTTTAAATTTAAATTGAATTGATAAATTTTGTTAATAAATTTGGTTTGATTTAATAATCTTCTTTATTTAAATATTTAATTTGTGAAATTATTTTTAATAAGTTAATGAATTAATTAATTAATAATTATACCTGTTATTAAAATAGTATAGCATAATTTTAATAATTTGAAATTAAGAATTGTGATTTATTTTTGATTTAAGCTTTTCAAAAATATTTAATAAATAACTAAATGATTTTAAATATAAGAAAAATGTTTTAATTGGTTTAAAATTCATTTTTTATTTAAGTTTGTATATTTAAATTATGTTACAAAAATGTTTGTGTTATTCTTTTTAAAAAATATTGATTGATAATTTTGATTTGTTAATTTAATTTGAAATTTAAAATACAATTTAAAATATGAAACATGTGTTCATTAAGTTACAAAATCTTTTATAAATTTATTTTAATTGTTTAAAGGTATAAGAACTAGTTAACTAAGTTTAAACATTTATTAACACTTTGACTTATTCTTTAGAAAATTAATTATATACATAACTAGATAAAGAAGAAACTAATTAATTAGGTTTAATATTCTTTAACCTTAATTAAAATAACAAAACATTTACAAATACATGTGTAAACTTATCATCAATTTAAAATAACAAATGTAATAGCTCAAGCCATGTGTCATTGTTTGAGTTTGTTTTCCTTTAATTTTAATTTTAATCAAACATTGTTATTTAAACTTGCATATATTCATTTCTTTAGCTCTTCTCATTTTTCAAATCTGAACAATCACCCTCTAGTTCAACTTCAAATGCCTAGCAAACATGCATTGCATTCAACTCCTCTTTTTCAAACATTCAAAAAACCTGCAAAATCAAAAATCATAACCTGTAACTCCTCAAACTCAAAATACAAATCTGCATTTCATTTGCAAGCAAGAAAACCTGCATGTGTGTAAACTAAAGCATGCATTCATTTTTCAAAACTCTGGAACATGCAAATTAAATCAAGTTGAAGCCTGCATTCCATCTGGAACATGCATATGAATCTGGAAAAAGGCAAGATGTCTGCATGCAAGGATTTTTCAAAAATCTGGGCTCTGCAATTTTAAAACTATGAGTAACTTAACCTTTAAAAAATTAAGTAGGTAAAAGTTTTTTCATGCTTTTATTTAGAAATGACTTAACATTTGAATTTGTTGTGTATATGTCTATATGAGGTGCATTCTGTTTCACTTATGTTCTGACTATTTACAATGTAAGTTCTAGCTGATAGGAAAATTCCTTTTCTTTTGATTTGTTTGCTGTTATGTTTTAATCTTTGAATGAAACTTGCTTATTTCGAAATAAAGTAAGCATTAAAAATTATATAAGTTAAAATAAAATTCTGTTTTACCTGAAAGTAATATACAGAGTAAAAATTTATATTAAGTGAAAATTCGAATTATAGGAATTCATGTTTCGGGTTTATTAATTGAAACGACAAGTGAATTCTTGAATTTTAAATCAAACATTATAATTTATAGTGTTGTGAAACAAGTGCAGTAATGAATTTACTGTATCCTACAATTTGGTTGAGTACATTTGATTTTTGCATTGGATTTGATTGAATTGGCTCCTGGAGATAGAGTAGCTATCAATGATTATAGGAAAAATTCTAAATTGGATTACAATTAAACTTTGGTGATGAGATTTGGGGATTTCAGTATGAACCCTAGTTTTTTACTGGGTTTAAGAATTTTAGTACCGCTGCTTTAAAAAGGAATCGAGTTCAAAGACCTTTTGGGAATGGATAGATTATGTGTTGATGGAGTTGTCGCCGGAGTTTGAAGGGTGGCAGTGACCGGAGTTGGGTGATCTCGTCGTTGACAGGTTAGGCAGTGGGAAGGAGATGCTGTTTTCCAGGTTTTTGTTTTAAAACTTGAATTTAAATTCAAGTTGTATTATGGGCATTTGAGGATGGAAGTGTGATGAGGGATCACTAGTGGATAGGGAATGGTCGTTGATAAGGGCCGGAGATGGCCAGAGTTGGGAAGTGGATGCACAGAGGAATGTGTGCAGGTGGTGATGTTGATTTTTGGGTTGCAGGGTTTCTACATCGGGTTGGTCTCGGGGGAAATTGGGGAGTGACTCGAAGTTAGGAAGTGATTTACTCAAAGAAATTATGTGATGCTCGGGTATAATCTAAGTCTCAGGTTTTAACAGAAACTTGTTTTCCAGGTTTCTAAATTTTCAAAGTGAAAGTAAATTTCAAAAAAAAATTTGAAAACTAAGTTGAATCTGAATTTTAAATATAAATTCAATTAATTTAATTCTGGGTTTTTGAAATAATTAAAATTTCGAAATTTTTAATTAGTTTTCTGTTTTTATGTTTTAAATTGAAAAGCAAATTTTTAAAATGCATCTGAAAACTTAAAAACAAGTTTAAAATCTGGGAACAGATTTAGGAAGCTCAAGTTTGAATTTAATTCAAATCTGGAAATTTAAATTAGATTTTTAAACTTTTACAGTATAAAGAACATTGTTTTGAATTTTAAAACTATAAGTCTTGATGTATGAAATAAATTATAAACTAAGTTTAAATTTAGGTTTAAAACCTGAGATTTTACTTTAATGTCAGTTTTTAAAATTTAAATAAGTTTTTAAATTTAAATTTGTTTTAACCATTTTTAGAAAAGGTTAAATAATTTGAATTTAAAAATTGAGATGAAAGAGTAAGTAAAGTTTTAAAATTTTAAGTATGAATCTGGAATGAAAATTTAAATTGTGGTTCAGTTTGAAATTTAAAAAGAAATTTTTAAATTTGAAATTTATTTGAAAACAAATTGTTTAAAATACTTTGTATAAGAAGAATGTTTATTAATTTAGAACTTAAGAAAATTAGTTTCATTTAAATTATTAATTCAATTTAAATGGGTAATTAATTATTATTTAATTAATAATGTGGGTGTTTAATTAAGTAATTAATAATTTTTAAGTTAATTAATTAAGATTTGAGATTAATTAATTAAGGTAGTTAATCTATAATTAAGGATTGTTAATCAAATTTTAATTAATGATTAAGATTTATTTAATCAAGTGATTAATGATGATTAAGTTTTTAATTAACACTTAATTAATTAATTATTAGAGATTAATTAAATTGTAGTTAAATATTAATTGATAATTAATAATGATTAATTTAAGTTAATTCTTAATTAAGTAATTAAGAAATGTTAATGAAGGTCATTAACTTAAGGTTATTTAACAAATAATTAATGTGATTAACTTTTAATAATTAATTAGATTAATTAATTAATAATAATCAATTGTTTAAGTTTTAATTACTTAAGGAAAGTAATTAATAAATTAATTACTTAGCGTAATTAATTTGATTAAGGTGATTAGTTTAGATTAATTAAGTTAAATTAATTTAAACATTTGAGGATTGTTTGATAATTACTTATGTAATTAATGGG
Source organism: Allium cepa (assembly GCA_030765085.1). Taxonomy (NCBI): domain Eukaryota; kingdom Viridiplantae; phylum Streptophyta; class Magnoliopsida; order Asparagales; family Amaryllidaceae; genus Allium; species Allium cepa. Next base: position 174,733,542 of record CM060939.1, on the reverse strand, counting down.
TTTATAATTACTTAAGGAAGTAATTAATTAATAATTACTGAATGTAATTAAGGATATTTATTATAGAAATAATTTGGATTTAAATTACTTTGAAACTTATCAAGTGATTAATGAAGGTAATTAATTATGATAAATTAATTTATGGGATGGGTAATTAAAGCAGTTAATTACTGAATGGTTATTAATCAAGGGTGATTAATATATATGGTTTTAATTGAAGATTAATTACTTATGTAATTAATTTATATTGGGAGATTGATTAAATGTAATCATTAATTAATTAATCAATGATGTAATTTGGAATTGATTAATTAAGGTATAATTAATATTAAATGCTAATTACTTATTGTAATTAGAGATGGTTAATCAATAATGATTAATTGAAATGATATTGAGATTATGATTTATAAATTGATTTGTAATCAATAAATGGTCAAATTAAGCAGGATTATAATGATGAAGTAATTAATTTAATTCATTTTAAATTAATTAGAGTTTAGGTAATTAATTTAATTCATTTTAAATTAATTATAAATGATGTGATCATTAGATAGTTGCTTATGTTTGATGATTGGTACTGATTGCCTGGTATGGTTTGTAATCTCAGTTATGAGATAAGTAATGATTATTGATATGGATGCATTGGATGCTTTTGAATGATGAGATGAATTATCTGATTATGATATAGATTATCTGTTAATGATAATGTTGATTATCTGTTGTGTTGAGAATTATATATCTGTGTATATTTAGATAATGAATTGAATTGTTTTAAACTTTAAAACAACTTGGACCTTAAAAGACACGCTTTGGATTTCGATGAGACCGGGATCGGGTTTCCATATTTGGATATCCGAAAACCATATCGATCCAAATTAACGTTAGGTCGTGAATCCAAGTGGAGCGAGTGAAGACTTGAGGTGTAAGGGCTATACGTCAGTATAACTCTGTGGGTGATTCCATAATGAGTTTGACGGAATAGAACTTATAGATTCGAGATGGTGGTTTAGAGTGCAAGGGTTATTGTCGTTAACTCTGAGGGTGATTCCAATACGAGTGTAACGAGATAATGCCTTCGGTTTCGTTCAAACCCGGAACGAACTTGTATGGATTGAATGCTTTCAGAACATCGTCAGGTGGACGATGAGCATTCTAAGTGATATGTCCTATAAAGGTAATCGTAGCCTCAAGCGTCATCAACCGGGAATGGCTAAAACAGGGGAGGTGCAGCAAAACTTCGTGGGTAGCCCCCACTTGAGAGCAAGATTTATCCCTGTCTAGAGGTCCCTTTATTTCGGCTTAGTGGTGCGGTTGCCGATCACAACTGCGGGGTTGTCTTGTTTGGAACTGTTCAGTAAGGAATGGGTCCGGCTTTGTGTTGCAGGGGATTGGGAGTAATCCTCGGTACGGTGATCTAGGCCACGTACTGTGACGGGCGGTACCCCAGTAGCCCAGCCATTGATGGAATCCAAAATCCAATAAGTGCCAACGGTTTTGATTGTATTACCCGCTTTTGTGGCTAGTAGCTGGAATTTAATAGATGTAACAATTTCGGCTATTTCTTATTTACTTGAAAACCCTAGACACCATTATAATATCATCGGATTTCCTATCAAATGTTTTGGTTAGCGTAAGGTAAAAACTTTTCCATGTTTATGCGTGGGAAGTCTTACGTGATACCTTTTCTTTTCAAAGGTTTTTCAAAGTTAAGCAACTTTAACCTGTTACTCACACCAGACCCATGTCTGACCCGAAGTTATTTCTGTTTTTTTCTATAACTCTTGGGTACTCAAATTTTTATGAGTAGCCAAGGGAATTCAGGTTAGGATTCAGGATTAGCTTGACGAATTGTGGAGGAGCAATGGAGCAGGAGGCTTCTGCGTATAGTTATGTAGTTTTCCGCTGTGTTGGTATCTCTGAGTGTTTCTGTATTGTATTGAGTTGTAATAACTAGACAGGTGTTTATAACTGTCTAGTATGTGTTGTATATGTCTAAGTAACTCTGATATTTGTTGTATACTATGTAATACTTATGTTATTAATATAATTTATTCGTTCCGCTGTTGAGATTCTTGCGTTGTTTCTTCTTTCTCTTCTTTTTGTCCTCTTTCTATCCCTTTCTTTCTTAATTCATGATGCGTCTTTCTGGGTAGTGGAAGACGGGTCGTGACAGCTAGCCTTGCTAAAAAAATTAAATTAATTTCATTAAGTAATCATTCTCCAATTACTCATCATTAATTAATTACCTCTTAACAAATTAATTAATCCTTAACTAATACTTAACTAATTAAGTAATTAGCATTAAATTTCAAATTAACGATCCCGTTAATCTTAAGATAACCCATTTATCTTAACTAATCATATTAACAATATCACTTAACAACAATTAGGGATTGCATTGATTAATCACTCAATATATTTTTATTTTGAGACCAAGACAATTGATCTTTTAAAACATTTAACTTTTTGTAACAAATTTATTTTTTATCCATAAATCAACTTCAATCTTTATGTTAATTAACAAATAAAAACATCTTTATCTTTTTAATTCACTTCTTAATTAAGCTATTTAATTCTTTATTTAAAAATAGGCTTAAAATTAATTAATGAAAGCATATATATATATATATAATGTTTTTAAACTTGATTAATTAAAATAACTTAAATTTAAAATATTTAATTAACCCACAAAATGAACACATATTGTATAAAATAATTAATCTAACAAAATTTGTTAAAACTTGGTTTAAACTTTTTAAAACCTGTTTAAATTTTAAAATTTTACAACCATCATCCTGAACCCGAGTCAAATCCGAAGTAAACTCGAGTTCAACTTCGGGTAACCCACATCATTCTTTTCCCCGAGACAATCAAACAGAAACTTCGAGTCGTACCCGAGAACCATGCTTCTTCCCCAAAGCTCAGATCACTCTAGATACAAACGTGCATGTGCACATGCACGGTCACTCCGACCACCATAGATCAACGTTACGATTCTCGACAAGTCAACAACGACCTTGCTGACCCCCTCGATCATCTAGATCAGCAAAATCGACCACCAATTGAAGACTAGATATTCGAACAAAAACTGGAACAAACTCGACCAGAAAAACCCTTAATCGCCGACGATCTCGACCTCAAGAATCCTCACCGACCTCACCAGAGATTCGTAACGTCTCCACGCATCTAACCCCCCTCAAGCGATCACCTCCGGTGATCAATCGACGTCGCACAAAGCTTGCAAAAACCTCAACCAAAACACATCTCTGAACTCTAGTTCGTCGCTGGCCGGCAACCACGGCCATCAATAAAACCCTCCACTATTTTTCCTGCTAACACCAGGCTACCCGCTACCTCTAGCGTTGATCCCGACGAACTTCATCGCATCGATCGTCAAAAACCGACAATCAACCCAAATTCGAACGACTCCGATTATCTCAACAATTACTTATCTAAAAATCATGATCTTTACATTAAAATTCAACATTTTTCTCAACGTTTTAGATATATAATCAAAGGTTGAAATTAGCTTGAGTGATTTTAACCCATGTTTTGATTTTCACTCTAATTTATAAATTTTTGAGATAAATACCCAACCATTATACTTGAAATCATTTTTATAAATGATGTTTCCTTGTTTCAAATGTTTGTTCTTCAGAAATCAAAGTCCAATATGATTTCAATTGGAAGATATGAATTTTTTCTAGAGGAATTGAACCTGTTAATATAAACAGAGAGGTATATCTATTTATAGACATGCATCCAGTCATACATATATATATAGAGACATGCAAGCATATTCACACAATCATTCACGCATAATTCATTCATATCCTACTTCAAATACAAATCCAAACACTAAGAAATATAACAGGGTCAAGGGGATTTTCTCATCTTTACTTGGTACAGAGACAGGCTTGAAAACCTGGAATGTTTTGTAAACTGGAAATAGATTTTGATTTACTTGCTTGATGATGATCTGATTTTGATTATATTGAGTTGCCTGACCTTGCATGTCTGATCATGTTGAGTTGTATTTGAATCCGAACAAGCAACTTGAAATCTTTTCTTGTTTTTCAGAGTTGAATTTGAAGCTTGATTACTTGATTTAGTTGCTTCAGATTTGAACTTGGTGAAGATTTTGTTGTAGTTTGATTCTTGTTGAACCTTTGCTTTACATTTGAGTTAGATTTATGTTGAGTTTGAATTGTATTCTGAACTTGTTTATGATTTTTCTCTGGCTATTTTGAAAATGAAAGAAGTTTGAGAGGTGAAGATACATGATCAGCCTGGTTATTTTCTAATAACATTGTTTATATGATTTTCAAATTAAAAGAGAATACTAATTTTGCCACTTGTTATTGTATGATAATATTATCTTCCACTTGTTAACATGAGTTACAATTTATTTACACTTGTTTAAAACAATTTAATTTATGTTTAAACCCATAATTTATAAACATTTTTTTAAACCCTTATATTTCACTAAGTACTTATGTATATATATAAATTTATGGTTATATCCTTATACAAACTATATTTATGTATTATTTTCAATTTAGTTTAATAAATTCATGCTTATGTTTATATAATTTTACAAATGTCATAACTCTTAAATTTAAGTATTTTCTTATGTTAACACGTATATTATATTTTAAATTTATAAATATACAAACTGTATTAATTCATTTTAAGAAAAAAATTGTATTTTAAATCTTTATATTAAATTTTATTTTAATTTTTAAACTCAAGTCACTATTCCTTTTAAATAAATAAATATCTACCTCAAATGTTTTTGAAAATATATGATTAACATTGAATAACTTTTGAAAAGTATAATATTGAATTTAAAATATAACTTCTAAATATATATATATACATATATATTAGAAAACAAACTTTTATTATCTTTAAAATGTAGAGTTTTCACTTCCAATTTATTTGCAATATATTTATTTTTGAATTTTAAAACCCAATTTTATTAACAACATATATACTTATTTCCAAATTTTCAAATTAATCCACGATTAGTCCCAAAAAATTACATTAATTATCAAATTTAAATATGGCTAAAAACCGAGAGTGTTACAATTTCCGTATTTCCTCTAGATATTTCCAAAGAAAAATCCTTCAGTGTTAAGTAAGGAATAATTCCGTACCACCAAAATTAAGAAGGATTGCATATTTAGCAAAGATTTGATAGTTGGTTATTGAACTATCAAATAAACAGATATTCAAACAATAATTATATTTCATAGGAAAAACCAACATTGGTTAAGCATATAAGCACTCACTAGCCTCGTTTCCTAAATCTTCACAAATAAAACCCACTTTGTAAATTACTTTTATATAAACACCTTTACAAAGATATACTCGTAAATCTCTATATTTCAATACTTATAAATATCCATATACTTATCTCAACGGTATAAGTATATTCATAGAATTTAGAAAGATTTTATTTTATTCAATTCAAAACTCATTTATAAAACTCCTTACAATTCTCTAAAACAATTTATAAACCATTTTATAAATCTCCGTAAAACTATTTATAAACCCTTTATAAATTCAATCACTTATAAGCTTCTTGTTCATTTCAAAGATCGTTGATAAATCCTTTATGAATCTATAAATCATTTATAAAACTTCTTTTAGAGGTCTATAAGCTGTCTCTAAAATTCGTTTATAATATCTAACCATTTATAAACTATTTCACCTTGTAAATAACCTTTCCTTACCTCTTCAAACCATTTTATAACTCCTTTATAAAATCTAAGTTTTCCAACTCCATCCATAGGTCTCAAAAACATTTATAAATAATTAAAAATCTTTTACTTCGAAACACAATTATATAATAATGGTTATCAATAATAAACATTATAAATAAATAAAATTTATTAATTTTAAAAAATCTTAAATAATCATACTGTTTTAAGAAATAAAAATAATTAATCTTCACCATTTTTATAAATGATAATGATTCATTTTCAAAACCATATTAATAACCCTTATTATTAATTTCAAACCATAATTATTCTTGAGATGACTAACATTTCAACTTGTTAACTTTTTATAGGTTCTTAAAACATATTAACTATAAATAAATAAAATTTAAACAATATTAAGTAATTAAATAACTTTAAAATAATATTAATATAATTATATAACTTTAAAATAATATAAATGTAATTATATACTTTAAAAACAATATTAATATAATTAAATAACTTTAAAATAATATTAATATAATTAATAATCTAAAATAATATTAATGTAACTAAATAAATTTAAAAACAAAATTTCTTTAATTAATTAACTTAAAAAAAATATTTATATAATTAATTAACTCAAAAACAATATTTATATAATTAATTAGATCCTTAAACAAAATATTTCCGAAACCCAATTTCAGATTTAAAAATTATTTCTTGTCTTAAAAAACAATTCCGACTTAATCGGCAATTCATAGTGTTTTTGAAATTCTAATTTGAGGCCAATAGCCTCCCAACACTTAACTAGTATCGATATTTACTTTCAGTCACTACTGGGTTTTATTTTCAAATATATAACAATGTTACAACTACAGTGTCCACAATCATATTTATTATTCAATAATTCACGTAAAGGAAATATTATTGAAAAATTTGATAATAGCAAGGAATCCCGTCGGATCCCTCCAGCATGTTTTCCTGCATCACAAACATTGTACAGTCATCAAATATAAATCAACTGGTACGAGACGAGATGCGTATATAAAGGATCATCCGCTCTTACACGGGAACGTAATAAGCTCCAATCTGTTTCAAAGGCAGGAATACGTCCAAACCAATCAATAAATATAACAATTCATCCAAACAGTCATTCAACAATTTTTTTCAACTATATATTATAGCAGTTAACCAAAAAAGATGAGTTGAACTCGCCAAAATTTTCTGTTGTCGCCGAGGCCTTCCACTTCAGAAATAAAATCGAATGACGTTCGATTTTAGCCCAATTTTCGACATTCTCCAAATTTATCCAAACCAAATCCATCCTGAAGCTTTCGTCTCACGAGTGCAACGCAAAAAGTTTCGTCTCGATCGGACCTCGTATGAGAGAGTTATACATTTTACAAGTTATCGGATTTTTTTATATATAATAAATAAATAACAAATTCAAACTTCATTTAATTTACAGAAATATCATCTTCTTCCCCAATCATATGCATCTCCCTGTGCATGCCTTTACACTGCACGATCATGCACCATGCACCTCCCATCCATCGACGATTCTCCGAAACGACCCCGCCAACGAACCCCTCATCAAAAACTACACCTCGTAGACCCCACTCCGCTGCGCCACGACTTCCCAGGCAAAACGCAACACCCCATACCTCTCGCAGCCACCATCAGGTCTCGACGACCATCCAAGCACCATAGTTCACCATTTTCGAGTCGTAGGTGCTACTCGACCTGGCCCACCCAAAACCGAAGTCCAATTTCAAATCGAAGCTTATATCTCAAACTACCGCTAACCATAGCTGACCACACCCACTCAACTTACTGTCGAGCTCCATAACCTAGCGTTGCACCTCCAGCCAGACTTATTAGTGAAAAGCTCTTGTTTAAATAAGAATTTTAAAGCTTGTTCCATATATTTTTTTATTGAGTAATTTTTGAAAATTCTTTTTTTTCCTGACCGAGTTTAAATAATGTGGGGGGGGGGGGGGGGGGAAGATAGGAGATAACAGAGGAGGGATGGGATGTGTACGGGGTTGTGGGTTGGAGATGATGGGTTAAGGCAGTGTAAAGTCAAATCCAAATATATTATTTAATTTTAAAATATCTAGCTATATGATTTCGAATCGCAATCGAGATGTGCCGTCTGACATTATATATGTTATACCTCTATTCCGAACGCAATGGAACTTGCTTCGAGATCTAATTCGATCGCATGCAGGAGATAACTTTTTGAATCAAATTATTATATTAAATTTTCAATATTAATTTCAACATGTTTCCATCCCGCACGACCAAACGATACGTTACGAAACTTGACGGCGTATTATAATTCATTATTACGGATCTAATAAAATTATTTAGTTGAAATCCAAGGCTGTGCCTCGAAAGGCTATTTTTATATGTTAATTAAACGAATTATTTTCAAAATCGGCTATCACTTTTAAATCCAATTTAATACTTTTATTATCTTCATTCTTATTTAATAGAATTTAAATAAGCTTTTCAATCAAATTATTCATCTTAAAATCGAAGATCCAATTACTTAAACTATTTCAATTATTACATGCAACAATTAAATTATCCACCAAATTGCTATATTTGAAATTCAAGTTATTAATATATAAAATTTACTTTTCAATATTTAAAATTAATTGAATATTCTAATTTCAAATGATTGAAATTCTGGGTAGTTACACTCATGCTTCGATCAAGTCCTTTGACCACCAACAAGTACATTTGGGCAACTATCAACAACCCGTCAATGTATTTGTAACCGCTGCGACCTTGCCCACTCCATAGCAGGGTGAAATATTAGAAAGTATTGCCTCAAACGGGATAGCACACTGACCTAGGGTTTCACGTTTCATTGTGAAGGATTCAAACAATGCTTGGGGCTTAGAATGGTTAGTCGCCTAATCAACATCAAATCTCTGTCTAAGACAATCTTTGACTTAACCATCTTGACAAAAGCATCTTGCAAAATTGCTATATTTGAAATTCAATTTATTAATATATAAAATTAACTTTTCAATATTTAAAATTAATTGAATATTCTAATTTCAAATGATTGAAATTCTGGGTAGTTACACTCATGCTTCGATCAAGTCCTTTAACCACCAACAAGTACATTTGGGCAACTATCAACAACCCCTCAATGTATTTGTAACCGCTGCGACCTTGCCCACTCCATAGCAGGGAGAAATATTAGAAAGTATTGCCTCAGACGGGATAGCACACTGACCTAGGGTTTCACATTTCATTGTGAAGGATTCAAACAATGCTTGGGGCTTCGGATGGTTAGTCGCCTAATCAACATCAAATCTCTGTCTAAGACAATCTTCGACTTTACCATCTTGACAAAAGCATCTTGCAATGACAGTTACCTAAACAGTTATTTATGGAGCAAGCGCTTCATTAGCACAAAAGATCAAGGTTTTTAGCAAAGAAACTCCATTTATGCAAAATGTAATGTTGTATACATGCATAAAGAACAAAAATAGTATATTTACACCGTAGAAAGAAGGGCTTGAGTAGTTCTGATAAAAGATCCAAGTTCAATTCCTATCACGCGCTTCCCTATTCTATATAAATTACCTGGGTAAAGAGGCTAAAATTAGCGAAGGTTTTACTGTACTATTCTATATAAATTACCTGGGTAAAGAAGTAAAGTGATTGGTTAAGTGAACCATGTTTTCTAATTTCACGTAAAAGTATATGTTCTTGCATTAATGCAAATATAAATAATATCAACGTTGAATTAAGCCGAGGAAGCTTTAGTGAAATTAATTGATAACGTGGAATAAACGTTACCAAGATAGAAAAGTTTGTATCAATGGTTTAATCAAGGTCACGGTGATACAAATATTGATCAAACCATTCAACTACCTTACTAATTGGCTTACGATGAACGTCTTGCTACTAAATTTTAACAATATTGGCTCCATGCCGTTGATCCTTTCCACATTGTACTCTTTAAAAAAGGCATCTAGAACTGTTAATTTTTATACCACGTCAAACACGAAGCAAATTTAAAGACCGTAAGAATTAGAAGCAAGCTGCAGTGGAGCTATATTCAAAGGTAAAAATGGCGCAACTCAAAATGTTTTAACTATCCTTAAGAGATGACCTTAACCTTAGATTTAGGAACCATGTAATTCACGTAAAATTTAAATGAGCCGTTGTTTCCCCGTCGTGTATGAAATTGAGTATCATATGAATTATCGATACGAGATTTTATGGCACGTGCACGTACGTGCATATAATTTCTTTTTAATAAATTTATAAAATCTAAATTTCCACATAGTTTCGAAAAATAAACTGAAAAATATAAAGCAAAATATTGTAATTTATTTTGTTAGAGCAGAGTTTCAAATTATAAAACTTCAAAATTTTCATTTAAAAATAGAGGCTAATTTTTGTTTTTGTTGGATTCGAACTCCCAACTTCATTTCTTTACATAAATATATTTTTGGAACTTCACCTTTCTGACAACAAAATTGTTTTTTTATTCTAATAATAAAGATGAGGTGTTTTGATTTCCCTAGTATTTTAACTTTCTAGTTGGACTTGGAATGGGTTCTTCAAACATACTTGTTGGCTGCGGATTTAACTATAGAATTGTTATCACATAGCAAATACTAATGGAATTTATGTAACCCAAATATGATATTAGAATTAATTAAGCTTTGACTACAGAAATTTTATTTGGAAACCAATCAAAACAATGGGCTTGAGTTTGGTTTAAATGGACCACGGTTTTAAGAATGCATTTGGGACCTCTAAGGCTTGTATGTTATTTAATTCCTGCTGCGATATTTGAATTATCGCGGTCAACGCGAAGTGGGTCTAGGTATAGGACTCACGGAACGGTTTTGTGATATACATAAAATAGTTAGTGGGCTTCCTCCCTTTCGGTGACCGCACCAAACGCATCTGATGTTTCAGACGCGTTGTTAACAGAGCAACTGCTGAACAAACCTAATTAAGACGTCACTGAGGAATTGATCCATTGACGTTGAAAGTGCCGCACGGTCGCCAGTGGTAAATATTTCCACACGTATGTATAATTTACACTTCATGTAACAGCTCAGATTTTTGATAACGTTATTTAAAAGATTTAGTTAGATAAACTAAATAAAATAATATGTTGATAAGGAGACTGAGGTTTGATTTAATTAAGAAAGCTGTGCCTTTTAACAAATAAATTAAAAGAAATGTTTAAAATGAATTAAAGGAGGGGTATTATGGAAAAGAGGTCATTCATAAATCACCTTTCTTAGGTCATGTATTTCAAAACACACGTTCATTCTCATTTTTAAAAATTTAAAAGCTTGGTCGGCCACCATTAACGAAGGAAGAAGAAGATGAAACAAAAGAGAAGCTTAAGTAAAGCAAATTCAAATCAAACTCATTCAAATCTCAAGCTCCTTAATCATTATAGCAAAAGGTGAATAATCTTTACATCTCTAAATGATTTGGTTTCGGTTTTAGGATTAATCTTGAATGATGTTGCAAAGAATTGTCATGTGTTTGAATGATAAAAAGATTATATATACGTGTTGATATTTATATATGTTTATATAGATTTATGACATGTTTTGAGATAAAACTCTATTGAATGACATCCGTTAGCCTTGCGAATTTTAATGATGATCTAAAAAGTTATTTTAGAGATGGGTTTCGATTTTTAGAATTTTAGAATTTTTATGGAATTGTTCTGACTTTTCTAAGGAGAAAAGGCTAATTTGGATTACAAAATTATTTACGGGAAAAATAATTATAGTTTGGATTCAAAAGTTATATATGTTGAAGAGAATATGTTATTTGATTTTCTGGAATTTTTTTAGAATTTTTCAAGGTGTTTAAATAGTTATATAAAATTATTTAAGGTATGTGACTTAAACGTTTTACGTAATTATAACGAAGAAAGAGGCTTTTTCAACATTATTCAAATTTTCAAATAAGGAAAGTCGACAGCACTTTTGAATATAAAATTCCGACAACCAATCAAATTTAGACAAACAAGGTAGGTAGGGTACAAAAGAACAGTTTTAAAGTACAAATAAATATTTTTCTTCTATTTCAACCCTTTCGGTAGAGCTTCCGCCATCATTCCAGACCTTCCGACAAGATCGATAGGTATCAAACTTTTCGGCTAGGTCAAATATCAATGCACAAGGTATCAGACAACTAGTACGTAGTGGATTAGATGGAGTCAAAAGGTTTAGGGACAAAAAGTTATAACTTTCGAAAGAGATGAAGTTTTGTTTTGGTTTAAAGAAAATACGTTTGCTAACTTTCGACAAAGAGCTTTCGAAATTGTCAAAGAAGGTTTAAAAGAAAACGGATTCGATTGGTTTGCTTTCTTATTTTAAATGAAACCTTCCGACAAAGTCGAAAGGTATAGCTTTCGACAAGGCTGAAAGCTTAGTTGTTGCTTCCTAACCTTTCGACGCAGATGGAGTCAATGTTATCTTTTGTTTTCTAAAACTTACAATATCTTTCCTTTGATTTCGAATAGTTTGTTCCAACACCAACAATTCATTGTTTTTGAAAGGTTTTATAAAGGTTTCAAATCAGTTGCTTTCGACTCTAATGTTTTTCTGATCCTTTTGCATAATACAAATGTTTTAAGTCGAAACGTTTTAAAGGTTTCAAATTAGTTTACTTTGATTGGTTTTGAAAGGTTTTCCACTTATTTTAAATTAAACCCAACATCTTCGAAAGGTTTTGAAGTATATTGCTTTCGAAAGGTTTATTATATAGGGGAGATACCTCAAGCTTTCGACAAAGTCGAAAGGTGAAACCTTTCGACTAGGTCAAAAAGAAACCTTCCGACAAGGTTGAAAGGTATGGTTTTGCAATGTTTTCAAAAGGTTAAGGTTTAAAGAATTTAAAAGGTGGATGTCAATGTTTTAAAGCTTGTAAAAGGAAAGCTTTTAAAAGGTTTAGAAGGAGTTACCTTCAGTGATTTTGAAAGGTTTATTGAAGGAGTTACCTTCAATACTTTTGAAGGGTTTTGTAAATGGTTTTGAAGGAGTTACCTTCTATGTTTTCGAAAGGTTGTTTAAAGGTTCTAAACAAAAGTTTCAAATATAAAAACTAGGCAAATACCCTAAGTGTTTTAAGTTATAAAGGACATTAACTTATTATAAAAGATAAACAATCCTTATTGAACATCATCAACATTATTTTGTATAAAATATATATAACATGACAAAAAATAGCTTAGAGTAAAGCTAAAGTTATATTTTCCTTTTATATATATGATTTGACGGATTAAATCATTTTGAAAAGGTTTCAAGGAACATTTAAAGAGCAGTTAGCTCTGAGGTTGTAGAGCAGTTAGCTCAGTTATTTTGAAGGGTAATTAACCCAAAAGAAAATTCAGGCAGTTAGCTCATTTTAAATTCGGACAACCAGTCCATTTGAGGGCAGTCAGCCAATATGACAGTTAGTCTAGAAAGAGCAGTCAGCTCTGATATGAACAGATAGTTCATTTATTAGCATAACAGATCTTACTAAATTTTTAAGGATAGTTATTCCACTCTTTTTTACTTGTTTTGGGAAGATAGCCCATTAGCAAGTATGAAATATATTGCTATAATCAATTTTAGGACAGATAGTCCAAAAAAGTGCAGATTCAGATTTTAAACAAATAGTCTATTTCATTTCCTGAATGAATATTGCTATATTATTATTATAATCAGTTGATTAACCAATTTGGTTCCAGGAAAGGATTTGCAAAATATATGTTTTGAAAAGAGATATTTGTGAGGGAAAACCCGTTCCTCTAAGCGGTGTGGTCTCACTATTTATCAGTAAACTGAGATGTAATAGAAATCATTCATACCAGGCTTTAAGTCTGACTCGAAGTTTTTGTTTTCCCTTAAACTCTTTGGTATTCAAAATTTGATTTAAGTAGGCTGAGGGTTTAGGTTTTTAGGTTTTAGTAGATTTTGACGAATAGAGCATCCGAAGACGAGGAGGATGTTGACGGATAGCTAATATAGGAATTCTTTTTTAAAATTGTTTTCAATGTGTATTAAGACTATTATATCTATATTGCTTTGATCATTCAACGGGGCATCTTCATATGTTTCTCTTGGCGTATTGTTGTAGATTATATTTGATCAATGCTTGGGATTACATTCAGGATTTTTGTACTTTGGATATGGTTTATTTGAAATATAATCATTGAAATTATTGTTTTTTTGGAAATCTATGATTTTGTTCATATTCAAATGCTTCTGATATTATGGATACCATTAACACAACCGTATTTTGTCACCAAAAGTTAGTACTATGGATGACTGCGGCACCATAGTGCTTAGCTTTTGGTCTCTAGATACTGGATGTTATACTCCACTTACCCACGCTAAAATCAAAAAAATTCCCTCTTTTTACCCTCTTTGATTACCATATCCAATCATGATACCGCAAAAACATGGAAAAAGTCCGAAAATATGGTCCATGACAGCAATAATGCATTTTCTTCGATGCACAGCTGACGCATATGAGGTCGTTGGCAATAATAAGAAGGAAAATCAAAAAAATAACGACAACATTAAATAGCTTCTTGAAGGAATGTCCTAGAGAGTTAGAGGCGACGGATGTCATGTTCGATAAAAATATGAAGCATTTAGAAAACAATGGTTTGCTTGGCAAAATTTGTGTAATAAAGATGACATTCTGTTGAAAAGAATCGTATGTGGTACGGAGGAATGATGGGCATAACGTGTGAAGGTTGATCATTTCTTTAGTTTTAAATAAGTTATTTATAAGAAATTTGCTACTAAATAGTTTTTATTTTAGGTGTTTGGTACTGATTTTTTGAAGTATCACAGAGGGCCAATAGAAAATATGGACCTGTTACAAATTGTATTTCAAGGTACGTATACAACTAGAGCTGCTACATTCATACAAGCTACTACACATGAAAACGAGTCGCTAAACATTTTATAATCTCTTCCACGTTATCAATCGAATATTGAAATTCGATGAAATGTACAAGAATCATGAAGATGTTCAAGTACAAACAATACAGTTCTTTCTTAGTATGGGACAACCATCTATGACTCCACTTTCTATGACTCCATCTTTTATGACTCTACCATATATGACTACACCTTTCAATACGAAGTAAACATTTGACCATGGCTCTGCTTCTAAATTCAAGTATCGTGGTGGGAAAAGAATAAAACACCATGTATAAGAAGCTTGATAAAACAGAAGGTGTCTACTCTTATTGATTGGATATACAAGAGGAAAATGAAGAAATCTCGTTCTGATACTGGAAGCCACAACACTAATCCAAGTCAAATGGTGTAGACTCTACTGGTTCGTCTTTAACGCACATAGCTCTTTGTTGATTGGGTGAAGATGATTGATCAGCTAACAATTCTTATGAACAAAGATAAAAGAGAAATGTTTAATACTTTGGACGATGATACTATGAGGAGCTGATTGACTGTTGAGATAACATAGATGAAGCACTTAATAATAGTTAATCAACAAGTCCGACCCAAATTCGAAAGATTTTATTTTTTTGTTTGCATTGATTATGTACTTTTTTCTATGCAATGTACCTTTTTTTTAAATTTTAATGTATTTGTTTTTACTTTTAGTTTACTGGTTTTTCGCATTAGTTTATAATTTAACATCAATTATTAACAATTATTCTACAATATTTAAAAAAATTGAAGCATAAAAATAAATATAAACAATTATTCCTCTTTCTCAATCATCTTTCGTAACACATAAACGTAATCTTCTTTCGTAGATTTACCCTTGTCAAAATACCTTTAGCAAACAAAAACACACCCAAAAAGAGAAAATAAATGGTCAATTGTTTCATGAGCAATTATTAGTAGCAAAACTATTACTTCAAAAGAAAATCACTTGATTAGCCATGGATAAAAATAAGTCTACGATGTTGTGTTGTTTGTTTGTGTCATTATTGTAAAAGTACTGAAAATTTAAGATCTCGATATCTAATTCATCCCAGATTGAGTAGTAATGTGATGTGCTTTGCATTTCTTATTTATGAAAAATGAATAAACAGAAATCAACTTTGAACTTTTTCTAATATTAATTTGGTGTTGTTTAGTTTTTTTAAGAGATGAGAGAGAATTGGGAGATGAAAACTTGATATCTCTATTCACCAATAACGATCATCTTTTGAATGGTTTTTTACGAATGGTTGTTACTTCTCAACAGTGATCTAAATTTTAAAAGACAAACAGATTAGGACTTACGACTTATTTCATTGCGTTTGTAATGCCATTTCCACTTGGGTAATGTATAAAACTTGTTAGGATCAGACAATGGGAAAAAAATGAAAAGAGGAGATAAAATGGTAAATAAATTAAAAGGTTGACCTTATAATTCTAAAATGAACGTCCTCTCCTTCATTATTCTTCATTCCTTTAAATTCTTTTTTTTTTTCCTCAAATGAGTTTCTCAAATGAGTTTCTTCATAATTTCTACATATCTTAACACAAAAATCCAAACAAATACTCTAAACGCAAGAAGGAGATTCTCTGCAAACCAATTTATTTAATTTGGCAGCTTGGCTAAAGTTCAGTCTAGGTTTCTAGAATAAAGATACTTTAAGAGTATGTTGGCTTAAGTATAGGATTTTCTTTGTGTATTTGGTGAACCTACTTTATGATCATCATTTATCCTATATTTCTTGTTTATTATCCAATATTGGATTGCGACTGATTAGAGAATGAATGCTTGGATCTTTAAGCTATAATTGTGTTAAATAATATGTTTAATTGCAAGGAATGTAAAAAAGACATAAAAATGTATAAGTGTGATAAGTTGATTGTGGTTTGGTTTGTGTTGTTTTCCGTTGATTGAGAATAAAGAGTATTGTAGAGGACAAGTTATGACATTGGGAATGATTTAGGTTGATGAATGTAAAAGTCTAAATGATAGATGAGTGGTTATTCTTATATGTTGGTTGGATGGTATTAACCCCTCGAAGTTATTCATCGAGTACAAAGGAAATCAATAATCGTTTGAAAGGCGAATAACTTATAACAAGGACTTAAACCTGGGTGGAGAGGTGTAAGTATATAGTGTGTTGGTGACACAGAGCCAAACATCAAAAAGAAAAGATAGGAGATGTATGAGAGAAGGAAAAAAGGTGGAACAAATTTCCTCTAAGGAAAACCCTTCCATCAAGGTTCAATCTTAATCGTAAAAAACAATTAGATATCCGAAATCTCATTCAAATGTGTGGATTACTGAGTTTTAAGTTCCTACAAGTTTATAGTGCAATTCGACACCATTTGAATGTTTGGATGCATAATTGAAACACTTGAATTAAAAGTCAGATGCTTAATTTCAATTTTTAGATGTCTGGTTAGCCGTAGAATTAATAGGTAGGCTCGAGTTCCAAAATTTTGGAATTTTTAGAGGTTAGGTTTGGTTAGGCTCGAGGGGTGCCCGCAAGGTCCAGAGTGACTAAGGAGTAATAATATGAGTTTGAGGATGGTATGCCAGGTCTCAAAAAGCAGCTGGTTGATGTTAAGCATATAACTATGATGATGATTTGAGATGTGATTTGATCGTATGGTGATTTTATAGATTCGTATGGTGATTCGAGATGAGATGACTAAGGTATTATGGTATACGATTCCATACAATGTTGTATATACATAATAAGTTTATATCTCTTGGCTATGGCTTTAGGATTCAATATTAATAAACTAATAGTTATATAAGGTATGGTTACCACGATAGTGCCTGTTGAGAAGCTTCGAAACAGAGGTTGGGAAATATCCTATCTTGGTGCAAGAGACAAGTACCTTGGGCTACTTTTTAGCAAGGATTGTGTGCCTCGATTTACTTGTAATATGTCCACTGGGTGATTATATAGTAGCTGTGAGGCACGTATGTATTAGTTAAAGTTTGATAAGGTTAAAGGTTGTGGACATTAATGCATTAGAGTGTTGTATTATTGAAATTAAGTTGATGAGCATACTTAGCAGGTCTTGACCTTACTAGAAGACCCAAGTCCCACTAGCCTAGTGTGTTATGTTGAGTTACATTCATATTTTATAGTGATCAATGGTTGATAGGCTCATCACGCATTACATATCACTATAGTAAAAGTGTGCCAACTAGTTGGACGAAAGTGAAGATATAGGTTGAGGTATGGTTTCATTACATCATGTTATACCACTTGCTACTGTAAACTATACAGTAGCATATATGTGTAATCATGCAGTTACGTGATATTTTTCTTTTCACCGGACTTTATGTATGACCATCTTTATGTTGTCTCTTTTGTTATCTATTCCTTGAATATGTTGACTTATATGAGGGATTCCATTAAATAGAGGCAAGTTTTAAAGTCATAGCAATTATCACTATTATATACATATACATATATATACATAGATATATATATATCCAATGTTTAGGGTTATAGACATATGAGACTATATATATTACAGTGTATATTGTAAATGATATAATGTATTGTTTGAAATCCATGCATTTGAAGTATGATGTACTGTGACGTTGGGTTTTATGCCTCATTTGCATATTTAAGTGTTACCCGTTAGTGACAGTAATTTACACCATTTCTCTTCATCAAAACTATATCACATTAGGACATATGGAATTTAATGTTGTGAAAATTCCACTATTTTCCATTTCAACTTTATAGTCCAAACATAAACTCCTTGCTTTAATAATAATAGTTATTATTAACCAAACTGCTTTGACCAGAGACTTTGACTTTGAGTTGACCGTGGTATTAACCCTATATAACCGAGGAGACAAATTCTCTCTTGAATAGTGTTTCACTTCCAATGCTTCTACTCGACCCAACTTTAGTTGTTCGATGGATGTTATGCCGTGATTTAACCATAAGTAAAGCGGTATTTCCACATTGAAGCTTGAGAATATTCTAAAGTCGTAGGAATTGTGTAATATTGTCATATTAATATTTTCTGTTTGGCCTTAGTTATATTAACCAATAGAAAATATCAAGTGAGTCATTTCATAGTTATCCAATAACTATCAGTACGTAACCTCTCGGTGTCCCTAGTAGCCATGAGTAATACACTGCCAAATATTTAGAGTGTGTTATATACTCTAGTCTCAACAGATGCATCGATATCCAATCTTGATACATCTTAACTAAGAATATTTAAAACGGTATTTTATTTTTTGTGATAAATCACTCACAATCACAAACATTATAACTACTATCACAAAACATAAATTCTCTTTTAAATATAATTTTAATTTAATTAATTAATTAATATAACATATTATATCAACCATATAATAGAAAGAGAGCACCTTTTATTTCGAACAAGATTAGTTATTGAGTTAGATATATGTAAAAATTACATAATTGCCCCTTAGGCAAATTCCTAACTCTATCATATATGGCTATAACAACAAAGAATAACATTATTAATATATGCATATGCAGATATTGGAATTTATATCCATCACGTATATATTCGTTATATGTGTGTGTGGGTGTATATATTATTGCCACTATTTTAAATAGTTCATGTAAAACAAAGTTATTGGTAAAAATTGTTTCTAAAATACATACCTCAACGATATATAATATATGTATAAATATAAATGCGCACACACATATACATATATAACGATTAAGCTAAAACAATTTCCAATTGATTAAAATATACATCAGTATTATATTAAACTTTTACAATGTATTTGCAAATATGTACATATACATACACAAATGCACGCGCATATACAGATGTATATAATCCCAGCCCAAATAACAAAAAATTGAATTTTTAAACAATCAAATGTTTTAAAACCAAAATAGCAAGCGTCAAATTAAATAATATATAAAAAAAACTCTACATTTAGGACTGATTAAGAACAAGCTGAAAAGTTTATATCTATAATGACCTGTATTTTCAACTATTTCAAATTATTAAATTTAATATGATTATTGCATGAAAATGGTTAGAAATAACAAATTAATTTTTTTATGTAATTTATTTGATAGAACTTGAATAAAATTTTAAATAACCAATTTCGAAGATTTAAGCGATGACAAGTATTGAAAGGAAATTCTATGTATTGAATGTATTCAAAATCAATATTTGTACTAAATAATAAATGTTGACTTATTTGGTTGAAAATTAAATTAATTGTCGATAATTATAATTCTTTGATATTTTTAATGGATAATTAAATTGTTTAAATTTAACACTGGAAATTATTTAAGTAATCGAATTCTGAATTTAATGTGAATGAAAATGATCTCAAATGTTGATTTAAATTTTAGTTAAACGAGAATGAATATTGTTAAATTTTAAATTTGAATTTAAGGCGATTAGATTAATTTCTAGAAATTACTTATTTTAATTAACATGTAAAAATAGTCATTTTGGCCACTGTCTTGGATTTCGACGAAACCGGTTTCATCGGACCATTAATAGTGAATTATTATAGGATTTCAAGTTTCGTAGCGATCAGACTTGTCATTTGGTTGTGTGAGGTTGAAACGCGTAAAAATTAATTAAATGAATTTAATTACAATAAATTGATTTTGAAATGCTATTTGCTGAACATGATGGGACTGGCTAATGAGATTAGCTCCATTGTGTTCGGAATGTGGTAGAACATATAGAATGCCAAGCGGCACGCTTTGTTTGGAGTTCACAATTTAGCAGGCCAATTGAATGCTGTGACGCCCCAATCGAGACTCACATTAACAAATAGTATTATTGGGTAATTTCGTCTGCTAATGCGAAGAATAGGGTTGTTTTAGAGCGACCATCTATAGCCTTATCTTAAATATCTATTGAATACGTCGATAAATGCTATGGATTTTTTACTCAAGTGGATCGAAATATCCAATAAATACTTGATACAAAACCATAGGTGGCTATAGGATCTATCGGAATAAAATACAACAATTCAAATGTAAAACACATCACAAAACTGCAGATAATCA
Source organism: Allium cepa (assembly GCA_030765085.1). Lineage (NCBI taxonomy): Eukaryota > Viridiplantae > Streptophyta > Magnoliopsida > Asparagales > Amaryllidaceae > Allium > Allium cepa. The sequence goes on along the minus strand of CM060939.1, from coordinate 174,712,845 downwards.
TGTACATATAGACATATACAGATACATCATCACAGAAATATAAAATGATACATATCATGTGGTATGACGACCACAATACACACTAGTCAAAAGAATATACATACCAGAGTAGCAACAAAAAGACTACTAAAAAAAGGCTACAACAAAAAGGTCTAGCAGAAAAGTCCATGCAGAAGAAAAATAGGCTAAGTCCAAATGTACCTAACCTTAGATATTTACTTGTTATAATAATATAAATATTTACCCTTATCTCAACCTCACCCAACAATTCATACATGCCGCCTCACTTCGTCTTTCCGCAGTACCCTTTCTCTCGTTCAAACTTTGGCAGATGAAAAAACACAACAAAAGAAAATCGTGAGGTAAATTGGCGAGCGCACGTGAGCACCTAGAGGAGTGTGCTGCGCGATAGGAGGGAGCGGTGGTAGGTAAGGCCGCATTCAATTACGTCATAGGGTTCTGGGTTTAGGGCTTCGAATCGCTCCCGTGTGATGAAAGTAGGAAGTGGCGGACATGATGGAGGTAGGCGACGTTGGGGTGGCATGTGCGATGGTGGTTGTTGATCGTCGCCGATCGACCTAGGTGGCTCGCGTGTGTAGACATGAGTTACATGAGTGAGTTTCGTTTCCTGTAGCTTTGAATGAGGTAGGAGGAACGAGAGGTAAAGATTAAGATTAGTTTAATTTAATTAAAGTGTTAATTAAGTTAATTAAATTTTTAATTACCGTTATATTAATTATAGTGTATCTTTTTCATACGAGGCTTGTTTTGGACGAAATGAATTGCGTTGAGATCATATCGACGTCTACTATAACATGGAATCAAAATGGTATTTATTTGAAGCTGAAAATATTTTTAGTTTCAAATATAAGGTGAGTGTTTTATAACGCTCATGACGTACTAAAATATTTTTATGTTCGTTGAATTGAATTTATGAAGTAATTTATTTTATCGACTATTGATTGATAATTTAACTGACATTTAAATTGACATCTGAATTAACTGATAGAAATTTGAATTGATAGTTAATTTGAGTTGGAATTAAATTACTAGTAAACTCCCGATTATTGGTAACCAGTTAATTGTTGTGATATTCTGACTGTTTGGATGATTGATTGTGATGGATGTCAATTGTTTGATATTTAGATTATTGGATGTTTATATATATATATATATATATATATATATCCTTTTATCACCTTGTAAATTATTTAACAGTATATAAAACTATTAATTGAATTATTTTAAATAAATTAAAAAATAGGTTGAAATGATATATACCTATCACATTTATTTTGGATTGAAATGGTATATATCCGTCCTTTAAATTAAATTGAAACAACTGATCACTTGGCCATACGATAGAAAATTATATACAGACACCGGATTCGTTAAATGATTTTAGGTTTTAGAATTTGAATTTATTAAATGATTATGATTTAACAAATAAAAATGGAATTTATGATAATCGAATTAATTTCGAATTCGAGTCTTGGAAATGTTGAAATCGAAATTAGAAAAGAAATCTTTTTAAGAATTTATTTTGTAATGCGTAGAAAAAGTCGATACGTGACTGGAATTATTGAAATTGAAATTGTTTTAAGGTTTCGAACTTTCACTTGAACTTCAAAGTTATTTAAGCAAAAGTGATATAAATGGATATTCCTAAATTTGGCTCAAAACTGAATTATTTTAAAGATTTGAACATTAAATTGAACATCGAAGTTATGTTCAATTTAAATAATTAAATCCATATTCTGAAAGTGAACTCGAAATTTTTATAAATTGAAATGGTTTAAATTTAGAATTGAATTGAAATTTAAACCATTGAATAGAATTGTCGAATTGAATTTGAAGTTAAATATTGAATTGAAATTGAAATTGATTTGAATTGAAATTAGAATCGAAGTTAATTCGAATTGAAATCGAAATTAAGTATTTGATTTGGATTGAGATTGAAGATGATTTGAATTGAAAGATTTGGAATTGAATCAATTTGACTTTGAAACTATTTTCAAATTGATTATTTTAATATAAATTGTTTAAAATCTATCTTTTTGAAATTTTCAATTTATTTTAATTTTCAAAACTATTTTATTTTGATATTCAAAATTATTTTATCTAATAAAACATTTTAAATACTTAAATCATTTTATGTCCAACTATTTACACTATTCTAAACTATTTAGAACTTTTCAAACTATTTTCTAAAAAAATTCAAATTGGTCAGAGTGGGTAGGTTTATGTTTATATCATGGACTGCGAATTAGGTTAAAATGAACCACTTTAACAACTGTGTACGTGGAGGAGACTCTAGAACAAAATGGTTGAATTTGGTGTACGTTTACTGAATTTGAAGACAGATAACGATGATGGGTAGACCCCGACACTTGTGCCAATTCGAAATGACTAAAACATGATGGCTTGATAGGGCCAAGCAGGTTAGCTACCCCTAGCGGACATTCGTTCTTCTATTTTCTTGGACTTGGTCCATATTAGTACTCTTGCTGTTGGTTTCGATTGGTGCACCTAGATTTTGGGATGACCTCTCTTTGACTCGAAATGGGATGGATGGACGGATGCGCTGGGCGATCGTGTCTGCGATGCGTTACCACCAGCCCTGCGACCCGAACTGGTAGTATCCTACCTTGGGCATTTCTTAACGTGCCTTGTCATACTTTTATCCATATATGAGACCCTTATGATTTTGGCTTAGTTTTGTCGTATCATGTGACGCCCCACCTCTATACCCACGCTAGCCAAGAACACTACGGTGTAGTGCTGTCAACTAGCGCGGAGAATAAGGCTGTTGAGGAGCGACCATCCATGTAATTTCTTATCACACGGTGGCTATAAAATAATCTTCGGAAACAAATATAGAATAACATGCGAATCAATCACAGATATCCATATCACAAAGGCGGAAAGAGATATGAATATATATCACATAAAAATTTACATCAGAGAAGTGGTCTAAAAAGATCCACGATAATACAAAAGAATACAACTATGAGTCTATAACTCAAGTGTAAACAACAAAAGCTGCTAATCTAAACAAGTAGCCAAAAGTCTGAGTAGTGAATCACTAGGGGAGGAGTCAAGCAGTAGCACCTGTAACATCTCGGTCTGACCCGAGTATTATTTATAAGAAAATAATAAACGGATCAGTCTAGCTATAAATATCAGATGACATGATATAACATAAAAGATATGGCATAAACATAAAATATCCATACTGACATACTACTATAAGTATGCAAATAATGATCAACAGGAGATCAACCGATAAGAGATATATCAATATCACAAGAATCTTCTCAAAGATCCAAAGAGGGCATCATACCCTAAACTTGTACTCATGACAAGTCAAAGAGATAAATTCCAGAAATCAACACAAGAAATCCAGAAATCATAAAAAGGGAAAGAGGCCTATCACATGACGGTCCGAAGACCATGGGGAGCTACCCCACATGTGTGAGTGGAATCACACAGATTGAGGTCAAGACTAACCAAAAAGCAGAAAGGTATGTGTGAATGGAATCACACAAGTGGTGTCTAGTCTAACCTTACAATGAAAGAGACATCGCACAATTGCTAGTCTAATTCATAAAGCGATCATCAAGATCAACGAGAAGTGTCAATTACACTAAGCTAGTAAATATAGAAGTTTAGCTTCATGTCCCATAACCACTTGCTTAACTTAAATATTTACGAACAAACTGTAAATCTTCACTAATAAAATTGTCACAAGAGGTTCAATCGAACAAGTCCAAGAATTAACCGACAAAGTGAACGCAAGCGTTTCATACCACTTGTTTTACTAAGTCGTTTAATTAGATTTCTCATCCGAGTGAGGTAAAGGCTTGTATATACTAATAGATTGGAAAACGGTTTAAGAAAAGAGCTTTGTTATTAAAAATAGAGTTGAAATTGTTTGTTAAAAGAGTTTTGATATTTACTACTAGTATTGAAACCTTTATATTATAAAGTGACAAAACACATAAGCAAGTGTAGAAACAATCAGTCACAAAGATCGCATACGGAGATGCGAATAAAATCCAAGGAAATCAGCTCAATGTTTTTCAGATAAGATCCCCTACGGAGGGGGGGTCCAGGGGGGGTGGCAACCCCCCAAGGTGGGGGTGCGGGGGCAACGCCACCGCTTACGGGGTTCGACCTGCCCGGTCAGGTCGCGGGGGTCCAGGGGGCAGCGCCCCGTCCAAAACGGTACGACTTAGTGAAGACAAAATGAGGTCTAACGACCTAAGAGGTTCACGCGACCTAACACAATGGCTGAGCGACCTAACTAAGAGCGCGACCTGGTGAGTAAGGAGGTCGAGCGACCTAATGTTCTTTGCGACCTAACGAGGTAGAGGGGACACGCGACCTAAAGGTACGCGACCTAAGAAAGTTCGCGGGCTAAGGACGAGCGACCTAACAAGGTTCACGACCTAACGGAGAAAAGGCAACCTAGGTCTAACGACCTAACTGCTCGCGACCTAAGGGTCTAAAGGCCACGCGACCTAGAGGGAAAACAAGGTTAAGCGACCTAAGTGGGTTTGCGACCTAACGATATAAACGGTTGAGCGACCTAACGGTGCAACGACCTAAGGCCAAACGACTTGAGGGTTCCAGTGGAGAGCGACCTAAAGGAGACGCGACCTAAAAGAGGCGCGACCTAAAGGAGACGCGACCTAAATTAGGCGCGACCTAAAGGAGACGCGACCTAAAAGAGACGCGACCTAAAAGAGGCGCGACCTAAAAATATAAAGGTCACGCGACCTAGCGACCTAAGGTCATACGACCTAGCGACCTAAGGTCCATACGACCTACGACCTAAGGTCATACGACCTAACTCCGAAGACGTTAGAAATGGCCAGAACGACCTACGACCTAAGATCCATACGACCTACGACCTAAGGTCATACGACCTAACTCCGAAGACGTTAGAAATGGCCAGAACGACCTACGACCTAAGGTCCATACGACCTACGACCTAAGGTCATACGACCTAACTCCGAGCGACCTAAAGGTATAGGCCATTTTAAGGTCGGAAACGACCTAACTCCAGTGCGACTTTTCACACAGAACGACCTAACAAAGGCAGAACGACCTAGGGGCAGTTTTTCACCAAAAACACTAAAAAGTGGAGTTTTTCGCCAATCCAATCCAAACCAAATGCAAATGTGCGTGCAAACATGATAGGGAATCATTCCCAACAGTCCAAGATAGATATAAACTAGATTTGTGAGATAAAAATCTCACCTTTGCTCCAAAACCCAATGAAAATGAAGAACAAAGCTTGAAGGCAAATGGAGAAGCAACCACAAGCTTGAATCCGATGTCTTCTTCTTGAATTTGGAGTTGAATGTTGGAGTTGCAATACAACAAAGACTTTGGAGTTTTAATTTCTCATTCCATTCACCATTTTTGTTGAAGCTTTAGTGTTAGGAAATGAAATGAAGCAATGAAGAAGAAGAGGGGTGGAACTTGGGCCTAATGGGCTAAAAGTCCAAACCAAAGGCTCGAGTGAAAAAGTGGTGAAATTCCACTAACCCCAAACATATCAATGTTTATACTTAGAAGATTGCAAACGACGTTTCGAACTCAATGGAAGTGGTCTCGAGTCCTAATTTGACTGTTTGCAAAAAAGTAGCTTCGGACCAAAATCCGATTAACGATAAAATATTTAAATAAAATATTTAAATATAAAAATCGATAAATATGCGGGTTGTTACATATCACATCACATTCCTATCCCCCAACGTGCTACTGGGGCATTATACGCAAACCGTACAACAATGCTTAAAATCGTGTTAAGGAGGATTAATTTAAAGCCTTAACGCTAAGAAAAATATTTATTTTACTGATTAGACATTACATATATAAAGTATTCCACTATATATAATATTTTGACGGATCCTTAAGAAATGGTAAACCCCATAATATCTCTTGAGTTACACACCGGATATGAGATGTAAAATCCCATAAACATTTCTGATGCTATTACACTCATGTTATGTGGTTTTGATTCGACTCATATTAGGATATTTTAATGCTAACTCGAGTGTTTTTTCTTTTCATTACGCTTGGGTCAGCCCTGAGTATTTCAGCACATTGAAGATCATTTTTTGGAGGACGAAGATGAAGATTTGGTATATTATTACTTAGTATTATTCCCTACATTGTTTGTTTCGTTGCATTATTCCATTGTTCTGATGTATACATAAATTTGATAAAGTTGTATAAATTATAATCAAATGTATAGTATAAATAGCTTCATGAACTGTTTATTTGATTATTATATTTTTTCATTCTACGATGAGATTTTGTTTTTGTCTTCTTCTTCTTTTCTTATTTTTCTAAATTAACCCTATTGATTATCTAAGTTCTGGATTGCTTAAGTTGGACATGTATGGATTATTTTCGATTTAAACCTTTCAAATTTTGGGTCGTCATAGTTGGTATCAGAACTTTGATTTAGCGATAACCTTAGCTTTATGGGGTTCAACTCATAAAGATATGGTAGTAATACTCTAGAATGAGTCTGTTTGAGCGTATGTGTGTGACACACACACACACACATATATATGAGAGCACGTACTTGTTAGTGTTATAAAATATTTTATATTGTGTTTACTTATCCGTTGAGTTATTTATGAATTTTGGTCAATGCGTGGGTCACCATGTTATCGATAGGGGTTTCTAAACACTTAAACGAGGTATGTCGACATAATATTTTTTTAAGATAGGGTAAATGAAATCATTTTACCTAAATTGTATATAATATATAAAAAGAAATTGAATGAGAATAAATGAATAAGAAAAATTAATGAGAGTAATTAAATTTTATTTAAAATTGGAACTAAATTGGATGTAAATAAATTGAATTCAAATAGAATGAATTTTATTAAATTGAATGTTAACTAAATAATTATGAAATGAGTTTATGTTAAATAAAGTAATATTGATACACTTAAGTATAAGTGGTAAGGAATATAAGTTTAAATTATGAAATGAATAGATTTATAAAATAAATTGAATATGGAATGTATTGGTTATAAAACTAAGTTTGGGAATATTAAATTAACTAATTTGGGTTTATGGATGTTTATAAACTTAAGTAATGAGTGATGAAGTAAATATCTAATCTTAATTTAGGTTAAAAGAATGAATTTAAACTGAGAATTTAAATTTTGGTGCTTTTGAAATTGTTTTCTAAGATTTTGAAAATAATATTGGTATTATTTAAAAATATTTACGAATAGAAATTGTTTCAAAAAGAATTAAAAGAAAATAAATCATGTACCGCCCTTTTCTATCGTTGGAAAATAATTTCGGTAACGACGACCGCATCATCGACATTTATTTTCGAGTCTCAAAGGAGGGAGGCCACTTGATAGCTTTGCTACGCTTTTGATTCAACAACTAGATTTTGATTTAAATTTTTTTAATATGATTTGATATATAAAAGATATGAGTATATGTATTATTTCAAAATGATTTAAAATGAACCCAGTGTTTAAAATCTTAAGTTCTTGTTAATTATGATTTTCAGTTGTTGAAATAAAGTGAATTTTTGAATAGTTGGAAATTTCTAAAATAAGAAATAAGAAATGTAAGCTAAGTGTTTAAATATAATATGAGAAATCAAATTATAACTCTTAAATTTCAAGACAACGGAAATTTAAACTTGTGTAAATTATTGAACATTCTTGTTAACTAAAATAAATAAGATAAATTTGTATAACATTTAATTATATTCTAAAAACATAAATAAAAATTATCAAAAATGTTTAAAAAGTTGAAATGTTAAATATGAATAGTAATAGAATTTTATACAAGTTTGAATTTGAGTAATAAGAAATGTTTGAAGAGATATTCCAAATTAAAAATTTGTTTAAAGAAATGTTTATAAAATTAAATTAAGTTGTTATAAAAAATGTTAAAAACATAGTTAATATTCTAATAAATGTTAAAATGAATAATTTGAGTAATAAAAAGGAAAATACTATTTAGATACGAACTTAGAGAAGGTAAACCAATAATAAATTAAATTATATCTTTGTAAATTGTTTGAAAAGAAATAATAATAAATTTGTAAAGGATGTTTTAAGTTTTAGTTATAGCTTTCTGAGATAATTATAATTGAATAATATTGTGTAAAAGAAGATACTCTATATAAAATGATTATAAACTTAAGAAATAAATTGATGAAATAAGTTAATGAAATGAATTATAAGATGATGTCAACTTAAGAAAAATTTGAATGAATTTTATTATGATAAAAAGAAAAAGTGTGACGACCCTAAATTTTGGATAATTTAAATTGAAAATATTTAATTAATTTTAAATATTTGAATGGTGGTTTAGCTTGAATTCCCAATATAACTATGAATTTGGCGATTAAATTATAAAATTTAATCTATTGAAAGTTGAATAAAAATTTGAATCTTCAGTTTTAGATTGATTAAAAATATTTCAAAGGCTTGTAAAATTCACATTGATAATATTGAAGATAATAAAAGCTTCAGAATTTAATTTGGAAGTGATTTGTTCAGTTTTAAATTTGTATCGTTTAAATCGATATTTAAAAATAGCCTTCTGAGGCACATACTCGGAATTTGACAAAACTAGTTTCATTGGATCCGTAATATTGTACTATTATCCTATTTCAATTTTCGTAGTATTTGGAGTGATCTGTGGCCGTACGATAAACAAACGCGCTGAAATTTAAATCGAAAGTTCGATATTTTAACTGGTTCAAAAGGCTATCTTCTCCATACGATCGAATTTGGCCTCGGAACCTTTTCCATTGTGTTCGGAATGCAGATAAAACCTTATAAACGCCTGGCGGTATGTCTGATTTGGAGTTCAAAATTTCGAACTGTGCTTAACGAGATATTTGAAAATTTAATAATATAAAAAAAATTAAATTAAGTCAAACCAGCCACCCTAGCTTCTGATTTGCGTCGACCTACTCTCTGTTAATCACATACCCTTGTCTCCTTCCTTTTTATTTTATGCCGAAGCCTCTTCCTCAGTAAGAAAAGAAAAATCGAAAAAAAAATCGAGACCATGGCCGATACATTGATATTCATCTCTCTTCCCGTTTTCGTTCAAATCGATGTCTCCTCTTCGTTTTGTTTTAACAGCACAAATAGATTTCAAATAAAATGGCCGAGCTTTAGATTTCTTCCTCCAGAATATTTCACCCTGTCACTTTTAAAATTCAAAACCGCGGCTCCCCATTTTCTATTCTAAAATCGAATCGAACACACTTCCAATCGAAATCGAATTCACGTAATTCGAGAATCACGTTCGTACTGGGATTGAGCGAGAGCAGCTCGGATTCAATCTTTTGGCTCCTCGGGTTCCATCGCAATTTGGATAGGTGATTTGCGATCGATAGTCGAGCACGACATCGCGAGCTAGGGCTTCAGTGGCGATCGATTGTAAGCGAGCGCGGCCCCTAAGCGAGCTCGAGCACGGTGACATCGTGAGCGCGAGGCCCAATGGTTCATGTTGTTTTGGAGGCGAGTTTTGCGAGCAGTGGTGGAGCGACAGTTAGCTAGGGTTTGGCATCGGGTTTTGGGGATTCACCGACATCGCAGCTAGGTCGGTAAGGCACTTTCGCGTGCGCGGAGGCAGTAGAGGCCGTTGGGATTTCACTAGCTCGAGGCTGGAGCTCGTTAGGTTGGGGTTCGGGTGGAGGTGCAGTAAGGTATTGGTTAACCTTGTTTTATTTATTTAATAATAAGTGAATATACACAGTAAAAAAGAAAATGTCAACAGTAAAGAAATTTCTGTCCTTGTTAGGATTGAAAGAAATTAAATATATTATTTAATAATAGAAAATTGGTTTGAAGAAGAAAAAATCTTATATATGTTTAAAATTAAATCAATAAGTTAAATTGAATCGTTAATAGTTAAATTTAGTAAATGGAAGAATTTGTTGTTCGATTTATTTCGAATATTAATACAAAATCATATAATTGTGTTATAAGGTTTGAAACTGTGGAGAAATAGCCGGAATGGAAATGAACTGCAAATTAAAAGCAAGGTGAGAACTTCTCACTCAATCGAATTTGTTTGGATTTAAATTTAAAATAGTTAAATTTAAAATTATTGATTGTGTTGATTGTTTGCTTGGATGATAATTTATTATCTATTGTATTGAAATAGACCCTATACGCCGCATATTAAGCGGAGGTTATTTATTAAACACATATACCGTGATATTCCACCACGAAGTGGAATTGGTATTATATATGTACTTGGAGTTGATTTCCCGCATTATATAGCGGATGAGACCCTATTGCGCCGCGTAATAGCGGATAATATTTTATAAATCCCATATACCGCGATTTTCACCCCGAAGTGGAATTGGAATTGTGCTAACATCTTTGGATACAGGAAAACGGGTTGGAGGGATCCAACTGGATTCCTCAAACATTTGAATTTATTTCATATGTTTTGTGTTGGTTGATTTATAATCCGTGTGATTATCTTTGTGATTGACATTGTTGGAGGCTATAGGTTAGCCGAATATATTTTTGTTATCATTGGATACCGAAAATAGAAAAAAAATTGGATTTTTGGAATTTCAAGTTGAAAGTTTATAGTAAAAAAATTATTTTTGAGAATTGGATAAGTTAAAAAGAAGTTTCAAAAAAAAGATAAAGTTATTTTTGAAACCATGTTGAATAAAATTCCAACTTACGGGAAAAAAAGGCTAAGTAAATGGATTTTGATTTATATTATTATAAGTTGAAAAAATTTATTTTAAAAAGAAATGATTTTGTAAATTCATTGGAAACTTATTAAGCAGAAATTAATTGGTTTTGATAATTAATTAAGAGTAATTAATCAAGTATTAACTATTAATTAAGAGTTAATTAATGATCAGTGAAAGGATAATTTATTAAATGTTTTTATAATAAGTTGGCTATTAATTTACCATAACTAACAAATTTTATTCATAGAAATTTATTTGATTTAAATTAATCAGATGATAAAAATTTATCCTACTTATGGATGTTTGAATTATATTGGATGTTGAATTGTTTGATATCTTTTATATGTGATGCTTTGTGATATATCCTGATGTGATGTGATCTGTAATTTGTTTATATGTGATATATATATATAGCTGTGATCTGTAAATGAAAGGTAAGCATTATAGTTTATACGCTTATCAAATATATTGTTATATTTTGATATGTGATGGTTGAATGTTGTTGCAGTATTGTGTTAAACCCTTGGACTACACAATACACACACAAAATGTGGATTTCACGTGGAAATCAGTTAAGTCACAGATTTTTGACAATTCTAAAGATTGAATTTTTGAATCCAAATTAGTTTGGAATTGGGATTGAAAGTTCTTGAAAATGAATTTCAAAAATAAGAGTTATTTTAAATAACTTAATAAAAATTGGAATTTAAATCATTTGATTTAAATTTTGAATTCAATATTTGAAATTGAATTCAATGATTTGGGTACTATGGTCTAAAAGATTGTACAAGTTATAAAATATGTTTATATGGGTTTTTAACCATTTAAAATATAGTTTTGGAAATTTTAAATTTAAATCCAAGTTTACACTTGAGTGGCTTTAACTTATGAAAAATTCTAATCAGTTTTTTCCCAAAACGAAAATTATCTATTTTCAAATAATAATAGCTTTCACGTAAGGAAAGAAATTCCCATTTGTGTTAAAAGAATGTAAATTTGAAATTAAACTATTTTGAAGGCTATGAATTAATCTTTGTGAAAGGTTGTTGAACTTGACTTGAAATAAAGGAGTATTTCAAACAGTGTATCTTTTATATTATAAAAGACTTGAATTGTGAATAGTTTTGAGAGCTATAAGTTAAATCTTGATTTAAGATTTAATGAGTTAATCCAATTGTAATGGAAATTTATCTGGGAATCTGGGAATAAATCTTTGTGAAATTGGGTAAACTTTGTGAAGTAAATCTTTTTATTTAAAGATTTAGAAAAATTGGTTATTTGTTTAAACCATTTGAAAGAAAGGGTTTGGGTAATAAGTTGTGACTTAATTAAAATCCCAATATCCATATGTTTTAAAAATATTGCGTTCACTATTCGGATTAGCCGGGAGAGGATCTTTGTGTCATATAACCCATTCCGAATAAGTGATACGACGTAATGGATAGCATTGAAGACCGGTGGTGAAGACCGGGTGTTTGTGAAAACGATAGGATGACCTATCATTGTCTCTGCACCATTTGCTACGGTATGGAGATTTCCTTTGTGCTGGGAAATTCGATCGGGATTGTGAATACCCGGATTGCAAGGGCTTCTTTTGAAGTGCCTTCGGTTCTATTCGAACCCGAAACAGAGTTGTATGGTTACGTGTCTGACATTACATTTTGAGATATAAAGTAGGTTTCTTTCAAATACATCTCTGTTGGTGGCGGAGAATTTATTTTCTTAGCTTAACACCCTTCTCTGAGACGTACGAGCTCAGAGGTTTTGTAGTTGAAGGTTATCAGCGATATACTCCAAATTTGGTAATGTGGCATGCTGAGTGTTGCTGTGTGATGATTATTTATTGGTCATTTGTTGATCAAAGAGTGACTTTATGGACGAGACTTTGTCGGACCTCACACCCCGGAAATGGTCAAAACAGGAATATGCGGGAAGGTTATGAGGGTCGCGCCCTTTAGGGTATGTCATTTCCTTCTGGAAAAGAGTGGTGTCAGGTATGGAGCCCTGATGCTTAACCTATGTGGTTGCTCTAATCTCATTTTCTGTGTGGTTGTTGCTTTATGATCGAGGGCCCTCGGATAAAGGTCCCAAAGGACCGGGGGGTGGCATATTCGTGTAGTAGTTACCTAGTTACAAAGGTAACCCAGCCTTGTGTTGGCAGAGAGCTGGTTAAGTTCTCAGGACGTCCCACCAAAGGCAATCCCATGTGGTAGTAGGAAGTTCCTTAGCCTGACCATTTGTTGGAAATCCAAAGAAACAATACGAACCTTGTACGGTTTTAGTTGTATAACCTGCCATGGAATGTGGCGGTAACCTGCTATTGAACATGGTAGCTATAGTAGGCATACGATAATGGTCGTATGTTGGCTAAGATTTTTATTATACTTTCGAAAGGTTTTCCACTGTGCACTTATAATAATAATATCAAAGAAATTTGCGTATTAAGCATCTTTGACTATCATTAGGAGAAATCTCCTCCAATTCTGCGTTTGCATTGTGTGTGTGCGGGAAGGCCTTATGGTAGTTTCATTTTCGAAAAGCATTGCTGATATTTTTCACTTCCCTTGTTGTTGTTGTTTTAAAAGATAAATAACTGTTTTGAGTTCTCATACCAGTCCCATGACTGACCTGAAGTTTATTGTTCTCTTCCTAAACTCTGGGTGCCCATAATTTTCCACACAGGCAGCCTAGAGTCAGGTTATCAGGTCATTCTGGATTCAGGAGTGCTTTGGAGCTCAAGTGGCGAGCTGGATGGCAAGACGTATTACTTGTATATAATATTATCTTTCCGCTGTAAATTCACTTGTAAGGACATGTTTGTATAACTGTCCATTGTTTTGTTGTGTTGTATATTGTTGTTGTACACTCTGATAATGTGATGTAATGTAATAACTGATATAGTTCTTTTGATTTAAAGATTATTCATTTATCTATTATATGTAGTTCCGCTGCGACTGTGAGATTCTGATATTGTTTCTGTTGCTTTTCTTTCTTCTTCTATCCTTTTCTTCTTCTTAAACCCTAAGAATTTGGTTTTCCGGCATTCGATTGCTCGGCAGTTGATACAGTGGACGTATTGATGTCGATTTTCGAAAGTCGAAAAATCAGGTTCTTACAAAGTTGTATCAGAGCATATGGTTAAGTGACAACCTTGGGTCTGTTGGGAATTACTCATTAGAGATAGAGTCAGTAGTACTCTAGAATGAGTTTGAGGGTAATAATAGATATAAGCGCGTATTTGTTAGTGAAAATAAAATTGTTTTATGTTGTGATGATTGGTTTGTTGAGTGGTATATGGATTCTGGTCGGTATAATATGTACAACTCTATCGATAGGGATCTCTAAACACTAGTTCAGAACAATTCGGCATAGTGTTGTTTTGAAATCGGGTAAATGGAATAATTTTACCTAAAACTATTTTTGTATATAAAAAGGAATGTTTTTCCATAAATTATTATAGTATATGGATGCTTGGATGTTAGAATTAATAATATTAAAATTATTTGAATAGGAAATGGAAATCGTAACTCCAAAGTTAAGAAATAGATTCACATACAAACAAAATTTGAGAATGTAAATTGAAAATGTGATTTATAATTTGAAACTGAATTCCAGGGAAGTATTTGGAAATGTTTGGAAAAGAATTTGAAAATTTTGGAGATTTGGAAAGTTTAAATCCTTTTGGGTTGAAAATGATTTTCAAAGATTTTGAAGAAATGTTTTTGAAGGGATAAAAGCTCTAAACTCTTTCTGGTCGCTGGAAAATAATTCCAATGATGATCGCGACATCGTCGGTGTTCATTTCGGGTTTCCAAAAGAGGAATTTCTGCCGAATTATTTTAAATGAAGGTTGTTTGGAAAATTTGGGTTTAGTTTTGGAAATTCAAAAGATAATTTGAATTGTTTTCAAAGATGATTTTTGAAAGGTTGAAGAAACTCTGGAATCTTATTTAAAATATTTATGGCAATAATAAATGAGTTGATAACTTATACAATTTGAATTTTGATAGAATAAATTTAACTTAAAGGATGGAGTTAAATTAAAGTAAGTATAACTGAATCAATTCAATAAAGTGAATTTAAAAAACACCTAAGGAGGCTAAGTGAAATGATTAATTAAAGAAAATTTATTAAGTTAAAAAAATAAATTTGGGTTAGTAACAAATGAATTGGAAGTGAGTTTGAATTATGAAAATAAAATTGTGAATGAATAAGTAAATTTACAATTGCAAGAAAATGAAATTGAAATTGAATTTTGAATAAAGTTGATTTTGGTATCGAAGTAAAATAATAAAGTGAATTAATATGAACTTGAGTTATGTAATGAAATTCAACTTTTGTGGTTAAATGAATTAGCAATTGAATTAAACTAATGAATTGAATATTAACCAATAGAATGTAAAAGACGATATAAAATGATGAAAGTAAGTGTTGATTCATTATAAGCTAATGAGGTTGGAAAAAAAATTGAATAATTGAAAGAAAAGTCAATTTGATATCAACCAATTGGAATTAAAAGTGTTAAACCAAATTGAATGCAAATTAAATAATTTGGTTATGTTGGTTATGATTTGGTTGTTATATGATTGTTAGTTGATTGTAGATAATTCATTAAGTGTTAATGAAATCGAATTGATGAATGGAAAGCTATGTAATTGAATTTGTAAATGAAACTAATTTAAAATAGTAAGATGAATCAATTGTGAATGAAAGATAATTGATAAATTCAACATGCAGAAGTTAAACTGAATCCAAACAGAATGTAAAGTATAAATTGAATTCAAATGAAATTGATAATGCAATCTAGAATGAAAATGGATATATAACTTCAATAGTAAAGTAAAAAAAAGGGTATAAGAAGTATATATTGAAAATTTTGTAATAAAATATGCAAAATGATATTTGAATATTGCAATTGGATATTATGGCTAGCAGGATATACAGGTGTATTAAAAGAAATGGAATTGGGATTTTGATTTCAAAGATAAAATTGAATTGCTCGACAAAAAGGTACGTATTTCAATTTCAGTATGAAATTTGGTGATTTTCTTGTCCAGCCGCTTGGCCTTTTGTTTTCTTTTGGGATTTGAGGCCCCGTGGTGCCATTTTGTAGTCGTACCGAGCTAGCCGCGCAAAGGAGACGCTGGCGAAATTTTTCGAAAATTTGGGGAGTTAGAAAAAATTTTGAGGAAATTTTGAAAGTTTGAAATTTGAATTTAAATTTGAATTGTGAAGTAAATAATATTGTTGGAAGCCATGAAAGATTTTGGAAAAATTTGTTGAAGCAATAATAATGGGTCTTTAGTAAAAAGATTTGTTTTGGAAAGTTGATAAAACTGCTTGGTTTGGAAAATATTAAACGGGTTGAGGATCATTCTTCCTAACTTGTAATTTCGAGACGAAATTCTTTCAAGGGGGAAGTCTGTGACGACCCTAAATTTTGGACAATTTAAATTGAAAATATTTAATTAATTTTAAATATTTGAATGATGGCTTAGCTTGAATTCCTAATATAAATATGAATTTGGCGATTAAATTATAAAATTTAATCTATTGAAAGTTGAATAAAAGTTTGAATCTTCAGTTTTGAACTGATTAAAAATATTTCAATGGCTTGTAAAATTCACATTGATAATACTGAAGATAATAGAAGCTTTAGAATTTAATTTGGAAGTGATTTGTTCAGTTTTAAATTTGTATCGTTTAAATCGATATTTAAAAATAGCCTTCTGAGGCAATAGCCTTCTGAGGCACAGTCTTGGAATTCAACGAAACCAGTTTCATTGGATCCGTAATATTGTATTATTATTGGATTTCAATTTTCGTAGTATTTGGAGTGACCTTGTGGCCGTACGATAAACAAATGCGCTGAAATTTAAATCGAAAGTTCGATATTTTAACTGGTTCAAAAAGCTATCTTCTCCATACGATCGAATTTGGCCTCAGAACCTTTTCCATTGTGTTCAAAATGCAGATAAAACCTTATAAACGCCTGGCGGCATCTTTGATTTGGAGTTTGAAATTTCGAATTGTGCTAAACGAGATATTTTGAAATTTAATAATAAAAAAAAATTAAATTAAGTCAAACCAGCCACCCTATCTTCTGATTTGCGTCGACCTACTCTCTGTTAATCGCGTACCCTTGTCTCCTCCCTCTTTATTTTAAGCCGAAGCCTCTTCCTCGGTAAGAAAAGAAAAATCGAAAAAAAAATCGAGGCCATGGCCGATACTTTAATATTCATCTCTCTTCCCTTTTTCGTTCAAATCGATGTCCCCCCTTCATTTTGTTTTAACAGCACAAATAGATTTCAAAATAAAATGGCCGAGCTTTGGATTTCTTCCTCCAGAATATTTCACCCCGTCACTTTTAAAATTCAAAACCGCAGCTCCCAATTTTCTCTTTTCAAATCGAACCGAAAACACTTCCAATCGAATTCACGCAATTTGAGAATCGCGTTCGTACTGGGATCGAGCGAGAGCAGTTCGGATTCGATCTTTTGGCTCCTCAGGTTCCATCGCAATTTGGATAAGTGAATCGCAATCGATGGTCGGGCACGACATCGCGAGCTAGGGCTTCAATGGCGATCGATTGTAAGTGAGCGCGACCCCTAAGCGAGCTCGAGCACGGTGACATCGTGGGGGAGATCGTGAGTGCGTGTTGTTTTGGGGGCGAGTTTTGTGAGCAGTGGTGAAGCAACAGTTAGCTAGGGTTTTGCATCGAGTTTTGGGGATTCACCGACATCGCATCTAGGTTGGTAAGGCACTTTCGTGTGCACGGAGGCAGTGGAGGCCGATGGGATTTCACTAGCTCGAGGCTGGAGCTCGTTGGGTTGGGGTTCGGGTGGAGGAGCAGTAAGGTATTGGTTAACCTTGTTTTATTTATTTAATAATAAGTGAATATACACAGTAAAATAGAAAATGTTAACATTAAAGAAATTTCTATCCTTGTTAGGATTGAAAGAAATTAATTATATTATTTAATAATAGGAAATTGGTTTGAAAAAAAAAATCTTATATATGTTTAAAATTAAATCACTAAGTTAAATTGAATCGTTAATAATTAAATTTAGTAAATGGAAGAATTTGTTGTTCGATTTATTTTGAATATTAATAAAAAATCATATAATTGTGCTACAAGGTTTGAAACTGTGGAGAAATAGCCGGAATGGAAATGAACTGCAAATTAAAAGCAAGGTGAGAACTTCTCACTCAATCGAATTTGTTTCGATTTAAATTTTAAATAGTTAAATTTAAAATTGTTGATTGTGTTGATTGTTTGCTTGGATGATAATTTATTATCTATTGCATTGAAATAGACCCTATACGCCGCATATTAAGCGGAGGTTATTTATTAAACACATATACCGCGATATTCCACCACGACGTGGAATTGGTATTATATATGTACTTGGAGTTGATTACCCGCATTATATAGCGCATGAGACCCTATTGCGCCGCGTAATAGCGGATAATATTTTATAAATCCCATATACCGTGATATTTCACCCCGAAGTGGAATTGGTATTGTGCTAACATCTTTGGATACAGGAAAACGGGTTGGAGGGATCCAACTGGATTCTTCAAACATTTGAATTTATTTCATATGTTTTGTGTTGGTTGATTTATAATCCGTGTGATTATCTTTGTGATTGAGATTGTTGAAGGCTATAGGTTAGCCGAATATATTTTTGTTATCATTGGATATCGAAAATAGATAAAAAATTGGATTTTTGAAATTTCAACTTGAAAGTTTATAGTAAAAAAATTATTTTTGAGAATTGGATAAGTTAAAAAGGAGTTTTAAAAAAAGATAAAGTTATTTTTGAAACCATGTTGAATAAAATTCCATCTTACGGGAAAAAAAGGCTAAGTAAATGGATTTTGATTTATATTATTATAAGCTGAAAAATTTTATTTTAAAAAGAAATGATTTTGTAAATTCATTGGAAATTTATTAAGCAGAAATTAATTGATTTTGATAATTAATTAAGAGTAATTAACAAGTATTAACTATTAATTAAGAGTTAATTAATGATCAACGAAAGGATAATTTATTAAATGCTTTTATAATAAGTTGGCTATTAATTTACCATAACTTGCAAATTTTATTCATAGAAATTTATTTGATTTAAATTAATCAGATGATAAAAATTTATCCTACTTATGGATGTTTGAATTATATTGGATGTTGAATTGTTTGATATCTTTGATATGTGATGCTTTGTGATATATCCTGATGTGTTGTGATCTGTAATTTGTTTATCTGTGATATATATACATACATACATACATACATATATATATATATATATATATATATATATATATTTGTGATCTGTGAATGAAAGATAAGCGTTATAGTTTATACCGCTTATCAAATATATTGTTATATTTTGATCTATGATGGTTGAATATTGTTGCACTATTGTGTTAAACCCTTGGACTACACAATACACACACAAAATGTGGATTTCATGTGGAAATCAGTTAAGTCACAGATTTTTGACAATTCTAAAGATTGAATTTTTGAATCCAAATTAGTTTGGAATTGGGATTGAAAGTTTTTGAAGATGAATTTGAAAAATAAGAGTTATTTTAAATAACTTAATAAAAATTGGAATTTAAATCATTTAATTCAAATTTTGAATTCAAAATTTGAAATTTAATTCAATGATTTGGGTACTATGGTCTAAAAGATTGTACAAGTTATAAAATGTGTTTATATTGGATTTTAACCATTTAAAATATAGATTTGGAAATTTTAAATTCAAATCCAAGTTTATACTTGAGTGGCTTTAACTCATGAAAAATTGTAATCAGTTTTTTTCCCAAAACGAAAACTATCTATTTTCAAATAATAATAGCTTTCACATAAGGAAAGAAATTCCCATTTGTGTTAAAAGAATGTAAATTTGAAATTAAACTGTCTTGAAGGCTATGAATTAATCTTTGTGAAAGGTTGTTGAACTTTACTTGAAATAAAGGACTATTTCAAATGGTGTATCTTTTATATTATAAAAGACTTGAATTGTGAATAGTTTTGAGAGCTATAAGTTAAATCTTGATTTAAGATTTAATGAGTTAATCCGATTGAAATGGAAATTAATCTGGGAATCTGGGAATAAATCTTTGTGAAACTGGGTAAACTTTGTGAAGTAAATCTTTTTATTTAAAGATTTAAAAAAAAACGGTAATTTGTTTAAACCATTTGAAAGAAAGGGTTTGGGTAATAAGTTGTGACTTAATTGAAATTCCAATATCCATATGTTTTAAAAATACTACGTTCACTATTCGGATTAGCCGTGAGAGGACCTTTGTGTCATATAACCCATTCCGAATAAGTGATACGACGTAATGGATAGCATTGAAGACCGGTGGTGAAGACCGGGTATTTTTGAAAACGATAGGATGACCTATCAATTGTCTCTGCACCGTTGGCTACGGTATGGAGATTTCCTTTGTGATGGGAAATTCGATCGGGATTGTGAATACCCGGATTGCAAGGGCTTATTTTGAAGTGCCTTCGGTTCTGTTCGAACCCGGAACAGACTTGTATGGTTACGTGTCTGACATTACATTTGTAGGATCGATTTCACCCTAGAGGGGGGGTGAATAGGGTGATAGTGTAAATTATAAAAATTAATCGTGGAAGCTTATAAAATAATTTCAATTCAGATCACAGAATAGCAGCACAGATATCGCAGAATATAAATAACAGAAAAAACAGAACAACACAGAATTTACCCAGCTTCGGCAAAAACCTGCCTACGTGCTGCCCCCAAGGTTTCTACTAGAAATTAGATAGTCCCTCGCTTACACACGTAAACTCGCTATACCCGCTATTGACTAATCTAACTCTACGCTCAAAACCTTACCACAACTCAATTACCGAGTTGCGAATTCTCAAGCTACGCCACGTAGCTTGTCCCCTAGTCACACGACTAGAAATTAAAATGGTTTAAAAAAGAAAATACAAATTAAAAGCAATTTGAAATACAAAACCCTAATTAATAAAAACCAAGCCCAAATTAATAAAAATAGAACCGGCCCAATAATTAGTAGATTAAAAATGCGTCCCCCTTTTATTTTTATTGGCCTGGTTACTTGAGAATATTGGCGGCTCTCTTCTCTTCTTTGCAAATCAGGGCTTCGTTCCCTTTGTTCCAATTAGGGCTTCGGCTCTTGTGTAAATCAGGGCTTCAATTTCTTCGTTCGATCTGAGATGTGTTGCCCTAGCTCGCTGCTTCTCTGATGGTCGATTGTCGCTCGTTTGCAGCTACTTGATCGAGTTCGTTGTTTATGATTTTCGGTATGTACTGTTTCTTTTTGCTTTTCTGATTTTGGCTTGCTCGAACTCGATGATTTTGAGATTGCCGATGATGATGATTTATATAGGGTTTGTAACCCTAGATTTGCGTTCGTCTGATTGCTTCAAACTTTCTTGCTTTGCCGTTCGATTATTGTTGGATGTTTGCGATGAATTCTGACTTTTCAATATCGTATTTTTCTGATGCTCGATCCCCACGGCTTTGAATTGCCGTGCTCATCACGGTGTTGATTTGTGACTTGGTCAATTTTTCATACACACTTGAATTGCGTTGATTTTCTTTGACCATATTGATTTCGTGAAATTTTTACTGCTGGCTTTGCTTCAGTATGCTTTGATTCAAACCAGATTTTTGTTGACTTGACCACAACTGATATTAGCTTGTGAATTTCTGATGGACTTATTAGTTCGACCCTTGTGTTCTTCATATCTTCATTTGATCAGTGTGTTTGAGTCTGCATTTGCATACTTGCATTTGAGTTGTTGCTCGCTGTACTTGTAGTTGCACTTCTAGTTGGATGTGTTGGTTCGAATTGCAATTTGTCTTTTGTACTGCTTCACCATGTTCAATGTTATCTGTTTCCTGTCATGTTTGTTTGCAACTGTGTTTCATTTGCATAGCTGAACTTCATTCACTTATGCAGTTTGGTCCTGCTTATGATATCTTGTAGCCTGTTGGTCTTCATGTGTCTGGTTTTGTTGCTCTGACTTGTATCACTTGATGTCTTGAGCTTCAACCGTGCTCGAGCTCGTATCACAGCAAACTGCATGTTATGTTTCCTGATCATATTGGCCATTTGATCGAGCTGTAGTATTGTTCCATGTACACTTTTGACATCCATGTTCTTCACTGTGTTGATTATTGTGCATGTCACTGAGTTTTCATTTGCTTGAGTTTTAACTGTGCTCGAACTCTGTCCATACTTGCCTTTATGGTCTTGTGTCTTGCCATTCTTTGTTGCCTTGAGTCTGTTGTAATGTGTTAGCTTGTAGTCATTGACTTGTTCATGCTGTACTTGGATATTTGCAGTTCCACTACTTTGTGCCCGAGCTTGCATTGTCATCATGTTGTAGCTGGTCTTTCACTGTGACATGTTCACTTGTGACTGCACTGCATTGTCGTCTTGTGGCAGTTGCTTTGTCTCCATGTATTTCATGTAGTATGGTCATTTGGCTATTGTGCTTAGTTCATGTGTATGCTGTACACTAAGCATTTCTTAGTTTGCATATCAACTTGTTGCAGTTAATGGTTGCTGTGCACTTTTGTGGTTGCATTTTGATGCAGTCTTCATTAGAATGCTACTGATTGTGTTTCATTTCTTGTGATATCCATGTTGCAACTGTTTTTGACATGTTAACTGCCCTGTGTTGAATCCAGTTTCAAAAACTCGGGTTTGACCTTGTGCTCGTGTTGTGATGTATTGCATGTGAGTTGAACCCGGTTTTTCATTTGGGTTTGACCTGTGCTCACCTGTCCCTGTAAATCAATCAAGTGTATATATCGGCGTGCACGGCCTTGTGGCATATGCAGTAATACACTGTGTATGTCACAAGTTGTTCGTGTATGATGAATTCAAATTTAAATTATGACGAACAACCCAAATAACTGAGGCAAATCATATTTTCAAAATTATCTTTTATTTTTGAATTGCAAAAATATTTCTTTTTCAATTTTACTGCGTTAGTTTATATTTTTGCAAATTTCTCAGATGCTGGATTCAAACTGGAATGCAGTTGAAGATAAAAATACGAGTGTGAGTGATATGTAGTGAGGTGCTGATGTAAATGTGAAAAATGTGATGTAATCAAAGTTGTATAGTTATAGTGAGAGGCTGAGAGCTTGAAATTGTACTATTCAAAAATGTAATAAATATTTGTTTGAATAAAATATCTGTTTGAATTCAAATTCTGTGTAATTTATTTTATTTAACAAATATTTATTTAATCTGTGAAAAATAGAATAGTATATTAACAAATACATTTAAACGAAAGTATATATGTTTATTATCATCAAACACAAATCATATAAGCGCATATTCAACAACATTTTGTGATATAAAGCAGATTTCTTTCAAATACATCTCTGTTGGTGGCGGAGTATTTATTCTCTTAGCTTAATACCCTTCTGTGAGACGTACGAGCTCGGAGGTTTTGTAGTTGAAGGTTATCAGCGATATACTCCCAATTTGGTAATGTGGCATGCTGAGTGTTGCTGTGTGATGATTATTTATTGATCATTTGTTGATCAAAGTGTGGCATTGTGAAAAAGCATAGCTTTGTGGACGAGACTTCGTCGGACCTCACACCCCGGAAATGGTCAAAATAGGAACATGCGGCAAGGTTATGAGGGTCGTGCCCTTTAGGGTATGTCATTTCCTTCTGGAAAAGGGTGGTGTCAGGTATGAATCCCTGATGCTTAACCTATGTGGTTGCTCCAATCTCATTTTCTGTGTGGTTGTTGCTTTGTGATCGAGGGCCCTCGGATAAAGGTCCCAAAGGACCGGGGGGTGGCATATTCATGTAGTAGTTACCTAGTTACAAAGGTAACCCGGCCTTGTGTTAGCAGAGAGCTGGTTAAGTTCTCGGGACGTCCCGCCTGAGGCGATCCCATGTGGCAGTAGGAAGTTCCTTAGCCTGACCATTTGTTGGAAATCCAAAGAAACAATACGAACCTTGTACTGTTTTAGTTGTATTACCTGCCATGGAATGTGGCGGTAACCTGCTATTTGAAATGACCCTCTCTTTTATACCTAAAATTGTCAAGATTTTTTTTTACATGGAGATATATATATATATATATGTTAAATATATATATATATATGTTAAATATATATATATATGTTAAATATATATATATATATATTTCCAAAGCCTAGAGTCATTTTTCTTTTTATCAAATAAACAGTTTTCATCCAGGATCAAAAGTTTTTACCAATATAAATATATTAGCGTATTCACAAAGATATCCACATGTGCATATCTTTGTGAATACACTAATATATTTATATTGGTAAAAACTTTTGATCCTGGATGAAAATTGTTTATTTGATAAAAAGAAAAATGACTCTAAGCTTTGGAAATATATATATATATATATATATATATATATATATATATATATTTAACAAATATATATATCTCCATGTAAAAAAAAATCTTGACAAATTTAGGTATAAAAGAGAGGGTCATTTCACTATTGAACATGGTAGCTATAGTAGGCATATGATAATAGTCGTATGTTGGCTAAGATTTATATTATACTTTCGAAAGGTTTTCCACTGTGCACTTATAATAATAATATCAAAGAAATTTGCGTATTAAGCATCTTTGACTATCATAAGAAGAAATCTCCTCCAATTCTGCGTTTGAATTGTGTGTGTGCGGGGAGGCCTTATGATAGTTTCATTTTCCAAAAGCATTGCAGATATTTTTCCCTTCCCTTGTTGTTGTTGTTTTAAAAGATAAATAACTGTTTTGAGTTCTCACACCAGTCCCATGACTGACCTGGAGTTTATTGTTCTCTTCCTAAACTCTGGGTTCCCATAATTTTCCACACGGGCAGCCCTGGAGTCAGCTTATCCGGTCATTCTAGATTCAGAAGTGCTTTGGACCTCAAGTGACGAGCTGGATGGCAAGACGTATTACTTGTATATGATATTATCTTTCCGCTGTAAATTCACTTGTAAGGACATGTTTGTATAACTGTCCATTGTTTTGTTGTGTTGTATATTGTTGTTGTACACTATGATAATGTGATGTAATGTAATAACTGATATAGTTCTTTTGATTTAAAGATTATTCATTTATCTATTATATGTTGTTCCGCTGCGACTGTGAGATTCTGATATTGTTTCTGTTGCTTTTCTTTCTTCTTCTATCTTTTTCTTCTTCTTAAACCCTAAGAATTTGGTTTTCCGGCATTCGATTGCTCGGCAGTTGATACAGCGGACGTATTGATGTCGATTTTCGTAAGTCGGAGAATCGGGTTCTTACAAAAAGATTATTGATATGATCTAAATTATAAAATAAAACTTACTTAAGTAAAATCAATGATATTAATTAATGTAATGAACTAATGAAGTAAATCAACTAACTAATGTGAACATAAGTTATGAAGTAATAATAAACATGACTGCATTTTATAAAAAGGTTTATAATAAACTGAAATGGTTTGGTTTATAATTAATATTAATATTAAAGAGAATATATAAAGTGATAATGAAGTAAAATTTAATTTAGATAAGATTAAATGGAATGATTTATAAAATGGTGAATAAATGATTTTATATGAAATGTGTTAAACAAAAGTGAAACAATTGAAAATTTGAATAAATTGAAGTAAACCAATTAAATGTTAATAAATTTGAAGCAAACCAATTAAATGTTAATAAAAATTGGATTTTAATAAGAAATGAAGTGCATAAATTAAATATTGATATTGGATAATGTAAATTCATGTAGTTATGAATTAATTGGATTAATTAGATGAATATTGATGGTTGAATGGTTTCTTTCTTTGCAAACCATTGTTATTACCGTTTTGATTGCATATGATTGATATATGTTTTGTATTTGTGCTTGTGCTTATGATTTGGATTCAAAATCATGCTATGTGATTCTATTCAACTCATACATGTTCTATATCTTATTATAAGTGACTAATATTCTAAATTGAGTTGAGATAGGTACATTGAAGACCGTTTGGATGTATATACCGATTACATATGCTTTTGCTTGCTTAATTGAGTGAGTGGGTTTCGTTTCCTGTAGCTTTGAATCAGGCGGGAGGAACGAGAGGTAACCGTTAAGATTAGTTTATGTTAATTAAATTGTTAATTAAGTTAATTAAATTTTTAATTACCGTCGTATTAACCATAGCGTATCCTTTCCATACGAGGCTCATTTTAGACGAAACGAAATTCATCGGGATCGTATCGACGTCATCTACAGCATGGAATGAAGTGGTATTTATTTAAA
This sequence comes from Allium cepa, assembly GCA_030765085.1. Taxonomy (NCBI): domain Eukaryota; kingdom Viridiplantae; phylum Streptophyta; class Magnoliopsida; order Asparagales; family Amaryllidaceae; genus Allium; species Allium cepa. The sequence goes on along the minus strand of CM060939.1, from coordinate 174,686,803 downwards.
GCTAAAAATAATTTCAGTTTCAAATAAAAGTGAGTGGTTTACAACGCTCACGACGTACTAAAATATTTTTATGTTCGTTGAATTAAATTTATGAAGTAAATTATTTTATTGACCGTTGATTGATAATTTAACTGACATTTAAATTGACATATGAATTAACTGATATAAATTTGAATTGATAGTTAATTTGAATTGGAATTAAATTAAAAGTAAATTCTCGATTATTGGTAACCGGTTAATTATTGTGGTATTTTGACTGTTTAGATGATTGATTGTGATGGATGCCAATTGGTTGATATTTGGATGATTGGATGTTTATTTATTTTTATGTATGTATCTTATTATCGCCCTATAAATTATTTAATAGTATATAAAACTCTTAATTGAATTATTGCGAATAAATTAAGAAATAGGTTGAAATGATATATACCTATGACATTTATTTTGGATTGAAATGTTATATATCCATCCCTGAAATTAAATTGAAATAATTGATCACTTGGCCATATGGTAGAAAATTATATATGGACACCAGATTGGTTAAATGATTTTAAATTCTTGAATTTGGATTTATTAAATGATTTTGATTTAATGAAATAAAAATGCAATTTATGAGAATCGAATTAATTTCGAATTCGAGTCTTGGAAATTTTAAAATCAAAGTATGAAAATAAATTATTTTAAAAAATTATTTTGAAATGTGAAGAAAAAATCGATATGTGACTGGAATTATTGAAATTGAAACTGTTTTAATGGTTGAACTTTTACTTGAACTTCGAAGTTATTTAAGTATAAGTGATATAAATGGAAATTCCATAATTTAGCTCAGAATTGAAATATTTTATAGATTTGAACATTAAATTGAACATCGAAGTTAAGTTTAATTTAAATGATTTAAATCGGTATTCTGAAAGTGAACTCAAAATTTGTATAAACTGAAATGTTTAAATTTAGAATTGAATTGAAACTTAAACCATTGAATAGAATTGTCGAATTAAATTTGAAGTTAAAAATGGAAATTGAAATTGATTTGAATTGAAATTGGAGTCAAAGTAAATTCGAATTGAAATCGAAATTGAGTCGATTTGAATTAGATCGAGATTGAAAATGATTTGAATTGAAAGATTTGGAATTGAATCAGTGTAACTTCGAAACTATTTTCAAATTAATTATTTTAACATAAACAATTTAAAATCTATCTTTTTAAAATATTCAAATTATTTGATTTTCCAAACTATTTTATTTAATAAAACATTTTAAATATTTAAATCATTTTATATCAAACTATTTAAAACTTTTCAAACTATTTTCTAAAAAAATTTAAACTAGTCAGGGTGGGAATGTTTATATTTATATCATGAATTTAAATGCGAATTAGGTTAAAATGAAGTTATAACCTAAATTTTAATTCGAATCGAATTTTGAAGTGAATTTGACTTTCAAGTGAAAATTTACATATTTGAAGTAAATATGATATTTCGACATAAAATTGGTTTTGAAGCGAATATGATTTTGATATCAAGTGTAAGTTGATTTTGAAATGTAAAAGTACCAACCGGTGTGTAAAACGATGTTTGGTTGTTAAAGAGACCGGGGCCTTTTATTGGCATGCTCTTTGTCAATATTGGAACCACATAACAACTGTGTATGCGTAGCAGACTCCAGAATGAAGTGGTTGGATTCGTCTTACGTTTTCTGAATTTGAAGAAAGAGAACGTTGGTGGATAGACTCCGATACTTGTGCCAATTTGAAATGACTAGGGCAAGACAGCTTGATAGGGCCAAACGGGCTAGCTACCCCTAGCGGGCATCCGTTCTTCGGATTTCTTTGACTTGGTCCATATTATTACTCTTGTTGTTGGTTTTGATCGGTGCACCTTGATTTTGGGATAACCTCTCTTTGACACAATATGGGATGGATGGAAGTAGTGGGCGACCGTAGCTACGATGCGTTACCACCTACCCTGCGACCCGAACTGGTATTATCCTACCTTGGGTATTGCGTCACGTGTCTTGTCATACTTTTATTCCTATATGAGACCTTTACGATTTTGGTTTAGTATTGTCATACCACGGTGCATCCCTATCTCCCGACGTGCTACCGGGGCATTATATGCAAACCATACGACAATGCTTAAAAACGCATTAAGGAGATCAATGTAAAGACTTACGCTAAGAATTTTTTTTATTTTACTGATTAGACATTACATGTATAGCGTATTCTATTATATATAATATTTTGGTGGATCCTTAAGAGATGGAAAACCCTGTAACACTATTGAGTTATTGCACGCACGTTATATACTGGATAGGAGATGTAAAATACTGTAAAAATCTATAATGTTATTACACTCATGTTATGTGATATCGATTTGAGTCACATAAGGATATTTTAGCCCTCACTCGAGTGTTTTTGTCTTTTCATTACGCCTGGGTCAACCCTGAGTATTTCAACGCATCATAGATAATTTTCTGTTGGACAAAGACGAAGATTTGGTACATTATTACTAGTATTATTCCCTGCATTGTTTTTTCCGCTGCATTATCCTATTGTTCTGATGTATACATAACTCTGATAAATGTTGTATAAATTATAATCAAATGTATAGTATAAACAACTTCATAAACTGTTTATTTAATTATTATATTTTATCATTCCGCAATGAGATTCTGTTTTTACTTTCTTCTTCTTTTCTTATTTTTCTAAATTAAAACCATTGATTATCTATGTTTTAGATTGTTTAAGTTGGACATGTGTTGATTGTTGTCGATTTAAACCTTTCGAAATATGGATCATCACAATATCATTAAATTGAACGATATGTTTAGAATATCATTATTGATAACATTAAAACATAAGTTCACAAATAAAATAAATGTTTACGCATATATAAATTTTGGTTTTAATTTATCAGGTTAAAACAAATCATATCATTTAATAAATTTCTTAAATTGTACTACAAATTCTAAATCAAGGCGAGGCAATAATATATACTTATAAAATTATGATAAGCATATTACATACAGGAACATAGATCAAATTTAGACCATACCTTAAATATCTGTCCAAATAGTAATACTTTGATTTAAAAATCTCTCCTTAGATCCTTAAATCAATAATCAACCTTTGCAAGAAATGGATAAACCACTTTATAATATTTTGTTTGACATAATTTTGGGAAAAGGAAAAAAAAATTGGCCATAAAAGAGAAGGAGAAGTTAGCCATGGATAAGGGAAGGAAGAGGAAAAGAAAATTGAAGGAGCAAATGTATGGGAGAAATTATTTTATGGAAAGAATAGAAACCGTCCTCATTCTTTCTTTAAAACATTCCCTATTAATTACAAACTAGTTTTCAATCAAGCCAATGCTTCCTCCTTCCTTTGCATGGTCGGCTAAGTGCGTCCCCTTAGATGGACTAATTTTCCAAAAAACACATTTAGTAGCTAACTATATTCAAGGTCTATTCAAATGCATACCAATATCGTATATCGGTACGTGTATATATAACTTTTATATATACATCCAATAATTACTAGCAACATCGGAAAAAATCAAATAATTTAATAATTAACATTTAATATTGATTTTCTTAAAGGAAAATGAGTAATCCTACTAAAGCGGAGAGCACTCATATAATTTGATTCTACACTAAAAACAGAGTTGCTAACAAGCCTGGTAGGTAGTACCTCCCTGTATAATGCAAACAGGAAAATCCCCACCTTAACCTAGGAGAAGTTCTATCACATAGCAACAAGACCAAACCTAGGATTAAATGAAAGAGAATACGATGTGTAAAAAAATGAAGCACTCCCTCACCAATCAAGCAGAATAATATTTATAATATTACAAAAATATTAATTAATTTAGAACATTTTATAAAGTAATTAAATTTTATGGTGTTTCAAAGAATTCAAAATTGCGGTTGTCATACTAAGACGTGAATTCAATAAGCAATTAAAATAACGTTCACACATCACCGTAGCTAGTGGTGTGACATTTAATCTAATTCATTGCTTAAAGATCTTTTCAGTAAAATCAGTTTCGTGCTTTCTTAAGCGGTGCCATTTAGTAATGATAATGTGCACATGTTCTCATCGTCAAAACTATGTCACTTTAGGATATATGGAAGTTGGTATTAATCAATATTCCAATATTATCCGCATTCAACTCAAGTAGTCCTAAAGACAACGTCCTTGGTTCAATAATAGCATTTATTATTAGCTGTTCTACTATGGTCGGAGATTTTGACTTCAAGTTGATAGCAGTTGACTGAGATACTAATCTCATACAACTATGAAGATGAATTCTCTATTGGATAGTGCTTTACTTCCAATACTTCAACTCAGACCTAACTATATTAACCTGATGCATCATCGTATCATGATTTAACTACAATCAAAGTGGAGTATTTACATTAAAGTTCCATAGTATCCTCAAGTCGAGGAAACTGTGTAACAACGTCACATTGAGATTTCCCATTTGAGCTAGTTGTTATGAATCAACATGAAACTCTTGGATGAGTTGTTCTATAGTTGTCAGATAACTACGAGTATGTAACCCTTTGGTGTCCTCAATTGCCTTGGTTAATACACTGCTCAACATTTGGACAGCATGGCGCATTCCAGTCTCAATGGATAAAACGGCATTTATTTCGAAACATCTTGACCATGGATATTTAAAACATAATATCATTTTATTTTATGATTATTTACCCACAATGCAACTATTTGCAACTATAACACATAACATTTTATTTAAGGATTTTCTTATTATTTATCTTAAATTAATTACTTAATTAGTTATATTATAATATAATAAACTATATAAAGGAAAAAAACACTGCTACGAACTGCCACAAACTCTTTCATCCATAAAGTTTACAAATGCGGCTAAGCACTCATTAGTCCACTTAAACTTTTCTTTATCTTTTTCAGTGCTTCAATAAATGTAACTCTTTTATCATTTAATTTTGAGATGAAACTACTCAGCACAAATGCCTTTCCATTTAAGCTTATATCTCCTTTTGTGTTTCTAGGATTTTGATGTCCTTTTATGCTTGTATTTTATTTGGGTTTGCTTCTATTCCTTAGATTGCACAATAAATCCAAAAAACTTAACAAAAGGACTTCGAATGAACATATATAGAAATGAGCTTTATTCCATACTTCCATAGCACTTGAAACATTTCAATTATGATCTTATATTCGAGATTTCATAAGCATATCATCCATATACACTTCCATAGTTTGTCTGATCTGATTAGCCAACATCTTGTTAACCAAGCACGGATATGTGGCTCTCATTTTCTTCAAGCCGAAAGACTTAACCTTATAGTAATATAATCTTATATCAGTGATGAAGCTGGTATGACCCTGGTCGAGGGAATACATCGCTATATAGTTATATCTGGAATAGCAATCCATAAAAGAGAGTAGTTCGTCCCCTATTGTCCTATTTATTAGTTGGTCAATTCTCAGAAGTAGGAAGTAATCCTTTGGGAAATCATTATTTATGTTGGAAAAGCCGATGCATGTCCTCCATTTCTCATTCGGCTTCTTGACCAAAACTAGGTTGGCTATCCACTCCGGGTAATGGGATTCTCTGATAAAATTATTTTACATGAAGGTCTTTGTCTCTTCATTTAGATTCGTTGATCGATCAGGGCCCATACTCCTTTTCTTTTTCTTAATGAAGGGTATTCTCTGATCATTGTTTAATACATGACATGTAACGTCAGGAGAAATCAACATGAGACTATAAAAAACATCTTGGTTATTCCTAAAGAAGACCATTAATTATGCCTTCAAATCCTGCTTTAGCTAGGATCCAATTTTTTGGTTGAGGCATGCTCATCAACTATGATGAATTCCATGGCCTTCATTAGCCTAGTCCCCATTCTCTCGAGTCCAATTTATTAACTTGATCGCCTGTGTACTCGAGCAGGGACTATTTCTATATTCACCATGTGTTTGATTTTTTAATGTAAAGAGTTCTCTCTACGTTCTTTCTTAACACGCCTAATTTTGCAAAGCTCTGATATATAACGTTCCCTTATGACATATTGATCTCTTTCAATGATTCTAACTATATTGGTCATCAAGAACTTCATTTTCAAGCACCATTGGGCCAACACTATTTGAAAATCAAAAGGAACTGGTTGCCTTAGGATATTGTTGTGCGCTAAGAAACCATCCCCAAAAACAAAAATCTGCTTTAGTATGGTTGATCTAGGACGATCCCCAAGCTCAATAAATAAATCCAACTTTCCCTAAGGTGTTTTTCTTCTTAAGTGTGTCTATGTAGTCGCTTGTTGCACAGAGCAATGTCCTTCATGGACATCCCACTTTGTCGAATGCATTCTTAAATAGAATATTTACCGAACTTCCACTATCCACCAAAACTCGAAGTACCTCTATTAGGCCAAGCATTGATGAGAACACCATTAAATCGGTATGGGGGTATTGCTTCCCATGCACGTCTTGATCACTGAACGTAATCTCGGTGTTATCCCAATGAAGGTTCTTATTATCACGGTCCTCATCCATTATGTACAAACTTCTTACCATTCTTCAATGATTTAGCATACCCTTCCATTTTACCCGAACTCTTATCAATTATGTGTCGTCCACCTAATATGTGTTAACCACTACTCTTTCCTTGTTTCCAGGGGTAGCATTGGTTCTTTCTCCCCTATCACCATGTGATGGTTGACGCATAGGGATTGAGGCATCCTATGGGTTTCTTACATATCTCTATAGCTCTTTCCTCCTAATGTACTCCTTATTGAGGTCACACAAGTGGAGACATTCATTAGTGTCGTGTCCGCGCAACTTGTGAAAATGGCAATACTTACTAAAGTTCAGATCAACTTCCATTATATTCCTAGACCTAGCCATTTATACTTCAATTTTTCCTGCGAGACCAGTTAAATGTTCTTAACAATATCATTCAGTTCTGTGTAGGCATCAAGCCTTGGTCTGGGTCCCTCTTTCGTTCCACTTTCTTCCCACCAAATCCACCGGATTATTATTATTCTTTTTTAGCAAATCTACTTCCACCTGTCTTTGTTGTAGCATTAACACTAAAAGACTCCCTATTTGAGTATGTCCTTTGGATTTCCATTATGAGGCGGTCTCTAACCACGTGTACTTTTATTGCTTTGTAATAATACTCTTGGAGAATGGTCTATTTCTCCTTAATCAGCTTCCATGCTAATTTCGTGTCGAGATGCACTCCACTATACAACACCATCAAGGTTAATTTATCATCGATATTCTGAACGCTTGACGCTGTGACATTATATCAGGTTAACTACTACCACAATGAGTATACATTCTATGGAAATTTCATATGCATATAAAACAAGCTAATAAACTTCTTTCTCAATATGGCTCACGAGTGGACTGAACCCGCCAGTAAATGAAAGAACCAACTACTGTTAGGTTTGCCAAGACCGGAGGGAAACACTTGCTCAACACTTCTTCAATGGCTCCATTCATAAACATGTGTGGGTATAAGCTAGAGATGCACTATAGGATTTTTCAACCCCTTATATGGCTCAATAGTAGCATGTTGAAATCCTTTAGGATTTTAGCAGTCTATATCTCCAAGGCAAAGTGACTGCACACCCTTGGCCCTATTCTATGCTCCACCTACTCCTGTCGATTCTAATCATTTAAGCCATCCTATCTTCTGGCTTGGGAGATTGATGATGAATGATTTTCCATCATTCCTTTTCGGGGGAACGACCTGTTCCTTCTTCCTTATGACGACTTAACCATTAGCCCCGAGCATGAAATTGGCTCCTAAATCGTTTATGATGATTTCTTCATACCTCATTAGTTGTCTATTCATCATGAGTGAGGGAGTCTCAATGAGAGCATGAAGTGTTAAGCATGGATGGCCCTAGCTCGTTATCAACCATGTTCTGTTTCGCACCAAACTGATCTTCAGGTCCGACCTAAGTAGTTAATATCGGTATCGGGTATGTATCGGTTAAGTATTGATATGAGATATTTTAAAATATTGTGAAAATATCGGATAATATTGGTAAAATATCAGACATGTGTAGTACCTGTTATAAATGATATTTTACTATATTATGATGTTTTAATGATGTTATGTTTTTAACTCTTCGGATCAACATTGCCAAATTACTAATAAAGACTGATTGCATATAGTTTTCATATTATAACCTGCTTATCGAGATATTCTATTAAACACAAGTCACAAAACAGGTTCATAAAAACCAATAAATTAGTATAATGTGCATCTTTATTATTTTATTTATTTTAATATTGTATTCATTGCATCTTCAATCATATATATTATATTCCAAAAAAATCTATATTTATAGGTTTTTCATTTTCATTTTCACTTAATTTATCGGACAAGTAATATTGATTTGATACTGATTACTACTTCTACCCCATTTTTTACTATTATATCATATATATAACTTTAATATTCTTTGACTTTTAGTTCTTAGTGTATATTAATAATAATAAAATGAATTTTTATAAGTTAACTTACAAATTAGAAGCAGTGGACGAAAAATTAACTAACAACAAAAGTAGCTCTTACATGATCTAGCTTTTAGTGGTAAAGTCTTCACTCGAAATAAAACATATAAAAAATGGAATAAGTGGACTTTTTCTTATTGAATGACTAATGAAAAAGACTGGAAAAATATGGTCAAAATTAAAAAAAATAGTGCACTTGGATTTCTAATATGGTCTACTATTGTTATTCATCATTTACTTCAAAAAATATTGAGAATGTGAAGAAATTTATTTGTAAATTTATCGTAACATATCAAAATTTTATTGTTTTTATTTTTAGTATTTAATTAATTTTTAAATATTTAAATACTTGGTTTTTAGAGTTTAATAACTTATATTCAAATATAACGTTTATTTAGATACTTAGATCGCGAAATATATATTAATTGAATGGATTTAATAATCTTATTTAACTCCTTTTAATTAACAAATGATAATGGTAGACTTGTTTTATAAATTTATTTATAATAGCAAATAGTTTGAATTAATATCGATAATGAGACCAAAATTCGTTTTTGTCGATAAACGGCCTTGAAACATGTAAAATTATCATTCCGAGACACTGTCTCGGATTTTCATGAAAACGATGCCATTGGGTCCAGAATAATATAGTGATCTGTGCCAACAAGTTTCATGACGATCGAACATACCATGTGATCGTGCGATCTCGAAATGCATAGCGGTCAATTTTAGAGAATTAAAATAATAATACAATATGATTATAAAAGCTAACTTCTACATATGATAGAATTAGGTCTGGAAACTAGTTCCATTGGGTTCGAAATAGGGGTATTTGGCCAAGAATGCCATTGAGCACGCCTCGATTGGAGTTCGTGATTTTGGAAGATTAATAATGTCGGAGAAAGTCTATAAAAGGACCTCACTTCTCTCTTTTTTTCCCAAACTCCACCCATGCCCTACTTCATCGGCCACCATTTTTTGGCGCCGCTGGAGGCTGGGCGATGGTCCTAACATGGAAAGGTGTAGCTTAGTGAGATCTAGAAGATGACCAGTTGGATAGGGTCATGGGTGGAGTGTGGCGGCATTGATCTGGAGATGAACGAAAAACCTTTCTCGAGTTCGTTCTTGAGCTACAAGCGATGGAAGGTGGTGAGGTTGGTGGTGATGGGTTGCTCTTGGCCCTTCAATTGGAAGAGTGTGGCGGTGGCCAAAGATGACCTACGACAGCGATGGTGTGCGAAGTGTTGGGCCGGTTGGGTTTGAACGAAGAAGGCATTAGAATTTGAATCGTCATTTGTGTGAGTAATTAGTTCAAGTGATTACCTAATTAATTAACTAATTAATTAACGTTTTAAATCCAATTCTTATAAAATCAATAACTTGCTCATACGAGGTCGAATTTAGACGCGGTCTTTTGCGTTAGACTCGTGTCGACTTATATGCATTGGATTGGAGTTAGATTCATTGAATTTGGATCTTGTAGAATTTAAAGCTAGTATAATTTTGAGCTAAAATCAAAATTCATTCGATTTTTAGATCAAACGGAATGGGAAAGCTTTAACTAAATTTTGATGAGTTTGTTAACCTTTAAATAAACCATATGATATCTATGTTGCTATATACTATTGTTAAATATTTGGATGATAATTTATATATTCTTCTTTGAATTTTTTTCGTTTGGATTTGATTCTCGCTTGGAAGCTGGTGAGATAAATAACCATTATGTTATAGAGAACAAATGCAAGTGGAAGTTGAAGTGTACATAGCAAATAGGTTGCTATGAAACACTTCGAAAAATACTCATACATAAGTATGATTTACATGGCATTTTTGTAAAGAGACCCTAAGGGATTTCTTACCAATGTGGATTCACTTGTATTCTTATGTTGCTTATATTGATGTTTGGTTGAATTTTGTAACATACTATTTCATTTGTGTGTGACTATCGCTAAACCATCACTTATGAAATATCATCTCCTTAAATCTTTGTGTGTGCTGAATTTGTGTTTGTATTTTTTTTTAAAATGTTTCGTCGCATTTTTTGTGCTTTTAAAGCTGTTTAAACTATATTTTCAAGTATTTGAGAATATTAAATAAAGTATAAGTGTTGCTTTAAATTTATAAAAAGATTATAAATTTCATTAACTATCTTTTGGGATAATTAATGTTGTTTTAAATTTATAAAAAGATTATAAATTTGATTAATTTTCTTTGAGAATAATTAATTTGTTTTGAATTTATAAAAAGATTATAAATTTGATTAATTTTTTTTTGGATAAGTAATATAGTTTTAAACTTGATTTTTCTTCTTCAATCCTTTTGGTGAACTTTTCCTATATATATTTAAGTGTTCTATGAGTGGTTTGAAATTTATGTATATTTTAAATGATTTAATATACATTGTTGAAGAAGAAGTTTTATTTCAAAATAAGAAAGGGAAATGGTTTTAAGATTTTAATATATTTAGACTTATGATTTTCCAGGTAATATTTTTAATGGATGGTTTAAATTATATTTCAAGTACTTTTGAGTTATTGAAAAGTGTAAAGGAAGCATGTACTACAATATCATTATTGTGATAAATGTTTTTTGGGAACCGAGAAAAGAATTCATGGATTATAACACTTTTGTTATAATAAATGATTACATAAAGTTATTAATAAAACTTATTACTTGACTTAATAAATATTGATATTCTTAAATCTTTGGAGAGTCTTGTTTTAATGATAATAATAAGTTGATATATAAATGATATTTTATAAATAAAAAGGTATTTGAAAAGGAAGGTTTTAAAGAAAAAGATAAGCATAATTCGTTTTGGATTTATAGTACATAATGTTTAATGACATTTGCCTTTTATCCTTCCTTTTAATACACTTAGATATATAATCTGCTCTTTAAAAGGAATATTTTAAAGACATTTCTAAAGTATTTTTACAAATATTTGTGATGTGACAATCAAGTACAAGTGTGAGTAAAATGTTTTAAGAGATTTAATTTGCATATATGGTCATTTTTATTCCCCATGGTTGATTTATTGACTATCGATTCCACTATCTTTTTGTGTTTAGTTAATCTAAGAAGATTTGTTGCTCATTTAAGCGTTGGTATCATTTATCAAAAATGAATAAAACTAAAGCGCGTGTGGAAGCTAAGTTATATGAAGTTTATTCCATTAGAGTATCTTTATATCTACTCTAGATTGGACTCGATAATATGAATGCGAAGTTGTGAAATAGTCGGATTCTCGGTACGGTTGGCAAGGTCCGTCTTAAACGTATTTGAGTGACATTGTAGTTCTCAGGTATATATTCTAGAGGTATACTTATGGTAAGCGGTTGCACCTTCCTGACCATTGTTGGAAAATTTCCCTTTCCTTGTTTTTGTTTCAAGCCTTTGGATTTATTTCTTTTTTAATTGCACTGGAAAGTGTCTTGTGCATTTTAGGAAGTTTAATTATTTATGTCCACCCTTTTATACTTGGATGTTTCTTATGAGGTAAAACCTATTCCGTGTTTAGCGGCGTGGTCTCATGGAATTTTTATATATTCGCTATATTTCTTTATCTTTTTCACGTTGGTTTTCCATACTTATCCAGATGTTATTTTATTACAGTGCTCGTGTTAAACCGAGTTTTTCCAATTGTCACTGGTGGGACATAGAGCTCATGGAGTAGAGGTAGATGTCACCAAGTGTAGTATTTTTATTTTCCCATTGTATTATTACATATACTCCTCAACAATTATAAGGTCGGGAAGTTATAATTATCGAAGCTGATGAGGTTTGTTTTTAACTCTGATATACCATGTATTTTGGAGTCATTGTTTTTACTATCTTTGTTTATTACATCTTGTCAGTTTGTTGTGAGATTCTATTTTCCTTATTCTCTTTCCATTTAACCTAACAATCTGCATTTCCAGCACTTGGATGATTGGCATTTGAATACCATTGATGTATTAAGTGCCAACTTTCTATGTTAAAAAAGCGAGTCGTTATATTTGGTATTAAAGGTGAAGGTTAAGCAAGAACCATGGCTTTGGCAGGGTAAACTCGTTTGAAATAAGGTAAGTGACACCCTAGAATGAGTTGAGTTATATACATACAAGTGCGTATTTGTTATTGCTATAAAAACATATTGTTAATTAGTATATTGAGTTGTTTATGAATTAAAGTCGAGACATAGGATGCCACAGTGTCGACATGCATTTCTAAACACTTGAACGAGGCAAATAGACATGACATTGGTTTTTGAAAATTTGGAAAATGTAATATTTTACCTTCGATTATATATTTTATATATACAGTGGAATAATTTTCAAATTTTATAGTTATTTATTGTGTTTGTTTGTTAATGATAATATTTCTTTATTACCATTATTGTTTGATTTCTCATGCTCGAGTAGTTTAGGAGCATTGACTATTGTTTGTTGTTTGTTAATTTATACTCAACCAGTTTATGGGAATTTATTATTTTGATAACTGCAAGTGCATTAAAATGAACTCCTTGTCAATTGAGTTTTACAATTTGACTTAAGGTGTTCGGAAAAATTGTTAAGTTAAAAGTCATCTTTTAATAAAATTGTTTACTTTAATCTAAATAGAAGATAAGACAATAAAGAATAGATATTTATGAATTTAATTATAATAAAGGAAAGTTATTATAATAAAAGATGATTTAAAGGTACATTTATATGAATATGGTATATAAATTGATTTATAAGATTTATAAAGGGTGTTTAATAAGTAAAAAAAGTCTTTAAGAAATTTAAATCCCAGTATTGCTTGAAATGATTTCAAAAGGATTTTGAGAAAAGTTATAGTAGTATTACTTAGAAATATTTGTAAGAATAAATATTTCAAAGATAATTTTAAAGAACGATGCATTTTCTTTGGGTAATTTGGGAAAAACATCTCAATTAGTTTTATGGTAATCCAAATAATCTTCTTAGTGACGATCAAATGGTGTTTAGATGAACATTGTAGTGCACTTATTAAATTATTCTTTTTATCATTGTGCGATCAAAGTGAGTTTTAATCCAAACAAACCCAAAGTAAGTGTTAGTGAATAAATTGTTAAAGTTATTTACATATACTAAAATATTTATTATTGGTGAATATTATTATTTTATATTGGTGTTAAATAATGGTGACATCATCTATTGATCCCTCAAACCTAGCGACCGAACTGGAGGACGATGAAGGAGGCGGATGGAAAGAGGTTAAGAGAATGAGGAAAGAGAAGGAGAAAGTCAAGCCATCATTTGTGGAAATATTGAAAAACCCTAAACGAACGGTCAAACACCCTAAATCGTGGATTGAAGCATTGGGAAACAAAGTTGAATTGAAAGGTAACGTGAATTTCTTTGTGCCTCAATCTGATGGCAATGAACTATACCAGATTATAGACGAAGAAGATTATGCAGAATCTAGAAATATGTGGAGGAATTCAATCTATATTCACATGGCTGGTAAAAGACCATATTATGTCTATTTCAATGCTTATGTTACGAGGGTTTGGAACCCTAAAAGTGCGTGGGACATTTTCCCGAGAGATAATGGATTTTTCCTAATTAAATCTGAATTAGAAGAAGATTATAAAAGAATTCTCCTAGGAGGGCCATGGTTTATGGATAGCAAACTCATTATTATGCGCAATTGGGAAGCAGATTGGGAAATGCTTACCTCATACCCAATTTGGATAAAACTAAACAACCTAAACCTTGCTCTATGGAATACTAGATGTATAAGCAAACTGGCAAGTTTAGTGGGAAAACCTCTAGACATTGATGAAAAAACAAGACTGGTGAAACGTATTAAATATTCTCGAGTCCTAGTAGAGATAAAAGCAAACATTAAACTGCCAAAAACAGTTAAAGCTATAGATAAACAAGGTAACACCTACATACAGAAAGTGGAATATGATTTTGTGCATCTTAGATGCAGTGAATGCAAATGTTTTGGACACAACTATCAACATTGCAATAATTACACAGAGAAGACTGCACATATATGGGTGGAAAAGACAAAAACCACCAACCCAATAACTGAAACACAAAGCAACCCTACCGCTAGTTGTTCAAAAAATAGAGCAGCAACAAAAAATTACATACAAAATCCTACAATTAGAGCTTCCCCCAACCAACTAGTGATATTTCAATTAGTGAGAAGGGCTCTGGATTAGAGCTAGCAACTCCTCCAGTTCAGGATTAGGTCTTCCATCCTGAAGCAAATCAACTCCCAAATGTTGTTCCTCCTAATGATCAACTTCCAAATGTTGTTCCCTATGATGAAAAGAAGGAGGAAGAGGTGCTTCCTGAATCTCTGAAGGAAATCCACCAGTTGAATATCCAGCTAGAATTATTTGATGAAGAAGAAGGTGAGGTAGAGGAAGAAGACATTAAAACTTTTACAGAGGTAAATGAACTTTATGACAAACAATTTGTTTCAAAAGGAGGAAGTAGTGCTGTTAAAACAGTAAAGATAGGTTATGCTCATGTAACCAGGAGCAAATCTATTAAAAATAATGTCTGTTTTTGTTGGAATGTGAGAGGTCTGAATAATGACATTCGTCATTTAGACCTCCACAATTTTAGGGCCAAATATAGGCCTTTTATTATAGCTCTTCTTGAAAACAGGTTCACTGAAGACAACATAGAAATGTTTAAGAATCAGCTAGGGACCAGTGGAATTTAACTCACAATAGTACACACCAAGTCAAAGGTAGAATTCTCATCTTACGGCAGGACAACAACCGGATTGGCACAGTAATGAATAAAAATGACTAGCAAATGACCATTCACTTTAAAAACATAGGTGGGATGGAAACTATTATCACATTTGTTTATGCCAGGAACCTTGATTCAAATAGAACCAAACTATGGCAGCAAATAATTAGAAACTCTAAACAAATTGACAAACCTTAGCTGATAATGGGAGATTTTAATTCTGTGTTAAGCACCAATGTAAAGAAGGGAGGACTTACATTGAAGCTATCCTAGGTAGCAGAATTCAATGACCATGTGCTTGCTAGCGGATTGATTAAGACATTCCATTTAGACCTAAAACATACAAGGAGAAGTGGTGAAGCAAAGAAAATTACATCAAGACTGGATAGAGCTTTAGGAAGTATAGAGCTATTTAATAAAATTTCCGGTTTGAAAACTACTATATTTCAAAGTTCTACAAGTGACCATTGTATACTCCTCATCCAATTTAATAATGACACAAACACTACAAAAGGAAAACCATTCAGATATGCAAATCATTAGATAATGATGGAAGGTTACAATGAGATAATTGATTTCAGTGCTATAGTAATCCCTCAGGAACTCACATGTATAAGTATACCATGATGGTTAAAATGATGAAAAATAGATTAAAGGAATGGAATTGTTGAAGACCAAAACATAATTATGAAGTGCTTAAATTTCAAAGTCAACTTGAGGAGGTTCAAATTAAACTAGATGATGATCCAATGCATGAGGGTTTAAATGCAGATTTCTACCCACTTCAAAAGAAGCTGAAGGTTGAACTTAAAAAGCATGCTGTAGACCTTAAACAAAAATCTAAGGAGAAATGGCTTACTCAGGGAGATGAATGCAATAAATTCTTTTACACTAGAATGTCACAAAGGACTCATCACAATAACTTACTTGATTGCCTTAATGAACAGGGAAATGCAGCTGATAATATAAAAGAAGTAAAAGAAAAGGCAATATCCTACTTTTCTGCCTTGTACAATGGTGAATTGAGCAAAATTACCAGAAATTCACCGCAGAAGGAAATTCTCCGAGGAAGGTTGTGTCATGTTGACATATGGGATTCATGAAAGGGAACCGAGGAGAGCCACTTTCTCCATCCATGATCATTCCAACCCGGGTCCTAATGGAATTGGGGCAACGTTCTTCAAAATGCACTCGATACACTTGAAAGATCACTTTCTTAAAGCTTATCAAGAAGCCTTTGAAAATGGTGAGTTTATTCAAGAAATTGATCACACTTTTATATCTCTGGTTCCTAAGGTTAAAAAATGAAAGACTAGAAGAATATAGACCAACAGCATGTTGTAATGTCACCTACAAAATCTTAAGCAAAATCATATGCATGAGGCTGAGTAAGATACTGCCAGACTTGATCTCTCAATGTCAAAGTGCTTTCATAAAGGGGAGATCTATTTCAGAAAATTAATTAATGGCTCATGAACTTATTAGTGAATTCAATAAAAATTGTACTGAACAGCGGATTCCAAGTCCTTCACTGATAAGTCAAAGCGGATTGCCTAATATACTACTGGTGAATTAAGCCAGTTTCTGTCTACTGAACTAGCAAACGAATGCCCTGAACTTACCCCCGGGGTATCATAGCATGTCATTTACCATCTCCGATTTGTTTAAGTATCCTGGTAAGTGAGAGCGAGAGTCGTTTCTTTCAATAGAATAGCATATGATAAAGTGAATAGAAAATTTATAATATACAAGCTGAAGTCAATGGGAATTCCAGACCAACTCCTAAAGCTAATTGATCATTACTTATCTACTCCTACCTACTCTATACTTATTAATCGGATCCCTAAAGGTTACATTCAAAGTAACAGAGAGGTTTGGCAAGGAGATCATTTATCCCTTATTTGTTTGTTGTTGCTATGGTGTGGTGAAAATCTACAAATGGAAATAGCATGCTTCCACAACAAGATCATTCTAGTATACAAGGTTGAACCTATAGTAACACATTTAATCTATGTAGATGATCTGATCATTGTTATAAAAGCTACCCTAACTGCTGTTGATACTCTAAAAGGAATTTTCCAACAGTTGGAAAAAATAGTAGGATTGAAACTCAATGCAGGTAAGACTAAATGTTATATTAACAAGTACTGTAGAAATAAAGAAAATCTATTAAGGAATATTGGAGTTACAGAAGGATCTCTCCCTGTTAAATATCCGGGAGCATCTTTATCAAACGACACCATAACCAATAGTGAATGTGGGAAACTAATTGAAAATATTAGAGAAAAATTACAAGGTGGGAGAATTGAGCTTGTACACACAGTTATCACTTCTAAGGTCAGGTTTTGGTTACGAACATTTCAAATACCAAGTTATTCAATTGCTAAAATAAATATTGCCTATTCCAATTTTATTTGGAGGGGAAATCATCATAAAGTTTGTCAAAGAATTATGAAAACCCAAAAAGGAAGGAGGAGTTGGGTTGAAAAAATTGTTTGAGCTAAAATTTATTATGGATTGAAGTTGGTCTGGGAAATCTTGGTGTCAGATAATCTATGTCCTAGGTGGATGTGTGAAAGATACCTAAAGGATAATTTGTGGACAATTAAAATAGATAACAGTGCATCGGTTATTTGAAAAAACATTCTGAAACTCAGAAATGAATCGAAGCCTTTAATTGAAGGATAGATAGTTAATGGCACAACCACTGACCTTTGGAAAGACCCTTGGCTAAATAGCAAAAGTTTCATAGATAGAGTGGGTTGGGAGGGGTATGCGGATTATAGAAATCCTGCATGCAAATTATCCAGCATAATAAATGGTACTAATTGGAATCGTGATAATCAGCTTATAACCATGAATTTCAAAGATGAAATCCATGGTATTTCTATCCACGGTTAGAGAAAGGAGGATACTAGAAAAATTCACCTAAGGGGCAGTTTAAGATGCACAATGTTTGGGAAGATATTAGGGGGAAATATCCTATTGTTCCATGGCATAAAACTATCTAGAGAAAATCTAACAACCCTAAAATGGCACATGCACTATACGAAGCTTCGTTGGGAAAACTACCTACGAAAGACAGACTACACAATTGGGGGATATTGGAAGATACAACATGCAATTCATGTAATGTGGAAACTGAAAGCCACAGACATCTATTTTTCAATTGCTTTTTACAGTAAGAGAATATGGGGCCTTAAAAAACTCAAACACGTGCAAACAGATGAAGTCAAAACACTGAAGATTACCAGAACTAGTGGAGTCATAAGTTGAACTTGGTGCAGAAGTTGCTCAAAATTTGCCTCACAGCTACCATCTGGCACCTCTGACATGCGCATAACAACGGGGCTTTCAATAATCAGAAAAAAGAAATCTTGTCATTAACTGGCCAAATCAATAGAGACACGAGTATCATAATAGACCGAATCGCAAGGAAGAAGCTTACCAACTTAATGGAAATAGAAAAACGAACAATGGCGAGGATGAGCTGGAAGGCTGAGAATGGAATAGATCGATCAAAGATCTGGGAGCTGCCATGGGAACTCTGCCCTAAAAGAGGAATGTAGTCAGTTCAAGTATACTTCTATATAAAGTATATTGTTGTATTTATGCGGCATTGACTTCAGATGCTTGTAGTTGGGCTTTAGCCCATTTGAGGTTGTAATAAAATTAACCAATTTTCAAAAAATGTAGTATGATTTACAAAAAGGGTTTTGAAATTAAAAAAATCTAGGTATTTAGTTCTTAAGTTACCTTAAAAGAAACTGATTTAAAATAAAAGGTATTTTTAGAACAGAGTGTTTTGATAAATGAAAATTTTAAACTCTTGGATAGAAAAGAGATAATTTAACATAAATTTTAAATGGGTTGAATTTGTAGGAAAGTTTTAATAAGTGTTGTTTTATTAAAACCGTAGTTTTTTTAAACATCTAGGTTGTGTGAACTATTTGATGTTATTTGGCCAATTTGTAAATACCTTTCCTTAGAACACTCTAAGGTAAAAAAGGTCGAAGTAGTCGACCCAGTTTTCAGACCCATATTTTGTTTGGGCCTCCGTTTAAATTTTGGAAAAAGTGTAAAAAAAAATTGTCATTTTTTATATACTCTTAGGATATAGAAGAGTATTATACAAGTAATAAAAGTGGAGTAGGTTTTAATTTAATGTTTCATAAACTTGTGCGTTTATAAACTATTTATAAACTTAACTGAAAAATTTATGAAGCAATTCATAAACAATTTTAGTATTGAATGAAATACTTTAAATAAAAAATGAAAGTGATTTAGGAAGAGATTGGTGTAGTTAAGAAACCAATAAGATTAAGTACGTAAGTTATACGTAGATCATTTTACTCGCACGATTCTTATTCTAGGATTCGAATACATAACTTCGAGGTGATTCACACCAATCCAAAAAAGGATTTCTCACTAGATTCTTGTCTGCGGACACTTGATTTGGATTCTCGATATGATACTGAGGTTTTCTATTATAGTAAATGGCTATGTAAGGAGAACAGTGGTTTCTAATCAAGGAACATGGTCGGAACCCATACTAGAGTGGTCAAGTGAGCGATATTAGTTTGGAAGTAATGTTTATGTATTTGAGTAAGTGGTCGGATCAGATATTGTGTATGGATGATTTATGTATATCATGTGGTATTAAGTATATTTGTATGCTTTATTGCATGGCTTAGGAAATTTTGGGGGCTGACTTTCAATTTTGTTTGCGGAAGCATAGATAATCCTCTAAGTAATAACCAGAGGTTGATGAGAATAGACATGCTTAGGAAATTATCTACATCGTTAGATGATCGAGAAAGTTGTGAACCTAAACGAAATTCTAAATTTTGTTGTTTAGTCATTTAAAATTTTAAATAATGCTAAGTGTTAGTTTATTCCTTTATGGGATTTAATTGATAATGTGATTTTATATACTATGGTTTATAAAACGTGAATTTATAAGCATTTAAAGTTGTTGTTTATTAGGACTTAAATCCTGGTACTTTTGAAAAAGTGATTCCGAAAGAATTTGTGAAAGAAATAATATTATTATTATTTTGAAATTAGCGGTTAAGTATTATTATTTTAGGATATTTGAAAGGATTTTTGTGAAATGATTTTTCAAGTATTTTTGGTTATGAATATATAAGGCGATTGAGAGTTTTCCGATTTAGAAGACTCAACAGACATATTTGTTTTCTCTAGTTATTGTTTTAGGAGGAATCGGTATACCACTAGATGTTTGTGTTGTTTTGATTCTAGAATTATACCATGCTCCTATAGAAGGAGCCCCCTCCTTGTCATAATTGATTTTGGTTTTGGTATATTACCCTTTGGAGGAATTTGAAAATATATTTCGAATATTAAAAACTTGGCATTTAGTTCTAAATCTATCTGTTGAAAGGATTGGATACATAGTAATTATTTTAGAGTATTCTCTATAATTTTGTTGTATATGGTTGTTATATTGCTTTTGGTTGCATGTGGCTATATATCACACTAGAGTTGCATCATTATTATAAGTTGCAGCATATTGCCTTGTTGCTTATGGTTGTTATATTTTTTATGTTGCCATTGCTTATGATAGAAATAGTTTATGTATTGCTCTTTTGTCAGCATGATTCTTTGTGGAATTATGTAAGTACAAGATAGGTACAAGGAAGCAAGAGCTTGTTATTTGATTTCTTATGCATCTGCATTTGCATCGAGATAGCAAGTTGTTTGCAAAAATAAGAAAACCAAATGCAAAAGAGGTATGTAACAGATTTAGTTGGTTGACGATTTTATGCCCCAGATATGGGAGGGAACTTGGTTTTTGTTTCTTTATTGATTTACGCCAGTTGTAGCAAGTTGTAGTTTTTTTATCTTCCCGTGCAAAGGAGGTGCTATAAAAAATTTCCGTAACATAAATGACTTTAAAAGTTTGATAACTCATTTTAGTTAATAGTTTTTGAACCTTAAAGTTTTGGAGACATTTTCTTCCTTTGGGAATTTCGAGAATGAAATTCTTTTAAGGGGAAGAATGTAACATCCGGGAATTTTATGGTTGTAGTTTTTATTATTTATTTAATTTTTAAGATTTAAATAATTATTTTCTAGAGTTCAATAACTTATATTCAAATATAGTGTTATTTAGATATTTGAATTGTGAATTAGAATTAATTAAATAAATTTAATAACTTTATTTAACTCCTTTTAATTAATAAATAATAATGGTAAACTCATTTTGTAAATTTATTTACAATAGTAAATAGTTTGAACTAAAATTGATAGTGGGACCAACATTCATTTTTATCGACAAATGGTCTCGAAACACGTGAAATTATCATTCAGTGCACCATCTTGGATTTTGACGAAACTAGTGCTATTAGGTCCAAAATAATAGAGTGATGTGTGTCAAGGAGTTTCGTGACGATCAGACGTACCGTGTGATGTTGTGAGCTCGAAACGCGTAATGGTCAATTTTAGAAAGTTAAAATAATAATATAATTTGATTATAAAAGCTAACTTTTATACATGATGGAATTAGATCTCGAAATTAGTTCCTTTAAGTTCAAAATAGTGGTATTTGGCTGAGAACGCTAGTGAGCACGCTTCAATTGGAGTTCGTGATCTTGGGGGATGAAAAGTGTCAGAGACAGTCTATAAAAGGGCCTCATTTCTCTCTCTTTCTCCCAAACCCCATCCATGCCCTACTCTCATCTAACAACCATCATTGGTCGGCGTTGCTAGAGGACGAATTAGGCGATGGTCCCAACATAAAAAGGTGCGGCTTGGTGAGATGCAAAAGGTGACCAATTGGATGGGATTGTTGTAACAACCCACATCTTAATGGGCCTAAATTTCGACAAAAATAATATCCAAGTCCATCAAGGCATAAATTATCGGATTTGGTACCTGCAAATAAGCATGAGCATTATCAGATATTGATAGAAATTTAAACTCATAGTGGAAACAATAATAGAGTATGGATACTGATTATAACTACTACCTTGAAAATTATGGTATTACTTGGATAACAGATTGTCACATCGGCATCAAGCATGAAAGAAAAGAAGACATCTCCAACAATAAAGCACAACCAGCTTCAATGACCCGTTCCTCTATATCTATCCTATAAGTTGTAATGTGAAGGTACAAAATAGTCCATAACATAAATTTATACCGATTGGTTTTCATTTAATAGTTATGTCCATTAAAGTTAGCAGTATAGCCTAACCTTGCATTGCACACATGATATTTACCTATTCCTTCCCAAGATACAAATTACTGACAAAGCCTTATCAGCCACCTAATACTTCCAAACCCATTTTCACTTAATACTTCTAAATATGAAGCAGGCTTCTATAATCAGCACACAATACTTTTAAAAGAGAAATAAGAAGATTCTACCATTTAAGACCTCAAGTAAGGTAGACCCCATCATTTAAGACTCATTTACAAGGTGGTTTTCTAACAACATTGTCAACGGTTAGTGGGTCCAAGCTACAAAGACCTCTAACCACTATTCAAGGCTTTCGATATTTATTGTCTAACCATTACCGCATCCATTGCTGATAAAATCATAGCCATGTAAGAGACAGTACCTAAGCCACTTAATATCTTTAAAAGGACTAGGCGGGCTTCTAACCATTTAATACATATATTCCAGGTAGATCCTACGTCACTTAATACATATCCCCCCAACGGAATTGTAATGACTAATTTTGATTGACATTATTTAGGATATTTAATTAGATAAATTAAATGAAATAATGTAAATGGTTAAGGGATTGAGATTTGTATAACCATAAGATAGTCATGCCTTGATTAATCTATAAACCAAAGAGAATTAAAATGGAGTAAGTGGGAGGAATATGCCAAGGGAAAAATAGGAATAAACTCTGTTCTTATACCCTAAATCCTTCTTATTTTCATTTTTTATTTTAATCATTTGCAAACAAAACTAAAACATTTAAAAAGCTTGGCCGGCCACCATTAAGGGAAATCAAAAGGAAGATAAGCAAGGATTCAAGTAGGAAGCATAAGCAAATCAATCAAAGAGAAAATCCCAACCTTCTTATAAACTCCAAGCCAAGATGAATAATAGATTTAGATATCATTTTTATTGATTTTGGTTTCTAGTTAATATCCAAATTTATTTTGCAAGTAATATGCCATGATATGATTTTTCAAATGGATATATATGCCTGTTGATGACTTATGCTGCTTCATATTGATTTTATGACCAGTTTTTATTTGAAAAACCTATTACATGACATTCAAATGAATTGCGTTTTTGATATATGGTAGAAAACATTACTTACGAAGTGGGTTTCAAGTTTCATAATTTTCTAAGCATTTGTGGATTTATTATGAATTTTTTATGGAAGAAAATAACTAATATTGGGTTTAAATTAATTACTGCTATTATACACTGCTTTTGGTCTGAAATTTAAATATGTTTTAAACATATTAAAAGTGAATTATGGAAATTTCTGGGGAATTTTCCTTAGTATTTTACTATAGATATAGAATTATTTAAGGTATGAGACTTAAATGTTTTATATGTTTTATCAAAGAGAATTGCTTATTTGTTAAATGTTTTAAATGGTTAATTCTAAATTCGGCAGCACTTATAGAAAAGAAATTTTTGAAAGAACTGGGCAACTAATTGTGTTAATAAGGCATGCTGTTTGAAAAACAATTACTTTAAAAGGCTATAAAATAGTTTTATTAAAACTTAGTACTTCGCCATTTCCATCTGCAAGCTTTTGACACCATAACTTCGCCCATGACCAAGTCAAAACCGATGCACATGGTATCAGACAATTGATACATAGTGAATTGAAGGAAGGCGTTTGGTACATTGTCGAAAGCAAGCTTTCAAAGGGGTAGAAGTTGCTCTTATGAACTTTGTACTATTTGTTTACAAATGATGTTTTCGAAGTGGTTGGAGCTAGCTTTCGACTGAACCAACTTACTTCTATTTATATAAAAAGGGCTTTCGAATGGGTTGCTGCCTTTTGCTCTAAAATAAGCTTTTGAAAGGATAGCTTTGAACATACTCGAAACCTAGATGTTTCATTCTATCTTTCGTCCTATTTAAGGCCGAAACCTAGATGTTGCATTCTATCTTTCGACCTATTTAAGGCCGCTTTTCTTTATAGCTTTTAAAACAATGGTTTCGAAATGGAACCTTCACCTTCTTACTTTGAAGCCGCTTCTCAAAGCTTTCGAATGGGTTGGCTTCGAAACCATCCTCTTTTTGACTTGGACAAATGCTTTCGAAGGTAATACTTTCCCCTAGTTCTTTACAACCCTTAGCTATATTAAAAGTTAAACTTAAAGGTTTCGAAAGGAATGGTTTTAAATTATTGCGAAGCAATGTTTTCACAAACTATTACTTGGACCCAATACTTTCGAAAGGTATGTTTGGAGTGAAGAATTGCGATGTTTTTGAAAGGGTTATTTTAGGAATTTGAATGGTGAGTTTCCAATGCTTTCGAAAGACAAGTTTAGTGGTTTCGAAAAAGGATGCCTAAAGTTTGAATTAATGATTTCGAAAGGTCTATTTTCAAAGATTTTAAAAGGTACGTTTTGACCTTTCGGCCTAGTATTTCGAGGTATAATAGTCAATTTGCTTTGAATGAAGTACTTCCAATGGATTCGAAAGGGATTGTTTAAAATTTTTAAACAAAGGTTTCGAAGGGTTTACCTTGGCTTCATGGCCTAAAATCTTTTAAGTAAAAGAAGTTTTTTTAACTTACTTTGGAGGGATAGATAGTCCCATTGATTAGATTTCATCAACATGGTTTTATGTAAAGTATATATTATGGCATAAGTTTTTTAAGTAAAACAAAGTATATGATTTCCTTGTTTTATAAAGGTATGATTTCAGAAGTAAATCATTTATAAAGACTGTTTACAAGGAAATAAAGTTTTAACCGGGTAGTTAACCCTAATGCAGGAAATGAAACATGAATAAGATAGTTAACCCTAAATTTATGACTCGGATATTAGAAGACCGGATGGGACTAGTGTAGGGTCGCACCATATACTTTAGCTATTAGCCCCTGGCTAAAATAAGTCCAAATTCCAGTGCATAGGGCTTGTCATAGGTGGGCTTAAATCGAGGTTACACACAGAATGGAATATGAAGAGTAAAGATAGGTTATTGATGAGCCCGTAAAACCATTAGGTTCAGTTAACTGTAGAAAAAGAAAGTTAAAAGCAGTCAACCCAATAGTATGTCTACCAGAAGTTAGATGATTGATTATGTCTGGTAAGCCTGAGTCAGTCAATGGTTAATAGTTAGCCAAATAAAAAATTGTCTAGACAGATAGTCCATGATTTTCCTAAATTTTATGCATACATTTATTTACTTTAATGGTTATAATCAGTTTGATTGCAGGGTTGATTTGCAAAACATTTGCTTTTAAAAAAAGGATATTAGTGAGGAGAAACTCATTCCACTAAGCGGTGTAGTCTCACTTAATATTACTAAACCGAGATGTAATAGTATTATTTACACTAGACTTCATGTCTGAATCAAAATTTATGTTTCCTCCTTAAACTCTCAGGTGCTCAAAAATTTATTTAAGTAGATTGAGAGTTAAGGTTTTTCAAGTTTAGTAGGTTGGAGGAATAAGCTTCCGAAGACGTGTAGGAGGCGAAGTTTAGAGCTATTTAGTTTTATTTTTGCTATGACGTATTATGATGATATGTCTATTTAGTACTATGATCATCCAAGTGGGCATCTTCGTATGTCGCTCTTGGCGTAATTTGTAATAATTATATTTGATCAAAACCTGAGAATTGTTTTGGATTATGTAACTGAATATGAAATACTAAACTGAAATGTAATCAAAAAAGCTGTTTTAATTCTATGTTGATTTTATTTCATATTAACGTGCTTCTAATATTATGGATACCATTAACATTATCATGTTTTAACAACGGAAGTTATTACTATGGATGACTGTAGCATCTGTAGTGCTTAGCTTTGGGCCTTAAGATAGGTGGTGTTATAGGACTTCTCACTAGTACTATCGTTATTACGGCCTTAGAAATGTGAGATACTGTACCCAAGCCTCTTAATAATTTATTAATAAGGACTAAGCAGACCCCGGACCATTTAACACCTATTTATAGGTAGACCTATGTCATTTAATACCTGACTCCAAGGTGGACTCCTCACTGGTACTATCTAACTGGCATCGCTTGGAATCTCATTAGGTTACTTAATACTTGTTTTTAGGCGAACCCTTAGATTAGTCACTTAATACATCAGACCCAAAGCGACCCCTTCCCAAGATATCCACCATCACTCTTAATTATAAATATGGAATCTCATTAGGTTAATTCTTTCAGTAGGGAGGCATATCCTAAAATAACCACACTGAAGTAAACCCTTTAGAGATATCCTTATTTATTTGGAATCTCACTAGGTTACTTAATACTTCCTTTTAGGAGAGAGGCGGACCCTACAGCCACTTAATACCTCAAACCAGAAGCAAACCCGTATGGAGATATCCCTTACCGCTTCTAATCCAAATTTGGACCATTTAATACTTTTCAATTAAGAAAGAATGCCCAATCTCTCACATTGTCATAGGTCCTAGGATTAATGATATCTCACATCAGTAGTAAACCCAACTGTTGGTAGCCTCAAAGTGAAGGGCAGTCTTCTGTCGAGAGACTCTATTGACCTCGCATCACTAACCTACTAAATCCAATTAACCATTAAGTTTTTACTTATATTATTTTAGGTAGACATTGCATTTAGCTTACTATTTTTTTTATTTAAGGCAATAAGATTTATCTTAAATACTTATCTACCCATAAATCCCCCTTTTATGCTCACAAATGTCAATTTGTCCACAAAATCATAGTGGACATTTCCTAAGACATTTATATATGATTACTAATTTCAAATTAATAATTTTTTTATATCTATTCCATTTTTATCAGTCCTTTTTTATCCATTTGTCCTGATTAATTGCAGCTCCCAAATTCAATTCCATTAATTACCCATTAGTTGGAGTTACGATCCTTTATTTCCTAATATTTATTGGCAATTCCTAATTTATTATCCATTAATAAGAATTACAATATTTCCAAATTCTACCTATTTGCTTTTCTAAATGTAATAATAACTAATGAATGTTACACATAAATAACGCACGTATAAACGTAGTTCTTCTTTACTAAGATAACAAATACGCATAAACTACTTATTCTTATCCAAATATATTCTAGCTATAAATATGTAACGAGAATATGTTTTTCATATTTAATTTGCTAGAATTAAATTCCTTAGGAAGATTTTCCACTATGATTTCCCCAAATTTATTTTAACACAAAAGGAAAGGTTTACTACGTTTGAAATTACATGGAATGGATAATTTCTTTTTATTTGGAATAAACAGTGTAAACTATAGAGAACAAACCTCTACTTTACACATCTCTTCCCTTTTTATTTTATTCCTTGTTAAATAAAGCGTCGCCGTTTCAAATCCAAATTTGAAGAAGTAAACAAATTTATAAAAATCAGAAAGATATTCTTTGCATAAATTAAACTGTGGAAAAATTTGAAAATTAGCATAAATTTTGGTAATAATCCAAAAATCCTATTTTATACCCAAGTACATATATGGAATAAAATATACATCATTCAAATTCTAATAACTTTGGGACAAATTTCCAGATCTAGGCGTGAACGTATTTCAAATTAAGTTTAAAACAAGAAAATGTATGCAATATTTTTCTATACTAATTTAAACCTATAATTCACAAATAAATTGATTTAGACATAAAAATCAAATGTATGCCAACGGAATAGATTTAAAATCATGAACAGTATATAAAATTTTCCACTCACCTTTTAAAAGCGATCCAAATCACCAGATCTAAAGTAGAACTTTAAATTCATCTTTAAATCCTTTTTAATCCAAGAAATATGCATAAGAAGGGTATATACATATATTAGAATTATAGATCTGAGAAGAGATTTGGGATCGGGAGAGAAATAAGATAAAAATAGATATAAACTACGTCAGATACGCGTATAGTTAATTCTCTTCATTTCTTCTTTTTATCAGGTTTCTATTCTTTTCCAATTTTTATGAACATAGATATAATTATATTGTTTTATAATTTAGAAAGAAAGTGGAGAATAATAAATGGCAAAGCTTCGCTACTATCTTCATAAAATATAAGAGGAAGGAGGGTTTGGCCTAAATTTATAGGCGTAAGAATCGACCTCAACCGTCAGATCGGAATATATTAAATCCAGACCGTTGGGCCTAGGCTAACTCTAGCTGCCACGTAAGAAGCGGTCGACTGCCTCTGATCAGACGCCCATGATAGTGGGTCAACCTGTGGGCCCTAGTTACTTTAGTTAATTTTTCAGATTTATTTGTATTCGCTCCGAATTCATTTTTCATCCGTAACTTCTTCGTTTGGACTCCAATCGCAAAACTCCAAATATGAAAGTTGCTTAGAGTTTTGCAACGAATGCAATGGTGCATGTTTTCTAGTCTAATTCCATCATTTGTAAAAATTACATTTTTTGCGTTTAACTAATTAACTAACTAATGCCAAATTACGGGGTGTTATAGTCGTGGAGGAGTTTGGCGGCATAGATTTGGAGATGAAAGGAAAACCTTTCTCGAGTTCATTCTCAAGCTATAGGCGATGGCAAGTGGTGAGGTTGGTGGCGACGGGTTGCTCTTGGTTGGCGGTTTCGATTGGAAGAGTGCCACGACGGCCGGAGATGGCCAGTGGCGACGATGATGTGCGAAGTGTTGGGCCGACTGGGTTTTAAACAAAGGAGGATTAGGGTTTAAATCATGATTCGTGTTTGTAATTAAAACAAGTAATTAATCAACTAATTTATGTTTTAAATCCAATTGTTATGAAATAAATATCTTGCTCATATGAGGTTGGATTTAGACACGGTCTTTTGTGTTGGACTTATATCGATGTTGTCAATGCATTGGAGTTTGTTTTGTTGAATTTGAAGCTAGTAGAGTGAGTTTGTTTTGTTGAATTTGAAGCTAGTAGAATTTTAAGCTAAAATCAAACGCCATTCGATTTTTAATCAAACCAGAGCGTGAAAGCGTTAATTGGAATTTTGGTGAATTTACTCACCTTTAAATAAACTATATCTATGTTACCATAAAATATTGTTTAATACTTCAATGATATTTCATATATTATTGTTTTATTGTTTGTTTGGATTTGATTCCCACTTGGAAGTAAGTAACATAAATAAACATTGTGTTGTAGGCAACAATGGCAAGAGGAAGTCAAAGTGTATGTAGTGAATAGGTCATTACGGAACACTTCGAAAAATACACATACATATGTGTGATTTACAAGAGACTTTGTAGAGAGACCCTACGGGGTTTCTCACCAATATTGATTTACTTATATTCGTATATTGCTTATATTAATGTTTGGTTAAAATATTTGCGATATACTATTTGATTTGTGTAAGTGTCGCTATAGCGACTATCGTTATACGGTCATTTATGAAATATCATCTCTTTAAATCTTTTTATGTGTTGAATTTGTGCTTGTATTTCTATAAAATAAATGTTTGGCCGTGTTTCTTTATGCTTTGAAAGTTGTTTAATATATATTTTCAAGTATTTTGAGAATTTTGAAATGAAGGATAAGTGTTGTTTAAATTTATAAAATGATTATAAATTGATTAATTATCTTTTAGGATAATTAATGTTTTAAATTTATAAAAGGATTATAAATTTGATTAATTTTCTTTTGGGATAATTAATTTGTTTTAAATTTATAATAAGGTTATAAATTTGGTTAATTTCTTTTGGGATAATTAATATGCTTTTAAACTTGATTTTTCTTCTTCAATCCTTTTAGTGAACTTTTATAACATATATTTAAATGTTTTAAAAGTGGTTTGAAATTTATATATATTTTAAATAATTTAATATAATTATTGAAGAAGAGGTTTTATTTCGAAATAAGGAAAGGAAATGATTTTAAGATTTTTATATATTTTAAACTTGAGATTTTCCAAGTAATATTTGAAATGGATGATTTAAATTATATTTCAAGTATTTTTGAGTTTATTGAAAAGTGAAAAGGAAGCATGGATTGCAATATCGTTGTTGTGATAAATGTTTTTTGGGAATTGACAAAAGAATTCATGGATTATAATACTTTTATTATAACAAAATGATTTCGTAAAGTTACTAAGAAAACTTGTTATTGACTTAATAAATGTTGATATTCTTAAATCTTTGGAGGAGTTTTTCTTTAAAGATAATAATAAGTTGATTTCTTAGTGATATTTTATAAATAAAAAGATCTTTGGAAAGGAAGGTTTTAAAGAAAAAGCTAAGTATAATTTGTTTTGGATTTATAATAAAAAATGTTTTAATGATATTTGTTTTTGACCCTTCTTTTTAGTACACTTAGAAATATAATGTTCTCTTTACAAAAAATATTTTAAAGAGTACTTTTAAAGTGTTTTTACAAGTATTTATAGTGTGACAATCAAACACAAGTGTGAGTCAAATGTTTTAAGAGATTTAAGTTGCATATACGATTATTATTATTGCCAACGGTTGATTTATTAAGTATCTATTCTGTTATTATTTTGTGTTTCATCAATCTAGGATTATTTGTTGCTCACTTGAGCGTTGATATCCTTAGTCGAAAATGACTAAAACCAAAGCGGAAGTGGAAGCCAAGCTATGTGGGGTATCTCTCATTAAGGTATTTTCATATCTATTGTATTGACCTGCCTTTTTGGACAGTTTAAATTGACGATAAACCACACAGGTCAGACTCAAATCATAAAAGGGCATATTATTATGGGGTAAATAATAAAAAGAAGAAAGAGAAATAAACAAATACAGAATCTCGCAGCGGAATGAGAAAATATAATAATCAGATAAACAGTTCATGAAGCTATTTACAAATAACATAGATTATTCTTTTAAAGTATAGATCAGAGTTACATACAACAAGAATAAATAATAAACAAATGCAGCGGAACAACACGATGCGGTAGACTAAATATATTAAATAATAACAGTATAAAATCTTCGTCTTCATCCTCCAGAAAGCAGTCTTTGATAAACTGAAAAGCTCAAACTGACCCGAGCGAATTTAAAAGACAAAACACTCAAGTCAGAACTAAAAGATCTAATGTAAGTTAAATCAACAGTAAACAGATATGGGTGTAACGGCATCAGAAACATTTAAGGGGTTTGACACCTCTTATCCAGTGTCTAACGTGAGTGCAATAACTTAAGAGATGTTCAGGATTACCATTCCTAAGGATCCGTTAAACTATCTACTATGTAGTACAATACGCTATTATAATAGTATCTACAGTAAAGGAAAGTATTAAAATAGCGTTAAGGCATTAGCCATATCCCCCTTAACACATTTTATGTAATGTCAAACTCTATACAGATACTGTAAACTCCACCCGCAGGTGGGCTATTAGGGAGCACTCCATAGGTATGACACAAAACAAACTCATAGATGGCGCGATAAGGCATGCGATAAGGCACTCGAGGCAATGCCCAAGGTAGATATACAATTGCGAATTTGGACTGGTGGTAATGCATAGCAACAATTACCGCCCACCTCGGAACACACTCCAAAATCAATAGGTGGCCACCAAATCAATCACAATGTAATAGAATGGTATCGAAGAAATGTGTCCGATAGGACAAATGACTTCACTTGGCCCATCATAGCTCTTGTTTCAGCCATATCAAGCTGACCCACGGGAGTCAGGGTCACGTAAATACCTCATACATAATCATTCACCAACCCATCCTACTTTATTTTTGGAATCTCCACCACGTACACAGTTGTTAAAGTGGTTTTCGATATTGGCAGAGAGTACGACAATATCTGATCCCGGTCTCTTTAACAACCAAACGCTTATTTCACATCGGATGGTTCTTTTATAATTCCAAAATCAGTTCATAATTAATATTAAAATATCATATTCAATTTCATATCATATCTCTTTTGAAATCATATTCACTTTCAAAACTATATTCATGTGATGACCCATATCTCGGAAGGTTTAAATCGACAATAATCCACACATGTCCGACTTAAACAATCCAAAATATAGATAATCAATGGGGTTATATAAGAAAAATAAGAAGAGAAGAAGAAAACAAAACACAGAATCTCACAGCGGAAACGATAAAATATAATAATCAAACAACAATTCATAAAGCTGTTTACTATACATTCGATTATAATTTATACAAATTTACCAGAGTTATAAATATACATCGGGAATAAATAATCAATACAGTAGAACAGCATGATGCAGGGAATAATAATAATAATAGTAATATACCACAACTCCATCTTCGTGCTCTAAAGAATATTCTTCAATATGCTGAAAAACTCAGGACCGACCCGAGCGTAATGAAAAGACAAAACACTTGAGTCAGGACTAAAATACTCTTATGTAAGTCAAATCAATATCACAAAAATGAGTGCAATAACTTAAGAGATACTACGAGATTTTCCATCTCTTAAGGATCCGTTAAACTATTTATATATAATAGTATACGCTATAATAGATAATGTCTAACAGTAAAATAAATATCAAAATAACGTTAGGGCTTTACATTGATCCACCTTTACACATTTACAGTTTTAAACCAAAGTCGTAATGGGATCGTATAGGGATAAATATGACAAGGTACGTGAGGCAATGCCCTAGGATTCTACCAGTTTACCCTTTCTGGCTAGTCGTAACCCATCCGTGATCGACCGTGACAATCAATCCAAACGACAAAGATGATGCACCCATCGAATCCGAAACCACAATAGTAATAGATGGATCAACATCACTAGAGGTAGCTAACCACAATGGCGAGACATAGGCTCTTGTTTTAGTTATTTTAGTTATGGCACGAATGTCAAGGCTAACCATCATCGTTCTCTTACTTCATTCCAGTAAACGTCGCCAATTCAATCACTACATTCTGGATATCATCCATCGCGTACACAATTGTCAAAGTAGTTCCAATATTGACAGAGAGTATGTCAATAAGAGGTCGGTCTCTTTAACAACCCAATGTCGTTTTACACACCGGTTGGTACTTTTACATTTAAAAACAATTCGTACTTGATATCAAAATATCATATTCGTTTCAAAAATCAAAACCATTTTTGAAATCATCATATTTACTTAAAAATCATATTTTACTTCAAAATGTCAATTCACTCGATATATCGATTTCACTTCAAAACTTAATTCGAATTACAATTTTGGTTATAATGCACTTAAACCCAATTCGTATTTAAATCCAATATTTAAATATAGACATTTCACCATACGACCACTTTGAATTTTTAGAAAATAGTTTAAATAGTTTTAAAATAGTTAAAATAATTTAGTAGAAAATATTTTGAGTAATAAAAATGTTTATATAGTGAAATAGTTTGAAAAATCAAAATTATTTGAAAATTGAAACAATATAGATTTTTAAACCATTTATACTAAAATAAATCATTTAAAAATAGATTCAAAATCAAACTGGTTCACTTCCCAAATTTTCCAACTCAAATCAGTCCAAATTTCCATTTCGATTTAAACGATTTAATTCCGAGTTCAAGTCGAATTTTTACTTCGATTCCAAATCAATTTCAATTCGAATTCCAAATTAATATCAATTCTAATTCCATATTAATTTCACTTCCAATTCCAAATTAAATTCAAATCCAATTCCAAATTAACTTAACTCCAATTCCAAATTAATTTAAACCCTAATTCCAAATTAATTTAACTCCGGTACCAAATTTAAACCATTTCGATTTATATAAATTTCGAGTTTGATTTCCAAAATGTTGATTCAAAACACTTAAATCAATTTTTCCTTCAATATCCAATTTAAAATCCAAATCTTTAAATATAATTCAAATCTGAGTTAAATTTCAAAATATCGTTTTATATCGCCTTTTCTTAGCAATATTCAAAGTTCGAATAAAAAGACCAATCTTTTAAAACAAGTCAATTTTTGAAATTCACATCATATTTAGATTACCACTTAAAAATCTCAAATTCGATTAAAAAAAATTCTTTTACCAAATTTAAATTCATCATTTTGAGCTCCAGTACGGAAAATAATTTGATTTCCATAAATTTGAATTTTATGTCCTTTAAAACAAATCATTTTTAAAATTTTAAAACAAAAGATTTAAAATCCTTTAATTTAACCAAATCTGGTGTTCATATATAATTCTTGGTCTTATGGCCAAGTGAACCAACTAATTCAATTTAAATTTCAAGGATGGATATATATATATATATATAACTTCAATCCAAAATAAATGTTATAGGTGTATATTATTTCAACCTATCTCTTAATTTATTCGAAATAATTCAATTTACAGATTTATATACTGTAAATAATATACAGGATGATAAAATGATATATCAAAATAAACAAACATCCAAATTATCAACCAATAGCATCCATCACAACTAATCATCCAGAAAGTCAATAAAATTCACAATAATTTCATAATTATCAATATCGGGTATATTAGGGGCAATTAAATTCTAATTAAATTTAACCGTCAATTCGATATCTATCAATTAATTTTGATGTAAATTTAAATGTCAATTAAACTTATCAAATAACAACCAATAACTTTCAAATCACTTCATGATAAAATTTTATTAACATAAAAATTATTTCAGTCAATTGTGAGAGTATAAACACTCACCTTTGATTTATCGACGATTTCAAATCCAAATAAAGGCCAAAATTTGAACAGTCTCAGAATGTAGCCAAACCAGTTCCATAATGTTCGGAATTTCGATAGAACGCAACAGAGAAAACCGCACGTGAATCTGAGCTCGTATGCAAAAGTTATGCGAGTTAGAACATTTGAAATTTAATATAAAATAATTAATAAAAAAAAGATAGGTATACAATCTCCTCTTCACGCACGTTCCTTTGTCTAGGCGAACCAATGAATACGTGAAAACCCTTCAAAGCGCATGTCGTTTCCAGTAACCAGACGACGATCAACTCATAACCACGTAAGCGCCTTGGCCTACCCTCATTTCACCTCAAACGTCGCGCCCCAAGCCATTGTCGTTCTCTCGAAGAAAGTGAAAATACGCACGACATTCAAAGCCAGATCTTTGTGTATCCGTGATGCATTACCAGCAATCAACCGTATGCATTTGAAGAGCTCGCCGAGATATGCAACTTTGCTTTTGGAATTTTTCAATTTCGTTGAACGGATTGAGAGATATTGAGGAGGGAAGTTGATGAATTTTCAGCCATTAAAAGAAAGTGAGGCTAGGGTTTTAAAAATTAAAATAACAACAAAATTGTCTCGATTTGCGTGCGTATTTATATGGTTTGGTCCAAAATCGTCCGAACTCCAATCGAGACGTGCCATCAGGAGTTTATAATGTTTTGCCCCTATTTCGAACGCGATGGAACTAGTTTCGAGGCCTAATTCGATCGTATGTGGAAGATAGCTTTTCAAAGCCAATTATTTTATAAAATTTTGAAATTAAATTCTGCGCGTTTCAAGCTCGCACGGCCAAACGGCAAGTCCGATCGCTACGAAAATTGAAATCCTACAATAATTCACTATAACGGATCCGATGAAACTGGTTTTGTGAAATCCGAGACAGTGGCCAAAATGACTATTTTAACTTGTTAATTAAAATATAAATTTTTAATTTTTTTAGTTATTCATATTTAAATCCAATTTTAATGTTAACCATCTTCATTCGTATTTAAATGAATTTAAATCAAGTTTCAAAGCCATTTAAATTCTCATTAACTCCTGGATTCAATTATACAATCTGCAATATTCAATTCAAACAAATTAAATTTTCCAATAAATAAATATTAACAAATCATTATATTTTATTTATACTCATATTTATCCAGAAGTTTTATTATATTTAATAACTCATAAAAGTCGAAAGTACGGGTCGTTACAATTCACCTTCAAAAGTCATATTCACTTTTGAATTTATCGATAAGATATGTTAGTTAAATCCTAGTTCCATAATCTTCGTATTTACTCAATTATGTTAATTCACAATAAAGTATCAATTTCAAATTCCAACTTAGGTTGTATCATCATCAAGGATTTAAATATAGATATTTCAACTATACACGGTCTGAATTTTTGAAAATAGTTTAGATGGTCATAAATAGTTTAAATATTTTAAAAATAGCTTAAATAAAATAAAATAGTCTAAATAGTAAAAATAGTTTAGTTAGATTTAAATTAGATTTAATTAGATTTTAAAATGATTAAATAGATTTAATATAAATTAATAAATTTAAATTATATTAAATTGTTTTAAAATAAATTTAGAGTAGATTCAATGGATTTAAATTATATTAGGTAGATTTTAAATAGATTAAATAAATTTAAAATAGATTAAATAGATTAAAATCACATTAAATATATTTAAAATAGATTAAATGTATTTAATTAGTTTAAAGTAGGCAAAATAAATTAAACTGGATAAATGGTTATAATAGATTAAAATAAATTAAATTTTTTAAATTGGTTAAAATAGTTTAAATACATTAGAAAAGTTTTAAATTAATTTAAAATAGGTTTCAAAGTTATATCTAAATATTTTTAATAATTCAATTCCGATAAATTCATTTATTTGACACTTCAACTTGAACTTCCAATTTAAATCCTTTGAACAATTCATTAAATAAATTCTAATTCAACATTAATGCTTGGATTATCGAAAATAATTTAGTTTATATAAATCAATTTCTATTTCAAAATATCAGTACTGTATTCAAAATTTAAAGATTCAAAATCATTTAATTTAACCAATTCGGTGTCCGTATATAATTTTTTACCCTAGAGTCAAGTGATACGGATATTTATCATTTCAATCCGCAATTTAAAATTTTAAGGTTATATATCATTTCAAACCACCCCGAATTAAATAAAATCCATAAAATCGCTTGAGTCTATCATTTCAACCCATAACGATTTTTCTCTAATCTATAGATCATTCGGGTATGTATCATTTCAACCCATAGGGAACTAGTAGTGTTATAACAATATAAAAATATACCATCCAGTCATCCAATATCAATCAATCAAATATCCATCACAATCATCATTCAAATCAATAAATAAACATCAATAGCTAAATGATCATCAATAACAAGAATTAAATTGACAATGTAAATAAAACATTAAATTTAAATGGTGATTAAATGCAATAAAAGTCAAATTAAACTAGAACGAAAATTTAAACCTACTAAACATCCATCAATAAATTTCTAATCGCATCATAAATTTAATTTAACTAACGTAAGATATCTAGTAGTTGTGAGTGGATTAAAACACTCACTTTGGATTTTAAATCGAGTTAAAATCCGATTCAGGCCTAAAATTCAAACAGTCTCGGATTTCGCTTAAATAAGCTTCAAAATATTTGAAATTTCGATGCGATCCCAATGAAACAAACTTTGCGTGAATCAGACCTCATACGTAAAAGTTATGACTGTTAGAACGATTGAATTTCAAAGTTTAAATTTATAATTAAAATAAAATAAAAAAGGAACGAATACATTACCATTTGGCCAGGTTCCCTCATTCAATCTCGCGCTCAAACCCAGGTGAACACGCATGCTGCCCATTCACCTCCGCATCTGAGCCAGCCGTGGCTATGTCCCCGCCACCAGAATCCATGCCGACATCGCCTAGGCCCTCACGACCCCGAGACCTCCCCTCCGATCGCCTATAGGTCGACAAAAAAACCCAGCCGCCACTCGAATTCGAAACTGTATTCGAATTAAATTGGCTAATCCATCCACTGCTATTACCAACGATGAGCATAGATGCGTTCCCCTCGGTGGCCTCTACAAAACTGTACCATCGATACGGCGATCAGTCGATGTTGATCACAACGCAATTAACGGCCGAGATTAATTCCCCCAATTCTGGCCACACGGGAATCCAATTCAGAAAACAAGCTATAGATTTGACTTGCGCTCGTCGATAGCTTCGAAACGTTATATAATTTGATAGATTTTGACGGAGTTTGATTTTTGGAATTGATTTTGAAATTGAATTTGTGATTTGGGAATTTGGGGTTCGAGTTTGAATTGGTTTATGTCATTGACAAGAGAGAAGCAGATAGAATTGTACGTACTCAAATGAGAATATGAGAAACATCGAGGGTTTATAACGAGTTATTTATAAGAATAGCTGAAATAGAAAAGAATGGACCAGATCGATTTGGATTAGAACGGTAAACGAACCGAAAAGACCGTTTCGTTCTCGAAACGAAAATGGGTAATCTCATATATCAAAATAGATGTTTTCGATAATTTTAAACCCAATGAAACAGGTTTCAAGTGCTAATTCTATCGTATGAAGAAGTTAGCTTTAAATTAGTTTATTTCAAATTGATTTCAGCTGAATTTAATTAATTCGATTTCTATGCGTTTTGAGTCCGTACGATTAAACGACAAGTTCGGTCACTACGAAACTTGAAACCTTACAATAATTCACCATTACGGATTCGATGAAACTGATTTTATCGAAATTCAAGACAGTGGCCAAAATGGCCATTTTCACGTTAACTAAATATATTAATATTAATTAAGTAAATCATTTTTAAATTTCAAATTTCATCATCTTTGATTACTTGGACATTTACAATGAATTGAAACAAATTTACATATCCATTCAATGTCAATTATTTTACTAATTACAGTGTTCAATTTCAATTGTAATTAAATCCAATAAATTATAATTTAATTTTCGATAAATTTGATTAAATTTGATTTCAACAGTTTATTCAATCAATTATTACTCTATTAACATAGTAACATTTGTTTATATCTTATTTCACTAATATGCCACAATTTCCATCTTTTATCTGTATTAACTACTATATTTCACTTATATTGAATTTTTATCAATTTTCACATTAAATAGAATTTAAAATCCTAGTTAATCGATTTACCTTGGTTTCACTCTTTTATTAAATCAGTTATTGCCTTGTGAATATAATTAACGTTTTTATACATTTTATTACATTCACAATTTGCAGTTATTGTCTTAACTCACATTAGTGTAACATTTATTTATATTTAATTATAATTGATTTGAATGAATTGGTAACAAATAACAATTGTGGGCTTTCTACATTTAATCACATCTGTAAATCTATTATTTACAAACAAATGTTATAACAACTTACACTATACTAATTCTATCCAGTTTTAATTTATTACACATTATTTCATTGATTAATCATCATTTAAATTATGCATTGCTCTTTTAATCCAATTATCAATTAATACGTGTTATTACAATCAATTTGCAATCTATAACCAATTATAACTTTTTAATCATTTTGATTCATTGGAATTACATTTAAAGTAGTTATAAATTACCTAAATTAATACCATTGCATTCCCGTTATATTCTTATTATTAAATCACAAATTTTCATTCCTTCCAACATTATGTCACAAATCTCATTAAATTAACAGTTTTTAATTATCGAAAATTACGACTCGTTACACTCTCCCCTACTCAAAACTTTTCGTCCCCGTAAAGAAAAAAGAAGGGGAAGGAGGAATTAAGTAATCACTATATCTTATTCACAATATTAAATTTATAAAAAATTAATTTACATAATTAAATAATTTAAATAAAATATATCAATTATATCCTTTATATTCAAGTTAGCAAAAGTTGAAAAACATTTTACAAAATTTTACGAGTCCAAATTTCATGGAAAATTTCGGCAAAGTCCCCTTTGTATGGAGAGATCCGAAAGAAATAATAATGTATATAATAACAATATATCTCTCATATTTTCAAAATAATATATCCCAAACCATGGGATAACAATATAATATAGCTAGAAAACCGTAATCCGAGAACGTACCTATTTGTCGTGCAATTAACGCTTATTTTATGAAAGCAAAAGCGGTAGCAATTGCTTCCATAAACATGCATTTCTCTTATATAATCCAAAGAGGTAAATAATTATATAAAAGAGAAATATTTAAGTTATTTCAACTAATGACAGCAAAATAATCACAACATAACAATAATCAGTTGCAAATAAACAATACAACCATCATATCATCACATGAAATCAAAGAAATCAACATACATCCATAATAACTAACAATTGGTTTGTTCGGGTTCAGAACTTCTAGTCATTCAAAATGATAAATAGACCATGAAGTAAACCGAGTCGTAGATAAAATTTTATAGATTATTTATACATCTTTATACAAAATAGAAGTATTCTTTTCCAACCAATCCA
Source organism: Allium cepa (assembly GCA_030765085.1). NCBI lineage: Eukaryota > Viridiplantae > Streptophyta > Magnoliopsida > Asparagales > Amaryllidaceae > Allium > Allium cepa. The sequence continues at coordinate 174,646,234 of CM060939.1, read as the reverse complement.
CAAGCCCAACAACGAAGAATTCAACACATTTTAAAGTTTACTCTATTTATTTTTTTCACATCATATATTGTTTATTTTTTTTCATACAATGATTTTCTTTAATTCACGTTCATTTCTTACAAAATTTTAATTCTCATTCACTCATATAAGGCTTATTTCATTAACTTACATTCTTTACTTGCAGAAGTTATATCCATTTCAATTATTTGGATCATAAATGATTTCATTATTGAAGTATTATATACATTTTATTTCGGTTTACTTCACATTTACAATTTAGTTTTATTTTCCTATTTTTCTTCCTTTACTTTTCTTTCTCATTCATTTAATGTTTATTTTCATTAATTTTTATTCATTATCACTTACAAAAGTTCATCTCTCCTTTATTCCTACAGGCCAGTTTCTTTCATTTTATTACTTTACGTCCATTGCTTAAATAAGTTATTTTTATTTCAATTATTGGATTATACATTATTAGGTAAGTTTATTTATAATCCAATTCACCATTTATAGATTTATTTCTTTTTCCCATTCGTTCTTCCATATAATGTATTATTGGATATTAACTCCATTTCTAAATCATTTACAATGTTCTCTAAAGTTATAATCATTCAATTTGTATAGTACTTATTTTAATTAAAATGGCTACAATATTAATTCAAGTTTATAATTATTTACCTACAGCATCACCGTTTCCATTAAATCTGATTATAAATAACTTAAATGTTAACTTAAGCTTATAATCATTTTCCTTACATTATTCACGTTGTTACATTTAATTAGTAGCTTTACAACATTAACTTTAGTTTATAACAAATTTTCTAACATTAGAATTCTTATTTATGGAAGTAATTCCGTTTGAACACTTTCATTTACTAAAGTTTACTTGCACAATATTCTGTTACCCTATTAAACATCTCAACTTTTAATAATTTGGTAAGTTATATATATATATATACATATATATATATATATATATATCTTTTGGAATGCAATTGAATATTTCCTAAGTTTCTCTTATATATTTAGCTAACAAAATGACCAATAATTACCATTTCTTATTTTCATTTCCATTTTATTTACAGTTACAAATTTCAGTTTCTTATCTATTTCATTGATCATTTTAACGTCAAATTTCTTATTTTCATTTTATAAGTTTCCAATTATTAATATAGTCAAGATTCTGTTTATTACAATAATTTGAATTTCTAATTTATAGAAAATTAAGAATTAAACTACCATGTTCAATTATTTTAAAATAATACATATATACTAATAACTTATATATATATATATATATATATATATATATCAAATCCAACTGCAAAGATTAAAAATTAAGTTTCGTTTATCAAAATGGATATGTAGAAACTACTACAGCAGTCTTCCCACTTTGAAACTCGAAAATGAACGTCGATGATGCGTGCACTCATCATCGAAATTGTTTTCCAAAGGAGTACAAAACTTATTTCCTTTAAACATTTCTTTTAAAACATTTCATTCAAATAACATTGAAATATTTATATCTGAAAATACTTCCAACAATACAAATGTTATATTCCCAAATCTTTCGAAAGAAATTTTCAAAAATCGCGGAACTTAAGTTCTCAAATTCCACCTTATATTCATTTTATTGTAGATCTCTTTTTCTTTCAATCAATATTTATAAAATTTCACTACCTAACAAACAAATATATAACAACCAATTATATTGTTTATAAAATTTATTATTTTATATACAAAATATATATTAGGAAAAATTATTTCATTTACCTATATTTCAAAACAATATTGTGTCGCTCTGCCCTATTGAGTGTTTAGATATCCCTATCGATGTCATAGCGTCCTATGCACCGACCAGAATTTATAAATACAAAATGAAACAAATTAACACAATACCAAACCTTTTTATAGCACCAACAAATATGCTCTCTCGTATATATATACTCAGTGACTCATTCTAGGGTATTACTACCCTATTTTAGTGAGTTAGACCCCACAAAGCTATGATTATCGCTAAATCAAAGCTCTGATACCAACTGTAATGACCTGCCTTTTTGGATAGTTTAAATCGACGATAAACCACACACGTCAGACTCAAACCATAAAGGACAGATTGTTATAGGGTAAATAAAAAAAGAAGAGAGAAATAAACAAATATAGAATCTCGCAGCGGAATGACAAAATATAATAATCAAGTAAACAGTTCATGAAGCTATTTACAAATAACATTGATTATTCTTTTAAAATTACATATCAAAGTTACATACAACAAGAATAAATAATAAACAAATGCAACAGAACAACATGATGCACTGGATTAAACATAATAAATAATAATAGTATAAAATCTTCGTCTCCATCCTCCAGAAAGAACTCTTCGATAAACTGAAAAGCTCAGATTGACCCGAGCGAATTGAAAAGACAAAGCACTCGAGTCAGAACTAAAAGAACTTATGTAGGTTAAATCAACAGTAAATAAATATGAGTGTAACGACGTCAGAGATGTTTACGGGGTTTGACATCTCCTATCTAATGTCTAATATGAGTGCAATAACTTAAAAGATGTTCAGGATTACCATCTCCTAAGAATCTTTTAAACTATCTACTATGTAGTTCAATACGCTATTATAATAGTGTCTACAGTAAAGTAAAGTATAAAAATAGCGTTAAGGCATTACAAATTTCCCCCTTAACACATTTAATGTAATGCCATAGTCTATACAGATACTGTAAACTCCACCCGGAAGTAGGCTATCAAGGAGCACTCCATATGTACGACACAAAAAAAATTCGTAGAAAGCGCGATAAGGCATGCGACAAGGCACTCGAGGTAATGCCTAGGATAGATATACCAATTACGGATCCAGACTGATGGTAACACATAGCAGCTACTATCGGCCACCTTGGAACACACTTCCAAAATCAAAATCAAGGGGTGACCACCAAATCAATCGCAAAATAATAGAATGGTATCGTAGAAATGTGTCTGATAGGAGGAATGACCTCATTTGGCCCGACGTAGCTCCTGTTTTGGCCACATCAAGCCGACTTACAGGAGTCAGGGTCACGTAAATACCTCATACAAAATCGTCACCAGTCCATCCTACTTATTTTCTAGAATCTCCACCACGTACACAGTTGTTAAAGTGGTTTTCGGTATTGGCAGAGAGTATGATAATATCCGATCCCAGTCTCTTTAACAACCAAATGCTTATTTTATACCAGATGGTTCTTTCATATTTCTAAACTTGGTTCATAGTTAATATCAAAATATCATATTCAATTTTAAATCATATCTCTTTCGAAATCATATTTATTTTCAAAACTATATTCACCTTCAAAAATCATATTCACTTTTGAATTTATCGATAAGATAGGTTAGTTAAATCCTAGTTCCAAAACCATCGTATTTACTCAATTGTATCAATTCATAACAAAGTATCAATTTCAAATTCCATCTTAGGTTGTATCATCATCAAGGATTTAAATATAAATACTTCAATTTACACGGTTCAAATATTTGAAAATAGTTTAGATGGTCATAAATAGTTTTAATAGTTTAGAAATTACTTAAATAGATTAAAATAGTTTAAATATTAAAAATATTTTAATTAGATTAATATTTATTTTAATTAGATTTAAAATAGATTAAATAAATTAAATTATATTAAATAGTTTTAAAATAAATTTTAAAATAGATTCGATAGATTTAAATTATATTAAGTCGATTTTAAATGGATTAAATAAATTCAAAATAGATTAAATAGATTTAAATTACATTAAATAGATTTAAAATAGATTAAATTAGTTTAATTAGTTTAAAACAGGTAAAATAGATTAAATTGGATTAGATAGGTTATAATAGATTAAAATAAATTAAAATAGTTGAATTGATTAGAATACTTTAAATTCATTAAAATAGTTTTAAATTAATTTAAGATAGATTTCAAAATTATATCCAAACATTTTCAATAACTCAATTCCAATAAATTCATTTATTTGACACTTCAGCTTGAAATTTCAATTTAAATCCTTTGAACAATTTATTAAATCAATTCAAACTTCAGCATTAATGCTTGGATTATCGAAAATAATTCAGTTAATATAAATTAATTTCTATTTCGAAATATCAGTACTGTATTCAAAATTTAAAGATTCAAAATTATTTAATTTAACCAACCTGATGTCCGTTTATAATTTTCTATCCACGATCAAGTGATACAGATACTTATAATTTCAATCCACAATTTAAATTTTTACGGTTATATATCGTTTCAAACCGCAATCCCAAATTAAATAAAATTCATAAAATCGCCTAGGTCTATCATTTTAACCCATAACAATTTTTTCCTAATATATAGATCATTCGAGTATGTATCGTTTCAACCCATAGGGAACTTGCAGTGTTATAACAATATAAAAATATACCATCCAGTCATTCCATATCAACCAATAAAACATCCATCACAATCATCATTCAAATCAATCAATAAACATCAATAGGTAAGTGATCATCAATAGCAAATATTAAACTAACAATTAAATTAAACATTAAACTTGAATGGTGATTAAATGCAACAAAAGTCAGGTTAAATTAGAATGAAAATTTAAACCTACCAAACATCAATCAAAAAGTTTCTAGTCACATCATAAATTTAATTTAACTAATATAAGATAATCTAGCAGTTGTGAGTGGGTCAAAAAACTCACCTTGGATTTTAAATTTAGTTAAAATCCAATTTAGGCCCAAAATTCAAACAGCCTCAGAATTCATCCAAACCAGCATTAAAGATTCAAAATGTTTGAAATTTCAATACAATCCTAACGAAACAAACGATGTGTGAATCAGACCTCGTATGTAAAAGTTATGATTGTTAGAATGATTGAATTTCAAAGTTTAAATTTAAAATAAAAATAAAATAAAATAAAGGAACGAATACGTTACCATTCAGCCACGTCTCCTCCTTCAATCTCGTGCTCGAACGCAGGTAAACATGCACATGGCCCATTCTCCTCCGCCTCTTAGCCAGTCGTGACTACGTCCCCGCCAACGGAAGCCATGCTGACGTCGCTTAGGCCCTCACGACTCCGAGACCCCCCTCTGATCGCCTACAAGTCAACCAAAAACCCAGCCGCCGCTCGAATTCGAAACCATATTCGAATTAAATCAGCCAATCCATCCACTACTACGACCAACGATGAGCCTAGATGCATTCATCTCGACGGCCTCTACAAAACTTACCATCGATTCGACGATCGATCAACGTTAATCACAACGCAATGAACGGCCGATGTAATGGCCGGTCCTTTTATACGCTTCAAATCGACGATAAACCACACACGTCGGACTCAAACCATACAAAGGGGCGAACTGTTATTGGGGTGAATAAGAAGAAGGAAGAAAGAAAACAAAATAGAATCTCACAGCGGAATGACAAAATATAATAATTAAATAACAGTTCATGAAGCTGTTTTACAAAACATTTGATTATACTTATACAACACATATCAAAGTTACACATACTAGAGAATAATAAATAATGCAGTGGAACAGTATGAATGCAGTGGAACAATATAGTAAATAATAGTAATATAATCTTCGTCTCCGTCCTCCAGAAGTAAGGACTTCAAACCCTATAATGCTCAGGATGACCCGAGCGAATTGAAAAGACAAAACACTCGAGTCAGAACTAAAAGAACTTATGTAAGTTAAATCAATGGTAAATAATATGAGTGCAACGACATCAGAGATGTTTACGGGATTTGACATCTCCTATCCAGTGTCAAACGTGAGTGCAGTAATTTGAGAGATGCTCGGGATTGACATCTCCTAAGAATCCGTTAAACTATTTACTATGTAGTAATATTTCGCTATTTTAATAATGTCTATAGTAAAATAAACTTATTTTTAAATAGCGTTAAGGCTTTATATTTTCCACCTTAACACGTAATAGTCCCAGTAGTCCATCCAGTATCACGGTTCCTCCTAATTGGGAAGCCGCCAGAGGATACCACACGGGCCACGGGAGAAAACCAAACTCGTATAAGGCGCGCTAGGGTTGGTGACACGGAACAACTAGGCAATGCCAAGGTAGATATACCAATTACGCTTTCGGACTGGTAGTAACGCGTAGCAGCTACAACCGCCTATCTCGAGCCACGCCCCAAAAATCAAAAGGGCCCCAATCAATCACAAAGTAATAGAATGGTATCATAGGAGTGTGTCCAATAAAAGGTGCTACCTTCTTATCCCGTCAATCGCTCCTGTTTTAGCCACCTTATGCCAACTCACGGGAGTCGGGTCCACATATATACCTTAAAGGAAACGCCACCACCATCCTACTTTATTTCTGGAATCTCCACCGAGTACATAGTTGTTAAAGTGGTTTTCGGAGTTGGCAGAGAGTACGACAACTTCCGATCCCGATCTCTTTAACAAACAAACGTTATTATAACACCGCGGTCATTTTTAAAATAATTTAAATATTTAAAATACTTTATATAATAAAAAAGCTTCTTTAATTTCACAAATCAAAACAACTCAAATTTCTAAAATTTAATTTAACCAAATCCCAAATCATAAATTTTCAATACAATTCAGTTTGCAATGAACTATTCCAAATTATATCGATTTCAAAACAGATTTGATCCACAAAATAAACCATTTCAAATTCAATATATTTCAAACTTTAAGTATTCAAAATTTCAAAACTAAGTTTGGTAATTACGATTCAACAATTCACTTTTCTATTATTTAGTGTGAAATATTTTACATAATAAATCCATTATCATCTAAATAAAACTGAAATTACAAATAACTAAATATTTCCTTCAATTTATTTATACTTGAAATATTCATTTAATTCACCTTAAACCAAAATCAAGTTATAAAAACCATACCTTCTAAAATTTCAAATTTAATAAATTTCACATCAAACTTATTTGAGTTAAATTCTTAAATCAATTCAATTTCAAATAAATCTCAAATTTATCTTCCAACCTTAATTTATTTTAAATCATCATAAACTCTATATTAAAAATAGAATTTAAATACTTAACCAAATTATCTTCAAAAAATAAATCAAACTCATTATTAAGCTTATTCTATGTTAAAACAAATTATACATAGCTTAAAAACAAGGATAAAATAACATTTATACAATATCTAAAATCAATATTTATCTAAAACCATATATTTCTTTACAAAACCATAGAAATCATTTCAAAAATATTTATATATAGCCAGCGGTGCCTGTATATAATTTTCCATCCTATGGTCAAGTGATACAGATATTTGTCATTTCAACCCATAATTTAAAACATAAATACAGTTATATATCATTTCAAACTGCAATCTCGAATGAAATAAAAATCCATAACAAACTTGCCGTTTATAACAATATAAAATACAATATCCATTCATCCAATATCAATCATCAAACATTTATCACAATCATCATCCAATTCAAACAATAACATCAATGTAGAACAGATAATAAATAACAGGTATTTACTAGCAGTTTAAATTCAATAATAAATTAAACAATAATTTAACTGGCAGTTTATATGCAATAAAAAATTAAATAACAATTTAACGAGCAGTTTATGTGCGATAATAAATTATATAACAATTTAACTGAGATGATGATTAAAAATATGCCAAACAGTCATAAAAAAATTTCTAATCACATCACAAATCAATTTAACAAAAATAAGAAATTTTAGAAGTTGTGAGTGGGTTAAAACACTCACCTTTGAATTTAAATTGAATTTAAATACAATTTAAATCCAAAATTTGAACAGTCTTAGAATCCATCCAAACCAGTGTCGAAATGTCAAAAATTTCAATACGATCCTAATGGAGGAAACCGCGCGTGAATCGGACCTCGTATGTAAAAGTTATTGATTTTAGAACGAGTTGAAAATTAAATTTAGAAAAAAAAGCAACAAAGAAACCTACCCAGTAGGAAGCGGCCATTTCACCCTTAAGATGTCTCGTTCAACCCTAGTTACTCGATCTATAGAACACGCCACCACCACCAAATCCACGATCGCGTGCCGCTACAGCCAGCCGCAGCCACCTCCACACTGCCGCACACATCTCCGGCCTCGACCCCTCCCTCGTGACAACCCTAAACGCTAAACGTCGAACAGAAACCAACCCAGCCGCCGTCAAAAGATCAAGCCCTAATCGAATTATCGACGACAATCCGACTGATGATCAGCCAAACGACCAACTCCGATGGGTTCCACTCACTGATCTACACGCAATTATACCATTGATTTGGCGATCTATCAACGTTCAGCGAAACGTGATGAACGACCAAGAGTAGATTTCGGTTTTTTGGCCAAACGACAAATCTGAATGAAAAAAAATCATACATCTGACCTGCGCTCGTCGAGAGCTTCAGATCCATATAAAATTTGATATTATTCGTCGAGTTTGAATTTTTTTGTTGGATTTTGAATTGGAATATTTAGGATTTTCATCCATTGAGAAAGAGGAGCAACAGAAAGAATTGTGCGTACAGAAATGAGAAACAAAAAGGCTGTTAGGGTTTATAACTGAATATTTATAGGTAGGTTAGAAAATAGAAATAACGAATCGGATTTGGTTTGGGTTGGAACGATAACTGGTCCGAAAAGCCTGTTCTGCCTCCGGAACAAAGATGGTCAACCCTTATATCAAAATAAATGTTTTAGAATATTTTAAAATCAATGGAATAGGTTTCAAGTGCAAATTCCATCGTATGAAGAAGTTATGCTAAAATCAAAGTTATTTCAAACTGATTTCAATTAAATTGATTTCTAGGCGTTTCAACTCTGTACGATCAAACGACAAGTCCGATCGTTATGAAACTTGAAATCCTATTATAATTCACCGTTACAGATCCGATGGAACTAGTTTCGTCGAAATCTGAGTCTGTGGCCAAAATGGCTATTTTTACATTAATTAAATAATTTAATATTAAATTAATTAATCACTTCTTTAATTCAAATTTAATTATTTACCATTACTAGCTAATTACAGTTAAACTAATAATTCATTAACTAGAATTTCTATGTCAATCAAATAAGGATTTATTGCAAAATTTGTAGCGTTTATCTTCAATTTAAGTAAATTCAAATAAATTAATTCAATTTGTTATCAATCTCTTTATTCGATCAATTATCTCTTATGTATAAATGTAACGTTGGTATATATCCAATTACCCAAATATTTTTACAGTCATCAACTAAATTCATATTAATGTAGTTTTTAATTACGTTTAAATGGCAATGGATTTAGACCTAATTCAATAGCTTAAACAAATGGGTAACAATTAATAATTATCACTATTTACCTAATTTAATCTCTTTCATACTTTATTATTAACCAACAATTATTATAATTACCTATCTAGCCTTGATTCTATCAAATTGCAATTTATGACGTATTATTTCATCAATTAATATAACTTTGAATTTATTTTCAAATTTACCAATTACAATCAATTATAACCTTATAATTGTTTTAATTTATTGGGATTGCACTAAATTAGTTATTTATCAACTAGCATTAACATTATTACATTTCATTCCCATTATTAATTCATTAACAAATTTCAAATTTTTGTTTATTCCAGATTTACTTACCAAAATCTTATTAAATTAACAAATTTTAAACATCGAAAATTTTGGGTCGTTACACTCTCCCACACTCAAAACTTTTCGTCTCCGAAAAGGAAAAAGAAAAAGAAAGAAAGAATTACGTAAATAATACCTTTTTATTCAAAAATATTAACTTTATAAACAAATAAATTTACAAAATTAATTAAATTAAATAAAGTATACCGATTTATAACCATTAAATCTTTTTATACTCAAATTAATAAAGGTTGGAAAATATTTTTCAAAATTTTTCTAAGTCTAAAATTTACAGAAAATTTTTGGCAGAGTCTAATTTGTATGGAGTGGCTCGAGAGAAAATATAATATCAAATATAACAACATATATATCACAATATCTCAAAATAATATATCCCAACGTGGGATAACAATATAATAACACTATAAAACCATAATCCGAGAAGGTACCTATTTGTCGGGCAATTAACGCTTATTTTATGAAACCAAAAGCAGTAGCAATTGCTTCCATAACCTGTATTTCACTTATGTAATCTAAAAAGGGTTAATGATTATATGAAATGAAATGCTTAAAGCTGTTTTAGCTACTAACAACAATAACCACTTACAACCATATACAGTCATCATGAAAAATCAACACAATCAGTTAGCAATTCATATCAAACAAAACAAATAGTTGTTCGGGTTTAAAACTTTAAATTGTACAGAATGAAAAATAAACTATTAAGTGCACCATTTACTCAACATTCTTAGATGAAACTAAATAGATTATTCATTCATCCAAACAATTTTACAGTATCCTCGCCCAACCAACCATAAACCAAACCAACAACAATTCCAAACAATAGACCAAGTTCATTTTTATCAATTTCATTTCATAACGTTTATTGTTTCATTTCCTTTTCATTCATATAATGATTCATCTTTTTAATTTACATTTATTTCTTGCAAATTTTCATTTTCATTTATTTACAGTATTCATCTTTCTACTTATTTTTATTATAAATAACTTCAACATTTACTTAAGTTTATTATCATTTCTTTATAACTTTTCTATTATATTTAATTAGTGGCCTTTCAGTCATACTTAAGTTTACAACAATTATGACATTAAATTATTATTTATAAAAGCAAATTCATTGAATACTTTCATTACCTCAAGTTTTACTTGTAAGATTTCCCGTTACATTTTCTTTTAACATTTTAACTTTTTATTGTTGGTAAGTTATATATATGTTAAAGAATGCAATTGAAAATTATACAAGTTTATCTCATTTCCTTTAATTAATCTAATGTTCAATACTTGTAGTTTCATTCAGAGGTTTCAATTATTAGCTAAATTCCATTTCACTACACTAATTAAAACTATTAATTAGGAGAAACTTAAGAACTAAATACCAGGTTTAATTTCAAATCATTTTAAAATAATAGATAGATATATACACTTACAATTTATATAACAGATTATATTTAAAACAATTTGAAATTTATATTTGTTTATCAAAATAAATCTATAATAAAACTACTATAGTGGCCTTCCCACCTTGAAACTCAAAAGTGAATGTCGATGATGCATGCACTCATCACCGAAATAATTTTTCAGCGACAGAGAGGGGAGTACAGAACTTATTTCTTTCCAAAAAATTTCTTTAAAAACAATTCTTTCAAATTTTATTGGAATATTTATATCAGAAAATATTTATAAATAATATTATTATATTCCAAATCATTCAAAAGAAATTTTCCAAATCACGGAACTCAAGTTCTAAGTTCCCAATCTTTCATTTATTTTATTTCAAATCATATTTTCAACTAATATCTAAAAATTCCACGACCTGACAAACAAATATATTACAAACAAATATATTACAACCAAATATACCATTTATAAAATATAATATTTTATATATATAGAAAATATAATAGGCAAAATTATTTCATTCACCTATATACAAAACAAATATTGTGTCGGTCTGTCCTATTATGTGTTTAGAAATCCCTATTGATGGCATAACATCCTATGCACCAAGCAGAATTTATAAATACAAAACAGAACAAATTAATACAATATCCAAACCTTTTATAACACTAACAAATACACTCATATATATATATATATATATATGCTCAGCGACTCATCATAGGGTATTACTACCCTATTAATAAAGAGTCGGACCCCTGCAAAGCTAAGATTTTTCGCTATACCAAAGCTCTGATACGAAATGTAACGACCCACCCTTTTGTACGCTTCAAATCGACGATAAACCACACATCTCAGACTCAAACCATACAAAAGGGCCAATTGTTATTAGGGTGAATAATAAAAAGGAAGAAAGAAAGAAAACAAAACAGAATCTCACAGCGGAATGACAAAATATAATAATCAAATAACAGTTCATGAAGCTGTTTTACAAAACATTTGATTATACTTATACAACACATATCAGAGTTACACATACCAGAGAATAATAAATAATGCAGCGGAACAGTATGAATGCAGTGGAACAATATAGCAAATAAAAGTAATACAATCTTCGTCTTCGTCCTCTAAAAGTAAGGTCTTCAAACCCTAAAATGCTCATGCTGACCCGAGCAAATTGAAAAGACAAAACACTAAGTCAGAACTAAAAGAACTTATGTAAGTTAAATCAATGGTAAACAATATGAGTGGAATGACATTAGAGATGTTTACAGGATTTGACATCTCCCATCCAGTGTCAAACGTGAGTGCAGTAATTTAAGAGATGCTCGAGATTCATATTTCCTAAGGATCCGTTAAACTATTTACTATGTAGTAATATTTCTCAATTATAATAATGTCTATAGAAAATAAACATACTTTTAAATAGCGTTTGGGCTTTACATTTTCCACCTTAACACGTAATAGTCCAAGTAGTCCATCCAATATCATGGTTCCTCCTGATCGGGAAGCCACCAAAGGATACCACACGGGCCACGGAAGAAATCCAAACTCGTACAAGGCACGCTAGGTAGGTGACACGACACAACAAGGCAATGCCATGGTAGATATACCAATTACGCTTCCGGACCGGTGGTAACGCATAGCAGCTACTACCGACCACCTCGAGCCACACCTCCAAAATCAAAAGGACCCCAATCAATCATAAAGTAATAGAATGGTATCGAAGGAGTGTGTCCGATAAAAGGTGCTACCTTCTTAGCCCGTCAATCGCTCCTGTTTTAGCCACCTTATGCCAACTCACGAAATTCGGGTCCACGTATATATCTTAAAGGAAACGCCGCCGCCATCATACTTCATTCTGGAATCTCCACCGCGTACACAGTTTTAAAGTGGTTTTTGGAGTTGGCAGAGATTATGACAACTTTCGATCCTGGTCTCTTTAACAACCAAACTTTATTATAACACCGCGGTCGTTTTTAAAATAGTTAAGTATTTAAAATACTTTATATAATAAAATAGCTTCTTCAGTTTCACATCAATTCCAAAACAACTCGAATTTATAAAATTTAAATTTAACCAAATCCCAAATCATAAATTTTCAATACAATTCAGTTTCCAAGTGAACTATTCCAAAGTATATCGATTTCAAAACAGATTTGACTCACAGAATAAATCATTTCAAATTCAATATATTTCAAACTTTAATTCCTCAAAATTTCAAAACTAAGTTTGGTAATTACGATTTAACAATTCACTTTTCTATTATTTAGTTTGAAGTATTTTACATTATAAATCCATTATCATCTAAATAAAAATCAAATTACAAATAACTAAATATTTCCTTCAATTTATTTATACTTGAAATATTCATTTAATTCACCTTAAACCAAAATCAAGTTATAAAAATCATACCTTCTAAAATTTCAAATTTAATAAATTTCACATCAAACTTATTTGAGCTAAATTCCTAAATCAATTCAATTTCAAATAAATCTCAAATTTATCTTCCAATCTTAATTTATTTTAAACCATCATAAACTCTATATTAAAAATAGAATTTAAATACTTAACCATATTATCTTCAAAAAAAAAAATCTAACTCATTATTAAGCTTATTCTATGTTAAAATCAATTATACATAGCTTAAAATCAAGGATAATATAACATTTATACAATATCTAAAATCAATATTTATCTAAAACCATATATTTCTTTAAAAACCATAGAAATCATTGCAATAATATTTGTATATAGACCAGCGGTGCCTGTATATAATTTTCTATCCTATGGTCAAGTTATGCGGATATTTATCATTTCAACCCGCAATTTAAAATATAAATACGATTATATATCATTTCAAACTGTAATCCCAAATGAAATAGAAATCCATAGCAAACTTGCAGTTTATAATAATATAAAATACAACATACATTCATCCAATATCAATCATCAAACATTTATCACAATCATCATCCAATTCAAATAGTAACATCAATATAGAACAGATAGTAAATACAAGTATTTACTGGCACTTTATATTCAATAATAAATTAAATAACAATTTAACTGGCAGTTTATATACAATAATAAACTAAATAACAATTAAATGGCAGTTTATATGCGATAATAAATTAAATAACAATTTAACTGAGATGATGATTAAAAATATGCCAAACAGTTATAAATAAATTTTTAGTCACATCATAAATCAATTTAGCAAACATAAGAAACTCTAAAAGTTGTGAGTGTGATAAAACACTCGCCTTTGAATTTAAATTGAATTTAAATCCCATTTAAACACAATATTTAAACAGTCTCAGAATCTGTCCAGACCCATACCAAAACGTCAGAAATTTCAATACGATCCCAGCGAAGGAAACCGCGCATGAATCGAATCTCGTATGTAAAAGTTATTGATGTTAGAACAAGTTGAAAATTAAAAAAAAACAACAAACTTACCCAGTAGGAAGCGGCCACGTGATCCATAAGACGTATCGTTCAACCCTAGTTACTCGATCTACAGAACACGCCGCCACCACCAAATCCACGATCGCATGCCACTACAGCAAGCCGCAGCCACCTCGACACTGCCGCACACATCTCCGGCCTTGACCCCTCCCTCACGACAACGCAAATGCCAAACGTCAAACGGAAATGAACCCAGCCGTAGCCAAAAGATTAAGCCCTATTCGAATTATCGGCGGCAATCTAACCGATGATCAACCAAATGGCCAACTCTGATGGGTTCCACTCGTTGATCTCCACACAACCGTACCATTGATTTGGCGATCTATCAATGTTCATCGAAACGTGATGAATGGTCGAGAATAGATTTCAGTTTTTTAGCCAAACGATAAATCTGAATGAAAAACAAATCACAAATCTGACTTGTGCTCGTCGAGGGCTTCAGATCCATATAAAATTTGATATTATTTGTAGAGTTTGAATTTTTCGTTGTTGGATTTTGAATTGGAATATTTAGGGTTTTCGGCCGTTGAGGAAGAGGAGCAATAGAAAAAAGTTGTACGCACAGAAATGAGAAATAGAAATGCGGCTAGGGTTTATAACTGGATATTTATAGTTAGGTTAGAAAATAGAAATAACGGATCGGATTTGGTTTGGGTTGGAACGATATTGGTCCGAAAAGCACGTTCTGCCTCCGAAACGAAGATAGCTCAACCCAAATATCAAAATAGATGTTTTAAAATATTTTAGAATCAATGGAATAGGTTTCAAGTCCAAATTCCATCGTATGAAGAAGTTATGCTAAAATCAAGTTATTTCAAATTGAATTCTACGCGTTTCGAGTCCGTACGATCAAACGAAAAGCCCGATCGTTACGAAACTTGAAATCCTATTATAATTCATCGTTATGGATCCGATGAAACTGGCTTTGCCGAAATCCGAGTCAGTGGCCAAAATGGCTATTTTTACATTAATTAAATAATTTAATATTAAATTAATTAATCACTTCTTCATTTCAAATTTAAGTATTTACCATTTCTATCATTCCTGATTACAATTAAACTTATAATTCATTAACCAAAATTTCTATGTCAATCAAATAAGGATTTATTGCAAAATTTATGGTGTTTACCTTCAATTTAAGTAAATTCAAATAAATTATATTTTTAATTTCAAATAAATTAATTCAATTTGTTTTCAATCTCTTTATTCAACCAATTATCATCTTATGTATAAATTTAACATTAGTATATATCCAATTACACTAATATTTTTACAGTCATCAACGAAATTCATATTAACTTAGTTTTTAATTACGTTTAAATGGCAATGGATTGAGACCTAATTCAATAGATTAAATAAATGGGTAATAATTAATAATTATCACTATTTGCCTAATTTAATCCCATTCATACTTTATTATCAACCAACAATTATTATAATTACTTATCTACCTTTGATTCTATCAAATTGCAATTTATTACGTTTTATTTCATCAATTAATATAACTTTGAATTTGTTTCCAAATTTACCAATTACAATCAATTATAACCTTACAATTGTTTCGATTTATTGGGATTGCACTAAATTAGTTATTTATTAACTAGCATTAACATTCTTACATTTCACTCCCGTTATTAATTCATAACAATTTTCAAATTTTTGTTTATTCCAGATTTAATTACCAAAATCTTATTAAATTAACAAATTTTAAACATCGAAAATTTTGGGTCGTTACACGTCGAGATAAATTCGCCCAATTCTGACCACATAGAAACCCATCTAGAAAAACAAGCTATAGATTTGATTTGCGCTCATCGAAAGCTTTGAAACGGTATATAATTTGATAGGGTTTGGAGGAATTTGATTTTTGGAATTGATTTTGAAATTGAATTTGCGATTTGGAATTAAGGTTTCGAGTTTAAATTGGTTTCTACCATTGACAAGAGAGAAGCAGATATAATTGTACGTACTAAAATGAGAATATGAGAAACAACTAGGGTTTGCAACGAGTTATTTATAGGTATAGATGAAATTGAAAAAAATGGACCAGATCGATTTCAAAAGGAACGACAAACGACCCAAAAAGCCCGTTTCGTTCCCGAAACGAAAATGGGTAATCCCATATATCAAAATAGATCTTTTTGATAATTTTAAACTCAATGGAGCAGGTTTCAAGTCCTAATTCCATCGTATGAAGAAGTTAGCTTTAAAATTAGTTTATTTCAAATTGATTTCAATTGAATTTAATTAAATAGATTTATACACGTTTTGAGTCTGTACGATCAAACGACAAGTCCGATCGCTACAAAACTTGAAACCTTACAATAATTCACCATTGCGGATCCAATGAAACTAGTTTCATCGAAATCCAAGACAGTGGCCAAAACGGCTATTTTCACGTTAATTAAATAAATTAATATTAAATTAATTAAATCACTTTGTAATTTCAAATTTAATAACTAACAAAATTTCATCATTTTTGATTACTTGGACATTTACGATAAATTGAAACAAATTTACGTATACTTTCAGTGTCAATTATTTTACTAATTCTAGTATTCAATTTCAATTGTATTTAAATCCAATAAATTATAATTTAATTTCGATAAATTTGATTAAATCAGATTTCAACATTTTATTCAATCAATTATTACTCTATTAACACAGTAACATTTGTTTATATCTTATTTCACTAATATGCTACAATTTCCATCTTTTATTTGCATTAACTACTATATTTCACTTATACTAAATTTTGTTGATTTTCACATTAAATAGAATTAGAATCCCAATAAATTGATTTATCTTGGTTTCACACTTTTATTAAATCAGTTATTTCCTTGCGAATATAATCAACATTTCTATACATTTTATTACATTCACAATTTGTGGTTAGTGTCTTAACTCACATCAATGTAACATTTATTTACATTTAATATAATTGATTTGAATGAATCGGTAACAAATAAGGATTGTCTCATTTCTACATTTAATCACATTTGTAAGTCTATTATTTACACACAAATGTTATAACAACTTATACTATAATAATTCTATCCAGATTTAATTTATTACACATTATTTCATTGAATAATCAACTTTTAAATTATCCATTGCTCTTTTAATCCAATTATCAATTAATACATGTTATTACAATTAATTTGCAATCTATAACCAATTATAACTTTTTAATCATTTTAATTAATAGGAATTACATTTAAAGCAGTTATAAATTACCTTAAATTAATACCATTACATTGCATTCCCATTATATTCCTATTATTAAATCCTAAATTTTCATTCCTTCCAACATTAAGTCATAGATCTCATTAAATTAAAAAATTATTTAGCGCAAAATTATGGGTTATTGCATCTACTCTAGATTGGATTCAGTGGTATGTACGCGAAGATGTGAAATACTCGAATTCTTAGTAAGGTTAGCGGGGTTCGGCTTGGACATGTCCGAGAGCCATCATATTTCTCAAGTACACTTTCTCGAGGTATACTTTCGGTAAAGGAGGTGCTCCCTCCTAGTCATTATTGGAAAATTTCCCTTTCCTTGCTTTGGATTCAGACCTTTGGATTTATTACTTTCTTAATTCCATTGGGAAATGCCTTGTGCACTTCGCTATGTCTAATTATTTATGTCCATTCTTTTATGCTCGGACGTTGTTCTTGTGAGGTAAAACCCGTTCCGTGTTTAGCGACTTGGTCTCACAGAATTGTTATATGTTCATCATATTTCTTGAATTTTCTCATGTTTGTTTTTCAGACTAATCTGGGGTTATTTTATTTTAATGCTCGAGTCAGAACGAGTTTTCCCAAGTTGTTGTTGGTAGAACATAGAGCTCATGGAGCAGAGTTGAATGCTCACCAGCTGTAGTATTTTTATTTTCTGATGTATTATTATATATACCCATCAGCAATTGTAAGGTCAGAAAGTTATAACTGTCCAAGTTGAAGAGTTATGTTTTTGAATATGATATACCATGGATTTTCGAGTGAAAATTTTACTATCTTTGTTATATTATTGTTGTTCCGCTGTGAGTTTCCCTGTTCTTTTTCTTTTTACCCAAACAGTCTGCCTTTTTTACACTTGGATGCTTGTCATTTGAATACCGTGGATGTATCAAGTGCCAGCTTTCGAGGGTCCAAAATGTGGATTATTATATTTACTTTCTCCATAACGTATAACAATGAATGATATTCCCAAAATATATTGGGTATTTTACACAATATATCGAAGTGATATATTGGCGAACATCGGGCGATATATCGATTATTGGAACTGGGCTAGCCCGGAGCAAAAAGAAAGGGCAAATCTAAAATATTTTCTTGATCAAGAACCTATGAAGTCTGAAGGTTTTAATCTAATAATGACAAGGTGTAATCAATAGATGACAAGATATGTATAAATGTAGGTACGATATGTCAAAATAATTAAATAATGACAAGATGTAATCAATCGATGATAAGATATGTATATATGTAGGTAAGAATAAGTTCAATGGTTATCACATAGGAGTTAAAAGGGAAATAAATAAAGTATGACAAGACTGATCAATTTCCCATTTGATAGACTTAATTAGTGCAGCAGATAAATTATAATTTATAGGTATCATAATATAAGAATATAAATAGTCAACAATAAATTGTATGTGTATATTATTGCCTCATTTAAATTAAAAGAAAAGAAATTATTTCATATTATGAAAATCTTAAAATAGGAAATAAATTTATATGAACACATACATGTAGATTTAATTATGTATATATGAGATTCAATCAAAACTTTCTAATAATACAAATTAAATAGTTATTACAATCAAGTTTAAAACTTTGATTTGTTGTCAAAATCCTTTTATTCATATATAAATATCTAATGCAATACAAGCGCAAATAATGTATACATATATATAAACATTCAAATCTTAAATTACACTTGTTATGAAAGAATTAAATGTAGATCTACAATTAAAACATTGTGTTAATTATATATAAAATTTAGATTTAACTTTAAAATATAATTTAATCAATTAACATGAACATGAAATTGTTTAAATTTAAAGAACTGAACTTTAAATTGAATGTTGAAAATATAGATCTAAAATAAAACTTTGTATTTCAACATATATAGATTAAGTTTTAATTTAATTAAATAAAGAGAAAAATTAGTTAATTTGAACATGGGAACTTTCAAATCTAAAGGATTACACTTAGCTACGTTTAAAACATAATCTACACTTAAATATGGTTTAAATCATAAACAAGTTTCAATTTTGATTTATCAAAATAAAAACCTAATCATATCATTCAACAAATAATTCAATCTTTATAAACAATTTTAATTAAACGAGATAATGATACATACATAAAAATTACGATAATCAAATTAATATTCATCAAACATTGCATCAAAACTATTATCAATACAGAAAAGGACATGCCTTCTTACCAAAGCCTCAAAGCACACATTGAAATAAGGAATTCTCCTATTGAAACCTTTTCCACATCAAAGGGTTGCTAATCCTTGAATTAATGACTTTCAACAATAAGATCGTAATTGGATCTTGAATTTGATTTAAGAGTTTTTTCTAGAGAGGGGATTAATTTTCTGCCATTAAAATGAAAAAGAAGGAGGCTAAGAAAAAGTCATATCTTATTAGGTTTAGAGAGCTTATATATGTGGACAGAAAAGAAAGAAAGGTGGATCTACTCATATATCTCTTTCCTTTAATCTCAACCATCAAAACTAAGCCCCCTTAACCCTCAAACCATAGTCTCATATTTCATGTATGTATTCGAAAATTACAGCCTCTATAATAGGCATTAAACCCATTTAAGCCCATGTAAAATATTACACAATCATATCCAATTTAATCTCTAACCAGTAACGTATATCGATTGATATATTCATAACTTTTATAAACATATCTTGTAATATTTATTTCTCAAATCATATTCTAAATTATAATTAATATTTCATAAATATTAATTATTTTAATTAATTTATAATGATTATAAACTAATTAAATCGTTTGGTCAAAGGAGAATTCATTGTTTCGATTGTGTAACTCGTCGGGTGTAAATTTAGTCAATGATTAATATTGAGTTATTTGAATATTAATGTTCACGCGTCACTTAGTAGGCGGTGTGACATTTTGGTCAAGTTTATTGCTTACTTGGTTTTGGTAAAATCCAATTTCACTTTGTTAACCGTTACCCGGTTGTGACTTTTATTCACATAAATTATCTTTGTCAAAATTATATCAAATTGGACTTATCGAATTCCGTAGTGGTCAAAATTCCAATATCGTCCATATTCAACTCCATAGTCCAAAAACAAAATCATTGGGTCAATAATAACAATTATTATTAGTCAAACTACTCTGGTTAGAGATTTTGACTTTGAGTTGACCTGTGATACTAACCCTATATAACCGAGGAGACGAATCCTCTCTTGAATAGTGTTTCACTTCTAATACTTCCACTCGATCCAACTATAGTCACTCGATGGACATCGTGAATGATTTGACTATAATCAAAGTGAAGCTTCATATTGAAGATCAACAGTAGTCTCAAGTCATAAGAACTGTGTAAATCAGTCATATCAGTATTTTTTTGGCCTTAGTTATATTAACCAATAAAAATATATCAAGTTAGTCATTCTATAATTGTACAATAACTATTAGTATGTAAACTTTAGGTGCCTCTAGCAGTCATGAGTAATACATCGTCTAATATTTGGAGAGCGTTACATACTTTAGTCTCAACAGATACAACGATATCCAGTCTCAATACATCTTGACTGGGAACTTTAGCATATTTATTTTCATTTTGGTAAATTACTCACGATTATAACACTTTGTAACCACTATCACAATCATATCATTTATGGATTTTCAATATATTTAATTAAATTATTAATGAATATAACACAATTTATAAAGTATATAATAGAAAGAAAACACCTTTTATTTTGAGCAAGATTGGTTATCGAGTTAGATATATGTAACAAATTACGTAATTTCTCCTAGGGCATATCCCTAACTCTATCACCGGTAGTAATATTTTAAGCGATAATTTGTAAAACATATTGGTTAAGGAGCGATATGAGATATATCAGTGATATAACAGTGATATTATCTGATATTAACAACATAGGGTCTAACTGGGTTGCTTACTTACATGCTCTATTTTTCCAATATCTCTTTGTCTAGCTCTATAACTTTCTCAGTCAAACCCGCTATTAGAATGCGACTTTCTTCTCTTTCTGGGCCCTCCATATCAAGATTTATTCTTTGCAGCAGTGTTATGACCAACGGTTTGCTGCTGCCCCAAGCATATCATAAGCTATTTCCTTGTGGCTTGTTGTTAAACTACAAACCATTGGCTTATTGTTGAGATGCAAACGATTCATTCAACTTGCCATGACTCTATCTAGTTCGCCTTTGGTAACCACATTTACTTTTTTTTTGGAGTGCTTAATGGATGATCACCCTTATCGGTTGTACAATCACCTCATTGGTTATAGTTCGATGGGAGTCCTTATGTTCGCTACATTTCCGCTGGTTGCACCAGGCTTGTTCTTTGATTTCAGAGGCATGTTGAGAAGATTCTCAGTGAAAGCGCTAAAAATGTTTGCTCAAAAATAAGCAAACGCCTCCAAGTCATTTATAGTACCATGGATACTAAGCATAACTCACGGTTTCTTTATATAGTAGTTCAAGAACTTTTAGAGAACAAATCAGATACATATAATACTGAAAGGAAAGTGCAATAAAGTAAAGAATAAATAGAATTATAGTGGTTTGGTTGAATAATGCCTACATCCACTTTCCATGGTCGTTACTTTTCTTATAATCTTGAGTATAATATGAAGAATATAGAATACAATGATCAATTTCTTAAAGGAAAGTAAAATAGTGCTCTTTCATGTTCGGTCTACCAATCAATTCGGTCAGGTGGGAGTTGGTCCAGTAGTTTTGTTGTCTTTAGCTTGTCCGACATTATTGTTCATCTTTAGGGGTATTTATAGGTATGAGATATATAGCGACCGACCATGCAATCCAACTTTCTGTTAGAACCTTCGTTTCTGTTTTGAGGTAACACCTATATACTTCAAACATACTGTACAAGTTAACTATTTCAAGGAAATTCAAACAATGAAGACTTAAGTAAACAACTACAGTGGATGAGCAAATTAAGGAAAATAACTATAGTTGACAAGCTTGATTGGTGAAGACCATATCTCAGATGAGTTTTTGCATTTTAGTCTAGAAATCTTGTATAATATTCTTTGATGATCACACATGCTCAAAAATCTTTTTAAATTGTCAAATAAAATAAAATTCTCAAAGTCTAAATCACTTTCTAGAAAAGTCAAAACCTCTGATTTATTATGTCAGACATTTGAGAAAGTAAACCTTAAATATTCATATAAGTTTAGGTGTCTGAATGAATTTCTAGGACATTTGAAATATTCAAAAATTGCCTATAAACTCTCGGGAAAAAACTCTGCAGAAAGTCATACGTCTAATCCTTTTAACCATATGTCTGAAGTACTTTTAATTTTTATTTCTTGAATCCATTCAGACGTCTGAGCTATCAAGTCAGATGTCTAACCATGAGTAACAGATTTTTATATATCTAATGGCTAGATGCCTGAACTAAATAAAAAATTAATGTATTCTTTTCTAGAATATGTTCAAACGTCTGACCCCAATATTAAGTCGTCTGGCCTTGTTTTAAAATGTTTTTAAAATGGAGAGTTAGATAATGTCTGACCTTTCAACTTAGACGTCTGAAATATTTTAAACGACTATATTTTTTACCAGACACCAATTCTTGAAAAGAAACATCTATTTATAAAAGTTGTGATGTCTTGAACAATCATCACTTTTCACCATATCATTTCACTACTATAAATATATATCGAATTTTTTTGTCATTTTCACTAACTCTTGCTCTCTAATTTATAATCGACCTATTGCTTCCTTGAAATCAAAAGCAATCAAAAACTACTCTCTACTTCCTATATCACCGCACATTCAATTCACAAATCATCAAAGAATATTATATGAAGGGTGTACTGAAGAGTGACTTATTCATATTGTAAAAGAATATATCAAACTAAAAGTTGGAATAATTCCTTTTACAGTTTAAGTCATGTTGGAAATATTCGGGAAAAGGTTGAAGTCAAGTTCGGTTGTTCAGGTAGTGTTATAGATACATTTTCCTTCGGGTCAAGTGAGGGCTGGTTAGTGAAATTACAAAAAAAGTTTGAGACTGGACATAGGACGGGAGTCCGAACTAGTAAAATAGATTGCTTGTGCAATTTTTAATTATTGTTTTCTTTTAGCTTGCTTATATTATTAGCCTAAGTTATATTTCGCCATATTATGGACCCTTCCCCATTTATATAAGTCATTTTACATAGCAACTTTCGATTTCCATGTTTGAATGGTTTGATTCGGTAAAGAAATGTCGAACATTTTTTTCTATTCAGTATTAGTCTACCGAATTGATTTTCCGATTGGGTAGTTGTCTACTACCGAAACATTTAGGAAGCGCTTATACTGAACCATCCATCTTGATGTACTACCAAACTACTTACTTAGCTTCCTCAAACCCTATATTTTCCTTTTGATTTTCCCTGGGGTATCTTTTGATCCTCTTTCCTTGTTGTCGTGTCCTTGCGATTGAGTCATGATGGTCCTTATTACCATAAATAAAGATATCGAATTCCTAGAGCGACATGCCATGTCCCAAGATAACAGGAGATATTGAACAATGAAGAAGGAAAAGTAATCGAGGTTTAATAAAGGATAGTGAACCTCCACAACCAAGGCTGTCGGGTGCTTAAGAAATAAGGGACTTTGAGTTTCCACAGCATAAAGAGTTTTCAAACCTAAATGAAATTAAAAGGACGAGCTTCTACAACGCATGATGACGTTGTAGAATGAAAAACAAATGAGGCATATGAAGCCATAACATGGTATCAAATACATAGCTATAAAAGGAAGGTACGAAACTATAAGCCTCAACAAGCATAATGGTTGTCTAGTATGTAAAGTAGAGGAGATATCATGTTTCGACAACTTCTCAAGTTATTGAGCACATAACAAACCAAAGTGGTGTCAAATATCAACATATATCAGGTCTCTATAATGCAAAGGTTATCGAACCTGAAGATAACCAAGCAGAGTTGCCTAACCGCTACAATTTGAAATATTACAAGGTAGGAAGATGCCGTATCTAGTCGGTGAATGTGGATATCGAGCTTCTAAGAGATGATTATTTTACATCTACTATCAAATCGTTACCCTAATCTTATTTCCAAAAGATAATCTTAGTGAAAGATAATGACTAGCTACCAAAAGAAAGTTACATTACCGAAATCCTAAAGGCAAATGGTATTGAAATACATCGATACTGAAGAGAAGTTTTGTTTCCATGATAGGGATCTTGAATTTTGGAGTTAAAAGATATCTCTCACTGACGGATACTGATGATGAAGGTATAAGATATCAGCGATTCAAGCAAGAAGACATACCGCATGTCGAATGGACACGTGATGACCATACCGCCTATCGTTACCACTATAAATACGGAACTTATATCTACTTGGAGGGGGAAAATTTCTCATCTCATTTCTTACATTTTCAAATTTGTAAACCCTAAATTGAATTGGGTGTTTGCAAATCCTATTGTAAATTAGTGACTTTTGCATATAAGAACTTGATTAATAAAGTCTGTGTAGCATATAATAAGTGAATGAAGGCATTTGACTATAATGGGATTATGACTTATATATGACTTTTGTGTACTTGTATTTTGACATGTACATAGCCTCTCTTATCAAGAACCAAAATCATAAACATACATGTTTCACTTCAGAATCTCATACTTAATGTGGATTAACATAAGGCTATCCACGTCTCCTATTAGTGAGGACTTATTTGCCTAGCATATTTTGGGTAAACAAAGAAATTTATTGACAGACCTATTACATGCTTTCCAATTGATTTTTTGCTCTAGGATGTATTTCATACCTTCCATGCTATAGGAAAAAAAATATCATAGCATAAAGGATATGAGAATGGATGAAGTGATCAAGGAATAAGATTCATAAAAATAGAAGAAGGATTAAGGGTGCGTTCGCGGACAAGCGATTGGAGGGGGGTAATCGTTGGCAAATTTTTATGTCCGACGTAACTCTGATATGTCGGACATAAAAATTAAGTCAGCGGTTGGGAAGAGGCAATTCAATGTTCAAATTCCTAGAGTTTGCTGCGGACTTAATATTTACGTCCGACGTACCAAAGATACGTTGGACGTAAAAAACGTTATAACAGCAGGCCGAGAGCTCCTCCTCCTTCATTCCAAACTAAAACAACTATCATCCTCTCTCTCAAAGTTCTATTGGCTTTTTCCTCATACTCCTTTGTCTAAATAATATCAATCCAAGAATGGACGGATGAAGAAACTGACAGATTTACTGATGCGTGTTTCTTATTGCACCAAATAATAGGAAAAAACAATATAAAAAAAAGGCATTTTCATCGAAGCTATTCAGATCTACATGCAAGATAATTGTGGATCAAACCACGAGCATTCCATTCTAAGAGATAAATGGAACAACCATCTCCGTTTATGAAGAATTTTCAGAAATGGATGATGGTGGAGGGGTTTGAATGAGATTTACAAAGGCAGATAATCAAAGACGAAGATGATTTTAGAAAAGAGCAAAAGAACAATTTATTACATTCCTGAACCAGTTTAGAAAATCATCACCTTAAGATTAGGAGATGATTGAATTTTTACTTAATGGACACAATTGTAAGAGTTTTTGTCCGTTCAGTGGTGAAGTTGAGTTCACTTCCTTCATATCTCAGTCACAAAGTCGTCAAGCATTAGGTTGGTCTGGTGAGCAAAGAGTGTACAAAGGATATAATGGCTGCTCTTGATAGTGCTGACGCATCTGATTTTCATGGAGTATCATTGATTGTCAATCCAAAATTACTACCCCGGCGCCAACACTCTCCTCTCTACCACCTTCCCAACTAAAAGTCCAAGCGTCCCGTTGTTGCTGGACCTTTTGCTCCTACTTCTACTCGATTTCATACCCCTACACCACGGTGGTAAGAAGCTACGAAAATACCGAATGATTCTCCATAGTTACTGGCAGAAGAACTAGCTTCTGCTGCTTACTTTTTAGGCCCTTCAAACATACTAGAGTTGGCTACGTCAATGCTACAGTTCAGTATTAAGTTGTTTGTTGAAACTGTCCGCGTCATTATCGTGGAAAATGGGTTGGGTCCATGATTTTCTTTTTATGTATAAAGAGTTCGAACATGTGATAGATTTCTAAAATTGTATTTATATTTGAATTTAAATTTCTTGCGTTATAAATATTAAATATAATTACTAACAAAAATTATGCAATGATTTATTTTATAAATTTTACATTACTTTCATAATATTTTTACCATCCTACCCAGTCTCTAACCAACCTCTAATAAAAAAATTATCCACGAACGCTTTAACATCTATCCTCTAATCCAATTTGTCTACTTATGCAACCTAAAAGTTAATCATTATCCAATCTCAATATATTGAAAAGATTTGAATTAACTAATTTGATCAGATCAGGGGAACAAATAGACTACGAAAGAGTTATTTTGGGTTTCATGTATGTTATGTGTAACGATCCGTAAATTTTAACTGTTTTAATAATGTGATTTATTAAATTTTTGTGAAATTTTAAATAATAAAATTTTGAAATAAAAATTTAATATTTGAATTGCGTCTATTTAAACATAGCAACTGATAAATTTTCATCCGAAAATATGAAAGTTTATTTTCGTATGTAATTTTATTTCAATTTAATCAATTAGGAATTGATGAAAATAAAATGTTTTCGAAACCTGAATATATTTACATAGAAAAATTCTAAATCATCTTCTGAGAAAGACGTCATTTTACGTTTTTCCAAATGCGGACTTTGTTAGCTCCTTCGATCTTATTTTTCTACGTTTTGTTGCATTTTTCGCTAGTAGAAAAATTCGAATTTTTATAATTTAATCGTACCACTGATATTAATGTACCATTTTGATCGTCACGTCGTGCTGATCTTTATGGTATATTTAATTGTTGAATTTGAAATACAATTTGCGGAGAAATTTGTAAAACGCCTAGCGGATCGGTTTCGTATTTGGACCCATGTCCTTTCGTTGTTCTATGAGATAACGAATAGCCATAAACAATTATCATTTTCAACTTTTGACCCTTTATATTCCCAACATTTAATGTAATGTGCTAGTTCCCATAATTCACATGCGTTTCTTCCTCTAGCAAATTCATTCTTTGGAAAAGAAATAAATATATGCCATCTGCAAGAGAATGAAAGGAAAATAAAAAGCTTTTGCTGTCTCCTTCATTCGAGCCTCTTCTCCCCTCCTTGCATCCTTTCAGCATACCGCGTGAAGCATGTGCCTGCCGATCCACCATGCCGACCTCGTCATCGACCACTACTCCACACACTGTTTCACGACAGCCATCACCCCTTCCCTCCATTGCTTAGCCGATGGCCACCACGTCTTCTCCTTTCTTGCTCCACCCGAGTGCACCCCGTCTCGCCAAACCCCGACACATTCAGCCACTCACGGCCCACCAAACCATCGACCCGAGCGCAGTCATCATCCATGCCACGTAACCGCCCATCGTCGCCACGTCCCGTTCCCCCGGCACAACCGACCCGTTCTCTTCCCCATGCCGAGCATCGGAACCACCTTCCGACCCTCTCTCCAATTCCGAGGCCGAGCCTCCGTCTTCACTCCTCTCTGCGGCGAGCTTCGAACCCACTCTTTGTGCCATGTCGGCTGCCCTCATGCTGGCCATGCTTCTTTTGTTAATATATGCATTAAGGTAAAAAAAACTATATGTATATAATATGTTAGCTTATATGTGCTGTTGTTGTGTATATTGGTAAGGGACATATCATATTTTGAGAGAAGCAATAAGGGATGTAGGTTATAATATACAAGTCTGGAAGTATATCTTATTATGTTAGTTTACTGTATGATATATATTTATTTATTTATATAGTATAATAGTATGGACATATTTTATAATTTATATTGCTAAAGTATATTATACAGAGTTTATTGGGTTGTGTAATATAAAACGTATTCTTGGAAAACATATGTGTGTAATACCGATATGATTTTAATGTGTAAGTTTAGTTTATACGAGTTTATACAAAACTTGTCTATTGTATACACTGGTTTTATAAGATTATATATGAACTTCTAGGTTGTATTTTATAATGAATACTGACTGTTAATTTATATTACGTATCTGCATTTGTTTATTCTTAAAGTTTATAATATTATATTTATACTTATACTATATATGTTTATGCTATACATGCATTTTTCCATTCGAATATGTTATAGGTTTACATTTTACAAGTATATTATCTTACAAAAAGCATTATATATGTTATTATCAAGTTGTTATATGGTTTTGTCTATTTATAGTTTACATATATGTTGTTAGGAATGTAGTCTGCATTTGCATTATTAAATAACGCATAGATACATCTTGGTTTCTATAGTTCTATTATATACATTTAGTTGTATATTGTGTCAGCATATAATGGGGTATGGTCAGATTTAAATATATAAACTGTTTTTTTTATTTTAGGTATAAGCATATTAATGTACAAGTTTGTATATAGGTTTATTGTAAAAGATATGTTTGAATTAGCAATATGATTTTATATATATATATATATAAATTCACTTATACCATTTATCATCATCGATCCAGTTTTGATTTGATTTCGTCAATTCCTTATCTTCCAGCTTTGTCCATTGTGCCGTTTTCTTCATCGAATCGTGTCCATCTAGCGTTGCTTTGAAGTTCGTAGCTCATTTCAGTGACAAATCTCTCTAGCCTCGAAAGGTGAGTAATCACTCACGATTAATGTTCTTTTATTTATTAAATTTGATTTCAAGTGAAACGACAATTGAAATATGCGGCTGTTAGTTATTTACACTGCTATATATATGTTATTACTTGTATCAGTTCACCTGTGACATCTGACACCATTATCTGTTATTTATACGATGATAATCCAATTTGGTTGATAAATGATTGGTTGTTTGATGTTGATATTTTACGTTAAATTGTTAATGTACGAAGTAATAAATAATTTACAATTGAAATTGACGTAGGAGTTAACAATTTGAAATTGATATATGTGTTGAATTTGATTAGATATAATTTGTATAATATGACCCCTTTAAATGTTTAAATTATTTGACACGTAGAAATATGGTTAATTACACCTTAAGCCATTTAAATGTACGTTGTATAAATTGATGTAGTATGAAATTGAATAATGGATATCAAGTGAAAATTACATGAAATAATAAGTGTAATAATCTTTAATCTACATGAAATGATAGTGTAGATTCTAGAAATAATTATATTAATTTGCATAAATAACAAATGTAAATTAACACGATTATTTCGGGATTATTTAAATAAATTATTGGGTTGTAATTGATGTTTGCCACTGCTTGTTTATTTAGTTTGACACCATCCTAGTGATCACACTGCAAGTTCCCTTTGCTATGCTTTGATTTTTGAATTGAAATGGAATCGGGTTGGAATGATAAACACCCAAATAAAACTTTGACTTAAGATAGAGAATTAAATAAAACCCCGGTTGGTCAATAATTTGATTTAAAAATAAAACAAATATTTTATTTGAATAAAATAATAAGGGTTTTAAATAAAGTTGGAATTTTAATTCTAGTGAAATTTAAATGTTAATATTTAATAATCTGAAACAAAATATTAACGAAGTAATTGATGAAAGAACGTTGTTTAATTTAAGAAATGATTGAATTATGTTTTGAAATTATTTAATAATTAAGTTTTGAAATTATTTAATAATTGAGTTTTGAAATTATTTAATAATTTAATAAGATTGAATTATTTAATAATTAAATAAAATTGAATTCTTTGATAACTGAAATTGAACTTCTTTAATTAGTGAAATTGAGTTCTATAATAATTAAGTTTTGGAAATTTTTTTAAATTAAATAAGTAAATAAGTGAAATCGAATTTCTTCAACAAGAAATAAAATGTGATTTATTGAAATTAATATAAGACTTGAAATTTAAAGAATTTGATTTGACGAATTTAATTGAATTAAATTTGGAAGTATGATATGATATAGGAAAACTTAAATTGATTTAATGAATTGGAAATTATATAGAAATTGTTTTGAATGATAAATTAACTTAACGAATATTGAATGAAGTAGATCAATGAATTTAAATTGATTTGAATGTTAAATTAAATTTATTTAAATGATTACGGAATGAAACTTATATACGAATTTAAATCAATATTTGAATAGTTTTAAATAAAAATTGAAATTTAATTATAGAATTTTGAAATGGTAAATTTGGAAGTTATGAAACGTAAATTATGGAAATTGTTTTAGAAACAAATTCTAATTGAAATTGAATTTGATTTGGTTTTTGAAATATATTAAATGACCAATCGGTGTAATAATTACGAAAGTTATCAAAGAGACCGGAGTTAGGGACATACTCACTATCTAAACCGAAAACCACTTTAATAACTATACGCGGAGTGTGATCTAGAATGAAGTGGTTGGAATGACGTACATGATGATTGAATAAAGAGAACGATAATGGATAGCCTTGACACTTGTGTCAAATTGGAAATGACTAAAACAGGAGCCGTGCCGGGCCAAATGGGGTTAGCTACCTCGAGCGAACACACTTCTTCGTAAACTACTCATTACTTGTATTGATTGGTGCGTACCCTTGAATTTGAAGTGTTGTTTCGCAGTGTTGCGATCGTTGCTGTAATGCGTTCTCACCGGTCCGGATCAGGCAAACGGTAGTTTCACTCCCTTGGGTATTGCCTCATGCGCCTTGTCATATTTGTATCCCTATATGCGACCACTACGATTTGTTTTGTGTTATACCTATAGAGTACTCCTTGATATCCCACTAGTTTACGGTGGAGTTTACAGTGTTGTATAGTCTATGACGCTTATATAAATGTGTTAAGGGGGATAATGGTAACGCCTTAACACTATTTTGATACTTTATATTACTGATAGGCATTATCTATTTAGCGTATATTGCTACATAGTAGATAGTTTAACGGATCCTTAGAGGATGGTTATCCCAAACATCCTTTAAGTCACTTGTATTTCAATTGTTATTTCACTTGAGTTGGATTTATTGATATAAGAATGTTAATCCTGACTCGAGTGTTTTGTGTTTTGCTTTACGCTCGGGTCAGACTGAGTGAATCAGTATTCGAGACTCACCTTTAGAGTTGGAGCTTCGCTTGGAGATCCGGCAATCTATCCATTTTTCAGATATTCAGTTGATTCTAGTGATATATTTAATTCTTGTATTTGACTGTTGTATTTGAGACTTCTGTTGTACCTTATTTAACTCTGATATGTATATAGTAGCTTCATGTACTACTATCTTTTGTTTCCACTGCATTTATTACTCTATGTCTGTGATCTGTGATTATTTATTACTATATATGTTCAATTTGCCAAATTTAAATTAACAATTCAGTATTTTGAATTATTCAAGTCCGACATGTGTGAATGCGAATAGTCCAAAATAGCGGGTCGTTACAGTTAACTTGCATCAGACCATATATTGCATGCACAATTAGCAAGGATAATATTATATGTTTACCGTGCTATTAATTTTTGATAAGCCTTTTTGTTTTCTTTACAATATTATATATAAATATCTTAATTTGTATTTTCTACCCAACATAAATTGGTACCTCCACTCCGATTTCAAATTAGATCAACTTTCTAAGTGTGCCTTTTTTCCAAAACCAAAGGGGTACGTTGCGCCAAAGGGTCGTTCTAAAGGGGGTATAAAAGAGTAATGGTTGTTTTATGTTGTAATAATTGTTGCTAATGATAATTATTTAGTGTTTAATAAGTATAGCACATGATTAAACAAGTAATAAAGGCTTTCATAACAAAAATAACTGGAATAGATGTTATAACTTTGAAATAGAAATACTAAAATACTGATACGATAATACAAATTAGAAATTATGTAAAATTTCAGTGTGAAATATGAATATTATACTATCATGCACAGTTTCTTTTCAATCGGCCATAACGTATGTAAAAGTTATATCCAACGAATACACATGCATAACATTTTGTGTGGCATAATTTTCATCTAATAAATGATTGTGCACTATTACTGGTCAATTGTTGAGCTATATGAACACCGTCTATAAGTTGTATACGTTTTTGGAAAATGGGTAATATCGATGAGAACTTCTAATTTGTTTTTTTGGTCCAATATTAAAGTGGATCATCAGATTTAATAATATCACTTGACATTAACGCCATAACATTTAGAATAGCATGAAAATGAGAATAAATAGTAAAACCGGATCCTTAAGATGTATATGTAGTCTAACATGTTGGAAGAGAAAGAACTATGGCATATATAAATATTGTAACCATTTGCATATTTCTTTTGTGGGTTGTAGATCGTATGCTTGCAACCAATCACACTGTAATGAAGCAAATTCCTTCATTCGAAGGTTTCATTGGCACGACCTTTTGATGTTCTGACAAAATATCAGTAATCCAACGTATGTCTGCGTAAGTCGCAATGTGACTTGATGCATTTTTTTTCTTCCATTCGAAAACTTGTTTATTGTGATAAAGTCTTCCTGTTTTCATCCTCGCATTATTAGAAAAGGCTAATATTCCTACAGCATGTAGCGATGGCTTTCGACAGCTCATTTTCGATGGGTTCCGACGGGCCGTCGGCGGCCGTCGGAAGCCGTTGGAAATTCGCGAATCACAGGGCTCAGCCGAGCCTTCTTTTTCTTCATTCTCGGCATGAAAGTTTTCATCCAAAAACCTCCAAATCCCTCCTCCAAGCTTCCAATCTCCAATTTTGAGCTTCCGGATCCTCCATGGCTGCTTAATCAAATTTTATTGCTCTCAATCTCAGGTATAATCTCTTATTTTCGCCAAAAATCTAATTTTTACCATAAATCTAGATTTGCATAAGTTGATAAACTAGGGCTAATTAGTGATTGCAATTGTTTTCAATAGCGTAATAATGGTTTATAACATCCCATGATATACCTATTTCATATATTATCATGAAATTTTAAAGAGTATGTAAAATTTATATATATGTAAACCATTGTATATGTGTTGTTTCTACCATTGTATTGTGTTATTGGAATAATACATGAGTTGTATAACATCTTGTCTTGTATAACAATAATGAATGCACGAGTCTAAAAAAATTTGATTGTATTGAAAAATGACAAGAATATTAAAGCAATCTTATTCGATAAAATACGCGGAACAAATATGGTAAATTAATAATTTTTTGAAATGTATAAAATTAGTAAATATATCTTCTTTTTTATAAACTACTTTTTTTTACGTCTAGAAATTTTTTGGCCCCGTCCGAATGATGTTGTACATGATCGCTATATAAATAGTCGTTTTTGTCACAAAACGGCCATTTATATTCATCTGGTACAATACTTGTTGGATTCGTCTCTGTACTGGACAAGTTATAAACACAGTAAACAATTATATTTTGCACATTATTTCGTTTCAAACGGTTCATAAAATTTCACCATCACTTTTCTTTTTTATTTCCTGCATACACGCATTTGTATACAATGCAGGAAACAAAAGGAAAGTGCAGCAGAAATTTTGTTGAATCGTTTAAAACAAAATAATGCACGAAATGTAAGTTCTTACTGTGTTTATAATGGGAAGTACTATGACTGGCTAGGAAAAAAGATAACCATAAACTAACATTTCTATATTGTATTCTTAAGTGGGGTAAAATTGACGTGTATAAGTTTTTATATCGATACAT
Organism: Allium cepa; assembly: GCA_030765085.1. NCBI lineage: Eukaryota > Viridiplantae > Streptophyta > Magnoliopsida > Asparagales > Amaryllidaceae > Allium > Allium cepa. Next base: position 174,611,743 of record CM060939.1, on the reverse strand, counting down.
TGAAAAATAAAATGTGAATACGTAATATGACCAATATTAATTTTTGAATTTGTGACATATTTTTTAAAATAGGAAAAACGATCGATTATTTACGATCGATTAATTTGTTGATCGGAGGAGATGGATATACCAAAGAAGGGGATTAAGAGGCTCGATAAAAGAAGATTTTTATAATGGTATAAACGTATTTGTTGAATTTGCTTTAGATAATAACGAAAACGATGTTGAAATTCGTTGTCCTATGCACCTCTAGTTTTTCAATCAAAATCTTTTTTATTTAAAACTTGGATTTATAGACCTTTTTGATAGTTCGAATGTGGTATTTCTTTTTTTGGTATTTTCGAAATATGAGCTGTGACTTGTTATAATTAATCGCATTGATAATATAGAGAACGGCCCTGTCATCTCTTTTAAGACGATTCCACCATTTCGGATATTTATTCGTGTAGTAAGTGTAAACATTTGAAGTATTTGTTACCCGATATTGTGAAAGTCCATTTGTGCAAAAACAGTTTCGTGTCGGAGTATTATGTTTGGGATCGTCATGAAGAAGTTGTAACAAATACTTCTGTAGAGTCTGAATTAGACATTGCTAGTAATGAAATTGTTATGACGAACCGTATAGAAAATATGGTTAAAGATGTAGCATGATCAGTGTTTCCTACAGTTGAAGTTGATGACGACGATGAAAATGTTGAAGAACCAAATATTGAAGCAAACTTTTTTATGATTTACTAGACGCTGCTAAGAAACCTCTTTGGAATGGTTGTAAAAGCGACACCCAACTATCAACAACCGTAGAATACATTGCGATGAAGTCAAAATACAATTTCACCGAAGCCGAATTTACGGCTATTGTACAAACTACAAAAGGACATATGCCGTCCGACAATTTAATATGTGAAAATCACTATGAAGTTAAAAAGCTTATGTTGGCTTTTGATTTACCTTATTAGAAAATAGATACATATTTAAATGGTTGCATGTTGTTTTAGAAAGAAGACACTTAGGAAGTGTAGAATATGTAACGAGGGAAGGTACAAACTAAGAAAAAAGAAAGAAAATGAAGTTTCATACAAACGTATACATTATTTACCCATCACTCCTAGGCTTCAAAGATTATACGCATCTTATGTAACTACATCTCATATGAGATAATATAGTGTGAGAACAGAGGAAGATAGTACGTTGGCACATTCCACCGATGGAGAAGCATGAAAGCATTTCAATAAAACTTATCCCAGTTTTGCAGTGGAGAGTCGTAATGTTAGACTTGGATTATGCATGGATGGTTTTTCATCATTTTCTCAATTTGGTGCTAAATATTCATCTTGGCCCATTACCACACATCTTATAATTTACCTCCGTGAATTTGTACAAAAATGCAATATATATTTCTTACTGTTGTCGTTCCTGGTCCCGACGATCCGACACAAGGAATCGATGTTTATTTACAACCATTGATTGAGGAGTTAAAAACACTATGGAACAAAGGAGTAGAAACATACGATGTTTAAAAGAAAAAAATCGTGTGTTTGCTACTTTGTTATGGACTATAAGTGATTTTTCTGCCTATGCAATGCTTTCAGGATGGAGTACATTCGGTCATCTAGCATGTCCATATTGCATGGAAGAAACATGGGTGTTTTTTTAACCAAATGATAAGAAAATTTCATGATTTGACTACCATCGATGTTTTCTCTATGTCAATCATCCCTTCAGAGGAGACAAAAAAAACTTTTTAGCTAATAGAGTAGAAAATAGACAATCACAAACGATATGGTCAAGCGAAGACATATACGAACTTGTAAGGGATTATCCAAAGATATATAAAACTGGAGTGCAAACAGAAATTGCAGGCAAATTGACTATTCATAATTGGTGCAAACAAAGTATATTTTGGAAGTAACTTTAGTGGAAACATCTTCTACTTTATCGCAATATTGATGTGATGCAAAAGGAGAAAAATGTCTTTGATAATGTTTTTAACACAATTTTGAATGTCAAGAGGAAGACTAAGCACGATTTAAAATCAAGACGCGATATACAAGAATTATGCAAGCGCTTTGAGCTTCATATGAAACTAAATGACAGTAAAAAACCCAAAACATGTTACAAGTTAGATAATAATCAAGTTAAAGTTGTGTTACAATGGGTGGAAGGATTAAAATTTTCGGATGAGATTTCATCAAATCTTTGTAAATGTGTTGACTTTAAAAAAGGTAGATTGAGCGGAATGAAAAATCACGACTATCACATAATAATTGAAAATTTATTATCCGTTCAATTCAAAGAACTATTGTCGTTAAAAGTTTGGAAGGTAATAACGAAGCTTAATCTGTTTTACAAAGAGATTTGTTCGACTACTTTAAAAGTGCAACGTTTATGTAAACTTGAAGAAGATATTCCTACATTGCTCTGCAAATTGGAGAAAATATTTTTGTCAGGTTTTTTTAATGTAATGGAACATTTACCTGTTCATCTCCCATCTAAAACATGACTTCAATGTCCTGTGCAATATGGATGGATGTATCCATTTGAGAGGTATGCATTATGTTACTATTAATTTAATTACATTCAGAAGTCAAAGTTAATGTAAATTAATTTTGCATAGATATTGAATCATTTGAAGAAAAAAGTTAGACAAAAAACACGGGTTGAAAATTTGATATGTAAACCTTATCGAAGAAGAAGCTTCATTCGTTTTCTCTCACTATTTCAGTGACCATGTGAACATATCATTTGAAAGTGTTCCTCGTAATGACGAACGCGACGAACAAGAGTCCTCTCAAACAATGTTATCTATTTTCAGACAACATGGTTGACCTTCTGGGAAATGTGTAGAAGTATGGTTAGACAATAAAGATCTTCATGTAGCACAAACTTATATTCTTCTAAATTGTGCCGAGGTTCCACCATTTGTTAGATAATCTGAAATAATAATTTATGATTTATTCATTTCTATAATGCACGCGCGTGTAGAATTTAATGCAATATTTTATTAATATATGCAGTATTCATGAAAGTGAACATCCGCACGGAGATCTCAGTAAAGAATTTTCTGATTGGTTTTCAAAGTATGTTTATGAACTGAGAAATTGTGTGGTTGATGAAGATTTGGAACATCTTGCGTTGGGACCAAAAAGAAATGTCAAAACATATCAAATATATTTCGTCAATAGATATAAATTTAACACCAAAGAATACGGTGTAGAAAAATTAACCAATAATATGTGTTTATTTGTTAAAGGTAGTGATGATTTAGAAAATTACATAAATGATTTTTATGGCTTTTTAACACAAATTTTGCAACTGACGTATTTCTCACGACCTATGAAAGAGGTGTTTATGTTTAGATGTAATTGGTTTAATAATGTTTCAGGTTCTGAAATTAATGTGCACAAGGATTATGATCTTATTGAAATAAAGCATGCATCGTATTATCACATCCTTTTGTACTATCCAAACAAGCATTACAAGTTTATTACACTCCTTATCTGTCTCAAAAAAGAGATAAAATAGATTGGTCGGCGGTTTTAAAACAAAGGCAAGATTAAAGTTTGATGGGAAGAATATTCTAGGTGAACAAGCTTATCAGGCAGATCTTGAGCAAAGCAACGAAATAATAATTACAGATGATCGTACTAATTTTGGACATCTGAATGATGAATCAAACATTTTGGTAGAAGTATTTGAGAGTAGGGAGGAAAATAACGTAGAATATGAGACCGAATCTGAATCAGAAGACGAAGATGATTGATGTAAATGATGAGATTTATTTTGTTAGTTATGCAATTATGTAATTGATGTAATTATGCAAGTGATGTACTTATGTTGAATTCTTGGTGTATTACGAAATTGATGAGATTTATTTTGCTAGTTATGTAATTTATGTCATTTATGAAACCGAGTCTGCTTATCGTCATTTAAATCTTTTATGTCATTACAATTTCTACCATTTATTTAGCAATTTATGTTAAAAATGTAATATATTTTGATTATTGTCGGAATATGAGACCCAATCTGAATCAGGTGTACTTTGTACTTTATGTACTTTATATCATTTATGTAATTTAACTATAAAATATATTTCATTATTATGTTATTGTTCTCTTTTGAAATGATGTGTCTGTGACAGGTATCATGTCATCCAGAAGGCTGCTCATTCTTCAGGAGGCGATTGCAGTGGTCCATCGCAACCGCCACAGCGATTTGTTATGTCTCTAGTGCCTAGAGTGGAGGTGTAAGTGTTAAACTTTTTTCAGCATCTTAAATATTTTTATACGATATACTAATCTGTATCATATTTAATACAGGGGATTTGAGCTACAACTATCAGCTGTAGTTCCATCGGTTTCGAGAGAGGTGTACAAGAGTAGGATGTCGGCTTGTTGGCCAAAGTGGGATAATATCCGTTCCAACATCCTGGAGTGTATTTGGTAGGATTTCATTTTAAGTATAATCTTCTGTTTTTCATTCTTAATTATTATTTTTCGCTTATTTATTGTTCATCTTTTATTGTTTAATTTTTGGTTGCTTGTTTATCATCAAACGTAGGCCGCAGTGCACATACAATCAGATAAGCTGCGGCTGGTATGACATTACTAGATGTAGAAGATGAGGAAGAATTACAAGGTTCATGTGGGAAGGGTGGCTAACACATTAGGATAGTGACGAGGCGAAGGTAAGTGCACTAAAATTTTATTAATTATTTGATTGATACGTTAATATAAAAAAATATTTGGTAAGTAAATAATGTAATAAATTTAACTGTACAGGCAAAGTCGGAAAGAAACTCTGCAATAAGAAAAAATCTCGTGACTCATTGAGGAGGGTTAAAGTCATTCCAGCAATATCGTAAGGAGGTAACTTTATTAAATGTGAATTGTAAATAGTTATTATGCTATATAATTTTGAATATACAATAACAGTATATAATAATCAATTTCAAGAAGCTGAGGCGCAGAATCTCATGTCGTATATGGATGTGTTTACCCCGTCGAGCATATAAATTCGGACGGGACAGTTTCATATACATGGCACGACATCGAGAAAGAACCATGTAAGCATATTTTAGTTTATGTACTATTAGTATTTTTTTTAATTGTTAAAGTATAACGAATTAAGATATCATGATATTAATTTTAACTGCATTTTTATTTGTTAATGCAGGCAAGGTCTATAAAACAACGCCCTCCTGGAGAATACCGGTCGAGAGCAGCCGACGAGGGATGAGAAGGACGTTATTTTTGAGTCAGTCATAAATCCACCATCACGGAACAGGCGCTACGGCTTTGGCAATCTAGTGATGAATGATATAGTAAGATATAACAATTTAATAATTTTTTAGTTGTACCTCGACGTATCGTGATATACGTACTGTTCTATGTTTATTCTACTTTGTTCTGACCACAGCTCTGATACCAAGCTGTAACGCCCCACCCCGAGACCCACCTTAGTAAAGAGAATTAACGAGTAATTCCGTCTACTAAAGCGGAGAATAGGGCTGGTTAAGGGCGACCATCTATAACTTTGTCTTAAACATCTACTGAATACGTCGATAAATGCAATATGATTTTTCCTTTCTATCTCAATGGATCGACATACACAGTAAATGCATAATCCAAAACTATAGGTGGCTAATGGATCTATCAGAACAAAATACAATAACTATATGTATAGCACATCACAGAACAGTAATAAACATCATATATATACATATACACTGATACATGTTTAGTACAATACAATATGAATACAATAAAGGTGGTATTCGACCACACAATATACATCGAATCAAATATAAATACATCAGAGTCAAGCGGAAAGAAATATAAACTAAACAAAAGTTCTAGGCTGATATCCAAGCAGATGCATCAAAGCAAAGTCTCATAACTGGTAGCTAACCTGAAACAACTCGGTCTGACCCGAGTACAAAGTACACGGGTCAGTCTAGCTAAAATAATCAGTTCATGAGGATAGATGACAATATGAAGCATAAGATACAAAGTGATAATTCTTTTTGAATGAGAAGAGGCAACAGAAAGAATACAACTCATGACTTAAGTGAAATAATGTCACTTAAGTATACAATGACCTCAAAAGAGGTAAGTTCAATAATAATACTCAAATAATATAAACATTCGCCTCATATCATCAGCGACATCACAAAATGTCTACATGGTTTCCATGAACAATGTCTCCTCAAAAGGTGAAACATTAATATAAAATCTCGCCAAAAAGGAAAACATAAGATATTCTCAAGTAGGATGATCCAAAACTCAAATATAAAAGAATCTCCAAACTCAATTATACCTCGTCTCATCGGTATAAATGTATATAAATCTCAATCTCAACTCGCCAAAATGGAAAAACACAGAATATCCTATAAAATCCTGAAATTATCTAAACTCATAACTCAAGGAACTCGATAAGAGTTCAAAACATCCTAATTGAAATCACCATATATATAATATCTCATATATCACTAGGCTATCAATGTAATAAAACATCCTAAAAAGGTGAAATCACAATAAAACAGAAAACTCTGAAAATCCGGATTGGCCAAATCCCAATTATAATGTCGCAACAATGCTGCATGTGCTAAACTCAGATGGTCGAAGCCTTAGACAAGGTCGCTAACACCTCCCAAAGCAGTTCGTCATCATGACAAGGTCGCTGACACCTCTTCAAGCCATTTTGTCAGCCCTAACAAGGTCGCTAACACCTCCCAAAGCAGTTCGTCCTCATGACAAGGTCGCTGGCACCTCTTCAAGCGGTTTTGTCAGCCCTAACAAGGTCGCTAACACCTTCCAAAGCAGCTCGTCCTCATGACAAGGTCGCTGACACCTCTTCAAGCAGTTTCGTTAGGTAAACATCGTGAATGTGTCACAAACTCACGGATAGGAACCCGAAAAGTGTTAACGTGTGTCCCATACCACACATTCGCACTTAGCGGTTTACTAGCCATTAGTCGATGCCACACTAGAAACAACATAAAACTCAGAAAATCATATCTTGCCTCGTCTCATTGGCAAGTGATAAAAAGAAATCATACTCGTCTCATCTCATCTACAAGTATTAAATGGCATCGTAACTTGTCTCATCTCCTCGACAAGTGAAAACATCATGATGGTTCATCATAAACCATAAACCTCAAAATATGAAATCATAAACTCGAGGCTTGCCCTATATCATTGGCAAGTAAATAAAACATCATGAATTAAACATCATGATGGTTCTCATCGACCATACTCCTACATAGGAGATCTCAAACCATAATACTTGCCAAATATTGACCATCTTAAATAATTCCAATAAATATGAATTATAAAACTCAAAATGCGTCATAAACTGGCAAAACATCTCAGAATCAATAATCTCAAATAGCTTCGATCGTACAAGTCCGAAATTAACCGAAATAGTAAACGCACATGTCCCATACCACGTGTTTTACTAAATCGTTTAATTCTCTTTCTCATATGTTCGAATAGTAAAAAAGTGTGTATTATATATATAGAATAATTATAAATTTTTGTAAAACATTTAATTTGATTGCTTTTCCATTTTGAAAATCATTTCGAAAACGGTTTAGAAAACACGTGCACAGAAACAACAAAAATCGATGAAAATTCAATAAAATTAACATACGATAAAACCCAAATGAAACCATCAATTCATAGTGTGAATCAATGTTAATATCGGCTTTTATATTAGTAGGAGTTAGCCTTTTAGAACCATCTCTAAAAAAAAACTCGAATCATCGAATTTAAAAACAATTCAACGGAAAATGGTCAAACATTGCAAAAGAACTCAGGCATGCGGCTTGTATTGCCAGTTTGCACCTTTTAAACTCAAAATTTGAGAAAACATAAAACATATAAGTTGATGATAATTGTCATAGCTTAAAGTCAGAAAAAGAATCAACTAATTCGGACATTCCAGTCAAAAGTTATGGCAATTCTAATTCTCAGGTATAAAATTATAAAACTGAGAACAATATGCATAACAACAGGGCTGCGGCTTAAAGAGCCATTTTGACCCTGTAGAATCAAGAATTTGTTAAATCATAAAACATGAAAGTTGAAGAGCATTGAAAAAGCTAAATTACACAAAAAGAATCACCCAATTTAGACAACCGAGCCAAAAGTTATGACAATTTTAATTCTCAGGTCTAAAATTGCAAAACTGTGAACAATTAACATAACAACAGAGCTGCGGCTTAAAGAGCCCATTCGACCTTGTATATCAAAGAATTTGATAAATCATAAAACATGAAAGTTGTAGAGAATTGTCGTAGCTAGAAGGCAAAAAAAGAATCGCCTTATTTGGACTTACGAGTCAAAAGATATGCTTAAAACAATTTTCAGGTCTGGATTCATTGTCACTGTCTTTTGCTCTCGGGACAGCGACAAAGAAGTGCATTTTGGACCGAATTAAACTCAATAATTCATAAAACTCAAAACATGAAACTTTTAGCTAAAAGCCTAAGCTTTCCAGAACATCCAAAATCATCAAATTTGGATAAGAAACGAGAGAGATAAGGTTAAATTAGTTTCAGGTTCAACTCTGGAATTTTTTTTTTCCAGCAAACAACAAAGAAGACAATATGTAATTAACATTCAAGCTTATTTACGTTAGAAGTGTGAGATAATACTCACCTTAGGATTTGTTGGCAGCAAATTAAATGATTTTTCTTGCAAAGAAAAGAGCTTTGACCTAGAAAATGGCTTCAATAACCTAAAAATGAAGCTTTACAAACATGCAACACAAGATATAGAGTAAATTAGAAACCTACTTCTCAAATCAGGAATTTAATGAAATTATAAGGTTTAGATATTGATTACCTATTGAAAGAGCTTTAATTTAATAATTTTCAGCAAAAGATTGATTTAATTTGGAAATTGAAGCTTGGATTCTTAAAAGAGGGATGGTTTCTCTTTTGATTTTCTGCCTTTGAGGAAGAAGAAGGTGAGGTAGGAAAAAAAAAGAACGTACAGACAATTTGTTTTCTCATTTCCTACTTTCAGATTTAGGCTAAGTGGGCTTGGACCCAACATTTAAAAGAAAAAATCAAATGGCCTAAGTTTTGATTCATGTACATAAACAACTATGCTTAAGTTACACTATTTTACAAAACAAATTACATTTCCCTCAAGTTTTTAAACCAAAAAAAATATGTGAACTTACATACATATTAAATAAAATGTTTACATCATAATTAAAATGATAATTTTAGTTTTTAAAACATTTTTATTAATAAAAACCTTTATTTTACAAAAATACATAATTTCCACAAATAAATGCACAAAACCTTATTTTTAACTTCCAAAATTACACAAAAATATTTTTCTTGCTTAGAAAAATATAACTAACCATTCTAAACTCAAATTTATAATTAAAGCTCATTCTTACAACAATTTCCACCTTTTTATTTAAATAAACAGCCTTTAAAAATCAAATACTTCTTTTAAAAATTATTAAAAGAAGTAATTGCCAATAATTAATACAATTATTGCATTTTCTCTAAATAAAAACTATTTTCCATTTATTATAAACCCAAACAAATAAAATAAAGTTTCAAACTTTATTTTCTTATTTTAATTTCCAAAATTCATTGTTTATTCCAAATAAACAATTTAAAATCTTCAATTTTATTTTAATTTACAATATTAAATTATAACTACCGTTATAATTTAGTATTAATAGGTAACCTCAAAAAACAGGGTTGTTACAGACTTTCCCCCTTAACAAAATTGCGTCCACGCAATTTCTAGAGAAAGAGCCGTAAACAACACAAAAATACAATCGACAAAGGATAAAAGACAAGCTCGAAACTCAAACCATTCATACTCTCAACATAGAATGGTAGAGAGAAACAAGGAAAAACTCACTTGGTTAGTCCAATGGTTCATCAAATGCTAATATAATGATTGGCAAACCATCGAATTTTTCAAGTATCTCGAAAGAATTTCGAAGGTATCCCGTCTTGAATCAAAACTCAATAAGATGCTCAACAATTAATCAATAGAAAATGATTGATTTCCAAAAACACTCTACGAATAGAGTCGGGATCAAATTCACTTAAACCCGAACCCAAAGCAATAAAGAAGATCATCAATATGATTTTCTGCATAAATATATGGAAAGTACATTCACACAATAGGGTAGACACAATAGACAAGATAGATAAATTACAAGATGGCTTCTTACAAGGCCACCAAACTCGAATGATCGCGAAAAATGCACGTCGTTGATAATAGCTCAAAGATAGAATATACTCAAGAATAAGGATATAAGCTCGAATTATCTTTTAATCCAAGATATTTAGAATTTTAAATCTCAATTTTCAACATTTGAAAATTTCTCAAACTCCTTACTGAATTACCTAGTAAGTAATTTAAAACTCAAAATTAAAATTCAAATTTCTTCTCTTACTTCAAAATTAATTTCCAAAGAATTTTGTAAATCCATAATAAATCCCTCAAAATAAATTAAGGGTTTAAATTCTCTTATTATACTCTTCCCTTAAAACATCCAATGTATATAATATATATTCTAAAATCTCAAAATATACTTTTAATAAAGCATAGCTCAAAAATAATCTCATTTATATTCTCATCTTTATAATTTCAAAATAAATATATAAATAAATGGCATTGCTTCGCGACTGAAACTCTAATAAATAGATATGTCCGTTGGCTGCAGAGTCAATCAAATGATCAAAACTGCCTCGCCACTCTGATACTCGTCTCTAAATCAATGGCTGCAATTACCATTCAAAAATAAATTTAATATTTAATCTCAAATATTATTTCCAGAATCTCAATTTTTAAAACACAAACCATCGTGTCTGATTGCCTCATCATAGCATTTAGGAGATTCCTATCGATAACGTTGATCAGGCGTATCGACCAGAACTCTTAACTACTCGATGGACAACCCAACATTCTCAAATTATTTCTATAAAAAAAATACTCTTGTAAATATATTCTCAAAATATTTCTTGAATTTTTTTTTTTAACATCTCAAAGCTTAAATTTCTCTTTAAAACTCATATTTATATAGCTTCAAAACTCAGACCAAAGAACATTAAAAGAATGCATCGAGATATTCCCTGACTACTCGATTTTCAAAATCAGCAGAAGGAGATAGAGTGTTTGTCAATCTTACGATGTCACGAGCCACTCCCAAAAATCATCAAGATACAGGTTAAGCAAGATATTCTTCTCAAAGGAGAAGAAGAACACAATCCATGAATCACTACTTCAGTCGGAGTAATGCTAAAGGATAACATTGATTGAGTATATGAAAAGAACACTCAAACGAAATTGAATGATAAACTCAATCAAACTCGAACAATCTAGAAACTCACCTCATTCCTTAGTGGATGTCCTCGTGGAAGGAAAGCCGAAGGCTAAAAGCTAGGAATAAGGTTAATTCAACACTCGATTGCCCGACTGGATATCAAACCCAAACGGACTCAACAAAACTCAAAAAAGTCGCCTTGGCTGAAATTCGAGATATGTCATCATCATCTCGATACTCAAGAGTGAATTCAAAAACTTCGGAATCATCATTAACATTCCAGAGTGACGGAAATAATAAACCAATCAAAATAGGAAACCTAAATATACAATAGGATCCTATAGAACAAAGGATTGGACTTAATATCAAATAAGTCAATCCTTCTCAAATCAAATGCATCTCAAGATTGTGAGTAACAAACGAATACTCACAAAAGCATCATCAAATATAAATCTTAGAATGCTCAAAACAAGTCAATCGTTGTGGATCCCCTCAATACGATTCACAACTCTCAAAGGAAAACAACAAGAATACTCTAAGGAATCAATCAGCTTCATCGATACGAACTCACTCGCATCGACAAAAATAAGAATAGAATAATCCTAAATAAGATCATTCATAAGATAAGATAACATCAAACTCAATTATGGAATACTACGGAATACAATATATATTCCTAGACATATTCCATCTCAACATAACCCAATACTCGAAAAATAATCAAAGCACGATTCGAAAACAAGCTCGAATAAAGGACAATGATTCACTCGTATTGTACCTCGACGTATCGTGATATACGTACTGTTCTATGTTTATTCTACTTTGTTCTGACCACAGCTCTGATACCAAGCTGTAACGCCCCACCCCGAGACCCACCTTAGTAAAGAGAATTAATACCAAGCTGTAACGCCCCACCCCGAGACCCACCTTAGCAAAAAGAATTAACAAGTAATTCCGTCTACTAAAGCGGAGAATAGGGCTGGTTAAGGGCGACCATCTATAATTTTGTCTTAAACATCCATTGAGTACGTCGATAAATGCAATATAATTTTTTTTTTTCAACTCAAGTGGATCGACATACCCAGTAAATGCTTAATCCAAAACTATAGGTGGCTAACGGATCTATCAGAACAAAATACAATAACTGAATGTAAACTACATCACAGAACAGTAACCAACATCATATATATACATATACACTGATACATGTTCAGTACAATACAATATGAATACAATAAAGGTGGTACACGACCACACCATATACATCGAATCAAATGTAAGAACATCAGAATATGCGGAAGAAATAAACTACTCAAGAGAAAGAAGAGCTGATATCCAACATCAACTTCAAGCTAAGCCCAATAAATGATACCTGAAACAACTCGGTCTGACCCGAGTGAAAACACACGGGTCAGTCTAGCTAGAACTTATCATTAGTAAAGGTGATGATAAGAGATAAGGGGAAAACCATTCCATCATTACCAATGGAAAGATATAGGTCATCAAGTTATCTCTAGAGTGATACATCAATGGTTCATCATGATTGCATAGAGGAATACAATATGTATATTAGATAGACATGGTTTATCTAATTATATATATAACCGAATGAAATGGGTGAGGATATGGACCATAAAGTAAATCTTCATAAGATAATTAAACTACAAGAATCCATCATAAATAAAACCCATCTAATAGAAACTTCTTAATTATTATACCTCATCTCATCGGTATAAATATAAATAGATCTAAAATCCATCATTAAACATCTTTGGGAGCTTATTTGTGCAGGTAATCATCTCTAGCTTAAATACATCTCAATTGTGATTTTATTTCTCAATTTACAGTAAACTAAATTAGGGAACTTCACATCGCTTTAGTTTTAGTAATAATTTTATAAATATAGAAATTAACACATTATGTTGTAACTTTGGTAGTAAGATTATACACTAAATTAAATAAGTATTGCAGGCCAACAGAGAGAGGAGAGCCAGTCAAACGGTCAGAGCTGATATTGATCTAGCAGAGATCGAAGAGTTGAGAGCTAGGGTGGCGCAGTGGAAGAGAAGAACTATCGCCAAACCATCGAGATGACACAGCTGCTGGATCAGCGTATTGCTGAGTACATGCATGGTCGCCCCTTTCCATCCTCTGCTGGTTCGGGAGGTTTTGGAGCTGATTGACCTGAGTGATAGGTATGTTTTATTTATTTTGTGTCATTGTTTAGTAAGCTTGGATGATACATTGAGTTGGTGGAGTTGGATTTGAAATGTTGTGTATGTTGTTTGATGATACATTTGATGGTAGTAATTCTGACATTTGGAAGTTGACGGTGAGAAGTTGGTGAAGGATTGATGTATATATTGTACAATTAGATGTATGTGAATTATGATAGCGAAGTTTGGTTTGATTTTATATGAATTATGCTTGATTTATTTCTTTATGATATTTGATTATCTTTGTATGGTCTGATTTCATATTGAATATCTAAGTTGGATATATTGTGTTGGGTGAAATATATTGTGTTTATGGATTGTGAATGGAAGGCGAAAGCGCAACAGAATTTTAGAAAAACATTGCCAGATTTTCCGACGGCCTGTATACGAAAAATTACCAATGGTTTCCGAAGGATTGAGGCGGCACTTTTCCAATGACTCTTGACGGTTTTCGGTATTGTCCACGTGTTTTCTGACGACCATCGGAAGCCGTCAGAAAAACGGTTGACGTTGTCTGTCGGGAGTCGTCGAAAAATCTATTCACCGATGAATTTTTTTGCAGCGGTTATTTTCGACGGCTTCCGACGTTCGCCGACGGCCAGGAGCTGTTGGAAATTTATCCGCTTCTTGTAGTGTCGGAATCGTTACTTGCCATCGTCGTGGAAGGAGGACAGAAGAAACCGCATGAAGAGGAAGGAGGAAATTGTAATTAAAGAATAGAGTGGGTAAAATTATATGAAAGGAAGGAAAATTGAGCTATCAACGGTGTCGTACGCGTGGACCATGAATGGAAACTGGCCATATATCATGATGCTGAGAACATACCCTAATTCTAACAAACTCCTTTTCCCTATGACATCATGGTACAAATTTCACTGTCAAAATGTACCACAATGAAACAAAAATATTTCTAACAAATCCATTTAACACACCATGCACAGCACACATTTAACATAACAAATTCACCAGGAATTATATTGAGTAGGAGGCAAGTAAAACTAAAAGCAATGAAAATGCTGCCTTTACAACTTTATTTCCAAGTCCAAGCAAGCACATATACCAAAACTAAAACCTAAGGAAAACTCACCATTTTAAATCCAAAAAAAATAGCAGTACACCCACTGACCCACAGAACAATCAGTAAAGTATGATTAGTGCTTTCTCAGTCGCTGTATCTTTACAAACTAGAAATGTCCATAGCCACAACATATATATAGCAACCTCACTATTCTTCTCAAACAATATCATACACTGGCTTGTTAAGTTTAGCATATATTCATAACTTAGTTTGCTCATATCATGGTGCAAAGAATAGGAGGCTTTGGACTCTTCTTGCTCCTCATCTATGCAGCAAACTTCCTCATTTTATGTGGTAAGCATATACTGAATGATATTGCTGTAGCTATCTATATATATGATAAAATCCATTTTCTTTCTTCAGAGGCTAGGAAACCACCGAAGCAGCAAAGAGATATATACCATTACATAGTAGTAAAGAGAAACTACATAGATTCGCCCTACTATTTGCCATTATATGAAGGCGCTATGGCCCCAACTACTAACCCACCATACTGCATTAACCCTCCTCTAACTCCATACCTGCCTACTCCTGTTCTACCCATTTTACCCTCTCCACCACCCCCAATAACCTCACCACACAACCCGCCACCCGTTTACACTCCAAACCCGCCCGAATATCCCACCCCCACCATCCCGCGCTTCGAGCCCAGCCCACCAGGCTTCGAGCCCAGCCCACCAGGCTTCGAACCCAGCCCGCCAGAATACGTGCCAGCCCCGCCAGAGTTTTCTCCAGGCCCTCCTATATTCTTACCGCCTATTGTTTACCCGCCTCCAACCGCCCCACCTCCACCGCATGGAGGGTCGACGGGTTTGGGCTTGTGGTGCGTGGCGAAGCCCACCGTGCCCGACCCGATAATTCAGGAGGCCATGAACTACGCATGCGGGTCGGGTGCGGATTGCGATTCGATCCAGCCCAAAGGGGCCTGCTTCCAGCCTGATACTTTGATAGCGCATGCTTCTTTTGCGTTTAACAGTTACTGGCAGAGGACTAAGGTTGCGGGTGGCACTTGTGATTTTGGTGGGACTGCCATGCTTATTACTAAAGATCCTAGTAAGTTTCTTTTTTACTTTTTTTATAACTGTGTTTATTATGCAGCACGTAACGAGAATTATATAATGTTGAAACGAGAATAATAATTTGTAGATGATATCAAATTTCTTAATATGCTTTCTGGTTAATATAATAATTGTCTGTAGGCTATGATGGATGCCGCTTCAACATCAACTAATAAGAGAGTGGAAAACAAGATGCTGCACATTTTCTTCTTCTTGGGGACTTTCATAGATTATACTTTATTATTAGGACATAACATATTATTTGTTCAATGATTTTGTAATTACCGCTTTTGGAGTGGGGCAGTAGACTCAGTCTTGTTATAAGGAATTTTATTTCTTTCTTCTAATCTTTATTTTTGTTTTTATGCTATTGTAACACCGAAAATATATGAATTTATTGCATTTTATAAATGTATGCTGGCCCGGCCCAAGTGGAGTCCAATGGGCCTTTCTACTAGTTCAGTGCAATATATTCATCAATGATATTTAGATTAACTGATTTGCTGCTTAACAGTTTGTGGCTACAACCAGGTGTAGTTCTAAAATTTCGCTAATAAACGTGTGCCGAAATGTACCGATATATCCGAAATCATACTTCATTTCTGGAAGTACCAGTGAAAACATTGAAGTTAATAATGATAAACAGACTATTAACAACAAAGAGAATAATATGAATGAAGTTAATATTGATGATCCAATTATGTTTGATCTTGATCTTAACTATGATTCGGAATTAAGAGGAAGGATAACAAATACTAAAATAATAATGTTGGTTAGACATGTATAAATTTCAAAAGAAAGTGATAAATTTCTCAAAAATGAAACTGATGGTAGACATTTTTCATTTAAGCATAAAAGAAAGTAGCTACTGTACTCAAATGAAGTGGACAAAGTATTTTATTTTTGTTGCAAATTATCTAGAAGCACACAAGAACCATTCAGATTAGAAAATGGAGTTGCTAATGATTGACGTAACAATTTGAACTTATTACCTTAGCACGAAAATAATCCAGAGCACATGACAGATCTTATTAAGTGGGTGGATATGGATAAAGGCCTTGAACAGAAGACTACAGTTGACGAGAGAGTAGAATCGCTAATCGAGAAATAGAGGAAATGTTAGAAAAACGTGCTAGTGCGCATAATTGGCGTTGTAAAAAAAATTTCTCGATCAAATGAAAAGATTTATAAGAAAAGCAATAGATTTTTTTGTCAATTTGTTGAATTTGTAGTCGAATTCGATTCAATCATGGAGGATCATCTTAGATGCGTAGTAAATAATGAAATAAACAATCACTATCTTGACAAGCATCGTTGTTCCAGTGGATAAGTGCCTCGACTTTGGTGTGAGAGGTCACAAGTTCGAAACTTGCATAGCGTGATTTGAACATATATTGACATGTGATTTATGATATGTTGTATCTAAGTACCATTTTCAAAAAAAAAAACAATCACTATCCTAGTCATAATATTAAAAATGAATTAATACTTTTATTGGCTATGAAGATCAAAGAAGCAATGCTTACAAAAATGTTAAAAGCAAAATACTACTCAATAATTCTTGATTGCACTCTTGATTTGGGCCACAATGAAAAAATCAATTATAATAAGATGAGTGAATATTAAAGATGCTACCAAAGTAGATGAGATTTTTCTTGAGTTTATAGAGGTTGATGATACATTTGGACTTGGACTTTTCAAAAGCTTGACATTGGTCTAAAGGGTTTTAAGCTAAATATTGATGACGCAAGAGGTAAAAGTTATGATAATGGGTAAAATATGAAATGTATGCCAAGTTTAATGACAAAAATAATAAATTCATATTAATTATGTTGTTTAGTTTCATCTATTCATCATGTAATACATTAAGCACCAAGGTATAAAAGAGAGACTTCTCAACATAAATCCTAGAGCAATCAATATTTCATATGAATGTCATAGCTTAAATATAGTTTTATGTGATATGGCGCAATCACGTGTGAAAGCTAGAGACTTTTTTGCATATGTTTAAAAGATTTATAATTTGTTTTCAGTTCAATTAATTGATGAGAAATGCATAGAAAATATGTAAATGGTTTGACTTTGAAAGCATTGTCGGCAACTTATTAGGAACGTCATATCAAAAGTGTAAGAGCTTCTAAACCCAACCATTGGAGCTAAAAGATGCTTTAATCTATGCTGCAACTATAATGATGATATGGTAATGGTAGAAGCTCGAATTTTTGATTAGCTTATGTATTTGATACACTATTTTGAATAATATTAATCGGGTTAGCAAAATAATTCAAAGAGAAGAAATGAACATTAAAGATGCGATTATAAAAACAAAGCAATACATGGCATTTTTGGAAATTTTAGAGAAGAGAGATACGAAAGTATGACTAATGAAGCAAGAGAACTTGTATTAAAGTTGGCATTGAACCTAAATTTGCAAAAAAAAGAGTTATTCATAGAATGAAGCAACTTGGTGAGGTTATAAAAGTCGATGCTAGTGAAATTCGACCTTTGAAAGGTAAATTTAGAATTACATTCTTTTTTCATATAACAGACCAAGCTCTTACTTTGCTTAAAGATCGACTTGAACAATTTGAGCTTTATGAAGTGATTTGTGGATTTGTATTGAATGCAAAATTTAAAACCATTAAACATAAACAATTGAAATGACATTGAACAGAGTTTGGGTTTTTTGAAATATAATAAAAAGAAAGATGGTAGATATTTTATACATCTACTGAGGGATGAAGGAGAATATCGGAACATTCATTCTGAAGTTTGAATTGTAAGTTAGTGAAGGTCGATCAGAAGTGTAACAATCCGTATTTTTCATATCGTAGAATTATAAGATATTATTTTTAAAATCATACAAGGTCATATGACTCTATAATGTTCGAAAATGTCAACTAGTGGTATTTCATATCCTTAGAATTTTTATCAGATGATTTCGACCCTGAAAATCTTGTAAGATCGATTATTTTTCATAGAAGCCAAATTAAGGGTTGAAACCACTTTCATTGAAAAGATACGATGATTCTCCTTCCATAGATTGACTCTAATATGGATTTAGACTTACCGTTTAGAAGATATGGTCATTTGAAATTTGGACAGTTTTTTGCCTAGATTAATGGTTAATTAATTAGACTTGGATTAGGCCTACTAACCCATTTTGGGAACTATGCCTAATTAAGGATAAGGCAACAGTTTCTACCACATCCCAAAAAGCTGAACTAAACCTCTACTAATCCGAATTTAACCAAAAAGCTTCACTTTTAATTACTTCAATTAGCTTAAACACGTTATTAAGGGGTTTTTAGTAAGGGGAATCAAGGGACTACTGTTTGGATCATCTTGGAACTAGTGTAGCTACTGTTCAACCTTTAATTTACCTTAAAATTTGGGTAATTTAGTAGTAGATAAGTGATATTGTTTCTCTCACTATCCTATGGTTATCGATATTGTTATGGTTTTAAAACTACAAGAAAAATGGTCTTTCGCAGCGTTTTAAAAACGCTATCAAATCCTTTCGCAGCGTTATGAAGAACGCTCTCTAACGACAAGTTGTAATAGAGTCAAGACATATCACAGCGTTTATAAAACGCTGCAAAATTAGCAACATATTATAGCGTTTTCTTATTACAGCGTTTAATGATGGCTGTAATATGTCCTTACCCATTGTTTCTTCTTCCTTTAGACAACATTTTATAAACGCTGCAATACTTTTTTACAGCGTTTTGAAAAGCTTGTAAATGAGCATTTAGCACCATAAAGCAAACGCTGCATATGGGTGGATGTTTCACAGCGTTTTCCCTTTGTCTGACATCTGCGGTGTTTTTCGTTTTTTACAGCGTTTTTAAAACGCTGTTAAATATGAAAAATACCATGCACAAAAGTTTATATTTACAATCATCCCACCAGCTATAAAATTTTATATCTGATAATATCAGTTAATTAAAAACACAATAAATAAATATAATCTTCGCATGTTATATTAAACAGAATAAAGTTGCACTAACTCCATACTTAAAATAAACGATAATCGTATATTTCATACATAATGTTGTAAGCAAATATGATAGTAACAATTGTTTTACATAAACAGCATATTAAATTAAGCAAACTATGAGTTGTGAGAGTCCAAGCTAATCCTCTTCAACAATTCAACCTCCACTAGCTAAGTCAGTCAAATTACATAAGCATGCTCACTTTGAAACTGCGAAGATGTAAGAAAAAACATGCTAATAGGTAATTCTTGCAATAAAAAACATTTAAAAAACATGTTAATAAATTCGTAACTAAGAGTGAAAATGTTAACCTTGAACGCGCCTCTATCGGAAGAATATGTGCTATGTAACATGTTTTTGGTATCTTTTTTATGAGCCTACTTTGTATATTTTCTGTTCTCTCTGAACTCCTCTGCTACCCCTCCATCTCTGCAACCAACCAAATACATATCATCATATTTCACTTCTATCAATCCACTGTGCATCCACATATCTGCCTAAACCATCCACCCCATTCAACTACTGCTCTTTAACTAACACAATAAACAACTTCTACCATACCAACCCACATACCTCTGCCATGTGATGACTTCCTCCTCTATTTACCCCTGTCATCACAGCACATCAATACATCAAACTCCCCCTGTGCAACTGCACCAACTAGTGCAACCATTTAACTTCTACAACTTCAAAACTGCTCATTTCACAAAACCCACAACACAAAACTTCCTCTGCCTTCATTTCACTTCTACAACATTTCACTTCTACACCACAACACTTCAAAATTTTCAAAATAGCTAAACTTCCTCTGCATTGCATATCACAAATACCACACTGCATTCTCAAACACCACAATTTCAC
The DNA here is from genome assembly GCA_030765085.1 of Allium cepa. Lineage (NCBI taxonomy): Eukaryota > Viridiplantae > Streptophyta > Magnoliopsida > Asparagales > Amaryllidaceae > Allium > Allium cepa. Next base: position 174,591,225 of record CM060939.1, on the reverse strand, counting down.
ATCCCTCTGCTTTCATCAATCAACCACTCCTACTCCTCTACAACACTACCATATAAACAAACCAAGTCCCCACGACCATCCACTGTCAACCTGAAACATAACAACAGACTGTCTCAACCACAACAAACCACCATTCTTTGAAACCTTTCATATACCTGCATTGCAACTGACCACTCAATCTACCACCAGAAACAACTCCACTACAACCATCTTCTCAAACTTCCCACAGCTTCCTTTCAACCACTGACATCATCACCCAATCGAACTCCACTGCGTACATCCACACATATCACCTGGCCATAACAAATACACAAGCAACAGTCACTTCTACAACCAAATCAACCAACATTCTCAAGACAAAAATTACAGTAGAAACCAAAACCGCCTCTGACAACTTCCAGAACATCGACGATCACCCTACAGCAAGTAGAAACCAAAACCGCCTCTGACAACTTCCAGAACATCGACGATCACCCTATAGCAAGCAATTCCATCACAATCTTCCACTTCACCAGTGCATAGTGCTATTACCATTACCACTGAACAGTGCAACTGCCTCTTCCATCCTCCAAGCATATGCAACTTCCTGATCACAAACATACCATCAACTATCCCCGGCCTACCATTCCATATATCACCTTCTTACATTTTCAAAAAAATCAAACAACACTTCAGGGCTTCAAGATTTTCGCAAAACAGTTCATAAATCAACTTCACATTCCCCTGACCTGCTATTCATTATCACCCTCTGCCGCACTGACTTCATCACACAACCATAACCCTCACCATCTCTAATCACCATACTTCTGCATCTCACCAGTTACCACAAACTGACATCTGACATCAACCTCTACAATCAACATCAACTTCAACTCACCCCTTCCACTTTCCTGAAACATCCAGTCGCCTTAATCTATATCTCCTACCCTCCCCCTCACATCTGCATCCACCACATCGACATCAGCCACTACAACTAAGAGTAAGAAACACCACTGCCAGCACAATCAAGACAGTCACTCCTCAAAAAAACATTTCATACATATATTTACAACATTCTACCATGCAAAACATCCCCATCCAAAAAAAACCAAACTCCAACCTGTACCTCTCCGACCAACCAATACAACCAGAAACAATCCACCAACCTAAACTCACCTCAAATAATGACCCACATCCATTTACAACTATTTCTTTTTTTATTTTTATTTTTTTTTGGGATTTTAATTCTATACTACATTTGTTCTATGCGCATGTCACTCCACATACATGGTAAACAGGAAGCCAACCATGGTAAGGATGTGCTAAGCATAATAAATTATATCGCAAGAAAAAAAGATAATTCATACTTACTTGAAGTTGATTCGGTTATAATATTCGTGGAAGGCCAAGCTATCGTCGAACCAAGTGCATCTTCAATAAACTCAAAATAAGAAGTAGGTCTCCACAAAGGCGCATTTGGAAGTTTTATAACATCAACCCAAACTTGGACTGCATTTTCCCCTAGTGGAACAAAATGGACCAGTGCTTTAGGGTCGGTTGAAGCCACACGTCCTTCAGCAATTACTTCTTTGGCTCCTTGAACGCTGATCAGCTTGCATTTCATATCTGTCTTAGAGTTTGCGCTCTGTCATGCAACAAATGAAACCGTTTAAATAAGTTTTGAAAATAAAAGTGATCCTAAAAATAAAAGCTTGTCATTGCATATGTTTTGATAAATCAATATGTAAAGTATACACATTACCGTTGAAGATAATACAACATTAGCCGTATGAGCAGACGTTGTAGCATTAACATTCTCAACAACTACATTTGTTTTTGGCCAAGCTATTTTTCTGTCAATAGCTTCTCCAACATATGTCATACCAGCTGGAGGTCTCCACAAGAATGCATCTGGTTTTTTGGCCTCATCAATCGAAACAAGCACGGCGGATGGTCCCAGAGGAATATTATTCACAAGCTGATTTGGATCACTAGAGTAAAACCTTCCTTCAGCAACTAGTTCTTTGTTTCTGGTCCAATCATACAGCTTGCATTTGATATTTGTACTGCCACTATTACTCTATAAAAACAAATTATAACATATGAAAACAAAATAAAGTATAAATTTTGTATTCAATTCGTAAAGGTACCGAATAAATAAATAAAAAATTAAGTTTACCAAAATGTCATCCTTTTCAAAGTGACTCATCGTGTGCAAAACAACTCTATCAGATGGCCATGCTACTATCTCATTCTTAGCTTCTCCAATATGTGAGAGCATATTAGGTGTAGACCTCCATAAGAAAGCATCTAATTTCTTTGGAATAACTATCAAAACTTTCATGGCTTTCGGTCCAAGAGGGATGTTATATACAAGCTCTTTCGGATCAGTTGAAAGAACTCTTCCTTCAGCAACTACTTCATCAACCCCAGTCCAATCCAATAAATCGCAGTGGGCATTTGTGTTGTCATACTTATTCTAAAATTAATCAAAAACAATCACGCTAAATACTTAACTAAAAATTCAAACTCAAATTCAAATGATGTCACACAAATAATATAAATAACTTTACCGCTTGAGACGCATTCTCATCTTCGACACTTCTTGGTTGCTCGTCCTTTCTTGATTGCTGCATTAGCTGAATCAAAAAAAAAATATACTGTCAAAAAATTTAATAAATAACTTACAGAATTGCTTTCATACTATGCATGTATGGGTAGCAGAATGTGTTGCAGCAGTGTGGTTGTGTGTGTTTATGTCTATGTTGTGTTGTGTGTGTCTGTGTTGTGTGTGTGTCTGTTGTGTTTTGTTGTTTTGTTTGTGTGTCATATATTTATAACCCATAGTTCAAAATGCAATTAAATATGAAATAAAATGCTATTATATTTAAAATGAATTAAATTTATAACTCACAATTCACAATTTGTTCACATTTTAATAAACAACAGACAAAGTGAAAAACTGAACTAAATTTATATCACATTTTAATAAACAACAGACAATTTGTTCACAATTCACAATTTGTTCACAATTTGTTCATATTTAAAATGCAGTGTGGTCCTGTTTTTTTTTCATAAGGTTTCTTTTTTTTTCTTTTTTTTGTGAATCAATTTTTACCAAGCAAGGGTATAAATGAAAAAACTTAATAATAATATGGGTATACTCGACAAAAACATGGATATAGTCATCGTTCAGAAATCCAATTGTCACCCTTATGTTATTGAAATATCGCTGAAAGTACTAAAATTGGAAATCATCAAGCAGCTTATGAAGGAGGAAGACAAACCTTCCTTGTACATTGTAGAAGATTTAATAAAAGGATACACGATTTTCAAAGAAATCTCACTATATTAGTTAATACGGGTGACCATCATATGTCCAGATTTTAAAGATTACTGAGAATGAATCTCAAATCCAAGAACTTTAGTTTTCCTCTATAATTCCAGTCTGAAAATTTTAATCCTAGTTCAATAATCTAAATATAACAGTATATGCTTTTTGTACTGGTCAGTGCAAAAAGATTTTCATTGGTCGGTGCAAACTGTTCACGCTACTCAATGTAACCTAGTTTGAACTGGTCTGCGCAAATCTAATTTGCATTGATCAATTCTATTTTTTTGCACTAATTTAGTGTGAACCTAGTTTTAAATTGATAAGTGCAAACTGGGTATGCACTGATCAGTGCATAAAATCTACCTTATTTTGTAGCATTAGCACCGTCTTCTCCAAATCGCTTACTCTATTTTGAAGTTGCGTTTCTTGTTTTTTATTAGCTTGTGCCACAATAAACTTGGTGTAGGTCATGCTTCTTCCCATTCCTCTTAATCGTCTGGGTCTATCCTGTCCCAGCACTACTGAAAGAGCATCTTCTCTCACATTAGTATTTGAGCTGGATTGTGAAAGCGTTTCAATTTTATTAATTTGCTCCTGCAAATTATTTATTATAATTTCCATAATTATTACACTCTAAAGTGATTTGATAATAATCAAATTGAAACAAAAGCACATACTATTTTATTTTGAACGGCCAAACTCACTGGTTCGCCATTTTTTCGAGTGTGAGATCTAATCCAAACATGAGTTCTAGAAATGGAAGAGGGATTGGAACTCTCTTTTTTCTACATTTACAAAAATTGAATAAAACAATTGTCATAACTATAGAAATAGATGGCGTGACAAAAATTGAATAGGACAATTCTCACCATATCCGCAGCTAATTGAGCCATTCCTTTACGGCTACATATGTGTGGCACTTGCTTGCGTCTGAAACCCTTGTATATGTCACTTTTTATCTGAATTAAAAAAAATAAGAATACATCAAAAAGTTATCTCATTCACTGAAAAAATGACCAATTAGATGTAATTTACCTTAAATTTTGAACTAGTTTTCAAGCTGATAAAATCATTCCACTCCGTCATACTTCCAATATTATCTGGTTTCAGTTGAAGTCTTTCCTCCTTTGACTTTGCTTTTACTAATTGATTAACTAATCTACTTTTTGAACACCTAAAAATACAACCCATTTGCTGAAATATAGAGACCTTTTGCCATTCCTCATCCACCTTAAATCTAGTCTGTATCCATTAATTGGTTGAAGCGAAATTAGCACATTCGTAAATAAATCAAATATTAAACGAGAAGACATAGCGGATTGATGAAACTGTGTGCAGAGCTGAAACTGTGTGCAGAGCTGAAACTGTGTGTAGATAGATAACAAATTTAAACCCATATTCATTAAATAAATTGCTGGAATGATGTACTGAAATATGATATCATGAAATTGGAAATCACGGGTTTTTTTTTTCTTCATCCTTTTATGTTTTATATCATTCAGGTATAAAATATACTGATATATGCTGATGCATTCTATTATGCTAAAATATACTGATATATGCTGATACATTCTATTTTGAAGTGCCATGTTATCTGTACAAACTCTATTTCACGTTTCACCAGTCCAAAAATATTGCATTTTTATTTTATTTTTAAAGAAAATGAGTGTTGATGCTGGAATCCAAAAATAACCTCAACAACAATTGTTCCTTTTCAAAGTAAGATTTTCAACTTAGCCTAAACAATTTTTATTAACTTTGAATTCATACATACAATCTACCATGCTTTAAATGCATTATAAATAACACCAAATTTTAAAGAATACGTACAAACATGGTAAAAATAAAAAGGCTTATTTTTAACGAATTATGTGAAAGCATACATCTGCAAACAACATACAGTCCCTAATAGCAGATGGATCAAACAGACCATATCAATATGTCACATTGCTTTTAAGTAAATGCTATGTTAACCCTCAAAATATGCCTTCCTCTCGATCTAAAAACTCATGTTTCAACGTTTGATCAAAGTCCAATATACAGGGGAGAAAATACCCCCTAACATGAGATGTTTTGAAACATGAGATGTCGAGACTGTACATATTCAGATTTTGTGATTAAACTCCTAACAAGGACAGCTATGTTTAAAAAAAAATACAACCTAATCATGGTGTACTGCCTTAATTTTTTTTCTTTTGAATATTATTATGTTTGCACTTGTGATGTCCAGTTTACTTATATGGCTGTTGTTCTAAATGACAGAAGCAAATGCAGCCTAGGAAAATAAGTGTGAAACAATAAACAAATACAGAATATATGCAGAGCAAAATAAGTTGAAGTACACGTTTGCACATCTGTAAAATGATAGGGGGACCTCGTAACTAATTTCTCACTTTTATTTCCTCATGTACATGTGAACTGAGATGGAATTATGTAAAGACACTATCACTATAAATAAATATACCTGAATGCAATCCCATAAAACGGCTTTCAAATCATCACCAAGATGTCTCCAATCAGCAAGCGTGACTGGAACATGCTCTCGTACGAGTGTCCCTAGATAAGAAGATAAGTGGATTGACCCTTCTCCTATTGGAATGCCACTCTCATTAAATTCAACTTCAACCCGATTTGCGAAATTTGAAGGAAGTCTCTTCATTTTAGTAGGACCTCTAGCAATTCTTTTCCGAACTAAATTTTCGCTCACATCTTGAATAGGTCTATCGGTTTCCATCATGTCTTCCACATTGTGTTCATTTTGCATTGTATTGTCTTCAAGTGCACAAAGATTGTCTTTATTTTGATTATTGCCTTCAACTAAATGTCGATTATCTTCAATTTGAACGTTGTTGTCTTCATTTTGAACGTTGTTGTCTTCAACATGCTTATTCTGTTCATTAGACTCCTTGAGTGCAATTTCAGCCTCTTTTGCTTTTTTCTGCTTTCGAGTAATCCTCTTCATTTCCTGTATAGATATGAATATGATAAAAAATATCATTCATTAATGGGCTACACTTCAAAGAATGCATGAATTAAGGAATTATGGATCGCCATTAGTTGTAATTTTAGATCTTGGATTCAAAAGTGTAGTAATTAACATGTCATCGTCCATCATATGTCAATAAATTTCTATGCTCCTAGTACTTAATTAAAATTGATTTAAAATAATTCGAACTGGGTAACATCTAAATGAACATCAGAATTAGGAGTTCTATGGTCCCTAGGTCGTGTGAACTATTTAATAATTTGTACATCACGAATACTATGGTGAATCGCTATAAATGCAGTGAAGCCGAACTCGTTGACATGTGTCCATTTTTCTCGTTTTAGTCCATAATCAGCTACAACATATTCCATTTGTTTTGATTTTGGACTATAATGTAAGACAGACGACAGATATCAGCAAGTGTGGCTTTACTCCGCTTTTGAGCGACTTACTACAGCAGTTCTCTTTGAACATATATCTAAAGTTAATAAGGCTCTAATAAATATGCACACGTGATCAATGAATATATGTGTAGCAATTTACTAAACATCTAATGCATGATGCATCAATTAAGAGTACCACAAAGATCATAATTTACTATCCTATGACATAAATATCTCGGTACATTGCTTTTTATCTAGTATATGGCTTGACAATGTATATACAAGAAGGTTAATGTTTTCCTCCCAACAATTTAGGTTTACGTTGTATTCATTCGTTCAAAATAAGCAAAAAGGAGCAAGTTAAACTTTTAGTTCTACACATATGTCTGTGTATATGTATGTATATATGTATATGTTTCCAGTTCAAACAAATCGAAAACTATATGGATAATTACTATTCGTAATTCATTATAATTGTAGGATAAGATATCCACTGTGAAATTTTTAACAATACAAGAAATATGGTATATCATAGATTTATTATTTAAAATAATAATATACTACTTATACAACATTTTTGTATGCTAGTATCTGAAAGATGCAAGGAAATATTACCAAGTTCTAGTTTTTAACAGTTCTCTCATATCGGTTTCTTTATTATTTGAGTATTTATGCAAGGTTTGCTTATATAATAGAATATATACACTACCAAAACTAAATCATAATGAAAAGCAGATAAATTCCACATAGAGAAATTAGAAAATAAGTTACTTTTCATCAAATTGAAGGATTAAGGAAGACATATTTCTCCACAAACGTCAGGAATAAGCCACTGTAGACATCTCTTCCATAACAAATAATTAATTTGCAAAAAAACCCGCTAAACTATATATTTAATTTGCAGACTTAAATTTCATTACCCATTCAATAAGAAGGTGGATGCTTATGAAGATGAAGGAAAAAGTTGCAAATCACACAGAATCAACAATCAAAATTGATTTCAGTAAATGCACTGGAATCAAGTGACGACGTGAAAATGATGGTAACCACCAGCATTTAGAAAAACTATTAAATCGGTCATGCTCGATAATTACTTCATGTAGGTTGGTGACAGGAGAAGCAACTATCTCTATATTATCCTTTGGGTCCATATTGATGTCGCCAGGAGGACAACTATGCAAATTTAGGTCTCTACGATTCAAAACATTTTTTGAACCTGCATTTCTGTATTCAATTCACAATCCATACCCTGTATATTAGAATAAAAACTCAACTTAAATGAAAATATATGTATCAATTATAGGGCCACCCTTCAGAGTTTCAATCAAAATTTCAAATACAAAAGTGGATATGCACATGTCTCAACAGTCTAGTTTTGTAGAATGAAAACAATATTTAGGATACCAAAATATGGAATAGGAAATAATTCAAGACCTATATCAACATGGTTAATTTCCAAAAACTAGATATGAAAAACAAGTCATTACATACAAACATATTACTTAACCAAAGAAGATAGAGAGTAAAGTCTAATAGAATTAAAACTAGATAGCAAAATAATTAAACTACTGAAATATGCCTTTACAATCTTCCCTAACATAACTAATATCCTCGATAAAATCATCAACATCCATGTCAATATCTTCGTAATTCTCCATAGCAAAGCTAACTTCCTCAAATGGTTCGTCTATATCTATCTCATGAAAACCTCTTGATGGCGCCTTCATCACAACATACCAATTAGAAGAATCGTCTTCTCTTGAATAAAAAATTTGTTTCGCTTGAGATGCAAGAATATATGGATCTTTTGAAAATGAGGCTTGGTTTTGATGTAAGTTAACAAGGCTGAATCCATCTTCTACCTTCACACCATTTCCTATGTTTGCCCAATGACATTTAAAGACAGGAACATAAAAATGATGATAATCTAACAAAATTATATCGGTCAATATCCTATAATAAGTAACAACATCAACTACTTGAGAAGTATCTTTTGCACTTGCTCTACACAAGTAGTCGCATCGTAAGTGATCCCACTATTTTGAGTTTCTCTCTCAATGTCTTTTGTGCGAAAACGTTGTCCATTAATGATATATCCACTACAGGATAATGCACTACTCCTCGGACCATATGCAATCCATTTTAACATCTTGTCATGGTCCTTTGAATCAATAGGTATCTATAAAAAAATAGCTATTTAAAATGGATCTCAATAATAATAAATCTAAAGTTAATGAGATAATAGTTCAAAATTTCACTCACCTTCTTTTTAATCCAATCGGCAAAGTTATCTGTATGGGTTTTCCAAAGTAAAGTTGCATTTTTTTCCATGCGCTTGTTTGAGTGTTGTAACTCCTCCAAATGCAAACTATTGTAGCACAAAAAAAATTTACCAAGTTGTATTTGCTGGTACAAATTGTATGAAACGGTGATAACAAATTGTAAAAGTTACGTACTCTAGAAATGGTTCCACTGCAGTCATATTCATTAACATAGCCAAATGTGCAATCTGTTTCTCATTGGCGGACAATGTAATTGTTTTACAAGCTGAAATTGGTCGTCCTTCGAGTATGGAATCATCTTCATAATCTTCATTTTGGACTTCCTTCTCCTCTATTTGTATTGATTTCTTTAAAAATTCACTAAAAACTCATGCACTCTTCTGCAAGATAGGATTCTGCAATACAACCCTCGGGGCGTGCATGATTTCTTACATAATGTTTAAGTGTCTTCATATATCGTTCAAAAGGGTACATCCAACGGAAGTGAACCGGTCCACACAATCGGGCTTCCCTTTCAAGATGAACGGTCAAGTGTATCATTATATCAAAGAAAGAAGGTGGAAAATATCGTTCAATTTCACACAAAATTATAATAATTTCATCATCAACTTGCTGCAATTTTTCTTTATCAAGAACACGCTGGCATAATTTATTGAAAAACGAACATAAACGAATTATTGTCCTCCTTGGCTTTTTCGGCAACAATCCTCTTATTGCAACTGGTAATAACTGTTGCATTAGAACATGGTAGTCATGTGACTTCATGCCGATAATTTTACAGTCCTCCAATGACACAGAACTTCTAAAATTTGAGCAATAGCCATCAGGTCCCTTGAAATCATATAACCTTTGGCAAAATGTTTTTTTCTCCAAATTGGACAATGTATACGGAGCTGGTGGAAGATATGTTTTTTTTCCCACGAGCTTGTGCAAAAAGGCCATGCCTGATTCTCCAATCTTCCAAATCTTTTCTAGAATTAATTCCGTCTTTTGATTTGCTATCATGCAACATCGTCGCTATTATGCTTTCACCAACATTTTTTTCTACATGCATTACGTCTAAATTATGACGCAAGGGAAGTTCCTACAAAAATAATATTGTTATACTTCATTGATATATATAATATAATTCATTCATTAAAAAATAATAGCACTAACCTCCCAATATGGTAAATCAAAGAATATTGATCGTTTTTTCCATCTTGATAGCTCTATTTTTGCAGGATCATCATCTTGTTTGAAAGTAGAATTTTTTCTTTTCTTACTATACTGCTTCTTAGTTGGCTTCTTTTTACCCTTCCCTTTCTTGCTGTTATTATCTCCATTTTTAATTTTTTTTCCAAAATTATTTGGAAAGTTTTTCAAAATGATAGAGATGTTTCTTCCGGTTAAAATTCTAGGTCTACGACTATTTTCTATAGTGTTATCAAACCAGGATTTTTGTTTTCTCAACGAATCCGATGGTGGTAAGAATCTCCTATGACCCATGTAGACATTTTTCCGACTATACTTCAACCATCGATGATGAGTGTTGACACCGCATAATGGACAACCTTTTTTACCTTTCACACAACATCCAGCTAGATTACCATATGCAGGAAAGTCAATAATCGTCGATAGTAAAATTGCTCTCATAGTAAAAAGCGATCTACTAAATGCATCATAAGTTTGAACTCCATTAATCCATAAGTGTTGCAGATCTTCTACCAATGGTGCCAAATATATATCTATATCATTTCCTGGTTGCTTTGGACCAGGAATCAACAATGTTAACACGATATTTTCTTTTTTCATGCATAACAGTGGCGAGAGATTGTATGTCACTAGCATCACGGGCCAACAACTATATTTGGAACTCAATGTCAAAAATGGATTAAAACCATCAATAGCAAGGTCAAGCCTTAGGTTGCATGGATCTGCTGCAAACGATTCCATTTCTCATCTACCACATTCCATGTTATAGAATCAACAGGATGACGCATTTTTCCATCATTACTTTTATTGTTAAAATGCCATCTTAAATCTTCTGCTATTTTTTGAGATCTAAACATTCTTCTGAATCTTGGAATGATTGGAAAATACCTCAAAACTTTAACCGGAATACCATGCATAATTTCATTTGTATGTTCGTTCCTCTTCCATCTCGAAAACCCACATTTTGGACAACTATCCAAATCTTTGTACTCTCTTCTAAAGAGACAACAATCATTCTGACAAGCATGAATTTTCTCAAAACCCATATCGAATACTTTGAGAAATTTTTTCACCTCGTAAATATTCCTAGGAAGTATGTTATCCTTTGGCAACAATAGTTGTTGCACATTCAGAAGTTTATCAAATCCATTATCGGATAACCCAGTCTCACATTTTAGATTATATAAGGCAATAACGGAAGATAATTTTGTTTGATCGGTACAACCAGGATACAACGGGGTTTCGGCATCCTCCAAGTTTTTTAATAAATTCTCCTCTCGTTTCTGTGCGCTATCTTCATCTTTATCATCGTCGGAATATGTATGATTGATGAAATCTTCATCTTCATAATGAATGGCTTTGAGTAAATCATAAGTGTCATTAGACTCGATATCTTTGCTTATAGTTATTTGTTCGCCATGATTGTACCACCTACCATCCTTGCATAGCGGATCCATTCCTCTTATAATCAAATGCTCAACAACAATCTTCCCATACCGATGACTAAGATTTCGACAATCTAAGCAAGGACATAAAATCTTTTCTGGATTTCTTGAAATTATCAATGCAGCATGCACAAACTTCCAAGCTCCTTGCTCATACTCAGTACTAGTTCTATTAATAAAATGAAATAACTATTAATTTTGACGTTAAAATATATGATTTGACTCTCAAAATATATTTAGTATAATATAGTTACCTGTGCAGATGTACCCAATTTTTATCCATCATCAACCAATATGTGAGGAAGTAAATTTCTAAAATTTAAAGTAATAATCAGTTATTGAATGCAAGCAAAATAACAACTAACTATAATCGTAATTGAATGCAAACAAAATGACAAACAACAAATCAACAAGTCAAGTCCAAACTGTTTCCAAAAAATTTGCCATTACAACGGCGCTATTTTGTAGCACCGGAGTAATGTCTATACACTACCCCTCTCCTTATACTAAGCTTGCGCCATTAACAACAATTTTATCCACTTATACAACAATGTCATAATCATATACAAAAAATTCATTGCATTGACTATTTATATTTTTGTTCACATGCATTCATTCACCCTCCTACTGGCATTTGCATTTTTGTTCACAACCATATTTAAAACCCCACCCTGAGCCTACACTTCATCCACTTCCACCCAAAACAATCAAAAATTCAGTCCACAAACCAATCCCCAAAACTCCTTTCACAATCCATTGCCATATTTCACCATCCTCCGGTTCCACTTCTACCTTGTTTAAAAAAACGAATAAGCACTAACCATGCATCTATATGCAAATAAAAGCTTAAATCCAGTTTATGCGAGCCACAGAAAAACTTATATTCGTAATTTCAAAAGTTTGATGACAACTCTAATGTAAATAAATAAACATCAATAGATTATAGCGGAGAATATGAATTACCAACAAAAGGGTACCTTTTAAGTTTCAAATAGGCTTTGCTCTAGTCAGCAGTTCTAAATGTAGAATATGGCAATCGATGTAAAATTTTATGTCAAACCATTGATAGTCAAATTTAAGGTTTGCGAATGTGATCATTACCTTAAGTTTAAAGTTTATATCATTAACTATCACATATGCATCAAAGTAAGGTTGGAAAAAATAACATTTATTATTAACAATTTATCTTATCTTCTAACTAACAATAATCAAACGACTTGAATACTACAATTTTATTATAAATGTTCATTGATCACTTCAAAAGAACAACTAAAATAAAATAGTATTCAAATCCTCCTTGTTTGCAAAGAAATATCCAAAATAATACCACTTTTCAAATTAAACCAAAATTTTGTCATCAAACTTTAATAAAACCTAGAGTGAAACACGAAATAAGAAAGTAAAAGGCCAAACTTTATCTTCACACACACGGGCTCAACTAGGAAAACAAAATTATTTTACCTTCAAAAAGTCATGGAAATTACAATGGTGCCTCATTTCTAACCATCACCACTACAATAGTGCCTCATTCTAACCATCACCTACAAATAGAAAGCAACTTCATAACTCCCGTCTACTTAACACAGACCCTCTCACCTGTTCCACAATACTCACCACCAAAAACCCAACTTGCAAACTGTCAGCAACCGAACAATCCATAACAACCTTCCATCTCCCAGAACCTCATACAACCACAAACCGTCTTTATGGTTGATGCCAAAAATATTTCACTGTATTTAAACGTTGTCCATACAGTCTAACACTAGTATTAACTTTATTTCATTATAATTTGGTAAGCACTCTGGCATGGGTGAGATGTTGATTATTTTTTATACAATCCCAGATGTTCTAAATGGGCCAATGCTCTTCTAGTTCGCATTGGCTTTCAGTTTTGTTGAGTAAACATTGATAAAATTCAACTAAACTAGAGACTATTTTATTTTATTATTAAGAAAAGGAAAAAAGAGTGGCACTTGTAACAGCTGTCTCTACTCTCAAGTTCTCAATTGGATTACAAGTCCTCAATGTTAACTTGAACTAGAAAAAAAACATTTAAATTTTTACCTGATTTGTAGGATACCGATCCTGAAAACATTACACTTGAGATTAGGGTGAAGCTTCTGTCAAGTAAAAAGGTTACAAAAAGTGCAGCTCTAGAAGCAAACCAAAAACTGAAAAAGCATTGCAGTAGTTTCCCCTAAATGTATAGATACATTGAGACATCACACTAGTCATTCCTTATTAAAGTTGATACCTGAACTGACAATGCCATCACTATTTACTAATTTCCTAACCATTTTGCTACTCTCTCATACATCAATAAAACGTAAGGTGAACTTACCTATTTTTATCAGGAAGCAATGATAAGAGAATTAATATAAACCCCTAAACTAAATCCTAGATTAGGGGATATCATTTCACGTGACTGATTCGAAGGCAAATTGGAGGAATGATGCAAAATATTAATGCATCTTCAAACTACAACACAGAACATATAATCAAATACCTAGTCTTTGCAGATTTGAGATTTGTAGAGCGATGGAGCGATGTCAAGGCCGAGCGGATTTGAGATTTGCAGAGATGCGGACTTAAGATTTGCAGAGATGAGCGGATTTGAGATGAAGGGTTGGAGCGGAGTTGAGATGAAGTGTTATTTGGTGAGAAGCGAAAAGAATAATAAAAATGAGGCTGCGAAAAGTCATCTCCCCGCCAAAGTTACGCAGTGTTTTCTTTTTTATATTTAATTATATATGAAAGTAAATTTGAACAATCGCAGCTTTTTGAATTAAATGCTGTTACATGGAGCTGCAAAAAACCATTTTTCTTGTAGTGTTAGATCCAACATTAATGACACCTTAAAACTGAGTTTAGAAAGATAGATTTGTATTTTAACTTGTTTTACATTAATTACAACCATATTGTTGAGTTGAAATAAAATTAGATCTAGGATTATATATGCTTTAAATTGTGTTTCGATTGATTGTATATATTGCTTGGATGATATGTGATATTGTATGATGGTTGTATGGATTATTTTGATGCATTTCATAGTATTTTGTGTAGTTAGGGATATGGTTGTTATTTGTGCAAAATGACGTCAAAAATGTTCAAAATGAGACACTGTCGAAATATGGTGTTGCTTGATGCCCTAAGAGACCCAAAAACAAGTCACAAACGATTTGGAGTTGACTGGGTGGTTCAAAATAAGGTGGTAAGATATGGTCAGTGGTGGTAAAATATGGTCGGTGGTGGGATTTCTTTGAGTTGAGATGCAAGGCGTTACAAGAAAATAGGGGAAGACTTTGGGTCATGTGCAAATGTGAAGTGGTGAAGTGCTTAGGACTTAGAAAAGTTTTAGTAGGAAAAAATATGGTTGGCATTGAAGTGTGCTTTGAGTCCAAAGGAGCCAAACTTTAGGTTACCGCAAGAGGTGCTTCAGGTCAGGTTAGGAAGTAAAGTGGAGAATGATTTTTGGACATAGCTAAATTTTAGGCATAAAAACATTATCGGTACCGACCATGTCAAGCCCAAGTATTTTGCGCAGCTGCTTCAAGTTTGGCATGGATTGCTTCGGGTTGACTTTGGCACGAGGGCGTGATTTAGGGTTCGATACTTGGCCCCTTTGGTCAAGTAAAAGATGGACCCATATAGTCGCTGAAGACCATATATATTCGGTACTGACCATGTTAACGGTATGTGAATCAAGGTAAGAATTTAATGGACGTGAGTGATGCCTAAGTGATCATGTCATGTGTGTTCATTTGTTCATTCAATGTTCGTTTTCATCGATTGTGGTACGATGAAGAACAATTACAAGTGATGAGGCGTAGGATCTTTGACATGTTGCCCTCAAACTTTGATATATGGATTTTACAACTACTGTGGGACGTCTAGAAGTGTTTCGATGATGATGACTCGATTGAGAGAGTGATGATGATGATCCATAAGGATGGGTTCGAGAAAAGAATCTCGTGGGTAAAATAAGGCAGGGTTCTACTATAGAAAGTGGAACGAGGAAGGGTTCCTCTGTGGGAAATGGAAACAAATGGAGCAAGGAAGGGCTCAGATATGCATACGAAGGGATCGTGATACTCAGAGCATTTCTAATGTGCTTGTAAAGCAGGGTTATGTGAGGACGTTCACTAGATACTTAGTTATGTACATCCAATCGAGTAAGGGACTCATGTACGCTGGATCGAGGAAAGGATCTAATGTCCAGCATCTGTGTCGTTGGTGTTCAAGTACTTAGAAACTAAGATTTTTCCATTAATCCCTGGTAGAGGAATGATCACATGAGTTATTATATATCCAAAGCACGTGAGTGACAGTGATGATCGTTTGATGGACGTTATGTTTTTCATATTTGTTTCTCGCTTCAAGGATGTCATAGGATGTAGGTAATGTGGAGGTGGATATCTAGACACCCGATGTTGTACACCTTATGATGTTAGTAGATTAGCTTATATTATTATGCCCTAATTCTTCGGTTTCAAGGACGGGTCGGGTATGATTCTTCGTACCATTGCTCCTTACTATATCGATTTTCAAATTATTTTGAGATTTTTTATTGCTCATAGTAGACTGTTGTCTGAATCAAGGTTTTATATTTTTCTTCTTATTATCTTGGGTACTCTCAAATGAATAGACTATATAGCAGCCATAGAAAAAATGTGGAGCTGTACAGGTGGACTGGCTGGAGGCGATGCTTTCTCATACATATATTTGGGCTTGTAATCACTTATTTCGTTGTGCGGGCATTTTGGAGCTTTGAAAGTGTTTGTTTATTTTAGTTAGAAAAAGTTCATCATTTGAGTTTATTTATTAGTTATATAAACTCTACTGCTATTTTGTATAACTATTCGAACCTATGCACTCTGATTTTGTGGTTCATTTTGTTATTGCTATCTCACATGTTCTATAGCTACGATGATTATTATATTTTGTTCAATGCGCTATGAAATATATGATAGGTTCTGTGATTGTTTTATTTACATTACAACCCTGGACAATCGTCCTACGTCAGTTGAGCACCATTATAATGCACTATACATGTATATTGAATGTCAGAGGTGTAGGGCGATCTTCGAATTTGGCATCAAAGCTTATGTTAAGCTATTTGACTTAGATTGAAATGCTTAATTCTAAATTAAAACCATGATCCATTAGAGATAGAGTAAGTGGAACACTCTAGTTGAGAGTATATACGAGATATCGTACTTGTTATATATTTTGGTTTACAAAATTATATAATAATATATATATATATATAATTTGGATTGCACATGAGTACCATTGATGTAGGTTTTCTTTATGAGATACTGATCATTCATATTTCAGATTAAAATGAGCCAGCATACAAGAAATGTTGGTAGGAACTCCATTCTAGAGATGAAGAGGAAGGAGCGAGCTTGGGAGCTACTAATCTCGATTTGCAGATAATGTTCAGTACCATGATGAGGAACATGCCACAAAATGCTCAGATGACTACTGTGAATGTTGTTGTTGTTGGTGGTGCTCAAGTGTAGGAGCCCAAAACTGATTTTGTGAAGTTGAATAAGCATTTTTCCAGCCTTGGTGGCAAACCATTCCAAGGAGCGAAGTCAGCTATGGAAATGCAGGAATAGTTGGATACTTGCGAGAGGATCTTGGATGATCTGGAGTAAGATAATGATATGAAGAGGAGGTTAGCTTCTTGATAACTCCAAGGTAGATCTATAAACTGATAGAATGCTATGTAGGTTGCTACTCCCGACAATTAGTTCACTTGGGACTAGTTCATGATTAGATTTGAGGAAAAATTCATACAAATAGCTCAAAGTTGGTTCTACTCTGTATGTTTGCTAATCTGAAGTAGAGGGATATGTTTGTCTCAAGTATGTGGCTGGGTTTGATGCTTTATTTAAGTACGAAATATCTTTTATTAGCACTTTGTTATAGAAGAACAAATTTTTTATTATGGGCTTGGATGATTATCTATGGGAGAAGTCAGTGGGACATATCGACGAGTCCTTTGAGAAAATCATCGAGAAGTCTCTTCAACACAAGAGTTTATACCCCAAATCTAAGTCAGCTATTGTTTTTAAAGAAGAGCCAAAGCCGCAATCAGGTGGGGGAAGCAAGAAGAAATGGAACTACAAGAGAAGGCAGTTGCAGAACAAGGATGCATAAAAAAAGACCAAGTAGAACCCTTTTTACTATAGTTGTGGGGAAAAGAGCTATCCGAGTAAGATTTACAAAGCTAAATGGAAGAAGTGTGATAACTGCAACAAGCCAAGGCAAATACAGGGAGATTGTCCTGAACCGATGAAGTAGAGGAAAATGGTGAAGCATATGCATTGTATGCTGTCTCGACTTCGTCGAGTGCTCCATCGATAAAGGAGAATGGAAGGGTGTCACTATTTAAGGTATGCTTTCTATTTATGATATTACCATATGTGTTTTATTTGATATCGGAGCTTCACATTTCTTTGTATTTAGTGACATGGTAAATAGATTGGCATTGGACCCATAATTGTTGACCGACCTTTGGTGGTGACAAACCCTATTGACGTCTCTATCAGTCAGTGTATGGTTTACTGTAATTTGGTCTTATCAAGTCATGGATGGTCTTTGGTTTGTGATCGCTTTATTTTGGCTTTTTTTGGGGGTTGATATTATTTTGGGGATGGACTGAATGAAAAAGTATGCGATGGTGGTGGATTACGAGAGAGGTTGGTGACAATTGGGACTAAGGATGGGTAGAAGGTTGAATTTGGTTGCCTACTAGAAGAACAAGTTATGCTTTCCTTTTTATATTATCTAGAGGTCCCACAGGATGAGTTTCATCTATGCCTATCATTATAGAGTATCTAGACGTATTTAAGGAAGTGGCTGGATTGCCACCACACTAAGAGATAGAATTGTGCACAGTAAAGGACGCCAGACTAGTAGTTATGCTTTTGAGTTTATAGCACTTAGAGAGCAGAAGAATTAGAGGTGAAAGTGAGAGACCTAATGAGGAAAGGGTCTGTTCGTGGAAGTATATCTAAATGGGGTGCACAGGTAGCATTCACCACTAAGGCAGATGGCTCTTTGAGGTTGTGTGTTGAGTACCTTGAGTTGAATAAGGTGAGATAAGAACAAATATCCATTTCTACATATGGATGACTTGTTTGATTAGGTCCATGGTACGAAGGTATTCTCTCAATTGGATCTTGCGATGGGTTTTCATCAATCGAGTATAGTGAAGGAGAATGTGTCGATTTTAACATTTCATATGCCATTAAGATTTTTTGAGTGGTTGGTTATGTCGTTCGGGCTGACTCATATATTGGCATACTTTTTTGACCTTATGAACCTTATCTTCAGGGATCAACTAAACAAGTTTGTGTTTGTGTTCATGGATGATATTCTTGTCTATTCTTGGGTGGAAGAAGAACATGAGACATGTTTGAGGATCGTGATTGAAGCGTTGAGGAAGCATAGGTTAAAGGTGAAGCTTTTGAAGTGTCACTTTTGGAGGAGGGAAGTGAGATTCTTGGGTCACATTGTTTCAAAACAATGTATTATTGTAAACCCTGCTAAGGTGATAGCAGTTGAAGATTGGAACAAACCTAAGAACCTATGGATGTGAGGGGTTTCCTTGTATTGGCGGGATATTATAGATGTTTTGTCAAGGAATTCTCAAAGGTAGCAGCGCCACTGAAACCCAAACTTTTATATGGGACGTGAGGTGTGAACACAGATTTGTAAGTCTGAAAGAGAGGTTGACGAGTGCAGCAGGGTTAACCATTCTAAGAGGGACTAAGGAGACGATGGTTTACACTGATACTTGTGGTACTATACTGGTGTGGTACTGATGCAAGTATGTAAGGTTGTCGCATATGGTAGTGGACAACTAAAGTCGCATAAGGGGAAGTACCAGACCCATGATTTGGAGTTGGTAATGATAATGTTAATTTGCTTTGAATACTTGGAGGCATTATTTTCTTCGGGAAAGGTTTAAGTTATTCACGAACCATAAATCATTGAAATACTTCTCTCTTAAAAAGACGTCAACTTCGTCGGCAGCGATAGTTGGAATTTTTGGCCTTCTATGACTTTATCATTTCTTTTACGCCTGGTAATGGAAATGCAGTCATCGATGCTTTGAGTAGAAGAGATGCCAATTTTGGGGTGATGTTCGTAGAATGGATGTAGCTCGAGTATATTGTTAGCTGTGACTTCAGACCTCATTATGAGATAGAGCTGGAGATGCTGGTAAGTTTGAATACTAGACCTACTCTGATTGAGAGGATCAACACTAGCTAGATGAGAGATGCTAGACTAGAAAAGATCATAGCAAAGATAGAAGGAAGAGTAGAGTTTGATAAGACGAGGCAATGCGGACTCAACCTAGATGGTTGGCTCTGTAAGAAAGGGAGATTGTGTATTCCCGACGTGGATAAATAAAGGACGAGGTGTTATAAGAGTATCATCATTTAAGGCTGACTATACGTCCTGTCGGTAATAAGATGTAACGTGATATGAAGTACGCATATTATTGGGAAGGGATGAATAAGGACATCAGGGCATTCATCTCGAAGTGCATGAACTGTTAGTTGGTAAAGCAGAGAAGAAGAAGCCAAGCGGGCTAATGCAACCACTTGAGGTTCCTAAGTGGAAGTGGGAGTAATTATTGATGATTTCGTTAATGCATTGCTGAGGACTAGAGGAAGGTATGATAGCATTTGGGTTATATTCGATAGATCAATGAAGAGTGCTCAATTTGTACCCATTAAGTCTAGTAGAGCGACATCCTAATTGATTGAATTGCATGTGAAATGGGTAGCGCGGTTCAATGGTGTGTCATAGTGCATTGTGAGTGACCAAGATCCTTTATTCACTAGTGGTTTCTAGAAGAGCTTACAAAGGCATTGGGGATGGAGTTTCATCTCAGTATAGCTTCACTCACAAACAGATGGGCAGACCGAGAGGGTGGATCGTAGTTTAGTAGATCTCTTACGAGCTTACATACTCAACTTTGTAGGCTCGTGGGATGACCACTTGCATTTTGGTAGAGCTTGCATACAATAATAGTTATCGGTCTAGCATCAATATGGCACCATTCGAGGCATTTCATGTTCGCCCGTGTAATGCACCTTCGTATTGGTGGGAAGTGGGCAAAAAACTAGTAGGTCTAAATATGATCATGTAGATTTTGAAAAAGATTGAGATCATTCGAAAACAAATGAAGGTTGTTTAAGATGGACAGAAGAGCTATGCTGATAAGAGATGTAGAGATTTGGAGTCTTTGTTGGTGATATGGTGTTTGTGAAGATCTCTCCTCTAAAGAATGTAGTTCGATTCGGTAATAAGAGAAAGTTGGCACTGAGATTTATAGGTCCTTTTCTAATACTAGAGAGAATTGGGAACCTAACATACAGAGTCGGCTTACCTTAGGAGATGGCTGGCATGCATAATGTATTTCATGTATCTCATTTACCGAAGCGTGTGTATAGCTCAAATGTGACTATTTTATCAGATCAAATGGATGATATCGAAATTGAGCCAGAAGCTTCAAGACCATGTAGGCCCATTCGTATTGTCGGACATGATATGAAATAGCATAGGAGGAAGACGATGGAGTTACTAAAGGTTAAAATGGAGTGAGAGTGAAAGCAATTGCACATGAAAAATCGAGGAGAGAATAATGATGTTTATCTAGTGCTATATACTTGGTAAGGCTTACTGTTTATCATATTTAGTTTGACTTTTGATATCATGTAGAATGCAAGGATATGAATATTTATATTGATGATTGTATGTTACACATTTGATGCTTGAAATGATTGCTTATGATCGTTAGGCGCGGGATGTAATCAATGTTGACTTTTGCTTATTTGTTTAGGAATATCTAGGACAAAATTCCTAAAGGAGGAGAGTGCAATGATCCATATTTTACATATTGGAGAATCATAGAATATTATTTTAAAATTCATATGAAATCATATGACTCGCTAACTTTGAAAAATGTCAATTTAGTGACATTTTCTTATCCCTGAAATTTTTATCGGATAATTTTAACCTTGAAAATCTTATAAGGCCTAAAACTTTTGATAGAAGCCAAATTAGGGGTTGAAACCACTTCCATTAAAATTATATGATAGTTTCTCTTTGTGTAGAGTGGTCATAATAGAGATTTGGACTTACTATTTAGGAGATGTGGGCATTTAAAGTTTGGATAGTTTCTCACCTGATTGGTGGATAATTAGTTAGGCCCGGATTGCCCACTAACCCATTTCGGAATTATGCCAAATTAAGGAAGAGGGGATTTTTTCTAATCACTTTCACACTTTTTAAAACTAAACCAAACGTCCATTAATCCGAACTTAACTAAAAAGCTTCACTTTTCCTTACTTTAATTAGCTTAAACACGTCATTAGGAGGGGATTAGCTAAGGGAATCAAGGGACTACTATTTGGACCATCTTGGAGTTCATGTAGCTACCGTTTAATTTTCCTCGAAATTAGGGTAATTTGGTAGTAGGTGAGTGATATTTCTTCTCTCATTATCCTATGGTTAAATTGTGGTTTTTGGAACGATTTCAAATTTTAAACTTTCAAATCTTAGATCTAACATTATTGATAACTTAAAACCGAGTTTTAAAGGATATATTTGTATTTTAACTCATTTTACATCAACTACCAACCATATTGTTGTTTTTATATAAAATCTGATCTAGGATGATATATGCTTTTAAATTGTGTTTGGATTGATTATATGTGTTGGTTGAACGTTATGTGATTTTGTATGATGGATTTTTTTGACGCGTTTGCTAGTGTTTTGCATAGTTAGGGATCTAGTCGTCACTTGGTGCAAAGTGGCATCAAAAAGTTTGAAACAAGACATAGTTGGAATATGATGTTGCTTGAAGTCCTAAAAGACCCCAAGACAAGTCGTAGGTGGTTTAGAGTTGATTGGGTGGCTCAAATTTTGATCGTTATAATAAGGTCGGTGGTGGTAAAATACAATTAGTGGTAGGATTTCTTCAAGTTGAAATGTAAGGCACTTCAAGAAAATAGTGGGAAGACATTTGGCCAAATGGAAACATGAAGTGGTGAAGTGCTTACGACTTAGAAAAATTTTGGCAGGCAAAAATATGGTCGACATTGAAGTGTGCTTCGCGATCAATGAGCCAAACTTCTGGTCATGTGAAGCGGTGCATCGGATCAGGCTGGGAAGTGAAGTGGAGGAATAGTTTTGAACTTAGCCAAATTTTAGGCATGGGCAGATGGTTGGTAATGACCAAGTCAGGCCCAAGTATTTTGTGCAGCTGCTCCGAGTTCTGGCATGGATTGCTTCAGGTTGACTTGGCATGATGAGATGATTTAGGGTTCGACGCTAAGACACTTTAGCCAAGTAAAAGATGGACCCACATGGTCGGTATTACCTAAAATTTTTGGTAAACAAAAACTTTCAGGAGAAGCTCCCAAAGTCGGTCTATCAGTCATATCCTTGCTCAGCTAGCTGGTTACCCTCGTCGATGGGCGGTCGATCCATCATCATCAATGGCCAACTGCGCCTACTCCGCATTTGGAGACACCACAGATGGAAGCTCAGCCATCACCGCTTCTTTCAGGATCCTAAAAGAACGGCGGGCCTCAAAGCACATCTACCCGATTAGGCACAGCCTCCTACCGCATCCTCTATAGAAGTTCCTACGTGCTGTCCCTTCGGTGTCATTCTAGTATACTAGAAAGATCGCCTCCTTAGACATCTCCTCCTCTTCCATGCAGAACGGTTAGAAAAAGCCCTCAGGCGACCCGCCTTCCTCAATAAGACACCTAGTGCTCCCAACACTCTAACGATCCATTGAAGCCGGTTAGCCCATCTGTCTTAGAGGTATAAGCTTAAGGTTTCGCCCTCAGGCCTTCCTTAGCATCCTTTCCCTTAGCGGCTAGAGCCGCTCCCGGCCTCTTGGCACACGCCCGACCTGGTCCTTCATACCTATCCATGCATCAAGTACCACACCCTTTATGCAACGCCGTTCCTTTAGGTCCTTCCTCCCCCTCTAAGGCCCGGGTCCACCCTCGGCATGATCCTAATATCAGAAATAGCTTCGCTCTCACGTGACCGTCTGTCGACTTCAATCTCCACATGGTTGCAACCGGGCCCTGCATGTCCGCCCTCCGCCCTCTGCCGGATCCCTAGGTCATTCGGAGTTGACATCGGACTGGCTATCTCATGTGGCCCAACTACTCCTACACAAGGATCCGCTCGACCATGGTGGACCGATTGCCTTATGTCCTTAGCAATTCTAAACCTACCAGCCAGGACCGCCCCTTAACCCAGAATAGCTACCGCGAAGTACCCTAAAATTCCTAATTCAATTGCTTCGAAGTACATGTCATCATACAAAATTACTATTCCTCTACCAACAGTACTCCATGTGCAGCCCTTTCCTCTCCCCACCTTTCCAATATCCAATCAGAACGCCTACACCTCTACCCACTAAAACGTGTTGCCTTTCCTAGGTTTGCCATAGACCCTTCTTTACAGCTGGTAAGTAATCTGAGCTGTGGGTTCGAATTTGCTTCCCAGTTGGCTCCTACCCTACATCCCCTCCAATCCACGGTCCACAGCCTCTCCTGCACTACTATTTTACAATCTCGACCTTCCATTCACACCGCACATCCTCTATATATACCCGATGCCATACCATATGGAAAAGGGATGGACAAAATGATTTCTCCAACCCATCTTCCTTACCAACTCTCTATTTCTCCATTGCCTCTCTAATGGCGGCTTCTCCCGACTTCCGTTGGAGAGAGCCTCCATCAAGCTCTACCACTCAAATCACCATGCTCTACCCATCAAGCTCTACCACCATCATTTCCTCCAACACCAAGCTTATCACTCTAGCTAGTAATACCTCCTTATAGAACTTACCTTCTGACCACTGCTAGCAACCCTTCCTTTAAGAGCTCTTCCATCTTTGAGACTCCTCTTCAAGGGACGACCCTCCCGGTGGGTCTTCCCTCAGGTCTCCTCCTCGCAAGACCCTTAGACTGGGATATTATACGCTAGTGATATCTAGTCTAGTCTTCTTTATTGTTCTCTTGTAATAGTCTATAAATTGTAAGAGGTTGATACAATAATGGAATATCACAGTGGACGTAGGTCCGCACCGGGCCAAACTACTATATATCGCTGTATATTTACTTTATATACTTAATTTTCCCTAGGATTATTCTTTATTCTCTCCCACCATGGGCAAGGTTCCCTATCCACTCCTGCCCATCTCAATCCATGTTCCCCATACGCAATGGCCCCGTAGCAAAGGGCACATTCAGCTACCGTTGCATATGGGTAGTCGGCTCGCAACCAACTTTGTGGCTCAAACGGTTTCGCGCCCTCCACCAATGACAAGCCTTCCCTTCAGGGTCGACTCATCCAAAAAGTAAAACCTAGCGTCCGCACGGCGTTATCCTTAACGGTCGATTGCATTTCGAGGTTCGGTTGGGTTTTTCATACTAGTGATGAAACATCAGGTTAACATTTTGGTACCCACCATGGGGTCTGATCCCACGACCACTAGGTTGAAAGCTTTACAGCAACGGCCTGTTCTCGTATTAGTCGACGTCCCAGTTTCAATCGTAAAAGTCTCCTGGTGCTCCTTCTTACTCCAACCAAGAAAAAAGAAGACTGGCTAGAAGAGAGAGGAATCGATATTCCTATTCTACAATCCCGTGTTCCCTTAAGAGAAGCGGCCATAGATTTGTGTTCCCCCGAAATATGGTCCCATCCATGTCTTCAGCCCTCCTACATCCTCACAGTGCGCTCCATAGACCTCGAGGTACTGCGTTAGTCAGCAGAGCGCCTCCAGCTCTCCTTCCTTCTTCCCTGTAGTATCGACAGGCAACCTAAGGGCGGTACCTCTAAACCTAAAGGATGGGACATGGAGTCCGAAACTGAGGGGCATCTTCCTTGCACCACCACCAGCAGCCTCAAATTCCAACCTTTGGCCTCCTCTCGAGACCATTGGTAGCGTATGCAAGCATCGAAGGGAAACCACTGGATATTCCCCTAGGTTTGCAAGCTCTCCTCCTTGGTCTCACAACGCGGTCCCTAATAGCGGCATGGCGAGCAGCAGCTCCTTCACCCCCTTTAGCATGCACGCCCAACGCATCCCGCAACATTCTGGTGTCTGCAGTCGCACATCCTACTTCAGTCAGAAGTAGAGTCCTGAAGCAGAGTCACCTCTTCCGCCATTTCATCCAAGCAACTCGGGCAGCACCAGCATTCTTGCACCTCCCATCAACATCCTTCTCCCAACCCAGGGGCATCCACCACTGCCGAGGAGAGTTCAGTGAAAGCAAGCCATGGCATATCCAGGGTCTTAGGAGGACCGTCCAAGATTATGGAGTGCATCCAATCATGCCCATCCTATTCTCCCAGAATAGTAAGCGGGCCATAGCGGTACACGTTCAACTCGGGCTCAGGATTGTACCTCCATTCAATTAGCAGTGTCTCCCCATCGCAAATCCTGGAGGTGCCCATGCGCTTCTACTCATGCTTGGAAGCTCTGAACCAGTGAGGCGCCCATAACACGCATTCCGACTGCTACCCTATGTTCACTTAAAGCCAGGACCACATGGATCCTCCCAGATAAGTCCTCCTTCAGCACTCCTGCAGCTGTCTCCATCTGCGGCCATCCTCCATCTGCTCTTCAAATGCCGCAGCACCAGAACACCCGAGCCCACCTGGAGCAACTAGAGACTTTAACGGACTGCATTATTCACTCCCACCGAATCGACCAATGCCCCAACTGCCCCGAGTTAGGCAAGGGATGTCCTTCTGGTGTCTACTCCCAATCTATAGTTAATAAGAAGACGGACACACCAGCTAGCCTCTTAATCAGCACGCCCATGGCTTGGAAGCGTCCCGTCTTCGAAATCCAGAAAATTGCAAAGAAATCCCTCCGAGTTCACCCTCCAGTTCTTAACCGCTTCGTTCATCAGCAAGCCATGGTCATTCTTCCTTATCATCCTAGGATATAGCCAGAAGCAGCCAGCATTGCCTCTAGTTAATTTCTCCCCATTACGGTCGTATAGTGATGCCTTCTGCATAAGTTTTCGTGAAAGCCTCTTCTTGAGATGACCCTCCCGATTGTTCTTCTCTCAAATCCAGATCAGGCCGAAGCATTCAATTCTGCCCTTGCAAGCAAGGACATACTTCGAGGGGAGGGGATGTTAGCCAAAATTTTGGAAATACAAAAACATCTAGGAGATGTTCCCAAAGTCGATATGTCTGTCGGGTCTTCGCTTAGCCAGCTAGTTACCCTCGTCAGTAGATGACCAATCCGTCGTCTTTAGCAGCCAACCATGCCTACTCCACATCTGAAGACACCATAGATAGAAGCTCGACCTTCAACCATCACACTTCCTTCGGGATCTCGAAAGAACTATAGGCCCCAAAGCACGTCTGCCCGATTCAGCACTGCCTCCTGCTGCATCCTATCTAGAAGTTCCTACGCGCGGACCCTCTGATGTCAGTCCCACATACTTGGAAGACCGCCTCCTCAACTGTCTCCTCCTCTTCCATATGGAATGGCTGGAGAATCCCTCCAACGACCCACCTTCCTCAATAAGGCATCGAGAGATCCTAACATTCTGACAATCCTCTAAAGCCGGTCAGCTCATCTCTTCTAGAGGTATACGTGTAAGGTTGCGCCCCAGGCCTTCCTTTACATCCTTTCCCTTAGCGGCCATAGTCGCCCCTGACCTCTTCAAAACCCTCCTGATCTGGTCCTTCATCCTAATCTATGTGCCAAGTACCACACCTTCCATGCAATGCCATTCCTTAGCATCCTTCCTCCCCCTCTAAGGCCTGGATCTGCCCTCGACACGATCCCAGTATCAGAAGTAGCTCCTCCCTCACGTGACCGTCCATCAACTTCGCTCTCCATATAGCTACAATTGGGCTTTGAATGTTCACCCTTCGTTGGAAAATCGGGTCATTCGAAGCTGACATTGGACTAGCTATCTCGTGTGGCCTGACTACTCCTACATAGGATATCGCCCTACCGTGGTGGACCGATCGCCTTATGACCTTAGCAAACCTAAACCTACCAGCTACTACCTCCCCCTTAACCTAAAATAGTTTACCGTGAAGTAACCTAACCATTCCAAGTCTAACTACTCCGAAGTACATGCCATCGGAGAAAAGTACTGTTCTTCTGCCAACAGTACTCCATGCACAGCCCTTTCATCTCCCCCACCTTTCCAATAGCCATTCAGAATGCCTGCACCCCTATCTACTAAAACTTTCCACTTTTCCTAAGTTTTCCATAGACCCTTCTTTCCAGTGGTAAGCAATCTGAGGTGTGGGCTCGAATCTACTTTCCAGCTGTCTTCCATTCTATGCTCCCTCCAATCCATGGCCCAGACCCTCTCCTGCATTGTTGTTATGCAATCTGGACCGTCCATTCACACCTTACATCCTCTATATATACCTAATGCCATACGTATGGCAAAGGGACGGACAGAATGATTTCTCCAACCCATCTCCCTTACCAACTCTCTCCTCCCCCAAAGCCTCTCTAATGGCGGCTTCGCCCGACTTCAATTAGAGAGAGCCTCCATCAAGTTCTACCACTCAACCTACCATGCTCTACCCACCAAGCTCTACCACCATAATTGCCTCCAATAGCAAGCTTATCACTCCAGCTAGCTCCAGCTCCTTCTAGAGCCTACCTTTTGACCATTGCCAATAACCTCTCTTTCAAGAGCTCTTCCATCTCTGAGATTTCACCTTAAGAGACCGCCCTTGTGGTGGGTCTTCCCTCAGGTCTCCTTCCCATAAAACCCTTAGGCTAGGATATTATAGTCTTGTAATATTTAGTCTAGTATCCTTTATTATTCTCTTGTAATAGTCTGTAAATTGTAAGAGGTTGATATAGTAAAGGAACATCACAATGGACGTAGGATGCACTGAGCCGAACTACTATATATCGTTATATATTTACTTTTTGTACTTAGTACTTCCAGGATGATATTCTATCGACTCCCGCTATGGACAAGTCTCCCCATCTTCTCTTGCCCATTGCAATCCATATTTCCCACAAGCAATGGTCTGTGGCAAAGGGCCCAGTCATTCACCCTCTCCTTGGGGGTGGTTGGCCTGCAACCAACCCTGTGGCTCAAATAAGTTCGCGCCCTCCGCCATTGGCGAGCCTTCCCTTTAGAATTGACTCATCTGAAAAGAAAGCCTAGCATTGGCGTGGCGATATGCTCACTGACGTGATTGCATTCCGAGGTTCGATTGGTTTTCTATACTCCTGACGAAAAATCAGGTCAACGATCATTGCTGACCATATCAGGGTTGTATGAATTGAGGCAAGGTTTTAAAAGGATGCAAGCGATGCCTAGATGATCATGTCACATGTGTTCGTTCGTTCGTTAAGCATTCAGTTTAAACTATAATGGCATGATGAAGAATGATAAAAATAACAAAGCATAGGTGTGACCTTGCAATGTGATGGCTTTAGAACTTTATTTCATAGATTCTATGACTGTTATGGGACATCTTGAAGTGTTTCGATAATGATGACTTAATCGAGGGAGTCGTGATGATGATCCATAAGGATGGGTTTGAGGAAGAACTTATGGGTTTAATAATGAAGGGTTCTAGTATGGAAAGTGGAATGAGGAAAGGTTCATTATGAGAAATGGAAACTATAGAGCGACGAAGGGCTCGGATACGCGTGTGAAGGGATTTTTGATACTTGAAATGTTTCTAGTTTGCTCATCAAGTAAGTATATGTTAGTATGCTTACTGCATATTTAGTTGTGTACCTCGGATCGAGGAAGGGATCCGTGTACCCTGGATTGTGGAAGGGATTTAGTGTCCTGCATCTATGTGCTAGTATTCAAGTACTTAGATACTAGGATTTTTCCATTTAATCCTTGTTAGAGAAATGGTCATACAAGTTATCATATATTCAAAGCACATGAGTGATAATGATGATTGTTTGGTGGATGTTATGTTTTCCATGTTTGTTTGTAGCTCTAGGGATGTCACAAGAGGTAGGTATTGGTAGAGAAATAGTCATGCAAGTTATCATATATTCAAAGTACATGAGTGATAGTGATGATTTTTTGGTGGATGTTATGTTTGTCATGTTTGTTCGTTGCTATAGGGATGTCACAAAAGGTAGGTATTATAGAGGCTAATACATAGACACCCAGTGTTGTACTTAGGATGTTATACACCATATAATGTCAGTCGATTAGTATACATTATTATATGCTACTCTTTTGTTGCAGGAACATGTCAGGTATGATTCTTCGTACCATTAGTCATTACTTTATCGGCTTTCATAGTATTTTTTGATTTTTTTATCACTCACACTAGACTATTGTCCAAATCCATGTTTTATGGTTTGCTTATTATCTAGTCTACTCATAAATGAGTAGACTAGATAATAGGTGTTGGTTACACATGGAGCTGTATAAATGGACTAGCAGGAGGCATACCTTTTCATACTCATATTTGGGCTTATTATTGCATATTCCATAGTTCGACACTATGGAGCCTTTATCGTTTTTGTTTGTTTTATTTAAAGATAATTCATCATTTGAGTTTGTTTATCAATTTTATAAACTCTAATACTATTTTATATAACTATTTGAACTTGTGCACTCTGATTCTATGGTTTATTTAGTTATTATTGTCTCGTTTGTTTTATATCTATGATGACTACTTTATTTACTTTACAACAGGTTTTATGACTATTTTATTTACTTTATAAACTTTGAAAATCATCCTACATTGGTCAGTCATCGTTACAACGCACTATACAAGTATATCAGATGCTGGAGGTGTAGTGTAGTTGTTGTAAGAAAAAGCCAAGAGGTTTTTTTATAACTGCTTGAGTTTCCTAGTGGAAGTGGAAATAGGTGCGACAACATTTCGACAAGAGTCGGTAGATTGATGAAGATTGCCTGATTCATACCCATGAAGTCCATTAGAGAGAGCTCGAAGTTGGCCGAATCGTATGTGAAATAGATTATATAATTCAATGGTGTGCCAAAGAGCCCATTGGACATGAGTGGATTTTAGGAGAGCTTAAAAGAGGCACTAAGGAGACCATAGAGAAGATTTAGTTCATTCAAAAATGGATGTGAAAATTGCACAAGGTAGACATAAGAGCTACACTGATAAGAGAGACTGAGGTTTAGAGTTCTCTGTTGGCTATATGGTGCTTGTCAAGGTTTCTCCATTGAAGGATATAGTTCAATTTGGTAATAAAGGGAAGTTGGCATTGAGGTTTTTAGATCTTTTTTTGATATTGGAGAGGATGAGGGACCTATCATATAGAGTCGTCATACCTAAAAAGATATTAGGTGTGCATGACTTATTCCATGTCTCTTATCTTGGAAAGTTGTGCATGACTCAGGCATGACTATGATACTAAATAAACTAGATGTATTATAGTTGAACATGAACTGTCAAGGCCTCAAAAGCAGATTCGTATATTTGAATAAAATACGAGTTATCTTAAGAGGAAGACGGTGTAGTTGTTAAAGGTTCAATGGGGGTGAAAGCGAAGGTGATAATACTTACTGAGAAAGCATGAGGACCACTTATCTGGAGCTCTTTACTGGTTAGATTCCATTTTTCCGTTGTTGGCTTTCACGTTTGGTAGCTTGTTTTATTAGGTTAGTACCTTGCATTGACTAGAGATCTAGCTAACCTCAAAATTAGCATAATGCGTTATGAAAGAAAATGTTAATTGCTAATCACCAGTCTTAAAATCTAAAATGAGGACAAAATCAAGCAAAGTAAAGTCAATGGCACCAAATATAGAGTAGTTCAACAAGCTTACCTACATCCATTAGGAAGATCTCTTACAATTAAAGGAATTACAAGATAATGATAATAAACAAAGCACTTAAGACTAATAAGGTAGCAAATTTTAAGTACTTAAGGCTTTAATTTGTTGTGAGGTGCTATGGAGAGAGATAACAACCAAAAGTATAATAATTTCTAACCTATATGAAGTGACAATGCATGAGATATTCATAGTGGCTGAAATAGATGATGAATGGTGAAGATTGCATATTAAAACAAGCATGAAGCATGCCTAACCATTGATCTAGTTGAATAGGCTGATGGAAGACAGCTGTAATGGCATAAAGGAATGAGTAGTTGAGGAGCATGCAAATTGTCCTTTTGTACTAGGCATATATTTTGCATTTAATGTGCATTAAATGATGACAGCGAGCTACCGAAGTAGGAACTTTGGCCAGGTTGAAGATGATATTGGAAGTTGAATGCTGCTAAGGACCAATGTGTAAAAATCTTGCTGGGCCAATTGTGATATGACGTGACTGCCTGTGGTGATGCTAGTCCAAAGATGGGTCATATTTGAGCCGGTATTGGTAGATGAACCGACTGTTGAAGCCTTCTTGAGTCATGTTGCTCAGCTATGGAGCTAGTCTTGATGGGCTGGCCCGGAGCCTGATTGGATTCGCTATGAATGAGTCAATTGCTTAATGCCTAAGTTTGTTGAGTTGTATTGTATGGTGCTAAGGACCAAGTTACCAGCAAGATGCCCTCTCCATGATAGCTATGAGATGACTAGACGGATTTCTTGGGACCGATTGAAGGCGGCTACAATATAGTCGAGCAAAAGATGGGTCACTTTTGAGCTGGTCTTATTAAATGAGCGGCTAGCGTTTGACTTGGAATGATGCTAAGTAGGTGAGTTGACATAGAGCCATACTGAGTGAGGGTCGGAATGAGGGATCAATTTGTTGGAGAGCTGGGACGGTGTGGATCGAGCTAGGCTAGGCCTAGTTTCATCCTTGTTCGATGAGTTCACAATTGAAGTGGCTGAGGGAGATCCAACTGGCCATCGATCTAAAGTTCTACTAAGTGGATAGGTTGGTTTGAGGCCTTTTGATTTTAGGCCAAATGAGTGGACCGATCGAAGATTAGCTAGGCTGACTTTGATTAGGCTAGGCTTTAATCGACTTGCTTATTACTTATGAGAAATATGAGCAACACCTTGAATTCTAGGGATTACATAGGATTTATGGTTTGTTTGAGGGTGCACATTATATGATTCTTATGGTTGTTGATTGTTAAGCATGCTTTTTATCTGTATTGATTGATTTTTGTTTGTTTGGTTGGGATTTTTAGGGGTGAAATTCCTTAGGGGAGAAAAATGTAATGTCCACATTTTTTACGCATCGACGATCCATAGAATTTTATTGGACGGTTTTAACCTTGAAATTTTTTATAAGATGCATAACTATTAATAAGAGCTAAATTAAGATCTCAAGTCACTTCCAAATGAAAGATACGATGGTTTCTCATTCCATATAGTGTTCGTAATATACTTTTAGACTTACAGTTTAGAAGATATGATTATTTGAAGTTTTGACTAGGCATATTAGTTGGTAATCAAGGGATGATTAGTCTAGCACGTTAATCCATTTCGGGATTTGGGTTGAAGAAGCATCCAAAACAGCAACCTACTACTATAAATACATATCTAAATATCTTTTAACCCTTCTTACCCTCCATTGACTTTCTACTATCTAAATTCCCCATTCTTTTAATAAAATAGCCTCAATAATCTAATTAGGAGAGGAATAGATGATATTTTCAATGATCATTTTCTACTCAAAATTTATGCCTTAGAAAGTGTGTTATTATTGCCTAAATCTGGATGTACTCTTGTTTTGGTGGATCTACGCTTGTTTGTTGATTTTTGTTAATTCTATACCCTAGGTGAGTGGTTTTACTCTCTCACTTTATTATAAATATCGATATATCTTTCTAAATAATTTTTGCATCATTTTAAAAATAAAAATATGATTTTTAATTTGGGCATGTGCTGTAATTTTCGGACTACCTCGATATGTGTGTTTTTTACCGAATTTTAGATGACTAGTGATTGATTTTTAATCTCTAGGCATGTATCTATAGGTTTAGACTTATTTGAATCCATAATTAAGGTCAAAAATAGGTTTTGTTGCTATTTTGAAATTAAAGCTGGAATAGAAATGAATTTAAAGCAATTAAAATGACTTAATCATGTTGTTTTGAAGTATAGTTGTTTATACGAATGATTGGTAGACTATGAACATGGTTTGGGATTAACTTTATGGTCTGGTGTATATTTACATATTTGAATGATGGTTGAAGGACCGTTACTATAAGTTTATATGTTTTATTTGTATGGTTGAATGTTACTTCTATGTTTAAATGCTTGAATATGCTCATCGGAGCAAATTGGAGTTGTTAATTGATTCTATATTTCGGGTTTCCATGTAGAATGAGTAACGACATGCTCTTCGATTCGACTTGCAAAGGATGGAAGTTTTGTAAACGTAGAATTGGACTTTGACGGGTCGACTCTAAAGTATTGATGTCATATTTATGCATTGATGTTGTGCTCGGATCAAGTAGTAAGTGTAGTAATGAAATCAGCGCGAAATTGGGATATTTGAAGTGCTACAGGAAATTTGGTCCGGGCTTGGTGTTCAATTTGGTGGCGTTCAGTGGGAGGCTTGGGGTCGGGAAGTAATTTAGTTTAAGGTGGAAGACTGGGTTAGAAATCATGTTTGATAGTTACTTCAGATCAATGATGGAGAAACACCATGCAAGTAAGGTAGTGAACCAGAGATCATTTCCAGTTGGTGTACTTGGAGTCTGGCATGGTGTTACCTTGGTTCGTTCCTTGGAAAATACCGAGCATGGCTGTGATGAGGGTGCTCTAGAGGAACTTCCAGTCTGATATGGTGCTGCTTCATGCCAGACATAGGGGAACTTGGTGGTTTTTGGGAGTTGGCTTAGAGTAAGAATGAACAAGTCTAGAACAATTCGAGACAACTTAGAGAATTAAGTAGCAACCGAAGAAGTGAAGTGGCTTTGAAACTTGACGATGTAAGTGTAGTATATAAAATGCTTTAAGCAGAAAACATTTGTAGCATCTGGGAATCGTCTAAGGAGACAAATTCGATATGAAGTGAACTTGTGAAGTAGAACATATATGGATTTCTACTAGGATCGTATAAGGAGACAAGATCAATATGGGGGGAACTTATGGAGCAGGACATATGAGAGTTGCTATTATGAAGATGTATCCCAAAGTGATCTTAGGTAACTCAGAGGTCTTAATGTATGTAAGAAGAAAGGGTTGGTTGGGACACTCATTGAAAATCGATATGGGGTGATCTTCTTAACCCTAGTCTTATACATGGTGCTTTAATTTCCTGGCCTTATGGAATAGAATATATTCAAGTATTGATGATGGATGATGTTCCCGTGATGTTATGTAATTGTTGATCTGTATGTACGTATGGGGGATCATATAGGTTGTCTTATGTCCAACGATATTTGAGTTGAGAGATATGATATTGTTCGGTGGTTGTTTTTTTGTAATGTTTACTATGGTTAATATGGATGCCACACGATGTAGGTATTATTATATAGTATGCCTAGGCAACCTATATTGCACTTGGAGTAGTGGTGCAACCATATGATAAAAGATTAGCATATATTGACGTTGTGTGCTAACTTATTAGAGCAGGGACATGTTAGGTATGATTCTCCATACCTCATGTTTCTATTTTCTATATCGACTTTTATAGTATTTTGAGATTATAGATCGCTTATATCAAACTATTGTCTGATTGGAGATTTTATGTTTTGCTTCTTATTACCTCAGGTATGCTTAAATAAGTAGATTAGAGATAACATGTCTGAGATAGCGCATAGAGCTGTACGGAGAATGAGCATGTGGCTAATGCTTTCATATATTATATTTTGAATTTATTATTGTTATTTTGCTATACAGTACCATGGAACTATTATAAGTACTTATTTACTGGAGATGGCTTTCTATTTAGACTTAATTTCATTCGATGTACAAAATTTATTTCCACTTTGTTTTGTACAGCTATTATGGATCGATGTACTCTAATTTATCAACAGTTTATTTTATTGTACTATTAGCTTGCCTCTTTTATATCTATGTTGATTATTATATTTCATTCTACGCACTATGAAATATACAATAGGTTTTATTTTAGAATGTTTTATTCTACCTTGATTACGACTTTACAACAGTCGGGTATCGTTGCAATGCACTATTTGGGTATTGGAGGTGTAGTGTGGTCATCATAGAAGTCAACAAAGTTCTTAATACCCTCATGTAGAAATATCGAAACCTAGAGAATCTTGGGTAGATGAACATCTGCTGGAACTTTAGGCCTACTACGCTTCTTATAAGATTGCAACAGGACATATTCCTTTCACTTTTGCTTATGGATCGGAGGTTATGCTCCCTGTTGAAACTGCAATTCTATCTCATAGGAAGATTCACCATGATCCAAATGAAAATGAGAAGTTACTGAATATGTCTCTGGACCTTATTGATGAAAAGCAAGATGAAGCTTGTCTGAAGTCCACAATGCATAGAAATATAGTAACAAAGCAATATAACTCTAAGGTCAAGCACTACTCACTTAAGGAAGGAGATCTAGTCCTCAGGCTAACCTTCCATCGACCGAGGGTACTTGACCTAATTGGGGAAGGACCGTGTGTTATCAACAAGGATGTAGGCAACATGGCATACATTCTTAGCATGATAGATGGAGCATTACTTAGGAAAGCATGGAACGCTTAGAACCTATGTCGTTATTTTTATTGAATTCTATTAGTTTTATTTAAATGTTATTCATCATGTGATAAAAGAAACTCTCTTATGATTATTAATAAATATGCATTCTTTGAAATTTGTTTATGTAAGGTTTCCTATTTTGCGCATGTATTACTATGATAGTTTGGATCACGATTTAGGACATTATTGATCGCCTTGTTTTCATCGAACCCCAATGATAGGTTGTAAGACCAAGAAAAGCCATCATTCTTACCTAATCGCTATAAAGATTACATGCATATACCGATTAGAGCTTTTAATTACTGGGTTTGTGTTGACAGGATCATTATACGCTGGTGGAACATGACATTAACACGTTATAAGGCTACCCACAAACCTTGGTCGACATCAATGAACCAGACTTACCACGATTAAGATACGATCATCAACAAGTTTGATCACTATTGAGGATCAAACCACAAACCTGGCCAGCAATAGTGAATCAGATTTACCTACGATCGGCATACAATTGTCTGGGTAGTCCGCAGTTGTCGATTATCCTACAAACCTTGGTTGGCAATTGAGAACCAAACTTACCCGCAATCTATATACAGCCAGCACTTAGGTAGTTCATTGTTGATGATCAACCTACAAATCTTGCTTACAAAAGTGAACCACACTTACTGGTGATCGGAGTACGATTGCTGACAAGATAGTTCATTATTTACATTCGATCTACAAACCTTGGAAAATAATAGTGAATTAGAACCTTAGCTAGAAATAGTGAACTAGACTTACTCGATGTCATAATGTAAAAGCCAACTAAATAATCAACTATTGGTGATTGGCCTCCGAAGTTACTTGGTTTAGAACCCCATACATAAAACTATAATACTCTCTCAAAACAAAACCAATCATCCCTTCAAACTTGGAAGTGAATGATCTCGCACAAGTACTCGGGACATCAACTTAAAGCAGCTGAAGGAGTCGACCAAGTAGTAAAAAGTGCTATTACAAAAGCTGCTTGCTTGACCGAACTTATCGATGATTGATCCTAAACAAGAGTATCAGACTGTATGAGAAGAATATTTGGCATACTACCACCTAAGAATAAGCATGGCACATATCGAACTCATTGTAACAATGAAGCTAGACGTGGTATAGTGATCTCGTTTGTAATTTCGACAAGCCATATATATTTGCATGAGTGTTCGTGCATGTAAAAATATAATGTATGGTAAAAGAAAAATAAATCATATAATGTTCCAATGTCTAGTCCAACTAAACACCAGGTCACAGAGTTATAAACATCAAAGTATTGGGCTTATGCCTTACAAAAAACGAACTTATTGAAATTGAACTTATGTTTTGATAAGCTAAATATGTCCATGTCACAACAAAGCAAATACCTAAGGGGCTAACTTTTCTTAGATAAAGGCGGGCAATCTTTGTCGAAAACTATAAGTTAGGATGATCCCGATGCTTTACTTATCCTTGGCTTTATCCTAGGTAGAAACACCAAGTTTTTCCTGCTTTTTCTTTATGGTCCCAAGCTCTTCCACTGCCTCAATTCGAATCTTATCATCTTAGCTCAAAATTTAACTATCACACTTGCCCTAAGCGCATCCCCCTATCAAATTTCTATAGCCCCTCCCAGTAATCCACCATCTCTAAGTGCACATCATCATCCAATGCAGTGATTTTTTTTGGGTGCAACTCCTCTTTAGTAGGCCTAGAAGGACCTAGGGGCATAAGCGTTGCCTCTGTAGAAAATGAGGTCAATACAACTCTAGTGGGATCCATCATACTCGCTCACTTACATGAAAACAAGGAGGGATGTCAGATACCGTTTTTCCTAATGGGATCCATCCATTTTGTGGTGGCCTGGGGATATAAAGGACAATCTTACCTCCCTAAAAACAGGTGGATCATTACTTAAGGGCTGACTCCAATACTAGGTTTAAAGAGGAAACATGGAATATGGAATTATGCATAGGTATATAAAGGACTAGTTGCAAGGTCGAACCTAGGGGCATGGCTATAGAGTTGGGACCTCCTTTTTCTCCCTTTTCTCTTTTCCTCTTTCATAGCAGCTGAATTAAGATCAGCCTAGCGAATTGCCTCCCTCTCTTTATTTATCTTCATCAATGACCTCTAAACTAAAAGGCGCTCACCTTCTTAGTTACTTGCCTCCTTAACCTCCCTCGCCTTTTAGAAATGGACAACATTACTTCTAGATAGTCATCCATGCATTTTAAATTTACTTTTATGTACATTCGAAAGAATATTTTATTTAGAAGATCGTCTGTGTTGTTCAACTGACTGCCTAACCTCTTGGTTTCTTCTTGGAGAGTATTTTCACGAGCAATAGTAACTTTGTAAGTGTCAAATACCTAGGTAGGTTTTCTACTATACTTGCTTCATACCGCTTTAATCCCTTCCTTATGTTTCTTTTTCAATTTTTCCATCTCCTCGAGATGAGACTTCCTGATTTGCTCCACCTCATTAGCATGGGCACTCTATAATGCATTTTTAACCTTTTTATGGTTTTTATCCTTTGCATGAAGTTCCTTTCATAGGTTAAAAATCTTCACATTCTAGTCCATATTCCTCCGGCCGATCTCCTCTTCGACCAGCAGCACTTTAGCATAAAATTCAAATAGGGCCTTCATATCAGTGAAATTTCCAAAAGGATGCTTATCACCTCTTCTAAGATCCCCTACCATCCTTATCAGCTTGGTCTCCTAACGAACGATAAGAAACTTTCTACCCATTTTGAGCTCTATAATAGTTTGCCTTACATTTCGGCTAGGGATGAAAGATAAATCCACCGCCTTTATCTTCTTATGGTCTTCCTCTCTATCCATTTATCTAAATTAACTTCCATCTTGCTCCTTCTTGAGCCCATGTGTTGTGTAATAGATAGAAAGTTAAAATATTATTTTCATCTTCCCATGGACAATGCTTGCTAGCGCAATAAATACAAGCGTGTGTGTTTGAGTGAAGTGCTCCTAATAGTTAGATAAACCGTTGGGCTCCCCTAAAATTTCCAACTGTTTCGAATCTATTCTGAAGATTCGACATCCTTGAAGCTGATCACTAGCTCATGGTCTTGCAGATAGTCCAAGACTATAATGTGTCTGGTAACAAATTCTTCCTCATCATCCATAAACCTAAAAACCTTAGGAAATTCCATTTTAATATCGATATTGGCCAACGGGCTATAACACCCTAGCAATTTAAGGATAATTAATTAATAATTAGTAACACCAAAAATAATTTTTTTACAAACTTTCGAATTTGGCTATAAAACTTACACCATTAAGTTCATGGAAATTTTATCATCGACTTTTATATATAAAGTTTTTCGATCGAGGTTCAAACGGAAACATTATCAATGTTTGAATGTTTTAGATCAAAAATAATTATATATGTAATGATAGAAATAAATATAATTAACCAACGTTAGTTAATTTCAATTAGAGTCAACATTTACTTAACATATAATAATAACTAATGTTAGGTTAGATCGGTTAAAATATAGAGAATAACGTATAAAAGGAATTTAATCAATGCATAAGAAAAATTCATAACTGGTCGACCCCTATAGTAGACTAGTATGGTCGATCAATGGCGAGATAATGGTTGACTGGTATTTGACTATCGACTATAATTTGAACCTATGCTGAACGACCAGATTTAAAATAGAATAATATAACGGCTAGCACCAATTCAAACCCCTATAAATACGGGCTTAACCCCTCCCATTTCTTCATATAATTTCCAAAGCACAACAAAGCTCTGCCATTTCATTTTCTCCATAATTCTTAAATCTAAATAAAATTGTAATCTATATACATATATACAAGTGGAGAATAATAGAGGATAATAGAAGAGAGGAATATGGTTGAATCAAATCGCCAATGCCAAGGTAAATTATAGTTATAAATCCAAATCTAAATTAAATTCAAATATCTTCTCAGATCTAAATTTCTAATACATATGTATATCCTTGTAGTACATATTCCATTAGGGAGAAAATGGAGTTAAATAGAAATTATAGGGTTGAAATATGAATATTTGGAAAGCTTAAAGGTGAGTGAAAATTATATATATTTTTATATAATATTGGATTTATTTCATTATAAATCTGTTCCTTGTAATCCTGGATATAATTACTTGAAGTTCTAGGTTTAATTATATGCATGTAATGAAAGTTAAACCCGTGCCTACATATTTTATGAACTGTTAATTTAAGTCTGGAAAGTAAGGGTCTAAGTTGTAGTCTCTAAATTAACAAGAATTTATAGGTATTCTAGATTTATGGATTCAAAATCACATATGTTAGTTAGTATGAAATAGAAGATTGGCAAATTGAATTGGGATTTAAGTAGTATTTTGATTCATTAGAATGAGGTGTGATGAAATGTAAACTTCTATAAATTATCGAGTTTTATAATTACCAATAAAAGTGTATCGTTTGAAGTAACAAGAAATATGCCTAAAAGAAGAAGATGTATAAAATGGGTGTCTTTATCATATTTTATACTATTTATTTCAATAAAAACAAAAGAATAACTCCTTGTAATTCCAAATGTGACACAAATCCCCTTTTAGATAATTTATAGAAGTTTACGGTGTTAACATTTCCTTTTCGGGAAGATGTAATTCCAATGCATTAAAACGCGGAAGTCCCTAGATATAACTAAAGAATTGTAAATAGTGATAATAATAATAGTCTAAATGTAAACTAATATATGCATTAAAAGATAAGTTAGAAATTCAATAATAAGTGATGAAATGTAGGAAAATTAATGAATGAGTAAGTAGTGATGTTAGTAATGGAAGGAAGATAGTAAGAGATAAAAAGGAACAGTAAATGGATCTGATAATGAAAAGGGGAACTAAATGGTAAAAGATTTTTAAATCTTTTAAGTTAAAAATAAGTGGAAAATGATGTTAAGATGACATTAACGAAATAAGAAGTTAGTTAAGTAAGAATAATTGAATATTAAAAGTTGAACACTAGAAGCTTAGTAAATAAATAAGTATGAATATATACGTAGCCTCAAGTATGAGTTTATGACGAGTGTGAATTATTAAAGTTAGCTACTAGCTTAGATTAAATAGGAATGCCATAGTCATTAGAATGGGATGCAGCGTGAGGTCAGTAGTGTTACATTAAAGAAATCTACCCACCATAAGGGGCTACCAGCAGCTATGTATATTATACTGATGTGGGTCATATCCAACCGTAGAACCCATGGAATTATATGTTCGTGTGTAGGTGAAGGAAATTCCCAAGTTACGATGGTTTATCCCGATCGAAGTGTTAATATACAAGAAGAGTCTACTTCAACCTTTAAGGGGGTACGCTATAAGTAACCAAACGGAAATTTCGTAGATTGCATTAGGCAATCTAAATGGAACGGTGAGCAAGGCTTGGTGCTATGACAATGAGATTGGTACTATATATAAGGGTAGGAATTGTTTACATAGATCGAAAACAACATTGGTCCTGAGCGGTCAGGGGAAAGATAGGGGTTATGCCTAAATGAACTACACCTCCTACTAGTGTAGATCATATTTAGGACATGCACCACTTCACAGTTGTCTTTTAGTTTGTTTGTTGTTAGGAGGCAAGGCTAGTTAACCTTTCAAAGGGGTCTTTCAAAAACAAATAGAATAGTCCATTGAGATGAGTCTATGATATAAAATAAGATGAGAAAGAATACTCTAAATAGTTAAAATGTCATTATTAGGGACTATGAGAATTCCTTGGTATGCATGGTGACGAGGACGTGACAGTACGTTGATGATGGATTCTAATGATGTGTTGTTTTTTGGATACTAGTAGGGATAATATCTATGTCTAAAAGGGGACTGCGGTACTTATAAATACATATGTAGTTATTGTCTACTTCGAGTAGATGGGAGGTATTTTTCACGTCCATTAAATCAAAACGCCTAAGTAAAACAAATAGACATAACATGTAATGAAAGGCAGTTGGCATAAACTAGTGTTATGCATAAAATGTATAATTTACCAGCCACCAGAATGTTGTTATGAACCCCCTCCACATTACAAACTAAAGGATAGCTTTAGAGAGACAGGCACTGGTGCAAGGCAAGAATGGTGGAAGGACAAATTTTCTTATGCATGCTGGACATTGATAAGGACAGTAAGGATTAGGGGTATTATTCTTGGTTAGTAACCATATGTTTTATTATACTTTACTATTATATTGTGAGTTTTTATCGATAATGTTGTAATATACTTTTGTTATTTGCAGGATACTAAATTCTAATGTTTCATGCTTTGGTGGACATGAGTTTTCGATTTAACGAAAATTCAGGCCCACTAAGGTGCGGGTTGTTACATTTGGTATTATAGCTTAGGTTAGTCGATCATAAGAATTAAAATACGCTGAGTAAACATATTTATATTTTTACTATAATTATATATATTATATACCCTAAACTCTACAAAAAAAATTGACTATAGTGGTAGTTGCAACCATATTCAAGAAAGATGGACAGTGCGACTATAATAAAAGAAGTAGAAGATGCACTCCTATCCCGATTACCCCGTGGGAATTAGGTTGTATTGGAAGACATTGTCTTAAGAAGAGAATGAATACAACATATGGAAGAGTCCATGAAGTTGGATGATACTTGACTTCCTTGTTAGCCCAGATATCTGAATGCAAGAACTGAGCTAGTTCTCGGATGAAGGTGTGTAGCAATCACTCCAAGATGATAGTCGGATTTTAATATCTGAAAGAAGACAAGTCAGTAAGTAGAAAAGATGAACGGTCCAAAAGAAGGGATAAATAAAAATCCACTCTGAGTTCGATCCCATATGAAAGAATTTAGTATACAAGTTTGAAAAAATATATATAAATAATATATTTGAAATGATTTTTAAAGGAATTATTTGAAGGTAGAAAAATAATCTAATTTTTGAAAAGTAAGTTAATATTAAATTTTCAAAAGAATCTACATTTTATTTAAATGAAAAATCATAGTAAAAACTAAAATTAGTTAAATTGAGAATTTTGGTAAATGTGTTGTTGTAAAAAGTTATTTTTTTTGGAAAAATATAGTAGAGCATATATAGCTCGTTGAATTTTCTATAATGAGAATTTTTTAAGTGGTAAAATTCTTTTTATAGGTGGACAATAGGAAGAGGTAAAAAGTTTTAAATGGGGTAAAATCAATGGAAATCAAATAAGAACTCAAAAACAAAGTCGTAG
The DNA here is from genome assembly GCA_030765085.1 of Allium cepa. Lineage (NCBI taxonomy): Eukaryota > Viridiplantae > Streptophyta > Magnoliopsida > Asparagales > Amaryllidaceae > Allium > Allium cepa. Next base: position 174,547,729 of record CM060939.1, on the reverse strand, counting down.
ATGAACACATTGCAATGATTCGATAAAGAAGTCAATAAATTAAGAGAAAAGTTATATAAAGGGGAGCCATTTAAATAAGAGCAGTTTAGGTAGAAGAAAGTTAGATAGTAATAATTGAAAGTCTTATGGATTGTATATTATCTAACTTGTGTATAATATGCAAGTTTATAAGTTAATACTAAAGTGGACAATAAATAGTAAAGTATAAAAAGCGTGCAAACCATAGTTTTTATACTGGTTTGGACCTCCCGTCCTACATCAAGTCCCGAAGCTCCCCTTCAGTATTTCCTTTAACCAAATTACCCATACTTCACTTAGAGGAATAGGCTAATACAAAAGTATCTCTGACAATCTTGTGTTGCAAATAACACGATTTTTGACTTATAGTACAAATCTTCCTATGATCTTCTTTGAGTATATGAATATGAATGCTTTGAGTTGTAGGAAGTGATTAAACAAAAATTATATATTGTTTATAATAGATTGAGAGTATGTGAACAATGTATATGCGAGAAAGTGTTTAGAAATCAAGAGAGAAAAGAATAGATTAATTCAATTTAGTTGATTTCTACTTCTCAATCAAAGTGGTATTTATAGATTCTAAAAGGCGCAGATGAAGAGTAGTTACTAATTGAGAAAGTCTATTCACTTTAATGGCCGCAACCTTTCGTTAAAAGGTTATTTCTTATTATTTAAAACAGAAGTGTCTTTTCAGAATTGATAGTTTTAGCACATGACAGACGTCCGTGGTAAAACATCGGACGTCTATGACTTCAGAAAATGTTAACCCAAGAATTATCATAGACGTCTATGGTTTTATGACAGACGACTGTGAGGTGTAAATCAGTTTTTCAACTTCATTTTGATGCATATGAAATCATATGTGATCGTGTATGCATATATACTCAAGGAGACCTTAAAAATATTTTTCTAGGACTCTTTTATAGTAGAATAACCTACTAACAACAGTATGATCAATGAATCTTCATTTCCATTTGAGTCTCAATATCTTCATGCATGGTGTCTTCTTGTAGCATATGCATGTTTGATAAGGTCTATATATAAATGATTGTATAGTTGTTAACATTAAAACATAAACTGGAGGTTCTAACAATCTCTCCATTTTGGATGATGACAACTATACAATAAAAAATCAAAAGTCAACTACACAATGGAAGTATTATTATGTTTGTCTCCCTTATGTATATGCATAGATTTTTCATTTTTGTCGTTATCAAAATGGAGGGAAATGATATAAGATACGGAGATATTAAATAGACATATCATGTTTATACATTAAGATCATGGAAAATTAAACATGGAAGTTCAAAAAAATTAGAGATAATTGTAGTTGTTACCCTGCCTTTTGGTCAAGGCTAGGATATCAACAAATTGGTTAAAAAGGATGGATATCAGGTATGGAGCCGATTGGGACAAGGCTATGATCGATACCATCAAAATTGGATCAAGCTCCAATCAAGGTGGGGTCGATAGGGAATGATAAACAACGCTCGGTGAGGCTACACTTCGAATTTCAGGTCAATCAGAGTTCTTATGCTCAAGTTATGGATGGATCAATATTAGTGAAAATTGGTTTCGTATCGATACATTCGTATCGATCATTATGGTATTTGGTTTGGATCGATTGTAACGACCAGTAAATTTTAGTGGTTTTATTTATTTTTAATTAATTGAATTTTATGAAATTTTAAACAATTGAATTTGGAATAAAAATTTAATATTTGGGATACGTCTAATTAAACATAGCAAATAGTAAATTTTCAATTTACAATATGGAAGTTTATTTTATTGTGTAACTTTATTTAAATTTTCATCAATTAGAGATTGGATAATAAAATGTTTTCCAAACCTGAATATTTTTCTATAGAACATTTGTAAATCATTTTCTGAGTGAGACCTCATATTCCATTTCTTCAAATTTGGACTTCTATTGCTTCGTTTATCTTATTTTCGACAAAGTTGCAGCATTTCGGTACCGATTATCGACTCTTGATAAGATGATCGTACCGCTGATATCTGTATACCATTTTGATCGTCTTGTTGTACTGATCTCCGCGGTATATTCGTCCGTGTATTTCGACGTTCGATACACTATGAAATCAATAAAACAAGGAACCGTATCGGTACCCGATTTTTACCCTTTTGGTTTTCTTGTCTATTAGTTTGCTTTGTGAGATAACCAATAGCCATTGTCTTTTAACATTCACAGATTTTTCCAAATGACTTGCTATTTCGAGTTAATAATTATTTCTGGTTCATTCCTATTGAGAAGATAAAATGGCTAACGTACAGGTTGTGTACATTTCAGCACTATTCATTTTATTTCTACTGTGCACTCTTCTTCCTCCATTTCTTTCTTTTCTTTCAAATCCATCTTTGCTCACCTATCCGTATCCTCAAAAATTTTCTTCTTCCTCTCTTTACACGTTTCATTTTTTTTCTTCCTCATATTGTTCGGCCACTCCACCCAGGCTGATCGCTTCAATACGCCACTGGCCAACAGTCATGGCACGAAAAAAAAAGAAAAAACATTATGGCCTTCACCTTCTATTCCATGCACCGCCTATCCAAGCTAGTGCCACCCTTGGCCGCCTTCCTCTCCCATTCACGAATAACAGCACTCCCCTGGCCGCTTGCTTCCCGCGCACACTCGGTCCGTCTTTAGATTTACAGAGGTGTATATAAGTGTAGCATCCCAATTTTTTATCATATTTAAAATTAGAAATTAATATGAATTTCTAGAATTTAAATTGAATTTGGTTTGAAATTTTCAAGGCAAATAAGATAATCATTGATTTGTGTATATAATATTGCATTTGAGTTTAAAATTTAAAACAATAAATGTTTTAAAATTATTTGAATTAATATATATGTATATGTATATATATATATATATATATTTGAATTTGAATTGGAATTCAAAATTTAAAAGAATGTCTTAGTAAAATAATTTGAATTGGAAATTATATATGTATGATTTTTATTAATGTATAAATTAGTTTTAGAACCTTATATTTTTTAAAGTTATATTTATATATATATATGATAAAAGAAATGTATTTATACAAATAAGAAAATGTAATACAAAACTTTATTTAAAAACATGAAATTATATAAAATTACAAGTGTTAGTTAATAAGACATCTAATTTAACAAGTGTTTAATTTTTAACAAATAGATTTACAAGTGTAATGATCTTATCAAATTTATTAAGAAATGTCATCTTTTTGTTTTTATTTTTGAGAAAATTTATTAAAATAAGAAAACAAGATTATATAAACATAACATCTTCCTCCTTTTCATTCTTTTTATCTTCATTACCAAAGCCTATACAAATTCTTAAAATAGCAAACAAAATTTTCAAAAACAAATCTGAGAAGAAAAATCAAAAACTTTAAAACCAGAAAAATCATCAAAGCATAAAATCTGGGAATTCAAACACCTTTTTCAATTCAAAGTAGTAATCTTTCAGAAGCAACAAAGATTTCTAGTTCAAGATCATAGCAAGTTTCAAGCATTTCAGTAATCAAAAAACAAACAAAAGATCACAACCAAATCAAAACTCGGCAATCAACACTTTCAGGCTTCAAATTTGGAATCCTAGGCTTCTACTCTGTTCAAAGCAAACAGGTGAGTAAACTTCTTTAAAAATTTGGAATGCTGTTTGTTGTTTGTGTTGATGCTTGAAATAAAGTTGTAAAGGATTTACATGCAAGCAGTATATGTATATTTATGCAGAAATGACTGTGCATGTCTGGTATTAAGCAAAATTTCCTCTGTTGCTCCCAGGTTTCCAAAACCTGTTCAAAATTTGATTTCTCTTTCCCTGATCATTGTTAGACTTTAGAATTCAAACAAAAGTTGTTTTTTTAAACATGATTCAAATCTTAAAAATAGATTTAAGTAAATCAAATCAAATCAAAGCATCCTTTGAAAAATTTAAATTCAGGCAAACCCAATATCGGTTGAAAATTCAACCATCATGTTTTCTGATTTAAATTATATCGTCGAGAATGTTTTTGAAAATAATGATGTTTAAAGGTAAGATCAAAATTTTTAAACATGTATTCACTGGGAATTTGTGAATTGAACGAATTTGGGTCTTTTGGCCATTGTCGATCATCAACGTTATGAGAATGGTCGGGGTTTTGCATGGAGATGGAGGAAGACTCGGAGATCATCAGTAAAATTTCCAATTAATTTATACTACACTGTGGCGATGAGTAGGTAGAGATTTAGGGTTTAAACCCCTAGTTTGGTCGAGGGAAGATTTTTGATTTCTGTGGCGATGTCGTTGTATCGGAATCGATCGCGCCGGTGGCGATCAAAACCGGGATGGTAGGCGAAGCTCTGACAAAATTTTTGTGGCCTTAGATGGCCTGAGACGGCGGTGCGAGTTGATTGTGTGATGATTTTTCTTGTTCCAGTTTGGATCAGAAAGTTCGTTTGTGAGTTCAATGTCGGTTCATGTTGCTGGGTGGTCAGGGGCCTATGAGGAGTTGTCGTCAACCTGTCGACGATTGTAGCATCGACCAGTGGTGGCTGGAATCATTGTGCATGTGCACAATGTACCTGGTTGTATCAGGGATTTGTTTTGAAGAGGGAAGGAACGACTCGAAGTAATCTTCGAGGAAGCAGGTCATAGGCTCGAATGTTGACTCGAGTATATTTTGTGTTGTACCGGGTTTTTTATAAAACTTAAACAAATTCTAAGTTTTTAAAATGAAAGTGTGGGGTTATCTCGGGGACAACTCAAAGTAAGTAGGCATGTAGCCGGGTGATGTTTGAAGTAGGTCTCGGGTTTGTCATACAAAACAGTTTTCTTGACTTTAAAACAAAATGCAAATTCTTAAACATTTTAATCCATGTTTTTTAATAATGGTTTTAATTTTAGTATTGGATTAATAAAGGTTTTAAGTAAGTATTTTTAAAGTAATTAAGTTTTAATTTATTTAATTTTGTGACATTAATTGTAAAATTAATTATTTTAAATAAGATGAAATGTTATTTTTATTAACCTTAATCTTTTGAATTAATGTGTTAATAATAATTAATTATAAAGTTTATTAAGTAAAGGTTTTTATAATAATTAAATGATTAATTAAGATGAATGATTTATAATTACTTAAAAATTAAAGAATAATTAATTAAAGGTTAATTAATTATTAATTTATGGTTAATTAATTTATAATTAAGGATTAATTAATTAGGATAATTAATTAAGAAATATTTAATTAATGAAAGTAATTAAGATTAATTAATTAGTAATTAAAGACTAATTAATTTATAATGAAGAAGAATTAATCATTAATTAAGGACGGTTAATGAAAATAATTTTGTGATTAATTGATTATAATCACACAATTAATTCATCTTAATTGCAGATGATTGATTATTAGTGAATGCTTTGTTTTGATTTATATCTCTGATATGTGATTGTGATGCCATATGATATGAATTTCTTTGTGCTGAGTTGTGATATCCGTGATATGTTTTCTGTGTTAATGTGAAAAACCCCTTGGCCCGTAAAACGGCACTTGAATTTTAGTGCGACAGGGAGTCGGATTCCAGTTGGTTATCTGAAACCCACATCGAACCTTAATGGTGAATCTTTGTGAATGATATATGCACGTGTTTTTGAACTAAACGCCCCCTATTCGGTTTAGCCGAAAGAGGATTTTGTGTCATATAACCTATTTCGAATAGTGATACGACGAAATTGATAGCAATTGAAGACGATGGTGTGGACCAGGTGTCTCGAGAACAATATGATAACCTATCGAATGACTCTGCACTGAGTTGCTTTGGTATAGAGATCTCCATATGTGATGGGAAGTCCGATCAGGATTGTGGATGCCTGGATTGCAAGAGCTTCTTTGGAAGTGCCTTCTGTTCTGTTCGAGCCCGAAACAGGCTTGTATGGTTGTATTTCTGACATTACACTTTGAGATATAACGCTGATTTCTTTCAAATACATTTCTGTTGATGGAGGAGAATTTATTCTCTTAGCTTAACACCCTTCTCTGAGACGTACGAGCTCAGAGGTTATGTAATGTATGGTTATCAGTAATATACTCCCAATTTGGTAGTGTGTCATGCTGAGTGATGCTGATCATGTGTTAATCAAAGCATGGCTTTTGTGAAAAGCGTAGCTTTGTGGACGAGACTTCGTCCGGACCTCACAACCCAGAAATGGTCGAAACAGGAAGGATGCGGCAAGGTTATTGGGGGTAGCGCCCCTTAAGGTATGTGCATTTCCTTCTGGATAAAAAGTGGTATCATGGTATGTAGCCCAGATACTCAACTTATGTTGATATTGCAATTATGTTGCTTTGTGGTTGTTGTTGTTGGGGCCTCGGATAAAGGTTGGTTACGACCGAGGGATGACATACTCGTGAAAGTTAGTTACCTAGTTACAGAGGTAAGCCGGCCTTGTGTTGGCAGAGATCCGGTTAGGTTCTCGGGGCGTCCCTCCAGAGGCGTATCCATGTGGCCTAGGAAGTTTCTTAGCCTGACTATTTGTTGGAAATCCAATCACCAATATAAACCCTGTAAGGTTTTAGTTGTTGAACCTGCCATTTAACATGGTAGCTATAGTAGGCATACTATAATGGTACGTATGCTAGCTAATATTAATATTATACTTTCGAAATATTTTCACACTATGCACTAAAAATAATATCAAAAGAATTTTCTCGTATCAAGCATATTTGACTATCATAAGAAGAAATCTCCTCCAAGTGTGCGATTGCATTGTGTATGTGCCAGGAGGCCTTATCGTAGTTTCATTTTCCAAAAGCATAAACATATTTCTTTTTAAAAAAAATTGTTTGTACAAACAACTATTTTTGTTCACTTATACCAGTCTCATGACTGACCCGGAGTTTATTGTTCCCTTCCTAAACTCTGGGTGCCCATAATTTCCACACGGGCAACCTAGAAGCAGATTATCTGTGTTTTGGAGCCAGCTTGGATTTTGAAGTCCTTTGGAAGCTATCAGATTTTGGAAAGCTTTGGTTTGCAAATCTTTTGAAAGCTTTTTGGATCTAAAGGTGCTTAGTTGGGATTCTCACCCTCTTTCTTTTGATAACTCTCTTGAAGTTGTGATAACTCTGTTGTTCCGCTGTGGAGTTACCATTTTGTTGTTGTATCATATGTGTTGTACTCTGATGTTGGTGATAAATGTGGTAATGAATATTGTATTAGTGTTGTATCTTTGTTATGATCAATGTATATCACCTTTTGTTTCTGCTATTTTTATTCATCTAATATTGTTATAAGCTCCATCCGAATTGGAGTTCAACGTTTGAATCTACGGCAGTCGAATACAAGTGAGGTATTTGATGTCAATTTCTAAACGCTGGAATTCGAGTCGTGACAAGCGGTATCAGAGCTAAAGGTTGAGCAAAAACTTTAGCTACGGAGTATAACACATTAGATGGCTCATTAGAGATAGGATGAAGTATACCCTAGAAAAAGTATAATACGGGAGACTGAAACCCTAAAATTTCTTGGTCTACTTCTTTTAACTGTTGATATTCCCTAAGATATCTCGTCCATATACCTAAATCAAGTTTTCTTACTATTTACGGATAGTGAGAATGAGCGGGCGAAGAGGACGAACTAGGGGACGGGGAAATACCACTACAAATGGTCAAGTCCCTGCAACAGTAGAAGCAGTTATTCCCACTCAACCTCAACCGAATCTGGCTGACCTGTATCGATGTTTTTTCAGACTTGATGGAAAGTTGTTCACAGCCAAGGAGTCTATTGTCGATTCACAAGCCTGGATTCGATCGTGTGAAAGAATTTTCAGAGGATTGAAGTTGGAAGACGATCAAATACGATTGATAGCTTCTTAGAAACTCCAAGAGGAAGCTCTAGCCTGGTGGGAGACAGTTACTGTGGATGAGCTAGAAGATGAGTTTTCTTAGAGTCTATTCAAAGAGGTGTTTGAGCAGCGATACATGCCATCTGCTGGTATCTCCCGAATGTACCAGGAGTTCACGGATTTGAAGCAGGAAAGTTTATCATTTGAGGAATACTTGAACAAATTCAACGAATTATCTCAGTTTGGTCCGGAGCTGGTGAATATGCCTTTGAAGAAGAATGAAAGATTCATTTGGGGAATGAATAAGAAGTACCATGAGAGGATGACAGCCCACGTAAAAGAATCTTTCTCTGAATTGATCGATATGGGTTATAGATATGCTACCATGGATAAGCAGGAAGTTCCGGAGGAGAAAGGAAATAAAGCAATCTGAATTGGAAGAAAAGAAAGTTCGGAGGGAAGAAACTATTTCAAGGCAAAGAGGAGAAGAACAATCAGGAAAACCCGGCGAGGGATATTACTTGTTACAATTGCCAGGAGAAGGGCCATTATTCAAATAGCTGCAAGAATCCAAAGAAGCAAGTAAAGAAAAAACAACCTATCAAGACCAGTCAAGGAACTAGAGAATGCTTTTACTGTCACAAGCCAGGCCATGTAGTTAAAAATTGCCCGGCAATGAAGCTAGCTCAAGTGGCGAATGTGTACGCGATAAAGGATGACCCCTCAACTTCAAAGGCGAATAAAGGAAAAGGAGTTTTAGAAGGTAACCTTATTATTTAGGATAGAATTGTTAGAGTTTTGTTCGACACGAGAGTTACACATAGCTTTATCTCCCAACAAACCGTAAATGAATTAAAACTTAAACCTGATTTTGTCGACGAGCCCATTTGTGTGAAGAATCCAGTTGGTGGCCCTGCGAACCTTTGTCTACAATTTAGAGAGGTTCCTATCGCATATTCTTGTCATCAATTTCCTATCAGTCCCTTTTTCCTTGATTTTAATGAATTTGAAATCTTACTCGGAATGGACTGGCCAACGAAATACGAAGCTAAACTAGAATGTAAAAATCGAACGATTTTGATCAAAACGAAACTGGAAATTTTATTGAAATCTCTTGTGAGGATCCGAATCCTAAGAGAGATAAGCTGACGTATACCTTGGGGTATCCCAAACCTAGTCTGGAGTCCATACCTATTATCCGGGAATTTCCAAATGTGTTTGATGAAGTCAAATCTTTGCCTATACATAGAGAAATTGAATTCAGAATTGACTTAGTTCCAAATGCTCATCCTGTTGTTCATGCAAGTCATAGGATGGCATCCAGGGAAAGAATAGAACTAGTCAATCAAACCCGAAATTTGCTAGAGAAATGGTTGATATGTTCTAGTGTTTCCGATTGGGGTTCAGGTGTGGTCTTCGTAGCCAAGTCTGACGGATCCTTGAGATTGTGTGTGGACTACCGCGATCTCAATAAACTAACTCTCAAAAATAAATTCCCTTTACCTAGAATTGACGATCCATTTGATCAATTGCACGGCGCATGATTCTTTTCAAAGATGGATCTAGCGTAGGGATTCCATCAACTGCGTATTGCTAAAGACTGTGTTCACTTAACTGCTTTCAGGGGTCCAGACACATTCTACGAATGGTTAGTCATGCCTTTCAGACTAACTAATGCTCTCGCATACTTTGTAGACTTAATGACCCGTGTATTCCGAGAGGTATTGAATAAATTTGTTCTGGTGTTTATTGACGATACTTTGATCTACTTTAAAACCAAAGAGGAGCATGCTGAGCATCTCAGGATTGTTTTGGAAATATTGAGGAAGAGCATTTTGTTCGCCAAATTTTCTAAGTATCATTTTTGGGTCAAAGAAGTTAGATTTCTCGGTCACATTGTTAACGAAGAGGGAATTTCTGTAGACCCAGGCAAGATTTCCACTATTCTAGACTGGAAGCAACCCACTACTCCAAAAGAAGTTCAAAGTTTTCTGGGTTTAGCGGGATATTACAGAAAGTTTGTGCAAGATTTCTCCAAGTTGGTCAGTCCGTTGACTAAGCTAACTATGAAAAATGCCAAATTTGATTAGACTCCGAAGTGTGATGAAGCTTTCTAGGAGTTGAAGAGGAGGTTGACTACCGCTCCCTTTCTTGCTATTATCAACGGGAATCAAGGCTTTTCTGTTTATATTGATGCTTGTGGTGATAGTGTGGGTGTTGTGTTAATGCAGAATGGGAAAGTGATTGCCTATGTGAGTAGACAATTACGTCCACATGAGAAAAACTACCTGACCCACGATCTCGAACTTCTAGCTGTAATCTTTGCTTTAAAAATCTGGCGACACTATCTTCTGGGTAAAAATCTCTTTCAGCTTTTCTTAAGAAAATTTAAAAGTTTAACTTAACTTAAGGTATATACTTAATAAATCCTTCTTATTTTAGGTGAAAAATTCGAATTATTCACCAATCACAAATCTTTGAGATATCTCTTCACCCAGAAAGATTTAAATCTAAGGCAACAACGATGGTTAGAATTTCTAGCGTCGTATGACCTAGATATTCTGTATACACCGAGAAAACCCAATGTAGTCGCCGACGCTTTGAGTAGAAGACATGGTATTCTTGCTCATCTTGTTGTCGCTCTTACTCTTCTTGAGAAAATCGCCAGCAAGTAGAAAGAAGACAAATTTTTTCAGGAAATTTATGGGAGAGTATGTCGTAATGAGGATTCCATTTTTGGAATCAATAGTAATGGAATTATAAGACTGAAAGGCATGATGTGTGTTCCTGACATCCTTGATCTTAAATGCGAAGTATTGGACAAATGTCACAAGTCCAAACTTAGTATCCATCTAGGAGTTAATAAGATGTATAGAGATACCTAAAGAACTTTCTAGTGGAAAACAATGAAAAGGGACATATCTATCTATGTCAGTCGTTGTGCTACTTGTCAACAAGTTAAATGTGATCAAAAGAAAATGGCGGGTTTACTCCAACCATTAGAGGTGCCGAAGTGGAAATGGGATCAAGTATATATGGATTTCATAGATGGATTGCCACGCACTCGAAAGGGGAATGAAGCGATTTGGGTTATCGTGGATCATCTAACTAAGACTGCCCATTTCATCCCAGTGAAATCTACCCGGACAGCAGTAAGTTTGGCTGAATTGTATATAAAAGAAATCGTTCGTCTCCACGGTATACCCAGCAGTATAGTGAGTGATCGTGATCCGATCTTCACTAGTAGGTTTTGGGAGGCATTCCAAGCCGCATTGGGAACCAAACTGAACTTCAGCACTGCTTATCACCCACATTCTGATGGACAGACTAAAAGGATTAATCGAATCTTAGAGACCTTTTGCGTGCTTGTATTCTTGACTTTGGCGGTTCATGGGAGGACCATTTGCTTTTGGTTGAGTTCTCATATATTAATAGCTATCAGGCCAGTATCGAAATGGCTCCTTTCGAAGCTTTATATGGTCGTCTGTGTCGATCACCTACATGTTGGATCGAGTCAGGTGATAGACTCGTTTTTGGACCAGATATGATTAAAGAAGCTTCGGATAAAGTGGATTTTATTCGAAAGAAGTTGATAACTGCACAAAGTCATCAGAAAAGTTATTACGACCGCAAGAGAAGATCTTTAGAATTTCAAGTTGGAGATTCTGTATTCCTAAAATTATCTCCAATGCGTGGTGTGTTGAGATTTGGGAAGACTGGTAAGCTGGCACCACGATACATTGGTCCTTTTCCTATACTGGAAAGGATGGGTCCTCTGGCTATCGAGTGCAGCTACCCAATTGGTTATCTGGCGTACATGATGTATTTCATGTTTCACATCTTTGAAAATATGTGCACGATACAGACAGTATTATCGAAGAGGCAGCTCGGTAGGATCTTGAAATCACTCTTAACTTGACAGTAAAAAGAGAACCGTTAAAGATCATTGATCGTGATGAAAAGCAGCTGAGGAATAAAGTTATGAAATTGGTTAAAGTGCAATGGAGTGGTGATCCAAATGATGTACTTAGGAAACAGAGGATAGCATGTAGAAGTCCTATCCCAATTGTAGAGTGGATATTTCGGCTTAATCTGGTAAGCCGTTTCTTTATCTTTTTCTGTGATCTTATATTCTTTATTTGTCTTTCTCTCTCTTTCAAATTTCGAGGACTAAATTTTCTTAAGGGGGGAATCTGTAACATCCCAATTTTTTATCAGAATTAAAATTAGAAACTAATATGAATTTCTGGAATTTAACTTGAATTTGATTTGAAATTTTCAAGGCAAATCAGATAATCGTTGATTTGTGTAAATAATATTGCATTTGAGTTTAAAATTTAAAATAATAATTTTTTAAAATTATTTGAATTCAATATATATATATATATATATGTATGTATATATATATATATAGATTTGAATTTAACTTTGAATTTGAATTGGAATTTAAAATTTAAAAGAATGTATTAGTAAAATAATTTGAATTGGAAATTATATATGTATTATTTTTATTAATGTATAAATTAGTTTTAGAACCTTATTCTTTTTAAAGTTATATATATATATATATGTATATATATGACAAAAGAAATGTATTTATACAAATAAGAAATGTAATACAAAATTTTATTTAAAAACATGTAATTATGTAAAATTACGAGTGCTAGTTAATAATACATCCAATTTAACAAGTGTTTAATTTTTAACAAATAGATTTACAAGTGTAATGATCTTATCAAATTTATTAACAAGTGTTATTTTGTTGTTTTTATTTTTGAGAAAATTAATTAAAATAAGAAAACAAGATTATATAAACATAACATCTTCCACTTTTTCATTCTTTTTATCTTCATTACCAACGCCTATACATATTCTTAAAACAGAACAAAAATTTTTTTAAAAGAAAACTGAGAAGAAAAATCAAAAACTTTAAAACCAGAAAAATCATCAAAGCATAAAATCTGGGAATTCAAATATTTTCAATTCAAAGCAGTAATCTTTCAAAAGCAACAAAGATTTCCAGTTCAAGATCACAGCAAGTTTTAAGCATTTCAGTAATCAAACAACAAACAAAAGATCACAACCAAATCAAAACTCAGCAACCAACACTTTCAGGCTTCAAATTTTGAATCCCAGGCTTCTCCTCTATTCAAAGCAAACAGGTGAGTAAACTTCTTTAAAATTTTGGAATGCCATTTGTTGTTTGTGTTGATGCTTGAAATAAAGTTGTAAAGGGTTTACATGCAAGCAGTATACGTATATTTATGCAAAAATGACTGTGCATGTCTGGTATAAGGCAAAATTGCCTCTGTTGCTCCTAGGTTTCCAAAACCTGTTCAAAATTTGATTTCTCTTTGCCTGATCATTGTTAGCCTTTATAATTCAAACAAAAGTTGTTTGTTTAAATATGATTCAAATCTTAAAAATAGATTAAAGTAAATCAAATCAAAGCATCCTCTGAAAATGTAACGACCCTGACTCGACCTTCGAAAATCGGCACCGAATATATCACCTATATTCAAATGCCGCAGATCCAAACGTCGAATCTGGTTCGCCGGAGCTTATAACACATTAAGTATAACAACACATCGGAAGAAAAAGAATATATCAATATACAACTGAATGATACAATGAATATCAATATACATCAGAGATATGATACAAGACAATAGCAGCGGAAAGAAAATATAACACCAGCAGCGGAACAATATTTCCAATATGGTCTTCAAGAGAGAAAGAGAGATAGAATCCAGAACTGTAACTCCATCTCCAAAGCACCAATCCAGAAGTAGCTCGAACTCCCAATCAAGATGAAGTGAAGCAACTCGATCCAAATGCGATTGCCAAATCCTAAGGCTGAAAACTGTCGAATCTACACATACTATTCAATTATCTAAAAACCCAACTCTAGACTGCCCATGTGGAAAAATTATGGACACCCAGATTTTAGGAAGGGAACAATAAACTCCAGGTCAGTCATGATACTGGTATGAGCAAACAAAAACAATATAACTTTAAAATAAACAGCAAAAGAATTTAAAATTAAAATCCGCAATGCTCTTTTTGAAAATGAAACTACCATAAGGCCTCCCACCGCACACACAATGCAAAAGCAGAATTGGAGAAGATTTCTCCGTATAATTGTCAAATATGCTTGATATGCGAAAAACCATTTGATATTACTATTAGTGCATAGTGCAGAAAATCTTTCGAAAGTATAATATTAATTTTAGCCAGCATAGGCATTTCACACTTATGCCTACTACAGCTACCATGTTCAATAGCATGTTAATGCCACATTCCATGGAGGTTATACAACTAAAACCGTACAGGACGCGTATTGTTTCTTTGCATTTTCCAACAAATGGTCATGCTAAGGAACTTCCTACTGCCACATGGGTACGCCTCTAGAGGGACGTCTCGAGAACCTACCCGGCTCTCTGCCAACACAAAGCCCGGTTACCTCTGTAACTAGGTAATTACTACTAGAGCATGCCATCCGCCGGTCGTTTGTGACCTTTATCCGGGGTACCTCTACACCAACAACCACAAAGCAATCACAAAGTAATAGATTTGCAATGACCACATGAGTTAAGTATCTGGGCTCCATACCATGATACCACCCTTTTCCAGAAGGGGATGACAAACCCTAAAGGACGCGACCCTCATAACCTTGCCGCATCTTTCCTGTTTCGACCATTTCCGGGTTGTGAGGTCCTGATGCAGTCTCGTCAACAAAGCTATGCTTTATACGAAAGCCATGTTTTGATCAACAAATGATCAGCAATACACATCAGCACTCAGCATATCACACTACCAAATTGGGAGTATATCACTGATAACTATCAACTACATAACTTCTGAGCTTGTACGTCTCAGAGAAGAGTGTTAAGCTAAGAGAATAAATTCTCCGCCACCAAGCAGAAATGTATTTGATAGAGATCGGTTTTATATCTCAAAGTGTAATGTCAGACATACAGCCATACAAGTCTGTTCCGGGTTCGAACAGAACCGAAGGCATTTCTTAAGAAGCACTTGCAAATCCGGGCATCCACAATCCCGATCGGACTCCCCATCACATATGGAGAACTCTATACCGGAGCAACTCAGTGCAGAGACATTCGATAGGTTATACTATCGTTCTTGAAGACACCGGTCTTCACCATTCGGTCTTCAATTGCTATCCATTTCGTCGTATCACTATTCGAAATGGGTTATATGACACAAGGTCCTCTCTCGGCTAAACCGAATAGTGAGTGCAATTATTTAAAATCATATGGATATGGGATTTCAGTTAAGTCACAACTTCTAAAAACCCAAAACCTTTCTTCAATTTTTTTTAGCAAATTACCATTTCAAATCTTTAAATAAAAAGATTCATTTCACAAAGTTCGCCCAGTTTCACAAAGATCCATTCACAGATTCCAAAACAATTTCCATTTCAATTAGGATTAACTCATCCAATCTTAAAATCAAAGATTTACTTATAGCTTTCAAACTCGTTTCCAAAGATTTATTCATAACTTGGAAAACCATTTTCATTTCAAATTTGAAATCCCTTTAACACAAATTTGAAATTCATTTCTTATATGAAAGCTTTTATTATTTGGAAACAAATAATTTTCATTACGAAAAAATCCAGTTTCATTTATAAAAGTTAAAATCTTTGGGTTAAATTCAAATTCCCAAAACAATGCTTTTAAAATGGTTTAAAAACACATTTAAACTTGTATAACCTTTTTAAATCATAAATAGAATTCAATTTCAAATTTTTGAAATCAAATTTCAAAACTAAATCAAGTTATTCAAAAATAACTTTTATCTTTGAAATTCCTTTTCAAAAGCTTTTCGGTTTAAACCCAATCCATTTCCAAAACCATTTGGATTCAAGATTTGATTTTAAAACCATTTCAAAAATCTGTGACTTAACCAATTTCCACGTGCAATCCATATTTGTGTGTGTATAAGTATGGTCCATGGGTTTTACACAATAAAAGTGCAACATCATCAATCATCACGGATACAATCACAGCAATATCGATAAGCGGTATATCCTATAATGCTTATCTATATACACAGAATCACAGATAGATAATATAAATGCATTATAGATAAATAAATTGCATTCATCACGGCTTGAATTAAAACAGTTCAAATCATAAAGCATCACACAGCAGAGATGACAAACAACTCACAGCAGTCGGTAGAATACAATCATCCACAAATAAGGTTAATTGATCATCTGATTAATTGAAATCAGATAAATTTCTAATCCTGGTTAATTAACATTAATTAATCACAATTTATGTTAATTAATCATCCTTTGATTAGTTATTAATTAACTTTAATTAATGAATTAATTAACCTTTAATTATTAAAGAATTAATCTTAATTAATTACCCTTAATTAATTATTCTTAATTAATTAATTAACCCTTAATTAATTATTCTTAATTAATTAATTAAACCCTTAATTGATTATCATTTAATTAATTAGTCATTAATTAATTATTTATTTATCCTTAATTATTAATTAATTAATTCTTAATCACCTAAATCATTAATTAATCCTTAATTATAAATTAATTTAATTAACCTTTAATTAATTAATTTCTTCTTAAATTAATTACCTTGATTGCATTAACTAATTATCCTTAATTAGTTAACCTTTAAACACTTGATTAATCAATCTTTAATCATTAATTATCCAATCTTAATTACTTTCACTAAGTAATTATTTTTAATCAATAATTCATTAATTACTTGATTAAACAAACTTAAATTATTAATTAATTTATCTTAGTTACTTTATTTAAGTAATTAACTTCAAATAATAAATTTCCTTTAACAAATATGTTAACTTGGACTTTGAAAGTTAATTAACAAATCAAAACATCCTTTATATTAATTAACTTCTTTAAATATTATTAAGTTTATTTAGTATAAACTTTCAAAATAAAGTTTAGGTATATTTTAATACTCAACTTCCTTAATTAATACTTAATAAATCTTTAAATTAAGTAATTATCATTGAATTTTCAAATTAAAAAAAACCATTTATCTCAACTAATTGCTTAATTACATTCAAGTTTATTTAATAAATCATTAATACATAGATTAGCAAAGGACATTTAAATTAATAGAAACTATTTCATTCCCTTAATTAACTATAAGATTTATTCAAAATAACTTTTAAAATTAAGGTTACATATGGATATAAAAACACTATAAAACTAGATTAATTTTGACATGATTTCTTTAAAGCTTTACTAATCCCAAAAATTAAAATAAAGCATTTATTACTTTAAAAAGATAATCAAGAAGGTGTTTAAATTTGTAAAATTTGAAATTTCGAAAAATTTTGTTTTAAAACAAAAACTGTTTTTACCACATCCCAAGCCACTTCGGGTCTTTACTCGAGTCGAATACCCAATTCCCCCGAGCGTTTTATTTTAAATCTTCAAGCCTGTGAACATTTTTTTACATATCAACCCGATAAGAGACCCGAGCATTACCCTCAACTCCCCGTGTCCAACTTCGATACCACACTTCTTCTTCTTCAACCACCCAAAATGACACAAAACCAAACCTGCACACGTGTGCACATACCCAGACCATCAGCGACCCTCCGATCAACTTCGATACCAGCAGCAAGTTGCCGAAGATCTCCTTAAGCATCACGACCACCCAGAAATCGAATTCCCACTTCAAATCAAAATTAAAGAAAATCGAACAACGCTTGAAACAAGCACAGTCACCTTAAACCGCCTCGTGTGGCCACTTCCGGCCACTGATGGACTCGCCGCCGCGCCTAAAACTACCCTAGCCACCTACGAACCTATTCCCCCACTACCGATCACCTCCAGATCACCCACGACCATGCAACAATCATGAGAACCCATCCTTTACAAAATTGTCCTTAAACCCTAAATCACCATCGCACGACTACTATGATGATCTGTAATTGAAACGTATATTTTTCTGATGATCCCCTATCCACCAGCTTTCTTCTCCAACAAACACGTCATCTCGTTTGTAGCCGATCGACCCGAATTGAGAAAAAAAACCATTCTGATCAACTCAAATTTTCACATCAATTATAAGCTTAAAATTTCTGGAATGATTATCAAAAATCATGTTTTTGGAATACGAATGCATCCCAATAACTTAATCTCAAAATTCAGACATTTGATTTTGGATTTATTTTAATTTCCTACTGTTATTTCTTATTTTTGCAGTAAATCCTTAGTATAAAAATTTGAATTTATTTTTAACATTGACGTTATCATATTTCAGTTATCTTCTATTTATACAACTAAGCTTATAAACAGTTGATTGCAGAGATTTTAATTTTTCTCTTGTTTCTAGCCTATAAACATAGGAACATATATACATATATCTGTATAACAGGCTTGCACTAATATATTCAAGCACATAGACATATCAAACAACATTTCCAGAACATAATTTAGGCATTAATCACAATATCAAAGAATATAGGCCAATATAAGTGAGTTTGCTCACCTGTCCTTGTTTGAAACAGAGAACTCAAGCTTTTGAACCGAAATCTGGAATTTGATCTTCCAATTCCATTTGAATCTGAGGCTTGCATGCCTGATTATTGAACAGAGACAGCAATTTGTTTTGAACTTGCTACTTGAACTGCTGTTTGATTCAAATATGCTCCTTTGAATCTTGTTTGATTTACTCGGTTCTTTGGTTTAATTCTTCCCTTAGCTTTTAAACTGCTGTTTTGCTTTTGTGTCAAGTTGAAGCTGAAGTTTTAAACTTCAGTTTGATTTCCAGGCTTCTGATCTGGAACTTATTTTTTGATTGTTAACTTGCTTGATTTTGTTTGTCATTTCTTAGCTTTGATTTCTTTTTTTTGTTTACAGATCGAAGACGGTTTTTGATTTTCTTTTTACTGGCTTTGAGTTACCAGGCTTTGATTTTTGTAGAAATGAAGGAAGAAATTTTGTACAGAGAAAATGAACAGCCTGTTTTCTTCTTTGCTAATATTATATTTAGCAATTAAAATTTTAAAATAAAATAAAAATAAAAATGCCACTTGTTAACACTTGTGTTATTTGCATGGCCCATTGTTTACACTTGTTTAAAAAAAGTAAATTTGTGTCTGAAACCTTTGTTCAAATTAATTTATAGTTTATTGTTTAAACCCCTTTTAACATTATATTTACAACTTAGTTCATAACTAATTCTAAAAGAAAGAACATAAAATCTTATTAAATTTTATATCTTCATAGATTTGCACTTTTATAAATTAGTTAATATGTTTATATTTTACAAACCAAATTTTATTCCAAAGGATATGTTCATTTTAATTTTTTTTTTAATTTTCAATTTAGCTTTACAACCCATTTTTGTCAAATCATATTTAAATTGAAACTATTATATACATACATTTTTCTTCTTCAGTTACTTATACTTATATAATTTATAAAGGAAAATGAATTGGAAACAATTTATAAATAATCATACATATATAATTCTTAATTTATAAAGCTTCTTAAATCTAATTTATTTGTTAAATCAAATTCCAAAATATAACCTTCATATATATTATAATTAGAAAACAAATTTTTATTCACCTCAAAATATAGAGTATTCTAAATTCAATTTTACTTCTAAAATATGTAATCTTGGATCTCAAACTCCAACTTCAATTTAAAATTAATTTATATACAAATATCTTATTAAATTTGGAAAAATTCACATTTATTCACAATTTGATTCCAAAATTAAATAAATTGTCAAATTAAACTTGTCCAAAATTCGGGAATGTTACAGATTCCCCCTTAATCAAATTTCGTCCTCGAAATTTGCAAGGGAGACAACAAAGAATGGATACACAAAGATAGAGAAACAATTTTCCAGGTCAAACTGAATATCTATTCTGCATTTGGCTTACCAAGTCAGAATATCGATAATAGACACGAGAACAAACTCATACAATTATTTCACAAGATACTTGGGTCCTCCGGCCTACGAATATACAAGGGCATTGGTTAGTTCGAAGGATAACTAACCATTCGTAGAATATATCTGGACCCCAAAAGAACAAACAAATGGATTCAATCCAAGTTGAAATACCCCAAAGTATATATAACTTGTCCCTCTTCGGACTTTGATATTCACAAGAAATTACAATAGAATTTCAAATTTTGTTTTAACCGATATCGTTTTATTGATAATATTTAAATTTAGCTTCATATTCTATTAACCAATTTTAACTCAATTTAAAATTTCCAATTTATTTGAAATTTTCAATTTCAAATTTCAAATTCATTAAATTTTAAATCAAAAAACTGATAAGAAAACGACGAAGATACGAAGTAAGGATTTTCTACAATGATTCGTAGGGCCACCACCACACCGAAGCTTCTCCCTTGAGTTGTCACGAAGCAATCAAAAGAATTTGAAACTGGATCAAAGGAGATTGAGAAGAATGTTTTTTTCCTGCTATTACAGGGTATTGATCATTTATAGTGGTACTCCCCTGTCCCCTATCTCGTCCTCTTCTTGCAATCATACTTACTATCAGTGAAGAGTAAGAGAATTTACTGAGGAACACGAACGGATATCTTAGGGATATACTCATTCTAGGGTATACTTCACCCTATCTCTAATGAGTTACTTAATGTGTTATACTCCTGAGCTAAAGTTTCAACCTTCAGCTCTGATACCAAGTGTAACGACCCTGACTCGACCTTCGAAAATCGGCACCGAATATATCACCTATATTGAAATGCCGCAGATCCAAACGTCGAATCTGGTTCGCCGGAGCTTATAACACATTACGTATAACAACATAGCCGAAGAAAAATAATATATCAATATACAACATTGATACAATATCTAATACAACTGAATGATATAATGAATATCAATATACATCAGAGATATGATACAAGACAATAGCAGCGGAAAGAAAATATAACACCAGCAGCGGAACAATATCTCCAATATGGTCTTCAAGAGAGAAAGAGAGATAGAATCCAGAACTGTAACTCCATCTCCAAAGCACCAATCCAGAAGTAGCTCGAACTTCCAATCAAGATGAAGTGAAGCAACTCGATCCAAATGCGATTGCCAAATCCTAAGGCTAAAAGCTATCGAATCTACACCTACTATTCAATTATCTGAAAAACCCAACTCTAGACCGCCCGTGTGGATAAATTATGGGCACCTAGAGTTTAGGAAGGGAACAATAAACTCCAGGTCAGTCATAAGACTGGTATGAGCAAACAAAAATAGTTTATCTTTAAAATAAACAGCAAAAGAATTTAAAATTAAAATCCGCAATGCTCTTTTTGAAAATGAAACTACCATAAGGCCTCCCACCGCACACACAATGCAAACGCAGAATTGGAGGATATTTCTCCTTATAACAGTCAAATATGCTTGATACGTGAAAAATCATTTGATACTATTATTAGTGCATAGTGCAGAAAATCTTTCGAAAGTATAATATTAATCTTAGCCAGCATAGGCATTTCGCACTTATGCCTACTATAGCAACCGTGTTCAATAGCAGGTTACCGCCACATTCCATGGCAGGTTATACAACTAAAACCGTACATAGCGCGTATTGTTTCTTTGGATTTTCCAACAAACGATTAGGCTAAGGAACTTCCTACTGCCACATGGGTACGCCTCTGGAGGGACGTCCCGAGAACCTACCCGACTCTCTGCCAACACAAGGACGGGTTACCTCTGTAACTAGGTAACTACTACTCGAGCATGCCATCCCCCGGTCGTTTGCGACCTTTATCCGAGGTACCTCTACACCAACAACCACAAAGCAATCACAAAGTAATAGATTTGCAGTGACCACATGAGTTAAGTATCTGGGCTCCATACCATGATACCACCCTTTTCCAGAAGGGAATGACACACCCTAAAGGACGCGACCCTCATAACCTTGCCGCATCTTTCCTGTTTCGACCATTTTCGGGTTGTGAGGTCCTGATGCAGTCTCGTCCACAAAGCTACGCTTTATACAAAAGCCATGCTTTGATCAACAAATGATCAGCAACACACAGTAGCACTCAGCATGTCACACTACCAAATTGGGAGCATATCACTGATAACAATCAACTACATAACCTTTGAGCTCGTACGTCTCAGAGAAGGGTGTTAAGCTAAGAGAATAAATTCTCCGCCACAAAGCAGAAATGTATTTGATAGAGATCAGTTTTATATCTCGAAGTGTAATGTTAGACATACAACCATACAAGTCTGTTCCGGGTTCGAACAGAACCGAAGGCACTTCCAAAGAAGCCCTTGCAAATCCGGGCATCCACAATCCCGATTGGACTCCCCATCACATATGGAGAACTCTATACCGGAGCAACTAAGTGCAGTCATTCGGTAGGTTATCCTATCGTTCTTGAAGACACCCGGTCTTCAATTGCTATCTATTTCATCGTATCACTATTCGGAATGGGTTATATGACACAAGGTCCTCTCCCGGCTAAACCGAATAGTGAGTGCAATTATTTAAAAACAAATGGATATGGGATTTCAGTTAAGTCACAACTTCTAAAAACCCAAAACCTTTCTTCAAATGTTTTAAGCAAATTATCATTTCAAATCTTTAAATAAAAAGATTCAGTTCACAAAGTTCGCCCAGTTTCACAAAGATCCATTCACAGATTCCAAAACAATTTCCATTTCAATTAGGATTAACTCATCCAATCTTAAAATCAAATATTTACTTATAGCTTTCAAAACCGTTTCCAAGGATTTATTCATAACTTGAAAAACCATTTTCATTTCAAATTTGAAATCCCTTTAACACAAATTTGAAATTCATTTCTTATATGAAAGTTTTTATTATTTGGAAATAAATAGTTTTCATTACGGAAAAATCCGATTTCATTTATACAAGTTAAAATCTTTGGGTTAAATTCAAATTCCCAAAACAATGCTTTTAAAATGATTTAAAAACACATTCAAACTTGTATAACCTTTTTTAATCATAAATAGAATTCAATTTCAAATTTTTGAAATCAAATTTAAATCAAATTTCAAAACTAAATCAAGTTATTCAAAAATAACTTTTATTTGAGATTCCTTTTCAAAAGGTTTTCACTTTAAACCCAATCCATTTCCAAAACCATTTGGATTCGAGATTCAATTTTAAAACCATTTTAAAAATCTATGACTTAACTAATTACCACGTGCAATCCATATTTGTGTGTGTATAAGTGTGGTCCAGGGGTTTTACACAATAAAAGTGCAACATCATCAATCATCACAGATACAATCATAGCAATATCGATAAGTGCTATATCCTATAACGCTTATCTATATACACAGAATCACAGATAGATAATATAAATGCATTATAGATAAATAAATTACATTCATCACAGCTTAAATTAAAACAATTCAAATCACAAAGCATCACACAGCAGAGATGACAAACAATTCACAACAGTCGATAGAATACAATCATCCATAAATAAGGTTAATTGATCATCTGATTAATTGAAATCAGATAGATTGCTAATCCTGGTTGATTAACATTAATTAATCATAATTTATGTTCATTAATCATCCTTTGATTATTTATTAATTAACTTTAATTAATGAATTAATTAATCTTTAATTATTAAAGAATTAATCTTAATTAATTACCCTTAATTAATTATTAAGAATAAATAATTAAAGGTTAATTAATTAAGGGTTAATTAATTAATTAATTGACCCTTAATTAATTAACCCTTAATTAATTATTCTTAATTAATTAATTAAACCCTTAATTGATTATCATTTAATTAATTAGTCCTTAATTAATTATTTATTTATCCTTAATTATTAATTAATTAATTATTAATCACCTTTATTAATTAATCCTTAATTATAAATTAATCCTTAATTATAAATTAATTTGTTTAACCTTTAATTAATTAATTACTTCTTAAATTAATTACCTTAATTACATTAACTAATTATCCTTAATTAATTAACCTTTAAACACTTGATTAATCAATCTTTAATCATTAATTATCCATTCTTAATTACTTTCACTAAGTAATTATTTTTAATCAATTATTCATTAATAACTTGATTGACCAAACATAAATTATTAATTAATTTATCTTAGTTACTCTGTTTAAGTAGTTAACTTCAAATAATAAATTTCCTTTAACAAATATGTTAACTTAGACTTAGAAAGTTAATTAACAAATCAAAACATCCTTTATATTAATTAATTTCTTTAAATATTATTAAGTTTATTTAGTATAAACTTTCAAAATAAAGTTTAGGTATATTTTAATACTCAACTTCCTTAATTAATACTTAATAAATCATTAAATTAAGTAATTATCATTGAATTTTCAAATTAAAAAAAATTCATTTATCTCAATTAATTGCTTAATTATATTCAAGTTTATTTGATAAATCATTAATACATAGATTATTAAGGACATTTAAATTAATAAAAAATATTTCGTTCCCTTAATTAACTATAAGATTTATTTAAAATAACTTTTAAAATTAAGGTTATATATGGATATAAAAACACTATAAAACTAGATTAATTTTGAAATGATTTCTTTAAAGCTTTACTAATCCCAAAAATTAAAATAAAGAATTTATTATTTCAAAAAGATAATCAAGAAGGCGTTTAAATTTGTAAAATTTGAAATTTAGAAAAAAATTGTTTTAAAACAAAAACTGTTTTTACCACATCCCAAGCCACTTCGGGTCTTTACCCGAGTTGAATAGCCAATTCCCCCGAGCATTTTATTTTAAATCTTCAAGCCTGCGAACATTTTTTTACATATCAACCCGATAGGAGACCCGAGCATTACCCCAAACTCCCCGTGTCCAACTTCGATACCACACTTCTTCTTCTTTAACCACCCAGAACGACACAAAACCAAACGTGCACACGTGTGAACGTACCAAGACCATCAACGACCCTCCGATCAACTTCGTTACCACCAGCAAGTTGTCGAAGATCTCCTTAAGCATCACGACCACCCAGAAATCAAATTCCCACTTCAAATCAAAATCAAAGAAAATCGAACAACGCCTGGAACAAGCACGGTCACCTTAAACCGCCTTGTGTGGCCACTTCCGGCCACTGATGGACTCGCTGTCGCGCCCAAAACTACGCTAGTCACCTACGAACTTATTCCCCCACTACCGATCACCTCCAGATCACCCATGACCATGCAGCAATCACGAGAACCCATCCGTTACAAAACTGTCCTTAAACCATAAATCACCATCGCACGACTACTACGATGATCTGTAATTCAAACATATATTTTTCTAATGATCCCCTATCCACCAGCTTTCTCCTCCAACAAACACGTCATCTCATTTGTAGCCGATCAACCCGAATTGACAAAAAAAACCATTCTGATCAACTCAAATTTTTCACATCAACTATAAGCTTAAAATTTCTAGAATGATTATCAAAAATCATGTTTTTGGAATACGAATGCATCCCAATAACTTAGTCTCAAAATCTAGACATTTGATTTTGGATTTATTTTTGTTTTCCTACTATTATTTCTTATTTTTGCAGTAAATCCTTAGCTTTGATTTCTTTTTTTTTCAGATTGAAGACGGTTTTTGATTTTCTTTTTACTGGCTTTGAGTTACCAGGCTTTGATTTTGTAGAAATGAAGGAAGAAATTTTGTACAGAGAAAATGAACAGCCTGTTTTCTTCTTTGCTAATATTATATTTAGAAATTAAATTTTTAAAATAAAATAAAATAAAAATGCCACTTGTTAACACTTGTGTTATTTGCATGGCCCATTGTTTACACTTGTTTAAAAAAAGTAAATTTGTGTCTGAAACCTTTGTTCAAATTAATTTATAGTTTATTGTTTAAACCCCTTTTAACATTATATTTACAACTTAGTTCATAACTAATTCCAATAGAAAGAACATAAAATCTTATTAAATTTTATATCTTCATAGATTTGCACTTTTATAAATTAGTTAATATGTTTATATTTTACAAACCAAATTTTATTCCAAAAGATATGTTCATTTTACTTTTTTTATATTTTCAATTTAGCTTTACATCCCATTTTTGTCAAATCTTATTTAAATTGGAACTATTATATACATACATTTTTTCTTCAATTACTTATACTTATATAATTTATCAAGGAAAATGAACTGGAAACAATTTATAAATAATCATTCATATAATTCTTAATTTATAAAGCTTCTTAAATCTAATTTATTTGTTAAATCAAATTCCAAAATATAACCTTCATATATATTATAATTAGAAAACAAATTTGTATTCATCTCAAAATATAGAGTATTCTAAATTCAATTTTATTTCTAAAATATTTAATCTTGGATTTCAAACTCCAACTTCAATTTAAAATTAATTTATATACAAATATCTTATAAAATTTAGAAAAATTCACATTTATTCACAATTTAATTCCGAAATTAAATAAATTGTCAAATTAAACTTGTCCAAAATTCGGGAATGCTACAGAAAAAATTAAAATATAGGCAAACCCAATATCTGTTGAAAATTCAGCCATCAAGTTATCTAATTAAAATTATATCATCGAGAATGTTTTTGAAAATAATGATTTTTAAAGGTAAGATCAAAATTTTTAAACACGTATTCACTAGGAATTTGTGAATTGAACGAATTTGGGTCTTTTGGCCATTGCCGATCATCGGCGCAATGAGAATGGTCGGGGTTTTGCCTGGAGATGGAGGAAGACTCGGAGATCATCAGAAAAATGTCCAATGAATTTATATTACACTATGGCGATGGGTAGGTAGAGATTTAGGGTTTAAACCCCTAGTTTGGTCGAGGGTAGATTTTTGATTTCTATGGCGACGTCATTGCATTGGAATTGATCGTACCGGTGGCGATCGAAACCAGGATGGTAGCCGAAGCTCGGACAAAAAATTTGTGGCCTCAGATGGGCTGAGGCGGCGGTGTGAGTTGATTGTGTGACGATTGTTCTTGTTCCAGTTTGGGTCGGAAAGTTCGTTTGCGAGTTCGACATCGGTTCATGTTGCTGGGTGGTCAGGGGCCTACGAAGTGTTGTCGTCAACCTGTCGACGATCGTAGCATCCATCAGTGGTGGCTGAAATCATTGTGCGTGTGCACAATGTACCTGGCTGTTTCAGGGATTTGTTTTGAAGAGGGGAGGAATGACTCAAAGTAATCTTCGGGGAAGCATGTCACAGGCTCGAGAGTTGACTCGAGTATATTTTGTGTTGTATCGGGTTTTTTATAAAACTTAAACAATGTAGCGACCCGACTTTCTATCACCAGAAAATCGCATCACTAATTAAGAAAGAAAGAGATAGAAGTAGAAAAGAAAGAGAAGAAAGAAAAAATATCACATCAGAATCTCACAGCGGAACGATTTAAATATAATATAAAACATATACATAGTATCATATACATCAGAGTACACAACTACATATCTCAATTTAGACAGTTATAACATTTCTGTCTAATACGATACAAGACATCATACAGAATGACAACACAGCGGAAACTCTAACTATATATCTACACGCTGAAGCCTCCTGCTCCAAAGCTCCTCCAGAATTCGTCAAAGATAACCTAAATCACTTGAATACTCATACAGAACATGAGTACCCATGAGTTTAATAAAACAGAAAATAAAAACTCGGGTCAGACAGGGGTCTGGTGTGAGTAAACGGTTTACGATTGCTTAACTTTAGAAAATCCTTTGAAAAGAAAAGGTATCACGTAAGACTTCCCACACATAAACATGGAAAAGTTTTTACCTTACGCTAACCAAAACATTTGATAGGAAATCCAGTGATATTATAATAGTGTCTAGGGTTTTCAAATAAATATGAAATAGCCGAAATTGTTACATTTATTAAATTCCAGCTATTAGCCACAAAAGTGGGTAATACAAACAAAACCGTAGGGTCTCGTAGGGAAAAATGGGTTTCCATCAATGGCAGGGCTACTGGGGTACCACCCGTCACAGTACGTGGCCTAGATCACCGTACCGAGGAGCCACCCTAACTCCCCTGCAACACAAGGCCGGGACCATTCCTTACTGAACAGTCCCGAACAAGACCACCCCGCAGATGGCTGCAGATCCAACTGCCCACAAAGCCGAAATAAAAAGGGACATCTAGACAGGGATGTATCTCGCTCTCCAGTGGGAGCTACCCACGAAGCCTTGCTGCACCTCCCCTGTTTTAGCCATTCCCGGTTGATGAGGCTTGAGGCTGCGATTACCTTTATAGAACACATCTATCTTAGAATGCTCATCGTCCACCTGTCGATGTTCTGAAAGCTTTCAATCCATACAAGTTCGTTCCGGGTTCGAACGAAACCGAAGGCACTATCTCGTTGCACTCATTTTGGAATCACCCTCAGAGTCAACGACCATAGCCCTTGCACTCTGAATCACCATCTCGAACCTATAAGCACTATTCTGTCAAACTCATTACGGAATCACCCACATAGTTATACTGACGTATAGTTCTTACACCTCGAGTCTTCACTTGCTCCACTAGGATTCATGACCTAACGTTAATTGGAATCGATGTGGTTTTCGGATATCCAAATATGGAAACCCGATCCCGGTCTCACCGAATCCAAACGCCATTTTAATGTCCAAGTTATACTTAAGGGATTTAAACAATAGATATTTCAGAAATATCACTTAACATAAATGGATGATTCATAACACACAGATAGGTAATCATCTATTATCACCTTCATCCATATATATCACAGAGCAGCATATATATCACATCCCGAATATATCACATTCACATCATCGCATATCATCCAAAGACATATAATATCAACAAATATCATTACTCATCCAATGATGCTTATCAACCAATCAATAAACACCCATACACAAGGTTGATCCAACTTAAATAATTTAATTAATCCTTAATTAAATTAATTCTTACTAAATCACTTGGATTAATCATTAATCCATCTTACTTATTCATTAATTAATTACAAATTAATTAATAAATATCACTTAATTATTCTCTTTAATTAATCATCTTCGATTAATTAATTACTTAATTACTATAAGTAATTATTCCTTAACCACAAATTTAATTTATCATCTTTATTAATAACTTCTTAATTATCCAAGTAATCATCACTCAATTACTTTCTAAATAAATCACACTTGATTTATTATTATTTAATTACCTTAATAATTATTTAATTAATCACACCTAATTAATCATCCTTAATTAATCATACTTAATTAATTTCTCTTGATCAATTATCTTTAATTAATCATACTAGATTAATCATTTATAATTAATCATTCTTAATTAATTACTTTTTAATTAATCGCATTTGATTAATTACTTTAATTACATTCAATAATTAAAACTTAATTATATATTAATTATTCTATAAATTATTAATTAACAATTAATTAATTATTTCCATTAATTAATGATTACTTCATTAATTAAATTTCTTTCTTGCTTAATTACTTTAACAAATAATTAATCACTTAATTAATTACTTTTAATCTTTTTTTATTAATTAACCTTTAATTAAATAATTTAAACCTTTAATAAATTTTATTAATTAATTCTTTAATTAATAACTCAAGTGATTAATCCTTAATCACATCACTTAATTACTTAATTACCTCTAGAAATTAACCACTTAATTACCTAATTACTTCCCAAGTAATTATATTAGGTTAACCCATAAGTGATTATCTTAATTAATCACAAATTAATTGCTTAATTAATTATTTAACTTAATCATTTAAAATTAATTAAATGATTCTTAACTTCTTATATTATAAAGATTCTTAATTAAGAAACCATTATCTTAATTAAATCATTTATTAACAAATAAAACTTGATAATTAAAAATAATTTAATTATCTCAATTATCTTTACAAATGTATTTATCTTTAATTAATTCAAATTCTAAATTACTAAAGATAATCCTTATTTTTAATTGATTTCTAAATCTTAATTATTTAACTTAATTAAAATAAAATACTTTAGAAATCAATTTTAAATTAAAACCATTGAAACATTCAAATTAAAATGTTTGGACTTTCCAAAGTGATTTAATATAATACAACTTATTATTAAAATCAACTTATTTCATTTTTAAAAACTTTTATATTTCAGAATATAAAAACTTATTAAAATTTAACTTTGAAATCAAATTAGTTTATAAGAGAAAACTTGTTTATTTTTTTTAAAAAAACTTTAATTATATATAAAATCAAATTTATCTTGTTTCAAAATCTTTAAACATTGCTTTTACATTTTAAATCTTCTGCAGCAAATCAAAACTTGCTTAACAAACTCGAGTAAACCCACTGGCATCCCCGCGTATACCCCGAGTTAACCCAACCTATCCCCTGCTTCGAGCTCAACCCATCATATTCCCCGAGATCGTCTTCGAGTCTCCCCCCTTTCTCTTCCCAAAACCCTGCAGTAGCCCATGAACGTGCACGTAAACGTGCACGACGTCGATGATCAACGGCGAACTTCACGCCGACCTTCCCCAGGTCGCACACGACCTCCACATCCAATTGCATTACCCAGAAACCCAGCTACACTCGAAAATCGAAATACGAGCAACAAACCCCCAATTGCCTGAAACAATATCACCACTACATCACTGTCACTGATTTCCCCTTGACAATCCGACTACCTTGAGAGCCACTACCTCCAGCCGTGAACTCGTCACCAACCCTGCTTCCATCAACCCGAAGCCCGCTACACTCGATCATCTTGTGGTGATGAAATCACCACAGTTCCATACTATGATAAAAGTAGGGCACCAAAATTCAAGTGCCTCCCGCCACCACCATGGCCATCGGTCAACCCCCACGGTATTTTCTGAGACCACCATAGGCCCCTCTATCTCCACACAATAGCACGACCTCCCTAGTTCACTATGACGCCAGAAAATGGTCAAACTACCCATTCCGATCATCCTCGAACAGCCCTCAAAATCCACCTCTAAAAATCATGATACAAATTCCGAAAATCATGATTTGGCATTACGAAATCAATTAGGTAGTTCAAACTCAAAATTGATTCGATTCATTTTTGACCCATATTAAAATTTTACTATAAATTCCTAAATTTGAACTAAATATCCATTATAAAAACCTATAATTATTTTAGAAGGAAGATTGCATGATTCTACACAACTATTGTTTACAACTCATAGGCCAATTCAAGTCAAAAATTTAGATATCGAATTTTATTATGAAATTTTGAAACTGTGTTATAAACGCGGTGACATTTCTTTATATTGTACAGGCAATCTATATACAAAATTTAAACATGCATCAAATTTTTAATCCAAGTGTTCAAATAATATCAAGATGCTCAATTCCCAAACATGATGAAATTCACATTTTAAACTGTTTTTAAAAGAAATTCATTTTCTCACCTTGATTAAGCAGAAGACAGAGCAGAAGTAAGTCTGCGTTTTCCCAGGTTTTGAAATTTCTGCATATTGAATCAAGCTTGTTGTTGTTGAATCTAGTTTTGCATGCTAAATAATTTTCTTGTTTGCTGCATTTCCCAGTTTCTTCTATGCTATTTGAAAATCTTGCATTTGCCTCTGTTTTGAATTTGCTTTACATCCTCTTGCTTTGCATTTTCCAGGTTTTACAGTAACTTCTTCTTATTATTATTTTTCTTTGAATTGCTTTGTATTAAGTTTGAGTTGAAGAAAATGTTTTCAGCTGAAGAATAAAACCCATCTTTTATTTACAATTAAATTTTAAATTTTATTATTAAAGAAAAAGACATTTGTCACTTTAATGTTATAAGGATCTTACACTTGTCTTTAACACACTCTAAAATGTTTACAAGTGTGGTTATGTGGTATTTAATATTTACAAATGTTTATTCTCTAATGTTTATAAATGTTTAAAATGTGATTTTCTTTTTAATAATCTATTTAAGCTATATACATATATTTATGTAATATTCATATGATTATAGAATGTGTATACTTATCCTTTAATAAATATTCATATGAATTCAAGTAACTTATATTTTGATTCAATTTAATGTTTATGTGTTTGAAACATCTATTTTAATTTAACTCTTAAAATTTTAAAACAAATTTATCTTGTGTTAAAATTAAAATGAAAGGACATTAAGCAAATGAACTTTTAAATTTAAATCTTATCTAAAACTCAAGTTGAACTATATGTTTATAATAATAAGAAATTAACTTTGTTATAAAAATTTAAATCTCAATTATCATTTCAAAAGCATTAAATCGAATTAACCTTTCAAATTACAAAACTATATATATCTATAATAAAGTTTGGAAATACTTATTAAATTCAAATTAATAAAATTCCTATTTCAAACATATATATACAAATATATATACACATTTCAAATAGAAAACATTTTAACATTAAATTTGAAATTTACTGTGTTGAATTTTAAAGCACAAACCAAATCATAATATATATATTTATATATATTACAATTTGAATATAAAGTTTTATTACATTAAACATTTCCTATTTACAAGATATATCAATATATATATATTATAAATAGAAAATAAAATAAATCTTACCAATTTTAAATTGCCAAAATAAATATTCCAAATTGAAATATTATAAATTTTCAAAAGAATTAAATTTTTCCAATTCATATTGTTAAGAAAAATGTTTATAGATATTAACAAATTATTATCATAAATCTTTAAAATATTTTTAACTTGTCAATTTATAATATAAAATGATCAAATCAATTTAATTATTATCAAAGATTATTAAATTGATATTGCTCAAAATTCCGGGTCGTCACATTCCTCCCCCCTTAAAAGAATTTCGTCCCCGAAATTTAAAAGAAAAGATAATTTAATAACCCAGCAAAAGAATTTAAATTTTAAACAGCAATCACTCAATCAATCATACACAATCAATCAGAGCAACCATAGCAACCAATGCAACAAACAATTCTAAATATCCAGACGAAATTCTGAATAGAACTTCCTAATATTATCAAGAGTTTTCCAGATACCTATACTGGAATACTCGCTCTACAAATCTTAAGTAACTACATTACTTAAACCAAGAACTCCCTCATCTGATCCTACAAATCTGAACAAGATATCAGATTAAACTCAAACCAGCTCAATTACCAGATCCTTCTGAACTGCTGATTCTATCACTCGAAGAATCATAAACATATTCCTCAGAAATATGTGAAATACAATGAATTCCAGCTATCCTAACTGGCAATTCAATCCTGTAGATCAAAATCTAATCTCCAGAGAACACAGAAAACCTCAAAATTTCCGGAGCTAGCTCTCCAGTTTTGCACAGTCTTATAATTCCTTTGATTGGATAGAACTAAAGTAATATCCAAATTCCAACTTCACGTTCCAAATCTTCTCAATTCTAACTACATAACTCTTCCGATGCTCCTGAGTCACCTTTAATATTCCTGATCAGCCTAACCCTTGCTGATTGCTTCATGAAACAACAGGACCAACTCAAACCAAATCTCCAGGTCCTACTCAACAAAATGGCTCTCCCAAAATAATTTGCTGAAATCCAAAATACAACTCTATACCACAAGCATCAATGGACTTTAAACCTACCTCTCCTATCTACAATAGCCAAATGGTTGGACTTAACAACCTTACCTACCAAATCCAGAAAATTCCTTCATACTAGAATTTCCTATAGAAATCTTTTAATCCAAGAAAACTGCAACTCCTGATTGCTCCCACTCTAGAACAACTGTTATCTCGCTTCCGCTGCACAACTCTGATCTAGAGCAGATAAGAATGCTATCGAAGAACTCAAGCACAATCTTTCTCCATACACTGTTCATCCGATTCATAAAATCTTAGTGACCATTCCTCTTGATCAAAACATCTCAACAGAATCTTAACTTAGAATAAGATGATCAATCCTTCTCCAAAGAATCTTGAGCTGCCTCACCAAACTCTTCTTGCTCTAAGAGTCATCCTACTATATGGTTGAATCATCAATACTACTCCTGGAAATCCAAGTTGATAAGAAAACTCAATCTTTGATTCGGGTAAACTTCTGATTTCCTCAAAAACATCTGGATAATCTCTGGCTACTTAAGTAACCTGTAACGACCCTGGATTTTGACCCCGTTTATTTTAATAGATATTTAATCTAAACTAAATAAAATGTAAATTGACCATATGAAAATGATTTTAATTTGGAAATACTGCCAATTTATTTATTTAAATTGTACTTTTAAAAGGGAATTAGATTTGGGGAATTCAAAATAAAATCTTTTGATAATATTTACAATAAAAAATTTCTTATGTAATTCAATTAAAATAAAATTTATCTTATATGATTGAATTACAATACCTTGTCTTATTAACATATATAGTGGTGTGAATGATAATGTTTAGAGTTTAAAATCTAATTCTGTCAATATAAAATATAAATATTAGATTTAAGTAAAACTTAAGGATATAATTTAAATGTTGTTAGCTAAATTATAAAATATAAATAAACAAGAAAATGAAATATAAGCCAAATAAAATCATTCAAAGTATGAAAATAAACTTGACATATATATGTATATTGAAGTTCAACTTGAAGTCAGAGATAAAACAAACATTTTTACTTTAAGTATCTTTATTCACAAGCCTGCCTGAAAGTATATGTTTTCAAACAATAATCTTTATACATAGTACAACATATTTTCATTCATAAGGCAAACATCTACCCGCAAGTATAAAATTGTATCTGACAATACATGTGAGTATAAATTAATTAGGCTAGAAGTAATACCAAACAAATAACCTTTTACATGATGTCTTCATTCACAAGCCAAACTTTGACCTGCAAGATAGTACATATCTTCATACAACTATATGTATACACAACCGAAGTACAATGATAATTATGTAAACATATTATACAACAAGCATTTAATTTCTATCTGCACAAACCCAAATGTTGGCCTGCAGATTCAAACTAAAAATAACAATACACGGTAACATTTTTATAAGTATGCAACTTGTCTCTATTCTAAATACCAAAGTCAAAGTATGAGAAAGATATATATATATATATATATATATATATAAAACATTGCATAAATCAATACCTAACAGAAGTACATATGAATCAACTATTTGACTGAAAGTAATAAGGAAGTGCTTACATACAAAATAAGGCTTCATTTGTAAGCCAAATAATTGCCTGCAAATATATATATCTGCATAAAATATTTATGTACAGCTAAAACATCATAAGTATGTAAACTTATTTGGTGAACAAAACTTGTACTTGATTTCCTCTCGGCCAACAAATTTGTCAATTCAAATGTATGCAAACCTGTACACTTCTGCCAGGAAAATCTGCCCATATCAGAACAAACAATAGCTACACCAGAAAGCACCTCCCTTCATTCACCTACTATTTCTTTTGTATATATATACATACATCTTTAGTTTGTTCAGGAAAATATATTAGTAACCCTGAAAACAAAAAGAAGAAAGAGCTAAAGACACCTTCAAGTTCCAGATAATCAATATCAAATTATTCTTTGTTCAGGAATTAGGTGCAGGTGAGTAAACATCAAGATTTAAATTTTTAGTTTATTTAAATTCAATAAAGTTGATTCATTTATTTTATGGAATGGAATCAGTTTGATGGTGAGTAGGAATCTGTGAATATTTGGGTATATGCTCTGTTGCTTCTCTGTGATGGATGCAGATCGCATAGTTTGTTTATAACACTCAAGTTATTTTTTTTTATTTAAATCTTTGTTAGCTTGTTTTCTCAACAAACAAGTTGTTGAGAACATTAAACAAGAATTTGGAAACGAATTAAAACAAGATAAGAAAAATATTTTACTGTAGGCTGTGTTTACAGGAAATCAAGCAAGAAACTAATAAATTTAATTATGTAAGAGCTAATCCAAGTTTGTAACTTGAATACATACTGGAATTTAGGATTTTTAAAACTACAACAGTGATTTTTAGTATGGGATTTAAAGAGCAGATTGTGATTGAAATAAAATCGAATTTTTACCAGTTTCTCTCAAATGAATCATTTAAATTTATTGAAATTTGAGTTGAGGCAAGTTTGTATGCCTGTGAGTTCGGGAAAAATGTTGTAAAATTATCCTAATTCAAGAATCAAACAAACGAATTCAATGTAGGGTTTTGTACCAGTTTTTTTTAACACTGCAGTAAGGTGTTGAGTGTTTCATCTATGTGTGACCGAGCTTGGAGTGCTTTGGAGGGATGAAAGGGGACAACGTCGGCGACACGTGGCAGAAATCGCGACTCAAATAGGGGTCGGCGCTAGGAGGGAGAGGGGTTTTCACCTCTGCTGTTCGAGTTACAGTTCATCCAGAGGGGTTATTTTTGACTTTCAATTTTTCGTGTCGAATTAGCTCTTGAATTGGAGCGTGTGGTTGAATTGGAGTTTGTGGGTGGCATTGGGGGTTGCCGGAGGTGCGGCGAGCCACCGTGCACGTTCACGGTGGCGTAGGCGTGTCAGTGTTGCTTGGGTGGGTTCGGTTACGAGTAGATTGGGTTCGCTCGTGTGATTTTCCTGGTCGCGTGAGTGTTTTTGCCTTTGGTTTCTGAAGTAAAATATGTGAACTTTAATTTAATCTAAGAATGTAGGAGAAGGGAGGAAGTAGGAGTAGAAAAGTTTAACAGCTGAGAGGAAGAAGATTCAGGTAGAAATGAAACAGGGGTTGCGTGAGATCAGGGGAGAGGCTCGGGCTGATGCGTGATTAACTCGAAGTCGTTCTCGAGTAAAACAGGGGAGGTCTCGGGTTTACCTGGGAAGCCTCAGGTTGGGTCAAACTGTAGTTTTGCAGTGATGTAAAATTAAGTAAATTTTGGGTTTAGAAATGTTTAAGGGTTATGCTA
The DNA here is from genome assembly GCA_030765085.1 of Allium cepa. NCBI lineage: Eukaryota > Viridiplantae > Streptophyta > Magnoliopsida > Asparagales > Amaryllidaceae > Allium > Allium cepa. The sequence continues at coordinate 174,510,964 of CM060939.1, read as the reverse complement.
AGAGATTGTTCAAGTTTTAATGACTGTAATCAAAAGCCTAACGATTTTTCTTAAACACTTCAATTATTTTAATTTAGAAAATTATTTAGGTTAAGTATAAAGGTAAAATAACTTTTAAGTTTGTCGTTAATAAATAAATGATTTAAATTTAAGGAGAACTTTTAAAGGTTAACTACATTGAGTAATTAAATTTTAACGAATTGGCTCTAGGAAGCAAGTAAGAATAATTACTTTTCCATAATAATTAGTAATAGATTGTAAGAAATAAATGAGTAATTAACTACTTAAATTAATTTATGAACGATTAATTGGCAATTAATCAAGTAGTTTAATTAAGAAGTAATTAATTAAGGAATTAGCAGATAATAATTTGGTGATTAAGTTTTATTAATAAAAAAAATAGATTAAAGTTATTAATTTATGATCAGGGAACAGTAAATAAGTAATTTGAGTAAGGAAGTAATTAATTAATAGTGTGAAATAAAATGTAATTAAGATTTAATAGTTGATTAAGAAATCATTAATTAGATAATTTGAAATGAAATAGGTAATTAATTGTTAATTAATAATTAATTAAATTGAGTTAAGTGATTAACTCTCAGGTTAAATTAATTCTAAAATTGAATTAATTACAAATAAGATTTAAGAGTAATTGTTTATGGATTGATGTGTAGAATACCTGCTTGTGATATTTGTAGGATCGATTTCACCCTAGAGGGGGGGGTGAATAGGGTGATAGTGTAAATTATAAAAATTAATCGCGGAAGCTTATTAATTAATTTCAATTCAGATCATAGAATAGCAGCACAGATATAGCAGAATATAAATAACAGAACAGAACAACACAGAATTTACCCAGCTTCGGCAACACCCTGCCTACGTGCTGCCCCCAAGGTATCTACTAGAAATTAGATAGTCCCTCGCTTACACACGTAAACTCGCTATACCCGCTATTGACTAATCTAACTCTACGCTCAAAACCCTGACCACAACTCAACCACCGAGTTGTGAATTCCCAAACTACACACCGTAGTTTGTCCCCTAGTCACACGACTAGAAAATTAAAAACGGTTTAAAAGAAAAATACAATTTAAAAACAATTTAAATAACAAAACCCTATTTAATAAAAAACAAAGCCCAAATTAATAAAACAAAGGCCGGCCCCTTATTCACTTCTTCAACCCGTTCCTTTTATTTTTACGTTCGTGAAAAAATGGCCGCTCCTCTTGCAGATTTAGGGCTTCGTCCCTTTGGTGCCGTGCTCTTAAATTAGGGTTTCAAATTGAAGTCGCTGCCTTTGTTGGTTGATTGCAATCATTGTTTCTCTGATTTGCTTCAATTGTTTGCGGCTTCTCCTCCTTGATCGAGTTCGATTGCTTCGGTATGTAATTTGTGCTTTTTGCTTCTTCTAATCTTTTCGTACTTGAACTCGATGGGATAATTGCCGATGATGATTAGGGTTTTTATAGGATTTGATTTCCTATTTTTGTGTTCGTATATGTTGATTTGAATTTGTCTTCGCCCGTTCGATTATGCTTGGATGCTTGGGATGTTTTCTGACTTATTCAAAAAAGCGTATATTTTTGATACTTGCTTCCCACGGCTTGGTTGACACGATTTTGATTATTGACTCCTTCAATATTGACTGTGACGAATTTTTGGCTTTGCTATGCTTCCACGGCTTCGTCCCTTACATTGTTCACCTCGTCCTATAGTGTTCATGTTGTACTTGTATAGTTGGTATTTAATTTTGTACTGTAGTTATCTTCGATTGTGTGATGTTGCCTCTGGTTGCTGTCATATACTGATGAACTTGAAATGTACCATGATAGTCATGTGCCACTGCATCACCACTGTTGCACTGCCTTTGTGGTCTTCACTGTGTTCATGCACTGTTGTGTCTGGTTCGTTGAGTTCTTGATTGTCACAGCTCTATATAGTTTGGAACTGTGTCATGGTGATGCATTCTTGAGTCTTGGATATCTTGCATGATTTACTTGCATTGTGGCATTGTGTTCTGGTCATTTGCACTTGCAGTTGGTTCATTTCTTAGTATACTTCACATGCACAGTTTCTAACTTAAGTTGCATCTGTGGTTTGTTGTATCTTTGAGTCTGGTATGCTGCAGCTTGTATCTTTGTTGCATTTGAATCAGTTTCACTTGGGTCTGGTTGGTCTGGCCATTGTAGCTGTTTGAGTTGCAGTGCTTCATCACTTGAACTTGCTTGTAGACTGTCTTGTGTTCTTGTAGCTTTCATCACTGGTGCATTCCATTTAGTTGCACTTGCTCATGTTAAATTGCATTGTTCATCTTGATTCTGCATCCTCTTATAATTTGTGTTGGCCTTGAATAGATGTTGACTGCATCACTGTTATTTGATTGTCGAGTTTTTTGCATTCACTTCATTCATTTGTATCAGTTGTTCAGTTTGCACTTGTTCATTTTGTAGTTTGCTTTGGTCTTGAGCATTGCCATGCCATTGAGCATTGTTGTGTCCATATTGTATTCAGTGTTTACTTTGAGCATGTTGTAGTGTGTTACCATATTGATGCCTCTGATCATTTGACTGCACATGTTTCAGTGACATTGTGTTCATTTGAGTTGTTTCCACCTTCTGGTATGCTGCAGCTTGGTCTTTGTTGCATCTTTGTGTTGCTGTACTTCATGTTGTATTCATGCAGTTTGTTTTCAATATATACTTGAATGTTGCAGTCCATGTTCTTCACTGTTAGTCGAGCTTGAGTACATGTATTCTTGGCTCACTGATGCATTGTAACTTGAGTTTCACTCACTTGAGTGTTTGTTGCAGTATCTTGTGGTTGTTATGCCTTGTTTACCATGTTGTTGCATTGTATTGTTTGTCTCTATGCTTGATGTCTACATGCATGTGGTCTTGCTGCAGTTTGGTCTCATATTCATTCTTTGATCATGTTGGCTATTTGGTCGAGTTCATTTGAGTCAGTGGAGTTGTTTCATTGTATATATCACTGGTTCATTCCATTTTTCATGCATGTGACATTGGTGCATTGTCGTGAGTAGTTTGTAGTTGCTTCTGTGCCTTCGGTCATGTTGCCTTGTGTTGAATCCAGTTTCAAAACTCGGATTTGACCTTGTGCTTGTGTCGTGATTTTCAATGCTATTGCACGTGAGTTGAACCTGGTTTTTCATTTGGGTTTGACCTGTGCTCGCCTGTCCCTGTAAATCAATCAAGTGTATATATCGGCGTGCACGGCCTTGTGGCATATACAGTAATACACTGTGTATGTCACAAGTTGTTCGTGTATGATGAATTCAAATTTAAATAATGACGAACAACCCAAATAACTGAGGCAAATCATATTTTCAAAATCCATCTTTTATTTTATATTGCAAAAAGATCTCTTTTTCAATTTTACTGCGTTAGTGAATATTTTTGCAGATTGCTCAGATGCTGGATTCAAACTGGAATGCAGTTGAAGATAAATACGAGTGTGAGTGATATGTAGTGAGGTGCTGATGTAAAATAGTGATATAATTGAATTTGTATCACAGTTGTATAGCGAATAGTGAGAGCTTGAATTTGTATACTATTCAAAATTGTAATAAATATTTGTTTGAATAAAATATTCGTTTGAATTCAAATTCCGTGTTATTTATTTTATTCAACAAATATTTATTTAATCTGTGAAAAATAAAATAGTATATTATCAAATACATTTAAATGGATGTATATATGTTTATTATCATCAAACAAAAATCATATAAGCGCATATTCAACAATCTCCCCCTTTTGATGATAACAAACATATATTTAAGATTTTGAATATGTTAAATGTATTTGATCATTGATATATCCTAATTGCTCCCCCTATTTAAATGCTTCCTCTCTACACAATACTCCCCCTACATATATGCATACAGATAAAAATATGCAAATGAGTCTAGATGCAAATAGAAAATTATTTGACCTTTGCTTGAATTTATTTGACAAAATCTTAACTTTTCTCTCCCCCTTTTGTTATCAGCAAAAGAATAATAGTGTTAGAGAAAATAGAGATAAAGTTATCGATATTAACCAACATTAAAACTCAATTGAATATAAATATTAAATTTCAATAAAAAATCAAACAAAAATCATAAATATTTTGTTAGGCGCATATTCCACTTTTAGAATGATATGAATGATATCATCATATAAAACCATACAGTTGTGTCTATTTGTGGTATATTTATATCAGGAATTTGAATATCTACTAACCATGCATAACCGTTAGGACTTTTAAATGAGATTAGTAGTATTCCAATTTTATTTAAAAAATGAATTCAAGTATCTTCTAACCACGCATAACCGTGAGGACTTTTAAATGGGATTAGAATCAACTTGTTTATTTTAAAAGAAAAAAAATCAACTTTTGATATGCGTTCCATACATGCATAACCGCGAGGACTTTTAAATGAGCATGGAATCACATAACAAATTCCAAGTAATTCACCCATGCATAACCGTGAGGACTTTTAAATGAGAGTGAATACTTTGGTATTTATTTATTATTATTATTAATTAATATATATATATATATTTTTTTAAAAATGTGAAAATGAAAAACGAACGATTCCTGTTTAAAGTACCACATATCGACAAACTATATAGAATTTTGATGAGTGATGGTTGATAGAAATATGATAGGTATAGAGATGGTCATGGAATTATTACCAACAAAAAAGTTTTATAACTCTTGTTTAAATTTCTAAAGAAATTTTCTAATTATACTTTCTCGAGTTATAATATATAATCAATATCAACACTCATCACTTTTTCAATCACTATTTTTCTTTTCGATAATCATTTGGGAGTCAGATTAGTCATAATAGTCATTTAAAATCAAATTCAAAAATAATTATGAAATTAATTTTTCAAAAATGAATAATCTGAAAATATGGTCAAAAATGATTTTCTCCAGGGGGTTTTTAAAAAAATTTCAGCTATTTGAAAATTATTTGAAATGAAAAATATGCAGATATTTTCTTTAAAAAAAACGATGCAGTTACTAAATGTCTTAACAAAAATCACGTTTCACTAGTAATTTTTCTATCAACTAGATTACCAGTGTAATCTGCATCTGAATTTCTCTTTCACTCAAAAATTATCATCAAATGTATTTTATAAACCAAAACATGAAGTGTGCACCAAAAATTTCAAATTCAATTTTAACAACAATTTAAATGACATTCTTTTGAATTTGAAATGAAGCCGTGATAATAATCAGAAAACCGTGAATATAGAGTTAGCCGAATTATAACCAATTGTATTATCCAACAAAATACTATTTTTAATCCAAACTGATATATATGAAGTAATTCAAAGAATCTAGAGATTTTTATAGTGTTTTTGGCATAAGAATATAATTGGCCAACTATGTTGAATAAGTCAGAATAAAAATCATCATCTTTTCATCAATCTCAGTATTGGCTGATTTTAATTCAGAATACGGTGCAGATTATCACATTTAATATATCGTTTAAAACATACCATTACCTGTTTTACCTTTACGATATTTTTCGTTGTTGTCCGTTGTGATTCTGTCACCTTTATACTAGGCTAAGGAACTTAGCTTTGTCGCCCGTTGCGTTTCTGGAACAGCCAAAATCCAGAGAACACTATTGTTGTTCCTTAGCCTGCCACCACACCTACACGAGAAAAGATTTATGTGACCTTTTTTTTTATAGGTCCATGATTGTTAGTGGCAGAATATTTCGAAAAACAATTTTGTAAAGACCCAAAACTATTTATAATTGTTCCCTTTTGCACCCAAATTTGTTTAACTTTGAGAGATTTTATATTTGTGCCTTTTGGAACCCAAATCGGTATAGTTTTCACATGTTTGGGTCTATACCAACAATTATTGTGATCGTGTCCAAATTTTCTACAAATTGTGCACATAGAATTAACTTGATTAATATTGCTTGCAACAATTTTCGAATTATTATATCCAAGTCCTTGTCTAACCGTATTAACAGTTTGCTTTCCTAATAGCATATTCAAAGATTTTTCACTTTTTGAAAATTTATATCTTGTGATTTTAGGGATTCATTTTCGTTTAACAACTATGTGCACTTTTTAATAGAAATCTCTCTCCTAGTATTTTCATTCTCTTTTAAAATCAGAATTTCATTTTCAAGTGATTTTATATTGATTTCTGATTTTTTAATTTCTTCTTCGAATGTTGGACACTTATCACACTTAGGGATTCTACATTGATAGTTCTTAACTAATTGATCAAGTTGTTTATTGCATTCTATCAAAGTATCCTTTTGAGATTCAAGTTTAGCATATTTTTCCCTAAGTCGTTCATAACAGCCATTTACTTCATGGAAATAAATTAGTAATTCAGAATGAGTGAGTTTTGATACCTCGCTTGGCTCGTCGTCATCACTGTCTGTAACTTCACCATGAAGGCACATGTTTGCTTTTTCACTCTCACTCTCGGTGTTATCACTTTCATCTTCGTCAGTTTCATCCCAAGTAGCCGCAAAGCTTTTCTTCTTTAGTTTCTTTCCTTGATTTGATCGTTTTTGAGGACATTGTGGCTTGATATGGCCGGGTTTGTTGCATTTGTAACAGATGATTTTCTGTTCTTCTTGGTTGTCTAGTGCTTTGCCTATTCTGCTTTTCAATTCATGATTTCGAGCTGGATTTCCGTATTTGCGATTCCACCTTTTGAATTTCTTTATTAGTAGCGCCAGCTCTGCTGCTCCATCATCATCATCATTATCATCATCACTTTCAGTTGTTCCTTTGAGAGCTATTGATTTCTTTCGAGTATCTCCACCTTCACGCTCTTCCTTGAATTTCATTTCTAGCTCATAAGTGGTGAGATTTCCGATGAGTTCTTCGACTTTGAGTTGTTTTAAATCTTTCGATTCTTGAATGGCAGTTACTTTTGCTTCAAAGCTTCATGAAAGGACTCTGAGGATTTTCCGGACTATTTCTAATTCGGTGTATGATTTTCCGAGAGCTTTTGATTTGTATACGATATTGGAGAGTCGTCCGTACATCTCTTTGACATTTTCTTCCTTCGCCATTTTGAAGTTCTCGTATTCGCTGCTTAGCATTGCAAGGCGAGATTCTTTGACTTGAGATGTTCCTTCGTGAGTCACTTCTAGTATGTGCCATATTTCATGTGCAGTTAGATAATGTGAGACACGATTAAATTCAAATTGATCCAATGAATAAATAATAGAATTCATAACTTTGGCATTAGTATTTTGTAATTTATTTTCTAGTTCTGTCCATTGTTCTTTTGGTTTCTCTATTTCCTGATTATCCACAGTTATAGTTGGTATTCTATAACCTGTCTCAACAATATTCCAAGCGTCAATGGTTTTCAGAAAAATTTGCATTCTATTTTTCCAATAAGCATATTCACCATTGAACATTGGTGGTCAAACTATGGATTGACCTTCTGCAAAAGCATTATTAAAAGAAGCCATTTTAAAAATTCAAATAAAAACCGATTTTTTTTGAAACACGAATTTTTAAAAAATTGATTTTTGTAAAATCAAATTTTTAAAACAAAAACGGCTTTTGTTCCTAGCTCTGATACCACTTGTAGGATCGATTTCACCCTAGAGGGGGGGTGAATAGGGTGATAGTGTAAATTATAAAAATTAATCGCGGAAGCTTATTAATTAATTTCAATTCAGATCACAGAATAGCAGCACAGATATAGCAGAATATAAATAACAGAACAGAACAACACAGAATTTACCCAGCTTCGGCAAAACCCTGCCTACGTGCTGCCCCCAAGGTTTCTACTAGAAATTAGATAGTCCCTCACTTACACACGTAAACTCGCTATACCCGCTATTGACTAATCTAACTCTACGCTCAAAACCCTGACCACAACTCAACCACCGAGTTGTGAATTCCCAAACTACACACCGTAGTTTGTCCCCTAGTCACACGACTAGAAAATTAAAAACGGTTTAAAAGAAAAATACAATTTAAAAACAATTTAAATAACAAAACCCTATTTAATAAAAAACAAAGCCCAAATTAATAAAACAAAGGCCGGCCCCTTATTCACTTCTTCAACCCGTTCCTTTTATTTTTACGTTCGTGAAAAAATGGCCGCTCCTCTTGCAGATTTAGGGCTTCGTCCCTTTGGTACCGTGCTCTTAAATTAGGGTTTCAAATTGAAGTCGCTGCCTTTGTTGGTTGATTGCAATCACTGTTTCTCTGATTTGCTTCAATTGTTTGCGGCTTCTCCTCCTTGATCGAGTTCGATTGCTTCGGTATGTAATTTGTGCTTTTTGCTTCTTCTAATCTTTTCGTACTTGAACTCGATGGGATAATTGCCGATGATGATTAGGGTTTTTATAGGATTTGATTTCCTATTTTTGTGTTCGTATATGTTGATTTGAATTTGTCTTCGCCCGTTCGATTATGCTTGGATGCTTGGGATGTTTTCTGACTTATTCAAAAAAGCGTATATTTTTGATACTTGCTTCCCACGGCTTGGTTGACACGGTTTTGATTATTGACTCCTTCAATATTGACTGTGACGAATTTTTGGCTTTGCTATGCTTCCACGGCTTCGTCCCTTACATTGTTCACCTCGGCCTATAGTGTTCATGTTGTACTTGTATAGTTGGTATTTAATTTTGTACTGTAGTTATCTTCGATTGTGTGATGTTGCCTCTGGTTGCTGTCATATACTGATGAACTTGAAATGTACCATGATAGTCATGTGCCACTGCATCACCACTGTTGCACTGCCTTTGTGGTCTTCACTGTGTTCATGCACTGTTGTGTCTGGTTCGTTGAGTTCTTGATTGTCACAGCTCTATATAGTTTGGAACTGTGTCATGGTGATGCATTCTTGAGTCTTGGATATCTTGCATGATTTACTTGCATTGTGGCATTGTGTTCTGGTCATTTGCACGTGCAGTTGGTTCATTTCTTAGTATACTTCACATGCACAGTTTCTAACTTAAGTTGCATCTGTGGTTTGTTTTATCTTTGAGTCTGGTATGCTGCAGCTTGTATCTTTGTTGCATTTGAATCAGTTTCACTTGGGTCTGGTTGGTCTGGCCATTGTAGCTGTTTGAGTTGCAGTGCTTCATCACTTGAACTTGCTTGCAGACTGACTTGTGTTCTTGTAGCTTTCATCACTGGTGCATTCCATTTAGTTGCACTTGCTCATGTTAAATTGCATTGTTCATCTTGATTCTGCATCCTCTTATAATTTGTGTTGGCCTTGAATAGATGTTGACTGCATCACTGTTATTTGATTGTCGAGTTGTTTGCATTCACTTCATTCATTTGTATCAGTTGTTCAGTTTGCACTTGTTCATTTTGTAGTTTGCTTTGGTCTTGAGCATTGCCATGCCATTGAGCATTGTTGTGTCCATATTGTATTCAGTGTTTACTTTGAGCATGTTGTAGTGTGTTACCATATTGATGCCTCTGATCATTTGACTGCACATGTTTCAGTGACATTGTGTTCATTTGAGTTGTCTCCACCTTCTGGTATGCTGCAGCTTGGTCTTTGTTGCATCTTTGTGTTGCTGTACTTCATGTTGTATTCATGCAGTTTGTTTTCAATATATACTTGAATGTTGCAGTCCATGTTCTTCACTGTTAATCGAGCTTGAGTACATGTATTCTTGGCTCACTGATGCATTGTAACTTGAGTTTCACTCACTTGAGTGTTTGTTGCAGTATCTTGTGGTTGCTATGCCTTGTTTACCATGTTGTTGCATTGTATTGTTTGTCTCTATGCTTGATGTCTACAAGCATGTGGTGTTGCTGCAGTTTGGTCTCATATTCATTTTTTGATCATGTTGGCTATTTGGTCGAGTTCATTTGAGTCAGTGGAGTTGTTTCATTGTGTATATCACTGGTTCATTCCATTGTTTCATGCATGTGACATTGGTGCATTGTCGTGAGTAGTTTGTAGTTGCTTCTGTGCCTTCGGTCATGTTGCCTTGTGTTGAATCCAGTTTCAAAACTCGGATTTGACCTTGTGCTTGTGTCGTGATTTTCAATGTTATTGCATGTGAGTTGAACCCGGTTTTTCATTTGGGTTTGACCTGTGCTCGCCTGTCCCTGTAAATCAATCAAGTGTATATATCGGCGTGCACGGCCTTGTGGCATATACAGTAATACACTGTGTATGTCACAAGTTGTTCGTGTATGATGAATTCAAATTTAAATGATGACGAACAACCCAAATAACTGAGGCAAATCATATTTTCAAAATCCATCTTTTATTTTATATTGCAAAAATATCTCTTTTTCAATTTTACTGCGTTAGTGAATATTTTTGCAGATTGCTCAGATGCTGGATTCAAACTGGAATGCAGTTGAAGATAAATACGAGTGTGAGTGATATGTAGTGAGGTGCTGATGTAAAATAGTGATATAATTGAATTTGTATCACAGTTGTATAGCGAATAGTGAGAGCTTGAATTTGTATACTATTCAAAATTGTAATAAATATTTGTTTGAATAAAATATTCGTTTGAATTCAAATTCCGTGTTATTTATTTTATTCAACAAATATTTATTTAATCTGTGAAAAATAAAATAGTATATTATCAAATACATTTAAATGAATGTATATATGTTTATTATCATCAAACAAAAATCATATAAGCGCATATTCAACAATATTTATGTAATGATATTATGCGATACTCTGTGATATGTTATGTTATATCTATGATGCTTGTATATGTTTTATCTGTGATAAATGCTATGTTAATTCAACTGTTAAATTTAAATTATTTAAACTGTTTAAGTTAATTAGACAACTTGGCCCTTAAAGTGGCGTTTGGATTTCGATGAGACCGGGATCGGAAGAATCAATTTTGATTCTCCGAAAAACACATCGATCCAATTAAACGTTAAGTCGGGAATTCTGAAATGAAGATCGAGATGATGTATTCAGAATGCAAGGGTTATCGTCGTTGACTCTGAGGGTGATTTCAAAATGAGTGTGACGAGATAATGCCTTCGGTTTCGTTCGAACTCGAAACGAACTTGTATGGATTGGATGCTTTCAGCACATCGTCAGGCAGACGATGAGCATTCTAAGTGATATGTTCTACAAAGGTAATCGCAGCCTCAAGCCTCATCAACCGGGAATGCTAAAACAGGGGAGATGCAGCAGGGTTAGGTGGGTCATGCCCAAGAAGGACAAGATATTTCCCCTGTCTAGATGTCCCTTTTTATTTCGGCTGTGTGGGTGGTTGCTAGCTACAACCGCGGGGTTTATCTTGTTCGGTACTGTTCAGTAAGGAATGGTTCTGGCCTTGTGTTGTAGGGGGTCGGGAGTGATCCTCGGTACGGTGATCTAGGCCCCGTACTGTGACGGGCGGTACCCTAGTAGCCCTGACATTGTTGGAAATCCATTTTCCCTACGAGACCCTACGGTTTTGATTTGTATTACCCACTTTTGTGGCTAGTAGCTGGAATTTAATGAATGTAACAATTTCGGCTATTTTCTATTTACTTGAAAACCCTAGACACTATTATAATATCACTGGATTTCCTATGAAATGTTTTGGTTAGCGTAAGTTAAAAACTTACCCGTATTTATTTGTGGGGAGTCTTATGTGATACCTTTATTTTCAAAATGTTTTTCAAAGTTAAACAACTTTAAACCGTTTACTCATACCAGACCCATGTCTGACCCGGAGTTTATATTTTGTTTTTCATAAACTCTTGGGTACTCAAATTTTTTTGAGTAGCCAAGTGATAGGTTTTGGACTTTGATTTCTGGAAGAGCTTGGAGCAAAAGTTTCCAGACGTATGTAGATATCTACCTAGTTCCGCTGTATTAGTTGATGTGTATTGTACCTCTGATGTATGTAGTGATAGATGCATGTATGATTGACATATGTATTGATATTGTATAACTCTGATATATGTAAAAAACTATGTAATATTTATGTGATATATTATATTTTGTTCCGTTCCGCCGTGAGATTCTGATGTTGTTGTTCTTTCTCTCTCTTCCTTTCTATTTCTATCCCTTTCTTTCTTAATGATGATACGTCTTTCTGGTAGTAGAAGGGCGGGTCGTCACAGTTGGTATCAGAGCGTAGGTTGGTGACAACCTTAGCTCTGGTAGGAATTACTCATAGAATAGAGTCAGAAGTACTCTAAAATGAGTTTGAGTGTATTAATAGATATGAGCGCGTATTTGTTAGTGAATATAAAATTGTTTTTATATTGTATTGACTTATCTGTTGAGTGTTTATGGATTCTGGTCGATGGATGGGACGCTATTTCATCGATAGGGATTTCTAAACTCTTAAACAAGATTGACCGACACAGTATTGTTTTTAAAAGTAGGGTAAATGAAATAATTTTACCCAAAATTCTATTTTGATATAAAAGAAATATTTTTCTGAGATTATTATATATTTGGATGTTTGATTAATTAAAAAAATTTAAAATTTGAGTGGTTTATAACCAAATAAAATTGTCTAAGTATGATCTTAAATAAAAAGGAATATAATTAAAATTTGATTAAACTAGAATTTAAGTCCCGGAAATTTGGAAGATGTTTAAATGAATGTAAACAAACGAATTTGGGAATTTAAAATCTTGGGAATGTTTGAAATGTTTTTCCAAAGATTTAAAGGCAATAATGGAGTATTGTTTTGGGAAAAATATTATTGAATGGAAATTGTTTGGAAAGAATTTGTGGAAGTAAGGAAGCATTGAACTCACTTCAGTCGCTGGAAAATAATCCTGATGATGATGGCCACATCAGTATTATTCATTTTCGAGTTTCTAAAGTGATGGATTGCTACCAGGATAGTTAGACATGATATTGTTTGGAGTTGTTGGGTATACAAGTTGTTTTAAAAATTTCAAGGGGAAATTTGTTTTGGTAAAAACAAGTGTTTGAATTTGGAAATTTGATTTGATATACCAAGTGGGTATGTGTAGTTATCATTTCAAAATGGTTTTGGAAATGAAAACCGGGCAATTGAATTCTAAGAAATTCTATTTAAATAATGTGAAAGGTTTGAATAAATCAACTATCAAACTTATAAAGTAAAGTTGATATTAATAAGAGGAAATTGGAAAGTTTAATCCGGAAATTAAAATATAACTTAAGTAAATGAAAATAAAGAAAATATACTGGAGTTTAACCCGAGATAAGTTAAATGGAATTGAAGTTCAAAATGAACTTAATTGGATATAAAATTTGAAGGTAAAATGATTGTAATTGTGAGGTGGATATTTATACCTAAGACAGTAAGTGATATATATATATAAATAATCTGAAATTGTGGTTATAAGATGAAATGACCCAAATGAGTAATATAAACTTTTAAGTAAACAAATAAGTTTTAAACTCATATATTGAGTAATATTTAAATGAATGGTAAGTAGCTAAATTTAACTGAAGTTGAGTTGGAATAAAATTGAATTTAAATGAATTCAATCGAGTTACAGATAATATTGAATGAAATAAATTCTTAAGTAAATAAGTAAGCCTTGAATTTGGTTAAAATAGAATTGGTGTGAGTGTAAACAAATCTAATTCAAGCATCAATTAAATGACTTTATTATAAACTCAATAATAAATTGTTCATGTAAACTAAAAATGGATAAAGGAATAAACTAATCAAGTAAATTAGTAAATAGTTGGGATTTGATTAAAGGAAAATCGAATCAAAACTTTGAATGGAAATTAGTGAAATAGAATAAACTTAAGTCGTCGGGTGGAACAGTTTGAACAAAATAAATGACCTAAGTAAATTGTGAGATGGTTATTTAAAATATTAATTGTCGAGTTTAATAAAATGTTTGGAATCAAACTTTTGAAATGAAAGAAAATGCAATGTAAGAATTGTGAATAAATTAATTGGGATGGAATCAAGTATAAATTGAGTTGGAATCAATTTAAGATTTCCCATAAAGCTTAAGTAATTATTTATTCACAATAGTATTTCCAAATTGCATATAGAAATGAGTTGTTTTGAAGTAAACAAGATTAGATAAAATTCTATGAATTATTGGAAACAAAATAGGATGATTTTGAATATGAGTTTGTTTTGCTTAGATGGATTATATATATAAGCAAGTAAGTTATAAACCACTTAAACAGAAGAGAATGATTTGAGAATTGATTGGAATTAATTGTGATAAGGATTGGAACCTTACATATGTGCTTATGGAAATATGTAATGCTAAACAAATGGAGACTCTGTCAAAACTTTTCAAAATTTGAAAACTATATAAAAAAAATTAGCAAAAAAACAATTTCAAATTAGGAATTGAAATAAACTAGTGGATGGAACTAATTTAAAAATAATGATAAGAATCAGTCATTAAAGAAAGATAGCCAATAAAATTAAATATTCAGAGTTGAAGATAAATTGAATTCACATGGAATTGGAAATTCAGATTTAAATAAAAAGATTAAGGCTTAAATGGTAGAGTAATAATATAGGAGTATATATAATGCTTATATTAAGCTTAAGAAATGAATGGTGGAATTCTTAAGTAAAATTTGATATTGGGAAAAATTATTCCAAGTGGATAGAATCAGAATAATGTGAATAAAAGAAAATTGATATGGTTGATAATCAATGGATATAAATACGTAGGATGTACGTATATTATTTTATTCGCATAACAATTTGATCCAGATTCGAGCACAGAATTTCGAGATGGTTATATATCGATCTGAGTTAGGATTTTTCACTCGATTTTCGACAACGAACCATGAATTTGGATTTTGATTGATTCTGGGGAATTCTCTATCATAGTTGTGACTATGCAAGGAGAATGACAGTTCTGATCAAGAAACCAGTTCTGAGTCCATACTAGGAAGTCAAGTGGACGAAACTAGTTCGGAAATGAAATCGTGTGATCGAGCGAGCGATCGGATTTGATATTGCGTACGAATGATATATGTACATCGTACGGGCTTGATTAAATAGATATTGAAATTCTGTAAAAAGTAAATAAAATTTGGAAAGTGTTAATACTGTAGATTTCAGAATTGAATTGCCAGAGTGGATATCTGGAATTTATTGTGTATTCCATATATCTCATCTAAGGGAATTTGTTCATAATTCCTCAATTGTTGTTAATCCAGTAATTCAGGAATTTAGAAGTTAAGTCGAATTTGACTGTGGTCAGGAATCCGGTTCGGATTGTTGATCATCGAGAGACAACTCTGGATGATTTTAGGAAAACTGTCCGGATTCGTGTTCAGATAGTTAGTGTTGGTTGTAAGAATAGACTGTTTAATTAGTAGTTTGTTAATATGTAAATGATATTTATGATTGGCATAACAGCTTTTAGATTATCTTTATTTTAAATTTCGGGGACGAAATTCTTTTAAGGGGGGAGGAATGTAACGACCCTGGATTTTGACCCCGGTTATTTTAATAGATATTTAATCTAAACTAAATAATATGTAAATTGACCATATGAAAATGATTTTAATTTGGAAATACTGCCAATTTATTTATTAAAATTGTATTTTTAAAAGGGAATTAGACTTTGGGAATTCAAAAAAAAATCTTTTGATAATATTTACAAAAAAAAATTCTTATGTAATTCAATTAAAATAAAATTTATCATATATGATTGAATTACAATACCTTGTCTTATTAACATATATAGTGGTGTGAATGATAATGTTTAGAGTTTAAAATCTAATTCTGTCAATATAAAATATAAATATTAGATTTAAGTAAAACTTAAGGATATAATTTAAATGTTGTTAGCTAAATTATAAAATATAAATAAACAAGAAAATGAAATATAAGCCAAATAAAATCAGTCAAAGTATGAAAATAAACTTGACATATATATGTATATTGAAGTTCAACTTGAAGTCAGAGATAAAACAAACATGTTTACTTTAAGTATCTTCATTCACAAGCCTGCCTGAAAGTATATGTTTTCAAACAAAAATCTTTATACATAGTACAACATATTTTCATTCATAAGGAAAACATCTACCTGCAAGTATAAAATAGTATCTGACAATACATGTGAGTATAAATTAATTAGGCTAGAAGTAATACCAAACAAATAACCTTTTACATGACGTCTTCATTCACAAGCCAAACTTTGACCTGCAAGATAGTACATATCTTCATACAACTATATGTATACACAACCGAAATGCAATGATAATTATGTAAACATATTATACAACAAGCATTTAATTTCTATCTGCACAAACCCAAATGTTTGCCTGCAGATTCAAACTATAAATAACAATACACCGTAACATTTTTATAAGTATGCAACTTGTCTCTATTCTAAATAGCAAAGTCAAAGTATGAGAAAAATATATATATATATAAAAAAAACATTACATAAATCAATACCTGACAGAAGTACATATGAATCAACTATTGGACTGAAAGTAATAAGGAAGTGCTTACATACAAAATAAGGCTTCATTTGTAAGCCAAATAATTGCCTGCAAATATATATATATATCTGCATACAATATTTATGTACAGCTAAAACATCATAAGTATGTAAACTTATTTGGTGAACAAAACTTGTACTTGATTTCCTCTCGGCCAACAAATTTGTCAATTCAAATGTATGCAAACCTGTACACTTCTGCCAGGAAAATCTGCCCATATCAGAACAAACAATAGCTACACCAGAAAGCACCTCCCTTCATTCACCTACTGTTTCTTTTGGGTATATGCTCTGTTGCTTCTCTATGATGGATGTAGATCACATAGTTTGTTTATAACACTCAAGTTATTTTTTTTATTTAAATCTTTGTTAGCTTGGTTTCTCAACAAACAAGATGTTGAGAACATTAAACAAGATTTTGGAAACGAATTAAAACAAGATAAGAAAAATATTTTACTGTAGGCTGTGTTTACAGGAAATCAAGCAAGAAACTAATAAATTTAATTATGTAAAAGCTAATCCAAGTTTGTAACTTGAATACATACTGGAATTTAGGATTTTTAAACTACAACAGTGATTTTTAGTATGGGATTTAAAGAGCAAATTGTGATTTAAATAAAATCAAATTTTTAGCAGTTTCTCTCAAATGAATCATTTAAATTTATTGAAATTTGAGTTGAGGCAAGTTTGTATGCCTGTGAGTTCGGGAAAAATGTTATAAAATTTTCCTAATTCAAGAATCAAACAAACAAATTTAATGTAGGGTTTTGTACCAGTTTTTTTTAACACTGCAGTAAGGTGTTGAGTGTTTCATCTATGTGTGACCGAGCTTGGAGTGCTTTGGAGGGATGAAAGGGGACGACGTCGGCGACACGTGGCAGAAATCGCGACTCAAACAGGGGTCGCCGCTAGGAGGGAGAGGGGTTTTCACCTTTGCTGTTCGAGTTACAGTTCATCCAGAGGGGTTATTTTTTACTTTGAATTTTTCGTGTCGAATTAGCTCTTGAATTGGAGTGTGTGGATGAATTGGAGTTTGTGGGTGGCATTGGGGGTTGCCGGAGGTGCGGCGAGCCACCGTGCACGTGCACGGTGGCGTAGCGTGTCAGTGTTGCTTGTGTGGGTTCGGTTACGAATAGATTGGGTTCGTTTGTGTGATTTGCCTGGTCGCGTGAGTGTTTTTGCTTTTGGTTTCTGAAGTAAAATATGTGAACTTTAATTTAATCTAAGAATGTAGGAGAAGGGAGGAAGTAGGAGTAGAAAAGTTTAACAACTGAGAGGAAGAAGATTCAGGTAGAAATGAAACAGGGGTTGCATGAGATCAGGGAAGAGGCTCGGGCTGATGCGTGATTAACTCGAAGTCGTTCTCGAGTAAAAAAGGGGAGGTCTCGGGTTTACCTGGGAAGCCTCGGGTTGGGTCAAACTGTAGTTTTGCAGTGATGTAAAGTTGAGTAAATTTTGGGTTTAGAAATGTTTAAGGGTTAAGCTAAGAGATTGTTCAAGTTTTAATGACTGTAATCAAAAGCCTAACGATTTTCTTAAACACTTCAATTATTTTAATTTAGAAAATTATTTAGGTTAAGTATAAAGGTTAAATAACTTTTAAGTTTGTCATTAATAAATAAATGATTTAAATTTAAAGAGAACTTTTAAGGGTTAACTACATTGAGTAATTAAAATTTAACAAATTGGCTCTAGGAAGCAAGTAAGAATAATTACTTTTCCATAATAATTAGTAATAGATTGTAAGAAATAAATGAGTAATTAACTACTTAAATTAATTTATGAACGATTAATTGGCAATTAATCAAGTAGTTTAATTAAGAAGTAATTAATTAAGGAATTAGCAGATAATAATTTGGTGATTAAGTTTTATTAATAAAAAAAATAGATTAAAGTTATTAATTTATGATCAGGGAACAGTTAAATAAGTAATTTGAGTAAGGAAGTAATTAATTAATAGTGTGAAATAAAATTTAATTAAGATTTAATAGTTGATTAAGAAATCATTAATTAGATAATTTGAAATGAAATAGGTAACTAATTGTTAATTAATGATTAATTAAATAGAGTTAAGTGATTAACTCTCAGGTTAAATTAATTCTAAAATTGAATTAATTACAAATAAGATTTAAGAGTAATTGTTTATGGATTGATGTGTAGAATATCTGCTTGTGATATTTATGTAATGATATTCTGTGATGCTCTGTGATATGTTATGTTATATCTATGATGCTTGTATATGTTTTATCTGTGATAAATGCTATGTTAATTCAACTGTTAAATTTAAATTATTTAAACTGTTTAAGTTAATTAGACAACTTGGACCTTAAAATGGCGTTTGGATTTCAATAAGACCGGGATCGGAAGAATCAATTTTGATTCTCCGAAAACCACAACGATCCAATTTAAACGTTAGGTCGTGAATTCTGAAATGAAGATCGAGATGGTGTATTCAGAATGCAAGGGTTATCATCGTTGACTCTGAGGGTGATTCCAAAATGAGTGTGACGAGATAATGCCTTCGTTTTCGTTCGAACCCGGAACGAACTTGTATGGATTGGATGCTTTCAGCACATCGTCAGGCGGACGATGAGCATTCTAAGTGATATGTTCTACAAAGGTAATCGCAGCCTCAAGCCTCATCAACCGGGAATGGCTAAAACAGGGAGATGCAGCAAGGTTAGGTGGGTCATGCCCAAGCAGGACAAGATATTTCCCCTGTCTAGATGTCCCTTTTTATTTCGGCTGTGTGGGCGGTTGCTAGCTACAACCGCGGGGTTTATCTTGTTCGGGACTGTTCAGTAAGGAATGGTTCCGGCCTTGTGTTGTAGGGGGTCGGGAGTGATCCTCGGTACGGTGATCTAGGCCCCGTACTGTGACGGGCGGTACCCCAGTAGCCCTGCCATTGTTGGAAATCCATTTTCCCTACGAGACCCTACGGTTTTGATTTGTATTACCCACTTTTGTGGCTAGTAGCTGGAATTTAATGAATGTAACAATTTCGGCTATTTTCTACTTACTTGAAAACCCTAGAAACTATTATAATATCACTGGATTTCTTATGAAATGTTTTGGTTAGCGTAAGGTAAAAACTTACTGTATTTATTTGTGGGGATTCTTACGTGATACCTTTATTTTCAAAATGTTTTTCAAAGTTGAACAACTTTAAACCGTTTACTCATACCAGACCCATGTCTGACCCGGAGTTTATATTTTGTTTTTCATAAACTCTTGGGTACTCAAATTTTTATGAGTAGCCAAGTGATAGGTTTTGGACTTTGATTTCTGGAAGAGCTTGGAGTAGGAGTTTCCAGACGTATGTAGATATCTACCTAGTTCCGCTGTATTAGTTGATGTGTATTGTACCTCTGATGTATGTAGTGATAGATGCATGTATGATTGACATATGTATTGATATTGTATAACTCTGATATATGTAAAAAACTATGTAATATTTATGTGATATATTATATTTTGTTCCGTTCCACTGTGAGATACTGATGTTGTTGTTCTTTCTTTCTCTTCCTTTCTATTTCTATCCCTTTCTTTCTTAATGATGATATGTCTTTCTGGTAGTAGAAGGGCGGGTCGTCACATAACCTTTACCTCCATATGAGATGCCTCAATCTCAAACCAAAAAATACTCGTAGATTCCCAAACTAATCGCAAGTCACTTTACGATCTCTCTCAGTTCAGACCCCAAAGAACTGTCTCCCCAACTAGAACAGCTTTTCCTATTCAAGATAAATCTTTCCAGAATGGCTTATCTACCAGAAACTAATAGATCACTTTCAACAGATATCCCGCTCTGCTGAGCCTCCTGAAGAAAAGGATAAGTCTTCGTTATCTGCCTGGTCTACCGATAGTAGAATCCCAAAGATTTCTGAATCATCGAAGAAACAGATCCATGCTGCTACCTCCAAACTTCACTTTAATGCTACTGCTAAGCCAAAAGATTATCCTTAACCACAAACTCCTGAAACTCAAAACTATCATCCATATGTGATGGGGAGTCCAATCGGGATTGTGGATGCCTGGATTGCAAGGGCTTCATTGGAAGTGCCTTCGGTTCTGTTTGAACCCGGAACAGACTTGTATGGTTGTATGTCTGACATTACACTTTGAGACATACAACTGATTTCTTTCAAATACATTTCTGTTGTTGGCAGAGAATTTATTCTCTTAGCTTAACACCCTTCTCTGAGACGTACAAGCTCATAGGTTATGTAGTTGATGGTTATCAGTGATATACTCCCAATTTGGTAGTGTGGCATGCTGAGTGTTGTTGATCATATGTTGATCAAAGCATGGCTTTTGTGAAAGCATAGCTTTGTGGATGAGACTTCGTCAGGGCCTCACAACCTGAAAATGGTCGAAACGGGAAGGATGCGGCAAGGTTATTGGGGGTAGCGTCCCTTAGGGTATGTGTATTTTCTTTTGGATAAAAAGTGATATCATGGTATGGAGCCCACATACTCAACTTATGTTGATATTGCAATTATGTTGCTTTGCGGTTGTTGTTGTTGTTGGGGCCCCGGATAAAGGTCGGCTACGACCGGGGGATGGCATACTCGTGATAGTTAGTTGCCTAGTTACATAGGTAACCCGGCCTTGTGTTGGCAGAGATCCGGTTTGGTTCTCGGGGCTTCCCTCTAGAGGCGTACCCATGTGGCCTAGGAAGTTCCTTAGCTTGACCATTTGTTGGAAATCCAATCACCAATACGAACCATGTATGGTTTTAGTTGTAGAACCTGCCATTTAACATGGTAGCTATAGTAGGCATACTATAATGGTACGTATGCTGGCTAAGATTAATATTATACTTTCAAAATATTTTCACACTTTGCACTAATAATAATATCAAAAGAATTTTCTCGTATCAAGCATATTTGACTATCATAAGGAGTAATCTCCCCCAAGTGTGCGATTGCATTGTGTGTGTGCCGGAAGGCCTTATGGTAGTTTCATTTTCCAAAAGCATGAATGGATTTCTTTTAAAAAAAATTGTTTTGTACAAACAGCTGTTTTTATTCACTCATACCAGTCCCATGACTGACCCGGAGTTTATTGTTCCCTTCCTAAACTCTGGGTGCCCATAATTTCCACATTGGCAGCCTAGAAGCAGGTTATCCGTGTTTTGGAGCCAGCTGGGATTTTTGAAGTCTTTTGGAAGCTGTCGGATTTTGGAAAGCTTTGGTTTGGAAATCTTTTGAAAGCTTTTTGGATCTAAAGGTGCTTAGTTGGGATTCTCGCCCTCTTTCTTTTGAAAACTCTCTTGAAGTTGTGATAACTCTGTTGTTCCGCTGTAGAGTTACCATTTTGTTGTCATATCATATGTGTTGTACTCTAATGTTGGTGGTAAATGTTGTAATGAATATTGTATCAGTAGTGTATCTGTGTTGTGATCAATGTATATCCCTTTTTGTTTCGCTGTTTTTATTCATCTAATGTCGCTATAAGTTCCATCTGAACTGGAGTTCAACGTTTGAATCTCCGACAGTCGAATACAAGTGAGGTATTTGATGTCGATTTCTGAACGCTGGATTTCGGGTCGTGACAATAACTAAGTTTATATATATAGTCTCATATTTGTTACATATATATTATTGATTTCAAGTGTAATGTATATGTAAGCATATATGAGTTTGTATATAAATATAGATACAAGTATACATGTACGGGTATCCAAATATATATATTTATATAAGTTATATTATGTGTATAAAGTTTTGTCTGTATGCGTTTTGTGTATATTGGTTTATATACTAATTTTGTTGTTGTTGAAGTATAATATGTTATACTAATATTGGTTTTAAGCTTTGTTATATAAAAGCTTACCTTGATCGCATATGTATATATATCTTTGTTTAATATATATAGTTTGTCTATTTACAGTTGTGATATCTAAAAATTTAGTTATTTATAATCCACATTGTGGTATTGTTATATATTTGGTTTTAACAAGTACATAACGTATATTTAAATGATATACTATTTACGGTATATATATTAGTCTATATATGTTACTTTATGTAGGTGTATATTTATATATGTTTTATATAAAGTTGTTTATAGGTATACATTATGTTGTTTATGCCATATTAGTTATAGATGTTCGGTTTCATGTATAGTTTAGTCTGCATAGTCGTTTATATACATAGAGTTTCATTTTATTTTAGTGCGTTTGGTTATATTACATGTATATTTTAATAATATACATTTGCTTGTTATTTAAGTCATATGTAAGTCTATACATTGTTTTGGCCAGTTGTGAATCTGCGTATAGATGCAACCTGTTATAAAAGTATATATTATTCCTTTAGCCTGCACATGTATTGTTTATATAAATATACTACTTTGGATTTAAGTTGATTTTATAAATACAAAGCCGATATTAAGTTTTTTTTTAAATATAACATATAGTGTTCTATTTTATCAGTTTAAAACTATTGGTCTGTTGGTTGATTTCCTAAATTATATAAATATATTTGTTAAACTGTTAAGTTTTAAATGTATTAATTCAAAATTTATTATTATATATATATTTGACTTTAATTTTTGAGTTTAGTCCAAAACAGTTGATTTTGAAATAACATACACATTTTTTTATGTGTCTGAGAATTTAGAGTATGACTTCATATATATAGCTATTTATAGTCATATATAAGTTCACTTATACCAGTTATCATCATCGATCTAGTTCTAATTTGATCCATTTTCATTAATTTCTATTTATCACTTGTCTGTCGAATTCGTGCCAATTTTGTTTGTTTTGGATTCTTGCTTGGATTTCGTAACTCAACTTCATTGTCTATATCTTTAGCCTCGAAAGGTGAGCAATCACTCATGATTAATGTTCTTATATTTATTAAATTTGATTTCAATTGAAACATGCTACTGTTAGTTATTTACATTGCTATATATATGTTATCTATATATGTTCACCTGTGACATCTGACATCATTATTTGTTATTTATATTGATGATATGTGCCTGTATATTATTATCATATTTGTTGTCACTTTACAAGTTCCCTGTTAGTATAGAATTCACTATAGGTTGAAATGATACATACCCGAATGGACTTTAGAACGGGAGAAAATCGTTATGGGTTGAAATGATAAACTCAAGCGATTTTCATTTGAATTGAATTTGGGATTGCGGGTTGAAATGATATATACCCGTATATATATTTTAAATTGCGGATTGAAATGATAAATATCCGTATCACTTGACCATATGATAGAAAATTATATACGGACACCGTTGGTCTATATATAAATATTTTGGAAATGATTTCTATGGTTTTGGAAAGATATATATATGGTTTTATTTGATACTGAAATTATTTTATAAATAAGTTTTAAATTAAAGTGGATTTAAAATTTATTAGGAATTGTATTTAATTAAGAACTGTCTTTAATTAAACCGATTTGAAACTTATTGATTTGGAAATTTAAGGATATGACTTTATAATGTGGTTTTGGTTTAAGACGATTTAAAGTAATATTTCAAGTTTAAATAAATTGAAGGAATTATTCAGTGATTTGAAATTTTGGGTTGTATTTAAATGATATTGGATTTATTAAGTGAATATTTTCAAAGCTAAATAATATTAAAGTGAATTTGAGGTATATATGAAGTTATCAAATTTAGTTTCGAAATGTGGAACATTTTAAGTTATGAAATATATGGAAATTGAAATGGTTTATTTGTGGTTCAAATCCGTATTTAAAAGTTATATAATTTGGAACGGTTTATTTAGAACTGAATTGAATTAAAATAGATGATTTGAGACTTAATTAAATTTGAATTTTGGAATTCGAATTGACTTAGAATTGATTTGAGAGATTTGAAGAAGCTATTTTATTATATGAGTATTTTTAAATTATATTTAAAACTATTCATGTATTTTACTTTATAAACTATTTTAATATAAATCATTTTAATATAAACCATTTTAATATAATTATTTTTAACTTATAACTCATTTATATAAACTATTTTACTTTATAAACTATTTATTATCGATACTCTTTTAATATCTAAACTGTTTAAGTGGTGAAAGTTATGTTTTCAAAGTTATGAATTTCAAGGTATTACGTTTTGAAAGTGTTATCATTTTAAGTGTTTGGTTCCGAAAATGTAATAACTTTGAAGTGCTTTAATTTTGAAAAAGATATATTTGAAATGGAAATTATATCGTATTTGGTTTTGAAATGGAAATGATATCGTATTGATATAGTTTTGAAATATATGATACCTAGTTTTGAAAGTATATACTATTTTGAAATGACCACGGTGTTATAGTAACGTTTAGTTGCTAAAGAGACCGGGATCGGAAGTTGTCATACTCTCTGTCAACTCCGAAAAGCCCTTTAACAACCGTGTATGCAGTGAAGATTCTAATGAAGTAGGATGGTGGCGACGTCCTATTGAGGTATATACGTGGACCCGACTCCCATGAGTTGGCATAAGGTGGCTAAAACAGGAGCAATTCCGGGCCAATGAGGTAGCTCCTCTGGTCGGACACACTTCTTCGATACTATTCTATTACTTTGTGATTGATTGGGTGCGTGTGGCTCGAGGTGGGCGGTAGTGGCTGCTATGCGTTACCACCAGTCCGGGTGCGTAATTGGTATATCTACCCTGGCATTGCCTAGTTGTGCCGTGACACCTACCCTAGCGTGCTTTACTACGAGTTTGATTTTTGTCGTACCTATGGAGTATCCTCTAGTGGCCTCCCGATCAAAGGGACTACAGTACTACTCTATAGACTATTGGCACTATAAAATGTGTTAAGGGGATATGGGTAACGCCTTAATGCTATTTTTAAATATATTATACTTTAGTTTAGACATTATTATAATAGTATATATTACTACATAGTAGATAGTTTAATGGATCCTTAGAGGATGGTTATCCCAAACATCCTTTGAGTTACTTGTATTTCAGTTGTTATTTCACTTGAGTTGGATTTATTGATACAAGAATGTTAATCCTGAATCAAATGTTTTGTGTTTTGCTTTACATTTGGGTCAGACTGAGTGATACAGCTTTTGAGACTCACCTTTGGAGTTGGAGCTTCTTTTGGAGGTCCATCTACATCTTTTCAGCTTGGAGTTATTCAGTTGATTCCAGTGATGTATTCTAATCTTGTATTTGACTATTGTATTTGAACTTCTATTGTATCTTATTTAACTCTGATATATATAGTAGCTTTATGAACTACTATTCATTTTGTTTCCGCTGCATATTATATATTACTCTATGTCTATGATTCTGTGATTTATTTATTTACTGTATATGCCGAGTTTTGCCAAATATAAATTAACAATCTGGTATTTTAAGCAATTCAAATCCGGCATGTATGGATGCGAATGGTGGAAAATATCGGGCTGTTACATCGATCGACATTTGTATCGATCAAGCAGCTTCAGGAAGGAAATGGGTTGATGGTGTGGACTGATGACTTCGCATTGATACATGCATATCAATTGGATGGATATGGAAAATCAAGTTGGCACGCTTCGTATCAATCAAAGCTTGGATCGATACGAGGAGCAGAGCTACTGGTGGGTACAGGATTTGATGGATATGAAAGCATACACTTGTCAAATGCTTGGGACCGATATGAAGGAATGATGTTGGATGGATACGAAAAGCACTCGAGATCCATTTCGTATCGATCGCGTTCGTATCGATTAATGGGAAGGAACCTGTCAAGGGAAGGAGCGCATTGCATGGATCGTAGCACAAAACTCGGATCGATACGTAACTAATAGATGCATGTTTGATGGATACGAAGCTCTGGATGGATACCAAGGTTCCAGCCTACATGTACAAACTCAATCTTGGATCGGTCATAGCTCTTAAACTACAAGTCCAAATGCTATGAAATTTTCGCAGAAGCTTTCTTATTCACACGGGAACATCCATGATCGATCTTAGCTCCATTGGGCCATTTTTGGATCGATACGAAATGCACTTGGATCGATCAGGATTGATCATAAACGACCCTAGATCGATCTAGTGGGCCCATACACGTGTGAGAAGAGGTATCCCAAAGTTTGAGGGAGATATTTCCAGATCTACTCCTATAAATAGCACCTTCATGGCAACTAAAGGAAGGATCTTCTTCTTCTTTTCTGGCTAGACTCTGCCATTTTGGTTATTGATATTCAAAGGATTGTAGCTGTAATCACGGTATAAAGGAAATAAAAAGATCAATTCAAAGTAGATGTAGGCTGGAGATAACCGAACCACTATAAATCTTATGTCTTCTCTTACTTTCTTTCATTTTAATTCTATTATTTCTTAATTTTTACTCTCTACATCATTTGGATCTGAGACCTATGTTTGGAAATTGAGGATTTGTGTGTTAACACTGGTGCTTTCACTACTTCTGGGGTTTGTGGCCATTTTGGCGCAAACACTTTGGTGCTTTCACTGGGAAAACTAGCACCTGCTACATGGGATTTGGAGTTCAGATTTGGAAAGCTAAAGGATCGGATCTAGGAGGAACCATGGTTAGGCAATTGACAAGGAGACATGTGAAAGAAATGAGCCATCAAACGGGGAGTTAAGAGGCTTCCTCCGGAGCTGGAGCGGATCAGGCATCCATCTACATCATGAGGGATGAGATGTAGACTATGATGGATTCCATGCACGAGCAGTTGATGAAAAGAAAAAAGGAGATGGTGCAGAACCTTCTTAGGCAAGAGCTCCAGGAGCTACTGGAGCATAGATCGATGGAGCTGGACCAGAGGGACTCAATAGGCAACCAGATAGAGCAGCTCAGCAGGGGCAGCCCCAATCAGCAAATAACTATCAATTTGGATGGACCTAGACTCGAGAGCACACCGTTGTGTCATGCTGGACCAGTTCATGGAGGAATACCGGTGTCGATGCACAATGTGGTGTCGGTAGAAACACAGGAATGCGCGATGAGGAGTACATACCAGAATTCCCTCAAAGACTTAGGAAGCAGTTAGGAAATGAAGAAGGGAGGCAACCCTTGGTGGAAAACACTGGATTGGTTGAAATTATTAGGCAAACTATGCGCGGTGATCTGACAAACATAGATCTAGAAGGAGTAAACAGGAGTCCATTACCCATAACATCTGGATGTCTACAAGCTGCCTACTTTAGAAGTATATAACGGTAGGACGGATCCAACTGATCATTTGATGAGGTATACAAGACACAGGGAAGTGCTGGGGGGCATTGGAGGAGGTTACGGCCCGGTGTTTCCCCTATACTTGAGTACATATGCATACTATATGGTTCAGGCAGTTGGAAAATGGATCTATTAGGACATGGACAGAATTGGTGGACAAGTTTTTGAAGTAGTTTCGGGTTAATATCAAGAGGCCAAAGGATGTGATGACACTGACGTCGATGATGCAAAGGATAGGAGAGTCGCTCGGGACTTTCTCAACTCGGTTTAATGCAGCGGTAGCTTCAGTGGATCGGCCGGAACCATCAATGGTTTTAATGGCGGTAGTGTCAGGAGTCAGGGACAACTCGGATTTCAAGATATCATTGGTACGGGATCCACCAATGGATCTCGGGGAATTCTTTCACAAGGCTGGGAGATTTCTTCGACAAAGGATGCAAGCTTAGATATGAAACCAAAGGAAGTAAACGTGGTTAAGGATGGAGAACCATCCGGTGAAAGTTCGGATAAGGATAAGGATAAAGGGAAGAGGAAGTCGGATAATGATTCTGGCAGAGCAAGGAAGTGTGGGGAGAACCAAAATTCTCCACTTACACCAGATTAAATGAGACGTTGGAATGGATATACATGGAAACTCAGGATCGCCTTCCTTATCGAAGGCCGGCAAGGAGGGAACCCTCGAAACGTGAGAGGGCATCGGGAAGGCACTGTCTCTTTCATGACCTCGATGGGCATGATACTAACAACTGAAGGCATCTAAAGAATATTATCGAGAACGTAAGGAATGGTCAGTTGCGGCAATATGTCCGGACTCGAAATGCGGCGGTGGAATAGGAGTAGCCATAGTCTACTTCAAACGACGACGGCGTGAGGCCTAGGAATGATGGTCGGTTGTCATCAACTAATCGGGATGGTATGGAATAAGTAGCAAACTCTAGACGGATGGCTAAGTCACTTACTCATGTACGGGGACGGAGATAGACCCTAGGCATGCTCTAAGATGATGATAAACCATGATGCTCTAGTTTGTGAAATCTGCCTTTTCTTTTTGGTTTGGGCATTTTCATTTTCTTGTTTGGTTTTGGAGTTTGGTTTGGGCTCTTAGTTTTGTTGATTTTTTGATTTGGATTTTGGTTTGGATGCTTGTCTTTTGATTTGGACCTTGGTTTGGATTTTTGATATGGATTTCTGGTTTTCTGGTTTGATCTGGATTTTGGATTGGATTTTGATTGGATTTTCATCTGGTTTTTTTGGTGAAAAGGTCATCGGGCATGGATTATGCCTGGCAAGGGGTAGATCGCTTCGTTCAAATGGGGCGGATTGACTTATTCAGATCATCTAGTATGGACTATGCTCGGTAGGGGTGCAACGTGACCAAGGTCGGCCAAGGATTTAGGCTATAATTTAATAAATAAGATTTGTTATTTGATATTTTAGGTCATCGAGTCTGGACTATGCTCGAAAAGGGTCTGGGATGACCAGGTTTGGCCTAGGACTTAGGTTAGGATCTATTATGCAGGATTTGGCACACAAGTCGTTGAGTATGGACAATGCTTGGAAAGAACCCGGAGAGGTTATGGATTCGGATTTCGGCTTTGAATGGTCAAGGATTGGCTGTGAACCCGAGAGTGGTCCCGTATTTGGATAAGGGCCCGGAGCTGTCCCGGATTTGGATATCGACCCGGAGAGGTCATGGATTTGGTTATTGGTTACTGGATATGAAGGGATTAGAACTCGATCGTCGGGTTCAGATGATATGGAATTGGCTAAGGATTTGGTTACTGGATTCAGAGCCGGATATAGACTCGGAACAGTCGTCGATTTGGATAAGAATACGGCTATGGCACTTGGATAGAATGGCTTGGTAATGGATTGGATTATGGGTTGGATGATATGGTTGTGGATGGAATATGGACTTTGGATATCGGATTAAAGCTATTCAAAACATGCCTTCTTGTTACAAGGCATGTTTTGGAGGGAAAATGTTACCCCGTCTTTTGGTCAAGGCCGAGATATCAACAAATTGGCTAAAAAGGATGGATATCTGGATTAAAGATCGATTGGGAACAAGGCTATGATCAATACCTTTAAAATTGGACCAAGATTCAATCAAGGTGGGATCGATAGGGAATGATTAACAAGGCTCGGTGTGGCTACATTTCGAATTTCAAGTTAATCGGAGTTCATATGCTCAAGTTATGGATGGATCAATATTGGTAAAAATTAGTTTCATATCGATACGTTCGTATCGATCATTATGGTATTTGGTTTGGATCGGTCGACGTTTGTATTGATACATTTCATATCGATCGAATCCGTATCGATCAAGCAGCTTTAGGAAGGAAATGCGTTGATGGTATGGACTAATGACTTCGTATCGATACATGTGTATCGATTTGATGGATACGGGAAAGAAAGTTGGCATGCTTCGTATTGATCAAAGCTTGGATTGATACATGGAGCAAAGCAACTGGTGGTACGGGGTTTGATGGATACGAAAGCATACACTTCCAGAACGCTTGGGACCGATACGAAGAAAGGATGCTGGATGGATATGAAAAGCACTCAGGAGCCCTTTCGTATTGACCGCGTTCATATCGATCGATACGAAGGAACCAGTCAAGGGAAGGAGCGCATTGCATGGATTGAAGCACAAAACTCGGATCAATACGTAATTGATAAACGCATAATCAATGGATACGAAGCTCTGGATGGATACGAAGGTTCCAGCCTACATGTACAAACTCAATATTATATCAATCATAACTTTCAAACTACAAGTCCAAATGCTATGAAATTTTCATAGAAGCTTTCTTATTCACTCGGGAACGTCCATGATCGATCTCAATTCCATTGGACCATTTTTGGATCGATATGAAATGTACTTTGATCGAACCTAAATGACCCCAGGTCGATCTAGTGGACCCATCCACATGTGAGAAGAGGTATTATGAGGTTTGAGGGAGATATTTTCAGATCTACTCATATACATAGCACCTCCATGGAAACTAAAGGGAGGATCTTCTTGTTCTTTTGTGACTAGACTGTCATTTTGGTTATTGATGTTCAAAGGATTGTAGCTGTAATCATAGTATAAAGGAAACAAAAAGATAATTAGAAGTGGACGTAGGCCGGAGATAGCTGAACCACTATAAATTTTGTGTCTTCTCTTACTTTCTTCATTTTAATTTTGTTACTTCTTCATTTTTACTCTACATCATCTGGATCTGAGACATGTGTTAGAAAATTGAGGATTTGTGTGTTAACACTGGTGCTTTCCCTACTTCTGGAGTTTGTGGCCATTTTTGGCGCAAACAGTAGCGTAAGTTGTAAATAATGAAACAAACAATCATAACAATAGATAATTGCAAAATAAAAGAAAACTCTAATTCTACCAATTTTGTGTGTAAGATAAGCCTTCATAATTCTCGTAATATTCCCAATAAGAAGATGGATCCTGCTCGTATATACCCGGCCATTGTGTTCGATCATTGTACTCCTCCTCTTCATGAATTGAATGGCCTTAAAATGCCATGTACAATTGTTGTTGAAAATGCAAAGTATCAGACATGTACATGTCATCACTATCTTCTTCTTCCTTAGGTTGTGCGCGAATAAGAGTCTTTCCTCTATCACTTCAATCATGAGACATACCTTCGGGCAAGGCTTTAGAGTGATAAACTGGTGTTTGAGCCTGAGGGGAGGTGTTGGTGAAGGTGAGGATGACGAGCGAGAAGAAGATCGACCACGTACTTTGCACATCACTTTGCCTAATGTGGAGACCGCTTTGTCCAAAGTCTTCTCCATTTTTGGCATTTGTGTGGAGAAAGAACGTTCCAATCCAGTCATCTTTCTGTTTGAAGCTCGCTGATTACTTGTGATTATCTTTTGGTTTTTAAGTTCCAAATCACGAGGAGATTCATTTTGCATTGGTTCAATGCGAGTTTCTTATATTGCAGAGTCCGATAATATTCGGTAGCATGACTACAGGAAGGTGGTTATTGTGAAGGATGAAGGGAGTAAGTCTGCTGAGGAGCGATAGTTGGAGGAGGACCATGATGTTCTTGTTGATGCGGTTGTAGAGTCCATTGGTTGAAGGGGATGATAATAGGTGGGCTTTTGGTAAGATGGATCGAGGATAGATATCGTGAACCACTACCTTTTGTTGGAATTTCTTTGTATTGTGATAAGTACGAAGGAACTCCAAGATCTTGCAAGATGCATATTATGTACATAGCATATACAATTGAGCGATGGTGTTGAGTCCAAAAACCTTTAATTTGGTCATGAACAAATTTTGCCTAATTTACCGGTAGGCAACCAAATATTGCATACAAAGCACGATGGCCATTAGGATAAATTTGCTCGTGACTACCTAGACGAGGAATGATTATGTTAATTATCATTCGATTTAGTAGTCTAGCATGTGGGAGTAGGTAAATGAATTTCCATTGGGGCATCCTATCTTCCCATATTTTATGGGTAACTTCATCTTTGGGTAAAAGACTGTGATCTGATATATCCGTTAAGTCAACTTCCTCATAAGAACTTCCTAATATACGGCCAACCGTATATACATCAATCTTAATTTCTTTTCCATAAACACTTGACCATAACCAAACATCATTGAAGGATTTCGAATCTTTGTACTACATAGATTGGAGTAGAAAAGGTAAATAGCTAGAGGATTGATGATTACCTTATTTGCATCATAGCTAATTAGGTTGCAACAACCGACATCCATAGTTATTCCTAGAATTTCATATTCTATCACATTTCCAAGGTGATAAAAGGACCAGAGTGGATTTTCTTTTGGGAAAGCACCTCAAATCATTTGATGACAATGGCATTGTTGCTGAGCCATTGGTTTATGTGAGCTTGCGTAAACGGGGCTTGAGAGAAGGAGGAAGATTGACCTTGTTTTTGCTTTTTAGAGACGGTCACCTTCTTGGGAGCCAATGATTGATGAATTTGAATGTTTTGGAAGCTAGGTTTTCAAAAATCGAGAATTGAAATGGATGTAAAAGTGAAGAAAGGGGTAAAGTTGTTTATATACGGTTGTTGAAAATTTATGGCCAGAGCAGGGACAGACGTCTGTGAGGGAGTCGTAGACGTCTGTGGCTTCACTAAAAATGAAACAGAGAGATTCGATAGACGTCTATAATGGTTCTACAGATGCCTGTGGCTACAGAAAAACTAAACAGAGAGTTTTGACGGATGTCCGTGAGGTTTTCATGGACGTCTGTGACTATAGAAAAAAATTCTGTAACTTGTGACAAACGTCTGTGGTATATTCATAGACGTCTATGATATGTATTTTCTGACATATAGAAAATTTTAGATATCAATAAAAAATTTATTAAAATGTTCATACAATAAAACAATATACATATAAAAATTAATAAATAAACATAATTTATATGATGCGTAGCATAAGTTTAGCTTGTCAGAGAATTCACAATTGTTGCTTTGTTCTGTATCCCATGAATTTGGTTCAAATTTTGTATCGTCAATTAATGGCTTCAGTGGAGACTAACTTGGACGAGCTAGAGTATCAATCCAATATCGGTTTGATAGTCCTGGTTTGCATAGATTTCTCGGAGTAATGCAATGCGATTTTGTAGGAGTTTCTTGTAATTGAGGAGATTTTTATGTATGCAATTTTTCGTTGGTGAATGACCATAAATTGCTAGAATACACTTTTCAAGAAAATTTAGATGAGATCCTTGATGTCGTTGCTTGTAATACATTTCACGTTGAACACCGATCATTTCTTGTTGTTAATGATATATCTCATCGAATTTGTCGGTGACAGATGTTGATTTCAGATCAATTGAAAGTTTAGCTTTCTTTTCTTTAGGAGAAAAACCAATGTGGTATGTTGGTGATGCAAGGATGTTTAGAGAAACTAAATGAGTTGTTGTAGATGTGGATTTAGTTGGTGATACATAAGTGCTATATGATGAGGAGGGTCTATAGTTGATAGCTGAATCGGTGGAATTGTGATCTGAAGACATTTTTATGTATTATTTGTTTGAATAATTTATTTTGTGTTCATTTGTTTTTAAGTTGAATATAAGCCGAATTTATGAGATAAGGCTTTGCTATACTTAGAAAAAAGGTTGAGCAAAAGGACTCAAGCCACAACAATTTAATATAGAGTAGTTAGTTATTTAAATGGTTGTTATTAGTTTAATTTTTACGTGGTTATTATTAATTTTCAATGTATAAAACCAATTGTGTAGTTAAAAGTCTATATGAGCTATTTCTAAAGATTTGAGTGAACAAAATATTATTTCTACAAATATAGTTAACCTATTCATTGTAAGAACAAATTCCTAGATCTTATCTTAACTTGATAAAAGTTACTTCACTTAAGGTTTTTTAAAAATATCAGCCATTTGATTTTCAGTATTAATAAATTAAAGAGTTGTGTGTTTTTGTTTTTTTTCAACATTATCTCTTAGAAAATTGTGATGAATATCGATATGCTTTGTTCATGAACGATTAATTGGATTTTTAGATAAATTTGTAGCACTAGTATTATCGCAATATATTAGAGATTTGTTTATTATTTTTCCATAGTCTTTAAGTATTTGTTGCATATATGTTACATGAGCGCAAGCTAAGGTAGCAGAAATATATTCGGCTTCACATGTCGAAAGAGAAACACGATTTTTATTTTTACTAAACCACGAAACTAATGATTGACCAATAAAGTGACATGTGCCCCTTGTACTTTTTCTATCCGATTTACATCCATAAAAATCCGCATCACTGTAAGATACGAGTTCAAACGTACTGCCTTTAGACCATAATCTCTGATGTTGGTTAAATATCGTAAAATTCGTTTAAGTGCTCAATGATGTGATTCCTTAGGTTGTGCTTGAAATCTTGCACACAAACAAACACTCATCATAACATCTGGTCTACTAACTATTAAGTATAGTAAAGTTCCATCATGCTTCGATATAGTTTTTGATCGAACACTTTTCCATGTTCATCTTTGTCTAGATGATTAGTAGTACTCATTGGAGTGGTTTACTTGATGTATTATCCATTCTAAAACATTTTAGTAAATTTTTACAGTATTTTTCTTGATTTGTAAAAATTCCATTATTTAATTATTTTATTTGTAATCCTAAAAAGAAATTCAATTCACCCATATGAGACATTTCAAATTCGTTTGTCATTATGGTAGAAAATTTATTACATAATTTTCGTTAGTAGATCCAAATATAATATCATCAACGTAAATTTGAACAATTACTTTATCCTTCTGTTCTCTTTTAATAAATATGTTGTATCTATTTTACTAATTTGAAAACCAGAATTTATTTAATGTGATTTTAATCGATCATACCAAGATCGAGGTGCTTGTTTTAAACCATATAATGCCTTTTTAAGTTTAAAAATGAGATCTGGATATTTTTCATTAATAAATAGTGGTGGTTGTTCAACGTAAACATTTTCTTTTACAAAATCATTCAAAAAAGCACTTTTAAAATCCATTTGAAATATCATAAAGTTATAATGATGCGCAAAAGCAAGTAATTTTCTTATGGCTTCAAGACGTGCAACAGGTGCAGAATTCTCTTTATAATCAATTCGTTCTTCTTGATTGTATCCCTTTCCACAAATTATTCTTTATTATGTGTAATATTTCCATTTTCGTCTGCTTTGTTTTCAAAAACCCATTTTGTTCCAATTACTGATTGATTTTTTGGCCTTGGTACTAGTTCTCAAACATTATTTCGTTCAAATTGATTAAGTTCTTCTTGCATTGCTAAAAACCAGAAATCATCATTTGATGCTTCCTTGTAGTTTTTTGGTTCAAAATTGATATAAGTGCCAAATTACTCATTTGATTTATTTATTTTCTGTTGAAAATTTGTTAGCTAGATTTCCATTTATGTTATAAATAGGACGATCTTTTTAAAAAACGGGGTGGTGATTCCAAATCACTGTTATTTTGATTATCATTATTATTTTCAATCATAATTTCAATGGCTTTATTTTGATTGGTGTCAAAAATTTCTTTATCGTCTTTATTTATATTTTTAATGTTTTCATCAAACGAGACATGAAGACTTTCTTCTATAACATTTGTTCATTTTTTAAAAGTTTTGTATGCTTTACTTTGATTAGAATATCCAATAACAATTCCTTCATCGGCTTTTGAATCAAATTTACCAAGATTATCTTTTGTATTTGGAATAATGCATTTAGATCCAAATATTAGAAAATATGATACTTTTGGTTTCTTTTTGTAGAATATTTCATAACATGTATTTTTAATCATAGGTCTAAGGGTTACACGATTTAATACACACGCAGTAGCAACTGCTTCGGCCCAAAAATTCTTTGGTAAGCCACTGCCATTTAGGAGAGTACGAGCACATTCTTGCAAGGTACGATTTTTTCTTTCAACTACTCCATTTGTTGTGGCGTTTGTGGAAATGAAAAATTATGGCTAATTCCCTTTTTATTACAAAAATTTGTAAATAATTCATTTTCAAATTCTCCACCGTGATCACTTCTCATACTTTTTATTTTTGAATCCATTCGTTTAGCAAAAATTTTAAAATTTTCAATTGTATCACTTTTATATTTTAAAAATAGCGTCCAAGTATATCTTGAAAAATCGTCCATAATTACAAAAAAATATTTATTGCGATTTATCGAACGTATTTGAGTTGGACCAAATAAGTCCAAATGAAGTAATTTAAGAGGTTGTTTAGTAGAGATTTCCTTTTTAGACTTAAGCGAGTTTTTCTTTAATTTTCCATGTTGACATGCATTGCATAGGTTTTTAACATTGAAAAATATTTTGGATAATCCTCTTACCAAATTGTTTTTAGCTAATTTGTTTATATATTTGAAATTTATGTGACAAAATCTTTTATGCCATATCAATGGATCATCATGATTTGCGGTTAAGCATAATTCATTATTATGATTAGTATTCATGTTTAAAATATAAATATTTCGATTTCTTGTTCCTTCAAAAATTAAATTTTATTTTGATCAAAGATATTGAATTTATCTTTTTCAAAATCGATTCTGAATTGCTTATTGCATAATTGTCTTATACTAAGTAAATTATGTTTTAACTTTTAACTAATAATACATTTGAAATAGTAGGAGAAGTAGATATACCGACATTGATGACATTTCCAATTCCGATAACATGTCCTTTAAAATTAACACCAAAAGTGACTGTGCCACCGTCCATGTAATTAATGTTTGATAGCGTGTGTGCATTTCCCGTCATATGTTTGTAGCATCCACTATCGAGTATCCATTTCTCCTTATTATTAATTTTTTTTTTGGGTACCTGCAAAATAATACAAAGTTTTAATTGGTACTCACTACCTCCGTTTAGGGTCCTATGTGTTAATAGGAGAAGGTAGCCAAACTCGTGAGGGTTTGGAACCTTTCGAGATGTAATTTTCATTATGAACTATATCTTTTAGGTATACATCTATATGTTTTTGTCTAATCAATTTGTTATTTGTTTTAGAAATCCATATTTTAATCATTTTTGTTCCCTTATTTTCATATTTAGATTTTGTTTTTCTAAAATTTGTATATAATGTGCTAAACTTCTTAACTCTTTGATTATTATTAGAAACCAGATTATTTCTAGAACATTTATGATTTTTCGTTAAATCCTAATCCCTTAATATTCCCTAATGGTTTTGAAATCTTTATCAAATTATCTAGATTTTGCTTTACTTTATTAATTTGAAACATTGTTAGTAATTTTATCTAATTTATTTCTGATATTGGAAAATTCTATATTAACTAATTCTAAATTTTGTTTCAATTCATACTTTTCTTTTTCAAGTTTATAATTCTCTATTATGTTATTCTCTATATCATGTGTTAGAGTAGCATTTTGAGATGATAATTTTTTACATTCTTTTTGTGCTAATTCTAGTTCTTCTTCTAAAATAGTTTTCTCGTCTTTTAATAATCCAATTTCTAATCCAGCTCTATTTAATTTTCCTACATTTTCTTTACTTAATTTTTTTAAATTCTCTATACTTATCATCCAAGTCTATACTAATTTCAATAAATTCATCATATGTTAATTCAGGACATACCTCAACTGTGCTAACCATGAAGCAAACATTTGCTTGTTTTGAGTCAGTATCACTATCGGATAAAGAGGAAGAGTCGGAGTCATCCCAAGTTACTAGAAATTCTCTTATCATTTTCTTGAAATTGTCGAATTTGTTTTTCTTTTTATCATTGTTGAGTAGTAGAAAGTCTTTCTTCATATGGACAAATTTATCACACCTAATGCATTTCATTGATGTTTGATTTGAGGAATTTGTGTTGCTGTTGTTTTGAAATTTCATCATCATTTTGAACTTCTAGAACTTGTAATTTTTAGCGATGAAAACAATCTCATCTTCTTCCAAGTCGGAGTTGTCATTATTTTCCTGAAATGCAATGTTTTTCTTTTCTTGATTTTGTTCTTTTATTGACTGTAAATTAGCTTCATACGACATCAGATTTCTTATTAACTCTTCGACTTTGAGTTGGGAAAGATTGCTAGATTTTTCGATGGCTAAAACTTTTCTTTCCCATTCGTTTGTCACAGAGTTCAAAATTCATGTAACTAAATCAAATCAATGAATTTAACTCCTAGTGCCATAAGATCGTGTTGTATAGTTTGAAATCTAGCATACATTTCAATAATTTATTCATTTGATTTAATTTTAAAAGATGAAAATTGATTTCATAGAATAGAAATTATTGTTTGCTTAATTTTGTTTGTGCCATCATGGGAAATTTGTAATGTATGCCATATATCATAGAAGTAGTTCAAAACATGACTCACAAAAATTCATTTTTATCGAGTGAGCAAAATAATACATTCATACCTTTGGTATTGTTAGATGCCTATGCTTTTTGTGCGTTAATCCATGTGCCAATATCGGTGTCAGGTGCTTCATATTTATTTTGAGTTGCTAGCCATATTTCTAATCCATTAGCTTCCATAAAAATCGCATGCATGTTGACCAATAAGCATGATTAGAACCAGTAAATAGTGGGGGATGAGTAGTTGATTGACCTTCTTGAAATGTACTTGCCATTTTAATGATTTCAATTATGTGTTACTATAATTGAAATAACCTTGCTCTGATACCAGTTAAAGTCTTGTGGATCACATATTGTCTAACTTGTGTATAATATGCAAGTGTATAAGTTAATATTATAGTAGACAATAAATAGTAAAGTAAAAAAAGCATGCAAACCGGAATTTTTATACTAGTTCGGACCTCCCATCCTACGTCCATTCCTGAAGCTTCCCTTGGGTATTTCCTTTAACCAAATTACCCTCACTTTGCTCGGAGGAATAGACTAATACAAAAGTAACTCTAACAATGTTGTGTTCCAAATAACACAGTTTTTGACTTATAGCACAAATCTTCCTATGATCTCCTTTGAATTGTAGGAAGTGATTAAACCAAAATTATATTTTGGTTATAATAGATTGAGAGTATGTGAACAATGTAAATGCAAGAAGGTGTTTAGAAACCAAGAGAGAAAAGAATAGATTAATCCAAGTTAGTTGATTTGTACCTCTCGATCAAAGTAGTATTTATAGATTCAAAAAGGTGCAGATGAAGAGTTCTTACTAATTGAGAAAGTCTATTCACTTAATGCTGCAACCTTTCATCGAAAGGTGATTTCTTTTTGTTTCAAAAACGAATTGTCCTTTCAAAATTGACAGTTTTTGCACCTGACAGACGTTTGTGGTAAAACCTCAAACGTCCATAACTTCAAAAAATTATAACCCAAGAATTGTCACAGACGTCTGTGGTTTTATCCCAGACCGCTGTGAGGTGTAAAATCAGGTTTTTCAACTTCATTTTGATGCATATGAAATTGTGTGTGATCATGTATGCATATATACTCAAGAAGACCTTAACAATATTTTATCTAAGACTCTTTTATAGTAGAATAACCTTACTAACAGTAGTATGATCAATGAATCTTTGTTTCTTTTTAAGTCTCAATATCTTGGAGCACGGTGTGTTATTGTACCGTATACCTACAATCTTAATAAGGTTTATATATATATATATATATATATATATATATATATGATTATATAGTTGTTATCATTGAAACATAAACTAGAGGTTCTAACAATAACGTTATGAAATATAAATAGAAACATATTACAAACTTATATAAAATGCTGTTAGTAATTAGAAACAATATAGGAAACTAAAAGAAAGAAAAATCCAATAGTTTCAAAAAATGTGCGATAATTGTACATATCTTTTTAGAAGTCCTTTTTATATGGTATTTGAAACTCCTCTAAGTAGAAATAGCATGAGCATTAAGAAAATAGTAGGAAGGAAGTTGTCCTTGTATACTCCAGTTTTTAATAAAAGTTATAAAAGATATTTATAAAGAATGTAAAGTGCATTTTAAACAAATGGTTTGGTATAAAAATTGAGTATTTGGAATACAAAACTTAATAATTAGTTTGAGTTAAATATCCCACTTTTAAGAAGCAAAATCTTTGTTCTGAAAATGTTTTGAAGGAAAAGTTGATTTGAAGGAAAAGAAAAGGAACTTTTAAATTAAATTGCTAACATTTTCTTCTGGATTTGATGAATAAGCTTATGTCAAAAATCATAAATTATAGTTTTAAAAGTTAAGACACAAAGTTATTTTGAATTTAATAAAAAAATTCTAATTTTGTACTTTTAGATATAAAAAATTTAGGATTTAGTACCTCATAATTGTGAAGTTTTAATTTTAGAAAAAATGGCGAAAACCAAATCAAAATTTTAGTATGGAGTAGATACGGATGATTACCTAGGTAAGATGGGGTAAAAGTTAAAGCTGTGAATAAACTAGCGATGAACGCTCGTAGAGTAGCAGTAGTGGACCCCGATACAATATAAGGAATATTGGTATTTTCCTATAAATGTTTCATTAAACATATGTGTAAACCATAAAGTAGAACCCATAAGGAAATGGGAAATTGCATCAAAGTACATTTATGTGAGTTCTAGAGTATATTTGCATGAAAGATTAAAAATAAAGAAATCATATCCCAAGACTTAAGAATACTATCAATAGATTTGGATTAAAAAGAGGATAGTAATATGATTGGTAGTTTTTTCCGAAATGGTACTTTAGATACACATGTCATTGGACAACAAACCACAAATCATGTGTCAATAAATATTCGAATCACGCTACGTAAGTTTTGAACTTGTGACCTCTCACACCAAAGTTGAATCACTTAACCACTGGAACAATGGTGTTTGTCATGATTGGTAGTGTAATGGAAGTAATGGATGAACCTTATTTATTAGTCACTAAAAAAAGGAAAGTTAAGATATGTGTGTTACAGTAGAATGATATGTTAGAAATGTCCATTTAATTTTTGTGAGAAGTTATAGTGCCACGACATCATTATTATCAGTTGATGTTGAAGGGAAGCTTTTAGCAATTTTTTCTTTTAAATTTGGGTAGTGAGTATTAGTTGTTTCTGTTTGTATAAAACGCACACGATATTATGAGAAATATTTCTTTTTATTTGTTTCTGGATTGATCGCTATATCTATCGGGAAACAGTATAAAGGAATCTCATAAAGGACACTTAACTAAGGCAAAATAAAAAATCAAAAGATGGGAAGTTTATAAAATAAATTAAGAAATTTATTAAATTGGATACTAAAAGAAAGGTAAAGTTAAGTCCCAAAAGGTATTAAAATTTTGGACGATAAATTTTAGCAAGTGAAATATAAAGAAATGTTATTGCGAAACCATATGTCATTATCCCTACGCCTTAAAAGCTAAAATTTATAAATGAACTTGTATGCTAATTATTGTTCTAATTTGAAAGAAATTGTTTGGAAATTAAAAAATTTACCATGTAGTAGAAAAGAGATAATCACGGACGGTAACTCGTTGACTAAATTCTGATTGCGTAAGATGTGGCTTAGTTTGTTTCGAAAAAGTAAAAACAAATAGTTTTGAAAAAAATTGTTCAAAATCTTTGATTTTTAATAGAAAATGTATTTATAAAAGATTTGAAAAAAGTAAGTATTATTTTTTAATTTTCCAACTATTTTTAAAATTTAATTGAAAATGGAGGGAATTTTTTATTTTGAAATACCACATGCATAGCATACGGGAAAGCTAACGGATTAGCAAGTATGAATTTTACTGTGCAGCGAAAATGATAGTAAAGTAAAACGTGATTAGTAAAAAGGAAAAAAACTGTTTTAGGCTTGAGAATTTTTTTTCCATCCCTTGTCGATAAGTATACCAAACTTGTTTTAAAATAATTCTAATTTAAGAATTAAGAATTAAGAATTTAAAATTTTAAAATAAAAAATTACTTATTTGGACTTTACTTAGAAAAGTTGGAAAATGAATCTGGGCATAAGAGAAGGTTCCAGGGTATAGTGGAAAAAGGGTACACAAGAGAATGATGAAAATATGTAATTCTCCATCTAAAATTTTTTCCAACATAAAGAATATAGATTTAGCAAACAAAATTTTTCAAAATTTTAAGTGTTAGCAATTGTGTGCTAGGAGTTTGAATGTCAGGAGTTGGATGTGAAAATAGGTTAAACTATACTTCTATTCATAGAAATGAAAAAAAAAATGGATATAAAACAAAGATTTTTATTTTCAAAATTTGCATACATATAGAACTGCTAGTATATATTGGTTATTTACATCATATTCTCAAAATTATTTTAAAAAGAATGCATTCATATAGGAGGCGCCGATTCAGAATTATTCGGCATGCATATCATATGTATTATGATATACCATGCACTTGGATACGAATTGACTACAAAATTTGTTTTACGCTAATTGGTTGGATAGCTTAGAATGGTTGTGTGTTATGTTGCATAATTCAGCGCTTGAGGAATTTCAGAGACGAAATTCTTTTAAGTGGGACGATGTAAACCCCAAAAATTCAATGATAATTAATTAAAAAGGAATTAACTAATAATTAGTAACGTCGAAATTTTTTTTTTATAAACATCAGAATTTGGCTACAAAACTTACAACGTTGTGTTTGTAGCGATTTCTAAATAATTGTAATATATAAAATTTTCTGATCAAAGTTAAATGAAAACGTTTTCAACGTTTGAATGTTCTAGATCAAAATAATTATGTATGCAACTAAGGAAATAAATATAATAAAATAATGTTAATCAACGTCACTTAGAGCTAACTAATAATTAACGTTTACTTAACCTATAAGCATAATTAACATTGGGATAGATTGGTTAAAAATATAGAGAATAACGTATAAAAGGAATTAAATCAATGCGTAAAAAAATTCCCAACTGGTCGATTGCTGCCGATTGACCAGTGGCGGGATAGCACTCGACCACTATTTGGCTATCAGCTGTAATCTAAACCTAAGCGGAACAGCGAGGATTTAAAATAGAATGATCTATTGATTGGCGTTAATTCGAACCCCTATAAATACTGGCATAACACCTCACTTTTCTTCTCATAGTTTCCAAAGCATGACGAAGCTCTACCATTTTC
This sequence comes from Allium cepa, assembly GCA_030765085.1. Classification (NCBI taxonomy): domain Eukaryota; kingdom Viridiplantae; phylum Streptophyta; class Magnoliopsida; order Asparagales; family Amaryllidaceae; genus Allium; species Allium cepa. The sequence continues at coordinate 174,467,818 of CM060939.1, read as the reverse complement.
TTTTCTCAATAATTATTAAATCTAAACAAATTATAATCTATATATGTATGTACAAGTGGAGAATAGTGGAGGATAATAGAGGAGAGGAATAGGGTCGAATCGAATCGCCAAAGCTAAGGTAAATTATAAATATGAATCCAAATCTAAATTAAATTCAAATCACTTCTCAGATCTAAATTTCTTATAAGTATGTATATGCTTGTAGTACATATTTCATTAGGGGAAAAAGGGATTCAAATAGAAATAACAAGGTTTAGATCAAGAGGTTTGGAAAGCTTAAATATAAGTGAAAAATTATATATTTTTATATAATATTGGATTTATTCCATTGTAAATCTCTTCTTTGTATTCCTAGCTATAATTATTTGGAGTTGTAAACTTAATTATGTGAGTGTAATGAAATTTAAACCCATGCCTATAAATTATAAGAATTGCTAATTTGAATTTGGAAAGTAAGGGCGTAAATTGTAGTCCCTAAATTAACAAGATTTGATAGATATTCCATTTTTGCAGATTTAAAGTAGCTTATGTTAGTCAATATGAAATAGAAGTTATTATAAATTGAATTGGGATTTAAGTAGTATTTTAATTCATTGGAATAAGTGTGCTGCAATGTAAATTTCTACAAATTATCCTGTTTTATAATTAAGAATAATAGCGTATCGTTGGAAGTAACGAGGAATATGACTAAAAGAAAGAGATGTATAAACAGGGGTCTATACCATATTTTACATTGTCTATTTCAATAAAAAAAGGATAATTCATTGTAATTTCAAATACGACACAAATCCCCTTTTAGATATTTTATAGAAGTTTACAATGTTACATTCCTTTTGGGGAAGATGTAGTTCTGACGCATTAAAATGCAAAAGTCCCTAGGTAAACTAAAGAATTGTAAGTAGTGATAATAATAACGGTCTAAATGTAAAACTAATATATGCAATAAAAGACAAGTTAGAAACTAAACAAGAGGCGAGATGTAGGCAAACTAATGAATGAGTAAGAAAGGAAGTTAGTAACCAAAAGAAGATAGTAAGAGATAACAAGGTATAGTAAATAGTTCAAATAATAAAAGGGGAAGTAAATGGTAAAAGATATTTAAATCTTTTAAGTTAAAAATAAGTGGAAAATGACATTAAGATGACATTAATGAAACAAGGAGTCAGTTCAGTAAGAAAAACTGAATATTAACAATTGAACATTGGAGGCGTAGTAAATAATAAGTATGAATATATATGTAGCCTCAAGTATGCGTTTATAACGGGTGTGAATTATTAAAGTTAGTTATAGCTTACTTTAAATAAGAATGAGTAGTCAGTAGAATGGATTGGAATGCAAAGTCGGTAGTGTCATACAACAGAAGTCTGTCTAGCGCAAGGGGCTACCAGCAGTTTTGTATATATTATACTAATATAGGACATATCCTACTATAGAACCAGTGGAATTTAGCATTCATGTATAGGTGAAGGAAATATCTAAGTTAAGATGGTTTGTCCGGGTCGAAGTGTCAAAAGACAAGTAGAGTTTGCTTCAACCTTTTAGGAGGTACATTTTAAGTAACTGAATAGGGATTTCCTAAATTGCATTAGGTAATCTAATGGGACGGTGAGCAAGGCTCGATGCTATGACAGTGAGATTGGTATTATATATGAGTAGGAGCTATTTACATTGGTCGAGAAGGTCACTGATTCTAAGTGTTCAATGGAAAGTTATGGGTTATGCCTAAACAGACTAAACCTCCTGTTAGTGTAGATCACGTTTAGGACATGCACCGTCTCACAGTTGTTTGTTAGTTTGTTTATTGTAAGGAGGCAAAGCTAGTTAACCTTTCAAAGGTGTATTTCAAAAACAAATAAAATAACCTGTGGCATTGAGTCCGTGATACAAAGCAAGAAGAAATAAAATATGGATAAATAGTTATAATGCCATTACTCGACATTGTGAGTGTTCCGTGGTATGCACGGTGATGATGACGTGATACTACATTGATGATGGATCCTGATGAGGTGTTGGGTTATGTACACTAGCATTGATAATATCTTGATCCAAAGAAGGGTTGTGCTATATATGTATATAGTAATTATCTACTTCGAGTATATGGGGCTTACCGTATGCCTGCATGAAGTCGAGGCGACTAAGTAAAACAAACAGACATAACATGCAATGGAAAGAACTCAACATAAACTACTATTATGAATAATTTACCAGTCACCAAAACGTTGTTCTTACCCCCTCCTTATTATAACCCACGTGATAGCTTTAGAGGGACATGTACCAATACAAGGCGCGAATGGTGGAAGGATAGATTTCCTTATGCATGCTCGACACTGACAAAGACACTAAAGATTAGATGTATCAATCTTGGTCAGTAGCCATATGTTTGTTTTGCTTTACTATTCCACTGTGAGTTTATGTCAATAGTTCTATGATATACTTTTGCAATTTGGAAGATACCAAACACCATCGTTTCATATTTTGGCGAACTTGGGTTTTTACTGAGGTGTGGGTTCTCATACAGGTCAAGCCTAATCTCTTCACAAGGATGCGAACTCTTCCATGTCAGAAATTTTCGCCTCATTATCCTTGAGGTGCACTCCTCTTATGTGGCTGTGTTTTCAACACCATCATCTTTCCACTCCTGAAAAAACTCCATTCGTCTAATTCGATGAATCTAGAGTGAGAACATTTGAGTCCTCAACTTCTGCATCTACCTCCATACAAGTGTCAGATTAAAGTATACTCGGACAAAAAGCAAGTACTGAGTTTTGGATTGGCAATTCACCACTTAATTCACCAGCCTTTGAATCTTTAGTCTTTCGTTTACTTGTACGCCTTTGGGCTAAAGGAGCTCTGTCTTTCACGATTGAATGAACCTTTGCTAGAAATCAATATTTCCTAATAGATTAATTTGTAACCTACCATGGAGCCTCCCTTGCTTCGAATGTAATTCATTTCATCCTCCTAAGCATGACCTTAATGCCCTTAAGGTCTGCACTGGAAGCAACCTTCACAATGCCTAAAAAAGCAGCATAATATTGGATAAGCGTAAAAACTTTTAGGTGAGAAAAATGTAACTACAAATCTGGTGCCACTTATATCTAGAATGCCATTAGTGAAAATAAGGAGAGTCATCTCTGATAAAGAAAAATTCACTCTTTTACAGATTGTATTTGGAATATAATTCCTCCACGGGCTTAAATTTTCTACTCGACTCAAGGTAGAAGAAGGGGAGCCCTCCACATTGCTTTAACGACATATAGGAACATGAGTTTCCTATTAGTGGAAGTCACCAAGAATCTTTAAATAAATTAGAATTCCAGCTATCCACAGATGAAGAGAGGGTGGCGCTCCCACTAGGTAATGATATCAAGTATGGGCCATATATCCCTCCGGTGGGGCATGAGCCCACTGATCCGAAGTTAGCAAAAGCATGTCCTCCTTAGGAAGTCCATAAGTGGAAACGATAGTATCTGGATTCTTGGAGATCATGTGGTGGCAATAAACTCTACTATATCATCCAACAACTATGAAGGCCCTTATCTAGGAACGAGGGAACAAATGGAGCTAGACTGGCTAATTCTGGCCCTATAAGATGAAGAGACCGTAGTAGTAGATAAAGAAAGAGCCTAAGCTCCATAACACTCAATGATTGAGTATGATGTCTTATCAACCTAACATGTCTAGTATATCAACTTATCTCATATACTACCATTTTCTTTTTGCATGCATGTCATGAGAAGTACATTAAGAGAATGGATGCAAAAAAATATAGAGAGGAAAAGTGGGTATGAACCACCTAACCAATCCATGTCTTAACCGAAATCTATTGGCCTTGGAATTCTACCCCATTGTTATGGTCTCTATAGTGTACACCTTAAAAACTAGGTTGTGTCAGTACATTAACCAACCCAATCCAAAACCCTACTACTGAACCATTTTATCCCACGTCAAACTTCAAAATATGCAAAGCTATGTAATCAAAAGTTCTCAAATTATCAACTGCACCTAAGACTATAGTAACATCAATCATTATTCAATGGCAGATTCACTGCGTGATTCGGTCACGTAAGCCTAATCCCCTAACGTCGAACCAACATAATTCCTCACCAAGCTTAGCTCTTGTAGTGAATAAAAATCATGATGTCTAAACTATCAAGTTAACAATCTACTCTCATTACACATGACTACTGTAATTATCCACTAATCATCTCACTGTCTTTGTTTGCTTTGTAACAAAAAATAGAACTGCAAATTAACAGTGAGCAGGAAAGCAATTTTTTTATTAACTTGACTTTTCTAAAAACAAAACTAAATTACAAGTTACAACGTCACTACTTATAACTGTAACTTCCCATAAAACTAGGACTAACAACCTGAAAAATAGACCATAACTTCTTAACTTGTTGCACATACGTACAGCCCACATACAAGACCAAATCAACATGAATTATTCAAGACAAAGATCCAAAATAAAAGGAAAACCAATTCAGGAATAATTGCACTAACTTGCAACACTCCCCCTTAGTGCATTATTCCATCAGTAAGACCAAGAGCGTCTCTGAATCTTTCAAATTTAGCTTTAGAAAGAGCTTTTGTAAAACCATCTGCAAGCTGATCATTTATGCGTACTGCTTTCAGCATAACTTCTTGAGTGAGTACCTTTTCATGAACAAAATGATAGTGAACAGCAATATGTTTTGTGCGAGCATGAAAACAAGGATTGCCCGCCAGTTTGATAGCGCTCTCATTATCACAGCATACAGGTACTGGATAATTAACAGTTTCACTTATATCATGAAACAAATTTTTAAGCCAAATACATTCCTGAGTAGTCATTGTGGCAGCTACATACTCGGCTTCTGCGCTTGAAAGTGCTACTGTACTCTGTTTTTTACTACACCAAGAGATGACAGCCGAACCAGTACTAAAACAATAACCCGTTGTCGAGCGTCTGTCATTTATGTCTCCGGCCCAATCGGCATCAACATATCCAAGGAGAGAAAAATCAGCTTTGTGTTGATAAAGCAGTCCATAATTTAAGGTTCCTTTTACATATCTAAGTATGCGTTTCGCTACAATCATGTGACCGATACATGGCTGAGTCATAAACTGAGATACTATGCCAACAGAATAAACAAGATCAGGTCGAGTAATTGTCAGATATAATAAACTCCCTACAAGCTTGCGATAATTTGTCGCATCTTCCAATTTTTCTCCATCAACTTTTTGCAATTTAAGACCTGAATCCATAGGAGTAGCTGAGGCATTAGAGTTTTCCATTCCAAAACGTTTCAACAGTTGCATAGTATAGCTTCTTTGAGAGAGAAAATAACCGCTTGATTGTTCTACCTCCAAACCAAGAAAACAATGAGCTTTGCCCAGATTTTTCATTTCAAAATGGACAGACAACTCATGTTGAAGATGTTTAATTCCATCTATATCATCTCCAGTAATTATCATATCGTCCACATAGAGAAGAACTACTATCGTCAAGGATTCCTTAACCTTAACAAACATGCTAGGGTCTGCATTTGAAGGATGAAAGCCACAAAATACGAAATATTCACTTATCTTACCATACCATGCACGGGGGGCTTGCTTTAGGCCATACAATGCCTTCTTTATTCGACATACATACTGCGGAAACTCCTTGGAAACGAATCCTTGTGGTTGCTCCATATATATAACACGATCTAGTTCGCCATAAAAAAATGCATTCTTTACATCTAGTTGCCATAGAGACCAATTCTTATTTGACGCCAAGGAAATTATAGTACGAACAGTAACCATTTTTGCAACTGGACTAAAAGTCTCTTCATAATCCATGCCATATTGCTGAGAAAATCCATGAGCAACTAAGCGAGCTTTATGCCTTGCAATTGTTCCATTTGCTGCCTTTTTTATTTTATACATCCACCTACATATGATAAGATCAACATTCTCTGGTCTAGGTACTAGATCCCATGTAGAATTGTTTGCCAGTGCATCAATTTCACAACGCATTGCTTCTTCCCAGTTAACATTTCCTCGTGCTTCCATATAAGTTGTTGGTTCGTCGTCAATCGAATCACCCATCATAAAGCAAGAAGTAACAGTGCATGAATTTAATTGAACTTCGTAATCAGCCAAATAATTTGGTGGTTTTCTTTGCCTAGCTGTTCTTTGCTGCATATACTATTGTTGTGGGTTATCAACCAACGGCAATGACTCCGTTCTCCCTTTGTCCCTTGGCTCTGGCTGTGCAGGAAAAGGCTCCAGAACTGATTTAATCAAAGGAGCATATTCTAAATTTTCCTTATGAATGGCAGTTGAATAATAATTTGCTAACTCATCAAACACAACATCTCGAGAGGTAACAACTTTTTTAGTGATGGGATCCATGCATTTCCATCCTTTCCTATGAGCATCATAACCAACAAACACACACTTTCTAGCTTTTGGATCAAGCTTTGATCGCAAAGATTTAGGTGTATGTACATAACAAAGAGAACCAAAAACTTTAAAGTAACTTACATTGGGTTTGCTGTTATATAACATCTCAAAAGGAGAATTTGATACACCTGGCCAAGAAGGAAGTCTATTTATCACATGATAAGCACATTGCATAGCAGCAGCCCATAGCTGACGGGGAAGGCTTTTGTCATGTAACCAAGATAGAACTACCGATGTGAGATGTGCCACCTTGCGTTCAGCGATTCCGTTCTGTTGGGGAGTTTCGGGACATGTCATTTGACGAAGAATACCATTTTTCTTGCAAAATCATTAAATTCATGAGAAGAAAATTCTCCTCCGTTATCTGTTCGCAGGCACTTTAACGTGGACTTAAATTCCTTCTCAACCATTTGCTTGAACTGTAAGAAGTAAGAGAAAGCTTCACTCTTCTTCTTTAGAAAATAAATCCAACTATAACGAGAAAAATCATCAACAATAACCATTGCATATATAACACCACTGTAACTTGGTGTTTTGGTTGGTCCCATAAGATCTGAGTGCACCAACTGAAATGGGGAGGAAGCACGACTCATTGATCGCTGAAATGGAAGACGATGCGATTTTCCATATTGACATCCAGCGCATACTCCATTTTGATGTGTTATTTTAAAGTGGGGAATTCCTTCAAGCAATCCATTTTTCGAAATTTGTTGCAATAATTGGTAGCCAACATGTCCAAGTCGAGCATGCCAAAGTGAAGCACTATTGTTTTGACTTGTCCTCTCAACGTATGCTTCAGATGCAGATAAAACGTACAGCGAATTTTTCCTTTGTCCGTTAAAGAGAACTTCAGCATCCACATTCTTTAAATTTGCAAGAATCTACACATTATTTGGACCAAACAACACATAATTCCCACTATCAGTTATTTGAGAAACTGAAACAAGATTTTTTGCTAATCCGGGAACATGATAAACATCCTTTAGCGAAACTCCACTGCTATATGAGCTTGCAACTTCAACATCACCTTCTTTAAGCACCGGATGAACTGAATTATCAACGGTAATAATGGCACGCTTAAGGACATGTGGACGGACGTCGGATAATAACGAAACATCCTCTGTAGCATGGTGAGAGCAACCTGAATCTATGATCCACTCCTTTTTATAATCAATACAAGCATTTGTCTCCATGTTTGTTTTGTTCCACTGCATAAGTCGGGCTGCATTTCCTGAAACTGCAGTTTCAAAATCGTCAATCATCTCAATAGACAAGCATTGTTCCCACTTTGGTTCTTCCATATTTTTGGTCTCATTTGCTGCATTTGCACTCTCTTCAAGTAGTTTAGTACGACAATTCGGCTTAATGTGACCAGGTTTTCCGCACCTATTACACACAATCATTGCTCGACAATTAGGTTTGATATGCCCCGGCTTCCCACATCTGTAACAAGCAATCGAGTTGCTTCTAGGCTGCCACTCATATCTGGACTGCACCTTATTTCCAGACTGCGGCTTGCTTCCATATTACTTTCCATCGCTTGATAAGGATTTTGAGTTATTTTTGTTTTTCAGCTTTTCCTTATCCTTAGTGAAAAACACATCATCAACATCAGAGATCGAATTTTTAGACATTTGTTTAACTAACGCTTCTTGGTTTGAAAGTTGATTCTCCAAGTCCACAATAGATGGTTGCTCCGCCCATCCTTGGATAGATGAGATGAATGGCATGAATTCTTTGCGTAATCCACGAATTAGGTACCGGCGTAATCGTGCTTTGCTGATAGGCTCTTCCGAGTCCAACTCTGAAATTTCAGCGCACAAATTTTTTACTTTAAGAAAATACTCAGAAATAGACATGTTACCTTGAGTCACTACTGCAAGCTCATTCTCCAAATATTGCAATCTCATTGTATTTTTCTGAGTAAACAGCCTTTCAAGAGTTTCCCACACTTTCTTTGGTGAATCTATGTCGCGAGCATGATCGATGTACTCTTTATCAATCGATGTTCTTAACGCAAACATAGCTTTCCGCATTTAATCTTCCACTTTCTCCGCATTTCAGTGTTTTGTGGAGTATCATCCGGAATTACCGTTTCTGCACCGGAGATTAAATCCCACAAATCTTGTCCTTGAAGATGTGATTCCATGCACAACTTCCAGTACTGATAATTGTTGCTGACGAGTTTGTCTACACAGGAATTGCTTCCACTGTTCATATTTGCAGAATAAAAAGATTAACACCTTGTAGGCTAACCAGCTCTGATACCATGTAACAAAAAATAGAACTGCAAATTAAAAGTGAGCAGGAAAGCAAAAAAAATTTATTAACTTGACTTTTATAAAAACAAAACTAAATTACAAGTTACAACGTCACTACTTATAACTGAAACTTCCCATAAAACTAGGACTAAGAACCTGAAAAATAGACCATAACTTCTTAACTTGTTGCACATACGTACAGCCCACATACAAGACCAAATCAACATGAATTATTCAAGACAAAGATCCAAAATTAAAGGAAAACCAATTCAGGAATAATTGCACTAACTTGCAACATGCTTGGCAGCCTACCGAGGCCAAATCTGAAGACCGACAACACCATTTCAAAAATCAGGCATCAATCTTTTTTCAATCCGGGCTAGGTGCGTATGTGATAATCTAAGTGTTGCCTAATCTCAGTTACTATATGAGCCTAAAATATCTTCACCATTCCACTAAGGCGCTGAATATAGGAATAAAAAATGAATTGAATTTGAGAGTTTAATGTAACGGCAGAGGAATGTTAGCATTGGTTTGCAAAGAGAAAGGTGGACATCTGCTTCAGGAGAATGTGGAAAGCAAGGAATCTGACCCACCATGCTCTTCCAATTTGGTATCAAAGCCATCTAATGGGGATGAAATCGAACCCCAAGTCGATCCCAACCTCAACAAAAACCACTCTTATTCTCATCCACCTTTTCTTGATCAAGAACTGTTGTGGCAACGGCAAGGAGAGTTTAACGAACACATCACTAAATCTTTAACTCAACTAGAGCATAGCAACCGAAAATTAGAGAATGAAATCACTACCAGGTTTGAAGGATTCCACAATGTCCTTACCTCTCTTGCCAATGATATGCAACAACTAAAATTCAAACCTCAAGCACCACCACCTGCACATCCCACAGGCCCTCCGCCCATACTCCAATTTCCTCCACCAAACCAAAATAATGATAATCTTCCCTATATGACATCCACCAGTACCAGAAACCACCCACCACAACCCAGACATATTCCTTATCCATTGAACCCAGACCCTCCTAACTCAAGAAATTCTGGTCCAAACTATTCCAACCCCCTTCCCACTTATACCAATATGCATTATCCAAACCCTATGACCTCTTACAAACTAGACTTCCCTATTTTTTCTGGTGATGAGGGAGTGGCTGACTGGTTGAGACAAGTCGAACAATTCTTTAAATTCCAACGTACTGAGGAGCAGTATTGGGTAGAGATTTGTTCTTTTTACTTGAAGAAGGAGGCATTGCAGTGGTATCATTGGTATACAAATACAGTGCTTAATCATGATCTATGGCCAGTTTTTAAGGAAGAGATTTAGTGTGATTTAACCCTGAAGAGATGGAGAGACCCTATGAAACATTATCCAAACTCAAACAACATACCACAGTGAGAGCATACCTCAGTCGCTTCGAACAGTTACAAGCAGTAATTGAGACCCTACCACCTAAATTTTTGCTTGATAGATTTATTGGAGGATTGAAGGAGGAGATTCGCTATGATGTTATGACTTCCAGGCTTGTTGACTTCAGAGAAGCAGTAGCACTTGCCAAAATGTTTGAATGCAAATACATACAGACCCGAAGGAACCATAAGACTTCCACTGCTAACCCATCCCATACTTCTATCCCTAAGTCTGCTACCACTTACTCTACCCCTACCTATGTCAAAGAATCAACACCACACCAACCTAACACCACATCTCGGGGTAGCGGCAACACTACTGTAGAAAGTATAGCAAGAAGTAGGGGGTTGACTCCTAATCAAATTGTGGAGATGAGAAGACAGAATCTCTGTTATGGTTGTAAAGAAAAGTGGTCAAAGGATCATAAATGCAAGAATTCTCATGTGTATGTATTGGAAGGGTTAATGACACTTAAGGAAGAGGATGTAGAAAATAATTCTCAGGATGGATTTGGTGAATCTGAAGAGGAGACAGTAGCAGAAGAAGAAGCACTCTCCATTACCTTACAAGCAATGTATGGAATTCCATCTTTATCTACCATTAAAGTGAAGGGGATCATCAATAGGAAACCGGTACAAGTCCTCATTGACTCGGGGTCGACACATAGTTTTATCAATGCGCATCTTGCCAAGAAGTTAGAACTGCCTATTGATGAATCCAAAGTTTATGAGGTGACTGTAGCCAATGGTGGGAAGTTGACTGGCTCTGGTATATGTAGAAATGTAATGCTGAAATGTCAGGGGTGCAAAATGCCCATTGATTTATTATTGTTGCCCTTGGAGGGTTGCCAAATTGTATTGGGTGCTCAATGGATGAAAAGTTTGGATGATGTGACCTTAAACTTGGAGCAGTTGCAAGTAAAGTTTCGATATAATAAAAAATACTATACTTGGCAAGGCCTCAACCAAGAAGAAATGAAGATTGTTGATAAAAAGGTTATTGAGAAGGAAAATGCCCATGGTCAGTTGAGTATGTTGCTTTGCTATCAAGTTGAACTGAAAGAAGAACAAACTATAATCCTACCCCCAGCCATTCAAGCCTTGATTAACCAATACCCTGATATTACCTCCACTGTTCCATTCCTACCCCCAAAAAGACAGCATGATCACAAAATCCCTCTTCTGCCAAATACAAAACCAATTTGCCTTAAACCTTATAGACATTCATACCACATTAAAAATGAGTTGGAAAAAATTGTAAATGAATTGTTAGCAGTTGGAGTTATCAGGCATAGCAGCAGCCCATTCTCTTCCCCTGTGGTGATGGTTCGAAAGAAAGATGGTACGTGGAGACTGTGTGTTGATTACAGAAACCTAAATGCTTGCACTATTAAAGATAAATTTCCCATACCTCTGATTGATGACCTGTTTGATGAGTTACAAGGTGCTGCCTATTTTTCTAAACTGGATTTGAGATCAGGGTACCATCAAGTTCGTATGTGTGAAGAAGATGTACATAAGACAGCCTTCAAAACACATGAGGGACATTATGAGTTCCTTGTGATGCCTTTTGGTCTAGTTAATGCTCCATCCACCTTTCAATCCTTGATGAATCATGTGTTTAAACCTTATTTGAGGAAGTTCGTTCTGGTATTTTTTGATGACATTCTAGTCTACAGTAAAGACTGGGGAGATCACCTTGACCATCTCAAGACTACCTTTCATACATTGTAATTAAACAGATTGGTGATTAAGTTGACAAAATGCAGTTTTGGGAAGCAGTCTCTGGAGTACTTAGGCCACATCATTTCCTATCAAGGCCTAGCTGTTGATCCAAACAAGGTTACAGCAATCACAGAATGGCCTTTACCAAAAAATATAAAATCACTTAGAGGATTTTTGGGGTTAACTGGTTACTACCGAAAATTTGTTAAAGATTATGGAAAAATTGCAAGTCCACTTACTGACATGCTCAAGAAAAATGCCTTCATTTGGACCGACCAATCAAGAAATGCTTTTGAGAAACTGAAGCAATGTCTCACCAGCCCTCCTATTTTAGCTATCCAGATTTTTCTATTCCTTTTACTCTTGAGTGCGATGCAAGTGGCCAAGGCGTAGGAGCAGTATTACTTCAGAATAATCGGCCTATAGCATACATGAGCAAAGCTTTACATGGAAGAAACTTGTTGATGTCTACTTATGAAAAAGAGCTATTGGCCATTATTTTAGCCACAAAAAAATGGGCTCAATATCTTGTGGGAAGGCAATTCATAATTAAAACCGATCATCAAAGTTTAAAATTTTTATTAACTCAAAAATTGCATACTGGACTGCAACACAAGTGGCTCATTAAACTGCATGGCTTTGATTATAAAGTAGAGTACAAAACTGGGAAAGATAATATAATTGCAGATGCTTTGTCGAGAAAGGAAGCAAGCAATTGGGATAATGCAGAGGCACAAGCTATTTCTGTGGTTCAAACACCATGGTTGCAAGAGTTTAAGCACACTTTACAATCATCTGAATGGTATCAGAGACAGATCAAAAAAATTCAGGATGGAGAACTCAGTAGTAGCAAGTATAAAATAGTTGATGGTTTGATTTTTTACAAAGGAAAGATTTTTGTGGATCACCACCTCAGCAGTTTGCAACAATCTCTAATACTGGAGCATCACTCAACACCTCTAGGTGGTCATGCTGGAATCAAGCCAACTTTGAAGAAGTTAAAGCAAGTGTTTTACTGGAAAAAGATGAGAAGAGACGTGGAAATGTTTGTGAAAGAATGTGAACAGTGTCAAAGGAATAAAGGGGAGAATGTTTTGCTACCTAGTTTGCTGCAGCCCTTGCCCATTCCTGAGATGATTTGGATAGATATAGCTATGGACTTTATCACTGGTTTACCAAGGAGTGATAAGTATACTGTTATACTAGTGGTTGTTGATCGGATAAGCAAGTATGCTCACTTTTTTCCTCTCAGCCACCCCTACACTGCTAAGGATGTTGCTACTGTGTTCTTCAATGGTGTGTTTAAATTGCATGGCCTACCCAAAAGCATTGTTAGTGACAGAGATTCTATATTCACCAGCAAATTTTGGCAAGAATTGTTCAAGTTACAAGGTAGTAGCCTAAAGCTAAGCACTGCCTACCATCCTCAAAGTGATGGGCAGTCTGAAGTGATCAACAAGGTATTGGAAGGATATTTGAGGTGTTTCATCTGCCATAAACCAAATGAGTGGAGTAAGTGGATAGTGCTAGCTGAGTATTGGTATAATACTACTTGGAAAGTTTCGACCAACACCACTCCATTCAAAGCTGTGTATGGTATTGATCCCCCCACACTTTTATCCTATGTCCAGAACACGGCTAAAGTGGAACAAGTTGAGGAGATGTTGTTTACTAGAGACATTATGTTAGAGTATTTGAAGGATAGTTTGAGATTGGCACGTGAGCGAATGAAGAAGTATGCAGATTTGAGGAGAACAGAGAGGAAGTTTGAAGTAGGTGATTGGGTGTTCCTTAAGCTTCAACCTTACAAACAGTTGACAGCTAGAAATCACAAGACTTGCAAACTCTCACCAAAGTACTATGGACCCTATGAAGTAATTGAGAGAATTGGAGAAGTAGCTTATAAACTTCAACTACCTGTCACTGCAAAAATCCACCCTGTCTTTCATGTATCACAGCTGAAGAAGAAGGTTGGCAGTTCTGTTATGGTGCAAGATGACGTCCCCAGTTTTGTGGAGGAGATTGTAGAGCAACCCGAGTATATAATTGATAGGAGAATCATACCCAGAAATAATGAAGCAGTGGTGCAAATTTTAATCAAATGGAAGGAAAAATCTGTTGATGAAGCTACCTGGGAAGATTATTGGCCAATGATTAAAAAATTTCCTACATTGGACCTTGGGACAAGGTCACTTCTTGAAGTGGAAGGGAGATGTAACGGCAGAGGAATGTTAGCATTGGTTTGCAAAGAGAAAGGTGGACATCTGCTTCAGGAGAATGTGGAAAGCAAGGAATCTGACCCACCATGCTCTTCCAAGGATATGATTATTAGATTGGGATCTCACCTTGAATTTATTGTAAGGGGTGCAAGGGAATCTAATGATTTAACAGTGCTATGAAGCCTATTGAGTCACCCAACATAGAAGAGATGAACAGTCTTTAGATTTTGAAACTAGTGGCCAAATGGGGAAAGGTGTGAATGGTGTAGGGTCGTATAGGTCTATACAATAAGACTAGATTGGTTTGGTGCTGATCACGCTACTACTGAGCCGACGAAGTTACCAAATCAAAATGTCGTGAGCATAATATGTACCTGCCAGAGAAAATGGAGGAGCACTTGGGAAATAGTGTACGTTCTTTAAAGCTAGAACACGAATAAACATTAAGGTGGAAATCAACAAAGCACGCTATGTATTCTACAAATCATATTTTAGAGGGAAATTTTGTGAGTGTTTTCGTCCATAGAATGGTGGATACAAAAACATGCCACAACGGAAAGAACTGACTAGGAAATCCATAATTGAATGTCACTATATGGATGAGAATCTAAAGAAAGAAGGTACGAAGGCCAGAAAATAGCATGAGGCAAAACGAATGCAGAAACCACATCATTCACAACCATAGAAAATAGGTTCGGTTCACTACCGAATGTGGTTTCCTGCTCGGTAGTTCACCTACCAGGTAGGAAATCTGGTCCGGTAGTATCAATCGTACCAGCTTTCTTGGCCAATAGAAAAACAACCATACCAAGGAAGCCGGACCCAACCATGTCGATCATTGATCACTAGGCCAAACCAAGGGAGCCGGACCTAGCCATGCCAATCAACAATCACCAAGAAAAAGAGCCGAACCAAGGGAGCCGTACCTGGCCATGACAACCATCAATCATCGAGAAAACTAAGTGAGCCAAACCATGGACTTTGAGCAAGTATGTATGTAAGTTACAGGCCAATTCACTTAGACAAGGAAAATTCCAGATATAATCTAGTAAATATGGAAATTTCCTAGTTTGTAGGCCTAAGACTACTTATATCTTCAATCTTATAAATACCAAAGCTTAGAGTGGTAATAGCGGATGATTCAGAGAGCATATATATGCCCACTAGATTTGGCTGAACAAAATTTCTACCATCTTCATCTTACTCTATTTCGTGCACTAGATCATTATATTTTGCATTTCACTAGTTCTACAACTGATCTATCAGAAATCTAATAAAAATGGATGGTAAATGTAGGCACATTTCTATTGAGCCACTGTAAACACTTGTGTGTTTTAATTTATTACACTTCTCTGTCTGTTGTGTTATAACTTTCTCTGTAACAAACAATTGAGCTACCAATACTATTGTTGTGATAGATATTGTGTATACACAGTTCTGCAACAGAGACTTAGAAGTGTAAGCCTATTTTTTGAGCAAATAACAGAGGAGAGGATGTATGAAGCATTAGTTGCCTCAACAATGACCGTGCAATCATGGTAAATTGCAGGTAGTGAGCGTGAAAGAAATCTAATGCATCCTAACTCATACAGTGACAAAAGACAGGCATTATAACATGAACAGTTAAGAAAAGTGTGTGTTTCCTCATCTTTGTTTCTGGATCAATCCGCATCTCTACCTGTCTTTGCATCTGAGCCACACAATGCATCCAACGGCTCCATCACTTTTCAGATCTATTTTGGATCATGGGCTGATGCATTCAGACCCAACACATTTGTATATATATTACTTTTAGTTTAAACGTTGTAATGTAATTTTTGAATTCATTCTCTTGTATCTGAATATCACAAATAATAAAACTCTCTCTGTTACATATACAACAAATCAAACATTCATATCAATTAACTTTTCCAACTTGGTATCAGAGCATGGCATATGCTAACTGCATTTGATCATATCAGTAAGTCCATCAGAAATATCTCATCACGTGGACTCCTCCCATCAAGAATTCAGTATTCCTTCATTTGAGAGTTGTAACTGTTCTTCAATAAGCAGTGCCTCGCCAGAATCTTAATCTGGTTGCATCAGTTTACCAAAGAAAGCGAAATTCCATACTTAAAGAGCAAACCGATCAAGATCTTCAAGAAAAAAAATTCCAGTGGAATCAAGGGCACTGTGAAAACTCACCAGAAAGCATTACAGTCACAAGAAATCAAGAAAATCATCATTTAAGTTCTCAAAATACCATCAAGATTCAACACAGGAAATTTCTTGAAAACTCTCAATTCAAAGTAAGCTCTAGACAGGAATTTACATACCCTTTTCTGCAGATTTCACGATCTGTATATTCATCATGGCCAATCAGGATGATGCTGCAAGCCCACAATTCTCAAGCTCAAGAGTTTCTCAAAGCCAACCATAATCTGATCCAGTAAATGATCTGATGAAGTCAATCATCAAACCCCAGAGCCAGATGATATCCATTCAGTTGGATGAATCAAATTTCCTGCTCTGGAAATTACAAATAGAAACATCAATTAGAGGATATGGGTTAGAAGATTACATTCTTGGTACAAGAATCACACCATCAAAATTTGTTAAAGATAATGAAGACAAACTGGTGCCTAATCAAGAATACACTGCACACCAAAGGCAAGATAGCCTTGTTTGTGCATGGATGATGTCATCCATAAGTGCATCTATTCTGCCTCAACTCATTGGATGCAAAACTGCTCAAGAAGTTTGGTCAACAATTGAAAGAAATTTCACTTCACAATCTTCAGCAAGGATCATGCATCACAAAAGACAATTGCAGAGTATCAGAAAGAATGACATGACAATGAATGAATACTTGCTTAAAGTCAAAAATCTATGTGACCAACTAGCTACTGCAGGGCACAAAGTTCCTGAAGCTGAACAGGTTCTACATATAATCAGTGGTTTGGATAATGAATATGAAGCTGTTGTGGCTATCATCTCCACTATGGAGCCAACACCGCCTTTACAGTTTGTATACTCTACCCTTCTCTCTCATGAGGGTAGAATAGAACACAACAAAAGTATGACCACAGATATTTCAGTTAACTACACTTTCAACAAAGGTAAACAAAATTCAAATAACAAAGGACAATACAATAACTTTCAAAGAGGTGGATCAATAGGCAGAGGAAGAAGAGGGAGGCAGAAGCAACAACAACAAAATAAGGTGCCAGATATGTGAGAAGTATGGTCATGGAGCAAATAAATGCTACTTCAGATTCAACAAAAATTTCATTCCCTCACAACAAGGTAGCAGTTCAAATGTAAACCTAGTCACTGTTCCAAAAGACAATAGCACAACTCAGGCAGAAATTCTAAACACTGAAACTACAACAAATGATGATGCGGGTGAAGACTGCTGGTATCCAGACTCAGGGGCTACTAATCATGTGACCAACAATCTCAACAATCTGAACTTGGGAAACAAAGAATACAAAGGTACACAAAATCTTTTTGTTGGTAATGGTAAAGCAGTACACATTACACACACTGGAAATGCTAGTTTACATGGACCCAAACAACTTCTTTTGAAAAACTTGCTGAGGGTTCCCTCAATTAAAAAAAATCTAATGAGTGTTTCCCAATTTGCAAAAAATAATAAAGTCTACTTTGAATTTTATCCTGATACATGCATAGTTAAAGATATACTAACACAAGAAATTATCTTGCAGGGTAAAGAAAACAATGGACTGTACAGATTTGATTTTTCAAATTCAAAAATTTCTGGGAATAGGGAAAACACTCATGTACTCAATATTGACAGTAATACTAAAGATTGTAGTAAGTATGAATTATGGCATCGCAAACTGGGACATCCCAGTATAAAAATTGTTAAAAAAATTATGAGTAATAATAAAATTTCTTCTAGTGATAATCCTGATTCTTACTTTTGCACTTCTTGTCAATTGGGAAAGAGTCATAAATTAGCATTTCCAGATTCACACACGTGTTACACAAGACCCCTTGAATTAATTGCTAGTGATCTATGGGGGCCAGCACCTATCAGTTCAGATTATGGTTACAAATATTACATATCTTTTATAGATGCTTATTCAAGATTTGTTTGGATATATATGCTAAAGTCAAAGTCTGAAACTAGTAACATAACAATACAATTCATCAATAAGGTTGAAAACATGACTGGAAACAAGGTGTGTACATTTCAGTCAGATGGTGGAAAAGAATTTTTGTCTTTAAAAACTTATTTTGAAAAGAAAGGCATTAATCATAGGATCACATGCCCATACACCTCTGAACAAAATGGAATTATTGAAAGAAAACATAGACATACTGTAGAAACTGAGTTAACTTTACTGGCACAAGCTTCAATGCCTCTAAAGTTTTGGCCAGAAGCATTTAACACTGCTGTGCACTTGATAAATATATTGCCCACAAAAATACTTCAATTCAAGTGTCCCCAAGAAGTGTTAACTAAAGTTAAACCAGATTATGAGCATTTAAGAGTATTTGGGTGTCAATGTTTTCCTTGTTTAAGGTCCTACAATACACACAAATTAGATTTTAGATCTACTCCCTGCACATTCTTAGGATATAGCAATAAACAGAAGGGGTATAGGTGCTTAGATAACAAAGGGAAAATATATATATCTAGACATGTAAGATTCAATGAGCAGATATTCCCATACAGTAGTGCAGAAATTAAAACTACTGAAAAAGTAAGGAATCCAAGATTCATGATTCCTGATCTACCTGAAGAGATTGAGATGCAGCCCTCAGTTCAGCCACTAAGGGATGAGACCATCACAAGTTCTCAACACACTATGATTGGCAAAGAATCAAGTCAAGCACAAGCTGCTAATAAAGATATTAGTGACAATCAGGATACTCAAAGTCAAGAAACTTGCAGTCCAAGTCATGATCAAGTCATCAGTGATAATACTATAAGCTGCAGCAACAACAACTCTGATAACATTATCAGAGATAACATCAATGTTCACCCAATGTTAACTAGAGCAAAGTGTGGTATATATAAACCAAAAATTGTGAACAGCACAGTTGTTCAGGAAGAACCCTCCTCCTACATAGAAGCTGCTCAAAATAATAATTGGAGAGCTGCTATGCAGGAAGAGTACAATGCTCTAATTAACAAAAAAACTTGGGATCTGGTTGAGAAACCAGAAAACAAAAATATAATTGGGTGCAGATGGATTTTTAAATTAAAGAAAAATGCAGATGGTTCAATTTCTAAATATAAAGCAAGGTTAGTTGCTAAGGGATATTCACAGCAGCATGGATTTGATTTTTCAGAGACTTTTTCTCCTGTTGTGAAACCATCCTCAATTGGGGTTATCCTAACCATTGCTTTAAGTAGAAATTGGAGCATCAAACAATTAGATGTTAATAATGCTTTTCTCAATGGTAATTTACAGGAAGAAGTATTTATGGAGCAACCAGAAGGGTTCACACAGAAATCTTACAAGCAACAAGTGTGCAAACTCAATAAAGCAATCTATGGCTTAAAGCAAGCTCCAAGAGTTTGGTTTGATAAGCTCAAGACAACTCTGATGAAATATGGCTACAAATCATTAAAATCTGACAACTCCATATTTACTAAAATTAATGATATTGCCACCACTTATATCCTAATTTATGTTGATGATTTTGTGATTACAGGAAGCAGTGTGCAAGAAATTGAAAAAATCACTGCAATGCTCAACTCAGAATTTTCAATTAAAGATCTGGGTGATCTAAATTATTTTTTAGGAATTGAAGTTCAAAGAACCTCAAAATCAGAAATACATCTCAACCAAAGGAAGTACATTGCAGAAATATTACAAAGAGCTAACATGGACAAAGCAAATTCTCTGCCAACTCCAATGCTTACAAATCATCAACTATCAAGATATAAGGGTGAAGCAATTCAAAATCAAAAGCAATACAGGAGTATAGTGGGTGCACTTCAATATGTGACTATAACAAGACCAGACATATCATTTTGTGTTAATAAAGTCAGCTAATATATGCAAAATCCTTTGGATAATCATTGGAAAGCTATTAAGAGAATACTCAGATATCTCAAAGGAACTATAAAACACGATCTCGTCTTAAAATCCAGCCACACACTCAATATAAATGCTTATGCAGATGCAGACTGGGGTACAGATACTGATGATAGAAAATCAACATCAGGTTATTGCATTTATTTAGGCAAAAATCCCGTTTCATGGAGTGCAAGAAAACAAAGCACAGTGTCAAGATCAAGTACAGAAGCAGAATTTAGGTGCGTGGCAAGTGCAGCAGCTGAAGTTATGTGGTTAGAGTCACTGTTAAGTGAACTTAATATCAAGTCAGATAAAAAAGCAACAATTTGGTGCGATAATGTTAGTGCTATATCACTAACTTTCAATCCAGTCCTTCATTCGAAGACCAAGCATATTGAACTAGATCTCTACTTTATCAAAGAACAAGAAATTAAGGAGAAGTTAGGGATTGGATACATACCATCGCAACATCAAAAGGCAGATATACTTACAAAGCCACTGTCAAAATCAAATTTCACAAAATTGAGAGAAGAGCTTAATGTTGTTGAAGCCGATCCTAGTAAGAGATCTCAAAGGGCTATCTTCATTCCAGAATAATTATATACTTCGCAGATGGAGGCTATCTCTTCTTTTCTCGTATCAGATTTCACCCGAGAAAAAAAAAAGGAGCCGCCATTATCTTTTCTTTCTTCAGCAAACCCTAGTTAGGGTTTGAAGGGGGGAGTTAAGAAAAGTGTGTTTCCTCATCTTTGTTTCTGGATCAATCCGCATCTCTACCTGTCTTTGCATCTGAGCCACACAATGCATCCAACGGCTCCATCACTTTTCAGATCTATTTTGGATCATGGGCTGATGCATTCAGGCCCAACACATTTGTATATATATTACTTTCAGTTTAAACGTTGTAATGTAATATTTGAATTCATTCTCTTGTATCTGAATATCGCAAATAATAAAACTCTCTCTGTTACATATACAACAAATCAAACATTCATATCAATTAACTTTTCCAACTTGAACTAATCAAACATTGAAGAAACAGCCTTTGCTTATCTATGAAACATAACTGGAATACAAAAGTAATTTCCAAGACATAGTCAATGAACTAACTAGGATGCAAGAAACAAAATAAAAGCTTAAACCATAATCATTATGGTAAATAAATTATGTCTACTCGCACTTTAATCTCTCTATGGGCTATGCTAAACAGCAATGATACAAGGGGATAAATCCTCCTCGACGAAGGATGCACATGCGCAATACAAATGTACTTAGGGATTATCTTACATAAACAACTTGAGAAAGCTGTGTCAAAATCCTTTAAGTATCTTTTTTGAGTTGCTCAACCGTGTCATTAAGGTCTTTTTCTTTCCTATACACTAGGGCAGTGTTATTGCAATTCTATAAGCAGTTTATTTCTCGATGCGTTTAATACACTCTTGAATATATTTGATAAAACTTCTTTCCTTGCTATACTTCGTTAAGGGAAGCTTACCCCTTGTTTCGATACCTTTCCTATAAGAAGACCAAAAAAATTCTACACTATGAATAGCCAATATACATTAATGCTATAGAAATCCACAAATAGAGTTAATCTAGTAATGAAACACTACACATGGAGGTAGAGTAAAGGGGGGAAGTAAGATAAAGGTGAATCTTTGACAAAATGAAAAACCCCCGCGCGCGCGCACACACATATACGTATACATACATAAATACATTCATACATACATACATATATGTATATATGTATACACAAAACTCTTTTCAAGTACACAAATTAATGTCAAAAATAAAAATAAAAAAGACAATAAAAATATTCTTCCCTGGTTCTAACCTTGCTCCTTCTGCATAGAAAAAGAAATGAAATAAAAGATGCAAAGTCCAATGGATTATGGTTTGTTTTTCAAAGGGAGGCAGCAAAAGGTCAATAAAATATGAGGAAGAAGTGACGCCATCTAGCACTTCATCCCCCTTGGGGGTCAGAAACTATGGCAAAAAAAACTACGAAGCCCCTAATTCTTTTGTTCTATCTTATACCCATTTAGAGTAGAGGGAACAGGCGCATAACTTCAGTAGCTTCATCAAAGAGGAAGAAGAAACTGACCTTTGCATCTTTGTCATCCTCCACACTCGCAAAATTTGCCTTTTAACTTAGGCGCATATGCAATGGAGAACTACATAGCAACTCTATAGCTTGCTCGTATTTTGCCTTCACCATAACTAAACTTCTTTAAGCTACTTCATGCCCCTTCGTGGCTAACTTGGCTACATGCCCAGCTTTATTAACCTTAGCGGCTTGTGCAACCACCTTATCCTTCCAAGAAGCAAGTTCAGCTTTGAGTTGAGCCACTTCATTTCTCAATTGGGAGTGAGCAGCTTCAACCATGCTCAGCTTAGACCAGACAGAGTCCAAATCATCCTTGCATTGATCAAAGCGCTGCTGCATTTTGAAGACAAATGCGCTACAATGAAATCGAGTCAAATCAAGAGTTAGAATTACAAATAAAATAACCTAACATAAAACTCATGCAGTTTCTATCACCTAAAAGCAATTAATGTGAAAACTTTCAAACAGGATTGCATTGGAGCTAGAAGTGGCATGAAGAACAAAGTAAGGGTTGACGAGGCTGTACAAAATCTGAGATCATCAAACACCCCATTTTTGGTAAGGTCTACCCTTGCTATCTCTCAAGCAAAGACAATATGCATAAGGAGGGGAAAATGCAGTGATAGATGGCACAAATTGGGGAGGCTTAGGAAGGAAAGGAACGAAGGGCGGTTTCTTTGAAAACTTATGCCTCGTTCTTGGTTCAGTGGTTTCCTCCGTAATTTGCTTTTTATCATCTTAAGTGCGAGCGAGCTTCCGTGAGTTAGAAGGAGGAAATGCGAATGAAGCACCCAACTAAAATTTGGATTGTGAAGAAATACTGCTTGTGAAGTTTGAACAAAAAATCAAATAAGCCATGATAGCGCACACCCCCTCCGCCGGCCACATACGTGCACACGCACATGCACACACACACATATGTGTGTGTATGTATATATGTGTGTGTGTGTCTATACACACACACACACATTAATATAAGAAAATGTAACATAAAGAAGTACAAAAACTAAACAAGTCGATACCCTGCTCAAGGTAGAGGAGCAACTACAAGCTTCTTCGTTCATAGTAGGAACAAAGCGAGAACATATGTCGAAAAGTTATTAGAATCTTATAGAAAATGGTGTTTATGCAGTAGATTTTCTATGAACAGATTTGAGCATTTTCAAGGGTTAACATCTAAGGCACTAATCAAGTTCCTATGATTCCCAAATAATTTGTTCTCTTCTGAAGTAAAATTTGAGCAAGAAAGTGAGGAAGAATAAAGAGAATAAGGTTAGCATAGAGGCTTGGGTTAAGGAAAGAAAATAAAAGGAGTAAAGGAATTTGTACCCACATTTTGAAAGGAAACAACAAAAACCATCGCAGTTGGACATGAAGAAGTACCGATCAAACCATGGTTAAGTTTTCTGGAATAGGGTGCTACAGACAGTCTTTTGGGCTTGGATATGGTAGAAGTGCTCACAACTAAAAGCTGAATTCTTTTGCAAAGAAAATAAGAAGCATAATTCGCAGCAAGGTGGGGGGAATATGCTCAACGTATAAATATAGGTAAAAGTTAGCAAGTAGTACAAGATGAGGACTAGTTAGATGAGGAAAATCTCTAAGATATCCAACCACTCTCAGATCACTGTGCTTGGGAGCAGGTACAAACTACATCACAGCTATTTAGAAGAAAGGGAAATGTAGCCCTTTAGTGGGAGACAGATGCACCTAGATGTAGTGGGGACTTTAAAGGAGTATTTTTTAATGCCAAAGTTGCCAAGAATATAAGCAATTTGTTTACGAGAGCAGAGCACAGAAACAACATTTTTACGAGAAGTAACAGCCTGACCCAAGTTGCTTGATGCATCATCAAAAGGCATGATTAACTACAATAAAAGGGCATACTACGAAGACCAATTAAATGCACAAATCACAAATGAAGTTTAGTTTATTTACCATCTACAATTATTTAATTTGAATATACATGCCACCCTTCAAAAATGGTGCATATTTTTATGTGGGGAATTGTGAGAAACATTTTATCAAATACATGATCGACAGTGTTGAACTAGGCATTTGATCAAGCACTTAGTGGGAGACATTAGAAATTAGAGAAAACCACAAAAGAAATCCCAACACCTGAAAAAGAAAGAGGGAGAGATGAAAGACGATGAATAAGCTAAAATCTGTAGATATAGAAAAAGGAAGATAAACTTACGTCGTCTTTTGTTATATTTCAAAACACGAAAAATCAAATAAATTTATTTTCTATTTTTTATATTAGTTTCATTTTTCAAAATTGTGTGTTTTCAAATCATACATAATAAATGCGAATTTTTTTTAGACGAAGACATAAAACTAAAAATAACAAACCAAACGGAGCCTAAACTTTTAGAAACCAATGACAACGAAGAAAATTCTCAGAATGCAAAGAAAAATTCACAGGACACAAAATGATATAAACTGACAATGGAACGATTGAGGGCTAGTCGTAGCAAAACATGTATAAAGAGAATTTATGTGAAAGTGATTAACCAGACAATGGAAAAGATGAGTGCAGAATTACAAGTCTGCCCCCCAGTATGTGTAGACTTTAGAAAAAGTGTTACACCTGTTTTTCGCTTAGAAATAATTGATGCCAAGAGGGCAAAGCGAAGGAGCGTCACAGTTGCATCACCAATGAAGCATAGGTTGTAAGTGTGTAGAGTCTTTGGTGTGCAGGTAATTGTAGTACAGGAGAAACCAACTCTAAAGCTACATCAAATTAGATCTCTACATATTCTAGATACAACATTGAGGGCATCATCAACTCTGTACCATGCTATCACACATTTAATGACTATACACTACCAACAAATAACACAGTATCTTAGTGGACTGTGCAGCCTTAGCCCACTATAAGTATACCATAGAAGTGCGCTAAAGAAATGGTGCACTCTCAAAGGCCGAAGCGCCATATGAATTGTTCTATCAACACAACGCAAAGTGCATCATCACCCTCCTTCATGGCGAATCAAAGTGTAATCTATAAATAACATAAACATTAAACTGGTGGTAATTATCCTATGACATGGCATGAACATTAACATTCCAAAATCAAATTATCCTGGCTAAATAATTTATCTTGCCAAATTTAAATTATCCTGCATAAATCAAGTTATCTCACCCAAATCCATCTTCAATCCGCAACATACACAAATAAATGACATGTGGTGGAATCTAACAACAACAATCAAGTACGAGGAATAGTGTTGGTAGTTCGTGTGACGTTATTTAATCTTTAAAAGAAAAACGCTATAATAGAAGAAAGAGATTGAGCTTTTTCAGTTTACAGAGTAACTACTGTAAAAAGTTGTATACAATATCTTTCTTAAATCTATACATGCACTGAAAAGAATATAAAAAGAATGATTGATTTGATCCATGAACATAGGATTTATTAACATTTGAACCATGTAAATCTTTTGTGTTTCTACCTTTCTAATGCTTTTACATTTCTTTATTGGATTTACCTTGTTAAAATTGATATAATTCTCTTAGGCATATTAACAAATGCTTAATCTACAAACCACATAATTGTGTAAGCATTCAATGATACAAGTACTGCTTAAGTAGCATTTTAACAAACAATTGACCTACTAATCCATAGTTGTATAAGCATATAATGATACAACTACTTTTTACTTGTACCGTGAGAATGGATATTCTCACAGACACCATGTTTCTCTCTTGAGCAAATATGTACATGCCTACGAGGCTATTATAAAGCCGAGGGATTTTGAGTAGTTGGAAGTTGAGCCTCATATGGTTATAGTTGAAACACAATGTAAATTTTACGTAGTTGTTTAATTAGTTAATTAGGCTCAAAAATGAAATTTGTGCGAACGATGTAATTTGACCACGAAATTTGCACCATTGCGTTCATGATTGTATTGAGCGTTTGCAATAAGCCGCTAAACCTCTGAGTGTCCCCTGTAGGAAGAGTGCTGTCTCGTGAGGGTTTTAAGCGTATACCACCCACAAAATCCAAATGCAGGATGAAAATATTTACAAAATGCAAGATTTATTTACAAAGAGATGAATGTGAGTTTTTGAAAATAATTACAATGAAGGATTCACTTTTAAATCGACACAAATAAGTTAAATATATGTTTCGGTTATTATCTTGAAAATTTATGTCATTTACTCGTCAAAATTTCCAACAAAAATTAGTTATCATAACAAATAGACTATAGTTTAACTCGTTGTTTTGGGTGATAACAAAGTGCAACTATGAAATGGATCCTTAGTTGATTGTCAAAGTTTATCAAAGTGATATTCTCATTTCAGTTCAATAACAAGTCAAATCAAATAAGTTAAAATAGTGCTTGGATTTCATTTGCTTACTCTCTCCCTTTTTTTCTTTTGAAAATCATGTTGATATTAACAATATCTATACATGCCTAACTCAGAAAAATGACACCAGATATATTACCCATGCACTGGCTTGCAGACTTATGTAAGGGGAATACAGAGCATGGCGAGTGAACATACAAATGTGAACACTTATCGACTGTAGGCGTTATTAATAAAAGAATTTTTATATACATACACCTAACTCAAATAAACTGAGGCCAGATATACCAATCGTGCACTGCCTTTCGAGCTTACGTGAGAAGGTACAGAGCATGGCGAGTGAACATACGAGTGTGAACACATGACTCTAGGTGTTTATTAAGAAAAATGCATACATATATACAAGACATATTTTTTTTAGAAGAGAGAGATTCGCACTATCATCATAGCACCATTTAACTTAGAAGACGAAAAAAATGTTATATCTTTACTTTAAATAAATCACTTTTTAAAACAAAGATTTTCAATTTGGATGTATTTCATAATTAACACGTATGAATCTTCCTATATACTAGTTAAACCATTGTTATTTGTAATCAAACTTCATTTTTATTTTTGTTAAGATTTAATAAACCAAAACCATATATTTATCCTATAGTGTTTCTTTAAAAATAAATCAAAATGCTTAAAAAAATAAAAATAAAAAATTGAGATTTTTTTGGGTTTTGAAAAGAAAATGTAAAATAAACTGTGAAAAATCAAAAAGATGATGAGACTCCCCCACACGGATTTTGATAGTGTCCATACAGTCAACTCAAGTGAAATGAACGTTTATTTTACATGAAAATGAAATGTATTTACATGACATCAGAAAGTATATCGTTAAAAAGTAAATGAAACGGTCTTCCAAAGACCGATTCATTTGTCTCGTCAAGTACATGAGACACAGCTGGCTTGAAAACCCAAACCTTCAGAGATTGTAAAGTTGAATGTTGATTTGAAAAAATGAATGTCGTTTTATTAAAAGTTGTTCGAATTGTTTTGTTTTCGATAATTTTCGGGGTTGATAGAATAATTGATTGAAATTCAAATTCATTATCACCAAGTTGAAATTCAAATTTATCATTGACAACTTCTTCAAAATAATTGATTTCAAAATCAACATGGTGATGTAAATCTTCCCCTTTGGACTTCAACAACTCATCATCGAAAAGTCCAAAAAATTCATGTTCATTGAATTCTTTATCCTTTATTGAATTATTCACAACTTCCTTATATAAATCAAGTTCAAAATCCAAAATTGTGTTCAAATTTTCATGATCGGAAAAAGGAAGATCGAGTTTTAAATCAAGTTTCACACCCTTAAAAGATTTGAAACCCAACTCAATTACCGTATTTTCAACAACTTCGTTAAGATTTTCGTTTTCAGTTTCAAAAGTTGTTGTTTGAAATCGTCGATTTGGGTAAAAGATGGATTATCATTTGACTCGTCACATGTTGGGATTTGGTTTTGTTCCTCACGTTGTTTCATATATGTTTCGAACAACAAACCCGTGTAATCATTGTAGATTTCGTCTATTTATTCAACAACATCCAATTTATAGTTATTAACTTGAGAATTTTCGATTTGAATTGTTGAGAACAAAAAATTTCACTAGCATCATAGTCGAGATTATTCCCAACGCCAAATTCGTTTAAAAAGTCTTTTCCATTTTCATTTCGACTTTGAAACTCATTTTGAAGTTCTAAAATGAATTGGCATGTATTATACTCGAAATCGTTTGAATTTTGAAGTGAATTCAAATTTTGATGGTTTTGAAACCTTTGATTTGGGTTATCGCACAAATATGAATTACACAACTCATTTATCATTTGATTTTGTTGTGTAGGAAGTTCAAGTAAATGTTTCATTCTCTTTTCAAAAGTTGAGGGTTGGGCATCATTTTGAAAATTTTGTGGTGCAAAATCCAAATTGTTTGAACAATAATTGTCACTGAAATATCCATAAGAATTTGAAGTGAAATTATATGCATTATATTGATTTTCACAACTATCGTAAAATTCTGACAAGTAAGGAAATTCGGATATTTTCAAGAACATTTTTGTTTTTTTTATAATGGAAAAATATTTACAAAAAGGAGTTTACTTTTCAAATGAAATTTGATTTTTTTTAACAAGAAGAAATATTCACAAAGGAGAATTTATTTTTCAAAAAAAAAGAAATTTGATTTTGTTTTGTTTTTGGATTTTCAAATTTTTTTTGAAAAGATTTTTTATTTTATTTTTGTTTTTCTATGAAAAAACTAACTTAAACTTTTTTTTGGATTTTTGATTTTGAAAATTTTCAAATGAAAGGGATTTTAAAAAATCTAAGTTGAAGAATATTTGCAATTTTTTAGTTTTGGATTTGAAAATCTTTTTGTTTTTTTTAAATATGCATGAACTAATGCAACTAAATGAATGCAATGTTTCAATTACAAATGATTTATCCTAAGTAGCTCCTAACCCAAAATTGTATAATCACATATTGTCTTAAATCAACAAGATAATTCTCGGCCAGGTGACGGACAAGATTTATTGGTGCACCATGAATCACCGTAGCAATGTAGCCGAAGATTTAAGTACCTTCTGTGGAACAACCACTGTAATATTTACGAATCACCGTAATATCTATAAATGGTTATTACTCTGCCATAGCCTAGACACCAAAAAATTAAATTGTTCAAAGAATATAACTTATCAATATACAATTAAGTGTTATCAAAACCGTTATTATCAAAATTCTAAGATGACATGCAAAGCAGAAATTAAACGTGTATTAACAATGCAACTACAAACGGATTTTTTTTTTTGAATTTTTTTCTAAAATGCAAGCAACCAGCAATGTAATGAGATAAATGACACGATACCAGAGCATGCAGACTATTAGCAATTTAAATGACAATTTTTTTTAAGCAAGCAAGCGGTTTATTTTTAGCAAGCACTTCAGCCACCTGCAACCTAAAATTTTCAAGCAAGATATATACGATTGTTTTTTTTTAAATCTTTTTATATATCAAAAGAAGAAACCAAACAAAGAAAAATTAAAACAACTGAAAACAACAAAAAATGAAAACTTAAAGATTTAAATGAAGAGAAACTTAAGGCTTAAACTAAAAATAAAATAAAATAAAAATTAAACAAACTGAAAAAAAGAAGTAATCTCCGGCCCAAACATATTCTTCACCCGTCCTTAACAAAGATGCTCTATTTTTTATTTTAATCAAAAGAAAACACAGAACACATATCCTATTTCTCTTGTCTAAAAACGAAAGCTTTTCTTTATGAACAAAAATCAACTGAAAATAATTTTTTGGCTCGAATCGAGATCGTGTAATCGCGTTAATGGACTTGTGATTCAAACGACATGACTGCTTTACCGAGGTGATTGAGGATTTTGGGATTTAGCGACGCGACGAAGATTGGGGTATGGTTTGGTGATTGCGATGGTTATAGGGGAAGTTAATTGGCAAGTTGATAGGGCGAGGTTGGTTAGGGATGAAGTAGTGGCAGTGGTAGGCGGAGGCAGTGAAGGATAGATTTGGTCAAGCGAAGTGTTGAGAAGGGGATGCGCACAGGTAGAATGTTGTTGTATGGCAAAAATGTAGCCCTCATCAATTTCTTCATCTTCTCCCAAGATTCTATCTTTGACTTCCCCATTCGTTCACGAGTAAGTTTAGTTTGCTGCCACCATGCCAAAGCTCTTCCCCTCAGCCTTGTAGCAACTAACTTCACCCTTCGATTCTCCGGAACCTCCTTGAAATCAAAGATTTCCTCCACATTAGATAACCAATCTAAGATTTCTTCAGCTACTATCCCTCCTTTAAACTCCGGAATCTCCATCTTCATTCCCGATTCCCAACGTCGATCATCATCAATAACCCGATACTGACGTCGTCCCTGATCTCGGTCTCTGAAATGAATACTTCCCCTCTCACCATCAAACTCCTCATCAAAGTCTGATGCATATCGTTGTCTTTCACGCCCTCCAGCATCTCTACCACCACTCCTACTACCAACATCCCGTCTATCACGATCATCAACATTCCTCCTACTTCGTTTATCAACACTCCTAGGCTCTTGACTTTCTCTCCTCTCCCGTTCTGAATGTGATGACACTCTACTACCCCCACGGATGGATTCAGGTGAATTTCTTCTTCTACTTTGATTCATATCAATCATAAGCTTCTCCAACCTACCAATGCCTTCATCAATCTTCTCATGCATACGTTGTTCCATTTGATCGGCCTCTTCTCTCCGATATAAAGCTTCAACGTTTTGATGTCGGTTAGCTCTTCTAGGCGGCATGATTCAACAATATAGAACTTCAAGTCACGGCTTCAAGCTTCAAGACCCTTCACTAGGCTCGGCTACTTCACAAGTATACACGGCCTAATTTCAACTTCAAACACCTTCCAACACTTTGATCCAAAATGGAATAGATCGAAAGTTCTCCTCTCGTTGCAACTTCAAGATGAACACGATGAACAACTTCAAATTTCAACACTTGGCTCCAAGACCCGATTTAGCTATGATTGGCTAAAACAAGCTCCGATACCAAACTGACGCAGCGGATTATTCAAAACAAACTTCAATCGGTGAAAGTTGCGATCGATGGAATGAAGATACCGAAATGCCCAAATTCGTTGATCCGAAGATACCGAATTCTAGCTATCTCAAACACGTTGATAGCGCACTATACCGTGTTCAATGATCTACGATTCTTCGTACGTTGATCTAGCGCACTAGATTCTGTGAATCGGCTTCAACAAACGTGGATTCGAGCGCACTCGAATGACGTAAGTGGAGATAGGAGATTACACTCAACTACCAATTGGAGAAGAAAGCACAAAGCAATCAACAAGAAATTTTATTTCCAAAATCAACCCCTAAAAAGTTACAACTCACTCCCTATTTATAGAAGTTTACAACACAGCCCATAAGTCGCATACGACTCAAGACCTGACCGACTCATCACAAGACTTACGACTCATATTGACTCGACAGCGACTCAAACACCATACGACTCAATATATGTCAACAACGACCTAACACCAATATATACAGACGACTCAAAGAAACAACGACTCATATATACACATAACCGAGACAACTCTTAAGTCGGCACCGACTTAACATGAAGCGACTCATCCCCTTTACAACAAACAAAAATGCAAACGACTTAGGCAAGGTCGTTACCGACCTAACTGACTCAAGAAAATACACTACACAGACACATTGTGGCATAACTCCTTAACGACTCAATTAGGGCGACTCATCATGAGTCGTAACTCGTTGACTCGGCACAGTCTCCTTCTGATATCCAGTTAGCTCGGAAGCGCCTCATGCTTCCATTGACTCGTGAACGACTCAAGTCCGATACCTCCTCCATTCGACCTATGGTTATCACTTCCCCCTGTAACTCCTTAGGTCGGAAACGACTCAAGCTTTCATTGAGTCGTGGACGACTCATCAAACTACACCACAAACTCATGTTTTCAGGAATTAAAGATTGCACAATTTCTTCTCTGGCCTTAGCTGCATCAGGTTAGTAAGTGAATTCTTGTATGAAGTTGAATGTTGCAGATGTAGAGGAGATAGTGTGCAGAAGTTGACCGAGTCAGGGTGAATGGCAGGGTATGGTTGATATGGCAGAGGCTGGAAGTGTTTAAGGGGAGGCGGTGTACAGCGGACAAGGACAATAAAGTGTGATTAACAGTGGGAATGATTATCAGTGAAGTAGGTTGGAGTTGTGAAGATGAAGTGGTGGTGAGCTATGTCAGCAGTGAAATGGTGGTCATGACTGTAGAGAAGTGGTGGCGATTATAGCGATGAGGGTATGATATTTGCAAGGCAATGTTGTGATGCAACTGGTTGTATGTTTGGTCAGAGAGGAAAGCAATGCAGTGATGAAGACAAGCTTGTTTGAAATATGTTAGAAATATGTGGAGGCAATGCAGACAGAAGTTTGTTGGTGAGGAGATGGCTGTTTGTTGAAGTGCAGAGAAATGTTGGCAAATGAAAGTGGTTGAGATTGGGTTGTCGAAATGGCTTTGAAGTTATGATGGTCGAAGTGAACAGAGGAGGAGAATGCAAGTTGTATGATGGCGACTGTGTGTTGCTGCCACAAATATTGTTTATCAGTGGCATGAGGAGGGGTATGAATTGATATCGTAGATGATGGATATGATGAAGATGATACTGATGAAGGTGATAATGGTGGAAGTAGACAGTGGAAGAAGATGATATTGAAGGGGATAATAGTACGTAGTAGACAGTGGTGAGTGACAGTGGAAGTCTGGGGTGTTGAAGGAGATGTATGTGGATGATTTGACAGAGGGGATGGCACAACTGTGTGCACAGTGTTGTTTTTATATATTTTTTATGTAACAAAAAAGAGAAACTTGTAAAACCAAGATAGAAAATGTAAATGTGATGCAAATGTAATAAAAATATTTTTGTTTGAAATTGCATATGCTCTTTTTTTTATAGAAAAGCAAATGCAAATGAAACTAGAAAACAAGAAATGCACACAATCACAATGCAAACAAAAATCACACACAAACACACAACATTTTTTTTAAATGCAATATGCACAAAATGAAACACACAAAAAAATCAAACGAAAATAATTCGAATAATAGATAATTAAAATCAAAACAATTCATTGGAAACGACGCCAAAAACTGGTTTAACGACGTTTTTTCTATGGGTTAGAAAATCGCCGATAAATTTTGAATTAAATTTATACCGCAAGCGCACGGCATACAATTCTAGTACGTGGTGAGTATAGGTCCATCCGCATGGAATTGTTGATTTTAAATCTCTATTCAATCAAATTAACCAAGATTTGAGATGTTTAAGCAAAGCAATAAAATTTGCAAAAACTAACAACTACAAAGCTGAATGAAAACTATTGAGAATAGATGACAATTTAAACATAATTCCACTCTCTAGATCATATAGTTCAACGAATCATGAAATTATGATCTTTTTTTGTCATAAGTGAATATAAATGATGAGTTTATTATAAGTATGTCATATTTGTGCAATTAGTTAGCTCAACATTAGGCATCAAACTATAACACAACCTTTGAACCACTTTTAATTCTCATGAAATATGGCAACAAAGTTGAAAGAAAAATCTATTTCAAGTTGATGTGATTTGTTGTTTCATGTGCTCTCTTTTGTGCTTTATTTCAAGTTGAAAGAAATATGACAACATTTTGATAATTATTGCTCTCTTTTGTGCTTAAATAAATGTTGATGTGATTTGTTGTTTCATGTTGAATTTGATAGTCTATGTTGTTCATAACAAATAGGCTATGCAACAAATCACATCAACATTTATTTAAGCACAAAAGTGAGCAATAATTATCAAAATGTTGAAGCTACATGATTAGAGGCTTCATTACGCCTAAATTGAAGGGATTAGCTTCTCATTTGTGTTAACATATCAACAAAGTAGCATGCAACATAAAACAATAAGAAGAGGAAAAAGAGCTAAATGAACAAGAAATAAAACCAATGTACTTGCATTAAAATCAAACTACACCACTTGCATGAAAGGAAGTAAACAAGAAAAGAAAAGAGCAATATATTAAAGTTGCATAAAAAAATAAATTACATGAAAGAAATGGCTAAGTAGCCATGAAAAGAAAAGAGAAGCTTTTTTTATTTCTAAGCTAAAAACTAACTCAGAAGAAGGGGTTACATGAAACATAAGGGATATATATACATGTACGAAACCTTAATTCATATTTTTGGAGAATGTCCAAATTGCTTTTGAGGTAGTGTGGCTACCAAGTAATCGTTAGCATTTGTTAATTATCCACTTAAATGTGCATGAACCTCTAATGGCCTTTTAGCATGTATATTAGCTCCTAATTGAAATCGAGGTAAGTGGGTTGGTGGAGTCCTCCATGTTTAGGAGTTTGAATTATTTTCATCTTAATTTGCTTTGTTTCCTTTTGTGCATGTATATCTTCATGAAACCACTTGTAATTTCCATCCAATTCTCCTACAAAATGATATAGAAATTTCCAATTAAATTTTCTCAAATTAATATATGCACAAAAATGACCATTTTACCCCTATAGGAATATGAATATGCGACGTTTTGAAAATAATTTGAATTTTGGTTTAAACAAGTGAAAATGCTCAATATGATCGTTTATTTAATTTAATTAGATTAAATATGGTGGTAAAAGTATGCACATTTACGTGCATATCAAGACTATTATAAAGCCGAGGGATTTTGAGAAATTGGAAGTTGAGCCCAATATGACTATAGTTGTAACACCACATAAATTTTACATGGTTGTTTAATCAGTTAATTAGGCTCAAAAAATGAAATTTGTACGAACGATGTAATTTGACCACGAAACTTGTACCATTGTGTTTATGGTAAAATTCTAAGCAACTTTCATATTTAGTGTTTTACGATCGGAGTCTAAATGAAGAAGTTATGGAAGATAAATGAATTTGGAACGAAATAAATTAAAAAATTAGCGTATATATTAAATTTCGGGGGACCCATAGGTCGACCCATCAATTGGGCTGCTCTACCTACGGTAGTCGACTCCTATGATAGGGGCTATCGATCGCTTCGAGTATAAAAGTTAGGGTTTCTTTTGGCCTAATGACATATTTTAAGCTAACGACTGTGGTTGATTCTAGCGCCTATGAATTCAGGCTTAACCCTCTCTTCTCTTATCATATTTTTCTAGAAACAGTAGCGAAGCTCTGTCATCTTCACTTCTCAACTATTTTCTAAATTATAAAATATAATATTTATATTTATATATACAGAAATTGGAGAAGAATATAAATCAAATAGGAGAAGCGAATCAACATTACACAATAACGATGTTAAACACATAAATACATACATACATACATATATACATACATACATATTACATCGCTATTACGAATTGTTGATTCGTTTCTCTTATATATGTATTTGTATTTGTATTTGTATTTCCCATCAACCCCAAATCTCTTCTTAGATCAGTAATTCTAATACACGTATATCCCCTTTTATACATATTTCTTGGAATACAAAGGAAATGGAGTTGAATCAAAGATTTTACATCAGATTTAGAGATTTGAAACACTTTTAAAAAGTGAGTGGGAAATTTTTATTTTGTTTGTGATTTTTTATTTACTCCATTGGCATATGTTTATTTTTTTGCCTAAATGAATAAATATACGTGAATTGTATGTTAAAATTGAACGTATTAAACATCACCAACATATTCTTAAGAGATTTGACAGGATTTATTGTTACATCCTGATTTGAAAATCAATCCCAAAAGTTATAAATATGAATATTGATTAGATAAGAAATTTATTTTAGATCTAAAATTGGGTTATAGATTTTTAGTATGATTTTGATTATTACCCTAATTATGTTAAATTAGGAATTTTCCGTAGTCTAATTTATGGAAAAAACATCCATTTGATTTTTATAAGTTTGACTATGTTTCTAAATTACACAGAAAATGTAGCATTTGATTTAACTAGGACTATATGCAAATCAAAAGGAAGAGATGTGTAAAGTACAGATTTATTCTTCATAGTTTACACTGTCTATTCCAATAATAAGAAAATAATCATTCCTTGTAATTTCAAACGAGGTAAATCTTTCTTTTTACGCTTGATCTTTTGTTTTAAACTAATTTATAGAAATCATAATGGAGAATCTTCCTAAGAAATGTAATTTCAGCAAATTAAATATGGAAAAGAATATTCTAGTCAAAGATTTATGACTAGAATATATTTGGTAGAAGTAGGTATTTATATGTATTTACATGCGCTAATAAATATGACGGTTTATGCATAACACTCACGTAGGATATTAATTATGCGTAGTAATAAGCTGATTTACAGATAGGAATTAGGAAGTAAAGCGGGAATGGGTTGTAACTCCAATTAGTGGGTAATAAATGTAAAATGAATTCGGAAGTTACAAATAATTAATAGGGTAAATGGATTAATGGGGATGATAAGTAAAGAAGTTAGGATAATAACTATGGAATAGTTAGAAAAGGTTACTAGTTAGATATTAGTAATTATACATAAATGTCCACTAGGATGATATTCATTTATCATGGACAAGTGGACATTTATGAAAGGAGTAATTAAAGGGGATTTATCAGTAATTGAATATTTAAGGTTAATTATATAGCCTTAAATAAATAAAAGGAAGTTAGTAAGCTAAGTCCAATATCCAATTTAGGATGATAAAGTTTAGTAATAATAAATTCTAGGATAATATGGCTTAAATTAATAAAGCCTAGAATAATTAATTGGACTTAATAGGTTAGGATGCGAAGTCAGCAGA
The DNA here is from genome assembly GCA_030765085.1 of Allium cepa. Lineage (NCBI taxonomy): Eukaryota > Viridiplantae > Streptophyta > Magnoliopsida > Asparagales > Amaryllidaceae > Allium > Allium cepa. The sequence continues at coordinate 174,430,904 of CM060939.1, read as the reverse complement.
GTTGCACAATGGAAGCCCGCCTTTCACTTTGACACTATCGGTAGTTGTGTACACTTTTTATTGATGTGAGACATCTTTAGCCGTAAGAACCATCGAATAACGTATTGGGCTTAGAAGATTGGGATGTGAGGTCAATAGAGTTACACAAGGGAAGTCTGCCCTTCACTCAAAGGCTATCAGAAGTTGTGTACATTTAACCGATATGAGATATCACCAATAATAGGACTCGTGGGAAATGGTTATTTGAACTGTAGGATCTTCTTAAGGGTTAAAGATATTAAGTGGTTGTTTGAGGATCCGTCTCTTTCTTAATTAAAAATTATTAAATGGTTTGAATTATTGGTTAGGAGCGGTAGTGGATATTAGGGGAAGTTTCCGCTTCGGGTTAAAGGTATTAAGTGACTGATATATGGTCCATCTTTCTCCTATAAAGAAGTACCAAGCGATGTCTACTGGATAGTACCAGTAAGAAGTCTGCCTTGGGGTTAGGTATTAAACGATAAAGGCATACGTAGAATATAGGTATTAAATGGTTAGGGGCTGCCTAGCCCTTATTGATAAGGTATCATGTGGTTTGGGACTATCTCTCACATGGATAAGAATTTAATGACAGTATATGCGTTAGTGATATGACTATTATATATATTAAGGCTATAAATAGTGGTTAAAGGTCATTGTAGCAAGGAAAAATAGAACAATTGTGACGATGCTAGGAGTCCGCTTCATATTTAGAAGTCTTAAGTGGCTGATAGACTTACCTTAGTATTTTGTACCGTGGGAAGGGTAGGAGGTGAATCACGCTAGTTGGAATATCGTGTGTGCAATATTTGGTTAATTTGGTTGACCTTAAAATAGTAAACATATCAATTAAATGAAAACCAATTGGTATAAATTTATGTTATCGACATTATATAGATTTTCCAAGCACCAAATGTTGTTCTGACCCCCTCTTCATTACAATTCACATGATAGATTTAGAGGAATAGGTCATTGGAGTTGGATGTAATTGGTTGTTGGAGAAGTCTTCTTAGCTCTCATGCTCAGTACTGATGTTGTGATTTGATATTCAAGGAATACCATCTATCCCAAGGTAGTAGCCATAGTCAAGTATTTATATTCAATTATTGTTTCCACTATGAGTTTAGACTTTTATCAATCTCTGAAAATGCTTATACCTATTTCTAAGTACCAAATCCAACGATCTGTGCTTTGATGGACTTGGATTTTGATATTTGTCAACCTTTACTCATTAAAGTGTGGGTTATTACATTTGGTACCAGAGCTTAGGTTAGTCGATCAGAGGAATTAGGGTAAGTTAAGAGAACGTATTCATACTTTTCTATCTATTATTATACTTTTACGCTACTATAAGAATTCTGACTAAAGAAGTAGCTGAAGTTCCACTTCGAAGGAATGGGTAAAGCGACCATGGGTTGGAAATATCATAGAGTTAAGATTTTTACGCTGACCTCGAATTACCCCATGGAGCATTGGAAATGCGTAAGGTGATAGTCTGGAAGAGCATAAAAGTATGACATATTACAAAATCCTAGAGACTAGAGGGTGTTTTACTCGACGGTTGAGATCTTGCTGCCTTTTGATTTTGGATTTTTGTGATGACATACGGTCGAAGATACATAATTATTCTAGATAAGTGGGAAATAGAATTCCGTATGTCGCAAACATCCAGAAACTAGTTTTGGTGAGGGAATGTCCACCAACCACCTTCTTAAGGCAAACCGGATTTTTATTTGAAGAATTAAGGTCAATTCCTTAGTTTAAACCCGTGAGAGGATTTTGATAAATTATATTTTGGAAATGCCTTAGATTTTAGAAAAGGATTTTTGAAGGATTTATTTTCCCAAGATTTTGTTTTAAAAATTTTGTTTTGGGAAGTTTTAAAATTTTGAATTTAAAGAAACACGTATACCGCTAAGTTTAATCGTGTTAAGAAATTTGGTTTAAAAAGAGTAAGTTTTGAAATCCTTAAGTATTTACATATATAGACGCGTCAGTAAAGGTTTGATTTTGATTTTTGGCAAGAAAATAGTTTTTCTATTTGGAAATGAGTTTCAAAGGGTGAAGCCCATTGATTTTTTTGTTTACAAAAATCGAAGTTTTTAAAGTTTTCTCTGTTCTAAAAAATGGACAAAATAGGAATGACATTTGCTTTTATAGAAGCATGTAGTTATAAGTGTTATTGTACTCGCCAACTATTGGAAGAAATATTTCCATGTGAGTATGCTGGGAATAGTAGTTGGAATATTATCATATTTTTGGAATCATTGTTGGTTGAAGCAGTATAACTCAGAAGTGCTGTGGAATAGAGGATGAATGGTTCAGAAAGCCAGATGGCAAGCTTGAGCACCATCGTGAGGAGGGCAGGGATTTTTTTGATCGTGTCGTGTCTAAGAAGACGATGCAAAACAATTGTCATTATGATTATTTTTATTATCTATTTAACCCGCTCATATAGGGTCTAGGTTCAATTTACGCGAAATTCCCTGTATAGCGGTCAACCACCTAGCGGTCGACCGGTAGCCTAGACCGGTCTACCGACCAATGGGTTTTTGCTAAACCAAACCTAGATGGGACTATACAGCTACGTCTAATTTTCCCCATCCACATTCATGTTCCCCCTCTTCTCTAAAGGCCACACCTAAAAATCACTGCCTCCTTCTCCTCCAAATCAGCTCCCACTTCCTTCATTCCATCTTCAGGGGACGCCATCTCTCCCTTCCTCCAATAAGCAGCAGCCTTGCCTCCTCTTGCGCCTATTTTCGCATGTTAGATCTTTCCCCACCTCCACTCCAGATTTAACCCTAATTCTCCACTTCTCAGTCCATGGCACCTCTCCGCGCTACTCGTTTATCCTCGCACCACCTTGGTGTTACCCCTTAATAGATTTGGTGGCTGGACCAGAATGATCAGAAGATCTCCACCTTTCTTTGCTCTGCCAGTTTTAAATTCCTTTAGGAGCGACATGTGAGGTTTGGAGACTATGCTGCTTTTGGGCTATAAGAGCCATTCGAGGTGGCATGACTTGCACCGATCATGTGCTTAGAGACTTTTGAGCAGAATGCTACCCGCACTGCATTCACCGTTTTGATGCTCATTTTCTATCGAATTTCGATGAAGGAAACATTTTTATTCAGTGGGAGGTTGAGGAAGTTATGGTTGAGATGTCTTACGATGACTTCAGCGACATTTAGGGACTTTCGCCGACGACGTGGATTTGGATGATATGAAGATGACCGACCCGGAGATCTTATAGCGGATCTTTTCTCAAGATATCGGTGTTTGGAAGATGGAGAATCCGCATCCGACTGGCTATCTTGTCATGTACATCATTCAACATAACATTATCCCTAAGACAGGGAGTAATGTCAGAATTATCCTTGGATGCGGAAGGCCACCTATGCAGTTGCTGGTGGTATAACCCGTCAATTGGACGCACACTCTTATGATTCATTTTTCGACCAAGGAGTTAGCACCTCATAGAGCTACTTTTCATATTTTCGTCTATTCACTCTCGTCTTCAGGCAATACAGGGTGAATCTTAGTAGGGAGATTGTCCAGAAAAAGGTCCTACTTGCCATTGATGGAGCCTACTGTAAGAAGACGGAAATTCCTTTTCCATCAGCCGCAACAGCCAAGCAAGTAGTCATAGCAGGAGGTGAAGCATGGACAGAGCGCTAAGGGATATCGAACTCTCAAACGAGTCCCCATTCGTTAGGTCCAGAATGAGCTCCAAGGGGTCCGCACGGACCATCAAGAGATGAGGACCGAGCTATAATGTCAGAGTCATGAGATTGGGTGCTTAGCTACTATGCTTCACCTTTTCGAGGGCACGACAACGACTTGAGTTAGCTTCTTCTCTTTTCTTACGCTTTAACGAGTAACTAGAACTCTCTTTCTCTTTCCTTAATAGACAGAACCTTCTAAAAGAGAGCGGACCGATCCAGTATATTAATAGGTAGGCCAGGGAGATGCCTACGGCTGTTATGAGAGCCCGGAAAGCTAGACTAATAGTTGTTGTTTGCTCTTCCTATTGGGAAGCAAACTAGTCCTGGTAGTCTGTCGTGTTCTACTCCCAGAAGTGGTCCTATGTGAGCGAACCAGTCAGTCTTCCAGTTCTTCCTATCCCATTTATTTTCCATTGTGGATCGGAACTGTTCTATAGTTTATAGGTAGTGTTTAGTTTCTATAGTGTGTTGTATTTTTTTTCTTTCAGCATTTGTTCTTTCTGTTTTAGTTTGTTGAGTTGTAAGTGTTAGTTGTCTCTTTAAGACATGCACGATATTATGAGGTGTATTTCTATTTTACCGTGTTATTGTTCCAAATATGTGAACTGCTCTTGTATGTATGTTTAGAAGAAACAGTATAAATATGAATATCTCATAAGAACACTTAACTAACAGTAAAATACAATGTGAGACTGGAAGTATAGAGTAGATAGAAATTTTAGCAAGAGAAGGATATGTTAAAGTTATTTTAGGAATCATGGGTCATAATTGATGTTCCTTAAAATCTTATTTTTTTTGAATAACCGAGTATGATGACATTTTAAGTAAAATGTTAGGTTTTATGGGTTAAGCTTAGTTGTAGAACGTTAGAATTGAGCTTATGCATTTAGTGCATAACTGACTACCGACTAACGCTGAAATATGGCTTGAATTATCAAATATTTTTAGAAGAAAAATATTTTAAAAAGTTTCTCTTGATTTAGAAAGTTTCACTTGAAAGAAAAGAGTTTTCATTTTTAAATTATTTTTGGCCCTCAAATAGGTTTTAGAATTTTCGCCCAAATTTTATTTCAAGGGAAGAATTTGCATCCAAATATATTGGAAATTTATTTTTCAAGTGACATACAAATTTGAAAAGAGAAAAAAGTTTTCATTAAAATTTTGATTTTGAAGGCCACACGCAAGCGTAAGGTAGGAAAATAGATTAGAAATGACAATTTAGTGGTGCATTAGGATCGACGATACGATAAAATGCAAGCGATAACACGGGAAAGGCTGTTTTAGCCTTGGAATTTCTATTTCCATACCTTGTCGACCTCGTGCGGGTTTATTTTTGGACTCAATTCATTTTAGAGTTTGGAAACAAGCCTTCTTATGTGTTTTGTGTGTGAAAAATTTAAAGTAAATTTGAGGCAGTGAGGAAATTTCCACCGCATAATGGGAAATGAGTAACTTATAGAGTGGTAAGAACGTAAAATTCTCCACCTAAATCCCTTTTTCCAGTGTAGAAGTAACATTTAGGAAGCGAGATTTTGACCCGTTGGACTTTTGTTGGTAGAAATTGGATGCAAATTGTTAGTAGCTTACCTCTATTCGTAGGAGTATAGGGATTTTTGGTGAAAGAATTTTTCAAAATCTACATACATATAGAACTGTCAGTATATATATAGGTTGTTTGCACTATATTTTCAAAAAGAACAACATTCATATATGAGGACCAGATTTATAATCATTCTACATACATGTTTTCTATGCTGTGATACACCATGCACTTGTGGACGTTGGTTGCAAAATTGGTAGTACACTAACTAATCTTGTAGTTTAGGATATTTGCGATTAAGAACCATGACTTAGTCATTGGTATAATTTCGGGGACGAAATTCTTTTAAGGAGGAAGAATGTAAAACCTAGTAAATTTTGCATCAGTTGTTTAAATAATTAATTAGTTAATTAGGCTCCAAAAATGGAATTAATGCAAATGGGAGAATTTGACCATGAAACTTGCATCATTGCATTCATGGCAAACATCATTGCACTCATGGCAAAATTCTGAGCGACCCACATATTTTGAGTTTTGCATTCGGAGTTCAAATGAAGAAGTTATAGACGATAAATAAATTCGGAACGAAAAAAATAAATAGTAAAAAATTAACGTATATTTTATATTTGGGGGACCCACAGGTTGATCCATATATTGGGCCGGTCGATCGCGTCAAGCATAAAAGTTAGGGTTTTGTTTGGCCTAATAGCCCAGATTTAATATATTTTAATCTAACGACTGTGGTTGATTCTAGCGCCTATAAACTTAGGCTTAACTCCCTCTTCCCTGCTCTTATATTTCAAGAAACAGTCGCGAAGCTCTATCATCTTCTCTTCTACATTACTTTCTAAATTATAAAATATAATATTTATACTAGTATATATGCAAATTGGAGAAGAATAGAAATCAAATAAGGGAAGAAGAGAAGCGAATCAACACTATGCGAAAACGAGGTTATATATATGTATGTATTTTATTTATATTTCCCTTCAACCTCAAATCTCTTCTCAGATATGTAATTATAATATATGTATATACCATTTTTATATATATTTCTTGGAACAGGAGGGAAATGGAGTTGAATCAAAAGTTTTCAAATCTGGAGATTTGAAACGCTTTTAGAAGGTGAGTGAGAAATTTATATAATTTTTATGATTTTGAATATACTCCATTGGCATACGTTTGATTTTTATTCCTAAATGAATAAATATATGTGAACTGTAGGCTAAAAATTGAAGGTATTGAACATCTCCAGCATATTCTTAGGAGATTTAATAGGAATTATTGTTATGCCCTGATCTGAAATCAGTCCCAAAAGCTATTGATACAAATATTGATTAGATATGAAGCTTATTCTAGATTTGAAATTGGGTTGTGGATTAGTAGTATGTTTTTTATTATTACCCTAATTATGTTGAATTGGGAATTTTCTGTAGTTTAATTTGTGGAAAGAACGTCCGTTTGATTTTGTAAATTTCTTTGTGTTTCTAAATTAAACAGAAAATGTAGCATTTGACTCAACAAGGAATATATGCAAATGAAAAGGAAGAGATGTGTAAAGTATAGATTTATTCTTCATATTTTACATTCTCTATTTCAATAAAATGAAAATAATCATTCCTTGTAATTTCAAACAAACCAACATTTCTATCTATTCTTGATCTTTTATTTTAAACTAATTTATGGAAATCACAATTAATCTTCTTAAGAAATGTAATTTTAGCAAACTAAATATGAAAAAGAATATTCTAGCTAAAGATTTGCGAATATAATATATTTGATAAAAGTAAGTATTTATACATATTTATATGTGCTAACAAATATGATGATTTATGTGTAACGCTCACATAGGATGTTAGTTATATCTAGTAATAACGTTGATTTGCGGAAAGGAATTAAGCAGAAAAGTGAAAAATGGTTGTAACTCCAATTAATGGGTAATAAATGTGAAATGAACTAGGAGTTAAAAATAATTAATATCGTAAATGGATTAATGGGACTGATAAGTAAAGAAGTTAGGTTTTGGAATAGTTAGAAAAGGTTACTATTTGTAGTAAATATACATAGATGTCTTAGGAAATGTCGGTTAGGATGATATTCTTTTATCATGGACAAATTGACAGTTATGGAAGGAGTAAATAAAGGGGATTTATGGGTAACTGAATATTTAAAGTAATTATATAGCCTTAATAAATAAAAGGAGATTAGTAAGCTAAGTCCAATATCTAGTTTAAATGACAAAGTTTTGTAATAATAACGCCTAAGGCATTATGGTTTAAATCAGTAAAGCTTGGAATAATTAATTAGATTTAATAGGTTGGGATGTGAGGTCAATAGAGTTACACAACGGAAGTCTACCCTTTATTTTGAGGCTACCAATAGTTGTGTATACTTCCTATTAACGTAAGACATCTTTAAACATAAGACCCAAGGATAAATTGTTAGGCATAGAAGATTGGGATGTGAGGTCAGCAAAGTTGTACAATGGAAGTCTGCCCTTCACCCGAAGGCTATCGGCAGTTGTGTACACTTACTACCGATGTGAGATATCACCAATCATAGGACCTTTGGGAAATAATTATATGAACCATAAGATCTACTTAGGGGTCATAGATATTAATTGGTTTTTTGTGGGTCTGCCTCTTTCCTTATTAAAAAGTATCAAGTGATCTTACTTATTTATTAGGAGCGGTAGTGGATATGTCGGTAAGGTTCCGCTTCGGGTTTGGGGTATTAAGTGACTGATATAGGGTCCGCCTCTCTTCTATAAAGAAGTACAAAGATTCCCGGCGAGATTCCAAGTGATGTCAGCTAGATAGTACTAGAGAGGAGTCCACCTTGGGGTTAGATATTGTATGACAAAGGCTTACCTAGAATACATGTATTAAATGCTCAGGGGTCTACCTAGTCCTTATTAATAAGGTATTAAGTGGCTTGGGTACTATCTCTCACATGATTAAGATTTTAATGACGATAGATGTGTTAGTAGTATGACTATTATATATATTAAGGCCATAAATAGTGGTCATACGTCTCTATAGCTAGGAGCAATATACCAACGATGACAATGCTAAGAACCAGCTTCATATTTGGATGTATTAAGTGGCCGATAGACTTACGTTAGTATTTTGTACCATGGGAAGGGTAGATAAGTGAATCAAGCTAGGAAGGAATATCGCGTGTGCAATATTAGATTAATTTGGTTAAATTTAAAATAGTAGATATAACAATTAAATGGAAAACAATCGGTATAAAATGTGGGTTTGGAACAGTATATAGATTTTTCAATCACCAAAACGTTGTTTTGACCCCTTCCTTATTACAACCCATAGGATAGATTTAGAGGAACTGGTCATTGGAGCTGGACATGTTTAATTGTTGGAGTAGTCTTCTTGTCTCTCATGCTCTGTACTGATGTGGCAGTTTGACATTTAAGTAATACCATTAACTCCAAGGTAGTAGCCATAGTTAGTATTAATATCATATTATTGTTTTCGATGTGAGTTTAGATTTTTATCAATCTCTCATATGCTAATGCTTATTTACAGGTGTAACATCCCCCTACTAGGAGGCCGAAAACTAACGGCTACAGATGGTGCAGTCATTCATAGTTATTAATCCTCGATGACCAAATACAGCGGTCTTAGATACATTGACACACAAAAACACATGAATATGAAAAATAATTAAAATATCAAACAAGATCCAAATTTCATTTCAAAACATTTCCAATTCATTACATAATCCCACAACCGTTAACCACATTCAAAGAAAATATATTTATTACAACATACGCCAAGAGCGACATACGAAGATGCCCCTTGGATGATCAGAATATATATAGGCAATTTAACAACTTTGCCTTTACATCAACACAATAGAATCAAAATAAAAGAGAACTCTAGATAGCTATCATGCCTCCTACATGACTCCAGAAGCTTATTCATCTAAAGAGTTACATGAAAACCTCAACTTTCAAACTACTCAAAATCAATTCAGTACCCAAGAGTTTAAGGGGAAAACATGAACTTTGAGTCAGACCTAAAGTCTTGTATGAATAATAGTATACCTTCTCAAACCATATAGATATCTAGTGAGACCACGCCGCTTAGAGGAATGGGTTTTCCCCTAACTAGTATCCTAAAACCTTAAACAATGTACTATGCTCCTGCATCCACAATGGTTAAAACAATTCAAAACAATTTGATATGATGATATACAAAACAAGTGAATCAATTCTGGATTACCCATCCCTATTATTTTGACTATCTGTCATGGTTATAGTTTCTAAGATTACTATTAACCTAATAGTTTTCATGGACTGATGAATGACTGGTAAAATGATCATGGACTCATAGTCCACTTACATAGTTTTCATGGGATCACTAAGAACCTATTGGTAACTCCAATACCTTTACTCTCATCCTAGCTTTCATGGCCTGACTAGGAAGCCATTGGTAACTCCAATAACTTTTCTTTTTATCCTAGTTTTCATGGGCTGACTAGGAACCTATTGACATATGTCAATATCCTAATTCGGATATATTTTTATGGGCTTACTATAAACCTATTGGCCCCTGCCAATATCAAATCATAGTTTTCATGGGCTAACTATAACCCTGTCTTTCTGACATCTTCAATTATGCATACTTTTCATGGGTTTACTATGAAACTATTGGCCTCTGCCAATATCTTTTCTAATACACAATTTTTATGGACTTACTGAGAACCATTTGGCTCCTGCCAATATCTTCTATTAATATTTTAGCATCCTATATTCTGGTCTTTCTGACCTCTTGGATGTAATTCTACTCATTCAGGAGTTAACTTAATTTATATTCACTACTGAGTAAACCTAGCTAGTTATTCTGCCCTTCCTCAAAATACAGTTATAGGTCCATTACAATGTGAATATATACATATATGAAGAAACAAACATAAAAACTTAGTTAATCCCTTTAACCTTTTAAATCAAAGAAAACTTCTTTAAAAACTCCTTTTCAAAACACTTTATTTATTCATGCCATGGTTTTCTTTTAAGATGAGACTGGGTTATTTGTTTTGAAAACGAAGGCTATCGAAACCTTCAAAACCTTACTTTCGACCTCACTAGATAACCTCCTTCGAAAGTATATAAATTTCTTTTCAAAACATTAGGCCTCTGCCTTTCGAAACACTTTCAAAACTCTCTTTCAAAACCTTTCAAATGTAATAAATAGTTACTTATTATCTTTTAGAAGCATAGCTTCGAAACTAGTGAAAGTACCCCTTCCAAAACCTTTGGAAGTGTCCCTTCCGAAACCGTTGAAATTTCCTCTTTCGAAACCTTTGGAAGTATCCCTTCCGAAACCATTGAAAGTCCCCCTTTCGAAACCATTGGATTTATATAAAAATATCATATGGATCAAAATGAATCTAAACAAAAGACACTCTTTAAAAACAATTCTTTATCATATAAAAGTATTGGGGAAAACTTGATGGCGTCGGCACCATCCCTTTCGAAAGCTTCATAATTTAAACCGAACATTGAAGGATAGCATCGAACCCTCTTTCGAAGCCATTGCCTTCGAAACCCTTGGACCCTTTGGAAAGCATTTAGGAAGGGGCTTAGAACATCTTTAAAACAAAACTACGCTTCGAAGGCGTAAATGACTTCAATATACTCGAAAGGAAAAAGAACGGCAGCAGGGCTCCTACTAGGCCAGAACCCCTTCTTTTGAAAGCATCATTTTATAAGTACAGGAACCCATTCGAAAGCTTATTGTTTAAAACATAAGTTGGCAACCCCTTCGAAAGCCTTTACAGATCCTCTTTTGAAAACATATGCTTCGACTCCTTCGAAGGCTTTATTAAAACAAAGGCAAGTGCTTCTTTTTTTTAAATAAATAAAGGTATCGATCCCATCGAAAGCAGTACTTTCGGTACCAAGCCTTCTGCCTTTCTTCAAACCACTACGTACCATCTAAATGATACCTTGTGTATTGGTTTTGGCTCAGTGAGGTTTCGATTTGATCGAATGTGTAAGCTCTGAGTCAAAAGGTACTTATATTAGAGGCGGAACCTACTTTTCTGAGTAAAAGATTATTAATGCCAATTAAAGCAAATTTTATCCAGCTAACATGCCATGTGTAAACATGTGATTCAATTGCCTTAACTTTTCAAATTCTTTTCCAAAATAACTGCCGCTTAATTTTAGATCTAAACCAGGGTTAATTTAGCAAATAAATCCTTCCATTAAGCAAAACCAATATTGAAAACAGGAAATTATTGTCAAGGACAAAATTTCACAGCTTTTTAGCCTCAAGGACAGACCTTCAATATTTTATCCTAAAGGACAACTTTCTGTAGGTATCAGTTTTTAGTTATTGATAGCAGTTTTTAGGTATCAGTTTGCAGTTATTGATAGCAGTTTTTAGGTATCAGTTTTAGCTCGGTAGCAGTTTTGTTGTCCTTATGAATAATTTTGGAAAATATTTGTCCTTATGAATAATTTTTAGAAGAATGTTTGTCCTTGTGGTAAAAATATTGAGGTCTTGTCCTTGAGGCAAAAAATATACAAATCTTTGTCCTTTAAATTAATTCCCCCTATTGAAAATAAGTTAATTTACATAGCAAATCACTTAGGAAAAATCCCCAAAAATTATAAAAATTCACAATCATCGCGTTATCTAACATATCAAAATTTTAGACCCAAATTTTCAATATAATTTCTAAAATAATTTTTTAAACCCAACTAACCATATTTTCCTTTGAAAATTCATAATAATGTTTCCATATCTTGGAAAATTATCAAAATTAAAACCAAACTTCAAAATCATGTTTTACATAACATAAAATTTTTCCATGCCATTTAAACATCAATATCAATCGATTTTGCCCTAAAACCGCATATATTCTTATGTAAACAATCTTGTTTAAATTAAACAAATTATAATTCAAGAATATCATCATTCAAATCATCATAAAAACAAGTAAAATATTAAATCTTAAAACATATAATCGTAAAACAAAACAAAGATGGAATGAATTATTATTCACCTTGATTAAGATAAAGAGACCGGACTGAGATTGAGATTTATTCCCCTAGCCTTAGCTTTACTTTTATTTCTCTCTTCTTTTCTCTTTGATTATGGCTAGCTCTACTTCTTACGTTTTCATTTTACGTTTTTTGTAAAATAAGAAATAACCGTGAATAGTGTAAGGAACGTGAATACATATAATGGTAAGGGGTTATGTGTGGCTAATTCCCATTATGCCCTTATCTAAATTAATTAACTTAAACCACTTTTAAGCCCACTTAATTAATTAAATTGAGCACGACCCCTTAAGTATTTATTTAAATCTCAATCCCCTTATCACTTAACATTTGCATTATTCTATTTATCAAACTAAATCTCATGAATAATATTATCAAAAATTAGGGGCGTTACAATCTCCCTTCCTTAGAATTTCATCCCCGAAATTCAATAAGGACTAAATACTAAATATAGCAATCATTTGTAATGAGTCCTAACAACCATAATAGTCTACCTGACTATATATTATCTATATAAATCTAATATCTAATATAGACATACCCTCAAATCAGATCAGAATAAGTACCTCGAATCCTATCCTCTGTGTCCCAAGTACAGTGCTTCTCGTTGTCGCTCCACTAAACTTTCACCAACTTGACTGTCTTATTCCTCAATCTTATCTTATCTCTCGCTACAACCTGAAATGGTTGTCTAACAAAAGTCAAATTAGGCTCTACTACTAGATCTTCCAACCTTATTGGAGGAATAGTAGCCTCTGGATCATGCACATACTTGTGAAGATAAGACACATTAAATACATTATGGACACCTGCAATACTGCTCGGCAAATCTACTTCATATGCGAGCTTTACAATCCTCTCTGTAATCTGGGATGGGCCAACATATCTCGGTGCCAGTTTCCCTGACTTTCAGAACCATACCACACTCTTCATCAGTGACACCTTAATGAAAACCCTATCTCCAACTGAGAACTCTAGGTCTTTATGCCTCTTATCTGTGTAACTTTTCCGTATGGATAGAGCTTCCTTCATACTTTTTTGGATCAACTCAATCTTCTCTGATGCCTCCCTAACCACATCTAGACCTAAGACCAATCTGTCTCCAGTCTCCAACCAACACGCTGGTGATTTGCATGGCCTTCCATACAAAGCTTTAAAAGGTCCCATTCCTATACTAGTTTGATAAAAATTATTATAGGAAAACTCAACCCAATGTAGGTGATCTTTCCAAGATTCACCAAAGTCCAACACACTAGCTCATAGTAAATCCTCGAGTACTTTATTGACTCTTTCTTTCTGCCTATTCATCCGAGGGTAATATGCTATACTCATCTTGAGCTTAGTGCCTAACACATCCTATAGACTCTTCCAAAAGTCGCTAGTGAACAAAGCATCTCTATCGTTGACTATGCTACTAGGAAATCCATATAGTCTAACAATGTTCTTCATGAACAACTTAGCTAAAACAAGTGTCATCCTGGTTGACTTAACTAGAATGAAATGAGCACTCTTGGTCAACCTATCCACAATAACCCATATACTTTCATTTTCTCTATTTGATCTTGGCAACCAGTTTATAAAATCCATGGATATCGAATCCCATTTCCATACTAGAATCTCTAGAGGCTGAAGCAATCCACTTAGCTTCTGATGTTCGGTTTTCACTTGTTGACAGTTTACACACTGTCTAACCTACAAGCCAACATCCCTCTTCATTCCTTCTCGATAGAAGCACCTCTTCATATCCTGATACATCTTGGCCTGTAACAACCCGCATATTTTACGATTGAATATTTAAATATTTTATTTAAAATAATTCATCGTTAGTCGGGTTAGTGTCCAAAAAGCTACTTTTTGCAAACAGTCGAATTAGGAATCGAGACCACCCCCATTGAGTTCAAAATGACGTTTGCGACCTTTTTGAGTATAAACTTTGATATGTTTGGAGCTAGTGGAATTTTGCTACTTTTTCACTTAGGGTTTTGGTTTTGTTTCAGCTCATTAGACCCAAGCTTCACCCCTCTTCTCTTCATTACTTCATTTCTATTTCCTAACACTCAAGCTTTAGCAACAATGGATAGAGGAATGGAAAATTAAAACTCCAAGCTCTAGTTTTCATTTGCAAACCAAGTTTTAGCTCCAAATTTATAGAAGAAGCTTTGGTAAGCCTCCTCCTCTTCTTCTCCAACTCATTCTCTTACCAACTTCAGAAATTCCTAAACCTAATTTAGAAAATGTTTCTCCTTTAAGCTTAGATTAAAGCTCTTTGGGTTGGAATTGAAGAGTGATTGTCCTTGCCATTTCTCTATAGCTTCTTCTTCATAGTTTTGGGTTTAAAGGTTAGATTTTTATCTCACATCTATGTCTATAACTATCTTTGATTGTTAGGTATGAATTCCTAACTCTTATTCATGTGCATTTGATTTTGGTTTGGATTGATTTGGTATATATTCCAACTTTTGGTGTTTTGAAAGCAAAATCTATGAAAATCCTTTTATGGATGTTTGAACAAGTTTTTGACGATGCATCGAAGAGCCTAAGGCCGGGTTGCCGATTGGCATAAATCCCTAGCGCCATTGCTCGTTCAGTCGCGAATTGGATGCGATTGCACATTAATTATATAGGCTAGAAAACTGCCTAAGCACCAGTCAGTCGACTAGCTGTAGCTAATAAGCATTTCGAAGGCTGTCTGCAGAGGCTTGGGGGCTCTGTTTCCTGCAGTCAGTCGACTGACTCTCTGAGTTCAGTCGACTGACCTGCTCCTATTTGTCTATTATGCCTACTTTTGCCTATTTTTGCTTGGTTTCCAAATTTAATCGATTTGTGTTGATTCCCATTTGTGGTTATCGTTTATTATCGACTTTGATGACATTTTCTTTGGGATTTTTGGAACATCCACCTTGATGGATTCAGTATTGATTTCTTTGGATTCAACTCACGCCTTTGCATGTGAATTTTGGTGATTGATTGTTTCTACAATCATTTTTGTGATTTGTCACTTTAAAATATAAAGGTTTTCAATACTAGTAGTAAATATCAAAACTCTTTTATCAAAACGATTTCAACACTATTTTATTACAAAGCTTGTTTCTTAAACCGTTTTCCAATCTACTAGTATATACAAACCTTTATCTCACTCATATGAGAAATCTAATTAAACGACCTAGTAAAACAAGTGGTATGAAACGCTTGCGTTCACTTCGTCGGTTAATTCTTAGACTTGTTCGATTAAATCTCTTGTGACAATTTTCTAGTGGAGATCTACAATTTGTTCATAAATATTTAAGTAAAGCTAGTGGTTATGGGACATGAAGCTAAGCTTATATATTTACTAGCTTAGTATAATTGGCACTTCTTGATGATCGATGATGATTATTTTGTGATTTAGACTAGCGATATGCTATGTTTCTTTGTCCACGTAGGGGACGGTATCTCGTTTTATTGAGTTTCGTCTCATTTCTTTTATAGGCTAACGACCTATGTATTATTTGGAGTTTCGACTCAATTTTTGTGGGCTAGTGACTCATGTTCTTTTATGGAGTTCGGTCCATCAGACGTACCCTTGTACTACGTTGTTGCACCAGCTTATCAGGATCATCGGGCGTACCATTGTACTACGTCGTTGTTCCGAATTATTCGAGTTTCAGGTTCCTCGGGCGTACCGATATTGTACTACGTCGTTGCACCGGCTCTATAGTTAGCGACCATGGGATAGCGTCCCGTTTGTGATACACGTGTTGGTGAGTTTTCATGCTCCCATTTTGTGATAGGCTTTCCCCCTTTTTGTGATTTCTGGATTTCTATTGATGATTTCTAGAATTTGTGATCCATCAGCTTTTATGATTGACATCGATATGATGTCGATATTTGTGACTTGGTGAATAAAACTAAAGAGTATGACATTCTTTTGATCTTTGAGAAGATTCTTGTGATATTGATTAATCTCCGGTTGATTTTCAATTACATACTTATCATAGTATGACTTTATGGTTATCTTACGTTTTTGTCATATCTCTTATTCTATATCATTTTATCTGATATTTATAGTTAGACTGATCCGTTTATTATTTTCTTATTAAATAATACTCGGGTCAGACCGAGATGTTACAGGTGCTTCTGCTTGACTTCTCATTTGGGATTATTATCCTGACTTTTGGCTAACTACTTAGATTAGTAGTTTTTGGTTGTATACATTTGAGATATAGACTCATTGATGTATACTTATTCTTTTGTGTAGCACTTGTAGCTATTCTTTTGTGATATTGTGGGTTTTGTTTGACCACTACTCTGATATACACTTTCATGTGTAATATTCGTATCTGTTTCCGCCTTTGAGATATGAACTTCTGTGACTGATTTGTGTTATGCTTATTTCTATATTTGTTTTCGAAGATATTATAGCCACCGTGTAGTAGCTTTGAGTTTGCATCGGTATGTCGGATTCCCTCTTGAAATGCAAGTTATATTTTTATCTGGCATATCGGTACTCGCACAAAGCAATTACACGGATGGTTGCTCCTCAACGGCCTTATTCTCCATGCTACTTGACGGCATTACCCCGTAGTGTCCTTGGCTAGCGTGGGTATAGAGGTGGGGTGTCACATGGCCCCTCTAGGATGAATCGTGAACTTGGATCGTTGACATTTCCTAAGAACTTCTTTCATCAAGTTCTCAACATTTGGAACACATAATCATCCCTTTTTTTCTCAACCATTCCTTCTGGTCAAGATTAAAGTCCTTCAAATCATCGATCTCTAATCCAACCTCAAGCTTTCTGATCTTCTTGACCAATAATGGATCCTCCTTCTGCTTAGAAGAAATTCTCTCGATCAACACTGGTTAAACTTCTTAACAAGACATCATAGCGGTACTCTGACTAGAACTAGCGGTCGATCTTAACTGCATACTGCAGATAGTTAAAGCTTCTAAATCCTTCCAATCTGCCAACATAACTAACACCACATTATGATGTCTTTTGCTAAGAGCATCCGCTATTTTATTTCCTTTCCATGGTGTATACTCTTTGCCAAAATCGTTAGTAGCCAAAATCTCCAACCACCTCTACTGCCTCATATTCAACTCCTTCTGAGAGAATAAATATCTTAAAGACTTATGATCAATGTATAGCTTAAATCTCTCCCCTAATAGACAATGTCTCCAAATATTCAATATGAAGATCGCCACAGCTAACTCCAAATCATGAGTAGGATATCTCGCTTCATGCAGTCTAAGCTGTCGTGAAGCATAGGAAATCACTTTAGCCTTCTGCATCAACATAGCTCCTAATCCAGTTCCACATGCATCGGTATACACCACCAACCCTTGGTTTCCATCTGGAACTACTAACATAGGTGCATTGGTCAACAATACTTTAACTTGAGGAATGCTTCCTCACATTTGTCAGACCAAAAAACTTCACATCCTTTCTGGTTAGCCTAATCAAAGGCGCTGCTATCCGCAAGAAATCCTTAATGAATCTCCGGCAATAGCCAGCAAGTCCAAGAAAACTTCTAATCTCAGTCACCGTCTCTGATCTCTTTCAATTATTAAAAACTTCGATCTTATCTGGATCGACTGAAAAACCATTCTCTGAAACCATGTGATCAAGAAACTTAACCTCTTTCTTCCAAAAATGACACTTGGAAAACTTCGCCTTTAGCTGATGCTGCCGCAGCGTCTCAAGCACAACTCTAAGATGATGTTCATGCTCCCTTTCATCCTTAGACTATACCAAAATGTCATCTATAAACACCAACGCGAATCTGTCAAATACTCTCGGAAGACTCGGCTCATCAAATCCATAAAGAAAGCAAGTGCATTTGTCAAAATGGCGTTACTACCACTCATAAGAACCATACCTACTCCAGAATGCTGTTAAAGGACTACTGTCCTCTGCCACTCTTAATTGATGGAAACCCATTACCAAATCCAACTGGAAAAACAATTTGGCTCCACTCAACTAATCAAATAGATCATCAATCTTGGCAAAGGATACTTATTCTTTATTGTCCTCTCGTTTAGTTTATAATAGTCGATACACATCCTTAAGGACCCATCTGGTTTCTATACAAATACTGTGGCCGCTCCCCAAGGCGAAATGCTTGGTCTAATAAAATTCCTTCCTTCTAGATCCAATAGCTGCACCTTCAATTCCTTCATCTCGGTAGGTGTCATCCTACTAGATAGATTACTCACGGGTTCAGCTCCTGGCACAAGATCTATCTAAAACCAATATCTTATTTCGGTGGTAGTCCAATGACCAGCTTAAAGATATCTGCAAACTCTCTTGCTACTCGAACCTGACTTAATTCTTCTCCCACTTCCATTACACTTAACAAAGCACAAATACTCTGGTCAGAATTCTCTACTGAGAATATAATTTGGTTATGATTATAAAGATGTCTTAGTGATATCTTCCCATCTTGGCAAAATATCCTAACTTCATACCTCCTCAACCAATCCATACCCAAAATGATTCCAAAATCTATGAAATCGAAAACATACAGACTTCATGCAAACTTATGACTTAAAAAATCAAGTTCTAACTGGTCACATCTCATTCTCAAAGTTGCATATCCTTCTATTGGATTCACAACCCTTAAGGAAGTAACAAGGTATGAGGGTTTTAAGCATAACCTATCAACCAAACAATATGATATAAATGAATATGATGCACCAGTA
This sequence comes from Allium cepa, assembly GCA_030765085.1. Lineage (NCBI taxonomy): Eukaryota > Viridiplantae > Streptophyta > Magnoliopsida > Asparagales > Amaryllidaceae > Allium > Allium cepa. Next base: position 174,411,901 of record CM060939.1, on the reverse strand, counting down.
TCAAATAGTTTCATAACTAGTATACTCTGAATCAAAAACGTACCTTCCATCACATATTTCCTGTTATCAGCTACAGTTGGCTTAGCAAATAATCTAACAGCAAAAACCTTTCCTTTATCAGCCCCGACTGGCTCTGGACACTAGTTCTTATAATTCCCAGCTTGATCATAGTTAAAGCACTTCACATTATTCTTATATGCAGCCTTCTTCCCCTTGCCTAATCAGCACTCATTTGCATAATGACACTTCTTATCACACTTGTAGCAAAATAAATCGGCCTTTACCTGAAAAGAAAGTGTGGATCGTGCTATATGGAATTATACTATACTAGTGCGGAATTAAACTAAGATACTATAGCAATGTGAATAAGTAAAATAAAATAAGAACACCAGGAATTTTTATGCTGGTTTGAACTTCCCGTTCTACGTTCAGTCCCAAACTCCTTCTGGAATTTCACTAAAACAACAATCCTCACTTAACCTGGAGGAACAGGTCTATACAACCCTTGAGCAACCGAATAGGGACCTGAGCAGTATAGCAGGATTTTGCCTCAGAAGCCGAAGAGGACTTCACATGCCTGAATAGCAAAACATGACTTTTACAAATAAAGTTTTCTTGACTCTACGTGTTCTTTAATAACACGAATTTGTCAACTATAGTACACCCTTCCTATAATCTTCTCCTTTACGATGTATATATGAATACGTGAAGAATGAGGAAGTAATGGAATGAATTTGTATGAAATTGAATGCACAAGAGTGTTAGAATCAAAGAATATAAAAGTAGAGTAAGAATAGATTGAATTAAGTTTTGGAAATATGATTCTAATGTGTTTATATAGATTATAAATAGGTGCATATGTTCGTGAAGAGTTATCATGAAGAGATATGGTCATATCTATTGAAATGAAGGAGGCATCTCTTCACGAATGGAAGTGCCTATTTGAAAATATAGCCGTTGTAGATATTCAGACTTCTAAATTGAATAATTCAGACTTTTGAAATTGCACGAGCTCAAACCAGAAAGAAAATAGGCTAAAAATACCCATTTTCAAATGTCTGAAATGAACAAGTTAGACGTCTGAATATTGTACTAAACAATATTCATTTTTCCAAATTCAGATGTCTGATTTGGTACATTCAGACGTCTGAATGTAGACTAAAAATGAGAATATGCAAAGCTTAATGAAATGAAAAAATGTCGAAATATATATCATATATGAGAGATTTTAACATGAATAAACTCTAGACACTGACTCGATACATACTTATATAAGATTTGAAGCTCATATGAATTCGGTCTTGATTAATTCCTGTAAAACCAAGTTAATATATAACAATGACTCGTATAGTTGTCATAATCAAAATATCGTAATTACAAAATATCGTAAATACGAAGTTTCAGCATTCTCCCCCTTTTTGACGATGACAACTATATAAGTATATATACAATATGAGCAAATATAAACGGGAAATAGAATTATATGTACTCCCCCTTACTATAAGCTCCCCCTATCGATGGTAGTTTTTAAACCACTTCTCCCCCTTTGACATCGACAAAAAGGAAGCATAATATATATGAAATACTCACATATCATATGAACGACAATGACCATACTACACAACAAAAAGAGACATAAATAATGTAGAATAGTTAACATACTACACTATTCCAAAAGAGATATAGAAGTTTAATTTTACAATCCAACATAGTAAGTAGGAGATCACCAAATAAATACATACACAACAAAAAGCATATAACTACGAATGTTTTGAGATAAGAAAACAACCATACCACTACCTTAAAACTTTTCACTTGACTCATCATCACTTTCTTCTTCATGTCATCGTTATCATCATTGGTGCCAGAGTTAGAGGACCATTGAAAAGGGGTTGGATCAAAAGCTTCGGTAGAAGTCGAGGAAGAGCAACCAATATGTTTCCATATTTTATTTAGAAAACCATGAATGGAATTAAACCGTTTATTGGTTTGCCTCTCGAACTTATCCACTCCAGTCTTAAGCTTGGCTTGATTTTGGGAAAAAATAACCAAAGATGGTCATGGGGTAGAGTCAAGATTTAGAACATCTATTTCATCATCATCTTCCTATTGAACTTGTGTAGCAACAGGGTGATGATGTTGAGGAGGTTGAGGAAAATTTTGATCACGGTTGGTGGTCCATTCTTGGAATGATATAAATGGTATACTTTGTGGATGTTTCGGTAAGTTCATAAGTCCCAAGGTTTGGATCCAGGCTCTTTAATTGTTGAAAATTCGGATTCAGGAAAAGAAATACTATAGTTTTGGAGAATTTTCATTATATAAGCACCATAGGGAAAAGTTTTATAATGATGACGGAGATTCACATCCATAAACTCTTCCATGATGACACGGCCCCAATCCACGGATTGTCCAGAGTATATAGCATAGAGCTTGAAAGTTGCACTTATTAACAACTTCATAACTATCGGTTCGAGGTAACACGGAGCGAATCAAAGCACTATGAATGATACGGGCTTGTGGCCGAAGTTGAATAGAGGTGAGTTTAGTAATATCGTCATAAAGAAAGTGGTGAGAAACTTTTTCTCGTTCATCCAAGGATAGAGAGACCTCAATATCATCTAAATCGGTTCCGGTTGAAGGACATGAAGGATTTCTCCAAGACGGATAAGTGGAAGGTAAATTTTAGTACCACAAACTATAGTCCAAATACAATCTTGACGATTGTGAGGATGGTGATGATCCAAATTCATGTTTGCATAAAAAAGCTTGACCAATAGATGATTAATCTTTACATTATTGGCAGTAAATGAAAGAAGAGATTCTAACCCATTAGAGAGAGCTATTTGTCGAATATAATAAGGCTCAAATTCTTTAAATTTCATGAAGGCACCGGGAAAGAAGTTGGATCTATCCATTTGAGCAAAACGCCATTTTGCCTCGTCATTCCAAAGCCATTGATCCATGTTAGGAGTGGATGAGGAAGTTGAAGCCCTATATCGCTTTGGTTTTGGAGCCATTTGTGAAGATTTAATGATAAAGATTGTGTTTTTAAGAAAAAAAATGGTGTATAGCGAAGTAAAGAGAACTGGTTTGTTGGAAATGGAGTATAGAGGAGGATTCTATCGTTTTAAAGATGGTAGGTGGGGAGAAAAAATGTTGAAAAGCCCCTAAATATTGAATCGACGGAACTATTCAGACGTCTGAAATCAATTTTTTTTAAACAGAACGCAAATAGTTCATTTTTGGGCATATTCAGACGTCTGTTTTGGGTGTTTTAGACGTTTGAATCTGTAGTCAAAAATATTTATTTGATAATATTCAGACGTCTGTTTTAACCATTTCAGGCGTTTGAATTTCAGGAAAAAATGTATTCCTGAGAATAAACATATTTATTAAAAAACAGGAAATACAGAAGTTATTTTTAGAAAAAATACAATTATAATCACAAAAACAACATGTAAAATCAATTGACGATTTTGTGTCTACGATGAGGAAGACGATTTTCTTGGAGTCTTAGGCTCTTCTGGTTCTATCGTCATCTTTCCCTTAGATGATCCCAAAGAATTCCAGTTACTGCCATGTCCCCATGAATTTGGTGATACATGAGGACTTTACGGTGTCTGATTCCATGAATTGTGATGAGAAGATGTCGGTTGATGAACATTAGACATAGATAAACCGCAGATTTTCCAACCAAGATTCTCCAGAAAGCTAAGACGTTGTTAATTAACTTTTTGCTCATAGTACATTTCTCGTTGAAGTCCTAACGTTTCCTGTTGGTAATGATAAATATCATCAATCTTTTGCTTAGTTTGTGGAGAATCAAAGAACAAATAACGACGGGCTTTTTTCTTTTCTGGAGTATGACCGGTATGATTATGCGAAGATACATTTCGAGCAGGTTCATAGCAGGGGGTTGGTGTTGGTAAATCGGAAGAAAATGCTGATGATGGTGTAAAAAAGTCTATAGAAGAAGGTTCTTCTGAAGTAGAGCCATTCGAAGCCATAGAATAAATGAAAATTGCGAGTAATTTGGATAGAAACATGGTTTTGTTAATAGTTGAAGACAAAATTATAAAAAAGAGAAGCTGATATGGGAAAAAATGTAGTGAAAAGAGAATTTTATAGGTGAAAGGAAAAGATATATGGAATGTGAACTGGTGGATGAGAATGTATAATTAATAAGCTCCAAATATTTAAAAATAGCAACCAAAAAAAATTGTGGACAATTTGTTTTTGCAGGAAATGAATGGTTAAAAAAATGAAAAGGCAATTCATAATGTAACTTATCAAAATTGGAGTATAAATAACATTAAACTTGTACTTAAGATCATGTAAAAAAAGAATAGCATGCTAGTAGTAATATATCTCGGAAAATCAAATTATAAGTTTTTAAACGAGACGATTTTGAGTTCTCGTCTTAGTTTTATAAAAATATTTTCAAGAAGTGGTTTCGTAAAAATATTAGCCAATTGATTTTCGGATGAAACAAAATCTAAATTTATTATTCCTTTTTCAATACAATCACGAAGAAAATGATGACGAATATTAATATGTTTCGTTCGTGAATGATTGACTGGATTTTTTGATAAATTAGTAGCACTCGAATTATCACAATATATTGTTGAATTTGTTAAATTTATATCAAAGTCTCTAAGTGTCTGTTGCATGTAGATAGCTTGAGCACAAGCTAATGCAGCAGAAATATATTCTGCTTCACATGTAGAAAGTGAAACGCGGTTTTGTTTCTTACTAAACCAAGAAACTAATGATTTTCCAATAAAATGGCACGTATGGCTGGTACGTTTTCTATCTGTCCGAGATCCACCGAAATCAACATCACTATATGATACTAATTTGAAAGGATACTCTTTTGGAAAGAAAAGTCCAAAGTCCTTGGTATTACTAAGATAACGTAATATAAGTTTGACTGCTCTTAAATGTGATTCCTTTGGATTGGCTTGAAATTTAGCACATAAAAAACACTCGTCATTATGTTAGGACGACTGGCTATTAAATATAGTAATGATCCAATCATACTTTGGTATAATTTTTGGTCAATACTTTTACCACTTCCATATCTATCGAGATGTGTGGTTGTACTCATAGGAGTCGGTTTGGCAGAAGTAATTTCCATTCCGAAGTGTTTGATTAAATTATTACGATATATATTTTGATTAATTAAAATACCATTTTGTAATTGTTTGATTTGTAAACCAAGAAAAAATGTTAATTCTCCCATGTAGGACATTTCAAATTCTTTGGTCATAATATCGAAGAAGTCCTGGCATAATTTTTCATTGGTAGAACCAAAAATGATGTCATCAACATTAATTTGAACAATTAAAATATCTCTTTTTGAATGTTTAATAAAAAGTGTTTGTTAAAAGTGTTTGATCAACCTTTCCAATTTGAAATCCATATGATAGTAAATAGCTCTTAAGCCATTCGTACCAAGCACGTGGTGCTTGTTTCAAACTGTATAGAGCTTTCTTAAGTTTATAAACATGGTCTGGATATTTCTCATGGATAAATAAAGGAGGTTGTTCAACGTGCACGTTTTCTTTTATATAGCCATTCAAAGAAGCACTTTTAACGTCCATTTGATAAAGTTTGAAATTATGAAAACATGCATAGACCAATAAGATACGTATTGCTTCTAATCTAGCAACAGAAGCAAATGTTTCTTCGTAGTCAATTCCTTCCTCTTGATTATAACCTTGAGCGACTAACCTTGATTTACTTCTAGTGATGTTACCTTGTTCATCCGCCTTATTTTATAGACCCATTTTGTACCAATAACAGTTTGATCACTTGGTCTCGGAACTAACACCCAAACTTCATTGCGTTCAAACTAATTTAGCTCTTCTTGCATTGCAATTATCCAATAGTCATCGGTAGTGCTTCTTTAGGGTTTTTGGGTTCGATATTGGAAAGAAATGCTACGTGCCCCATTTGATTTAATTGACCTCTAGTTCAAACGTTTGAATTAATTTCTCCAATAACATTTTGAATAGGATGACCCCATAATATTTTTGGTGGTGATCTTAACACATTGTTGTTATGAATAACGTTTTCATCTTCTCTAGAATTATCAATTATGTTTTCATTATTTTCAAATTTTATATTGTCAATATTTGTGATATTATCTGGAACTTCTTCATCATCTCTTATACTTGGTTTTTGTAGAAAATTTTCATTAAAAGATACATGAAGAGTTTCCTCAACAGTATTAGTTCTTTTATTAAACACCCAATAAGCTTTGCTTTGATCTGAATATCCTAATAAGCTTATCTTTGGTTCTAATATAAAACGTTTCGATCCAAAAACTTTAAAATAGGAAATATTTGGTTTTCTTCCATGAAAAAGTTCATATGAAGTATTTTTGGTAAGAGGTCGTATAGAAACACGATTTAAAACATAAAAAGCAGTTGCTACAGCTTCTTCCCAGAAATGTTTTGGAAGCGTGCTTCCATTTAAAAAAGTTCTTGCACATTCCTGTAATATTGTATTTTTCCGTTCTACAACTCCATTTAGTTGTGGAGTTCTAGGAAATGAGAAATTATGAAAAATTCCTTTCTTTTTACAGAAATGTTCAAAAGATTCGTTTTCGAACTCTTCTCCATGATCATTTCTAATATTCTTTATTTTTAATCCTTTCAAATTTTGGATTCTTTTGACAAACACTTTAAAATGGTCAAAAGTATCGCTTTTATTTTTCATAAATATGGTCCAAGTATATCTGGAAATGTTATCTATAATTACAAACACATACCTATTGTGATTTATGGATTGTACTTGAGTAGGTCCAAATAAATCCATGTGAAGTAATTCAAGTCGTTGTAATGTAGAAATAACTTTCTTAGATTTGAAAGACGATTTAGTTAACTTTCCTAATTGACATGCATCACAAATATGATCAACTTTAAAGTTTATTTTTGGTAATCCTTCGACTAAATTATTTTTATAAAGTTTGTTTATAGTTTTGAAATTAATATGACAGAATCTCTTGTGCCATAACCAAGAATCATTTTTTTGGCTATTAAGCACATATCCGAATATGATTAATTTTCATATTTAGAACGTATATGTTTCTATCTCTATTACCTTCAAAGATAAGATTTTCATTGTGATCATAAATACTACACTTATCCTCAGAAAATGAGATTTTGAATCTTTTGTCACACAATTGGCTAATACTTAACAAATTATGCTTCGAGTTTTTGACAAGTAAAACATTGGAAATGAGAGGTAAATTAGATATACCGTAATTGCTCACATCGCCTTTGCCGATGATATAACCTTTGGAATTGTCTCCAAATGTGACAGAACCTCCATCTGAATATGTAATATTTGTTAGCATATTTTTGTCTCTTGTCATGTGTTCTGAGCAACCACTGTCGAGTATCCATTTTTCTCTTTTCTTAAGTGGGACCTACAAAAAATAAAAGAAAAACATTGGTACCCACTTTTTAAGAGGGTCCTATGAGTTAGGTCTTAGGAAACCCAAGAGGCTTTAGTATTCCCTTTATTTAAATAATTTTTATTTTTATGAACATTTTTCAAAAAGGACTCAATATATTTATTCCTAATCAAACTGTTGTTTGTTTTAGGAACCCATATTTTTATGGTTTTTGAGTTTTGATTCCTTTTTGGTTGAACTATGGTAGACTTAGGTTTAGAAATATTTCTCTTATTTTGCATAATTTTTGGTGGAGCTACAGATTTCTTAGTATAACCTAGTCCTTTCTTATTTGAGATAGACTGAGAAGTTTCAATAATTAGATAAGTTTTCTTTGCCTTTATTAAAGTTAGACACATTTTTAGTAATGCTTTCTAATTTTGTTTTAAAGCTAGTATTGTCTAGTTCAATCATTTTGATCTTGGTTTTTAGCTCATGATTTTCAAAGATAAGAGCATCATTCTTTTCCTTTTGAGTCTAAATTTCTTGACTCAATAAGGTAAGTTGAGAGTTATCATTAGAAAAAGTATCTTGAAGTTTTCCAAGTTCTTCTTCTAATATATGCTTTTCGTCATTAATCATATCTCTCTCGAATTCTGCTTTTCTTTGATTTTCTAGGGCCTATTTATATTTTCTTTTGAGACTTTTTAAAGTATCTAATAACTCAGAATTTATTTCAATCATGTCATCAAAAGTAAGATCATTTACCACATTCTCTGTAGCCATGAAACAAATATTTGCTTATTCGTTTTCACTTTCACTGCTGCTTTTAGAAGACAAAGACTCTGAGTCATCCCATGTCACTGAAAATGCCTTCTTTTTGAATTTGTCCTTTTTATATTTATTTTGTTTTCCCTTCCTTTGTTCTATACAATCTTTTTGCATATGACCCTTCATATGGAAATTAAAGCATTCTAGTACTGAGGATGATGGCTTAATGTTGAAGTTTCTTTTTCTATTATTTCGATTTCCTTTTATGTACTTCAAAAATTTCTTAAAATTTTTAGCTGTGAAAGCTAAATCTTCATCCACTGAATCTGATTCTTCTTTTTCTACATGAAATGCCATATTCATTTTGTCTTATGCTTGTACTCTTTTAGATTGCAAATTCACTTCGTAGGACATTAGATTTCCCATTAATTCTTCTGGCTTCATAGTAGAAAGATCATTTGCTTCTTCAATGGCAAAGACCTTTCTTTCCCATTCATCTGTTAAAGAGTTTAGGATTTTTGATACAATACCAAAATCAGTAAAATTTTCTCCTAGTCCTAATAGAGAGTGATAAATATCTTGAAATCTAGAGTACATATCATTAATAGACTCATCCTGTTTCATTCTAAAATTTTGAAATTGACTTTTCAACATAGAAATTTTGCTTTGTTTTACCTTGTTAGTGCGTTCATGTGTAAATTTTAGTGTTCTCCATATTTGATAAGTAGTTGTACACATACTAACTTTAGTGTTCTCCATATGTGTAAACTCATTTTTATCTAATGCGCAAAACAACATATTCATTGCTTTAGCATTAGCAGTAGCATCTTGTTTTTGTGCAGCTGTCCATGTAGAATATTCAGTAGTAGGTACAGTATATTATGCTTGTGTAACATTCCATGCATCAAAACTATTGGCTTGCATGTAAATACGCATTCACATTGCCTAATAGTTGTAATTCATGCCATTGAATAGTGGAGGTCGTGCAGTAGATTGACCTTTAATAAAACTAGTGTTAGTTATAGTGCTTGTATTGGTGTTGTTTTCCATATTAGCAAAATATCAAATAACTGTGTAACAGTTATAAGAAACCTTGCTCTGATACCAAATAAAAAGAAAGTACGGATCGTGCTATATGGAATTATACTATACTAGTGCAGAAATAAACTATTAGCAATATGGATAAGTAAAATAAAACAAGAACACCAGGAATTTTTATACTGGTTCGAACTTTCCGTTCTACGTCCAGTCGCAGACTCCTTTTGGAATTTCACTAAAATAACAACCCTCACTCAACCCGGAGAAACAGGTCTATACAACCCCTGAGCAACCGAATAGGGACCTTAGCAGCAGAACAAGATTTCGCCTCAGCAGCCGAAGAGGAATTCACACGCCTGAAAAGTAGAATAGGACTTTTACAAATAAAGTTTTCTTGACTCTATGTGTTCTTTTATAACACAAATTTGTCAATTATAGTACACCCTTCCTATATTCTTCTCCTTTATGATGTATATATGAATACATGGAGAATAAGGAAGTAATATAATGAATTTGTATGAAATTGAATGCACAAGAGTATTAGAATCAAAGAATATGAGAGTAGAGTAAGAATAGATTGAATTAAGTTTTGGAAACATGATTCTAATGTGTTTATATAGATTATAAATAGGTGCATTTGAAGAGTTATCATGAAGAGATATGGTCATATCTATTGAAATGAAGGATGCATCTCTTCACGAATAGAAGTGCTTATTTGAAAATATAGCCGTTGTAGATATTCAGATTTCTGAATTGAATAATTCAGACTTATGAAATTGCACGAGCTCAAACCAGAAAGAAAATAGGATAAAAATACCATTTTCAGACGTCTGAAATGAACAAGTCAGATGTCTGAATATTATACTAAACAATATTCATTTTTCCAGATTCAGACGTCTGATTTGGTACACTCAGACGTCTGAATGTAGACTAAAAATGAGAATATGCAAAGCTTAATGAAATGAAAAAAATGTCGAAATATATATCATATAGGAGACATTTTAACATGAATAAACTCTAGACACAGACTCGATACATACTTATATAAGATTTGTAGCTCATTTGAATCCGGTCTTGATTAATTCCTATAAAAACAAGTTAGTATATAATAATGACTTGTATAGTTGTCATAGTCAAAATATTGTAATTACGAAATATTGTAAATACGAAGTTTCAACATTACCTTCTTGGTAGCATCTCCCCTTTTGGCTCCCTTCTTCTTAAAGAAATTTCTTTTCTTTCCCTGAGAACTTCGGGTTTCAACTGGCTTCTCTCTTGCACAAACAACAAGCATCTCCTCATGGCGAATTTCCATCTCCAACACCACATTACAAGGATAACAGATATTTGTCAGGGTCTCCCTAGCAAGCTCGAACTTCAATTCTCGAATGAACCTCTCATTTCTCCTGATGTCAAAGTCTATAGTAGCATACCCATATCGCGATAACTCATCAAACATAGTTGCATACTAGATAACCGACATCTCTCCCTGAACTAGATCCATAAACTTTCTCATCAACACTGACTTAGAAACCTTAGATAAAAACCTCTGTTCAAATCTCCTTCTGAATTCATCCCATGTCAACTCTTCCTTCGAAACTCCAGCAGTAACACTATTCCACCAATGAAATGCTAAACCTTGCAGCTGTCTAGAGGCCAACCTTCTCTTCTGCTCATCTTCTAAACCCAAATCTGCAAAGATACGCTCAACATCCAATTCTTAACTTCTATGACATCCTCCGTTCCCATAAACAGTTTCCCACCAAGACTGGTGTAATCTCTGCTCAGCTTAGCATAATTATTCACAACTACAGCCACATGATTTGCTCCTCCAATATTTCCAGTAACACCAACTGCACCTCCAGATTGCATCACATTGATGAAGAACTGATACATCGCCCCCATATCTACTGGTGGATTTCCAGCATCTGCATTGGCTTCAACGTTTTGGTTAGCATTAGCCTATCGACCTTGGTCCCTCATGGTATTAGGTCGAGCATTTCCATTGGTTGTGGTGCTTCTTCCATCGAGATTTCCTCTTCCGTTTCCTACTTCCGTATCTTCTCTCTCGTAAATCTGCATACGAGCCTTTGTAAGATACAGAAGAATGGTCTAAGAGAGAGGGGAATACGTACTTATATATCAAGTACAAGTACGTTATTGTAGCTTTATCCCAACCTCGATCGTATTTTCGATTTATTGGATCATGTTTCAAAAAAGCTGTTAGGTTTAACTTTTCTTTTACGTTTTCATAAACCTATACTCTGATGACAACCTATAACATCTCCCTACTTAGAGGCCCAAAACTAATGGGTATGGATGCTGTAGTCATCCATATTTATTAATCCTCGATGACCAAATATGGTGGTGTTAGATACATTGATACACAAAAACAAATGAATATGGAAAGAATTTTAAAACATCGAACAAGATCCAAATTCCATTTCAAAAGATTTCCAATTCATTACATAATCCCACAATTGTTAACTACATTTAGAGAAAATATATTTATTTACAACATAAGCCAAGAACGACATGTGAAAATGCCCCCTTGGATGATCAGAGTGTATATATAAGCAATATAACAACTTTGCCTTTACATCAGCATAGCGGAATCAAAATAAAAGAGAACTCTAGATAGCTATCATGCCTCCTGCATGTCTCTAGAAGCTTATTCGCCTAAAGAGGTATCTGAAAACCTCAACTCTCAAACTACTCAAAATCAATTGAGTACCCGAGAGTTTAAGAGGAAAACATAAACTTTGAGTCAGACATAAAGCTTGGTATAAATAATAATATACCACCTCAAACCATTTAAATATCTAATGAGACCATATCACTTAGGGGAATGGGTTTTCCCCTAGCTAGTATTCTGAAACCTTTATAAAACCATATACTGTGCCGCTGCATCCACAATGGTTAAAACAATTCAAAACAATTTGATATGATGTTATGCAAAATATTTGAATAAATTCTTGATTACCCATTCCCATTAATTTAGACTATCAGTCATAGTTATAGTTTCAAGGATTATTATTAACCTAATAGGTTTCGTGGGCCAACTAATAATCGGTAAAATGGCTATGGACTCCCTATCCAGTTACTTAGTTTTCATGGGACCACTAAGAACCTATCGGAACTCCAATATCTTTACTCTCATCCTAATTTTCATGGGCTGACTAGGAACCTATGGTAACTCCAATATCTTTTCTACTTATACTAGTTTTCGTGGGGTGACTAGGAACCTATTGACATCAGTCAATATCTTAAGTCGGATATAATTTTCATGGGCTTACTGTAAACCTATTAGACCCTACCAATATCAAATCATAGTTTTGATGGGCTAACTATGAACATATCTTTATAACATCTTCAATTATACATAGTTTTCATGGGCTTACTATGAACTTATTCGCCCTTGCCAATATCTTTTCCAATACACGGTTTTCATGGGATTACTGAGAACTTATTGGCTCCTACCAATATCTTCCTTTAATATTTTATCATCCTATATTCTGGTCTTTCTAACTTCCTGGATGCAATATTACTCATTCAGGAGTTAACTTAATTTAAATTTGCTGCTAAGTCAACCTAGTTGGTTATTTTTCCCTTTCTCAAAATACAGTTATGGGTCCATTATAATGTGAATATATACATATATGAAGATGCAAACATAATAATTTGGTTATTCCCTTTAACCTTTTAAATCAAAGAAAACTTCTTCAAAAACTCCTTTTCAAAACAATTTATTTATTTATGCGATGGTTTTCTTTTAAGATGAGTTTGGGTTATTTGTTTCGAAAAATAAGGCTGTCGAAACCTTCAAAACCTTGCTTTTGAACTCACTGGCTCCTTCGAAAGCATATAAATCTCTTTTCAAAACATTAGTCCTCTGCCTTTTAAAACACTTTAAAACCTCTCTTTCAAAACCTTTCGAATGTAATAAAGTATTATGTATTATCTTTTAGAAGCATAGCTTCGAAACTAGTGAAAGTAACCCTTTCAAAACCTTTTGAAGCATCCCTTCCAAAACCATTAAAAGTCCCTCTTTTGAAACCTTTGTAAGCATCCCTTCCAAAACCATTAAAAGTCCCCCTTTCGAAACCATTATGTTTATATAAAAATATTATTTGGGTCAAAGTGAATCTAAACGAAAGTATCTCTTTCAAAACCATTCTTTAACATATTAAAGTATTGGGGAAAACTTGATGGAATTAGCACCATCCCTTTCGAAAGCTTCAAATCATTTAAACCAAACATTGAAGAATAGCATCGAAAACCCCTTTCGAACCCATTTCCTTCGAAACCCATGGAACCTTTCGAAATAATTTAGGAAGTGACTTACAACATCTTTAAAACAAAACTACCTTTTGAAGACATTGATGACTTCAATATACTCGAAAGGCAAAAGAATGGAAGTAGGGCTTCGACTAGGTCGAAACCCCTTCTTTTGAAAGCATTATTTTATAAGTATATAATCACATTCGTAAGCTTATCGTTTAAAACATAAGTTGGCAACCCCTTCGAAAGCCTTTAGAAAACCTCTTTCAAAATTATATGCTTCGACTCATTCGAAGGCTTTAATAAAACAAAGGTAGACGCTTCATTTTTTTAAATAAACAAAGGTCTAAGCAAAACCAATATTGTAAATAAGTCCTTCTTCTAAAATATTTAATTTTCATAGCAAATCACTTAGGAAAAATCCCAAAAAATTACATAATTTAACTTTCGTCATATTACCTAATATATCAAAATTTCGGACCCATATTCTCAGTATAAATTTTGAATTAAATTTCTAAACCCAATTAACCATATTTTTCTTCGAAAATTCATAATATTCTTTCCATAGCTTGAAAAATTATCAAAATTAAAATCAAACTCCAAAACCATGTTTTACACAACATAAATTTTTTTCCATGGCATTTAAACACCAATATCGGTTAGTTTTTCCCTAAAACCTCATATGTTCTTATTTAAACAATCTTGTTTAAATTAAACAAACTATAATTTAAGAATATCATCATTCAAATCATCATAAAAATGAATTTAATCTTAAATCCAAAAACATACGATCATAAAACAAAATAGAGAAGGAATGAATTATTATTTACCTTGATTAAGGTAAGGAGATTGGATTGAGATTGAGATTTATTGTAAGTGAAATAACTAATTAGTTGATGTAATAATGATAATAGATTGAATATGTTTGTGCAAAGGGATTTATTTATTATATGGGCCTAAATTATTTTTTATTGAAGCCCGTATACTCATCAATATCATGCTTTGTCCCTTCTTCCTTTCATTATTCTCATTCCAAAAAAATAATCGGCAATCTATTTAATAGTATATTGTTAAAATTTTGACCAAAATTATATCACTAAAATGAAGGAAAGAAGTAACTTTAGAAAGAGGGAAGCTAAGAGAACTCAAGGATATTCTAGTCGTATTAAGATGAGTAGTGCTACCCTAATATGAATTAAATGCTCAAATAGTTCATATTTTCTTGTGTACGTTAAACTGAAAGTGTTTCTATTTTCGGTTAAAATTAAAACATCATCAGAAAGGTTGTACAAGAATATAACTAGATTAAATGAGTAAGAAAGAGGAGACCGATGTCTTAAAACATTCACATGAGATTACAAACACTTAATCTGAATTGCTTCGTTTAGCTATGTATGGAAAAGGGTTTCCATGGTGAAATAATTATACATGAATTTTAAAAATTATATGAATATTAAAAGGTGAGAAATAATTTATAAATGGAAGAAAGAAATTAAAAATACCACCTTTCTTCCTAAAACTAATTTGTTTTTAAATGGAAATGATTATATGGATTTGTAAAAAAATTTAGGTTTTTCTAGAATGACATATAATGAATTTTGGACGTGAATTTCTTTTCTAACCAAAACCCTTTAGTTATATGGCCGAAAGGACTAAATAATGAGAAGTTAAATAAAATTATGTAGTCTGGTTTAGGGGAAGAAAGTCTCCTCTTTTATTTTTTTTTCCTTTGAATTTAAGTGCAAATGCTAACTATACTAGCCAATGGCAATTTGACACATAAGTATGCAAAGCACATAATAGGGTAGAGTAGACCTAAGGAACAAATTATCAATTAAAATCATTAATTTTTAGTCTTTACTAAAATACTAAACCCCGAGGATCAAGAGTGCGAGGGATATGCGAATGACGAGGGTGAATGACAAGGATGGTGTTTGAACCATGATTTTGGTGTTTTAATGATAATAACAATATGAAAAAGCTACTAATATTTTTTTTAAAGTTTCATAAGGTGAAAGTAAGCTTTATGATAGCACTACATTGGAGAGAAAAGAAAGAATGTTATATTTAAGGCGATAATATAAAGCATAAATGTTAAAATGAGGTAAAAAAGATATATAAAGTGGTGAACAAACTTTAAAAGACAATTATTAGTGTTAATAAACCAAACGGAATACAAAAAAACCACTCAAATATAGACCAAAGAGCTACAAGTCATATCATTTATCCAGTCTATCTTGAGTCCTTAGAGTTTAGATTTGTTAAAACCCCATGAATGGTCTCCAAATCGCAATAAATTTTGATATAGCATTTTATACATCCTAAAGTATTTTTAACAATTTATTTTGAATTTTTTGGATAAGTGGAGAAGAATGAAATAAAGCAAAAAAGTGGATGAACTAAGGTGGTTAGACCTAATTCAACATAAGTTAACGTGCGACATCCTTACATGTCAACCTGTGATGAACCACAGTCAACCTGCGAGAAAACCATAAGCTGACCTGTAGTGAATCCAAGAAACATGCTTTCGAAATGTGGCTTCTTCCTGCTTACAACTCTTTTTTCCAGAACCATTTCTCTTTGTTCCGTCACCTTTTTTAATGCAATGCAACTGTTCTAAGCATCCTGAACTCCGCTATATTAATCCCAATCATCCTCAAAGCAATCAGATCATTGAATTATATTCTATTGCTCTCTTTCTCTTCAATTGATGTTTTGAATCAAACCATAATGATCCACACATTTATATATCAATAGAGGATTAAAGTATAATTTGCATAACCAAATAAACTTAAAATGAACCTAAACTTTGGTTAATATAGTAAATTGGTATTTTTGGAGTTTAGGATAAAATGGTGTACATTTTCAACCCATAAGACATGTAAATGCCATAACTTTTGATAGGAGAAAAATTTAAATCCGATTCTTATCCCAAATGGAAGTTTTGAAAGTTTCCTAATCCTAAAAATGGCCTTAATAGAAATTTGGGCTAGTCATTTAATAGTTATCATAGTTTAAGGTTAGGAAAAGTTCAGGCATATTTTTTCAGTTAGGCTTAATGCCTATAACTAAGGCCTGATCGGTGCTTTCAGAAATTGTACTAATCTATTGGTTAATGCAGCCACCAAGTCACTTTTCAAGTTTCTTAAAAAGATAAAAAAATCCATTAATCAATTCTCTATCCAAATCTTCATTAAAACTCATTATTTTAAGCCATAACAAGATATTAAGGGGACATCAAGATTTGGATTCCTTAGAGATCAACTAATCATTGCTTTAGGGAGGGGATGTTGGGAACTTTACTGCAAAGATTGAGATTTGCTATGATTTGGTTTTATTTCATCGATTGTACATTAACAGTAGTGGTTTATGATCCCTCATTTGTTATATATTTAAATATATGACTAAATGTATTTTGGATCCATTTTCAAGTCAAAAATATAATATTCAGATTTGATCTGATTTAAAAACACTAATTAAATGTATTTTAATGACTTTAAGGGTTTTGGGTCATATGTTTGAATGATATAGGTTCATGTATGTACGTTGGGTTAATGTTAGAATGTGTATATGAATTGCATGCTTGACATTGTGATATGTTTGCTATTGTTGTGATTGCTAGTGTAATGGTGAAAAGATGAAACACTTATGTAGAATGAAACAGGCATAGTTATTCTATGGGCGAGGAATCCTGAAGTGCATAGGGAAAGCTATGACGATGGAGTCTTCGATGGATTACACTAAGATGGAGGATCCATAATCATAGAATATGCTTTGATGAATAAGCCCTAGAGTATTTGGAGTTGGTCGCTACAAATGATTGATGCATACAGATTGAAGTGGCTAGAAAAGAGATGGATCCATGGTATAATTGGATCAAGGCGAAAGACTTGGCCAAAATTAGCTAAGCGATGGATCGACACCAATTATATGGAAATGTTTGCCGTCGAATGAGAAGACTCCCCCAATTCAGTGAATAATAGAAAGAAAATTAGAAGGAACAAGGAGCACATAAATTTTTTATAGTGGTTAGCCTGTGTATATTTTGTCTTTTGGTAATGATTAGATTTAGCTGTTACAGATGAATTACAATGCGAGTTAGATCTATACTTCGTTGGTTTTGAGTTAGGTGGTAATTCAACACAAAAATAAGAAAAAGGTCCAAAATCCTCTTTTCAACTGTTTAAATGCCTATTTGTAGATGAATCCTCGTACCAGAGTCAGTTCAGTGATAATTCAACACAAAAAGAAGAAAAAGTCCAAAATCCTCTTTTCAAGTGTTTAAATGCCTATTTATAGACAAATCCTCGTACCAGAGTCGCTATATCTAATTTGAATCAACCAAACTTTCGTATTTGATTTTCCAACTCAAAGAATGAGTCAAATCTACGTGATCTATGAGATTCAGTCGATCAATACCAATCGATATGTTGGCCTGATCTTTTTCTTTTTTCTTAAGAAATGCTTAGGTATCAAACTTTAAATCTTAAGCGGCAAAGTGATCACCATCGATAAGCCATTACTGACCAATATGCCCTGTCCAAAAGTTATTAATTTATCCAAACTTGAATGTACTATCACAATAGAAGAAAAGTGGGACACATCCTAACTTTTGGATCATTTGGTATAGATCCATAGATCGATCGGCGTTGTTGATTCCTTACTTACTATGTTTCTCGAGTACTCTGTCCTTTATATCCTCTAAGCTTCTTGACCCGTTTCTTCATTATTTCGTAGTCCACTTTCATCGATATGTCGCTATGTTCAAATATCAAATAGCATTTGCCAACTACCTCAAAATATGCTTTTGTAAATACAAAGCATGCTTTGAATCGAGATAAACAATCAAACTAGATATGTGGAGATGCTTCTGTCATCTAAACCATTTTCGTGGAATCTAGCTACTCCACTGAGAATATGGTATATCATTCCAAACTATCGCACTGCCGTGCCTTTTGGCAGATATAAATGATAATTTTTTTTGTAATAGCCCGATACTGAGAACCAATGAAAATTAATGTTTTATTTTAAAACTATTAATAATGAATGGACTTTTGGTATTAATTGATAAAATTATATTGGATATGGAAATAACTTTTATTAAAGTGTTAAAAAATATTTTTGGATAGTGGAAATTGAAAAATGAGAAAGTTAGACATTGGGGATTTGACGTTGCTATAAAATAAAAGTAAAATTGTATTTATGAAATAAAGCTTCATAAAGTGGAAGGGAAAAACATAAGTATAATTTTATCGCTAAAAATATGTTAAGAAGGTTTGAAAATTTGTAGTAATTATTGATAAATTTAGTAAAACTAAACATTTGATGTAAAAGGATTTTAAACAATGAAATATTATTTTAATTAAAAATAAGAATTATTGTATCAAAATAATAATTTTATTTATTAACATTTGATTGTGAAATGATTAAAAATTAATATAGTAAATTTATTATAATAAGTAATAAAGTTAAATATGCACGAAAAATATATATTTGGAAATGAGAGGCTTGTGATGAATTTAAAACATGATTTCTTAATAAAAATGCAAATTGAAATATTTTTGAATTATATATACAATCATTTCAAATGGAAATTGATTTAATATAATGTTCAGACCTGTACAAAATGAAGATAGTTAAATTAGAAAATGGATTTCAAGTTTTCAAGTTGAAATAATGCATTTTTAATAAGCTTTTGAAATAATGTAAAAAGAAAAGAGAAGAGGAAATTAAATTATTATTGGGTTTAGGTGCTTCCTTAAACCTATTTACTCATGAACTAATAGGAGAAAATGAGTTTTCTCTCTTCTCAAATAAATAAAACATTTATTTTTCCTAGGTAGTAAAAGAAATAAAATAAAATATAGTAAAACTCTTTTCTCCCGCCATCTTAAAACCTTGTCTTCAAAATTATAAAATCAAATTAATTAGCTAAATTCACCAAAATGCAAAGGTAAGTATGAGGATCACCCTACACCTTCGACACAAAAATACCATGAGGAGTGCATTAACATGATTCCCATCTTATAAAGAATGGCAGTAAAGGTAAACTAATAACAATCCAAAGCAGAGCTTGATGTATATCTCATAGTGCATATGATAAGTATAATAATCACGTAGATATCAAAGTGCAACAAGTTCATTATAGTTGTACAAAACAAAATGTAATATAGGTTAACATCAGAATAATAAACTTTTAAATAGACCTGCCTCTACTAATATGCTATCTCATACTTATAAAAGTACCAGAGATGATAAGAAAAAGAAAATAACCTCATGACAAACAAAATCCGAGTATGAGCGATCTATTATCTCAAAACAAATATAATCATAAAACGTCGTAAATAGAAATAATTAGTATGTAGTGTCATACCTGCCCTATCCTTGTATCGAACAAATTAGCACATAACAATATATGTTAAACTATCATTATGTCAAGTACTACTACTCAAAGTACAACATGAGGGGTCTAGGTATCTAACGTCGGTAATATTGACATCATAAAAGTATAAAAAAATAGCAAACATATAAAACTTCAAACATAGCTCACATCCCTCGACTCAAGTGCTAGGATATATGAGAGCTCGTATGATCCCATTCGATGATCAAAGACTACTCAAAGTCTCGGTTTTCTAAGAGCTTAAACTCATGTGCCTTTAACGGCTAGGAACTAGACCTATCAACAAAATCTAAGATATATAGATCACATTTCTACAAATTCAAGTGAGCATCTTCACATTCGCCCTTCTTTATGAGCACACATCGTAATCTCTGATTATTATTGACGATTCCATAGCACTAATCTTGATAGTAGAATACATCGTTCGTTCCACTTCACAAGTTCCCATCTTCAAACTTGCCTCTTTGGACCAGCACTAGATGCTTCAAACACTTCCCATTTGACCAAAAAACTCAAATCGCCAAGTCATCAAAGCTATTAGCGTTGCTCGCCTCATCCCAAAAATCATAGGGTTTCCTTATGTAATTCTTGAAGTCATCTCATCAATACCTCACGTCGATCCCAAACAAAAAAAGCCCGTTCTTCCATGTTAGCCATCACTTTTCACATTGATTGGCATTTGATCATATCTCAAAATCTATCAACTAAACTAGCTTACGATCGATCAAGCATCCTTTAGCATCACCATGGACCTCGCTATCCATCGTGCCTCTATTTGACTAATAGTTAATGATTGTTTGTGATCGATTGACAATGATTGATCGTCACCATACTTATCCTATTTTTCTCATATTCTTCTCATGCATGCATCGAAAACCATCTTGATCTCCAGAGTGAACTCCTTTTCTCCTCGTGCACTTTAACACTTAGCCAAAATTTGAACTTGCAAATTGATTGATGTTTAGATCTATCAGTGCCACTATTTCTCTCGTGCTTTCCCACAAAGCCATAAAGTGGCTATCGCAAAACTCATCTCTCGACCCGATATGCCATCCAACACAACACCCTTGATTCCCCATCAATCAACTCAATCGATACTGATCAATCGTGACTTAGCCAAAATTTGGATAAGACATTTTCTAGCCAAAACACATTGATCCCTACTTGGTTCATCATTCCAATCTGAATCCACTTTACATTGATATGCCTTTAACCGCTTTAGAACCAAACCATACTCAAAAATGTACATCAATGCATAATCTCCTATTCTAAACACTCAAATAACATATGACAACCAAACAAGCATCATATCAATATAATACAAGCATCGTATTAAGCATAATCTGATCTAACATCAACATGATACATCGATGTAAATAATTACATATAAATTCAATCCAAAACCATTTAAAAATTATTTAATTTCATTTATTACACCTATAAGTTCAAACCAGTTGAAAGCTTAATTTTTAACTTGGGAAAATGATTCAAAATCACATTTTCAAACATTTGAAAGAAATTAAAATAATTAGAGATGATAGATCACTTACCTAAATCACCTAAATTTGCTAAAAAAAGATTTGGCCTGCACAACGGTTGTGTGAATCCCAATGCACCTAATTACAAGATTGGTTGATATCCTAGCTAATCTCTTTTCAAATCTTCCTCTAATCTCTTGTTTAAGCTAGTTTAATTGAAGATTCAAGATGATTTTGACTAATGGAGGTTAAAGATTGTTTTTAGGAGATGGCATAATGGTTAGAGGCTGTCCCATCAGTTGTAATTAGCTCCATATCGAAATGGGTTAGTAGGATAACTATGGGCTTAGTCTAATTACCTACTAGTTTGTCTAAAATTATTTAACTTCAAATGGACATATCTCCTAAACTATAAGCCAAAATTCTGTTATGATAATTTTATAGAAAGGAAAACCATCATATCTTTCATTTGGAAGTGATTTTGGGGCCTAATTAGGCTTCTATCAAAAGTTATACCTCTTACAAGTTTTCACAAAACCATCCGTAATTAATTCTAGTGTCAAAATTCAATACCTAACTTTCCCTAAGGTTATAATTCAACTGGAACTAATTTTGTTATAGAAGCAATATTTTTGTGATCCCATGATACGTAAAAATTTGTTGCATTCTCCCTCCCCCATAGGATTTTCACCATCGAAATTCAAACTAAACAAACATGACTAAAATAATATAGATACCAAGCATGCCTAATAATCAAACAAGCATACGACTATTAACCATGCACACATAAGCAAGAAACAAACCTACGTAAATACCTAGCATGCAAGTTACTAAACTATGGAAAAAAGATGTTAAATGTGAAAGCTAACAATAAAATGGAATCTTATCAAGTAAAGAGCTTTGAATAAGCAACCCTTATGCTCTCCTCGGTCCCTCACGTACTATTTCCCTCACTTTCACTCTATTGAACCTTTGCTGGCTTTGCTGATTTCCTCTGAAGTAGCTTTATACTTTGCTTGACTATACGAATCGTCTTTCAAGGTCTCAATGCTTTAGGTTCAACTTCAATATCAAATAGTCGATCTAGTGCAACAGTCACGCATGCTTCACACACAAATTTCCTAAAAGGAGACACATAGTATACATTCTGCACACCCGCCAATTTTTGAGGTAAGTCGACTTTATGTGTTGGGTTCCTAATCCTCTCAACAGTCGTAAAAGGACCTATAAATATTGGTGCCAACTTCATCGTATTACCAAATCAAACTATATTCTTCAGTTGAGAAATCTTAACGAGCACCATATCATCGACAGATAACTCAAGATCATGACGTCTTTTATCGACGTAGTTGTACTATCTGTCCCGTGCAGCTTTCATCCACTGTCGGATGATTTCCATCTTTTATAAAGTCTTTTTAATCATATCAGGCCCAAGCATTGTTTTTCACCTACATCCAACAAACATGAAGGGGCATTGTATGGTTGACCGTACAATGACTCGAATAGTGCCATATCAATGCTCTACTAATATTGTTGCTGTGTGCAAACTCAACCAAATGCAAATGATTGTCTATCGGGCCTCCAAAGTCAAGAATGCAAGCTCGCAAGAGATCCTCTAGGATAGGAGTCACTCTCTCGATTTTCCGTTAGTTTGTTGGTGATAGGCTATACTCAAATGCATCTATATCCCCAAAACCACTTGTAAGTTGTTCCAAAATCCACTCATGAATAATGATCTTAATTGCTTATGATGCTCTTTGATACACCATGGAATCACACTATTTATTTTGCATACACTCAGCCAGCTTCGCTGCTACTCTATTAGATTTTTTGGGTATGAATCGAGCTTTATTTGTCAACCTATCAACTATGATCCAAATGTTATCACACTCTTCTCTAGTCCTTGGCAATCCATCGATGACATCCATTAAAATCTTTTCCCACTTCGATTGGGGAATCAAGCATGGTTGTCGCGAACCACTTGACTTTTTTGTTCAGTTTTCATAACTAGCAATTCATACACTTCAAAATAAATGTCCTAACATCCCCCTTCATCCCTTGCCAATAAAATGCCTACTTCATATGTTAATATATTTTATGCCTTTGGGATGTATAGTCAATCTCGAATGATGGTACTGTCATAGTACATCACCCTCAGTCCATTAACATTGGGTATAAATATCAACCATCCTTATAGAGACAACCATCTAGGTCGAGTTTGTACTACTTCATCTCCTCAGACTCTACTTTGGTCTCTATCTTTATCGATGATCTCTACTAGTCTAGCATCACATCTATGACTAGTATCGATTTGCTTAACCAGAGTAGGTCTAGAAATCAGACTCTCCAACACATCCAGCTATAGCTGACATCTAGGTTAAGAATCATGACTAAAAATATACTCTAACTATGTCCACCTAGGAACATAACACCTAATCTGCCATGTCTCTTATTCAATGCATAAGTAACTACATTTCCTTTACCAAGCATAGGAAATATCAAAGTCATAGGAGGCAAAGAACTCTAACCATCTCTGTTGTTGAATGTTAAGCTATGAGAAAAGGTACTTCATCAATTTGTGGTCGGTGAATAACTCAAACCTTTCGACTAACAAGTAATGCCTCCATATCTTCAATGCAAGCACTATCACTATCAACTCTGATATTTTCTTTATGTGATTTTAACTGGCAACTAGAATATGCAGAAACTTTATCACTCTACATCGATGCCTCCCCCAATCCAGTACCACAAGCATTTGGGTATACTATCAACTCCTCATTCCCACTCGGAATGACTAATATTGGTTCAATCATCAACCTCTCCTTCAGACACACAAACCCTTGCTTGCACCTTACATCCCAAGCAAAAGTCTAGTTTCAACATAAAGTTAGTCAACTGTGTAGCAACCTTCGAGAAGTTCTTTATGAATCGTTTATAATTACCTATTAATACAAGGAAACTTCTCACGTTTGTAGCATCCTTAGGTCTTCCCCAACTTATACTGCTACTACCTTGGCAGGATCCACTATAATAAATTGCTCTAAAAAATATGACTTAGGAATTGCACTTCCCTCCTCCAGAATTGACACTTCAAAAAATTCGCCTTTAGCTGGTGCTTCCTCAACACCTCCAGCACAATCCTTAGGTGCATCTTATGTCCCTCTTCCATCCATCAGTGGACAAGAATCTCACCAACGAACACAAGTACAAACTTATTTAGTTAATCTCTAAAAACACACTTCATAAGGTATAACAAAGTATGTTGGTGCGTCGGTTAGCCCAAATGAGAAAACCAACCACTTATAAAATTCCGATGGCGCAAGGAATGAAGTAATCGACACTCTCTCCTTTGCTACTCTCAATTGGTGGAACCTTAAGCTAAATCCAATTGAGAAAACACCTTTGCATCGTACTGTTAATCGAAAGTCATTAGTATATGAAAGTGGATACTTATTCTTCCCCTTTATGTTATTAGCTCACGGTAATCCATACAAAGTCTTAAATAGTCTTCTACCTTCGTGGCGAACACTCCAGGTTCTCCCTACTTAGATATACTCCTACGAATGAACTCTCTCCTCAATAGGCAATTCCCTTGCACATCTAGTTTATTCTGCTCTCTGGGTACCATACATCTCAATGACATAAGTGTTTTCCTAGAATCCTTCACTAAGTCAATGTAGAATTCAATCTGCCTATGTAGCGATCATCTGATATCCTTCTCTATTATGGTTGGATACTCTCTAGATATAAGTATTGATAACAACTCATCGCATGGGATTTTGAATGAATGTAAAAAGCTAATCATCACCTTATTGTTCGATAGGAAGCCCAACTCTATCCTATATTCACCAACTTTCCTTATTGTCACTACCGACCTCTCATAATCCACCATGACCCCATAGCTATAAAGCCAGTCCGTCCCTAAATATGATACCAAACCTAACAAAACCAAGTACAAAATAATCACAAACAAACATACATCAATGACTCGATATGACCACATCATGTTAAACCATACTCAAATTAATCGAACCTTCCACGGGGCTTGACATAACCAAAGGTTTGTCTAATGGGTCGGCTTTTACTCATATCTATCTACCTGGTCAATAGATATAATCGAATGTGAAGCCCAGTATTAAATAGAACATGAACATATCATAAATTGACAGCACACCTTCGATAATAACGCCCTTCCCTTTCTCATTGGTGATGGAGTGCTCGATGAAGTCATAATAGCATTAAGTGCACATGCCTTAACCACCTATTTTTTCTTTAGAGGCTATAGAAAATACTTCTTGGTATGCTTGAACTTGTTGTAGTTACAATAATTCTTCCAATCATTCTTTCAGTTTTTTATCAGATAACCTTTGTAACAACCCATAAAATTAACAATAATTAATAAAGCTCTAAAATGGAATTTGAGCAAAAGTTGGGAAATGGCCATGAAATTTGTAATATTGTATTCGTGGCAATTTTCTAAGCAACTTTCATAATTGGAGTTTTGTGATCGGAGCTCAAACGAAGAAGTTATTAGCGTTTATAGTTTATGGAATGAAAATTATTAAAAAGGAGAAGAAGGAAATAAATAGTGATAAATGCAAAACCCAACAGGTCGACCCCCTTACTTTGGTCGGTTGACTATTAGCAGTCAACTGCTTATAGGGGAGGTCAATCATTCGAGCTCCTATAAATACAAGCCAAATCCATCGCTTCTCTTTTCATATTTTTGATCCAAGTAGCAAAGCTTTTCCATTTTCTTTTCTCCACTATTTCTCTTAATTATAAAATATTATATATAAATGGAGGAGGGAAGAAAATAAAACAAAAGAAGAGAAGGAGCGAATCAATAGTGCGAAACAAGGTAAAATTTATTATTATAAACCTTTATTCCCCTTAACCTCAAATTTCCTCTCAGATCTGTAATTCTAATAGTACATATATACCTTGTCATGCATATTGTTTTGGATTGGAAAGGAAAATGAGTCAAGTAAATGAATAGATTTTGTTTTTATCATAAGTGGGCAAAAACACCCAATAGAAATTTTGTAGAGAAATAAATGAAGAATATCAAATGTAAACAGAGAGAATATGACAATAAAGTAACCAAAATTAAGCAAATGACAGAGACAATAATTTATAGTGGTTCGACATTGTTTGCCTACGTCCACTTTTAAGAGATAGCTTGATTAATCACTTTATAAACTAAGCATAATAGGGATCAGATGAAAATCCTTAATTATAAAAGAGTGCAAAGCAATCAGCAACGTAAAGATTTCCTACATGAACAGCCAAGTCCGCATTTATAGAGGAAGATGGCGAAATATCTTCTTGAAAATTCGGCAGAAGGATCTCCAAAACCATGTAGGCCTATACAAGGGATCACATGGCCCAAATCCTAAGAAATAAGGATCGAGACCGATCCCTATTTTGAGGAATTTGGGGCTAAGATCCCTATAGGAGCTTCTCTATGTTGTAATATGCTTAGCCTCCAAGTTTCTTGTCAGTTGAACCTGTAGATGTTGAGTAATTGATCGATTATTGCTACAAAGTGTGTTGCTTCTTGATTCTGGCATATCCTTCTTGGGAGAAGAGGCATCGATCCCTCTTGTTTCTCTTGGTGCGATGCCTAGAGTGGACTCCCTAGGGTCCCCATATCCTGTTTCCAAAGTTTTATATGCATTGGACTTATGGATCTTGAGATATTGATTTTTTTGCATTGAGTTGCACTTGTCTGGCTGAAGTAGACTGGTCCCTATGATTGAGAGGGATTATAAATGATTCCTTTTCTAGGACAAACTATATTCCATACTTTGAACATTCTGCATTGGATATTCCTTAATTCCGTTCGACCATGACTTCATACTACCATATGTACTTGATTTCTTGACCCCATAATCATCACTTTGGGCTTACTAGCCTTGACGATAATCGAGTTTAATTGTCTAATCAGTTCTAATATAGCTAGGTCAAAATGCCGAATAACACTTGGCCCCAAAGTATATCTTGTGTTGAACATGACATGTTTTGAATCGAAGCAAGTTATAGTCGTCGGAAAGAAGTCCATCCAACTTTTTGAATAGTCGCTATCCGGTCGTTGAATTATTTTCCCAAAATGTCGTATCTCTCTTTGATCGTCATAACGCTCTGTCGATTTCCAGTAGCATAAATTCAGGATTATATTCCACCAGTTGCCATCTATGTTCAGTTCTATGGGGCTAGTAAGCTATGGCTATCTAATTCAGTCTCGACTTTGAAAGCTTCAGGTATGAATTCAATTTCCCTCGGTTTCAAAAATTGAGTTCTTAGAATATTCACGTGCATGCTTTGGCACACGTTCTTTGTTAGGACCTTTATTCTATGATTTCGATGACAACAACCATACAATCATACACATACAATATATTCCATCTATTTGCAGGAAAAAGCTTTCAGAATTCAAAATATCGCAAATTGAAGAAGACCAGCAAAGGAGAAGAATCGCTGGTATTTGAAAAGATATTATAGTGTGTTGTAGTCATAGATATATAGTTTGTAAAATCCCCTTTAGTAGTTTTTTTTTACAAAACATTGCATGACAAAACCTTTATAAGCCTTTTATTATTTCAAAAAGGTAACTGCAGAAGTTAATATGTATCAAACGTCTGACTATGGTCTCTGTTTAAAAAATTAATATGTATCGCGCGTCTGTTAATGTAAAGACCCGTAAATCCGTACTCCTTGAATAGACACTAATCTCCTTTGTTTAATTCAAGATGAACGAAAATACGAACCCTTAGGGGTTTTAAAAAGATTTTAAGAAGAGAAAAAGTAGAAAAGAAGATAGAAAATTTAGATAGGGAAAAGAAGACAGAAGATAGAACATTTTAAAATAGAAGGAAAAGAGAATAGAAAATTTGAAAATATAGAAAAATGGAGAATAGAACGGAATAGAGAACAACAGAACAACATCAGAATCTCACAATTCGCAGCGGAACAACATATAATAATAAATGAATAATCTTTAAACAAAGAACTATATCAGTTATTACATTTTATACATTACATTACATCATATCATCAGAGTGTACAACAACAATATACAACATCAAACAGTGCAGCGGAAAAAGAAATACTATATAAGTAATACGCCATGCCATCCATCTTGCCTCCAGCAACTCCAGAATATCCAGAATATCCTGATAAACCTTAACTCTTGACTGCCCGTGTGAAAATTGGTGGGCACCCAGAGTTTAGGAAGGAAAACAATAAACTCCAAGTCAGTCATGTGACTGGTGTGAGAACTCAAAACAGTTTATTTATCTTTAAAATCAAAATAGAGGAATATTTTTAAATTCAATTCGCAATGCTTTTAAAAATGAGACTACCATAAGGCCTCCCGCACACACACACATGCAAACGCAGAATCGGAGGAGATTTCTCCTTATGATAGTCAAAGATGCTTGATACGCATTTAAAATAACATTTGATATTATTACTAGTGCATAGTGTAGAAGAAATTCATTTCGAAAGTAGAATATAAATCTTAGCCAACATAGACATTTCGAACTATGCCTACTATAGCTACCATCCAAACAGTGGTGACCACCATAAGTGAATGGCAGGTTCTACAACTAATACCATACAAGTTTCGTATTGGGAATTGGATTTCCAACAAATGGTCAGGCCAAGGAACTTCCCATTGCCACATGAGAATGCCTCTGGAAAGACATCCCCGAGAACCAAACCGGAACTCTGCCAACACAAGGCCGGGTTACCCCTAACTGGGTAACTACTGACACGAGCACGCCATTCCCAGATCGTAAACGACCTTTCTCACGGGATCTCGAAAACCAACAACCACAAAGTAATAAATTCGTAGTAACCACATAGGTTAAATATCTGGGCTCCATACCATGATACCACCTCTATCCAGAAGGAAATGTACATACCCTAAAGGGTGCTACCCCTCATAACCTTGCCGCATCTTTCCTGTTTTGACCATTTCCGGGGTGTGAGGTTCGACGAAGTCACGTCCACAAAAACATACTTTATACAAAAGCCATGCTTTGGGTCAACAAATGATCAACACAATGATCACCAAGATAGACGATCAAATAAACGATCCTATCACAATAATCAACATAATGATCATTTCAGCAACACTCAGCATGTCACATTACCAAATTTGGGAATATATCGCTGATAACCTTCAACTATATAACCTCTGAGCTCGTACGTCTCAGAGAAGGGTGTTAAGCTAAAAGAATAAATTCTCCGCCACCAACAGAAATATATTTGAAAGAAATCGGCTTTATATCTCAACTTGTAATGTCAGACATACAATCCATACAAGTCTGTTCCGGGATCGAACAAAACCGAAGGCACTTACAAAGAAGTCCTTGCAATCTGGATATTCACAATCCTGATCGGATTTCCCATCACATATGGAGAACTCTATACCGGAGCTACTCGGTGCAGAGTAAATCGACAGGTCATCCTATCGCTCTCGCAAATACCGGGTCTTCAACACCGATCTTCAATGCAATTATAACGACGTATCACATATTCGGAATGGGTTATACGACCCCATGGTCCTTTCCCGGTTAACCCGAATAGTGAGCGCTTATTCAAAAATAAGTGTAGCATTCACATTCAAACAAATCACATCAATTACCCATTCAAAGGGAAATATTGATAGTCAGTTATTGAACTATCAATGGATATGCACACATCACCAGTTTCCAAATAATTTTCCAAATTATTTATTTTCCAAAAAAATATCTTTACAAGATATATTATTTCATACTTCAAAAATAAATCAATATTTATTTTTAAACCAATTCCACTTTCTTTTATAAATTCCTTAGTGAATTTATAATCCAAAATATCTATGAATATTCGATTTCAATTATTCATTTCAATATTTCTTTTCAATTTATCTTCAAAAAGATAAATTCTCAAAATATTCACTTTATATTGGAAAACATTTCCATACTTATTTATTCATAAGTAATTCACAAATTTTATTTATTTTCAACTCTTAGAAAATATTCAATATACTTAAATCGAGATTAAGTATATATTTCATTCTTTAAGGAAATCATTCTCATAAACATATTTATTTGGGCCCAAAACGAATGTTACGTAAAACATCGTTACGACCACCCAAAATCACTAGTATAGGGATTCGAAATTAAAATAGATATATAAATCCCAATACTATACAAAACATTTCCTTTCGGAAATCATTTACTATAACAACAGTGTTATAGTCCAATATTTCCTTTTCATTTCTCGAAAACGTCTATTTCAACAATTAATGTTGAAATCTATGGTTTCGAATCTCAACACAATTAAAACTTCGTTCGATCGTTTTAATTCTATTTCAAATATCACATTCAAAACAATTTCTTTAACATCTTATTCACTATTCAAAAACGTGAAGATACTACGTTAACACATTTCATCATTTCTATTCATTTTAATTCAAAGGATTATTCACTATTCAAAAACGTGAATATAACTCCATTAATAGGTTTCAACAATTTTCTTATCAAAATAAGTCATTTGCGAATTTATAAAACAACGTTTATAAATTCCATTTCCATTTATTTATAAAAGCTTCCTTTTTATAAATTCTTTTATTAACCTATTCCAGTTTATAACTCAATTTTAAACTAAAAATTCATATTATAAGTTAAATGCTTATAAAACGATTATTTTACAAAATCGTTCTTTTAAACTTCATAGTTATAAATCTTATAACTTTTAAGATTCAATTATTCATCCAAATATATTCTTTAATAACTTCACAAAATTTATAAATCTTACTATTTATAAATTTCATTTATAACTTCACCATTTATAATTTTATAAATTCCATTCATTTACAAAATTTATTTTCACTTCATTCAAACACTTATAAAAACTCGTTTTATAATATCAATATTTCAATTTATAAATATCCATTTATGAATCTCTTAATATAAATCAATTTATATTATTCCTTAAAACGACTTTAATCTCCTTTATTATTTCACCATTTTTATTCATAAAATAATTAAATTTTATAAATCCTATATTTAAACTTTTCACAATAAATTCTAAAATCCCGATTAAACTATTTTATAAAATCATTAGCATCATATTCTCAAAAATCAGTTTTTAACTATATTTCTCAAAAATCATAATTTTTATAACATTAAAAATTATAACGTTTATTTATTTAAAATGGATCAATTCCAAAATATAGTATATTCTCAAAAATCGCTTTAAAAAAAATCATTTTTAAAATCCCAAAATTTGGTCCAATGATGCTACATACCAAATAGTCAATCACGACAACAACGATATCATACATCAATATGATAATCCATCAAATATCAAAATATCTGAAATCAAATAAAAACTGTTGAGGAATCCAGTTTGATCCCTCCAACCTGTTTTCCTGCATCCACAAACATTAGCACAATACAAATTTCGCTCCAGTACGAAATTATCGCGGTATATGTTCTTATTAAATATTATCCGCTTAATAATGGCGTAATAGGGTCTCATCCGCTAAAAATACGGGAAATCAATCAACTGCAATATATACATATGCCAATATATATATATTGATATTATATATAATACCAATTTCACTGTTTATGAAATATTCGCGGTATATGTTTTTAATAAATAACATCCGCTTACTAACGGCGCATAATGTCTATTTTAACAATCAATAGATATCAATCATCATTCAAACATGCATTCAAATATTTTAAATCTAACTATTTAAAATAAAATCGAAACTGATTCGATTGAGTGAGAAGTTCTCACCTTGATTTTAAATTCCGTTTTAGCGATTTATTTCGAATAAAATTAAACGGACGTTTAATTTTACCCAAAATTCTCACTAACTCCAAACGACTCCAAACCAACTCCGTCGCGTAGTGCTCGTCCATACGATTCCAACGCAACTGGTTTCGCGCGTTTTCGACCTCGTATGAAAAGTTATGAATTTACGAAGTTTATACGAATTTAAACTTAATAATTACAACTTAAACTTTATAATTTATAACCTATACAAGCTTTGGCCGTTAGATCCTATACCCATGCATCCTAGCCGTGCATTTTGCTCCTTCCTCCTCACGTCTTGGCTACAGGTTGAGGCCGTGCTTCTAAACCCATTACAAGAATTAGGGTTTAAATTTAGCAACCACTTCATCGACTTCTAGCTTGATCAAGATACTCCACGTGAATGCCCCTGGCCACCTCTACGCTTGCCCCAAACACCATGAAGCTCGGCTCTATATAAATCTCGAAAAACGTGCCATAGACGAGCACGAACGCGGCCTCTTATCCCTCAAAATACAACTCCAAACTCGATCATAACCGTTGGATCTCTAGTTCGTGTTGTGCTCTACAAGTTTCTAGTTGAAACTTTTGCCTAATTACTGATGGATTGAAAGAAAAAGAGGGAGGAAAGTTGGAGATTTCTGGTCGTTCATCACTTCACTGGCGGCTAGGGTTACATGTTTTATTTTATTTTTTTTATTTGTGAATGGTGGCTATTTATAAGGAACCGACGAAACACTATTCATCCCGGAAATTCCGAACTCCGATTTACGCGCCGAAACTGACGTTCCTAGGGTTTATCCCGCGTTCCGGACACAATGGAACAGGTTTCGGTAGCTAATTCGGACATTTGTGCGAGTTATGGCTGTAAACGCTCAATTTAAATTAAACCGATTTAAACGATTTTCTAGGCGTTTTAATTTGTACCGGACAAACGGTAAATCCAATTGACTTGAAATTTGAAACCTTACAATAATATCACATTACGGATCCGATGAAACTGGTTTCGTCGAAATCTGAGACTTTTTGAAAAATGGCTATTTTAGCTCGTCAAATTTAAATTAAAAATAAATCGATGCGTTTCGAGCTGCCACGATCAAACGATAACTCCGATTGACACGAAATTTGAAATCCGGTAATAACTAACTATTATGGATCCAATGGAACTGGTTTCGTTCAATTCTGAGACTGTTCAAAAATTGACTATTTTTACTATCGATTTTAATATTAAAATATTCAATTTTAACAAATTAACTTTTAATTCGATTTTAAAGTTCTAAAATATCGTTCTAACTCCAATATGATAAAATAAAATTTTACTAATCATTTTCAATCATATTTAACTCTATTTTCAATTATTTTCATAATTTAACATATTAAATTATCGATTTAAAAATCCAATTAAATCCAATAATTCAAATAAAAATTTATTTGACTTATAAATTCACTTATTAATATTTAAAATTAATTAAATATTCAAATTTTAATTAACAAAAATTCTGGGTCGTTACAATCTTCCCCACTTAAAAGAATTTCGTCCTCGAAATTAACAAGTAAGAAAAATTACAGAAGCTATTAATTTTCCCAAAATTCATAGTTAAACTTCTTACAAATCTTTACTAAGTTTTCCTAATCATACTTAGTTATCTTTTCAAAAACAACTGCTATTGTTTAACTTTCAATTCCAAAATCAAAGTTAAAGTTTTTAAAATTTTCCAATTTTCTCAAATTTTTTCTAACGCCTTAAATTTCCGGAAAAATTCGCCATAGTCTCCTTTGCGCGGCTCGATCCGAAAAAAAATGACAGTATATATATCACAAATATACATCTCATCAAGTAATGAGGCATCCCGCAGGGAAAAAAGTGTAAAAGTACTGTATTTAATCCGAGATATGTACCTTATATTTTTATTAGCAAGCATATACGGCTAATATAGCGCGAAAGCGAGCTCCAAATGCGAAGCAAACGCAATCCGCACCTACTAATCACTCAACAAACAACATGAGAACCATGCATATAGACAATAATCTCAATATACAACATATAGTAACATAATAACTATATATGCCAACATAGCAAATGCAACTAAACAACAAATGCAATATATATTCAACCATCAACCAACTATCATCCAACAAATTCATAACCGATATATATTCATTCATATTCTCATTAATATTCAATGAATTGGTTTTCAATTTAAATCACATTTGATTCATTAACATTGGATTTACTAGCATTCATTTTCAACTAATTCATATTCAAGTTGGTTCACTTCCAATTCAAATTCAATTCTATTCAAATTTATTTACTTCTAATTTGAATTCAATTACATAGCTTTAAATTTCACTAATTCACTTTCATTAATACTTAATGAATTATATACAATCAACTAACAATCATATAACAACCAATGTATATATACTTACAACCAAATTCCTTTGCTTATCAATTGGTTTAATTTAATTGATTTTCATTCAATTATTCAACTTTCTAATAACATTAGATTTTAATGAATTACATTTATATTCATTATTTCATATCAACTTAATTCACATTTAATTGGTTAATATTCAATCCATTCATTCAATTCTGTTACAAAAGTTGAATTTCATTTATATAACTCAAGTTCATATCTATCACTTAATTTTATTAATTTACTTTGATACTAATATCAACTTCATTCCATATCACTTAAGTTATATTCATATAGTTTCACTTATTATATATAAGTTTATTTCACAATTGTAAATCACTTTAATTATAATTCAATTCTTATAATTCATTTGCTTATACAATTATTCTTTAATTTAAATTATTCAAACAACTTATTCAACAACCAAACAATCAACTTATATACACTTTAATAATTCTGAAAAATTATTTCTTTATATATAAAATATAATCAAGTAAAATTATTTCATTTACCCAATTTAAAACAATACTATGTCGGTTTATGTTGTTTAAGAGTTTAGAAACTCCTATCTACGATAGTTAGCAAGACTACATCGACTGGAATCTATAAACAATCAACCGATAAGTCAACATAATACAAAACAAATTTTATATTCACTAACAAATACGCTCTTATAGCTATTATTACACTCAAACTCAATCTAGAGTACTGCTGACTCTATCTCTAATGAGTAATACCCAACAGAACCATGGTTGTCGCTTAACCATAAGCTCTGATACCAGATGTAAAGACCCGTAAATCCGTACTCCTTGAATAGACACTAATCTCCTTTGTTTAATTCAAGATGAACGAAAATACGAACCCTTAGGGGTTTTAAAAAGATTTTAAGAAGAGAAAAAGTAGAAAAGAAGATAGAAAATTTAGATAGGGAAAAGAAGACAGAAGATAGAACATTTTAAAATAGAAGGAAAAGAGAATAGAAAATTTGAAAATATAGAAAAATGGAGAATAGAACGGAATAGAGAACAACAGAACAACATCAGAATCTCACAATTCGCAGCGGAACAACATATAATAATAAATGAATAATCTTTAAACAAAGAACTATATCAGTTATTATATTTTATACATTACATTACATCATATCATCAGAGTGTACAACAACAATATACAACATCAAACAGTGCAACGGAAAAAGAAATACTATATAAGTAATACGCCATGCCATCCATCTTGCCTCCAGCAACTCCAGAATATCCTGATAAACCTTAACTCTTGACTGCCCGTGTGAAAATTGGTGGGCACCCAGAGTTTAGGAAGGAAAACAATAAACTCCAAGTCAGTCATGTGACTGGTGTGAGAACTCAAAACAGTTTATTTATCTTTAAAATCAAAATAGAGGAATATTTTTAAATTCAATTCGCAATGCTTTTAAAAATGAGACTACCATAAGGCCTCCCGCACACACACACATGCAAACGCAGAATCGGAGGAGATTTCTCCTTATGATAGTCAAAGATGCTTGATACGCATTTAAAATAACATTTGATATTATTACTAGTGCATAGTGTAGAAGAAATTCATTTCGAAAGTAGAATATAAATCTTAGCTAACATAGACATTTCGAACTATGCCTACTATAGCTACCATCCAAACAGTGGTGACCACCATAAGTGAATGGCAGGTTCTACAACTAATACCGTACAAGTTTCGTATTGGGAATTGGATTTCCAACAAATGGTCAGGCCAAGGAACTTCCCATTGCCACATGAGAATGCCTCTGGAAAGACATCCCCGAGAACCAAACCGGAACTCTGCCAACACAAGGCCGGGTTACCCCTAACTGGGTAACTACTGACACGAGCACGCCATTCCCCGATCGTAAATGACCTTTCTCACGGGATCCCGAAAACCAACAACCACAAAGTAATAAATTCGTAGTAACCACATAGGTTAAATATCTGGGCTCCATACCATGATACCACCTCTATCCAGAAGGAAATGTACATACCCTAAAGGGTGCTACCCCTCATAACCTTGCCGCATCTTTCCTGTTTTGACCATTTCCGGGGTGTGAGGTTCGACGAAGTCACGTCCACAAAAACATACTTTATACAAAAGCCATGCTTTGGGTCAACAAATGATCAACACAATGATCACCAAGATAGACGATCAAATAAACGATCCTATCACAATAATCAACACAATGATCATTTCAGCAACACTCAGCATGTCACATTACCAAATTTGGGAATATATCGCTGATAACCTTCAACTATATAACCTCTGAGCTCGTACGTCTCAGAGAAGGGTGTTAAGCTAAAAGAATAAATTCTCCGCCACCAACAGAAATATATTTGAAAGAAATCGGCTTTATATCTCAACTTGTAATGTCAGACATACAATCCATACAAGTCTGTTTCGGGATCGAACAAAACCGAAGGCACTTACAAAGAAGTCCTTGCAATCCGGATATTCACAATCCTGATCGGATTTCCCATCACATATGGAGAACTCTATACCGGAGCTACTCGGTGCAGAGTAAATCGACAGGTCATCCTATCGCTCTCGCAAATACCGGGTCTTCAACACCGATCTTCAATGCAATTATAACGACGTATCACATATTCGGAATGGGTTATACGACCCCATGGTCCTTTCCCGGTTAACCCGAATAGTGAGCGCTTATTCAAAAATAAATGTAGCATTCACATTCAAACAAATCACATCAATTACCCATTCAAAGGGAAATATTGATAGTCGGTTATTGAACTATCAATGGATATGCACACATCACCAGTTTCCAAATAATTTTCCAAATTATTTATTTTCCAAAAAAATATCTTTACAAGATATATTATTTCATACTTCAAAAATAAATCAATATTTATTTTTAAACCAATTCCACTTTCTTTTATAAATTCCTTAGTGAATTTATAATCCAAAATATCTATGAATATTCGATTTCAATTATTCATTTCAATATTTCTTTTCAATTTATCTTCAAAAAGATAAATTCTCAAAATATTCACTTTATATTGGAAAACATTTCCATACTTATTTATTCATAAGTAATTCACAAATTTTATTTATTTTCAACTCTTAGAAAATATTCAATATACTTAAATCGAGATTAAGTATATATTTCATTCTTTAAGGAAATCATTCTCATAAACATATTTATTTGGGCCCAAAACGAATGTTACGTAAAACATCGTTACGACCACCCAAAATCACTAGTATAGGGATTCGAAATTAAAATAGATATATAAATCCCAATACTATACAAAACATTTCCTTTCGGAAATCATTTACTATAACAACAGTGTTATAGTCCACTATTTCCTTTTCATTTCTCGAAAACGTCTATTTCAACAATTAATGTTGAAATCTATGGTTTCGAATCTCAACACAATTAAAACTTCGTTCGATCATTTTAATTCTATTTCAAATATCACATTCAAAACAATTTCTTTAACATCTTATTCACTATTCAAAAACGTGAAGATACTACGTTAACACATTTCATCATTTCTATTCATTTTAATTCAAAGGATTATTCACTATTCAAAAACGTGAATATAACTCCATTAATAGGTTTCAACAATTTTCTTATCAAAATAAGTCATTTGCAAATTTATAAAACAACGTTTATAAATTCCATTTCCATTTATTTATAAAAGCTTCCTTTTTATAAATTCTTTTATTAACCTATTCCAGTTTATAACTCAATTTTAAACTAAAAATTCATATTATAAGTTAAATGCTTATAAAACGATTATTTTACAGAATCGTTCTTCTAAACTTCATAGTTATAAATCTTATAACTTTTAAGATTCAATTATTCATCCAAATATATTCTTTAATAACTTCACAAAATTTATAAATCTTACTATTTATAAATTTCATTTATAACTTCACCATTTATAATTTTATAAATTCCATTCATTTACAAAATTTATTTTCACTTCATTCAAACACTTATAAAAACTCGTTTTATAATATCAATATTTCAATTTATAAATATCCATTTATGAATCTCTTAATATAAATCAATTTATATTATTCCTTAAAACGACTTTAATCTCCTTTATTATTTCACCATTTTTATTCATAAAATAATTAAATTTTATAAATCCTATATTTAAACTTTTCACAATAAATTCTAAAATCCCGATTAAACTATTTTATAAAATCATTAGCATCATATTCTCAAAAATCAGTTTTTAACTATATTTCTCAAAAATCATAATTTTTATAACATTAAAAATTATAACGTTTATTTATTTAAAATGGATCAATTCCAAAACATAGTATATTCTCAAAAATCGCTTTAAAAAAAATCATTTTTAAAATCCCAAAATTTGGTCCAATGATGCTACATACCAAATAGTCAATCACGACAACAACGATATCATATATCAATATGATAATCCATCAAATATCAAAATATCTGAAATCAAATAAAAACTGTTGAGGAATCCAGTTGGATCCCTCCAACCTGTTTTCCTGCATCCACAAACAATAGCACAATACCAATTTCGCTCCAGTACGAAATTATCGCGGTATATGTTCTTATTAAATATTATCCGCTTAATAACGGCGTAATAGGGTCTCATCCGCTAAAAATACGGGAAATCAATCAACTGCAATATATACATATGCCAATATATATATATTGATATTATATATAATACCAATTTCACTGTTTATGAAATATTCGCGGTATATGTTTTTAATAAATAACATCCGCTTACTAACGGCGCATAATGTCTATTTTAACAATCAATAGATATCAATCATCATTCAAACATGCATTCAAATATTTTAAATCTAACTATTTAAAATAAAATCGAAACTGATTCGATTGAGTGAGAAGTTCTCTCCTTGATTTTAAATTCCGTTTTAGCGATTTATTTCGAATAAAATTAAACGGACGTTTAATTTTACCCAAAATTCTCACTAACTCCAAACGACTCCAAACCAACTCCATCGCGTAGTGCTCGTCCATACGATTCCAACGCAACTGGTTTCGCGCGTTTTCGACCTCGTATGAAAAAATTATGAATTTACGAAGTTTATACGAATTTAAACTTAATAATTACAACTTAAACTTTATAATTTATAACCTATACAAGCTTTGGCCGTTAGATCCTATACCCATGCATCCTAGCCGTGCATTTTGCTCCTTCCTCCTCACGTCTTGGCTACAGGTTGAGGCCGTGCTTCTAAACCCATTACAAGAATTAGGGTTTAAATTTAGCAACCACTTCATCGACTTCTAGCTTGATCAAGATACTCCACGTGAATGCCCCTGGCCACCTCTACGCTTGCCCCCAAACACCATGAAGCTCGGCCCTATATAAATCTCGAAAAACGTGCCATAGACGAGCACGAACGCGGCCTCCTATCCCTCAAAATACAACTCCAAACTCGATCATAACCGTTGGATCTCTAGTTCGTGTTGTGCTCTACAAGTTTCTAGTTGAAACTTTTGCCTAATTACTGATGGATTGAAAGAAAAAGAGGGAGGAAAGTTGGAGATTTCTGGTCGTTCATCACTTCACTGGCGGCTAGGGTTACAAGGTTTTTTTTTTTTTTTTTTGTGAATGGTGGCTATTTATAAGGAACCGACGAAACACTATTCATCCCGGAAATTCCGAACTCCGATTTACGCGCCGAAACTGACGTTCCTAGGGTTTATCCCGCGTTCCGGACACAATGGAACAGGTTTCGAAAGCTAATTCGGACATCTGTGCGAGTTATGGCTGTAAACGCTCAATTTAAATTAAACCGATTTAAACGATTTTCTAGGCGTTTTAATTTGTACCGGACAAACGGTAAATCCAATTGACTTGAAATTTGAAACCTTACAATAATATCACATTACGGATCCGATGAAACTAGTTTCGTTGAAATCCGAGACTTTTTGAAAAATGGCTATTTTAGCTCGTCAAATTTAAATTAAAAATAAATCGATGCGTTTCGAGCTGCCACGATCAAACGATAACTCCGATTGACACGAAATTTGAAATCCGGTAATAACTAACTATTATGGATCCAATGGAACTGGTTTCGTTCAATTCTGAGACTGTTCAAAAATTGACTATTTTTACTAGTCGATTTTAATATTAAAATATTCAATTTTCACAAATTAACTTTTAATTCGATTTTAAAAGTTCTAAAATATCGTTCTAACTCCAATATGATAAAATAAAATTTTACAAATCATTTTCAATCATATTTAACTCTATTTTCAATTATTTTCATAATTTAACATATTAAATTATCGATTTAAAAATCCAATTAAATCCAATAATTCAAATAAAAATTTATTTGACTTATAAATTCACTTATTAATATTTAAAATTAATTAAATATTCAAATTTTAATTAACAAAAATTCTGGGTCGTTACAGTTAATATATATCAGACGTCTGACTCTTCCTCTATTTGAAAAAAAAATAAACAGGCATCTAAATATTATGGATAAATGTCTGTGCTGGGTAACAGGAAAAATCAATGAACATGCACTTGCTTCATTCTAATGGTTGCATCCATACCTCTTCAACGCACCTTTTTTGCCTCAATGATTGCAAACCTTAGACTGAAATAGAACATACTAAATGATGCTACTCTTCAAGAAAACACTTCAACATCTATAGATATGTAGAGATTTTGAGAAACAACTTAGTTGAAATTTATAAATCTCATATCTATACTTTTTGCATACTCTGATTTCTGCAAGAAATCAATATATCAGTTTTATCACTTCCTAAAAGCAAAGCTGCACATACACATACTACTCAAAGAAGATTATAGGAAGATTTGAATTATGCAGTCAAAATCATTGTTACGAAGAACACATACTTGTCAGGAATTTTTTTTGTTTCAAACCTATTCCTCTAGGATAAGAGAGGATTGTTTACTGGTTAAAGCCAAAGAGAATGCGTTGGGTTGAAGGTCCGAACCAGTATAAAATCTCTGGTGTGATTGTTTCTTTACTTTTTATTCACTATACTCTGCTGGTTATAAGTTAGCCATATATTGCACTTGCATATTAGATATAAATACACGATCCATACACACATTCATTCTTATTATTGGCTCCTATGCATTTACATGATCATAGACCATTACCAATTTTTGTTGAATTATATGCAATTTTATTGCATTTATATATTTATTTACTTTATAAAATTTTTATGCACATGTTTGCATGCTTATAGGGTTCGTACCCAATCCTTTTCCTCTCACTTTTTTTCGAGTATAACATGGATCAGAGTTCTCCCTTAGCATCCCTTTCTCTCCATCTTCTCTTCTCTCCCTTTTTTAATATATGTATATGGGGATCGAATTGGATTCCTAAGTTGAAGGATCATACCCGATCTCTTCATATGTAGGGGACTCTTTTAGGCTTCATGGAGAAGCTAAGGCAGGCCGATCCCTCTAGCCTCGTATATAAACTGACATTTTCCTCTCCATCCTTTACTTCACTTCATTTCTTTCTTCAATCTCACCTCCAAACCCTCCCCTTCCAATTCGCCTTCGATCCCTCTCCTCGAGTCAATCATCGCTTCTATGTTTGGATCCACCATCTTTCCCTGCTTTGGACCACCACTCCACCTTCGATTTGAATCGAAATCTAACATCTCCCTTCGAGTAACTCGCATTCTATACACTTAGGTTGGTTTTCCTTGCATTTAACTCTAATTTGTGACGAGATGATGGGTATGGTTGAATTTCTTGTTTCGAGCATGGGTTGACTTTGGAGGATACAAGATGGGTGATGGTGAACGGTGGTGATATAAGGTTTGGTGAAGTGGTAGAGGAGGGGAAAGGAGAAGAATGAAACATGAAGAAAGTAGAGGGATCGACTGTGATGGTGAATGGAGGGATCGGTTGCTGATTATGTGGAGGAGAGGGGTCAGTCTCGTGTATTGAGTGGGAGAATGGCTAAGTAAAGGTCAGTATAGAGGCATGTTATAAGGATCAGTGATTGTAGTTTGAGAAGGGATTGATGATGGAGTGCTTCGCAAAGGGATTGGTTGTATTGGTTCGGGCATATGAATCGGTCATCGATGTCTTTGAGTAAGGGGGGATCGATGGTGTTAGAAAATGGAGGGATCAGTCATAGGTTTTTCAAAAGGGGTCAGTTGTATTGAGATAAAGGGATCGACCATAGAGACTTAGCCAATTCTAAGCCTTTGAAATGATCTTGAACACTTGAGAAAACTAATCCATGCTAAATTGCACGAACAATCAGAACCAATACCGTCTTAGCGAACTTAAACATATGACTATAATGGAAAATAGGACTTGCTTTTCCAAATTTGGATTTGAATTTGAACAACTAAACTATCAGAACTTGAACATGAACTAAAATTTAACATGTGCACTTCAATAATGAATTTCATACTTTAGCAAATTAGGAGTCGATCCCAAAGCTTATACAATCAATCAATCTAAACAACAGTTGAGACGGT
Organism: Allium cepa; assembly: GCA_030765085.1. NCBI lineage: Eukaryota > Viridiplantae > Streptophyta > Magnoliopsida > Asparagales > Amaryllidaceae > Allium > Allium cepa. The sequence continues at coordinate 174,368,805 of CM060939.1, read as the reverse complement.
CGGCGATGATGACCACTTGGTTGGAATCCAAAGTCTCGTCACTTACTTTTGCTTTTAAATTGGAACTATTTATCTCTGCACTACACAACACTGCACCACACTGGTTTACACTTAGCATAGGGGGACAGGTAAATTTTTTCTAATATTAATTATCTAATGTTCGTTGATATGGGCTCTAAACATTCAAGGCGCTTAGCTGCAGTGCATTCTGGACAACCTTCACAGCACAGCAATCTGGGTGCCGAGTCAAGTTCTGCGACTGTATTCGGTAGGCTTTATCCTAAACATCAAACTGAGTAACCGGAGATTTTTGGTCCGTTGGTTGACCTTTTCTCTGATGTTCCCATCCTTTCGGTGGAAGAGATAGATCTTGTCCCTGACACCGTGCTGTATTTATAGATAACTCGATGGATTCCTAGGCCTCCAGAATTGGTGAGGCTGCTCTTCGTAGGCTGTGCTCTAAACATGGAATCCTATTTGAAGATGTTCTAGTCCCTTTAGTGAATGATAGGGCTCACCTACCCCCAGAGGAGTATACGGCATGTAATAAATTTATGAGCTAGGTCGAATGCGTGCTGCCTTTTAATCCTTTTATCCGAGAGATACTAAATTATCTAGGAATAGCTCCTGCTTAGTTTCATTTGAATAGCTATGCTTCTCTTCATGGTACTTTCTTGATATTTATGGATGTTCTATTCCACCTGCCATCTCCTGAAGACATCATGTTTATTTACAATTTCAAACGATGGATGGGAAGCCTTTCTTATACTTTCCTTGAGCCTTCACCCAACCGTCAATTTCTGACTAGTGCTTCGAACAAGCTCAGTGTCTTTAAACACAAATGGTTATATATTCATTTTCTGTCTGGCTTCACGAGGCGATGGTTGGAAGGACGTAAGTGTTGCCTTCACTGTATTCTCAAATTCTTTAGCCCGAATGGTATCCCGAATAGCAAATACTTTGAAAATTTATAGGTGTCCATCCACGGTCTAATGTTGCTAATTATTCAAGGGTGGTTTCTACAATTCGCGCCACTCCAGTTGAGGACATGGACATCAGATCCTTTGTAATCGATGAATTGATATCTCCTTTTGGGATATTGGAAGAAGGTCACAGCATCGGGCTTCCAGGAAGCATTGTATTGCAAAGAAACATGGTCGAACAGGAAGGCAACACCGATAACCCTTTCATGCCCCCGGTCGAGGAGACTTAGGACGATGTCGAAGACGGTGAAATTAGAGGATATGACATCAATGAGTCTGACAATGATGATGTGGGTCCAGGTAATTCCCCTGTGGTTCAACCTCACAAGACACGCAGTCTCATGTGCCAACAAGTAAAGGGAAAAAGCTCACTTACAAACTCTATAGGAGAAAAACCGCCAAAAAAACCTAAGTTCGTCATCACCTCTGTTGAAGAAGAGTCTTCCTCTCAGCCTTTAGAAAGTTTGATGGAAGGGTTCTCGAGTCTTCTGACCCCTGACGATATCATGACCTTTGAATTTCCCAATGTTATTGTTAGGGGTTTTAATTCTTCCATTAGGACCGGGGATGACATTCCTCCCACCAGCAAAGGAGAAATCACTCATATGAGCAAGGCTACAATAACCGGTCCGTCGGGGGGACACTGGGACACTCATACTCATGTACACTGCACTGCATGATTTTTGTCTATCTTTTATTCGATGGTTACTTATACGCTCTTATTTGGTTTGCAGTGCTATGTCTCATTCCCGTGCCTTTGAGCGCTAAGAGGTCTCCTCAACATAATATGGAGCAAGTCATGGTCCAGACTCAGGCAAGCATCGAGAAAAGGATGACATCTGAGAAAGAAGCTATCGTTTGAGGGAGTCTTCATCCTCCAAACAAAAGTTCCAATCTCAATCATCTCATTAGGAAGTTCAACCCAATCGTCCTGTATTTAGTGATGATCAAACCTCTTCCTATATTCACCAAATTGTTGTGCCACTTGAGCATTATTCAGGTTCATCTGGTTCTCAACAGCTTGCGATCATAGGTCGAGCAAACGCCCAATTGGTACTTTTGATCTAGCTTTGACTATTACAGCTCCTGAGGCCTCTATAGTAGAAAGATTAGTTGAACTTAAGGTCGATTTTTAAAAAATCTACTATGACAGGCTAAAGTTTCTTCTATCCATACATTTCTAGGGAATGCTAAATCGATTTCACTTGCAAGTGTCAACGATGTTTTTGTGCAACATGAAGCATTCTAGCAGTTAGCTGAGAAAATCTCTGAGGTGTTTACTAAAAGAAAACATGAAATCAATTGCCTTAAGCTGGAGGCGAACCATGATGAAGATATAATCAAACATCAATATGATGAGATCACGAAGTTAACCACAAAGCTAATCGTGGTAGAAAAGAGTGCTAAAGAAACATTCGAGGTGGTTAATCATCTGGAAATGGCTCATAAAAAGGAGCTGGATGTTCCCCTTAACTTCAATGGTGTGCTTGCTTTGAGGGAGGACACATTGTAAAAAGAGAAAACACTCTAGCTCGCCATGTTGAGAAACTTAAAGAACACCTTAAGAAAGAGAAGGAAGAAAAATTTGAAGCTTAGGAGGAGTCTTAAAGGTATTATGAAGAGGTCATCGAAGCTCAGGAACTGAAAATTAAAGTTGACGAGAAACTCGCTCAAATTGAAGTTTTCATGGAAAAGGCAAGGGAAGCTGGCCGTAATGAAATTAGAGAATAAATTGAGGTTGGGTTGGAGGATGTTAAAGAGGCCGACCAGAATGAGATTAAGGACGTGTTCAATCCTTTGATTATTGAATACAATGCTAAGTCCTAATCCATCATGACTTGAGTTTTCTTGGAGTACCTCGAATCGTTGCCAAGGCTAGGGAATACATTGTTGAAACAAGGAAGAGAGCATTTGGCAAAGCCGATATAGATGAGGAGAAATTGGTTTGGGAGATCCTTTATGGGAATGAACCTCTAGATCTTGCTGCTGCAAGGCTTCGATATTTTGATATTTTAGCACCCTCTGGCAAAAGGAAAACATCATTGAAGCTTCGGAGTTTGATCCTAAATGTCCCCCTTCAGTTCAAACAGCCAGAGCATCAATTTCACTTGGCCCGGGATAGGATCTGAGCTATGATTCTTTATCAATCAAAGGTGCTTACTCCTATTCAAGAAGGGAGCACTCCAACGACAACTGAAAGTAAGCTGGACACAGTTACCTTGCTCTACTCTCCATTATTCGAGAGGTGTCGCTCTTCATGACCGATAATTATGGGCATATTTTCTTATTCCCGAGAATCTGTAGGTCTTTCAGCTCCCAGTTAAACTCTAGGAAGCAGTGCCACTAGGGAGCAACAATCGACATTTACTGAAATTTCAATGGTTACCGACTTTCCAAGGCCCGAAGCTCATGTTATTGGAGCACTTGATGGCGAAAAGGCCAACGAACGGACGCTGCTAGATGAATCTGATGATGTTGTGATCATAGGTGCCTCCCAACACACTGATGAGCTAAGCTTAAAGGAACGCATCGAGAGGGAGGACCATTGAAGAAAAATGTTAAAGCTAAACCTATTGATGTGGACATCGATGATCCAAATCTCATCCCACTGCAAGTCATTCTACCTAGCGAGTTGGCTCCTGGAGAACTCCATCCAACCTCTAGAAGCTCTCATGACAAGGGTAGTAAAGGATCGAAGAGAGGGACAAGCGGAGGCTCAGATGGATCCACTTGAAAGAAATCCCAAAGAGAGAAGAGGCAAAAGAAGTAGTCATCATTTTGGCTTAGTTTGTATGTAGCTTGTACAGTTATTTTTCTTTTTTGTTAGCCGTGATTCTGTAGGTACGGCCCGCGCCTTTGGATAAACTTGTACTACGATTTTCAGGTTTAATGTGCTAATAAAAGTTCTTTATTTTCTGTTAAACTCTTATGCGAATCTCGTTTGAGTAGTCGAGCTATTATTTTTTATTCAATGTACTTGTAATTCATTGCTTATTGATTCGGATAATCATCCGTTAATTTATACTCAAGGCCTTCATGTGGTTATGGCTTCAAGTTGTCCAAACATTGGACTCGAGCCATAATGTTACACCGTCAGATTCAGTGGTTTGAGTGATTATACTCCTACACCAAGTCTTGAATTAGCGGAGTTAGATAATGGATGGTCGAACTCCATCCTTAGTGAGTTATACTCCTCCTATTGGTTTCAGGTCGGAGTTTACGGAATAATAAGTGGTTAAACTGCACTTATCTATTTGTTTATACTCATATCCGCACTTTGGGGATAGGAGTTAGTTGGTGGGTGATCAGGTTGCACCTTATTCATGTTTATACTCCCTTCCATACACTGGAGACTTAGAGTTATTTCAAAAAATAGTCGGACCATACTTTCCTTAATTAATTGATTTTTCCCCAAAGTCCGGGGTTTAACTTAGAGAGTGATTGATTGTATCATGATTGCTTTTGATTATTATCTGTCCCATCGCTCAGTAGGATTAATTTGGTTATCGGATGGTTATGTTACATCCATTTCTGATTAGGTACTCTGTCCATTGGGTTATGAGTGAGAATCATCAAATAAACAGTCAGATCATGCTCATTTTGTTTAGTTCAATCATGAACTTATGTAATCGGCTAGCTCCAAACTCTGGGAACCTGCTCGGACATGTCAATGTTAGTTAGTTGGGTATTGCTACCATTATTTAATGCTACAACAATCATGGATATAAAGGAAATTTCAAATTTTATTTGCCAAATGGAAAGAAATGACATAATTTGTCTTATTACATATTTGGAAAATTAAATGCTAAAGAAAATTCAAAAATTAAATACAACTGAATGAAAAAGAATAAACTAAGTGAAATAGCATCATAAATGCATGCTATTCCATGTTAGACGCAATCAATAGTCACTAGCTCGAAAGTTCCCTCTCCAAGCCTATGTTCAATAACATATGGTCCTTCCTAAGTAGGATTCATGTGTGATGAGGTAGGAAAAACCTGTTTCAAGACAAGATCACTAATTTCAAAGGTTCTAGGTAAGACTTTAGTGTTGTAGTATCGGACGACTCGGTGTCAGCATGCAGCTGCCCTCAAATTAGCTTCTTCGCGCTTCTCATCTACAAAGTCTAGAGATTCTAAGAGGAGATCTCTATTCATTCTAGGATCACAGTAGGTTAGTTGATGAGAAGGGATTTGAGTTTAATAGGAATAATGGCTTCGAATCCATAAGCAAGGACGAATGGAGTATGGCAAGTCGCAGACTTGTGGGTGGTTCTATAAGCTCATAATGCTGTTGGGAATTCATCCACCCACTTGCCTCTAGCCTTTTCCAAATGCTTCTTTAGAATGAATTTTATGATTTTGTTCACAGCTTCATCTTGTCCATTAGCTTGAGATGAGCAAATGCCTCAAATCTCTTTTCAATATGATGCCGACGGCAGAGGTCTTTGAATTCAACGTTGTCGAATTGGGTTCCATTATCATTGCAATAGTTCTTGGAAGGCCAAAAAAACAGATGATGTTTCAGACAATGAAGTTAATTACTTCCCTTGTTGTGATCATGGCTAAAGGTCCTGCTTTAACCCATTTGGTAATGTAATCAACTATTACGATGGCGTACTCCACACCACCTTTTGAGATTGGCAAAGAACCGATAATATCTATGCCCCATGTGGCAAACGACCATGGACTAACCATTTGTGTGATTTCCGTCGACGGAGCTCTTGGAACTTTTGCATACATCTGGCACTTGTCGCATCGCTTAGCGTAATCAGTAACATCTCGGTTGATAGCTGAACGGTAGTACCCATAACAAAGTATATTCTTTGCTTGGGTTTTCCCTTCCAGTTTAGTCGCCACATTCCCCTTCATGAACTTCCTTTAGGGCTTGTTTTATTTCATCATGAGTGATACACCGAAGTATGGGAACATAAAAACACTTTTTGTACATGACTCCTTACTAAACGATATACATTGAAGCTTTGCGGAGGAGTTGTCGCCATTCATTCCTCCATTCGGGAATGACTCCCTGTAGAAAATAGTCTTTAATTGGAGTCATCCACGACTCCTTCTTAGGCCCTGTCTCTAGTACCCAGTCAATCTCCATCTATTTTATGCTTAGAGTGTCTAGTACATCGATTAGAACCAAGCCCATTTGTTGTGCATCCCCTATGCTAGCACACTTTGTCAAAGAGTCTGCCTCTTTGTTTTGATCCGGGGGAATGTTCATGATGCCATAATACTCAAAACTAGTCTTGATCTTGGATATGGCATGAGGTGAGTCGTTGTCCTGTAGCCTGGTAATCTCCTCTGACTTGGTATACCACCAACTGTGAATCGTAAAAGATTTCAAGAGATTTTATTCCCAGTTCTCTGGCAAGTTTGAGTCCAGCAATCAGAGCTTCATAATCAGCTTTGTTGTACATTGTAGGAAGTTAATCTTTAAAGCGTAGAAAATTGATCAATCTTCTGGAGCATGATTTTGGCTCTAGAACAACGATCATTGGATGCTCCATTCGTATACATTGTCCACCGAATGTTAGGGGCTTCACTGCTCTTTGGGAAATCGTCTTGTTAGTGAATTCTACTATAAAGTCTGCCATTGCTTGTCCTTGGATGGCTCTCCGAGGGAGATAAGTGATGTTGAATTGGCTCAGTTTGATTTTCCACTTGACTAACCTTTCAAACGTATCGGGTCACCGTAGGACCTGCCGTAATGGTTGATCGGTGTAAACATTGATGGGACAAGCCTGAAAAAGGAATGGAGCTTTCATGAAGCAATCAATAAGCAATACACCAATTTCTCTATCTTCGGATAGTTCCTTTCAGCCCTTGTTAATCGCTGCTAACATAATAGATCGGTCTCTAGATTTGATTCTTCCCACAAAGTAGTGCGGCACTTAAAGCATGTATGGACACGGCCAAGTAGATATACAAGTCTTCATGATCCACCAGCTTTGACAAGATGAGAAGTCTTTCTAAATGATTTATCGAAGCTTGGAATGCTTCTTCACAATCTTATGTCCAGTCAAAATTCCTTTTCCCTCTTTTAATCAAGTCGAAGAAAGGAATGCATTTATCAATGGCTCTGGAAAAAAATTGACTTAGGGCAGCAACCTTCCCATTTAGGCTCTACACTTGTTTGATAATCTTCGGTTCTTGGATGTTGCGAATTGATCAAATATTATTAGGATTAGCTTTGATTCCATGAGCATTAACAATGAAACCCAAAAGTTTTCCTAATGCAATGCCAAAGGAACATTTTAGAGGATTGATCTTCATTTTGTAACATCGGAGGATATTGAAAATTTTTGCTAAGTCTCTAATGTGGTCACTTGATCATCGTGACTTTACGAGCATATCATCCATATATACTTCCATCATCTTTCCAATCTAATCTTTAAAATTCAATTGACTAGGCACTGATAAGTTGATCCAGCATTCTTCAATCTGAATGGCATTACTGCATAGTAGTACAATCGAACGTCGGTAATAAAACTAGTGTACTCCTGGTCGGGTATATGCATCAAGGTTTGATTTTATCCAGAGTACGCATCCACGAAAGATAGTAACTCATGTCCTACGGTTGAGTCCACCAGTTGATCGATCCTCGAAAAGAGAAAGTTGTCATTAAGGCATGCCTTATTTAAGTTCGAATAATCAATGCATGTCTACCATTTTCCATTTGCCTTTATCACTAGTTCAGGATCAGATACCCATATCGGATAGAGGATGGCGTAAATAAACCCATTGCCTTTGAGTCTATCCACTTCCTCTTTAAGGGTGACAGATCTCCCTTGATCCATGCCGCACCTTTTATTTTACCATCTGATAGTAAGCCTTTTTGAGAATTATATTCATGGAACTACCACAGTCAATCAAGATCCTCCTCACTAAGGCGAGGCCAATGATGGCTGAAATGACCGTTGGGTCGATCGTCGATGCCTCTACTTTATCGGCATCTCTATTTCTCAATACAATATCATCTGCCATTGTACGTTGCTGTTTGGCTTGAGTCTTTTTTTTGATACTTGAACAACACTCAAAATTCATATACCATATTGCACTAGCATAGCGCTCCATCTTGTGCCAGCTCTTATTAGCTAGATGCGGTCCTCCGACTATTATATTGATCACTGATCTTCTGCCAGTCCATGTAGGCTCCTCAGCCCTATGTGGCGCATGTCCTCGGTTGGGGTCGAATGTCCCGTGTTCACCATCCTGCAAGGCTTTAACAAACTACTGTAGTTTCCTTTCCCGAATTAGCTTCTTGATAACATCTTGGAGATGCCTATACTCATTTGTGTTATGACTGTAGCATTCATGGAACCGGCAATATTTTCTAGTTTGCTTTTACTTCTCCATTGATTATTTTGGAGATAACTTCATGTACTGCACAGTATTGTATGTAGACAAATAGACGTTCTCTAGAAATGTATTCAGTGGTGTATAGGCATTATACATTGGAATCCTTGACTTTCCTCATCTAGAATCGCTCTTTTGCTCACGGTTCCAATCGTCGCCTTTCTTTTACCGATTCGGTTTATTTTGGACATTTAATTGAACCTTTCCAAATCTATCCAGATTGTGTCACTACAATGTTACTTTGCACTCCCTCTCCACTCTGTCCTACAACATTCTTCTTCCAAAAGCATCTAGCTTCCTTTTTCCTTAAATATTGAGCTGGTTTTGCATAGAAATGCTCCAATGTTGCAGGTGGTTTTCCATCTAACAAATTTCCAAAGTTAGATTCTAGGTCAATCCTTCTTATTACCGCCATCAATATTGAATGGTCATTCGGATTACTGACTTCCACGACGGCTGTATGAAATCTATCCAAATAAAATTTCAACGATTATCCTACAGCCTGGATCATACTTGGTAGGGACATTACATCTTTGGGGCGAGTTGCATGCGTACAGAACTGCTCCACAAACTTTATTGTCAAATCATCAAATCTAGAGGTTGAACTCGAGTGCAATCTCCTAACCCACACTGTTGCTATACCAAAGAGAGTAATAGGAATGCATCTGCATTTTGTGGCATCATCAGCTCAGGCACAATCCTTCAGCCATTCATATCTCACGATGTGTTGCTTAGGGTCAGTTTTTCCCTCGTAGGTAGGCATCATTGGCATGCTGAACCTTCTTGGATACTCTGCCTTTAGGATTTTATTGGTGAATAGGGTATGGCTTCTCAAGATCCCCTAATCATCATTGGTCAAACCTTGGTCTTAGTAGTTGTCTAGCCATAGCTGATAAGTCTAGTGTTTGGATAGTTGGAGCCAAGCGGTAGTCATGCTCCACCTTACATGAATGGTACGGTCGGTGTCTATGAGCCATTCCACGCCTTCTTGGCTCAACATCCTCTTGATGCATATCATGTGCGTTCACTTCATAATTATTCGAAGGAGGTAACTAATATATATCCACCTGAACTCCAGCATCCGAATCAATCGCAGCGGCTCTAGCTTGTGCTCCAACATGAAAAGGCAAACTTCCTCCTCTAGAGGGTGGATCGGCCTCGATCAGTCTCGGTAACCTAGGTTGTTTTGCTTGTCGATGTCTAGAGGCTTTTGCATGAAATTTGTCGGTTCTATAATGTCTACGTCTATTATAATCATCTGATGAAGTAGATCTCTCTGATGCAGAATAGGAAGTTTTCTCCTACCTAGTTTTCCCACATTGTTGATCTCTAAGTTGATTCATTAAGTCGATTTTAGCTTGAATATGCCGGTTCAACCGTCGATGACTATCCACGAGCTTTCTCATCGGATTTTGAAAATCATCCCTTATGATGGAATCAGATGAATTCTAGACATCAATTGGATTAGTAGCATTAACATCTACTGGTAGATTTCTTAGGCCTCCTTGTTGGATGCCAGCATCTCATTTCTACCAGCAGTGTAAAGATCCTCCAAATGAACAATCAAGTCTGTATTTATAAAGGAAGACGGCGAAATATCTTTTTGAAAATTCGGTAGAAGGATCTCCAAAAGCATATGGGCCTATAGAAGGGATTGCATGACCCAAATCCATAAACGATCCCTGTTTTGGAGGAGTTTGGGGCTGTAATCTCTATGGAAGCTTCTCCATGTTGTATTATACTTAACCTTCAAGTTTCATGTCAATTAGGTCTGTAGATATTTAGTTATTGATCGATTATTGCTGCACAGTATGTTGCTACCTGATTCTAGCCGACCCCTCTTAAGGGAAGAGGGCTGATCCCATTTTCTTTCTCTTTTGAGGTGCGATTCCTAGGGTGGAATCCTTAGAGTCCCCATATCTTGTTTCCAAAATTTCACATACATTGGACTTACGGATCTTGAGATATTGATTATTTTCCATTGAGTTGCGCTTGTTTAGCAAAAGTAGAACGATCCCTATGGTTGAGAGGGATTATAGCCGATCTCTTTTTTTAGACTAAACTATGTTTCATACTTTAAACACTCTGCTTTGCATATCCCTCAATTCCATTCGATCATGGCTTCATATTACCTTCTGTACTTGATTTCGGGACCCACAATCATCGCTCCGAGCTTACTGGCCTTGATGCAATCGATTTTAACTTTTTCAATCAGTTTGGATATAACCGGGTCAAAATTTCGTATAATATCAGATTTGAAAGATTTGGAAAGCTTGAAAGGTTAGTGAAAGTTATATAATTTATTTATAATATTGAAAATTATATCTTTGAATTTTATTTAATTAATATGCCTATATAAGATCTGATGAGTTGTAGGCTTGAAACGAACATATATAAATATCGCCTATATATTCTGTAAGTTAGGCAATTGAAATAGAAATGTTATTATACCCTAATTAAGAAATTTGAAAATCAGTCTCTAAATTTGTTAAATTTGAATGTTAATAAGGTTGCAAATTTTATTCTAAATTTATAGTTGGGTCATAAATGTTAGTATTAGTTTAGACTACCCTAATTTGACATGGAATGTGAATTTCTATGTTTTAATTTATTCAAAGCGGGGTATTATTTAGTCGTATCTATTTCTATGTAATTTCATAAATTATCTGATTCCAAGAATACATATAAAAAGTGCATCGCTTAAATTAATAAGGAATATACCAATACGGAAAGAGATGTGTAAAGTATGGATATTCTTCTCCGTAGTTTGTACCATCTATTTTAGGAAAAGAAAAGAGAAAATTCCATGTAATTTCAGACGAAGCAAAATTCTCATTTTTGGGTAATTAGTGGAGGGTTATAATGGTAATCCTTTTTGGAAAGGATAGCTCTTATAAATTAAAATGGGGAAATTAATGTCTTGGAATTCCTAAGCATATGAATTAATGTATTAGGAACAAGAATATATATATATATATATATATATATCTGTGCTTACCAATTGAAAATTGAAATATATTTTTAGCATAATCTACTTCGATATTCGCATTAGTTATCATTAGGATGTCTAATTATAAATAACGCATTAAATTATAGGATTTGGAGGAGTACATGAAAAAGAGATGGTAAATCCAAAATTAATAAGGAATAAATATGCAATTAATAGGGAGTTACAAGAATTAAGTTGGAACATAAATGTATTAATGAGACTGATTAAAGAATTTATTATGGCATTTATAAAGAAATGAATAGGCATAATAGGTTGAATTATAACGAATAAATAAATGTTATTAGAGATTGTCCAATTAGAATAATAATGACCATTTATTATGGACATTTAACATTTATGGAATATAGTAAATAAGTGTATAAGTTGGGAATTGAATGCTAGGAGGTAGCATAATTTTGATAGTAGGAAATCATCTATCCTTAATACTGCATTTAGAACGAGTGTGATTTAGTGTCCTAGCCCAATATTCAAACCTAGGATGATTTGTTTAGTTTAGTGGGTTGGAATGCGAGGTCAGTAGAGTTACACAATAGAAGTCTGCTCTTTACATAGAGGCTAACAGCAATTGTGTATACTTACTACTGATGTGGGATATCTATAACCATAGGACCCGTGGAGAAGGGATATGCAGTTGCGTATAGATACAGGATAATATACCAAGGATTCAACTCGGATTTGAAGTATTAAATGGCCTGGTACTTTTAAGTAAAATGGGGTCTGCTTTGTTTCTAATAAGTGGCATTAGCTAACTGAAAGGGGCAATAAAATGTTTTAAGTAACTAAAAAAGGCATTTTCTTTGATTTACATTAGGTTGGTCTAAATGAGATTTCAGCTGTGGAAGGTCAGTGGGCAATGTTAGCATTATTTTTGGACCGGTATTTAGTAGTAGGGCCGACATATAGGCTATGACCACCAGCGGTCCTAAGCGGCCGGCGGCAAAGACTCGGGTTAGCTTTGATGGATTTCGCTTCCTATGTAGAATTAATATGGGATATGCACAGACCTCAAAGTTTAGTTAGTTAGTATTTTTTGTTAGAGGTGGGCTAGTTGACACTCAGATCAGTCTTTAAGATGCATTAGTATTATGGAATTTAAATTATTAAGTTGTATCTAGGGATCATTGATATTCGTAGATAGGATCGATTGATTAGCGATTATGTTGCAGAGGGCCTGTGCTTGAAAGTTAAGGTATCAAATGACTGTTGGGTCTGCCTCCTCCCTATTCAAGAGATGTTAAGTGGCCGGAGTTTTTGGGTATATAACGTTTAAATATATATGTTTGTAGGCATATATATATATATATATAGTTATGCCTCGAAGAAGGTTAGGCATACCGTACTATGATTGAATAGATAAAGTATGAATTTTTCAGTCAAATTAATGTTGTGGATAAAGTATGAAATTTAAAATCATCAGAATGTTGTTATGACTCCCTCCGCATTACTACCGACAACATAGGTTTAGTGGGACAAGCTACTAGTGCAAGACTGGAACTGCAGATGGTGAAGTCTTCTCTTTCATGCTTCGCATTGACAAGGCGACTAGATATTCAAGGAATAATATTGTTTCCAATGTAGTGGCCTTAGTCGGTATATATGTTCTACTATATTTTTCTATTTCGCTATGATTTTATATCGATAGCACTCTAATATACTTATGTTTATTGCAGGTTTCCAAAACCAATGATCCAAACCCTAATGGACTTAGGTTTCGATTTAATCGAAATTTGAGCCCATATTAAGGTGTGTGTTATTACATTTGATATTAGAGCTTAGGTTAATCGATTATAGGAATTAGGATATGCTGAGAGAATATATGCTAAACTCTATAAATTCTAACTATAGAAGTAGTTGCGACCATATTATGAAAGGATGGATGAGGCAACTATGAGTTGGGACCAATAAGTAGAGTTAAATTTAGAAACCTACCCAGATTATCCCATGGATTATTGGCTAAACTATAAGACGTTGACCAAGAAAAGCATGAGTATGACATATAGAAGAATTATGAAGGCTGGATGGTACTTGACTCCTTTGTTGGGCTTAGGATGCCTCATGATTGTGGATTTTGATGGATTTCCAGTTGAATATGTACATTTCATCTAGAGAAATAATAAGTAAAAACCTATATATTGCAAGCATCCGAAAGCAAGATGTGAAAAAGGAGGAAAGCAAGTTCCCACAAGAAGATGTAACCACCACAAGATAGTAGCCATATATTTGATGACGATAGGTTAAGATTGAGTAGGGAAGAAGGAAAGTTCAAATGAAAGGACGATTAAAGTCCATTTCTGTGTCCATCCCTATGTGAAAGAAATTAAATTTTTTATTGAAAATTCCTTGAAACGTTTGGAATGGTTTTTTCGAAGGGTTAATTGAGAAGTTTCGGTTTTGAAAAAGCAAGCAAAATTTGAAATTCTTATTTTAAATTGGTTGAGTGAAAAGTTTTCAATTTAAATGTTTTTGGTTCTCGAATGAATGTATAAGAGAACATTTGTTTGACTTTATGATTTTTCCTATTTTTATGAATTTAGAAGTTCCTTTTTAAAATTCTTTCTTCGAGGGTTGGATAATTGGAAATGGCACTTGAGTGAAGTGGGGTAAAGAGAATAGAAGGGTAAGAACGCCCAAGAATGAAGATAGGAGGTATATTCTCTTATAAGGAAAATACGGTGAAAAGCAGCCAAAGTAGATTTATTCATATCTCGTTTCATTAAAGAAAGCCCAAAAACCAAAGCAGTAGGAAAACTCACTGCAAGGTCAATGGGAGAACAATTAAAGTGGTACATATGGAGAAGCCAATTGAAGATAATTTAGGTAGTACAAATTTTAATAGCAGTCGTATTAAGGAATGAATTCAAATAACATTAGGAATTTATTTAAAAATAGGATCAGCAATCTAATCAAAAATGGTGTAGGAAAAAAGAACATTAGGGATAGTATCGGAGAAATGGATAAATTCCATAGAAATATGTAGTGATTGCGCATATGTTTTAGAAGGTGCTTAGATAGATGCAGCAATTGCACGTATCTTTGTGTAGTAATTGCGCATATGTTTTAGAAGGTGCTTAGATAGATGCATCAATTACACGTATCTTTTAAAACTTTCCCTTATGTTCTATTAGAAACCCTACTAAGTTCGAAAGCGGGAATAACATGAGTTGTAGGAAAATAATAGGATGGAAATTATCTTTTCCTACTTTAGTTTTCGTTGTTTACAGATGTTTTTGAAAAAATGGTTTGGTATGACAATTAGATTGTTAAACGTGATAAATGTTCTGAGTTTCAAAATCCTACTTTTAAAGAAGTCAATTTTTATTGTAGAAAGCCTTTAAAAGGGGAAAGATGGTTAAAATAGGAAAAAAATTTAGAGCTCCTTCTGGAAACCAAGAAATTTTTGAACGAAGATTTCTATTTTTATATTTTCAAATGTAAAAAGTTTTGGAGTAAGTATTTCATGACTGTGAAGTTTTATTTTTTTAAAAAGAGTCGTGAATAACCAACCAATTTTTGATATGGAGTAGACAGGGATCACTGTCTAGGTAAGGCGGGGTGAAGGTCAAGGCTATGAATAAAATAGCTATGAATGCGTATAGGGTAGCAACAAGGAATCCCCATTGAATATAAGAAATATTGGAATGAATCTAGGAATATTTGATTAGACATGTGTGAAAGACATAAAAGAACAAAGGAATAAAAAATGATATCAAGGTATTTGCCCGTCCTATGTATATTCGCATGAAAGGTTAAGGATAAAGAAGGCAAATGTCAAATTTTGAGGATACTATTAAAGAGTTTTAGATTGGGAGATGATGGTAGTATGATTGGAAGAAGAGAGTAATGAGATGGCAAACCCACATAAAGGATGTTGGTTTACTCAGGTTAAAGAAGGAGAGATAAATGGTAGAAGTTATTTCACCGAACCAATTTTTGACGAGTTATTCTAAATGTGCATAGTTTATATTTCTTTTCCACTACAGTATGGGAATGCATAATTTATCCCATAATCAGGTGTAATGATTGAAGTAATGGATGAACCTATTTATTGGGAGCCAAGGAGGTAAGTCCAGACATGTGGATTATGGTTGAATGACATATTAGAAATGTCCATTTTAATTTAGTAAGGAGTAATAAGGCCACAACATCATATGTTGAAGGGAAGCTTCCAATAATCGTTTTCTTTTAGGTTTTTCTAGGTTGTAATAGCTAGTTGTCTCCAATCAGGTATTGAAAAAGCATACAACGTGGTATGAGATATCTTCCTATTTTATTACCATGTTGATGGTTTGGATGACCATTGACCACTACACACACACACATATATATATTGGAAAACACCGTAAAGAAGGAAATCTCATAAGGCTACTTAGCCATCAATAGAATATAATTAAAGTTGGAAGTTTATTAGGAAACTTAGTTAGCAACTAGAATGCCGGAATCTCAAAAGCTTTGGAATTTTTGAAGAAAAAAAATAATTTTAACAAGTTGAGGACTGAGATTGGTTGTTACTAAATCATAGGTAGCTATCCCTATGCCTTATAAACTTAATTTTTTAAATAGGTCTATGTGTCATTATTCATAAGAAAAAAGAAAGGTACCCCAAAACTAAGATTAACTGCACAATGCTAGGGTCAATCATATGCATTAACTAACCAATTGAGTCCCGATTATGTTAAGCTGTAGCTTGATTTGTTTTTAAGGATGGAGTGATAAATGTTTTGAAAAATTATGTTCGAATGCTTTTGAAAAAAAATATTCTTTAAACGCTTTTGAGAAGTTGGATTCAAATACTTTTGAAAAAAATTCAAATGCTTTTGAATAAAGTAGTGTTTAAATGCTTTTGGAAATTCGATTTTTCAAACTATTTTGTAGGTTTGATTAAAGGGGGGAAATGATTTTTGATAAAAAATGAAAATTTTAAATTTTCTAGTGCTACATGCTTAGCATAGGGAGGGTCAACTGTTAGTGAATATGTAATTACTATCCGATAAGGGTGACAATATATAAAACATAAGGAAAAATAGGGGAAAAAACTTTTTTTAGCTTTGGAATTTCTATTTACATACCTTGTTGATGGTAAAAAAACTTGCGCTTGGGATGGTTCTGTTTTAACATCCAAAAATAAACCACCTTATGCAAGTTGTGCCTGGAAAACTTGGAAAAATTTTGAGTGCGAAAGAGAAGGTTTCGAAGTACAACGGAATAGGTACCCAAAAGAAGGATGGAAATATGAAATTTTCCAACAAAATTCTTTTCCGCATAGAAGCACAGATTTAGAAATCTAACTTTTTAAAATTTTGGATGTTAGAAATTGTGTGTTGGGTGTTGGATGGTAGAGATCAGGTGCAAAATTGGTTGAACCATACTGCTTCTTATTGGAGTATGGAATTTTGTTGTGTGAAAAAGGATTTTAAATTTTTGAAAACTTGTATACGCATAGAATTGCCAGTATATACAGGTTGTTTGCATCATATTTTCAAAAATGTTCTTAAAAAAATACATTTATATAGGGAGCCGACTTAGAATCATTCAACATACATATCTTATATGTTATGATACACCATGCACTTGTATAAGTTTGGCTATAAAATTGGTTGTACATAAATTCATTGGATAATTCAGATGGTTACACGCCATGTTACATGATTCATCCCTTGAGGAATTTCGGGGAAGAAATTATTTTAAGGAGGAGAATGTAACACTATATAAAATTAACAGTAATTAATAAATAATTAATAAGAATCAAAAAAGGAATTTGAGCAAATGTTGGGATTTGGCCACGAAACTTATACCATTGTGTTTGTGGCAATTTTTATGCAACTTTCATATTTGGAGTTTTGCGATCAGAGCTTAAACAAAGAAGTTATTAACATTTGAAGTTTCCGGAGCAATAATAATTAAAAATGAGAAAAGGAAATAAATAATAAAAAATGCGAGACCCCACCGGTCGACTCCCTCGAGCCGATAAACTGCTTATAGGGGTGGTCTACTAGTCAATGGGGTGACAGCTAGGGTTGATCCTTGGTCAAACGACCCAGATTTTATTATTTTAATCTAACATATATGATTGATTTGAATGCCTTTAAATACATGCCTAACCAATCACTTCTCTTCTCATGTTTTCTAATCCAAGTAGCAAGCTATGCCATTTTCCATTCTCCACTATTTCTCATTATTATAAAATATTATATATATATATATATAATTGGAGAAGGATAGAAAATAAAATAAAAGAAGAGAAAAAGCAAATTAGTACCACGGAAAAAGGTAAATTCTCTACTCAGATCTATAATTTTAATAGAATACACACACACACACACATAGTTATACATATTCTTTTGGATTGGAAAGGAAAATGAGCTAAGTAAAGATATGGATTCAGATTTAGGAGATTGGAAAGCTTGAAAGATGAGTGGAAATTATATAATTTATTTATAAAATTAAAATTTATGTCGTTGAATTTTATTTAATTATTATGGTTATATAAGATCTGATGAGCCATCGGCTTAAAAAGAATATATAGAAATATCGCCTACATATTATATAAGTTAGGTAATTGAAACAGGAATGTTATTACACCCTAATATGGAAATTTCAGAAATCAATCTCTAGTTAAAGTTGTGTTGATAAGGTTGTAAAGTTTATTGCAGATTTATAATTGGTTTTAAAATGTCGGTATTAGTTTAGATTTCCCTAGTTTGATTTGGAATGTGAATTTCTATGTTTTAATTTATTAGGAGCGAGTTATGATTTAATTGTATCTATTTTCGTGTAATTTCCATAAATTATCCAATTCCAAAAATATGTATAAAAAGCGTGTCGCTTGAATTAGCAAGGAATATATCAAAATGAAAGAGATGTGTAAAGTATGGATATTCTTCTTTGTAATTTGCACCGTCTATTTCAATATAAAAAGAAAGAAAATTTCTTGTAATTTCAAGCTGAACAAAAGTCGTTTTTGAGTAATTTATGGGAAGTGGTAACGGTATTCTTTTTTGGAAAGTGGTTGTACCAAAAGGTTGCATAAATACCCAATAAATCGAAAGTAGAGAAATTAAGTGAAGTACTAAACTTAAAGCAAAAAGTAAACAAGTAGAAACAAGAATAAACAAGTTTATAATGGTTCGGCATTGATTTCCTACGTCTACTTAAAAGAATTGTTTTATTAAGTACTTTCTTTTCTGGCTATAGAGGATTCGGATCATAGTAGATCCTTAATTACAATAGAGTTGAAGTAAAATAACATCGTAAAGATCCTTCAAATGAATAATGAACTCTATATTTAAAGGTGTAGATAGCTAAATATCTTCCTAAAAGTTCGTGATAGACTCTCACGATGTAGATAACATCACCAAAAAGTTTCATGACCCAACTCCCCAAGGATGGGTGATCAATGCCTACTGATCTAGATGAACTTATGGGCCCATGCGATCCCTCATATGGGTCCTTCTCCATGTTAGCTTCGTGTTTCCAAAGTTGTTTTGCATAGTCACCTATATGTTTTATGGATATATCGATTGGTTCCCATTGAGTTGAACTGTTGGTTTAAGTTTCTCATAACCAAAATGATCCGATCTGATCCCCTACATATAGGAAGGGATATGTACCAATCCCTTGCCTAGAGGAGGCACTAATCCATACTTAGAATATTCCGGAGAGTCTCTCTTGATCATGCTTGATCGTTGCTTCATACCACTGTCTATGCTTGATCTCTGGACTCCATGACCATCTCTCTAGGCTACTTCCCTTGTCGACCATTGAGTTTAACTTGTCCAATCAGCCTGGATACAAGCGGTTCAAAGGCCAGATAACACTTGCCTCCCAAAGTACGTCTTGTTTCAAACATGATGTGCTTTGAATCAAAGCAAGTTAGAGTTGTCGAAAATGATTCCATTCAGCTACCTAAACAGCCGTTATCCTTAAGTTGAATTGTCTTTCCAAAGAGTCATATCTCACTTTGTTTGTCGTGATGCGTGGTCGATATTAGTCGGTATAAATCTGAGATGCAAGCATCAGTCTTTGTCCATCCTCGATTTTATTGAGCTTATCGATCATGTTAGTATGCCTCAGTTATTTGAACCGGTCTTCTCTTTAAGGAATTCTTAGGTAATAATTCAATTTCTATCGAGTCAAGAAATCAAATGTTGAGTATGTACACATGCACCTTCATTCATGTACACATTTTTGTCATTGGCTCCCAATCACTCTTACATGCTGATGGGTCGTCGCTGATTCTACGTAGTTCGATTGTAGTTGTATTGAAATTTTCCATTAGATTTCAAATGCGAGTGTTCAATCAATTGCATTTTTTTTTGCATAGGGTAGTGTTCGGTATCAATCCCTGTGGGAGGGATCGGTGCCAATCCTTATCCATACACACATACTTAGTCGCTTCTACATGAGAAAAAGCGAGTTGCATATACTGGTATATGCTTGAGTATATAATCCTTTTATCTACTCAATTCCTCTTTCACTTTCATTATCTTTATTGCCGAACCTTTTTCTTCAGTTCCACCATTAGCATTCTCGAATTTGAGAAATCCATTCAATCTCCCCAAATTCAATCATCGATCCGCTCATTCACCCTTTCTAATACCCACGCCTCCATCTTAAAACACACATCTACCCACTTTGATTGATTTGACCCTGGTTAAATTTGACCCTAGATCGTATGCACCATTAAAATCTCGAGCTCCAATCCACTTAGGCCAGTCATATATGTGTTCAAGGTGGCTACTTAAATAGATAAAGATTTTGATTGATTTGAAGGCAAGGTCGAACTAAGCAGTGTAATTCACGTTGATGGTTGTGAATCTAGGGTTTGGCATTGGATTGGAGGAAAAGAAGTAGAATTGCGGGTTAAGGATGGGATTAGTTTTTGGTTGGCATAAAGGGTTTGGTGTAGTTGTGATGTATGGGATCAGTACTGATATGGAGAAGATGAAGTGGAATGGCGAATTATAAGAGATTGGCATGGTAGGGATCAATTCAGGCATGTTGGAGTTAATTGAGTTGAGTCAGAATATACAAAAGTAGGTTCATCTAGGCAATGGGATCGGTACTGATCCCTTGCTTAGGTGGGACTTAAGCAATTTTGGCCTGATATGAACACACTTGTACTTGCATACTTGATCATATGAACTTGAATTTGATTAGAGTTTGATTTTCACATGAAATGAACCGGTACATATGCCCGTGCAGACTTGAATGCACATACAAACTTGAATGCAGATATCATACTTTAATATGTTGATGATTGATCCCAGAGCTTAGATAAAATCCACAACTATCGATGTGAAAGTCGATTGGGACGGTCAATGATGATGGTCACTCTAGTCGAATTCTAGAGTCTCGTCATTACTGTTGCTTTATTCTGAACTTCATATTATTGTACGACACGACATTTGTTTACACTTTACACAAGGGAAACTGGTTTTTTCATCTAACAATGATTATCTATTGAGTTTGATGGTTATGGGTTCTAGACGCTTAGGGCATTTGGCTGCTATGGCTACTGAGAAAGCTGCTACACACGATGGACATGTTGCTAAACCAGCTCTGCAACGGTCTCTACTCACGATTCTCTGTGTCAACAATCAGAACAACTGAAAGCTCGCATCGAGTTCCTAAAATTCCTCCAGATCCAGAAGCATAAAATGAGCCAACTCCTAACATTTTGGAAGCTGCCATCTTTTTAGAGGATCTGGAAGATTCTGCAGCTTTGAGAATCGATGAGGCTACTCTTCATAGAATATGCATTAATCATGGAATCTCATATGAGGATGCGCGAGTCCCATCTCATAATGATAGAGCTCACTTGTCTCCAGAAGGGTACACTTCTTGTAACAAGTATATGTGTTAGGCAGGATGCATTCCGCCTTTTAATCCATTCATCCGGAAGATGCTACATTATTTGAGATTGGCTCAGATCCAACCACATTTAAATGGCTACACATTTCTACATTGCACATATATGAAATTCCTTGAGTTCTTAAATTATGAACCGACCCAAAGGACATTGGATTCATTAACAATTTCAAGCTATGAAAGGGGAGCCTCTCATACGCTTTTCTTGAGTCAAATAGAAAATGCCATGTCCTAACCAGTCTTGGAACAAGATGATTTTTTTAAAGAATAAATTGTTTTATGTGTGTTGCCTACTTGGTTTTGCAAGACGATGGCTAGAAGGATGTAAGTGTCGTTTTGAACTCAATCTTGGGTGATTTTGTTCAAGTCATACCTTGAACTAAGCAGTTCTTTGAATCTTGTAGGTAACTGTCCATGACCCAGCAGTGGCAGATATTTAGAGGCGATTTCAAAGCTTAGGAATATACCGGTGGAAGATAGAGATGTTAGATCCCTTATTACTGACGAGCCTTTTGCTTTCGGCTCGCTAAAAGAGGGCCGTAGAACCGGGTTATTAGGGAACGCTGAGGAGGAAGTAGAAAGAGTGGCGCTGCTCGGCAAAGAGGTAGTTATGGTAAACCTATCATGTTCCTGGTTGAGGAGGTTCAGGACGATGTCAAAGAAGGTGAAATAAGGGGCGATGCTAATGAGCTTGTTCAACAAGTGGGTTCAAGCCATGAGCCTAAAGTCGGGACATCTCAAGACACACAACTTCTTGCTTCAATGGAGAGAAAAGGGAAGAACCTCATATACAAGCTTCATAATGGCAAATTTCCAAGCAGGCAAGCCAACCACTACTGCCCTTGATCAAACCACTTCCTTGCCTTTAGAAAATATATTTGAGGGACTGGCGAACATCCCGATACCTTGGATGTCGAGAGTTATGATTTCGCCAATATGAGCCCTGAGGGGTTTGATTCTCCTATCCGAATTGGTACTGATATTCCTCCCACTAGCATGGGAGAGGTCACTCTAGCTAGAAAAGCACTACAACCTTTCCATCAGGGGGACACTAAGACACTCAAATCCACACGCACTGCACCGCACGATAGCTGTCCAACTTTAATTCTAAGGATGTTGATACATATTTTTTTATTTATAGATTTTATGAGGTGCTCTTGTAACTTCAATCACATAAAGAAGTCATCGTTCTCCTTGCCTTCTTATTTTGTGCCCTATCGAGGTTCGGACTTTGGCCGACAATCTAGCCAAGAGAGGGAAGGCCATGAATTAGGGGATGAAGGGAATAGGAGCTACTAGTCCAAGGATTCGTTATTTGGACACAAGTCAAAATCTCAGTCTTCTTATCACAAGGACGTCGATCCACATCCCGCCTTATATGGCTGTGGCAAGTCATTACCTCACGCACCCACTTCGGCTAAAGTACCCGAGCCATATTCGGGTTCTTCCGACACCCGAAAATCCTATGAATGCCAGTCTAGCAATAAAATGTCTCGACACGTCATTTCATAGGCATAGCAAACAAACCCTTGTTGCTCTAACCGCTCTAGCTAAACCTCAAACAGTGCTTAATGTTACTACTGTAGAAAAGAAGACCGCACTTAAGGCCACATTTTCAAAGTTATGCTTCGATGAGTTCAAATTCGCTCCTACTATGCACCTGATTCCTTCAGAGACCAAGGACACAGCGCTTTTTTCTGTCGGTCATGTCTATAACCAGCAAAGCACAATTCTTCATGTATCTGACCGAATCTTTGAAGTGTCAATGAAAAGGAAACATGAGATTGATTGCTTAGCTCTCGAGGAAGTTCACAATAAAGAAACCATCAAACACTTAGATGAGGAAGTCAAGGGGTTGAACACAAAGTTGGTTGATGTCAAGAAGAGAGCCAGCGAATCTTCTAAATTAACTGAGCATATAAAGAAGGAGAACCAAATTGAACTGGATGCTGCATGTTCATTACAGCGGTACTTTCCTCTTGAGAAGGATGCTTTGCGGAAAGATAAGGATGCTCTAAAAGTAGAAAAAGATGCTCTGACTCTCTGTATTTGATTGCTTGAGAAGGAGCTTGAAAGGGAAAAGAAGAAGAAAATTCAAGCACAATAAAATTCAGAAAAATATTGCAAGGAAATCATTAAGGCTCGTGTAACTAAGGAGGAGGCAAGGAAACAACTTGAGCAAATAGATACCTCAAACTAAGGAGGCTGATAGGAAAAAGATAAAGGATGATTTTGATCTCCTATTGATATATTACAATGAAAGTGTCCTCCTTAACCGTAATGTTCGATTCTTCGAAGAGGGATACCAAGAGTCATTAGTCGAGGCTTAGGACTATATTGTGGAGCTAAGAATTAATTTCTTAATGGCACTGAGGTTGATGAGGACGCAATGAAGAGCCTAATGAACTCAAGGCTGCTCGGCTTAGTCTATTTCATGACCCAACGACCACCGAGTAGGAGAAAGAAGGCGATGAAGCCTCTGGGTCCGGCTCTTAAGACCCTCTTACAAGTCAGGCAACTGGTGCCTCAGCTTCTCGTGCCCTAAAAACGATACATGCTATAATCCAAATTAGGCCGGTATGCACAAATATTTTAAGCTATCCCCAATTCTTGAAGGCGTCACTTCAGTTCAAATCGAAGGTCAATCCGATGAAGGTATATCTCTCACCTCCTCGAAATTTTGAGAAGGTTTATATCTCATGCATGAAATTCATGGGATAACCTATTGAACCTTATGAAATTACAAGTATGTCCACATTCGTTCATGCTCCCAATTATGCTGTCATTCTGGAACCGTAGACATTGACCACGGAGTCCAAATGATTATTACTGCACAAATGGCCCGAGCGTCAAATCCACTAAAACACATGGCGTGGACGCTGACGTCATAGATGCTTTAAATGAAAAAACTGATGATCAATAGGCTCAAGACAAAACTAACGATGTCATGGTGACTCATGCATCTGAGCACATAGATGAGCTCAGCTTAAAAGAGCATATTGCAATGGAGGAGCTGGGTAAGAAGATCAGGATGGAGCATGTCGAGGTGGATGTCACTCCAATCCAAACCATATTTCCTAGCGGTATCCTCCCTGAGGAGGTCAACATTTCCCTTTCCCAGAGTGATACTACTTCCATTTCTATTTCTAAAAGCATTACGTCCAAGGATCGCATGAGCGGAGGAAAAACGAGGAGGAGGAGTAATGGTGATAGCTCCAGTGAATCTATCTCGAAGAAGCCCAAGAATGACAAGAAATGGCCATTGAACCGGGTTGGGTTATGGATAGCTAGGTAGCTAGTTTTTTATTGGCCGTGATTGTGCGGGTATGGCCCCCGATTTTTCTTTCAAGTTTCTGGAGTAAAGTTGTACTTAACCTTCCAATTTTCAACATGTGAATAAAAACTTCTTCATTTCAGTTTAACTTTTGTATGAATTCATATAATTGTTCAATCTCTTACGTTTTCCATTCAATGTACTTGTAATTTGTTGCTCATTGTTTAAGTTGCAATGTCATTCAGTTTCATATTACTTCAGCATCGATCCGATAACTCTATCTCAAGGCCTCCCTTCGATCATGGTCTTAAGTCACATTAAGCACTGGGCACGAGCCATGATGTTTTGCTATCAAATTCAATGGTTAAGTGATTAAACTCCTACCACCGTCTCGGTTGGCGGAGCTAGTTCTTAAACGGTCAGATCCCATCCATTATGGGTTTATACTCCTCTTGTCAGGTTTAGGTTAGAGCTGATGAATAAATGGTTAAGTTGCTCTCATTCATTTGTTTATACTTTAGTTATACTCTGGAAGTCAGAGTTAGTTGACTGGTTGTTAATTGCACCTGTTTGATGTTCATATTCCGGTCCACAATCTAGGGACTGGAGTTATTTTGGTAAATGGTCGAATTACATTTTCCTCGGTTAATTATTTTGCCCCCAAGTCATGGGCAAAAGTCGAACAGTGGTCGATCATATCACGTCCACTTTTACTAATATTCCTTTCATCGAATCATGGGATCGAGTTAGTTAACAGATGGTTAAGTCACACCCGTTCTATGTTTTAAATTCATCCAATTGAATCATAGGCGAGGATCATCGAATGAATGGTCACGCCACATTCATTTTGATCGATTCGATAATGGACTTGAGAGCTTGGTTGGTACCAAACTTTGGGTACTAGCTTGTCTATATTTGGCTTATATAGATGTAAGTCGGTCAAATATCACAACTGTTATACTATGCACAAACAATTCATAGCTTTGGAAAAAACTTCAAATTTATTGCAAGCTGAAAGAGCAAATGAAAGAATATGTCTTATTACATGGCTTTGAGCTAAAATGCAAAAGCAAAATCTAAACGAAATACAACTAAGTGAAACAAAATGAAGTGAATTAGCGCCGTGGATGATCGCTCTTCCATGCCCTAGGGGGTGCAATACCATTGACATTCATTAGTTTGAAAGTTCCATCTCCAAGCTTTTGGTCGATGATCCATTTCAAAACAAGATCGCCAATTTCAAAGGTCTTAGCTTGGAGTTTAATGTTGTAGTATCGGGAAACTCGGTGTTGGTGTGCAGCTGCCCTTAAGTCAGCCTCTTCACGTTTCTCATCTATTAAATCTAAAGATTCTAGAAGGAGATCTCCGTTTGTTTCAGAGTCATATTAAGTCACTTGATGAGAAGGGACTTCAAGTTCTACGTGAATCATGGATTTAGAGCTTTAAGCAAGAGTGAATGGAGTGTGACAAGTCATAGACTTGTGGATGGTTCTGTATACCCATAATGCTAACGGGAGTTCATTGACCCACTTTCCTCCGGGCTTTTCCAAATGCTTGTTTAGAATGGACTTTATGATTTTATTAATAGCTTCGACCTGTCCATTAGCCCGAGAGTAAGCAACTGTAGCAAATCTTTTCTCAATATGATGCTGGCGGTAGAAGTCTATGAATTCAACACCGTCGAAATTGGGTCCCGTTTTCAGTTATGATTGTTCAGGGGAGACCAAAATGCATATGATATTTCATACAATGAAGTTGACTACTTTCTTCATAATGATCATGGTTAAGGTTTTGCTTCAGCCCGTTTGGTAATGTAGTTGACTCCTGCGATGACATATTTTGCCCCATCTTTGGAAATCGGCAGAGTGCCGATGATGTCAATACCCCATGTAGAAACCGGCCATGGATTGGCCATATGGGTAATCTCTACCAGCGAGGCTCTAGGAATCTTTATGTATCTCTAGCATTTGTTATATCGTCTAGCATAATTAGCTGCGTCTCGATTGATAGTAGGCCAGTAATATCCATAGCAAAGTATCTTCTTTGCCAAGGTTTGCCTTTGGGTATGATCACCACATTATTCTTCATGCAATTTTCTTAATACTTGTTTGACTTTATCATTAGTGATACACCGAACTAGAGGAATGGAAAAACCCTTCATGTACATAACCCATTCTAGAAGATGTAACATGAAGCTTTATGAAGGACTTATCGTTTTTCATTCCTTCTTTTGGAAAGGATTCCCCTTTGTAAATAATCTTTTATCAAAGTCATTCATGACTCCTTCTCAATCTCTATGACCCAATCAATCTCCATCCATCAATGCACGGAGCATTAATTATTTCAAATCGGACCAAGCCCATAAGCCGTGCATCTTGAAACTGGCCGGTTTGGCCAGTGAGTCAACTTTCTCATTCTATTCTCTAGGGATATTTATAATAGTGTAATGCTCAATATTGGCTAGCAGCTCTTTGTCTCAGTTGAGGTAAGGGGCAAGACATGCTCCTTTGGCCTATTATTCTCCCCTGACTTGGCACACTACTAACTGGGAATCATAACAAATTTGCAAAGCTTTAACTCTCGGTTCTTTAGCATGTCTGAGCCCGGCTATCAAGGCTTCATATTCAGCTTTTTTATTCATCGTAGGGAAGTCGAATTTCAGGGCATAGCAGACCGAGCATTCCTTAGGAGTTACTAGTACAATTCCAATGTTGGAACACCGACCGTAGATGCTCCATATGTGTACATTTTTCATTGAATGGCAGGCTCTCCACTATTCTCAAGAGAGTCATCTTGTGTAGTGATTTCAGCTATGAAGTCCACCAATTCTTATCCCTGGATAGCTCTTCGAGGGAGATAAGTGATATCGAATGAGCTCAGTTCGATGTTCCATTTTAGTAACTCCCAGAAGTCTCAAGTCACTATAGAACCTATCGTGACAATTGGTTGGTTAAGACATTGATGGGGTGAGCTTAAAAATAAGGATGGAGCTTCCTTGATGCAATCAACAGGAAGTATGTGAGCTTTTCCAGCCTTGAAAAGTCTCATTCAACACATGTCAACCGCTTGCTAACATAGTATGCTGGCCTTTGGATCCGAGTCTCTTCACACAGCGGTGCGTTACTTATGGCATGTACCAACATCGCTAAACAGATATACAAGTCTTCATGATTCAGTGGCTTAGAAAAGATGGGGGGGTCTCTCTAAGTGACGTACCAGAGCTTGGAATGCATCAATACAATCTTGCATCCATGCAATGTACCTCTTCCCTCTTCTGATCAAGTCGAAGAAGGGAATGGACTTATCTGTGTCCATGGAGATGAACCAACTGAGGGAAGCGACCCTCCCATTTAAACTTTGCACCTGCTTAGTCTTTTTGTTACTCGAATATCTCTTATCGCCTGAATCTTCTTGGGATTGGCTTCAATCCTATTAGAGTTAATGATGAAACCAAAGAATTTCCATGACACAACACCGAAAGAGAATTTCAAGGGGTTGGATTTCATTTCGTATTTCCATAGAACACTGAACATCTTCACGAAATCATCGGTGTAGTCATTTGATCATCGTGACTTCACGAGCATGTCACATACATATGCTTCCATTGATCGTTCGATCTGATCTCTGAACATCCAGTTGATCGGTCTTTAATAATTAGCTCCAACATTTCTTAGTCTAAATTTCTTTTTCAAACTTTCCTTAAGCTCTAAACCTAAATCCACAAAACAAAGATCAAAAAATTTCCTATCAATATCAATAAAATCACTATAATTCTTCTCATCTCATTACTCACGAAACTTATCAATATATTTGCTCGAAGTGGAGTTGGAGCTTCATCTCAAATTTCAAGAGAGCTTGAAGTTGGGTTTTGGTGATTTAGAGCTTGGTTTGATGAAGAAGAGGTGAGAGAGATGATTCTCTAATTATATTGGCTTGTTATGCTCCATAAATTTATTTAAATGTGAGTATGAAGTGATTAGAGAATGATGCGGTTGATTTAATGTAACGACCCGTATTTTACGTGTCGATAAATCGTAAAATAGTTGCATTAGGTCGTTGATGTTTTTAAGTTGTTTAGAGTATGAGTCGACCAAGTTTAAGTCGTGAAGGAGCTTAAGTCATGTGTAGGTTAACTCGTGTGAATGCTAGGTCGAGTGGAGCGACTTATGGGAGTCAACGACTTAGTGCTTAGGTCGTGTGGAAGTTAGCTCGTGTAAGCAACTTAAGGTGTTGCCGACTTAGTGGTTTGGGCCGACTTATAGGGATGACCGAGCTAAGGAATTGACCGAGTTAAGAGTATTGAGCGACTTAAGGAGCATGGACGATTTAGTGGAGTGAGCGACTCATAGGTAGTGACCGACTTAGGGTAGTAACCGACTCAAGTGAATCGGCGACTTAAGGTTTAGGTGACCTAAGGGTTGGTGATATAGGAGATAGGTCGGATTGGACGAGTTACCGACCTAAGGAGGGTAGGTCGTTTGGGGCGACTTAGTGAATAGCTTAGGTCAGTTGTGCCGAGTTATAGGATAGGTCGTATGCGACCTAAGTTTTGTTCTGTGTAGATTAGGTTGTTCGACGACTTATATGTGTTGAGTCATTGGGTCGGCACTTGTGTTAGGTCGCGTGTTTGGGTGGGGTCGTGTCTGTGTTGAGTCGCACACGGGTTAAGTTGTGTGCGTGTTAGGCCGGCTTAGAGTTAGGTCGCATGAGTCGTTAGGTCGGCGTATGGGCTTAAGTCGTGAGTCGTGCACCCCTGTTGGGTCGTTAGGTCGCTAGGAGGCCTATGTCGCTATGCCACATACCCAGTTAGGTCGTTGACTCGAGTCTGTAGGCTGTGTAGTTAGGTCGTAGGACCTGTTAGGTCGTAAGCCGTGGGGGTCCGTTGAGTCGTGGACGACTCATGGGGGCGGCGACTTAAGGGGGACGACTCATGGAGATTTCAGCCTATAAATAGAGGGATTTGGCTCACTTTTTGGCACCGGATTTTGAAGCGACGAAGTGCTGCTATTTTGAGAGCTCGACTACAACACTTCTTCACTTCTTTTCTCCAATCTAATCTAGTGATTCCTTCCATCTAAATTGAAGATCAAATCGAAGATCCAAGAGCCAAAGTTGAAGATCTCCATCCATTGAAGAGAGATTTCATCGTTTGAAGTGGAATCTTGTCAGATCAAGCTTAGTTCTTTGTTGTCCAGATCTGGAGTCGATTGTTTTTGAGGTGTTTAGGTGATTCGGTGAGTGGTAGTTATCTCTCACACGGACCCAAGGGAGTATATTGGATTGGTGGCTTGTTTATGTGTTAAAGATAGTGATTTCTTGCATTTTCCTTAAGTCTGCATGTAGATCTATCATCTATGAAGTTTTGACACCTATTTTACTACATGTTCACTTATGCAAGTTCATTCATCAAGTTGTAGAGATATTGTTCATAATTCATGCTTGTTAGAATGCATGTTAGACTTGAACTCTTTATTTACGAATTTGCCATTATTGTTGTAATTGTTTATTTAGATCTTGTTTGAATGATTGATTACTTGGATTAATGTTTGATTTGATTGATTAGTTGATTGATAACTTGATTTGGACAAGTTGGTCGAAGGTGATTCAAAAGCTAAGTGGAAAGGCTCTTGAATAGTGAAAGCTGCCTTTGGCATATGAAGCGGATGTGGAAGCTCATATGGATAGATTTGTTGAGATGGACTTTGCCATGATGTGATGAGGCAAACCATGATGTTGAGATGGGACTTTGCTATGATGCGTTGAAGCAAAGCACAATGTGTGAAAGCCTTGGTTTAATCCAGACGGGATCATCCCAAGCATGTTGGTAACTCGGTGATGCGGTCCGGGTTTGTGGATAATGGTGGGCTCGAGAGGCGCTTGAGCTAGTATGAGAATAGTCGTTGAGGAGGATGACTAGGAGGCTTGGATCTTATCGTTATTGAAGGTTCTAGCATGCTCAAAGCAAGAGTACGTTGGAACGGGTCACGATGACGTTCCAGACACGGGTCATGATGACGTGTTAGTGCTCTGGGCAGATGCGATAGTCCTAGGCACGGGTCATGATGACGTGCGGAGTTATGTCTAGAACCGGGGTTGCCATTAGCCCTTGACGGACGGCTGGAAGAAGGTGTCGGTCATTCAATTAACGGTGATATCAAGGCAAGGTTAACAGTGATAGCCAGAGTCATAGATGTTTGGTTGTATTATCACTTGGCCTCAAGAGCGGTGTTTTCTGGGTGCTTATCTGATCTTGGTTTAGGCCTTGCGGGTTTGTATTTGGAAAACATCGACCTTGACTCGAGTGATAATTACTTTACTTAAATTGTCTGCTTTGCTATGCTTGTTTATGCTTAGTGGGTCTGGGGGCTATCACTGTAGAATGAGGTGGAGTGTGATGGTTGAGTTCCTATTCCTTTTATCCTTTATGCTCTTTTGGTATGTTTGATAGTTAATTTACTGCTCACTAAGACTGTTGTCTGACTCAAGGTTTTATGTTCAACTCTTATTACCTTGGGCTGTTCGTCCATGTTGGGATGGGCAGACTAGGTAGCAGGTGACATGTGTTGTTCTTGGCTACCAACGCTGTTGATGACGAAGACGAGCTGGAGGCTTTTGCATATTGTTTTTTTACTATATGTACTGGATGTTCCGCTATTTGTTTGATACTCTGAGTGTTATGTAGTGAGGCTTGATGTATTGACTATTCAGATGATTGTATAAAACTACTATGAGTTTATATGATGAGACTTCTGTTCTATAGAGCTTCACTATGTATATTTACTATTGTATTTTATCCATGCGCTGTGAGTAATACGATAGAGTCTGCTGTTTTACCTTACCATGACTATCGTCCATGGCTGCCTGGCACACCTTTCAGCGCACCATTCTCTTGTTTTAGTGCGGGAGTCTTGGGCGGTCGTCACATTTGGTATCAGAGCTTTGGTTAATCGATTTTAGCCAACGCTCGCTGACGTAACTACGTATGAGAGACGTAATTGTATTTTGATGGATGATTACTATATATAATATAGTAGTTTAGAAGGATTTGAACTCCTTATGTAGTTGTTTCTCAAGGTGTTCTAAATCATTCCTTTTTGTAGATATTAAGGATGAGTCGAAGTGAGAGACAAGCTGCTAGGGAAAGCCGTGCTGTTGGGGGAGCTACTGACTATGCTGCAATGTTCAAAGCTATGATGACTTCGATCATGAGAAGGATACCAACTTCAGGACCATCAGTAGATGTTGGAGTTCAAGTTCAAGCTCCAAGACCAGTGGATTTTGCTAGGTTGTGTAAGGACTATACTGCTCTTGGAGGAAAGGTTTTCTTAGGGACAGAGTCAACCATTGAAGTGCAGAGATGGATTAATGCTTGTAGAAGGATCTTTGGCGATTTGGGAATTGAGGATGCAACTAAGAGGAAGCTTGCATCAAGGCAGCTTCAAGGGAGAGCTTCGGATTGGTGGAACTCTATCACCATTGATACTCCAGTGGAAGAGATTACTTGGGAGCAATTCCAAGTTAGATTTGAAGCTAAATTCATTTCTACAGCTCAGAAATCTGTTCTGTTTAAGAAGTTTGTAGAGCTCAAGCAAGGTAGAAGACCAGTTCTTGAGTATGTTTCTGAGTTTGAAGCTTTGTCTAAGTATGCTCGGTCGTATATTGAATCTTCCTATCAGAAGAATGAGAAGTTTGTGACAGGCTTGGACACTTATCTTGGGAGACAGTTGGTGGATCATTTGGACGATCCATTTGAGAAGCTTGTGGAGAAAGCTCTCAGGCATGAGAATCTGTTTCCTAAGGAAGGATCTGTTGTTGCTGTGACCAAGGAGCAAAGTGGAAACAAGAAGAGAAAGCAGCAGCAGCAGAAGGGTAAGGATGGCCAGAAGAAGCCGAAGGGCGAAGTGATCTGCTACAATTGTCGGCAGAAGGGCCATTTCTCTAGGGATTGCAAGAATCCAAAGGTGCAGTTGAAGTGCCACAACTGTGATAAGCTGGGGCATATCAGGAAGGACTGTCCAGAACCAAGGAAAGATAAGCAGATTGTGCAAGCTTATGCTTTGGGAGCTGTTCCATCGTCTTCGAAAGCTCCTACTGTTGATGAGAAAGGGAAGAGTGTGGTGGTTCAAGGTACTCTTTCCATTTGTGGTGTTCCAGTTAGAGTGTTGTTTGATACTGGAGCGTTGCATTCGTTTGTTTGTGATGATCTTGTAGGCCGGTTGGGTTTGGAACCGGAAATTGTTGATAGGCCACTGGTTGTGACTAATCCAGTTGGGGGTTCGTCTTGTTTGTGTATGGTATGCCGTGGTCTAGTTGTATCGAGTCATGATTGCTCTTTTGTTTGTGATTGTTTTGTTCTGAACTTTGCGGGGTTCGGAATTATTTTGGGTATGGACTGGCTTAGGAAGTATGCGGCAAAGGTTGATTGTGAGAAACTGGAGGTGACAGTCGGGAATGTGGAAGGGCGAAAGGTTGTGATACGATGTAAGCATGAAGAAGGCGTCTTCATGGGCTTCATGTATTCGCTGGTTGTTCCACGGGATGGACTGTCATCGATGCCGGTTGTGAATGGATTTGAGGACGTCTTTGACGAGGTCAAAGGGTTACCGCCGCATAGGGAGATCGAGTTTCGTATCGATCTAGTTGAGGGAGCCAGACCTGTTGTGATGCCTCTTAGGCGGATGGCGCCTAGGGAGCAGCAAGAGTTGAAGGTGCAACTTGATGACCTTTTACGGAAAGGATTCATTCGGCGTAGCGTGTCCGAATGGGGTGCACCAGTTGTGTTCGCAACCAAAGCGGATGGATCGTTGAGGTTGTGTGTGGATTATCGTGAGCTGAATAAGGTGACTAAGAAGAACAAGTATCCATTGCCGAGAATAGATGACTTGTTTGATCAGCTTCACGAAGCTAGGGTGTTTTCTCAGATGGATTTGGCAACGGGATTTCACCAGTTGAGAGTGGCTAAGGATAGTGTGCCGAAGACTGCTTTTAGGACACCATCCGGTTTTTATGAGTGGCTGGTAATGCCGTTTGGATTGACCAATGCACCAGCATATTTTGTGGATCTTATGAATAGAGTGTTCAGAGATCAGTTGAACAAGTTTTTACTTGTGTTCGTGGATGATATTCTGATTTATTCCAGAATTGAAGAAGAGCACAAGACGCACTTGCGTATTGTTTTGGAAATCTTGCGGAAACATCAGCTAAAGGCTAAGTTTTCGAAGTGTCACTTCTGGAAGAGTGAAGTGAGGTTCTTAGGCCATGTTATTTCTGGAAATGGAATAGCGGTTGATCCCGCTAAGGTGGCAGCGATCCAGGATTGGATTAGACCTAAGAATGCATCTGATGTGAGAAATTTTCTTGGATTAGCAGGATATTATCGTCGGTTTATCAAAGACTTTTCCAAGATAGCTGCACCGTTAACAGGATTGACGAAAAAGAATCAGGTATTCATATGGGATGATAGGTGTGAGAAAGCTTTCGTAATCCTGAAAGAGCAAATGACAAGTGCTCCTGTTTTGACCGTTCCAAGTGGGAATGATGAGATGGTGGTTTACACCGATGCATGTGGTACTGGACTTGGAGCAGTGCTTATGCAAAAGGATAAAGTTGTTGCGTATGCAAGTCGACAACTGAAGCCGCATGAAAGGAATTACCCGACTCATGATTTGGAGTTAGCGGCGATTGTTTTTGCTCTGAAGATGTGGAGACATTATCTATTGGGAGTTTGATTCGAGTTGTTTACGGATCATAAGTCGTTGAAGTATCTGTTCTCCCAAAAGGACTTGAATCTTCGGCAACAACGATGGCTAGAGTTTTTAGCGTCATATGATTTTGGTATAGCCTATACTCCGGGAAAAGGTAACGCAGTGGCGGATGCGTTAAGTCGAAGACATGCAGGATTGGGAACCATGTTTTCGGAATGGAAGATTCTTGAGTATTTGGCTGGATTTGACTTCAGGCTTAGATGTGAATTGGAACCTGAGATGTTGGCAAGCTTATCGATTAGACCTACTCTTGTGGAAAGAATTGGCGAAAGCCAAAAGCGAAATGATAAGCTTGTCAAGATTATCCGCGATTTGGAATCTGGATTGAATCCAGAAAAGGATAAAGGATTCGAAGTCGATCGAGAGGGTTGGCTTCGGAAGCAAGGACGACTAGTTGTTCCTGATATAGATGAATTGAGAGTTGAAGTTCTGAGGGAAAGTCATCACCCGAAGTTGACAATTCATCCAGGTGGAAATAAGATGTATCGGGATATGAAAAGGACTTACTACTGGGAAGGTATGAAGAAGGATGTTGGAAACTTTATTTCCAAATGTATGAACTGCCAGTTGGTAAAAGCTGAGCAAAGGAAGCCCAGTGGATTGCTTCAGCCATTGGAAGTTCCTACATGGAAGTGAGAGCAGATATCGATGGATTTTATTGATGGTCTACCTAGAACCAGGGTAGGGAATGAAGGGATTTGGGTCATCGTAGATCGTTTGACTACGAGTGCAAGATTCATTCCTGTTCGATCAACTAGGACTGCATCGAAGTTGGCTGAGTTGTATGTTAAGTGGATAGTTCGATTCCATGGTATTCCGAAGAGTATAGTGAGCGATCGAGATCCATTGTTCACTAGTGGATTTTGGAAGAGCTTCTAGGAAGTTTTGGGAACTGAGTTGTGTTTGAGTACAGCTTATCATCCCCAAACAGATGGTCAGACTGAGAGAGTCAACCGAGTTTTGGAAGATCTCCTGAGGGCATGTGTTTTGGATTTCGGAGGATCATGGGAAGATCATCTTCATTTGGTGGAGTTTGCGTATAATAACAGTTACCAGTCAAGTATTGGTATGGCACCGTATGAAGCGTTGTATGGAAGGCCGTGTAACTCTCCGACATGTTGGTTGGAAACTGGAGAAAAGCTGATACTTGGGCCAGAAATGATTAGTCAGACTACGTATTGTATATAGATCATTCGGCGACGAATGAAGGCAGCCCAAGATCGTCAGAAAGGTTATGCCGATAATCGTCGTAAGGATTTGGAATTCGACGTAGGTGATATGGTTTTTGTGAAGATTTCTCCACCGAAGAATATTATTCGATCCGGGAAGAAAGGAAAATTGACTCCAAGATTTGTTGGACCATTCCCGATTATCGAGCGAATTGGAAATCTCGCATATAGATTGGAGTTACCAGAAAAGATGGCGGGTGTGCACAATGTTTTTCATGTATCGTATCTACGGAAGTATGTGCACGACTCGAATACAGTGGTTTCTGCTGATAGCTATGAAGACTTGGAGGTTGATCCAGTTGTTACGAGACCTCGTAAGCCGCTTCGTGTTGTTGAAACCAACACGAAATAGCTTAGGAGGAAGACGATTACGTTGCTCAAGATACAATGGAGTGATGATGTTGACGACTGTACATGGGAGGAGGAAGAGAGGATGAAGGCAGCTCATCCTGAACTCTTCGAGGTATGGCCCTAAGGTGTCGTGACATCTCACGAATTTGTAACTTGTTCTAGTCTTAGAATTCTGCATGCTAGGCTAGTAATTGGATGCATGGTTTGTTGATTGCTATGGATGGTAGGCATGCAGAATAGTTTTGGTTGCTCTTGTTTGTTTGGAATTTCGGGGGCGAAATTCCTAAGGGGGAGAGAATGTAACGACCCGTATTTTACGTGTCGATAAATAGTAAAATAGTTGCATTAGGTCGTTGATGTTGTTAAGTTGTTTAGAGTATGAGTCGACCAAGTTTAAGTCGTGAAGGAGCTTAAGTCATGTGTAGGTTAACTCGTGTGAATGCTAGGTCGAGTGGAGCGACTTATGGGAGTCAACGACTTAGCGCTTAGGTCATGTGGAAGTTAGCTCGTGTAAGCAACTTAAGGTGTTGCCGAGTTAGTGGTTTGGGCCAACTTATAGGGATGACCGAGCTAAGGAATTGACCGAGTTAAGAGTATTGAGCGACTTAAGGAGCATGGACGAGTTAGTGGAGTGAGCGACTCATAGGTAGTGACCGACTTAGGGTAGTAAACGACTCAAGTGAATCGGCGACTTAAGGTTTAGGTGACCTAAGGGTTGGTGATATAGGAGATAGGTCGGATTGGACGAGTTACCGAGCTAAGGAGGGTAGGTCGTTTGGGGCGACCTAGTGAATAGCTTAGGTCAGCTGTGCCGAGTTATAGGATAGGTCGTATGCGACCTAAGTTTGGTTCTGTGTAGATTAGGTCGTTAGACGACTTATATGTGTTGAGTCATTGGGTCGGCACTTATGTTAGGTCGCGTGTTTGGGTGGGGTCGTGTCTGTGTTGAGTCGCACACGGGTTAAGTTGTGTGCGTGTTAGGCCGGCTTAGAGTTAGGTCGCATGAGTCGTTAGGTCGGCGTATGGGCTTAAGTCGTGAGTCGTGCACCCCTGTTGGGTCGTTAGGTCGCTAGGAGGCCTATGTCGCTATGCCGCGTACCCAGTTAGGTCGTTGACTCGAGTCTGTAGGCTGTGTAGTTAGGTCGTAGGACTTGTTAGGTCGTAAGCCGTGGGGGTCCGTTGAGTCGTGGACGACTCATGGGGGCGGCGACTTAAGGGGGACGACTCATGAAGATTTCAGCCTATAAATAGAGGGATTTGGCTCACTTTTTGGCACCGGATTTTGAAGCGACGAAGTGCTGCTATTTTGAGAGCTCGACTACAACACTTCTTCACTTCTTTTCTCCACTCTAATCTAGTGATTCCTTCCATCTAAATTGAAGATCAAATCGAAGATCCAAGAGCCAAAGTTGAAGATCTCCATCCATTGAAGAGAGATTTCATCGTTTGAAGTGGAATCTTGTCAGATCAAGCTTAGTTCTTTGCTGTCCAGATCTGGAGTTGATTGTTTTTGAGGTGTTTAGGTGATTCAGTGAGTGGTAGTTATCTCTCACACGGACCCAAGGGAGTATATTGGATTGGTGGCTTGTTTATGTGTTAAAGATAGTGATTTCTTGCATTTTCCTTAAGTCTGCATGTAGATCTATCATCTATGAAGTTTTGACATCTATTTTACTACATGTTCACTTATGCAAGTTCATTCATCAAGTTGTAGAGATATTGTTCATAATTCATGCTTGTTAGAATGCATGTTAGACTTGAACTCTTTATTTACGAATTTGCCATTATTGTTGTAATTGTTTATTTAGATCTTGTTTGAATGATTGATTACTTGGATTAATGTTTAATTTGATTGATTAGTTGATTGATAACTTGATTTGGACAAGTTGGTCGAAGGTGATTCAAAAGCTAAGTGGAAAGGCTCTTGAATAGTGAAAGCTGCCTGTGGCATATGAAGCGGATGTGGAAGCTCATATGGATAGATTTGTTGAGATGGACTTTGCCATGATGTGATGAGGCAAACCATGATGTTGAGATGGGACTTTGCTATGATGCGTTGAAGCAAAGCACAATGTGTGAAAGCCTTGGTTTAATCCAGACGGGATCATCCCAAGCATGTTGGTAACTCGGTGATGCGGTCCGGGTTTGTGCATAATGGTGGGCTCGAGAGGCGCTTGAGCTAGTATGAGAATAGTCGTCGAGGAGGATGACTAGGAGGCTTGGATCTTATCGTTATTGAAGGTTCTAGCATGCTCAAAGCAAGAGTACGTTGGAACGGGTCACGATGACGTTCCAGACACGGGTCATGATGACGTGTTAGTACTCTGGGCAGATGCGATAGTCCTAGGCACGGGTCATGATGACGTGCGGAGTTATGTCTAGAACCGGGGTTGCCATTAGCCCTTGACGGACGGCTGGAAGAAGGTGCCGGTCATTCAATTAACGGTGATATCAAGGCAATGTTAACAGTGATAGCCAGAGTCATGGATGTTTGGTTGTATTATCATTCGGCCTCAAGAGCGGTGTTTTCTGGGTGCTTATCTGATCTTGGTTTAGGCCTTGCGGGTTTGTATTTGGAAAACATCGACCTTGACTCGAGTGATAATTACTTTACTTAAATTGCCTGCTTTGCTATGCTTGTTTATGCTTAGTGGGTCTGGGGGCTATCACTGTAGAATGAGGTGGAGTGGGATGGTTGAGTTCCTATTCCTTTTATCCTTTATGCTCTTTTGGTATGTTTGATAGTTAATTTACTGCTCACTAAGACTGTTGTCTGACTCAAGGTTTTATGTTCAACTCTTATTACCTTGGGCTGTTCATCCATGTTGGGATGGGCAGACTAGGTAGCAGGTGACATGTGCTGTTCTTGGCTACCAACGCTGTTGATGACGAAGACGAGCTGGAGGCTTTTGCATATTGTTTTTTTACTATATGTACTGGATGTTCCGCTGTTTGTTTGATACTCTGAGTGTTATGTAGTGAGGCTTGATGTATTGACTATTCAGATGATTGTATAAAACTACTATGAGTTTATATGATGAGACTTCTGTTCTATAGAGCTTCACTATGTGTATTTACTATTGTATTTTATCCATGCGCTGTGAGTAATACGATAGAGTCTGCTGTTTTACCTTACCCTGACTATCGTCCATGGCTGCCTGGCACACCTTTCAGCGCACCATTCTCTTGTTTTAGTGCGGGAGTCTTGGGCAGTCGTCACATTTGGTATCAGAGCTTTGGTTAATCGATTTTAGCCAACGCTCGCTGACGTAACTACGTATGAGAGACGTAATTGTATTTTGATGGATGATTACTATATATAATATAGTAGTTTAGAAGGATTTGAACTCCTTATGTAGTTGTTTCTCAAGGTGTTCTAAATCATTCCTTTTTGTAGATATTAAGGATGAGTCGAAGTGAGAGACAAGCTGCTAGGGAAAGCCGTGCTGTTGGGGGAGCTACTGACTATGCTGCAATGTTCGAAGCTATGATGACTTCAATCATGAGAAGGATACCAACTTCAGGATCGTCAGTAGATGTTGGAGTTCAAGTTCAAGCTCCAAGACCAGTGGATTTTGCTAAGTTATGTAAGGACTATACTGCTCTTGGAGGAAAGGTTTTCTTAGGGACAGAGTCAACCATTGAAGTGCAGAGATGGATTGATGCTTGTAGAAGGATCTTTGGCGATTTGGGAATTGAGGATGCAACTAAGAGGAAGCTTGCATCAAGGCAGCTTCAAGGGAGAGCTTCGGATTGGTGGAACTCTATCACCATTGATGCTCCAGAGGAAGAGATTACTTGGGAGCAATTCCAAGTTAGATTTGAAGCTAAGTTCATTTCTACAGCTCAGAAATCTGTTCTGTTTAAGAAGTTTGTGGAGCTCAAGCAAGGTAGAAGACCAGTTCTTGAGTATGTTTCTGAGTTTGAAGCTTTGTCTAAGTATGCTCGGTCGTATATTGAATCTTCCTATCAGAAGAATGAGAAGTTTGTGACAGGCTTGGACACTTATCTTGGGAGACAGTTGGTGGATCATTTGGACGATCCATTTGAGAAGCTTGTGGAGAAAGCTCTCAGGCATGAGAATCTGTTTCCTAAGGAAGGATCTGTTGTTGCTGTGACCAAGGAGCAAAGTGGAAACAAGAAGAGAAAGCAGCAGCAGCAGCAGAAGGGTAAGGATGGCCAGAAGAAGCCGAAGGGCGAAGTGATCTGCTACAATTGTCGGCAGAAGGGCCATTTCTCTAGGGATTGCAAGAATCCAAAGGTGCAGTTGAAGTGCCACAACTGTGATAAGCTGGGGCATATCAGGAAGGACTGTCCAGAACCAAGGAAAGATAAGCAGATTGTGCAAGCTTATGCTTTGGGAGCTGTTCCATCGTCTTCGAAAGCTCCTACTGTTGATGAGAAAGGGAAGAGTGTGGTGGTTCAAGGTACTCTTTCCATTTGTGGTGTTCCAGTTAGAGTGTTGTTTGATACTGGAGCGTTGCATTCGTTTGTTTGTGATGATCTTGTAGGCCGGTTGGGTTTGGAACCGGAAATTGTTGATAGGCCACTGGTTGTGACTAATCCAGTTGGGGGTTCGTCTTGTTTGTGTATGGTATGCCGTGGTCTAGTTGTATCGAGTCATGATTGCTCTTTTGTTTGTGATTGTTTTGTTCTGAACTTTGCGGGGTTCGGAATTATTTTGGGTATGGACTGGCTTAGGAAGTATGCGGCAAAGGTTGATTGTGAGAAACTGGAGGTGACAGTCGGGAATGTGGAAGGGCGAAAGGTTGTGATACGATGTAAGCATGAAGAAGGCGTCCTCATGGGCTTCATGTATTCGCTGGTTGTTCCACGGGATGGACTGTCATCGATGCCGGTTGTGAATGGATTTGAGGACGTCTTTGACGAGGTCAAAGGGTTACCGCCGCATAGGGAGATCGAGTTTCGTATCGATCTAGTTGAGGGAGCCAGACCTGTTGTGATGCCTCTTAGGCGGATGGCGCCTAGGGAGCAGCAAGAGTTGAAGGTGCAACTTGATGACCTTTTACGGAAAGGATTCATTCGGCGTAGCGTGTCCGAATGGGGTGCACCAGTTGTGTTCGCAACCAAAGCGGATGGATCGTTGAGGTTGTGTGTGGATTATCGTAAGCTGAATAAGGTGACTAAGAAGAACAAGTATCCATTGCCGAGAATAGATGACTTGTTTGATCAGCTTCACGAAGCTAGGGTGTTTTCTCAGATGGATTTGGCAACGGGATTTCACCAGTTGAGAGTGGCTAAGGATAGTGTGCCGAAGACTGCTTTTAGGACACCATCCGGTTTTTATGAGTGGCTGGTAATGCCGTTTGGATTGACCAATGCACCAGCATATTTTGTGGATCTTATGAATAGAGTGTTCAGAGATCAGTTGAACAAGTTTGTACTTGTGTTCGTGGATGATATTCTGATTTATTCCAGAACTGAAGAAGAGCACAAGACGCACTTGCGTATTGTTTTGGAAATCTTGCGGAAACATCAGCTAAAGGCTAAGTTTTCGAAGTGTCACTTCTGGAAGAGTGAAGTGAGGTTCTTAGGCCATGTTATTTCTGGAAATGGAATAGCGGTTGATCCCGCTAAGGTGGCAGCGATTCAGGATTGGATTAGACCTAAGATTAGAAGATTAATGTAGCTTAATTAGTGCTTTTAAATATTATTTAAGTCAATGGATAATTTTATAAGTGAATGGAATATTTTATGAAATTTTGATAAGGTTCTATAAAAATACTTATGAGATAAATACTTAATTTTAATAAAGAAAATATGTATTAAAGGCTTAAAAATGATTAATAAGCTAATGATGTATTTTATAAAATAGTTATAGTATTTTATAAAATGGTACAAAGAGGTATTAAACTTTTTTATGAATATTTGGGGAATAAAGTAAGGTTAAATTATTTAATAATTGAGTGTTTTATTTGAAAATATGGGTATTTGAATAAAGATCGGTCATTTTGGCCTTGTGGCAGAAGTTTGTAACACTACTGCCATGGGTAGCAATGTAATCACTACTTCTTGGGCCGGTAATATATCAAGGCAGTGCCACTACGGGTAGTAGTGTGAGGCGGGGGCACATCAAACCTCACTCGAGCTAACCTGAAGCACGGAAAACCTCGAACTCGATCTTGGGTAAGGCGTAGTGGATGTGTTTGTTAGATCAAATTTGGGAAATTTATATCGATTCTCAATTTCTTCCTTCTGATATTTAGCAAAAAAGTTCTAAAGGGCTTCTTGAAAGTGTCTGTGCTATAGGATCATGTATTATGGTTAAACTACTTGTGCGGAATAACTAAGTAAATAGTAAAAATAGTAAAGTAAATGACACCAAAGATTTTTATACTGGTTCGAACTCTCGTTCTATGTCCAGTCCCAGACTCCTTTTGGATTTAAAGTAGCAACCCTCACATAACTCGAAGGAATAGGTTTACACCGCCTGAGCAACCGAACATGACTTCTACCACCTAAGCAACCGAATAGGACTTCTATCGCTCGAGAAACCAAATAGGGCTTCTTTACAAATAACAAAAGTATCTAACTATAGTGTGCTCTTTGAATAGCACTGATAAGTCAATTAAGTACAATCTTCCTATAATCTTCTCCTTTATGATATATAGTACAATGTGCTTGAGAATAGTGAAAGATAGAGTGATCAATGATCAGAGAATGTAAGCAGTTTGAGTGCAGTATGAAAATGGAGAATAGATAAGAATTCAAGAATATTAAAATCAGTTTCAGTGAATTGTTTGTTGAATTCTGAAATCTGTTTATAGAGTTTAAAAGGTTGCAACCATAGATGAAAAATTATATTGAAAAGAAACAGGCACAACCGTTGATTTTGAAGACGTTACTCTTCAATGAAGAGAAGTGTCTATTCATGAAAATAGCAGTTGGATAAATTCTGCCGGCTAAATTTTTTGATTCAGCATTCTATATTGAATTAAATCGAAGACAGCAAGGAAATAGGCTAATTTTAGCCTGATTCAGCCAGCTGAATTTATTCATTCAACCGGCTGAATATTGTAAAACAATAAATTTGTCTCGGTATTCAACCGGTTGAATGAATGCATTCAACCGGCTGTTTTCAGCCTGGTGTGCATACTTATGCATGTGTGTATACGTTTTTATGTATATATCAATTCAGGAGAGATTATAACAAATTACTAAATGATATATAGACTCTAGAGTAGAAACTAACAGCTTCAAATGCTCTGAATATGAATTTGCAACAAATCTCCTGCATAAATGATTAATACACACAAAATATTTTATATAGCGTCTTACTAATCAAAACAATGTTAAATTAAGTTCCAACATTCTCCCCTTTTTGATGATGACAACTATATAAGTAGAAATAATATATTTATAGAAGTATTTACCTTAACATTGTTACTCCCCTGTCAATATGCACAAATATTTAACTAACTTTCTCCCCCTTTGTCATCGACAAAAAGAAAGAGATGCATAGAATCAAAATAAAGAATTCATTATATAAATAACTCATACTCGAGATGTCATTACTGAAAATAACAATATTCATACAACCATTACATAAATAACTAGATAGAGCATCATAGAAGATTGAATAGTAATTAAAACTAGGTAGAGAGAGAAGGCTGATCATCATTGGAATCCGAACTTGAAGATGACCATTCAAAAAAAGATGGATTGTGAATTTCGGTGGATGTAGATCTGGATCAAGAAATTTTATCCCATATGTTATTAAGAAAACCTTTTATGAAGTTGAATTTCTTTTTCGTTTTCTTTTTAAGAGCCTTAATATCCCAATTAAGTTTAGATTGATTTCGGGAGAGAGTGATGATAGCTTGTCTGGACGGAGTGTCAGGGCCGACCTCTTGAATTGAATCATCGTCCTCTTCTACTTCTTCCGGTTGAGTATGAGAAGAGGAGGCAATACCAGTGTTACGAGGTTGTAGAGCACCTTGTTATTTTCAAATGCTTCATTTTCAAATTCACCTCCATGATCACTTCTAATAATTTTAATTTTTAATTTTTAATTTTTTGAAATTTTGAATTCTTTTTGCAAAATTCTTGAAATTTTCAAAAGTATCACTTTTATTTTTTAAGAAAATAGTCCAAGTAAATCTTGAAAAATCATTTACTATAACAATTACATATTTCATATGATTTATAGATTGAATTTGAGATGGACCTAAAAGATCTAAATGTAATAGTTCTAATGGTTGTATAGTAGAAATATTTTTCTTTGATTTAAAAGATGATTTTGATAATTTTTCTAATTGACAAGCATCACAAATACTTTAAAGTTCATTTTTGGTAAACCTTTTACTAAATCATTTTTAGATAATTTATTTATAGTTTTGAAGTTTATATGACAAAATCTTTTGTGCCATAACCAAGGATCATTTTCTTTGGCTATTAAACACATATTTGTATTATAATTTATATTCATATTTAAAACATAAATATTTTTATCTCTAAAGCCTTCAAAAATAAGATTCTTATTTTGATCAAAAATACTACACTTATTTTCAAAAAAAAAAAATTGAATCCTT
Source organism: Allium cepa (assembly GCA_030765085.1). Classification (NCBI taxonomy): domain Eukaryota; kingdom Viridiplantae; phylum Streptophyta; class Magnoliopsida; order Asparagales; family Amaryllidaceae; genus Allium; species Allium cepa. Next base: position 174,324,411 of record CM060939.1, on the reverse strand, counting down.
TGTCAAACAATTAGCTAATACTAAATAAGTTGTGTTTCAAATTTTTAACTAATAAAACATCTATAATAAGAGGTAACTTAGATATACCGTTATTGCTCACATCGCCTTTACCGATGACATATCCTTTAGAATTATCTCCAAATGTGAGAGAACATCCATCTGAGTAGTTAATGTTTGTTAGCTTCTCTTTGTTTTCCGTCATGTGTTTTGATCAATCACTGTCTAGTATCAATTTTCTTCTCTTTTTGGATGGTACCTGAAAAATATAGAATTAACATTGGTACCCACCATTTTATTTTGGGTCCTAAGAGTTAGGTCTTAGGAAGCCAAATCCAAAAGGGTTCAAGCTTCCTTTTGAAAATAAAAACATTTTTTTATAAACAGTTTTTATAAAAGATTTTATATACTCGTTTCTAATTGAAGAATTATTTGCATTAGGAATCCAAATTTTGATTGAAGTAGTAAAATTTGAAATTTTAGAACTAGGTTTCTCACCTTTATTATTCCTTTTATATGAAGTCTTTTTCTTTGGAATAATTTTAGAAGATTGTCTATATCCTAGCCCTCTTTTATTTGAAATAGATTGAGAATTTTCTATAATTTTGGAAAGATTTTCTCTACCTTTATTAAAATTAAAAACATTTTTAGTAATGTCTTCTAACTTTGTTTTAAAGCTAGAGTTATCTAATTCTAAAATTTTGATATTTGATTTAAGGCATGATTTTCAATTAATAAAGCATCATTCTTTTCTTTCTGAGTTTCTATCTCTTGACTTAGCAGAGAAAGTTGAGATTTCATATTGGAACAAGATTCTTGAGTAACTTGGAGTTCTTCTTCTAAAATTTTCTTCTCGTCTCTTAGCATTTCAACTTCGATTTCAGTTCTATTCAATTTTTTAAAAGCTTCTTTGTACTTTCTATTTTTGCCTTTTAATTTATCAAGTAATTCTGAATTGATTTCCAAAAGGTCATTAAAAGTTAGATCACTTACCTCGTCTTTTGTGGCCATACAATAAATGTTGGCTTGTTCTGAATCACTGTCCGAGTCACTTTCTGATGATGAAGATGATTCTGTATCGTCCCATGTGACAAAGAAAGCTTTCTTCTTGAATCTATCTTTCTTGTGCTTATACTTATCTTTCTTTTCCTTAGGACAGTCTTCCTTGATGTGACCTTTCTTGTGTCATTCATAACATTCTAGAGCAGAAGTTGATGGTTTGATGTTGTTATTGTTGCTGAAGTTGTTCTTGTTATTTCTAAATTTGTTGCTCTTTCTAAATTTCAAAAACTTCTGCAAATTTTTAGCAATGAACACCATATCGTCTTCATCTGAATCTGATTCATCTTTTTCTGCCTGGAATGCTATATTTTTTTTATCGTGAGCTTGTACTCATTTTGCCTGGAGATTAAGTTCATAAGACATTAGACTTCCAATCAACTCTTCTGGTTATGGTCGAAATGTCGTTAGCTTCTTCGATTGATAAAACTTTTCATTCCCACTCATCCGTTAGTGAGTTCAGGAATTTTGAAACGATGTCAAAATCTGTGTAAGTTTCCCCTGGCGCTATTAAAGAATGATATATCTTGAAATCTAGAGTACATGTCATTCATAGTCTCATCCTGTTTCACTTTAAAATTCTGGAACTGATTTTTGAGCATAGAAATTTTACTTTGTTTGACTTTGTTAATTCCTTCATGTGTAACTTTAAGTGTACGTCAAATTTCATGAGTAGTTTTACACATGCTTATTCTATTAAATTCATTTTTTGTCTAATGCACAATACAACATATTCATAGCTTTAGCATTTGTAGTAGCATCTAACTTTTGTATGTTAGACCATGCTGAATATTCAATAGTAGGAATAATGTATTCAGATTGCATAATGTTCTAGGTTTCATAACTACTTGCTCGTATATAGATTCTCATCCTAGTAGCCCAATAGTTATAGTCCATTCCATTAAATAGGGATGGTCGTGAAGTAGATTGACCTTTTAAAAAGGTAGTGTTAGAAACAGTACTGGTGTTGTTTTCCATATTAAAACAATATCAGATAACTATGTTACGGTTATATGATAGCCTTGCTCTGATACCAAATGAAAGTGTCTGTACTATAGGATCGTATAATATCGATAAACTACTTGTGCGGAATAAGTAAGTAAATAGTAAAAACAATAAAGTAAATGACACTAGATATTTTTATACTGGTTTGAACTCCCGTTCTACGTCCAGTCCTAGACTCCTTCTGGATTTAAACTAGAAACTCCCACTTAACTCGAAGGAATAAGTTTAAGCTGCCTGAGCAACCAAACAGGACTTCTACCGCCTAAGCAACCGAATTGGACTTCTACCGCTTGAGCAACCGAACAGGACTTCTTTACAAATAACAAAAGTATCTGACTGTAGTGTGCTCTTTGAAATAGCACTGATAAGTCAATTAAATACAATCTTCCTATAATCTTATTCTTTATGATATATAGTATAATGTGCTTGAGAATAGTGGAAGATAGAGTGATCAATGATCAGAGAATGTAAGCAGTTAGAATGCAGTTTGAAAAAAAAGAATAGATAAGAATTCAAGGATATTAAAATCGGTTTTAGTGAATTGTTTGTTGAATTCTGAAATCTATTTATAAAGTTTAAGAGGTTGCAACCATAGATGAAAAATTGTATTGAAAAGAAATAGGCGCAATCGTTGATTTTGAAGACGTTACTCTTCAATGAAGAGAAGTGTATATTCATGAAAATAGCAGTTGGATAAATTCAGCCAGCTGAATTCTTTAATTCAGCCTTTTGAATTGAATTACATCAAAGGCAGCAAGGAAATAGGCTAATTTTAGCCTAATTCAGTCGGCTGAATTTATTCATTCAGCCGGCTAAATATTATGAAACAATAAATTTATTTCAGTATTCAGCCATCTGAATGAATGCATTCAACCGGCTGTTTTCAACCTGCTGTGCATACTTGTGCATGTGTGTATACAATTATATATATATATATATATATATATCAATTCAGGAGAGATTTTAACTAATTACTAAATGATATACAAACTCTAGACTAGAAACTAACGGCCTCAAACACTATGAATATGAATTTGCAACAAATCTCCTACATAAATGATTAGTACACACAAAATATTTTATATAGCTTTTCATTAATCAAAACAATGTTAAATTGAGTTCCAACACTTCTATGGGGTTCTGAAATCGTTATGCTCAACATAAATCAAGGCAGGACCCTTAAACTATTTGAAATGAATGAAACGATGCCAAAGAGAGGTCGAACTTGTGCGATACTTTCACTTGATATGAATGAGATGTATCCACGAGACATGATGATAGTACGACCCATTAAGTGGGACTAGAGTTTTATATTTATCATCGTCACTTAATAAGTATGATTAAGAAAGGATACATTTATACGGCTTCGGTGGGCCTTCTCTAGCCACTATGAGCATGTTATATGGGATACACCCATTATTCATATAGTATGGATATAAAGTGAATAAATAAGTAAGCAATGATACTGCAGGAGAATCACATGAGTTGTAAACAAGATTCTGGAGCATGTTCGAAGAGAGATGGGGCCGACTATCTAAAATAGATCACATATCCCTCATGATTATAGTAGAGGTCGATGTGAGATCTATGTGAGTCTATTGCATTGTGATGCAACTCAGAACCTATGTTATATTTAGATAATGAATTATTTTTGTTTATTCTATCAAGGGTGGTCAATAGAAGGCTGATCATAGAGGATGTACGATGGAATCCAATCATCTTTTGTTGGTGGTTATATTGTATTGTAGATGATTCATGTTATATAGTATAGCACACAATTTATAGTATATCTTATTATAGACGGCTTGTGATAGATGTGGGTGGTACGGTTCATTTGTAAAGTTCTTGTATGCATGTATTATTTACTTAGAATTAAAGGTAGACCTATATTAGGATGCCTATTGTTGGCAAGATTTTCATCTTACAACATTCCAGCTGTAGATGAAGTAATTATCGTACTAATTACCTCAATGATTTTGAATTAGCAAAGTTAAGTAATACCAGGTTTTCCATTAGGTAGTAATTATGATGCAGGATGCTTACACAATTAGGTCACTTTAACTGTTCGTTAAAATACCAAATCAAACGCTGTTCAATTCTAGTATAGAAAAGCTATGATTTAGTACCGAAAACTAGGTATATAAAAATCAAAATGCAGAAATAGTAAAGGATACAAGGAATTTATGTGGTTTAATTGTTAAATAATCCTATGACCATGGTGGAAATATTTCTTCCTTTTTCTATTCTGGTACAGGTTCTCATGGCAGAGATTGCAATAAAATCCTAAAAGTAGTCAAAAGTGAAAAAGGTAAAAAAAAAAAGGACCCTTTCCGTGATAGTTCTTTTCTATTTGTTGTATGCTGGTGTACATGGATTTCCAAAAAATTCTCATGCCATTGTGTTTTAGCCTTTGGATCCTAACAGGTGTCATCTATTCGTATTGTCTATTTAATGCTCCCAGATTGCTAACATGCTTTTGGCAGGAAGTTTGAGATGAAAGTGGGAACTCCTGAAATTGGAGCAGGAACATTTGAAATCATGGCAGAAGACTTCAAATTTGAATTAGCTTTGTATATGAGTCTTTGGGAGGACAGCAAAAGAGCTACTCGGTAGTTTTAGGGCATTACTAACATATTAGAAATGAGGTTGTACTGGTTTGTATGTGATATGATGCCACGACGCTTGCCTGATACATAGGTGCAATCGTCCATAGCTGCTTTGGGTTTTAAGGTTCATGGTATGCCTAGCCTGGAAGTTAGCTTAACTTTCGTTCAACTGTGATCTGGGATGACTACAATCTAATCTTACTGTGACCTGAGCTGCCCTTGTTGCATGAACTATTGATAAGGTTGGTTGATACCTTTGCTTTCTACCCATAAGAGCAATCTATAGTGGAGTGAAATTTGAGTGGCCAGGTGTACCACCCTTTGGGGTGCTTGAATCCATGTGGTACTGCGGTTTTCCTTGGTATATGCGATGCAAACACACTCTTGAAAGTGTTCACATTATATAGGTTCTGTGGAGGTTGATAGTGTAGTTCATCTATTCAATTATCGAGGGATTGTGAGTGCGGTACATCATTTCCTGCTCCTTATGACTATGTAAGATTTCGAGTCTAGTATCATAATGTAACATTTGAAACTAAGAGATGGGTGTAGATTTGATATCTTTGTGGCCTCCTTTATGAGCGCAGTATTTCACTTGCGACGTCGTGCTCTCCAGTTGTAATTCTTTCTGTTGGAACAAAGATCATGGCCATAGGCCGACTCTCATGTTCTATGACCATTCTTATGGCTTTGTTTATCAATCAATTTGACTTTAACAAAGCTTGAAAACTATGAGTGTAATACTTGCTTCCCATGTCTGCATTGACCACAGGTTGATGTGGACTTTATCTTTACTCAAACCTAATATTTCCATCCCATGGGTTGCTTTCTGGGTGCCTCCTTTGTCGTGCATTAGGCAAGAACTGTGTAACGACCCGGAATTTTAGCAATAATATTTTAATAAATTATTAATCTAATTAAATAAAATGTAAACTTATCATTTTAAAATGAATAAGTCTTTTGGAAATATTTGCCATTTATTTATATAGATTTGTATTTTTAAAAGGAAATTTGACTTGGAAATTTAAAAATAAAATCTCTTAATAATATTTACAATAAAATCTCTCTTATATAATTAAATTAAAATGCTTTATCCTATTAACATTTAATATATATATATATATATATATATATATATATACAATTAAGATGATAATGTTTAAAATAAAATCAAATTCTATCAATATAAAATATAAGTATAAAATATAAGTAAACCATATGAATATAAAAATATTGATAGTTAAAATACAAATAGAAATAAAAATGAGAACAAGAATTAAGTAGGTATGATATGCTTGCAACATAAGCTGAAATTTGTAAGAACAAAGTATAAAATAAAACCAGACACAAATGTGTATATGAATTATTCAAGCTAGAAGTTAATAAAAACAAGATATCTTCATATAAAAGCCAAATGAATAAATATGTAAAAATATTAGGAAACAATGGCATTAAATTAAATGCCATCATCTCAGCCAAAAATAAATCAATTCAAAATATTTACAAATCTTTTCATTTCAGAAATACCGATTTAGTCAAAGCAAGGAAAAAAAGAAAAATCTGTTCATAACAAAAAAAGGAAATACTTGACCAGATGATGACTTCCCCTATACAATCTATTTTCTTCTATATATATGTGTATATCTTTAGTTCCAGTTCGTTCAGCAAACACATAAGAAAACCAAGAAAATATAATCAACAACTTCATTTTTTCAAAACTAAAAACATCACTCAATTCAAACAAAAATAGGAAGGACTCAAGGTAGTTTCCAACTACAAGTTTTCAAAAACAGAAATTGTTCTCTGTTCAAAAACTTTTAGGTGAGTAAACAAGAATTTTTAAAGCTTTAAGTTTAATTAAAAACAGTTCAGGATTCATTGATAATATTGTTTGCATATGTTATAGTTTGAATATAATTCTGTGATGCTCTGTACTTCTCTGTTATTTATTACAGGTTGCATTTTTTTTTTCAAAACTCAAATATTTTTCATCTAATCATGGTAAGTTTAGAGTTTTTAAATAAACAAGATGTTTAACCCTAAACCAAGATTTTTAAATCTGTTTTAAGCATGTTGGAGAGGTAGCAACACTGGAAACCTTGTTTACAGGTAATCAAGTAATAATTTGGTATATTCGATTGTTATAAAATGCTAATTTCAAGTTCATAACTTGAATTCTTACTGTAAATTATGATATTTAAAACAAAAATGAAGTTTTTTAGATTAGTATTCCAAGAGCAGTTTGTATTTGAACAAATTTTGCATTTTTCCCATTTTCAGACAATGGAATCAAATTAAAATGTTGAAATTTGGTTTGAAGCTAGTATGAACATCTGTGATCTCGAGAAAATTGTGGAATTTTTTTCTATTGCATGAATTAAAGAAACGAAGTCGATTTAGGGCTTTGTTTCGAGTTTCTCGTCATGTCTGTAATGAGGCGTGTATGTCTCCTATACGTGATCGAGCTTCACGAGATTCAAGGGAGTGGAAGAGTAGCATGTTGTCATGGTGTGGATGGAGTTGGGGCAGCTCTGGTGGATTAAGCGACGGTGGCGAGGTGTTTTAGTCAGTGGGTTGTGTTACAGTTTTTCGAGCATACTGTACTTTTTCGATTTCGAATGTTTGGAGGCGAATCGAGTTTGGTTTTCGAGTGTTTGGGAGATTTGCGATTTGCCTGAGGTGATGGAGTTCGCCGGAGCTAAGGCGTGTCGCCATGCACGTGTACGGCGCAGGGGGGTTGTGTCAGTGTTGATTGTTGGAGAGTTACTCGAGTCGTTACTCGAGGAAGAGAGTCGATCACTTCGAGTTATAATCGAGCGCACGAGAGGGTTTCCTGATGCTTAATCTATACTTAAGCTTAAACTTAAACATACTGGAATTAAAAAAAAGAAGAAGATGGAGTGCGTGAGGAAGAGAGAGTGTCTCGAGGGAATGGGTGAGAAACTCGAGTATTACTCGAGTAAACAAGGGGAGTACTCGGGTGGGTTTTCTTTTCAACTGCTATGTTATAAAAAGTAAAGTTCAACAACTTAATTTTTCAACAAGTTAAACATGGTCGACTTAACAAATGTTTAACAATTTGAATTAAGACTTTAATACAAGTTTTAATTATTTTAGTTAATACTTTACAATGTTTTAACTCTTAATTAATTATTTTAATTAAGTAATTAATTTAAGTTAAGTATAAAATTTAATTTAACGTTAAAGTTTTGTAGTTAGTAATAAATTGATTTTCAAAATTTAAAGAAGATTTTTAAAATGTTAATTAAGATGAATAATTAATATTAATTAATTATTTTGGAAAGCAATTAAGAATAATTAAATTATAATTATAATTAAAGATTGATTAATTAATGATTAAGTGATAAATAAATTTGTAATTAACTACTTAAAGTTAATTAATGTAAGATTAGTAGTTAACTAATTAAGAATTAATAATTGATTAATTAAGTAATTAGTGGTTAATAAAATGGATAATTAAGTTTTATTAATTAATAATTAAGGTTATTAATTAATAATTAAGGGTAATTAATTAAGTAATTAAGGTTAAATAAATTGATTAAGAAATGATTAATTAATTAAATGATTTGAAATGGAATAAGTAATGAATTGGTAATTAATGATTAATTAAAAAGGGTTAAGTGATTAATACTCAAGTAATTAATTTGAATTAATTAAAATAAGAATTTAAGATGCTTGCTTATGAATGTTGTATAAGTAGGATATTTGATTTTGTGATATATATTTGATGATATTCTGTGATGTTCTATGATATGCCTTGATATATCTATGATGATTATGTATGATTTATCTGTGGTAAATGTTATGTGAATTCAAAGTGTTGAATTAAACTGTTTAAAACTATTAAACAACTTGACCTTTAAAATGGCATTTGGATTTCGGTGAGACCGGGATCGGGTCTCAATTATGATTATCCGAAAACCACATCGATCCAAATTAAACGTTAGGTCGTAAATTTCAAAGTGAAGATCGAGATGGTGTTTCAGAATGCAAGGGTTATTGTCATTGACTCTGATAGTGATTCCAAAATGAGTGTAACAAGATAATGCCTTCGGTTTCGTTTGAACCCGAATCAAACTTGTATGGATTGAATGTTTTCAGAACATCGTCGGGCGGACGATGAGCTCTCTAAGAAATATGTTCTATAAAGGTAATCGTAAACTCAAGCCTCAACCGGGAATGGCTAAAATAGGGGATGTGCAGCAAGGTTAGGTGGGTAGCACCCAAGCAGGATGAGATATACCCATGTCTAGATGTCCCTTTTTATTCGGCTATGTGGGCGGTTGCTAGCTACAACCGCGAGTTTATCTTATTCGGGACTGTTCAGTAAGGAATGGTTCCGGCCTTGTGTTGCAGGGGGTCGGGAGTGATCCTCGGTACGGTGATCTAGGCCCCGTACTGTGACGGGCGGTACCCCAGTAGCCCTGCCATTGTATGGAATCCAATTTCCAATAAGTGTCGTACGTTTTGATTGTGCCCAACTATGTTGGAATGTGAGATGTAAGCATTTCAGCTATTTCTTTATTTTATTTGAAAACCCTAGACACTATTATAATATCACTGGATTTCCTATAAAATGTTTTGGTCAGCGTAAGGTAAAAACTTACCCGTATTTATGTGTGGGGAGTCTTACGTGATACCTTTATTTTCAAATGTTTTACAAACTTAAACAACTTTAAACCGTTTACTCATACCAGACCTATGTCTGACCCGGAGTTTATTTTGTTTTTCATAAACTCTTGGGTACTAAAATTTTTATGAGTAGCCAAGTGATAGATTTCGAATTTGGTCTCTGGAGGAGCTGGAGCAGGAGTCTAGACGTATCTATATATCTATCTAGTTCCGCTGTGTTAGTTAGTGTAAGTTGTTTTTTGGGATGTATGTAGTGACAAATGTAAATATGACTGTCATGTGTATGATATTGTGTAACTCTGATATATGTAAATTATGTAATAGTTATGTGATGTATTATATTTTGTTCCGTTTCCGCTGTGAGATTCTGATATTGTTATTTCTTTCTTTCTATTCTTTCTATTTCTATCCCTTTCTTTTCTTATTGATGATACGTCTTTCTGTGAGTAGAAGGGCGGGTCGTCACAGTTGGTATCAGGGCATAAGTTGAGATAATACCTAGGCTCTGGAATAACATCTATCTTGAGAGTGCGTATTTGTATTTTTATATAATTATATACCTATCTAAATTTATTGAGTTACCTGTTCAGGTGGCCAACATGTGTTCTGGAAGAAGAGACAGAGGTAGGGGCAGTACCTCGACTGATAATGGACGAAGTCAAACCGCTAGTGAGGCTATAGATCTAGTACCGCCTCAGGTTAGTTTTGCTGCTTTATGCAACGACTTCATCAACCTTGGGGGAAAACCATTTAAAGGGTCGGAGTCTGTAATTGAAGTACAAGCTTGGCTATGCTCTTGTGAGCACATCTTTAAGAGTATGAAGTTGTCTGATGAGCGGAAAAGGGAAACGGCTTCATGGCAATTGCAGGGAGGCGCAGCAGCCTGGTGGGATATTGTAGTAGCAAATATCTCTGAGGACGACATTTCTTGGGAAAGATTTAAGGAGTTATTTGAGGAGAAATTCATGCCAACAGTAGGGAAGCATGACTATAGCGGAGTATGAGACCAAATTCAATGAGCTTTCTTGCTACGGACTAGGACTCATTGATACTCCACTCAAAAAGAACGAAATGTTAGTGCAAGGTTTGAGGCCGGAATTTCATGAAAAGATGATGGCGCATTTGAAAGGATCTGTTGTCGAGTTGATTGTTATGGCTCTGAGATATGAGGATTTGATGAATAAGAGATCAGTGGCACCCATAGCAGCATCGGGAGGGAATTCTGCTAATCCGAATAAGAGGAAGTTCAATCCCATTTAGAGGAAGCAGAGCAAGAAGAAGGCTGGAAGCAACAACGGACCTCGCAAATGCTATATATGTCAATAAGAAGGTCACTTGGTGAATAAGTGTCCCAGGAAAGGATTTCAGCAACAGTAGCAGCAGTCGCATCAGAGTGGACCAGGTTCGGCTTTGGTTCAGAGATCTTTATGCTTCAATTGTCACCAACGAGGTCATATGATCAAGGATTGCCCGCTTCTTTATAAAGACCAGCAGAATAAGGTATTTGCTTTGGAAGGTGCACCATCTACTTCATCTAAAGGTAAGGGAGTATTGGAAGGTACATTACTTTTAGATGGCAAGTATATTAAAGTTTTGTTTGATTCAGGTGCTTCTTTGAGTTTTATTTCTTTGGAATTTGTAGAGAAGTTCTTTCTTACCCCAAGTACTGTTGATTGTCTCATCTTCGTATCTAATCCTATAGGAGGGGTAACCAAATTAGATATGATCTGTAAGGACTTAAAGATTTCCTATCTGTCCCATAGTTTTTCTTGTGACCCTTATGTATTGAATTTTAAGGGATTTGACCTTATATTGGGGATAGATTGGCTTGATGAGTATATGGCAGTTTTGAATTGTGATGAGAGAATAGTTTATTTGGAAACCGATTTGGGTAGGATTCCTAGAGTGACGTGTGATAATTCTAGAATTCACTTGAGTAGTCTTTTGCATGGGGTTGAGACTTCTCAAGAGAAGGTTGAAGATATCGATGTGGTCCAAGATTTCCCTGATGTATTCGAGGAGGTTAAGTGTCTGCCTCCACATCGAGAGATAGAGTTTCGCATTGATTTGATTCCAGGAGCAGTGCCAGTGATTAGCTTAGTAGGAGGATGGCTCCTAGAGAGAGAAGAGTTAGTTAAGCAGACTCGGTATATTTTGGAGAAAGGGTTGATTAGGCCCAGTTTTTCTTATTGGGGTTCTGCTGCGGTGTTTGTTACTAAATCGGATGGATCGCTAAGGTTCTGTATGGATTATAGAGAATTGAACAAAGTGACTATCCGTAATAAATACCCTGTTCCTCGTATTGATTATCTCTTTGACCAGTTGCATGGAGCTTCTGTCTTTTCTCAACTAGATTTAGCTTCAGGTTTCCATCAATTGAGGGTAGCTGAGGACAGTATCCCTTTAACTGCATTTAGGGGACCAAATTGTTTCTATGAATGGTTGGTTATGCCTTTCGGGTTAACCAACGCTCCTGCTTACTTCGTTGATCTGATGAACCGAGTCTTTCGAGATGTATTGAATAAGTTCGTTCTGGTGTTCATCGATGATATCCTAGTCTATTCTAAGTCTGAAGAATAGCACAAGCAGCATTTGAGGATAGTGTTAGAAACACCGAGGAGGCATGTTCTGAAGGCGAAATTTTCTAAGTGTCATTGTTGGAAATCAGAAGTCAAATTTTTAGGACACATTGTTTCTGGTGAAGGTATCTCTGTAGACCCAGCGAAGGTGGAGACTATTCTGGAATGGAAGCAACCGAAGTCACCGACTGAAGTTCATAGTTTTCTGGGTTTGGCTGGCTACTACAGGAAGTTTATCAAGGACTATTCCAAGATTTCTTTGCATCTGAATAAGTTAACAAGGAAAGGAGCTAAGTTTAAATGGACACCCCAGTGTGAAGAAGCTTTCCAGGAATTGAAGACGAGGCTAACCAGTGCACTAGTGCTAGCTATTCCGGATGGGAAAAGCAAATTTGAAGTTTATACAGATTCTTGTATAGTTGAATTGGGATCAGTGTTGATTCAGAATGGAAGAGTAATTGCGTATGCGAGTCGGCAATTAAAGCCACATGAAAGGAACTACGCTACGCACGATCTTGAGTTGTTAGCCATTATTTTTGCTTTGAAGATTTGGAGACACTATCCCTTAGGAGAGAAGTTTGAGTTATTCACGGATCACAAACCGTTGAAATATCTTTTCTCTCAAAAGGATCTTAATCTGAGGCGGCAGCGATGGGTCGAGTTTCTGGCATCCTATGATTTGGATATTCTGTATACCCCGGGAAAAGAAAATGTTGTGGCTGATGCTCTTAGCAGGAATGCAATTTTGTCTCTTTTGGAGGTTGTTCCATCTCTCCAGGAAAGAATCATAAGTAAGCAAATGGAGGATAGATCTTTTGAAGAACTAATTCTTGGAACTAAGGATGGTCGATATTCGGATTTCAAGGTGGACGATCAAGGTGTTTTGAGGATTAATGGTCGTTTATGTGTGCCTAATATAGATGGATTGAGGCATGAAGTCTTAGATGAGTGTCAACGCTCCAGACTAAATATCCACCCAGGAATCTCTAAGATGTATAAAGATATAAAAATAGTTTTCTGGTGGCCGAGCATGAAGAGGGATGTAGTTGCTTTCGTTAATAGTTGTGCTATCTGTCGGCAAGTGAAAGTAGATCAACAGAAGTCATTCGGTTTGTTGCAGCCTTTGGAAATCCCAAAATGGAAGTGGGAGATGATTTTGATGGATTTCATCGACGGTTTTCCAAGAACCAAGAAAGGGAACGAAGGAATATGGGTGATTGTGGATTGGTTAACTAAGAGCGCACATTTTATACCAGTTAAGGCAACTCGTACCGAAGCTTCTCTGGCAGAGATTTTCTTGAGGAAGATAGTCAGATTGCATGGTGTTCCTGTTAGCATAGTAAGTGATCGTCATCCTATCTTTACCAGCAAATTCTAGGAGGCTCTACAATCAGCTATGGGAACAAGTTTGAGATTGAGTACAACCTATCATCCTCAGACAGATGGACAGACGGAGAGGCTGAACCAAATTCTAGAAGATATGCTGCGAGCTTGTGTTTTAGATTTTGGTGGATCTTGGGATGACCATCTTCATTTGGTAGAATTCTCCTATAATAATAGTTACAAAGCGAGTATCAAGATGGTTCCTTATGAAGCTCTATGTGGAAGGCCGTGTAGATCCCCATCCTGTTGGATAGAATCGAAAGTTCGTCTTGTGCTTGGACCAGATTTGATTCGTGAAGCTTCTGCTAAAGTAGAGCTTATCAAGAAAAGGATGAAAGCTGCTCAGGACCGTCAGAAGAAGTACGCACATAAGAGAAGGAGACAATTGGAATTTGAGATTGGTGATTTTGTTTTTGTCAAAGTTTCCCCGATCAAAGGAGCTATAAGATTCGAAAAGACGGGAAAACTTGCCTCGTGATATATTGGTCCATTTCGGGTAATGGAAAGAATTGGCACTGTAGCTTACAGAGTTGAATTGCCAGAACGGATGTCTGGAATTCATAATGTATTCCATGTATCCCCTCTAAGGAAGTTTGTTCATGATCCATCATTAGATGTAGAACCAGTAGTCCAGGAAGATTTGGAGGTCGAGCCAAACTTAACTGTGGTCAGGAATCCAGTTCGGATTGTTGATCAAGATGAGAGGCAACTCAGGAGTAAGGTAGTGAAGCTTGTCAAGTGCAGTGGAGCGAGGATCCCAGAGATTGCACCTGGGGAAACTCTGGATAGTTTTAGGAAAGCTTATCCGGATTTGTGTCCAAATAGCTAGTGATGTTTGTTAGGATAGACTGTTTGGTTGTTTGCTAATGTATGAATGATATGTATGTTTGAATGGTTGATTTAAAAGCTTTTAAATTATTTTTTGTTTTAAATTTCGGGGACGAAATTCTTTTAAGGGGGGAGGAATGAAACGACCCGGAATTTTAGCAATAATATTTTAATAAATAATTAATCTAATTAAATAAAATGTAAACTTATCATTTTAAAATGAATAAGTCTTTTGGAAATATTTGCTATTTATTTATATAGATTTGTAATTTTAAAAGGAAATTTGATTTGGAAATTTAAAAATAAAATTTCTTAATAAAATTTACAATAAAACCTCTCTTATATAATTAAATTAAAATGCTTTATCCTATTAACATTTGGTAAATATATATATAAATGCAATATAGATGATAACGTTTAAAATAAAATCAAATTATATCAATAAAAAATATAAGTAAACCATATGAATATAATTTAAATATTGATAGTTAAAATACAAATAGAAATAAAAATGAAAACAAGAATTAAGTTGGTATGATATGCTTGCAACATAAGCTGAAATTTGTAAGAACAAAGTATAAAATAAAACCAGACACAAATATGTATATGAATTATTCAAGCTAGAAGTTAATAAAAACAAGATATCTTCATACAAAAGCCAAATGAATAAGTATGTAAACATATTAGGAAACAATGGCATTAAATGCCATCATCTCAGCCAAAAATAAATCAATTCAAAATATTTACAAATCTTTTCATTTCAGAAATACTGATTTAGTCAAAGCAAGGAAAAAAAGAAAAATCTGTTCATAACAAAAAAAAGGAAACACTTGACTAGATGATGCCTTCCCTTATACAATCTATTTTCTTCTATATACATGTGTATATCTTTAGTTCCAGTTCGTTCAGCAAACACATAAGAAAACCAGGAAAATATAATCAGCAACTTTAT
The DNA here is from genome assembly GCA_030765085.1 of Allium cepa. Taxonomy (NCBI): domain Eukaryota; kingdom Viridiplantae; phylum Streptophyta; class Magnoliopsida; order Asparagales; family Amaryllidaceae; genus Allium; species Allium cepa. The sequence goes on along the minus strand of CM060939.1, from coordinate 174,309,349 downwards.
TTTTTCAAAACTAAAAACATCACTCAATTCAAACAAAAACAGGAAGGACTCAAGGCAGTTTCCAACTACAGGTTTTCAAAAACAGGAATTGTTCTCTATTCAAAAACTTTCAGGTGAGTAAACAAGAATTTTTAAAGCTTTAAGTTTAATTAAAAAACATTTTAGGATTCATTGATAATATGGTTTGCATATGTTATAGTTTGAATATAATTCTGTGATGCTCTGTACTTCTCTATTATTTGTTACAGGTTGCATATTTTTTTTCAAAACTCAAATATTTTTCATCTAATCATGGTAAGTTTAGAGTTTTTAAATAAACAAGATGTTTAACCCTAAACCAAGATTTTTAAATCTGTATTAAGCATGTTGGAGAGGTAGCAACACTGGAAACCTTTTTTACAGGCAATCAAGTAATAATTTGGTAATTCGATTATTATAAAAAGATAAATTAAGTTCATAACTTGAATTCTTACTGTAAATTATGATTTTTAAAACAAAAATGAAGATTTTTAGATTAGTATTCCAAGAGCAGTTTGTATTTGAACAAATTTCGCATTTTTTCCATTTTCAGACAATCGAATCAATTTAAAATGTTGAAATTTGGTTTGAAGCTAGTATGAACATCTGTGATCTCAAGAAAATCGTGGAAATTTTTTTCTATTGTATGAATTAAAGAAACGAGGTCGATTTAGGGCTTTGTTTCGAGTTTCTGGTTTGTAACGAGGCGTGTATGTCTCCTACACGTGATCAAGCTTCACGAGATTCAAGGGAGTGGAAGAGTAGCATGTTGTTGTGGTGCGGACGGAGTTGGTGCAGCTCCGGTGGATTGAGCGGCGGTGGCGAGGTGTTTTAGTTAGTGGGTTGTGTTGCAGTTTTTTGAGCATACTGTCCTTTTTCGATTTCGAATGTTTGGAGGCGAATCGAGTTTGGTTTTCGAGTGTTTGGGAGATTTGTGATTTTCCTGAGGTGATGGAGTTCGCCGGAGCTAAGGCGCGTCGCCTTGCACGTGTACGGCGTGGGGGGGTTGTGTCAGTGTTGATTATTGGAGAGTTACTAGAGTCATTACTCGAGGAAGAGAGTCGATCGCTTCGAGTTTTAATCGAGCGCACGAGAGGGTTTCCTGATGCTTAATGTATACTTAAACTTAAACTTAAACTTACTGGAATTAAAATAAAAGATGCAGTGCGTGAGGAAGAGAGAGTGTCTAGGGGGAAATGGGTAAGAAACTCGAGTGTTACTCGAGTAAACAAGGAAAGTACTCGGGTGGGTTTTCTTTTCAACTGCTATGTTATAAAAAGTAAAGTTCAGCAACTTAATTTTTCAACAAGTTAAACATGGTCGACTTAATAAATGTTTAACAATTTGAATTAAGACTTTAATACAAGTTTTAATTATTTTAGTTAATACTTTACAATGTTTTAACTCTTAATTAATTATTTTAATTAAGTAATTAATTTAAGTTAGTATAAAATTTAATTTAACATTAAAATTTTGTAGTTAGTAATAAATTGATTTTCAAAATTTAAAGAAGATTTTTAAAATGTTAATTAAGATGAATAATTAATATTAATTAATTATTTTGGAAAGCAATTAAGAATAATTAAATTATAATTGTAATTAAAGATTGATTAATTAATGATTAAGTGATAAATAAATTTGTAATTAACTACTTAAAGTTAAGTAATGTAAGATTAGTAGTTAACTAATTAAGTAACCTAATTAAGAATTAATAATTGATTAAATAAGTAATTGGTGGTTAATAAAATGGATAATTAAGTTTTATTAATTAATAATTAAGGTTATTAATTAATAATTAAGGGTAATTAATTAAGTAATTAAGGTTAAATAAATTGATTAAGAAATGATTAATTAGTTAAATGATTTGAAATGGAATAAGTAATGAATTGGTAATTAATGATTAATTAAACAGGGTTAAGTGATTAATTCTCAAGTAATTAATTTGAATTAATTAAAATAAGAATTTAAGATGCTTGCTTATGAATGTTGTATAAGTAGGATATCTAATTTTGTGATATATATTTGATGATATTCTGTGATGTTCTATGATATGCCTTGATATATCTATGATGATTGTGTATGATTTATCTGTGATAAATGTTATGTGAATTCAAAGTGTTGAATTAAACTATTTAAAACTATTAAAGAACTTGACCTTTAATATGGCATTTGGATTTCGATAAGACCGGGATCGGGTGTCAATTATGATTATCCAAAAACCACATCGATCCAAATTAAACGTTAGGTCATAAATTTCCAAGTGAAGATCGAGATGGTGTTTCAGAATGCAAGGGTTATTGTCATTGACTCTGAGGGTGATTCTAAAATGAGTGTAACAAGAGAATGCCTTCGGTTTCGCTCGAACCCGGAACGAACTTGTATGGATTGAATGCTTTCAGAACATCGTCAGGCGGACGATGAGCATTTTAAGAAATATGTTCTATAAAGGTAATCGTAACCTCAAGCCTCATCAATTGGGAATGGCTAAAACAAGGGATGTGCTGCAAGGTTAGGTGGGTATCACCCAAGCAGGACGAGATATACCCCTGTCTAGATGTCCCTTTTTATTCGGCTGTGTGGGCGGTTGCTAGCTACAACCGCGGGGTTATCTTATTCGGGACTGTTTAGTAAGGAATGGTTCCGGCCTTGTGTTGTAGGGGGTCAGAAGTGATCCTCAGTACGATGATCTAGGCCCCGTACTGTGACGGGCGATACCCCAGTAGCCCTGCCATTGTATGGAATCCAATTTCCAATAAGTGTCGTACGTTTTGATTGTGCCCAACTATGTTGGAATGTGAGATACAAGCATTTCAGCTATTTCTGTATTTTACTTGAAAACCCTAGACACTATTACAATATCACTGGATTTCCTATAAAATGTTTTGGTTAGCGTAAGGTAAAAACTTGTTCGTATTTATGTGTGGGGAGTCTTACGTGATACCTTTATTTTCAAATGTTTTACAAACTTAAACAACTTTAAACCGTTTACTCATACCAAACCCATGTCTGACCCGGAGTTTATTTTGTTTTTCATAAACTCTTGGGTACTCAAATTTTTATGAGTAGCCAAGTGATTGGTTTCGGATTTGGTCTCTGGAGGAGCTGGAGCAGGAGTCCAGATGTATCTATATATCTAGCTAGTTCCGCTGTGTTAGTTAGTGTAAGTTGTATTTTGGGATGTATGTAGTGACATATGTATATATGACTGTCGTGTGTATGGTATTGTGTAACTCTGATATATGTAAATTATGTAATAGTTATGTGATGTATTATATTTTATTCCGTTTCCGCTGTGAGATTCTGATGTTGTTATTTCTTTCTTTCTATTCTTTCTATTTCTATCCCTTTCTTTTCTTATTGATGATACGTCTTTCTATGAGTAGAAGGGCGGGTTGTGACAAATTGTCCCACACTAGGAGCAGGCCAATGCCATTCAAGTGTTGTGTGGTTAGCTTAACCATTGAACAACTATGGTGTTCTGTACAAAGTTGTTTATTTTAGTTTGGCGTCATCGTTCTCATTTTTGAGATTGTCGTTGTTGCCGTACGTCATAATGAAAGCGCAACCATTGAACGACGATGATGCGCTATGTATAGTCGTTGATTTGGCACTATCGTTCTCGTTTCTAAGATTGTCATTGTTGTTCATAAGTTGTATTGTCAATATAATCATTGAACGGTAGCGGTTAGCTATTTAATGTTTGTTTTCTCATAGTTTAGTATCAACTTTGTTATTTCTGAGATTTCCGTTGTCATTCGTGTACTGTATTATTGAACGATGGCGGTGAGCTACAAAATGTCATTTGTTCACATGCTTGGAATGGGATTCCCCATGACTTGGGGGAGGACTGAATATTGATTGTGAAGTCAGGTCATGTGTTTACAACCTTCACATGCACATGATTTTTTGTATTAGTTTTGTCTGTCTAGTATCTGTACGTCCAGTGTGTTATGTTTGCAGTATTAACATAGAGGGTCTTTATACTGATTTAGGTTATCAAATATCCCTATGACCAATGTGTGTATTTCAACGATGTCAAAATAATTAACATAGAGATATTTTTATACTGGTTCAGATCGTCTAATATCCTTACGTCCAATTCATTGTATTAGTACTTTACAATATTAATTACAATGCACATTACATAAATAATGCCAATCATACAAAGTAAGGTCTAAGGTGCTCTGAGTTCCAAGTCCTTGGAACTAGGTTGACATTAGGTCTTGATAGTCAATATGCTTATTCGCTAGTACCTCTGTTAGTACCTCTGTTATGACTAACGGGCTTTCCCAATTTACACCCAAAGCTCCATCTATCGGATCCTTTGTGTTGGCCATTACTTTTTGCAATGCTAAGTCACCCTTAAAGAAGTTTCTCTCTTTGAGCCTAACATTATTTTGTTTCCATCCTTTGTTGATATGCAGCCAATACTATCGCTGCTTCATCTCTTCTTTCCAAGATAAGGTCTAAGCAAGCTTCTTTCTAACTTCGTATTCCTTTCTGCTATATATGGCAGTCTTCTATATTATGGGATCTCTATTTCGACAGGAACCATGGCCTTATGTCTGTCAGTTAGCAAGAAAGGAGTATGGTCTGTAGGAGATCTGGTTGAAGTTCGGTAGGCCTACAATAATAAAGATGGCTATTTTGCCCTTTCCTTTAGCTTTTTGAACCCTTTCTTAAGTAGATTCTTAATGGTTTTACTTGCAGCTTCTACCTGTCCATTTGCTTGTGGGTGAGCGGTTAAAGAGAAACTTTTTATTATACTGTTCTTCTCACAAAGTTCTAAACTCTTTGCTTTCAAATTGGGTGCCATTGTCGGAGATGACCTTATGGGAGATCTTGTATCTAGCGATTATGTTCCTCACCGTGAATTCGCAATGATCGTGGCTAGGGTTTATGCCTCTACCCACTTAGTGAACTAATCTAATGCCACTATGGCATAATTAGCTCCTCTATTTGACATTAGAAGTGGCCCTATCTGTAACGACCCGGAGTTTTCAATCCCGAAAATTCCGGATAATTAGGATAAGAAGAAAGAGATAGAAGAAAAGAAGAAACAGAAACACCAACATCTCACATTCGTAGCGGATAAAATATAATAACAAATAATAACATTATACAAAGGAAAAACTGTACTTGTCAAATTTCACTTTAATACATCAAAGTTACAACATATATACAAACAAAGGACATATATAAATCAACAGGTCACATCAATAATACAGTGGAAACACTCCATACGTTTTTTCCATCCGGCTCGCCTATTGAGCTTCAGATCGTCCTTACCTAAAAATCGGTAATACTCGGTCTGACCCGAGCATTACATCAAAGTAACACCCGGGTCAGGCTGGAAACCTGCGTGAGTAAACCTATCTAACAAAGAATACAAGAGTATATAACTTATATAAACCCGGGGTAACTTGTATCAATTTACAACTTCTCGAGTCGTTATAGACATCACTTACATCACACATCAATTTCTAAGTACCAAAACTTAGATTAAATGGTCCAATTCACTTAAATCATTCCATTCTAGCCTATTGATTTCACATATCAATCTATAAAGAATCGAAGTGGTTTCGAGTACTTACTAGTACCCGACTCCGGTCTCTTCGAACCCAATGTCATCTTATATCAAGTTATTCAAATGAAAAATCAATTCAAACTTAAAATATATGATGTTACTTTTTATCACAGCAATTCATCATTGATAGATAACCACATTTATTACTGTCTACTCAAACAAATCATATCAAAAAACATTTCATATCAGAGATATCAACCAATTTAAGGCATTTCACAACAGGATTTATCACTTCCAAAATTAATTTCATTTTCTCTAATTAAATTAATTACTAACCTTTAATCCCTTGGATTACCTTTACTTAATATTAATTTAATTAATTTATTTAATCACCTTTTAATTATCCATTTTAATTAATCATCCTTGATTAATTATCAAGTGATTAATTCTTAATTAATTTCACAAATTAATTAGCCTTCACTCATCACATTAAATAATCCCTTAATTAATTAATAAAATTAATTATCTTAAATTAATTCCATTAATTAATCATTTGATAATCCTTAATTAATGACCTTTCAATAACTATATTCATTAACCATTACTTTAATTACTTCTCCAAGTAATTAACTTTAATTAATCATTTATAATTAATCAATTCTTAATTACAAATTAATTAATTTCTAATTTCATAATTAATTTCTAAATCTTAACTTAATTAATCTTTAATTACCTGATAAATTAATCCCTAATCATTAATTAATAATCTAAAATTATCTAATTAATGTTTCTTAATCACAAATTAATTTGACCTTAATTTATTAATTAAACCTTTTATAACTTAATTAATTCAAATCATAAATTAATTAACTTATTGATTAAACCATTCAATCACCTTAAAATTTTAATGAATTACAAATCATTAATTAACTTTAAGATAAAACATCATTTTCATTAATGAATTAATTATCATTTTCAAACCATATTTGAAGACATTTTAACTTTCAAATTCTATTTCAAATTAAAGATTTGAAATAACTACTAATTTAACTTTAACAAATTAAACCAAGTTAAAACTCTTTTAAAATCAAATGTTAAAGAAAAATTATCATATAAAGAAATTTATATGAGTTTTTAAACCAAATTCATTTTAAATTCAAAACAATTTAAAATATACTTTAACCCTCTATAGTTGTTTAAATATTTAAATTGTACAAAACTTTCTTTAATTTCAAATTAGGATACAAAAATAGATTTGAATCCCTATTTCAAAGTCTGATTTTAAACTTTGTTTAAAATCAGGTTTTCAAAATTTAAATTCTGTTTAAACTCAACATGCAGGTTTTATTAAAAACTTGTAACAAAAGCAAACTACCCGAGCAACCCAAAATTTGCTTCGAGTCCAAACTTAAATTGCTTCGAGCAAAACACAGAAATTACTCGAGAAAACTCGAGTCTTCCCACCTCTTCAACCCAACATACATCATAAATCAAAAATGCACGGTGCACATGCACCATGCTCTGGTCAACTCCGGCCATCCATGATGGCTTCACCTCGTCGGCAACCATCACCACACCAACCCACGATCATCATATCGTCACCATGACCTCGAGATCCAAATCGATGCTCAAACCCAAACCTGAAAAAAAACTGTAACCAACTCCTTAAAACCTGGCAACGCCTTGCCCAAGCATCTCCGACCACCAGATTGACCGAGACTTCGCCACGTCTTCAACCACACTCCATCTTCCATTTCCTAGAGTTCAGACGAAATTGATACACCATAGGCCTCGAGACGATCAAAACAACTTGACCTAGTCAAAACTAGGTTTACAGACTTCATAAACCAGCCACCATCTCCATCGTGCCTGGAGCACCAACCCAATATTTTTCCCAGCTACTCCGATCACTCCTCTACCTCCAGGAAGAAACACGGCCTCCCAATCCATCGAGATCATCAGAATTTCCCAAATTCCCTAAAACAGTGGAAGCCAGAAATGCACTTACATTTCTAATCTAAAAATGGTGATATAGATCTTAATAATCATGATTTAGTTTAGGGTTTCAGTTTATATTACTGAATTTTTAAATTTTCATATTTGAATTTTATACAAATTCAAACTTCCCTGTTCCTTTTTGGTTTCCAGAGCAATCCCTATTTTATTTTAACTTAAATAAAATTTAAATCTAAATCTTAAAATCAAACAAACAAATATTGTTTAAATCTTAGGTAGTAACAGTAACTAGATCAAAAGATATTGAATTCTTTTGTTTAGAATCTAATTTCAAACTAAGAACCGGCAGAAACAAGATTCAACAGCAAACATCATCTATTCGTTCATATATACATAGGAAATTTCAAATATATGCTCACAATTTAAACTTCATCTCCGAAAAACTAACATGCAACCCAATTATTCAAATATCTAAGCTTTTTAAAATAATGTTACTCACAGGCATTTCAAAAATAAACAGAGGAAACCAGGTTGGAATACTCATCTGAGAACAAATTTGAATAGTGAGCAATTTTGTTTGAAAAGCTGTTAGCTTGATCCTCTTCCTAAATCTTCTTGCTTGATTTTTTCCTTGCTGGTTTAGTTGTTGTTTTAAGTTTCAGTTGTGAGATTATTCTCTGGTATGCAAATTTTTGTGAATGAACTGGAACAAGCTGGATGTACATATATAGAGAGAAAAGGTGTTTACAAGGAGAGGTGTTTACTGGTACAAAATATATCTTGTTTGGGTCAGAGATTTTTTTTCTTTGTTGCCTCCTTCTTTGACCAGCCAACATTTTATAGGAAATGAAATGATTCATATACATTTCGAAATGACCTGGTTTGAGCTTGAGTTGATTGCATTAAATGCAAGTGTCCTTCATGTTTACATCCTTATCCCATTTTTTTATATAAATAGATTATATTTTTTTTCTTCTTGCCTTGCATCTATTTCACAGGCAACATACATTCCTTTGCCTAGCATTGTTTTACTTTACGCCTTATGTGCTTACTATAAAGTTGTTATAGTTATTGTTATAAATTTTAACTTAGGTTGCATACACACAAATAACCACTACACTTTTACTTCCATTCTTTTACACATGTATTTTAAATTTAAGTAATCAATGCTTAATCTATATTCTTGCGTATATATATATTTATACTTACATTTAATATTGATAAGATTGATTTTATTCCAAACATTATTAACTAGATTATGTCCATATATGCATATTTAGATCAAAAGTTAATAAGGTAGAGCTTTACTTTAATTTAACGTGAATAAGATAGATTTTAATTTAAATATTTTTGGAAGACTTTATTTTAAATTTTCAAATCATGATTCCTTCCAAAAATACACACATATATATAAATAAGTGGTAAATGTCCAAAAGTCTTATTTGTTTTTAAGATGATAAGTTGTATTTTAATAAACTAGATTAAATACTTATTAAATAATATTGCCAAAATCTTGGGTTGTCACACTATCAGGTCTATCCCCCAAATATCTGTAACGACCCGTCTTATTCTCCTCAAATAAGATGCATCATTATTAAGAAAGAAAGAGATAGAAAGAGAAAGATAGAGAAGAAAGAAAGAAACAACAACAGAATCTCAATAGCGGAATGAATAAATTATATTAATCACATAAATATTACAGTATCATATACATCAGAGTTACACAGCTTATACAACACATACTAGACAGTTATAAACACATGTCTAGTTATACAACTCAATATACAATACAAATATCAACACAGAGATCAACACAGCGGAACTATTATATATCACAACGCTGAAGCCTCCTGCTCCATATCTCCTCCAGAATTCATCGAAGCTAACCTGAATTCTTGGGCTACACGTACAAATTTGAGTACCCAAGAGTTTAATAATACATAAATAAACTCCGGGTCAGTCATGGGTCTGGTGTGAGTAAACGGTTAAAATTGTTTAACTTTAAAAAACCTTTGAAAACAAAAGGTATCACGTAAGACTCCCCACACATAAACATGGGTAAGTTTAATTCTATGATATTATAATAGGCTCTAAGGTTTTCAAATAAACTAGAAAATAGCCGAAATTATTACATTTATTAAATTCTAGCATACATAGGTTTACAATCAAATCCAAGGGCACATATTGGAGATTGGATTCTATACAATAGCAGGGCTACTGGGGTATCGCCCGTCACAGTACGTGGCCTAGATCAATGTACCGAGGATTACTCCCAATCCCCTACAACACAAGGCCGGAACCATCCCTTACTGGACAGTCTCGAACAAGACAACCCCGGCAGTTGGAGCTCACAACTGCCCACACAGCCGAATAAAAGGAACCTCTAGATAGGGGAAAATATCGTCCTACTTGGGTGCTACCCACTTAGCCTTACTGCACCTCCCCTATTTTATCCATTCCCGGTTGATGAAGCTTGAGGCTACGATTACCTTTATAGAACACATCTATCTTAGAATGCTCATCGTCCACCTGACGATGTGCTGAAAGCATTCAATCCATACAAGTTCGTTCCGGGTTCGAACGAAACCGAAGGCATTATCTCGTTACACTCATTTTGGAATCACCCTCAGAGTTAACGACAATAACCCTTGCACTCTGAAAACTCCATCTCGATCTTCACTTTGAGATGTCACGACCTAACGTTTAACTTGGATCGATGTGGTTTTCGGATAATCAAATCTGATACCCGATCCCGGTCTCATCGAAATCCAAACGTATTTTAAAGGCCAAGTTGTTTAAAGGTTTAAACAAATAAACTCAATTCAATTCAATACTTGAATTCACACAGCATCAACACAGATAAATATCATACATGTATCACTAATATATCAAATATCATATCACAAAATATCACAGCATATCATCCAATAGATATCAACCAATTCGGATATTCTACTCAAACAATCATCCATAAGCAACAATTATTAATCCCTATTATAATTAATTTAATTAATTTAATTAACTTAAATTAAATCAATTACTTAAGAATTAATCACCTAACTTTGCTTAATCAATAATTAATTAATTACAAACCTCTTAATTAATTAACATCTTTTAAATATCCATCTTCATTAATCACCTTGATTAATTATTCCTCGATTACATAAAGTAATTACCTTTCAATTAATTTCACAAATTAATTATCCTTAACCATTTACAGTAATTAACCTTTAATTACTCTCATTAATTAATATTCAATTACATTAATTAAAGATCCTTAATTAATTAATTCCATTAATTAATTAATTATAATTAATTATATCGATCCTTAATTAATTACATTAATTAATTATTATTTAATTAGTTACTTCCATTAATCAACCTCAATTAATCATAAACAGTAATTACCATCCTGTAATTACTTACCTTAATTAATTAACTCCTTAATTAATTATATTAATCCTTTGATTAATTACACCAAGTAATTAATCCTTAATTACTTCTACTAAGTAATTACCCTTTAATTACTTCTCATTAAGTAATTCCCTTTAATCAATTACATCCAGTAATTATACATTAATTACTTCCACTAAGTAATTACACTAATTAATCTCATTAAGTATTCATACTTAATTAATCACCAAGAGATTATCTTTAATTAATTAACAAATTAGTTACAATTGGGCAATTCATCCCTTAATTACCCTTAAAAATTTAATTAATCTTTAATTAATTATTCTTCAACTATTAATTAATAAACCTTAATTATCAATTAATACAACTTAATTACAAATTAAGTACTTCTTAATTATCAGTTAATCAATCCTTAATTAACAGTTAATTAACCTTTTATTAATCTTTAATTATAGATTAATTATCTCTTAATTATTAATTAATAAAACATAATTACTAATTAATAAAACTTAATTATTAATTAATAAAATTTAATTATTAATTAATAAAACTTAATTAAGTATTTCTTAATTACCATTTAATCAACCTCTAATTACTTGATTAAGTAATTTCTAATTACAAATTAATTAATCTTTAATTACTCAGTTAATAATCCTTAATTACAATTAATTAACCTTTAATTAATTAATTAAAATCCTCAATTATTAATTAAATCCTTAATCACTAGTTAATTAAATTAATTAATTATTCTTAATTAATTACTTAATTAACCATTTATACTTAATTAATTAAGTTAATTAATTATACTTAAATTTCTTAATTAACTTAGATAATCTCAAATCATTAAAACCATAATTATCTCAAGATAAAGCCTTATCTTATTTATGCCTTACTTATCATAAAAACATTTTATTTTAAAAATTAACTTTATTAATTAAAACATTAATTAAGTTTTTAAAATAAAATAATTATATAATTTGATAAATTAAAGTTACCGTATCATAACTTCTTTTAAATAACTTTAGCATTTATCAAATGATAGTTTAAACTAAATTAAATTTAAATTTTAAACTTGTCTTTATAAAACCTTTATAGACCTTTAAAATTGTTTTAAACATTATACCTTTAAATTGCCTTTATATTTCTTTTCTAACTTAAGATTTAAAACAACTTTAAACCTTACTTAACCAAATTAAATTTAATCAAATTCCAAACTTCTTAAACAATGTTAAAGGAAACAATTATTTATTTAAAGGAAATTTATAAAAGAAAGTTTAACCAAATTTATTTTTAAATTTCAAAAACTATGTTTTGAAACCCTTCTTAAAACTGTTTTAAAAAGAACTAGTTTTTTTATTTTAAAACTTAGTTTTAAATTTACATTTAAAATTTGTTTAAAACAGTATACCAGTTTTAAAACACTCGGGCATTACTCGAGTTCAAACTCGAGCGAACATCCCACAGACTCGACTTACAACCCGAGGTAAATCCTCTTCTCAGACTAACACTTAACCCACCGACACACTCGCCTGTGCATATGCACCGGCGATCAACGCAGTCGCGATCATCACCAATACCTCCCACACGTCAGCGATCCACCTCACAACTGATTCCGACCATCCATATGTCACCACAAAACCCAAATCAAAATCGAGCTTCACAGGTGAACCTCAAACCAAAATCCACTGCCTAAAAACAACCCCGCATCCACGTCGCCGACCATCAGAGCCTCCCAAACTCCAACCACATCACCGCGAATCTTCCACGCAGCCACCTTCCAAATCCCAAGCGACTCGATGCCTCATAGATGCCGCAACAACTTACACTACATCCTCAACCCATTTGAGTTCTTAAACCCTAAGATGATCAATTCCCGACGCCATGGTGCCGGAGAAGATCACCTACCATTTTTCCCCGACTCGGCAACTACCCAACAATCTCCAGTGGCGACCACGAGGTCCCACTACCTTCCAATCGATAGAAAATGACCAAAAACCATAAATCGATCAACTCTGAAATGCTCTTCCAAAACAAATCTTAAAATTTTGGTTTCTTTTCTAAAAATCATGATTTGGATTGGTGGTTCATATTATCAAAATAGATCGAACAAATTTGATACTCGAATTTAACATGTTTTGGAATTTTTACTGGAATTCATGATTTCTAGATAATATTTTTATTTATTATTTTTAAAAATATTTTTAAATCTTAGTTTAGTTTTAAACAAACAAACTTTGTTTAAATACCTAAGCCTAAAAGAGATTAGAGTGAGAAGAATGGAAATTTTAATCTAAGTTTAAAATCTCTAAAACTTAAAACAGAGAATAATGTCATATCCAGACATTCACACGGCATCTTCATACATATAAACATGTTTTAGAATCATAAAACCATCATGCAATCGCATTTTTAGACACACATCACAAGTTTACTTCAACCATATGTCACATACATCAAATCTAAGGTGTTTCATGTTTACAGTATAAAAGTCAGAGGCTTAATCTAAGTGCTGAGATGTTTTTAAAATCAATAGTAACAACAAAGGCTTACATTTATACAAATATGCAAAGCAACCATCAACAAAGTAATTCACATATTACTTAAGTTTTTAATTTAAAAGTTTACTCACCAGGCATGAGCTTTGAAACAGTTTTGGATTAAGAAAACTGGAAGGGTGTTGAAGCTAAAAACTTTGAATGCTTTGATTTCTTTAAACTAAAATGCTATAAAATTTTGATTGATCTCTGAAAACTGAGATACTGATGCTTGAATTTGATTCTAGGTTGCATTATCAAATTGTAACTTGCAAGCTTGATTATCTTGCTTTGAAAATTTGTTGACAGGTTTGATCTTTTGATTTGAGATATGAATTGATTACAGGGATTTTGTTTTGATTTGTGAAAGTGTTTACTGGTTTTCAGTTTGATCTGAGATTTTCTTACAACATTTGATTTGTAGAATATAGAACAGGTTGAAGTTTTCTTGAGTTTTGAATTGAGAAGAGAAAAAGAAATAAGAATGAAATATGTTTGCTTATATAAAATAATCTATGGTTTTATTAAAAATCAAAGAAAAATAAAATACAAGGGGTGACACTTGTCCTATACCACACTTAACTATCTAACACTTGTTAACAAGTGAATTTATGAGCTAACACATGTATTTATTCATTTTTTTTATATTTTTAAAATGATTTGAAAAGCTTTTATATAAATATCCTAATTAATTAATAGATTTTTAATTAATAGATGCTTTTGTAAATTTATAAAAATAAACCTTTAAAAGAAAATTAATTAAAAACCAATCATATCTTAAATAAAATCATACATAGTGTATTTAATCCATTTCTAAATGTAAATATAAAACTTTTGCATTTATTTACTATTTAAATAAATACTTTCATAATTTATATAAATAAAATCTTTTAAGGAAAAACAATATAAAACAAGTTATATTCTAATGAAAACTTATTCATATATTTTTATATCTACTATTTCAAAATAATTATTCTTTAAATTCAAATTTAAATTCAAATATTAAATTCAAATTTAAAAATCCAATTTAAAATCAAATTAAACATATATATATATATTAATTTAAACAACACATTATTAACTTTGAAAATAATAATTCCATTTTTAAAATTATCTTAAATAAATATATATACATATACATTTAAACAATACTTATTTAAAATAATAAGTCTATTTAAAATTCTATTTATAAAACAACCAATTTTAATTTGTAAAAATAATTATTCCATTTAAAAATCTATTTATAATTATCATTAAAATCATCACATTATATTGATTAAAATAACAATTTACAAATTTTAATTAATTTAATAAGAGAGATTATCACCTTTAAATTGCTTGAAATTCCGGGATATCACAATATCAAACGGCCGTCGACTTGCAAGTGGGATTAGCTCATGGGGTGGTTGTTTGGGAATACTTGTGAATCATTGACATCTGCTGCACTCCTCACAAATTCCCTTGCATCTCGAAGCATCGTAGGCCAATAGTAACCATGCCTTAGTACTTTCTTTGCTAGCTTGTTCCCCTTTGAGTGATCTCTACATTAACCATCATGTACTTCTCTCATGACCTGTACCCCTCTTCTTTGGAAATGGACCTAGGCTAAGGGGTTGAATACTTTCTTTTGTGTAATGGCCATCAAAAAATAAGTAGTACGAGGTTTGGAATCTTATTTTTTTATCTTCATTCCTATTCGGGGGTAAGATTTTGTTTTGTAAGAATTGCTTTATGGGATTCATCTAGTTATTTTCCTCAGTTCGTTGGGCTGGAGGTTCATCCGAGAACTGTTCTTGACTTTCTACTATCTCTTGATCCGGTTCCTTGAAGGTGGTCCGTTAATCATGAATCAAGACCATTATCTAATTCAATTATTTTATACTTAGCTCTGTTAGATGCCCAATAGGTATAGCCTTCATTTCATTAGCCACCTTAGTATTTGCAAGTTTTATTAATAAGTCAACGGACGAATTGTTTTCACATGGAACTTGCTCTATTCCTAACTGTTCGAACTACTCTAGCAGTTTCATTGGTAGTTCCACTTATTTAGCTAAGGTTGGTTCCTTCACCTAATAATTGCCCTGCACTTGGTTTACAACTAATTGGGAATCACTATGAATTTCAATCTAGGTTACCTTGATAACCTGAGCCATTCTTAAGCCTAAGAGGATAGCCTCATATTCTACCACATTGCTAGTTGCTTTGAAATCGATCTGCACTACTCCATATAGCTTGTACGCATTTGGAGTGATCGGTACGTACATAATTCATGCCCCATGTATATTTAACTCCCCATCTACATATAGTTCTAGAACTACAAGGTGTTTGCTTCCTCCTCTAATGAAGGTTCAACTGGTAGGGTGCATTCCATGATGAAATTTTCTAGTGCTTGCCTTTGATTGCTTTTCTGGTACAATAAGTGATATCTTATAAACTAAGCTCCATCGCCCATTTTAATAAGCGGGTTGCTGTCATTGGCTTCTGTAGTATCTGTCTGTATCTTTGAGGTCTTTGATAGGATGTTCTTGGAAATAGGGCCACAGTTTCATTGCTATAAGAAGCAGGTTGTAAGCCACCTTTTCAATGACCGAGTAGTTTAGTTCTTCTCCTGACAGCCACTTATTTGTGAAGTAGATGGGCCTTTAGGTCCCTTCAACTTCTCGTATCACAACAACGATAATAGCATTATTAGTTACTACTAAATAAGTGTATAAGTCCTTACCTACCACTAGTTTTGATAATAGGAATATAGACTAGATGATCCTTTAGATTCTGAAATTTGGCTTTGCATTCCTCACTCCATTCAAACTTTGGCCCTTTCTTCACCTAGTCGACGAATGGGATGCACTTGTCTGTCGATTTGGTTATAAATCTGCTTATTGTTGTTGCCCTACGATTTAGACTCAGAAGATCCTTTGGCTGCTTTGGAACTCCCATTCCTCTTATTGCCACAATCTTCTCAAGATTTGCTTCAATGTCACGTGCGCTTATAAGTATCCAAAGAACTTGCCAAATTAGATGACAAAGGTGCATTTCAATAAGTTCAGCTTCATAGTGCATTACCTTAGGACTCTAAATGTCTACTCTAAATCTTGAATGTGGCTCAATGCTACCTTGGACTTGACCAGCATGTCGTCTACATATACTTCAAAGTTCTTTCCAAATTGTTTCGCAAACATCGTAGTGACCAACCTTTGATTGGTTTCCCCCATGTTTTTAAGCCCGAATTGCATGACAATAAAGCAATACAACCCTTTGTTATAAAGCTATTATGCTCCTGATTTGGTTCAAACATAGCTATCTAAATGTACCTAGAATATGCATCTATGAATAAGAGTAGTTCGTGCTCACTGGTCGCATCTACTAACTAATCAGTTCTAGGCAGGGGAAAACTATTCTTCAGGCAAGCCTAATTGAGATTGGTGAAGTCTATACAAGTTCTCCATTTCTCATTGGGTTTCTTTACAAGTATTGGTTTTCCAATCCATTTCAAGTAGTATGCTTCCTTAATGAATCCATTCTCCTTTAACTTCTTAACTTTCTCATGCAGAGCATTGTACCTTTCTTAGTCTAAAGTTCTGCGTTTTTGTTTGATAGGATAGGCATCGGAGTCAATATTGAATGACAGGTTATGGTTGGATCTATTCCTACCATGTTTGAGTGTGTCCAAGTGAATATATCTCATGATTTTTTAGAAAGTCTATTAGTTCAATACGGGCGTTTATATTAAGATTCTTTTTCATTCGTAGAATCTTCGTACGGTCTTCTAGATCGATTTGTATACCTTCAAGATCGCTTATAGGCTTTAACTTTTTCTATGATGCCTCTAATCTGGGGTCTATCTCACTTTTTGTTTCCTCCTCCGATGGTTAATTTACCAAGGATGTTTGTTTCTAGACTTCTTCGGAGAAGTACCATGCATAAATTGAATTATAGTCATCAGTGTTGATCATGTGCATATATGTTTTTTTTCTTTCTTTGTTGATTTCGGTGGTGTAGGATTACCCGTTTCTGCACTAGCTTGGGTACTTAATACCGATGTAGTTTTGTGAACTAGTTTGCCTTCTTTATTGTTATTGTTGTTATAAATATTAAAAGAGACACTAGAATAATTTCAAAAAAAATTATTACCAGAAGTAAGGTTTACATTGTATAACTCTCTAGCTAAAACTTGTTCGCCTCTTACTGAACCTATCCCAGCAAGAGTGTTAAGCTTCATAAGAAGATTATGTTGGTCTGTCATAGCTCCCATGTCTATCAAAGCTGGTCTACCCATGAAAATCATTGTATGATGAGGATTAGTCAATGACTAAGAAGCTGGCATACAATGACTTGTGCATTGAGGCAGTTTCAGCAGTAACGAGCAAGGATGTAGACCCCACCGGGATGGCGGCCATATTTTTGAAGCCAAAAATCAGTTCAGAACTTAGGTTTAGGACCTCTGGTGGAAGTTTCATCTGATCATATGCAGAGTTGAAGATAACAATGATCAAGCTCCTAGAGTAAAAAAGACCTTCTTTATAGTGTCGTTTGATATCTGCACTGTAATGATGAATGGGTCTTGGTGAGGGAAAACACCCCCGCCTCATCAACTGTGAACGTTATCTTTGGCATAGGCTTTTTCCTGATATGGAAGAGTGACCTCTACTAGACCTCGCCTCCTGCATATAACTTTCTTGTGCCTTCTTACTCATACTTATGGGGAATAGCCCACCACAGATTGATGCTAGCATGTTAGAGGGGCTCTAACATGATTCTTATTTGGGTCAAGAGTTAGAACTCATGTTTCTTCTTCGCTATTATTCTTGTAAAAGTGGTCTTGGTATCCTTTCTCCATCAGCCTTTCTGATTCATTTTTCAGATGTTGGCAGTTGTCAGTATGATGACCATTAGCTCAATGGAAGCGAGAGTATGCCCCACCCATTTCTTCTTTGGTTTCTTCCTTTTGTTAGGCAAGTTATAAGCAAGCCCTACCTTGGTCACCTCATATATCTGACTGGGAGTGTGAGTGAGTGGGGTTTCTGTTACAAAGTTAACTACCTTCTATATCTTTGCCGGTGGGTGATATCCTTCTGCCCCCCTTTTCCTATCATAGCTTGGGGTAGAAAACTTCTGAATCAGTGTGGTGGGGCCAGCTTCTTCATCATGATATAGCTACTAGCTCTCTCATAGAAGGTCTTCATGTTATGGCATGACTTTGGCTATTCTTCTCCCACATTAGGATCTCCTTCCTGATCCTGGCATGGTCCGCCATTAGTAAGACTCCTTCATCACTCATACCAACTTGAGAGCCTTAGATTTGACATGTTTAATAAAGTTGCACGTACTTTCGTTCTCATCCTACTTAACACAGGACATCGTGTTTACATCAGGTGAAGATGCTCTTCCTGAATTAAACCGTCTTGAAAATTCCTGTATAGTTATTGCCATGAACGGACCTCCCCCAGTCCAATCTTCTAAACCACCTGGCTACAGCTCCAGCTAAGTAGACCGAGAAAAGCTTGCATGTAGCCATCCTTCACACTTACAAAACATCCATTTGATATTTATACATAGAAAGATGATCATCTAGGTTAGTAGCCCCATTGAATTCTTCAATTACCAAGGCCTTGAAGTTATCAGGGAAATCTTCTTAGATGACGATCTTGCTGAATGGAGAAGATCCTCCATCCACTATCTTCTCCCTAGTTCCTTTTTGGCATAGTTTGGCAAACTGCTCTACACGGGCTTTTAACTGACAAATTTGGTCTTCTTTGGCTTTTGACTGCAACGATTCTTCCTTAAATAGTGAAGTGACCTCATCCTCTTCCAAGGAGGATCGAGTTTGTTACTTAAGCAATCGAGGGTTAATATTGGCTAGTTTCGTCTTAATTTATGAATATTCTTGGATTTTGCTTTTCAACTTGATATCATTCTTAAGCCATCGTCATCTTTCCCATCATTAGGAGTGCTATTATCATTGCGTTGCTGAATAGCCAGAGCAGTAGGTGAATAAAGGCAATGTGCTATGGACCGATGCAGAGAGGATGGTCTCTAGGTAGTATGCTGAGCTAAATTTTTTTATAGCCCTTTCATCCGCTGGTTAATTTGCTTTGTGGAGGATTAGAATGCAGTCAGGAGGGGATCTGTAGGGACTTCAGTCAAAGCTCCTACTTCACTTTGGGCTTTTAAAGATATAAGGGATTTGTTGGCAATCTTTGAGGCTAAGTACAAGTGTTCTTGAACATCTAGGATGGGTGAATTGGTGGTGTTCATGTTGCGTGGAACTAATGCAAGTTAAGTTTTAGTGGATGTTGGAAATAAATTGCAACGACCCGCCATTCATTCCGCAGAATGACGCATCATTATTATGAAAGAAAGGGATAAAAAAGAGAAAAGATAGAGAAGAAAGAACTAAACAACATCAGAATCTCACAGCGGAACGAATAAATTATATTAATCATATAAGTACTACATAGTATACAACATCTATCATAGTTACACAGCTCTTACAACACAAACTAGACAATTATAAACACCTGTCTAGTATTTACAACTCAAGTACAACACAAAGATACAGATATAACACTAGCACATCGGAACCACTATATCTACACGCTGAAGCCTCCTTCTCCAAATCTCCTCTAGAACTCGTCAAAGCTCCTGAATCCCTTGGCTACTCGTAAAAATTTGAGTACCTAAGAGTTTAAGAAAAAAGAATAAACTCCGGGTCAGATATAGGTCTAGTGTGAGTAAACGGTTAAAGTTGCTTAACTTTAAAAACCTTTTGAAAACAAAGGTATCACGTAAGACTTTCCACACATAAACATGGGTAAGTTTTTACCTTACGCTAACCAAAACATTTGATAGGAAATCCAGTGATATTATAATAGGGTCTAGGATTTTCAAATAAATTAGAAAATAGTCAAAATTGTTACATTTATTAAATTCCAGCATACTAGCCACAATGTGGGTTATACAATCAAATCCGAGGGCACTTATTAGAGTTTGGATTCCATACAATGGCAAGGCTACTGGGGTACCGACCATCACAGTACGGGGCCTAGATCACCGTACCGAGGATTACTCCCAATCCCCTGCAACACAAAGCCGGAACCATCCCTTACTGGATAGTACCGAACAAGACAACCCCGCAGGTGGTGTGCAATTCCAACTGCCCACACAGCCGAATAAGAAGGGACCTCTAGACAGGGGAAAATCTTGTCCGACTTGGGTGCTACCCACTTAGCCTTGCTGCACCTCCCATGTTTTAACCATTCCCGGTTGATGAGGCTTGAGGCTACGATTACCTTTATAGAACACAACTATCTTAGAATGCTCATCGTCCACCCGTCGATGTGCTGAAAGCATTCAATCCATACAAGGTCGTTCCGGGTTCGAACGGAACCGAAGGCATTATCTCGTTACACTCATTTTGGAATCACCCTCAGAGTTAACGACAATAACCCTTGCACTTTAAACCTCCATCTCGATCTTCACCTTGAGATGTCACGACCTATCGTTTAACTTGGATCGATGTGGTTTTCGGATAATCAAATCTGATACCCGATCATGGTCTCATCGAAATCTAAACGTATCTTAAAGGCCAAGTTGTTTAAGGTTTAAACAATTTAATTCAATTCAATTCAGTACTTGAATTCACACAGCATTTAACACAGATAAATATCACACATTTATCACAGATATATCCAATATCATATCACAGAATATCACAACATATCATCCAATAGATATCATCCAATTCAGATATTCTACACAATCATCCATAAGCAACAATTATTAATCCATATTATAATTAATTTAATCAACTTAAATTAAATTAATTACTTTAAGAATTAATCTCTAACCTTGCTTAAGCAAAACAATAATTAATTACAACCTTTTAATTAATTAATCATCCAGTAAATATTAATCATCTTAATTAATTATTCATCAATTACATAAAGTAATTACCCTTTAATTAATTTCACAAATTAATTATCCTTAACCATTTACAGTAATTAACCTTTAATTACCTTCATTAATTATATTAATTAATGGTCCTTAATTACTTACTTCCATGATTAATTAACTATAATTAATTACATTAATCCTTAATTAATTACAACAATTAATTAAACTTTAACTAATCACTTTTATCAATAAATCTTACTTAATCATAATTGCCATCCTGTAATTACTTATCCTAATTAATTAACTCCTTAATTAATTATCGTAATCCATTGATTAATTACACTAAGTAATTAATCTTTAATTACTTCTACCAAGTAATTATACTTTAATTACTTCCCATTAGTAATTCTCTTTAATTAATTACATCCACTAATTATACATTAATTACTTACACTAAGTAATTACACTATCAATCTTATTAAGTAATTATACTTAATCAATCACCAAATGGTTATCTTTAATTAATTAACAAATCAATTAACTTAAGCTAATCACATTCATTTCATTAATTACAATTGGTAATTTATCCCTTAATTACCCTTTAAACAAATTAATTATTCCTTAATTACAGATTAATTATTCTTTAATTATTAATTAATAAATCTTAATTATCAATTAATAAAACTTAATAACAATCAATTAGTCCTTAATTAATCAGTTAATCAATCCCCATTAACAATTAATTAACCCTTAATAACAGTTAATTAATCCTTAATTAACTTCAATTATAAATTAATAATTTATTAATTATTAATTAATAAAACTTAATTACAAATTAAGTACTTTTTAATTACAAGTTAATTAATCTCTAATTATTAATTAATTATACTTAATTATAAATTAATTAACCTCTGATTAATTAACTTATAATCCTTAATTATTCATTTTAAATAAATAAATTAAATTAATTTTAATTAATTCCTTAATTTATCCATTATCATTATTAACTAAATTAATTAATTGCACTTAATTTTCTTAATCAACTTAGTTTATTTCAAGATAATAAAACTTGAATTATCTTAAGATAAAACATTATCTTTCTAATGCCATAATTATCATCAAAACATTGTACACCATTTTATCTTAATAATTAATTTTACTCAATTAAATCATTAATTAAGTTTTTAAAATAATCATTAATTTGATAAATTAAAGTTATCAAAACACAACTTTCAAAAAATACTTAAAACATTTATCAATTAATAGTTTTTTAAAAACCAGTTTCAAATTTGAATTTTAAAACTTGCATTTACAAATACCTTTAAAATTTCATTTCTAACTCAACCTTTAAAAATTAACTTAAAACTTTACTAAATAAAATTTAAGTTAAACAAATTTCAAAACCTCTTAACACATTGTTAAAGAAAACTTTTATTATATATATAAAGTAAATTTATATAAGAAGATGTAAACTAAATTAAAGTTTAAATTTCAATACTTAGATTTTAAAACTTTTTTAAAAAATTACTCGACACATGCATCGAGACAAACCCGAAATCCACTCACGTCTAACCTGAGTTCTCTTTCCATTTCAAATTTAGTTTTAGTTTTAAATTTAAATTTAAAATTTTAAAACCTGGAACCAAATTCCCTTGGAACTACTTGAGTTCCCACTCGAGTCATTCCCTCCAAAACTCAATCTCCCCTTCGAGTTCAACCCACAACAAAACCCACAACCCAAAAACAACTGACACAACCTCCCCTGTGCACATGCATCAGCGTCAGAATCGCTCTTCACCTCGGACAAACCCTCCTGCATATCAAACATCAATACAACAACCATCCCCGATCACCAAATTCCAAAAACAAGCGTCGATCCAAAATCGAGTGGTCCCGTTAAAACTGGAACCAAACCCCATGGCCAAATCCACCTCGAACCCGTGCCTCTGACCATCAGACGATGCGCTACCCCGTCCACTCCATCTCCGATCATTCACAAACCTATCTCCAAAGTCCCATCGAACTCAATGCACCAGAGAAGAAGCAGTGATCCCATTTTCCCAGTACGACCAAATTAGGTTTAAAAACTAAATCAGCTCGCCGCCGACGCCACGACCATCTGGCACCCCACCAGCCATTTTTACCATACTGCCTGATCCTTCCTCTACCTCCACCCAAGATCCCGATCACCCTAGACCTTATGGCCATCAGAAATTGCTCAGAAACCCAATTACAAACATCCCCAAAATTCACATTCATTACTTCACTAAAAATTATGATTTTGATTTCAAAAATCCTAACTTTCTAAGTTGATTCAAGTTATAATCCTGAAACGACAAATTACACTAATCGATTTTAACATGATTTAAAAAAAATTCCACTGTCTTTCCATTTTCCAGTTAAATATCCAAATATTTTACTTAACTTCATTTTTAAGTTTTAATCTATGATTTAACAAACATTTTTTGTTTGAAAACTAAGTCATATTAGAGATCAGAAGAAGAGAGGATGGAATATGAACAATATTTAAACTTTGGGATATGAAACAGAGAAGAGCATGAATATAACAAACATGCACACATGAATACAATCGTATATATACAGAATTCTACACTTATATATACACATGCAGGGTACCATCATCATAAAGATTTCACAAGCAACAACCATTAACTTATTTAAACTTTTAATAAAAATGTTTACTCACCTTTGAAAATGCAGAGAGTTTTGAAAAGAACTGGGAAGCTTTATTTCATTTGAAACTGAAAACTTGAAAAGCTTTGAACACTTGAAACTGAAGCTTTGAAACAGATGACTTACAAAACTGGAAAACCTTTATTACTGCTATGTTGTTGAGGAGATTTCTTGACGCTTTGCATTTGATAATGTATTCTTGGTTTACAGGCTTGCTGAAAATTGGTTACAAGCCTGAGATTTAGGAGGTTACAGGTTTAACACTTCTAGACTTTTTGATTTGAAAAAGATTTGAAACAGAGGTGGATTTTGGTTTGAGAATGGTTACAGGCTTTGAGCATTGATTTGAAAATAAAATGTTTTGAGAATTGGTTTCAGGTTTTCTTGCTTACAGCTTTCTGGTTTGCATTTGTCCCGAGGAATGAATTTCAGGCTTTTGATTCATGTTAGAGAAAATTTTCAGGTTTGTTTTGATTTTTAGGGAAGGTTTCAGGTTTTGATCGCATGAAAAGTTTCTGGTTTGAGAGATGAAGTTCATGTTTTCTGTTTTCTTTGTTATTAGAAATGAAGATAGTAAAAGAGTTGAAGAAAGAAAGTGAATGTTTATATAGATTAAATTAGAATTAATTTTAAAATGAAAGAAAATAAAACAAACTAGTGACACTTGTCTTTCACCCTATTTAATTACTTAACACATGTTACTTATATCTTAATTTAATTACACTTGTATTTATTCATTTTTTATTATTATTTTAAAATGATTTTAAAATCTTTCTAAAATAGATTTCCTAATTAATTAATATGTTTCTTAATTTATAAATGCTTTTCTAATTTTAAATAAATTAAACTTTTAAAAGAAAATAAAATAAAAACCAATTATATTTTAAATAAAATCATATATAATATTTTAAACTCATTTTTAAATGCTAATTTATAAGCTTTTGTATTTATTCCTATTAAATAAGTACTTTTCCAAATTTCTGTAAATAATTTCCTTTAAAGAAAATAATATTAAACAATCTTATTTTAAGTAAAAATCCTTATTCGTATTTTATATCCAAAAATGTTTTTAAGATATATAACTTTTAAATTCAAATTTTAAATCCAAATTCAGATTCAATTTAAAATCCAATTTAAAATCAATTCAAATAAAATATAGATATCAATTTTAAACAAACACATTATTAATTGTACATAATTATCCTATTTAAAATCAATTTAAATACACATATATATACATATTTAAATAACACTTATTAACTTTGAAATAATAAGTCTATTTAAAATCTACATTTAAATACAACTTATTATTAAATTGTTTGAAAATATCACTTTTACCAATTTTAATTTATTTATAAAAGAGGTTATCATATTTTAAATTCCTTGAAATTCCGGGATATCACATTCCTTCCCCCTTAAAAGAATTTCGTCCTCGAAATTTAAAACAAAAGATAATCGAAAGTTTTTATTTTATTTCAACAATTTCAAACATCCAAGCATACATATCAGCCATACACTATTAATCAAACGACCAATTTCATCCAAACAATCAATTCAGTCAAACAGACAACACTAGCTATCCGGACACAAATCCAGATAAGCTTCCTATAATTATCCGAGCTTCCCAGGTACGGATTCTGGAATACTCGTTCTACTAAATCCAAACTAGCTATACTACTAAGCTACTGAGCTCCTACTCATCTAGATCGACAATCTACACAA
The DNA here is from genome assembly GCA_030765085.1 of Allium cepa. Taxonomy (NCBI): domain Eukaryota; kingdom Viridiplantae; phylum Streptophyta; class Magnoliopsida; order Asparagales; family Amaryllidaceae; genus Allium; species Allium cepa. The sequence continues at coordinate 174,283,591 of CM060939.1, read as the reverse complement.
GATATCAGACCACACTCAAGACTGACTCAACAACCAAACCCTTCTGAACTACTGGTTCCAAAACCAGTGATAGACGAAACACGTACTCCCTCAGAGATACGTGAAATACATTGAATCCCAGTCCTCCAAACTGGCAATGCAACCCTGCAGACCAAAGCACTTATCCTTAAAAACTCAAAAAGATCCAATATACCTTGGAGCTAGCTTCCTGGTCTTACCCAATCTTATTGCTCCCTTTACCGGAGAAAACCACAACAACAACGAAGTCTCCAACTTCGAATTCCAAATTCCTCCGTCTCTTATCCACAGAATTCTTCTGACGATCCTGGGCTGCCTACAGATCTTCATTGATCAGCTCAACCTTCGTTGATGCTTCTTGAAACAAACTGGATCAATAACAACCCAACAAAATGATCCTATCAAGATCTACCAAAAATCCAGAACACAAACTCTATTCCACAATCATCAGTAGGCTTCAACTTACTTCTCCTATCTGGAAAAGACAAAACTGAAGCACTCACCAATCTGACCTTCAGATCCTAAAAAACATCCTGTAGAAACCCTCTAATCCAAAATACTGCAAATTCCGGTTGCTTCCACTCTAGAACAGCTGCCACCTTGCTTCCGCTACACAACTCTGATCTGGAGAAGATGAGAATGTCGTCGATGAACACAGGCACAGACTAGACATCATACCCCGAAAATAAGGTTCAGCAGATCTATAAAGAGAAAACACAGAAGTTCCAAGAAATTCTAAGCTGCTTCACCAAACCCTCTCTCTAGGAACCATCCTTCTACTAAGCTGAACCACCAGAACCACTCCTGGAATCCTAGTCGATCATAAAACTCAATCTCCAACGCAGACAAACCTCCCTGAAGACATCCGAAAAATCTCTGACAACTCAAGAGAACATTCAAACTATTGCAAGTCACTTTTGCGATCAACCCATCCTAATTGCAAAGAAAACTGTTCTCTCTTTACCAATCAGAACAGCTTATGCTTATCTAGCCAATCCATCAAAGAAATGGATCCACTCTGCTGCTTTTGAATTCCACCTCTAGGAAACTGCTAAGCCAAAAGATCTTTCTACTGGCACACAAAACACTCCGAATTGCACTGCTGGCACAGATGCCAAAGACTTCCTAATGCAAAGCTCCTTGAGAAACTCGAACCTTAAACCAAATGCAAACAACCTGCTGAACTCAGCCACAACACCGAAACAGACACACTTCTTTAAACTTGTTCCAAATAAAACATCTTCGGAGACATCCATAGTCACTGCGTCTCATCATGCAGCTACTACTTCCTGAGGTTGCCAAGATACCATCACTTGCTTCTGCCAAACCGACATATCCAAATTCTTAAAAATCCGCTCACATGAGCGCGATCAAACTTGCCCTTCAAAAATGAACTCCGAACCTTTAAAAGGTTTCCTTCAGAGATCAATGATATCCTTACACCATAGCAAAGCTCTGTAACGACCCTTAAATTTTTAATACTCAAATTTGGTTATTTAATAAAAAAATTGTGATTAAATTTATAAATAAATAAAAAATTTATTTTACATATAGAAAGTGTTAAAAAAAATGAAATTTCAATTAATTGAAACAGATTGTAAAGTTATATTTACTGATGAAGTAATACATAATAAATTGAAAATTTGTACAATCAAATGTTAGATAAGTAATTTTAATGTTTGTTGTTGATAATAAACGTTACTTTAATGTTTATTAATATAGTAACGGAAGTGTGAATGAAACTTTAATAGAAACATAAATTTATTTATAAGGAAACAAGAGTATATGTTGAACAAATTGATGAATTAGTATAAAATTAATGATAGTTGGATAAGAACAATGTTATGTAATCAATTTTGTTATTTAATATTAGAAGGAATAAAAATTTGTAATCCGTTAATAATTTTATAACGGGTATGAATAGTAAGAATGTCAATGTAAGCTAATAAATAATTAATTCAATGCAAACCCAATTGATTGAAACAACTATTTGGGTTATAATTGATTGTAAATAGGAATACTTGGTAATAAATGAAATATAAGAAAAACAAATGTAAGTATTGAATTAATTAATGAAATAATACAGTGTTAATGACAATTAATTAGAATGTGTTATATATGGAACTTTAACCTGTGTTGGCAACTAACAAACCTATAAATGTAAGTAAAAGGTAAATAGGTGACAATTAAGATATGTTTATTTATATAGTATGTTAAATAAAATTTGAAAATCAAATTGCAATTAAAGGAAATTAAGTAGTACATTAATTGGAAATAAATTTTAATAAATGTTACATTAATGTGAAATGTAATACAATGGTTAGGAGTTGTTAAATTTGGTATGTTAAGGCAATGAATGGAAAGAAAACAATGTAACTAAGTTATAGAATAGTAATGAACTTAATAAAAGATTTGGATTGAAATAAATCAATCCATTGAAATCCAAATTTATAATAAGCGTAATTATTGTAGCAATTGAAATTAAAGGTTATGCAATTTGAAATAAAGATAGTATGAGAAATTTTATGTAATAGTTTGAATCTAATATTAAATCTATCTATTTGACAATAATGAATGGAATAATTACTGATTGATTTAATTAAATGGAATTCTTGGGAATTTTATTTATAAATTCTGAATTCAATAAGGTGAGGTTAACACTGACATTTGAAAAATTAATTTACTTTAAAAGTGTGAATGATCTGGAAATATAAAAATGATAAGAATTGTCAATTTTAGAATTTAAATTGGAAATTTGATTTATTAATCAATTATTAATTTATTTATTTAATGTAAAAATAGTCATTTTGGCCACTGACTCGAATTTCGACGAAACCAGTTTCATCGGATCCATAACGACGAATTATTATAGGATTTCAAGTTTCGTAGCGATCGGACCGGTCGTTTGATCGTACGGACTTGAAACGCCTTAAAATCAATGAAATTGAAATCAATTGAAATCAATTTCATAAATATTGATTTTAGCATAACTTCTTCATACAACCTTTTCCATTGCGTTTAAAATATTTTAAAACACCTATTTTGATATATAGGTCGACCCAATTTCGTTCTGGAGTCGAAACAGGCTTTTTGGGCCATATATCATTAAGCGCGTTTATCAATCCGATCCATCTATTCTATTTCTACCCTACCTATAAATACTCTGTTATAAACCCTAACCTTTCTATTTATCAATTGTCTGTACGTACAATTTCTTTCCACCTCCTCATTTCAATGACAGATAATTCCAAATCCAATTGCAATTCAAAAATCTAATTGAAATTTCAAACTCCTCAAAAAAATTCAGAAAAATTATATATCGAAGCTCTCAACGAGCGCATCTCGGATCTGAGATTCATTTTTCGATTCAGATCATTGTTTGTCCATAAAATGCGAATCAATCCAGGCCTTCCGCTCTTGGGTTTCGTGATTTGACGGCGGATCTTCGATTAATCGTCGATCAGGATGCATGGGAGTGTAGAGGTAATCGAGAGTTGCAGATCCATGGGTTTACTTCGCTTTGATGGTGCCTGGATTTTCCGCAATTGGAGGATGAACAAAGTCGTTTTTTTCGTTCGAGATGGCTGTAGGGTGGACGCACGGTCATCGGAGGGTCGGCTGGAGGTAGCTTGGCCGTTGGCGAGGCCAGATCGTGGGTCAGAGGTGAACGATGGCGGCGAATGCTCGGTCAACGGCAAGGGATTGGCAGCTACAGCATGCGTTCGAATTGTTTTCGTTCGCCTAGGTTTCACGCGTGATTTTGGGCAGGGTGACGTGGCTCTGAATTGATGTGAGTGTCTTGTTTTTTTTGTTTTAATTTAAAACGTTGAAGTTCAATTGTTCTAATCGATGTAACTTTCTCATACGAGATCCGTTTTACACGCGGTTCCCTCCGCTAGGTTCGTGTTGGAATTTCGGAGATTTTGACGCTGGCTTGGATGGATTCTAAGGCTGTTTGATTTTTGGGTTTAATTGGATTTAAATTCAATTTAAATTCAAAAGGTGAGTGTTTTAACCCACTCGCAACTTCTAAAATTTCTTATGTTTGTTAAATTAATTTTTGGTGTGATTTGAAATTTATTTATTGCTATTTGGTATATTTTTATCATCATTCCAGTTAATTTTTATTTATTGAATTAAATTGTTATTTAATTTATTATTGCATATAAACTGCCAGATAGATAGATTGTTTAATTTATTATTAAATATAGACTATCAGTAATTACCTGTTATTTATTATATGCTTTATATTAATGTTATTTTTTAAATTGAATGATGATTGTAATAAATGGTTGATGATTGATATTGGATGAATGGATGTTGTATTTTATATTGCTTTAAACTGCAAATTTGTTATGCACTTTATTTCATTCGGGACTGCGGTTTGAAATGATATATAACCGTATTTTTATTTTAAATTACGGATTGAAATGATAAAATATCTGTATCACTTAACCATAGGGTAGAAAATTATATACAGACACCGTGGTCTATATATAAAAATATTTTGAAATGATTTTCTGTGGTTTGTAAAGAAATATATGATTTTTGGAGATATTGATTTGGATATTTTATAAAGTTCTTTTATAGTTAAATCCTTGGTTTAAGCTATGAATAAAATTTGTTTAAAGTATAAATAAGTTTAATAATGAAGTTTGATTTTATTAAAATATAATATGGATAAGGATTTACTTAAGTTATATTTTAGTATAGAGTTTATATTGATTTTTATAAATCAAGTTGAGAAGATAGTTTGAAATTGATTAAGATTTTATCTAATTAAGAAATATATCTAATAAGAATCCAATTGGAACTTAATTTAAAAGAATATGGTTTAATAACTAAATTTGGGTTTAAGGTGATTAAGTGAATAAATTGAGGAATATTCAGTTTTGAAATTTGAAGTTTTATTTAAAGGATATTGGTTTTAGTAAGAAAATATTTCAAAACTAAATAATAGTAAAAGTGAAATTTGTATATAAATGAATTATAAAATTTAGTTTTGAAATATCGAATATTTAAGCTTTGAAATATATTAATTTAGAAATCTAGAAATTTGGGTTGTTTTGGAATTGATTTGTGAAAATTAAAGAAGCTATTTCGGTTATATAAAGTATTTTAAATATTTAAACCATGTCAGTGGTGGAAGTTATGAGTTTCGAGGTAGTATAAATTGAAAGGGTTATATTTCTTGCATTTTGGTTTCAAAGTGTTGTAATGTTGAAAATGTTATGATTTTTTTGAAAAGGATATATTGGAAATAAAATGATATTATATTGATTTGGGTTTTTATAAAATAATATCGTATGGATTTGGTTTTAAAATGGAAATGATATCGTATTTATATGGTTTTTAAATGAATATTATATTCTGGTTTTGAAGTATAAATTATTTTGAAATGACCGTGGTGTTATAATAACGTTTGGTTGTTGAAGAGTCTGGGATCGGAAGTTGTCATACTCTCTGCCAACTCCGAAAACCACTTTAACAACCGTGTACGCGGTGGAGATTCCAGAATGAAGTAGGATGGCGGCGGCGTTTCCTTTGAGGTAAATACGTGGACCCAACTCCCGTGAGTTGGCATAAGGTGGCTAAAACAGGAGTGATTGACGGGTTAAGAAGGTAGCCCCTTTTATCGGACACATCCCTTCGATATTATACTCTGACTTTTGGATTGATTCGGTGGCTACTTTTGATTTTTTTTATTTGGGGATGTGGCTCGAGGTGGGCGGTAGCTGCGCTCTACGCGTTACCACCGACCTGGAAGCGTAATTGGTATATCTACTCTGGTATTGCCTAGTTGTGTCGTGTCATCTACCCTATCGCGCCTTGTACGAGTTTAGTTATCTCCCGTAGCCCGTGTGGTATCCTCTGTTTGCTTCCCGATTAGGAGGGACCATGATATTGGATGGACTACTGGGACTATTACGTGTTAAGGGGAATATTGGGTCACACCTGAACGCTATTTAAAAGTAAGTTTATTTTACTATAGACATTATTATAATAGCGAAATATTACTACATAGTAAATATTTTAACGGATCCTTAGGAGATGTGAATCCCGGGCATCTCTTAAGTTACTCCACTCATATTTATTTCTGTTGATTTAACTCACATAAGATATTTTAGTTCTACCTCGAGTGTTTTGTCCTATTAATTTGCTTGGGTCAGTCCGAGCGTTTAAGGATTTGAAGATTTTATTCTGGAAGACGAAGACGAAGATTTGTATTACTATTATCTACTATATTATTCCACTACACCATTTTATTCCGCTGCATTATTAATATTCTCTGGTATGTGTAACTCTGATATGTATCGTGTAAGTATAATCAAATGTTTTGTAAAACAGCTTCGTGAACTGTATTTGATTATTATATTTTGTCGTTCCGCTGCAAGATTCTATTTGGTTTTTTCTTTCTTTCTCTACTTTTTCTTATTTACCCCATAACAATCCACCCTTCTGTATGGTTTAAGTCTGACGTGTGTGGTTTATCGTCGATTTAAAGCGTACGAAAAGGCGAGACGTTATACCTGGTATCAGAGCATTGGTTTAGTGAAAACCTTAGCTTTGTGGGGTCTGACTCTTATCAAATAGGGTAGTAATACCCTATGATGAGTCGTTGAGCGTATATATAAGAGATCGTATTTGTTAGTGTTATAAAAAGTTTTTAATATTGTGTTATTTTGTTTTGTTTTGTATTTATAAATTCTGGTTGATGCTTGGGACGCTATGACATCATTAGGGATTTCTAAACACTTAATAGGACAGTCCGACACAATATTTATTTCTGAATATAGGTGAATGGAATAATTTTGCCTATTATATTTTCTATATATATAAAATATATTTTTTATAAATGATATATATATTTGGTTGCAAAATATTGGTTGTTAGGTAATGAAATGTATAAATAATAGTTGAAATGAGATGGAAAATAAAATAAATGGAAATTGAGAATTTAGAACTTAAGTTCCGGGGTTTTGAAACTTTTTTCGAATGATTTTGAAATATAATAATAATATTATTGGAAGTATTTTCTGATATAGATATTTAAATATAAATTGAAAGAATTATTTTAAAGAAATTTTTGAAAAAATATAAGTTATGTACTTCTCTCTCTGTCGTTGGAAAATAATTTCGGTGATGAGTGCACATATCATCGACATTCATTTTCAAGTTTCTAAGTTGGAAGGCTACTGTAGTATTTTACTGCAGGTTTATTTGGATAAATAAAAATAAATTTTAAATTGTTTTAAATATAATTGGATATATAAATTGTAAGTGTATACATCTATCTATTATTTTAAAATGATTTAAAATTTTACCTGGTATTTAAATTCTTAAGTTTCCATCAATTAGTGGTTTCAATTGCTTTAGTGAAATGGAATTTAACTAATAATTGGAACGTGGGTAATTAATAATTGAAACCTCTAATTAAAATAAGAGATTTAATGCTAAGTTATTGATGGGATTAAATGAAAGTTGAATTTGTAACTTATTAAACAAAAGATATAATTATGGAACATTTAATTAAATTAAAGGAAATAAGATAAACTTGTATGATTTTCCATTGCATCCTTAAAAGCATATATATAACTTACCAAAGGACGTAAAAAGGTAGAAATGCTTAATAAGAAAATGTAATGGATATTATGCAAGTAATAAAACTTGAGTATTGAAAGTATCCAATGAATTTGCTTTTATAAATAAGAATTTAATGTTATAATTGTTATAAACTTAAGTTATGACTGAAAGGCCACTAATTAAATATAATAGAAAAGTTATAAAGAAATGAAAATAAGTTTAAGAAGTGTTGAAGTTATTTATAATAAAATAAATGGAAAGATGAATACTGTAAATAGATGATATTAAGTAGTGGATAAATGAATGTAATACAATAAAAATAAATTTCAAACTTAAGTAAATAAGTTGAAGTTATTTCTAAATAAAATTGCAAGAAATAAATGTAAATTAAACAGATAAATCATTATATGAATGAAAAAGAAATCAAACAACGAATATTATGAAATGAGACTAAAGGATTGAACTTGATCTATTGTTTGAAATTGTTGTGTTTGGTTATGGTTGTTTGGGCAAGGATACTTTAAATTTGTTTGGATGAATGAATAATCTATTTAGTTTCACCTAAGACTGTTGAGTGAAGGGTACACTTAGTAGTTTGTTTGTTCATTCCGTACAATTTAAAGTTTTGAACCCGAACAACTATTTGTTTTGTTTGATATGAATGAATAATTGATTTGTGTTGATTTCTATGTGATGGTTGTATACCTAATTGCAAGTGATTGTTGTATGTATTGATTGTTTATTGGTGGTTGAAAACAACCTCAAATACTTCATTTTATAAAATTAACTCTTTTTGGATTATATAAGTGAAATACAGGTTATGGAAGTAATTGCTACTGCATTTGGTTTCATAAATAAGCGTAAATTTGCCCGACAAATGGGTACGTTCTCAGATTACGGTTTTCTAGTGTTATTATATTATTTTCCCATGTTGGGACATATTAATTTGGAAAACATATGTTGTATATTGTTATATTTGATATTATATTTTCTCCCGAGCCTCTCCGTACAAAGGAGACTCTGCCGAAATTTTCCGTAAATTTTGGACTTAGAAAATATTTTGAAATTGTTTTCCAAACTTTATTAATTTAAGTATAAAAAGGTTTAATGATTATAAATTGGTATATTTTATTTAAATTAATTAATTTTGTAAAATTTATTTGTTTATAAATTTAATGTTTAAGTAAGATATATTGATTTCCTAATTCTTCTTTTCCCTTCTTTTGCTTTTCGAGGACGAAAAGTTTTGAGTGGGGGAGAGTGTAACGACCCTTAAATTTTCAATAATCAAATTTGGTTATTTAATAAAAAATTTGTAATTAAATTTAGAAAGAAATAAAAAAATTATTTTACATATAGAAAATGTTAAAAAAATGAAATTTCAATTAATTGAAACCTATTGTAAAGTTATATTTACTGATGAAGTAATACGTAATAAATTGAAAATTTATACAATCAAATGTTAGATAAGTAATTTTAATGTTTATTGTTGATAATAAACGCTACTTTAATATTTATTAATATAGTAACGAAAGTGTGAATGAAACTTTAATAGAAACATAAATTTATTTATAGGAAACAAGAGTACATATTGAACAAATTGATGAATTAGTATAAAATTAATGTTACTTGGATAAGAACAGTGTTATGTAGTCAATTTTGTTATTTAATATTAGAAGGAATAAAAATTTGTAATCCGTTAATAATTTTATAACGGGTATGAATAGTAAGAATTTTAATGTAAGCTAATAAATAATTAATTCAATGCAAACCCAATTGATTGAAACAACTATTTGGGTTATAATTGTTTGTAAATAGGAATATTTGGTAATAAGTGAAATATAAGAAAAACAAATGTAAGTATGAATTAATTAATGAAATAATATAGTGTTAATGACAATTAATTAGAATGTGTGTTATATATGGTACTTTAACCTGTGTTGGGAAGTAATAAACCTATAAATGTAAGTAAAAGGTAAATAGGTGACAATTAAGATATGTTTATTTATTTAGTATGTTAAATAAAATTTGGAAATCAAATTGCAATTAAAGGAAATTAAGTAGTACGTTAATTTGAAATAAATTTTAATAAATGTTACATTAATGTGAAATGTAATACAATGGTTAGGAGTTGTTAAATTTCGTATATTAAGGCAATGAATGGAAAGAAAACAAGGTAACTAAGTTATAGAATAGTAATGAACTTAATAAAAGATTTGGATTGAAACAAATCAATCCATTGAAATCCAAATTTATAATAAGCGTAATTATTGTAGCAATTGAAATTAAAGGTTATGCAATTTGAAATAAAGATAATATGAGAAAATTTATGTAGTAATTTGAATCCAATATTAAATCCATCTATTTGACAATAATGAATGGAATAATTACCGATTGATTTAATTAAATGGAATTCTTCGGAATTTTATTTATAAATTCTAAATTCAATAAGGTGAGGTTAATACTGAAATTTGATAAATTAATTTGCTTTAAAAGTGTGAATGATTTGGAAATATAAAAATGATAAGAATTGACAATTTTAGAATTTAAATTAGAAATTTGATTTATTAATCAATTATTAATTTATTTAGTTAATGTAAAAATATCCATTTTGGCCACTGACTTGGATTTCGATGAAACCAGTTTCATCAGATCCGTAACGGTGAATTATTGTAGGATTTCAAGTTTCGTAGCAATCGGACCTGTCGTTTGATCGTACGGACTCGAAACGCCTTGAAATAAGTGAAATTGAAATCAATTGAAATCAATTTGAAAAATATTGATTTTAGCATAACTACTTCATACGATGGAATTTGGACTTAAAACCTTTTCCATTACGTTAAAAATATTTTAAAATACCTATTTTGATATATGGGTTGACCCAATTTCATTCCGGAGTCGAAACGGGCTTCTTGGGCCATATATCGTTCAGCGCGTTTATCAATCCGATCCATCTATTCTATTTTAACCCTACCTATAAATACCCAGTTATAAACCCTAGCCTTTCTATTTATCAATTGCCTGTATGCATAATTTCTTTCCACCTCCTTATTTCAATGGCAGACAATTCCAAAACCAATTGCAATTGAAAAATCAAATTGAAATTTCTAACTCCTCAAAAAAATTCAGAAAAATTATATATCGAAGCTCTCGACGAGCGTATCTCGGATCTAAGATTCATTTTTTGATTCAGATCATTAGTTTTCCAGAAAACGTGAATCAATTCACGCCGTTCGCTCTTGGGTTTCGTGATTTGACGGCAGATTTTCTACTAATCGTCGATCAGGATGCATGGGAGTGTAGAGGTGATCGAGAGTTGCAGATCCATGGGTTTACTTCGCTTCGATGGTGCCTGGATTTTCCGTAATTGGAGGATGAATGGAGGCATTTTTTTCCGTTTGAGATGGCTGTAGGGTGGACGCACGGTCACCGGAGGGTCGGCTGGAGGTAGCTTGGCCGTTGGCGAGGCCAGATCGTGGGTCAACGGTGAACGATGGCGGCGAATGCTCAATCAACGGCAAGGGATTGGCGGCTAGAGCGTGCGTTCGAACTATTTTCGTTCGCCTGGGTTTCACGCGTGATTTTGTGCAGGGTAACATGACTCAGAATTGATGTGAGTGTCTTATTTTATTTTTATTTTTATTTAAAACGTTGAAGTTCAATTGTTCTAATCGATGTAACTTTCTCATACGAGATCTGTTTTTGCGCGCGGTTCCCTCCGCTAGGTTCATGTTGGGATTCCGGAGATTTTGACGCTGGTTTGGTTGGATTCTGAGGCTGTCTGATTTTTGGGTTTAAATTGGATTTAAATTCAATTTAAATTCAAAAGGTGAGTGTTTTAACCCACTCACAATTTCTAAAATTTCTTATGTTTGTTAAATTAATTTTTGGTGCGATTTGAAATTTATTTATTGCTATTTGGTATATTTTTATCATCATTCCAGTTAATTTTTATTTATTGAATTAAATTGTTATTTAATTTAATATTGCATATAAACTGCCAGTTAGATAGATTGTTTAATTTTTATTGAATATAGACTGTCAGTAATTACCTGTTATTTATTATATGCTCTATATTGATGTTATTATTTAAATTGAATGATGATTGTAATAAATGGTTGATGATTGATATTGGATGAATGGATGTTGTATTTTATATTGCTTTAAACTGCAAACTTGTTATGCAGTTTATTTCATTCGGGATTGCGGTTTGAAATGATATATAACCGTATTTTTATTTTAAATTACGGATTGAAATGATAAATATCTGTATCACTTGACCATAGGGTAGAAAATTATATACTGACACCGTGGTCTATATATAAAAATATTTTAAAATGATTTTCTATAGTTTGTAAAGAAATATATGATTTTTGGAGATATTGATTTGGATATTTTATAAAGGTTCTTTTATAGTTAAATCCTTGGTTTAAGCTATGAATAAAATTTATTTAAAGTATAAATAAGTTTAATAATGAAGTTTGATTTTATTAAAATATAATATGGATAAGGATTTACTCAAATTATATTTTAATATAGAGTTTATATTGATTTTTATAAATCAAGGTTGAGAAGATAGTTTGAAATTGATTGAGATTTTATCCAATTAAGAACTATATTTAATAAGAATCTAATTGGAACTTAATTTAAAAGAATATGGTTTTATAACTAAATTTGGGTTTTAGGTGATTAAGTGAATAAATTGAGGAATATTCAGTTTTGAAATTTGAAGTTTTACTTAAAGGATATTGGTTTTTGTAAGCAAATATTTCAAAACTAAATAATAGTAAAAGTGAAATTTGTATATAAATGAATTATAAAATTTAGTTTTGAAATATTGAATATTTAAGCTTTGAAATATATTAAATTTAGAAATGTATAAATTCGGGTTGTTTTGGAATTGATTTGTGAAAATTAAAGAAGCAATTTCGGTCATATAAAGTTTTTTAAATATTTAAACCACATCAGTGGTGGAAGTTATGAGTTTCGAGGTAGTATAAATTGAAAGGGTTATATTTCTAGCATTTTGATTTCGAAGTGTTGTAATGTTGAAAATGTTATGATTTTTTTTGAAAAGGATACGTTTGAAATAAAATGATATTATATTGATTTGGGTTTTTATAAAATAATATCGTATGGATTTGGTTTTAAAATGGAAATGATATCGTATTTATATGGTTTTGAAATGGATATTATATTCTGGTTTTGAAGTATAAATTATTTTGAAATGACCGCGGTGTTATAATAACGTTTGGTTATTGAAGAGACCGGGATCGGAAGTTGTCATACTCTCTGCCAACTCCGAAAACAATTTAACAACCGTGTACGCGGTGGAGATTCCAGAATGAAGTAGGATAGTGGCGGCGTTTCCTTTGAGGTAAATACGTGGACCCGACTCCCGTGAGTTGGCATAACGTGGCTAAAACAGGAGCGATTGACGGGTTAAGAAGGTAGCCCCTTTTATCGGACACATCCCTTCGATATTATACTCTTACTTTTGGATTGATTCGGTGGCCACTTTTGATTTTTTTTGATTTAGGGGTATGGCTCGAGGTGGGCGGTAGCTGCGCGCTACGCATTACCACCGACCCGGAAGCATAATTAGTATATCTACCCTGGCATTGCCTAGTTGTGTCGTGTCACCTACCCTATCGTGCCTTGTACGAGTTTGGTTTTCTCCCGTAGCCCGTGGGTTATCTTCTGGTGGCTTCCCGATCAGGAGTGACCATATATTGGATGGACTACTGGGACTATTACGTGTTAAGGGGAATATTGGGTCACTCCTTAACGCTATTTAAAAGTAAGTTTATTTTACTATAGATATTATTATAATAGCGAAATATTACTACATAGTAAATAATTTAACGGGTCCTTAGGAGATGTGAATCTGAGCATCTCTTAAGTTACTGCACTTATATTTATTTCTGTTGATTTAACTCACATAAGATATATTAGTTCTGACTCGAGTGTTTTTTCCTTTCAATTCGCTCGGGTCAATCCGAGCGTTTCAGGATTTGAAGATTTTATTCTGGAAGACGAAGACGAAGATTTGTATTAGTATTATCTATATTATTCCACTACACCATTTTATTCCACTGCATTATTAATATTCTCTGGTATGTGTAACTCTGATATGTATCGTGTAAGTATAATCAAATGTTTTGTAAAACAGCTTCATGAACTGTATTTGATTATTATATTTTATCGTTCCGCTGGAAGATTCTATTTGGTTTTTTTCTTTCTTTCTCTACTTTTTCTTATTTACCCCTAACAATCCGCCCTTCTGTATGGTTTAAGTCTGACGTGTGTGGTTTGTCGTCGATTTAAAGCGTACGAAAAGGCGGACGTTACAAGCTCACTCGATGCGGTTTTGGGTCTACAGTCTCGACAGATACACTTCCAACCTCAACACTCAAACATCTTCCATTGGTAGTTGTGCTACAAACACCACTACCCTTCCTACCTCTAGAACTCATATTGGAAAACCCAAACAGGTAAACCAACAAATAGGTAGAAATATATGTATATATATGTGTGTATATGTATATATATATATATATATTAGAAGTACGCTCTCTCAAGATATACACCTCTCCAAAGCCTAGGTATTATCTCAACCTATGCTCTGATACCACTGTAACGACCTGCCATTCATTCCAAAGAATGACGCATCATTAATAAGAAAGAAAGTGATAGAAAAGAGAAAAGATAGAGAAGAAAAAACTAAACAACATCAGAATCTCACAGTGGAACAAATAAATTATAGTAATCATATAAGTACTACATAGTATACAACATCTATCAGAGTAACACAGCTCTTACAACACAAACTAGATAGTTATAAACACCTGTCTAGTATTTACAACTCAAGTACAACACAAAGATACAGATATAACACTAGCACAGTGGAACCACTATATCTACACGCTGAAGCCTCCTGCTCCAAATCTCCTCCAAAACTCGTCAAAGCTCCTGAATCCCTTGGCTACTCGTAAAAATTTGAGTACCCAAGAGTTTAAGAAAAACAGAATAAACTCCGGGTCAAACATGGGTCTAGTGTGAGTAAACGGTTAAAGTTGCTTAACTTTAAAAACCTTTTGAAAACAAAGGTATCACGTAAGACTTCCCACACATAAACATGGGTAAGTTTTTACCTTACGCTAACCAAAACATTTGATAGTAAATCCAGTGATATTATAACAGGGTCTAGGATTTTCAAGTAAATTAGAAAATAGCCGAAATTGTTACATTTATTAAATTCCAGTATACTAGCCACAATGTGGGTTATACAATCAAATCTGAGGGCACTTATTGGAGTTTGGATTCCATACAATGGCAGAGCTACTGGGGTATCGCCCATCACAGTACAGGGCCTAGATCACCGTACCAAGGATTACTCCCAATCCCCTGCAACACAAAGCTGGAACCATCCCTTACTAGACAGTTCCGAACAAGACAACTCCGCAGTTGGTGCGCAATTCCAACTGCCCACACAGCCGAATAAAAAGGGACATCTAGACAGGGGAAAATCTTGTCCTACTTGGGTGCTACCCACTTACCTTGTTGCACCTCCCCTATTTTAGCTATTCCCGATTGATGAGGCTACGATTACCTTTATAGAACACATCTATCATAGAATGCTCATCGTCCACCTGTCGATGTGCTGAAAGCATTCAATCCATACAAGTTCGTTATCGGTTCGAACGAAACCGAAGGCATTATCTTGTTACACTCATTTTGGAATCACCCTCAGAGTTAACGACAATAACCTTTGCACTTTAAACCTCCATCTCGAAATTCACCTTGAGATGTCACGACCTATAATTTAGCTTAGATCGATTTGGTTTTCGGATAATCAAATATGATACCCGATTCCGGTCTCATCGAAATCCAAATGTATCTTAAAGGCCAAGTTGTTTAAGGTTTAGACAATTCAATTCAATTCAATACTTGAATTCACACAGTATTTAACACAGATAAATATCACACATTTATCACGATATATCCGATATCATATCACAGAATTCACAGCATATCATCCAATAGATATCATCCAATTCAGATATTCTACATAATCATCCATAAGCAACAAATATTAATCCATATTATAATTAATTTGATCAACTTAAATTAAATTAATTACTTTAAGAATTAATCTCTAACCTTGCTTAAACAAACATTAATTAATTACAACCTTTTAATTAACTAATCATCCATTAAATATTAATCATCTTGATTAATTGTTCATCAATTACATAAAGTAATTACCCTTTAATTAATTTCACAAATTAATTATCCTTAACCGTTTACAGTAATTAACCTTTAATTACCTTCATTAATTATATTAATTAATGATCCTTAATTACCTACTTCCATTAATTAATTAACTATAATTAATTACGTTAATCCTTAGTTAATTACATCAATTAATTAAACTTTAACTAATCACTTTTATCAATAAATCTTACTTAATCATAAACAGTAATTGCCATCCTGTAATTACTTATGTAACAAACGGAAAATTTTCGACTTTCGAAAATTCAACATCGACACTCACTTTATCGACTGCCGAGAAATCGAAGGCCGAAAACCCAAAATGTTATGGTTTTAAGAAAAAGAATTTAAGAAAAGAAAAAAGAAGGGAAAGGTAGAAGATAGAGGGAAAAAAAAACAGAAAATAGAGAGAAAGAATAGAAAAGAGAAAATAGAGAAGAGATAGAAAAATAGAGAATAGAACAAAATTTTAAAATAGAACGGAACAGAGAATAGAACGGAATAGAAAACAACAGAATCACATCAGAATCTCACAATTCGCAGCAGAACAACATATAATAGATAAATGAATAATCTTTAAACAAAGAACTATATCAGTTATTACATTACATCACATTTCATTACATCATATCATCAGAGTGTACAACAACATACAACAACAAATAGTGCAGCGGAAAAAGAAATACTATAGAACTAGTAATACGCCATGCCATCCAGCTTGCCTCCAGCAATTCCTGAATATCCAGAATATCCTGATAAACCTAACTCTTGACTGCCCGTGTGAAAATTGGTGGGCACCCAGAGTTTAGGAAGGAAAACAATAAACTCCGAGTCAGTCATGTGACTGGTGTGAGAACTCAAAACAGTTTATTTATCTTTAAAATCAAAATAGAGAGATATTTTTAAATTCAATTCACAATGCTTTTTAAAAGATGAGACTACCATAAGACCTCCTGCCACACACACAATGCAAACGCAGACTTGGAGAAGATTTCTCCTTATGATAGCCAAAGATGCTTGATACGCATTTAAAATCAAATCAATTTTGATATTATTATTAGTGCATAGTGTATAAGAAATTCATTTCGAAAGTAGAATATAAATCTTAGCCAGCATAGGTACCATTATATTATGCCTACTATAGCTACTCCCTGAGGAAGCAGGTTCTACAACTAAAACCGTACAAGTCACGTATTGTTTCTTTGGATTTCCAACGAATGATCAGGCCAAGGAACTTCCCATTGCCACATGAGAATGCCTCTGGAAAGACATCCCCGAGAACCAAACCGGAACTCTGCCAACATAAGGCCGGGTTACCCCTAACTGGGTAACTACTGACACGAGCACGCCATTCCCCGATCGTAAACGACCTTTCTCACGGGATCCCGATAACCAACAACCACAAAGTAATAAATTCGCAGTAACCACATATGTTAAATATCTGGGCTCCATACCATGATACAACCTCTATCCAGAAGGAAATGTACATACCCTAAAGGGAGCTACCCCTCATAACCTTGCCGCATCTTTCCTGTTTTGACCATTTCCGGGGTGTGAGGCTCGACGAATTCACGTCCACAAAAACATACTTTATACAAAAGCCATGCTTTGGGTCAACAAATGATCAACACAATGATCACCAAGATAGACGATCAAATAAACGATCCTATCACAATAATCAACACAATGATCATTTCAGCAACACTCAGCATGTCACATTACCAAATTGGGAATATATCGCTGATAACTTCAACTATATAACCTCTGAGCTCGTACGTCTCAGAGAAGGGTGTTAAGCTAAAAGAATAAATTCTTCGCCACCAACAGAAATATATTTGAATGAAATCGGCTTTATATCTCAATCTGTAATGTCAGACATACAATCCATACAAGTCTGTTCCGGGCTCGAACAAAACCGAAGGCACTTACAAAGAAGTCCTTGCAATCCGGATATTCACAATCCTGATCGGATTTCCCATCACTTAGGGAGTCTCTATACCGCTGCAACTCAGTGCAGAGACAATCGACAGGTCATCCTATCGCTCTCGCAAATACCGGGTCTTCAACACCGATCTTCAATGCAATTATAACGACGTATCACATATTCGGAATGGGTTATACGACCCCATGGTCCTTTCCCGGTTAACCCGAATAGTGAGCGCTTATTCAAAAATAAGTGTGGCATTCACATTCAAACAAATCACATCAATTACCCATTCAAAGGGAAATATTGACAGTCGGTTATTGAACTATCACTGGATATGCACACATCACCAGTTTCCAAATAATTTTCCAAATTATTTATTTTCCAAAATATCTTTACAAGATATATAATTTCACACTTCAAAAATAAATCAATATTTACTTTTAAACAAATTCTCCTTTCCTTTATAAATTCAATAGTGAATTTATATTTCACAATATCCATGGATATTCGTTTCAATTATCCATTTCAATTTATCTTCAAAAAGATAAATTCTCAAAATATTCACCATATATTGGAAAACATTTCCGTACTTATTTATTCATAAGTAATTCACAAATTTTATTTATTTTCAACACTTAGAAAATATTCAATATACTTCAATCGAGATTAAGTATATATTTCATTCTATAAGGAAATCATTCTCATAAACATATTTATTTGGGCCAAAACGAATGTTGCGTAAAACATCGTTACGACAACCCAAAATCACTAGTATAGGGATTCGAAATTAAAATAGATATATAAATCCCAATACTATGCAAAACATTTCCTTTCGGAAATCATTTACTATACCAACAGTGTTATAGTCCACTATTTCCTTCTATTTCTCGAAAACGTCTATTTCAACAATAAATGTCGAAATCTATGGTTTCGAATCTCAACACATTTTAAAACATTGTTCGATCGTTTTAATTCTATTTAAAACATCCAAATCCAAAACAATTTCTTTAACGTGTTATTCATTATTCAAAAACGTGAATATTCTTTGTTAACAAATTTCATCCTTTTATTCATTTTATTTCAAAGGATTATTCACAGTTCAAAAACGTGAATATAACTCCATTAATAGGTTTCAGCAATATACTTATCAAAATAAGTCGTTTGCGAATTTATAAAACAATGTTTATAAATTCCATTTCTATTTATTTTATAAAAACTTCTTTTTATAAATTCCTTTATTAACCTATTCCAGTTTATAACTCAATTATAAACTAAAAGTTCATATTATACGTCAAATGCTTATAAAACGATTATCTTACAAAATCGTTCCTCTAAAGACTTTCCAAACCATAAATCTTATAACTTATAAGATTCATTTATTTAACCAAATCTATTCTTCAAATAACTTCACAAATTTATAAATCTTACTATTTATAAATTTCATTTATAACTTCACCATTTTTAATTTTATAAATTCCATTCATTTACAAAATTCATTTTTACTTCATTCAAACACTTATAAAAACTCGTTTTATAATGTCAATATTTCAATTTATAAATATCCATTTATAAATCTCTTAATATAAATCAATTTATATTATCCTTTTAAAACGTCTTTAATCTCCTTTATTATTTCATCATTTTGATTTATAAAATAATCAAATTTTTATAAATCCTATATTTAAACTTTTCACAATTATTTCAGAAATCCCAATTTAACTATTTTATAAAGTCATTAATTCCTTATTTTCAAAAATCAGCTTTTAACTATATTTCTTAAAAATCATAATTTTTATAACTTTAAAAATTATAACGTTTAATTATTTATAATGGATCAATTCCAAAATATAGTATATTCTCAAAAATCACTTTAAAAATCATTTTAAAATCCCAAAATTTGGTTCAATGATGCTACACATCAAATAGTCAATCACGACAACAACGATATCATATATCGATATGAAAATCCATCAAATATCAAAATATCTGAAATCAAATAAAAACTGTTGAGGAATCCAGTTGGATCCCTCCAACCTGTTTTCCTGCATCCACAAACATTAGCACAATACCAATTTCGCTCCAGTACGAAATTATCGCGGTATATGTTCTTATTAAATATTATCCGCTTAATAACGGCGTAATAGGGTCTCATCCGCTAAAAAATGCGGGGAATCAACAACTCCAATATATACATATGCCAATATATATATATTGCTATTATATATAATACCAATTTCACTGTTTATGAAATATTCGCGGTATATGCTTTTATTAAATAACATCCGCTTACTAACGGCGTATAATGTCTATTTTAACAATCAATAGATATCAATCAACATTCAAACATGCATTCAAATATTTTAAATCTAGCTATTTAAAATAAAATCGAAACTGATTCGATTGAGTGAGAAGTTCTCACCTTGATTTTAAATTCCGTTTTAGCGATTTATTTCGAATAAAATTAAACGGACGTTTAATTTTACCCAAAATTCTCACTAACTCCAAATGACTCCAATCTAATTTCATCGCGTAGTGCTCGTCCATACGATTCCAACGCAACTGGTTTCGTGCGTTTTCGACCTCGTATGAAAAAGTTACAAATATTTGAAGTTACACGATTTTTATTATATAATTTACAACTAAATCATAAAATTTTATACCCTAGCTTATTTGGACCCTTGGATCAGCTGCCTCCACATCTGGACCGTGTATCCCATCTCCCTCTCTCACGCATTATCTTCTTCCAGATAATACACGCGCGCATGAACCCATGAACATAGAAACTAGGGTTTCAATTTGCAATCTCAATACTCGATGAAACTCGATCAAACTACCGCCATCGCGAAGCTCATCTCCCATGCTACACTCGGCTGGAGTAGCTCAGAGCTCGGCCACCACCTATGCACGCAGTTCGAGAATGAACGCGCGCGCTTCCAGCTCCATTTCCCGTTGATTCGCTCCACCATCTTCGATCTTGACCGTTGAGAATGTAGATTGTAGTGCCCCCTACAACTTTCTAGTTGAAGGTTTGTCGAATCGTTGAGTGGATGAAGAGATAAGAGGAGGAGAAGTTGGGAACATTTCGGCTGTTCATGCATAGGGTGGCGGCTGCGTTTTAGAGATTAGGGTTTTATTCTTTTTTTTTTAAAAGAGGGGTGGGCTATTTATAGAGAAATTTTCGAACACTATTCATCCGGAAATTCCGAACTCCGATTTACGCGCCGTAACCAGCGTTTCTAGGGTTTACCCCGCGTTCCGGACACAATGGAATAGGTTTCGGAAGCTAATTCGGAAGTATGTGCGAGTTATGGCTGTAAACGCTCAATTTAAATTAAACCGATTTAAATCGATTTCTAGGCGTTTTAGTTCGTACCGGACAAACGGTAATTCCAATTGACTTGAAATTTGAAACCTTACAATAATATCACATTACGGATCCGATGAAACTAGTTTCGTCGAAATCCGAGACTTTTTGAAAAATGGCTATTTTAACTCGCCAAATTAAAATTAAAAATAAATCGATGCGTTTCGAGCTGCCACGATCAAACGATAGCTCCGATTGACACGAAAATTGAAATCCGGTAATAACTAACTATTACGGATCCAATGGAACTAGTTTCGTTCAATTCTGAGACTGTTCAAAAATTGACTATTTTCACTAGTCGATTAAATATTAAAATATTCAATTTTCACAAATTAACTTTTAATTCGATTTTAAAAGTTCTAAAATATCATTCTAACTCCTATATGATAAAATAAAATTTTACAAATCATTTTCAATCATATTTAACCCAATTTTCAATTATTTCCATAATTTCACATATTAAATTATCGATTTAAATTATTCAATTAAATCCAAAAATTCAAATAAAAATTTATTTGACTTATAAATTTCACTTATTAATATTTAAAATTAATTAAATATTCAAATTTTAATTAATAAAAATTCTGGGTCGTTACAATCTTCCCCCCTTAAAAGAATTTCGTCCTCGAAATTATCAAGTAAGAAAGTTATAGAATTTATTAATTTTCCCAAAACGATTTAAACTTCTTACAAAACTTTACTAAGTTTTCAAATCATACTTAGTTATCTTTTCAAAAACAACTACTATTGTTTAACTTTCAATTCCAAAATCAAAGTTAAAGTTTTCAAAATTTTCCAATTTTCTCAAAAATTTTCTAACGCCTTAAATTTTCGGAAAAATTCGCCATAGTCTCCTTTGCGCGGCTCGATCCAAAAAAAAATGACAGTATATATATCACAAATATACATCTCATCAAGTAATGAGGCATCCCGCAGGGAAAAAGTATAAAAGTACGGTATGTAATCCGAGATATGTACCTTATATTTTATTAGCAAGCATATACGGCTAATATAGCGCGAAAGCGAGCTCCAAATGCGAAGCAAACGCGATCCGCACCTACTAATTACTCAACAAACAACATGAGAACATGTATATATGACAATAGTATCAATATACATCATGTAGTAACATAATAACTATATATGCCAACATAGCAAATGAAACAAAACAATATATTCAACCATCAACCAACTATCATCCAACTACATTCATAACAAACAAATATTCATTCATATTCTCATTAATATTCAATGAATTGGGTTTTCAATTTAATCACATTCGATTTATTAACATTGGATTTTATCAACATTCATTCTTATTCAATTTTAATTAGTTTGCATTCACTAATTCACAAGTTGGTTCACTTCCAAATCAAATTCAATTCTATTTAAGATTCACTTAACTTCAAATTGAATTTCCATTACTTTAGCTTTCAATTTCATTAAATCAACTTCTTTAACACTTAATGAATTATATACAATCAACTAACAATCATATAACAACCAATGTATATCAATTACAACCAAACTTCTTTGCTTTCAATTGGTTTAATTAATTGATTTTTTTATTCAACTATTCAACTTCTAATAACATTAGATTTTAATGAATTAACACTTACACTTACATTCATTATTTCATATCAACTTAATTTACATTCAATTGATTTATATTCAATCCATTCATTCAATTCAATTACAACAGTTGAATTTCATTTCATAACTCAAGTTCACATTTATCACTTAACTTTATTAATTTACTTTGATACTAAAATCAACTTCATTCAACATCTCTTAAGTTATATTTCATTTATAAACATCACTTGTTTTTACATAACTTAAATTCCTAAATATATTCATATAGTTTCACTTCTCATATATATAAGTTTATTTCTCAATTGTAAATCACTTTAATTATAATTCAATTCTTATAATTCTTTTGCTTATACAATTTATTCTTTTATTTAGATTATTCAAACAACTAAACAATCAACTTATATACACTTTAATAATTTGGAAAATTATTTCTTCATATATAAAATATACTCAAGGTAAAATTATTTTATTTACCCAATTTTAAAATCACTATTGTGCCGAATTGTTCTATTCAAGTGTTTAGAAACCCCTTCGGCATAGTCTTGCGGACCACGCTGACGAAAGTTCATATGCCACTCAATAAACCAACCATCACAATATAAAACAATTTTATATTCACTAACAAATACGCTCTCATAGCTTTTATTACACTCAAACTCATTCTAGAGCACTACTGACTCTATCTCTAATGAGTAATACCCAACAGAACCATGGTTGTCGCTTAACCATATGCTCTGATACCAAATGTAACAAACGGAAAATTTTCGACTTTCGAAAATTCAACATCGACACTCACTTTATCGACTGCCGAGAAATCGAAGGCCGAAAACCCGAAATGTTATGGTTTTAAGAAAAAGAATTTAAGAAAAGAAAAAAGAAGGGAAAGGTAGAAGATAGAGGGAAAAGAAAACAGAAAATAGAGAGAAAGAATAGAAAAGAGAAAATAGAGAAGAGATAGAAAAATAGAGAATAGAACAAAATTTTAAAATAGAACGGAACAGAGAATAGAACGGAATAGAAAACAACAGAATCACATCAGAATCTCACAATTCGCAGCGGAACAACATATAATAGATAAATGAATAATCTTTAAACAAAGAACTATATCAGTTATTACATTACATCACATTTCATTACATCATATCATCAGAGTGTACAACAACATACAACAACAAATAGTGCAGCGGAAAAAGAAATACTATAGAACTAGTAATACGCCATGCCATCCAGCTTGCCTCCAGCAATTCCTGAATATCCAGAATATCCTGATAAACCTAAATCTTGACTGCCCGTGTGAAAATTGGTGGGCACCCAGAGTTTAGGAAGGAAAACAATAAACTCCGAGTCAGTCATGTGACTGGTGTGAGAACTCAAAACAGTTTATTTATCTTTAAAATCAAAATAGAGAGATATTTTTAAATTCAATTCGCAATGCTTTTTAAAAGATGAGACTACCATAAGACCTCCTGCCACACACACAATGCAAACGCAGACTTGGAGAAGATTTCTCCTTATGATAGCCAAAGATGCTTGATACGCATTTAAAATCAAATCAATTTTGATATTATTATTAGTGCATAGTGTATAAGAAATTCATTTCGAAAGTAGAATATAAATCTTAGCCAGCATAGGTACCATTATATTATGCCTACTATAGCTACTCCCTTAGGAAGCAGGTTCTACAACTAAAACCGTACAAGTCACGTATTGTTTCTTTGGATTTCCAACGAATGATCAGGCCAAGGAACTTCCCATTGCCACATGAGAATGCCTCTGGAAAGACATCCCCGAGAACCAAACCGGAACTCTGCCAACACAAGGCCGGGTTACCCCTAACTGGGTAACTACTGACACGAGCACGCCATTCCCCGATCGTAAATGACCTTTCTCACGGGATCCCGATAACCAACAACCACAAAGTAATAAATTCGCAGTAACCACATAGGTTAAATATCTGGGCTCCATACCATGATACAACCTCTATCCAGAAGGAAATGCATATACCCTAAAGGGAGCTACCCCTCATAACCTTGCCGCATCTTTCCTGTTTTGACCATTTCCGGGGTGTGAGGCTCGACGAATTCACGTCCACAAAAACATACTTTATACAAAAGCCATGCTTTGGGTCAACAAATGATCAACACAATGATCACCAAGATAGACGATCAAATAAACGATCCTATCACAATAATCAACACAATGATCATTTCAGCAACACTCAGCATGTCACATTACCAAATTGGGAATATATCGCTGATAACTTCAACTATATAACCTCTGAGCTCGTACGTCTCAGAGAAGGGTGTTAAGCTAAAAGAATAAATTCTTCGCCACCAACAGAAATATATTTGAATGAAATCGGCTTTATATCTCAATCTGTAATGTCAGACATACAATCCATACAAGTCTGTTCCGGGCTCGAACAAAACCGAAGGCACTTACAAAGAAGTCCTTGCAATCCGGATATTCACAATCTTGATCGGATTTCCCATCACTTAGGGAGTCTCTATACCGCTGCAACTCAGTGCAGAGACAATCGACAGGTCATCCTATCGCTCTCGCAAATACCGGGTCTTCAACACCGATCTTCAATGCAATTATAACGACGTATCACATATTCGGAATGGGTTATACGACCCCATGGCTCTTTCCCGGTTAACCCGAATAGTGAGCGCTTATTCAAAAATAAGTGTGGCATTCACATTCAAACAAATCACATCAATTACCCATTCAAAGGGAAATATTGACAGTCGGTTATTGAACTATCACTGGATATGCACACATCACCAGTTTCCAAATAATTTTCCAAATTATTTATTTTCCAAAATATCTTTACAAGATATATAATTTCACACTTCAAAAATAAATCAATATTTACTTTTAAACAAATTCTCCTTTCCTTTATAAATTCAATAGTGAATTTATATTTCACAATATCCATGGATATTCGTTTCAATTATCCATTTCAATTTATCTTCAAAAAGATAAATTCTCAAATATTCACCATATATTGGAAAACATTTCCGTACTTATTTATTCATAAGTAATTCACAAATTTTATTTATTTTCAACACTTAGAAAATATTCAATATACTTCAATCGAGATTAAGTATATATTTCATTCTATAAGGAAATCATTCTCATAAACATATTTATTTGGGCCAAAACGAATGTTGCGTAAAACATCGTTACGACAACCCAAAATCACTAGTATAGGGATTCGAAATTAAAATAGATATATAAATCCCAATACTATGCAAAACATTTCCTTTCGGAAATCATTTACTATAACAACAGTGTTATAGTCCACTATTTCCTTCTATTTCTCGAAAACGTCTATTTCAACAATAAATGTCGAAATCTATGGTTTCGAATCTCAACACATTTTAAAACATTGTTCGATCGTTTTAATTCTATTTAAAACATCCAAATCCAAAACAATTTCTTTAACGTGTTATTCATTATTCAAAAACGTGAATATTCTTTGTTAACAAATTTCATCCTTTTATTCATTTTATTTCAAAGGATTATTCACAGTTCAAAAACGTGAATATAACTCCATTAATAGGTTTCAGCAATATACTTATCAAAATAAGTCGTTTGCGAATTTATAAAACAATGTTTATAAATTCCATTTCTATTTATTTTATAAAAACTTCTTTTTATAAATTCCTTTATTAACCTATTCCAGTTTATAACTCAATTATAAACTAAAAGTTCATATTATACGTCAAATGCTTATAAAACGATTATCTTACAAAATCGTTCCTCTAAAGACTTTCCAAACCATAAATCTTATAACTTATAAGATTCATTTATTTAACCAAATCTATTCTTCAAATAACTTCACAAATTTATAAATCTTACTATTTATAAATTTCATTTATAACTTCACCATTTTTAATTTTATAAATTCCATTCATTTACAAAATTCATTTTCACTTCATTCAAACACTTATAAAAACTCGTTTTATAATGTCAATATTTCAATTTATAAATATCCATTTATAAATCTCTTAATATAAATCAATTTATATTATCCTTTTAAAACGTCTTTAATCTCCTTTATTATTTCATCATTTTGATTTATAAAATAATCAAATTTTTATAAATCCTATATTTAAACTTTTCACAATTATTTCAGAAATCCCAATTTAACTATTTTATAAAGTCATTAATTCCTTATTTTCAAAAATCAGCTTTTAACTATATTTCTTAAAAATCATAATTTTTATAACTTTAAAAATTATAACGTTTAATTATTTATAATGGATCAATTCCAAAATATAGTATATTCTCAAAAATCACTTTAAAAATCATTTTAAAATCCCAAAATTTGGTTCAATGATGCTACACACCAAATAGTCAATCACGACAACAACGATATCATATATCGATATGAAAATCCATCAAATATCAAAATATCTGAAATCAAATAAAAACTGTTGAGGAATCCAGTTGGATCCCTCCAACCTGTTTTCCTGCATCCACAAACATTAGCACAATACCAATTTCGCTCCAGTACGAAATTATCGCGGTATATGTTCTTATTAAATATTATCCGCTTAATAACGGCGTAATAGGGTCTCATCCGCTAAAAAATGCGGGGAATCAACAACTCCAATATATACATATGCCAATATATATATATTGCTATTATATATAATACCAATTTCACTGTTTATGAAATATTCGCGGTATATGTTTTTATTAAATAACATCCGCTTACTAACGGCGTATAATGTCTATTTTAACAATCAATAGATATCAATCAACATTCAAACATGCATTCAAATATTTTAAATCTAGCTATTTAAAATAAAATCGAAACTGATTCGATTGAGTGAGAAGTTCTCACCTTGATTTTAAATTCCGTTTTAGCGATTTATTTCGAATAAAATTAAACGGACGTTTAATTTTACCCAAAATTCTCACTAACTCCAAATGACTCCAATCCAATTTCATCGCGTAGTGCTCGTCCATACGATTCCAATGCAACTGGTTTCGCGCGTTTTCGACCTCGTATGAAAAAGTTACAAATATTTGAAGTTACACGATTTTTATTATATAATTTACAACTAAATTATAAAATTTTATACCCTAGCTTATTTGGACCCTTGGATCAGCTGCCTCCACATCTGGACCGTGTATCCCATCTCCCTCTCTCACGCATTATCTTCTTCCAGATAATACACGCGCGCATGAACCCATGAACATAGAAACTAGGGTTTCAATTTGCAATCTCAATACTCGATGAATCTCAATCAAACTACCGCCATCGCGAAGCTCATCTCCCATGCTACACTCGGCTGGAGTAGCTCAGAGCTCGGCCACCACCTGTGCACGCAGTTCGAGAATGAACGCGCGCGCTTCCAGCTCCATTTCCCGTTGATTCGCTCCACCATCTTCGATCTTGACCGTTGAGAATGTAGATTGTAGTGCCCCCTACAACTTTCTAGTTGAAGGTTTGTCGAATCGTTGAGTGGATGAAGAGATAAGAGGAGGAGAAGTTGGGAACATTTCGGCCGTTCATGCATAGGGTGGCGGCTGCGTTTTAGAGATTAGGGTTTTATTCTTTTTTTTTTTTTAAAGAGGGGTGGGCTATTTATAGAGAAATTTTCGAACACTATTCATCCGGAAATTCCGAACTCCGATTTACGCGCCGTAACCAACGTTTCTAGGGTTTACCCCACGTTTTGGACACAATGGAATAAGTTTCGGAAGCTAATTCGGAAGTATGTGCGAGTTATGGCTGTAAACGCTCAATTTAAATTAAACCGATTTAAATCGATTTCTAGGCGTTTTAATTCGTACCGGACAAACGGTAATTCCAATTGACTTGAAATTTGAAACCTTACAATAATATCACATTACGGATCCGATGAAACTGGTTTCGTCGAAATCCGAGACTTTTTGAAAAATGGCTATTTTAACTCGCCAAATTAAAATTAAAAATAAATCGATGCGTTTCGAGCTGCCACGATCAAACGATAGCTCCGATTGACACGAAAATTGAAATCCGGTAATAACTAACTATTACGGATCCAATGGAACTAGTTTCGTTCAATTCTGAGACTGTTCAAAAATTGACTATTTTCACTAGTCGATTAAATATTAAAATATTCAATTTTCACAAATTAACTTTTAATTCGATTTTAAAAGTTCTAAAATATCATTCTAACTCCTATATGATAAAATAAAATTTTACAAATCATTTTCAATCATATTTAACCCAATTTTCAATTATTTCCATAATTTCACATATTAAATTATCGATTTAAATTATTCAATTAAATCCAAAAATTCAAATAAAAATTTATTTGACTTATAAATTTCACTTATTAATATTTAAAATTAATTAAATATTCAAATTTTAATTAATAAAAATTCTGGGTCGTTACAACTTATCTTAATTATTTAACTCCTTAATTAATTATGTTAATCCATTGATCAATTACGCTAAGTAATTAATCTTTAATTACTTCTACTAAGTAATTATACTTTAATTACTTCGCTTAAGTAATTCTCTTTAATTAATTACATCATGTAATTATACATTAATTACTTACACTAAGTAATTACACTATCAATCTAATTAAGTAATTATAATTAATCAATTACCAAATGATTATCTTTAATTAATTAACAAATCAATTAACTAAAGTAAATCACATTCATTTCATTAATTACAATTGGTAATTTATCCCTTAATTACCCTTTAAACAAATTAATTAATCCCTAATTACAGATTAATTATTCTTTAATTATTAATTAATAAACCTTAATTATCAATTAATAAAACTTAATAACAATCAGTTAGTCCTTAATTAATCAGTTAATCAATCCTCATTAACAATTAATTAACCCTTAATAATAGTTAATTAATCCTTAGTTAACTTCAATTATAGATTAATAATTTCTTAATTATTAATTAATAAAGCCTAATTATTAATTAATAAAACTTAATTACAAATTAATTACTTTTTAATTACAAGTTAATTAATCTCTAATTATTAATTAATTATACTTAATTATAAATTAATTAACCTCTGATCAGTTAACTTATAACCCTTAATTATTCATTTTAAATTAATTAATTAAATAAATAAATTATTCTTAATTAATTCCTTAATTTATCCTTTATCATTATTAACTAAATTAATTAATTATACTTAATTTTCTAAATTAACTTAGTTTATTTCAAGATAATAAAACTCGAATTATCTTAAGATAAAACATTATCTTTCAAATGCCTTAATTATCATTAAAACATTGTAAACCATTTTATCTTAATAATTAATTTCACTTAATTAAATCATTAATTAAGTTATTAAAATAATCATTAATTTGATAAATTAAAGTTATCAAAACATAACTTTTAAAAAATACTTAAAACATTTATCAATTAATAGTTTTTTTAAAAACCAGTTTCAAATTTGAATTTTAAAAACTTGCTTTTACAAATACCTTTAAAATTTCATTTCAAACTCAACCTTTAAAAATTAACTTAAAAATTTACTTAATAAAATTTAAGTTAAACAAATTTCAAAACCTCTTAACACATTATTAAAGAAAACTTTTATTATATATATAGTAAATTTATATAAGAAGATTTAAACTAAATTAAAGTTTAAATTTCAAAACTTAGATTTAAAACTTTTTTTAAAAATTACTCAACACATGCATCGGGACAAACCCGAAATCCACTCAGGTCTAACCTGAGTTCTCTTTCCATTTCAAATTTAGTTTTAGTTTTAAATTTAAATTTAAAATTTTAAAACCTGGAACCAAATTCCCCTGGAACTACTCGAGTTCCCACTCGAGTCATTCCCTCCAAAACTCGATCTCCCCTTCGAGTTCAACCCACGACAAAACCCACAACCCAAAAACAACTGATACAACCTCCCCTGTGCACATGCACCAGTGCCGGAATCGCTCTCCACCTCCGATGAACCCTCCTGCATATCGAACATCAATGCAGCAACCATCCCCGATCACCAAATTCCAAAAACAAGCATCGATCCAAAATCGAGTAGTCCAGTTAAACTGGAACCAAACACCATGGCCAAAACCACCTCAAACCCGCGCATCTGACCATCAGACGATGCGCTACCCCGTCCACTCCATCTCCGATCCTTCACGAACCTATCGCCGAAGTCCCATCGAACACGATGCACCAGAGAAGAAGCAGTGATACCATATTCCCAATTCGACACAATTAGGTTTAAAAACTAGATCAGCTCGCCGCCGACGCCACGACCATCTGGCACCCCACCAGTCATTTTTTCTGTACTGCCTGATCCTTCCTCTACCTCCACCCAAAATCCCGATCACCCTAGACCTTGTGGCCATTAGAAATTTCTCAGAACCCAATTTCAGACATCCCCAAAATTCACATTCATTACTTCATTAAAAATTATGATTTTGATTTTAAAAATCCTAACTTTCTAATTTTATTCAAGTTATAATCCTGAAACAACAAATTACAATGATCGATTTTAACATGATTTAAAAAAAATTCCTTTGTCTTTCTTTTTTCTAGTTAAATATCCAAATATTTTACTTAACTTCATTTTTAAGTTTTAATCTATGATTTAAGAAACATTTCTTGTTTGAAAACTAAGTCACATTAGAGATCATAAGAAGAGAGGATGAAATTTGAACAATATTTAAACTCTGGGATATGAAACAGAGAAGAGCATGAATATAACAGGCATGCACACATGAATACAATCATATATATATGTATAGAATTATGCACTTAAATATACACATGCAGGGTATCATCATCACAAAGATTTCACAACCAACAACCATTAACTTATTTAAACTTTTAATAAAAATGTTTACTCACCTTTGAAAATGCAGAGAGTTTTGAAAAGAACCGAGAAGCTTTATTTCATTTGAAACTGAAAACTTGAAAAGCTTTGAACACTTGAAACTGAAGCTTTGAAACAGATGACTTGTAAATTGGAAAACCTTGATTACTGCTATGTTGTTCAGGAGATTTCTTGACATTTTGCATTTGATAATGTATTCTTGGTTTACAGGCTTGTTGAAAATTGGTTACAGGCCTGAATTTTAGGAGGTTACAGGTTTAACACTTTCAGACTTTTTGATTTGAAAAAGATTTGAAATAGAGATGGATTTTGGTTTGAGAATGGTTACAGGCTTTGAGCCTTGATTTGAAATGAATTTTTTTTGAGAATTGGTTTCAGATTTTCTTGCTTACAGCTTTCTGGTTTGCATTTGTCTTGAGGAATGAATTTCTGGCTTTTGATTCATGTTAAAGAAAGTTTTCAGGTTCGTTATGATTTTCAGGAAAGGTTTCAGGTTTTGATTGCATGAAAAACTTCTGGTTTGAGAGATGAAGTTCATGTTTTGTGTTTTCTTTGTTATTAGAAATGAAGATAGAAAAAGAGTTGAAGAAAGATAGTGAATGTTTATATAGATTAAATTAGAATTAATTTTAAAATGAAAGAAAATAAAACAAACTAGTGACACTTGTCTTTCACCCTATTTAATTACTTAACACATGTTACTTATCTCTTGATTTAATTACACCTGTATTTATTCATTTTTTAATTATTTTAAAATGATTTTAAAGGCTTTTTAAAATAGATTTCCTAATTAATTAGTATGTTTCTTAATTTATAAATGCTTTTCTAATTTTAAATAATTTAAACTTTTAAAAGAAAATAAAATAAAAACCAATTATATTTTAAATAAAATCATATATAATATTTTAAACTTATTTTTAAATAATTTAAAAGCTTTTGTATTTGTTCCTATTAAGTAAATACTTTTCCAAATTTCTATAAATAATTTCCTTTAAAGAAAATAATATAAAATAATCTTATTTTAAGTTAAAATCCTTATTCGTATTTTATATCCAAAAATATTTTTAAGATATATATCTTTTAAATTCAAATTTTAAATCCTGAATCCAATTTAAAATCAATTCAAATAAATATAGATATCAATTTTAAACAAACCCATTATTAATTGTAAATAATTATCCTATTTAAAATCAATTTAAATACAAATATATATACATATTTAAATAAAACTTATTAAATTTGAAATAATAAGTCTATTTAAAATCAATTTAAAATCTATATTTAAAAATAACTTATTATTAAATTATTTGAAAATATCACTTTTGCCAATTTAATTTATTTATAAAAGAGATGATCATATTTTAATTTTTTTGAAATTCTGGGATATCACATAAATAGAGGTTCGAGCCATCCTTCTAACGCCAAAAATGTTTGTAAGATTTTTGTCTTACAACATTCCAACTGAAGGTGAAGTAATTATCATACTAATTACCTCAATGATTTGGAATTAGCACAGTTAAGTAATACAAAATTTGTCGTTAGGTAGTAATTATGTCGTTGGATGCTTACACAATAAGATAATTGTAATTTAACTGTTTGTTAAATTTTCAAATTGAATTATTGTTTAAATCTAGTACATAAAAGGTAAGATCTGGTATTGAAAACTAGGTATGTAAAAAATCAAAATGCAGAAATAGTAAAGGATTCAGAGACTTTACGTGGTTCGGTTGTTAAAGAATCCTACGTCCAAGGGGGAAATCTTTCTTCCTTTTTCTATTCTGGTACAGTTTTCATGACAGAGATTACAATAAAATCTTAAAAGTATTCAAATGTGGAAAAGGTAAAAGATCCCCTTTCTATTACAGTGCTTTTTTCTATTTATAGTATGGTGGTGTACGTGAATTGCCACAATCTTTCCCTTGTCGTTGTGTTTTAGCCTTTGGATCCTACCAGGTATTGTCTATCCAAATTGTCTATTTAATGCTTCTGGATTGCTTACATACTTTTGGTGGGCAGTTTGGGATACGGCAGGAACTCTTGAAATTAGAATGGGAACATTTAAAATCATGGCGGGAGACTTCAAATTTGAATTAGCCTTGTATATGAGTCCTTAGGAGGACAACAAGAGAGCTACTCAATAGTTCCGGCGAATATTGACATATTAGGTATGAGGTTGTACTAGCTTGTATGTTAAATGATTTCGTGGTGTATTCCTGATACTTGGGTCCAATCATCTTGAGCTGCTTTGGACTTTAAGGTTCATGATCTACTTAGCCTCGAAATTAGCTTAACTTTCATGTGAATGTGATCTGGGCTGACTGTAATTTGAGCAGACTATGATTTTAGCTGATTTTGATCTGAGCTGCCCTTTTGCATGAGTTATTGATAAGGTTGGTAAATGCCTTTGCTTTCTACCCATAAGAGTAGATCTATTGTGGAGTGAATCTTGAATGGCCTTATGTGCAGCCCTTTGAAGCGGTACTACTTAGGTTGCCCTCAATATGTGCAATGTAGACCCAATCTTGAAGGTGTTAACATGGTATCAGTTATGTGGATGTTGATATGTAGTTCATCCATTCAATTACCCTAGGATTGTGAGTGCAGTACATCATTGCCTACTTCTTGCGACTATATACGATTTCTGCTTTAGTATCACAATGTAACATTTGAAACTAAGAGATAGGTGCAGATCCGATATTTTTTGGCCTCTCTTATGAGTGCAGTATTATATTTAGACCTCGTGCGCTTTAGCTGTAGTTCTTTCAGTTGGAACAAAGATCGTGGTCGCAGGCTAACTCTCATGTTTTGCGACCGTTCTTACTACTTTGCACCTCATTCAATCTGACTTTAATACAGCTTGAAAACTATGGGTGTAACACTTATATCACCACTAGTCTCGTGAGAGTGTAGTATTACCTCTATACTCATAAACTATGATGTATATGAATTACGCAATAAGGAATTTTATATTATTTATGATAATGGGTGTTGATACTAGTTGACCTTGGAGATATACTCTGCGATAGCAAACATGAGTATTATAACATCGTTCTTAGAGGCATATGGGCTTTTCTAGAATCAGTATTACCTGGATGTGCTGAGTTTTTGGTTAAAGGAAAAGAGCATATTATGGTATGATTCCCTATCCTTTGATGTGGGTTTACTTTACTTGTTGATGGGCAGTTCGGATTTCCCCTAAGCCACATTTATAGAGAGGACCAAATGTGCCTTCGCAGCTTCCTGTTTTGTATATGTATATAGTTTCTATATACAATACTTTGAGATAATTCTTCACACACCAGGCTTTAAGTTTAACCCACATTTTGTCTTTATCTGTTAATGTCATAACCACTCTCAGGTGCTTTAGGGATATCCATACAGGACAGCATGAGCTTTTTGGATGCATGATGGTAATGTTTTGTATATGTATACTTGTAGTTATAATAGTACATGATAGATGTGTTATTTGCATATGAGACTTGTTTTATCAGATATTATATTCACAACTCCGTGTGTATGGAGTTGATGTAATCTGACTTGCTGTATTGATATTTATTTTTTAATTGCTTCCACTTGTGCAGTCTCTTATATATTTTTTGTCGTGTTTTGTTCATGTATATTCAGTATATTATATGTTATCATTTCGCTATAAGATTGTATCGATATGCCTTGTTATAGTGTTTAGTTTTAATTTTACCCTAATGGCCTGTCTTTCGTGGTATTCGGAAGTTAGAAGTTGCCATTCGACATTGATTTAAGGTATTACAAAGGGCGCGACATCAAAATAATTAACAAAATTAGTGAATAATTAACTAATTGGTATTGTAGATTTTTATCAGTGGGTAAAATCATTTTATTTAACTTTTTTTTATCAGTACCATTAGATGTCATTTTAAATCCAAAATGGGTACTTTGATAAAACTGATGAAATTAAAAGAAGCTTCCTTTGGATAGGGGATAATTCCTTTAGTGGTATCAATTATCTCATTAACAAGGAAAAAATTTGCAAATCTAAAGAGGAAAGGGGCTTAGGAATTATAAAAACATAACCTTAACATGTCTTTATTAGGAAAATGACTTTGAAATTTTAATAATAATAACGAAAATCTTATGTGGAAAGATATGATTTTGAATTAATTGTATGGTATAATTTATAACCTTTACCACACTTCATATTCAAATGGTAAGTCTCACCTTTAGAAATCCATCTTAATTTTCTTTTAATTTTTTAACCTTAGGATTAATAGCATAGTTCATTCAAGTAATAACACATCATTTTGGAATTACAGTTGATTTTCTTTATCCTCCTTTAAGCTGAGTATAAAAAGCTTTTTGATATTTTTAATTTTAAAAATTCTTTAATTTCAAAGGTTTTTAGACCGTATAACAAATTTCCATGGAGCTTTAATTTAAAATGCACCCTTAAAGGCACATCCTCAATTTAATTCGTTCTACTTTGTACTAAGCTAGATATTATAATTTAGACAACAAAAGCAATACAAAGACTTTGTGTTAGGATAATAGAAAATTTTACTCTTCAAACTCATACAATTTTTTAATTTTTTAGGAACCAAACTTATCGTATTCAAAAAAAAGGAAGTAAACACTCCACTGAAAAGAAAGCTGCACTTGTGGTTGATCCTACATAACAAATTAAACATAACTGAATTTCTAAAGAAAAAGAATTTGCTTCTAGGTAAAAAAAAATGATTTTCAAAATTTAAGCTTAGAGAGTGTAGCTCTTCGACATTACAATTGTCCCTTAACTAACTCTGTACTTATCAACACTCTTAATATTTTTAACTTTAGTATGACTAAAACTAACTTTAACTGCGATCACTACTAGAATAATTTCAGACTTTAAAATGCCAAAGGTTACATGATTTTACTTGTTATCATCTTCACTATTACTTGTTCGTATTTATGGATTGAAAAAACCCAAAGAATTTTTGGTAATGTTAACAATCCTTCTTACAACCCGATTTACTGTGTTGCACTTTTCTGTTATAATTAGGTTGGAAATAACAGCTATAATTTGAATAAAGGTGTTTATTAAGGAATTCTTAACAATATAAAATGTTGCATTGACACATTAAGGGTAAAAATTATCAATAATAGCAGAGAAACAATATGGCATTAACCACCGACCTCATTGACACTATCAATGATAAAATTTCAAACATTATATTTTAATTGAAAACTAATTTCGTTTTACATTTTGAGTGCACTTTACTTTTACCACACACATGTGTACATATATGTATATAAAAAATTATATACATATATATGGTTTTCTCACGTCTTTTTTGAGTTTTTTCAGTTTTGAGTATGGTAGAGTTGGAGGTATACCCTAGGGACAATTATGTAGGTATGTGACTAATCTTGTTTATAATAACAGTATTTGATTTCTATTACACACTTTATTATATAGTGATTAATTGATTAAGTAATTAATTCAAAATATATAAATAAGAAAATCCTTAAATAAAATGTTATGCAACTGTAACTGCAATCGTGGGTAATTAACAATAATATAAAATAACATTTTATTTTATATGTTCATGGTCAAGATGTTTCGAGAAAGAATATTGATACATCCGTTGAGACTAGAGTACATAACGCTCTCTAAATATTAGGCAGCCTATTATTCATGACTGCTGGATGTACCAAGTGGTTATGTACTGATGGTTATTGGATATCTATGGAATGACTCATCTGAAAGTTTCATGTTGGTTAATAATGACTGGGATAAATAGGAAATCTCTATGTGACGAGTATTACACAGCTTCCTTGACTTAAGAATACCATAGAACTTCAACTCGAATTCTCCACTTTGATTGTAGTTAAATCATGGCACGATATCCATTAAATGACTATGGTTGGGTCAGAGTTGAAGCATTGAAAGTGAAAAAAATCAATAGAGAAATCGTCTATGAGGTTAGTGTCATGGTCATTTGTAGTCAATTCAAAGTCAAAATCTCCGATTAGAGTTGTATGGATAATAATAATAAATGTTATTATTTAAACAAGGACTTTGTTTAGGGGATAACCAAGTTGAATGTGCACAATATTGGAATTTCAACCAAAACAAAAATCCATAAGTCCTAATGTGATATAATGTTTACGAAGAGAATTGGTAATTGTTACTAATTGGTAAGCTTAAAGATTAGAAAATATGATTTTATTTAAAAGTTCTATAAGCGACGAATTCAACCAAACTGTCAAACGACTAGCTTAGGTGATGTGTAAACGTTAATATTTAAATTGTTCAATATTAACCGCTGATTGAATTCATACCTCCGAGTCACAAAATCATATTTGTGGATTCCCCAAAAACCACATGATTTTATTAACATATAAAAGGTTGTAAATTGGTTAAATTAATTAATTTTTAAGAAATATTTATTATGATTTATGGGATGATGTTGTTAGTAATTATATGGATATATATATGTATATATAAGTCGTATATGCACGTATTAATATACGATATCGATATATATTTAATGGGTTTTAAATATTGTAACGACCTGTCTTTTTGGACGTTTTTAAGCAGACACATGTGTCAACTCAAACCATACAAAGAGGCAGATTGTTATTGGGGTAAATAAGAAAAGAAAAAGAAAAAGGAAAGCAAAACAGAATCTCGCAGCGGAATGACAAAATATAATAATCAAATAACAGTTCATGAAGCCATTTGCAAAAAATTTGATTTTACTTATACAACACAGAATCAGAGTTACATACAACAAAGATAAATCACAATGCAGCAGAACAATACGAAGGCAGTGGAATAATATAATAAATAATAATAGTATAAACCCTCATCTTCGTCCTCTAGAAATAAGGTCTTCAAATCCTGAAATGCTCAGACTGTACTGGGCGAATTGAAAGACAAAACGCTTGAGTCAGAACTAAAAGATCTTATGTAAGTCAAATCAATGGTAAATAAATATGAGTGCAACGGCGTCTTAGATGTTTACGGGGTTTGACATCTCATATCCAATGTCTAACGTGAGTACATTAACTTAAGAGATGTTCAAGATTCACACCTTCTAAGGATCCGTTAAACTATCCACTATGTAGTACAATACGCTATTATAATAATGTCTACAATAAATTAAAGTATTAAAATAGCGTTAAGGCATTACCCATATCTCCCTTAACACATTTTTATATATTCCCATAGTTTATACAGCACCGTAAGCTCCTCCATAAGCTGGAGGTTTACCCAAAGGGCACCCTATAGGTATGGTATAAAACAAACTCGTAGAAGGCTCGATAGGGCATGCGCCATGACACTCGACGAAATGCCAGGGTAGATATACCATTTGCGTATCCAGACTGGTGGTAACGCATAGCAGCTACTACCGCCCACCACGGAACACACTTCCAAATCAAAAATCAAGGGTGGCCCCCAAATCAATCACAAAGTCAGAATGTAGTATCGAAGGAATGTGCCTAATCGGAGGAATGACCTCTGTAACGACCCATAATTTATATTAATTAAAATTCGCATATTTAATTAATTTTAAATCTTAATAAGTGAAATTTATAAGTCGAATAATTTATATTTCGAATAATTGGATTTAATTGGATAATTAAATCGATAATTTAATAGTGAAAATAAAGAAATACTTGAAAATTGGGTTTAATATGATTGAAAATGATTTGTAAAATTTTATTTTATCATGTTGGAGTTAGAATGATGTTATGGAACTCTTAAAATCGAATTAAAAGTTAATTTGTGAAAATTGAATATTTAAATATTTAAATTGACGAGTTAAAATAGCCATTTTTCAAACAGTCTCGGATTTTGACGAAACAAGTTTCATCGGATCCGTAATGTGATATTATTGTAAGGTTTCAAATTTCGTGTCAATCGGATTTACCGTTTGTCCGGGGCAAGCCAAAACGCATAGAAATTAGTTTAAATCGATTTAATTTAAAATCGATCGTTTATTGCCGTAACTCTCACATATGACCGAATTAGCTTCCGAAACCTGTTCCATTGTGTCCGGAACGCGGGTTAAACCCTAGAAACGCCGGTCACCACACGAGATTTTGAGTTCGGAAAATACGGGATGAATAGTGTTTGAGAAAATTTCTATAAAAGGACCTTTTATTCACAAAAATTTATCAAAACCCTAATTTCCATGCTCAGCCGCCACCATATTTTCAATGGCCAAAATTGTGCCATATTCTTCCTCTAATTTCTTCAAATCCATCAACTTTCACACGAAACTTCCAACATGAAAAGTGTAGAGGGCATCGAGATCTTGAAGATCAACGGTAGTGATCTGAATTGGAGCAGTGGAGTGGTCGCTAGGGGGCCGCGTTCGTCTTACGGTCGCGCACGCATCACGAGGTCCATGAGTGACCGAGTTGCAAGCTGCTTCAGCCGATGGTGGCTTACTTCTTGGCCTTCGACGTGGTATCCTTTGATCGAGTTCTAGGTGTTCGATTTGCTTGCAAAAATGCAAACCCTAATGACGTTGATGGGTTCGGCATTCACTGGGTCTTCACGCGATGGAGAAGAAGCAAATTTTCACGGCCCTGATGGAAGCAAACAGATCCAACGGCCTAGATGTAAAATTAAAAAAGAATTTGTTAATTTAGTTATATTTAAATTCGTGTAACTTAAAAAAATGCATATCTTTTTGATACGAGGTCGAAAACGCACGAAACCAGTTGTGTTGGCTTCGTTTTGACGAGCAGGACGCTATGGAACTGGATTGGAAGCGACTGGAGTTAGTGAAAATTTTGGGTAAAATTAAACGCTCGTTTAATTTTATTCGAAATAAAACGCTGAAACGGAATTGAAATCAAGGTGAGAACTTCTCACTCAATCGAATCGGTTTCGATTCAAATTTTAAATAGTTAGACTTAAAATTGCTTGATTGTATGATTGAATGATGATTGTTACTGATTGTTAAAATAGACATTATACGCCGTTAGTAAGCGGAGGTTATTTATTAAAAACATATACCGCGATAATTCCAACTTATATGGAATTGGTATTATATATGTACTTGGAGTTGATTTTCCCGCATTATATAGCGGATGAGACCCTATTGCGCCGCATAATAGCGGATAGTATTTTATAAATCCCATATACCGCGATATTTCGTCTTGAAGCGAAATTGGTATT
The DNA here is from genome assembly GCA_030765085.1 of Allium cepa. Taxonomy (NCBI): domain Eukaryota; kingdom Viridiplantae; phylum Streptophyta; class Magnoliopsida; order Asparagales; family Amaryllidaceae; genus Allium; species Allium cepa. The sequence continues at coordinate 174,242,840 of CM060939.1, read as the reverse complement.
GTGCTAACATCTTTGGATGCAGGAAACAGGTTGGAGGGATCCAACTGGATTCCTCAAATAATTGAATTTGTTTCAATGTTGTGTGTTGATCTATTTATTGATCTATTTATAATCTGTGCGATCATCTTTTTGATTAAAGTCGTTAAAGGCTAAAATTTAACCGAATATATTTTGGTATCGTTAGATGCCGAAAATAAATAAAATTTGATTTTTGAAAATTAAGTTGAGAATTCATAATTAAATTTAATTTTGAAATTGATTCATTTTAAATAAATAAACGTTGAAATGTTTATGTTATAAAATTAGGATTTTTGGTGAAATATAACCGAAATGTGATTTTTGAGATAAGTAGTTGATATATTTCTAAAAATGGTTTAAATTGGGATTTTTGAATTATTATAAATAGTTTATATAAAATATTTATAAAATTGATATTTATAAATTAAAAATATTGGAATTATAAAACAAGTTTTTATAAGTGTTAAAATGGAATATAAATGGATTTTATAAGTGAATGAAATCTATATATTTGTAAATTTTGGAATTATAAAATGAATAGATTTTATAAAATAAAACATTTATAAGTAATTAACTTATAAATTGGATTTTTTCATGTAAATGGAATATGGATAGAATTTGTTAATAAAGTGATTTTATAAGTTGAAGTGGCCATAAAATATAAATGGAATTTATAAACGTTGTTTTATAAATCCAAAAACGACTTATTTTGATAAGTTAATTATTATAGCTTATTAAAGGAAATATATCCGCGATTTTGGACAGTGGATAATCCTTTAAATAAAATATGTAGAATGGTTGAATTTGGTTAAGAAAATATATTCACGATTTTGGACAGTGAATAATATATTAAAGAAATGCTTTGGGAAAGTGATTTTAAATAGAATTAAAACGATTTAAAGATGTTTTAAAATGTATAAAGTATCGAAATCATAGGTTTCAACATTCGTTGTTGAAATAGACGTTTTTGAGAAATAGAAGGAAATGGTGGACTATAACACTGTTGTTATAGTAAATGATTTCCGAAAGGAAATGTTTTATATAGTATTGGGATTTATATATCTATTTTAAGTTCGAATCCCTATACTAGTGATTTTGGGTGTCGTAACGATGTTTTACGCAACATTCGTTTTGACCCAAATAAATGTGTTTAAGAGAATGTTTTCCTTATAAAATAAAATATATACTTAATTTAGATTTAAGTATATTGAATATTTTCAAAATGTTGAAAATAAATAGATTGGTGAATTACTTTTTATTAAATAAGTATGGAAATATTTTTCCAATATGAAGTGAATGTTTGAGATTTTATCTTTTAAAGATAAATTGAAAATGAATATTAGAAATAAATTTAAAAATCGTATATTCATAGATATTTTGGAATTGTAAATTCACTATGGAATTTATAAAAGAAAGGGAAATTAGTTAAAAATAAACGTTGATTTATTTTGAAGTGTGGAGATTAATTTACGGATTTGGAACCTAAATTTAATAAATCGGTAAGGATTTATTTAATTGGTTTAAATGAACCATTTTGAAATGAAAGTTATAAGGGTGTAAATTTATTTGAAATTGGTTTTCAAATGGTTGAAGTGTGGGATATATATCTAGTAAAGATATTTTTGGAAAATAAATAATTTGGGAAATTATTTGGAATTTGGGGATGTTGAACACGCCTATTGATAGTTAAATAACCGACTATCAATATTTACCTTTAAATAGGTATTTGTTGTGATTTGCTTGAATTTGAATGCTACGCTTATTTTTGAATAAGCGCTCACTATTCGAGTTAGTCGGGAAATGACCTTGGGGTCGTATAACCCATTTCGAATTTGTGATACATCATTATGGATTGCATTTGAAGACCGGTGGTGAAGACTGGGTATCTGTGAAAACGATAGGATGACCTATCGATTATCTCTGCACCGTTAGCTACGGTATGGAGATTTCCTTTGTGATGGGAAGTTTTATCGGGATTGTGAATACCCGGATTTCAAGGGCTTCTTTTGAAGTGCCTTCGGTTCTGTTCGAGCCCGGAACAGACTTGTATGGTTACGTGTCTGACATTATATTTTGAGATATAAAGTAGATTTCTTTCAAATACATTTCTGTTGGTGGCGGAGAATTTATTCTCTTAGCTTAACACCATTCTCTGAGACGTACACGCTTAGAGGTTATGTAGTTGAAGGTTATCAGCGATATATTCCCAATTTGGTAATGTGGCATGCTGAGTGTTTCTGTGTGATGATTATTATTGATCATTTGTTGATCAAAGCGTGGCTTTGTGAAAATGTGTAGCTTTGTGAATGAGACTTCGTCAGACCTCACTCCCCGGAAATGGTCAAAACAGGAATATGCGGCAAGGTTATGAGGGTCGCGCCCTTTAGGGTATGTCATTTCCTTCTGGAAAGGGTGGTATCATTGTATGGAGCCCAGATACTTACTCATGTTGACACACTATATTTATTACTGTGTGATGTTGGTTATCGGGCGCTCGGATAAAGGTCCAAAGGGACCGGGGGATGGCATAGTCGTGTAGTAGTTACCTAGTGACAAAGGTAACCCGACCTTGTGTTGGCAGAGAGCTGGTTAAGTTCTCAGGACGTCCCGCCAGAGGCGATCCCATGTGGCAGTAGGAAGTTCCTTAGCCTGACCATTTGTTGGAAATCCAAATAAAACAATACGCACCTTGTACGGTTTTAGTTGTAGAACCTATCATTCACTTATGGTGGTCACCACTGTTTGGATGGTAGCTATAGTAGGCATAAGTGCGAAATGCCTATGTTGGCTAAGATTTATATCTTTACTTTCGAAATGGTTTTTCCTACACTATGCACTAGTAATAATATCAAAGTGTTTCCTTTTAATGCGTATCAAGCATCTTTGACTATCATAAGGAGAAATCTCCTCTAATTCTGCGTTTGCATTGTGTGTGTGCGGGGAGGCCTTATGGTAGTTTCATTTTCAAAAAGCATTGCGAATTGACTTTAAAATTATCTTGTTGTTGTTTTAAAAGATAAATAACTGTTTTGAGTTCTCACACCAGTTCCATGACTGATCTGGAGTTTATTGTTTTCTTCCTAAACTCTGGGTGCCCATAAATTTTCCACACGGGCAGTCTAGAGTAAGGTTATCAGGTCATTCAGGATTCAGGAGTGCTATGGAGCTCAAGAGGCGAGCTGGATGGCGAGGCGTATTACTTGTATATAGTATTTCTTTTCCGCTGTTTATTGTATATTGTTGTTGTATACTCTGATGATAATGTAATGTAATAACTGATATAGTTCATTGTTTTAAAGATTATTCATTTATCTATTATATGTTGTTCCGCTGCGACTGTGAGATTTCGATATTGTTTCTGTTCTGTTTCCTTATTTCTTCTATCTTTTTCTTCTACCTCTTCTTTTTAACCCTCATGGTTCGATTTTCCGGCATTCGATTGCTCGGCAGTTGATACAGTGGACGTATTGACGTCGATTTTCGAAAGTCGAAGAATCGGGTCTTTGACAGCTGGTATCAGAGCATTTGGTTAAGTGACAACCATGGGTCTGTTGGGTATTACTCATTAGAGATAGAGTCGGTAGTACTCTAGAATGAGTTTGAGTGTAATAATAGATATGAGCGCGTATTTGTTAGTGAATATAAAATTATTTTATATTGTGATGATTGGTTTGTTGAGTGGTATATGGATTCTGATCGGTATAGTCCGTACAACTCTATCGATAGGGATCTCTAAACACTTGTTCAGAACAATTCGGCGCGATATTGTTTTAAATTGGGTAAATGAAATAATTTTGCCTTGATTATATTATATATATAAAAGGAAATAATTTTTCAAAAATTTATTAAAGTGTAAATAAATTGATTGTTTGGTTGTTGAATAAGTTAAATAAAAACAACAGTTGTAAAAGAATGAATTGTATAAGCAAATGAATTATAAGTATGAAGTTATAATTAAAATGATTTACACTTGTGGAATAATCTTATATATAAGAAATGAAATTATATAAGTAAAAGGTTTGCAATTTGGAAAAGATTAAATTCCTTTTTGGGTTTCAAAATAATTTTCAAAGGTTCTGGGAAAATTGTTTTGGAGAAATTAAAGCTCTAAACTCTTTTTGGTCGCTGGAAAATAACTCCGATGATAATCATGACATCATCGGTGTTCATTTTCGGGTTTCAAAAAGAGGGATTGCTGCCAAGTTGTTTTAAATGGTAGTTGTTTAGAAAAAAAATTGGGTTTGGTTTTGAAATTCAAAAGATAATTTAAATTGATTTCAAAAATGGTTTTGAAAGATTGAAAAGACTCTGGAATCCTATTAAAAATATTTATGGGAATGATAAATGAGTTAATAACTTATACAATTTGAATTTTGATAGAATAAATTTAACTTAAAGGATGGAGTTAAATTAAAGTAAGTATAAGTAAATCAATAAAATCCAAGTGGTAATTGTTGAATATAAGTTGTATAACTTATAAAATGAGAAAATGTAAGTGAAAAGAATTTTGAACTTATAATATGAGATAATAAATTTGACTTTGGTAAAGGTTAAATAGAATTTACTTTAGAATTGAAATCTGAATTGGATTGATAAGTGGAAATTTAAGTCAAATTAAACAAATGATGTTTAAATGGAATATAACTTAAGTAAAATTGAATGAAGTTGATTTTGGTGTCGAAGAGATTAATCAAGAGAAGTGATGATTTTGAACTTGAGTTATATAACTGAAATTCAACCTTATATTGTTAAAGGAATTGGCAATTGAATTAATGAATGAATTGAATGTAAATCAATTGAATGTAAATAGAATTGATATAGAAAAATGAATATAAGTGTTAATTCATTGAAAGCTATGTAATTGAATCCAAATTGAAAGTAAATGAATTTAAATAGAATTGAATTTGATTTGAAAGTGAACTAAAATGAATGTAAATTAGTGAATGTATACTAATTGGAGATGAATAAATGAATGTTGTAAATCCAATGTTAACAAATCAAACGTAATTAAAATGAAAAAAAAAACAAATTCATTGAATACTAATGAGAAATGAAAGAATATTGATTTGGTTATTGATTTGTTGGATGTTAATTGGATGATAGTTGTTTGATGGTTGCGTTTGTTGTTTTGTTGCATTTGCTATTTGGCATATGTAGTTGTTATGTTGCTATATGCTGTATATTGATATTATTTTCATATATACATGTTCTCATTTGTTTGATTGAGTGTTTAGTAGGTGAGGATTGCGCTTGCTTCGCATTTGGAGCTTGCTTTCGCGCTATATTAGCTGTATATGCTCGCTAATAAAAATATAAGGTACATATCTCGGATTAAATATCGTACTTCACTCGGCCCAGCGTGGCTCCTGATTTTAGCCGCTTCAAGCTGAATCACGAGAGTCAGGATCACGTAAATACCTCATATAGAATCGCTCGCCAAACTACCCTACTTCATTTCTGAAATCTCCACCACGTGCATAGTTGTTAAAGTGGTTTTTCAGTATTAGGAAAGAGTATGGAAATATCTGATTCCGATCCCTTTAACAACTAAATGTTTATTTCACACCGGATGATTCTTTTACATTTCAAAAGTCCATTCACACTTATATCAGAATATCATATTCTCAAAAGCATATCACTTTCGAAATCACGTTCACTTTGAAATCGTATTCGCTTTCAAATCATATCGTTTCCAAAATCATAATTTCTTCCAAAAATTGTATTTCCAAAATAGGTTAATTCCTCACTTCAAAATCATCATATTCAATTAATTATAACATTTAAATTCCAACTTAGGTTATAACATCATTTTACTGTATTTGCTTTAAACCAGTGAAAACACTTCCCTCTACTTAGTCTGAAAATTTAGAAAATAGTTTAAATAATTATAAATAGTAAAATAGTTATAAATAGTTAAATATTCTAAAATGGTTTAAGTATAGATTAAAGATACTGTTAAATTGATTTAAGATAGTTAAATAGGTTTGAGATAGATTAAATATAATTAAAATAGATTAAATAGCTTTAAAATAGATAAATTCGATTTAAAATAAGTTAAAATGGGTTGATTAGTTTTAAAATAAATTAAATGGTTTAAATATGTTAAATTGATTTAATATAGTTAATATGGGTTAAATTAGTTTAATAATTTGAAGATCTTAAATTTTAGAATTTTACAATATCTATTTTTAAAAACAGTTTATATTTAAAAATATGAATTTGAATTTAATATCAGTTTAAACTATTCATTTCTTTTCAACACATTTGGACTATTTAAATTTCCAAATCAACAAAACCCAATTTCGACCCTTCAATTCAAATTTTTAAATACACTATTAAATTCTATATCGATTTCAATTCATGTTTGGAATATCAATTTCAAATTTTCCAATTTCAATTCGTTTCAAAGTTATATTCCAAACAATTCAAAGAACTTAATCCGGATAAATTTCTCTTATATTTCAAATTCAACTTTAAAATTTCAATTTTATTCCTTTAATTAATTCCTTTAAACCAATTCTAATTTTTAACATAAAACTTGAATTTCGATAATAATTCAGTTTTATACAAGTCAAATTTTATTTTGAAATATCGTTTGACTAAATTCAAGAAAATTAAGGATTCAAAATTATTTAATTTAACCAATCCGGTGTCCGTATATAATTCTCTACCTTAGGGTCAAGTGATATGGATATTTACCATTTCAATCCGCAATTTAAAATTTTACGTTTATAGCATTTCAAACCGCAATCTCGAATTAATATAAAATCCATAATATCGCTTGGGTCTAGCATTTCAACCCTTAACGATTTTTCCCTAATCTATAGATCGTTCGGGTATATATTATTTCAACCCATGGTGATTTTTCAAATAATACCTAAGGGAACTTGCAAAGTGATAACAGTATATAATTCAAACAAGACATCCAATCATCCAATAACAACAATCGAACATCCATTACAATCAACATCTAATTCAATTTATAAATTTCAACAATTAACTAATCATCAATAAAAGGTAATTAACTGGCAATTTAAATTCAATAATAAACTAAATGGCAATTTAATTCAAAATAAATTCAAATTAACTTGAATAGCAATTTTAAATTACCAAACAGCCATAAATAAATTTCTACTCACACTATAAATTTAATTTAACAAACATAAGAAATTTTAGAAGTTGTGAGAGGGTCAAAACACTCACCTTTGAATTTAAATCAAATTTAAATCCAATTCAGGGTCCAAATTCAAACGATCTTGAAATTCGTTCAAACTAGTGTCAAAATGTCCGAAATTTCGATATGATCCTAACAAAAGAAACCACGGTAAATCGGATCTCCTATGCAAAAGTTGTTGATGTTAGAACAATTGAATAATTTAAATTGAGAAATTAACAAATTTATTAAGGAAGGCCATGTCACTACCTTGCTCATCAGGAAGCCCTAGCGTTTGCGTTTGCATCAACAGGAAACTCAAGCACTTCCTGTAGCTGCCACGAACCCAAATGTATGCCACCCTAATTCCGCCACGATAGACGCTTATCGCGACCACCCTGTAGGCCGCCTCCACGCGCGCGACCCTGCCTAAGCGCCGTGAACCCCCTCGGTCGTCGATCTCGACCCCAAAGTAGTAGCAGCCGTCACCGCTCTTAAACCCTAGGTGAAATTTTACCAGCGATCTGACCGTTGAAACGCTGAACTACCTACACCAATGAACAGTGTGCAGCGATCTTCATAGCCCCGTACCCTCCAATCAACAATCGACCAACGTTGATCATGACGAAACGAACGGTCATGACTGTTTGGAAATTCTGGCCAAACCAAGATTCAAATCAAAAAACAAACTGTAGATTTGGCTTGCGCTCGTCGAGAGTTTCAAATCGATATATAGTTTGATAGAGTTTTGAGGAGTTTTCATTTTTGGAATAGAATTTGAAATTGAATTGAGGGTTTGGAATTTGGTTTGTCTACCATTGGAATGAGGATTTAAGAAGGAAATGTACGTACAAACAAATGAAAATAAGAAATAGTTAGGGTTTATAATAGGCTATTTATAGGTCGGTCAAAAATAGAAATGAATGGACAAGATTGATTTTCAAGTTTGAACGATAAACGAAACGAAAAGCCCGTTTCGTTCCCGAAATGGAATAGGACCATCCCATATATCAAAATAGATGTTTTCAATAATTCTAAACTCAGTGGAACATGTTTCAAGTCTTAATTCCATCGTATGAAGAAGTTATGTTAAAATCAGCTTATTTCAAATTGATTTCAATTGCATTGATTTCCACGCGTTTCGAGTCCGTACAATCAAATGACAAGTCCGATCGCTACGAAACATGAAATCCTACAATAATTCACTATTACGGATTCGATAAAACTTGTTTCGTCGAAATCTGAGTCATTGGCCAAAGTGGCTATTTTCACATTAATTAAATAAATAAATATTTAATTAATTAAATCACTTTTTCAATTCAAATTCTATAATTTATAATTTCTATCATTTTGGATTACTTAGTAATTTAAAATCCTTTATAACAAATTTCTGTATCAATTTATTATTGAATATTTCACAATTTACAGTGTTTATTTTCAATTTCAATAAATTTAGAAATTATAAATTAAATTTCCAATAAATTCATTTATTTGGTTTTCAATCCTGTTATTCAACTAATTATCAACTTATGGATATAATTATCATGCTTTATATCTTATTACACTATTATTTTCCAATTTCATCTTCATTTCAATTAGCGTAATATTTAATTTCATTTAATTTCAATAAATCCATTTATTATAGCTTAAATTCCAATAAATTGATCAGGCTTGATTTCAATTCTTTTTATTCACTCAATTATCATATTATGCATAAAATTTTCATTACTTACATCTTATTGAATTAACATTCTTCAATTATATATTTAATCTATATTAAATGCACTAATTTAGTGAATTAATTGCAATCGATTCAATTAAATCTAACGAACTAAATAAATAGGCAACTCATAACAATTGTTACCATTTACTTTTAATTGCATTTATAAGTTTATTACTTATCAACAAATGTTACAATTGCTTTCATAACACTAATTTTATTCAATTACCATTAACTATCTATTATTTCATTGGTTAATTCAATATTTACATTTATTTTCCTATATTCACTTTATCACCAAGTCTAACCTTTAAATCATTCCAATTGATTGGAATTTCAATTAAACTTGTTAATAATTAATTTAAATAAACATTGTTACATTTCATTCTATTTATTGTTTCATTAGTAAATTACAAATTTTTATTTCTCCCAATATTAAATCACAAAAATCTTATCAAATTAACTATTTCAATTATCGAAAATTACGGATCGTTACACTATCCTCCACTCATTACTTTTCGTCCCCGAAAAGGAAAAAGAAGGGAAAAGAAGGAATTAAATAATCAATATATCTTATTCAAAATATTGAATTTATAAACAATTAATTAACAAAATGAGATAATTTAAATAAAATATATCAATTCATAACAATTAAATCCTTTTACACATAAATTAATAAAGTTTGGGAAACATTTCACAAAAAATTTCTAAGTCCAAAATTTAGGGGAAATTTCTGCAGTCTCCTTTGTACGGAGAGGTCTGAAAGAAATAACAATATCAATAATAACAATATATATCATATTTTCAAAATAATTATATCATAAACAGCAAGAAAAACAATATAATATCGCTAAAAAACCATAATCCAAGAACGTACCTATTTGTCGGGTAAATAACGCTTATTTTATGAAACCAAAAGCAGTAGCAATTGCTTTCATAACCTATATTTCACTTATGTAATCCAAAAGAACACTACACCATGTTGGTAGTTTTGCAACTCCTCCATGCGGAAGAATCGCAACTGTTCTGAGTCGTTGCTAAATAGCAACGGTTATCAGCCGTTGTAAATGATTTAGGAATGGTTATGGACCATTTCGATTTCGCAACGACTAATAGCCATTCTGTAGTTTTCCTATGTATTTTTTTAATTTGTTGACCACGCCCTTACTTGCAGAAACAACCCTCCGTTCTCAAAACTGAACGCCCCAAATTAGTTTCATTTCCCTCCTCCGCCGCTTTGCCTTAATTAATCGCCCCCATTTCCCTCCTCCGCCGCTTTGACATCGATCCAATTTGAACCCAAAATCAACTCGAGAATTTCCAACGCTTTTAAATTCAGCTCGATTCCAAGGCTTTTATCCAGAATCAAACAAACGACATTCTCCACGAAATCAGGTAGGCAGACGAATCCATTTTTGATGGAATCGTCGACATCGGGATCCATGAAGAAATCGCCCAGCTTGAAATTATCCAAATCGCGGATGATATCGGCAGGGGTATAAGTGTCATTACACAGCTTAGCGGCGGACCAGAGGTTGATCAGATGGCGGAGGGTGAGGTTGGGAATGAGATCTGTGGAAGGAAGAGGGAGCAAAAATATTAGTATATTTCATGCTAGATATAGTTGATTCATTAAAATCGAAGACCACTGCTGTGTCTAGAGTGTGATCTTGGAAATCCGTAAGTCATCAGTTAAGAATTCTCAAAAAAAAATAAAAGTTTTTTCATTCAGACAGAGTTTAATATGCAGATTTAAAGTCAGCAACTTTGGCATCTGGTATCTCTGTACCACCAGATTCTTCCTTTGATAATCCTACACATCTAAAATCGCTCAAGACCAATCAAAAATTTGCTAAACAATGCGTTCTTTGGGTGACAGGCAGTAATTGTGATTTATACAAAGGAAAGTGAATATACGATGCTAGAGGTCCATTTTATACTAACACCACATATCCAATCATAATGCCAATGTAAAACTGTTAAAGCAGTGGAAGACCATATAAAAGAGAAGGAAAACTGCAGAAGGAAACCAGATCAATGCGACCTCTATCGTTCAAAGCAAGGAAATTCTTGAACATGAAGAAAGGAAAGACTGTGACTTTTGTTGTTGATTCCCTTGCCAGAAATCAGTTCGTGTCCTTGCTTTGCATTTTATGGCAGGCAAGTCATACACTTTGTGGCTATTCTTACCATTTATATTCATTTCCTATAATACAGCAAGGTGTCTTATCATTTGCTATATAGTGCTTGTCATACGCTAGTCAAATAAAATAAAAGGACACAACCCAAATGGAATAAACAACAGCACAGCCCAAACGAGACTAACTCTGCACATTAATAAACAGACTTCTTTAAACAACCCTGATTTTTTAACTATGATTCTCTAAAACTTGTTTATGGAGAGAAGGGTGGTTCCTATTAGAGAACTACTAAGAATCTTGAGCAAGATCACACGTTGGTTCTGGTGGCATGGAGAATGAGTAGTGTTAAAGTTCACATAGATTGCGTGTAGCTCTACCATTTTATTAGAGAATCATTTGTTATCACAAAACCAATTGATTGATGTGAATGGTGATCTCTCGGTAGTTTTATAAAATTCATTAGATTAGTTTTCTAATGTGAGATCATTATCAACCATTTCTGTTTTAACTTTAGTCTTAAGGTTCTTTCTTTTTCACCAAAGTAGTTCTTTGGTGTCTTGGACAACATCTGAAATTTCCTATTTGGTTTGAGCGTAGGTTTGGATGTACAGACGAAGCTCAGCTCACCTGCTGTGCAAGAAAGCATGGCAGAGGTACACCAACTATTCGCATATATCCATTTCTATTAAAGTAGACCAGAGTGTTTTCAGACTAATGGTTGTGATTTATTTCGATAGAATGGATGTGTGTCTGCCTGTGTATTAAAAGCCACTTGTGTAAGAGAGTTGGTATGAGCAAGTCATCTTTTTTGGTCGTGTCCACTTATAACTTCTTAACATAATTATTCTTATTTTGAGGATGGGATGAACATGAATAGTATACTTCATTGAATCATATTCTTTGTCAGTTTGTTAAATTTGAATTATAATAATGCTTAGCTTCACAAATGGGCTGATGTCTGATGCCGACTAAAATAGTTTATTGAGCTACATGATGTGTAATTGTTTAACAGTTGTATATTTTCATTCTTATGACTGGAACAGGAGCCATTATACTGAGCCTCTGACTGCATTATATTTAGCGAGGTAGAAATAGATTACAATAACCAGGACATAATACTGTGTGTACCTATAAATATGTCTCAGTTTCATGATATGATGTTAGTGTGTAATATAGTGTGCATTTTCGGAAACACTAAGAATGAGGTACTAAAGAGTAAATACTATGTATGTATTTTGTATTTACTTTATTGCATTTCTTTTGCAAAAGCAACACCAAAAAGCTTACTTAAAATAATGAATATAAGGGGTCTTACCCTTTTCCATTTGAAGAGTCATCTTCAGGTAAATTTCTTAACCAAGTGGTCACATGGCTTTATTTTTCTAAAAGAATGTATTATATTCACTCTGTGTGAGCTGGAAATTAAAATTATGAACTGTACATCTATAGCAAAAATCTTAGAATATACAAGTTGTGGTAATTCATCGATAATTCTTGCTTGTTAACTTCCGGAGCTTGTATGTTTGTCGATGTGAAGACTTAAATTACTTATGATCATTTATAAAAAGAGAGTAATAATTTCTGTTTTCGCCATATTCTAATCATAGTTTTATAACATCCGTGTTTGATCAATATGCAGAAATATAGACCAGGGAAGCAATCATGCAAGGAGTTTCTTGACAATTCTAAAGATGGTAGTTCATTTTGCCTCTCTATTTGTTATTGGTTACTTGAATATTTCACTACAACTACAAAATTTTACAATTATATTTTGGTATGCTTCTTTTATGAATTCTTCTATTACATACAGTTTCTGGTGCTGATATTGAGCGCAAGGAGCCTAAACCGTCTAACCCTTCTTCAACTGTAATAACCCAGGAACAGAATGAATATGATTGCTTTCAACCTTTATTTATATGTACAATTATATATTTGATTATATTGTTTGCATTTTTTGTATTGGTAGTGGGTACAATGAGGCAATGAGAGTCCAAATAGAGCTTCAGAGGAAGCTTCATGAATAGCTAGAGGTTCTTGCTTTCATGACATTCGCTAAATACATCATATACATGAGTATTTATACACATGCATGATATATAACATAGTTTCTGCGTTCATTTTGAAAAGGTGCAAAGGCATGTCCAGGTTAGAGTTGAAGCACAAGACAAGTATCTGCAATCTATTCTGGAAAAAGCATGCAATATTCTCGTATGTCCTAATTTTGGAACAACCGATGATCTTTCTACTCTTCCAATATTAGAATCAGAATGCACCAAATTTCCAAGTGAAAATATCAAAATGCAGCATAGCGGAGATGAAAATTTCTTGCTTGCCACAGATTATTGAATGTTCGATGGATAGCTGCCTCACATCAACTGAAACACCAGGAAATGCTTACATGTTTAAGAAGAGGCCTTATGCTTTGCTTGGTATGGATTAAAACTAATGTTGCTATGAATCTTTGCAAGCAGAATTTAGGTGATCATTTTCCTACTTTTTTTCCCTCCATTTGTGCAGATATTTTGTTATGCTTACTGAGCCATATTATCCTATCAAATTGAATATTTACACTTGTGTAATGTCCGTCTCTGTGTCAATACACCTGCCTGCACTCTTTTTTATTCACTAGATATAATCTGTATAGTCCAAAATGAGAACGTTTTAACTGGTCAATGATAATAAATCAGTTTTAAATTGGTCAATGAGAACCGTTTTAGGTTAGACTGAAGTTGATTCACTTTGAGTTCTTTGTTGGTCGAATCGACTTTTATTTGATTCAGCCATTCTATAACAAGATATGCCATTATTTACCGCTTGTCTGAACCTATCAGAAATAGTATTTTACATTCATTCCACTACTTATTATTGTTACAGTTTGTAGATATTTTACATTTATTGTCTGACATATTACTGTGCGGACCTATTAAGTATTATGTTGTAGGTTAGCTTAATAATATTGGATAAATCAATATGTTTACTTACCTTTATGCTTTAAATAACTGTGTGTTTGTTCATAATGCAGACGATGCAGAGAAAAAGATTAGCCTGAAGTGAGGAATGAGAGGTAATTATGGATTTTTGAGTTCTTCTGTAATATTAGTTGGTTTGAAAAAAATACTTTCTGATATACGGTTTTATGGTGTATGTAATACTACTTATTGCTGTGTTGAATTATGTAGCGTTACGTATTGTTGCTGATGTTGTTGCACTATGTAGCGTTACGTATTGTTGTTGTTGATGCTGTTGAACTATGTAGTGTTATGTATTGTTGTTGAACATTGTAATTAAAAGATTTGTTATGTTTGGTTTTTGTGTTGAACCTATGAAAATTATTTGGTTTAATGACCTTTCTTTTGTGATATTATGTTAAATTTGTGAATGATTGTATTGGGTATGATAATGAAATGACAATTGCTGTAGGAGGGCAGAAAAAGCAATATAAATTTTTTTAAAAAAATATTAAATTTTGCAACGGTTTTGAGCCATTGCAAGACAAAATTAACAAAGTTGTACAATAAGGCTTTATAATGGCTTTCAGCCGTTGCGAAATTAAAATTAGCAACGGTTCTTCGCTGTTGTAAAACGTAAATTTGCAACGGCTTAGAGCCGTTTCTAATTTTAATTTCGCAACGGGTGAAAGCCATTGCTAATTTTTTACCACTGCCGATTTTGCAACGGCTCAAAGTCGTTGCAAAATGACATTTCTGGTGTAGTGGAGGTTAATAATTATATAAAAAGTGAAATAATTTAGTTGTCTCAATAAATAACAAAACAAATTAATGCAACCTAACAATATTCATTGTACAACAAACATACAATCATCACACGTTATCAAAGTAATCAACCATCCATCCAAAGCAAGCAAAACAAATAGTTTGTTTGGGTTTAAACACTTTTAATCGTATAAAATGACAAATAACTACTAAGTATACCATATACTCAACAGTCTTAGACAAAACTCAATAAATTATTCGTACATCCAAAGCAATTAGAAGTATCCTTTCCCAAACAACCCATAAACCAAAACAAACAACAAACTCCAACATTATTTAAGTTTACTCTTTTTACTTTTCTTTTTATATCGTTTGTTGTTCACCATTTTCATTCATACAATGATTATTTCCTTAATTTACCCCTTTTTTCCTATAAACATTTTAAATTTCTGTTCATTTTTTTATATATATTATTTTCATTTTCTTACATATGTGACTCATATACAATTGTCTAAACATATGTAAATCAATTCTTAAAATACCATATAGGTTCCTTTGTAAACAAATACACATTCATTCATTCAACACTTATTTTCATTTATTTTCATTCATTACTTACACAATTCAAATTTTTTCTCATTTATCCATGTAATGTCGATTTCTTTTCCTTCTTTATATTCATTTTTTACATAAGTTATTTCCATTCAATTGTTTATACTAACCAATGAATTCATTATTCAAGTATTACATGCATTTTATTGTAGTTTAGTTCACATTTATAAATTTATATACTTGATTCCTATAGATATTAATATTCATTAGTGCAAAAGTTCATACTTTAAGTTTCTTACTCTTTTTGTTTACATTATTTCCCTACGTAGTTTCAATGAATATTAATCTATTTTTTGAATCATTTCAACCTTTCTGAAGTTATAATCATTAAATTTAATATAATACTCATTTTATTATAAATGGTTTCCATCATTAACTTAAGTTTATGATGATCTACTTACGGTATTCATCTTTTTCCACTTATTTAAATTATAAATAACTTAAAACATTTATTTAAGTTTAAAATCATTTCTTTATAATACTCACTTTTCTATTACATTTAATTAGTAGCATTTAAATTATAACTTAAGTTCATAACAATTATAGTATCAATTCTTATTTATAAAAGAGTTTCATTGAACACTTTCATTTTCCAAGTTTTTCTTATGTAGTACTCTATTACATATTCTTATTAACATTTCAACTTTTAATAATTCAATTAGTTATATATGTTTTTAAAGATGCAATATAAGTTTACATAAGTTTTTCTCTTATTTATTTAGCTAACAAAATGTTCAATAGTTACCATTTCGTATTTTCATTTTTCCCAAAATTTCAGTTTCTTATCTATTTCATCAATCGCTTTAATACCAATTTTTTTTTCATTTTGGAAGTTTCAAATTATTAATGTAGTTAGGATTCCACTCATCATACTAATTTCAATTTCTAATTTATAGAAACTTAAGAACTAAACAAGCGAGTTTCATTTCAATTAATCAAAATAATATATATAATCATATTCTTTATAAATATCAAATCATATTTGGAGTTTAAAATCAAGATTAATTTATCAAAAAAATTGTGCAGCAAAATTACTACACAGTCTTCCCACTTTGAAACTCGAAAATGAACGTCGATGATACATGCACTCATCACCGAAATTATTTTCCAACGACCGAAATTATTTTCCAACGACTAAAAGGGGAGTACAAACTTATTTCATTCCAAAATTCTTATAAAACATTTCAAATCAAATTGAAATATTTGTATTAGAAAATAATTCCAAACAATACTAATATATTCCAAAATCTTTCGGAAGGAGTTTCCAAAAATCCCAGAATTAAAGTTCTAAATTTTCCAATTTATATTTATTTATTTACAAATTTTTATTTTCAACCAACATTTATAAATTTTCACTACCTAACAAACAAATATATTACAACCAAATATATCATTTGTAAAATTATTATTTTTATATATAAGATATATAATAGGCAAAATTATTTCATTTACCTATATTTCAAAACAAATATTATGTCGGTCTATCCTATTATGTGTTTTGAAATTCCTATCGATGTCATAGCGTCCTATGCACCAACCAGAATTTATAAACACAAAACGGAACAAATTAACACAATATAAAAGAACCTTTTATAACACTAACAAATATGCTCTCATATATATACACTCAACAAATCATTCTAGGGTATTACTACCCCACTTCTAAAGAATCAGACCCCACAAAGCTAAGGTTATCGCTAAACCAGAGCTCTAATACCAACTGTAACGACTTGCATTTTTGGACGTTTTAAGCAGACACATGCATCAACTCAAACCATAAAAGAGGCAGATTGTTATTAGGGTAAATAAGACAAGAAGAAGAAAAAGGAAAACAAAGCAGAATCTCACAACAGAATGAAAATAATATAATAATCAAATAACAGTTCATGAAGCTATTTACAAAACATTTGATTTTACATATACAATACAGAATCAGAGTTACATAGAACAGAGATAAATAATAATATAGCGGAATAGTATAAAGGCAGTGGAATAATATAATAAATATTAATGGTACAAATCTTTGTCTTCCTCCTCCGGAAATAAGGTCTTCAAATCCTGAAATGCTCAGGCTAACCCGAGCGAATTGAAAGATAAAACACTCGAGTCAGAACTAAAAGATCTTATGTAAGTCAAATCAACAGTGTAACGACCCGTGAATTTTGTTAATTAAATTTGTCATATTAATAAGATTTTGGAATTAAATTTATAAAGAAATATAATTGTTATAATTTGAAATGAAGTAAATATTAAGAATTAACCTATGAAATATTATATTGATTAAAATAGACTTAATTAAAAAGGTTGCATTGAATAAATCCTATTTATTGGAACCTAATTTATTGGTATGCAAATTTATAATAAATGAGTTATTGCAAGAAATGGAAATTTGAATAGAATTCTAATGAATGAAAGTAGTGAAAAGATTTTACCCGGATGTAACTGTATATGAGAAATAATTGAAAGTAGTAAATTGATTAATGTAACAAAATATTGTTACATTAATTGAATTAAATTAAGGAAATTAAATTATAATAAATGGTCATTTAATAAAACCAATGTTCTTGGAGTAATTATAATAGTTGTTTGAAATATGTATAAACTTTAATTGGAAATCAGTTGGATTTAAAATGAAATTTGGTATTACATTTATGGGTTTAAATGTTTGTTTATTTTGTAAAGTAATAAATGATGTAATAAAAGAGTGAAATCTAGATAAATAAATTTAATTGATACTTTAATTATAAATAATTGGTGAAATAATAGGATAAATGGTAACATTGATATTGTAAGAAATAAAAACCCTATTAATGTAAGAAAACCAAGGAAAACATTTAAGTTATAAATGTTATAATAAATAAAAATAAAATGACCATTGTATAAGGATTTGGCATATGAAAATAGTAACAGTTATGTGTAAATATTATATAGGAAACTATGATAATTTGTTGGAAATAATAAACCTTAGTGTATTGTAAGGTTATTTATTCATTTTGTTTATAATAAAATTTGAAATCAATCAGAGTAAGGAACATTAATGTTATATTAATAAGAATTAACGCAATAACTAAATTAGTGCACACCCTATTAATTGAAACAGATGGTAAAGTTAGGATTGATTGAAATTAGTAAATTGGGAAAGTAATTCAAAATTATGTTAACTGATGAAGAATATGTAATAAATTGTAAATTTATAAAATCAATGTCCGTTAAGTAGTTATAATATTTATAGTTGATAATAAACGTTACTTTAGTGATTATTAATATAATAACGGAAGGCGTAAATGTAAAAATGGAATAATTGGAGTTGTAAATTTATGCGTAGTGTAGTAATCGATATAATGGAAAGTATGAACCTAAGTAAACGAATTTATTTAGAATGTAAAACACAATTAGCGTGCATATTCGTAGAAATGTAATAAAATGAAAATAGGGTAGTTAGTACGAAGGAAAGATGAAAATTTGAACTTACTAATGTATAATAGGGTAAACAAAGGTTACCTTTGTTTATTGAATAATTTTTGATGAGATAAAAAGGATTTGGTGTTAAATCAAGTTTATTTATTGAAATAAATTATAATTCATTGGATTTATTATGAATGAAATTAATTACTACATTATTTGAAATAAAGAAAATATGAGAAAATTTAATGTAATAGTTTTAAATCCAATATTTAAGCCATCTATTTAACAATAATGAATGGGATAATTACTGATGGGTTTAATTAAATATAATTTTGGAAATTTAATTTATAATTGTTGAATTTAAGGAAATTGAGGAATTTATCAATTTTAAATCAACAGCTAAATTTGTTTCAATTAGTATAAATGTTTAAGAAATTAAAAATGACAAGAATTTTCAATTATCGAATTGAATTTTAAAATTTGATTAAATTGACTAATTTTTAATTTATTTAATTAGTGTAAAAATAGCCATTTTGGCCACTGACTCGGATTTCGACGAAACAAGTTTCATCGGATCCGTAACGGTGAATTATTATAGGATTTCATGTTTTGTAACGATCCGACTTGTCGTTTGATCATACGGACTCGAAACGCCTTGAAATTTACGAAATTGAAATCAATTGAAATCCATTTGAAAATATTTTTTTAGCATAACTTCTTCATACGATGGAATTTGGACTTGAAACTTGTTCCATCGCGTTTAAAATATTTTAAAATATCTATTTTGATTTATGGGTTGACACTATTTCGTTCCGGAGTCGAAACTGGCTTTTGGGCCACTTTGGAGTTAGCGCGTATATCCAACCTTATCCATCCATTTTAATTTCTGACTTACCTATATAAATCCCGTTATAAACCTTAGCAGTCTCTATTCCTCATCTCTATACATTCAGAAACTTTTGTGCTCCTCTTCCTCAATGGCTGCAAACCCTAGATCCAATTGCAAATTCAAATCTAATGAAAATTCAAACTCCTCAGAAAAATTTAGAAAAAATATATGTTGAAGCTCTCGAAGTGCGTAATCTTATGGTGAAATTCATTTTTCATTTTGGATTGTCGTTTGACCGGTAAAAATCGAAGAAGTCTCGGCAGTTCATCACGTCGAAATCAAACTCGACGGATCGACGAACTGTTTCTGTGTTTTGTAGAGGGGACCGAGGGGAGTTGATCTGTGGTGTTCGTTCATGGAGATAACGGTTGGATTGTTGGCAAATTTTGATTAGGGTTTCGAAAACCCTAGCGCTGGCGGCGGCGTCCTTTGACAGTGGGTGATCTAGTGGGGTCGCGCGACCCACGAGGGGGCGAGATAGGGGTTCGGCGACTTGAGGAGCTCGGTCAGTTGGCGTGGCGGCGACGGCCTCTAGGTGTGAACGTGATGTTTCCTGGTAGTTGTGGTTCGAACGCGTGAGTAAGGAGAAGAGACGTGCAGGTAAATGGTGACGTGGCAATGTGTTCTTTTTTCTTTATTTTTAAAATTGAAATTCAATCGCAATTTTCGCTATATCTTTCACATACAATATCCGATTTACGCGCGGTTTCTTTTATTAGGATCATATTAAAATTCCAAACTTGATGACGCTGGTTTGGATGAATTCTGAGACGGTCAAATTTTTGGGTTTAAATTGGATTTAAATTCAATTTAAATTCAAAAGGTGAGTGTTTTAACCCACTTAAAACTTTTAAAATTTCTTATGTTTGTTAAATTGATATATGAGGTGATTTGAAATTTATTTATAACTGTTTGGCATATATTTAATCATCATCTCAGTTAAATTGCATTATTTGAAATTTAATTGTTATTCAACTTATTATTGCATATAAACTGCTAGTTAAATTTATTTATTATTGAATAATAAACTGTCAGTAATTGATTGTTATTTATTGATGTTATTATTTGAATTTGGATGATGTTGCAATAAATGGTTGATGATTGATATTGGATGAATGGATGCTGTATTCTATATTGTTATAAACTGCAAGTCATTATGCATTCTCATTTCATTCGGGATGGCGGTTTGAAATGATATATAACCGTAATTTTATTTTTAAATTACGGATTGAAATGATAAATATCTGTATCACTTGACCATAGGATAGAAAATTTTATACAGACACCGTGGTCTATATATAAAAATATTTTTAAATGATTTCTATGGTTTTGAAAAGGAATATACGGTTTATTAAATATTAATTTTGATGTTATATAAATATTATTTTATATATATAGTTAAATTCTTGAATCTAAGCTATGTATAAAATTGTTTAATAAAAATGAGTTTAATTATGGAGTTTGATGGTTTATATTATATGGGTAAGTACCTATTTAAGGTATTATATATATAGAGTTTGAATGACTTAAATGAAATTTAAGTTGGAAGATAAATATGAAATTGGTTTAAATTGAATTATTTAAGAATTGTACTTGAATAAATTTGATTTGGAATTTAAAATAAGTTGAGATTTTAAAGGGTATGATTCTTATAACTTGATTTGGTTTAAAGTGTTTTAAATAAATATAAAATTGAGATAAATGAATATATCAAGTTAAATAAAATTTAAAGAATATTGAGTTGTTTGAAGTTAAAAGTTTTACTTCAATTTATTGGATTTATTAAGTAAACCTTTCAAATCTAAATAATACTAATTGAATTTGATATATATGGAATTATCAAAGAAATTGTTTTGAAATGGTGGAATTTTTAAAGCTCTGAAATATATGAATTGAAATGGTTTATTGAGAGGTTCAAATCGGTATTAGGGATTTATTTGAAAGATTAAAGAAGCTATTTTATTATATAAAGTAATTTAATATGTAAACCGTTGAAGTATGTTAAGTTGTGTTTCAAAGCTATAGATTTCAAGGTATATAGATTTGAAAGTGCTATGATTTCTTGAAAAAGGATATATTTGAAATAAAATGATATCATATTGATTTGGGTCTTAAAATAAAAATGATATCGTATTTATATGGTTTTAAAATGAATATTTTATTCTGGTTTTGAAGTATAATTATTTTAAAATGACCGCAATGTTATAATAACGTTTGGTTGTTAAAGAGACCGGGATCGGAAGTTGTCATACTCTCTGCCAACTCCGAAAATCACTTTAACAACCGTGTACGCGGTGGAGATTCCAGAATGAAGTAGGATGGCGGCGGCGTTTCCTTTAAGGTAAATACGTGGACCCGACTCCTGTGAGTTGACATAAGGTGGCTAAAACAAGAGCGATTCTCGGGCCAATGAGGTCATTCCTCTGATCGGACGCACTCCTTAGATATTATACTCTGACATTTGGATTGATTCGGTGGCCACTTTTGATTTTTGTTTTTGGGGTGTTGTTCGAGGTGGGCGGTACTAGTTGCTACGCGTTACCACCTGTCCGGATGCGTAATTGGTATATCTAACCTGGCATTGCCTAGTTGTGCCGTGTCACCTACCCTATCGCGCCTTATACGAGTTTAGTTTTCTCCCATAGCCCGTGTGGTATCCTCTGGTGGCTTCCCGATCAGGAGGGACCATGATATTGGATGGACTACTGGAACTATTACGTGTTAAGGGCTATATGGGTAACCCCTTAATGCTAAGAAAAAAGTAAGTTTATTTTACTATTAGACATTATTATAATAGCGAAATATTACTACATAGTAAATAGTTTAACGGATCCTTAGGAGGTGTGAATCCCAAGCATCTCTTAAGTTACTGCACTCATATTTATTTCTGTTAATTTAACTCGCATAAGATATTTTAGTTCTGACTCGAGTGTTTTGTCTTTTCAATTCGCTCGGGTCAGCCTGAGCATTTCAGGATTCGAAGACTTTAGCTCTGCAGGACGAGGACGAAGATTTATATTACTATTATCTGCTATATTATTCCATCACACCATTTTATTCCGCTGCATTGTTATTATCCTTTGGTATGTGAACTCTGATATTTATTGTATAAAGAAAAATCAAATGTTTTGTAAAACAGTTTTATGAACTGTATATTGATTATTATATTTTATCATTCCGCTGCAAGATTCTATTTTGTTTTTTTCTTCTCTGCTTTTCTTATTGACCCCATAACAATCCGCCATTTTGTATGTTTTAAGTCTGACGTGTGTGGTTTATAGTCGATTTAAAGTGTACGAAAAGGCAGCATGTTACAAACAGTAAATAAATATGAGTGCAACGGTGTCTGAAATATTTACGGGGTTTGACATCTCCTATCCAATGTCTAACATGAGTACAGTAACTTAAGAGATGTTCAGGATTCACACCTCCTAAGGATCCTTTAAACTATCTACTATGTAGTACAATATGCTATTATAATAGTGTCTACAATAAAGTAAAGTATTAAAATAGCGTTAAGGTGTTACCTATATCCCCCTTAACACATTTTTATATATTCCCATAGTCTACAAAGTACCGTAAGCTCCTCCGTAACTGGAGGTTTACCCAGAAGGCACCCTATGGGTATAGTACAAAAATTAACTCGTAGAAGGCTCGATAGGGCATGCACCACGGCACTCGAGGAAATGCCAGGGTAGATATACCATTTACATATCCGGACTGATGGTAATGCATAGCAGCTACCACCGCCCACCTCGGAACACACTTCCAAATCAAAATTCAAGGGTAGCCATCAAATCAATCACAAAGTCGGAATATAGTATCGAAGGAATTTGCCCGATCGGAGGAATGACCTCACGTGGCCGGTGTGGCTCCTGATTTTAGCCGCATCAAGCTGACTCACGGGAGTCAGGGTCACGTAAATATCTCCTAGAGAATCGCTCGCCAACCCATCCCACTTCATTTTTGGAATCTCCACCACGTGCACAGTTGGTAAAGTGTTTTTCGGTATTGGCAGAGAGTATGACAATATTTGATCCCGGTCTCTTTAATAAATAAACGCTTATTTCACATCGGATGGTTCTTTTACATTTCAAAAGTCAATTCACATTTATATCAAAATATCATATTCTCAAAACCATACCACTTTCGAAATCACGTTCACTCTGAAATCGTATTCGCTTTCAAATCATATTGTTTTCAAAATCATAATTTCTTCCAAAATCATATTTCTAAAATAGGTTAATTCCTCACTTCAAAATCATCATATTCAATTAATTATAACATTTAAATTCCAACTTAGCTTATAACATCATTTTACCGTATTTGCTTTAAATCAGTGAATTTGAATATAAACACTTCCCTCTACTTAGTCTGAGAGTTTAAAAAATAGTTTAAATAACTATAAATAGTAAAATAGTTATAAATAGTTAAATACTCTAAAATGGTTTAAGTATAGATTAAAGATACTGTTAAATTGATTTAAGATAATCAAATAGGTTTAAAATAGATTAAATATAATTAAAATAGATTAAATAGCTTTGAAATAGATTAATTAGATTTTAAATAAGTTAAAGTGGGTTGATTAGTTTTAAAATAAATTAAATGGTTTAAATAGGTCAAATTGATTTAATATAGTTATATAGGTTAAATTAGTTTAATAATTTGAAGAACTTAAAATTTAGAATCTTTACAATAATTTATTTTTAAAAACAGTCTATATTTAAAAATATGAATTTGAATTTAATATCAATTTAAACTTTTCATTTCTTTTCAACACATTTGGACTATTTAAATTTCCAAATCAACAAAACCCAATTTCGACCCTTCAATTCAAATTTTTAAATACACTATTAAATTCTATATCGATTTCAATCCATGTTGGACTATCAAATTCAAATTTTCCAATTTCAATACATTTCAAAGTATATTCCAGACAATTCAAAGAACTTAATTCTAATAAATTTCACTTATATTTCAAATTCAACTTTAAAATTTCAATTTTATTCCTTTAAACAATTCCTTCAAACCAATTCCAATTTTTAACATAAAACTTAAATTTCGATAATAATTCAATTTTATACAAATCAAATTTTATTTTGAAATATCGTTTAAATAAATTTAAGAAAATTAAGGATTTAAAATCATTTAATTTAACCAATCCGATGCCCGTGTATAATTCTTTACCCTAGGGCCAAGCGATATGGATATTTATCATTTCAATCCGCAATTTACAATTTTACGGTTATATCATTTCAAACCGCAATCTCGAATTAATGTAAAATCCATAAAAAATTTCGGGTTTATCATTTCAACCCATAACAATTTTTTCCTAATCTATATATCGTTCGGGTATATATCATTTCAACCCATATTGATTTTTCAAATAATAACTAAGAGAACTTGCATACTGATAATAGTATATAATTCAAACAAGACATCCAGTCATCCAATATCAATAATCGAACATCCATCACAATCATCATCTAATTCAATTTATAAATTTCAACAATTAACTAATCATCAATAATAGGTAATTAATTGGCAATTTAAATTCAATAATAAATTAAATGGCAATTTAATTCAAAATAAATTCAAATTCAAATTATCTGGAATAGCAATTTTAAATTACCAAACAGCCATAAATAAATTTCTAATCACACTATAAATTTTATTTAACAAACATAAGAAATTTAAGAAGTTGTGAGTGGGTCGAAACACTCACCTTTGAATTTAAATCCTTCAGGAATCAAATTCAACGATCTCAGAATTCGTCCAAACTAGCATCACAATGTCCAGAATTTCGATACGATCCTAACAAACGAAACCGCACGTAAATCGAATCTCGTATGCAAAAGTTATTGATGTTAGAACAATTGAATAATTTAAATTGAGAAATTAATAAATTTATAAAGGAAGCCCACGTCACTACCTTACTCATCACGAAGCCCTAGCGTTTGTGTTTGCATCAATAGGAAACTCGAGCACTTCCTATACCCGCCACGAACCCAAATGCACGTCGCCCCAATTCTGCCACGACAAACGTTATCGTGACCAACCTGGAGGCCGCCTCCACACGCGCGACCCTGCCTAAGCCTTGCGAACCCTTCCTGTCGTTGATCTCGACCCCAAAGTAGCAGCCGCCGTTGTTAAACCCTAGGTGAAATTTTAGCGGCGATCTAGCCGTTGAAACACTAAACTACTTACACCAATGAACAGCGTGCAGCAATCTCCACAGCCCCGTACCCTCCAATCAACGATCGGCCAAAGTTGATCATAACGAAATGAACGGTCGTGAATGTTTTGGGTAATTCTGGCCAAACCATGATCCAAATCGAAAAAAACTACAGATTTGGTTTGCGCTCGTCGAGAGCTTCAAGTCGATATACAATACGATATGGTTTTGCGGAGTTTTCATTTTTGGAATAGAATTTGAAATTGAATTGAGGGTTTGGAATTTGGTTTGTTTGCCATTGGAATGAGGAGTTGAGAAGGAAATGTATATATAGACAAATGAAAATAAGTGGTTGTTAGGGTTTATAACATGCTATTTATAGGTAGGTCAAAAATAGAAATGAATGGACAAGATTGATTTTCATGTTTGAACGATAAAAGACACGAAAAGCCCATTTCATTCCCAAAACGGAATTGGGTCATCCCATATATCTAAATAGATGTTTTCAATAATATTAAACTCAATGGAACAGGTTTCAAGTCCTAATTCCATCGTATGAAGAAGTTATGCTAAAATCAGCTTATTTCAAATTGATTTCTACACGTTTCGAGTCCGTTCAATCAAACGACAATTCCAATCGCTACGAAACATGAAATCCTACAATAATTCACTGTTACGGATTCGATTAAACTGGTTTCGTCGAAATTTGAATTAGTGGCCAAAGTGGCTATTTTCACATTAATAAAATAAATTAATATTAAATTAATTAAATCACTTTTTCAATTTGAATTCTATAATTTATAATTTCTATCATTTTGTATTACTTAGTAATTTAAAATCCTTTATAAAAATTACTATATCAATTTATTATTGAATATTTCATAATTTACAGTGCTTTTTTTAAATTCCAATAAATTCAAAAATTATAAATTAAATTTCCAATAAATTCATTTATTGTGTTTTCAATCCTGATATTCAACCAACTATCAACTTATGGATATAATTATCATGGTTTATATCTTATTACACTATTATTTTCCAATTTCTTCTTCATTTCAATTAGCATAATATTTAATTTCATTTAATTTCAATAAATCCATTTATTATAGCTTAAATTCAAATAAATTGATCAGGCTTGATTTCAATTCTTTTTATTCACTCAATTATCATATTATGCATAAAATTTTCATCAGTTACATCTTATTGAATTAAGATTCTTCAATTACCAATTTAATCTACATTAACTACACGAATTTGGTGAGTTAATTGCAAATGATTCAAATTAAATCTAACGAACTAAATAAATAGGTAACTCATAATAATTGTTACCATTTACTTTTAATTACATTTATAAGTTTATTACTTACTAAAAAATGTTACAATTGCTTTCATAACACTAATTTTATTCAATTATCATTAACTATCTATTATTTTATTGGTTAATTCAATATTTACATTTATTTTCCTATATTCACTTTATCACCAAGTCTAACCTTTAAATCATTCCAATTCATTGGAATTTCAATTAAACTTGTTAATAATTAATTTAAATTAACATTGTACATTTCATTCTACTTATTATTTCATTAATAAATTACAAATCTTTATGTCTCCCAATATTAAATCACAAAAATCTTATCAAATTAACTATTTTAATTATCGAAAATTACGGGTCGTTACAAATATAGTAAATTGCTTGACAAGCTTTTTGAAATAATTATCCATGTGATGGAATGATGTTGCATGCCATGCTAAATAAAGGAAGGGATATAGATGATATTTGATTAAAAATTAACTGAGAATTAAAAATGGAAGTTTTAAAGAGAGAATAAGAAAGGTTTGGTTCTCTCATTAAAGCAAATTCCTCTCATTCATTTTTTTCCTGTATTCATTTTTCATTCACTTTTCTTTTTTCCTCCTCTTCCTACCATGGCCGAATTTTGATCCTCTCATTTCCAAAATATATTCGACTCTAAATAAAATGAAAACATTAAACAAAAATAAAATAAGCGGTTCATCCTTCTCTTACAAAGCTGAATGTGGATCTACTTGAGATTTGAAGAGAAACATCAAATCATGATGTTATAAAAGGCAAGTCGTTTTAGGTTTAATCATTCTATTTTATTTATATTTTTATATGTTCATTATCACTATTTGTACATATAATTTATAGCCTTGTTATAATGTTGTATGAATAATATGTTTCAACAATTTATTAAAAGTCTTTAGTATCTTTTTTAAAATGAAACTGGATCATATGTATGAAATTATTTTGGCAATGAAATTTTTTTTGTAAGTTAACACTTGAAAACACTATTTTTGTTAATGGCCTTGTACTATATTCTACATATATAAAATTGCCCTAAACTTCAACAAATAATTATTTACATATTTCAAATTGGATTATATATATATATAATTATTTATTTATTCAATTTGTAAATATTTATATGTATGTGCAAATTTTAATGTTACCACATTTGTTCAAATCAATAATATATGTTACGAGTACAAATGCATGCCCAGGTGGGCCTACATCTAATCATAATGTCTTGTTGCTAGATTACCTGCTCCGTCCTTTTTAGTGCTCCATGGTCAGTAGTCTCTCATATATCATTTACGTTGTATTTTTTTCTTTTTTAAATTCACATTTTGTTGAATATACTAATTAATATTTTTGTTAAATTTGTGATTGTGAAAAGAATACACGTTAGACGATTAAAAAATTCAAAGTTTGAATCAAAGATGTTTTTACTTTAACCTTATGATACCATAATTTGCATAAGGTTAGGAAGTTAAATTTTATTTGCCTGGCTAATTCTTCCTCAAGAAAATGGAATTTCAACGCTATTCAAAATGAATGCAAGATCTCATATGTTGTGTTTCGGCACTCCAACGCATTCCAATAAATGCATGCTTAATTTTTTGAAATGACACTACCTTAATGAAGGTTTACGATGTGTCAGTGTCCCGATTGAACATCCCTTTCACCACCTTTTGGAACGGGCACATGCACGGTCTTGCCAACACTTGTTTATAACAAAAGGAATTTTCAATGTTACATGCCACCAATTCCATATACATATACACCATGTTATGCACTATATTTCTTACGATGTGGGACTTAACATTCATCTATGCACGCTCCATGCGAGACACGCCTAACAGATCTTCAACTTGGCAAGCATTTCCTCTAACCTTCATTTGGAGCATAATGGAGAAGCTCTGCAGTTGGTCGGGCTGCTTCCATTTCTTTATACAGTTAGTGAGGCTACATTACCAAATCTCCACTTCAAGGCGAACACTTTCGCTAAAGCCATCTTGGAGCATCAACAACGCAAGAGAGCTAGATGCGTATCAAATGTTTATTTAACTAAAACACATTAATTCATATTTTAAATTAGTTCAGTTTCGGCTTAGTCTTCTACTCTACCACTTGTGCGGTCTCTTCTCTCATCTTACCAATTACCACTTCCTTGTAAAATATATGTTCATTATTGAAGATTAAAACACACCTAAAGGCAAATTACAAATAGCAGAAACAATAAGAAATTTGAATAAAAACAAATAACAAACAATAAATTGTAGACATGGAAGTATTATAAGCTAAATAGTACATGCAACTATCCTGTAACAAAGAAAAATTAAAAATTAAAAAACTGAAACTGGAGCAAACAGTACGCACATGATGTATCAAATAAAGTAATTTGCATTACAGGTATCAGACTTTCCTAGGTCTACATAGAGTAAATATACCCCAATCTAGCTAAAAAAAAATAATAGATTTTCAAAGTAGCGGAATAAAAAGAAAACCAAGAAAAGAAAAAATAAAAGCGTTAGCAATAAAAATTCCAAATAACAGCTTAAATAGTAGTAGCTGAATAGCCTAAAGTTCAAATTTCACCATTTGCTTCTTACATTTTTCGAGTGTTTGTGTTTAGGAAACACTACAATATAAGAAAAACTTTCAAGAAAACAGCTTTGCTGATTGTAAATTCAAAGATATTTCTAGCGTAAGTAAAACCAAAGACTTCTCCAATGAATGACGGAAAAAAAGTACTTTATTTTGGTTATTATATCTTAGCAAAAAAAGATTCTCCAATGAACAACTTGTGTTGCCATAACAGTACACTATTCATTTTTCAAAAAAATATGTGATTCCTCGTAGATCACTCATTTATTTTGCGCTTTACCAGCAAGTCTCCTAAGTCGTTCTTCCCCAAGAAACCATAAAAAGAACCCATCTTCAAAATCCCTAAAATATTCTTAAGTTCATGAAAAGAAATAAACAAAATAAAATGATGACCACAAAAGGCCCAAGGTAGCAATAGAGAATGAGCCACAATGAGATAAAGACCTAATCGAGTCCCAAAAAGAAAGCAAATAATATGAATAACCGTCGAGAATGTTCGAATAATCTGTAAAAGGTCCTGCAACAAATCAAAACTCAGCACATCCGAAAAATGGGAATGTCCAAATCAATCGACCCACCTCAATAGCCAAAGCTGAAAAATCTCAACAGACCATGTGCTTTGAGGCTTAAAAACACACACGTGCAAGAAAAGAAGAACAGTACGCTCTATTTTATTCCTATTGCTACGACCTCTGATATTAAAACGACACAACAATTTATGATATTGTTTACCATCATGCCAAACATATGCAAAGAGCATTAGGCACAAACAACTCATGCGCTTAACAAAGATTCACACTTGGTTTAAAATTAATTAGCAAACATAACTCTAACTATAACATCTTGACAAACAGAGACATAAATATAACTATAACTAGTGCAAACCCGTACTTCGCACACGGATGTTAAAAAAATATTATTGTTGCATAGGTCATATCCAAATGTATAGGAAATTTAAAATGGTGGTAATGAAAAAACATTGTTGAACGATAGTGTTACATCATGAATAACAATTTGGTAGGGTAAAGAATACATAGATATATTTGGTTATGATAATCACAATTAAAATCGAACAAAACAATTACAGTGAATATGTTAAAGTTCATAGATTATTTAGAGAATAATGTGTTAACAATTTATCTGCTAATGCATAGATATATTCACTGTGGCATATATCGCCAATGTTGTTGCTTTTGTAATTACACAGCTGCTTCATTGTGCATAGATATAGTTGAAGTATTCATTGTAAACTGCAGACACAAAGATACAATGCAGTTCGATTCAATTAAATACGAATAACAAACGCTTTTTGCAATGGGGAGAAATATAGTAATTGGATGAAATTTGTAAACGGTTAGGAAAAGTATTTGTCAACAGCTGAAAAAGGGAGGGAAAAAAAGAAAAAAGCAACAGATGTAGTACAGGGGAAAGTAGTAAAACAGAAGATTAGGTTGAAATAGAAATGATGACGCAATAAGAAAATAACGTGGGTTCCAATATAAATTACTATTGTTCACTGAATTTGATCTATGTCGATGCAGGGTACAAAACACGACATACAGCTGGTTGCAGTAACCAATATTTGGAAATATCCAAAACATACAAAAGAGAACAATTGTGAGAAGTCCATTCATTTTTCAGCCTCAGAAATAACTGCTAGCAACACATGTATGAACTGGGCTTAAGTGCAAATAGGTGATGTTTTCTTAGCCTTAATAGATGCATTACATCAGTCAATTATTTTAACCATTGAAGGTATTTGTACCTGCAGCAAAAAAAGGCAAAGCGTCATTGATGCGGTATTATTACTAAATTCTCTCCTTGCTCGTCCGACCTAGTTAACTATATCTAATAATCAAACTATGACTACATGATCATCTATACAAAGATACATTCATCAATTGTTTTCTAGAAGTTTTTCAACAGTTGTGGTGCAAGTGATTTTAGAATTTACTGCAAAAAATAAACAAACTCATTTAGGTGGTTATCAACATTATTCTCACTACAGCACATGTTTTGACCCAGCACTTAAACTGTGCATCTATCTTAAGCCCGAATACGACAACTTATATGCTTATCGTATTATTGATCATCGTAATTGTAAACGAAATTGAGTAAACTTAGCCAAATTATGTCATCAAACCTGGAAGCAATGTATTAAACGCTGAGCTACACGGTTGAATCAAGCATTAATTATGTGAAGTCACCATTTAATCATCTCAAGCTATCAATAAGCAAAATTCATTTTTCAATTATATTTTCATAATGCGGTTAAATCATTATCGTTAACATCAAACAAAATCATTACTACAGCTAAATTAGTATTGCATCACACAAATGGAGTTAAAATATTCAGATGGAACAATAATTGCTTAATTCCGAAAATACTGCAAAATAATAACCGCTTTTGCTTAATG
This sequence comes from Allium cepa, assembly GCA_030765085.1. Classification (NCBI taxonomy): domain Eukaryota; kingdom Viridiplantae; phylum Streptophyta; class Magnoliopsida; order Asparagales; family Amaryllidaceae; genus Allium; species Allium cepa. Next base: position 174,210,684 of record CM060939.1, on the reverse strand, counting down.
CATTTAAATTTTAACCACAATAAGCTCGAATAAATTATCGTGTACAATCAAAATTATTACTGCATCACATAAATATAGTTGAAATATTCAATATCTACCATGCATAATTCAAAATTATCATTCAATTATAACTGCATTTTATTGATGTAGTTAAATTTTAATTGTATTAAGATTGAATGAATTCCTGAAATGTAGCCAAATTTATTACTACATCACACAAATGTGGTTAAAATCTTCAAATATGGTTAAATTTTCCCCAAACTTGCTGGTAAATTATAATTGCATTTTCTTAATTTTATTAATTTATAACTGTTTTAAAATTGAATAAAATTATCATATATAGTCAAAACCATCAATAGTAAATGCAATAAAAAATGCTAACGTAGTTAAATTAATTAAAAAAATGCCTATAAATTATTACACCTTTTTTGACGGGGTTAAATTGTAACTGCACTAAGTTTGAATAAACTATCAAACACAATCAAAATTATTACTTTATTACATAATGCAGTTACAATATTCAAAGGCAACCATAATTGTATAATTCAAAATAAAATATTCCTTTCAAATATGTTGAAAGATAATATATATACATTATAATAATCTAGGTAAAACTATTATGTAATGTTTACGATCATCAAAATAATGCTGTTACAGAAACGCGGTACACAGCGGTGACACAAAATAATTGGATTATATAAATGCAGTTAAAACTGCTATATAAAATTACGATTTAAATTTTTTATTTTTAGCTATCAATAATGGATATCGTTGGAAAGCATATTAAATTTAAGATTTTACAGTGAAAACGATTTTTAGATCCAATTAATGTAGAAAAAGTTATCACATTTCAAAGTTTGGAATAGAAAGAAATTAAAAATGTGACTGTTCATTTTCCAAAATATGAAGAAGGCATGTGTGCTCTTGAAATCTAACTCAATAATAATAGTATAGTATAGATATCTTCACGAATACAACAATTTAGAAAAAATTGCAGAAAAAATTTAGTTCAAAACAAATAAATTAAAGAAAACCAAAATCAAAAGAAAGCCTCTAATACTTTAAATGCGTGCCTGTAAATTTTCACTTTTGGTTGGGCCTTAGGCCTCCAAAACGCTAGGCCTTGATTACCAAGACAAATTTTTTTCCCCTAAACAATAGCTTATGAAAGTGCAAAGTTCTAGTCAGCATGAGGTAGCATTTCAAATTCCCAATTATTTCAGTTATATTTGCAGTAAAAAAAACATTTGCTCATAGCTGTGATTTTTTTCAAGCAGCGTTACTCTATCAAAAGACGAAAGGTATTGTTTTTTTATAACATACTTAAAGGCACGCTCATTCATTTTGAGCAAGAACTCTGAATTGACGTTAAATAAGCAATATTTACATTAAGAGATAAACCAAAACTTCTTCCAATGAACTTGACAGTTGATAGGTGAATCAGTCGCATAGAGGCTTGCTAATTCTATATGAATTACTGACCAAATGTACTTTGATTCAATTAAATCTGAAGAAGGGCTGAAACCATGCAGTTGCAATTGTTGATGATATCCTCGTTCATTTATTTTATTTCAGCTGCTTAATTGACAAATTCATGTGATAGCAGATATGACAGAATAATCGAGTTGCCCTGTAAAATAAAATAATAAAATTTTACAACATCAATGTATGCAAACAACACTTGAAATATTCAGCCTAAACAAAAGTTGGACCAAGAATTACTATTCGTACCTAAAGAAATTGAAAACCAACTTCAGCGGATAGTAGTCACATATATTGTCAACGAACATATTTCTAAATTGGTTGTGGCAATTACATTTTAAAAAATGTTGTTAGAAACAGATGGACAAATATGCACTGAACTACTGCAGTACACATCAGATTCTAGATATATCTCTCTTTCCACATCCATTGTCCATTGACACTAAAAATTCACCTTTTTCCACCAATTTTCCTATTTTTTATGTTCAGTATAAGTTGTAAATAATGTGCAAAATATACTATTATTCACAGCAATAATATACTAACCACTGCAGCGTATGCATAATTTTTTTTACCAACTTTTCATTTACGTAGTAATACCTAGCAAGAGAATGTCTGTTAGAAACCTTCAGTATTGCTTAGTTCAATACAGAACTACTTCATGAAATATATAAATAAATTATACAATAAATAAATTATATTCTCAATATGTATGCATGTAAGAATAATAACTAAACAGTAAAAAAGTGCTTGAGTTTAATAACAATACAAAAAGAATGGTGGGCTCACTTCATGTGGCACATCGGTACCTGATTCCGCTCTTCGTTTGACCTGTTGCATCATCATGTTATACTCTAAATCTAAAAAATGATGCCAATGTGCCATCATCTTTTAGAACTGTGCAACAAACCTGCAAATATAATGTTTTGAAAATACGTAAAACATGTGTAATTAAAGCACATAAAACTATAAAACAACCCATAAAATATCATCATTTGCAAATGCACATTACATCTAAATCAAGAAGAAGAAGAAAAATCAATAGAAAAAAATCCATCCAACTCACTTTGATATCCCTAAATGGGATAAGCAAACTCTTTTCAAGTTTAGATTCTAAGCCCAAAAATCTGGAGTTTCTACTTGTTGCAGCTAGTGCACTCATTATAGCCAAGTTTAATTAAATCCACAATGAGGCCACAAACAATCATACTGATTCAAAGCTTGACAATTTTATAAACCTAACATCTAATAATCAAATACAGTAAAATCTAGCTAAAAACATACTATTACACTACAAAAAGAAGATGATTAATCAAATGCAATTGTGTGTGTACTTTGCATTTTCTATAATATCATCAATTAAGGAATATTATATATACATAAAATGATAGTATAAATGTTAAATTCATTTGCAATACTTATTACTAAATTAATTTCCATCTTATTTCATAAAATAAAATAATGTTAATAATTTTTTGAAATTTCAAACAGTAAGATAGTAAATATGATAGACATGCATTTGATCCAAAACCATCATTTAAAACAGTGCAGTGATCATTTTTAGTATTTTAATTTTCTTAAGGACCTTAACATTGTAGCTACTATAATTTTTCTTAAGGACCTTAACACTGTAAAGTGGAAAGCCCATGCAGTGCACAGGTGTATAGGTAAGGTTATATTGAGAATGAGTAATATAGGATGGTATTTTCCTTTTTGAGATATTGTTTTCAACAATTTTTTTATAACACTACTAAAAAGTTTCAAAACATGTGAAATCCCCTTATTAATGTAATATTGTAAATTGCACATCTACCTTTTAAAACTTAGTTAAATCATGAAAACATTAAATATCAACACGTAATACCGCTAGCATTTTTGATTGGGACCGGCTATTTGGATGCAAAATAAAACACAATTTTTAATACAATAAATCTAGACCGTTTCATCTTTTTGTCCATATATGGAAGGTAAAATTTAGGAGAAGATCTAATTGTTAAGTTCTTTTGTTATCCTTTGTATTTACATATCATGTCCAAATAGAATTTTTGTTTTGTTCACATGTATTTCAACTAAGTGTAAAAAAAGTAGAAAAAAATAGAAAAATTCAACATAGCATTTTGCAAATATATGCATTTTTTACTAACCATTTATGGACAAAGAAAAATATTTGAGACACATTTTTTTTAGGAAAATGTTTGTAGAAAAATATAAATATCGAAAAATTGAATTTTTTAGCAAATACATATTTACTAACTTTTACTTTAATTATTTGCGGCAAATACTGCAAATTTTTTGAAAAAAAAATCAAGTTAATTTTCTAGTGGGGTTCAGTTTCTGGCTACGTATTAAAGATCTTATAAAACAATAGCGGCAAAGATGAGCAACATCTCAAGCACAACTTTTGAGAGTATTTTCATATGTATGGCCTAACCACATGCCAATGGGGTTTCTTCATTTAATATGTTTACTAACTTAGAAAATAAAGTGAAGGATTTGATCATCCTCAATATTTATAGTAATAATCTTCTAGCAATTATAAGAGAGAGAGGGAGATATGGAGAGGGAAGCTTCAACATTGTTTAGCTTGTTCTTTCTTTCTAATTTTTTTACCTGATCATATATGCTCTTCATTTCTAAACGAAAATAATTATTTCATCCAGTAAATTCTCAACCTCATTCAAGATTTATCATTCTCCTTATAATTGAGTTGACCACTTCTAAGCTTGCTAAAGCCTTCTACAGAAACCATAGCGATTCATCGAAATGCAAAAAAGTGGTCAGCCTGCAAAGTGAAAAGATGAAACGATTGTTCAACATTATGTAAAAAGGTTTAAACAAAAAAGAAATTTGAAAATATGGTTGTAAGGAAAGCTTGACCATAACTGTAACTTAAATTGGAATAGTAAGGTGAGCCAGTTGATTTGGTTCAATTTACAATGAAATGATAGTAAATTGGTACCGCAAAATTGACACCATAGTTGGCTAAAGTAGAAATTCGTGGTCTGAAAACGAATATAAAAAACAGCTGACTAGAATGGTAACAACTACAAATATCTTAGTGTAATATTTATGCAAATTATATGTGCTGCTAACTATAAATTAATTCAGGCATCATTTAACAATATGTCTTAAGAAAAAGGTTACACACAACTCAGTTGATCATTCTTCGAACATCTAAACAACTGCTTAATGAGGTTTTTAAATGAAAACTTATTTTTGAATTGCATCTTTATCAATAATACAACATCAATGTCTAACCTTACAAATAAAAACATCAAACATAAAAAGATATGACCTAGGTCATATCCCAACTATTAACCCATAAACTCCTAACCAAGTTCTTCAATGGTATAGCTATTTTAAAAAAACGAAGCATAAAGAAATAATGAGAGGGAACTGCCTTGAATCTATCAACTATTAATAACTAATTAGAGCATATTTATACGACTTACTCTTAGAATAGAATCACCTAAAATTATAAAGCTGAACAATTATAAAAAAATCTTAACTAAATTGAACACTAACATTTGATAATGTGATACCAATGAAAGGTGGTGGATGAGATCTATCTAAAAAGAATAAAAATCAACATTTCATCAGAATAATTCAACTATAAGACCACTGAAAATAAAATTGCATGGGAAGTCTATAAGTATACCATAACACATTTGATTATTTTTGTTCATCTCTCTGTTTTGTGGATATATAATTGTCAAAATTAATCCACATATCATGGTATACTACTTGTTTTTAGTTTAGACATATAGCATATGGTAATATGTAAAAAATATTTAAGTCATATCCTAATAGGTTTATTTAATAACTCATAATATATATGTACATGATCCAATCTCCAATATACAACTAAATTGTCAGCTATACTTGATTTAACATTCATATCAAAATCAACAATAAACATGTAAATTGAAAGCACGGATACAAAAAAAAGAATACTATCTAAAATCTTGTTCGGTATTAGGATGCACTATTGAGAAAGAAAGAAAATGCAGCACATATTTAAATGTTAGAGCACAGGTTTAAAACCTAAATCATGTTTGAATTACAGTATTGAAACAACAACTGCCTAATCGATTATCGGAAAGTGGTTAGGATTACAGTTATGTTTAGTTTACAATTAAAATAGTACTTATCATTCATTGCTGAATCGTTCATGCAAACACACTGAATAATATAAGGCTTGCACATATGACTAATACTATTCAAATGGTAAACAAATCATCTTTTGTTTCAATTGCCACCAGAAATCCATTGAATGCAACACTCAAATTTAAATCAAGAATCAATAGGTAAATTCAAATAACAGATAGTAGAACAAAAATAAAATACTGCCTGTCTTGTCAAGTAGAAATTCATCTGTTGAGAAAAGGAATAATCATCACAAAAAAATGTCGACTTCCATAAAATCGGAGATGCTATGCTTCGAATCTGGATCTGGTTTGCTCGACGGATGCTGGTTTGCTCGACGAATCATCACAAAAAATGTCGACTTCCATAAAATCGGAGCACTATTCGAATCTGGATCTGGTTTACAACACTTCGGACAGGAAGTGGTTAGTCAGTATCACTGCCGAACTTCAATCTTGAAGCAACGGCTTCCTAATCGATTAACGGTTAGCGAAGTAGTTTGTGATTGGCAAAGATAATGGATGGACGACGATGATGGCAGTGACATTTAAATTGGGAGTGATTACGGCGAATGAGAAACGGGCAACATGAAAGGATATAGGGGTATTTTAGGAATTCCCAAAAGACACCAATGAAATAGTTCAGGCAATTCTTATTATTAGTTGTAGAGATAAGTATTAGGCACATTAAAATTAAAAGAGATTTGACACATTCATGTGTGTAACTGGGAACTTTAAAAGGATATTGTAACTAAAAGATTCATTGTATTTAAATAAGATATAAGGCTTCTCAACAGATAATTTATATATGAAATTTTTTATATGCTACATGCTTGTAGAAAGTTCTTAATGTCAGGTTAATTATGCAAGGCTTTAAAATATACTTTGAAACTTTAAATCATAGGTTACATATTGAAAACTTAAAGTTTAATGTTTATAATTAGAAGTTTATAAAGATAAAATTTCAAAACCGAACAAAATTTTTAAATTTTTGTATATTATATTTATATTAAATGATTTAACAAAGCAGTTTAGATATATATATATATATATATATATATATATATATATATATATATATGCTTAGTATATTTGACACTATATCATATTCAGTTGAATCATTATGCTTTGTTAACGTGTCTTCTCCAATCATGTCATTCATTTACGATTTGTGCCCTTCATGTGACATTTCTTATATCCAATAGTGATAGAAACTCCTGATTAATTGCAAAGTTGTCATATTTTTGATCCGTTGACTTTTTTTATGAATATGGTTCATTAATGCCAACAAATGTCAATCCCAAGGATCAAACTCGTGAACTTTAACTTCGTAGTCTGAACTACCAAACAACTGAGCCAACCCTATTGGCTAAAATCCATTAAGTTCCATAATTAATAATTTAACCCTTCACATACCTAATTGATATAGCACAAACACCAAAATAAATTAGACACACATAAATAAACACACAATCACACATACACACATATATATAATTATATGTATGTATATATAAATATCACACTTCCAATATCTGTAAGTGTGGTATATGTCTTTGGATGTATATATGGTACACCAAAATAAACATTTAATTGAATTAATTAATATGATTAATTAACACATGTAATATAAGTTTAAAATAAAATATGATTTTATTCAATTATTAGACTTTATAGACCTACTACGATCCAAATAGAGATTTTTTTTCCATTTCACCCATTGTCGGTCTACACAGTTCCTTCAATGGTATCGGAGCCTTAATGGTATACGCAGTCTAAATTATCAACTTTATGTCTAAATAATAAAGTGTACCTATCATTTGGTTGTTAGCATAGTAGTGTCTAAGTTTGGGGTTGAATAATAAAGTATTCTCCGCTCCTTGACCAATGTTCTGACTCAATGATGGAATAAGTCCATGAGGTTTGCCCAATTGTAAAGGTCCAAATTAATTTGGACCTTGGACTAATTTAAAATTTTAAGACATATTTTAAAATTTAAGTTTAATAATAAAAGGAATCTTTTTAAAAGTTACAAAGTAAAGTCAGAGTTTTCAAAGTTGTTTTGAGAAACTAAAATAATTAATTTCAAAGTTTTAATATGTTTAATTAATTTTATTAATTAAAATAAATTAAATAATTAATTGATACACATACATATATATATATATGTATGTGTGTGTATATACATATATATATCTTATGTGTGTGTGTTGATATACGTTTGTAGCTATAATTGTTAAAGTTATATATTTATCTTACATTTGTTTAAGATGAATTGTATTAAAATTTCGAATTAATTTAAATATCTAATTAGAATTTTTAAGTAAACAAATAAATTCATTAAATAAAATTAATTAAAAATTAATTAAGTAATATGTATACATATATTGATATATATGTACAAACAAAATATAAATATTATAGTTAATTATTAACATTAAATAGTTTAAAATGTAACATAAATTTAGAAATTTTATACGAATTGAATTAAATACGATTTAGTTAATAAAATTGATTAGTTAAATATGATTTTGTTAATAAGAATTAAAACTAATTAAATGCGATTTAATTAATAAGAAACATACATATAAACATATATAAGTTAATTAAATTATAATGGTTACAGATAAATTACAACTTATATAGCCATATATTTGTAAACATTAGTGAAACTATATGAAACACAACTTAGATTTAAGGAATGAGTACATGCGTATTGTACATATACCACGGTTTCAATGTGTCAAACACTTGAATCGTGAGACTATTTAAGAATTATATTACTCTCTAAATCGATATCACCCCACGTGTGTGTACTAAAGATTATGAATCTAAAGTATATAAGTTGTCCTCTACCATTTATAAATTAATGGATTACTTACATACACTTTAGTTACTGAGCTTCCTCAAGCTAGAGATGCTATATGTAATACTATTGACATATTGACTAGAGGAGGTAAGATACATGCACATATTTTGTTGAGCTTTCCTCCGGTACATGCACTATATTATGGTCATCATGGTATGCTAGGTACGAGTGAATAATCTCTTTTGATTTTTTTTGCTTTCATCAAGGTAGAAATGAGAGTAGGAAAAAGACCATAAATTAGGAGTTATATATGATATGACCGATAAGCTGCTATTCATCGCACGCGAGCCTATTACTTATTGAGCTTTCTACAAAGTAAGAAGCCCAAAGCAAGCGAGCCCTAATACACACTAGAGATTGAAAGAATTATACGTATTCTCTTATGGTTTTAAGAAAAATAAAAGTCTAATGGGAGCGTTATTAGAAAAAAAACCGATAACAATTAACCTTTCTAATTTTATAGGACATATTCTCTATAAGTTGAAATAATCTACTTCGATAAATTTGTATAACTAACATATTTGAAAAATTGTTTATTAATTTAAATATATACAATCCAATCTAATTGAGACTGACATAAAAATATAAAATATACTACCAATAAATCTATTGGCAAGTTGTCACTTCATGACCCATGCAAGAGCTAATTTACACAATCACTAACATATTTATTACTTGGTTGCTTAAGTGTTTATTTATCTGAGATGGTATCTTGTATTTTACGAGTTTTTTAACTTTAATACAGGAATATAGATATATATTCTTATTCAATCACATATAAATGCCATATGGTAAACAGTCATGATTCATAATGTATGAAACCTCAATGAAATTAGTTCATTCAAAATAAGCAAGTAAACCATAATGCAAGATCATGTATTCAATACGATTGATTACAATTATGATCTTGTTATGTTACGTGCACTAGACTAAGAACTACAAGATGGACCTAAGAATTCGATCGTTGAAATGTCAATTTGACTAGTTTACATAAGGTGCGACTTCTTTACATTAAGGGATGACAAAATGCATTTTTTGTAAATAATTTGGTGTGGACTTGTAGTAAGAGTTTCCTTTGAATGGTTTGACTATTTTGGAAAGGAAATCAAATGTACGAGGGTGGATGCAACTTGGTATGGTTGGGATAAAGAGAGTGAATAGCCACCTCTATTTCATGAAGAGACATCAAAGACTAGAATTGTATAATATAACATTAGATGCGTAACATGGAATGAAAAATATGATTTCTATTCCAAAATATATTTTAATATAGAAAATTGTTTTTATGAGATTTATTTCTTTTAAGTTTAAGATATCTGTGATAGATCAGGGATATGCCCTAGGGGAAATTCTATAATTTATTGTAAATTGTCAACTCTGTAATAAGATCTCGTTCGAAATAAAAGATGTTTTTATTTCGATTATGTAGTTGTTATAATTTATTATATTAATTACTTAATTCAAGTATATTTAATGGAAAGTTCATAAATAGTTTGTTTTGTGATAGTAATACAATGTGTTATAGTCATAAGAAATGTATCAGAATATAATAAACACATTGTTTTAAATATTCCTAGTCAAGATGTATTGAGAATGGATATTGATACGTTCATTAAGACTAGAGTATGTAATCTTCCCAAATATTGGGCAGTATATTGCTCATGGCTGCTGGAGGCACCAAGGGATTACGTACTAATAGTTATAGCAGTGGAATGACTCACTCGATAGTTTTCTATTTGTCCATATAACTAAGGTCAAATGGAAAATATCGAGACAATATTACATAGTTCTCTCAACTTGAGAATACAATTGAACTTCATTGTGGAAAACTCCACTTTGATTATAGTTAAATCATGTTACGAGATCCATCGACCGATTATAGTAGGATCGAGTTGACGCATTGGAAGCGAAACACTATTCAATAGAGAATTCATCTCCTCAATTATATGAGGTTAGTATCATGTTCAACTAAAGTCAGCTCAAAGTCAATGTCTCTGACCAGAGCAGTTTTGTTAATAATAGTTATTGTTATTGAAATAAAGACTTTGTGTTTGAACTCTATAGGTTGAATGTGGACGATATTGGAATTTTGACCATTACCAACATTTATACGTCCTAATGTGATGTAGTTTTGATAAAGAGAATTGGTGTAAATAATTGTTACTGCTAGGGACTAATTAAAATAAGTAAAATTAGATTTACCAAAAGTGTGTAAGCAAAAAATTTAGGCAAACATCACACTACTAACTAAGGTGATGTGTGAACGTTAATATTTGCATTGTTCGGTAGTAATTGCTGATCGAATTTACACTAAAGGGTCACCGAACCACAATATTGAACATTCTAACTATCACCTGATTTAATTATATTATAATTGTTATAAATTAACTAAATTAATTAATATTTATGAAATATTAATTACAAAATTTTATTTGATTTGTGTTGGTTACTACTAAAAATGATGCGTATATAAATGTTGGATACACGCGTATCGATATATGATATAGCTGTACATTTGAATTTGATTTAAACGTAAATTAGCTGATCGAGTTTGAAGTGGAATGGAAGCCCAGAGAGGCCAAATGGATGGTTGACCAAACATCTTAGGGGAGGAGGGTTTTTAATGTTGATATTTTAGTATGAATTGGTAGAGAAAAGGGTGGATTTAAATCCACATTCTCATCTCTCTTTCCGCTCTTATTTAAATCCATTAGCTCTCTTCTTTTACACTTTACTTTTGTTCTTCCCCTTGCTTAGCTATGGTCGAAATTTCCTTACCCCTGTAACAACCCAAAAATTCTAACAAGTATTTTATTATTTTATTTATAAACTTTGGGGTTTTAATTTACAAAAAAATTGAATTTTTTAAAATTGAATTATAAATAGTCACCAATTTTTTTTTTAAATATAAGAAAAATTTTATAATTCTTATTTTGGTTAAATTTTAACATTAATTGAAATTTTAAATCTTTAAATTCTAATTTCCAAATCTTTTAATTCAACTGGATATATTCGGAACAACATTTTCCGCTTTTGTTTTTTTATGTTAGATTATATACTTTTTAAATTGAGTAATTAATATTTTTACTTATATACATCATTTCTTGTTAAACGATGAATGAATCAGATGGATGTAAACAAATCATATTTTTAATTAAGTAGTAAATTTTAAAATTTATAGTGTATAGATAAGCTTTATAAAATGAACGTTTTATTAAATTGTACGTTCGTATCCGTTTGATTTATTTAGTTAGCATATAGATAGTACGTAATTAATGAAATACTCTTTAAATATATATTCTACTAAATATAAATAGTGAATAAATAAGAAAACGTATAAATTTAAATGTGTTACTTTTATTTTAATGTGGGCATATGGTTGATTTGATTAATGCATCTATAGTGCGCATTCTTAATAAAAATTTATTACCTTAACTAAATAAATAAATTTATCTGTAGCCTTGCATTCCAAGTGGGAAAGAAATGATTTCCCTAGCCGTTCAATTTCTTTAAAATCTAGCTTTTATAAGTTACGTGTAAATTTCTATGCTTCCCTTTTTATTCATTTTTATAATAGGAATAAAATCTCCAAATTCGCGTAGCCATTTCAAGCAAATTTATTTCTCTTTAGACGTTCAAAATCCATTTCAAGATTGCTTGAAGTTCACATGTAAACTTTTACACGTTCTTTTTGATTCAATGGTTTTATTTGGTATAAAAACTCTTTTATTTACTTACCGTTCAAAACAACAAATATTTGCTTGCCACTTTTGCATTGGATTTACTAACTTATCAGCAATCCAATACGTACGGAAATTTCCTTGCCTCTCGGCTATAAATTGATAGGAATATATTCCATAGCCTAATACACAATCAACGCAATCGTGTATAATTGATTTAAATTTATTTCTTGCCTATATTCTCTCACCTCAATCAACGCAATCATGTATAATTGATTTAAATTTATTTCTTGCCTATATTCTCTCACCTCAATCAACGCAACCCTGATAAATATAAGCCCCGTACATAAATAGTTTTCAATTGCATCTCAACATTTCCTTCATTTCTTCTTGCGTGCGTGAGCTCTGAAGGCATGGCCTCCATTTTCTTCTTTTTATTTTATATTTTTTTTCCATGCTTTGCTTCTCCCCTCCCTATCCTCTGCTTTCAATATATTTGACAAATCCATCTTCATATTTCACTCGGCAAGAAGAGAAGGAAAAAAAATTTAGAATAAAAAAATAAAAGCATCGCTGCTTCATCTTTTGCCGCCTAGATCTCGTTGCCTTCACCAATTCCAGAGCAAGCCTTGAACCCCACGCCTAAACCAAATTCAGATCTGCGGCGTTGTCGCTCAACCTCGGCAACCATCATCTCGTCCTCTTCCTCTGTGCGTGTTGTAAGTGTGCTATATTTTTATTTTTTTATTTTATACTGTTTGTATAAGTTATTTACTAGTAGCCTAAGCATGTATAAGTTATATAGGGTTTTGTGATCTGTCAAGTTAAGTACTTTTTTTTACTTGATTTTTATTGACTTTAAAACATTATTATATAAGTTATTTATATAGCCTGCAATGTTTTTGTATATACCAGTTATTTTACAACCGCCCTAGTATGATTTACATATATTATATATATATATATAGGTTTATGTATATATCAGTACAGGAATTTGCTTTAATATGACATGTGTATATATTTATTTTACGAAAATATTATATTTTATATAGTTACTATAAATATATGCATATGTATAATAGTTTTGCAAAGTTGTTTATATATGTATATAGTGTTATAATAAATATTTTTGTAAAGTAAGTTATATGTATTAGTTTTATTGTTCTGCTATAAGATTTACATATATTTTCATGAGTCGGTTTCAAAATGTATAAATATATTATATACATAACAGTTTTAATATTTCAAAATATAAGTATGTCATACATGTTTGTTATGCATAAAAGTTACATATGTTGTTTTGAAATACTTGTATTTTTTTCAAATATGGGTAGCTTGTTATTATATGGTGATATTTAATACCTGACTTTGAACAAAATGATATATTAAACCTATGATTTCAGTGTAATGTGTTTTAAAAGGCTGTAGGCATACAAAGTGATGTTAAGATCTACATATAAGTTATATCGATATGTTATAAATTTAAATTGTATATACGTTAGTATATATATGTATAAGTCATGTTATTTTTTTTTATGTACATATATAATATGTTATGGCATTTTGAAAGTAATAAACTATAGTATATAAGTATTTTGTATTTTTAAAATAAATATATACATAAGTATTTATTTCAAAATATATTATTTGAATATTTTGTTTCAAATTAAACATTTATTCATGGAAATGACAATGATAAAATATATTTTCCGTACAAATATCTAGCCAATTCTGATTCATTTCATCAATACCTTATTATCAGCTTTGTCCATCTAAATTCATGCCCAGCTAGCTTTGTTTCGGAATACGTGCTTGGATCCGTAACTCATTTCATCGTCAAACCTCTCTCTAGCCTCAAAAGGTAAGCAATCACTCACGATTAACGTTCTTTTATTTATTAAATTTGATTTCAATTGAAACGACAATTGAAAAATGCTGCTGTTAGTTATTTACATTGCTATATATGTTGTTATCTGCAATTGTTCACTTGTGGGATATGACACCATATCCTGTTATTTATATTATATTGGTATTGATGATATATGCCTGTTATTTTATTTTATTACCTGTTATCACTCTGCAAGCTCCCTGTAGTTTAGAATTCACTATGGGTTGAAATGATACATACCCAAACGGACTTTAGAATAGGAGAATTTCATTATGAGTTGAAATGATAAACCCAAGCGATTTTCAATTAAATTGAATTTAGGATTGCGCGTCGAAGTGATATCTACCCGTATATTTAAATTTCGGATTGAAATGATAAATATCTGTATCCCTTGATTATTGGGCAGGAAATTATACACAAACACCATTGGTCTACATATATATATAAATGTTTGAAAATAATTTCTATAGTTTGAAAGGAAATATATGGTTTTTAATAAATATTGGTTCTTAAAATATTATATATAAATGGAAATTTTATATATAGATTTAATAATAATATTATTGAGATTGAATCAATCCATATAATATGTTTAAGTATTTATTTAAATTTATATTTCAAAATTGATTGTTGTAATAATTTGAATAAGTTAAAGTTGAGAAGATAAAGTTGAATTTATTTGAAATGGTATTTAGTTAAGAATTCTACTTAATTGGATTGATTTGAACTATTGAATTTGAAATTTAAGATTTGATTTATAACTTGATTTTGATTTAAATGATTAAAAGGAAGTTTCAAGTTTAAAAAAATCGAAAGGAATATTTAGTTTAAAGGTAAATTTAGGTTATTTAATAAATATTGAATTTATTAAGTGAACATTTCAAGACTAAATAATAAGGTTAAATTGAGATCTATATGAAACTGTTAAATTGAACTTTGGAATGTTGAATATTAAAGCATTGAAACATACTAGAATTTAAATGGTTAATTTGTGATTTAGATCTGTATTTGAAATATATATAATTTGAATTTGTTTGGTCAGAAACTGAATTGAATGGAAATTGATAAATTGAGATTGAATTTAATTTGAATAGGGAAGTCGGGTTGATTTTGAAGTGATTTGTTAAGTTTGAGGAAATTACAAATATTCTACTTTATAAAATATTTATATATATTTTGGAAATATATATATTTGAAATGAAATGATATTTTGTTGTGAAGTATAAATTAATTTGAAATGACCTCGGTGTTATAGTGTATATTTCTACCTTGTAGATAGTTCCATGGACTCTTAAAGGATGGTTATCCCAAACATCCTTTAAGTTACTTGTATTTCAGTTGATATTTTACTTGAGTTGGATTTATTGATATAAGATCATTAATCCTGACTCGAGTGTTTTGTGTTTTGCTTTACGCTCGGGTCAGACTGAGTGATACAGCATTTGAGACTCACCTGTGGAGTTTGGAGCTTCATTGGAGATCCAACTATCGATTCAGCTTTCAGCTTTTCCAGTTGATTGGTTCAGAGAAGTCATCTGTTCATACTGAAGACTTCGCTGTATTTGAGATATTCTGTTGTATTCTATTTCTAACTCTGATATTTGTATAGTAGCTTCATGAACTACTATTTATATATTCCACTGCGTATTATCATATTACTCTGTGTCTATGATTCTGTGATTGATTTATTTACTGTATATGCTGAGTTTGCAAAATATAAATTAACAATCTGATATCTTGGGCAATTTAAGTCCGACATGTGCGGATGCGAATGGTTGAAAATAGTAGGTCGTTACAACCCATCTCCTCCATTATTTTCAAACCTAAAACACAAATTCAAGTCAAATAATAGAAGGGTATGTGATCTTTCCGACTGGTAACACTTTCTGGAAGAGTTTGATTTCAGTACTAAGAGTTCTATCGATTCAACATTCAAGATGTTATTACTAGGCTACAACTGAGGTAATTTTTGTTCATATCAATTTATATATACATATGCAATCATCTATGTTATTGTTATAGGTTAAAGTAAGGTATCACAAATTTATATACATATGGTTATTCTCCATTTACAGATATTTTTATGTGCATCTGATAACTTAAATATATGCATATATCATATACTATAATTCATTTATGCGATCATAAAAAAATTAAATTGAGAATTAAATATAAAATGGATATGATAGAGAATAAAAAAATTATATTGGCTTCAGCCAAGTTAATTAAAAAATGGTTTTGCCTAAAAAAATAAACAAATATTTTGGTTTTGCCAAAACAATAAAAATTGAATTTTAGATTCATCCATAATCCTAAATAAATTATTTTTTACTTCGGCCGCAAATTAAAGCGTAATTAAAAAAATTGTTTTTGGTTATGAATGTAATTTTTTTTAAATACTGTATATATACATGTCTCTATGTGTGTTTTTGACAGCCATACTTAAAAAGAATCGTGTTTTGCCTTCGATTGTAATTAAAAAATGATAATTTTTATGGTTTCGACCCAAAATTTTTTTGCTTAATAATACATATTTATACATAATATATTCATAAATTAAAATTTAGCCAAATTTTAAAAAGATTAATCGCACATATATATTTATAAATAATATTTATAATTTAATATTTTATAATTGAAGTAATTTAGATTTTTTGCTTATTGTAAAATTTATAAATTGATTTAAACTTTGAACGTTAAACTTTGAAATCGTCTTACTCTAGATCTAGATCTAATTTAAAAGTATATCTACTATAAGATATTTTAGATGATTCAATAATTTGAATTGGTCAACAATTATAAATAACCAATGACAAAATAGTATGTATGTGTGTGTGTGTGTGTGTATGTATATATATATATATATATATATATATATATATTTAACAAAAATTAAATATGGACATCAAGTATGGATATAAAGTAGGCAAATGTGTCTGCTGTAGTATAAATCTCAGCACTTAGATATAGGCATGATAAACTATGTACACCGTATATATTGCTGTGTATATGATATACATTTGTACATTATATATTATATATGTAATCAATTGAAATCCTTTTATTAATAAATAAAATGAAATAATGTTTTTATTTAAAATTAATTTAGATTGAATCTAAATCAATTTAGACTTCATAGGCACAATAAGATCCAAAATTATTAAAATTTTCACCCATATAGTCCACTACATGCTGGCGCCGATCCAACATTTGTATTGGAGCCCAATTGCCTATACGGTCTAAATTACATATGTTAGGCCAACTAATTAAGTTACCCAACGATGTCTAGAAAAGTGGTGTCTAAGCTGGGTTTAGGTAATCAAATACCCTGCCCAACTTGACTATCAACCTAGCTAATTATCAAAAGGTTATCATTATTAGAAAAAATCAATTTTAATTCAGGCCTTAGGCTAGTTTTCAAAATGCATTTTGAAATTAAAGTAAATTTTAAATTTAAAAGTTAAATTTAAAACAATAAAATTATTATAAGTGTTGTAATATGAGTTTCAAAATTGTTTTGAAATTAATAATTTAATTTCAAAAATTAAATAATTATCACTTAGATTAATAAATTAAATAAATTAATTAATTAAAGAGTTAATTGATTAAATTTTATAACAAATGTAATGTTATATGTTATATTATCTTGAATTGTTTAAAATGATGCAAGTATATATATATAAATATATATATATGGAATTTTCAAAATTAATAATTAATTAAAATTGTTTAATTAAATAAATAAATTAAATGTTAGTTAGTAAATAATAAAATACATGCATGTATAAAGATATATGTGGATAATTATAAATGTCATAGTATACATATTCGATATAGAATGTTTGATTGAATAATATAAAATCAATTAAAATGTTGATAAATTAATAAAATTTAATTAATAATATTAGCTGAAGATTATACATAAGACTATTATATAAGTTAATTAAACTATAACATTTATATAATAATTAAAACTTATGTAATATAAATGTATAATAAATGAAGGAACATTATGAAACCCTAGTTAGATTTAAGAAAAAAATACATACGTATAGTAAGTATGCCGTAATAACAGATGTGTTTGACACTTGAAACATGATGGTATTTCATAAAAAATACATTATACCATAAGTTGATATCACTTAATTAAATATATTAAAGATTATGAATCTTTAATATAAAATTTTCCTCTATCATTTATGTATTAATAGTTTACTTGCATATTCCTTTGTTGTTGATTTTTCTCAAGCCAAGGATGTTATGTGTAGTATTATTAATATACTGAATTATCGACGTAAGATATGTGTACGTATATGTTGATATTCCTCAAGATACAGATATTTATACTTAAGTCATCGCGAAATGGTAGGTACGAGTGACTAATCTCTTTTGATTTGTTGATATTCCTCAAGGTTGAAATTAGATTAAGATAAGAACCACGGTTGGGAGTTGTATATGATACAACCAATAATGTGTTATCCATCATTTATGGGAGTATGATTTTTGATATTCCTCAAGGTCATAATACTAAGGCAAATGTATGACGCCCCACCTCTATACCCACGCCAGCCAAGGACACTACGGGGTAATGCCGTCAACTAGCACGGAGAATAAGGCTATTGAGGAGCGACCATCCGTGTAATTGCTTTGTGCGAGTACCGATATGCCAGATAAAATATGACTTGCATTCAAAAGAGGATGATCCGACATGGCGATAAAAACTCAAAGCTACTACACAGTGGCTATAATATCTTCGGAAACAAATATAGAAATAAGCATAACATAAATCAGTCACAGAAGTTCATATCTCAAAGGTGGAAACAGATATGAATATTACACATGAAAGTGTACATCAGAGTAGTGGTCAAACAAGATCCACAATATCACAAAAGAATGGTTACAAGTGCTAGACAAAAGAATATGTATACATCAAGGAGTCTATATCTCAACGGTATACAACAAAAACAACTAATCTAAGTAGTTAACCAAAAGTCAGGATGATAATCCCTGAAGTGAAGTCAAGCAGAAGCACCTGTAACATCTCGGTCTGACCCGAGTATTATTTATAAGAAAATAATAAACGGATCAGTCTAGCTATAAATATCAGATAGAATGATATAGAATAAGAGATATGACATAACATATGATAACCATAAAGCCATACTGTGATAAGTATGAAATTGAAAATCAACAAGAGATTAATCAATATCACCAGAATCTTCTCAAAGATCAAAAGGAATGTCATACTCAATATCTTCATTGACTAAAAGTAAATGACATACAAATTCACCAATGCACAAATAATGATAACTCATATCAATGAAAATCACGAAAATTGGTAAAACACAAATTCTAGAAATCATCTATGGAAATCCAGAAATCACAAAAAAATGATCGTAGAAACGATCAATCACAAAAGGGGGAGGCCTATCACAAAACGGGAGCATGAAAACTCACCAACACGTGTATCACAAACGGGACGCTATCCCATGGTCGCTAACCATAGAGCCGGTGCAACGACGTAGTACATCGGTACGCCCGAGGAACCAGAAACACGTAAAATTCGAAACAACAACGTAGTACAACGGTACGCCCAAAGATCCGAACTTCATAAAAACGTTGGTCGCTAGCCCACAAAAATTGGGTCGAAACCCCAAGAAATAAATAGGTCGTTAGCCTATGATAAAAATGAGACGAAACTCAATAAAACGAGGTACCGTCCCCTACGTCGACAAATAAACATAGCGCATCGCTAGTCATAATCACAAAAATGATTATCATCGATCATCAAGAAGTGTCAATTACAATGAACTAGTACATATATGAGCTTAGCCTCATGTCCCATAACCACTAGCTTAACTTAAATATTTACGAACAAATTGTAGATCTCCACTATAAAATTGTCACAAGAGATTCAATCGAATAAGTCCAAGAATTAACCGACGAAGTAAACTCAAGCGTTTCATACCACTTGTTTTACTAAGCCGTTTAATTAGATTTCTCATACGAATGAGGTAAAGGTTTGTATATGCTAGTAGATAGGAAAACGGTTTAAGAAACGAGCTTTGTAATAAAATAGTGTTGAAATCGTTTTGATGAAAGAATTTTTATATTTACTACTAGTATTGAAAACCTTTATATTTTGAAGTGACAAATCACAAAAATGATTGTAGGAACAATCAATCACTAAAATTCACATTCGAAGACGTGAATAAAAATCTAAAGAAATCGATACTGAATCCATCAAAGTGGAAATACCCAAAAATTCCAAAAATAGAAGTTGTCAAAGTCGACAAAGGTGATAACGACTAATCGGAGAAGAACAATCGATTAACAATTGGAAAAGCAAAGCAAAATTAGCATAATAGGAAAAACAAGGAAATAGGAGAATAGGAGCAGGTCGGTTGACCGGACTCCCTGAGTCGGCCGACCGAAAATAGGCCAGAAAGTCTCGGCTACAGCTTCGGTCGACCGGCCCAGGGGTTTCGGTCGGCCGAACCCGATACCTTGCATTTTTCTGCCCTATTAATTGAAGTGCAAACTCTCCCAATTCGCAACCGATCGAGCACGGACGCTAATGGATTACGCCCATCGCCTACCCAGTCTTATTGGCTCCTCGATGCATCGCCAAAAACATGTTCAAACATCAAAGTTAGGATTTTAAAGATTTGAACCCAAAACACTAAAAATTGGATTATTCACAAAATCAATCCAAATCCAAATCAAATGCACATGAATAAGTGTCAGGAATTCATACCCAACAATCAAAGATAATTATAGTCATAGATGTGAGATAAAAATCTCACCTTTTCACAAAATCAATGAAGGAGAAGCTATAGAGCAAGGCAAGGACAAACACTCTTCAATTCCAACCCAAGAAGCTTCAATCTAAGCTTGCAAGTAAAATATTTCCTAGGTTAGGTTTAGGAAATTTCTGAAATAGAAGAAGGAAAGAGTTGGAGAAGATGAAGAGAAGGCTTACCAATGGCTTCCCTTTGGATTTGGAGCAAGAACTTGAATTTTGCAAATGATCTAGGGCTTGGAGTTTTAGGAATTCTAATTTCCAATTCTTTCCCCCATTATTCTCTTGAGCTTGAGAGAGTTAGGAAATGAGGAATGAATGAAGAGAAGTGGAGAGGGGTTGGGTTGATATAACCAGAATTGGGCAAATGGGCTGAACCCAAAGCCAAAGCCCTAAGTGAAAAAGTAGAAAAATTCCACTAACTCCAAACATACCAAAGTTTATACTCAAAAAGGTCGCAAACGACATTTTGAACTCAATGGAATTGGTCTCGAGTCCTAATTCGACCGTATACGAAAAGTAACTTTTCGGACTATAATCCGACTAATGATAAAATATTTAAATAAAATATTTAAATACTCAATCGTAAAATATGCGGGTTGTTACAGACTCCCCACCTTAAAGAAATTGCGTCCTCGCAATATTTAAGAAGAAAACATATCATAACAACCATAAAAGCATATTCAACACAAAAGAAATTTGAAATAAGAAGTTCACCTCAAAGAGCACGAGAAAGTAAGTCCGGATGTGTTCGCTCGATGAATTCTCTAGATTCCCAAGAGCAATCCATAGGATTTGAGGACCATTGGACTTTAACAAGCGGAACATCTTTATTTCGAAGGCGTTTGACCTCCGAAGCGATAATACGGATAGGATGTTGCTCATAAGTTAGATTAGGCGAAACTTCAATTTCTTCCACAACACCGGGCTCAAGAATAGAATCGGAATCTCGAAGACATTTCCGTAATTGAGAAACGTGAAACACGTCATGAATAGCAGAAAACTGAGCCGGTAATAAAAGGCGATAAGCCACGGAACCAATACGTTTAGTGATGGGAAATGGACCAATATATCGAGGCGCTAATTTTCCTGATCGACTGAAACGTACAACACCTTTCATAGGTGAAACACGAATAAACACCAGATCTCCCATAGAAAATTCTAATTTCCTTCTCCGGTTATCGGCATAGGATTTTTGTCTACTCTGGGCTTCTTTCATCCTATGACGAATAAGGTCAATCTTCTCTGTGGAATCTCGAATAAAATCTGGACCTAAATCCAGCCTCAAGCCAACAAGAAGGAGATCGGCATGGCCTTCCATAGAGTGCCTCAAAAGGGGCCATACCAATACTAGATTGGAAGCAATTATTATAGGAAAACTCAATAAGAGAAATATGATCTTCCCAACTTCCACCAAAATCAAGAACACATGCACGAAGAAGATCTTCAAGGGTTTGATTCACACGTTCAGTTTGTCCATCGGACTAAGGATGATAAGCGGTGCTAAAATTAATCTTCGTTCCCAAAGCTTTTTAAAGACTCTTCCAAAATCCACTAGTAAACAATGGATCACGATCACTAACAATAGAAGAAAGAACTCCATGCAATTTTACAATTTCTTTGATAAAGAGTTTGGCCAAAAGAGGTACGGTTCGATTGGACCGAACGGTAATAAAATGGGCAGATTTAGTAAGTCTATCAACAATCACCCATAAGCTATCATGACCCGAACGAGAATGGGGAAGGCCGTCTATAAAATCCATGGAAATTTGATCCCACTTCCAAATTGGAATTTCTAAAGGTTGCAATAACCCACCGGGCCTTTGATGTTCGGCCTTGACAAGTTGGCAAGTCATGCAACACTTAACAAAGTTAGCAATATCATATTTCATTCCCTCCCAATAATAAAGTCGCTTCATATCCGCGTATGTTTTACTACTACCGGGATGAATGGTAAATTTAGAACAATGAGAATCTTCTAAAATGTCTTTACGAAGATTACTAATATTTGACACGATAAGTCTACCAAATTTTCGAATACCTCCACGAGAATCAATATCAAAGTCTTTCAAACCTTCAATATCAATTTTATCCCTAAAATTTTGGCTAAGAAGAGCCAACTCGGGATCAAGCTTTTGAGCTTTAAGAATGCGGTCTAAAAGAGAAGGACGAGCCTCAAAGCTACATAAAACGAGAGATGAACATAAATCGGAAACATGATCTCGAATTTCACAAGTAGATAAAATCTCGAGATCATTCCATTCGGATATCATCATAGAAACAACCGCTTGTTGCTTACGACTAAGTGCATCGGCAACCCGATTTCCCTTTCCGGGGGTATAAAGAATATCAAGATCATAAGCTGTAAGAAATTCAAGCCAACATTGTTGACGCAAATTAAGTTCCTTTTGAGAAAATAGATACTTCAAGGATTTATGATCGGTGTAAAGAATAAATTTTTCTCCAAAAAGATAATGACGCCAAATACGAAGGGCGAAAACAATAGCCGCGAGTTCTAAATCATGAGTGGCATATCTAGACTCGGCTGGCTTCAATTTCCTAGAAGAATAAGCAATAACACGTTCCCTTTCATAAGAACAGCACCCAAACCAACGCGACTACATCGGTATAAACAACGAAATCTTGATTCCCCTCGAGAATAACAAGAATAGGAGAATCGGAAAGGAGTTTTTTTAATTTCTGAAAAGAAGCTTCACATTTGTCTGACCAAATGTATTTAACTCCCTTCTTTGTCAAACTAGTAAGAGGCACGGAAATTTTGGAAAAGTCTTTTATGAAACGGCGGTAATAACCTGCCAATCCAAGAAAACTACGGATCTCCGTCACACTCTCCGGTCTCTTCCAATTTTGAATCGCTTCGATCTTTGAAGGATCCACGGAAATTCCGGATTCGGAAATAATATGACCAAGAAACTTCACACGAGATTGCCAAAAGTGGCATTTAGAAAAAATTTCTTTCAATTGATTACTCCTAAGAGTTTCCAACAAAATCCGAAGATGCTTTTCATGTACCTCCTCGGTCTTTGAATACACAAGAATATCATCAACGAAGATGAGAACAAATCGATCGAGGAAATATTTGAAAACTCGATTCATAAGGTCAACGAAATAAGCCGGAGCATTCGTTAAACCAAATGGCATAACAAGCCATTCATAAAATCCATAACGAGTACGGAACGACGTCAAAGGAATGCTATCCTTTGCAATAAGAAGCTGATGGAAACCGGTAGCTAAGTCTAATTGTGAAAAGACTCTAGCACCACTAAGTTGATCGAATAGATCATCAATCCGAGGTAAAGGATATTTATTCTTGATAGTAAGATCATTAAGCTTGCGGTAGTCAACGCAAAGCCTAAGTGTACCATCGGATTTCTTCACAAAAATAGTCGAAGCTCCCAAGGAGAGGAACTAGAGCGAATAAATTGCTTCGTCTCCAATTCGGATAATTATTTACGCATCTCCTCATTCTCCTTATTGGACATACGATAAGGGGGACGAGTGATAGGTTGAGCTCCAGGGATACGATTAATTCTGAACTCAATTGCTCGCTTAGGTGGTAATCCTAAAACGGGCTCAAATATGTCGAAAAAATCACGAACAACGTGGATAAGAGAAATGACATCTTCCTCATCATCATTATCATCATAATGAGGATTTAAAGAATATAAAGATGCTGCCAAGCTGTAATCCGAATCTTTAAGATCAATAAAAACCTGCTTAACAGATTGAGGATGTCGAAGATGAATAGTCCGCTCAGGACATAGGATTTAAGCTTCATAGCAGTTAAGCCAATCCATTCCCAAAATCATTCCAAAGCCCAAGTAGCGCATGACATGCAAATCGGCTCGGAAAGAAAAATCACACAAAATAATCTCGACATCTTTGCACAATAAACTGATTGTTGCGGATCCACCAACCGGATTCGCAATTCTCAAGGAAGTCACTAAAGCGACAACACTTAAAGAAAAAGTATCAACAAGTTCTTTTGATATAAAAGAATGGGATGCACCCGTATCAAAAAGAACCCGAATAGGTTGATTATGAAACATAAGAATGCCATCAAGGATAGAATGAAGGGTACCTTGACCACGAGATGTGTTTCCAGGGGCTTTAGCAACATTAAGCTTTCCCTCCTTCCTATTTTGAAGTTTGGGGCAAGAAGATAAATAATGATTCGAACTTTTGCAATAGCGACAAAAGAGAGGTTTCAGACATCTATTGGCATAATGGTCTTTAGAACCACAATTGTAGCATTGCCCACCACTAAGGGCAGAAGCCTTTGCTACCGGACTTGCTTGCTTCCCTTTCATGTTGGGATAAGGCCCTTTGAACTAAATTGGCCTTTTCTTGTTGTTGAAGTTTGGTTTGGCACTCATAACTTCAACATCACTTTCTTTATCTGCCTCTTCAAGTCGAAGAGCGATATCAACAAGCTGATCAAAAGAAACTTCTAATTTTAGAAGTAATGGCTTCTTGAGATTTTTATTCAAGCCATAGAAAAATCTCTGGTTCTTCTTAAACGGGGTGTTTATGTACTCGACCCCATATTTAGAAAGCGACTCGAAAGATGCGACATAATCTGTCACAGAAGATTCACCTTGAACAAGGTCTATAAATCGACGAGCCAAAGTCACCTTCTCAGCTTCTGGCACAAATTTTAATTCGAAGCGTTCCCGGAATTTCTCCCAAGTAAGATCCGCTTCTACTATTTCAGTAATCAGAAGCTCGTACCAGTCTAATGCTCTTTCTTGGAGCATACTAGAAGCCAGCTGAACTTGGTGAAGATCAATAAGATTCATGCGAGAAAAGATTCGATCGCATGTTCTTAGCCAATCCTGGACTTCAATAATGGTTTCAGAACCTTTGAATGGCTTCCCACCCAAATTGGTATAATCGCTGCACAAACGTGCAAACCCAAACCTAGGGTGAGTAGACTCCGGATTAGAACCGGCTGCCTGAGCATTCTTTACTAGATCAAGAAGCTGCTGGGCAGACATAAATACTCCATCTTGGGGTGTAGCACTAGATTGACCGGCGCTGGGACGGCCTGGTCTAACCATTTCTCTTCCTTAAGAAAGAAGAAGGAAGAAGAAAAAGGTTATTCACAAACTGAATATCAAACAATAATGATTGATAAAACAAGGTATCACAAAAGAAAATAGGATAGAACGGTTCGAAGACTCGAATAAAATCCTAAGGCACGACTCCTAAGATGGACTTAGGACGATGATCCTTCCTAAGATGGTATCAGAGCCAAACTTCGGAATAATGTAGAATAATCTAGCAAGGATCATCGTCCTAAGTCCATCTTAGGAGTCGTGCCTTAGGATTTTATTCGAGTCTTCGAACCGTTCTATCCTATTTTCTTTTGTGATACCTTGTTTTATCAATCATTATTGTTTGATATTTAGTTTGTGAATAACCTTTTTCTTCTTCCTTCTTCTTTCTTAAGGAAGAGAAATGGTTAGACCAGGCCGTCCCAGCGCCGGTCAATCTAGTGCTACTCCCCAAGATGGAGTATTTATGTCTGTCCAGCAGCTTATTGAGGAGCGACCATCCGTGTAATTGCTTTGTGCGAGTACCGATATGCCAGATAAAATATGACTTGCATTGTAAAAAGGAGGATCCGACATGGCGATACAAACTCAAAGCTACTACACAGTGGCTATAATATCTTCGGAAACAAATATAGAAATAAGCATAACATAAATCAGTCACAGAAGTTCATATCTCAAAGGCGGAAACAGATATGAATATTACACATGAAAGTGTACATCAGAGTAGTGGTCAAACAAGATCCATAATATCACAAAAGAATGGTTACAAGTGCTAGATATGTATACATCAAGGAGTCTATATCTCAAAGGTATACAACAAAAACTACTAATCTAGTTAATCAAAAGTCAGGATGATAATCCCCGAAGTGAAGTCAAGCAGAAGCACCTGTAACATCTCGGTCTGACCCAAGTATTATTTATAAGAAAATAATAAACGGATCAGTCTAGCTATAAATATCAGATAGAATGATATAGAATAAGAGATATGACATAACATATGATAACCATAAAGCCATACTGTGATAAGTATGAAATTGAAAATCAACAAGAGATTAATCAATATCACCGGAATCTTCTCAATGATCAAAAGGAATGTCATACTCAGTATCTTCATTCACTAAAAGTAAATGACACACAAATTCACCAATGCACAAATAATGATAACTCATATCAATGAAAATCATGAAAATTGGTGAAATACAAATTCTAGAAATCATCAATGGAAATCCAGAAATAAAAAAAATGATCGAAGAAACGATCAATCACAAAAGGGGGAGGCCTATCACAAAACGGGAGCATGAAAACTCACCAACACGTGTATCACAAACGGGACGCTATCCCATGGTCGCTAACCATAGAGTCGGTGCAACGACGTAGTACAACGGTACGCCCGAGGAACCAGAAACTCGTAAAATTCGAAACAACAACATAGTACAACGGTACGCCCGAAGATCCGAACTCCATAAAAACGTAGGTCGCTAGCCCACAAAAATTGGGTCGAAACCCCAAGAAATAAATAGGTCGTTAGCCTATAATAAAAATGAGACAAAACTCAATAAAACGAGGTACTGTCCCCTACGTGGACAAAGAAACATAGCATATCGCTAGTCATAATCACAAAAATGATCATCATTGATCATCAAGAAGTGTCAATTACAATGAGCTAGTAAATATATGAGCTTAGCCTCATGTCTCGTAACCACTAGCTTAACTTAAATATTTACGAATAAATTGTAGATCTCCACTATAAAATTGTCACAAGAGATTCAATCGAACAAGTTCAAGAATTAACCGACGAAGTATACTCAAGCGTTTCATACCACTTGTTTTACTAAGCCGTTTAATTAGATTTCTCATACGAATGAGGTAAAGGTTTGTATATGCTAGTAGATTGGAAAACGGTTTAAGAAACGAGCTTTATAATAAAATAGTGTTGAAATCATTTTGATGAAAGAATTTTTATATTTACTACTAGTATTGAAAACCTTTATATTTTGAAGTGACAAATCACAAAAATGATTGTAGGAACAATCAATCACTAAAATTCACATTCGAAGACGTGAATAAAAATCTAAAGAAATCGACACCGAATCCATCAAAGTGGAATTACTCAAAAATTCCAAAAATAGAAGTTATCAAAGTCGACAAAGGTGATAACAACTAATCGGAGAAGAAGAATCGATTAACAATTCGAAAAGCAAAGCAAAATGAGCATAATAGGCAAAACAGGGAAATAGGAGAATAGGAGCAGGTCAGTTGACTGGACTCCCTGAGTCAGCCGACCGAAAATAGGCCAGAAAGTCTTGGCTACAGCTTCGGTCGACCGGCCCAAGGGGTTCGGTCGGCCAAACTGATGCCTTGCATTTTTCTTCCCTATTAATTGAAGTGCAGACTCTTACAATTCGCAACCGGTCGAGCACGGACGCTAAGGGATTACGCCCATCGGCTACCCGGTCCTATTGGCTCTGCATCACCAAAAACATGTTCAAACATCAAAGTTAGGATTTTAAAGATTTGAACCCAAAACAATAAAAATTGGATTATTCACAAAATCAGTCCAAATCCAAATCAAATGCACATGAATAAGTATTAGGAATTCATACCCAACAATCAAAGATAATTATAGTCATAGATGTGAGATAAAAATCTCACCTTTTCACAAAATCAATGAAGGAGAAGCTATAGAGCAAGGCAAGGACAAACACTTTTCAATTCCAACCCAAGAAGCTTCAATCTAAGTTTGCAAGTAAAATATTTCCTAAGTTAGGTTTAGGAAATTTCTGAAATAGAAGAAGGAAAGAGTTGGAGAAGATGAAGAGAAGGCTTACCAATGGCTTCCCTTTGGATTTGGAGCAAGAACTTGAATTTTGCAAATGATCTAGGGCTTGGAGTTTTAGGAATTCTAATTTCCAATCCTTTCCTCCATTATTCTCTTGAGCTTGAGAGAGTTAGGAAATGAGGAATGAATGAAGAGAAGTGGAGAGGGGTTGGGTTGATATAACCAGAATTGGGCAAATGGGCTGAACCCAAAAGCCAAAGCCCTAAGTGAAAAAGTAGCAAAATTCCACTAACTCCAAACATACCAAAGTTTATACTCAAAAAGGTCGCAAACGGCGTTTTGAACTCAATGGAAGTGGTCTCGAGTCCTAATTCGATCGTATATGAAAAGTAACTTTTTGGACTATAATCCGACTAACGATAAAATATTTAAATACTCAATCGTAAAATATGCGGGTTGTTACAAAATGAGTCTCGACACACATTAGTGAAGTCAAAAGGCTATTATGTTTCATCTTAAGATTTTGAGAAATATAGAAGATTTGTGGGAGTTTATTAATAAATTGAAACGTAATATTTAACCTTACCAATATTTTAAGAACATCTACTATGAATAATGTCCAACTCTACTAAGTTAAAATTTGCAAAAAATGTCTACACTGAAGTTGTTTTAAATAAATGACAAACCCACTGGACCTAACTACATAGACTGGCTAAGGCCCATAAAGCTAGCACTAACATATGAACGTATATGGCCATAATAACTAAACCACGAAAGCAAGAAACCCACTATTAATACGGATCTAGAATTACACATAGCTATAACAAATGGGCCGTGGACATTAAATTGCCTAAGTCTATGTGTTGTCAGCATTCGACAAACCATTATAGAGACAAACGAGAATATGAATGTCCATCAAAATTTCGATAGCCTTAAAGATTTTTCTAGGAGACAGCCTTATTCCACAAGGAACGAACTTACGAAGAAACTATTCAATATGAAAATGACGAAGGGCATGAAAGTGGATGATTACGCTCTTATGCTGAAAGGCTATGGATTGCAAGTGGAGTGATCCTAAGATCACTTACTCCTACATTTGAGTCGTGTATATTAAACTATAATATGAACCATTTGAACGTATGCCTCATGAAGCTCCTCGATATATTTAGGTCAATCGAGTCTTTATCTAAGGATCAGGGCACGGTACTCGTGGTTAAGGGGAACACATCATCTTCGAAAGGTTTGAAGAAGCTGAAAAGGATTAATAGGAAGAACAAGAAAAATGATCCAACTGACAAGGATGAATGTCATTATTGTCACTAGAAAGGTCATTGGAAACCGGTTTATGCAGATACTTAAAGATTTTCAAAGAGAAGAAACAGAATAGTTATGTTGCTCCTATGGTTATATATATGATTATTATTGTTTTGTAGTCAATAAATTACCTTGGGCTTTAGATATTGGATCTGGAACTCACATATGTAATTCGTTATAGGGACATAGGAAAAATCATGATAAGACAAAAAGAGAAATGAGGCTTTAAGTTGTTGATGATCTCTAGTAGATGCAACGGTGGTTGGAGATTTTCATTTAAGTTTGCCAAATGGATTGGATTTAATATTAAATAATTTCTATTATGTAAAATACTTTATTTGTAGTATCACTTCTGTATCTAGATTGCTTATGGCTGGTTATATATTTCATTATGCTAATAATGTTATGAACATTATGTTAGATGGTAATAAAGTCTGCAGTGGTATTTTAGGTGATGGCATTTATGTGATTAATATTAATTATGTCTGTGTTGTAGGTAATTCTTAAAACAAAAACTATCTTTGGCACCGTAGGCTAGGTTATATAAGTGAGAAACAACTATGAAATTGAAAACCAAGGGTTCTCTACCATAATTTGATTTCAAATCATTTAATATTTGTGAGTCGTGTCTCAAAGGAAAAATGACTAAGCACACCTTTAGTAGGAGCAATGAAAGAGTTAATGAACTCTTGGATCTCGTACACGGTGATGTATGTGGCCTAATGCCTATAATACTAAAGATAATTCTTCTTACTTTTTTATCATTATAGATGATTTCCCAAGACTAGGATATGTGTATCATATAAAGAACAAGTATGATGTCTATGAAAAATTTATTGAATATAAAAACGATGTTAAAAATCAAACGAACCGTAAGACTAAATTACTCTGATTCGATCGAGGTGGTGAGTGCATTAGGCAAGAGCTCTAACAATACTTAAAGATAATGGGGTTATCTATTCGGTTATTCCACGGTATACTGTGTAATACAATGTTGTTTCGGAGTGAAGGAACAGAACCTTATTAGATATGGTTTGTTTCTATGATGAGTAAGGATGAGTTACCTCTGTCCTATTAGGGATATATGCTAGACACCGTGGTGCATATGTTGAATTTAATAACCATGAATTCTATTCCTAAGACACCATATGAGATGTGGCATGGGAAAAAACCCTTTCTTAAACATTTGAAGATGTGGTGTTGTCCAGCCAACTTTAAGAATGTTGTTCCTAAACTTAAGGCAAAAACGATCTTGTGTAAACTCATAGGACATCCTAAAAAATCTATGAGATATATATTTTTGACAACACTGAAGAGCAAAAGGTTGTTGTTTCTTATCATGTTGTTTTTTTAGAGAAGGAAATTCTGTCAAAAGAAATTAACAATGAAGTTATGGAATTATATGAGATCTAAGAGTAACATGGAGATCGAACCAATAGGAGGACGAAATTCACTTATGTAAAAGAACACACAATTTATTAGAAGGTTTAATAGGTAATCTCATACACTAGAGAGATACTACGGTTTTCCCATGGATGACAAGAAAGAGGATTGTATCTTAGAGGACAACACTCCTCCATCATTCCAATAAGCACTGTAGATAAGGACTCTACATTTGGGCTTGGAGCAATGAAATCTGAAATGAATTCCATGTAAAGAAACAAAGAGTGGACTTTGACTGACATACCCAAAGGGATAAAACCCATTAGCAGTGAATGGATTTTTAAGATAAACCTAAATGCAGATGAACAAGTGGAGACTTACAAAGTAAGGCTAATTGCCAAAGGATTTCGTCAAATTCAAGGTGTTGATTATGATGAAACCATTTCGCCCCTAACAATTTTTAAGTCCTTCGGATAATGCTGGCCATTGCTAGATTCTACAACTACGAAATATGGAAAATGAACATAAAGATGCCATTTCTAAATAGTGATTTTGAAGAGACCATCTATATATTGCAGCCTAAGGGTTTTGAGGTCAGTGGGAGTGAGGATAAGGTTTACAAGTTGTTAAGTCCATTTATGAACTTAAACAAGCTTCAAGAAGTTGGAATAAGCGTTTTGATAAAATAATGAAAGGGTTTGGCTTTTATCAGAATATAGAGGAAGCGTGTGTATATCCAAAGGAACAAGAAAGTGCTATCGTGTTTTTAATTTTATACGTTGATGATCTTCTATTGATTGGCAGTGACATTTCATTATTGCAATCAGTAATAGCTTGGCTTTCCAAGAACTTCTCCATGAAGGATTTAGGTGAAACATCTATATACTAGGTACAAAGGTCTATAGAGATAAATCTAAGAGGCTGTTGGGATTGTCCCAATCCATATACATGGATACCATACTTAAAAGGTTTGATATGGAGAATTCCAAGCATGGAAAGGTTTCGACGCAA
The DNA here is from genome assembly GCA_030765085.1 of Allium cepa. Taxonomy (NCBI): domain Eukaryota; kingdom Viridiplantae; phylum Streptophyta; class Magnoliopsida; order Asparagales; family Amaryllidaceae; genus Allium; species Allium cepa. The sequence continues at coordinate 174,178,253 of CM060939.1, read as the reverse complement.
TCTGGAATCGTCCTTTCTATGAAAGATACTCCTCAAACTGTTGATGAAAAAGAGTGTATGAAGAGGATACCATATGCATCGGCAATCTGTTCTATAATGTACACTACGCTATGTACCGGATAAGTTGTGGCATACGGATTAGGATGCATAAGCTGATACTGGTCTAATCTTGGAGAAAAGCATTGAACGATTGTAAAATTTATATTGAAATATTTAAGAAATACTTAGGGTTTATTCCTAATATGGGAATAGACACCTCCTTATAAAGAGGTATACTGACTCTAGCTTTCAAAGTGATATCAAAGATGGTAAGACAGTTTTGGGTTATGTCTTTACTATAAATAGTAGGTCGTCAGTTGGAAAAATTCCAAAAAGGAAAGGATAGTTGATTCCGCAATGGAGACCGAGTACATCGCCCGTAATGAAGTAGCAAAGAAAGTAGTTTAGACACACAAGTTTTTTAGTGAACTAGGAGTGATTCTCGACATGGAGAATCCAAATTATTTTGTGATAATAATGTGGCAATGCATCTTGCAAAAGAGCCTAGAGCACACAAGAAATCGCAACATACTCTTCGAAATCTCCACCTATTCAAAGAATTCATTGAGAAGAAAAAGATTGTGATACAAAGAGTACATACAAATAGCAATACAGCAAATACAATGATGAAGGGACTAACACGGTTGATTCTCATCATGCTAATCGAAAAGAGGGGATTGAGATTCCATGATTGGCCCCAAATGCAAGTGGGAGATTAATAGAGTTAGAGATATGCTCTAGAGGAAATTTTTTATTTATTGTAAATTGCTAAATCTGTAATGACTCGTTCAAAATAAAAGGTGCTTTTCTTTCTATTATATACTTGTTATCATGTGTTATATTAATTAATTATTTATTTAAGTATATTTAATAGGAAAATCCATAAATGGTATATTTAATGACAGTATTTACAATGTGTTAGGATCATGAGCAATTATCATATAATAAACACATCTCTTTCATATTCCTATCCAAGATGAATCATGATTAGATATCGATACATTCATTGAGACTAGAGCACGTAACGCTCTCCAAATTATGGGCAGTGTATTGCGCATGGATGCTGGGGCAACAAAGGGTTATTTATTGATTTTTATTGGATAATAATAGAATGACTCACTTGAAGTTTTCTATAAGTTAACATAACTAAGGTCTAACAGAAAATATCGATATGATAATATTACATAGTTCTCTCGACTTGAGAATATCGTTGAACGTCGACATAGAAACTCCACTTGGATTACAGTTAAATCCTGGCATGTTGTCCATCGAATGACTATAGTTGGTTCGAGTTAAAGCATTGGAAGTGAAACAATATTCAACAGAGAATTCATCTCCTCGGTTATATGAGGTTAGTATCACGGTCAATAAACCCATCAAAAAGTCAAAGTCTCTGGCCAAAGTAGTTTGGTTAATAATAATTGTTATTACTGAACCAAGGACTTAGTTTTTAGACTATCCAAGTAGAATATGAATGATATTAGAATTTTGACCATTACTAAATTCCATGTCCAAGTGTGATATAGTTTGACAGAGAGTACTGGTGTAAATAATTGTCACTGCCAGGGACCACTTCAAATAAATAAAATAGAATTTTGCTGAAACTGTGTAAGAGATTAATTTTACCAAACTGTCGCACCATTAGCTAAGGTGATGTCATAACATTAATATTCGAATTGTTTGATATTAATCGTTTGCCAAATTTACACCTAAAAGTTACACAACCACAATGTTGAATACTCTAGCTACCACCTGATTTAATTAAATTATAATAATTATAAATTAATTAGATTAATCAATATTTGAAAAATATTATTTATAAGATTTTGTTAATTTGGGTTGATCGGTATGAAAAATAGTGTGTATAAAAAAGTTGTATACACACGTATCAATATACGATATCGGTGTATATTTGTAGATTTGCATTTAAATTATCTGCTCTGGTTTGAAGTGGAATGGAAGTCCAAATTGACCGAGGGATGGTCGGTCGAACATCATAGAGGTGAAGGGTTTTTATGTTGATATTTTGGATTTGAATTGGTAGAGAAATGGATGGATCTAAATCCACATTTTCCTCTCTCGATTCTTTTTCATTTATACCCATTGCCGTTTATTATTTACACTTTACTTTTTCCTCTTTCCCTTTGCTTTATTCTGGCCAAAAATCCTTTGCTCCTCTCCTTCAATATTTTTAAACTTAAAACACAAATTCAAATCAAATAGTAGAAGGGTGTGCAATTCTCTCCGTTTGGTAGTACTTTCTGGAAGAAAATTGGATTCAACCCTAAGAGTTCCACCGATTCAACATTCAAGGTGTTATTACTAGGCTACAACTGAGGTAACTTTTATTCTTTTCAATTTATATATACATATGTAATCATCCATGTTATTGTATATAGGTTAGTGTTATATATCATGAAGTTATATACATATGATTGCTATTCGTTTCAAACATTTCATGTGCCTTTGACAGCTAAAATATATGCATACATCATATATTATAATTCATCTATTTTGCATTTCGTACAAAAAATTGTAAACTATATAGAAAATGGATATCATCGAGAACGAAAAAAACATTTTTTCATATTGGCTTCAGCCAAGATAATAATAAAAAAAATTGGTTCGGCCAAAACAAAAGGTGAAATAAATATTTTGGTTTTAGGCAAAACAAAAAAAATGATTTTAGCTTCAGCCATAATTTTTATAGAATTTTTTTATAACTTCGATTGTAAATTAAAATATAATTTTAAAAAAATGACTATGGCCTTAATTAAAAATTATATACACAGAATTAGATACATACATACATACATACATACGTAAATACACATAAGTGTGTGTTTTTGGCTTCAACCATAATTTAAAAATATTGTTTTTTAGCTTCGTTCGTAGCTCCATTCGAAATTTAAAAAAATTAAAAATACATATATATACGTAATGTATTCATAAATTAATATTTTTACTGAATAAAAATATGTTTTAATAATACATATATTTATAGATTAATATTTTATAATTGAAGTCATTTTAAATTTATAAATATTTTAAAATTTATAAATTGATTTAAACTTTGAAACGATCTTACTCTAGATCTAGACCTTGATCTAATTTGAAAGTACATATATTATAAGATATTTTATATTATTTAATAACTTGAATTGGTAATAATCACCAATAGCCAATCATAAAATAAATCCAAATATATAGAAACATACAAGCATATATATAACACAAACTAAATATGGACAAGAAGTATGTATATGAAGCGAAAAAAGAGTCCATTATGGTGTAAATCACAGCACTTACATATGGCCATGTCAAACCACGTACACTGTATATGTTGCACGTGCATGTACATATACACGTGTATACGGTACATATGTGCACATTGTATATTATACATGTAATCAAATAAAATCTTTTTATTAATAAATAAAATAAAATAATGATTTTATTTAAAATTAATTTAGATCAAATACAAATCAATTCAGACTTTATAAGCCAAATAAGATCCAAAATGGTAAAAAAAAGTTGGAATTCACCCATTTAACCTATTGCGTGCTAGCCCAGATCCAATATTTTGATCTACAACTCTCGATTGTAAACTAGTTACAGTAAACAAAATAAATAGCCTATACTTAATGGTTGTGTAACACCCTGTAAGAAATTAATAAGAAAGAAAATAATTAATCAAATAAGATAAGGCTAAAAACAAAAAAAAATTAAAGTCATAATTTGGCCATGAAAATTATGTTGTTGCATGTATGATGATTTTTTGATCGATTTCCATAAATAATGTTATAAAATGAAGTTCAAACAAAAACGTTATGGACCATTGAAGTTTTGAATTCAAAATAATTTAAATGGAATTCAAATTAAATTAATAGTTTATTCCATCATTTGAAATTTAGAAATAACAATGATTAGAATTGGGGATTAAGTAAACGTTAAAATTAACGCTAATTGATAATTAAGGAATAAAATAAATTCATAACGGTACAATCAAAATATTTTCCAAAATAAAGCTAGCAGTCGACCGCTAGAGTAGGAGCGGTAGATCGGTTCGTGTTGATGGTGGCTATGGTTTTCAGCATTCGAATGGTGTAGATTTTATTATTTTGAACCGACTTAAATCCGATGATTTAAGTGCTTTCTCACCACAATAAATAAGAGACTATTCCCCTCACTTTTATTCATAAATTATTTTGGGAACCTAGCGAAGCTCTACCGGTCTGTCCTTAAAGGTTCAGAAAATACTCTAGGATTTTACATAAGAAATTTTAGATGTTTATTATTTAGTTTCAAATCCTTTTCTTCTCCAATCCCTAAGTTTCTAGATCTAACTCGTATACAATACCCTTGTTGTATTTTTCTAAAGGTGAGACCTGTAAGATATTGAAGCAGGCGTATCAAATCTAAATAGGGAAGAGTTAAGGACTGATTGTGAGTGGAAATCTTAGTCTTTCTTACTTTAGTAATTGTGTAGTATAACCTAGATTTGATAATGCCTTTGGGGAATTTTACTTACGCAAACATCACATTAAAATCCTAAAATTCTCTTAAAATCGAAATTGCAATTCTTAAATTAGAATCTCAATTGTTCTATATTAAAATAATGGAATTGAGCAAGTATTGCTATTTTAATGCTTTACATTCAATTTCACTTCTCATCTTTTTCTTTAGATCCAATTATGGGATTTGAAAAGAATAAGGTAGGAAGTGGTGTGTAAGATATGAATTCTTTTATTCGTAGTATTGCACCGCCTATTTTTGCAATTTAAATAGAAATTCCCCTTTTCAATTTTGTACAAAGAATTTGAATAGAGCGTAAAAATAACTAAATTGTGAGTTTCTATTAATGTTGATTCTGTTATTTTAGTACACAATAAACTGGGTATGAATTCTATTTTATACAAGTATGTGTTGGAACTGGGCCAGCCCATAGTGGAAGAAATGGGAGAATTTAATTTTGTTTTTACCATTTTGGATCATTAACGGGCCTATGAAGTCTAAACATACTTAGAAATTTTCTAGGTTCTTCTAAATAAAATCTTTATTTAATTTTTATTTAGAAATAAAGTTTAAATTTAATTTAATGTCTACGTAAATTAGAATATATCAAATATACTCTTATGTACATATTTGTGTGTAACGGTAACTTGTTAAATTTATTTAGAGAAGGAAATTTTTAATTTACTATTTCTTAAGTTATTGAATTAATGAGGGTTCATAAATTTATTTAGAAAAGAAAACTTTTCATTTCTTTCTCTTGAGTTATTTAATTAATGAAAGGAAAATTATTTATATGGAGAGAGAAACCTTTCATTTATCTCTCTTTAATTAAATTAATTAATTATATGAAAGTCATTAATTAGCAACATATATATATGGCATAAATATGAGTATAAACAAATATTATATTATAGTGTAAATTCTATAGGAGTAACATATGATAGATGCTATTAATTGATGACAATGTTAGACATATAACTAGAAATAATGGATAGTTAAACACATAAAGGAAATATGAGAAATATATAAAGAGTAGCAAAGATGATTGATTTAATTCCATATTTGGTAAACTTAATTAATGCAGCATATAAATGATAATCAATTGGCATCATGATATAAGAATATAAATAGTCAACAATAAAAGTTTGTATGTATTATTAACTAATTGTGTGTGTATGTGTTTAAATATGTTTATATATGTATTGTTTAATGAATCCTCCAAATATACTAAATTAATTCAGCCAAGTCAACTATTATCCATTCAAGATTTATTAACAAACATGTAGTGATCCAATTTAGTTTATCAATTTGAAATAGATCTTAATCAATAAATCCAAATGTAACCAATATGTATATATTAATAATTTAATGTAGAATCGATCATAGATATTTTTGTATAAAAAAAATTTTGCCCAAAGTATATTTTGTATGATAATAATAATATTATGTTGATTCATATTTATTTATACATAAATACAGTGTACAAATATGTACGTGTGTGCATGTATACATAATATATACATATTTATATATGTTTAAAAATGTTTTTATATGTATTGTTAATGAATCCTTTAAAATTAGTAAATCAACTCAACCAAATCAACTGTAATCAATTTAAAATTTATTAACAGATATGTAGTAATCTATTTTAGTAAAACAGTCCAATAACAGATCTTAATCAATAAATTTGAATATAATTTATATGTATGTGTTAATAAAAAAATTCTTAAAGCCTTTCAAAATATTTCAAAAATAGGTTAACATACGCATATATAGAGACACATACACACACACATACATACATACGCATGTATGTATATGTAAGAATCTTAAAGTAGAAATCAAAATTGGAATCAATGTAAACAACTGTTAACAATTAAATAAAATAAAGTTAATAAGAATAACAACTTAATCACCAGATCTATGTTTAGATCAAAATCAATAGAAATTAACATAAAAATCATGAATAGAAGTTAACAATTTCAAATGAAAACCAATTCTAATGATAACAATGTATACAACATTAAGATCTATAATTGTATGCTTATAAGGGACAACAAATGCATATATAAAATTTTCAAAAATGAATTAACTACGGGATCTATAATATCATGGAAGAAATAAATAACCAATGGAATTTACCTTGTTTACGTTGCTTATGATTCGTATCTTCAATGATAAATCTTCTAGATCCGATTGAATCACCTTAAGAAATTGCAACAATCTGAAGCACCACTTTTGTATTTATTTATTTGATTTGTATTGATTTTTATTGGGAATTTTCATGCCATAGAAGCCATGAAATTTTGACCAAGAAGGTAGAAAAATGAAGATGGAGGCTAGGGTTTAGAAGGAAAGTGATTAAGAGAGGCCAGTGAATGGAAGATAACATATTTATAGAGGGATCCATCCTTAACCCCCTCCCTTCATTTTCTAGATCAAAACATTGGATTTTAAGCCTCTTTTTCTTATGGCCTTCTATGAGTAAGGCTATATGGGCCTCAAAATACTCCCAAAACCATTTAGTTATTAATTAATTTAAATCCGATTAAAATATTTTATCAATATCATATATTGATACGTACATACATAACTTCTATGTACATATTTTATCAAATACTAATGAATTCAAACAAATAAAATAAATAAAAATTTAAAAATTAACATTTCATAAATATTAATTAATTTATAAGGCTATAAATTAATTAAATCATGTGGTTTTCGAAGCATTCATCATTACGGTTGTACGACTCAAAGGTGTAAATTCATTCGGCGATTAATATTGAACTATTAGAATATTAACGTTTACATGTCACTTAGCAGATGGTGTGACATTTTGGTCAAATTTATTGCTTACACATCTTTAAGGTAAAATCCAATTTTACTTAATATAAGCGATACCTAATAGTGACAATTATTCACACCAATTCTCTTCGTCAAAAGTATATCACTTTGGATTTATGAAATTTGGTAATGGTTAAAATTCCAATATCATCCACATTCAAATTTATAGTCCAAACAGAAAGTCCTTGGTTCAATGATAACAATTATTATTAACCAAAATGCTTCGGCTAAAGACTTTGACTTTGAGTTGACTTCAATTAACCGTGATACTATCCTCATATAACCAAGGAGATGAATCCTCTCTTGAATAATGTTTCACTTCCAATGCTTCCACTAGACCCAACTGTTAGCGCTAAAATTGGTCACTAACACTCAAATCCAGATGAAAGCACCAAATCACAATCACAAATCGCAGAAAGAATGTATGTAGAGAGTATAAATATGAAGAACAGTAAAAATTAAAGAGAAAGCACTAATAACAGAGGAATAACAGTGGTTCGGCTGACTCCGGCGTCCACTCCAGAAATTTCCTTTTTGTTGAAGTTAAAATCAATTACAATTATAATCCAGAGTTTTTAGAACAACAATGGCAGAGCAGCCTTAGTGTAGAAGATGAAGTGAAACAGAATGAAGATCCCTTTTCTGAAGCCCCGCGTGCTGTATTTATAGGCAAATCCCGAGTTGCTCGGCTTCTTGAGTGATCCGGGCCCACCAAGACCATAGATGATCCCAACCCTAAACACCACGGCCGACCCCAAGTTCATGGTATGCCTACTTGATATCCCCTGGGCACGACACGAAGCAGGCCTGCTCATGACTCGGAGTAAACTAGACCAAAACTCGACGCAAGATGCTGCCGACCTAGAGATATGTACAGAACAACCCGAAGCAAATAACTCCCACTCCATCATACCGGCCGACCTTGATCCCAAGTTGATGATCGAGCATATTCGAGTGTCGTCCCGAAGCCTACTGCCTACAGACCCGAAGTAGGAGTCGATGCTGAACTAAGTGCTCTTCCCATACTGATCCCATGTTCACCGTTCCAAGACCAATTCACCGGCCCATCCAAATATCGAGCCACAACACCGAGATCGACCCACAACACCGAGACCGACCCACTTCAGCAAGCCGAATCACCTCAGCCTAACTATCTTGGTTGATCCATACATGGGTGATCCACTAATTCCGAACAACCCTCATCGTCTCCTGGCCTTCCTACCGATCGACTCTAAAACGACCGATCCAGAAATGTTGAACCACAATGACCGAACGCTTACGACCGATTCAAAACCAAACTACCAAGCCTGTCTCCAAATGCTTGCCGAACCCAAAGCAAGATGCTGAACGACTTAAGCCGACCTACTTTGACCGGACCATACTCCAACACCAAGCCATGTACGACCAAGCCATGCCACTGAGACCGAACCACACCATCAAGACCGAATCACACCATCCTGACCGAACCACCTGGCAGAGCTCCAATGACTGAACCATGCTATGTTGAATCCTAGCTTTGTAATCATATTTTTCATCCGTGATTGATTGTCTATCCATCCAATTGACTCAAACCCATCGTATTCCAGCCTCGACAAACGAGTATTCGATTTAGTTTAATCCGCATATCCATGGCCTTGCCAAAAGGTGGGTTAACGTTTGCCCTCCAAAACATGCCTTGCTATTGGAAGGTGTGTTTTGAATAGCCTCAAACCCGATATTCGAAGTCCGTATGTTATCCATAGCCATACCTTGCGATTCATAATCCAATCCATTTTATCCAAGTGCCATTGCCGTATTCTAATCCAAATCGATGACTGCTCCGAGTCGATATCTGATTCTGAATCCAATGACCAAACCCTAAACTAATTCCATAGCCATCTGAACCCATCAACCGAGTTTTAATCCATCCATAACCAGTAGCCAAATCTACGACCTTTCTGGGTTGATACCCAAATTCGGGACTGCTCCAGGCCCTTTTCCAAATTCAGGACCTCATTGGGTCTAACTTCGAATCCGTAGACCTTGCCAGGTCGCGCTATCCTGTTCCAGCCTCGACTCTCCGGTCAATGGCTTGTATGTTCTCTAGCCTCGACTCTCCGGTCGAGGACTTTTATATTCTCCAGCCTCGGCTCTCCAGCTGAGGACTTTTATATTCTCCGTCCTCGGCTTTCCGATCGAGGACTTTTATGTTCTCTGGCCAATGGCTTGTATGTTCTTCGGCCTCGACTCTTTGGTCGAGGACTTTTATATTCTCCGGCCTTGGCTCTCCGAACGAGGACTTTCATATTCTCCGTCCTCGGCTCTTCGGTCGAGGACTTTTATATTCTCCGGCCTAGGCTCTCCGGCCGAGGACTTTTATATTCTCCGTCCTCGGCATTTCGGTCGAGGACTTTTATATTCTCCGGCCTCGGCTCTCCGGCCGAGGACTTTTATATTCTCCAGCCTCGGCTCTATGGCCAAGGACTTTTATATAGTGTTCAAGCCCATTCCATCACTCTTTGACGAAGGGACTCATAGTCTACGATCACCGCCCTGTCTCTCCGGTCCGGACCGTGATCGCGAGACCTGTTTCATTTATTACGTTAATACAAATCCAATCATTTATAAGTTTTTACAGCCATGAAAGCCAAATAAACATTTGTACATCCAATGGAGAAATCAAAGTTTTCAAGAGAATGAAAAGAAAAACAAGATTTCATAGACTCGAGTGACATGGTTTATCATCATCTCAGAGCATTCCTAGGGACCGCCCTCGATCCCGTACATATGTAAGTGACTTAGCCGTATCACTTAGAGTTCTATTACTTATTCAAAGCCATAAATCTGTTCAGTTGATAATAAGCTGACGTTTCCTAGGTCCAGTGCCATCTTCGTTCGAGGTAGGCGGTGGACGCTCCTGTTCCACTGCCACAGCTCGATTCCTTACATACTGCCATAGATGACCATTCCTTACATGCTCCTCAACGATATTTTTAAAATGCCTGCAGTCGTTTGAGTTATGCCCGTCCAGCTCATGGAATAGGCAATGCTTTCCCGATGCCCGCTCATATTCATAAGGTTCCCTCCTTGCCGGGCTTCGATACTGGAGGCGCCCTCGAGTATCCAAGTAAATCCTTTCTAGAGTCTTAGTTAAATCTATGTAAGAAGAAAACATTGACTCCCTCCAAGGCCTTTTCAAAGTTCTACCGTTGTCATTTATTTTCCTTTATCATCTTTATTTGGATCCTCCCTGGATGGACCTCCTCCCTTTACCGCATAAGCTTCACCCTCTCTCCTTTCACTTTCAGCATGTGCATCTTCCTAGCTCAGGAACCTTTCCATCTCATGGTAGAACTCCCCGAGGTCCTTGGTGGGTCCTTTTCCAATAATATCTTGAAATCTGAATTATCTGCAATTTCTGAAACCGCCGCCATCAAAACCATCGATGGATCGAGTCGATCTACCAAGCCACGCCGCATTGAATCTATTTAAGAAATCCCTGAGGGACTCTTCTTTCCATTGTTTCATCGATGTTAAAATCATCATGTTCATGGGTCTGACTATGTGGACCCGAAACTGTCTCATAAATCTTTCAATCAGCTCCGTCCATGTGCCGATAGAGCCATTTTCCAACTGTCTGAACCATAATGCTACAATATCCATCAAATACAAAGGGAATCATCGTGTCTTGACCTCCTTCGATGCCTCCAGCACTTCCATATCCTCATGTACCTCGTCAAGTGAATAGTGGGATCTGTTCTCCTATCATACATCTCCAGTGTTGGTAGTTTGAAATCTAGCGGGTTTCTAGCTTGCCTGATTGCAGGAGCAAAGGGACTCCTATTCACATCCTCCAAGGCTCTATTTACCAATCCGCCTCTCATGGCCCGCCTAACCATCTTCGTCAGCCTATCGCTATCGCCGAGCTGTAGTCCTCGTTCGTTGCCTCCAATCTGCCTCTCTAGTTCACGAGGGAATCCTAGGACTTTCTCTCCTAGATGAGCATACATTCCTCTATCGACAGCATGTTGTACAGCTCCACTTGGTACTCCACCCGAGATTGGATCAACATGCTCCGAGGGAGTGTCCCCTAGTCCTGGTGCTGCTCCTGATGGTCCTGCTCTATTTTGAACTCTGGTTGCTCCGTGCTCCTGACCCCTATTTCCAGCATCTCCTGTAGTTGCATTCCCTTGACTCTGCACTCCAACTTGTGCAACTTGTCGAAGTAGGTTCTGCATCATCTCCTTTTGTCTTTTCAGCATTGTTTCCATCTCGTCTCTGGTGATGTAAATCGAGGCCTGATTAGCTCCCGAGGAATCCTCCTAACTCCTCTCATGCTAACTCCTTTCATTCCTCTATCTTCTTGTCGATTTCCTTGCCATAGCTTTTCAATTCCAAGTCTTTAAGTCTTCAAATCTAAAGTCCAAGCTGTATGTTCCCTGAGTTCTAGCCGTCTCAGTGAAAGCACCAAATTATTAGCGCCAAAATTGTCACTAACACCCAAATCCAGATGAAAGCACCAAATCACAATCGCAGATAGAATGTATGTGAAGAGTATAAATATGAAGAACAGTAAAAATTAAAGAGAAAGCAGTAATAACAGAGGATTTATAGTGGTTCGGCTGACTCCGGTCTACATCCACTCTAGAAATTTTCTTTTTATTGATGTTAAAATCAATTACAATTACAATCCAGAGTTTTTATAACAACAATGGCAGAGCAGTCTTAGTGTAGAAGACAAAGGGAAACAGAATGAAGATCCCATTTCTGAAGTCCCACCTGTTGCATTTATAGGCAAATCCCGAGTTGCTGGGCTTCCTAAGTGATCCGGGCCCACCAAGACCATAGTCGATTCCAACCCTAAACACCACGGCCGACCCCAAGTTCATGGTATGCCTACTTGATATCCCCTGCGCACGACCCGAAGTAGGTTGCTCATAACTCGGAGTAAACTAGAGCAGAACTCGAAGCAAGATGATCCCGACCCAGAGATATGCACAAACCAACCAGAAGCAAGTAACTCCCACTCCATCATACCGACCGACCCTGAACCCAAGTTGATGACCGAGCATATTCGAGTGCTATCCCGAAGCCTACTGCCTACCGACCCAAAGTAGGAGTCGGTGTCGAACCAAATGCTCTTCCTAAACCGATCCCATGCTCACCGTTCTAAGACCAATTCACCGACCCATCCAAATTCTGAGCCACAACACCGAGACCGACCCATAGTAGGAGTCGGTGTCGAACCAAATGCTCTTCCCAAGCCGATCCCATGCTCACCGTTCCAAGACCAATTCACCGACCCATCCAAATGCTGAGCCACAACACCGAGACCGACCCACTTCAACATGCCGAACCACCTCAGCCTAACTATCTTGGCCGAACCACTCCCAACCATCTCCTAGCCTTCCTATCAATCGACTTTAAAACGACCGATCTAGAAATGCCGAACCACAATGACCGAACGCTCACGACCAATCCAAAACCAAACTACCAAGTCTGTCTCCAAATGCTTGCCGAACCCAATGCAAGATGCTGAATGACTTAAGCCGACCTACCTTGACCGAACCATACTCCAACACCGAGCCATGTATGACCGAGCCATGCCACTGAGACCGAGCCATGCCATACTGACCGAACCACCTAGTAGAACTCCAATGACTGAACCATGCTATGCCGAACCCCGGCTTCGTAATCATATTTATCATCCGTGATTGATTGTCTACCCATCCAGTTAACTCAAACCCATCGTATTCCAGCTCGATAAATGAGTATTTGATTTAGTTAAATCCGCCTATCCACGGCCTTGCCAAAAGGCGAGTTAACACCAATTATAGTCGTTCAATGGATGTCATGCCATGATTTAACAATAATCAAAGCAGAGCTTCTATATTGAAGATCAATAATATTCACAAGTCGAGAGAACTATGTAAATTATTCATATTGATATTCTCTACTTGACCTTAGTAGTAATAACCAAAAGAAAACTATCGAGTGATTCATTCCATAGTTATCCAATAACCATCGGTACATAACCCCTTGGTGCCCCTAGTAGTTATGAGTAATACACTTCCCAACATTTAAAGAGCATTATGTACTCTAATCTCAATAGACACATCGATATCCAGTCTTGATGCATCTTTACTGTGAACATTTAAAATGGTATATTTGTTTCATTGTGATAAATTAGTCACAGTTATAACATTTTGTAACTGCTATCACAAAACATGCCATTTATGGATTTTCTATTAAATATACTTTTAATTAAATTGAATAATTAATATAACCACATTATATCAAGTATATAATAGAAAGAAAACACCTTTATTTCGAACAAGATTTGTCAACGAGTTAGAAATATGTCACAAATTACATGATTGACCCGAGGGCATACCCCTAACTCTATCAGTATGTTGATTAAATTATGGATACTGAAGGTATTAGACTTGTTTAAATTTGAACTTTGACATTTAAATATTAGTTTAAGGCGCATTCTTCGCATGTCAAGAAATATTTAAGGCATATGTGTATGTGTGTGTTTGTGTGTATAGCGTAAATAACGTATTAATTACGCAGTTAATAGTATATTAATTATCGTTAAGCCTCCCTTAGGAAAGAAGCTAAATTGTAGTGGTAAAATAAGAGTTTTATAGGCCTTGATATTAATTGTGGTGAGAGGTGTGATACTATGTTAAGAGAGTGCTATAGATTAAGTTATAGGGATACAAGGTCCGTTAAAAGCACACAGAAGTTTGCCAAGCTAATCTGGCTACCAACAGCATGACTTTGGGGCTGATGTGAGATATCGCCTAGGTGGCCATGGAGGATAAGAGGTTTGTCCCAAATTCTGTAGGTTAAACTTGCCTGGTTAATCTGGCTACCAGTGCCTACGAATAGTCGAATTAATGTAAGATGTCACAATTGGGTTACAGGTCATAATACGAAGGACCTTCGGGGTTAAAATTATTAAGTGGCTAACTGAGGGCCGCCTCTTCCCTATAAATGAAGTATTAAATTGTCAGGGTTGGGCATGGTAGAGGATATCTTGGGGAGTATCCACTTTAGATTTGAAGTAGTAAGTAGCCAGAAGAGATTCTGTGTAATGTCAACTGGGAAGTACTGGAGAATAGTTCGCCTTGGGATAGGTATGAAATGACAGAGGCCTATCTTAAATGAGGTATTAAATGGTCAGAGTCTGCCTAATCCCCATTAGAAAGGTATTAAGTGTCTTGGGTGGTATCTCTTATATTGTTAATACATTATTGACGACAGATATGGGTTACATAATTGGATTGGGAAAGCCTTGGGGCTTATAGTTGGAAAACTTATAATATGGTTAGATATGTAAGACATATCCTTATTTAAATTATACCGCCCAAGTATTATTATAGAAAGGCTTGAGGGTTTATTCACCAAGACATTGTTATTTTAACTCCATCCTCATTACAACATGGGTTAGAGATATTGATGCAAATTTTTGGATGTGGTGGATGTAACAACCCATTTTTTTTAACAAGTATTTTTCACTTGTATTTTTAAAAACTTTGGGGTTTATTTAAAGTGATTAAAAAAAATTAGGATTAACTAATAAGATCTCTGAAAAAATCAAGTTTTAATTAAGAAAACATTAATAGCTTAGGTGGTTAAGACATCTGGGCTATTCACGACAGGTCACAAGTTCGAGTCTCGGCATGGTCAGAATTTCTAATTTTTTTAGTATATAAATGAACTGGGTAATTACGCCTTAAAAAAAGGCGTCTAAATTTAGGGAATAAATACCGTATATATATGTATGTATATATATATATAAGATTATATATAAGAAAACGTATAGAACTTTAATCCGTTATTTTTCTCTTTCCAGTAAAATTTACTTCCCAATTTATATACATATATAATTTGATTTAAATCATTTCCTTAAAATACTAAATATGGAAATTTAAAGTGTGAAACGGTTAAATTTGTTAAAAGACAACTCCATTTGAATTTTAATAAAAGAAATTTTGTATATATATATAATATGTGAAAACCAATTAAGTTTGTTAAGTAATAATTTTGAAGAATTTAGTGTATTAATGAACTGTTGGATTTCGCGTTTAAAGGACGCGTAAAAATCTATGGTAGGTAACGGAATAAAACGTATAAACTTAAAAATGTTATTTTTATAGAAATTTTTGATGTTCTGTATTACGTCAGTTTGATGTATTGTAAAAAAAAATCATATTTTTAATATTTTTGGATATAAAATATCAGTCAGTGATTTTATAGCAAACGTTATTTTGTTTTAACGGACAGTTTGGTTTTTTTTTAAATAAATTTATATACGTTTCATTCCTAAAGCCTTACATAATTTTTGCCATTTCATTTATTGCAATCAAACTAAAAATCAAGATTGATAAACTAGAAATGAATCACACATATAAGTAACGTCCAAATCTGTTTATCCTCCGTTTCAAGAAGTACTACACAAAATCAAGTTCCTCAATCACGCATAAATATTGAAATCAAAGCTTCTCATAAAATTTGCAGTAATCGCATGCATTAATTTCAATTGGCAGTTTTAAATCTCGCAAGCCATATTCCCACAATCAACGCATGTTTTAATAAATATGGGTAACGTTCAAACATTTATAACTGAGAATCGATATCACACATATAAAGATCAAATCAAATTGCTAACCGTGGTCCCTAAAAATCACCTCTTCTATTGCCTAGTCAGTTCGAAATTTTAGTGCTTATTATCTTCCTAAAGTAACGCATGCTTTTAACACAAATTTCTCATAACGTTCAGATTTATTTCTCCTGCTAATTATATCACGTATAAATTACCTACAATCAATGCATGCACTTTAAAGACTGAAACATGCATATCCTATATTTCCCCATTCTCTGCTTCCAACAGCTCTACCAAAATCAAGTACATGAATCTCGCAATTCATTGAATAAATCAAACCATTTATCACGCTTGCCATTTTTTTTTCCCTCTGCTTTAATCACGTATCTATATTCACAATTTATGTCAATATAACTGATGCTTGCTTGCCCTTCCTTTGATCAATATTCCCTTAAGTAACGTTCACGCATTCATGTTAACAACTTTATATCTGTGTAACTGACATGCTATATCAGTGGTTCTTTCATCACGCAAGAAGATCTCAATCAAACCTTTTCGAACATATTCTTTTGTTCAAAACTGGAAATGTGTTTTTCCTTTTCTTTTCTCAGCAATAAAATCACGTATTCATATCTTTCGTCTCTAATAGCTTCAAGTCTTCAACTGATTGCTCTCCCTCCCCATTGATCTTGCAGCAGTTCAAATCTTTTTAATTTTTGCAACGTTCGAACTTTATCTATTTCCTTTGAACTGATGAGGAAATTTCGCAGTCATATCAACCAAATTTATATCAATAAAACCGATGCTTTTACCTCTCCTTTAATTCGCACTGCCTATATATATACCCACCTCACCAGTTTCTTTCTCCGCATCTAAATATCTCTGCCTTCCCCTTCCTCGTACGTTCAAGATCCATCAGGTAATAAGTCTTATTGTTTTTTTTTCCTTCCAGTTTTCCTTCCTCTTTCTCTTGATGTTGTTCTATCTGTGCCTTGCTCGGCCACACTACTATTTATTCACTCTGTCTTTCTATGAGACTCTTATCATCTGCCTTGAACTAAACATATGGGATCTGGATATGTTGAACTGTTTTTGTTTTGGAAAGTTAGGTCTAGAAACAGAGAGGAAGTGAGATCTTGTGTGTGTGTTATAGGCTTAACTCTCGACACATAGGTAGTGGAATGTTGTGCAAATTTATATATGGGAACTGTGTTGATGTCATGCCAGGTAAGTTGTAGGGCCTGGGAGTTATTTTGGGAACAGATCTGTCGAAGAAATAAAATATATACTTGAGGTATAAATTGCGTGAACATAAGATGGTCTGGAGTTGTTTGAGAGGAGTAGGAAGGGCAGTGTTGTCAAAATATTTAAGAAAGAGGGATGGGTTCATTTAGTAAGGATCTGATGATGCTTAGTTTTTTTGTTTTGTTGTTGCGTGAATATGTGTTGGCAGGGATGTTAGACTGGGTTGTGCATTGGTGTCACCGTGTACGTGTATCACAGTCACAAATATTTAGAAGCATGCATTTGTTTTGTATCTGGTTAGGAGTTGTTTTGGTTCGTGTAGAGGTCTGATAGGAACAATGAGAAACCCTTTTTGCATGTTTGAGTTGGATGTTAACAAGGCCTAGAGAGTTTTCTTTCATTTGCAAAAAAAAAAAGAAAAAAAAAAGAAAAAAAAACAAGGGGTGAGGATGGGAAAGAGGTAGGCTAGGACTGTGAGTTCAGTTAGTCTGCATATATGTAACCTTCATATGATAGAGGAAGCAGAGAATAAGGAGGAGAGGAGATGTACACATTCAGTAGATGCTTTGATTTAGTCGCATGATTTTACTCGAAGTCGTTGCATAAAATTCTCGAAGTCTTTATATTTTGTCCCGAAGATTTGTTGCATTTTTCTCGAAGAAATTCCATGGTTAGCTCGAAGAAGTGGGGTTGTGGCGCGTGTAGCTGATGATGAATTCCTGTCTGATTGTAAGTTTGTAAAGCCTGCAAGTTTAAATTTAGACTGTAAAGAAATATTGTAAGTACTTAGGTTGATTTGCAGTAGTAGATGATATTTTTAGTAGTTGGATCCAGGTAAAAGGAAAAGAAATTAATGAATGAAAGTGGCAGAAGAGATGTAAGTATGTGGAAATGTTGGCGTGAGTGCGTGTACGCGAGTAAGTGTAATGGAAGTGTGCTCGTGTACATGTACCCCGGCATAATAAGAAAACTCCACCATTTTGCCTTAGTTTGTCTTTAGGAAATTTTATCATGGTTATAGTGTTAGCACAGTTCGTGTGTTTGGAAATGTTTTGGTTGTTGTACACGGTAGAGTGGTCGAGCAAGTCAAACAAAAAAATTCTCTCCCTACTTTTAAATTTTTCTTTGACCGTAAATTCTAAAGTCGCGTATTCAATATTTTGAATCTTGTTCTAGATTTGAATCTAAGCTTGACATCCGAGGGATTTTGATCGTTACTCTCTGTAGTTCTTTTCCGGTGAATCATCGTTTTGAAATTTAAAATTTTCTGCAGCATTCAGGTGAGTTTTTCTCACCAGACAAACATGCCTATATTTCTGTGAATTATCGCAAGTGTATGTGTAAATTATTATTTACCTGTTATCTGTCTGTAATATAACGTAGGATGTTAAACTCCATTTAAATTGACACCTCATCAGTTATTTATCTGTTGTAATATTTCTGCAGTTATATTGTTAAATGTTTATTTACTGATTTAAATCATCACTGCAAGTTCCCTATAAATTTAAATCGTTAAGGCTGAAATGATAGGCCTAAAACGATGATTATTATGCATTTATTCAGTTAACTGTTAAATTTTAACTTGGGATTGCGGGTTTGAAATGATAGAACCCGGGGTTTGTAAAATTGCGGATTGAAATGATATAAATCCGTATCACTTGACCTAGGCTAGAAAATTTTATACAGACCCGTGGTTCCTATAATATTTTTCTGAAATATTTTAAAATTATTTTTAAATGGAAGTTTATAATATTGTGGTTTAATGTATTTAAAGGATTTTTATAAAGATTTAAAAATGATTTTTGAATGAGTTAAGATTTTAAATAAATAAATATAACTTAATTGGAAAAATTCTGGATTTTTGTTAAGATGAGATTTCAGTTAAGAAATAATTGATAATAAGTTGTATTTGGAATTTAAACTAAATTGATAAGTTAATAACCTATTACAGCATTTAAATGCTGTCTTTTAAAATTGGACTGTTTAACCCATAAACTTTAGGTAGCATTTCATAGGTGCTGCAGAAATTGAAATTTGATTTATTTAAATTTATAGAAATTTATTTTGGAAATAAGTTAAATTTTTGGAATTTAAATATGTAATTAATAAAAATTAAGAAATGGACTTTGGATAGTTTTAAAGGAAGAAATTGATTTTAAAGTTTGTTAAAAGCAATAAATTCCAAATTAAATTGAATAAGTTGAAATGGTATATTATCAAATGAAATGTTTTAATCAAGAATTTGATATTGAAGGTATTTGAAATATATTTGATTTGTAAAAATACCATTTTTAAACTATAACCACGGGGTATAATAACGTTTGGTTGGCAAAGAGACCGGGTTCGGATATGGACATACTCTCTGTCGATACCGAAAACCACTTTGACTAACCGTGTACGCGGTGGAGATTCCAGAATGAAGTAGGATGGTGGTGACGGTTTCTTTAAGGTAAATACGTGGACCCGACTCCCGTGAGTTGGCATAAGGTGGCTAAAACAGGAGCGATTCTCGGATTAATGAGGTAGCACCTCTGATCGAACGCACTTCTTCGTATGCCATTCTATTACTCTTGTGATTGTTTTGGTGCGCACCTTTGATTTGGGAGTGTTGTTCGAGGTGGGCGGTAACTGCGGCTACGCGTTTCCACCGGTCCGGATAGCAATTGGTATATCTACCCTGGCATTGCCTAGTTGTGCCGTGTCACCTACCATAGCGAGCCTCCTACGATTTTCTATTTGTGTCGTACCTATGGAGTACCCTCTGGTAGCTTCCCGATCAGGAGGTATTACGGTACTGTATAGACTATTGGCATTATTTGTGTTAAGGGCTATATGGGTAACCCCTTAACGCTATTAAAAAGTAAGTTTATTTTACAATTAGACACTATTATAATAGCGCAATATACTACATAGTAAATAGTTTAACGGATCCTTAGAGGATGGGCGGTCCCAAGCATCCTTTAAGTTACTTGCTCTATATTACAGTACACTTGAATTAGCTTACACTATATAAGTATGTATGTCCTGACTCGAGTGTTTATGTTTTATGTTACGCTCGGGTCAGCCTGAGTTGCAGCTACAGCTTTCTTTCCGGAGCTAGGACCACTCATAGATCACTCTTGCTAGTTGGAAGCTTTTTCATCTTTATCTATTTTGTAATTCAAAGCATTAAAGACTTTATATTTGCTTATGGCTTAAAATTGTATCGAAGTTTATAAACAATGTAATTCTGTTTGGTAAAAGTTTCAGTGGCTTCATGAACCACTGTGATATTTTATAT
Source organism: Allium cepa (assembly GCA_030765085.1). Lineage (NCBI taxonomy): Eukaryota > Viridiplantae > Streptophyta > Magnoliopsida > Asparagales > Amaryllidaceae > Allium > Allium cepa. The sequence goes on along the minus strand of CM060939.1, from coordinate 174,157,737 downwards.
TCCGCTGTGAGATTCTGATATCTGTGTCTGTGATTCTGTGATTAATTATTTACTGCATATTCTGAGTTCTGCCAAATATATTTTTACAACGCGGTATTTTGAACAATTCAAGTCCGACATGTGCGGATGCGAATGGTTGAAAACACCGGGTCGTTACAGTGGCGGAGATGCAAACTTGCGGCAGTTACTGTTTATCTACTTGTGTTTATTTCTGTTGTACCTAATAAATGATTTTGTAATTTTGAACACACTTCAGATTGTTGACAATTGTTTATAGTATCGTATTATGTTTTTATAACATTGGAATTTTAAATAAAATGGGTACTATTCTGATATTATATTTTATCCTTCGTCTGTGGGTTTTTGAGTGTATAGATAAATTGCTCCATACATTGTTATTTATACTAACCAACGGCTAGCTTTATAATGGCCTTAAGTTTCGATTGGTCGTTTCAGGGTCGGAATTTAGGCCTGTTTCAAGGCAGGTTGTTATAGTTGATATCAGAGCCTAGGTTACCCGATCGACGGGAATATGTATATGTATGAGTGGCATACTTTTTATTTTTGAAAGTATTTTCAAAAAACCTACTGTATATAATATTTTTGAACATACATGAACACACTAGGAAAACTTTTATTTTAGCTTATAATACTATCTTAGGAAACTATAACTGAAAGTTTAACCTACAAATAGTAGACTATGGGTGAAAATCCTTCTTCTAAGAAGGGGAAACCCTCCAAAGAGATACCTATTATCCGAGGGATGCCTGTATGGTTCCAATAATACCTCGGGCATGTAGGATAAGTTCCCACTCCTCAACCTGCTGGCCAAGCAGCACCCGCAGTTTTGTCTGCTGAAGAAGCGCCTCACATCATAGACTTTCCTAAGATGTGCAAGGATTTCCTAAACATGGGAGGAAGAGTGTATACAGGAACAAAAGGTTTCATAGAAGCGAAGTCATGGTTGATTGTGGGAGGATGTTTCAGGAGCTATGTTGGAAGGACTGGATTAATTGAAGAATGGAAACTTGATACCCTAAAGAAGAGGCCTTAGATTGATGGATGATTGTGGCTAAAGAGAATGAAGGTAGAATAATTACTTTGGAGTTCAAAAAACGATTTGAGGTACGGTTTATGTCATGGGCTGAGGTAATCTTGCAGTTGTAGAGATTTATATAGCTTAGGTAGGGAGTCTCCACTCTGAAGGAGTATATTAGTAAATTCATAGAGCTAGCTAAGTTCTGAATGAGTATGATTGGCACCCCCATGAGGAAGGTCGTGAAGTTTGTTAAGGGCCTAAAATCCCCACTTAAAGAGTTTTTATTGACCCATGTGCCTACTGGTGCTATGTCTGAGATGTTGGTTAGGATGTTTTTGCTATAGATAGCTAGTGTGGAGGAGAAGGAGAATGAGAAAGAGAAAGCAGGACCTACTTAAAACCAAAAAGGAGCCAAGAATGAAGGCTTTTGGGCGAATAAGAAGATGAAAGGGAAGTTCAAGGAGGAGGTAAAAGTGTGTAAGAGATGCCATAAGAAAGGACATATCTCAAAGGATTGTAGAGTGAACATGTTGAAGGAAGCTTTTAAGGGGAAGTGCTATCACTGCCACGAAGAGGGCCACTTTGGGAATTAGTGTCCGATACTTGCGAAAGAAGGGCAGAGCAGGCAAGCTTACGCCATTAAGGCCTCCCCTATCTCGAGTAGACTGCCCTCTAAAGACTAAGGGAAGGCAGTAATGGATGATATAAATCTTAATTTTGGGAATACAATTCGTACCCTATTCGACTATAGAACATCGCATTTGTTCATAACTAGGAATGTTGTTAACTCCTTGAGTCTTCAAACCCAAATTGTCACCCACCTAATAGTAGTCTCAAATCCTGTTGGAGGGTCGACATATCTTTCTTCAATTTGCAAAGACTTAGTTGTAGACACATATAACGTTGATTTCATATGTAATGCATAAATTCTTAATTTTGAGCGGTATGAACTTATCTTAGGAATGGATTGGTTATCGTACTATGGGGTTGTCATAGATTGTGATAGGATGGTTCTATTGTTAAAAGTAGGAAAGGGCGGGATATAGATATTCATCGTACGCCTTATAAATCAGTCAAGTTAAGCAACCTGTACTCGATGAACTCTCATCCGTACTTGTAGTTCGAGAATTCACTGATGTCTTTGAAGATGCCTCAGGTCTCCCACCCCATGGGGAGAACGAGTATAGGATTAATTTGGAGAAGGAAACTAGACCGGTCGCTCTACCTTATATGGTCCCTGAAGAAAAGAAAAAAAATCAGATAAGTATATCTGGAGCTTTTGCAGAAAGAATTCATCCGACGGAGTACTTCAAAACGGGGAGCCCCAGTTGTCTCCGCTATAGTTAAAGCCCAGCTAAAGCCTCGCAAAATCCCCGTTATAGCGCATAGCGCTCTCCAGCTATTATGCAATTTCAATTTAGCATTATTAAACAGTAGATCCACTTTAAACCCTACTATTTTCTACTGCACCCGCTTAATCAAGGTTTTTTTAGCACTTGCTTTACCAACATTAATATATAAAGGTTGATCTAAGTGGTTTCCTTATAAAATAAATTGAAAGTTAGGTTAAAGATCTAATTTTAAAGCATTAATGCTCAATATAAGTTAGAAATCTATTGTAGTTACCAAATCTAGTCTGCATAAATCATGGTATTCTTCAGTTTTTTTACATAAAGTTAAAACATATTTCTTTTTCATATACAAATGGTGTGAGAATGAGAACAAATTAACTTTAAATATTTGGTTTATATATAATGAAGATTTTCACACCTCCACTATTTTCCAATTATTCCATTTTATTCCCGCTATAACTTTTTGCATCTCTGTTGCAACAGAATTTCTGAGCTTTTTAACTATACAGGATTTGTCTTTGCCGACAGACAACTTATGAAGGCTATGCGTCGACTATAGGGAAATCAACAAGTTGATGAAGAAGAATAGGTATCTCTTACCTAGGAGAAATGACTTGTTCGAACAGCTTGTGGGAGCCAAAACCTTATCCCATTTGAACTTGGCAATTGGATTTCATCAGCCGAGGATAGTGGATGTCAGCGAACCAAAGACCGCATTTCACACCCCAGATGGACTTTATGAATGGAAAGAAGTGTCTTTGGGATTCAATATGCCTCTGCATATTGTAGATTGATAAGTAGAGTATTTATAGGACAACTAAATAAATTCATCATAGTGTTGTTGATGACATCTTAATATTCTCCAAAAATGAAGGAGACTATGAAAATCACTTAAGGGAGATACTGGGGACTTTAAGAAAACACAAAATTAAAGCCAAATTCTCAAAGTGTCATTTTTGGAAGAAGGATGTGAGATTTCTTAGGTACATTTTTTAGGATGGATTAGCCATGGACCTGTAAAGGTGGAAACTATTCAAGGGTGGAAGGTATCAAAGAGCGCCATGGAGGTTAGGATTTTCTTGGGTTGGCAAGATACTATAGGAAATTCATAAAGGACTTTGCAAAGATAGTAATCCATTTGACTCATTTAACCAAAAAGCATCTAGTTTTTGCATGGGATGAAAAATACACGAAAGTTTTCGAGAGCCTAAAGGAACTAAGAAAAAGTGCACTGGTACTTATCATTCCTAATGAGACGAAGCCTTTTACAGTTTACATGTATGTATGTGGCACAAGATTGGAAGCAGTTCTTATGCAAGAAGGTAGGTGATAGTTTATGCTAGGAGGCAACTGAAGGACCATGAGAAGAGATATCCAACTCATGATCTAAAGTTAGTGGCTATTGTTTTTACCTTGAAAATGTAGAGGCACTATCTTTTAAGGGAAGATTCAAGTTGTTCACTGACTATAAATCGCTCAAATGCTTATTTTTCCAAAAATATTTATATCTTTGGGTAGCATCTGCTATCTAAAGGCCCAAAGCTAAGTTCTATAGATGCTGCAATCATCTAGAGTATTACTTTCGGCGACTAAATACGACTATGTTGATGGTATCTATAATATTAGAAGCACTTGATTATGAAGCAAATTGCATATTTCAAAACATATTTTTTTCATTATGTTTCAAAACAGATGTTCCATATTCAGATTAAATAATCCTAGAAAATTTCCTAGGCAATGATAGAATACAAAATACACCAAGAGCGACATATGAAGATGCCCCTTTGGATGATCAGAATCATATGGTCATAATTGACTTAATACATACACATCGAAAACAAACACAAAACAAAGAACTACAACTCCTAAATAGCTATCCGTTAGCCTCCTGCTCACCTCCAGTAGCTTTATTCATCATCCTATTAAAACCTGAAAGAACCTCAACCCCCAGCCCACTCAAATCAATCTTGAGCATCCAAGAGTTTAAGGGGAAAAACATAAACCTCGAGTCAGACATAAAGCTTGGTGTGAATAATACTATACATCCCAGTTATTAATATTAGGTGAGACCACACCGCTTAGCGGAATGGGCTTCCCCTCATGAACATTCTTTTAAAACATATCTTTTGAAAATCATTTCCTACAACCAAACTAGTTAAATATAGTAAAACATCATTATGTAAACATATATATCAGGTAATAAAAGAAATATTTGTTCAACACTTTAGTTTGGTTTGGCTAACTATTAACCTTTGGTTGACTCTGGTCTACTAGACAAAGGAACAAAATTTGTCTAACATCTGTTAGATACTCCACTTCCAGACGGTCTGTCATTATCTATCCATTAAATACTTCTCTTCTGGACAGTTTGTCCCTAACTTGACATCTCCCAGGATCACATGATCCTAATGGTTTTGTGGGCTCACCAATAACCTATCTTTATACAAATATATATACCCTTTTCTGTGTAATCATTCTTTTAGCATCACTTGTGACAAATCCCTACACACTGTAATTTTGGACTAAATTAGCTAGGGCCAATAGCTAATGTAAAGGGCGCAACCATATACCAGTCTCATCCGGTATTCTAATATCTGAGTCATTTTTACTTAAAGATACCCTCCCATAATTTTTCTTAAAAACCTTTTTCTTAAATTGATTTAAAATCTTTAAACCAAACTCAAACAAGGAAAATATAATACTCTATGCTTTACTCAAAGTCACCTTGCCATGTTACACGCGCACACACTCTACCCAAACCTTAGTTGATGAAAATATTTAAACACTTGAAAGTACCCCTTTCGATTCAATTAAAATACCTCTTTCTAAACCATTGAAAGCATCTCTTTCGAAACCAAGTATTAAACCTCTATTTATCTAAGATGAAAGGCCAAAACCTTCCATTCGAAACCTTTCTTAAAACCCTTTCGAAACCTTTGAAAACCTTCCTTTCGAAAGCACTAAAACCTTTGACATCATATCTTAAATTACTTCAAAACATTGCCTTTAAATACCATGGAAAATCTTCCACTTTAATCCTTTCGAAACCATCATAAAATAGCACCTTTCGACTCCTTTGAAATCCTTTGGGAAATCACCCCTTCGAAACCATTTTAAATACCTTTCGAAGGCATCAAACTTTTAGAAACTCAGATCTTTCGAAAGCACCTGGGTTCAGTTTAAAACATATGGGAAAACACCTTTCGAAACCATTTAAAGCAACGCTTTTGAAACCCTTAAGTTATACTTCGATCGGAATGAAAAGGTTCATTTAAAACATCTAAGTTAAAAGCCTTCCTTTCTAAACCTATTCCTAAGTGAAGAAGTGATGGTATCGAAACCATCCCTTCTAAAGCATTGGAGAAGTGGTTAATTTAAAAACAAAGTACACCTTTCGAAACCATTGACTTCGAGAGGTAGAGAGGCAGTAGCAAGGGGTTTCGACCACTTCGAAAGCATCATTTAAAATAAAAGAGCACAGCCTATTCAAAACCTTTTCTTTAAAAAACTTGACTCGGTTGAAAGCCAATCGAGTTGGAAGCTATCCTTTCGAAAGCAAAGCAGGCGCTACTTTAATCTTTAAACAAAAGGGCGCTTCGACCCTTTCGGAACCCCTTGGTTTCGACTATTACCTTCCGCCTTTGTTCAATTCACTATGTAACAACATGTTGATACTATGTGAATCGGTTTGTGGAAGGAGGCGGAGGATCTTAGTCGAAAGTTACATGGGCGATACCAAAAGAGGCAAAACATGCTTTTTGCATGAATTTCTAATTTAAACCTTTTTAAGTAAATTTTTTAACTAACCTGCCTTGTTTGTCAAACACCTATTGGTTGCTAAATTTTCTTTTCTAAAAGTGCTCTTATAATTTTAGAATTAAAATATGATTTTATTTTACAAAATACCCCTTCTCCTTAATTAAATATATAAAATATTTAAGTCTCATACCTTAAATAATTTTATATATTCATCAAAACACTTAGGAAAATTCTATAAAAATTCCAAAAATCCTTTTCAATATGTTTTGAAACATATATAAATTTCAGACTCAAAAATTATTTATTATGCCGTAAATAATTTATAACCCAATAAATAATTTTCCTCACTAGAAAATTAATATAAAATCAATATTAATTCAAAAAATTATGAAAATTGAAATCCATCTCTAAAATATCATTTTAATCTACATTTAAGTTTTTAAGACATTCGGTTGTCATTTAATAGGGTTTTCATATCAAACATATCATAAAAATTAATATGAATATGTATAAATCATCAACAAGCATATATAAACTTTCAATTAACTAAAACATGGCATTATCATGCAAAATCATTTCGGGTTATCCTTAAAATTCAAAAACTATAAGAAAAATAAGATGTAGTAATCATTCACCTTAGCTTTGTGATTAACGATGTGAGATTTGATTTTGATTATATTGATTTGCTTCTTTCTCTTGAAAATCCTAGCTTTATCTTCTCTTGAGATTGAAAATGGTGGAAGGCTATAGAGAAATTTTTGATTGAGAAAAATGAAATGAACATATATTTGATTTCCTTAGGGTTTAGGGTATAAATTCTATCATTTTCCTATTCTGCTCTCCCTTTCCTAACACTTAAATCCATTTTATTTCATTAGTTCATTTTTACATATAGGCACATCTACCCTGTTAGTTAAGTCAAATCTCAATTTATTATCATGTTACATTATTTTATTTTATTTGGATAATTAAATATTCTAAATAATGTTACTAAAATATAGGGTGTTACAATCTCCCCTCCTTAATAAATTTCATCCTCGAAATTATGATAAGGCACACAATAATTAAAGGTAAAACATACCATCAATAAATCAGGATAAGCATCTCTAATCCCGCTCTCAGTTTCCTAAGTATAGTCTCTAGCATCGTCACTCCATTGGACTTTCACTAATCTCATAGTCTTGTTCCTCAACTTCTTCTCATCTCTCTCGACTATCCGGATAGGCTTCCTAACTATTGTCATATCTGGTTCCACTACTAATCTTCTAACACGGTCAGTGCTATAGTAGTGTCAGGATCCCTAACACATTTCATCAGATAAGATAAATGGAAAACATTGTAAACTCCCACCAAACTACTTGGTAACTCTACTTTATATGTGAGTTTCTCGATCCTTTCTAAAATAGGGAATGGTCCTACGAACCATGGTGCTAACTTCCCCGTCTTCCCAAACTTGATAACACCTTTCATCAACGATACTTTGATGAAAACATGATCTCCAACAGAAAACTCTAAAATCTTTTCGTCTTTAATCTACATAGCTTTTCTGGCTAGACTGAGCTTCCTTCACTCTCGCCCTTATCAGCTCAATCTTTTTTGCTACTTCTTTTACCAAATCTAGACCAAGAACCAACCTATCCTCGGTCTCTAACCAACATGCAAGGGATTTGCATCGTCTTCCATATAAAGCCTCAAACGGTGCCATCACTATACTAGTCTAATAACTATTGTTATACAAAAAGTCGACTAGGTGTATGTGGTCTTCCTATGATCCCCCGAAGTCTAATACACAAGCTTGCAACAAGTCCTCCAAGATCTTGTTAACTCTTTCCATTGGCCCATCTATGTGCGAATGGTAGGCAGTACTCATCTTAAGCTTTGTTCCTAAACTTTCCTGTAGAATTTTCTAGAACTCGGTAGTGAATAAGGAATCTTTATCACTAACAATACTACTAGGAACTTCGTGCAGTCTAACCACATTCTTCATAAATAACTTAACCGATATAGGTGTCGTCCTATTTGCCTTAACTGGAATGAAATGGTCACTCTTGGTTAATCTGTCTACTATGAATCATACACTAACATTCCCTCTATTAGATCTCAGCAACCCGTCTATGAAATCCATAGAAATGGAATCCCACTTCTATACTGGAATGTCCAATGGCTGAAGCAGTCCACTCAACTTTGATGTTCGACCTTTACCTGCTAACAGTTCAAACACTATTTTACGCATAAGCCAACATCCCTCTTCATTCCTTCCCAGAAGAAACTTCTCTTCATATCTCGATACATCTTTACTCCTCTTGGATGAATATTGAACTTCGAACGATGGTATTCCTCCAAGACTTCCTTATGCCTCCCATATTTGGAACACATAATCTACCCTTCTTTCTCAATCACCCGTTCTGGTCAAGACTGAAATCCTTCAGGTCATTGCTCTTCGTTCCTTCATTTAACTTTATGATCCGTCCACCAAAACTGGGTCTTCCTCTTATTTCAAAGCAATCTTCTCAATCATTATCGAACGAACTTCTAAACAAGATAACACAACACCTTCTCCACTAGACCCAGCCTCGTATTTGCACTGCACTCTACAAGCTGACAATTGTTCTAAGTCTTTCCATTCTGCTATCATAGCTAATATTGCATTCTGATGCCTCCTCCTAAGCGCATCTACAACCTTGTTTCCTTTCCCCGGTGTGTATTCTATTCCAAAATCATAAGTGGCTAAAAATTCCAACCATCCCTTTTGTCTCTTGTTCACCTCCTTCAGATAACACAAGTACTTCAACGACTTATGATCTGTATAGAGCTCAAATCTCTCTTCCAAAAGGTAATGCCTTCATACCTTCAATGCAAATATAATTGCAGCTAACTCCAAGTCATGCGTCGAATACCTATCATCATGTGGTCTAAGCTGTCTAGAAGCGTAGGTAATCACTTTACCCTTCTGCATTAGTACAGCTCCCTTCAAATCCTGTTCCACATGCATTAATATAAACAACTAAATCCTGATTCCCCTTCGAAACCACTAATACCGGTGTATGTTCTTCACTTTGCATCGAATGAAACCACATGCTCCTCAATAAGTGTTTCAAGCTCTAGAATGCTTCCTCACACTTATCGGTCCACATGAACTTTACATCCTTTCGCGTTAGCTTAGTCATCGGTGTAGCTTTCCTTGAAAAATCCTTTATAAACCTTTGATAATATCCGATCAATCCAAGGAAACTACTTATCTCATTTACCGTTTCTAGTCTCTTTAAATTATTAACGGCTTTGATCTTTTCTGGATCGATTGATAATCCTTTTTGGATCGACTGTCAATCCTTTCTTCGAAACCATGTAACCAAGAAACTTCACTTCCTTCTTCCAAAAATGGCATTTCGAAATTTTTGCCTTTAGCTGATGCTGCCTCAGCGTCTCAAGCACAATTCTAAGATGAACTTCATGCTCCTTCTCATCCTTAGAGTATATCAGAAAATCATCTATAAAAACCAACATGAACCTATCTAAGTGCTTGCGGAAAATCTAGTTCATTAAATCTACAAAGAATTCTGGTGCATTAGTGAGTCCGAATGGCATAACTAACCATTCATATGACCCGTACCTTGTTCTAAACGCCGTTAAAGGTATATTGGTATATTATCTTCTACCACTCTAAGCTGATGAAATCCATTTGCTAATTCTAATTGAGAGAATACCTTAGCTCTACTCAACTAGTCAAACAAATTGTCAACTCTCTGCAATGGATATTGATTCATTATCGTCTTCTCATTCAGCTTATGATAATCGATACATAATCTTAACGATCCGTCCGGCTTCTTAGCAAAAACTGCAGCTGCTCCCCAAGGATAACTACTTGATCTAATAAAACTCTTACCTTTCAAGTCTACCAACTGAACTTTCAACTCCATCTCTGTTGGCGTCATCCTGCTTGGCGGCCTACTTACTGGTTCAACTCCAGGTACTAAATCAATCTGAAATTCAATGGCTCGTTTTGGTGGTAATCCAACTACAGGTCCAAACACATCCTTGAATTCTCTAACTACGAAAACGCGATTCAATTCATCTTCTAACTCCATAACACCCAACAAAGCATTCACCTCACAGCTAGGGTTTTCTACGGTATAAACTATCCGATCACAACAATCCAGATGTCTAAGTTATATTTTCCTATCTAGGCAAAATATCCTAGCATCGTAATTACAACCAGTCCATTCCCAATATAATTTTGAACCCTACAAAGTCAAATACGTGCAAACTACAAACAAAAGTATAACCTGGCATGCCAAACTCTAAGTGGTCACACTTCATCCCAAGCGTCGCATACCTTCCTATCGGATTTGCAACTCTTAAGGAAGAACTAAAGATGTGGGTTCTTGGTTAAGTTTAGCTGCCAAATATCAAGATATAAAAGAATGAGATGCGCCAGTATCAAATAAACGCTAACAAATGTATCATGGATCTGAAGCGTACTTCCTAACACAGCCTTTCCTTTCTCCTGCATTGTCGGCTTTGAAGTAGTAGGCTCCAATGCAAACACTTCGCCTTTGTCTCCTTTAGTTTGCTATTTGCACTAGTTCTTGTAGTGGCTGATCTGATCACAATTAAAACATCTAATGTTCTTCTTTCTAAACACCTTTCCTTTTCCTTTTCCAGTACGACACTCATGAGGCTAATGTCCTTTCTTGTTGCACTTATAGTAGACCACCTTAAACTTACCTTTCTTTACCGCACCTCCTTTCTGAGCATTCTTTTCATGGAAAAACTTCTCTTTTGGCTTTGTCCAATGTGGACCTCCTTCTCTCTTCTTCTCCAAACAAGCTACCATCTCTTGATGTCTCAATGCCATTTCCACTACCACATCACACAATCTCTGATGTGCAGTAAAGTAGCCCTTGCCAACTCCAGCTTCAAACCTCTAATAAACTTTTCTCCTTTTCAATACTATTCCAACGGTGGCATATCCATACCAGGCTAACTCTTCGAATCTACTAGCATATTCCAGAACAGTTATCTTCCCATGTTCCAGCTCAGTAAACTTCCTAACCAACACAGACTGCACCATTACCGACATGAACCTTTCTTGAAATCTCCTCCTAAACTCTGCCTATGTCATAGTCTCTTCGTCCACATTAGCTATTACAGTATTCCACCAAAACAAAGCAGCTCCTTGAAGCTGTCTTAAAGCAAGGCTCCTTTTTTGCTCGTCATTGAGTCGCAAATCAGTGAAAATCCTCTCACGATGTAACAGCCAGTTTTCTACCTTGATAGTATCCTTAGTCCCAATAAACGGCTTTCCTCTATGCCTAGCATAGTCTCTGCTCAACTTAGCATACTGATTGACTATCGGAGCTTCTGGAACTCCTCCTCCAGCAGCATTTCCTCCAATAACCCCAACAGCGATCCCAGCTTGCATCATGTTTATAAAAAAAACTGATACATTGCTCTCATGTCCACTTAGGGAACCCCAACACCAACATTCTCAGCCTGAGCTTTACCTCTTCTATCATTTGGTCGGTCATTTCCATTTGTGGTAGTGTTGTCTCCTCCTATGCTAACTCTGCTGCTTCTTCCATCCATATTTGTATTCAAGCCTCAGGAGATAGATAAGAATAGCCTAACAAAGATACGAGTCTAGAAATAAAGCGTATACTTATATATAGAAAATACAAGTATGTTACTATAGTGTTATCCCATACCCCAATCTTAACTCTAACTCCTAATGATTATGTTTTCAAAAATCATTTTTAGTTAAAATATTTCATAAACTTATGCTCTGATACCAAGTGGTAACATCCTATATCTAGAGGTCCAATGCTAAGCGCTACAGATGTTGCAGTCATCTACAGTATTAACTTTCAGCGACTAAATACGGCTATGTTAATGGTATCTATAATATCAGAAGCACTTGAATATGAAACAAAGCATAGATTTCAAAATAGAATTTTCCATTACATCTCAAAATAGATGTTCAATATTTAGATTACATAATCCCAAAACGTTTCCCAGGCAATGATAAAATATACTTATTAGAAAATACATGAAGAGCGACATATGAAAATGCCCACATGGATGATCAGAGTCATATAGTCATAATTGACTAAATACATAAACAACGGAAATAAAAACAAAACAAAGAACTGAAACTCTTGAATAGTTATTCGTTATCCTCCTGCTCGCCTTAGGTAGCTTTATTCGTCATCCTATTAAAACCTGAAAGAACCTCAACCCTCCTACTCAAATCAATTTTTAGCAACCGAGAGCTTAAGGGGAAAACATAAACTTCGAGGTAGACATAACGTCTGCGTGGATAAAACTACACATCCCGGTTATTAATGTTAAGTGAGACCATGGCACTTAGCGAAACGGGCTTACTCCAACTAACATTCTTTTAAAACATACCTTTTGCAAATCATTTCCTATAACCAAACCTGGTTAAATACTGTAAAGCATCATTATGTAAACATACATATCAGGTAATAAAAGAACTATTTGTTCAACACTTTAGTTTTGTTTGGCTGACTATTAATCTTTGGCTGACTCGGGCCAACCAGACAGAGTAACAAATTTTATCTAACAACTATTAAACACTCTACTTTTGGATGGTCTATCCTTAACTATCCATTAAATACTTTTCTTATGAACGGTCTGTCACTAACATGACATCTCCCAAGGTCACCTAATCCTAATAGTTTTACAAGCTCACCAATAACCTATCTGTATACAAATATATAGTCTCTTCTGTGTGTAACCATAATTTTAGTTTCACCTGTGACAAAGCCATACACATTGGAATTGTAGACTAAATTAGCTGGGGACAATAGTTATTTATAGGACGCGACCCTCTACCAGTCCCATCTGGTATTCTAATATCAGAGTCATTTTTGCTTAGGGATATCTTCCCATAATTTTTCTTGAAAACCTTTTTCTTAAATTGATTTAAAATCTTTAAACCAAACTCAAATAAGGAAAATATAATACTCTACGCCTTACTCAAAATCACCTTGCCATGTTACACACCAACAGACACACACACACACTTTACTCAAACCTTGGTTGATGAAAACATTTAAACACTTCAAAGTACCCCTTTCGATTCAATTGAAAGTATCTCTTTCTAAACCATTGAAAGCATCTCTTTCGAAACCAAGTATTAAATCTTTAGTTATCTAGGTTGAAAGGCCAAAACCTTCCTTTCGAAACCATTCTTAAAACCTTTTTGAAACCTTTGAAAACCTTCCTTTCGAAAGCACTAAAACCTTTGACATCATATTTTAAAGTACTTCAAAACATTGTTGTTAAAAACCATGGAAAACCTTCCACTTAGATCCTTTTGAAACCATCAAAAAATAGCACCTTTCGACTCCTTCGAAACCCTTTGGGGAATCACCCCTTCAAAACCATCAAACTTTTAGAAACTCGGACCTTTTGAAAGCATTTGGGTTCAATTAAAAACATGTGGGTAAACATCTTTTAAAACCATTTAAACCAACACTTTCGAAACCCTTGGGTCATACTTCAATCAGGATAAAAAGGGTCATTTATAACATCTAAGTCGAAAGCCTTCCTTTCAAAATCTATTCCTAAGTGATAGTGTCGAAACCATCCCTTCGAAAGAATTGGAGAAGTGGTTAATTTAAAAACAAAGTATACTTTTCGAAACCATTGACTTTGAAAGGTAGAGAAGCGGCGGCTAGGGGTTTCGACCCCTTTGAAAGCATCATTTTAATAAAAGAGTGCAACCCATTCAAAACCTTTTCTTTAAAACACTTGACTCGGTCGAAGCCAACCGAGTCGAAAGCTATCCTTTCGAAAGCAAAGCAGGTGCTACTTTAATCTTTAAAACAAAAAGGCGCTTTGATCCTTTCAGAACCGCTTGGTTTCGACTCTTACCATCCACCTTTATCCAATTCACTGTGTACTAACATGTTGATTCCATGTGCATTGGTTTATGGAAGGAGGCAGAGGGACTTAGTCGAAAGCTACCTGAGCGGAACAAAAATAGGCGAAACATACTTTTAGCATGAATTTCTAATTTAAACCCTTTTTAAGTAAATTTTTAACTAACCTTTCTTGTTTGTCAAACACTTAGCTATAATTTCATAACGAAAAAATAATTTTATTTTGCAAAATATCCCTTCTCCTTAGTTAATTATATAATACCCTAAATAACTTTATATATTCATCAAAACACTGAGGAAAATTCTATAAAAATTACAAAAAAATCCTTTTCAATATGTTTTCTAACACATAAATTTCAGACCCAAATAATTATTTATCATGCTGTAAATAATTTATAACCCGACAAATCATTTTCTTCACTAGAAATTAATATAAAATCCACATTAATTCAAAAAATTATGAAAATTGAAACCCATCTTTAAAATATCATTTTTTATCTACATTTAAATTTTCAAGGCATTTAGATGTCATTTAATAAGGTTTTCATATCATAAAGACTAATATGAACATGTATGAATCATCCACGGGCATATATAGACTTTCAATCATCTAAAACATGGCATTATCATGCAAAATCATTTCAGGTTATCCTTAAATCGAAAAACTATAAGAAAAATGGGATGTGGTAATCATTCACCTTAGATTTGTGATTAAAGATGTGAGATTTGATCTTAAATATGTTGATTTACTTCTTCCTCTTGAACATCGTAGCTTTATCTTCTCTTGAGGTTGAAAATGGTGGTTGGCCTTAGAGGAATTTTTGCTTGAGAAAAATGAAATGAACGTGTGTTTGATTTCTTAAGGGTTTAAGGTATAAATTCTATCATTTTCCTATTTTTCCCTCCCTTGTTTCCTAACACTTAAATTCATTTTATTTCTTTAGTTCATTTTTATATACAAGCACGGCTACCCTCTTAGTTAAATCAAATCTATGTCAATTAATCATCTTACATTATTTTATTTTATTCGGCTAATTAAATATTCTAAATAATGTTACTAAAAATATGACGTGTTACACTTAGTCAATAGAGGTGGATGGAGTTTATAGTACCTTAAGACATTGAATTATGATATACCCCGGAAAAGGGAATGTTGTCGCCGACACCTTTAGTCAAAGGCATACCACCTTAGGAGTTAGATATAAGTGAAGGAAGTTGGAGTCTTCTCGAATTTCAACTTCCAACTACCAGCGGAACCCACTCAAAACTACTTGGCAGCAATAGAGGTTAGGCCAACATTGATGGGTTTAATTAGACTTGAGAAAAAGAAGGATGAGTGGATAATAGATATTTTTGGTAAGCTAAGTAGAGGAGAACATTTTCCCTACGTCAATAGATATGCATTTAATGATAAGGAATGTTCGAGGAGAGATGGACGCCTTTATGTTACAAAGATTGATAGTTTGTTGGAGGAAATACTTGCAAAGTGTCATCATTCAAGGATGACCATTCACCTCGGAGGAGATAAGATGTATATGGATATGATGTGAATTTTCAAATGGCCAGGAATAAAGAAGAGGGTAGCTGAGTTTGTTTCTAGATGTTTGATGTGCCAAGGGATAAAGGTTGAACAAGGGAAGCTCATAGCATTATTATTGCCTTTGGAGATTCCGACTTGGAAATAGGAGGACATGTCGATGGATTTCATAGACGGATTGCAAAGGAGCTAAAAAGGAAATGAATCAATTTGAGTTATGGTGGATAGACTCACTAAAAGTGCCTATTTTCTTCCCATTAGGAGCAACAGGACCACAACATCGCTTACACGGACTTATATCAAGGAAGTGGTTCGATTCCATGGAATCCCTATTATCACCATCGTTAGTGATATTTGACCCCTTATTTAGTAGTGAATTTTAGAGGAATTTGTAAGCAGCTTTGGAACTTTGTTGAATCTTAGCACTGCTTCACCACCCACAGGTCGATGGTCAGACCAAAATTTTAGAGGATTTGTTGAGAGCTTGCATAATGGACTTTGGAGTACATTGGAGCAACATTAGCCTTTACTCGAATTCGCTTATAATAATAGTCATCAAGCGACAACTGGTATGGCGCCCTATGAAGCGCTTTATGGGAGGCCATGCGAATCACCAAATTGTTGGTGGAAAAAATCTTGCTTAGACTCAATTAAGTTCGTGAAACTTCAAAAAAGGTAGAGTTGCTTAGCTAGCATACAAAGGCCGCATAAGATCGTCGGAAACCCTACACAAATAAGAGAAGAAAGGAGCTAGAGTTTGAGGTTGGATATATGATGTTTATCATAGTTTCCCTTCTTAGGAATGTTGTAAGATTTGGGAAATCGAGAAAATTGACACCTAGATTTGTTGGACCGTTTAGAGTTTTGGAAAGGATAGGAAAACTTGCTTACCATGTGGAGCTACCATATAAATTGTCAGGAGTCCATGATGGTTTTCACGTTTCATACTTGAGAAAATGCCTTCATAGCTCAGCCATTGTGGGAGAGCCTGATCAATTTGGGGATACTGAGACAAATCCAATAGCATCTCATGCCACTAAACACACTATAGAGCATGGAACTTGGAAGCTTTGCGACAAAGAGATTAGGCTTGTTCCAGTACAAAATTAGGTTTTGGTTGTAACATGGTTACTAGATTGGATAGTAGGAGATGGTTGTCAAACTTTTAACTATCACTTGCGTTCATATAGAAATTTTTATACAAGTTTAGGATGCTTGCAAACATGCCTATATGTCACTATTATACACTCATTCTAGGATTGAGCTCGTCTATAGTATGTCTGCATATATAATCACATTGCATGTTTAGTGGAGTAGATGGATTTGTAGATAACATGTTTGTATAACAAGGATGTTTAACGCACCTTACGCTATGCTCCCTTTGGGGGGATTTTGAGGATGAAATCCTTTTTAAGGAAGGAGAATATAACACCCCCGTCAAAATTAATAAGAAATAAAAAAATTAATTAAATAAGATAAGGCCGAAAAAGGAAATTTTGTAAAAGTAAAAAATTGGCTACAAAAATTGTATTGTTGTATTCGTGGCAATTTTTTGATCAATTTTCATGTATAACATTTTGAAAATGGAGCTAAAACGGAAAAGTTGTGGATGTTTGAAGTTTTCATATTCATAATTTAAATGAAATTCAAATTCAAATTAATAATTAATTGCAAAATTTGAAACTCAAAAATTAACCGTGATTAGACTTAGGGATCAAACAACCAATAAAATTAATGTTAACGTTTTTGATGAAATAAATTAACATTAACGTTAATTGATAATTAAGGAATTAAACAAATTCAGAACGACACAATCGAAAATTTCCCAGAATAAAGCTACTGGTCGACCGCTACCCATTGTCGGTCGATCGCTAGCGGTCGACTGGTGGGGTATGTGTAGTCGATTGGTCCGTGTTGATGAGGGCTAGGGTTTTGTATATTTGAACCTGTGCAGTTAATGCGCTCGGTAGATTCAAAGCGGTGGAGGTGCAAAAAGTCATGGCAGGGATACAGCGAGGATATAGCGGGATATAGTGGATGGCTCTAAAATAGCATATAAAACTCGTACTTAATGTTTTTACAAATATATAAATGGTAATTAAATGAAAAACTATCATTCGATTGAATTATGAATAATACATAAATAATTTTAAATAAAAACATGAGCGAATATGCTTTAAATAAACGAAAAACTGTTATGTAACATAATTGAATTTGGTAGAATATTAGGGTAATTTCGTTTCTGAAAATATATTAAAAATTAAATCAAATAAATTAGTTTCATAATTTTATAATGTATAGATGCAATTTTTCAATTCATTTTATTAAAAAAGATATAGCGGGAATAGCGGAATATAGCGGAAATAACGGGATATAGCGGAAATAGCGGGGATTAAAGCGGAAAGGCTATATTTTGGGGTTATATGGAAAAATCATAGCGGTAGAAATCCGCTATGAGATATAGCGGGGTTGTAGCGGGGTAATAGCGGGGCATTAACTACACAGATTTGAACGGTGCAGATTCTATTATTTTAAAACGACTAAAATCTGATAGTTCTAGTGCTTTCTTACCACTATTGATAAGAGTTTAGCCTTTTCACTTTTATTTACAAATTATTTTGAAAATCTAGTGAAACTCTATCGGTCTCTCTTCTTATAGATTCAGAAAATACTCTAGCATCTCAGGTAAGAAATTTTAGATGTTTCTTGTTCAGTTTCTAATCCTTTTCTCCTACAATCCCTAAATTTTTGAATCTAATTCGTATACAATACCCTTGTTGCGTATTTCTAAAACAAGAGACCAATAAGAGATTAGAGCAGGCATATCAAATCCAAAAAGGAAAAAGCTAAGGACTTATTGTGAGTGGAAATCTTAGTCTTTTTTATTTTAGTAATTGTATAATAAAACTTGGATTTGATATATGCCTTTGGAGAATTTTTTTTATGCACACATCATTTAAAACTATAAGATTCCCCTAAAAGCGAAATGTCAATTCTTAAGTTAGAATCTTGATTATTCTTTATTAAATAGAATTGTGCAAGTATTGCAATTTTAATGCTTTACATTCTATTTCACTTCTTATCTTTTTCTTTGGTATTGACTAACGGATTCGAAAATAATAAGTTAGTAAATGGTGTGTATGGTATGAATTCTTTTATTCGTAGTTTGCACCGCCTATTTCTCTGATTTAAATAGAAATTCTCTTTTTTGGTTGTATATAAAGAAGTTCAATAGGCATAAAAGTAATTGAATTGCGAGTTTCTTTAAATGTTGATTTCGTTATTTTAGTACAAAATAAATCTGGTGTGGATTCAATTTTATACAAGTCTGTTGATTAAATTGTGGATATTGGATATGTGGTACATTTGTTGATAATGCATTAGACTTGTAAAAAATTGAAGTTTTGACATTTAAAAGATAGTTTAGGGCATAATCTTCGATTGCCTAGAAATATTTAGGGCACACACACATATGTGTGTGTGTGTGTATTAGAGTAATTAACGTATAGTTATAACGTAATTACGCATTTAATAGTATATTAATTATTATTAAATCTCCCATGGGAAAGAAGTTAAATTGTAAAGGTGAAATAAGAATTTTCTTATAAGGCCTTGATATGGAATGCGATGAGATGTGCGATAATATGTTAAGACAATGTTATAGATTACGACTAAGGATGCGAGGTCAGTTAAAAACAAATAGAAGTCTGCCCAGCTAATATTGCTACTAGTAGTATGACTTTGGGGCTGATATGAGACATCGTATATAATAAATAACTATGAAGGACACGAGGTTAGCCCTGAATTTTATAGGGTAAACCTTCCCAATTAATCCGGTTACCCGTGCCTATGAATAGTTGGACTAATTTGGGACGTTCTGGTTGGGTTATAGGTCATAACACGAAGGACCCACTTTGAGGTTGAAGGTATTAAGTGGCTGATCGAGGGCTTGCCTCTTCCCTATGAATGAAGTGTTGATTGGTCAGGGTTGGGCATGGTAGAGAATATCTCGAGGAGGGTCCGCTTCAGATTTGAAATAGTAAGTGGTATGAATAGATTTTATGCAATGTCAATAGATAGCACATGAGAAGAGTCTATCTTGGGGTGGGTATTATATGATGAAGAATGCCTTGAATGAGGTAGTAAATGTTTAGTCTACCTAATTCACATAAAAAAAGAATTAAGTGGCTTGGGTGGTATCTCTTACATTGTTAAGACATTATTGATGAAAGATATGGGTTATGTAACTGGACAGGGAAAGCCTTGGGGCTTATAGTAGGAAAATTTATAATATGGTTAGATATGTAAGAAATATTCTTATTTAAATTATATTGCACAAGTACTATTATAGAAAGGCTCAAGATTTTTATTCACCATAAATTGTTGTTTTGACTACCTCCTCATTATAACATACGATAGAATGTTGATGCAGATTTTCGGAGGTGGTGACGATGACATAGACTTGTAGCAATTACCATTTATATACTTGTGTTATTTCCTTTATTTCTGATGTACCCATTAAATAATGATGTAACTTTGGAATATTATACATTGGATAGTTGATGATTGGTTATAGTATTTTGTTATGTTTTAATTACATTTGAATTTTAAATAAAATGGGTATCATTCAGATATTATATTTTATCCTTCCGCCGTGAGTTTCTAAATGTGTAGATAAATAGCTCTATGTGTTGTTTTTTATTCCAACCAACATCCAGCTTAGGAATGGGTATAACTTCCAATAGGCTTTTTCTAGGTTAGAATTTAGGCATGTTTTGAAGTCGGGTTTAACTGGTTGAATGGAGCTTCATATTTTGTATGCTTTTACAGTAATGATATTAATAGTGGGAGCATGCTGTATAACACTTCTTAGTAGATGCATCAAGTTACAAAAATTATTTTTGTGAATATACATAATATTATTTATAAAATGCTAACTGGTTTCAGTATTGAATGGAAATAGATATGGTTTTATTTTGATATGAATATCATGAATATTCATTATATAAAATTATAATAATAGTATTTGTTTTCATAATAATTGATATATTTGAAAATAAAAAAGTCTCAAAATTTTATAATTAGCTTGGAATTATGGACTAAACAATTTCTTTGAGAAATAATCGTATGATTATGAATCATAAGGTACCGATGAATTGTATCTTAGAAGATTAAGGGTAAAGCACCTCAGTGGGAGTGACAAAAGAGTTAAAGAACTCTTTGGATTGATATATGTATATGTGTGTGTGTGTAGTTTAAAGTCTAACGATACAAAAATGGATCCACTTACTTCATAAGTTTACAGATGAATTATCACAGCAATAAACATGTGTGTTTGATACACAAGTAATGTATTTACGATAAGTTCATTAAATGTAAAACGGAAGTAGAAAAACATAAAACTCAAAGTAAATACATATTCGATTTGATTAAATAGGTGAGAGTATTGGAAAGAGTTCCAAAAGTACCTGAAACAAATAAGATTCAATCTCAAAAGCCACTCCTCCCAAAGATGCATAATGAAGTATCGATAAAGAGTAATTGGACATTGTTGGGTGAAGAACGATTGATATGAGTGAATTTGAGTCAGCTTCTTTAAGTTAGAATATCTATTTAAGAGTAAATCATGGGTGAAAGTTATTTTCATCCAAAACATAATTTATGAGTACATATGATAAAAGTTTATAAGAACCCCTATATTTCCTAGGTCCAGGAGTTGACAGGTTGTGTAAGTCGAGAGGCTGCATGTAATATTTGTTCGTGACGGTTCTTTTATGGATCACCCTAAAGCAATTATGGGTTGGCAAATAGTAATTAAGCAACTTACGTTATAAACATAAAATTTCATAAACTAAGAACTACATCATATTTATATGTATAAAAAGGCAGTTCATAAAATGTTTCTGAATGTCTGCACCATTATACTGAGAAATGACTGTTGTTTCAAGGATTCCAACTTCACAACGAAGGAATTTTTAGAAAATACTGGTAATAAAATGGATTCAGATATGATCCAAACAAAAAGGGTACATAAGATGAAATGAAATTCACAAAGCCTAAATGGACACAGCACATTAGAATATCTAATAAGGATTTTCTCACATTAAAAGGAAACCGTGAGTTTCTTATCGATGTCCGGGAAAGAATTTCCTTAGTTGGCAATAAACCATAAAGAGTATTAACTCTACCATATAGCATAATGCATAAATTTACAATGGAATCCAAATATATTATCAAAATATGATTTTGGTAGTTGCACCCAAAGGAATATGATCCATCAGCCATAAAAATTGTCTTTGAAAAGAAGCCATTGCAGTTGGAATATAATAAGCCATGATTGATACAACAACATTGTGAGTTTTAATTTTTGAAATTAAAATAAAAGATTCGTCGGTCAACATGCTTAAATTAAATCAGGTTTACTCACAAAAATATCGCTCAATATGATTTTGAGTTTTTAGTGCATATATATTGAAATGGAAATTCTAAATAATGATTTATAATATAATGTTTGCACATAACAATCGAAGTGTCTCAAAGTCAGTGGAAGAGATATTGAGTTTGTGGGTTTCGGATAGGATCCTAGAACTAATACAAAAGTATCATTCAATAAGCATCAAAGTTGAGCAAATATTTTAATAGAAAAATCAAATAGTTTGAATTTCAGTCAAAACGCAAAGGAAGCATGTGATTATAAGAAAGAACTATGAAGGTGCTAGAATATTTCTAAGCTATAAGTCAACAACAAACTCATGATTGTCAAGGATGTACCCATGTTATAATCATTTTAGTTCGGTTGTTTAATACTCGACATTAGTTTTAAAATAACATCTTTTATAAACAATGTAAAAGCATTTTGTGATTATTCTATACCATATACATATTTACCTTATTAATACGTTTAATGTGGAGCATATGAGATTGATTTATTTTGCATTAGTAATAAAATTTATCATATATGTTATGATTTCTACTATATCATTAATCACTTATGTAATTGGTACATTGAGCGAGTATCAAATCTGAATCAAGATTGCTAAATGATAGGTACGGGTATTCTCGAGTATTGTCAAATACTAGAGAATCATTCATCGGAACAAAAAATTCCTTAATGGAAGTATATTCAGACTCAAACTTTATAAGTGACATCGAGCATATCATGTCAGTTTGAAATTCATGTTCAACCTTAGTGAATGAGCTTTAAGTTGAAAATATTCCAAACACGAGTCGTGGCTAATTCAACCAATAGGCTATCTACGTCGCCTTGAATAATGCCGCAACAAAAATGTGTGTGTATGTGTAGGAACAAAAAATATAACTGATCTAGGGATGATTCAAAATGTTGAGAATCACATAATATTGTTATGCAATAGTAATGTCATGATACGATCATGAAAGAACCTAGAGCTCATTAGAAGTCAAGAAACATAATCGGAAATGTTCCACATGATAAAGACAGTTTGTCAATGTTGGAGAGAGTTAATTGACATAGTAGATAATTAAAACAATATAGCATATACGTTCATTAAGGAACAAGCTCGATCATTTTAAGAGAACTGATCGGAGGAATGGGAATAAGATTCCATAGTTTACTTCAGGTGCAAGTAGGAGTTGATAGAGTTAAGAATATGCTCTAAGGGAATTTATGTAATTTGTAACGTGTATCCAAATCTATTGCTGAGCTTGTTCATAATAAAGGTATTTGATTTCTATTATATACTTTGTTGTTATATAATGGTATAATTAATTAACTAATTAATTTAAAGTATGTAAATATGAATATCTTTAAATGAAATGTTATGTGATTGTAGTTCCAAATGATAGAGTTAGGGGTATGCCCTAGGGGGTATTATGTAATTTACTACATTTATCTAACTAGATAACCAATCTTATTCGAAATAAAAGGTGTTTTCTTTCTATTAAATACTTGATATAATGTGTTATATTAATTAACTAATGTGGTATACTTGATAACCAATCTAAGACATGGTCCTTCTATTTTTTTAGTGTTGACTAAAATACAAACATTATTTTATTTCAATATGAATATTATGAATATTCATTATTAAATAAAACTATAGTACAGGTATTTGTGATGCATTGGAAAATACAAGAAGTATATAAATATATTTGCAATTATTTTGGAATTCTAAACTAAGCCATGATTTAGGGAAATAATTATTTTTTATTATATGATTATGAATCATATGATACTAGTGAATTATATCACAACCAATTAAGGACAAAGCACCTATTCAGTGGAAGCATCGTAAGAGTTCATGAATTCTAAGGATTGATACATATAGATATATGCAATCGAAAGTCTATTAATTCCAAAACAGTTCCACATACTTTATTGTATTCACCGTAATTGTCATAAGCATGAACATGTATATATGATACACATGTAGCATGTTAATAATGAGTTCATAGAGTATAAAAAAGAAGTAAACGAAATAACGTGCGATAGAAAATAAAATGATTTGATTTGATTGAATATGTAAGTATATTGAAAAGAATTCAGAATGTACCTAAAAATGAATAAAGATTCAATTTGAAAATTCACTTCTCCCTATGATACTAATGATGCATTGATAAAGAGTAATCAAACTTTGTTGAACAAAGTATGATTAATGGTGAGTGAAGTTGAATTAACTTCTTTCTATAAGGTTCTGTACTTAAGATTAGTACACAAGCTTAAAATTAATTTCTTCTAAATAATAGTTTACAAAATCATATAAAATAAGAAGTGGCAGGTTGTGCTAGTCGAAAGAACGCACGTAATAATTGTTCAGGGGATCTTGTATGAATCACCCTAAAAGAAGTTTGGGAAGGACTACCATTGGATGACCAATTTATGATTTAAATGTAAGTATTGTAAACTAAAACCAAATCAATTTTATATATAAGGCAATACGTAAAGTATTTACAAATACCTACTATGTAACACTAAGAAATAAACTGTTGTTTCAAGAAATACCAACTTTATAGTGAAGAATTTCTTTTAGAAATTATTGGTGGTATAATGGATTTGGATATGATCCAAGGATAACACTAATTACGAGGGATCAAATGAAATTAACCAAACCTAAATGAACAAAACACATTAGAATGTCTAATAAATATTCTCACACGTTGAAGAGAGACTATGAGTTTCTTATCAATATCGAGAATGGACAATTTTCGGTTGTTAATTAAACCATTAAGTGTACTGACTCTATGGTATGGTATGATGTGCAAATCCAAAGAAAATTCCAAGTACGTTATCAAAATATGATTTTGATAGTTGTACCTAAGGGATATGATCCATAGCCGCAAAAGTGTCTTTAAGAGAAAGACTAATGCATAGATTCATTTTCGTCGTGCTCAAGTTAAGTTGGATTTATGCACAAAATTATTGCTTAATATGCCTTTGTGTTTTGGTTCATATGTGTTGAAACAAAAAACCCAAATAATAATTTAGAATAGTCTATTTGCACATAACAACCAAAGTGTCCCGAAGTTAGTGGAAGCGATATCTAGTTTGTCAATTTTTGGATATGGTCTAAGAATGGATATGAAGATATCATTCGATAAGCCTCAAAGTTGAACAATTATTTTAATAGAAATACCGAATAGTTTGATTTTCAGAGAAAATGTAAAGAAAGCATGTGTCCATAAGAAAGAACCACTAAAAGGTACATAAATATTTCTAGACTATAAATTAACAACATATGTAGATTGTTAACGATATAGTTATGTTAAAATGTGTAATGTTCAATACTTGATATTGGTTTTGCAAATTATAACTTTATACAAGTATAAAGAATGTTGGGAATATCCCAAATTATATGCAAAGACATCTTATTAGAATGTTTAATAAGAAACATTTAAGATGCATTCCTTATTTAGCAATAGGAGTATCATACATGTTGTGTTGTCTACAATATCATAATTTTCTTATGTATTTGATGCATGAAGAAAATATCAAATCCAAACTAAGATCACTAAACGATAGTTTAGAGTGTTCTCGAGAATTTACAAAATATTAGAGAATTGTTTGCAGAAACAATAAACACGTTATAAAGGAGTGCTCGGACTCGAGCTTCATAAGTGATATCGAGTATAATATGTCAATATTAGATGCATGTTCAAACTTTAGTTAAGGAGCCTTAAGTTTAAAATTTTCCAAACACAAGTTGTGGCTGATTCAACGAAAAGGTTAAGTATATCGCTTTGAATAGTGCAATGACAAAAGCAATGCATAAATATAAATTCACAAATTTAAAAATGAGCTATGGGTGATTCCAAGTATTAAGAATATGGAATTATTGTTATATGATAACCATGTAAAGATAAGAGCCCACTGAAATTCAAAAAACATACTTCGAATGGTTCCACATGACAAAGGTAGTTTATTAGCATCGAAGAGAGTTGATTGACATATTAGGTAATTAAAACAACGTAGCAAATCTATTCATGAAGGGTCTAACTCGACCAGTTCTCATTAAACTGATTGAAGGGTAAGGATAGAGATTCCATAATTGATCTCAAGTGCAACTAGGAAATGATTAACTAGTCCAGTTCACAGTAGAGATAAAGGCTAAATTTCAGAAAAAATTCATTTAATGGAAATTCAATGAGCCCATGTAGTCTAAATCCATTTGGAACTTTATTTTGTATTAAGTAAAATCATTGTTTTATTTGAATTTAAAATAATTTTTTATTTTACATTATCCATATTATATCATATATATATATATATGTGTGTGTGTGTGTGTGTGTTGTATACACATGTGTGTGTGTACGCACGTGCAATAGCGTAATGCGTATGTAGTTTAACATGCCCATTTATAAATGCTAGGATTTACACCGTAACGGACATGTTAGGCCCTTATGTATAGAAATGTATTATCTAAATATACATATATATTGTTGAATATGCTAGTATATGATTTTTGTTTGATGATAATAAACACACACACAGATATATATATATATATATATATATATTTAAATGTATTTGTTAATGTACTATTTTATTTTCACAGAATTAAATAAATATTTGCTGAATAAAATAAATAACATAGAATTTAAATTCAAACGGATATTTTATTCAAACAAATATTTTATTACAATTTTGAATAGTACAAATTTAAGCTCTCACTATTTATATACAATCTTTGATTACAATACAATTTTGATTACATCATAATTTTTCATTTACATTTGCGCCTCACTACATTTCACTCATTTACTCGTATTTAATCTCAACTTTATTCCAGATTAAATCCAGCATCTGAGTTATCTGCATAATAAACACTAATCCAGTAAAATTGAAAAAGAAATATTTGTTCAGTGTAAAATAAAATGTGTATTTTGAAAATGTTATGTTCCTCAGTTATTTGGCTTGTTCGTCATCATTTAATTTTGAATTCATCATACACGAACAGCTTGCGACATGTACAGTGTATCACTATACATGCCACAAGGCCGTGCACACCGATATACACTTGATAAAATTACATGGACGGGTGAGCACAAGGTCAAACCCAATCAAAAGTTGGGTTCAACTCAAGTGCAATACAAATAAAGTCATGACACGAGCACAAGATTAAACCCGATCTATAATCTAGATTCAACACAGGTGCAATCCAAATGTACGAGTTCAATAAAATGGACAAGTCTTAAATGACTGGAACAAGCCTCGACCAAAAGTTCAATTGTGTACACATGAAAACAATTCAACTCAACAACGAACATGTACAAAGCTCAAAGGTTCATTTGAATCCAGACTACAGTAATAATCAGAGGCAATCAACATCAAGTCCACAACAACATTCGAGTACCAGATCTAGCATATTAGAGAATAGAAGACCACCAGTGATGATACAAGCACAATGATTTAATGCAATGCAACAAGGACATAGCAGGTGAACTTGCTCAATTGTATATAAGTTCAGTGGCATGGCACAAAGGCACACAAAATAGTCTCCACCAAAACAACAAATCATTTCAAGCTCCAAACCAGATCAAGTGAAAACAAAAGGTAAAGTGACATGCATAGGTGAAGATATCAAGTGCACCAGTACAAAACGGAAGCATGGATGAGCACTAATGTATATAGACCAGATCACTAGGATATAGATACATGTATACCAGACCAGACTCAAAGCTTAAACTTAGAAGAAAAGGTTTTCACATCAATACATAAGCCCAAATGAGAAATCTCAGACAAGAATAAAAATGAAACAATGATGCAACATTGATCCCAGAGACTACAAGAACAGCAAACAACAATGTCTGGACTAAATGCATATGAACTCATGTGGACAGTGCAACCAAGAAACATATATATGAAATGCAGCAGTGACAAATAGAATATGTGCATATATACACAAGCATATATTAGTTCATATGGAAATGCATAGCAGTTCAAGTGAGACAGATTCACAACAACTATGCAATAGTACAGACAATCAGAGCAACTCAATGCAAGCTAACATACAATATCACTAACACTGACCACTTATAAAACATGGACAATGGTGAACTTGATTGACTCAGACTGTATACATATGTATATATATGGACATGAATTAAGTACATATCTACATGAACAACAAGTAACATATATATGCTACAGAGATCAAAGAAGCAAGCTACATACTTCAAGCACAATGCATATTGAAGCGCACGACAGTGGAAAAAGCAATGCACAAGTACAGGTATAACATGAGTAAACATACATATATACATGTATGCAGGATACAGTGATGCAGTGTACATATACTTAAGGCCAAGACAAAATCAAGCAGGGAATTTCAAAATTAACCAAGTCAATTTAAATGTCAAAGCCAGTGAGTAACACATTATCAAAAATATTATCACAATGTCAAGTACCAAAATCAAAGATGTCACAAGAGAAAAGAACAGAACCACAACCAAAGCAAACTCAAAGCCATGATATTACGAAATCAAATAATACGATGAACAAGTTAGAAAAATAAATGGAACCAAATCAGAAAACAAGCCGTGGTGACCAAGCAACTAGATCAGGAAATTATATGAATTGAACAAGTCAGATAAATCTCAAGCATTCAAGCATAATCAAATGGCCAAATAAAATTATCAGACGAGTTCAAACAATTTATTCGAACGAAACTTTAGGGAATTAAACCCTATAAAACCCGTTAACATCATAGGAAAGAAAATCATCGAGTTCAATCATGTCAACCAGAAAAGAAAAAGGGAAATAACATACCAATTCAAATCAAACTCGATCGAGAAGTGGCCGAAAGTAAATCGGAGATAGTGAATCGATTGTCGAAGCAAATCAAAGCAATAATCACTGTAATCAACCAACATTCAAGCGGCGACTTAAAATTATCACGAAGCCCTAATTTTTTTTACAGAGGAACAAACAAACTAAAAGAAGCAGCCATGTTTCAAAAAAAAAAGGATACAGGCCGATTAGGGATAAAAGAAAAAGTGGACAATGGTTTATCACTTCATAATATTTAGGCCAGCCTTTTTATTGTCTTTGGGTTAATAATTATTATATAAGTCCTTTAATTAGGGTTTTTTTGTTTTTTTTAAATTGCCTTTTATTTTGTACTTTACTTTTAAATATTTGTAAATTCTAGTCATGTGACTAGGGGATAAACTACGGTAGTGTAGTTCGAGATTTCGCTACTCGGTGGCTGAGTTGTGGCGGGGTTTTGAGCGTAGAGTTAGGTTAGTCGATAGCAGGTGTTACGGGTTTACGTGTGTTGTCGAATACACGATTATATGATTTTTGTTTGATGATAATAAACATATATATATTCATTTAAATGTATTTGTTAACGTACTATTTTATTTTTCATGGATTAAATAAATATTTGCTAAATAAAATAAATAACACAGAATTTGAATTCAAACAGAAATTTTATTCAAACAAATATTTATTACAATTATTGAATAGTACAAATTTCAATTACAATACAAATTTGATTAAATTACAATTCACATTTACATTGCACCTCACTACATATCACTCATTCACTCAACTCGTACTGATCTTCAACTTCATTCCAATGTGAATCTAGCATCTGAGCAATCTGCAGAAATATACATTGACGCGGTAAAATTGAAAATAAAATATTTTTGCAGTATAAAATAAAATGTGGATTTTGAAAATAATATTTTCCTCAGTTATTTGGTTTGTTCGTCATCATTTAATTTTGAATTCATCATACATGAACAGCTTGTGACATACACAGTGTATCACTTTATATACCACAAGGCCATGCACACCGATATATACACTTGATAAAATTACAGGGACATTTGAGCACAGGTCAAATCCAAAATGCCAGGTTTAACTCAAGTGCAATAAAAATAATGTCACAATATCAGCACAATGTCAAACCCGAGCTTTAAGCTGGATTCAACTCAGGTGTGATTTCGAAAATCAACATGAAGTTCAAAGTGAATCAAACTAAATTGAAGAAAATACCAAATCAGTACAACACAAACTAAACAGGGGCAAAACTACAATCAAATACATATGGCCAAGCGATACATCACTGAGATAATGCACAAATATATATATGCACACACACACACACATATGTATATACACATGTATATAAAAATGTACCTGCTCAATACATATATGCAGCCTCAACTAAACTCCAAAAGATACAACATGTATGCAATAGTGAAACTGGACAGTGCAAGTATCAAACTCGAGCACAAAGGCTACAACTTCAAATGAACATTACAAGGAAATACAACACATATATACATATATAGATGTATGTATACACAAAGGCAGTAGTACAACTCTAGCACAACACAAATGTACTCAATTCAACTACAAATGCACAACACACATCAAGTGTACATGAAGGCCAGAGTGTGCAGTAATAATATACAAGACTACAAGTACAAAGCATGCACATCGAACTCACCACAATGCATCACTGTAAATTCAACATCAAATCATCAACAAAATGAAACTGCATATATACACGAAACAGTGCCAACAGATCAGAGGCAAGTACACGAGTCGTGTACAAAGGCACACTGGAATACGTAGTGAAACGAAGTGATGAATCAACAATGCAAGCAAGACCAGACAACATGAAATATGATGAACCATGAATCAAGTAAATCTGTAAATGATACAGTGGTGGCATCTTCGAGCAAATGCATAGCCACAACAATGCAGAACCACTCGAGACGGAGATGTACAAGATGATAACACATATATACACATGATAGTGAAACAGGCCAGAGAAAAGAATTTCACATTTGAACAAAGCATCAAGCAACAACAAGTATACATGTACATGAAGACAGCAAATACAACTGAAATGCAAACTATCTCAAACATGATACAGTGACAATATGGATGCAAGCAAATACATCTGATTCAAGTAAATGACAAGATTAAAGTCAAGACCGATGTCAATAGTTAATGGCCAAAGTCGAGCACATAAACGAAATCAACATCATCGTCAAAGACTTCAACATATGATCAGTGGCAAGCATGCAAATACATAGTGGAAAAGATGAATGCATATATAGATGCAGACATGCCAAAAAATTTATGAAGCTGAAAATGAACAAAGTGCCAGAAACCAAAACAGTTTCAAGTTGAACAAGTTAATGCCGAAGTTCAGTGATGTCAAAGCCGAAGTAGAAGCATGTCAAGGCCAAAGTCATCAGAAAAATGGAACTAAAATTCTCATCTCAATATAGTTTTTCACAAAATCAAGTTTGCAGTCGAAGACAACTGCAGGTCAAATCAAAACTGAAGTCAACATCGAACCAAGTCATTGCTGAAGTTGAACAAGTCAGAAATTGACACCTTGGTGGCCAAGCAAAGTCAAAATCGAAGTCGTGTTAACCAAGCCAAAAATATACGAATTGAAAATGTCATAAATCATCACAATCATCAATGTAAAATCGAACGGCAAGCCGAAAGTTATCAAACGAACTCGTATGAAATATACGAACAAAAAATAAGTAATTCGATTCCTATATAAGCCCTATAACATCATCGGCAAAAGGCATCGAGTTCAAGTTAGCAAAACCAGAAAAGCAAAAAGAAAATTACATACCAATTTTGATTCAAACTCGATGCAAATTGAAGGAACCGTGAGAAAAGTGAAGAGACGGTCGATTGCCGACGCAAATCAGAAGATCAATTGTAATCGATCAATAATCAATCGGGTCCTTCGATAGCCGAAGCCCTAATTTCACAAGGCCGAAGCCCTAGCCAATCTTATAGGAGCGAAGACAAGGCCAAAGCACTAGCTAATCTCACGGGATCGAATGCGAGAACAAAACCCTAATTTCAAAGTAAAAGAGGAAAGAGATCGAAGCAGCCATTCTTTGTTTTTCACAAACAAAGAAGAAAGTGGGCCGGCATATATTAAAGAGGGAGATATTTTTGGAGCTTATAATTAGGGTTTTATTGTTTAATTTATTTTCAAATTTAAATTCTTCTTTTAAACAGTTGTAATTTATAGTCGTGTGACTAGGGTACAAACTACGTGGCATAGTTTGAGAATTCGCAACTCAGTGGCTGAGTTATGGCAGGGTTTCGAGCGTAGAGTTAGGTTAGTCGGTAGCGGGTGTCGCGAGTTTACGTGTGTAAGCGTGCGACTACTTAATTTCTAGTAGAAATCTTGGGGGCAACACGAAGGCAGGGTTTTGCCGAAGCTGGGTAAATTCTATGTCGTTCTATTTCTGCATTTATTATTCTGCTACTATCTATGCTGCTATAATTTTGATTTATCTGTGTTGAAATAATTTTATAAGCTTCCGCAATAATTTTTATAATTAACAGCATCACCCTATTCATCCCCCCCCCTCTAGGGTGAAATCGATCCTACAAGTGGTATCAGAGCTAGGAATAGAAGTCAGCTTTTGTTTTTAAAAATTTGATTTTTTTTCAAAAATCAATTTTTGTTTTAAAAAAAGGGTTGAATTTTTAAAACGGCTTCTTTTAATACTACTTTTGCTTAGGGTCAGTCCATAGTTAGACCACCAATGTTCAATGGTGAATACGCCTACTGGAAAAATAGAATGAAAATTTTTCTGAAAACCATTGATGCTTGGAATATTGTTGAGACAGGTTATAGAGCATCGACTATAATTATAGATAATCAGGAAATAGATAAACCAAAGGATCAATGGACGGAACTACAAAATAAATTACAAAATGCTAATGCTAAAGCTATGAATTCTATTATATGTTCATTGGATCAATTTGAATTTAATCGTGTCTCACATTGTCTAACTGCGCAAGAAATATGACACAGACTAGAAGTTACTCATGAAGGAACATCTCAAGTCAAAGAATCTCTCCTTGCCATGCTAAGCAAGGAATACGAGAACTTCACAATGGCGAAGGAAGAAAATGTCAAAGAGATGTATGGACGACTTTCCAATATCATATACAAATCAAAAGCTCTCGGAAAATCATACACAGAGTTGGAGATAGTCCGAAAAATCCTCAGAGTCCTTCCACGAAGTTTTGAAGCCAAAGTGACTGCCATTCAAGAATCAAAAGATTTAAAACAGATGAAAGTTGAAGAACTCATCTGAAAACTCACCACTTATGAGCTAGAAATGAAATTCAAGGAAGAGCATGAAGGACATGACACTCAAAAGAAATCAATAGCTCTTAAAGGAACAATAGAAAGTGATGGTGATGATGATGATGATGGAGTTGCAGAATTGGAGCTGATAATAAAGAAATTCAAAATGTGGAATTACAAATACGGAAATCCAGCTCGAAATAAAAAATTGAAAAGCAGAATAGGCAAAGCACTAGACTACTCAGAAGAACAGAAGATCATCTGTCACAAGTGCAACCAACCTGGACACATCAAGCCCAATTGTCCTTAAATTGACGCGACTTTGAAAATAAATCAAAAAGGAGAAGTTTTGCAACCACATGGAATACAAGTGATGAAGATAATCAAAGTACTAGCAGTGAGAGTGAGAAAGCAGATATGTGCCTTCAAGGAAATATAACTGATAGCGACGATGACGAGCCAAGCGAGGTATCAAAACTCACTCACTCAGAATTACCTATATATTTTCACGAAGTAAATGGCTATTTTGAACGACTTAGGAAAAATATGCTAAAATTGAATCATAATGAGATAGTTTGATAGAATTAAATAAACAACTTGATCAATTAGTTAAAACCTATCAAAGTAGGATCCCTAAGTGTGATAAGTGTCCATTATTTGAAGAAGAAATTAAAAAATCAGAAATTAATATAAAATCTCTTGAAAATGATATTCTGTTTTTAAAAGAAAGTAAAAATACTAGGAGAGAAAATTCTATTAAAAAGTGCACACAATTGTTAAACGAAAATGAATCTCTCAAAACACAAGTCCAAAATTGTCAACGACTTTAGATAAATTTTCAAAAAGTGAAAAATCATTAAATATGCTATTAGGAAAACAAACTGTTAATACAGTTAGACATGAACTTGGGTATAATCAATCTAAAAATGTTAGAAATGAGATTAATCAAGTAACTTCAATGTGCACAATTTGTAGAAAATTTGGACACAATCAAAATAATTGTTGGTATATACCCAAACACGTGAAAACTATACCAATTTGGGTTCCAAAAGGCACAAATATAAAATCTCTCAAAGTTAAACAAATCTGGGTGCCGACAGGAACATATATAAATAGTTTTGGGTCTCCACAAAATTATTTTTTAAAATATCTGCCACTAACAATCATGGGCCTATAAAAACAAATAGGTCACAAAAATCTTTTATCGTGTAGGAGTGGTGGCAGGCTAAGGAACAACAACAGTGTTATCTGGATTCTGGCTGTTCCAGAAACACAACGGGCGACAAAGCAAAGTTCCTTAGCCTAATATAAAGGTGACAGAATCACAATGGACAACAACGAAAAATATCGCAGATGTAAAACAGGTAATGGTATATTTATAAATGTGATAATCTGCACCGTAATCTGAGTTAAATCAGCCAATAATGTGATGATAAAATAATGATGATTTTGATTCTGACTTATTCAAAATTGTTGGCCAATTATATTCTTATGCCAAGAACACTATAAAAATCTATAGAGTCTTTGAATTACTTCATATATATTAGTTTAGATTAATAATAGTGCTTTATTGGATGATAATACATCTGGTTATTTTACGGCTGACTCTATATTCACGGTTTTTGATTATTTACACGGTTTCAATTCAAATTCAAGAGAATGTCATTTAAAAAGCTGTTAAAATTGATTTTGAGATATTTTGTTGCACACTTCATGGTCTGGTCTATTAAATTCAATTAATGGTAATTTTGAGTGAAAGAGAAATTCAGATGCAGATTACACTGGTAATCTAGTTGATAGAAAAATTACTAGTGGAACGTGATCTGTTGAGACATTTAGTAACTACATCATTTTTCAAAGAAAATATCTGCATATTTTTCATTTCATAATTTTTTTCAAATAGCAGAAATTTTTCTCATAAATCCCCTTCTAGAAAATCATCTTTGACCTTGTTTTTAGATTGGTCATTTTTAGAAAAATTGATTTTATAATTATTTTTGAATTTTTAAGTTATAACATTGACTAATCTGACTCCCTACTAATTATCAAAAAGATAAATAGTGATTGAAAAAAGTGATGAGTGTTGATATTTATCATATATTATGACTCAAGACGGTATAATTAGTAAATTTCTTTAGAAATTTAAACAAGATTTATAAAACTTTTTGTTGGTAAAAAATTCCATGACCATCTCTATTTCTATCATATTTCTAACAACCATCACTCATCAAAATTCAATATAGTTTGTCAATATGTGGTACTTTAAACAGGAATCATTCGTTTTTTTCCATTTTACACAATAATAATAATAATAATAATAATAATAATAATAAAATCCAAATTATTCACTCTCATTTAAAAGTCCTCACGGTTATGCATGGGTGAATTACTTGGAATTTGTTATGTGCTTCCATGCTCATTTAAAAGTCCTCGCGGTTATGCATGTATAAAACGCATATCAAAATTGATTTTTTAAATAAATAAGTTGATTCTAATCCCATTTAAAAGTCCTCACGGTTATGCGTGGTTAGAAGATACTTGAATTCATTTTTTTTAATAAAATTGGAATGCTACTAATCTCATTTAAAAGTCCTAACAGTTATGCATGGTTGGTAGATATTCAAATTCCTGATAGAAATATACCACAAATAGACACAACTGTATGATTTTATATGATGATATCATTCCCATCATTCTAAAAGTGGAATATGCTCCTAACAAAATATTTAAGAATTTTGTTTGATTTTTTATTGAAATTTAATGTTTATATTCGATTGAGTTTTAATGTGTATTAATATCGATCACTTTATCTCTATTCTAACATTATTACTCCTTTGCTGATAACAAAAGGGGGAGAGAAAAGTTAAGATTTTGTCAAATAAAATCAAGCAAAGGTCAAATATTTTCTATTTGCATCTAGGCTCATTTGCATATTTTTAATTGTATGCATATATGAAGGGGGAGCTTTGTGTAGAGAGGAAGCATTCAAATAGGGAGAGCAAATGGAATCATCAAATACATTTAATATGTTCAAAATCTTAAATATATGTTTGTTATCATCAAAAGGGGAGATTGTTGAATATGCGATTATATGATTTTTTTTTATGGTAATAAACATATATATATTCATTTAAATGTATTTGTTAATGTACTATTTTATTTTTCATAGATTAAATAAATATTTGCTGAATAAAATAAATAACACAAAATTTGAATTCAAACAGAAATTTTATTCAAACAAATATTTATTACAATTTTTGAAAAGTACAAATTTCAATTACAATACAAATTTGATTAAATTACAATTCACATTTACATTATACCTCACTACATATCACTCATTCACTCAACTCGTACTGATCTTCAACTTCATTCCAATGTGAATCCAGCATCTGAGCAATCTGTAGAAATATACATTGACGCAGTAAAATTAATAATAAATGATTTTTGCAGTATAAAATAAAATGTGGATTTTGAAAATAATATTTGCCTCGGTTATTTGGGTTGTTCGTCATCATTTAATTTTGAATTCATCATACATGAACAGCTTGTGACATACAGTGTATCACTATATATGCCATAAGGCCGTGCGCACCGATATATACACTTGATAAAATTACAGGGACAGGTGAGCATACGTCAAACCCAAAACGCCGGGTTCAACTCAAGTGCAATAAAAATAATGTCACAATATCAGCACAAGGTCAAACCCGAGCTTTAAGCTGGATTCAACACAGGTGTGATTTCAAAAATCAACACGAAGTTCATAGTGAATCAAACTAAATTGAAGCAAATACCAAATCAGTACAACACAAACTAAACAGGGGAAAAACTGCAATCAAATAAAAATGGCCAAGCGATGCATCACTGATACAATGCACAAATATATATATATATACACACACATGTGTATACACATGTATACAAACATGTACCAGCTCAATACATATATGCAGCCTCGACTAAACTCCAAAAGATACAACATGTATGCAACAGTGAAACTGGACAGTGCAAGTATCGGACTCGAGCACAAAGGCTACAACTTCAAATGAACATTACAAGGAATTACAACACATATATACATACATAGATGTATGTATACACAAAAGCAGTAGTACAACTCTAGTACAACACAAATGTACTCAATTCAACTACAAATGCACAGTACACATCAAGTGAACATAAAGGCCAGAGTGTGCAGTAAAAATGTACAAGACTACAAGTACAAAGCATGCACATCGAACTCACCACAATGCATCACTGTAATTCAACATCAAATCATCAACAAAGTGAAACTGCACATATACACGAACCAGTGCCAATAGATCAGAGGCAAGTACACGAGTCATATACAAAGGCACAATGGAATACGTAGTGAAATGAAGTGATGAACCAACAATGCAAGCAAGACCAGACAACATGAAATATGATGAACCATGAAATCAAGTAAATCGGTAAATGATACAGTGGTCGCAATTTCGAACAAATGCATAGCCACAACAATGCAGAACCACTCGAGACGGAGATGTACAAGATGATAACACATATATACACATGACAGTGAAACAGGCCAGAGAAAAGAATATCACATTTGAACAAAGCATCAAGCAACAATAAGTATACATGTACATGAAGACAACAAATACAACTAAAATGCAAAATATCTCAAAAATGATACAGTGACAATATGGATGCAAGCAAATACATCTGATTCAAGTAAATGACAAGATTAAAGTCAAGACCGATGTCAACAGTTAATGGCCAAAGTCGAGCACATAAATGAAACCAACATCATCGTCAAAGACTTCAACATATGATCAGTGGCAAGCATGCAAATACACAGTGGAAAAGATGAATGCATATATAGATGCAGATATGCCAAAATTTTTATAAAGCTGAAAATGAAAAAGTGCCAGAAACCAAAACAGTTTCAAGTTGAACAAGTTAATGCCAAAGTTCAGTGATGTCAAAGCCGAAGTAGAAGCAGTGTCAAGGCCGAAGTCATCAGAAAAATGGAAGTAAAATTCTCATCTCAATATAGTTTTTCACAAAATCAAGTTTATAGTCGAAGACAACTGCAGGTCAAATCAAAACCGAAGTCAACATTGAACCAAGTCAGTGCCGAAGCTGAAAAAGTCAGAAATCGACACCGTGGTGGCCAAGCAAAGTCAAAATCGAAGCAGTGTTAACCAAGCCAAAAATATACGAATTGAAAATGTCAGAAATCATCACAATTGTCAATGCAAAATCGAACGGCAAGCCGAAAGTTATCAGACGAACTCGTATGAAATATACGAACGAAAAATAAGGAATTCGATTCCTATATAAGCCCTATAACATCATCGGCAAAAGGCATCGAGTTCAAGTAAGCAAAACCAGAAAAGCAAAAAGAAAATTACATACCAATTTTGATTCGAACTCGACGCAAATTGAAGGAACCGTGAGCAAAGTGAAGAGACGGTCGATTGCCAACGCAAATCAGAAGATCAATTGTAATCGATCAACAATCAATCGGGTCCTTCGATAGCCGAAGCCCTAATTTCACAAGGCCGAAGCCCTAGCCAATCTTACAGGAGCGAAGACAAGGTCGAAGCACTAGCTAATCTCACAGGAGTGAATGCGAGAACAAAGCCCTAATTTCAAAGTAAAAGAGGAAAGAGATCGAAGCAGTCATTCTTTGTTTTTCACAAATAAAGAAGAAAGTGGGCCGGCATATATTAAAGAGGGAGATATTTTTGGAGCTTATAATTAGGGTTTTATTGTTTAATTTGTTTTCAAATTTAAATTCTTCTTTTAAACAGTTGTAATTTCTAGTCGTGTGACTAGGGTACAAACTACGTGGCATAGTTTGAGAATTCGCAACTCAGTGGATGAGTTGTGGAGGGGTTTTGAGCGTAGAGTTAGGTTAGTTAGTAGAGGGTGTCACGAGTTTACGTGTGTAAGCGTGTGACTACTTAATTTCTAGTAGAAACCTTGGGGGCAGCACGTAGGCAGGGTTTTGCCGAAGCTGGGTAAATTCTGTGTCGTTCTATTTCTGCATTTATTATTTTGCTACTATCCGTGCTGCTATAATTTTGATTTATCTATGTTGAAATAATTTTATAAGCTTTCGTAATAATTTTTATAATTAACAGCATCACCCTATTCACCCTCCCCTCCCCCCTCTAGGGTGAAATCGATCCTACATGTGTAAGCATCTGACTACTTAATTTCTAGTAGAAACCTTGAGGCAGCACGTAGGCAGGGTTTTGCCGAAGCTGGGTAAATTTGTGTTGTTCTGTTTCTGCATTTATTACTCTGCTATTATATATGATGCTACTATTCTACTATATCTGTATTGAAATTATTTTATATACTACCGCATTAAATTTTTATAATTTACAGTATCACCCTATTCATCCCTTCCTTTAGGGTGAAATCAATCCTACATTTATATGCATTAAATTATTATGTGTGTATATATGTATAATGTTAATTATATACTTATTATAAAATATTAATTGTAGACTATTCTGAATAATAATTTATGCTTATATACATATATGTGCATTAAATTATTTTAAATATCATTTTGTAAATTAACTTAGTGTATTTATTATATATTATGAAAGCTGAAAATAATTTTTCTGAATTAATTTATATGTATATAATATATATAGGTATATAAATACATATAAATTAACTAATATATATATACACAATTTTTTAGTAAAAATAAATTTATTGTTGCTTTCGGCTAGAAATTATTTTTGTATGAATTAATTTATGTGTAAATATATATATAAGTATATAACTAGTTATAAATTAATCAATTTATATATATAATTTATTTTTTTAATGAAACAAATTGATGTTTCTCTTGGCCAGAAATAAATTTTTTAATTTTATTTTCTATTTAATAATATTTTAATAAAATACCTAAATTAAATAATAATAAAACATATGGTTTAAAAAAAGATTTAAAAATTATTTCGGAAATCATAATCAATATTTTATATTATATAAGATTTTTCTAGAATTTTATAACGTTTATAAATTAAAAATAATATTTTAATACAATACTTACATTAAATAATAATAAACCACAAGGATTAAATAAAAAAGATTAAAAAATTATTTCGAAAATCATAATTCATATTTTATATTATATAAGATTTTTCCAGAATTTTATAATGTTTATAAATATATATAAATTTATTCTGTTTATTAAACAATTTTGAATAAAACAAAAAAATTAAGTGTATATATACATACATAATGAATAATTCTTTTATTACTGAATACTTTTAGGTATAAACAAATATTTTAAATTTTTTTAATATATATACATACACATATATATCTTATGATTAAATATTTTATATTTAGATTTAATTGATAAAATAATTTAAAAATATTATTTTTAATAAAAAATTTATTAATCAAAATGTGCGCATGTAGTATGGATACTAATAATAATAAAAAATTTATGTACACATATATGTATAACCATCCAATGTAGCAACATAATTATATACCGATTCATTATATTGATAGATATCTAAACTAACACATAAAATGATGGTATATTAAACATTAAAGAATGATACCCTTTACCAGTGCCTAGAATTCACATATAGAAATGAACAGCAAAGCTTCTTGAATTGAATATGAATTCAGAAGTTGCTAGTACTGAATGCAGCTACCACCATCAATCTAATTGGATTAAATTTAATGTGCTTTTTGTGCTTGAACTACTAGGGTATGAATGGAAGGTTTCTGGTCAAAATTTGCAGCAAGGATAAGTGGAAAAAATCTTGCAAAATTGAGGTTAAGTGGCATTACATAAAAAAGATATAATGGAGCGAAAATTGGATCATTGTCCTTCTTTCTCTCTTTACCATTTCTTACCCTTTTAACCATTCAACACGCACATATCTATCAACCTCTGGCCGGCCTAACCTTGCCCCTTCCGATTCGAAATCATCATGCCCTATATAGGCAACAAACTAGTCCAAGCCCGAACAAAATTACTAGCAATTTAAATCCAATTTAAATGTGTACTGATATCGGATATCGATCAGTATATTTATAATTATTATAAACACGTTGTTTAATATTGTTCAACACATCAAATAAAATTTTATAACTAACATTTTATAAATATTAATTATTTTATAACAACTATAATTTAGTTAAATCTGGTGGTAACATAAGTATTCAATGTTTCGGTTGTATGATTGTTAGGTATATTTGGTTAGCTATTACTATCGAACAATTCGAATATTAAAGTTCACACTTCACTTAGCAGGTGGTGTGATATTATGGCCAAATTTATCGCTTACTTGGTATCGGTAAAATCCAATTTTACTTTATTAGGTGTTGCCTGGTAGTGACAACTATTTATACCGCTTCTCTTTGTCAAAATTATATCACTTTGGATTTAAGAAATTTGGTAATGGTCAAAATTTCAATATTATCCACATTCAACTCTATAGTCCGGATACAAAATCCTTGGTTCAATAATAACAATTATTATTAATTGAGTTACTCTGCCTAGAGATTTTAACTTCGAGTTGACTTTAGTTGACCATGATACTAACCCCATATAGTTGAGAAGGCAAGTCCTCTCTCGAATAGTGCTTCACTTCCAATACTTCCACTTGACCCACTTGACCCAACTATAGTCATTTGATGTCATGCCCCGATTTAAAAATAATCAAACCAGAGCTTTAATATTGAAGATCAATGGTATTCTCAAGTCAAGAGAATTGTATAAAATAGTCACATCGATATTTTCTCTTTGATCTTAGTTATATTAATTAATGGAAAGGGGTTTTAGACTTGAGCAAAAAGTCGGTGAAAAATTTAGTTTTAGAGAAAGAAGTTTGTTTTTTAGGATAAAGGACACTTTTTAGTGTAAATCACAGAATGATAGTTGTAACTATCATTTCTGTTAACACTAAAAAATGTCCTTCAGACTAAAAAGAAAACTTGTTGTCCTTTAGAATAAAATTTTTCGAAACCTTTTCCCTTTGCCTAATTTCCTGTAATAGAAAACTATCGAGTGAGTCGTTCCATAGTTATCTAGTAACTAGTGATACGTAATCCCATGATGTCTCTAGCAGTCACGAGTAATATTAATACACTGTTAAAATTTGAAGAGCGTTACATACTTTAGTCTCTACAGATGTATCGATATCCAGTCTTGATGCATCTTGAGTAGGAATATTTAAAATGATGTGTTTATTATTATAGTACGATACTCATGATTAAACTATTTGTAATTACTATCACAAACACAGCATTTGTGGATTTTCTTTTAAACATATTTTAGTTAAATATTTAATTACTTATAACATATTATAAAAAATGAATAATAAAAAGAAAACGAGAATTGATTACTGAGTTCATAAGTTAAAAGAAAGCATAGAGTTGCCCTAAATGCATACCTTAACTCTATCAATCACCCACTTGAACTTAGGGGCCAATTATGGAATCTTAATCCCATCCCTTTAATTAGTTTCTCTAAAACTAATCAAGCTAGACCCTTAGTGAATGGATCTGCTATGTTGTCCTTAGTATCTACCCTTTATATCACAACCTCTTTTTTCTCAATGAATTCTCTGATGAGGTGGAACAAACGAAGAATCTATTGTGATTTCTTATGTGCTCTAGGCTCCTTGGCAATCTATATTGTAAGACAATGCTATTAGACTCTTGGCATCGAAAATCACTCTGAGCTCACTTAAAAACTTGCTTATTTGGACCGCCTATTTAGCTGCTTCATTAAGGGGAATGTACTCGGCCTTCGGCATTTTATGAGCTACTGCCTGTTACTTAGAACTTTTTCAACTGCCATCCCTGTCGCTACACGTAGAGACATAACCAAACATCGATTTACTATCACCTATATCACTTTGAAAGCCAGAGTCCATATACCCCATCATACAGAAGTCTCAATTCCCATATCGAGCAATAAGTCTTGAGTATTTCTTAAATACTTTTGTTTACATTTTACAACCGTCCAATATTTTTCTCTAAGACTATACATTTTCGACTTACGCATTCTAATGCATATGCAACATCCAGTCTCGTACATATTATAACGTACATAATGGATCTTATGGATGAAGCGTAGGGGATCCTTTTTATATGCTCCTTCTCCTCATCAGTATGTGAAGAATCCTTAGAATGGACGATTCCAGATTGCATTGGAGCATTTCCATGCTTGGAATTTTCCATACTAATCCTTTTCAATATATTGTCCATGTATAGGGATTGGGAAAATCCTTACAGCCTTTTAGGTCTATCTTTATAGATTTTTATGCCAAATATATAGGCTGCTTCTCTCAAAGTTCATTGAGAAATTCTACGAAAGACAAGCTTTCACTAATTGTAACAACGAAGTATCATTTCCAATCAATAATAGATCATAGACATCTAGCACTAAAAATACGAAAACTTTCCCTGTTCCCTTTTGTATACGTGTTTGCACCAAAATTAGTCACAAACACTCAAGAATAGGTTTAATAGAGAAGTAAGTGAAGAAGATAAAATTAAACCGAGGAAAAGATTAAGCCGACAACAAATAAAGAGTGGTAACCAGGAGCACAGAGATTTATAGTGGTTCAGCATTGTATGCCTACGCCCACTTTAAAGATTTGACCTTTATTAATCACTTATCAATCTGATTACAATGGAGAAATAAAGATAGCACTTGATTACAATGAAGTCTCCTCTAACCAGCAACGTAAAGATCCTGAAAATGAACCAAGAGATCTGTATTTAGGGAGAGATGATGTGATATTTCGCTTAGATTTTGGCAGAAGGCTTTCTAGGTCCATAGGGGCCTACCATAACGATTGGTGGACTTAACTTAACAATCTAGATTGATCGGCTAAACTTTCACCGATCATTTTTCTTGCTTCCGATTCGAGTGCGATCCTTTTTGAGGGGTCCACATGGCTCTTGGCATTGCTTCAAAAATATGGAATCATTCTAAGTTGTAAATTGGAAGATATGGATAGATCTTTGTTGTACTTGGATCATGCACTGAAATATGCCTATCGTTTTGATGGTTTGGCAAAAACAATCGGCCATCCTCATATCTCCACTTTGTGAATCCACTCTTTATTTTGTTGATGCTCTAGAAGTTTCAAGTGAATTAGCCTTATAGATTTTTAGATAATGATCGTTCTATGATGATTTGAGTTATATTATGGATCGTTCTTGACCGATCCATACAAATCCTTGCTTCAGCCGTGGACGAACTTTGATTGATTCCAAATTTGAAAAATAACTTCATGAGGCTATGCCAGTCACTTCATGCTGATTACACCTCGATTGGGATCCCGTCCGAATCTGCTTGACCGTCATCTATAGTATTGTATGTAATAGATTCCTAAGGCTGCTAACCATCTGTTCTAAGCCAAGTTGATGATATCATGGCCTTGCAAAAAGGCGGGATAATATTTTCCCCTCAAAGTACGTATTTTTTTAAACAGAACATGCTTTTAATCATCGCAAGCTAGAATCAACCGAAAGAAACCCACCTGGTTCATCAAATTGTCTTTGTACTTTCATTGAGGGTTTTTCTTATCGAAGGTCGTATTT
Organism: Allium cepa; assembly: GCA_030765085.1. Lineage (NCBI taxonomy): Eukaryota > Viridiplantae > Streptophyta > Magnoliopsida > Asparagales > Amaryllidaceae > Allium > Allium cepa. Next base: position 174,112,972 of record CM060939.1, on the reverse strand, counting down.
TCCTAAATTGTCGTGATGATTGGTCGATTTCTAATAGTATAAACATGGGATTGCAACTTGTTATTGATCATCTTGTTTTGACTCTGGCAATTTCTAAGCTTCAGCAACTTAGCTTTAGCTTTCCCTTGGTCAATTCCAAGTGATCATTTAGTTTTTTGTTGATTTCAGCAGAATTTTTGTGAAACATATACATGTATGTAATGTGTTTGTACCTGACTTCCGATCATGATTACAAGTTCACAAGTCGTTGTCAAGTTCAAAGAATTTTTTATATAAACAGTTTCTACCAACCGTCATTCTTTCATGCATATTTTCTTTTTCATTTATTATTATATATTTTTTTAAATCGATAACCCTCTCTTTTTTAGAAAATAAATTTGGAATTGTTCCTGGTTATGAAACGATCGATATATGCTCAGTTATGGAACGACCAGCATATAGTTTGGATACAGAATGATCGACATATAGCCTGGATGTGGATTGATCGGCATATGGCTTGGATATGGAACAATCGGCATAATTTTGGGGATGATAACGATCGGCATAGTCTTTAGGCCATTGACGATCGGCTTACACCCTTCCTACATAAACCATCAACACTTAGCCACTTCTCTTTCTTCCTTCAGCTCATTTCATATCATTCCATTTCGAAGCAAAGAAAAAAATCCTCCTTTTCGTTTTCTTGTTGATCCAAACAACGATCTGCATCCCAAAAATTATCGTCCTCCTTCGAATTTTGCATCAATTCAATTTCGAATCTTCCTCCTTTCCCATATCTCAAACCTAGGTAGAACGAATTCAAACTTACTTTACGATTCGAGGATGAGACTGTGAGCTTCATTAGTGTTGTGAAATTCAATTCGATCGGTTGAAGTTTCTATCTCCTCTAATTCTTATGATCATTTTTGGAGAAGATGATGTAACTTGCCATGATGAGGGACGATTGCATTATGGCCATAACCGATCGTTTGTTGAGGAGGATATTGCAATGGAAATGGAGAATTCATACGATTCTCGTCACAATCATTCTTGGACGATCAGTGATACCCTGGGACGTTGAAGCTTGACGACTGCCTACAATCGATCGGAAATGCTTTGGAGTTAGAGGCTCTTGAGGTGGATAGAGCAAAGTGGGATGATCGGTTGATAGCATGGAGAAAACGACCAGCATTGAAGGCATATAAGAATGATCGGTGGAAATGGCTACTATTAACGATCGGATGACGCTATCTTGGGAAACAATCGGTGAGAATGCATTCATTAACGATCGGCCTTGTTTGCAAATGAAATTTTTTCTAAATGGAACTCAAATAAGTGAACTTGAATTAAATGATGAGTTTTGGCTTTGCATACTCGAATAGACATTAGGACTTGCATATGGCTTGCATACGATTTGAACTTCATATTTACCAACAAATGACCTTAGAATTACGAAACGAACCAATGTCTTTGACTATTCTATTGAAGCTCATCAATAATTCAGATAAAAACCAACTTTTGCTTGTAAATGATTAATTGTGAAACTCAAGCTGCATCATTTCCCAATGACATATAGAAAAGGTTGAGGGAAGTCAGGAATAATGATGTCTTCAGTTGAACCTCGAAGCCTCGTCATCTTTTCTATCTTCAATTTTGCACAACTTATTATTATATTGTATAGCACTTTAACCGCACCACACTAGACACTGGGGGGGAATAGGTTACTTTATCCAACCATGATTTTACTACGTTTAATAGAAATGGGTTCTAAACATTCTGGGCGCCTTGCAGCTATGCTAGGTTGATCATCTTCCCAAAGGGATAACTCTAACGTAGAATCAAGTTCAGTAATTGAATCCGATAGTCACCATCTAGTCATCATTTGGAACAGCCAGAAAGTCTGGGCTCTTAATTTGACCATTCTGATGTTGTTCCCATCTTTCTACCGAAAGTTATCAATCCTGCTCTTGAAACTCTAGAGGACGTAATTATTCTAAAGAACCTTCCTGATTCGATAGCTTCTAAAATTAAGGAAGATTCCCTCCACCGAATCCGCATAAGGCACGGAATTCCTTTCGATGATTTATTGGTTCTCTTACGGGATGATAGGGCTCATAAACCCTAAAAGGGTATACGGCGTGTAATAAGTCATGTGCTAGGTCAGATGCGTCCCGCCATTTAATTTATACATTCGAAAAATTATTCGTTATTTAATGATAGCACCAGCGTAACTCCACCCAAATGGCGACGCTCTTTTTAATTGCACTTATGTGGTATTTATGGAGCTTCTACACCATCCTCCCCCCATCGAAGATATTTGATTCATTTTTACTTTCAAGCGGCAGACAGGGAGTCTCTCATTTACATTTCTTGAATCGATGAAGAGGTTCTGGATTTTGACTAGTGCGCGGAACAAGTTAAGTGCCTTTAAAAGGGAATGGTTCTTCGTTCGCTGCCTGCCTGGTTTCGCTCGATGATAGCTGAAAAGACGTAATGTTATTCACTATTTTCATATTAGCATAGAAAAATGACATCTATGTCGTATTCCTAACTGTGTTACTCCTTTACAGGTATCACCACTTGGTCTAGCGGCAATATTTATGAAGAGGTGGTCACAATTCTGAAAAATGCTCCACTTGAAGACAAGATATTGAATATTTTCTTATGAACGAACGTATCGTTTCTTTTTGTCTGATAGAAGAGGGCCCTAGCATGGGGCTAACCAAAGTTGTTCAGATGGCGAGGATAAGACCATGGGCTGAAATCAGACAAAGGGACAATCGAACTGATCCAATGGTTCTCCCAATCACGAGTGTTCAATAATTCACTGATATTGATGTTGGAGGACATAGAAGTGATGTGCTCGGTCACAGTGGCGACAAATCCGGTCTTGGGGTTGAAGCTAGATCCTCGCAGACCTCACAACCCTTTGTTCCTGATAGGAGAAAGAAGAACATGCTTGTACATAAATTTTCAAAAGCCGTCTCTCTAATCAATACAAGTGTTCGATGGCTCTTAAAATTGTTCAAGACGAATCTTCTACCCATCCGTTAGAGCATACAAGTTTACCACTGGACTCTTTGTCTGGCCTACCGATTCCACGTGATCTTGAAGCTTTTCTTTTTACTGATGTGAGCATCGAGGGGTCAGAATCTCCCACCTGAATTGGCACTGAAATTCCTACTTCTAGAGGAGAAGTTAGACCAATGAGCAAGGCTCCTAGACCAGGTTTGTCATGGGGTTGCATAAGGACACTTGCACACACTTGCACCCCTCAATATTGTATTGTACTGGACGTTATGCTCGATAATGCTTAAAGTTGACCGATTTCTCTTTTTCTTTGCAGAAACGATGGTGAGGAAGAGAAACATGTTTGATTCCCTCTAGGATATACACCATCAATCACCAGGTTCGTGCTTTGGCTCTTACCATGGTAGTCGAAAGTATTATGATTTCAACTATTGCCCCAGCCAAGATCATAGCCATCAAGATAGAGGTGATAGGGATAAGCCACCCTAAGAAAAGCATCGATGGAGATCGAGATCTCCTCCGTCAAAGGATCCCGAAAAGCCAGCTGATCGTAGGGGCCTGCCTATCGATCCCTCTCATGGCCTCTTACCACTTCAGTGCCTCCTCAGCCTTTAGTTTCATCCCATTGCCATAGTGAACATGCTGTCGTCCATAGGCCTAAAAAAGAAAGTACTGAAGTTGAAGCCTCTATTGAAGATTCTACGATCGATCCAACTGCTCGTATGGCACAGCTCCATGAAGAATTTCTGAACTTATGTTTTGAAGGGTTCTATTTTCCTCCCAACTTGAAGAGGGTTTCGGACCACGTTCAGAACATGAAAATTGACCGTGTCACCGACATCCACATGTAGTATCGCAGATGGATGAAGGTAGCAGAGAAAATGTTAAAAGTCTTCTCCGAGCGCACGGCGAAAATTGAAAAACTCAAACACCAAGAAGCTAAAGATAAAAGAATTATTGACATTTTGACAAACGATCTAGAAGCCTCTAGAACCTCCTTAGCAGAAGCCAAAGGAAAAGCTAATGCTGTTGTGAAATTCATGGAAGAAATCCGGTCATCTTGATACGGTTCAAGTGTTGCATCATCGAAATCAGAAGATAGTGCTTAAGCGGGATAAAACTCAAAATAATGAACCTACGGCCTTGAAGGAGATAGCTGACCTCAAGGCCAAGCTTGAGTATGCAAATAAAGAAATAGATGATGCCTAGAAGATCGCTCTAGATGCTTGCGATGAGCTGGTAAACATCATACTAGAGAGGGACATGGCTATTGAAAGGCCCAAGAATGTCGATGTACTTATATAGCGTGAAGTAGAAGCTGCCAAGGACAAACATAGGGAGGAGATAATGAATAGGCTTGATCCACTTCTCGTTCTCTAAAACACTAACGTTCTCAAGTATAGGAATTTGATATGGCTGGGTGAAGATTATTTCTACCAGCTCTAGAGAGCTTGGGAATTTCTCATTGCAGAAGAGGAAAAACTTCTTAACTTAGAGGATATCGATCTGTCTAGACTTGAAAATGAAATGCTATTGGGCTACGAACCCAAAACATTACACGATATCAATCTCTCACTCCAGAAAGAGTTTGATGTTGCTTCTTTACATGAAGTTGGTGAAGGATCCGGGTCAGCGCAACCTGATATTACAATTGAATTGCCCCCGGCACCCTAGGTCATCCCTAGCTACCCAACAGGCTCTTCAACCATTCCCGTATGATCCAGACAAGCCACAACTTTCTCCAATTCCCGAGCACAGTTCTGAGGATGTTTCGGCTCAACCTGAGAGCCATACCAAGGAAGGTATTCCATCGACATTTCCCATCGTTCATAAAGTTGGGATGTTATCATTTGATATTTCTAATCATTTCGCCTATTTTTTCTCAGCTTTGAATCCATCAGGTATCGCTCCTTTCCCCTCACAAGAGTCTCAGTTGGAGTAACAAACGGCCATGATAGAATCCATTAAAGTCACAACTTCGGTTGTTGCTCAAAGTGCTCAAGAAGAAGCCTTTGTTATTGATTATCAATTCATGGAGGCATTATTCAAGGAAAGGAGTGACCCACACCATTTAATTTCCTTTGATGAACATGTTGCGATCATAGGTTCTTCCGACCCCACTGGTGAGCTCAGCATGAAAGAGCATGTTGAGAGGGAAGGACTGTTGAAAAGGAGGTGAAAAATGCGCCTATTGATTCGGGATCCGATGGATCGATTCTTGTCACACTCTAAATGATCCCTTCTAGCAGGACAATTCCCCGGGATGATATACCCCTCGCTTCTGGTGCTGAGAGCACCTTCATCCCTCCTGCTTCCAAAGATGATACCGCCTTGATTTACAACTGAGGTTACTTCTTTAAAGAGAATCCGAGGCGAAAAAGGGTCGAAGAGAGGGTCGTGTGGTAGTTCGAAAGGATCCCCTCAAAGAAGCAAAGGAAAAATAGAAAATCAAAGAAATAATCTTTGGACTGAGGTGATATGTAGATAGCTTAGATGATTACTTTTCCTTCTTCTTGGTCATGTTTGTTTGAGCGTGACCCTCCACATTTGTTTTGCATTTTAGATAAACTTGTACAATGTACAGCAAATTTAGTGCAAATAAGAATTCTTTTATTCTTGTGTATGATTCCTGTATTCACTTGTTCAAATTTTCGAGCTATCACGTTTTTCATTTTATGTACTTATGATTCATTGTCTGTCAAATCAGATATCGATTCGACTCATCCATCCCAAGGCCTCCCTGAGGTCGTGGCCTCGATTCGTATCAAACATTAGGCTCAAGCTTTAATGCTACGCTTGCTGAGCTCAACGATTTAGGTAATTATACTCTTGACCCCAGTCTCTGGTTAGTTGGGCTAGGTGATGGATGGTCGAACTCTATCCTTAGTGAGTTTACTCTCCTGCTGTCATTTTAAGTCCAAAGTTTATGGAATAGTGAGCAGTTGAACTATGCTCACTATTTATTTATGCTCATATCTGCACTCCAAGGACTTAGAGCTATTTCACGGGTGGACGATTCATATCCGATTTATGTTTATACTCTACTCAGCACTTTAGGGACTTAGAGCAATTTCGTGGGTGGACGATTCACACCCGACTTATGTTTATACTCCAATCCACACTCTGGGGACTTAGAGTTATTTCACGAGCGGACGATACACATCCGGTTTTTGTTCATACTCCAATCCGCACTCTGGGGATCTAAAGTTGTTTCGCTGGTGGACAATTAACACCCGATTTATGGTTATGCTCTAATTCACACTCTGGGGACTTAAAGTTATTTCGCGGGCGGACGATTCACACCTGATTTATGTTTATACTCCAATCCACACTTTGAGGACTTAGAGTTATTTCAGGGTGGAAGATTCATATCCGATTTATGTCTATAATCTAATCTGCACTCTGGGGACTTAGAGTTATTCCTGGGGTGGACGTCGCACACCCGATTTATGTTTGTACTCCAATTCTCACTCCGGGGACTTAGAATTCTTTCGTAGGTAGACGATTCACACATGATTTATATTTATACTCCAATCTGCACTCTGAGGACTTAGAGTTATTTCAATGAGCAGTCAGACCGTATTCTCCGTAATTGATTGATTTCTCCTTTGGAGTTAGGGGTTTTGTTTAGTAAGCGATTTATCATGCCACGATCGCTCTTATTTATTTCAATCTCATCGTGTAAATGACACGCAATACTACAACAAACATAAATACAAAAAAGTCCAAGGCTTTATTTGCTGAGTAGAAAAGAATAACATAATCTGTCTTATTAAATATCTGGAAAATCAAATGCTAAAGAAATTTCTAGAAGAAAATACAACTAAAATGAAAAAGAAATAAGCTAAGTGAAATAGCATCGTAAATGCCTGCTATTCCATGCCCTTGGAAGTGTGATTCCATTGAGAGTCGCTAGCTTGAAAGTTCTTCTCTAAGCTTTTATTCAATGACATATGGTCCTTCTCAGATTGGATTCATGTGCGATGTGCTAGAAAGGACCTATTTCAGAACGAGATCATCGATTTCAAAGGTTTCTAGGTCGGACTTTAATGTTGTAATACCAGGCGATTCGATGTCGATGCGCAGCTACCCTCAGATCGGCTTCTTCACACTTCTCATCAATAAAGTCAAGAAATTCAAAAAGAAGATCTTTATTCATTTTGGAATCGCAGTAATTCATTCGATGAGACGGAACCTCGAGCTCAACAAGAATGATGGCTTCGAAACCGTAAGCAAAGTCGAATGAAGTGTGGCCAGTCATGGCCTTGTAGTTAGTCCTATAATCCCACGGTGTTGTAGGGAGTTCGTACACCCACTTGCCTCTGGCCTTTTCCAATCGCTTCTTTAAACGGATTTTATGATTTTATTTAAAGCTTCAACCTGTCCATTTACCTGAGGTGAGCGACTTTTGTAAATCTCTTTTCAATATGATACCTTCGACAGAATTTTTTGAATTCAACATAGTTGAATTTAGTCCCATTATCTATTTCAATAGTTCGTGGTGAACCGAATCAACATATGATATTTCAAAGAACAAAGTCGATCACTTTCTCAGTTTTGATCGTGGGTAAAGGTTCTTCTTAGGCCCATTTGGTGAAGTGATCAACTGCAACGATAGCGTACTTTGAGCCACCGTTATAGATCTGCAACGAGTCGATAATGCCTATACCCCATATAGCAAACGGTCATGGGCTGACCATTTACGTGACTTTCGTGGTGGACCTCTTGGAATTTTTGCATATATTTGGCACTTATCACATCGTCTTACATAATCAGCAGTGTCTCGATTTACGATTAGCCAATAATACTTATAATGAAGTATTTTCTTTGCCAGAGTTTGCCCCTTTCCCTCATGTGATCACCACATTCCCCTTCATGAACTTCTCTTAGAACGCTTTTTATCTCATCATGAGCAATACACCGGAGTAGGTGAACTGAGAAACATTTCCTATACATAACTCGTTCTTGCATGATATACCATGAAGCTTTGCGAAGGACTGTCGTTTTTCATTCCTTTATTCAGGAAGAATTCCCTGTAGCAAATAGTCTTTGATCGGAGTCATCCATGACTCCTTCTCAGGCTTCACTTCTAGTGTCTAGTCGATTTCTATCATGTTTATACTTGGGGCGTTTAATACTTCGACCGAAACCAAGCCCATTTGCTATGCATCGTCGGTACTGTTGGACTTTGCCAAGGACTCAGCCTCTCCGTTTCGATCTCGTGGAATATGTGAAATGTCATAATATCAAATTTGCCAACAACTAGTTTGGGCTTGGGTAAGGAATGCGAATCGCAAAAGATTACAGTATATTTTATTCTAAGTTCACTAGGGAGTGTAAGTCCAGCAATTAGAGCCACATATTTCGCTTTGTTATTGTTCGTTGGAAAATCAAGCTTTAAGGCATAACAGATTGATCGAACTTCGGGAGTTACTAGCATAATTCTATCCCTAGAACAACGATCATTAGACGCTCCATCAGTATACAATTTCCACCATATGGTAGGGATTTCGCTGTTTTTGGAGGATCGTCCTATGTAGTAAACTCTGCTACAAAATCTGCCAAGGCCTGACCCTAGATAGCCTTCCGAGGGAGATAAGTAATATCTAATTGACTTAGCTCAATATTCCATTTGAGCAACCTTCCAGACGTCTTAGGTTGTTGCAGGACCTATCGTAGTAGTTGGTCGGTGTAAACATTGATCGGATATGCCTGGAAGTATGGACGAAGCTTTCATGATGCAATCAGCAAGCAGTATACCAGCTTCTCTATTTTTGGATAGTTCCTCTTAGCTCCTGTTAATTGTTGCTGAAATGGCCAAATAAATGTACATATCCTCATGATCCACCGGCTTTGACAAGATGGGGGGTCTCTAAATGATTCTCCAATGCTTGAAACGTGTCTTCACAATTTTGCGTCCACTCGAAGTTTCTTTTCCCTTTCCTAATTAAATCAAAGAAAGGAATGCATTTGTCGGTAGCTCTGGAGATGAATCGGCTTAATGCAAAAACTTTCGCATTCAGACACTAACTTATTTAATAGTCCTTGGCGCTTATATATCGTGGATAACCTGAATCTTCTTGGGATTAGCCTCTATTCCATGGGAATTGACAATGAAGCCCAAGAACTTCCCTGATGCGACACCAAACGAACACTTTAAAGGATTAATCTTCATCTTGTAATATCGAAGGATGTCAAATATTTCTACCAAGTCTCTAATGTGTTCGCTTGATCGCCGCTACTTCATGAGCATATCATAAACATGCACTTCCACTGACTTTCCTATTTGATCTTTAAACATCCTGTTGACAAAGCCCTGATAAATTGCTTCCGCATATTTTAATCCAAACGGTAACCCAACATCGGTAATGAAGCTGGTGTGCTATTGATCAAGAATGTGTATCGGAATTTGGTTATATCCCGAGTACGCATCCATGAAAGATAGCAATTCGTGTCCTGCGGTTGAATCTACCAGTTGGTCGATCTTTAGAAAGGGAAAACCATCTTCTGGACACACCTTGTTCAAATCTAAATAATCAAGGCATGTTCTCCACTTCCTATTCCCTTTCTTCACAAGCACACGATTAGATGCCCATTGACGGTAGAGGGTGTCGCAGATAAACCCGTTGTCTTTTAGTCTATCCACCTCCTCTTTGAGAGCGGTAGAGCACTCTGGATCCATGTTGCACCTTTCTTGCTTTACTGAGACATACCTCAGGTCGATAGTCAATGCATGGCTCGCAATGGCAGGCAAGACTCTACACATGTCAGTGTTAGTCCAAGCGAACATGTTTAGATTTTCTCAGAGAAAATCAGCAAGTTCCTTCATCATCGGGGGGTTGAGCTATGATCCAATCTTTAGAACTCACCATGGGTCATTATGGCTGACCATCATATCGATTGTCAACTCAGGCGTAGCCTTGGTCCCTCAGGGTTCCTTTTCATCATCTCTTGGACCTATATCTCTATAGAACTGACTGTGGTGCCCAAGCCAAGGCTCGGGCGCTAATTGTCAATCTTTGGTAGCTTGGATGTGAACGGTCTTGCCATACCTTTACCTTTTTCTTTATGCTGAGCTTCCCTTAACTCAGCTACGTAACGGGCACACCCGGTCGCCCGATCGCCATGAACAACTCCTACACCATTATCATTTGGAAACTTCAAAGTCAAATACCATGGGGCAAGAGATGCCCGGAATTCATCTAGGGTCGATCGACCTAAAAAACATTATATGGAAAGTCAATGTGCAAAGCAACAAATGGCAAGATTCACACTCTCCTTCGTTCACCTTCTTCCAATTCTATAGGTAACTCCACATAACCAACTGCTTCAGTGGCGATGCCATTAAAATGTGAATAGGAGACTTAGACGGTTTTAAGCCTTTTGCTTCTATCCTCATCTGATCATAAACCTTTTTGAAGATTATATTTACTGAACTTCCACAATCAATCAATATCCTTCTTACCAAAGTAGGGCCAATCATGGCCAAAATGACCATGGGGCGATTGTTGGAGCCTCTACATTGTCTGCATCTATCACTACAAGAAAAGTTCCTTTTCTTTGCATAAACTAACGGCGTTTTTTGAACGGTTGCCATCAAAAATAATAATTAAGCGGTAAATCAGTAAAACCTAAAGTTGTGCGCGCTGTCTTCTAAATTTCTTTCCTTTCCCTCCATCTCTACGTACTCCTTAAAAAAGAAAACTTCCCTAAATTTTAGTTCCCTGCTCCAAATTTAATTACATAATTTCCTCCTCCGAAATTTTTTTTCAGCGCCGTTAGCTTTCATAATCGTTCGTCAATAGCTTTAATCGCCATTTGCAGTCGTCCTCGTTGCAGGCTCGTAAGTGAAAACGAATCGGCGGCCTTCACACTGTTAACCCTATTTCCCGGTGTAGTCGATTGGCTCATCGATGGAGACGAATTGGTAGCCATCATCGCCAGTAGCCAATTCCTTCGTTCTTCAAGTTTCAGAGTAAGTTGCAGCCATGCCTTTATTTTTATAACTAGTCGATTCTCTACTACTGTTTTATCTGTATTGAATTTTTTATAGATATAAACTATTTGATAAATGGTTGGACATAGTTTCTTGCAAAATTGAACTAGTTTTAATTGAGAAAATTTGCAAAATTAAGAACTACAGTTTTTTTGTCAAGTTATACCTCATTTGATGTCTTATAATAGTTGTGGAGATTCAGTATTGTCTACCTCGTATCAAGTCCCATTTACAATAATATGTATGTTATGGGTGATGAAGGTAGAATATACACTTATGCCAATGGGTATGTAATATATACTTGTAATTTACTTTATGGATTTTTAAGTCAATGACTGATATATTTTAATTACAATCAAGCATGCTTTCTAGAAGTGTAAACCAAAGCTAGCATCTATCAAAAGAAAATTTATCTACCTCTAGCCATTTTTCTGTTAACTTTGGACTACAGTACTATTCCTAGATTTCAAATGAGGACTAATAAGCCATAAGATGATATAGTTGAGTGCATAATGCTTAAGATGATATAGTGTGCCTAATCTCACTGCTTATTGGATATAAGGTACTCTAAAATTAAAAAAGAAAAAAGGGAAAAAATCATGTTGTTGAATGGTTAGAATTTACAATTTGATTTCAAAAGTAGGAAAAAATAAATTGCATATATTTCTTAAGCCAAAGGACAAATATCATTTACTATATTGGCCAGTTGATTTCATATAGCAAGCACACTAAATAGCTCTACTAGCAGACGTAGGTGAGATTATACTGAATTTGGAAATATATGAAGTATGACCTCAACTTCATATAATGTCGATTTGATTAGCATATAAATTAGCTGAGAATATCTTTTCATTAGCATGCTGAGACATTTTTGACAAACAAGTACATTACTAGGTGTGAGCAAATAGTTATATAAACTATGTAACCCCAGACATAAATAATCATTTATAGGTCTGTAGGTACAATCTTTTGGTCACAGAAGGATTAAATTACCAATTTGTTCGGATACTTTCACTGTAATATGTCTCTGGCCTTGCGGTTGCTGTAAGATAATGTATATGTACGATAATAATAATTGTTATTAGTGTTCCACTATGATACTAATTACTAAACTATGCTATCATTATTCAAAGCAAATTTCTAACCCTCAATAACTTTGTGTTTTCTTATGTTTACTATATGGATTGTTTGCAAAAGTTGTTGCCTTTATTTTAAATAACGTTTTAAATATTACTGTTAGCCTGTGAGCGGTTGAAAATCTCTACCCGACTTGCCATACTTTTTTTATGACTTAGTGGAGTATTTGAAGCAAAGATCATGCTCGTTTGAGGATAGCCTTGGTAGTGATTTTACTGTTCTCATTATATGAAGTAGTTCAGAACTTATGACATTGGTTAAAACATGAACACAGTCGCTGAAAAAAAGAGAACCTTAGATCCTTTTAAACTATAAACTTTGAATTCTGTCATTCTAATTTTATAGGACAATGGGTTGGTGATGAACGATTGGAACTAAATTTACTAAAAATTTAGAACATCCAATTCTAAGATATGCTTAACATGATAGTGTTAATTTATATAAGTAGTTTCAGGCATCACACTATGTACTTTGATTTTACTCAGTTTAGTTTTTTTTCTTCTGAAGGAGTTTGAAAGAGCTGTTTTTTATATGTGAAGGAGCTTTAGTGTTAAGTTAATTAATTAAGAAGCAAACCAAGTGTCCCGAGTTTGATTGGTACAAGGTATGTGTAGCAGTTTATTAGCTAGCAGTATTAATTGTAAGAATAATACTAAACATCTACCAACACTTAATGTGTGGATTTTTAACATAATTTTTTATTTATACTCACGCAATTATCTGTAGTTTTTAATCAACTATTTTTTCCGTCGATTTATCACCATATTTGATAATATATTTTCATATACAACCATCAGCGAATGGATATGAAGTGGAGTGGGTGCGATCACTTAACATAACATCTAAGCCAAAAACAAAGAGTATTCTTTCTTCCATTGAGCTATCGGTTTCATTGACCATCTGCCTCACATTGTTCTTCTCAGGTATTTAGCTTCTTCGCTTGTATGATTGATTTTAATAATTCCAACATTAATCTATATATACACACACACGTATATCTCATCAGTATTTCTACTGTAGGTTTTTTAATCTTTGTGCTGAAATTGTCGTGCAATGACAGATTATAATTTATCACAACTATCATTTTAGTACTGCTACTTTATCTTCTCAATGACAAACTGCAGTAAAGTTTTCTTGAACCTACAATCTATTGACATAAAAGTAAGCTTAGTCATGGCAAGTGCTTACCAAAGCTTACGAAAAATGCAGGGAAACATAAGTCCAATAATGGCTGTTGTTGGGCCTAAAGAAGTTGAGTCACAAATAGTTAGGACTTGATTTGGTGGTGAACTGCACTATAGAGAAAATAGTGCTTCCATATTGCAGAAACTGGTATGTCCACTAATAGGTAAATCCATTATATATATATTTAATTTTGTTTAGTCGATGCATTTATTGTATCATATTTGTTACGTGTCTTGGATAAGCTAGATATCAATGTGTAAATGTTAAAAATCCAAATTTCATATAACTTGGTATTTTGTATTTACTAATTTCTTATATATATGCATAAATTGGCCTGATATCAATTCCGTCACACATAAAAAATACATTAGTTGAGTTTGTGCTCCATTTACTTATTTATAATTCTACGCTTGTTTTGTAACTCATTCCCTAAGTACATTGGAAACTGAAATAATAATAATTAATACCTTAAATATCTATCACAATGAATGAATGAATGAATTTAGTGCATACCATGCATTAGCATGATTTATAATTATAATATGTTCCTTAAGTATACTTAATTTATATGGGATATTTCCATCAACTAATTTTTCTTGTTACTTGATTAATTTATTCGTCTTTGTAACTTTTCAATAGATAACAATGTCACATATAATAATGCTCTACTGTCACAATCCAGTTTCCCATAACAGAAGGATCATGGCATTTCCTTCTTCCATAAACAAATAAATTATATCCAAAAATTTGAATAAAGGTTTCAACATCATATTATGGACACGAAGTTATTAAAAAAAAAATTCAAGACTGATGAGTTGAATTTATCTTCCTTTTTTAACTTTTCTTCCATGATGTTATTTACTAATGACTTTTGTCTACTAAATAAGGAAGTGAGGTTAATATGGATGTTTAGGAGGATGTTGGTTTTGTTAGTTTTATATGAGATGGGGTTTTCAGGTTGTTGAACGGGCTTGGGGTGTTATTGTCTAGAATCAGATGTTGATTGGTCGTTTGTTGTTCAAAATTGAGGGTAGTGCTAATAATTGATGTTCTTGAACTTAAAGGAGGAGGATTAGCTTGAGGGATGCTTGTTTTGTTTAATTTATAGGAGTTGCAACTGTCTTAGTGGGTTGTATTCGTATTTAGTGTAATAGAATTGTGCATGTCAGTGTTTGGGTCTGTTTCGTCAGCTGGTTGTTGGCTAAGCGGATCTGGCTAAGTGCATGTCGATGTTCGGGTCTGTCCATGTTCTATAAAATGCTGGTTAGATACTACAACAAGCAAATCCACTTTGCTAGATCCAATTGTTAGGGTCACTACTGACACCTCCGGTTGGTGCTTCCGCGGTTGCTATAAGTGGTTGTCGGTGCAATAACTGATCATGTCTTCACTTCTAGTGTAAACGACGTATATGGCATCATATGCTTCAGCCAGCAGCTTGCTTAACTGAGCTTCTTCAACTACTACATAGTTTTTGTTTATTTCATTCTTAATCTGCTTGCTGCAGTTACATTTAGTCCTTTTGAATCATTTTTAATTATACTTTTCTTATCTAAATTTAGTGTCTTTTTAACAACCTCCATTTTAGTTTATATTTGATCCTAGTTGTTGAATTTCCTCGTTATATGTAGTTGAGGACTATTTGTCCTTAAAATTAGCAAGGTGTTGCATATTAAATTTTTTAAGTTCTTTTCAATGTAGTGAGCAAATGGTTTATATGACTTTCAGATTTTTTTTTACTGAATCTTATCATGTTATCCTCGCCAATGTGAGAGATAAGCTATGTTACAGTCATAAACGAGGTAAACAGTTGTTGTTAATTGGATCTTCTGATATCCCTAACGAACCAACATTCTGAATGTGGAGCAGGTTCTTTTTTGTCGCCTGGTAAACTTAGTTGACTGATTACCATTGCACTCATCGACTGATTACTTCGAAATTTCTACGGGGGACAAATTCTTCAGTTATGAAACTTTGGTACAGTTATTACATTGTAATTATACTGTGAAGGGCAACGTACTGAACCCCTTAAGGATAGCGTTTTTCTCCATTCCGAATATAGAAAACATTTGCAACTCCCCAGATTTGACAATCGTATTCTTTTATGTAATCTGGATTATATGTTGTCTTATATGTTATTGTCTCCCCCCTCCCCAATTTGTAGCAGGTGCAGTACCAGTGTGACGTTTATTAACTAATTTTTTTTACTTTGCTATATAGGTACAAAAAACATTCCTTTGCTATATGGAAGACTGCTAGCTAAAGTTGCTAATAATAGGTATGTTTTTATGCATTTGAATGTATACGCTATTATGTAGTGTATTTTGTTATATATGATATATATCCGATCTCGTTTTAATCGTGTAAATGTATATTGAATTGGGTGTGCGGGAAAACACTAACTGCGCAAAGGAGGTGCTGTCGAAAATTCATGAAATCCGATAAATTTATAAAAATCAGCAAAGTTTATAAGAATTAACTACATCAACCAAGTTTTATAAAAATTAAATAATTTTCTAAAAATTTACTAATTTTTATAAAATTAAATTAATATCTAAGTATTAATAAAATTTTATAAAATTTAAATAAATTTATGAAAATTAACTAAGTTTAAAATTTTAACTAAGATAATTAAGTTATATAAAAATGATTAAAATTAATTTTTTTTGTAAAAGTTAACTACATTATCAAGTTTTATACAAATTTAACTAGATTAACTAAAAGTTTATAAAAAAATAACTAATTCTTATAAAATTTAACTACGTTATGTAAAAACTAACTAAAATTATTTAACTAATTTGTAAACTAAGTCTTATAAATATTCAACTAAGTTAATTGAGTGAGTTTTATAAAAATTAACTAAAAGATATAAAAATTAACTAAGTTATATAAACAATTAAGTTTATGTATGAAAATATATACTATTACAAATTATATTACATAGATTATACCTTGGACCAAGATATTAGTGCCCTGACAAAAGGCTTTATCTTCTTGTATTTTTCTAGCAACGATTCTACTATCTCAATGTCCTCCTTTAAAACATTTATGAAATGTCTCCAGTCGAATATATCTTTGAACCCACTGTCAAAAACCAATGTATACGTTAATAATATTATTATGGGTCCAACAAAATATCGTAATTTGTAAATTTAGATATTCACACTACAAGAAAATATACATTTGTCCAAAAGCATGCAAAGTTTTATTCAAAGGCTAACTAGTCACCATCTTGTTTTACAGTTTTATTCAAAAGCATGCAAAGTTCTATCAAATTTATGATCTATCAAATTGCTTAGTTTTGTTAAAAGTCAAATTGCTTAGTTTAACTCACTATTTGGTGCAAGTTTATCAAAGTGAATGTTCTAGTTTTTAAACCTTTTATACATATTGTTTTACTGATTCTCATTTATCCCAAAGCATTTTGTATGAACTTGTCCACTTACATCATACATATATACATGATTTTATATCTTCATTTCAACCTTGATATAAATATAAATCTCGGGCTTGACCAAATAAATTAGAAGTTCAAATACGAGAAGTTATGAATAGCTACTAATAGTATCCGTCCATTATGTGTTAACAATATTTTGATAATTTATTTTTAACTTCCATACTTATTGATTCATACTCAACTATAATTACTGGCTAAGTGTTAAAATTACCCTTTTAAATTATCGTGCATTTAGTAACATTAGATCATTACTCAGATATATGCACGTATTGTTTTCTTTTCAGTGCAAGTGGTGTGTCTGTGTCAATTTAAAAGTGATATTCCAACAAACAATGGCCTACTAGCACCAAGACTAAAGATAAACTAATTTAGTTACAAATGCCTAAATAAACAAGAATAAAAAAGAAAAGGTTTAGATTATGCCTGCCACGTAAAATTATATTAAATCAGTTATGGTAAATGATGTAAAATCATTACTTTTGAACTACAGGAGATGCTTATGAAATGGCTTTTGGTTTTAATATTAAAATTGAAATGCCTTCCATTTAAATTTTCTATTTGAGATATTTTGTTAAGTTTTCCATTTTTACCTAAAATTATTGAGGTACATGTATCATGATCAAAATATACCAATATCAACATGTGCATCCGTAGAATAAATTGTATTTTGTGTTATATAAACAGTTGCAGTCCCAATATTTGCAGCTTTTGGTTCAGTGCACTTGAAGTCTTTAGAAGAAATAATCTAAAAGGTCCTTTTCCCAGTCACTTTATAATTAACTTGTCATGGATTTCCTTAACCAATATTATACCGATTTATTTCTACAGACACAAATTCTAGTTTTTATCTTCACATTTCACAGAGGTTTAAAATAAATAAATAAAAGGTAACTTCTATTGGATTAAAAAATGAAGAAAATATTGTAATACCAAGCACTCGAAATGACATATGCTATCATTTATATATATTATGTATTTCATTGTGTTGTTAAGCATATTGACTAACATCCAATTTGCAAGTGGCTTTTCTGTTTACTGTCGTTGGAACTACAGGATTTCTTGGTGTATTCACTGGTCAACTGCCTAGGGTATTACTATATGCTCACATTTAGAAGTTCAATTACAAAAATGAATTGTGAATTCAGATTCATTTTTCCAATAAACAATTATAGTTTGAGTCTACATGTTACAATTTTAGGAGTAGGATTATTTTGTGCCCTACTTACTTGGAAGCATTTCACTTGCTCTGGTTGTAGTCTGTGTTTCACCTTGGTATTTCTATATTAAGTTCTTCATATACTGATGCATTTATTCATACACATATGTACATATAATTTTGTTCTAAAATGCATATAATCTTAATTTAGACTTTGCAAGCTGCTACAGACAGTTTCTCAACCTTTTTCACCAACTACCAAGAAAGGATCTCTAGCCATGAAGTAGCTCGTTGCTTGGGTAATTTTTAGAGCTTATCATTATAAAAGAAGACTGTACATTTGTGCCACATAAATCCATCTCACAGTGAAACATTCATGATATGATTATTCAAAATACTTCGGTAATATTTCATATATGAGATTGTCTTCTGTTTGATGTAGTAACTCTTTTGAATGAAACATACATACATCGTATGATTATCCAAAATATTTTGGTAAAGAAGCTCCTTTTGACAGCTTGTTGGGTACAATCCCCAATAAAGATAATACACAAATTTAACGTGGCTGCAAAGTATTCTCAGAGAACAATGAGTTGTTTGGGTTGTTTGTTATGGGTGTATGAGTTGTGAGGTGAGGGAAGTCGTAGATGGTTGCATGGGTTGTTTGGTATGAAGGGGTTGGTGATTTGGCACTGGTTGATATTTGCGGGGTAGGAAAGTGATGGAAGGCAGGGGCTGTGGTGGAAGAGACAGTGGGTAACAGTGGAGCTGCTGTTTGTATGGAGACAAGTGGAATGGCAAAGTTTATAGTTTGGCAGTTGTTTGAAGTGATATTTGTATATGTCGAAGTGGTTGCTGTGGTTTGGTAGAAGATGTGTGAAACGAGGCCTTTGTTTTTTATGAAGGTGCACAGTTGCACAGGAGATGTGCAGGCAGGAATGTTGTGAGTGTAGCAGTTTGAATTTGATACTTGTTCAATATTTTTTTTTTAGCTATTGACGACAAACTATTTATGTTTGGTGTAAGAATATTGTATATTTTGAATATGAAATTTCATACGTTGGTTATCAAATATGTGTCCAAAATGTGGTATTGATATAATATGTTGATTTTGAATTGTGATATTGATATAATATGTTTTGAAATGTGATACTGATATAATATGCTAATTTTGAAATGTGTATATACACACATTATGGTTGATGGTTGGTGAAATGGACTTAAACATTTAACAGCGTTTTAAAAATGCTGTTAAAACCTTCCATAGCGTTTATAAAACGCTGTTGAAAGTTTTAACAGCGTTTATTTCCTGTCATTGTATATCCCTGACTTTTAACTGCATGTCGATATACAGCATACATAAAAACGCTGTTAAAAGTTTTTATAGCGTTTTTAAAACGCTGTTAAAACCTTCCATAGCGTTTCTAAAACGTTGTTGAAAGTTTTAACAGCGTTTATTTCCTGTCATTGTATATCCCTGACTTTTAACTGCATGTCGATATACAGCATACATAAAAACGCTGTTAAAAGTTTTTATAGCGTTTTTAAAACGCTGTTAAAACCTTCCATAGCGTTTATAAAACGCTGTTGAAAGTTTTAACAGCGTTTATTTCTTGTCATTGTATATCCCTGACTTTTAACTGCATGTCGATATACAGCATACATAAAAACGCTGTTAAAAGTTTTTATAGCGTTTTTAAAACGCTGTTAAAGGCCCTGTTTGTTGTAGTGTATGTTCCTAAATACAATATTATCACCATCGTACATTGTTGTTTTGCCGGAGATCCATCTTCCATGTTCAAACAGCATTCAAAGTCCATATGCCTAATTGTGCTAGCATGGCACTCCATCTCCTATCAACTCTTATCTGTTGGGTGCAGTCCTTCGACTACCATAATTATCGCCTGTCTTCCACCAGATCGCGCAGGCTCCTCATCCCCATGTGGTGCTTGTCCTCGGTTGGGGTCGAAAGTCCCCTGCCTGCTATCTTGTAGGGCTTTCACAAACACTTGTAATTTCCTTTCTCGGATCACTTTTTCTATAACATCCAAGAGATGCATGCATTCATTTGTATTGTATCCACAACACTCATGAAACTGGCAGTGTTTCCCAGTTTGTTTCTGCTTCTTTGTTGATTCTTTTGGAGGTAGCTTTCTATACTACATGTTATTACAGGTAAACAGATAAATAATCTCTAAGGACGTATTCAACGGCGTGTAATTATTAGGCATTGGAATCCTAGGATTTAACCTTCCATAATCCCTCTTTCGTTCTCGGTTTCTATCTCCGCCTCTCTTTTACTGATTTCGTTTATTCTGAATATTCACTTGGACTTTCCCAGAGCTGTCACCAGACTGTTTTACTACAATGTTACTCCATACTCCTCCACTTGGTCCTGCAACGTTCTTTTCTCTGGTGGACCTAGCTTCCTCTTTTCTCAAAAACTAAGCCGCCTTTGCATAAAAGCGCTCCAATGTTGCGGTCGGCTTACCAGCTAAACAATCGCCAAAATCAGATTCTAGGTCAATCCCTCACGTCATGGCAACGAGTATTGTAAAGACTTGTATTTTTCCGATAATTAAAAATATTAAATTAAATAACGTTTGAAATTTAATATTGGAAGAAATTAAAATTTGTGATTTATTAATGAAAAAAATAACTAGAATGTAACGTTGATTGATAACTATTTTAATGTAATTTCAATCAATTGAAATAATTGTAAAGCTAATTTGGTTATAATTATAAATAAGGGATTAATTAGTAATTAGTGGAATTAATAAAATTAAAATACTACAGTTAATATGGTTAAAGATGATAGCTGTAAATATGAATGTAATAAAATGTAAGCTGATGTTAATTATATTCATAAGGTCATAGTTGATTCAATAATAAGAGTGTAAATCGAAATAAAAGTATTTGATCGAATTTTAAATATAATTAACTAGAATTTTATTACAATTGCAATTGAAAGCTAAAATTAGCACAATATATAATTAATGAATTTCACATGGAAATTTTATTTTAAAAAGATAATAAATTTTGTGAAATCAGAAATGATGAAAATTGTTAACTTTTAATTTTGAATTTAAAAGGGATTAACCAATCTAATAAAAATTTAATTTATTAACGTGCAAAATAGCCATTTTGGCCACTCTCTTGGATTTCGATAAAACCAGTTTCATCGGATCCGTAACAGTGAATTATTATAAAATTTCAAGTCTTGTAGCGATCAGACTTATCGTGCGAGCTCGAAACGCATAGAAATCAATTTAATGAATTTAATTAAAATAAGCTGATTTTAAAATTTAACTTCTAAATATTTTTGAATTAGGGTTTAAAACTAGTTTCACTGAGTTTAAAAATATCGAAAACATATATTTCGATTTATTGGATGACCCATTTTCGTTTCAAAAACGAAACGGGCTTTTCGGGTTGTTGTAATCATTCGAATATATCTGATATGTTCATTCATTCTTATCTGTCCTTGTCCATATAAATAGATTTTTCTCTAAACCTAGTAGCCCTTTATTTTATTTCTGTATGTACTGTCATCTTCAATCTATCTGCCTCTTCCTCCTTCCTAATGGCTGTAAATCCAAAACCCCAATTTCAAATTTAAATTCAAATCGAAATTCAAATTCCTCAAACTATGTCATGTTATATATCGTTGGAAAGCTCTTGACGAGGACAATCTACTGCAGCAATTCATTTTTCTATTTGATGGATTGTTTGACCAAAAATTGATGAAGAAGCTCGATCGTCCATTTTAGGGTTTGACGCCTAACGGCAGATCTTCGACTATAGGACGATCGAAAGGTGCAGGCTTGTAGAGCTTGACGAATGGAGTCGATCAATGTGATTAGGTTGGTCTGGATTTGCCTCCAGTTGGCCAGAAATTTGAAGTAAGCAGCGGCGATCAGAGCCAAGTGGTGACATGGGGGCGCGCTGGTGGAGGTCAAGGTCGGCCGGAGGTGTGCGTTGCAGCGGCGAGGTTGAATTTGCGTAAAAGTGGTCAGAGCGGCATGCGTTTGTGGTTGAACGTAGACAGTCAGTTTTGGGTCGAGAATCGTGTACGCAATTTTCTGTAGCAAGTTACGGTTTTAGCTGGTAATTTAGAAGTATACCCTTGTTTTATTTTAAATTTAAATTCTTAAATGTTCTAACGTGTATAACTTTTGCATACGAGATCAGATTCATGCGTGGTTTTCTCTATCGCGATCGTATCGGAATTATGGACAACATAGAACTAGTTTGATTGGATTCTAAGACTGTTAGATTTTGGAATTTACTTGGATTTTTAATCGGCTAAAAATCAAAGGTGGGTGTTTTAACTCATTCACAACTCCTAGACCATTTTAAATTGGTTATATTAAATTTATGATGTGATTAGAAATTGATTGACTACTGTTTGGTATAATTAAATTTTCATTCGAGTTTAATTTGAATTTATATTGAATTTAATTGCCATTTAATTTAATATTGAATTTTAAATTGTTAATTGAATCCCTGATAGTGATAACCAGTTAATTGTTGTGAATTTTTGGTTGATTTGAATGATGATTGTAATGGATGTTTAATTGTTAATATTTGGATGATTGGATATCATATCTATATTTATTTTATATTTAGTTATCACACTGTAAGTTCGCTTAGTTATTGTTAGGAAAATCACCGTGGGTTGAAATGATATACATCTGAACAATCTTATAGGTTAGGGGTAAATCGTTATGGGTTGAAATGATAAAATCGAGCTATTTTATGGATTTGAATTTTTAACTCGGGAATGCTGGTTGAAATGATATGTACCTATAAATTTAAATTATTATGGGTTGAAATGATATATATCCATATCATTTGACCAAAGGGTAAAAAATTATATACGGACAACGGATTGGTTAAATTAAATGATTTTAAATCCTTAAAATTTGATTCCAATTAAATGATATTTTGAAATAAAATTTGATTTATATGAACCGAATTATTTTCAAATCCAAGATTTAAAATGTTGAAATTGAAATTGGTTTAAATGAATTGTTTAAGAATTTAAATTGAAATCATAAAGTTGAATTTTGAAATATAAATGAAATTTATCAAAATTAAGTTATTGTAAATGTTCGAATATTTAAACTTTGAAACTTATTGAATTTGAAGTAGTTTAAATTTTTAGTTTAAACATGGATTAAAAATCGATATAAATTGGAATGGTTTTTTTGAGAATTTAAATTGAAACCTTTAGCCTTTTGAATTAAAATCATTGGACTGAGATTGATTTAAACTGAATTTTGAAACTAAAGTTGATCTGGATTGATTTGTGAAATTGGAAGAAACAATTCCAATTTGAAACTATTTTCAATATAAACTCTTTTAACATATAAACTATTTTCTCGTATAAACCATTTTATATATTAATCATTTTAATACATTAACTATTTTAATATATAACTTATTTTAAAAGGATAAACTATTTCTAATATATATACCATTTAATCTATAACCTATTTTTAAATTATAAACTATTTTACTATATATTATTTTAAGTTTCTAGACAACTTTCAATATATATATTTTAACATATAACTTATTTTAATATATAAACTATTTATAATATATAAATTATTTTAATCTATGATCTATTTTTAAAAATATAAACCATTTTTAATATATAACTATTCCAGTATATAAACTACTTTCAATATTCAAATTGTTTAAAGTTGGAACTGTTATAATTTAGATTCAATCGATTTAAATGTGAGTATTTGATATGATGATTTAACCTATTTTGCGGTTATGATTTTGAGAATGAATATGATTAGAAGTGAATATGATTTCAAAAATGATATGATTTTGAAGTGAGTATGATATTTTGATATCAATTATGAATCGGTTTTGGAAATGCAAAAAAACCAGCTGGTGTGAAATAAGCGTTTGGTTGTTAAAGAGACCGAGATTGGATATTGTCATACTCTCTACCAATACCAAAAACCACTTTAACAGTTGTGCATGCAGTGAAGAATCCAGAATGAAGTAGGATGGTTTGGCGAACAATGTTGGAATGAAGTAAGAGAACGATGATGGATAGCTTTGACTTTCTGGTCATAATTAAAATGACTAAAACAGAAGCTATACCGGGCCAAGTGGGGTCGCTCCCCTTATCGGGCATATTTCTTCGATACCATATTTATTACTTGTGATTGATTTGGTGGCCACTCTTCGATTTGATTTTGGGAGTGTGTTCCGAGGTAGGCAGTAGTAGCTGCTATGCGTTACCACCAGTTCGGGAGTGCAAAATGGTAGTATCCTACCCTGGGCATTGCCTCGCGTGCCTTGTTATATTTATCCTGATCGCGCCCACTACGACTTTGGTTTGTATCGTACCTATGGAGTGCTCCCTGAGTATCCTACTGGTTTGGAGGGGCTTACAGTACCTGTATAGACTACGGTATTTATATAAAAATGTGTTAAGGGGGACAAGGGTGCTATTTTAATACTTTACTGTAGACATATTATAATAGCATATTATACTATGCATGTAGATAGTTTAACGGATCCTTAGGAGATGGAATCTCAAACATCTCTTAAGTTATTGCACGCACATTAGACACTGGATAGGAGATGTAAAATGTCATAAACATCTCTGAAGTCGTTACACTCATATTTATTCACTATTGATTTAACATACATAAGATCTTTTAGTTCGAACCTGGGTGTTTTGTCTTTTATTACGCTCGGATCAATCAGAGCTTTTCAGTGTACTGAAGACCATTTTATTTGGAGGATGAAGATGGAGATTAGTCTACTATTTATTATATTTATTCCACTGCATCATGTTTTTCTGCTACATTATAGTTTATTCCTGTTGTACGTATAACTCTGATATATTGTAAAAGTGTGATTAAATATTATTTGTAAAACAGCTTCATGAACTGTTTATTTGATTATTATATTTTGCCATTTCGCTATGAGATTCTGTGTTTTGTTTTTCTTTCTTTTTCTCTTAATTTATTATTTATCCCATTAACAATCCTCCCTTTTGAATGGTTTGATTTGACATGTGTGGATTACTGTCGATTAAAAACCATCCGAAAAGGTGGGTCGTTACAAGTATTGCATGATCATTCTGATTACGGACCTCCATAACAGCTATATGAAATCTCTCCAAGTAATCTTTCAATGACTCCCGGAGCCTGAATCATGCTGGAAAGGGACACCACATCTGTAGGACGAGTTGCATGCATCTGGAATTGCTCGACAAAATTGGTTGCCAAATTTTCCAATCTAGAAATTGATCGCTTGGTTAGCCTTGTGAACCACATCATCGCTATTCTAGATAGGGTTACGGGAAAGCATCTGCACTTTGTCGCAACATTGGCTCGCGTAGAATCCATCAGCCATTCGTATCTCATAATATGATACCTGGGGTCGGCTTTTACCAACTATCTGACCATTGCCGATAAGTCCAGGGTTTGGATGGTCGGTGCTAAGCGGCAGTCATGTTCCACATCATGTGAATGGTCTGATCGATGTCTGTGGGCCCTTTCATGTCTTCTCGATTCAATCTTCCTAATGCACATCTTGTACATTCATTTCATCATCATTCTGGGGAAGAACACAATCAGCATTCAATCGGACTCCATCATCCAATCTAACAGTAGCAGCACTGGTTCGAATCCCAGCATGCATAGGTAAGTTTTCTTCTCTAGCGGAGGGATCAGCACTGACCTTCTTGGCAGACCATGATGGTTAACTTATTGACGCCCTGAAGTTTCTGCATGATATCCATCAGTTTTGCGGTGCCTATGTCTGTGATATCCACCCGATGAACTAGAGTCCCTGATGCCCAATAAGGGGTGGGACCCTCCTAGCTTTGTCCCGCTGCTGCTGATTGATTTGGTTCATGAAGTTAATATTGGTCTAAATTTGTTAATTTAGCTATGGATGGCTCTCCATCAGCTCTCTTATTAAACTTTGAAATTCGGATCTTATAACAGCATTAGTGGGATTCTGAACTTCAACCAAATTAGCAGTCACATTTGTTAGTAGGTTTCTTGGATCTCCTTGCTGAATGCTGGTATTCTTATTTCTTTCCACGTTCTGAGAAGTGGATCTGGTATGTCTCACCATTATCGAAGATTTCTACAAATCTGAATAGTACGAGCAATTTTCTGAAGATTATAGCAGATCTCCTTTGGGGGATTTATCCAATACAGCAGCAAAAAAGGGATCCTAGAAAACTAAGAATCAAGGTTCTCAGTGAAAGCACCAAAATGTTTGCACCAAAATTGGACACAAACACCCAAGAATAGGTTCAGTAGAGAAGTAAGTGAAGAAGATAAACCGGGGAAAAGATCAAGCCAACAATAAATAAAGAGTAGTAACCAGGAACACGAAGATTTATAGTGGTTCGACGTTGTATGTCTACGTCCACTTTGAAGTTTTGGCCTTTATTAATCACTTATCAATCTGATTACAATGGAGAAATATGGATAACACTTGATTACGATGAAGTCTCTTCTAACCAACAGCGTAAAGATGCTGAAGATGAACAGAGAGGCCTTTATTTATAGGGAGAGATGATGAGATATTTTGCTAATATTTTGGTAGAAGGCTCTCTTGGTCCATATGGGCCACCAAAATGATTGGTGGAAACTTAACAATCTAAAACGATCGGTTAAACTTTCAATGATCATTTTTATTGCTTTCAGTTCAAGTGCGATCATTTTTGAGGGGTCCCACATATCTCTTAACATTGCTCCTAAAGTATGGAATCATTTTGAGTTGTAAATTGGGAGATATGGATCGATCTTTGTTGTATTTGGACCGTGCACTAAAATGTGATGATCGTTTTTATGGTTTGGAAAAAACGATCGGCCATCCCCAAATATCCATTTTGTGACCTGCGATCATTTTTGTAGGCTTCACTCTTTATTTTGTTGATGCTCTAGAAGTTTCAAATGAATTGTTATTATGGATTTTGAGATATTGAACGTTCTCCGATGTTTTGAGCAGTCTTATGGATCGTTCTTGATCGATCCATACAAATCCTTGCTTCGTTTGTAACTTGTGCATACGAACTCCGATAGACTCCAAATTTGAAATATAAATTCTCAGGGCTATGCTAGTCACTTCATGCTGATTGCACCTCGGTTGGGACCCGGTCTGAATTTTCCTGACCATCGTCTATAGTATTGTATGCAATCGATTCCTAAGGCTGATAACCATCCATTCCTAGCCAAGTTGATGATATTACGACCTTGCCAAAAGGCGGGATAACATTACGCATCCTTCCTCTGTATTATAATAAAAACTAAACCATTTGATTGCCTTATCAAAACACCTATTCCAATTCCTTGAAGCTTTTTTAAGTCCATAAATGGACTTTGACAACTTGTAAACCTTACCTTCGGTCCCATTCATCACAAAACCCTCGACTGCAACATATACACGGACTCTTCTAAATCACCATTTAGAAATGCTATCTTAACATCCATTTACCATATTTCATAAACATAGAATGCTATAATAGCCAGCATATTCCAATCGCGCTTAAGCACGAGTACGAGCGAAAAGGTTTCATCATAATCAACACCTTGAATTTGAAGAAATCCTTTTGCAACTAGACTGGCTTTGTAAGTCTCCACTTCTCCATCTACATTCAACTTTTTCTTAAAATTCCATTTGCAGCTGATGGTTTTTGTTTCTTCAGGTACATTATACAAAGTCCATACTCTGTTATCGTACATGGAATCCGTCTTCGGTTTAATTTCTCTAGGCCAGAGTGCAGAGTCCTTATTTTGCAATGCTTTTTGATATGATAGTGGAGTGTTATCATCTAAGACACGGTCCTTCTTTTCTCCATCCACAAGAAAACTGTATTATCATTCTGGCTCCTTAGGTGTGGATTTAATGAGTACTAAGTTCAGGATATGCGCTGCGATTTCCAATGCATATCCCCAATAGGACAGAGGCAACTCATCCTTGCTCGTCATGGAATGAACCATGTCTAATGCAGTTCAGTTTCTTTGCCCCAACACACCATTGTGTTGCGAAGTATATGGTAGAGTTACTTGAGAGATAATCCCATCATCTTTTAAGTACTGTTGGAGCTCCTGTCCAATGTACTCGCCTCCTCTGTCGGATCGAAGAATTTTAATCTTTTGGTTCTTCTAGTTCATTCTTATATTCCTTAAATTTCTCGCAAACATCATATTTGTTCTTCATAAGTTATGCATATCCTATTCTTGAGAAATCATCCTTAAGGTAACAAAGTAAGAACTATTATCTTTGGTTGTTATAGGCATTGGACCATATATTACTATATACTAGCTCTAAGAGATCATCAACTCTTTAGTTGCTCCCAATGAAGAAGTGCTTGGTCATTTTTCCATTAAGACACAACTCATAGGTGTCAAATGATTCGATATCAAGTGATAGTAGAAAACCTTTGGTTTTCAGCTTGTGTAGTCATTTCTTACTAAAATGACCGAGCCTACAATGCCAAAGGTAGTGATCATTTATATTACTAGTAGATCTATTCAAAGAACATACATTATTTGCATTGATCGCATTAATGCCATTACCAAGAACACCTTCACAAACTTTATTACCATTCAAATAAATATTCATAACAATATGTGCATATCAAAACACATATTCATTCTCATGGTCTAGAAATAGATACAATCCTACAAATAAAGTCTTTCACAAAATAGCGTTTATTTAATACCAACACAAAACTGCTAGGAAAACATAAATGAAAATCTCACATATCGTTGCATCTATGATAGACCCATCAGCAATCTGAAGTCTCATTTCACCCTTTGCCATGCGACGCTAATTTCTAGGTCATTGTAACAAGTTACAAATATGAGTTCCATTTCTTGTATATAAAACTTTGGACATTTTATTGATTAGAAAGCCATTTTGAATCATAAATATACCTGATGGAGCTACAGACCCATTCTGCTTCTTTTTTTCATAATCTTAAGATGCTTGGAATAGTTTCTCTTCTAGTGTTCCTTCATATGATGGTGGTTACATTCACTCTTGTCATCAAAGGTTTTCTTTCTTACCTTCTCTCTTTCGCTTCTTCGAATTGTCCGTTGATGACGCCCTACCTTTAATAATAAGCACGGTACACTGATCCTTAGATTGTGACTCGGTCGACCTCAACATATTGATGAGCTCCACGAGATCCACATTCAGATTGTTCATATTATAGTTCAGCTTGAATGGTTCATATAATGAAGTTAATAAACCAAGGATCAAGTCGACTTGTAACTCATTGCTATTAGTCACATCCAATGATGCAAGCCTACCAATATAGCCCATCATCATTTTCATGAAATCGTCTACCTTCTGTCCCTTCGGCAATTTAGTGTTGAATAGTTTCTTAGTAATCTTGTACCTTGCAGAATGGGACTGCTCGCCAAATAGTGCCTTGAGACTAACAAAAATTTCATGGACAAACATTTATTTGTGATGCCTTTGTAATGTTTGTTTAGAGTAGATAGCAAGAATACTTGGGAGATTTCGAGGTCAACGGCCCACTTACTATAAGCAACATGAAGGTGTTCGTGGTCATCGTCAACGGGTATTATCAGTGGAGCACAAGTTATAAACGACCAAACTCACTCATATGTTAAAGCAATCTTTATAGCTAATAGCCAATCAACATATTTGTTTGGTCCGGTTGATCGATCGCTTTCATTGAAAAATCTTGGATTCGACTACAAGTTTTAATGGGTAAATTATTAGGACATTAACATAATAGATATTCTTATAATATTAGCAAGGTTAAACTTTACATTTAATTTTACTAATAAACTCTCATTAGTGTTTTATGTTTCGCCAAACCCTAAGTTAAAATATAGAATTCTTTAGACTTCATCGGTAGGTATTCATATGTTTTTGGATTTTATTCCTTGAGGAAAGCTCAATAGATCATATTACCATATACGATGAATAAATCCTTATCGGTTGTATTATATGCAACTCCTAACCTATGGTACTTTGTCTTAATCTCACCTTACCTTGAGGAAAGTTCAACAAATAAAGTATGATTATTCACTCGGACCTACCATATCGCAACGGCCAAAGTATAATGCACATACGTTGACGAAAGCTTAACAAATATATGCAATTATTTTACCTCATCTATTCAATAGATTAATAGTACTACACATAACATCCCTAGCTTGAGGAAAGCTCAACTACTAAAGAGTATGCAAGTAATCTATTAATATATAAATGGTAGAGGACAACATTATTATAGTAAAGATTTATAATCTTTAATATATTATATTGAGTGATATTAACTAATGGAATAATGCAATTCTTATGAAATTCTCTCATGATTCAAGTGTTGGACACATCAAAAATCACGATATACATACATTTACATAAGTATTTATTCCTTAAGTATGTTTGGAGTTCTTTAATGTTTCAACTTTAGTTTATACAATCATTAACGTATAAGTTTTATTATTATATAACTTTTATATTTTAACTTACTTATATAATAATCTTATGTATAATATTATACTAAATAAATCTTACTTAATTAATTAACATTTTAAATAATTTTATATTAATCCAAAAATCATTTATATTGGATATAAATATTATAACCTATAGAGTATTACAAACATATCATATGTGTGTGTGTATTGTAATTTAATTAATTAACTTTTAATTGATTTATTTTATTTAATTAAATAATTTTAATTAAATTATATTAATTTTAAAAATCATTCATATACATACATGTGTACTTATGATATCTGAAACATTTAAAGTATCATAATATATATCAAAATATATAATACATGTATATATATTTTCATTAATTAACACATTTAATTAATTAATTATATTAATCTTATTAATAAATTTAAATTTTGAAATTAATATTTAAAATATTTTCAAATACTTAAAAAAAATATTATATTTGCAAATATATTGAAAACATGCGTTATATTATAACTTTCATAATAAACATGTTAATTTTAAATTTAACTTTTAAATTTAAAACCTTTTTTAATTTTTAAAACAATTCTGAATAATATCCAAGGCCCAATTCAAATTGGCCCTTTTCTATTAAGAGAAACCTTTGGGCTTACTTCATATTTCAAGCTAGGTCGATAACCAGGTAGGACAGCGTACTTGATTACCCAATTCCAATTCTAGACATTACCTTTATGGACATTGAACTAAATAGGCTAGCTTAATTAGTTAGCCCTAACATGACTAATTTAGACCGCATAAACTATTAGGCTCCGGTATCATTTATGTAACTGGGTCGTCCCGCAGCGGAGTTAAAGGGTAAACTTCAAAAAAAATGTTTATTAGAACTTTAATGGGTCTATGTAGTCTAAATCCATTTACAGGTTTTTGATTTTGTTTTAAATAAAATCAATATTTTATTTAAATTTAAAATAATGTTTTATTTTATATTGTATGTATTATAGTATACACATGTTTAACAAATATACATATATGTGTATGCGCACATGCAACAGGGTAATGTGTATGGTTTAATATGCCCGTGTATAAATGTTGGGATTTATATCGCAGCGGACATGTTAGCTCCACATGTATACAAATGTGCTTTTTAAATATACATATATGTGCATTAAATGATTATGTATATATATGTATGTATGTATGTATAAATTTAATTATATAATTATTATAAAATATTAGTTGCAAATTATTCGTATAAAGCATTTATGATATGTATGTATGTTTGTATGTATGTATGTACGTATATATATGTATATGTATATGTATATGTGTGTGTACATATAATTAAATTACAAAAATATTTTGAATATGAATTTGTGAAATAACTTAGTGTATTTATATATATATATATATATATATATATGTTTATATTTTATAAAATAAACTTGTTATTGCTCTTGGCTAGAAATTAAAAAAATTGGATTAATGTATATGTATATGATATATATGAGTATATAACTAGTTACGGATTAATTAATAAACGTACATACATACATATATATATTACTTAGTAAAAATAAATTGCTTTTTCTCTCCACCAAAAATATTTTTTCTTAATTTTATTTTGGTTTAATAATATTTTAAAGTAATACTTATTAAATAATAAAAAAGCCGTATAGATTATATAAAAAAATTAAAAAATTATTTTTGAAATCATAATCTATATTTTATGTTATATAATATTTTTCTAGAAATTTATAATATTTATAAATGTGTATAAATGTATTTTGTTTATTTAACTAATTTTAAATAAAACAAATAATTAAGTGTGTGTGTGTGTGTGTTATATATAATGAATAAGCTTGTTCCTACCTTTAGCCTCTCTCCCTGCTGATCATTTCCCACCTCTTCTCCTCCTCCATCCCCCGCCCTCCACCTCTTCCTCCCGACCTTCCTCCTTCTCCTTCCTCCCTAGGCTCTCCTCCTCCTCTTGTTTGCCCTTCCGTTGTTTCTTGCCGCCCTCCTCCTCATCTCAACTCCTTTCCACTCTTCCAGCTTGGTCCTCCTCGTTCAAGAAGCTTCCCCACAATGTAAGGAAATATAAACCGAGGACATTTGATCTTCAATATGATGAAACCAATGCTCCCACCCTCCCCTTGAGGTTAATAAAGCAGGCGCTGCATTTTGAGGGCACCATCTAGTGGGTTTTTTCTAGATGCTCCTCTCTCATACATAGTTGTGACTTATCATCTTAAGCTTCTTTGGGGTAACCTATATGGTTTTAAAATAAAATCAGATGGCAACCTAACTGGACTATGCTGGGTATAGATTGGCTTGTTAGTTTAATTGGGAAGGTAATATGCTTTGATGAATCCGTTGAAAGGCTGGAAAGATTTGAACACATAAAAGTTTTAGTTGATGTTCTATGTTCAAAATTATTGCCTGATCATATCCTTGTTTAACTATCAGAGGGAAAAATTGCAAAAGTGTTAGTTGAGTATGCTTGGAAACCTATTTTTGATGTGTGTCAAAAGTTTGGATAGGTAAGCAAGGCATGTGATAAAGGAAAAAAATGATGCAAAATTAGATGAAGACATGGAAGCAGCTGGGATAAGCGCGCCCACTGTATTATGTGATGTTGCAATAGACCCAAAAGATTTTACAACGTTTTAAAACCGTTGTAAAAGCACGTTGTATTAAACATTTTTTATAATGGTCCACAACCATAGCAATAGGATCTTTTACAACTGTTTTTGCCTATTACAATAATGTAACATCTTTACTTGAAGATCCAAAACTAACGGCTACGAATGTTGCAGTCATCCATAGTTATTAATTCTCGGTGATCAAATGTGATATTGTTAGATACATTGATATAACAGAAACACATGAAAATAAAAAAAACTAAACTCATAAAACAAATTTCTCATTTCATTTCAAATCATATTTCAAATTCATTACATAATCTCAATTTCATAAAAGATGTTCAAAGACAAATAATTATTGCAAAACACGCCAAGAGTGACATATGAAGATGCCCCCTTGGATGACCAGAGTCTAAACATAGGCAATTAAACAATTTTTCCATTACAACCAAAATACAACAGAATCAAACAGAAAGAACTTCTAATAGCTAGCTTGCCTCTTGCAGGTCTCTAGAAGCTTATTCGTCTAAAGGAGAATCTGAAAACCTTAACTCTCAACCTACTCAAATTTAATTGAGCACCCGAGAGTTTAAGGGGACATAAACTTTGAGTCGGACAAAAAGTCTGGAATGAATAATAACCTACCATCTAGAACCATATAGATATCTAATCAGATCACGCCGCTTAGCGGAATGAGTTTTTCTCTCTCTGGTATCTTAACTCAATTTATAATAACCATATATTGTGCAATTGCATCAACAATGGTTAAACATAACATAATAGAAGGTATGATGATGATTTGCTAACATGCAATATGCACAGGATTTCACATCCCCATTTGTCTGACTATCTGTCTCAAGTTATAGTTTCTAGGGTCACTATTAACCATGGGCTGACTAATAAACTGTTAATTCTTTGTGGAATTCCTATCCACTTCATAATTTTCATAGGGTCACTATGAACCTATTGGTTTCTACCGATACTATCATCCAAGCATAGTTTTCATGGGTCTCTATGAACCTATTGGTATCTACCAATAACTTTCTGGAATCATAGTTTTCAAGGGATGACTATGAACCTATTGGGTTCTCCAATAACTTCTCTCATATCATAGTTTTCATGGGATCACTATGAACATGTTGATCTTTTTCATTAACTTGTCCAGACATAGTTTTTAGGGTTCACTAAGAACCTATTGGCTCCTGCTAACAACAATCCCTACACACAGTTTTCATGGGCTTACTATGAACCAGTCTAAACCAATAATTCTTTGATCAGTCTTTGGGCATCCTACATTCTATTTTACCTGACCTCCTGGATGTAATTCTACTTACACAGGAGTTAACTCGATATATATTCACTATGGGGTTAGCCTAGCTGGTTATTCTTCCCTAAGTAGCCCAAATGTAGTTTTGGGTTGATTATAAGGTGAACATATTTACAGAAGAAGCACACATGATAATTGATCATAACATAATAACAAAACATTTATGGTTTAATTTCCTTGTAAACATTTTTCAAATGAAATGTGGTTAATACCTTTACCTACTATCTTTAACAAGGAAAGCTTCTTCAAAAACACCAAAGTTAAATGTCAATTTAAAACTCTTTCATATTGCCATGGGTTTACTTTTAAAATTGAGATTGGATCTCTTGTTTGAAAACCAAGGCTTTTGAAACATTAGGTCTTTCCTTTCGAATCTTTAAAAACATACCTTACGAAAGTATTCAAATCTTCCTTTCAAAACACTTAAAGTATACCTTTTGGAACATTCAGATCATTCCTTTCGAAAGCATTGTGACTTTCTTTTGAAACCATTAAAGGCTTACCTTATGAAACACTTAAAGCTTATCTTTCGAAATACTTGAAACATACCTTTTTAATATGCCTAAAACATACCCTTCGAAAGACTTAAGGCATTCCCTTCGAAAGCTTCACAAAACCTTTTAAAAGTGTTCCTTTCGAAATCATTAGATTTAACATTAAATATAACTTCTAGGTCAAAGAAAACGAAAGCAAAAGTAACCCTTTCAAAAGCATTGATCTTCAATTAAAAGAATTGGGGAAAGGATAGCATCGTAACCACGCTTTCGAAAGCATTGATAAAAGCGGCTACAAGAGCCCTTTCGAAAGAATTGGGAAGGCCGCTTCAAATTTTACAAGGGCGAAAGCTCCCCTTTCGAAAGCATTGGTTTAAAATTATAAAGAAAGTGGCCTTCAACTAATTCGATGGGCATGAATGTGGCAACTAGGTTTCAAATAGGTTCACCAATGGCTACCCATTCAAAAGCTCCTTTTTAAAACTAAATATGCGGAAACTCATTCGAAAGCTAATTAAAAAAAAAGGTGAGCGACAATCCATTTGAAAGCTATTTTAAAGTAACTTGAACCCTTTCAAAAGCATCTTCTAAAAGCAAAGGCAGACAATATATCTGAAAGCTTGCAAAAATAAACTCTACCCCTTCGAAAGATTGGTTTCGACACTATCTCTTCTGCCTTTCTCCAATCCACTACGTATCAGTGGCTTGATACCATGTGTAGTGGTTTCAAATGGATTTATTAGCAGAAGTATGGTAACGAAAGGAAGCAATTGGAAGTGGCAGAATTATAAATTATGTCAAAACTGATTTTATGGCTTGCAAAGTAGCATATTTTCATCTAACTTGCCAATTTATCAAAAAATAATTGGTTACCATTTCTTTATCAAAAATCTTTTTCTAGAAAGTCTGACAAGTTCAATAATTTATAACTGAAATTATTTTAACAAAGAAGCCATTCCATTCCCTTCCATAAAACATTTAAACATTCAAGTCCTCCAACTTAAATAATTTAATAACCTTATTAAACACTTAGGAAAAATCCTTAAAAATCATTATAATTCACTCTTAATATGTTTTCTAATATATGAATTAGACCTGAATTCCTTTATATGACTGCCGTAATTATTCTTAAACCCAAATTATCGATTTCTTCTGTTCAAAATTAATAATAAATTACCCATAGCTTGGATTATTCTGAAAATTTAATCTCATTCCAAAATAATGTTTTATATAATATATTCAATCCTCATGGCATTTGAAATTCATTTTACATGATTTTAACCTTAAAATCGAATTATACCTTTATACAAAAATAATTATTTAAATCAAACATGGCATATAATCAAAACATATCGTCATTCAATCCATCCAATTGGTTTTAAAAACTTAAACCCGAAGTTAAATTATTCAAATAAACATATGTGAAATGGTTTAGATTATTATTTACCTTGTTTGGATAAGGAACTTGAGATTTGTTCTAGCTTAATTCTTCCTTGCTTGATCCTTTGCTTATAATTGATTTTGATCCCCTTTTCTCCTAGGGTTATGGTCGGCCTTTATCTCCTTTTGTTTATGTTTTTATTTTGTGAAAGTATGAATGAAAATAAGGTAGCGGTTATAGGGTTATGGTATATGGCTATTTCCCATATCACCCTTGCCTTACTCAACTTAGTTTTTATCTTATAAACCATTCTTATGAATTTACTTATGAGCCATTTTATAAATCCATTTAATTAAGGCATGACCCTAATTAGTTTTCAAATCTCAATTCTATTATTACTTTAGTCATTATTATATTTAATATATTTAATTAAATCCCTTGAATAATGTTATTTAAACTAAGGGGTGTTACAGGCTCCCCTCCTTAAAGAATCATGTCCTCGAAATTCGGCAAGGACTAAATACTAATCATAACAATCATATGTAACATCTTCTAACTACCATACTAGCCTCCCTGACTAGAAAACGGTCTATATAAAGCAACTATAGAACATACCCTACGGTAAATCAGGATAAGTATCTTTATTCATGTCTTCTGTCTTCCAAGTACAGTCCTTCTCATTGTCGCTCCACGGAAAACTTTCACCAACTTGACTATCTTGTTTCTCAACTTCTTCTCATCTCTCGCTATAACCCGAACTGGTTACCTAACAAAATTCAAATCTGGTTGTGCTATTAAGTCTTCCAATGCAGTCTGAGGAATAGTAGTCTCTGTATCATGCACATATTTATGAAGATGAGACACATGAAACACATTATGGATACATGCCAAACTACTTGGCAACTCTACTCTATATGCGAGCTTTCCGATCTTCTCTATAACTTGGAGCAGTCCAACATATCTCAGTGTCAGTTTCTTTGACTTTTCGAATCGTGCCACACTCTTCATCGGTGATACTTTAATGAAAACCTTATGTCCCACTAAGAACTCTTGATCTGTATGCCATTTATATGCGTAACTCTTTTGTCTGGACTGAGCTTCCTTCATCCTCCCTCGAATCAAGTCAATCTTCTCTGTTGCCTCTCTTACTAGATCTGGACCTAAGACTAATCCGTCTTCAGTTTCCAACCAATATGTTGGTGACTTGCATGGCCTCCCATACTAAGCTTCAAAAGATATCGTTCTTATACTAGTCCGATAACTATTATTATAGAAACATTTGACTAAATGTAGGTGACCTTTCTCAGATCCACTAAAATCTAGCTCACAAGCTCTCAATAAATCCTCGAGTAACTTGTTGACTTTCTTTGCCTGCCCATCTGTCTGAGGGTGATAAGTAGTACTTATCCTGAGCTTGGTGCCCAAAACATCTTGTAGAATCTATCAGAATTCGCTAGTAAACAAAGTATCTCTATCACTTACTATACTACTAGGAATTCCATGCAGTCTAACTATGTTCTTCATAAACAATGCAGCTAGACCAGGTGCTGTCCTGGTTGACTTAACTGGAATGAAATGGACACTCTCGGTCAACCTATCTACTATGACCCACATACTTTAATTTCCTCGATTCGACCTTGGCAACCCATCTATAAAATCCATGAATATCGAGTCTCATTTCCAAACTGGTATCTCTGAAGGTTGAAGCAATCCACTCAGCTTCTAATGTTTCGCCTTCACTTGTTGACAGTTCACACACTGCTTTACCCATAAACCAATATCCCTCTTCATACCTTTCCAGTAGAAACTTCTCTTCATGTCCTGATACACCTTGGTTCCTCCAGGATGAATCATAAATTTGGATCGGCGACAGTAGCTAAGAACTTCTCTCCTTAAGTTCTTAACATTCGGAACACACAATGTCCATTCTTTCTCAATCATCCCGTCCAGTCAAGATTATAATCTTTTGGAGCATCAATCTCTAATCCAACCCTCGGGCCTTCTAATCTTCTAGCTAACAATGGGTCTTATTTTAGTTAGAAGCAATCCTTTCAATCAGAACTGGTTGAACTTCCAAGCACGATAACATGGCAGTGCTATGACTAGAATTAGTAGTCGATCTTAACTGTATGCTACAAGTGATCAATGCCTCTATATCATTTCATTCCGTTAACATAGCTAACACCACATTCTAATGTTTTCTGCTAAGAGCATCCGCTACTTCATTTTCTTTTCCAAGTGGATACTCTATACCAAAATCATATACTGCTAAAAACTCTAGCCACCTCTGTTATCTCATATTCAATCCTCTTCGAGAATAAATACCTTAAGAACTTATGATCTGTGTATAACTAAAATTCCTCCTGTACGAGATAATGTCTCCATACTTTCAATACGAAGATCTCTGCAGCCAACTCTAGATCATGAGTAGGATATCTCACTTCATGTGGTCGTTGTCGTGAAGCATAGCCAATAACTTTACCTTTCTATATCAACATAGCTCCTAACCCGGTTTCGCATGCATCTGTTTACACCACCAACCCTTGATTCCTATCTGGAACTACTAGTAGAGGCGCGTTGGTCAACAAATGCTTTAACTTAAGGAATGCTTCCTTATATTTGTCAGACCAAATAAACTTCACATCCTTCCTGATTAGCTTAGTCAAACGTGCCACTCTCCGTGAGAAATCCTAAATGAATCTTCGGTAATAGCCGGCAAGTCCAAGAAAACTTCTAATCTAAGTCCTCATCCCCAGTCTCTTCCAATTATTAACAACTTAGATCTTATCTGGATCAACTGATAAACCCTTCTCTGAGACCACGTGACCAAGAAACTTGACATCTTTTTTCAGAAATGACACTTCGAAAACTTCGCTTTAAGTTGATGTTGCCTCAGCGTCTCAAGCACTACTTTAATATGAACTTCATGCTCTCTTTCATCCTTTGAGTATATTAAAATGTCATCTATGAATACCAATACGAACATATCCAAGTGCTCTCGGAAAATCTAGTTCATCAAATCTACGAAGAAAGCTGGCGTATTTATTAAGTCGAATGGCATTACTAACCATTCGTACGAACCATACCTAGTTCAAAATGCCACCAATAGAATATTGTCCTCTACCGTTCTTAGCTGATGGAAATACGTCGCCACGCCCAATTGGGAAAATACTCTGGCTCCACCCAACTGATCAACTAAATCATAAATTCTCGGTAAAGGATAACTATCATTGATCGTCTTCTCGTTCAACTTACGATAATCAATACACATCCTTAATGACCCATCCAGTATCTTTAAGAACTCCGCGGCCGCTCTCCAAGGCAAACTACTTGGTCTAATGAAAATTTTCCATTCTAAATCCACTAGCCGCACCTTCAATCCTTCATCTCGGTCGGTGTCATCTGGCTAGGTGGTCTACTTACAGGTTCTGCTCCAGGCACAAGATCTATTCGAAGCTTAATAGCTTTTCAATGGTAGACCTGTGATTGGCTCAAAAACATTTGCAAACTCTCTTGCTACCAAAAAACAATTCAACTCTTCTCCTACTTCCATTGCATTTAGCAATGCACAAGCACTCTGATCTGGATTCTCTACCAAGTATATAATTCAGTTATGACTATTATGGTGCCTTAGCGACAGTTCCCTATCTTGGCAAAATAATCTAACATTGTATCTTTCTAACCAATCCATACCCAAAATGATCCCC
Source organism: Allium cepa (assembly GCA_030765085.1). NCBI lineage: Eukaryota > Viridiplantae > Streptophyta > Magnoliopsida > Asparagales > Amaryllidaceae > Allium > Allium cepa. The sequence goes on along the minus strand of CM060939.1, from coordinate 174,073,016 downwards.
AAGCCTACAAAATCAAAAACATACAAATTGCACGCAAATTTATGACCTAACAACTCAAGTTCTAATTGGTCACATCTCATCCCTAGAGTTGCATACCCTGCTATCAACCTTAAGTAAACATAACTTATCTACCAAACACTGAGATGTAAATGAATACGATGCACCGGTATCAATTAGTACCTTAACCGGTATACGATGAATGAAAGTCATACATTCCATCACGGTCTTTCCCTTCTCAGCAGCGGTTGGTCTAGCAAAAGATGGTCCTACAGCAAAGACTTTCCCTTGTCCGCTTTGACCGATTCCAAACAATAATTCTTGTAATGACCAATTTGGTCGTAGTTGAAGCACTTCACTCCCTTCTTATCTGCAACCTTCTTTCCTTTTCCAGTTCGACATTCATGAGCATAATGTCCATTCTTATCATGCTTAAAGCAAACTAGACTAGCCTTCGTCTTCTTGGCAGCTCCTCCCTTTTGGGTTTCTTTTTTCTTAAAGAATTTTCTCTTCTTTCCCTGAAAACCCTTGGTTTCAACCTGCTTCTCCTTCACATAAGTAAAAGCATCTCTTCATTTCGGATTGTCATCTCCACTACAACTGCACTGGGATTACGTAGATGTGGCATAGTTGTTATAGCAATCCCGGGTCTTAACCCTCGAATTAACTTCTCGTTTCTTTTGATGATGGTGTCAATGGTAGGATATTCGTATCTGGACAACTCATCAAATTTCGTAGCATACTCAATCATCGACATTTCACCCTACACTAAGTCTATGAACATTCTCAACGATACTGACTTGGCAATTTCAAACAAAAACCTCTCTCTCATCTCCTATGAACTCTACCCAAGTCAACTCTTGCTGGGGAATCCCCACGGTAACACTGTTCTACCAATGAAGGGCTACTCTTTACAACTGTCTAGAGGCAAGTCTCCTCTTCTGCTCATCATTTAATCCTAAAGCCAACTAAGATCCTTTTACAATGCAATAACTAGTTTTCTACTTCAACAGCATACTCTGTTTCCAAAAAAGGCTTCCCACAAAGACTGGTATAATCCCAGCTCAACTTGGCATAGTTACTGCCAACTGGGCCCACAGGATTAATTCCTCCAACATTCATAGCATTTCCCCCAGCTGCTCCAGCTTACATCAGATTGACAAAGAACCGATACATCATCCCTATATGTACTGGTGGGGTTCCAACACCTACGTTGGCATTTGCATTTGGATTAGCATTTGTTTGTCGACCCGTATTCCTCCTAGTATTGGGTTGAGCATTTTTGTTAGTTGTGGTGCTTCCTCCACCTAGATTTTCTCTTTCATTTCCTGCCTCCATATCTTTATTTCTCATATGTCTACAGATGAGCCTTAGTAAGATACAGAATAACGATCTAAGAGATAGAGGAGTACGTACTTATAGGTATATACGCAACAAATACAAGTACGTTGCTATAATGTTAACCCAAACCTTAGCCATAATTTTCTGATCCATTGGGTTATATTTTGAAAATCTTTTAGGTTTAAATTTCTTTGAAATTTACATAAACATATGCTCTGATACCAACTTGTAACATCCCCCACTTAGGAACCAAAACTAGCGGCTACAGATGCTGCAGTCATCCATTGTTATTAATTCTTGGTGACTAAATGCGGGATTTCAGATACATTGATATTACATAAACACATGAATATGATTAAAAAAATTAAACTCATAAAACAAATTTCTCATTCCACTTCAATACATATTTCAAATTCATTACATAATCCCAATTTCACAAACCACATTCAGAGAAATATAATTATTGCAAAATACGCCAAGAGCGACATATGACGATGCCCCCTTGGATGATCAGAGTCTAAACATAGGCAATTAAACAACTTGCCATTACAACCAAAATACAGCGGAATTAAACAGAAAGAACTCATAATAGCTAGCTTGCCTCCTGCACGTCTCCAGAGGCTTATTTGTCTAAAGGAGAACCTGAAAACATTAACTATCAAACTACTCAAATTTAATTGAGCACCAGAAAGTTTTAAGGGAAAACTTCGAGGAAGAATATAAATCTGGTTTGAATAATAACCTACCATCTCGAATCATATAGATATCTATGAGATCACGCCGCTTAACAGAACGAGTTTTCACCTAACTGATATCTTAACTCAATTTATAATAACCATATACTGTGCACCTACATCCACCATGGTTAAAACATAACTTAATAGAAGGTATGATGATGGTATGCGAACATGCAATATGCACTGAATTTCTCATCCCCGTTTATCTAACTATCTGTCTCAAGTTATAGTTTTTATGGTCATTATTAACCTATTAGTTTTATGGGCTGACTAATAACATGTTAATTCTTTATGGAATTCCTATCCACTTTCATAGTTTTCATGGGGTCACTATGAACCTATTGGTTTCTACCAATACTATCATCCAATCATAGTTTTCATTGGGTCTCTATGAACCTACCAATAACTTTCTCTAATCATAGTTTTCATAGGCTGACTATGAACCTATTGGATTCTCCAATAACTTCTCTCATGACATAGATTTCATGGGATCACTATGAACCTATTAATCTCTTTCGATAACTTGTCTGAATATAGATTATATGTGATCACTAAGAACCTATTGGTCCCTGCTAATAACAATCTCTACACACAGTTTTCACAGGATAACTATAAACTTGTCTAAACCAATAATTCTTTGATCAGTCTTTGGGCATCCTACATTCTAGTCTACCTAACCTCCTGTATGTAATTCTACTCACACAGAAGTTAACTCAATATATATTCACTATGGTGTTTACCTAGCTGGTTACTCTGCCCTTAACAACCCAAAAGCAATTATGGGTTGATTATAAAGTGAATATGTTTACAGAAGAAGCACATATGATAACTGATCAATAACATAATAATATAAATATTAGTGGTTTAATTTCCTTGTAATCATTTTCAAATGAAACATGGTTAATACCTTTAACCGTTTATCTTCAACAAGAAAAGCTTCTTCAAAAACGCCAAAATTAAATGTCATTTCAAAACTCTTTCATATTACCATGGTTTTACTTCTAAAATTGAGTTTATGTCTTGTATTTGAAAACTAAAACTTTCGAAACCTTCGGTCTTTTCTTTCGAATCCATAAAAATACACCATTCAGAAGTATTCAAACCTTCCTTTCAAAACACTTAAAAGATATACCTTTCGAAATACTCAAATTATTCCTTTCGAAAGCATTATAACTTTCTTTTGAAACCATTAAAGATTTTTCTTCCAAAACGCTTAAAGCTTATCTTTCAAAATACTTGAAACACTCTTTTTTTAAAATGCCTAAAACATAACCTTCAAAAGACTTAAGGCATTCCCTTCGAAAGCTTCACAAAAACCTTTTAAAAGTGTTCCTTTCGAAACCATTAAGTTTAACATTAAATATAACTTCTGGGTCAAAGAAAACGAAAGCGAAAGTAACCCTTTCGAAAGCGTTGATCTTTAATTAAAAAAATTGGGGAAAAGGATAGCATCGAAACCAGCCTTTCAAAAGCATTGATAAAAGCGGCTACAGAAGCCCTTTCAAAAGCATTGGGAAGGCGGCTTCAAACTTACAAGGACAAAAGCTTCACTTGCTAAAGCATTGGTTTAAAATTATAAAGAAAGCGGCCTTTAACTAATTTGAAAGGCATGAATGCGTCAGCTAGGTTTCGAATAGGTTCATCAACGGCCACCCATTCGAAAGCTCCTTTTTAAAACTAAATATGCGGCAACTCATTCGAAAGCTCCTTTAAAACAAAGGCAAATGGCAATCCATTCGAAAGCTATTTGAAAGTAACTTCAACCCCTTCGATAGCATCTTTTAAAAGCAAAGGCAGGTAATATATTTGAAAGCTTATGAAAGTAACCTCTGCTACTCCTTTGAAAGATTGGTTTCGGCACCGTCTCTTCTACCTTTTTCCAATCCACTACGTATTAATGGCTTGATACATGTGTATTGATTTCGAATGGGTTTATTAGCAGAAGTATGGCGACGAAAGGTAGCAACTGGAAGTGGCGGAGTTGTAAATTACATCAAAACTGATTTTATGGCTTACAAAGAAACATTTTTTCATCTAACTTGCCAATTTGTCAAAATATAATTAGTTTACATTTCTTTATCAATAATCTTTTACTAAATAGGTTGTCGAGTTCGATAAGTTATAACCGAAATTATTTTAATAAATAAGTCGTTCACTTCCATAAAACATTTAAGTCCTATAACTTAGATAATTTAATAACCCTATTAAACTCTTAGGAAAAATCCTCAAAAATCATTATAATTCACTTTTAATATGTTTTCTAATTTACGAAAATTTCATACCTGAAGTCCTTTATATAATTGCCGTAATTAATATTAGACCCAAATTATCTATTTCTTCCATTCAAAATTAATAATAAATTATTCATAACTTGGATTATTATGAAAATTTAAACTCATCACCAAAATAATGTTTTACATGACATATTTAATCCTCATGGCACTTAAAATTCATTTTATATGATTTTAACCTTAAAATCGAATTATGCATTTACACAAAAATAATTATTTAAATCAAACATGGCATATAATTAAAACATATCATCGTTCAATCCATCCAAATGGTTTTAAAAACTTAAACCCGAAATTAAATTGTTCAAATCAACATATATGATATGGTTTAGATTATTATTCACCTTATTTGGATAAGTAACTTGAAATTTGTTCTTGTTTAATTCTTCCTTGCTTAAATCCTTGACTTTAATTGATTTTGATCCTTATTTCCTCTAGGGTTATGGCTGGCCTTGATCTCCTTTTGTTTATGTTTTTATTTTGTCAATGTATGAATGAAAATAAGGTAGAGGTTTATGGGTTATGGTATACGGCTATTTCCCATATTACCCATGCCTTACTCAACTTAGTTTTGATCTTATAAATCATTCTTATAAATTTACTTATAAGCCATTTTATAAATACGTTTAATTAATGCACGACCCTAATTAGTTTTCAAATCTCAATTCCCTATCCCTACATTATTCTATTTAATTTTTCTAATTAAATCTCATGAATGATATTATTTAAACTTAGGGGTGTTACAAACAGGATATTTTACAACTTTTTTGCTCGCCGCAGTTGGATCTTTGACAACTATTTTTCAACGTTGTAATAAAACCTTTTACGATTGTTTTTGCCCATCGTAACAGGATCTTTTACAACTATTTTTGTTCGTTATTTAAAAAATTCAAAAGAGAAAAAAATAAATACTATTACATTGCACTCATAAAGTTAAAATTAATTCTCTATTGAAACCAAAATATTGCATCAATAACAAACATATTCATTTACATCTACCAAAGAGAAAAAAGGTTTATATTTCTAAATGCCAAAAAGATTTATATATTCTCGGTCTCTTACAATGCAGAATCTATAGAAGAAATACATATACCTACAATTACAATGAAAATATAATGAATATAGGATTCATCTAACTTTATTTTATATATGTCTTGACCCTTGAACTTTAGCAGCTTGAACCACAACATAAGTTCTTTCAGTAACCGCCTATTCATAGAAATTACATTCCAATAATGGTTTGGAATACACAAACGATGGAAAAATGCAGTAATAACATAAACATTTCACATAATATATTTCATAGAGAAGTTTTCACGTAGCATAAACATTTCAAGATATACCAAGTTGCTTGTTGAATGCTAAAAATGATCACCGAAGATCTGATCAAACATAATAATATAAGGCCATAGCATATATGGAAAATAGTACGATCAAGTAAATTATTATTAAAAGGGTCTATAGTTCTTGAGTGAAATGCATATATGTAAAATTAACTTTACAGATATGTAAAATGCATGCATGAACCAAGCTTCATTTAATAAAATGACCTAAGTGCGAATGATCGGTACTTAGATAGCAAAAACTTAGGTAGTATTTGGTTTAAAAACAAATTTTGTATTTTCGATTTTCAATATGTACCTCAAATATGAGAAAAATAAAGGGACAACGGAGAGAATGAAAGAAAGACGGATGGAAAGACGAACGGGATAGAGAGACGACGGAAGAATTGATTGTTTCATGTGGTTGTGTTATTTTTCAAAACACGAAAAATAAAAATAAAAAATTTCTATTTTGCATGTTAAGTTCGTTTTATAAATTGGTTGTTTTCGACAATATAAATGCGTCGTATGCATTTTTACATGGACGAAAATCTAAAACTAATAAAAACAGCAAACCAACCAATACTTCTTGAGAACTTAAATCTTAACATTATAAAAAGCATTGTTTTAGGCAAACAGAACACAAATATGAACGTCAACTGCTATTAGTATAGCACATCGAAATTTTAATATCAGCTAGGTCCAGTTATATATGCCTTAATATATGCTATAACCCCAAGTTGTCAATCATAATAGTGAATAGAATTAACTATTGTTTTTGGTGGCAGAACTAGGAAGAACTTTCGAGGGCTAGCTACCGACCAAGGTGGATAGTAAATTCTGAAGCAGCAAATCAACCATGAAAACAAAGAAATGTATTACGGCTACTGTTAACATTATTCACATTGCAATACTAGCTATATAGCGTTGTGTTTCTTGGCTTTCATATTTTACAACGTTAGATCTATGTTATATGCCTCTTTTTACATCTCATTAGATACTAATTCTACTTCAGCATATTATAAGATGCTAGCGAACTGAATAATGATGAACAATGCTCCGTATTCTACAGTATATTGACAGCTAGTGTTATATCGACAACTGATTCAATATACAAACTCGGCATATTACTCTCCCAGAAAAGAACTGCATCTCACATCAGTTAACGCATTTAGCAGTTCTATAGCGTGGATACATCGGAAAATAGTGGAGATGTAAAAAACTTCATTAGATATAAAATCAAATATTTAAAATTAATTTATAATCATTATCAGATCATTTTTATAGGAAAGAGAAATATCGTCCAATCTTATGTAACAAAACCAAAGAATATCATAATTGTGCAGAATAGATTTGATGGCCATGATAGATTTTTAACTTATATTGAATACGAATGCCGAAAATTAGATCATCGCCCTAGCTTTGCTGATTTAGTTTAAAAGAAAACTAGTCAAGTCAATCTTTTATTAACGTTGCTAAAGGCTAAAGCGGGTACTAAAATGCCTTAATTTAGCAGGTGTAGCAGAAAATAAAGGGTGCTAAAAAACCTTAATTTAGCGGATGTAGCAGAAAACAGCGGGGTTTGAGCGGAGCTAATGTTTAATAGCGCTAAACTGAAATAGTATAGCGATCGAAGAGCGTTATGCGCTAAGTGGGGATTTTGGAGGGCTTTAATTGCATAGTCACACATACACCGAACATATTATATCCTGTAGCCGAAAAGTAGATTTAACGTTACACCATTTTAAGAATTACGATGTTCATGTGTGCTATCCATTTGAAACATATTCTACAGTAAACACACGAAAGCCTAAGTAAACACGAAACATATTCTATAGTATATTGGCCTCCGTTGGCCATGTTTCTTTGGCCCAACCTAATGCATTTCCAACTTAGGTACTTCTACCCCCAATTCCAAAGTAAAAAAAAAAAGTTTGAATACATTACCTAAAATTGACGATAAAGGTTAAAAAGGAAAAACAGAAATTTGGAAACATGTTCAAGATAAAACTTATGGAAAAAGACAAAAGAAAAGTCATTATTGAGGCACATCTTTTGTGTAGAGCTAAATCTCCCTCCAACGATGTACTAGATGTTAACTGCAATGCCAGTAGGCTAAACCATTTAGTAACTCTGATTTATATGCATGTACAGAAACTACTCGAGTTGCCTTTTCTAATTACAGTATATCAAAAAAGCCTTTATTTTAAAAAATTATTGATACTACTGAATTTTCTATGTCCAGTTAGCTCCTCTTGAATTGTCGCTTCCATTAATCATGATATTTCTATCTCTAATTTAGGACATTTATCTACTATACTAAGCCCACACTAGTTTCTCAGTTACTCAGTGATACTAAGCACCGAGACTCAATTCTTATTGCTAGTGAGCACTGAGTTCACTCGGAGCTCAGTTAAACTGGGCAATGGGTTGAACTCTGTGCTCAGTAAAACCGAGCATTAGGTTGAACTCAATGCTCATATCACTTTTTGTTAAACGGTTTCACACTTTTTTCTTATCAAATATTTATGACAGATCATTAAAAAAGTGTGCTCTATATGTATAAAGCTGTTAATTATGAGTTATAGTGCTTAATAGATATATTTGACCTATCATTCCTATCAGCCTGCTTTAGTTAACGAAGCAATATATATCTCTGTATTCTACCTAGTAGTGATTTGAGTTGCCGGAATATTACAAATGTCTATCATGAATAACATTGAAGGGAACATGCCTTAAGTGCACATGGAACGATTTATCAAAGCCCAACAACGAGTTTGGCATCCTGGCACACATTAACCATCTCTACCTCGTATTATTAAGCAATATTCATGTTCAACTGCATAAGTACCCCACTATTAAACGTTTGTGTTATTTCTTTCATTTTACAGCAAGCCTACATTAGCCTATCATAGGAAGTCAGACACATCAACACATTAACCATAGGAAGCTTTCAGAGCTTTGAATTTCATATTAATCATAGGAAGATTTAGCCTCTGGTCAAACAAGTTATGACAAAATAATGAAAACATATTATCAAATAACAACTACAGTGAAACTTAATCCCTAAGACACACACACACAAAAAAAAAAATAGAATTGAGGAATGAGCAATGAAAACATAACAGACTATAACATGAGTATCGAACCCAAGATTTATATGCATAAGTAAATAAACTGGACTGACAAATAGCTTCATCTACCTATATATTTAAATCAACAATTTATATTGTTTTTAAAGATATGTACTATATAATGAGAAGAATATTAACCAAAAGGATGTGGATAAAATCAAAAGAGTATTTACCTGGTTAGGTGTGTAAGCTCTTATAGGCACGGTATCTGCATGTTCTAATCTAAGGTATTGCTCCCATTGGCCACCAACATTTCTCTGTGTGCATGAAAGCAAGGAAAAAACGAGTGATATTTGCAAAATAGAAGTGGAATTAGAATGAAATCAGAGGAACAGATAATGAAAGCAACATAAATGCAAACTTCCACTACAACATGAGAACATTTGTATTCATTATAAATATCATAACATTTATGCATTAGCGAAAAAACAAAGTTATCGGGATTAAACTTGAGGGCAATGAAAACTCAGCTATTTATTATAGTTATTTCCCCTACATATATCAAGATACAAGAATAACTAGAACTCAAGTATACTTAGTGAATCACCTAATCAACTGCCAGCCTAATCCGACTTTTGGATACTAAATCATATACTACCACAATAACTGATGATGATCATGGTCAATTTATCAGCAATACATTTATCAATACACAAACGAAATTTCAAGCAGCTTATATAGAGAAACCTAAAAGTTTATCATTTCTGTCAAGCTAAGTTCACAACTGCTAGCGTGTAACCTGACTCAAATATAAATTTTTAAATATTTCATACAGGCATTATATGCAGATGATTTGCAGAGGATTTGTAGAATAGAAGTCTCAAAATCTGATGTACCATGCGTTAATAAGTGATTATGTTTTTGTTCATATGTCAAACACAGATGCTTAGCATCATGTTGACAATAATCAAAACAAAATGACATGTAATCAACTCAATCGAGCATAAAGAGTTTTAAGAACCATTAAAAAATACTTAGAATTCGTAGGTATCAGAAATATCCATTCATGTAAACATAAGGGCATCTCCAATCGTTCAATTACATACTGAATTTGGCCAAAATATTTTTCCAATCGTTCGATTCAAACTGAATATTCAGCTGAACGTTCAGAATCCAATTCAGGATTCTGAACTGGGCTTGGGCGCCCAATCCCTGGCGCCCATTTTATGGACGCCTAGCCACTGGGTGCCCAACCCAGGTTCAGGGTTGAGTATTCAACGGGCTGAATATTCAGTCCTGAATCCACTGCAGATGCCCTAAGTATCATTCAGCACTCGCAGTAAGGAAATTATTGAAGTTTGATTAAGTAAAAATGTTATTTAAGTTATTTAAACAAAGACACTTAGATTGAAAGGAATATACGGTCGCTTTGCTAGAAAATAAAATATACGAAAACACACACTACTGGAATATATGATCGGTCAAATTAATCTATGAAAATATAAATACTCTTTATTAAGAAATTAACATTTAAAAAGGAAAACGAGACGATAAGAAGATCGAACTGGTGAAAATCTAGATCTCGTAAGAAGTTGCCATAGAAGAGAAGTTCACATTCATGAATTCTAAAACCATGAATTCACATTCACGAATTCCGAAACCATGAGTTCACATTCACGAATTCTGACCACGAAAATCAAGATCTCGGGCTTGGATTCGGAGTTGGGGGAGAGTAGGGTGGAGCGGAAGGAGGAGAGGGCGGAGAGAGCTCGTGATGAAGGAAATTATTTTTGGAGAAGAAGCTTGAATTTAGATTAGGTTTTGTCAATTTGGGGTTTGGGAAACGTAGTGTTTGATTTTCACTGAATGTTTAATCTGTAGCCGTGCTAAATGCATCACATTTCACTTCATTTAAAAAAAAAAAAAAAGAGTTGACTTCATTTTACCAGCTGGACTGTAACATCCCGCTTTTTTGAACGCTTTAAGCAGACGCACGTACCGACTCAAAGCATACAGAAGGTTGGATTGTTATTGGGGTCAATGAAAAAACAGAGAAAAAAACAAAACAGAGTCTCGCAGCGGAATGACAAAATATAATAATCAAATAACGGTTCATGAAGCTGTTTATAAAACATTTGATTATACCAATACAATGCAGAATTAGAGTTGCACCTATCAAAGATAAATAAATAACAATGTTGCGGAACAGTGTGATGTAGTGGAATAATATAGTAAATAATACTAACACAATCTTTGTCTTCGTCCTTCAGAAATAAGGTTTTCAAATCCTGAAATGCTCAGGCTGACCCGAGCGAATTGGAAAGACAAAAACTCGAGTCAGGACTAAAAGATCTTATGTAAGTTAAAATCAACAGTAAGTATGTGTGTTGTAACATCCCGCATTTTTGTACGCTTTAAACCGACGATAAACCACACACGTCAGACTCAAATCATACAGAAGGGCGGATTGTTATTGGAGTGAATAAGAAAAGCAGAGAAATAAATAAAACAAAACAGAATGTCACAGCGGAATGACAAAATATAATAATCAAAAATTAGTTTATGAAGCTGTTTTATAAAACATTTGATTATACTTATACAATACATATCAGAGTTACACATACCAAATAATAATAGATAATGCAGCGGAACAGTATGAATGTATTAGAATAATACAATAGATAATAGTAATCAAATCTTCGTCTTCGTCCTACAGAAATAAAGTCTTCAAATCGTGAAATGCTCAGCCTGACCCGAGCGAATTGAAAGGACAAAACACTCGAGTCAGAACTAAAGAATCTTATGTGAGTTAAATCAACAGAAATAAATATGAGTGGAACGGCGTCAGAGATCTTTACGGGATTCGACATCTCGTATACAGTGTATAACGTGAGTGCAGTAACTTAAGAGATGCTCTGGATTCACATCTCCTAAGGATCCGTTAAACTATTTACTATGTAGTAATATTTCGTTATTATAATAATGTCTATAGTAAAATAAAATTACTTTTAAATAGCGTTAAGATGTTACCCATATAGCCATTACCACGTAATAGTCCCAATAGTCCATCCAGTATCATGGTTCCTCTTGATCGGGAAGCCACAAGAGGATACCACACGAGCTACGGGAGAAAACCAAACTCGTACAAGACGCGATAGGGTAGGTAACACGACACAACTAGGCAATGTCAGGGTAGATATATCAATTACACTTTCGGACCGGTGGTAACGCGTAGCAGCTACTATCGCCCACCTCGAGCCACACCCTCAAAATCAAAAGGGCCCAAATCAATCACAAAGTAATAGAATAGTATCGAAGGAGTGTGCCCTATAAAAGGTGTTACCTTCTTAGCCCACCGAACGCTCCTGTTTTAGCCACCTTATGTCAACTTACGGGAGTCAGGTCCACATATATACCTCAAATGAACGCCGCCGCCATCTACTTCATTCTGGAATCTCCACCGCGTACACGGTTGTCAAAGTGGTTTTCGGTATCGACAGAGAGTACGCCCATATCCGATCCCGTTATCTTTGCCAACCAATTGTTATTATAACACCGTGGTCATTTTAAAAATAGTTTATACTTCAAAACCAGAATAGAATATCCATTTCAAAACCATATAAATACGATTTGATTTCCATTACAAAAACCAAATCAATATGATATCATTTTTATAAAAACCCAAATCAATATAATATCATTTTCATTTCAAATATATCATTTTCCTAAATCATAGCACTTCCAAAGTTATATGCTTCGAAACCAAACACTTGAAATTATAACACTCTCAAATCATAATACTTTGAAACTCGTAACTTTGAAACATAACTTTCACCACTTAAATGGTTTAAATATTAAAATACTTGATATAATAAATAGCTTCTTCAATTCCACAGATCAATTCCAAAACAACTCGAATTTCTATTTTTTTATTTAACCAAATCTCAAATCATAAATTTCCATTCAATTAAGTTTCCAAATAAACTATTCCAAATTTATCGATTACAAAACAGATTTGCTCCACAGAATAAACCATTTCAAATTCAATATATTTCAAACTTCAAGTATTCAACAATTTCAAAACTAAGTTTGGTAATTACGATTCAACAATTCAATTTTCTATTATTTAGTTTTGAAATAATTTACATGATAAATCCATTATCATTTAAATAAAACTCAAACTACAAATAACCAAATATTTCCTTCAATTTATTTATACTTGAAATATTCATTTAATTCACCTTAAACCAAAATCAAATTAAAAAATCATACTCTCTAAAATTTCCAATTTAATAAATTTCACATCAACTTATTTGAGTTTAATTTTTAAGTAAATTCAATTTCAAATAAATTTCCAATTTACCTTTCAACCTTCATTTTATTTATCATTACAAACTTTATATTAACATCTGGTCTTTCAAGTAAAATGCAATATAATTTAATTGCTTAACAGTATTATCTTCAATAAAATCAAACCTGCTATTAAGCTTATACTGTATTAAACAAATTATACATAGCTTAATATTAAGGATAACATAAAATTTATAAAATATCTAATATCAATATTTATCTGAAACCATATATTTCTTTACAAACCATAAAAATCATTTCAAAATATTTTTATATATAGACCGCGGTGTCAGTATATAATTTTCTATCCTATGGTCAAGTGATACGGATATTTATCATTTCAGTCCATAATTCAAAATATAAATATGGTTATATATCATTTCAAACCGCAATCCCGAATGAAAAAAAATTCATAGTAACTTGTAGTTTATAACAATATAAAATACGACATCCATTCACCCAATATCAATCATCAAACATTTATCACAAACACCATCCAATTCAATCAATACATCACTATATTGCAGATAATAAATAACAGGTATTTACTGGCAGTTTATATACAATAATAAATTAAATAACTATTTAACTGGCAGTTAATATGCAAGAATAAATTAAATAACAATTTAATTCAATAAATTCAATTTAACTGAGATGATGATTGAAAATATATCAAACAGTCATTAATAAATTTCTAATCACATCATAAATCAATTTAACAAACATAAGAAATTTTAGAAGTTGTGAGTGGGTTAAAACACCCACCTTTGAATTTAAATTGAATTTAAATCTAATTTAAATCCAAAATTCAAACAGTCTCAGAATCCATCCAAACCAACGTTAAAATATCCAGAATTTCAATAGGATTCTAGCGGAGAAAACCGCACGTGAATTGGACCTCGTATGTAAGAGATATGTCAGGTTGAAGATTTGAATTCAAATTTAAATAAAATAAATAATTAACAAATAGCTAATAGACACGTCACTTCCTCGTACCGTTCTTCTTAGTCACACCAAAACTTCATTCACACGAACCATAATTTAGCCACCACCCTAAAATCGCTGCCGCGCACTCCACGGATCAGCGCCGCTTCGATCAGAGGCTGCCACCGCAGCTACGCCCTCCCGCCGACTCCATGAACGGCGCGCGCAACCCTCAGATGGCCGGAATTAGTGCACCGTCGCTAGCAACTAACGGCCAAACATGGCGAATTCCGACCCCTACATACCAAACAAGCCACTCGATCGACTTCCTCCTCTTCCTCTACGCGCTGCAAACTCCAGATCGACCAAACCACGAAGATCCACCGTTAATGAGCATGTGGCCTATGAACGGTCGAGGTTCATCTTGAATTTCAGAATAAACGATGCGTCGAATCAAAAAACGAATAGCACTAGAAGATTACGCTCTTTGAGAGCTTAAAATCCATATATAATTCGATATAATTTGTGGAGTTTAAATTTTGAAGTTGGATTTTGAATTGAAATTGGATTGAGCAGTTTTAGGGTTTCAGCCATTGAGGAAGAGGAGCAACAGAAGTTTCTATACGCATAGAAATAAGAAATAAAAAGGATGCTAGCGTTTATAACTAGATATATATAGGTAGGGTTGAAAATAGAAAGAACATATTGATTTAGATTGAAAGTTGAACGACAAATGGCCCGAAAAGCCCGTTCTGACTCCGGAACGAAAATGGATCAAACCATATATCAAAATAGGTGTTTTTGAATATTTTAAAATAGATGGAATATGTTTCAAGTCCAAATTCCATCGTATGAAGAAGTTACGTTAAAATCAGTTTATTTCAAATTGATTTCAATTAAATTGATTTCAAGACGTTTCGAGCCTGTACGATCAAACGACAAGCACGATCATTACGAAACTTGAAATCCTACAATAATTCACTATTACGGATCCGATGAAAATGGTTTCGTCGAAGTCCGAGACAGTGGTCAAAATGGCTATATTTTAGTTAATTAAATAAATTAATATTAAATTGATTAAATCAAATTTCAATTCAAATTTAATAAATCATAATTCCTCTCATTTTAAATTACTTGGACATTTACCATAATTTAATACAAATTTAGATGTCACTTTAATGTTGGTTCATTCATTAATTTCAGCGTTAAATTTCATTTTTATTAAGTTCAAAAATTATAAATTTAATTTCCAATAATTCCATTTAATTTACTTTTCATTCCATTATTCAATTCATTGTTGTCAAATGGATTAAATTAACATTGGACTCATGATCTATTACATTAGTATTCTCAAATTTCATCTTAATTTTCAATTTTTATAGCTAAGTGCAACAATTTACACTATTTCATTATTAGGGTTTCGCTCCATATATCAATAATTGGTTTTAATTACCATTGTTGCATTTCATTTTTAACATTATTACCTTACAACTTTTATTTCTTCCAATATTAAATAACAAGATTCATTAAATTAACAAACTTAATTATCGAAATTTTTACGGATTGTTACACTTTCCCCCACTCAAAACTTTTCGTCCCCGAAAAGGAAAAAGAAGGGGAAAAGCAAGAATTAAGTAGTCAATACATCTTATTCAAAATATAAATTTTATAAACAAACAAATTTACAAAATTTAATAATTTAAATAAAATGTATCAATTTATAACCATTAAATCTTTTTATACTTAAATTAATAAAGTTTGGAAACATTTTTCAAGATTTTTCTAAGTTCAAAATTTACGGAAAATTTTGGTAGAGTTTCCTTTGTACGGGGAGGCTCGGAAGAAAATGAAATATCAGATATAAGAATATATATCACAATATCTCAAAATAATATATCCCAACAACGGGAAAACAATATAATAACGTTATAAAACCGTAATCCGAGAACGTACCTATTTGTCGGGCAATTAACGCTTATTTTATGAAACCAAAAGCTATAGCAATTGCTTCCATAACCTGTATTTCACTTATATAATCCCAAAAAGAGTTAATAATTATATAAAATGAAATATTTAAAGTTGTTTCAACCACTCACAAACAACCAATATAAACAACAATCACTTGCAACCATATACAGTCATCATGAAAATTAACACAATCGATTAGCCATTCATATCAAACAAGACAAATAGTTGTTCGGGTTCAAAACTTTAAATTGTACAGAATAAAAAATAAACTATTAAGTGCACCATTTACTCAAGAATTTTAGATGAAACTAAATAGATTATTCATACATCCAAACAATTTTATAGTATCCTTGCCCAAACAACCATAAACCAATAAACAACAATTCCAAACAATAGATCAAGTTCATTCTTAATAATTTCATTTTGTAATACTTGTTGTTTGATTTCCTTTTCATTCATATAATGATTAATCTTTTTAATTTACTTTTATTTTCTTATAGTTTTCATTTATTTACCTTTAGTTATACATAGCTTCAAACATTAACTTAAGTTTATTGTCTTTCACTTACCGTGTTCATCTTCCTACTTATTTTTAAAATAAATAACTTCAACATTTACTTAAGTCTATAATTACTTAATTACAACATTTACCTTCTATCATATTTTATTATAGTAAGATTTCCATTGTAACTTAAGTTTATAACCATCACAACATCAAATTTTTATTTATTAAAGAATTTCGTTGAATTTTCATTACTTCAAGCTTTACCTGTATAATATCCATTACATTTTCTTACTAACATTTCAACTTTTTACATCTTTTGGTAAGTTATATATGTGCCTTTAAGAATGTAATTGAAAGTTATACAAGTTTTCTCATTTCTTTTAACTAATTTAATGTTCAATAGTCATATCTTATGTTTTATAGGTCACAATTTAAACTTTCTTTTTAATTCCATTTATAACTTAGTAATAAATCTCTTATTTCCTTTGGAGGCTTCAATTTGTTAGTTGAATTTCATTTCACTACACTAATTGAAACTATTAATTAACGAAAACTTAAGAATTAAATACCGGGTTTTATCCAAGATCATTTTAAAATAATAGATAAATGTATATACTTGCAACTTATATATCCAATTGGATTTAAAACAATTTGAAATTTATATTTGTTTATCAAAATAAATCTGTAGTAAAACTACTACAGTGGCCTTCCCACTTCGAAACTCGAAAATGAATGTCGATGATGCGTGCACTCATCAGCGAAATTATTTTCCAACAACAGAGAAGGGAGTACGGAACTTATTTCTTCCAAAATTTCTTTAAAACAATTCTTTCAAATCATATTGAAATATTTATACCAGGAAATACTTATAAACAATATTATCATATTCCAAAATCCTTTGAAAGCAGTTTTCAAAAATCCCAAAACTTAAGTTCTAAAATTTCAAATTTTCATTTATTTTACTTTCTTGGAATTTTGCTTCATTTATAAATTTCACTATCTAACAACCAATATATTACAATCAAATATAACCTTTATAAAAAATTTATTTTATATATAGAAAATATAATATGCAAAATTATTACATTTACCTATATTTCAAAAACAAATATTGTGTCGATCTGTCCTATTAAGTGTTTAGAAATCCCTATTGATGTCATACCGTCATATGCACCAATCAACATTTATAAATACAAAACAGAACAAATTAACACAATATAAAAACTTTTACAACACTCACAAATACGCTCTCTATATATATATACACTCAGCGACTCATCGTAGGATATTACTACCATATTAACAAAGAGTCAGACCCCACAAAGCTAAGGTTTATCGCTAAACCAAAGCTCTGGTACCACATTGTAACATCCCGTCTTTTTGTACGCTTTAAACCGACGATAAACCACACACATCAGACTCAAGTCATACAGAAGGGCGGATTGTTATTTGGGGTGAATAAGAAAAGTAGAGAAAGAAATAAAACAAAACAGAATCTCACAGCGGAATGACAAAATATATTAATCAAATAACAAATCATGAAGCTGTTTTACAAAACATTTGATTATGCTTATACAATACATATCAGAGTTACACATACCAAAGAATAATAGATAATGCAGCAGAACAATATGAATGTAGTGGAATAATACAATAGATAATAGCAATACAATCTTCGTCTTCGTCTTTCAGAAATAAAGTCTTCAAATCCTGAAATGCTCAGGCTGACCCGAGCGAATTGAAAGGACAAAACACTCAAGTCAGAACTAAAGGATCTTATGTGAGTTAAATCAACAGAAATAAATATGAGTGGAACGGCGTCAGAGATTTTCACGGGATTCGACATCTCCTATCCAGTGTCTAACGTGAGTGCAGTAACTTAAGAGATGCTCGGGATTCACATCTCATAAGGATCCATTAAACTATTTACTATGTAGTAATATTTCGCTATTATAATAATGTCTATAGTAAAATAAACTTACTTTTAAATAGCGTTAAGGGGTTACCCATATAGCCCTTACCACGTAATAGTGCAAGTAGTCCATCCAGTATCATGGTTCCTCTTGATCGGGAAGCCACCAGAGGATACCACATGCGCTACGGGAAAAAACCAAACTCGTACAAGGCACGATAGGGTAAGTGACACGTCACAACTAGGCAATGCCAGGGTAGATATAACAATTACGCTTCCGGACCGGTGGTAACACGTAGCAGCTACTACCGCCCACCTCGAGCCATACCCCCAAAATCAAAAGGGCCCAAATCAATCACAAAGTAATAGAATGGTATCGAAGGAGTGTGTCCGATAAAAGGTGCTACCTTCTTATCCCGTCGATCGCTCCTGTTTTAGCCACCTTATGCCAACTCGCGGGAGTCGGGTCTACGTATATACCTCAAAGGAACGCCGCCACCATCTACTTCATTTTGGAATCTCCACCGTGTACACGATTGTCAAAGTGGTTTTCGGTATCGACAGAGAGTATGCCCATATCCGATCCCGATCTCTTTGCCAACCAATCGTTATTTTAACATCGTGGTTATTTAAAAATATTTTATACTTCAAAACCAAAATATGATATCCATTTCAAAACCACATAAATATGATATCATTTCCATTTAAAAAACCAAATCAATATGATATCATTTTTATAAAAACCCAAATCAATATAATATCATTTTTATTTCAAATATATCCTTTTTCAAAATCATAGCACTTCCAAAGTTATACGCTTCGAAACCAAACACTTGAAATTATAACACTTTCAAATCATAATACTTTGAAACTCGTAACTTAGAAACATAACTTCCACCACTTAAATGGTTTAAATATTAAAATACTTGATATAAAAAATAGCTTCTTCGATTCCACAGATCAATTCCAAAACAACTCGAATTTCTACATTTTTATTTAACCAAATCCCAAATCATAAATTTCCATTCAATTCAGTTTCCAAATAAACTATACCAAATTTATCGATTTCAAAATAGATTTTCTCCACAGAATAAACCATTTCAAATTTAATATATTTCAAACTTCAAGTATTCAACAATTTCAAAATTAAGTTTGGTAATTACGATTCAACAATTCAATTTTCTATTATTTAGTTTTGAAATAGTTTACATAATAAATCCATTATCATTTAAATAAAACTCAAACTACAAATAACCAAATATTTCCTTCAATTTATTTATACTTGAAATATTCATTTAATTCACCTTAAACCAAAATGAAGTTATAAAATCATACCCTCTAAAATTTCCAATTTAATAAATTTCACATCAACTTATTTGAGTTTAATTTTTAAATAAATTCAATTCCAAATAAATTGCCAATTTACCTTCCAACCTTCATTTTATTTATATCTTTATAAACTCTATATTAAAATATAATTTAATTGCTTAACAGTATTATCTTCAATAAAATCAAACCTATTATTAAGCTTATACTATATTAAACAAATTATACATAGCTTAATATCATGGATAAAATAACATTTATAAAATATCTGATATCAATATTTATCTGAAACCATATATTTCTTTACAAACCATAGAAATTATTTCAAAATATTTTTATATATAGACCAGGGTGTTTGTATATAATTTTCTATCCTATGGTCAAGTGAGACGGATATTTATCATTTCAATCTGTAATTTAAAATATAGATACGGCTATATATCATTTCAAACCGCAATCCCGAATGAAATAGAAATCCATAACAACTTGCGGTTTATAACAATATAAAATACAACATCCATTCACCCAATATCAATCATCAAACATTTATCACAAACACCATCCAATTCAATCAGTAACATCAATATATAACAGATAATAAATAACAGGTATTTATTGGCAGTTTATATACAATAATAAATTAAATAACTATTTAACTAGCAGTTAATATGCAAGGATAAATTAAATAACATTATAATTCTATAAATTCAATTGAACCGAGATGATGATTAAAAATATGCCAAACAGTCATAAATAAATTTCTAATCACATCATAAATCAATTTAACAAACATAAGAAATTTTAGAAGTTGTGAGTGGGTTAAAACACTTATCTTTGAATTTGAATTGAATTTAAATCCAATTTAAACCCAAAATTCAAACAGTCTCAGAATCCGTCCAAACTAGCGCCAAAATGTCCGGACTTTGAACACGATCCTAGCGGAGAAAACCGCACATGAATTGGACCTCGTATGTAGAATTATGTCAGGTTGAAGATTTGAATTCAAATTTAAATAAAATAAATAGTTAACAAATAGCTAATAGACACGTCACCTCCTCATACCGCTCTTCTCAGTCACACTAAAACTTCATTCACACGAACCCTAATTTAGCCGCCACCCTAAACTCGCTGCCGCGTGCTCCACTGATCAGCGCCGCTTCGATTAGAGGCCGCCACTGTAGCCACGCCCTCCTGCCGACTCCGTGAACGACGCGCGCAACCTTCAGATGGCCGGAATTGGTGCACCGCCGCCAGCAACTAATGGCCAAACGTGGCGAATTCCGACCCTTATAGACCAAACAAGCCAGTCGATCGACTTGCAATGTAACGATTGCGATTTTCGACTCACGAAAGTCGACATTAATATGTCCACTGTATCAACTGCCAAGCAATCGAATTCGGAAAACCGAATTGTTAGGGTTAAAAAGAAGAGGTAGAAGAATGAAGAAAGAAAGAAGAACAACAGAACAATATCAGAATCTCACAATCGCAGCGGAACAACATATAATAGATAAATGAATAATCTTTAAAACAAAGAACTATCTCGGTTATTACTTTACATCACATCATCATCAGAGTCAATATACAACACAACAAAATTTTGGACAGTTATACAAACATGTCCTTACAAGTGAAATTTACAGCGGAAAGATAATATCATATACAAGTAATACGCCTCGCCATCCAGCTCGCCACTTGAGCTCTACAGCACTCCTGAATCCAGAATGACCTGATAACCTGACTCTAGGCTGCCCGTGTGGAAAAATATGGGCACCCAGAGTTTAGGAAGAGAACAATAAACTCCAGGTCAGTCATGGGACTGGTGTGAGAACTAAAGAAGTTATTTATCTTTAAAACAACAACAACAAGGGAAGTGAAAAATATTCGCAATGCTTTTGAAAAATGAAACTACCATAAGGCCTCCCTGTACACACACAATGCAACGCAGAATTGGAGGATATTTCTCCTTATGATAGTCAAAGATGCTTACTATGCAAAACAAATCATTTTTGATATTATTATTTGTGCATAGTGATGAAAGCATTTCGAAAATAGAATATGAATCTTAGCCAGCATAGACATTCTGAACTATGCCTACTATAGCTACCATCCAAACAGTGGGGCGCTACCATAAATGAATGGCAGGTTATACAACCAAAACCGTACAGGGCTCGTATTGTTTCTTTGCATTTCCAACAAATGGTCAGGCTAAGGAACTTCCTACTGCCATATGGGATCGCCTCTGGCGGGACGTCCCGAGAACCTAACCGGATCTCTGCCAACACAAGGCCGGGTTACCTCTATAACTAGGTAACTACTACACGAATATGCCACCCTCCGGTCCTTTGGGACCTTTATCCGAGGGACCTCGATCACAAAGCAACAACCACACAGAAAATGAGATTGGAGCAACCATATAGGTTAAGCATCAGGGCTCCATACCTGACACCACCCTTTTCCAGAAGGAAATGACATACCCTAAAGGGAGCGACCCTCATAACCCTGCCGCATATTCCTGTTTTGACTATTTCCGGGGTGTGAGGTCCGACGAAGTCTCGTCCACAAAGCTATGCTTTTTCACAAAGCCACGCTTTGATCAACAAATAATCATCATACAGCAACACTCAGCATGCCACATTACCAAATTGGGAGTATATCGCTGATAACCTTCAACTACAAAACCTCTGAGCTCGTACGTCTCAGAGAAGTGTGTTAACTAAGAGAACAAATTCTCTGCCACCAATAGAAATGTATTTGAAAGAAATCTGCTTTATATCTCAAAATGTAATTTCAGACACGTAACCATACAAGTCTGTACCGGGTTCGAACAGAACCGAAGGCACTTCTAAAGAAGCCCTTGCAATCCGGGTATTCACAATCCCGATCGAATTTCCCATCACAAAGGAAATCTCCATACCGTAGCTAACGGTGCAGAGACAATCGATAGGTCATCCTATCGTTTTCACAAATACTCGGTCTTCAACACTGGTCTTCAATGCTATCCATTACGTCGTATCACTATTCGGAATGGGTAGTCCGAATAATGAGCGCAATAATTTAAAAATAAGTGTAGCATTCAATTTCAACCAATTCAAAACAAACAGCCATTTAAGGGTCAATATTGATAGTCGGTTATTTAACTATCAATCAATATTCACAACATCACCCGATTTCAAATAATTTCCCAAATTATTTATTTTCAAAAATATCTTTACCAGATATATTTTCCACACTTCAACCATTTGAAAACAAATTTCAAATCAATTTTCACCTTTACAACCTTTGAAATTAAATTTCAAATCATTTTCCTTAAGCGGAAAATACTTACAAATAGTTATTCATTTTCACTGGAAATCTGCCGAGTTCAAATATTTAAAATAATTGAAAATTTCTTATCCAAAAATATATCTGGAAAACACTTTTAAATAAAACTATTTTTCTTTAAACACTTTACTTAAAATATTAGTTATAAAATATCATACCTATATTATTAAAACTTAAACCCAAACTAATTTTTCAAAATAAACTTAGTAAATAGAGTATAACTATTTAAATAACTATTTTCTAGAACAATTACTGATTAAATCTTAGAAATAATCATTTCTATAAACAATTTAATAAATCTTTACTTAAAGGATTTAAAATAATTTAAGAGGTAAATTTCTTCAAAGTATCCTTTTCAAAACCAATACTAGTATTTTATATATATGAATAATATTTTTTTTTCAAAGCTATTCAGAAATTTTATTCGACTTTCCAGGGAGGATACACTTTCATTTCAAAATGGTTCATTCAAAACAATTAAATAAATCCTTACCCATTTATTAAATTTACGTTCCAAATCCGTAAATTTATTTCCACACTTTTAAAAATAAATCAATGTTCATTTTTAAAACAAATTTCCCCCATAAATTTCCATTATGAATTTACATTTCCAAATATTCACTTTTTTATACTATTTTTCAAATCGATTTCAATTATTCACTTTCAACACCAAATCAGTTTTCAATTGATTTCCAAATACACCAAATCAAATTCCATATTCATTTTCCAAGAAATTAAACACCAAGTGAATTTCATTCAAATTTCAAATTGAAATCAATTTCTACTAAACCCCAAATCAATTTCCAAATTCATTTCGAAACACCAAATAAATTTCCAAATGGATTTCCAAAAGATCTATTTTCAATTACCAAAATCAATTCCCAAATGGATTTCTAAATTTATTTCTTTTCAAAATAATTTCTTTTTAAAGAATACAAATTCTTTTATTTTCCTACTCTTTAAAATCCATATTTTGAATAAATTTTCAACCTTTGAATAATATTGTCAAAAATCCATTTATTAAGCCTTTTTACCATATTTTGGAATTTTATTTAATAAGATAAAAATAAAACTTTATCATTTTAAAAATTCCTTCATCTGAATTAATCCAATTCCCAAAAATAAATGTTATTATAAATTCTCAACTTAAATTTCCAAAAATCCAATTTTATTTATTTACGGCATCTAACAATACCAAAAATATATTCGGCTAAAATTTAGCCTTTAACGATTTCAATCACAAAGATAATCACGCAGATTATAAATAGATCAACACACAACATTGAAATAAATTCAATCATTTGAGGAACCCAGTTGGATCCCTCCAACCTGTTTCCCTGCATCCATAGATGTTAGCACAATACCAATTCCGCTTCAAGACAGAATATCGCGGTATATAGAATTTATAAAATATTATCCGCTATTATGCGGCGCAATTGGGTCTCATCCGCTATATAATGCGGGAAATCAACTCCAAATACATATATAATACCAATTCCATATCAAGTTGGAATTATCGCGGTATATGTGTTTAATAAATAACATCCACTTAATATACAACGTATAGGATCTATTTCAATACAACAGATAGCAATTTATCATCCAAGCATATAATCAACACAATCAAGCAATTTTAAATTTAACTATTTAAAATTTAAATCGAAACGCAATTCGATTTAGTGAGAAGTTCTCACCTTGAGTTTCCGATAACAGTTGTACCGTTTTATTTCAAATAAAATTAAACGTGCGTTTAATTTTACAGAAATTATCACTAGCTCCAAACGACTCCAAACTAGCTCCATTGCGTAATGCTCGACAAAACGAATCCAACGCAATTTGTTTCGTGCATTTTCGACCTCGTATGAAAAGGATATCGCATCTTAAAGTTTAAACAATTTATAATATAATATAATTTACAATTTCTTTCAATTTTTATAACCTAATCAAATCAGAGCCGTAGATTCTCGCCCCCCAGATCCAGGTCGTTGCTTTGTTTCTTCCCCAGCTTGAACACGCGCAACCGAGACCCAACCATGCCGTTCGAAACCCTAATGCACGCGACTCCTACGATCACTTATACAATGATCGGCTGATGCCAAACTGTTCGCCCACTCGAGCTTCACCCACGACAGCGATCTCGAAAAACTCGGTCGCCCCTTGTCCTCGTTTTTTGTGCACGAACGTGGCCAACTCGCGGTCGATTTCTGGCCTCAAAAATGCTTCGATGAATATCATCACCGTATGGATCTAAAGTACTCGACGAGTGCTACAACTTTGTAGTTGAACATTTCCGGTAAATGTTCACCGATTGAGAGAGATTAAAGGAAGAAGTTTGGAAATTTTCATCCATTGAAGTTAATGGTGGCGGCTAGGGCTGAAGGAATTAGGGTTTGCAATTGTGAAGAGGATGGGTCCTTTTATAAAAAATTTCACAAAACACTATTCATCGTATTTTCCGAACTTCAAATCTCGCGCGTTGACCGGCGTTTCTAGGGTTTACCCCGCGTTTCGGACACAATGGAACATGTTTCGGAAGCTAATTTGGTCGTATGTGTGAGTTACGGAAATAAACGATCAATTTTAAATTAAATCGATTAAACTAATTTCTATGCGTTTTGGCTTATCCCGGACAAACCGTAAATCCGATTGACATGAAATTTGAAATCTTGCAATAATATAACATTACGGATCCGATGAAACTAGTTTCGTCGAAATCCGAGACTATTTGAAAAATGGCTATTTTTACTCGTCAATTAAATATTAAAATATTCAATTTCTGCAAATTAACTTTTAATTCATTTTTAAAAGTTCACAAACATTGTTCTAACTCCAATATGATTTAATATAACTTTATAAATCAATTTTAATCACATTAAACCCAATTTCCAATTATTTTTGAAATTTCAAATATTAATTATCGATTTAATTATCCAATTAAATCTAAATATTCGAAATATAATTCATTCGACTTACAAATTTTACTTATTGATATTTAAAATCAGTTAAATATCTGAATTTCAAATGACAGAAATTCTGGGTCGTTACATGCCTCCTCTTCCTCTACGCGCTTCAAACTCCAAATCGACCAAACTACGAAGATCCACCGTTAATCGAGCATGCGGCCTATGAATGGTCGAGGTTCATCTTGAATTTCAGAACAAACATGCGTCGAATCGAAAAACGAATAGCACCAGAATATTACGCTCTTCGAGAGCTTCAAATCCATATATAATTCGTTATAGTTTGTGGAGTTTAAATTTTGAAGTTGGATTTTGAATTGAAATTGGATTCAGGAGTTTTAGGGTTTCGGCCATTGAGGAAGAGGAGCAACAGAAGTTTCTATACGTATAGAAATGAGAACTAAAAAGGCTGCTAGAGTTTATTACTGGATATATATAGGTAGGGTTGAAAATAGAAAGAACAGATTGATTTGGATTGAAAGTTGAACAACAAATGGCCCGAAAGGCCCGTTCTGACTCCGGAACGAAAATGGATCAAACCATATATCAAAATAGACGTTTTTGAGTATTTTAAAATCAATGGAACAGGTTTCAAGTCCAAATTCCATCGTATAAAGAAGTTACATTAAAATCAGTTTATTTCAAATTTATTTCAATTGATTTCAAGGCGTTTCGAGCTTGTACGATCAAACGACAAGCCCGATCGTTATGAAACTTGAAATCCTACAATAATTCCCTGTTACGGATCCGATGAAACTTGTTTCATCAAAGTCCAAGACAGTGGTCAAAATGGCTATATTCTAGTTAATTAGATAAATTAATATTAAACTAATTAAATCAAATTTCAATTCAAATTTAATAAATCACAATTCCTCTCATTTTAAATTACTTGGACATTTACCATAATTTAACTCAAATTTAGATGTCACTTTAATGTTGATTCATTCATCAATTTCAGCGTTAAATTTCATTTTTATTAAGTTCACAAATTATAAATTTAATTTCCAAAAATTCCATTTAATTTACTTTTCGTTCTGTTATTCAATTCATTGTTGTCAAATGGATGAAATTAACATTGGACTCATGATCTATTACATTAGTATTCTCAAATTCATCTTAATTTTCAATTTTTATAGCTAAGTGCAATAATTTACACTATTTCATTATTAGGGTTTCACTCCAATTGTCAATGATTGGTTTTAACTACCATTGTTGCATTTCATTTTAACATTATTACCTTACAAGTTTTTATTTATTCCAATATTAAATAACAAGATTCATTAAATTAACAAATTTAATTATTGAATTTTTTACGGGTTGTTACACGTGTGACGGAGTTAGAGATATTTACGGGGTTTGACATCTCCTATCCGGTGTCTGACGTGGGTGCAGTAACTCAAGAGATGTTCGGGATTCACATCTCCTAAGGATCGGTTAAACTATCTACTATATTGTACAATACGCTATTCTAATATGTCTATAGTAAAGTAAACTATTAAAATTGCGTTAAGGCGTTACCCATATCCCCTTAACTGGGGCCGCTAGAGGATAACCCATAGGTACGATATAAAACAAACTCGTAGAAGGCACTTTAGGGTAGGTGACACGACATAACTAGGCAATGCTAGGGTAGATGTACCAATTACGCATCCGGATTGTTGGTAACGCATAACCGCAACTACCTCCAACTCGAAACACACTACCGAGTAAAAAAAATTCAAAAGGTGGCTACCAAATAAATCAAAAGTCGAAATATAGTATCGATGGAATGTGTCCGATCAGAGGGATTACCTCACTTGGCCAGAAATCACTCTTGTTTTAGCCACCTTATGCTAACTCACGGGAGTTTGGTCTGCATAAATATACATTTAGGATCGTCGCCACCATCCTACTTCATTCTGGAATCTCCACCATGTACACAACTGTCAATGTGGTTTTCGGTATTGGCAGAGGGAATGACAACATCCGGTCCCGGTCTCTTTGACAACCAATCGCTTATTACACACCGGATTGTTCTTTTACATTTCCAAAATCGTTTCATAATTGATATCAAAATATCATATTAAATTCAAAGCATATCACTTTCGAAATCATTACTTACTTTCAAAATCATATTCTCCTTTGAAATCTAGTTCGATAATTATATTTTCTTTCAAAGTCAAATTCATAATTTATATCAAAATATCGTGTTCTCAAAAACTATACCACTTTCAAATCATATTTCTTTCAAAAATCATATTTCCAAAACAGGTTAAGTTCTTGCTTCAAAATCATCATTTCGATTTATTATAACATTTAAAAATTCCAACTTAGGTTATGA
This sequence comes from Allium cepa, assembly GCA_030765085.1. Lineage (NCBI taxonomy): Eukaryota > Viridiplantae > Streptophyta > Magnoliopsida > Asparagales > Amaryllidaceae > Allium > Allium cepa. Next base: position 174,044,665 of record CM060939.1, on the reverse strand, counting down.
CATCATTAACCATATTCACTTTAAAAATCGAGAAATTTGAATATAAACCCATCCATTTTACTTGGTTTGGAATTTGGAAGAAAATAGTGTAAATAGTTATAAATAATTAATATAGATTTAAAATAGATTAAATATAATTAAAATAAATTAAATAGCTTTAAAATAGATTAATTAGATTGAATATAAGTTTAAATGTTTTAATTAGTTAAAAATAAATTAAATTGGTTTAAAATAGATTAAAATAATTCATATAGTTAATATTAGTTAAATAGTTTAATAAATTATAGTTTATATTAAAATATGAGTTTGATATTATTATCAAATTTAACTATTTATTTCATTTCAAAATATTTGGGCCATTTCAAATTTCCAAATCGACGAACCAAATTTCAATAAACTATCGAATTTCATATCGCTTCAATCCGTGTTTAAAATATCAATATGTATTACTCTAATTTCAAAATATTTCAAGGTTATTTTCAAATAAATTCAATAACTCAAATTTCAATAGCATTTCATTTATGCATAAAAGTTTAACTTTGAATTTTCGATTTAATTTCTTAAAGAAATTCCTTTTTAAACCAATTCGCGTTTCAACACTAAATTGATTTTTCTATAATACTTCAATTTATATAAATCAAACTTTATCTCAAAATATCCATTAATTAAATTTAAAATTTTAAGGATTTTAAAATCATTTAATTTAACCAATCCGACATCCGTACATAATTTTCTACCATATGGTCAAGTGATACGGATATTTATCATTTCAATCTGCAATTTAAACATTTTACGGTTGTATATCATTTCAAACTACAATCCTAAATTAAATAAAATCCATAATGAACTTGCAGTTTATAACGATATAAAATAAAACATCCATTCAACCAAATTCAACAATCAACATCTATCATATTCATCATCCAAATCAATCAATAAATATCAATATAGAACTGATAATCAATAACAGGTATTTAACTGGCAATTTATATTCAATAATAAATTAAATAACGATTTAATTCAAATAAATTCAAATTAACTGAGATGATGATTTAAAAATATACCAAACAGTCGTAAATAAATTCCTAATCACATCATAAATTAAATTTAACAAACATAAGAAATTTTAGAAGTTGTGAGTGAGTTAAAACACTCACAATTGAATTTAAATTGAATTTGAATCCAATTTAAGCCTAAAATTCAAACGGTTTCAGAATTCGTCCTAACCAGCGTCAAAATTTTTGAGATTTCGATACGATCCCAACGGATCAAACCGCGTCCAAATGGACCTCGTATGTAAAAGTTATGTCAATTAGAATAGTATGATTGAAGTTAAAGATAAAATTAATAATAAAAAAAAAACACGTCACACCTTCCACTGCACGTGATCACTGAACCCTTACGCAAAGCCCTAGCCTGCTCGTCACGCTACAGCGTCGCCCCCCTTCAACTTGATTGTACGCACCGAAAGCCACCAATTTGACATCGCCAACTTCATACAGCCTCACCGACCAACCCTCGACCAACCCACGAACTCAATCGCGTGCAAAAAGATCAGCCGCCGCAAGAAGAGATGAAACCCTAATGAATTTTATAGCACGATCCAACCATCACCTTGTCGAATTACCCACTTCGATGCAATCCCCTCGCGACTCTCCACAGCCCTATACCAATGATTGGCCGATCAGACGAAGTTCATCGTCGAGCGATGGATGGCCGAGAACAGATCAACAATTTCTGTCCACATCGAAACCCAGATCGAAAAATGAATCACATATTTGACTTGCGCTCATCAAGAGCTTTAAATTTAATTTGAAGTTGAATTTTTATTCGAAATTGGATTGAGAAGTTTGTTTGGTTTGTCTGCCATTGGAATGAGGAGTTAAGAAGGAAATGTACGTGCAGACAAATGAACATGAGGAGTGGCTAGGATTTATAACGAGATATTTATAGGTAGGTTAGAAAATAGTAACGGATCGGATTTGATTTGGGTTGGAACGATAAACGACCCGAAAAGCCCGTTCTGCCTCCAGAACGAAATGGGTCAACCCATATATCAAAATAGATGTTTTCAAATATTATAAATTCAATAGAACAAGTTTCAAGTCCTTATTTCGACATATGAATAAGTTATGTTAAAATCTACTTATCTCAAATTGATTCCAATTGATTCCAATTAAGTTGATTTCTAGGCGTTTTTCGAGCTCGTACGATCAAATGACAAGTCCGATCGCTACGAAACTTAAAATCCTATAATAATTCACCATTACGGATCCAATGAAACTAGTTTTGTCGAAATCCGAGTCAGTGGCTAAAATGGCTATATTTCTGTTAATTAAATAAATTAATATTATATTAATTAAATCAAATTTTCAATTCCATAATTAATAAATTTTATCATTTTTGATTTCTTGAACAATTACAATACTTTAAACAATTTAGATATCAATTTAAAGCTAATTAATTCACCAATTACAGTATTAAATTTCAATTTCAGTAAATTCATTAATTATCAATTGAAATTCCAATAAATCCATTTATTTGATTTCTCAATCTAGTTATTAAATCAATTATAAACTTATCATCTTAAAGGTAATAATAACATCAGTATATATCCAATTACCCTAATATTTTACAGTCGTCAACTAAATTCATATTAACGTAGTATTTAATTATGTTTAATTGCAATGGATTTGGACCTAATTCAGTAGATTAAATAAATGGGTAAACAATTTATAATTATCACCATTTTCTTAATTTAATGCCATTCATACTTTATTATCAACTAAAAAATATTATAATCACTTATCTAACATTGATTTTATCAAATCACTGTTTATTATGTATTATTTCATCAATTAATATAACTTTGAATTTATTTCCTAATTTACTATTTACAATCAATTATAACCTTACAATTGTTTCAGTTAATTGGGATTGCCCTAAATTAGTTATTTATTAACTTGCATTAACATTATTACCTTTCATCCACGTTATTAATTCATTAACAAATTACAAAAAAAAAATATTTCTTCCAGATTTAATTACCAAAATCTTACAAAATTAACAAATTTAAACATCGAAAATTACGGATCGTTACATGGACGGTACTATACTACCAAACGGCAATATAGGATCGTTCGAAAAATTATTTGGTTTTTCAAAATAACGCATACGATCGACAGTAGAAGGCCATTCGGCAGCATAAAATTTGAAAAATGTCAAGCAAGGTTCGGTAGTATAAGGCCGTTCGGTAGTATGAAGTTGTTTGTTGAATGGGTAGCACGAAAATAATTGGTGGGTATTTTGAAGTGTGTAATCGTATTGTGTTGGGTAAAATGGAGAATGAGTAAAAAGAAGCTCATTACGTGGTGCATTTAGCACTGTTCTTAATTTAGGTGGAGTGAACTTTGGAGGGAACGTGAAAACTTTCAGCGCTTCCAAAGTGGGACAACTTATTAACTATAAATTAGTTTTCAGAAGTCATTTCTAAATGTCTACTGCACTCCGTTATTTATAAGTATCAATTATTCATTGTTAATTAATATGTATATATTATTAATTATTAATAATAATTAATTATTATGTATCTAATATTAATTTTTAAAGTAAATTTATTAATTATTAGTTATTGTTGAAAATGAATGTTTTCAAGAAAAAGTTTTAACCAAATAACGTGGTAATATCAAATATTAAATATAATTATCAATTGTAATTAATAAGTAATAAATAAGAAATAAGAAACCAGAATTAATGAGGGAAAATTAATTATTACTTCTTAATTATTAATTATTACTCATTACATCTTAATTATAATTGAATATTAATTATTGAAAGTTAATTATGTATATATTACTAATTATGAATTAGTAAATATTTAATAGTAATTATTAATTGTTAAATACTTATTATTAAAAAATAATTACTGTTTATTGATTATTAAGTATTAATAATTTATTCCTAATTATTGAATAGTAATTATTTATATTAATATTAATTATTGGTTATTTCACGACAACAAAATACCCTTTCTACAACGGGTAATCCCCTTTGTAATAGGCGTTTAACAACGGGTCTGCAACCGTCGCATTATGCAGAGTTATTTCATTGTATTTTATTTTGAAAAACTTTGTATATAGTTACGTACTGATGATTGGAAAGTAAAATTAAGTCTATTGGAATACCTCTTAAATCCTCCTACGACGTTTAAAATAATGGAAGATAACGATGATCGGTTAAGAGTTGTTGATAATTGGAATCTATTACAACTGGTAAACTAAAAATGATATAATATGTATCTATTACAACTAGCAAAAGAAGAGGTGTTAAAATTGACATCCATTATAACGAGCAAAAGAAAATGGTTGTAATAAACATCTATTACTACAGCCAAACGGGGATGAAAATTGGTATTCATTACAACGGGCAAAAAATAGTCGTGGTAGGCATATATTACAATGGAAAATTGAAAAACATTGTGATAGGTGTATATTACAACGTGCAAAGAAAACGAGATGTTGAAAAGTGTCATATGTTACAACAGACCACACAAAATCATTGTAATAGGTTTCTGTTACAACTGGTATTTATAGACCATTGTAAAAATAACGTTGTAACAGGGTATTTATGTGGTAATGTTAAGAAAAGCATTCACATGCATCTAATTTAAGTAATAAATTTTATTTAACAAAGGTACACCAATCCAACATCATTTCAGATATGCCAACCATACCAATATCCATGTCTAATCCAACTCTTACTGAAATCCCTCCTCTTGTCAGTAGTTCCCAAGGTAAGTTACAAGACTCATACCTAAATACTATTATTATTGAGCCAAGTGTGGTGCTAAATAATTCCATTCCTCTTACTATAGATGTGCATGTCCCATGCAGAATCATGCAAAAGAAGATCACGTAAAAAACAAAAGCCCAACTTGCATTGTTCTTGCTATTGATCAGCTCTAATGTTCATCTTTCAATGCTACCATCTCCATTCAAGCACCCAACCAGACTTTCAAGTAAAAGACAAATCTCCCCAAAAAGAAGAAGTGTGTCCAAAGATCAGGATAAAGGGAAAATCTATGATAAAGTCCTTTTACTACCAGCTTCTCAACCTCCTTTTGAAGGCCCAACTTCCATTCTGCAGCCTTTAACCCTATCTCACACAAATGAAATACCTTCTTTTCCCTCGAAACAATCCTCGTTATTATGAATTACAAAATAGGTGTTTGGAATTTAAAGAGAGGGAATGATTTATCAAAACAACTTGAAGTTCAAAATCTGATCCACTCTCTTTCATTGGAAATACTAGCCCTATTAGGAAATAAATTCAATTCAACCAAAATTCATGAAATTACTTCTTTCATTTTCCCAACCTGGAATTTTCACCATAATTTAAATCATATCCCATTTGGATGAATTCTTTTAATTTTGGAATCCTTTAACTTTCAATGTCACATGTTTATCTTCATGTGGACAATCCTGCCACTACAAAATACTTCATATAGAAACTAACACTGCCTTTTTTCCACCATTATATATGTAGAAAACCTTCTTTCCACTGGACAAATCCTCCTTGAAAAACTACACATGTTTAGTCATCAATCTCAGCCTTGGTTAGTTCTTGGAGTTGGAATAGTATACTCTATGCCCATGACAGATTTGGAGGGTCCCCTCTCTCTCTAACACCACCTCTTTAAGCAATGCCATCCTCCAGTATGATCTCCTTGAAGCGCCTTCTTCTGGTCAGTATCATACTTGGTCTAGTAAATCCAGAAATAGATCGTTAACCCTCTCAAAGATTGACAGAATCTTCATGAATAATGCAGCCCTTTCTGCCCGACCTTCCATCCATTATGATATCCTCCTGCCTAACCTCTGTAATCGTCCCCCGGTCTTGTCCTTTAACCACTTTCCTCCCAAGGTTAGTCCTCCTTTAAGATTTTTCTAATTCCTAGGCTAATCACATATAAATCCTTTTTATTGTAACTCAGCTTGGTCCGTCCCTATCTATGGAAATAGCATGTTTCAACTGCAACAAAAACTCAAACATAGAAAATTAGCCCTCGGAAGTTAGAGTATGGAAACATTTAGGAGAAGGAGCAAGCTTTTCCTCAAAATTAAAATAGTATCCTGATATGGTACAAATTAATATATTTAATAACTCAACTTGTTTAGCTCTTTCCATGTAGGGACAAGAGATAATAGTCAAGCTGAAACAAGCACACTGTGATGAAGCAGCTATGGTCAAGTAAAAATGTAGGGATAATAGGGATTAGCAGGGTGATAAGAACACCAAGTTCCATCATAATTATATTAATACAAAGACAATTTAAAACTGGATCCATTAAGTTCTTGATACAGACAATATCTTCCGCATGGAACAAGAAAAGGTTAATATGGCCTTTGGAAAACGTTTCACTTCCATATTAACTCGCAGCAGTGATCAGGAATTTGTACTAATGTAACAACCCGAAATTTAAGCTATAATAATTAATTAACAAGTTAATTAATAATAAAATAACTTTGTAAAATTATCAGAATTAAGCCATAGGAGTTACACCATTATGTCCGTGGTAAATTTTTGGTCAATTTCCATATGTAGATTGTCAGAATCCGAGCTAAAATGAAGAAGTTGCAAGAGAAAGAAGATATCAGAAAAATTAAAAAATATATATATAAAGGGTCAGGTCAACCGTAGGGTTGACCTTCCCCATAGATGGGTTGACCTATAGGTCGACCCTCACCATACAAAAGTTGACCGCCAGGTCGACCTGCGTATGTATTTGGATGCGATTTTATCCCGCTTCGTCCATTGACGTGTTTTTCTATTTTAACTTAATCTTGTGCGTTCGTGCTTACATCCGACGGTTCTCATTGAGCCTATGACATGGTTGCACCGGATTTAATCCTTAAATCCAACAGTCTGAGAACCACAAGTGACACTATAAATAAGACCCTAGGCCTAGCTATTTTTCTCATTCAGATTTTCTCCAACTGGGTTCATTGCCTGAGGCTGGACCCTAAAAGGAATATTTTTTCAAGGAGAAGATCTTTTTAATTAAAATATTTTATACCCTAAAAGTGGATCCGGGAAGGCCAAGAAAAAGAGCCAAGGAACACAAGTGAGTGTTTAAGTAATTGCTTTAGATTTTTAAATAATTTAAAATAATATGGTTCTTAATAGTTGTAGTTTTTCAGCAATTTTGAGACCGTTTTATATAAGTTGTTTATATTTAATTTTTAATGTTCTTTTCAGTCTATTTAATTCATTTACTTATAGTTATTTATATTTTATTTATATCCGTTTTACATTAGAATTCAGTATGTAAATTTTAGTTCTTTTTACCCCTTTTTACACGAATAAAAATAACAGAAAGAGGATAATTCGCTAATATGGACTAAATTAGAGGAATACAAAATTTAGAAAAAAATTGATGTAAATAAGAAGAACTATAATAAAAAGAATATAGACCGAAATAGGCAAATTTGACATTTGTAAGCAAGTTTGTAACTAGTAGTTAGAACTAAGAAGACAGAATAAAAGGGAAATTATAACATAGGTTATAATTAAGGATAAAGAACAAAAGGAGGCTTATTTTAAAACTTAGATTTAGATTAATAAGTAAATATAGCAGAGATAACAGAAGAGACTTATTTTAAAGACTTACACTAAGTTAATAAGCAAATAGAGTAGAATTAACATAATATGCTTATTTAAAAGACTTATACTCAGTTAATAAGCAAAGATAGGAGCAGGACACGTACCGGTAGCATTCCCCTTCGGTCAGGAATTGTTGATCTCACAATAGGTTGGGTGAGGTTGGGACCGCTTATGTTGTTTATGGTAGATAGGTGGTCAATAGATAGAAGCTCAAATCAGGGGATTTGGGCAAGGCGTGCAACTAGATTTTGTTTGTTAGGACCCGTATCGGTAGCATTCCCCTTTAAGACTAGGACAGATGGTTTCACAACACACTTAGATGAGGCTGGGCATGCCCCCATCAGACTAGGACTGATGGTCTCAAAACAGAACAGGTGAGGCGGGGCACTCTTATGATGTTTAGGGTAGATCAGAGATCAAAAGAGGGAGCAAACGATAATGCGAGCCGAACGGTGGCCAAGCATGCGGCCTCGGTGTAGGGATATAAGTCGCTATTAAGTTCTAAAGCGCTAATCAGGTGTCTTTTTGCTACGAGACCCACAGGATGGGACTAGCTCACAGTGACACAACAGAGATAGAAGGCCAATTAAAGGGTAGAACTAGGATTTCAGCCTAATTAAAATAGAATTAGGATTTCAGTCTAATCAAAGCAGTTATCCAAGACAAGTGCAAACAATCAATGATAATTAGAACTATCTAAGCAAAGCAAACATTAAACAGTATTTTATTCCAGCTTTATCTTTTCATTTAATTCCTTTTATACTAGAGCTGTTGCTAAGTCTATTATTTTTATCTTGCTTAAAAGTATTAGTAATTACTTTCACTCACCAGACTTTTTGTTTGACTCACTCCTCTGTTTTACCCTTTCCCCTCATATGCCAATAGAGGCAAGGATAGTAGATTTCAGTCTTTCTTGGAGATTCAGATGCGGAGTTTTTATTTATGTATTCTTCTTCTTTTTAGTTTTCATTTTGATTTTTATGTACTGGTACTATTTGAGGGGATGATTTTGTATTTTGATATTGTGATTGAGATGGTATTTTTCGTGAGATGTATGTATTTGGTATTTTGAGACATATTTTGGGTATGACTCATTTTATGAAGTTTAATTTTTAAATGTGTTTTGTCTCTGTAAAGTTTTGTGAATCTTAGTCTCTGTAAAGTTTTAGCTATACCTACGACGCACCACATCTTGTGAATCTTAGTCCCTGTAAAGTTTTAGCTATATCTACGATGCACCACATCTTTTAGTGTGTCCGTTTAGGTATACTAAGGGGTGTCGGAAGTTTCACTTGGTATTAGAGCCTAAGGTTACAGGATTTCTAAAAGTTGTTGTAAAAATAAAGTATTTTTGAAAAGTAACATATTTTCAAAGTATTTTTCAGAAAGAAACTCTTGTTATAGAAATATTTTTTCAAGTACAAAAGAGTTTTTATTAAAAATCCCCTCAAAGTCCAGTTCAATCTTCTTTCAATTCCTTCGAGCCTAAATTCTCTTTTTCTTTGCATAGCATGGAGGATGCCCCTAATTTTCCCAAGGGTATCCAAGTCCCAGGCTGATTTCGTAGATACCTTCAAGCTGCGACACCAGAGGTGTAGGGCAACCGCCTAATCCAACAACAGCGGGTGGAGATCCCATTAATCCACCCATAGCAGCCAATTTCTGTAAGCTATGCAAGGACTTTGCTAATATATGAGGCAAGACATTTTCTGGGATGGGGAATTTTATGGAAGCACGAGCTTAGTTGAGGAGTTGGACCAGATATTTGGGCTGTTAGAATTGGAGGATCAGTAAAGAGTTCAGCTAGCATCCTGGCAGTTAAAAGAAGAGGCTTCTTATTGGTGGAAGATCTTGGAGTTAGAGGGTAGAGATGTTGGTTGGAATGGATTCCGAGAGAGATTTGATAGGAAGTTTTTGTCATAAATAGAAGAAAGTATGCAACTGGAAAAGTCCATTGTTAGAAGAAAGAGAGTCTTTCAATAAAGGAGTATGTCAATCAATTTAATGAGTTGTCATGGTTTGGGATGGAGCTAGTGAATACACTATATAAGAAGGCCACAAAGTTTGATAAGGGATTGAATCTGCCCCTTCAAGGGTTGTTATTGATGCATGTACCAATGGGAGCTACATATGAGTCACGGATGGAGATGGCCCTCATGTTTGATGCAGCTAAGGAAGGAGAATCTAAGGATGTTCCTAAGTCGGAGAATTCTAAGAAGAAGTGGTGGAAGGATAAGAAGGATAAGGGCAAGAAGAAAGGAGAAGGACCTCAAAAGCAGATTAGGAAAGGCGGGAAATGCAATAGATGTGGGATGGTTGGTCAGTACGCAAAAGACTGTACGAAGGCAGCAATGAAGGGGAAGTGTTTCAATTGTGGACAGTCTGGTCACCTTAGTAAAGTTTGTCCTTAGAGTACAGAGCAGGGAGCAGGTGCATCTACAGCGCAGATACAGGCTTTGGATGCAGCACCTTCTAGCACCGGACCAGATAGAGATAAAAAAGTCACCATGGAAGGTTTGATCTCTATTTCGGATATTCCTATTCGAATTATTTTTTATTCTGGAGCACCACACTTTTTTACTTTCAGTTCCTTGGTTGATTGTTTGCACTTAGATATCTTTTTAGTAGTAGATCCCATTGTTTTTTCAAACCCCATAGGGGAATAGACACATTTATCCATGATTTATAGGGATTTGAAATTTTTTATCCTAGGCGTAGAGTTTGACTATGACGCCTATGTATTAGGATTTTCAGGGTATGGGATGATTTTGGGGATGGATTGGTTATTCCACTTATGCAGCAATACCGGACTGTAAGAAGGGGGTTGTTAGACTAGAGACGTGTAGCGGTAGGACTCCCGAGGTTTCTTGCTACCCACAAGGGTCATTCATGTCGAGCTTTCTTTATTCCCTCGATTCATCATCAACAGAGTTAGATTCATTTCCAGTCGTCAGAGATTTCCCAAATGTCTATGAGGAGGTTAGGGGGCTACCCCCTAAGAGAGAGATCGACTTTAGGATCTACCTTAATGACAATTCTAAGCCAGTGGCAGTGCCCGTGAGACAGATGGCTCCTAGGGAGAGGAAGGAATTAAGTAAGCAGATAGGTGAGCTATTGGAGAAAGGCTTCATCAAAAGGAGCATATATGAGTGAGGAGCACCAGTCATCTTTGCTACAAAGGCGGATGGTTCCCTTCAACTTTGTGTAGACTATAGAAAGTTGAATAAGCTCACTAAGAAGAACCACTACCCACTTCCTAGGATAGACGATATTTTCGATCAGCTACTTGGCTCTTCAGTGTTTTCTCAGCTTGATTTGGTTACTGGATTTCATTAGCTTAGGGTCATTGATGATAGCATTGTTAAAACAACATTTAGGACACAAGACAGATTCTTTGAGTGGTTGGTTATTCCATTTGGGCTAACCAATACCCCATCCTATTTCATTGATTTGATAAGCCATGTTTTTTTAAATGTCCTAAATAAGTTCGTGGTAGTATTCGTGGACGACATTTTAGTGTTTTCCAAGAGTATGGAAGAGCATACTATTCATCTAGAGGAGGTTCTTTGCATACTTCATGTTCATTAGTTGAAGGCAAAATTCTCGAAATGTCATTTTTTGTGAAAGAAAGTGCGTTTCTTGGGGAATGTAGTCTCAAAGGAAGGTTTGGCTATGGATCCCGCTAAAGTAGTAGCAATACAAGATTGGAAGGTCCCTAAGAATGCTGCCGAAGTTAGAAGCTTCCTAGGTTTGGCTGGCTATTATAGGAAGTTTATCAGAGATTTTGCTAAGATTTCAACATCGCTTACTCGCCTCACTAAGAGGAATGCGACATTCGTATGGGACGTTAATTGTGAGGATTCCTTCATGAAGCTAAAGAAGGCCCTTACTAGTGCACCAGTGTCAGTTTTACTCGACGGAGCTAATCCTTTTACAGTATACACTAATGCATGTAAGACGGGTCTTGGAGCAATATTGATGTAAGAAGGGAGGGTAGTATGTTATGGAAGTAGGCAGTTGAGGACTCATGAGAGGGACTATCTTACCTATGATTCAGAGTTAGTCGCTATTGTTTTCGCGCTCAAGTCTTGGAGACATTACTTGCTAGGAGAGAGGTTCGAGCATTTCACTGACCATAAGTCATTGAAGTACCTATTCTCATAGAAGGATTTAATCTTGAGGCAGCAGCGATGGATGGAGTTTTTGGCATCATATGACTTTGAGATAACTTATACCCCTGTTAAAGGAAATGTACTAGCCGATGCATTGAGTAGGAAGAGAGCAACACTTAGTCCAATGTTTGTAGAATGGAAAAGCCTAGAGTTTATTTTCACTTTTGATTTTAAGCCTCTACGGACATTACCCCTGGATTGTTAGCAGCACTTGAGGTGAGGCCTACCCTCATAGATCAGAATGGTTTAAGGCAACAAGAGGATGCCGATTCGTGGATATTGTGGATAGGATTAATATAGAAGGGGTCTCTAAACATCTCCAACGTTATTCCATAGATGGCTGAGGGTGGCTAAGGGGAGATGGAAGACTCTGTATTCCCCACATCAGTGATTTGATGAGAGCGGTTCTTAGAGGCACACCATTCGCATATGACTATTCATTTAGGTGGTAGTAAGATGTATAGGGACATGAAAAGAGTATTTTATTGGAGTGGCGTGAAGAAGGATGTGGCAGGGTTTGTAGTTAGGTGTCTTGTGTACTAAAGCCCCAAAGGGTTAAGACGGAGCAGCAGAAGCTCGTAGGATTACTTCAGCCATTGGATGTACCCAAATGGAAGTGGAATAGTTGGACTTCATAGATGGTTTACCCCGATCTAGGAAGGGGAATACCGTATTTGGATGATTGTAGATCGCTCGAATAAGAGCGCCCACTTCATTCCGATCAAGTATAAGAGGACTTATTGGCATCTTTATACTTCGTGAGACAGTCCGACTTCATGGAGTTCCCTCTAGCATAGTAAGCGATAGAGACCATATTTTTATTAGCGAGTTTTGGAGAAGATTGTAAGAGGCTTTAAGGACGCAACTTAGATTAAATACGGCCTATCATCCTCAGATGGATGACCAAACGGAGAGAGCTAATAGATTGCTTGAGGATTTGTTGAGGACGTGCATTCTTGATTTTGGAGGAACTTGGGAGGAGTGTCTTCCTTTGAGGAAATGGCACTCTTTGAAGCTCTTTATGGAAGACCGTGTAAGTCACCTTCATGTTGGTTGGAGTCTATGGAGATATTGCTACTTGGTCCTGACATGTTTAGGGAGTCCTCAGAAAGATAGATTTGATTAGGAGAATAAAGACAGCTCAAGATAAGCAGAAATCTTATGCGGACATGCGAAGGAGGCATATTAAGTTTGAGGTAAGAGACTTGGTTTTTATTAAAGTGTCTTAGCTAAGGAAGGTGGTGATGTTTGGATCAAGTTGGGAAACTAGCTTCCAGATTCATAGGACTGTTCCCTGTTGTAGAGAGAGCAGGGAAGATAGCGTATCGAGTGAAGCTACCGGAGAGGCTCGCAAGAGTGCATGATTTTTTCATGTTTTGCACCTGAGAAAGTGCTTACATGATTAAGCAGAGGTTGTGGAGCCTAGTCAACTTGAGGAGGTTGAAGTGAAGAGAGAAGCATTGGTTCGTCATATTGCTACCAAGATCATTGGACGTGATGATGTGCACGTATATGTGCGTATTTTTACCACCATATTTAATATATTTAAATTAAATAAATGATCATATTGGATATTTTAACTTGTTTAAAGCAAAATTCAAATTATTTTCAAATTATCACATATTCATCTTCATCCAAGGGCAAAATGGTCATTTTTGTGCATATATTATTTTTTAAAAATTAATTGAAAATTTCTATTTGTTTTGTAGGAATTTAAATCTAAATACAAGTGGCTTCATGAGGATATGCATGCACAAAAGGAAACAAAGCGAATGAAGATGAAAATAATTCAGACTCATGAACATGGAGGACCCCACCTACCCACTTACATTAATTTCAATTAGGAGCCAATGCACATGCTAAAAGATCATTAAAACTTCATGTATATTTAAGTAGGGGATTAAGACATGCTAATGGTTACTTGGCGGTTACACTACCTCAAGAGTATTTTGGGCATTCTCCAAAAAAATGAATTAGGGTTTCTAACTTGTATAAATACCACATATCTTCATGCAACCCTCATCTTCCTCTTTGTTAGTTTTAGGCTCAAAATAAAACACAAGCTCTCTTTCTCTTTTCATGGCTACTTAGCCATATTTCTTTTCATGTAATTTTCCTTTCTTTTACGCAATGTTAATTAATATTCTCCCTTATTTACATGCTCTATTTCTTTCTTGTTAGTAGTTAGTTTATTTTTCATGCAAGTAGATTAGTGTTTACATTTTTTTACTTAGCTTTTCTTTTCATTTTGCTCTCTTTTTTCTCTTCTTTAGTTTCATATTGCATGCTACTTGTGTTGATATGATAACATAAATGAGAGGCTAATCCCTTCAATTTAGGGGTAATGAAACCTCTAATCATGTAGCTTTAACATTTTGATAATTATTGCTCTCTTTTGTACTTAGATGAATGTTCATGTGATTTATTGTTTCATGATGAATTTGATAGTCTATGTTGTTCATAACAAATAGGCTATGCTTAAAAAATCAGAAACAAAAATTGCCTCTTTATCTAAATATATTAGGGCAAAGAAGTGAATGTTGGAATTGAAATTTGATGTTCTATATTTCTAACTAATAGTTAATTGACCATACTTAAAATATATTTTTCTTTCAACTCGTTGTCATTTTTCATGAGAGTTGAAAAGTAGTTTAAATGGTGTGTTATAGTTTGATGGCTTATGTTGAGCTAATTAATAGCGCAAATATGCCATACTTATGATAAGCACATCAATTAAACATACTAATGACTAAAAAAGAGAGTTGATAATTTTATATTTTGTTGAACTATATGATAGAGAGAATGGAATTATCTCTAAATTGTCATTTATTCTCATATTTTTCTCACTTTCTTTTTGACATTTTTCTACATTTTTAGCTTCACATCCTTCAAATTCTTGGTCTAATTTGATTGAATAGAAATTTAAAATCTACAATTCCCTGCGGATTGACTCGTTCTCACTACATACTATGATAGTACGTCATGCGCTTGCCATATAAATTTAATTCAAATTTATTGGCGGTTTTCTAATTCGATAGAAAATTTGTCGTTAAACAAGTTTTTGGCACTGTTGTCGAGGACTTGCTTTGATTTTATTTTCCATTCTTCGAATTAGTTTTGTTTGATTTTATTGTGTGCTTGTGTTGTGTGTTAACTTATATTTAAAAAAAAATCCATTTTGTATTTCATTTTCTGTTTGCAAGACTGCTTACTGTTCACTGTTCTTTATTCACATCTGATATTCTTCTTCTTTTCATAAAAAAATATATTTCAGTACTGTGCATTTGTGCATTGTAGTTTTCTTGTGCATTTAGATTTTTTATTTTTATTTTTAACAAAAAAATATTCTGCATTTCATTTCCATCTAGCAGCTCATATGTGTATTTCTGTCTAAAACAAATTGTTTTAGTTCTCACTCATCTCTGTATTATTATTTACTAGTTTTTGTTACTCCAAGTTCAGTTTGTGTGTAGTCTTTCTTTATGTGGATTTGAACATTTGCATTTCATTGTATATTTCAACATTCTCTTTTACAAATTGTGCACTGTTGTATACTACAAATTAGCATTGTTACAGTGCGTTGCACTTTCATTTGGCAGCACATTGCATTACCTACAAACTATTCACTACAAACTTCTCCCCTCATCACCATCGTAATCTCTCCATTCACAGACCTACTCCCCTCTCCATCACCACCTAACATCACCACTTATCCCCGGCCTAACATTCACAACAATAACAACTCCACAAACAATATCTCCACAAAATTTTCATCTCTGTCAACAGCAGCAATCCCCTCCCATCCCTTCTACACTCCTACGTACACAACCTTGTAAATTGCCCATCATCATCATTACTGCTAACAACTTCGACATTGCCCTCTACCATTTCTGCCTCACTGCTGACCATCTCCATCACTTCTGCTCCACCTCTTTGACCATACAACAGTCGCAGTCCAACAGTCAGAGTCACCAGTTTCTTCATCGACTTGCCTACTATTTATCACCACCCTTTAACCATCTACCCCTTACTTCATAAGGCTACTCAACACGGCTCTTGACACAAACCACCCCTGAACATAGTCAC
Source organism: Allium cepa (assembly GCA_030765085.1). NCBI lineage: Eukaryota > Viridiplantae > Streptophyta > Magnoliopsida > Asparagales > Amaryllidaceae > Allium > Allium cepa. Next base: position 174,028,745 of record CM060939.1, on the reverse strand, counting down.
TCCATGACATACACATCAACCTCGACAATACTTCCATCTACTGACCATCGTCAACACAAACATCCCTTCAACCAACCATGAACTACCAAGAAAGCTCCTCCTTCACAAATAACATCAATAACACCTTACAATAATTGCTTACCTGACTTCATTCTCCCAAACCATATCCCTCATCCTCTACCACCCTCCCTTACATCATCCCCATAAACCAGTACATCCTCATCAACATCAACCCACCATACAACAGTGCATCTCGCTGCCTCATTAACCTACACCGAAACTGCCTGCTGTCAACCTCCCCACAACTACTACCACAACGTAAAAGTGCTGCTACTTCAACACCAGTCAACTACTTCACTATCTTCATTCGTCATACATTACAATATACAGAGAATCTGCCCTCACTAACCAGTCACCACAGTGCCTTCACAAATGGTCACCACAAAGTTCAAAGCAACATCATATATATGTCCAGCAACAAAAAATTCACCACTGTTTAACCACTGACCATCAATCTTCAGGCAACACTACAATTTCTCACAGCAACATCACCTTACCATAGTCGCACTGCCACAGTGCAGTTCAACAGTACAAGACATCACCCTGCTTGGCATCAACTCCTGCTGCCATCATGCAAACTCGACAAAACAAAACAAAATTTGACCCTCTGCAACCTGACGGCGACCATCTTCCCAAATCGAACGCCTGAACTTGAACTCGACTCACCTCAGCAACCACAAAACCACCGCCCGTAAATTAATTCAAGTGCCAAATCGACCATATCCACTCACTTTCCTCTCCACGCGACCAGAAGTTCATCCTCTAACATTGAATCTCCTTCTAACCCAATTCGCAACCAACTCGACTTCGTATTCAACCTTGAACCCGACTTCCTCCCATAGTGTAAACCACCGCAACCATTCTCGACCATCGACAATCCATCCCCTTGCAGATTCAATCACCTCCTCCCAATTACAAATTCAACTCAATACTCGATGCAATTGAAAGTAGAAATTGATTTTTGGGGTTAAGAAAGTTCAACTCGAATATTTTTAGAAGCAAAAAGTTTGAAGCGAGCATCAGATTTTTTTTTTAATAGGAAGTTATTGTCAAGGACAATATTTCTCAGCGTTTTAGCCTCAAGGACAGACCTTCAGTATTTTAGCCTGAAGAACAAATTTCTTTAGGTATCAGTTTTTAGTTATTGATAGCAGATTTTAGGTATCGGTTTGTAGTTATCGGTATCAGTTTTTAGGTATCAGTTTTTAGTTAGGTAGCCGTTTTGAAAGAATGTTTGTCCTTATGAATAACTTTTAGGAGAATGTTTGTCCTTATGGTAAAAATATTGAGGTCGTGTCCTTGAGGCTAAAAATATACAACTTTTTGTCCTTTAAATTAATTCCCCCTTTTTTTAATCTGTATGTTTAGTTTTAATTTGGGTATTGTTTTACTTTTTCTTTTTTAAGTAAGCGGGCTCATTGTTTTGGGCCAGGTTGTAGGTTTAATGAGTGAATTTCCTTTTTTATTTTTTTATCTTGTTTTGTTTAATTTTTTTTAGTTCAAATCAAAAACAAATGTTTGCTTTCTTTACTTCTATTTTGTTTGATTCTTTAAAAAAATCATTTTATTTTGCTCGCTTTGTTGTGTCTTAATGTTTTAGTTTCTTATCTTTACTTTGTTAAAAAAAGTGTTTTCATTTGTTTTAGTTTTGTATATATATAAAACAAAAGCAAGTTTCTTTCCTCCATTTTTTTTATTTTGTTTCATTATGTTCTCACTTGTTTGTTTTATTTTGATTTAGTTTCTTCTTTGATATATATATATATATATATATATATATATATTGTATGTGTTTTGTTTTTATTTTCAGGTTGCCCAAGCAGAGACTCAAAAGGAAACCACTTGCTAAAAATAATTGCTTCGCTTTGCTTGCCAAAAAAATAAACTTCTTGCTTGCTATATCTGATGTTTTTGTTTGCCTTGCATTGTTGTTTATTTGTATTTTATATAAAAAAATTCGTAGTTGCATTGTTAATACACGTTTGATTTCTACTTTGCATTTCATCCTAGACTTTTGATTAATAATAATGGTTAGACATCGATAATACTTAATTGTATATTGACAATTTGTCGTCTTTCGATAATCTAATTTCTTGGTATCTAGGCTACGGCAGAGCAATAATTAGTTTTAAATATTACGGTGATTCGTAAATATTACAGTGGTTATTCCTCTGAAGATACTTAAACATTCGGCTGCATTGCTACGGTGATTCGTGGCGCACCGATAAATCATGTCCGTTACCTGACTGAGAACTATCTTGTTGATTTAAGACAAAGTGCGATTATACAATTTTTGGTTAACTCGGGATAAATGATTTTTAATTAGACTATTGCATTCATATAGTTGCATTAGTTCATGCCTATTTAAAAATAAAAAATTCAAATCCAAAACTAAAAAATATTGTAAATATTCCTTTTCCTTTGAAATTTTTAAATCCCTTTTCTTTGAAATTTGAAAAATCCAAAAAAAACCAAAATCCAAAAAAAAGAATATAAAACCTTTTCAAAAACAAAGAAGAATTTGGAAAAACCAAAAAAAGAACAAAAATCAGTTTCCCTTTTCAAAAATAAATTTTATTTGTAAATATTTTTCTTTTATATAAAAAAGTACTCTTGAAAATGTCTGAATTTTCATATTCACATGAATTTTACGATAGTTGTGAAAATCAATATAATCCATATAATTTCATTTCAAAATTTTATGGATATTTCCGGAACAACTATTGTTTAAACGATTCAAGATTTGAACCATAAAATTTTCAAAATGACGAACAACCCTCGGCTCTTGAAAATAGCATTTCATCTTTACTTGAATTCTCTACACAAAAAATCAAAGTATAAATGATTTGTGTAATTCATATTTGTGTAATAACTCGAGTCAAGGATTTCAAAATTTGAATTCACTTCCAAATTCAAATGATTTTGATTATAACCCATGCCAATCCAATTCGAACTCCAAAATGAATTTCAAAATCAAAACGAAAATGTGATCCACTTTTCAAATAATTTTAGCAATTGGAATAATCTCGACTACGATACGTTTGAAAATCTTTGTTCTCAACAATTTCAAAGAGAAAATCCTCATGCTAATAACTATAAACTGGATTTTGCTGGGCAAATGAACGAAATGTATGATGATTACCGGATTCATTATTTGAAACATATATGAAACAACGTGAAAAAAAAATCAAATTCCAACGTGTGACAAGTTAAGTAATAATCCATCTTTTACCACAATTGACGATTTTCAAATAGCAACTTTTGAAATTGAAAATGACAATCTTAATGAAGTTGTTGAAAATACGGTAATTGAGTTGGATTTCAATTCTTTTGAGGGTGAGAAACGTGATTTAAAATTCGATCTTCCTTTTTCTGATTTTGAAATTTTGGACCAACAACTTCAGATTTGAACTTGACACATGTAATAAAACTGTTGATAATTAAATAAAGGAAGTCGAATTCAATGAACACAAATTTTTTGGACTTTTAGATGACGAGTTGTTGAATTCCAAAGGGGAAGAGTTAAATCACTATTTCGTTTTTGAAATCAATAACTTTGAAGAATTCGTCAGTGATGAGCTTGACTTTCAATTTGGTGAAAATAAACTTGAATTTCAATCAATTGTTTTATCAACCCTGAAAATCATCGAAAATAAAACAACTCGTATGATTTTTAAATGACATTCGTTTTTCTAAATCAACATTCAACTTCGAAATATTTTATGGATTGGTTTTTCGAGCTCAAATTATGTCTCGCATACTTGACGAGACAAATGAATCGGTCTTTGGAAGACCGTTTCATTTACTTTTTGACGATATACTTTCTGATCTCGTGTAAATACCGATCATCCTTATGTAAATATAGGTCGTTTTTTTATTTTTGTTTTATTTCTCTCCTTCCACTTTGGTTGACTGTGGGGGCACAGTCAAAATCAAGTGTGGGGGGAGAATCGTCTTTTTTTTTATTTTTCATGATTAATTATTCATTTTTCCTCCTAAACTCAAAAAAAAATCAAAAAATTTTGATTTATTTTTAAAGAAACACTATAATATAAATATATGATTTTGCTTTATTAAATTGAAATTTTTGAAAATTTACTTGTCTTAACAAAAATAAAAATGAAGTTTTATTACAAATGGTTTAACTAGTATATATGAAGATTCATACGTGTTAATTATGAAATACATCCTAATTGAAAATCTTTGTTTTAAAAAGTGATTGATTTAAAGTAAAGATATAACATTTTTTATCTTCTAAGCTAAATGGTGCTAAGATGATAATGTGAAACTCTTTCTTCTAAAAAACAAAAAAAATTAAAAAAATAATATTTCTTGTATATATTTTTAATAAACACCTAGAGTCATGTGTTCATGCTTGTGTGTTCACTCGCCATGTTCTGTACCCTTCTCACATAAGCCCGAAAGGCAGTGCACGATCGGTATATCTGGCCTCAGTTTATCTGAGTTAGGTGTGTGTGTATATAAAAAATTCTATTATTAATAATGCCTACGGTCGATAAGTGTTCACACTTGTATATTCACTTGCCACGCTCTGTATTCCCCTCACATAAGTCCGCAAGGCAGTGCATGGATAATATATCTGGCCTCGGTTTATCTGAATTAGGCATATGTAAATATTAATATCAAATTATAGAGAGTAAGCAATTGAAATCTAAGCACTATTTTAACTTGTTTGATTTGACTTGTTATTGAAAAGAAATGAAAATACCACTTTGATAAACTTTGATAATTAACCAAGGATCCACTTCATGGTTACACTTTGTTATCAACCTAAACAACGAGTTAAACTATAGCCCATTTGTTACGATAACTTCGTTTTTGTTGAATAATTTTATGAGTAAATGACTTAAATTTTAAGATAATTACCAAAACCTATATTTAATTTATTTGTGTCGATTTAAAAGTAAATCCTTCATTGTAAATATTTTCAAAAACTTGCATTCATCCCATTGTAAATAAATCATGCACTTTGTAAATATTTCCACTTTGCATTTGGATGTTGTGGGTAGTATCCGCTAAAAACCCTCACGAGATAAAACTCATCCTACTGGGGACACCCAGAGATTTAAAGGCTTGTTGCATATGCTCAATGCAATCATGCTCCCTACAAAAAGGGATTTATCTTAACTTTTCTTTATTCGAGGACGAATAAAAAGATAAATGTGGGGTATTTGATGTGCACGTATATGTGCATATTTTTACCACCATATTTAATATAATTAAATTAAATAAATGATCATATTGGGTATTTTAACTTGTTTAAACCAAAATTCAAATTATTTTCAAGTTGTCACATATTCATTTTCATCCAAGGGAAAAATGGTCATTTTTGTGCATATATTAATTTTCTAAAATTAAATTGAAAATTATTATGTTGTTTTGTAGGAATTTAAAATCAAATACAAGTGGCTTCATGAGGATATGCATGCACAAAAGGAAACAAAGCAAATGAAGATGAAAATAATTCAAACTCATGAACATGGAGGACCTCACCTACCCACTTACCTTGATTTTCAATTAGAAGCTAATGCACATGCTAAAATGCCATTAAAAATTCATGTACATTTAAGTGGGGGATCAAAACATGCTAATGATTACTTAGTGGCCGCACTACCTCAAGGGTATTTTGGGCATTCTTTAAAAAAATGAATTAGGGTTTCTAACTTGTATAAATACCTCATATCTCCATGCAACCCTCCTCTTCCTCTTAGTTAGTTTTAGGCTCAAAATAAAACTCAAACTCTCTTTCTCTTTTCATGGCTACTTAGTCATATTTCTTTTCATGTAATTTTCCTTTCTTTTATGCAATGTTAATTAATATTCTCTCTTATTTACATGCTATATTTCTTTCTTGTTTGTAGTTAGTTTATTTTTCATGCAAGTAGATTAGTACTTACATATTTTTACTTAGCTTTTCTTTTCATTTTCCTCTTCATTTAGTTTCATGTTGCATGCTACTTGTGTTGATATGATAACACAAATGAGAGGCCAATCCCTTCAGTTTAGGGGTAATGAAGCCTCTAATCATCTAGCTTCAACATTTTGATATTTATTGCTCTCTTTTGTGCTTAAATGAATGTTGATGTGATTTATTGTTTCATGATGAATTTGATAGTCTATGTTGTTCATAATAAATAGTCTATGCTTAAACAATCACAAACAAAAATTGCCTCTTCATCTGAATATGATTATTGCAGCGAAGTAAATGTTGAAATTGAAATTTGATGGTCTATATTTCTAATTAATAGTTAATAGACTATACCTAAAATAGATTTTGCTGTCAACTTGTTGTCATTTTTCATAAGAGTTGAAAAGTAGTTTAAATGGTGTGTTATAGTTTGATGGCTTATGTTGAGCTAATTAATAGCACAAATGGGCCATACTTATGATACACACATCAATTAAACTTACTAATGACTAAGAAAGAGAGATAACAATTTCATGTTTTGTTGAACTATATGATAGAGAGAGTGGAATTATCTCTAAATATTCATTTATTCTCATATTTTTCTCACTTTCCTTTTGACATTTTTCTACATTTTTAGCTTCACGCTCTTCAAATTCGTATTTTAATTTGATTGAATAGAAATTTAAAATCTACAGTTCCTTATGGATCGATTCGTACTCATTATGTACTACGATAGTACGCCGTGCGCTTGAAGTATAAATTTAATTCAAAATTTATTGGCAGTTTTGTAATTTGATAGAAAATTTGTCGTTAAACACGTGACATCAAGAAACTTAGGAATAAAGAAGTGCCATTAGTACAAGAGCAGTAGGGAGATAGTGTTGAAGACGCTACGTGGGAGGTCGAAGAGAAGATTCGTACCTCATATCCGTATCTCGTTGATAGTAAATTTTCAAATTCTCTATTTCCATCTTTAGTTTTGAATAGGTTCTTTCTTTTATTATCCTTCGGGAGGATAAATCATAGGATTTAACCTATGGATGGTAAGATTTGATGTAAACATGTTATTAGAACATGTTATGTGTGATGGACGTTAGTGATTGCAAGTGTTTGCATGTGGATGCTAATGGACGCATATACTTACACTAGGCACTATTATCTCTTAGGTATCGGCCTAACTAAGTTACTAGAGCATATGCATATAGACGTGTAGGCATTCGCATATTTTATTTTATTATTATTATTTTATCCCATAGTCGCAATAAATGGATGATTATCATATGATTGTTGCATTTGGAAGATAATTGTAGCACGTATGTAGAACTATCAATTATCATTAGGAAATTTGCATTCATTTGGATACATGACACGGATGCGATTGCATTAGTTAGGGACATTGACACTATGCTATTTGCATATATATCATAAATCACATTAGAAAAACTTAGGGAGAATGGATGGAATGGGTGATGGTTGAGTAGTTGGTTCTAGACTTTGGATGAAAACCTTTATTTTATTCTTCGATCGTCGGAGATTTCGAGGACGAAATCCTTTAAGGAAGGGAGAATGCACCAATTCGAAATTTAAGCTGTAATAGTTAATTAACGAATTAATCAAATAATAAATAACTTTGTGAAATTATCATAATTGAGTCATGGGAATTTCACCCATGTGTCCATGGTAATTTTCTGCTCAATTTTCATATATAGATTATCAGAATCCGAGCTTAAACGAAGAAGTTACAAAAGAAAGAAGAAATCAAAGAATTAATATATATATATATATATATATATATATATATATATATATATATATATATATATATAAAGGGTCAGGTCAACCATAGGGTAGATTTTCCCAATAGATGGGTCGACCTTCACCGTACAAAGGTTGATCGCCAGGTCGACCCACGTATGTATTTGGACGTGATTTTATCCCGCTTCGTTCAGTGACGTGTTTTTTTATTTTAACTTAATCTTGTGCGTTCGTGCTTCCGTCCGACGGTTCTCATCGAGCCTATGACGTGGTTGCACCAGATTTAATCCTCAATCCAACGGTTTGAGATTCACTATAAATAAGACCCTAGGTCTAGCTACTTTTCTCATTTAGATTTTCTCCATCTGGGTTCATTGCTTGAGGCTGGACCCTAAAAGGAATATTTTTCCCAGGAGAAGATTTTTTTTAGTTAAAATATTTTATACCCTAAAAGTGGATCCGAGAAGGCCAAGAAAAAGAGTTAAGGACCATAGGTGAGTGTTTAAGTAATTATTTTAGATTTTTAAGTAATTTAAAATAATAAGATTCTCAATAGTTGTAGTTTTTCTGCAATTTTAAGACCGCTTTTATATAAGTTGTTTACATTTAATTTTTAACGTTCTTTTCAGTCTATTTTATTCATTTATTCATAGTTATTTACTGTTATTTATAGTTATTTTTATTTTATTTACATCCGTTTCACATTAGAATTCATCCTCTAAATTTTAGTTCTTTTTATCACTTTTTACGCGGACAAAAATAATAGAAAGTGGATAATTAGCTAATATGGACTAAATTATACGAATACTAAATTTATAGAAAATTTGATGTAAATACGAAGAACTGTAATAAAAAGAATATAGACTGAAATAGGTAAATTTGACATTTGCAAATAAGTTTATAACTAGTAGTTATAATTAAGAAGACAGAATAAAAGGGAAATTATAACGTAGGTTATAATTAAACAGAAAGAACAGAAAGAGACTTATTTTAAAACTTAGAATTAAGTTAATAAAAAAATATACCAAAGATAACAAAAGAGGCTTATTTTAAAGACTTACACTAAGTTAATAAGCAAATAGAGCCGAATTAACAGAAGAGGCTTATTTAAAACACTTATACTAAGTTAATATGCAAAGATAGAGACATGACATGTACCAGCAGCATTCCCCTTTAGTCAGGAACTAATAGTCTCACAATAGGTTAGGTGAGGCTGGGACATGCTTATGCTTTTTAGGGTAGATAAGTGGTCAACAGATAGAAGCTCAACTCAGGGGATTTGGACAAGGGGCACAACTAGATTTTTTTTTGTTTGGACCCGTATCGGCAGCATTTCCCTTTCAAACTAGGACCAATGGTCTCACAACACACTTAAGTAAGGCTGGGCAAGACCCTGTCAGACTAGGACTGATGGTCTCAAAATAGATCAAGTGAGGTTGGACACCCTTGTGCTGTTTAGGGTAGATAAGAGGTCAAAAGAGGAGCAACATATAGTGTGAGCCGAAACGGTGGCCGAGGGTGTGGCCTTGGTGTAGGAATATAAGTCGCTATTGAGTTCCAAAGTGCCAAACAGGTGTCCTTTTGCTATGGGACCCACAAGATGGGACTAGCTCAAATGACATAGCAGAGATAAAAGGCCGATCAAAGGGTGGAATTAGGATTTTAGCCTAATTAAAATAGAATTATGATTTCAGTCTAATCAAAGCAGTTATCTAAGACAAGTGCAAACAATCAAAGATAATTGGAACAATCTAAGAAAAGCAAACAGTTAAACGGTATTTTGTTCCAGCTTTATCTTTTCCTTTATTTTCTTTTATACTAGAATTGTTGCTAAGTCTATTATCTTTATCTTGCTCAAAAATACTAGTAATTACTTCCACTCACTGGACTTTTAGTCTGCACATTCCTCTAGTTTCCCCTTTTCCCTCCATAGGCCAACAGAGGCAAGGATAGTAGTTTTCGAACTTTCTTGGAGATTCAGTTGCGGAGTTTTTTTTTATGTATTCTTCTTCTTTTTAGTTTTCATTTGGATTTTTATGTACTGGTACTATTTGAAAGGGATGATTTTGTACTTTGATATTGTGATTGAGATGGTATTTTTCATGAGACATATGTATTTGGTATTTTGGGACATATTTTGGTTATGACTTATTTTATGAAGTTTAACTTTTAAATAAGTTATTGTTTAAACGTTTTCGCTATTTTTATTTAACTGTCTTATGAATCTTAGTCTCTGTAAAGTTTTAACGACACCTACAATGCACCACATCTTTTAGTATGTCCTTTTTGGATAAGACTAAGGGGTGTGGGATGTTTCAACTGGACCTCTGGAATCCCTTCCCATGCCTTCTATCTCTTAAGAGAAAGCTATCCATTTATTACAAGATATTTCTAATGAAGATTTAAAGATTTCTTTTGTTCACTTTCTTAACTGAATGCTCTAGGGAACCTGTTGGTTTTAATTCTAGTTTTTTCATTACCTGCTGGCAGATAATAGGTAAGGTGTTTCTAAAGGTAGTGCACAATTTCTTCTCAAGTGGAAGAATGCAAAAAAGTATAAACTCAACCATAATATATCTTGTGCCTAAGGCTTCTTCTCCTTCAAATGTCAACCATTATAGGCCTATCAGTTGCTGCAATATGGTGTATAAGTGCATTTCAAAATTTCTTGCAAAGAGGCTCAAGCTGTTTCTGTCCTAAATCATTTTGACTAATCAGAGTGCTTTTTTGCCTGTGTGGATAATCATGGAGAACATCTTGTTGACTCATGAGTTACTTAAGGGTTCTGACAGTTGCTCTCTAAGTCCTAAATGTTATTATAAGATTGATATCATGAAATGCTTATGACACAACCAAATGGGAGGCCATGTATTATGCTTTAACCAAAATAAGGTTTCCATTTAAATATGTAGCTGGGTAAAGCATGTATTTCAACTGCAAGTTTCTCTGTATAGATAAATTCTCAAGTGTGTTGGTATTTTAAAGGTAGGAAAGGTCTTAGGAAGGGAGATCCCCTGAGCTCTTACTTGTTTCTAATAATTGTAGAGATGTTAACTACCATTTTGAAGCAACAATTTCCTTGTAAACCCATTGATTTTCATCCCAAATATAGAGACCCTCCCATAACCTCTCTGTGTTATGCCTATGACCTCCTTATATATAATAACTAATGCCCGCTCTCTTAGAAATTTGACAAGAACTTTGCAGTCCTTTATAATGGCCTTTGGTATCACTATGAATAGCAATAAACCTTTCTTGCTATAGTTTGGGATCCGACATAATCAGTTAATTCCCATTATTGCTCCATTAAAAATTCAAGTGTAGGTAGTGGTATGCTTTACATTGGAATTCCTCTCACCACTAAAAGGATATGGAAGTACCACTGTATGCATCTATATGAAAAGATTACCTTCAGACTGAATTGTTGGCATAATAAGCACCTATCTTACTGCTAGCAGACTAACAATTATCTGATCCATAACCTTCTCTATGCAAATATATTATTCAAGAGTGTTCATTCTGCCCAAAAATCTTCTTTATATGCTTGAGCAGCCTTACAATCATTTTCTGTGGTCTGGGTCTCCTTTCTCCAGGAAAACTATCTCAATTTCTTTCAATAAGGTTAAGTTTCCTTTGAAAAAAGGTGGACTAGGATCCGTTGATTTAATTAAATGGAACAAAGTTGTTATCTCTGTCCATTTGTTCAACTTTATTAACAGCAGTACATCCTTTTGGAAGGTTTGGTGCAATAAGCATTATGTGGGTAGTAAGAATTTCTGGGTTACTAAAATAAAACAAAACGCTAGCTGGGTTCGGAGAAGTCTCCTTGGTTTGAAAGAGCGGTTAAAAGAACATTATCAGCTGGCTTTATTGGTAGATCCTGAAGTTTCTTTCTAGACTTCTCCTTGTCTTTGTTTGAAAGAAAAACTTAGTTATATGGGAATGTGTCAAATTTGCATTCCCCCTAATGCTAGAGATTTTGATTACATTATTGATGTTACTGTTGTTTTGCCTTATTGTAGTAACACTAGAGTGGGAGTTGTGTGGCTGTATGTTATGTCTTTTAAGATTGTGAATCATTAGCATGACAAGATGCTTTAAGGGAAAAAGAACCAAGAACACTCTGTTAGAAGGGTATATAAGCTCATGTTAGGTAGAGATCACCTTGATCCCTGGGGTTTTAGGATAGCTTGGGAAATCATAAGCAAAACATGTTCATATGGAGGGTTCTTAAAAATGAAATATTGATTTAAGACAAACTTAGTCGCTCTGGCTTGTTAAACAATTCATGCTATATTTTCTATACAAATTAATCCAATACACATTTATTTTTCAATGCAAGTTCACATCAGAAATATGGAACAAGCTGCTCAACCTCTATGATATGAATTTGCAAGTGTGTACGGAGATGGAAGGATGGTTCCTCATCTTTGCGACAACTAGAATGGAGAGATTATAAAGCCAAAGTTATGTTCATTGTCTTAAAGTTTGCTTAGTTGAGATTTGGAGTGAGAGAAATAGTAGGGTATTTGACAGACAGGAGAGAGGGAGCAATATCATTTTGATTACATATGCTAAGAAGATCGAGAGGAAAATTATTGAATGGGGTCTTGAAAGTTCAGCTAATATAATGGAAAGGCTATTGTATGAAAAGTGGTCATGTTTAACTCTTTAAATGTGGTATTATTTTGTTTTGTATGTCTCCAGTTGTCTTTATGTGTTTTTTGTATGAGTGTTTATTTTCTTAATAAGAGTGAGGTAAGGGTCTTCCTTAAAAACCCTGCTTAACTTCAAAATATGTGTGTGTGTGTGTGTGTAATAAAAATTTTATTGTCCGATACTTGTAAGTATAAACAAAAAAAAATTAAAAATTTAATGCATACACACACACACACAGATATATATACACACCTTATGATTTAAATTTAGATTTAACTGATAAAATCAAATAAAAATATTATTTTAATAATTTTCTTTTTTATAATTAGGCCATGCGCATGTAATATTTATACTAATAATAATAATTTTGTTTTTATATACACATATAGATATAACCATCCAATGTGACAACATAGTTATATACCGATTCGTTATATTGATAACTGTCTAAACTAAAATATGAAATGATGATATATTAGACATTAATATACCATAATAAGTAAAGAATGATACTCTTTACGAATGCCTATTATTCACATGTAGAAACGAAGAGTAAATCTTCTTGAATTGAATTTGAATTTAGAAGTTGTTAGTTACAAATGCAGCTACCACCACCGATCGAATTTGATTTAATTTAATACGTTGTACTTGAACTTTTAGGGTATGAATGGAAGGGTTTCTAGTTGAAATTTGCAGCAAGAAGGAGCGAAAAAAAATCTTGTAAAAGTGTGGGTTAAGTGGCCTTACATAAAGGAGAAATAATTAAGCGAAAAGTGGATCACCATTTTTCTTTCTCTCTTTACCATTTATTTCCCTTTTAACCATTCAAAATCCAACTACCTACCAACCCTTAGCTGTCCTAACCTTGTATCTTCCTAGCTAAAATCATACCCCATATGGGCCTCATACCTAGTCCAAGCTCGGACAAAATTCATTGCAAATTGAATCCAATTCAAATGCATATCGATATCGGATATCGATCAGTATATTTATAACTATTATAAACTATTTGCAACCAAATTGGTCGCAAACACCCAAAAGTAGATTTACGTAGAGAAGTAAATGAAGAAAGTAAAATAAAACCTAAGGAATATTTTAAATTAACAGACTAGTCAAAGAAAATATCAAGAAAACAAGAATTTATAGTGGTTCGGTGTTGTATGCCTATGTCCACTTTAAAGATTGTCTTTAAGGATTCGCTAACAGTTTGATTACAGCAACAAGAAGTAAGAAAAATTTTGATTACAATAAAGACTTAAGTAACCAGCAGCATAAAGACCTCAGAATGACCTCTTAGGCCAGTATTTATCGGTGAACGTGACCATCAATCTCTCTAAAATTTCGGTTATAGGACCTTCTAATCCATATGGGTCCACTAGCGGGGCCGCTAGGCTCAAAATAGAGGGATCAGTACTGATCCCTTCATTGGTCGATTTTTGGGAAGCGATCCTAATGGTGGCTTCTACATGCTTAAATATATTGGCTCTTCAATTTTCAAGTCATTTGGATCAACGGAGCTTGAGTTGTTGCATGACCTTTGATCTAAAATTGTTTATGCCATTGTTTCCAGCTGATCCCTAGAGATGATTGTTTGTCGATCCCTCTTTATTTACCCATTTTCCATGCAATACCTAGGGTAGGTTCCCTAGGATCCATATACCTTGCTCTTCAAATTTCATCTGCCTTGAACCTTTAGATCCTAAAGTATTGATCATTGAACGCACTTGGTCTCTAACATGTGTCAATCCCTCCTTGGTGGACTCAAGTATGCCGATCCATTCATCTATGTCGAGCCCTTTTATACGCTATTCTGATCCCTTCCTTATGAGTTGAAGTATAACTTTCCAAGCCAACAAACCATGTCGATCCACCTACTTTCATCTACGCCGATCCCTTTCTTGCTTCAACCATGTTGACCCCTCATCTATCCAACCATACTGATCCCTAAGGTGCTTCCAAGCCATGCCAATCCCTTGCTTGTTTAAGCAAAAGTTCATATTTCAAGCATTTGCATTGTTTATCTTCCAATTCCGTCCAATTATAGCTTTACATAACTGTTTCTCTGTGGTCATCGTTCTTAATAACAATCTAATATATCTTGTACAACCAGTTCAATCTAACTGGGTTAGGATAGGATACCGGGTAACACTTACCCCACCAAAGTACATCTTGTGAGTAACATTACGTGCTTTGAATCGAAACAAGTTTGAACTGTCAAAAAGAGGTCCATTTAGCTTCCTGAATGATTGATATTCCTTTATCAAATTGTTTTTCCTGATAGTGTTAGGGGTATGCTCTAGTGGTAAATATGTAATTTGTTACATATATCTAACTCGTTGACCAATCTTCTTCGAAATAAAGGTGTTTTCTTTCAATTATATATTTGATATAATGTGGTTATATTAATTAATCAATTTAATTAAAAGTATATTTAATAGAAAATCCATAAATGGTATGTTTTGTGATATTAGTTACAAAGTGTTGTAACCGTGAGTAATTTATCACAATGAAACAAATATACCATTTTAAATGTTCCTAGTCAAGATGCATCAAGACTGGATATCGATGTATCCGTTGAGACTAGAGTATGTAACGCTCTCCAAATTTTGGACAGTGTATTACTCCTGACTACGGGGAAATCTAGAGGTTACGTACTGATAGTTATTAGATAGCTATGGAATGACTCGCTGATAGTTTTCTGTGGGTTAATATAACTAAGGTCAAATAGAAAATACCGATGTGATTAATTTACACAATTCTTTTGACTTGAGAATACTATAGATCTTCATGTGGAAGCTATGCTTTAATTACAGTTAAATTATAACACAATGTCCATCAAGTGACTATAGTTGGGTCGAGTGGAAGTTTTGAAAGTGAAACATTATTCAAGAGAGGATTCGTCTCCTCAGTTATATGAGGTTAATATCACGGTCAACATAAGTCAACACAAAGTCAAAATCTCTAGCCAGAGTAGTTCAGTTAATAATAATTGTTATTATTGAACCAAGGTATTTGTGTTTGGATTATAGAGTTAAATATGGATGATAATGGAATTTTGACCATAACCAAATTCAATAAGTCCAAAGTAATATAGTTTTGACGAAGTGAATTGGCGTAAATAATTATCGCAAAAGGGTAACGCTTAATAAAGTGAAATTGGATTTTACCATAGTTTAGTAAGTGATAAATTTGACCATAATGTCATATTACCTGCAAAGTGACGCGTGAACGTTGACATTCGAATAGTTCAACGTTGATCGCTGGCCGAATTTGCACCCAAGAGTCACACAACCGAAATAATTAATTCTCTTTTGATCAAACAATTTAATTGTTTATAATTGTTATAGCGTAATTAAATTAATTAATATTTATAAAATATTTATTATGAAATTTGAATATGATATGAGAAATAAATTTATTGCATATATTTATAATAGTTATAAATATATATTGGTCGATATAAGATATCGATAAGAAATTGAGTTAAATATGATTGTACATATTTAATTTGGGTTAAATGGGCTAATAACCCATGAAATTATGGAGTTGTAGGCGTCGGTTATGGCTAGGGTTAGAGGTGGCTTGAACAAATGGGTAGGATTTGAAGATGTGTGGTTAAGATCTAGTGGTTTGCTCTCTTATCTTACCATATAAATAAACGGTCTCAAAATCCTAATTTGCTAAAATTCGTTCTGTTCATTTTTGAGCCACCACTCTCTTTCCTCTTTCATGTCTGAAACCCTCCTCTAATTCAATCCTTAAATTCTCATATCAATTCAAATCAAAACTAAAAGCTATTTGATAGTAATTGGTCGTAGATTCCAGATCAGCAATCTAAAGAATCAAAACATTTCAAAAGAAAAGAATTGATTATTCAAGATGAAATTTAGGACATCTAATTTGGGTAACTTTGATTTTATTTTTATCATATTATTGTGATTTCATAATTTGCCAATCATACACATATGTGTATAATTAGATTGTTGTTTGTTAGTTAGGTAAGATTTTTGTACGTATTTATGTTATCACAATGGAGACTGGATATGTGTATAATAATTAAAGATCTATTCCATGATTATGTTTTAGATGTGAAATTAAACATTAAAATTAATTTTAAGTTTGAAATTATTTATATTTATACATATTGAACATATGTGTAAATCTTATATGTTAATCTTTTAGGTTAAATTCTCACATATAATTTGAATTAAGAGATATGTTTTATTATATATTGTACATATAGATTTGAATATTTACAAATATATTTTTTGTGTTTATTATGAACTATAAGTTTTGAATTTTTTTTATGTTTATATATTTTATTAACTTTAATATTTAATGATTATCCAAACCAATAAATTCAAATATAATAATAAATGTTTCTTAACTTCAGTCTACTATTTTCTAAAATTCATCCTTCATGACAGAAGCCTTCATGAAAAATGTCAGATTTTTTGAATTTAAAATAATAATTTTAAAAATTAATTTTATTTCAGACTTGAAAAAATTTTATTGAATAAAAATATCGTTTTAATTTACAAAATTCTGGAAATTTTTATGAAGGTCCAATATATGTTATAGAAACCACGAAAAAAAAATTAGATTTTTATAACTTATTTTATAATTTTAGTAATTAATTTGATTTCGGGTCTACAATAAATTATATATTTAAATATTATTTTAATTGAGAAAATTTTAGAAATTTTTTTGAGACCATAAATATGTTTCTAGATTTTCTAAAATTATAACATTTATTATTTGATCTTATGGTTATTTTATGATAGTTTATTATGGCTAAATCTGTTTCATTCAATATATTAAATATAGGTGTATATTAAATAATAAAATCTTTGGAATTCCAAATCTAATATATTTTCTAACTGATAATTGTAAATGAAAGGAATTTTTAATATATATATATATATATATATTTGTTGTTATTTATGGTTCAATATATTATCATATAAATAAATGAATATTTCTACAATAATTTAATAAAAAAGTTAAATTTTACGCGTACATAATATATATATATTCAAAATAATCAAATGAAATTCATAGTTACATATTTACGCACATATTTGACAACATAAAATACATACAAAATGAGCTAATGTGTTCGTTGCGATGCAAATCCCAACATCTATATATAGGAATGTTTCACCCTACACGGATTGCTACGTTACACATGCACACACTTATATATGTGTATATGATACATATATACACACACAAATATATAAGCAAAACCAAAATTAAACAAATCTCAATCTACTATTTGTAAATTTAAATAAAATACATGATTTTATCTAAATCAAATTTAGAGAAGTTCTAAATAAATTTAGACTTCATAGGCCCATTAAAGATCCAAAATGGCTAAACTTTTTGAAATTCACCCATTTCTTCCGCCGCGGGCTGGCACTATTCCTTTTATGGTATCAGAGCCTAATAGCCTAAGCGGTCTAAATTAGTCATATTAGGGTTAACTAATTAAGCTTGTGCACTTAGTACTGTGTTTAGAAAGGTGATGTCTAGGATTGGAATTGAGTAATCAAGTACCATGTCCTACTTGGTTACCTGCCTGACCTGAAAGGTGATGGAGCCCAAAGGTTGCCTCTAATAGAAAAGGCCCAATTTGAATTGGGCCTTGGGCTAATTTTCAAAATAGTTTTGAAAATTAAGACATGATTTTAAATTTAAAAGGTAAATTTAAAATAAAAACATGTTTATTATAAAAGGTTATAATATAACATAAATTTTCAAAATGTTTGAAAATGTAATGAAAAAATTCAAAATGTTTGAAATTATATAAATATTAATTTTGAAATTTAAAATTATTAATAAGATTGATAGTATAAATTAAATAAATGAGTTAATTAATTAATACTTATACACGTGTACTATATATATTGATATATGTTATGTTATTTTAAAGTGTTTAAGAAAACATATGAATACATGTATGTATATAACATAAAATTTTGAACTTTACACAATTTAATTAAAATTGTTTAATTAATAAATTAATTAAAGGTCAATTAATTAAATAAAAAATGCACATATATAAGATAAATGGGTTACACTATAAAGATTATAGTAGATATGTCCAATATAAAAGTTGTATTGGAATACTAATATAAAATTAATTAAAGAGTTAATTAAGTAAAATTAATTAAATAAGATTTAGTTAATGAAATATTATACATAAAATTATCATATGAGTAATATGAAATATAAAAGTTATTTAACAACAAAACTTATATGATATGAATGTATAAACTAAAAGTGGGACATTAAAGAAACCCAAATAGACTTAAGGAATAAATACATACGTAAATGTACATATACTATCATTTCTAATGCGTATGGCACTTGAATCACGAGGGTATTTCATAAGAAATACATTATTCCATAAGTCTATATCACTCAATGTAATATATTGAAGATTATGAATCTTGAATATAATGTTGTCCTTTACCATATGTATATTAATAAATTACCTACATACTCTTTAGTTGTTGAGCAAACTCGAGCTGGGGATGTTATATGTAGTATTATTAATATACTGAACATATGAGGTAAGATAACTATATGTATTTGTTGAGCAAACTCAAGGTACATATACTATACTTAGGCATAATAATATGGTAGGTACGAGTGAATAATCTCTTTCCATTTGTTGAGCAAACTCAAGGTCGAAATGAGATTAGGACAAAGAAAATGGGTTAGGAGTTGTATGTGATACAACCAATAAGGAGTTATCCATCATTTGTGGGGCTATGATTTGTTGAGCAAACTCAAGGTCAAAATACCAAGACAGACGAATCCTAACACCCACTATTGAAGTCGAAAGGCTTCTGTGTTTACATAAAAGACAAGTGGGAGCCTTATTAGGAAAATGAAATGGTAATATTTAACATTTCTAATATTGTGAGAACATATGCTAAATAATGTTATAATTATCTACAATGATAAATATGTGCATTTAATATGATTGATAAAATGTTTATCGATTAGCATATACAAACAAACTGAATTGAAAGTTGACAAATGGAAATATAATGCCCACTATTAAATTCCTATTGCATGTTAACTTTTCAACACAAATGCAAATGCCTAATTTTACAACTGTAGAATACATACGTGGTTTGGTCACTTATGCATTTATTTGGTCAAGACCATATATTGCATTTTATGAGTTTAAACTTTAAAAGCAATATAAGACTTGGATATTTGATCCATATACAATTGCATATAAATGTTATAAGGTGGATGGTCAAAGTTTGTAATGTATAATATTTCGATGAAATTAGTTCATTCGAAAAACCAAATAAATCTTAGTGCGGGATCGAGTATTCAATCTGATTGATTACAAAACAGATCATATCATGTTTTTGTAACACAAGACCAAAAACTACAAGATAAATATAAGAAACCGATCATGGAAATGTCATTTTGATCGGTTTATGTAAAGTGCAGCATATTCGATGTCCTTAAATATTAAGGATAATCGAATGCGCTTTTGTAAAGAGTTTGTTATGATATTGTAGTAAGGTTTTCTTTTGAATAGTTTGACATTTGAAAGGAAAAAGAATGTATAAGAATAGATGTAATTTAAGGTACAATTAGGATAAAAAGAATGAATAGTCGCTTATGCTTCATAGAGAAACATTGGAGACAGGAATTTAATGATAATTGATACTCAGTATTGGAATAAGAAATACGATTTTTATTCCAAAACGTATTTCTATACAGAAAATTGTTTCTCTGAGATTTATTTCTTTTAGCTCAAGATATTTGACCAATGAACTCTCTACTGTAAATAGTTGTGTGTATGAAATATACAAATTGTATTATGTGGATGATGGACCTCCGAATTTAGTACGCTGTTATAGTAATGGTGGAAATAGTGGAAGCTGCCATATAGCACTTATTAATTGCATCATAGTATGAAAATTGTTAACTTACCATACATTATTTATGAAATACTGATTATTTTTCGGTATCGAATGAAAAAAATAGACAAATATATTCAATAAGAGTATTATGAATATTCCTTGTGAAACAAAACTAAAATATGGTTAATATTAGAAAATACAAAAGTATCTAATATTATTTATAGTTGTATTGGAATTATAGACTAAGCCGTAGTTTTGAGAAATAATTTTATTATAAGATTTCGAATCATGTTATACTTGTTAATTATATCTCAAACAATAAAGGGCTATGCACCCATTTAGTGGGAGTATCATAAGAGTTGATGAACTCTTCGGATTGATGCATATAGATGTATTGAATCGTAATTATATAAATACCAAAACAATTTCATGTACTTCATCATATTCACCGATAAGTTACGGTCGACATGGACATCTGTATTTGATACACATGTAGTATGTCTATGGTAAACTTATAAAATATGAAACAAAAGTAAATAAAATAACATGCAATAGAAATGATTCGATTTGACCGAATGAGTCAGCATATCGGAAAAAGTTTCGAACGTACCTAAAAATGAATAAAGATTCAATCTCAAAAGTCATTCCTCCATGTGATGCATAATGATGCACCGATGAGGGGTGATCGAACTTTGTTGGACAATGTACAATTAATTGTGGGTGAACTTTAGTTATTTTATTTCTATAAGGTCATGTATTTAAGAGTAGTACACAAGGTTAATATAATTTCATCTAAATAACATTTTACAAAATCACACAAGATAAGGGTTTACAAGAAACTCCAACATATCCTAGGCCAAGAAGTTGGCAGGTTGTGCGAGTCGAAAGATTGCACGTAATAATTATTCGTGAAGGATCTTGTATGAATCTGCCCAAAAGGATTTTGCGAAATACTGTCATTGGATGAAGTATTTATGTTTTGAACATGAGTTTTGTAAACTAAAACTAAATCAGTTTTATAAGTAAAGAAATTCATAAAATGTTTATGAATACATATTCTATTGCACTGAGAAACAATTTTTGTTTCAAGATATACCAACTTCATTGTGAAGAAATTTCTTTGAGGAATTATTGGTAGTAAAATGGAATTGGATACGATCCATGGATAGAACTAATTATAAGATAAAATGAAATTAACTAACCTAAACGAACACATAGCATTAGAATGTCTAATAAGTATTCATGCACATCGAAGGGAAACTATGAGTTTCGTAATAATGTCGAAACTATATAATCCTGGATTGTTTAATTAAACCAACGAGAGTGTTGACTCCATATGGTATGATGCGCAAATCTGAAAGAATTCCGAGTACGCTATCAATATATAGATTTTGGTGGTCGTAACTGAAGGGATATGATCCATCGACCTCGACCGTGTTTTCTTGAGTAAGACTAATGCAGTTGGAATTAAATGAGCAATGTTGATAAAAATAATATCGCAAATTTCAATTGTTGAAATTAGCGTATAGATTCGATATACAACATGTTCAAGTCAATTCGGATTTACTCACAAATTATCGCTTGATAAGTCCTAGTGTTTTGGTACATATGTATTGAAATAGAAAATTCTAAATAACGATTTAGAGTAAGCTATTTATGCATATTAACCAAAAATATCTTGAAGTCGGTGGAAGCGATATTGAGTTTGTGCGTCTTTGGATATGATCCAAGAAATGATATGAAAGTATCATTTTATAAGCATCAAGATTGAATAAGTATTTTGATAAAAATATCAAATAGTTTGATTATTAATCAAAATGTAGAGGAAGCGTGTGATCATAAGAAAGAACGTTAAAAGGTACATTGATATTTCTAAACTATAAGTAAACAACACGTTGTTGATTTTAATGATATACTTGTGTCAAAATTAGCCTTGGTTGTTTTAATACTCAACTTCGAATTAAAAAATGATGTCTTTTATAGCAAGTATAAAAGAAGTCGGGAAAGTGCCAAATGATATGCAAGGACACCTTATTTAAACGTTTAATATGGAACATGTAAGATTGATTCATTGGCATTGGCAATAGGAATTATCATACATGTTATGTTGTCTATGGTATCATGATTTGCTTATGTATTTGATATATAAACAAATATCAGGTCCAAATTGATATCCCCAAATGGTTGTTTGAAGTATTCACTTGTATTTATGAAATACTAGAGAATTTTTTACAGAAACATAAATTCCTTATGAAGAAATGTTCAGACTCAAACTTTCACAATTAATATTGAGTATAATATGTCAATAACAAATCTTTAAGTTGGAAATGTTCCAAATAAAAGACCATGGATGATTCAATGAAAAGGCTAGGTAAATCGCCTTGAATAGCGGCGTAACCAAAACAATGTATATAAAATATATAAGTGCACAAATTTATAACTGAGCCAATTCCAAATGTTGAGAATCTTATGACAGACTTGTTAGGAAATCAAATTACAGTTTCGATGACAATAACTATAGAATGGAAATCGAATATGCATATATATTTCTATTTGCAGATAATTGCTAAAGTAACATCACTAGAGGGACAAGAAAGAAGCTCAAAGAACATTACAAGAGATGAAAAGTCGATAGATTCAGTAGATCAATAACACAAATGCACAAAAAGCAACATGCATAGGATCAGATGTCTAGGCGCACTAGCCAGATGTCTGAATAAATCCTCTGGATTACAAATTAGACAGAATTAGATGTCTGGTTAATGTACTCAGACGTTTGAAAGGCTACTATACATAAAAAATATATAGGGCCAGACGTCTAAGACATATTCCAGATGTCTGCAAGTGAACTTGGATATTGAAATTCAAATAACAACTGCAGCACTTGAAAAGACATCTTCGTTTCTCTTCGCTGCAACTCTTCATCACCATCAGAAGCGACCATAGAACACTTGTTAATGGATGCAACTACTCAAGGAATCTCTCTAACACTATAAATAACATCAAGAATCAAAGAGAAGAACTCACCTTACTTACTTGTGCTCTTTACTCTTATACTCTGACATATTCTTGATCTATAGCAATTATATATCTGTATTTCACTATTCCATATATTCAGAACTCTTCAATTAATATTCTCTATATATATTGGAAGCACTTGTACTTAATAGTCAATATTTGTGTTATAGAACACACATCTGACAAGAACAAGCTATTGTAACCATGCCTATTCCTCCAAGCGTAGTGAGGGTGTATGATAGTCGAATTCCGAAGGGGAGCTTCGGGACTGGACGTAGGACGGGAAGTCCGAACCAGTATAAAATCCTGGTGTGCTTAGTCTATATTTTACTAGATTAATTTTATATTAGTTACATCATATAGTTAGTCACATATACATGCATATACACTACAGGAACCATCCTATAGATTTTCAATTGGTATCAGAGCAAGGTTTGATCAAAGTACAGTAACACATTTTTGAATCATTTTAACGTGGCAAGTATTTTTCAAGAAGGACAATCCACAGCACGACCGCCACTTTTTAATGGCTCTAACTATGCATATTGGTCAACACGTATGAGAATTTTTATGGAAGCTATTGGTCTAGAAATTTGGTAAGCTGCTCAAGATAAATATGAAGCACCTACTACTGCTATGAACACATGGACCGATGCACAAAATACAGTAGCTTCTAATAATGCCAAAGCTATGAATGTTTTATTTTGCTCACTAGACAAAAATGAATTTTCATGTGTCATGTTATGTAACACTGCATTTGATATTTGGCATACTTTACAAGTCACACACGAAGGCACGAACAAAGTTAAACAAACCAAGATTTCAATTTTACAAAATCAATTCTCATCATTTAAAATGAAACAAAATGAATCTATAGTAGATATGTACTCTAGATTTCAAACCATTCAACATGATATAATGGCACTTGGAGTAAAATTTACAAATTTTGATTTAGTATCTACAATACTCAATTCTTTAACTCCAAAGTGGGAGAGAAAAGTATTAGCCATCGAAGAAGCTAATGATCTTTTAGCACTCTTAGTTAAAGAATTGATAGGAAATTTAATGTCCTATGAAGCTAATTTGCAAGCACGAAAAGAACTAAATTTGGAAAAGAAGAACATAGCATTCCCAGCAACAAATGAAGTCTCCGACTTAGATGAAGAAGAAATTGTATTTATTACCAAAAATTACAACAAATTCAAGAAGTTTAGGAAAATCAATAAATTTCAGAAAGGAGGAAAATCAAGCTCAATGAATCAAACATCAACCAAATGTTATGAATGAGATCAATTTGGACATATGAAGAAAGACTGCCCCAAGCTCAATAATGGTAAAAAGAAGAAAAAATTTGAAAATCTCAAAAGGAAGAAGGCTTTCAAAGTAACATGGGATGACTCGGATTCTTCATCGTTTGAAAGTGATTGCGATAGTGACGGAGAACAAGCTAATACGTGTTTTATGGCACAAACTGATGGGTATGTCCCGATCTTAGCTATGACGAATTATTAGAACTTAGCATGGAATTAGATGATAAATTTAGACAAATTAAAAAATTGAACAAAGAACATATAGTCAAAATAAATAGATTAGAACTTGAAGTAGGAATGTTAAAAGATGAAAAAATTATCTTAGAAAAAGAACTAGAATTATCTCAAGGAAAAATTAAAAATAATTTGGTAAAAAGTGAGGCTATTGCTATTGATTTTAATAACACTAAAATAGTAAAGGATAATTTGTTAAAAGAAAATGTCAACTTGAAAAGCAATATAGAAATATTGAAAATTGAAAATTTAGAATTAAAAGAAAATTTAGAATTAAAAGAAAAATTAAATAAAATTACAAATAATGTGTCAAAATTTAATAAAGGAAAACAAGATTTGGAAAATCTTATCAAGACTTCAAAACCATCAGCTAATAGAAATGGAACAGGATTTAAAAATACTCCTAAACAAAACGGAAATGATGCTAAGAATTATAGTGATAAAAGGACTAAAAGTTTACCTACGTCTAATATGAATACCAAAAATATGAAAATTTGGATTCCTAAGACAAATAATTATTTGATTAGACAAAAATATATTAATAATTTCTTAGAGAATGTGGTCTATAATAAAAATAATATTTATAAAGGTACCAAACCATCTTGGGTATGGCTGCCTTCTTCTAACATCTAGGACCCTAACAAAGTATATGGGTACCAATTAAAACATCTTTTATTTTGCAGGTAACCAAAATAAAAAATAAAGAGAAATGGATACAAGATAGTGGATGCTCCAAGCATATGACCGGAAATTCAAAAATGTTATCAAATATAACATACATCGATGGTGGAACGGTAACCTTTGGAGATAATTCAAAAGGATATGTCGTGGGCATTGGAGAAGTCATCAACTATGGTATTTCTAACTCTCCTATTATTTCAAATGTTTTATTAGTAGAAAATCTAAAATGCAACCTACTAAGCATTAGTCAATTATGCGATAAAGATTTTCAAATAAATTTCGAAAAGATAGATGTAATATTGTCGATAATAACAAACAACTCGTATTTGAACGTTTTAGAAACAAAAAAATTTATGTATTAAACATGAATAAAAATAAAAATAAAAATTTATGTTTAACCGCCAACCATGATGATCCATGGTTATGGCATAAACGATTTGTCATATCAATTTTAAATATATTAATAAATTGGCAAAATATGATCTAGTTAGAGGTTTACCTAAAATAAATTATAAAGTGGAAAATTTATGTGACGGTTGTCAAATTGAAAAACCAAGGAAAATCTCTTTTAAATCTAAAAATAATATTTCTACAAAACAACCATTAGAATTATTACATTTAGATTTATTTGGTCCAACACAAATACGACCTATAAATCACAATAAATATGTTTTCGTAATAGTTGATGATTTTTCAAGATATACATGGACTTTGTTTTTAAAACATAAAAGCGATACTTTTGGTATGTTTAAAATATTTGCTAAAAGAATCAAAACACAAATGGACTTGAAAATTAAAAATATTCGAAGTGATCACAGAGGAGAATTCAAAAATGATCTCTTTACTAATTTTTACAATAAGAAAGGAATAAGTCATAATTTTTCTTTTCCTCGCACATCTCAACAAAATTGTGTCGTAGAAAGAAAAAATCGTACGTTACAAGAATGTGCACGAACATTACTAAATGGTAGTGGTCTACCAAAACACTACTGGGCTGAAGCTATTGTCATAGCTTGTTATGTGTTGAATCGAGTAACCATACGTCATATGACTAAACAAACTTGTTTTAAAATATTTTTTGAAAGAAAACCTAAAGTATCATACTTTAAAACTTTCGGATCAAAATGTTTTATATTAAATACAAAAGATAATTTAGGAAAATTTGACCTGAAGGCCGATGAAGGTATCTTTGTTGGATATTCGGATCGTAGCAAAGCATATAGAATTTTTAATAAACGAAAAAATACTATTGAAGAAAGTTTACACGTTTCGTTCGATGAAAATCTTCTTAACCATCACACTAATGATGATGAAGAAATTATTTCAATAACAAATTCAACAAATTCTATTAATAATGAGACAAATGGGCAAAATAACACTTTGATATCATCCCCAAGAATTCTTAAGAATCATCCAAAAGATAATATCATTGGAAATCTCAATTCTAGAGTAACTAGAAATCAACTTAATCAAATAAGCCATATAACATTTGTGTTAAATTTTGATCCAAAAAATTATAAAGAAGCTTCAAATGATTATTTTTGGACAATAGCTGTGCAAGAAGAACTAAATCAATTTGAACGTTATAATATTTGGAAATTAGTACCAAGACCTAAAGATCAATCGGTTATAGGAACAAAATGGGTATTTAAAAACTAAGCAGATGAAAACGGAAATATTGTAAGAAATAAAGCATGTTTAGTTGCTCAAGGCTATAATCAAAAAGAAGGTATCGACTATGATGAAACCTTTGCTCCAGTAGCAAAAATTAGAGGCCATTCGTACATTACTCGCCTTTGCAACTCATCATAATTTTAAACTATTTCAAATGGATGTCAAAAGTGCTTTTTTAAATGGTTTTATTAAAGAAAATGTATATGTAGAACAACCCCCACAATTTGTTCATGAAAAATATCCCGACCATGTTTTTAAGTTACACAAAGCATTATATGGATTAAAACAAGCTCCTCGTGCTTGGTACGAACGTCTTAAAAATCACTTAATTACATGTGGTTTTCAAATAGGCAAAATCGATACAACCTTATTTATTAAACGAGAAAATAACGATATTTAGTTGTACAAATTTACGTTGATGATATTATATTTGGTTCAACCAACGAAATCTATGTGATCAATTTTCAAATATTATGAAAAATGAATTTGAAATGTCACATATGGAAGAATTGAATTTCTCCTTAGGTTTACAAATAAAACAACTTGAAAATGGTATTTTTATTCATCAAGAAAAATATTGTAATAATCTATTATGTCGTTTTGAAATGGATAAAACTTCGAGCAAACCAACACCAATGAGTACTACTGTTCACTTAGAAAAGGATGATAACAGAAAAGATTTTGATGAAATATTATATCGTAGCATGATTGGTT
Source organism: Allium cepa (assembly GCA_030765085.1). Lineage (NCBI taxonomy): Eukaryota > Viridiplantae > Streptophyta > Magnoliopsida > Asparagales > Amaryllidaceae > Allium > Allium cepa. Next base: position 174,000,813 of record CM060939.1, on the reverse strand, counting down.
CTTTACTCTATTTGATGGCTAGTCGACCCGATATTATGATGAGTATATGTCCTTGTGCTCGATTTCAAGCAAAACCAAAAGAATCTCACCTAAGAGCTGTTAAACGTATTTTACAATATCTATCTAGTACTAGAGATTATGATTTGTTTTTCGTTTGAACTAGTTTCATATAGCGATACGGATTTCGGTGGATGGAGAACAGATCGTAAGAGTACTAGTGGAACATGTAATTTTATTGGACAATCATTAGTTTTATGATTTAGCAGAAAGAAAAATTGTGTTTCTTTATCTACTTGCGAAGTCGAATATATCTCAGCAGCTCTAGCACGTGCACAAGTGATATACATACAACAAATACTTACGGATTTCGGCAAAATTATCAATAAATCTCCAATATATTGTGATAACACGGGTGCAATAAATTTATCAAAAAACCCTGTCAATCACTCGCGGACTAAGCATATAGATATGCGACATCATTTTCTACGAGACAATATTGAATAAAGAACTATTTCATTAGAATACGTAAATACCGAGAATCAAATAGCAGACATCTTTACTAAACCACTAAATGAACTAACTTTTATCAAACTCCGACGAGATTTAGGGATTTGCTCTCTTCATGATCTACTCAATTAATAATCACTCCTTCATTTATGCTATGATTAGCCATTAGTTTTTTATCCACAAATTGTAATTAATAATTTCTGCACCTTTTTTTTTTTAGTTAGTCGGTTTTTTTACAGATTTTCTATAAATAATTTTTAAACTTTTATATAAACAGTTATATAACAAGAAATAATATATACAAAATTCATGTTTTTTTTCAAGAATCAAAATATAGTCATGTCTTTTGAAAATTCTTATATATCCATCTCGACACCTACGACGGATAGCTCGGCCGATACACCATAACGGATTCCTACACCTACACCAAATCAGGAACCGATGTATAGGTGGTCCTCATATCACACGGGATTCACTCCTGATAACAAGAAGACCAAATGATCTCTATTTGTCTCTCCTAACACAAAGGAGAAAATTGATGAAATTCATCGCTATCAAAAACAACAAATAGATCTTCAAAGAGAACTATATTTTGAACAAACAGTTACACCGCGACGACTAAGCTTTTTGGAGCAAGTAGCGATGAAGTTTTGTACATCACGGAAGAAAGATGTCCATGAACCACTTCCAAAGCCTTGTAGTTCCTTGGATCCCTCTTCTTCCTATCGTACCCCTTTGGATCCTTTACCAACACGATTCTCTGGCTCCCCGAGAACCCACGAACATGGAAATATATTATTTTCACTTAAACCATGGAGGGATAACAAGTCAGAAGATCGTAAAACTCCATCGTCATCTAAATAAACTATATTTTTTAATTGTATGTGTATCTATGTTTATTTGTTATTTTGTTTCACACAAATAATACTACATTTTGTTTTAAAAATAGATAATCGAGAAATAAGCAAAACCATTAAATTTTAGGCTATTTTTATAAAAATTGAATATTTCAGACGTCTGGTTATGGACCTCAGACATCTGACGCTCTGATATACCTCTATTTTTTAGCGTCGTGCATATGTCAGACGTCTGTTATAATCCCCCAGACGTCTGAAAATTTGCTTTGCCTCCCCGAAATTAAAATCAGGCTATTTCAGACGTTTGAAATTCTATCCAGACTTCTGAATTATGTCTCTACCACCAAGTTTTAAAAACTTGACCTATATCAGACGTCTGATATTTTACCCAGACGTCTGGAAAAACTCTCTGACTATCAATTTATTTAAAATTCGATCAAACCAGACGTCTAGCCAATAAACGAGATGTCTTAAGTTACCTACTGTATTCGATTTAGGGGAAACCAGACGTCTGATTTAGCGTCCAGACGTCTGAAATTCAATCGACACTTTATAATCACCCAGATAACGTCATTTGTTTTCACTTTCATCTCTAATTTTTACAATTGTGATTTCTCCATTGACGATTTTCCTCTTAAAATCATCTTTTTACGCTAGCTCAATTCACAATGCCTCCTAGAACCAAAAATCCTAAGATATCCAAACGAAAACAAGACAAACCAACATCATCCTCAAATCCTCAAGTTTACTCGGATGATCAAATCGAAAGATGGATGAATAGAGCACCACACTCAATCAAGAGATACGAGGATATACAAAAGAGAAAGCTTCATACAGGTCCATCCTATGACCTACTTAAATTTCCAATCTATGATTTGGATGAAACGTATGAGAATGCCGGACTAGAAACATTGATTTCGTTCACTCCTAATGACATCCAAATCGATCAATTGGCAATATTTCTTTTCTATGCAAATTTGGATAACATTTCAGTATAGAATACTAAAGATGAAGATAATTGGCTATGGTCTAGTGTGTATGGCAACACGATTAGACTCACTCCTGGCATAATTTATAGAACACTAGGATGTTCTGACACGGGCGAAGATATATACAATATTCTCGATATGCGCTTCAAACCAAGAAATAGTATAACACATTAAATTTGGGAAGATGAAATGCCAAAATTTGCCTCTAAATATCTACATACAAAAGCACGACTTCTTACTCGAATGATAATCAACATCATCGTTCCACGTATGGGAAGTCATGAACAAATAACCGAGTTAGAGCACAAAGCCTTATATGCTCTATTTAGCGGAACAAGGGTGAATTGGACCAAATTTATCTTTGACGAGCTCAAACATTTTTGGACTCGATCATGGCCATCAATTATCTACCCTACGTATATTATGAGACTTCTTCGGGCACACAACATCCCTTCCTACTTATCGAATTTTGAAGAAATCTCTCCAAAATATGCTTCCATCAACTTTTTCTCACTTATGCACTTACCCGAGATTCCCCCAGAATTTATATCCTCTGAAGATTGGATGCACAATCATCAAACCAAACAAGTTGAGCCTCCACCTCAACCACACGTTGAACCATCTCAAGAGGAGGAACATCATCGTGAAATAACCCCACCTCCTCCTGCACCATTTGATTATCCAAGTCAGGATGAGATTGTGGAGACTCGAACAGAAACATATCCAAATGAAAACATTCGAGATCTCACCCTTCGAAATAAAAATAATTATCTCAAAATCAAAAACTTTTGGCTAAGCATATTGACAACTTCGAAACATCATTTGCTACACGCCTAGCAACAGTTGAAGAATCACTTTCAACTATCCTATAGGCTCTCAAAGAAGTGCTCCAACGGGTTCGCGGTCCAACACTGCCTTCTGAAGATTGGCTAACCCCCATACCTTCTCCTCCCGCAAAACAATCTAAACTTTATAAGGACGAACCTCTCAAACAGGCTTTGACATCTCCTATGAAGCCTAACACTTCTCAAAAAGAAGAAACAGGGGATGATCAGGAAAAAGCTTCTTCGAAGGAATCATAGATTTTAGGATTTCAAATCTTGTACATTTGCTAAAATCTATGGATGTAATCAATTTCGAATTATTAATGAAATTTTCCTTTTGTGTGTTATCTTTGACGATTGGCAAAAATTTATAATTCTTTTTTATAATGCCAAAGAGGGAGAAATATAAGTTTAATTATAAAACATTAAAAATAAGCAAATATTCAGAGGGAGATTTATAAATTATATATAAGTACATTTTATAGTTGTCATCATCAAAAGGGGGGAGATTGTTAATAAATCAAATCTATGGTTTCGATGACAACAACTATACAATGGAAATCGAATATGCATATGTATATTTCTATTTACAGGAAATTGCTAAAGTAACTCACTAGAGAGACAAGAACGAAGCTCAAATAACATTACAAGAGACGACTAGTCAATAGAATCAGTAGAGCAATAACACAGATGCACAAAAAGCAACATGCACAGGATCAAATGTCTGGGTGCACTAGCCAGACGTCTGAATAAATCCTCTGGATTACAAACCAGACAGAATCAGACGTCTAGTTAATGTACTAAGGCATCTGAAAGGCTACCATATACAAAAAAAATATAGAGCTAGACGTCTGAGACATATTCCAGATGTCTGGAACTGAACTCGGATTTTGAAATTCAAATAACAACTACCGCACTTGAAAAGACATCTTCACTTCTCTTTGTTGCAACTCTTCATCACCATCAGAAGTGGCCATAGAACAGTTGTTAATGGATGCAACTACTCAAGGAATCTCTCTAACACTATAAATAACATCAAGAATCAAAGAGAAGAACACACCTTACTTGTGCTCGTTACTCTTATACTCTGACATATTCTTGATCTATAACAATTATATATTTGTATTTCACTCTTCCATATATTCAGAACTCTTTAATTAATATATATATATATATATATATATATATATATTGGAAGCACTTGTACTTAATAGTCAATATTCATGTTATAGAACACACACTTGACAAGAACAAGCTATTATAACCTGATGTGAGGGTGTTTGATAGTCGAATTCCAAAGGGGAGCTTCAGGATTGGACGTAGGATCGGAGGTCCGAACCAGTATAAAATCCTGGTGTGCTTAGTTTATATTTTACTAGATTAATTTTATATTAGTTACATCATATAGTTAGTCACATATACTTGTATATATACTACACGATCCATCCTATAGACTTTCAAGACTTATATGATAACAATGTCATAATATAGTTTGTAGTAGAGCTTAGAGCTCAGTAGAGGTCAATAGATATACTCCAAATTGTTCCACATGATAAAGCAGTTTATCACCGTTGAAGAGAGTTGATTGACAAAGTAGATAATTAAAACATCATAGCATACCCGTTCATAAAGGGACTGGCCTAATTGGTTTTGATAAAACTGATTAATGAAGTTGGAATAGATTCCATAATTGGCCCCAAGTGCAAGTGGAGAGATTGGTAGAGTCAAGGGTATGCCCTAGGGGTAATTATGTAATTTATTACATATATCTAACTCGTTTACCGATCTTGTTCGAAATAAAGGTGTTTTCTTTCTATTATATAATTGATATAATGTGGCTATATAAATTAATCAATTTAATTAAAAGTATATTTAATAGAAAATCTATAAATGGTATGTTTTTCGATAGTAGTTACAAAGTGTTATAACCGTGAGTAATTTATCATAATAAAACAAATATACCATTTTGAATGTTCCTCATCAAAATGCATCGAAACTGGATACCGATGTATCCGTTGAGACTAGAGTGCGTAACGCTCTCCAAATGTTGGGCAGTGTATCACTCATGACTACTAGGGGTACCTAGAGGTTACGTACTGATGGTTATTGGATAACTACGGAATGACTCACTCGATAGTTTTATGTTGGTTAATATAACTAAGGTCAAATAAAAAAATATCGATGCGATTAATTTGCACAGTTCTATTGACTTGAGAATATTGTATATCTTCAATATGGAAGTTCTGCTGTAATTATAGTCAAATTATGGCACGACGTCCATCAAGCGACTATAGTTGGGTCGAGTGGAAGTATTGGAAGTGAAACACTATTCAAGTATGGATTGGTCTCCTCGGTTATATGGAGTTAGTATCACGGTCAACTTAATTCAACACAAAGTCAAAATCTCTGGACAGAGTATTTCGATTAATAATAATTGTTATTGTAGAACCAAGGTCTTTGTGTTTGGATCATAGAGTTGAATATGGATGATGTTGGAATTTTGACCATAACCAAATTCAATAACTCGAAAGCGATATAGTTTTGACGAAGAGATTTGACGTAAATAATTGTCACAAAAAGGTAACGCTTAATTAAGTGAAATTGGATTTTACCAAAGTTTAATAAGCGATAAATTTGGCCATAATGTCACACCACTTGCTAAGTGATGTGTAAACGTTGACATTCAAATAGTTCAATGTTGATCGTTGACCAAATTTACATCCAAGAGTCACACAACTGAAATAATTAATTCTCTTTAGACCAAACGATTTAACCGATTTATAATATATATATATATAAATTAATTAATATATATGAAATTTGAATATGATATGAGAAATAAATTTATTGCATATATTTATAATAGTTGTAAATATTTTGATCGATATAAGATATCGATAAGAAATTGAGTTAAATATGATTATACATATTTGATTTGGGTTAAATGGGCTAACAATCCATGAAATTATAGAGTTGTAGGCGTTGGTTATGGCTAGGGTTAGAGGTGGCTTGAACAAATGGTTAGGGTTCGGAGATGCGTGGTTAAGATCTAGTGGTTTGATTTCTTATTTTACCATATAAATAAACGGTCTCAAAACCCTAATTTGTTAGAATTCTTTCGGTTCCTTTTAGAGCCGCCACCCTCTTTCCTCGTTCATGGATGAAATCCTCCTCTAATTCAATCCTAAAATTCTCATATCAAATTCAAATCAACTAAAAGCTATTTGATAGTAATTGGTCGTAGATTCCAGATCAACGATCTGAAGAATCAAAACGTTTCAAAAGAAGGGAATTGATTATTCAAGGTGGACTTTAGGGCATCTAATTTGGGTAACTTTGACTTTATTTTTATCATATTATTGTGCTTTTGTAATTTGTTAATCATATGAACATATGTGTATAATTAGATTGTTGTTTTGTTAATTGGGTGAGATTTTTGTACGTATTCATGTTGTCACAATGGAGACTGGATATATGTATAATAATTAAAGATCTATTCCATGATTATGTTTTAGATGCGAAATTAAACATTAAAATTAATTTTAAGTTTGAAATTATTTATGTTTACATATATTGATCATATGTGTAAATCTTATATATTAATCTTTTGTGTTAAATTTTTACATACAATTTTGAATTAAAAGATATGTTTTATTATATGTTGTATATATAGATCTGAATATTTGCAAATGTTTTTTTGTGTTTATTATGAATTATAAGTGTTGAATTTTTTTTATATTTATATATTTTTATAAATTTTAATATTTAATGATTATCCGAACAAATAAATTCATATATATAATAAACTTTTCTTAACTTCAGTTTAATATTCTCTAAAATTCATCCTTCATGTCACCTTCATGAAATTTTTTAGATTTTTTGGACTTAAAATAATAATTTTAAAATTTTATTTTATTTCAGACCTGAAAATAAGTAATTGAATAAAAATATCAGTTTGATTTACAAAATTCTAGAAATTTTTATTAAGACCTAAAATATGTTATAGAAACCTCAGAAAAAGTTTTAGATTTTTATAGCTTAATTTTATAATTTTAATAATTAATTTGATTACGGGTCCATAATAAATTATATATTCAAACATTATTTTAATTAAGAAAATTTAAGAAAAAAATTTCCGAGGCTAAAAATGTGTTTCTAGATTTTGAAAATTATAAGATTTATAATTTTATCTTATGGTTATTTTATGATAATTTATTATGGCTAAATCTGTTTCATTTAATATATTAAATATTTATGTATACTAAATAATAAAATCTTCGGAATTCTAGATCTAGTATATTTTCTAACTGGTAATTGTAAATGAAAGGAATCTTAATTTATATAAATATATTTATTTAATGTTATTTATGGTTCAATATATTGTCATATAAATAAATACATATTTTCTATAGTAATTTAATAATAGAAGTAAATTCTATGCATACATAAAATATATATATATGTATGTATGTATGTATGTATGTATAATTTTTCAAAATAATCACATGAAATTCATAGTTATATATTTACGCATATATTTGACAACATACAATACATACAAAATGAGTTAATGTGTCTGTTGTGATGCAAATCCCAACATCTATATACGAACATGTTATACCATGCATGAATTTCTACATTATACATGCACACATGTATATACATGTATATGATACATATATACATACACAAATATATAAGCAAAACCAGAATTAAACAAATCTCAAACTACTATTTGTTAATTTAAATAAAATACATGATTTTATTTAAACCAAATTTAGAAAATTTCTAAACAAATTTAGACTTCATAGCCCCATTAAAGATCCAAAATGGCTAAATTTTTTGAAATTCACTCATTTCTGCTGCTGCGGGCTGGCCCAATTCCTTCATTTCCTAGGCACTGAATTCTTCATCGATCGCTATGATGCTTGGTCGATTTCCAATTACATAAATCCAACGCCCTATTCTGTAATATATGTAAATCCAGTTTTGCAAGACTTATAAACTTATTATTATCTAGCTCATCCTTGAACTTGAAGGTTTTGGGTTTGATTTCAATTTCTGTTGATTTCAAAAGGTTGAACCTTTAAGTCCCTCTCGTGCGCATTCATATACACGTTTCTATCGTTGGCTCCCGGACATGCTCGAACATTTACGGGCCGTTGCCAATTTCTGTAATATCCTGTATATTCACATTCATAAAAAAATCCTTACATTTTTTTATTTTTCTTCTCTTTTTTTGTTTTTTAAATCTATATTCATCAATATTCGTAATGCCGATCCATCCTTTTAGCCACGCAAAGGCAGGTTTCTATGCCAACCCCTCTCCCATTGTTACATTTTCAATGCCCTTGCAGCCAAACCTCTCCCATACACACACACACATAGACACACACACATATATACATATACATATACACACAGAGGCCTTCCTCCCTCTTCACCTTTCCTATTTACATGCCTTTGCACTGAAACTTCTTGATGAACCCAAGCTCTTTAACCTTCATCCTTAAATCCATCAACGACTCCAACTAACCCACAAACTCGCCTTTCCTTTGTCTCTGATTTGATAATCCCCAAACATCCATTCTTACCATAATTCGAACCCCACATTTTCAAGTAGTTATGATTTCATAATACTTCTTTTAATTATATGATTAGATTATCAGCCTTGAGTTGTTGATGTGTGTACGAGGTTGTAATGGTGAATGATCTTGGAGAGGTTGGTGATTACTGGAATAAAGGTTTGGTAGGTTGAATTAGGCATAGGAAGAGGAAAGGAGGAGATAAAATGAGGGTTCGGTGAGGGATTCTATGGGAAAAAAGTCAGGGATAGAGAGATGAAGGGATTGGTAGACTATAATACGGCAGCGGTAGGGATCGGCTAGGCAAGGGGTCGGTTGTTTTAGTTGAGGAGAGGGATCGGTAATTTAGTTGAGGAGAGGGATCAGTATAGGGTAGTGGTATACGGATTGATGTTAGTGACTCAGAGTGAGGGGTCGGTAGGGAAGGTTTTGATGGAGGGATCGATATAGGAGCTGTTGGAAAAGGGATTGGCATGTACCCTAGTGGTCGGCATATTCCTTGTAAACTAATCCAACCGAATTTGTTCGAACAATCATCATTATTTTTCCTTACTAATCTTGAATATATGATGACGATGAACAATATAACGTGCATATTCACTGTTGAACTTGAGACTGAACCGTCAGGTTTCTAGAACTTTCAATATGGACCAAGTGACAAACTTGCAAATGAACTTAAGTAACAAACTACATACTTCAATATGTTGATAGCCAATTCTAGAGCTTTCATAGCCGATTAATTCGCTTGCTAGTTGAGAAGTCCAACGATGACGGTTTCTCTGGACAAAACTCCTAAGTCTAGTTGTTTTATTTCATTTTTATGATTTCAAACTTTCTACATCTGTTATATATTGCACTGCACTACACTAGTTCACACTTAGCACGGGAGAACGGTTTTTTTTTTCTAATCTCGATTATCTACTAGGTATAGCTAATATAGATTCCAGATGCTCGAAGCGTTCAGCCGATATGTCTTCTAATTCAGTGATGCTACACAATGATTCTAAAGTAAAGTCAAGTTCCACAACTATATCTGACAGGCTTTCTCCCAGCCATCATATGGAACAAACAGAAGTTTTTGTCGCATGAGCCGATCTTTTCTAAGATATTTTAGTCTTTTCAGCAGGAAACATAAGCCATGCTCCTGATGATGTAGAGGGCGCTATACTACTAGATAATCCAGTGGATTCACAATCTTCTCGAATTGGCGAGGTTGCTGTCCGCGGGCTATGTACCATTCATGGAATTCTATTTGGGGACGTCTTGGCTCCTTCAAGACATGATAGGCCTCACTTTCCCCCAGCAAGGTATACAATATGCAATGAGTTTATGTGTTGGGCTGGATGCGTACCACACTTCAATTTGTTTGTCCGAGAAATGCTGAGATATCTTGGGGTAGCCCTTACTCAACTTCACCCAAACAGTTATGCTTTCATACAAGGAACTTTCTTGTTGTTCATGAATGTTTATCTCGTCTGTCTACTCCTAAAGATATAAGATTTATCCACAACTTCAAACGACGATCGGAAAATCCTTCTTATGCCTTTCTCAAACCCTCGCCAAACTACCAAATTCTGATGGGCGCTTGGAACAAACTCTGATTGTTTAAGCATGAATTACGTTCGATGCCCTCCCGGCTTTGCGAGACAACGGTTAGAAGGATGTAAGTATTACCTTTACTTCTTTCTCAAGTTCACCAGTCCAAGCCATACTTTTCCTTTAAATCTACTAACATCCAGAGTTCTTTCTGGTATTTGCCCTCGTCCCGAAGGCACCGATTTTTCAAGAGTCGTTGCTGCTATGCGCGCCACCCCTGTTGAGGACAAGGACAATAAACTTCTCACAACCGATGAGTTACTATCCTTGTTCGAGCCATTGGAAGATGGTCGTAGTATTGGGCTTCCAAGAAGTATAGCATTACCAAGGAATGTTGCAAAACAAAGGAGGGATATCATCAACCAAGTCATGCCCCCTACCGAGGGGATTTGGGACGATATCGAGGAGGGTGAGATTAAGGATTCTCAGGCTGATAGACTGAAAGATGTTGATGTAGGCCCGGGAAAGACGCCAATGGTCGAACCATCGCAAGGTGCACAATCCGAATCACCCACAAAAAGAAAAGAAAAGATTGGCGTATAAGGTTCATAGAAGAAAAACCACCGCAGATACAGAGTTTGTTATTACTCCTATTGATGAGGAATCATCCTCTCAATAATTGGAAAGTTCATTAAAAGATTTTTCAAATCTTCAAATTCCAGATAACATCATGTCCTATGACTTTTCAAACATTAACAATGAAGGACTCAACTCTCTTGCTAGAAGTGGCGAAGGCATCCGACCTTTTGATAAATGAGAGAAAACGTCGATGAGCAAGGCTACAGTCACCGATCTGTTGGGGGGAACACTAGGACACTAACAACTGCACTTCACTATACACTTTTTGTTAAACTTTCTTGCGATAATTACTAACACGCTCTCATTTGGTCTTTATAGGTGCAATGTCACAATCCAGAGCCTTCGATTACCTTAGAAGTTCTTCATCATACCACTGATTTAGCCAGGAGCAGAGTCTACTCGCCGTAGGGAGAAGGATGATGGATAGGATAAGAATTATCACTCAAGGGAATCTTCTTCTTCTTCCAAATGAAAATCCCAGTCCCAGACATCTCGTTAAGGTGAACAGTCTAACTTTCCTGCATAGAGTGGAGACCAGCCTTCCTACCATGGCCCTTATATCGCTGCATCTCATGAGCAACATTCTGGCTCGTCGAGCTCTAGACAATCTCGTAAACGTCGATCAAGCAAACATCCACTTGCTACCTCCGATCCGCCTTTGCTGGCTACCGCTCCCGACTTCTCCACAGTAAAGAAGTTGGCCGAACTCAAGGCCACTTTTCCAATAATTTGCTTTGATGGTCTCAAATTCCTTCCTGCCATTCACATAATTCCCAGGCACGCCTAGGAAAGTTCTCTCGCGTGCGTCAATAACGTGTTTGTGCAGTACAAATCGTTTATACATTTGGCAGAAAAAGTCTCTAAAGTATCCATTGAGCGACAACATAAGATAGACCGCCTCAAGTTGGAAGCTATACACGATAAGAACATAATCAAACATCAGGATGCTGAATTGTTAGAATTAAAAACCGAACTTGCTAAAGCAGAGAAAAATGCTAAGGAAACAGTAGAGATAGTAAGCCGATTGGAAGTTTCTCATAGAAAGGAAATCGACACCACACTTCATCGTAGTGAGGCACTTTCTTTATAAAAGAACTCCTTGCAAAAGGGAAAATATGCTCTGGCTCGCCGCATTGAGGAACTTGAAGAACTTTTCAAGAAGTAAAGGGAGGAAAAAATCAAAGCTCAAGAGGAATTGCAAAAGTACTGCGAGGAAGTTGTTGAGGCCGGGAGCCTAAAGGCCAAACTCGATGAGTAATTTACTAAAATTGAAGCTCTTAAAGAAGAAGCTCGAGAAGAGGGTCAAAAAGAGATGATTGAAAAAGTTAACTCCCAAGTGGAAGCTGCCATGGAGGCTGGAAGGAACGATATTAAGGACTTATTCGACCCGTTGATTATTAAATGCAACGCCAAAGTCCTGATCCATTGCGACTTAAGTTTTCTCAGTGAGGGTTATCTTAATCACTCATTGAAGCTTGGGATCATATTATCAAGGTTAATAAAAAAGAACTGGGTGAATCCGAGCTCAACGAAGTAGAATTAGTGAGGGAAGTTCTTCGTGGAAATGTGCCCTCGGATCCAGCTACCGCAAAGCTTCGATTTTTAATCCTTCTACACCTATCGAAGAAGGAGAACATATTGCCATATTTTCAGGGACGATTCTAAGGGTCCCTCTCCATCCCAAGTAGCTGGAACTTCAATCTCTCTTGATATGAAGTAGGATCTTGGCTACGATTCGGACAAGCCCGACTTCGAATCTAAGATGTTATCCGCCATTTTAGAAGGAGGCTCTCCGACAACTATAGAGAGTTAACCAGATGCCGGTATCGCGCTTTACTCCTTATTAGTGAAAAGTTTTTATTATTCATGCGCAATGAGTTTTAACTAACCTCCTTATTTTAAAAAAATTTGCAGGTCTTCCAGACCCTAATCAACCTCCTAAAAGTGGTGTTGCCGCAGTGTAGTGGTAAAAACCGGCAGTTGCTAATATTGCAAGGCCCAATGCTCAAGTCATTTGTGCCCTTGATGATGATAAGATCGAGGTCCACTCTCGACTGATGAGTCTGATGATGTAATAATTACCGGTGCCTCAAAATGCACTGATAGGACTAGCATGAAGGAGCGGATCGAAAAGGAGGAATCGTTGAAAATAAAAGCTAAGAATGAACCCACCGAGGTGGAAATTGATGATCCTCGTCTTGTGCCATTGTAAATTATTCCACTGGGGGAGTCGATACCTGGTGAACTTCCTCCTACCTCCACAAGCTCACTTGCTAAAAGTTGAAAGGGGTCTCGAAAGAAAAGCACAAGCAGCTTTACTCTTGAGAAATCCAAAAAAGAGAGGATGTCAAAGAAATAGTCGTCGCTTCAGCTCAATGTGCATAGTTTGCATAGTCTTTCCTTTCACTAGTTGTGGTTGTATGGGTATGAATCCCGATCTTTTGGAATTATTTGTACTGAAATTTTGGCACCTATCATGTAAATAAAAGTTTTTTTCTATTAAGCTTCATTTGAATTATTATTTAAGTAGTTGAACAATTACTTTCCATTCAATGTACTTGTAATTCTTTGCTTGTAAATTTTGGTTATAATTCATCAACTCCATCCCAAGGCCTCCAAGTGGTCGTGGCCTCAAGTCACATCAAACGCCAGGCTCGGGCCTTAATGTTACGCTATCAAATTTAGTGGTTTTTTGAATATCTATGCTCATTCCCTCGACATTGATTTGACGAGGCCAAAAGCTGGAGGTCGAGTTCCATCCTTAACGAGTTTATACTCCTTCTGTCGGTTTCAGTTCGAAGTTTGTGGAAAAGAGAACGGTTGAATTCCACTCATCTATTCTTTCATGTCTTTATCCACACTCCGGGGATTAGATTTAGTTGATGGGTGGTCGAGTCGCACATTTTTTATGTTTATACTTTATTCCATACTATGGGGACTTAGAGTTATCTCGTGAGCGGTCGAGTCGAGCCCGATTTATATTTATACTCCAATCCGCACTCCGGGGACTTAGAGTTGTTTCGCGGGTGGTCGATTCATGGCCATTTTATGTTTATACTCCAGTTCGCACTCTAAGGACTTAGGGTTATTTCGGAGAGCAGACAAATCGTACTCTTTTTTTATTTGATTAATTTACCCCCCAAAATTTAGGATTTTGATTTAGCGAGCGATCGGTTGTTCCTAGGTCGCTTTGATTTGTTTCAGTCCCACAGTCTGGATAGGAATTTTTCAATCTCCCGATTGTCGGTCACATTCATTCCTTATTGCGTATCCCATTCTTTGGATTATGAATGAGAATTGTTAGAAGAACAAGTTAATTAAGCTTATCTTGTTTGATCCCATTAGAAGTTAGCACGATTGATTGATTTCAAACTCTGGAAGCCTGTACGTACACATCGATATTAATCAGTATCACTATGTAATTAGCATGCAATGCAATGGAAAACATAAATATGGAGGAAGCCTGAAACTTCATTGATTAAATGGAAAGGAACAACATAAACTATCTTATTACATATTCGGAATATTAAATGCTAAAGCAAACTTTGAATGTAAATAAAACTAAAATTTAAAGGAAATAAACTAAGTTAAATAGTGTCGTAAATGTTCGCTATTCCATGCTTTTGGAATTATGATGCCATCGACAGTCGCTAGCTTGAAAGTTCCTTCTCCAAGCTTCTGTTCAATGACATATGGTCCTTCCAAAATCGGATTCATGTGCATTAGGGTTTGAAAAACTTGTTTTAGGACGAGATCACCAATTTCGAAGGTTTTTGGTCGAACTTTAATGTTGAAATATTGGGCGACTCGATGTTGATGTGCAACCGCCCTTAGATCGGCTTCTTCACGCTTCTCATCTATAAAGTCCAGAGATTCCAAGAGGAGATCTTTATTTATTTTGGGATCATAATAAGTCACTCGATGAGAAGGGGCTACGAGTTCAACGCGAGTAACGACTTCGGAACCATAAGAAAGGATGAATGGAGTATGGCCATTCATGGATTTATGAGTGGTTCTGTAAGCCCGAAGTGCCGTAGGGAGTTCATCCACCCACTTGCCTTTAGCCTTTTCTTAACGCTTCTTTCGAATAGACTTGATGATTTTATTTATAGGTTCAATATGCTCATTTGCCTGAGGGTGAGCAACCGCTGCAAATCTCTTTTCAATACGATACCTTCGAAAAAAATTATAAATTCAGCACTATAGAATCGAGTCCCGTTATCTATCACAATAGTCCATGGAAGACTGAAGCGACGTATGATGTTTCGGACGACAAAGTTGATTACGTTCATGGTTGTGATTATAGCTAAAGGTTCCGCCTCAGCCCGCTTGGTGAAGTAATCAACTGCAATGATAGCGTACTTCATGCCACCTTTAGAGATCAGCAAAGAACCAATAATGTCTATACCTCACATAGCGAACAGCTATGGGCTGACCATTTGTGTGATTTCTATTGGCGGATCTCTTGGGACTTTTGCATAAATCTGGCACTTGTCACATCGTCTTACATAATCAGCAGCGTCCCGATTTACGATTGGTCAATAATATCCATAACGGAGTATCTTCTTTGCCAGGGTATGCCCCTCAGTGTGATTGCCGCATTCACCTTCATGAACTTCCTTTAGAACATGTTTTATCTTGTCATGAGTGATAAACCAAAGTAGGGGGACCAAGAAATCTTTCCTGCACATGATTCCTTCTTGCATAATATACCGTGAGGCTTTGCGAAGAACTTGTCGCTTTTCATTTATGTTATCAAGTAAGACTCCATGTAGTAAATAGTCTTTAATTGGAGTCATCCACGATTCCCTTTCAGATTCCGCTCCCAGTGTCTGGTCAATCTCCATCATGTTTATACTTGGTGTATTCTTTACTTCGACCAGGACCAAGCCCATTTGTTGTGCATCATCGGTACTAGCAAACTTTGCCCATGAATCAACCTCTCTGTTTTGATCGAGGGGAATATATGAAATGTCATAGTATTCAAATTCCATCAATAACTCCTGAACTCGGGTAAGGTATGAGGCAAGCTTTTGGCCTTTAGCATGATGTCTCCCCTAACTTGATATACCACTAACTGTGAATCACAAAAAATTTCAAGAGATTTAACTCCAAGTTCCCTAGCAAGTTTAAGTCCAGCAATCAAAGCTTCGTACTCAACCTCGTTGTTTGCTGCTGGGAAATCAAGCTTCAAAGAATAAAAAATTGATTGGTTTTCAGGGGCTACAAGCACAATCCCAGCTCCAGAACAATAATCGTTAAATGCTCCATCAATATACAATTTCCACCGTACAATAGGGATTTCATTACCTTTCAGAAGATCATCTTGCATAGTAAACTCCACTATAAAGTCCGCCAATGCCTGACCCTGGATAGCTCTTCGAGTAAGATATGTGATATCGAATTGGCCGAGCTCAATGTTCCATTTTAGTAACTTCCTAGACATTTCAGTTCGTTGTAGGACCCGTCGTAACGGCTGGTCGATATAAATATTGATCGGATGTGCCTGGAATTACGGGCGAAGCTTCCATGATGCAATCAGTAAGCAGTATGCCAATTTTTCTATTTTCGGATAGTTCCTTTCTGCTCCTGTTAATCATTCGTGTGCTGATACAGCTAAATAAATGTATAACTCCTCATGATCTACCGGCTTTGACAAGATAGGGGGTCCCTCCAAATGATTCACCACAACTTGAAATGCATCCTTACAATCCTACATCCATTCAAAGTTTCTTTTTCCTTTCCTAATCAAATCAAAGGAATACATTTTTTGTAGCTCTGGAAATAAATCGACTTAAGGCAGCAACCTTCCCATTCAATGCACTTGTTTAATAGTTCTTGGCGCTTGGAGATCTCGAATAGCCTGAATCCTCTCGGGGTTGTCCTCTATTCCACAAGCATTGACGATAAAGCCTAAAAAATTTCCCGATGCAGCACCAAACGAATATTTCAACGAATTGATTTTCATCTTGTAATATCGGAGGATGTTAAACATTTCTACCAAGTCTATAATGCAGTCGCTTGATCGCCGTGACTTCTAGAGCATATCATCCATATATACTTCCATTATTTTTCCAATTCGATCTTCAAACATCCTATTAATTAAGCGCTAATAGGTTGCTCTAGCATTCTTTAATCCAAATGGCATTACTACACAATAATACCGCCCAACATTTGTAACAAACTGAAGTGCCCCTGATTGGGGATATGCATCAGGATTTGGTTATATCTTGATTACGCATCCATAATGATAGCAACTCGTGCCCTGTGGTTGAACCAACTAGCTGATCAATCCTTAGAAGGGGAAAACTGTCTTTTGAACAGGCTTTGTTCAAATCCGAGTAATCAATGCACGTTCTCCATTTTCCATTCGCCTTCTTCACAAGTATGGGATTAGATACCCATTCAGGGTAGAGGGCGTCATAGATAAACTCGTTAATTTTTAGTTTGTCCACCTCCTCTTTGAGAGCGGCAGATCTCTCCGAATTTATGCCATGACTTTTCTGCTTCACCGAAACGTACTTCGAGTCAATATTCAATGCATGGTTGTGACCCGATCTTCAGGACTTGTGATTGGTCGTAGTGGCTGACCATGATATCAATCATCAGCTCAACCGGTAAAATCTTGGTCTCTTTGGGTTCCTCTTCATCATGTCTTGGATCTGTATCTCTATAGAACTGGCTGCGGCGACCGAGCCAAGGCTCAGGCGTTGATTGTCAATCTTTGGTAGCTTGGATGTAGACAATCTTGTCCACACCCGTTACTTTCTCTTTGTGCCGAGCTTCCCTCAACTCAGCTACATAATAGGCACGTCTAGTCTCTTGATCGCCATGAACAACTCCTACGTCATTATCCATTGAAATCTTCAAATTTAAACACCATGGGGCAAGAGCTGTACGAAATTCAGCCAGGGTCGGTCAACCCAGAAAAACATTGTATAGAGAGACAACATCCAAAACAATAAATGATAAAAATCACGCTCTTCATCGTTCACCTTCTCCCAATTCAACTGGTGATTCCACGTAACCAACCGCCTCCGTCACGACGCTATCAAAACAATGAATATGGGCTTTAAATGGTTTTAAGTCTTTGGCTTGCAATCTCATATGATCATATGCCTTTCTGAAGATTATATTCATCGAATGTTCATAATCAATTAAAATCTTTCTCACCAATGTAGGACTAATCGTAGCTGAAATGACCATCGGGTCAATTGTTAGGGCCTCTACTTTGTTTGCATCCCTGCTTCTAAACACTGTATGATCGTCCATTGTGTGCTGTTCTTTTGCTAGCATTCAAAATCCACATGCCTAATCGCGCTAGCATAGCGCTCCATCTCTTGCCAACTCCTGTCTAAAGGGTGCAATCTTCCATCTATCGTATTTATCACCAGTCTTCCACCAATCCGTGCGGGCTCCTCAGCCTTACGCAGAGCGTGTCCTCGATTGGGGTCAGATGTCCCATGTCCACCATCGTGTAGGGTTTTCACAAACTGTTGCAATTTCCTTTCCCGAATCAGATTTTCTATAACATCCCGAAGACGCATGCATTCATTTTTATTATGCCCACAATACTCATGAAACCAACAATATTTCCTACTCTACTTCTGCTTGTCTGTCGACTCCTTTGGCGGCGGCTTACTGTATTGCATGGTATTGCAAGTTGATGGGCAGATATTCTCTAGGGACATGTTTAGCAGTATGTAGTTGTCATACATTGGTATCTTAGGCTTTAGTCTCCCAGAATCCCTCTTTTGCTCCCAATTCCTATCTCCATCTCTCTATTGCTGATTCGGCTTATTCTGAACACTCACCTAGATTTTTCCGAAACTACCATCAGACTATTTTATTGTAGTATTACTTTGCAGCGCTTCTCCACTTGATCATGCAATGTTCTTTTTTCTGGAGGTCTTTGCTTTCTCCTTTCTTAGAAACTGAGCTGCCTTTGAATAGAAGTGCTCCAATGTGGCAGGCGGTTTTTCAGTCAGCCAATCGCCAAACTCAGATTTTGGATTAATCCCTCTCATCACGGCAATAAGTATAGCATGATCATTTGAGTTACTGACCTCCATGGTGGCGGTATGAAATCTCTCCAAATAATCCTTCAACGATTCCCCTTGAGCTTGGATCACGCTGGAAAGGGACATCGCATCTTTAGGATGAGTCTCGTGCATTCGAAATTGCTACACAATCTTGGTGCCAACTCATCCAATCTCGAAATTGATCGCGGAGCTAGTCCCGTGAACCACACCATCGCTATTTCAAAAACGGTTATGGGAAAGCATCCGCACTTGGTCACATCATCGGCTCGTGCAGAATCCGTTAACCATTCGTATCTCATAATATGCTACCTGGGGTCGGTTTTTCTTTCATAGGTAAGCGTTGATGGCATATTGAACCTTCTCGGATATTCGGCATGCAAAATATTGTCGATGAACGAGATATGGCTTCTCAAAATTCCCCAGTCATCATTGGTCGGACCTTGGTTCTCTCTCACCAAGTATCTGACCATTGCTGACAAATCCAGCATCTAGATGGGTGATGCCAAGCAGTGGTCGTTCCCCACCTCACATGAATAGTTCGGTCGATGTCTACGGGCCGTTTCATGCCTTCTTGGTTTACCATCCTCTTGATGCGCACCTTGAACATTTATCTTATCGTCATTCTGATGGGGTACCTGGTCAGCATTTGATTGAACTCCATTATCTAAGCTTCTAGGAATTGTTGAATGGTGATTCCCCCAGTGTAAGGATGGCATCCCTCCTCTAGAGGAGGGATCAGCACTGATCGGTCTTGGTAGACCATGATGGTCTGCCAAGTGACGCTCTGAAGTTTGTGCACGATCTTCTTCGTCCCTGCGATGCCGATGCCTGTGATATTAATCAGATGAGCTTGAACTTTCCAATGCCAAGTAAGAATTGGGATCCCTCCTGGCTTTCCCATGCTGTTGTTGAGTAATTTGGTTCATCGGGTTAATATTAGTCTGAACTTGCTAACATCATTGTCGATGGATTTCCATCAACTCTCTCATTAGATTATGAAATTCAGCTCTGGTTATAGAATCAGTAGGGTTCTGAACTTCAACTGGATCAGCATTCAAATTTGTAGGTTGATTCCTTGGGCCTCCTTGTTGAATGCTAGCAGTCTCATTTCTATCCACATTCTAAGAAGTAAATCTAGTATGTCTCACCATTATCAATCTCCTTGCTTAGATTTCGGTAAATATGAATAGTATATGCAATTTTACGAAGATAACTATGGATCTCCTTCGTGGGATTTGCCCAATCCAGTAGCAACAAAAGAGATCCTAACAAGCTGAGAATCAGGTTTGTAGTAAAAGCACAAAAATGTTTGCAACCAAATTAGTCACAAACACCCAAGAGTGGATTTATGTAGAGAAGTAAATGAATATAGGAATAGATTAAATTAACAGACTAATCAAAGAAAAAATCAACAACACAGGAATTTATAGTGGTTCGGCATTGTATGCCTACGTCCACTTTGAAGATTATCTTTATTGATTGACTAATAGTATGATTACAGTGGCAAGAAGTAAGAAAAAATTTGATTACAATAAAGACTCAAGTAATCAACAATGTAAAGATCCTCAGAATGAACCCCTAGACTAGTATTTATAGATGAACATGACCACCAATCTCCCTAAAACTTTGGCAATAGGACCTTCTAATCCATATGGGCCCACCAATGGGTCGGTAGGCCCAAATTCCAATGAAGAAGGATCAATTCCCATCCCTTCATTGATCAATTTTTGGGCAACGATCCCCATGCTGGCTTCTACATGCTTAAATATATTGGCTCTTTAATTTTCAAGTCATTTGGATCGATGAAGCTTGAGTTATTGCATGATCTTTGATCTAAGATTGTTTATGCCTTTGTTTCCTACCGATCCCTAGAGATGGTTGTATGCCGATCCCTCTTTCTTTACTCATTTTCCATATAATACCTAGGGTAGGTTCCCTAGGGTCTATATACACTGCTCTCCAAATTTCATCTACCTTGGACCTTTAGATCCCAAAACATTGATCGTTGAATGCGAGAATGCACTTGGTCTCTGACATGTGCCGATACCTCCTTGGTGGACTTAAGTTTGTCGATCCATCCATCTATGCTGAGCTTTTTTTTATATACTATGTCGATCCCATCCTTGTGAGTTGAAGGGTAACTTTCCAAGCCAACAAACCATGCCGATCCATCTACTCTCGTCTACGTCGATCCCTTTCTTGCTTCGACCATGCCAACACTCATCTATCCAACCATACCAATCCCTATAGTGCTTCAAAGCCATACTGATCCCTTGCTTGTCTAAGCTAAAGCTCAAATACATTGTTTATCTACCAATTCTACCTTTACATAACCATTGCTCCATGGTCATTGCTCTTGATAACAATCGAATCTATCTTGTACAATCAGTTCAATCTAACCGGTACAGGGTATCAAGTAACATAATCACATTGTTTAATATCGTTCAAAATATCAAATAAAATTTTATAACTAATATTTTAAAAATATTATTTAATTTATAACAATTGAAATTTAATTAAATCAGGTGGTAACATGAGCATTAAATTTGGTCAGCTATTAATATCGAACAATTTGAATATTAGTGTTCTTACTTAGCAAGTGGAGTGGCATTATAACAAAATTTATCGCTTATTTTATATAGGTAAAATCCAATTTTACTTTATTAATAGTTACCCGGTAGTGAGAATTATTTATACCAATTCTCTTCACCAAAACTATATTATTTTAGACTTAAGGAATTTGGTAATGGTGAAAGTTCTAATATTGTCCACATTCAACTCTATAGGCTGAATACAAAATCCTTGGACCAACAATAACTATTATTATTAACCAAATTATTTGTGTCAGAAATTTTGACTTTTAGTTGACTTTAGTTGATCTGATACTAACCATATATAACTAAGGAGATGAATCCTCTCTCAAATATTGTTTCATTTCCAATACTTCCACTCGACCCACCATAGTCATTCGATGGTTGTTGTGCCACGATTTAACAATAACCAAAGTGGTGCTTTCATATTGAAGATCAACAGTATTCTCAAGTCAAGAGAACCGTATAAAATAGTCGCATCGATATTTTTTGTTAACCTTACTTGTATTAACCAATAGAAAACTATTGAGTGACTCATTCCACAATTATCCAAAACTATCGGTACGTAACCCCTTAGTGTCCATGGCTGTCATGAGTAATACACTGTTCAACATTTAGAGAGTGTTACGTACTCTAGTCTCAATGGATATATTGATATCCAGTCTTGATGTTGACTAGAATATTTAAAATGATGCGTTTATTATATTATGATATGATACTTTTGATTGCAACTATTTATAAAAACTATCATAAATAGACCATTTATGGATTTTTTATTAAATATATTTTAATTAAATATTTAATTATCTATAGCATATTATAATAAATATATAATAGAAATAAAACACTTTTTATTACGAATGAGAATTTATTACCGAGTTAATAATTTACAAAATTAACTTTAGGGAATACCCTTAACTCTATTAGGAGAATGATAGAGTTAGCGATATGCCTAAGGGGTAATTATGTAATTTGTTACATATATCTAACTTGATAACCAATCTTGTCCGAAATAAAAGGTATTTTCTTTCTATTATGTACTTGATATAATGTGTTATATTAATTGACTTATTTGATTAAAAGAATATTTAATAGAAAACCCATGAATGGTATGTTTTGCGATAAATGTGTTGTAATCATGAGTGGTTTATCATAATAAAATAAATGTACTATTTTGAATATTCCTAGTCAAGATGTATCGAGACTAGATGTTGATACATCCATTGAGACTAAAGTACATAACGCTCTCCAAATTTTAGGCGGTGTATTACTCATGACTACTGGGGAAACTAAGGAGTTATGTACTGATATTTATTGGATAATTACGTAATGGCTCAATCGATAGTTTTATGTTGGTTAATATAACTAAGGTCAAAAATAAAACATCGATGTGATAAAATTTCACGGTTCTCTCGACTTGAGAACACAGTTGATCTTCAATGTGGTAGCTCCACTTTAATTATAGTTAAATCATGGCATGACATCCATTGAATGACCAGTCAAGTGGAAGCATTGGAAGTGAAGCACCATTCAAGATAGGATTCATCTTCTTAGTTATGTGAGGTTCGTATCACGATCGACTGAAGTCAACTCAAAGTCATAGTCTCTAGCTAGAGCATTTCGGTTAATAATTATTATTAGTGAATCAAGGACTTTGTGTTTGAACTATAAATTTGAATATGGACGATATTGGAATTTTGACCATAATCAAATTCCATAAGTCCAAAGTGATAAGATTTTGATGAAGAGAATTGGTGTAATAATTGCATTAACAGGTACCGCTTAAAAAAGTTAACTTGAATTTTACCAAAAAATGTGTGAGCGATAAATTCGACCAAACTATCGTACCACTAGCTAAGGTGATGTGTGAACGTTAATATTTGAATAATTCGATAGTAATCACTAACAAATTTACACCCGCGAGTCGCAAAACCGCATTGTTAGATTCTTTGATATACCACATGATTAATTGGTTTATAATTGTTATAAATCAATCAAATCAATATTTATCAAATATCATAGATAAAAAATTCTTAGTCCCCTTTCGAAAAGGAAGATCTACTCACGGCATTCCCAACATCTAAAGATTCTGGCCCGATAACATGATAACATCTAGAAAATAGATTCGCTAAGTTAGGTATGAAGTCCATCGAGTCCTTACAGTATAAGTGTTTCCAATCCTAACTATCATATGATAAAATAGTGCTATTCATATCGCGAAACGTCTAAGAACATTGAGTGCTAAACCTTCTTCCTCAACAAGATAATATAGTCGCCTGACTTCCTCATCTCTGCCTACATTCTTATAAAATAAACCGCCCTTAGGATCATAACTCATATATGAAGATTTGTGAATCCTAGCCTGCTCAAATGCACCACAAAAGAAATCATTTGAGGGAGGACGATCCACTACCTCAGCAATAGTTTCCACCAACTCGGATAGGGAAACGGCAATAGCCAGGCAAGACATAGGAACACACTTCAAGACTGGGCAAGGTAAAGGAATCCTATCTGAAAGCGAGATAGAGGGAACATCAATACGATGTTTAAAGATTCCTTAAGGTGACTGAAGGTGTGAAAAGCTATGCAATTTTGGAATTAATTTTAATTAATAGTTAATGTAAATTTTGAATAAAAGTTGTGAAATAATTGGTAATTAATATAAAATTTTAGTTAAATTAATTTGGATATTTTATTATAAATATGTATATAGAATAGATTGAAAGATAAAATTTGGAATTGGGATTTAAATGTAAATATCTTAGAAAATAAATCTTATAAGTATGGAATAATAATAAGTATAATTAATAAGTAAAATAAGTATTTGATAGTCAAGTTAGAAAAAAATAAAAGAGAAATAAAAATAAGCACTTGTGTTAAAAAAATAGGAACTAAATACTTGAGCTAAAAATAATTCATAGCAAAGACTAAGACAACTTTATCTATATATATATATTAAGTTTTGAAAGTAACAAGGTATGCAGCCTGTAAATAAGTAGGCAAGGAAAGAACAAAGTTTAAAAGAAATAAAAATATAGGTATGGCTGAAGTAAACAAATCTTTAGCACCATACCTCTAGCATACAATGGAAGGTATCAGCCACCATAACATATCATATCAGCCATGCCCTAATTTGTACAAACAAAATAGTATTACCTTGTACAAATTTTATCACCTGTACAAATAACATCACCCTTGTAAACTTCTTTTATATGTCAACTTCTTCATTTTTGTTCGTTCATCCAGAGCGGAGGAAAATCTGAATGAAACAAATCATTCAAACTTAAATAAAAATTCAGTTTAAACAATAAAACAATCAATACAAAAACCAGAGGATTAAAGAGAAAGCTTGCAGTTTCAAAAAAAAACTGGTTCGACTAGAAGGCTCTGTCCATTTCTTAAAACAGGTGAGTAACATCACAAATTTGGATTATTTAAGTTAAAAATTCTGTTGCATTCTCATCTCTAAAAGCAATATGTTTGTGACGTGAATATGTATCTGTGAGCATGTTGTTTAGAATTGCTCTGTTCTTGTTTTATTTTCCAGGTTTCAAACTTTTCAAAAGAAAAAAAAATCATTTCTTCACAATCTATTTAATGTTTGGATTTAGAATATAAACAAAAGATGATTGTTTGATCCTGAACTAAGTTCTAAAAACCAATTTAAATTAAAACAACATGTAAATGTCCCTGGAAAATCAAAGAACTGAGTAAGGTTTTAATTTAGTCAAAAATTCGAACATCTTAAACCATGAATTCAAGTATGCAAACTGAATTCTCATACTTTAACTTGATTTTTAAAGCAAAAATCATGATTTTTAGATACGGGGGTCGAGAGCAGTTCCTAGTTGAATGGAAATCGTTTTTCGACCAAATTCTGGTGATCTCGGTGTTGAGAGGGGTCGTGGTTCTCTGGGGTGGTAGAGGAGTGAATGCAGTGTCGAGGAAAAATAGTGTGGCGGTGGTTAGACCACGGTGGTGGCGGCGGTGATGGGTTCCAGTTAGTAGCCTTAGTTTTGTCAAAGGTCAGTGTTTCGATTCGCTCGTCCTCTATGTTGGATCGAGTGCTATGAAACCGTGGGTGATGGAAGAGGGGAGGTTGACGATCGCGTGACCGGAGTTGCACGAACTCCGATGATCGAGGTGTCGAGAACGGTGATAGTTTCCAGGTTTGGGTGATGAGGCAAATTCATGTTCCAGGTTTCGAGTTATACTCGAATTCGAATTCGCGAGGAGGATGGGTTTTGGGATGATCTGAGATTGGTTCGAGGACGATCGTTGACTTGCTCGATGACATGGAGTTGCCTGAGTTCGCTCGCCGGCGTCGTGCACGTGCACGAGCACCGTGTTTGGGGAATTTTGATTGACCTGGGTGGAACAGGGTTGCACGCAAGTTTATCTCGAGTGTTTACTCGAAGTATTTAAGCGTTCGACTCGAAGCATTTTTGTTTGGCCTCGGGTCAACGTTTGTTCCAGGTTTTAGAAACCTGAAACCTGTCTGTTTAATTTTAAACAGAACTTAAATTTAAATAGATTTTAATATAATTTTAAAAATCAGAATTTGAAAGATGGAATTCAAATTAATTTTTGAAATAAATGAAGTTTTATGAAATTTAAAGTATTTAAACAACTTTAAAATGTTCAAGTATATTCATAAAATGATTTGAATCTAAATGATTGAGTTTAAACTCTTTTGAATTTCTTTCAGATGATTAATATTACTTTAACATGAAATTTTAAAAGTAAATTTGAAATAAATGTTTTCAAATATAAGAAAGTAATAAATAAAATCATTAATAAGAATAAATTATCTTTAAAAGTTAATGAAGCTTATTGATTTGTAATTCATAAATTATTAAGTTAATTAGAATGATTAATTATGATTGGGTTATTTAATGAGTATTAATAGTTAATCAATTTTAATGAGTAATGATTAATGCAAGTAATTTCTTTAGAAAAGTAATTAAAGAATGATTTATTTTATCTTTAAATTAATAAATTAAATTAATTAGAAATGATTAATAATGATTTAAATCTAAGAAATTTCCTTAAGTAAGTAATTAAAGAAATATTATTGGTTAACAAAGATAATCAACTAAGGATTATTAAGTATTGATTAAAGTGATTAATGTTAATAATTAATTGGATTAATTAATTTAGATAATCAATTATAAATTGTTTAAATGTAATTACTTAATGAAAGTAATTAAGGATTAATCACTTATTGTAATAAATTTTGGATATTTTGATTTATTAAGGTTAATTAATTATGAAATTGGTTTAAAGGTTAATTTAATTAATATGATTAGTTGAGGATAATTGATTAAAGTGTTTGATAAATTAATGTATATCAAATGATTTAAAATTAATAAATCAAGATTGGATAATTTATTCATAAGTAATCAATTTAATTGGAAATTAGGATTAAACAATTAAATAAATCCTGCTTATAAATGATTATTGAATGCTTGACCTTACCTGTGAATGATTGTATTATATGAGATGCCATGAATTGATTGTCCTATTTGATCTGTGATATCTTGTTTTGTGGATTAAGCTGTGTAAAATTTATTTATTTATTTACATTTGTATATTATCTGTGAATCTGTGAATAGACCATAAGCGTTATAGTTTATATCGCTTATCAAATATATTGTTGTATTTGAATCTGTGATGACTGAATGATGTTGCACTATTGTGTTAAACCCCTGGACCACACCATACACACACAAATATAGATTTCACGAGGAAATCGTTTAAGTCATAAATTTTTGAATATAGTTTTGAATTTTGAATTTTTAAATTCAAAAGGTTTGAAATGGAATCGGGTTAAATGTGAAAAGTTTTTGGAATGGAATTTCAAGATAAAAAATTATTTTTGAATAATTTGATTTCGCCTTGAAATTTAAATAATTGGATTTGAATTTGAGTTCAAAATTTGAAACTGAATCCTTTGATTCGAAACTAGGGATTAAAGATATTATACTAGTTATATAAGGGTTAAACTATTTTAAAAGTATTGATTTGGGAATTTGAAGTTAATTCAAAGGCTTTAACTCGCGCAAATATAATTGGATTTTTCTGAAACGAAAACTATTTGTTTTCAAATAAATAAAAGCTGCCACATAAGTAATGAACTTCCAATTTGTGTTGAAAGGTTTCAAGTTTGAATTGAAATTGAAATGTTTGAAAGGCTATGAATGAATCTTTAGAAACGAGTTTGAAAGTTATAAATTAAATCTTAATTTAAAGATTTAACGAGTTAATCAAATTGAAATGAGAATTGTTTTGAAATTTGTAACTGGATATTTGTGAAACTGGGTGAACTTAGTGAAATGAATCTTTTTGTTTAAAAAGATTTGAAATGATAATTTGTTTAAACCATTTGGAAGAAAAGTTTTGTGTAATAAGTTGTGACTTAACTGAGACCCCAATATCCATATGTTTCTTGTAAATATTGCGCTTGTTATTCGGTTTAGCCGGGGAAGGACCTTTGTGTCATATAGCCCATTCCGAATATGTGATACGACGTTATGGATAGCATTTGAAGATCGGTGGTGAAGACCGGATATTTTCGAAAGCGAAAGGATAACTCGTCGAATGTCTTTGCATCGAATGGTCCCCGGTATAGAGACTCCATATGTGATGGAAAGTCCGGACGTGATTAGGGATTATCCAGATTTACAAGGACTTCTTTGGAAGTGCCTTCGGTTCTATTCGAACCCAGAATATACTTGAATGGATTGTATGTCTGACATTACAAATTGAGATATAAAGCAGATTTCTTTCAAATACATCTCTATTGGTGGCGGAGAATTTATTCGCTTAGCTTAACACCCTTCTCTGAGACGTACGAGCTCAGGGGTTTTGTAGTTGAAGGTTATCAGTAATATATTCCCAACTTGGTAATGTGGCATGCTGAGTGCTGCTGATCATTTGTTGATCAAAGCGTGGCTTTTATGAAAAGCGTAGCTTTGTGGGCGAAACTTCGTCGAACCTCACAACCCGGTAATGGTCGAAATAGGAAAGATGCAGCAAGGTTATTTGGGGATCGTGCCCCCTGAGGGTATGTACATTTCCTTTTGGATAGAGGTGGTATCATGGTATGGAGCCAGATATTTAACCTATGTGGTTACTGCGAATTTATTACTTTGTGGTTGTTGGTTATCGGGATCCCAGGAAAGGTCGGTTACGACCGGGGGATGGCATACTCGTGTCAGTAGTTACCCAGTTAGGGGTAACCCTGCCTTGTGTTGGCAGAGATCCGGTTAGGTTCTCGGGGCGTCCTTCCAGAGGCGTACCCATGTGGCAATGGGAAGTTCCTTGGCCTGACCATTTGTTGGAAATCCAAAGAAACAATACGAGCCATGTACGGTTTTAGTTGTAGAACCTGCCATTTAAAATGGTAGCTATAACAGGTATAATATAATGGTACCTATGCTGGCTAAGATTTATATTATACTTTCGAAATGGTTTTCCACACTTTGCACTTATAATAATAATATCAAGAAATTCTCTCGTATCAAGCATGTTTGACTATCATAAGAAGAAGTCTCCTCCAAGTCTGCGTTTGCATTGTGTGTGTGGCGGGAGGTCTTATGGTAGTTACATTTTCTAAAAGCATTGCAGATCTATTTTAAAATATTTGTTTGTTTGTTTTTAAAGATAAACTGTTTTTGTTACTCACACCAGTCCCATGACTGATCCGGAGTTTATTGTTTTTTTCCTAAACTCTGGGTGCTCAAAATTTTTCCATACGGGCAGTCTAGAGTTGGTTTTTTTCTTCAGATAGCTAGGTTTAGTAGATTATCTAGAGCTAGTTCAATCTTTGGATGTGGACGAGACTTGCTTGTCTTAGTGCATCGTGATGTTGGATCGAGCTACTGCTGGAGTTCTCTCTGGACGACTATCTTAGAGTTATGTTTTCCGCTGCTGGTGTTATCTATTTTTCTTTTCCGCTGCTATTTTATTGTATCATATCTCCGATGTATATTGATATCTATTGTATCATCTGTTGTATCAGATATTGTATCAATGCTGTATATCAATGTATTATTCTTTTTCTTCCGCTGTGTTGTTTACTTAATTGTGTTATAAGCTTCGGCGACTCGGATTTGAACAATCGAATATGCGGCATTCGAGTACGATGTAAAGTATGGATGTCGATTTTCGAACGCGAAAATTCCCGCTCGTCACACAAATATCAAGTTTCCAGCTATAATGGATATCGACAACTGTGTCATGCCCTTCTGCAATACGAGTAGGTATTTGGGAAGGCTACAGCTTATCTGAACTAATTTCAATAAGGTCCTTAGCATACACTAGTCTATCGTAAGGTACGGTGCTAGCACAAACATTTAAGAGTTCCAACAACATTGGCTAACCAATTTAACCCAATCATGCGTCGCAACGGAGAAGAAATGTGAGAAAATTGTGTCTGTATTGGAATAGATAGAATTTGTTCCATTACTTTATCCACCAACGAACTCCAAGGGGTGATAATGAACGGTTGACCTCTAATAATGGAAGGAGCCACTTCCAAAGCATGAAGGTATTCTTCTTTTCTTGAGAACTTGAAGAAAAATAATGAATTATAAAAGTGAACATGAATCCCACCTCTTAACTTCCAAAGTCAAAGATAATGATCCTTAACTGTAACAATCTAGAAATTCAAACAATTCATCTTCAAATATCGAAACATTTTGAAACATAATTAAATGTTATAAATATGATTTTATAACCTTCTTAGACATCATTAATTAATTAATAATAATAAGAAACTTGTTTTGAAAAATTATTTACAAAAATATATTCTTCGAAGAAAAATCGATAATGTGAACAAAATTTGGTTTATCGTTAAACAGTTTTTAATCGATATAAGTTGTTCAAACCCCTTCGTACTTGCCCAGTGATCGCATAAACACATTAGCAACTAATTGACACACTTCTCTTTATAAAGCAATGGAGGGTTCTAGAAGCTTCCAAAAAGATAAGAGATGTTTTAAAAAGTTAAGGGTATAAGGGTATTTTGTTAAGAGAAGTGATGTAAAGGGGAAGTGATGGGCATGTGGAGGGGTGAGCCTTCCATGGCATGATAGAGGGATGAGTGCAAGCTTAAAGAGCACCAAGCTTATATAAGAAGGGGCATAATCCTTCAAATTCATATAAAAATTTCTACACAAAAATTACACTCTTTTCATCTCTTTTTCCACTTAAAATTCCTAAAGAAAATTATTGCAAATCTTATCAAATCAACTCAAATTTGGACTAGAACCTTACTACAATATTAAAGCACCTTTTACCAAGTTAAATTGTGAAAAAGTAAAGCACATATCTTTTCACATCCGTAGGCCATGAGCAATTTGTGAGGGGAGAAGGCAAAAGAAGGTGAAAGCATGGAGGAGGAAAAGAAGGAAAGGTGTTGCAAAAGAGAAGTTGGACTTGGTTAGCTTAGGCTCCGTTGTTTGTTAGGTTAAAGGTGGGCTAACTCACCACTTTGATTGAAAATATAACTCATATTTGTTTGTGTTTGATTGTGTTTAAGTTATTTGAATTAATATAACGTTTGTTGAAACTTTGGTTTTAATTCTTGCTTTAAAAGTGAGTGAAATATGTATGGACTTAAACAGAATTGAATGGCTTGTTTGATATGTGACATAATCTTGAAACAAAGCACTTATATTGTATATGGACTTTGGTTTAGGTGGGACTTGGATTTGAAAGTGCATTTATAGCGATAATCGTTATGGATGCATTTTGGAATTACCCTGTTTTTGGCGACTTCTATGGAATTTTGCAGAGAGATACTTAAGGGTTTCTTACCATATTTATAATGTTTTATAGGTATGTTTATTGCCATAAAAATTTTGGATGGTAAAAAGTTAATAACATTTCAAAAAGCAAACTTCATTCGTGCAAAACTTCCCCGTTTAAACTTTGATTTTTGAGCTTTAAAGGTTTGAAAAGATATTTAAATTTATGTATTTTATTTTATTTCATACTTTTACAAGTGTTTACTAACTATTATTATATTATTTTAAAAGTGGTTTGAGATTTTTATGAATTTATAAGATTTAATTTTGAATTTTTAAAGAAGAGGTTTTTATAATGAAAACTTGTCTTTCCAAGTTTTAAAGAATATTATAAACTTGTCATATTTAAGTAATATTTTGGATAAATGTTTTAAAATCTAGTATAAGTTTTTTAAAAGAATAAACAAAAGCTTTTGAAAAGGGATAAGAATTGCTTGGTGGCAAAAAGGTTTTATTGTGTGATTACTTGTTGAAAAGTAATTAACTATGCTTAACACTAAAAGCCGAGTGAGGTAGACTTCTCTATTTGTGAGAGTTAAAATTTATGTTCGAGTATGGATAAAGCAATAGCACTTCAATCCTCTCTTGACCAAGAAATATTTAAGGGAATGTCAAAAACATGTCATTCTTGATTTTTTTTATGGAAATCATTAATACTATACTTAACACTAAAGGCCGAGGAGTAGGTTTGACTATCTGGAGTCAATAATGAAGTGCCTAGGCAAAGCTTCGATATGCAACCAGTGCCCTAACTTACCTGGCTTCACTCTTGACAAAGGGATTATATAAGTTGAAATGTCGAAAATGTGTTATGTATACAAACATTGATTTATATAAGCGGACATTTTAACTTGATAGCCGATTAGTCGATTATCAACCTTGACCAATTATAATTTAAGAAGTAATCGGAAGGCTTTGCGATTTCATACCAATGAGAACCCCCGGGAAGGAGTATTGGTACAAAACGTCTCTATCATACGCTTTCTTTTGAAAGAATTGGAATTGTGTTAATCGAAAATTCATCGATTGATTTTGAAGAGTCTGGAATTAGTAAGTATTTTTCTTATCGAATACCACTTCAAACTAGTATACGGGTTCTATGTTTTGGAAGCGATTGCAAAAAGGAATCTATGTGGAGATTCTTGATCTATTCGAGATGCTCGAATCCATGTAGTAATTTGTGATCTGTTCGAGATTGGGAATCCATTTGGAAATTCGTGTTCTACTCGAGTGATAAAGACTCGTGTGAAAGATACAGAACATAACCTCAACATCAGAAATGGCTAAAGATATAGTAAGCTGCATAACTTGGGGTTTAGCCGACCCACGTCAAGATATTATCAACTCTATATCTAGAGCTACTTATCGAATGTTGATCGGCGGAAGTTGATGATATTTAGTTCCACATGGTTCATGTTTATGTTCGGACATGGGCCGCTTGTGTTTACTTTAAGGTATATTTTATCTAGAGATATATGATGTACATAAGGTGTTTTATGATCCTTGTGATTGGAGACCTGCTTTAGTTTACTGGAGGCATCTCCATGGAAAATCCAATATATAATCATACCTTAGCAATTTTGGATGTACCCTAATACGTTGTGGTATGATCAATGCAAGCATCTCAGCTATTTGAAATGATTTATATTCTACACTCTAGACATTATCTACTATATCACTATATTAAACTTAACGAAGGGTTGGTTTATGTGAGGAAAAAGCATTACGAAAATCCATACGGTCTAAATAGTAATTGTTGCATATTGCACGTAGCTCCAGTTTGCTCATATCATACTTATGTTTGATACTTGGTTTTTGTTTTCCATAAATTCCTTGCGTACTCTTTTGAGTAAGCCGAGTCTAGCAGGTTTTATTTTGGACGCTTTAGAGTTCAAGAGACGAGCTGGAGGCTTTCATTATCTATCTATTTCTATTTTTTTGTATCGTATTAGTTATGTATATATCAGCATTATAAGGAGTTATAACTGTCCGGGCTGATAGTAGTAGTTAGGTTTTGTAACTTTGAATTTTTATATTCCGAGTAACCCTTTGTACTGTCCTTTTGGTATTATATAATATCATTTCATTATGAGATTCTAATGTTGTGTTTTTCTTTTCTTGTTCTATACCCTTTTTATTTTACCCTAACCTTTTATCTTTTCGGCACTTGGGTGTTCGGTGCATAAATACCACAGATATATTTAGTGTCGACATTCGAGGGTCAAAATGTCGGGTCATTATATTAACAACTTGGTATAGAGGATTAGAATCAAGAAAAATACCACTAAATACTTTGACTAAAAATCAAGCCCTACTTCAAACACTTTGGTCAGAGGAACCATTGCTCTATCCAACTCCACGGTATTAAAAAAGCAAGGAATGTAATCCCCAACATTTTCTAGGCAAAGTAGTAAATAAAACGACCACTTGGAAGTAAGTTTATTAGCTGAAATATGAGCGGCTGTATCATGCACTATAGCAGCCCTAAACTCAGTAGAGGCATTATCACAAACAGATTGTGTGCCAAGAGCATCTGCCACAGCAACAAACTCAACCACTTTACATACATCATCCACATACTTTTCTTTACCCAAACTATTATCAACATCACTGAGGCAACATTAAAATCATGAACATCAGTATTGGCCCTTGCCAAACACTTGTTTAAGGCCTATAATGCCAACTTCCTATACTTTATTTCCTTTTATCTGTTATAACGCCTGTGCCGAACACCTATATCTTATTATTTTATAGATTATGGACGGCCCATAATAATGCCGGCTAGTTTTGCTAAAAAATATATTTATTAGATATATTTATTTTTTATTTAATGTGTTGGGTGCCATTAGCATTTTCTTGGTACCAATAGTAATCAATCTAGTGCATATATAAATGTTATATATGTACGTATCAATTTTGATGTCAATATGCATTTAAAAATTAGATTTACATATGATTAATGTCTAATGGGTTTAGAATAACTAAAGGCCTATATTACCTTATCTAATAACCATAGAAGAGTAAGAGAAGGGGTAAAGATTCGAAAAGTTAGATCTTGATTTGGTAATATAATTCGCAATAATTTTCAAAAGACTAAAAACTATTTTAAATTGATTTACCAAAGTCTTAACTACAAATATAAATAAACAAATTAGTATATGTAATTATATATCAAAAATTATTTAATTATTTATCATAAAATAATGTTACGGCAAAAAAATTAAAATTTATTTTCATTTTAAATTTAAAGTTTATATATACAAATGTGTGTGTGTGTGTGTATTACAAAATTATAATTTGTTGTTTACAGAATTGAAAAAAACAATATATATAAAATTTATCTTTGTCGTAAAGCATTTTACTTAAATACATAGAATTTGATTACGTTATAATTAATTTTAATGTATTATTATTAAGTATATAAAATTATTTTTAGAAATTATTTGATATAAATATATTTATGATATTTTTAATATATATATATATTTAATATAAATCTGTAGATGTCGATTGGTTTTAAAACTGTTTTATTAATTAAAAAATTAGATATTTTGAAATTGAATTTTGAATTTCCAAATTATTAAATTATTCAAAATAAATTATCTAATTTATATTTATGATATTTTATTTAAATTTATAATATGCATATTTATTTTATTTAAATTAAATCTATAGGTCCAGATCTATTTTTAAATAGTTTTATTAATTAGAAAAAATATGATATTTAAAATGAAATTTGAATTTCAAAATAACTTGTTTTTTTACAAAATAAATATTCAAAATTTTAAATATTATATATATATATAATTTAAATTTGATTTGGATAGCAATGTGCATATAAAGGGCTAATGTGTCTATCGCGATGTAAATCCCAATACTTATGTATGGGCATATTATACCATGCACACATTTATATGTTGCACGCACACTTACACGTATGTGTGTACTTGATACGCATATAAACTTTATATATTACATATTATGCAAAATAAAATCTTTATACAAATTAAATATAAAGATTTTATTTAAAATGTTTAGATTTGGACTTCATAGGCCCATTAAGATCTAATATGGTAATTTTTTATTTGAAATTCACCAATTTACTACTATAGGCTAGCCTAGTTCTAATAGTAAATAGTTGCAATCGTGAGTAAATAGTCATAATATAAAATAACCTTTTATTTTAAATGTTCCTGATCAAATTGTTTCGAGAAAGCCAATCGGTAAATCCATTGAGATCAGAGTACGTATTCTCGTCAAATGTTGGAAAGTGTATTACTTATGACTATTGAGGCACAAAGGGTTACATACTGATAGTTATTGGATATCTATGGAATGACTCATCCGAGAGTTTCCTATCGGTTAACAATAACTACATCAAACAGGAAATCTTGAAGTGACGATATTACACCGTTCCTACGACTTGAGAATACAATGGAGCTTTGATGTGAATTACTCACTCTTATTATAATTAAACCATGACACGAGATCCATTGAATGACTATAGTTGAGTTTGCGTTGAAGCATTAAAAGGGAAACACTATTCAATAGAGAATTCATCTCCTTAGTTGTATAAGGTTAATATCACGGTTAACCGTAGTCAACTCAAAATCGAAATATCTAACCATAGAATGTTTAATAATAAATGTTATTATTGGACTAAGAACTTTGTTTATGGACTAGCCAAGTTGAACGTGGACGATATTGGAATCTTAACCAAAACCAAGTTTCATTAGTCATGATGTGATATAGTGTCGATGAATAAAATTGGTGTAAATTTTCATTACTAATCGGGACCACTTAAGAAATTATAAAATATGATCTTACTAAAAAGGTCTATAAGCAATGATTCAAAAAAATTGTCACACAACTAGCTAAGGCGACATGTGAACGTCGATATTTGAATTATTTAATATAAATTGCTAATGAAATTCACATCTTTCAGTCATACACCCGTATTTTTGAATTCTTCGAAAAACCACGCGATTTAACTAATTTATAAAATATTGTAAATATAGGTACAATATGTAAACGGGTTTTTAATATAGTTAATTGCTTAACAAGCTTTTTGAAAAATTATTCATGCGATGGAATGATGTTGCCTACCATGCTAGAGAGCAAGAGGAAGGGATATGGATGGGTGTTGATTGGCAACTAATAGAGAATTAAAAATTGATTAAGGAATCAATGTAACGAAAATAGAGTTTGTCTCGATGACCCAGATCTGGGAGATTTTTCCTCCCCTTCGATTTCGAATCTTAATTCATTTTTCCAATCCCTTCTTGTTCCTCTTATGACTTCAAATTAGCATCCTCCCCGCCTCGTTTGTGCTTGCACGTTGTCAATTGGCGTTGCCATGCCTGGCCGTCCCTCGCCTCTTACTAACGTGGCCTCATTCCTACCTTTGGGCCCTACTTTGGGTAATCCTTCTCTCTCCATTACTCCGCCAAGGTCAATTGTGAGTGGCTCTAGGACAGGCACTAGAAATTTTTGGGGTAACTTATTTGTTGATGATTTTGGTACTAAGCAAGTGATTCAAGGGATGGTTGTGGTTGTTCCTTCCATTTCATAATTTGTGATGTTGAACTGGTGGCCCTTAAGGATGGTATTTTCCTTGCTTCATCTTTAGATTCTACTACATCTTCTGTTGTGCCTATCCGAGTTACTATGCTTGTTGATACTCAACTGTGCCAAGTAGCCCCTTACTTCCTTTGTTGTCTGTTAATGTTGATGACTACAGTGATGGTTGCCGTAATCTAGTTCACAATTCGGTCCAATATGAGAACCCCAACCTCTACAAAAAATGGCCATCTTTGTTTAGAAGAAAACCGAGAGATATTTGATCATATATCCCTAATCAATATATGGTCAATTTCAATGTTCACCTTTTCCCCTTTCGAAGGAAATTATTGATGTTGGCATTTCCATCTGAAAAGATCGCCTTATTGGCTTCTTCTTAGATGAATCTCCTTCTTTTTCCTTGGTAAAAAAGGCAGGTTCTTAAGGCTTGGAAACTTTGTAGAGCAATCGATGTAAGATGTGACAATTCCATATGCTTCTTCAAATTCTCTGGCCTTACAGAGGTATCCCAGATTTTGGAAGCGGATCCAATTATTATTGATGGGAAATGTTTATTATTGCATAGTGGTCCCCCTTTATTGACCTAGCTCGAGAATAAATTCAATCTATTCTTGTTGGGGTACATCTGTCTAACATCCCATATGTCTTCCAACCTTTAGAAGGCATAAATTGGATTACAAACAATATTGGCCATTTGATTTGCTTCGACGTCTCTATGGAAAGACACAATCACCTCATGTTTGCAAAAGCCATAGTTGAAGTTACTCCCTCAAGGCAACTAATTACCGATATACCATTCTCCTTGGTGAAACATAACCCGGCCCAATGAAAATGTTAATTATCATTGTAAGCCTCTAATATGTGATAATTGCCGCTACTTTAGCCATGTTATCATGGCTTGTACTCTTTTCAACTCCTCACCTGTTGAACACCCTAAGAAAATCCCCCTTTCGAAGACCAATCGTAAAGATCCCCTGCCTCGTCCCCTTCATCTTGTTGCTCACCTCCCTCACTTGTCACTCAGGCCACCACAGTCGTAGTTTGCTTGACCCCTATCATTTCAGTCTCTCCAAGATTTCTCCATCTATGCCTTCCCCTGTCTACGGTTCATCTCCCTCAAATACGCCACTTTTGATTTTGAATTGGTTCCACTTTCTGACTTTGACTCTCCGATTACTTCTCTTAAGAAGCATTTTGTCCATACCCTGGTATCCAATATTTATAGCGCAAAGCACGTTGCTTAGAGCTAGTTGATAAACTTTAGGACAATATTCCATTGTTTTGGTGCAAAAAGGCTAGAATCTGAACTCACCTGGAAAATGGCCTTTGCTACAACTCAGCATGGAAGGTCTTCTCATAACGTATTCAATTGATGAAAAGGATAAGCATGAACTATTTGACTGGCTCTTGGGTGATGAGTTGGTCCTTTACAATGACGAAGAGTTTTGCGCTAACAATAAAGTGATTCTAGCTACCACGGACTAGGACTGGAAGTTTATTTCCTTACCTCGCATCCTAAGCTTTTACTTCGAGTTATAGGATGGTTTCGTAGATGCACCAGGATTTAGTTTGCTTTTTTCTCTTCAAGGTTGTCATATATTGTTGTTTTACAGATTTGTATTTCCATAGAATTTCATCATGATATTGCTATCCTGCCAAGCATATTAGCTTTTCTTATATGAGATTTTGTGCTAACTTGTTAGGCATGTTGGTAATGTGCTTGCTGTATGGACCTTGGGGTCCTTGACTTCTGTATATTTCATACACACACACACAAATATAGTATGACTATATGATTCTCGAATCATGCATTCTTTATATCGAAAAATGGAAGTTTTAATGAGAGAATAAGAAAGGTTTTCCTCTTTCATTGGAAAAAATCCCCTCGTTTATTTTCTTTCATGTATTCATTCTTTCATTCACTTTTCATTTTCTCCTCCTCTTTCTCCTATGGCCGAATTTTGATCATCCCATTTCCAATATTATCAACTCCAAATAAAAATGAAAACATCAAATGAAAATAAAACAAGTGGTTCATCCTTCTTTTGCAAATCTGAGTGTGGATCTACTTGAGATTCGAGGAGAAATATCAAATCAAGATGTAATAAAAGGAAAGTATTTTTAGGTTTAATTGCTCAATGTCATTTAGATTTTTATATATTCATTATTATCGTTTGCACATATAGTTAATCACCTTGTTATAATCTTGTATAAATAATATATTTCAACAATTGATTAAAATTCTTTAATATCTTAAAGTATAATTGTTTAAAATGAAAGTGAACCATATGTTGAAATTATTTTGGCCATGGAATTTTTTATAAGTTAACACATAGAAAACTTACTTTTGTCCATAGCCTTGTACTATGCTTTGCATATTGAAGTTGATCTAGATCTTTACCAATTCTCTCTCCCTTATCTTTATAAATCTAGCTCATCTATTTTCCATGAAATGGTTGTACCTACATGCCATCATCACGGTCGATTACAATAGCCCCTTATATGGGTTCAAACCCATTTAAAGCCTAAATAAAATATTTTTCATTTAAATCCAATTTAAATGCGTGTCGATATCGCATATCAATTAATATATATAAAACTATTATTAATATATTTAATAATATTTGTTCATCAAATCAAAATAAAATTTTATAACTAATATTTCATAAATTTTAATTAATTTATATCAATTAAAAATTAATTAAATCATTTGGTCAAAGGAGTATTCATCGTTTTGGTTGTATGACCTATTAGCGGTAAATTTGGTCAGCTGTTAATATCAAACTAATTGAATATTAATGTTCACACGTCACTTAGCAGGTGATGTGATATTTTGGCCGAATTTACCGCTTAAATGGTTTCAATAAAATCCAATTTTAGTTTCTTAGATGTTATCTGGTTGTAATAATTACTTGCACTAATTCTCTTCGTTAGAACTATATCATTTTGGATTATAGAATTTGGTTGCGGTCAAAATTCCAATATCATCCATATTCAACTCTATAGTCCAAACACAAAGTCCTTGATTTAATAATAACAATTATTATTAATTGAAATGCTCTGGCCAGAGATTTGACTTTGAGTTGACTTTAGTTGACCGTGATATAACCTCATATAACCGAGGAGACGAATCCTCTCTTGAACAGTGTTTCACTTCCAGTGCTTCCACGTGACCAACTACAGTCGTTCGATTGACGTCGTGCTATGATTTTACTACAACCAAAGTGGAGTTTCCATAATAAAGCTTGAGAATATTCTCAAGTCGAGGGAATTGTGTAATATTGTCACATCGATACTTTCTGTTTGACCTTGGTTATGTTAACCAACATAAAACTATCGAATGAGTCATTCCATAGTTATCCAATAATCATTAGTACGTAACCTATTGGTGCTCCCAATGACAATGAGTAATTCACTGCCCAACATTTAAGAGCGTTATGTACTTTAGTCTCAATGGATATACTGATATCCAGTCTCGATACATCTTGACTAGGAATATTTAAAATGGTATATTTATTTTCATTATGATAAATTTTTCATGGTTACAACACTTTGTAACTACTATCACAAAATGTACAAAATTTATGGATTTTATATTAAATATACTTTTAATTAAATTTAATTAATTAATATAAAAAATTATATCAAGTATATGAGAGAAATAAAATACCTTTTATTTGGAATAAGATTGGTTATCAAGTTAGATATATGTACTAAATTGCATAATTGCCCTTACGCATATCCTAACTCTATCAACCTCCCGCATGCACTTAGGTTCTGTTAGCACCAGAATTGGCCACTAACACCCTTGAGTAGAATTATGTAGAGAGATTAATGAAGAAAGTATATTAAAATAGAGGAATATCACAGTCAGATGCAATTAAAATAGTAAAAAGGAGAACACCCGAATTATAGTTGTTCAGCGTAATTGCCTACGTCCACTATGAGTGAAATCTTTATTGCTTCTTCAATGAGTTGAATACAGATACAATCCGTACATAAACAAATCGAGTACAAATTTTGACAGCAAATAAATGAGTATAGAAAATGGAAGAGTCTCCCTAGAGTTCTCGAAAATAGGTCCCTTAACTGTACCCCTGCCTCTTTATTTGTAGACAAAGATAGGAGGGATTCCCTGCGCAAGCCCAAGAACAAGATAGCTCGGCCCATAGTTGTAAGTCAAGTTGACCGAACAAGTCAGGCTGAGCCACCTCCACCGAACCAGTAATCCTCGAGCCTCTCTGGCCGAACCACGAGTTCCTCGTGTATGACTTGAAGCAAAGTCTTCCATAACTCGGAATAGCTAGTGATGCAACCCGAAGTAAAGAAACATTGACCACATTGTCTTGCTGGAAACCTGCTAACTCCCTGGGCCGAACGATGAATGGCCGATCCACGCTAGTCTTCCCACTATGACTGAGCGATGAGTGGCCAGTCCACCTTGACCTTTCCTCCAAGACCGAGCGATATCTGCTAACCTTTCCAAACCGAACGACGTATGCTGGGCTAACCAGACCATACCGCTTTGCCTTCATGCGCCTTGGCTGAACCATGTTACAGCCGAACCATGCGAAATGAAACTCGAGAGGCTGAACCGGAGAACACCGAGCCACTCTTCCCTAGGTATCTAAACCGAATTGTCCTACCCTTCCTTCATTGGCCGAGCGATACACATCTCAATATCTCTAAGGCTGGACCATCATCGGTCGAACGACCAGGGCCGGACCAACTCCACACCAAACCACCAGTTCCGAGACCATCTTGACCGAACACTTTCCCTCACACATTCTGGCCAAACGAACAAGGCTACACTCTACCATCGTGCAACTTAGGCCGAGCCAATGTCGAACATGCCGACCTATGTATGTAGGTCGGTCCAACTTTAAGTTAAACCGAACTCTTATGCTTACAATCCCTTCTTGGCTTGAGTCCCGTCTAGGTTAATCCATAGGCTCTACGACTATCGCCATGTAGTCGGGCCAAAGTGTCGTGTAACATTTGCCCCCTAAAGCGCGTCGTGTGA
This sequence comes from Allium cepa, assembly GCA_030765085.1. Classification (NCBI taxonomy): domain Eukaryota; kingdom Viridiplantae; phylum Streptophyta; class Magnoliopsida; order Asparagales; family Amaryllidaceae; genus Allium; species Allium cepa. The sequence goes on along the minus strand of CM060939.1, from coordinate 173,958,828 downwards.
GTCAACATGATGCACTTTGAACCATGAGCAAGCCATGCTTTCGACATCTTGTTCTAACTTCTCAGAAGTTGAATGCATGCAATTTCCTGAAGGTTGAACCACATTGTGGGTGGAATCTGTTCCTCCATTGCGCTATCATCTTCGATGCTAGTCGATCGACGTACGAGCGCCGAACCACTTATTCGGCATACTTATTATCGCTCGGTATGTTTGCTAACCGTCCCACCGAGGTACTCTGACCGTATCCACTGGTTGAGGCCCGTTCGCCTCCCTCTTCCCACGTATAAATGCCCATATTTCTTCTCTTCCTTCCCACTTTTCGTCTCATATCTTATTTCCTAGAACTTTTCTAAGCTTTATCCTCCTTACTCCACTGAACTACCTTGTCCTTCACCCTAATATTATCCAAACGCAACTTCACCACTCCTCGCAATTCCAAATTCCGAGACTCACTTGCCCCCTCCAGATTAACACACATATCGGTGAGTTTCTTCATATCATCATGAAATTCTAGGCCACCCCTTTTTTAACTCGAGCTAGATTTGAACCTTAGGCGCATATATCCATGCACAATAAAAAGGGAAAAAGAGAAGAGCGTGGCGAGACATGATTGATAGGAGCAGACAACGAAGCATTTTTGAAGCGGGTTTACACCAGATTGAGAGGAATTAGCATAGACGTTGGTAGGAATTAAGTCGGTGCCATATATGGGAAGTGAGTTGTATTTCATGAGAGAGATGAGTTCTGTACTTTGAATGGGAGTGGTTCGGTGGTTCGTCCAAGGAAGCCTGGGATGGTAGGATTTTGTCAGCTGAAGAGTTCGGTAAGGTTTAGAAAAGAGTGGATCGACATAAATCGAGTGAGGCTTGTTTTGTATAATTTAGGTGAGCGAGTGGATCGGTACTTCGCATTCGAGTGGGTCGGTTTTATTTGGTCTAAGCAGGTATTCGGTGTTTATGGAGGAGTGGGTCGGTGAGTAGAGAGAGGAAAGGAGAAGCGAGATAGGTTTTAAGGATTGGCACTGAGCGAAGCCTTACGGTTCGGCGTGCATGCATTTGAATATACGAACGGTCCTAAGTTCGGGAATCGACATTGACAAACACACTTACCTCCCTTAACTCATCGAACATAATATCACCGCTTGTTTCCATACTTAATCACATTCCAATAAACCCGTGATACGAACTTAAGCACAAGCACATGAAACTGATCAGGACGAACAACTTCACAGGTTGAATCATTGTAGATGTGAACTTAAAGCTTGTTAAAGATGACAACTTAAAGCTCGTCATACCACATTTTACTTTTCTGAAGTCTAATTTATTTGTACTCTTTACTCGAACACAATAACTCACATACCACGTGGGGAAATATTTTTGTTGTTATATCTGATATCAATTGTCTTTCAAGTATAGTTTAAATAGGATTCTGTTCACATCCATCATTCTTTAAAGATGTCCAAAAAATTGAGCTCTGCTATAGTTTCCAATAGAGCCAGGTTCTCAGCAAGAGGTAGTAGAAACTTCGAATCCATCGACAACCTCCACACAGGGTATTCCGGATCCATCTGATGCAGTGGTTGGCTCGGCTTCTGATGTTATAGATGGAGCAGTTATCTTGGATAATCCTACTGATTCATAAGCTTAAAAAATTGGTGAAGCCGCTCTTCGTCGGTTATGTTCGATTCATGGAATTCCCTTTGATGACATTTTAGTTCCATCAGGACAAGTTCGGCTTCACCTGCCCTCGGCCGGGTATACAGCATGCAACAAATTCGTATGCTGGGTTGGAAGTGTGCCACCTTTCAATTCATTTCTTTGTGAGGTGTTGCGGTATATCGGGATTGCTCCGGCACATCTTCACCCCAACAGTCATGCATTTATCTATCGCACTTGTATTCTCTTCATGAGCACCTTATTCAGGCTCCCTACTCCCGAGGATATCCGCTACATTTATCGCTTCAAAAGACGGTCTGACATTCCATCCTTCATATTTCTTGAGCCACACTCCAAGTGTCAGATCCTGATGGGAGCATGGAGTAAATTCTCCCAGTATAAGTAAGAATGGTTTTACGTACATTGCCCCCAGCTTTGCGAGAAGATGGCTAGAAGGGAGTAAGTTTCATTTCTGGACTCAATATTTGTCTAAGGCACGAAGTGCATTCTTTCTAACCTTCTTTCGACTTTTACAGGTATAATCCCACGTCTCAAAGGCACTGGGTATTCTGAGACTGTCGAGGCTATTCAAGCTATTCTTGTGGAAGATCAGGAGATCAAATCCGTTATTTCCAATGATCGCTTTTAAAGTTTGGATTGTTGGCGAAAGGTCATCGATCTAGTCTCCCAACTGGCGCCACTACAACCGGATCTGCGGCGGAGAAAGGAAAAGATCAGGTCGATCCTTCGGTGCCTCTATTGGTGGGGCCCCCGACACATCCGAGGAAGGTGAAATTAAAGAGGTCGGGTGCTAGGAGCGTCTGATGAGAATATAAGTCCCGATTCAGCACCGGTGACTCATGTACCCGGCATCAATGAACCGCCTCCTCCTTCAAAGGGGAAAAAGAAATTAGCCTGCAAACTAAGAAAGAAAACAGTGGGCGGAACCTCAAAAGTTACAATTACTCCGGTTGAGAAAGAGTCATCTCCCCAACATCTAGAGGGTTCACTAAAAGTCTATTAGATCTGACCATCCTTGATGACTTACTTAATTACTATTTCAAAGATCCAGAGGCCTTGGGACTTAATTCACCCGCGAGAGGCGATGAAGGCAATCAAGTTCATCATCAGGGAGAAAAAACTCCAATAAGTAAAGCAAAAGAAACTGGTATGTCGGGGGAAAAAACTAGGAGACACACGAACACTCACACTTCACGTACACTTAAGTTTTAGCCATCATGCGATTCTCACTAACTCGTATTTGCTTGGTTTCTATGTAGGTGATATAGGGCGCACACACGGCTTTGACCGCCTTCGTAGGTCCTCTATCTTCCACCACTCCAGTCGGGATTCAGGATCAGGTAGACATCGAGATAGAGATGACAGTGGCGATAGAAACTACCATCCCAGAGATTCCTCATCTTCCTGAAGAAAATTTTATAGCCACTCTTCATATCCCAATGATCTCCCCCTCATTCAGAACACAATAAGGAGAAATCTGCTTAGAGGGGATCTCAATATAAAGCTCCTCGTGACCAACATTCCGACTCGTCTAGTACGAAGCAATCTTGTGAGCCCTATAAGAAGTTGGTGACTCCAGCTAAGCAAACTCCTCCAATCACTGCAGATTCACCCAATTCCAGGGAATGTCAAACAAAGCACCATCGCCTGCAATAACGATGTCTATGTCCAATATGATGCGTTTGTTCATTTGGCAGAAAAAGTTTTAGAAGTTTGAATGGAATGTCAGCACGAGATTGATCGCCTGAAACTTGAAGCCATCCATGATAAAGATATAATTAATGCCTAGGATGAAGAGCTTTCCTTGTACAAGTCTCAACTTGAAGCTGCCCAGCAAAGCGTTAAAGATACAGCCGAGGCAGTTCGTCGTCTGGAAGCTACTCACAAAAAGGAAATTGACGAGGAAGTTCAACGCAGTGGTGCTATAGCCTTAGAAATAGACTCCATCTAGAAAGAAAAGGACATCCTCGCTCGACGAGTTAAAGAACAGAAGGAGCTGCTGCTTAAAGAGAAAGAAGAAAAAATTGCTACACAGGAAGAGACACAGCGATATTGCGATGAAATCGTCACAACACAACTCTTAAAGGCGAAGCTTGACGAGGAACTTTCTAAAGATGAAGCGTTAAAGGATGTAGACCGTGAGGAGGGCAAAAGAATGGCACTGAAAGAAATCAATATTCTCCTTGAGGCAGCTGCTGAAGCCGACATGGAAGAAATTAAATGCTTATTTGATCCGCTAATTGCTGAATATAATGCTCGAGTTCTCATGCATCAAGATCTATCTTTTCTAGACGAGGGTTAGCTCGAATCATTAGTCGAAGGATGAGACACTTTAATAAAAATTAATTGAGTAGAGTTGGGCACCGAAGAGGTTGATGAAGAAGCTCTTGTGAAGGAAGTGCTTCGTGAGAACGAGCGCTCCGACTTATTTGCGGCGAAAGCCTTCTACGGAAAAGACTCATTCTCATCAAAAGGAAAAGATGACATTGCTGACCCATTTGGAACAGAGTCTCTGGTTCCTCCTTCCGCTGCTCCGGCTGGTTGCTCATCACTCAATCCTTTCGAGCAACATGCTGGCTATGACCCAGAGAAAACTGGGCTTGATGTTCACGTTCTTTCTCCTATTCCAGAGGGTGAGACTCCTAAAACAACTAAGAGTCAACTGGAAGCCGGTATGTAATTTTTCTTTCTAGGGTTGAATGGACCATCGCTTTTGACGAATAAAAAATGTGTTCTAACACTTCTTCTTAACTACTCCATGAAGGTCATTCTGATCCCGTACCTACTCCAAGGAGTGATGTTGCCATGGAGAAGGAAGAAAAAAATAGTGGAAGAGCTCCATACTGGGGATACTCCTGGTCTCGATGCCCAAGTATTCAGAGCACTCGATGAGGACAAACCCAAGAATCCCTAGCCTGTGGACGAACATGACGAGGTTAAAATCATGGGCTCTTTCGAACCTACTTTAAAACTTATAATGGGGGAACAAATTTTGGAGGAGGAGAAAAAGAAGGCCGAAATTAAGATTGAACCTCAGGTGGCGGAACTTGATGATCCTCTAAATAAGCCACCGAAGGTAATTCTCCCAGGTAGAACAACACCTCTGGAGGTCCCCTTCCCTTCCCCGGATACCATCTCATTAAGAAGCAAAGCATCAAAGAGAAAACGCTCGGGTGAGGAGCCTTCGGAGAAATTGAAGAAGGAGAAAAAAAAAAGTTGCTATCCGACCATGCCTCGTTCTGCTCAAATAAACCTGAATCATGTAGTTGTTTCTATTTATTTTTATAGTTGTTGTGAATAGTCTTTTGCTCCACATTTCAGAAAAGTTGTAATGGAACTTAATTTTGGATTAGTAAATAAAAATATGTTTCTTTGTCTTTCAAGACTTTTATTGTTTAACTCATTGTCTAACTTGTAATTGAAATTTGAAATCTTGTGGGTCACATAAACACCGGTCCGCTTCCACATGACATGGAATTTTTTTTGAATCGTTTATACTCTAGTTCGCACTCCAGGGACTCAGTACTCTAGTCCATGCTCCAGGGACTTAGAGATTTTTAATTCGTTTATACTCTAGTCCGCACTCTAGGGACTCAGAGTACTCTAGTCTACGCACTGGGGACATGGAGATTTTTAAGTCGTTTATACTCTAGTCTGCACTCCGAGGACTCAGAGTACTCTAGTCTGTTCTCTGGGGACTTGGAGATTTTTAAATTATTTATACTCTAGTCCATGCTCCGAGGACTTAGAGATTTTTAAGTCGTTTATACTTTAGTCCGCACTCCGAGAATTCAGAGTACTCTAATCCATGCTCTGGGGACTTAGAGATTTTTAAGTCGTTTATACTCAATTACGCACTTCAGGGGCTCAGAGTACTCTAGTCCGCACTTTGGGCACTTAGAGATTTTTACGTCGTTTATACTCTACTCCGCACTACGGGAACTTAGAGTACTCTAATTCGTGCTCAGGGGACTTAGAGATTTTTATTTTATCGATTGACTTTAAATTTTGTGTGTGCATTCATATGTCGGACGAAATAATGTAATTTAATTTTTTCCATGGAATTATAACACACGGAACATCAACAGTTCACAGAAAACGACTTCAAGCCTTTATTGATCATAACAAATAGGATCAAGCTAAATTGTCTTATAAAATGCCGAAAACAAAGAACAAGAAAAGAAACATATACTGGAAATAATTGCCACTAAAATGCAAAAGAAATAGACTAAGTGTAATAACGACGCAAATGCTCGCTATTCCATGTTCAAGGGAGCGTCATGCCATCGACGGTCGCTAGCTTGAAAGTTCCTTTTCCAAGCTTCCGTTCGATGACGTATGGACCTTCCCATGTGGGATTCATATATGATGGGATTGGAAAAACTCGCTTCAAAATGTGATCACCCACATCAAAGATTCTCGGTCGAACTTTTTCATTATAATATCGAGCGACTCGGTGCCAATATGCAGCCGCCCTTAAATCGGCTTCTTTACGTTTTTCGTCGATAAAGTCCAGCGATTCCAGTAAGAGATCCTGATTCGTATTAATGAGCCACCCAATAAGAAGGAACTTCAAGTTCCACGAGTATAACAGCTTCAGTGTTGTACACCAAAGTGAATGGAGTATGGCCAGTCGTGGACTTGTGGGTGGTTCTGAAAGCCCAGAGTGCCTTCGGAAGATCATCCACCCACTTGCCTCTAGCCTTCACCAAACGTTTTTTCCAATATTGATTTGATTATTTTATTTAAGGCTTCAACTTGTCCATTGGCTTTAGGGTAAGCCCTTTCTCAACGCAATCCTTTTGGCAAAATACTTTGAACTCCCTACTTTCAAATTGAGTTCCATTGTCCGTAATGATGTTCATGGGAGGCCAAAACAGCATATAATGCTTCGTACAATGAAGTTAATGACCTTTTTGGTGGTGACCGTAGCTAAGGGCTCTGCTTCCGCCTACTTGGTAAAGTAATCAATCGCAACAATTGCATATTTTGCACCACCTTTGGAGATTGGCACCCCATATCGCAAATGGCCAGGGACTAACCATTTGTGTGCGTTCCGTTGGCCGAGCTCTCAGGATTTTCGTATATTTTTGACATTTATCGCATCTTCCTATATAGTCCGCGGCGTCTCGATTCACGGTTGGCCAATAGAATCTATGACGAAGGATCTTTTGGCTAGTGTCTGTCCCCCAGTACGGTCACTACATTCTCCTTTATGAACTTCTTTCAAAACCCGCTTTATCTCATCGTGGGCGATGCACTGAAGTAAGAGAACCGAGAATACTTTTCGATACATTATTTCATCTTGCATTACATACCGCGAACCTTTGCGAATTGACTTGTCGTCTTTCGTTCTTTCTCTCGGGGAAAGTCTCATATATATTGTTTGATCGGGGTTATCCATGACTCCCCTTCAATTTCTGTTCTAACACAAAATCTACTTCCATCTTGCTTATACTCGAAGCTTGTAAGATCTCGACGGGAACCAAGCCCATCTGTTGTGCATCACCAGTACTTGCGAATTCTGCCAATGAAATGGCTTCCCTATTTTGTTTACGTGGGATGTGTGAAATATCATAATATTCAAGGTCTGCTAACAGTTCTTGAACTCGAGAAAGGTATGGGCCAAGTCTCTTCCCCTTTGCTTGATAGTCTCCCCGCACTTGGTACACTACCAATTGTGTATCACAAAAGATTTCAACCGATTTTACTCCGAGTTCCCTGGTAAGTTTTAAGCCAGCAATCAATGCTTTATACTCGGCTTCGTTATTTGTAGCTGGGGAATTGAGCTTCAAAGCACAAAAAATTGATTGGTTTTCGGGAGTTACAAGAATAACACCAGCTCCAGAACAACGGTCGTTGGATCCCCCATTGGTGTTTAGTTTCCATCGAATGGGGGAATAACATCATCACTGCTTGGCTCGTCTGATATGGCGAATTCTGCAATGAAGTTTACTAGCGTCTGCCCTTGGATAGCCCTCCATGGCAGGTAGGTGATATCGAATTGACTCAACTCAATGTTTCATTTTAACAACCTTCTAGAGGTTTCTGGTCATTGAAGCACCTGTCACAGAGGTTGATCAGTATAAACACTGATCGGGTGTGCCTGAAAATACGGACGAAGCTTGCATGATGCAATCACCAAGCAGTAGGCTAGCTTCTCTATCTTAGGATAATTTCTCTCTGCTCTCTCTAGACGTTTACTGACATAGTACACTGGATTTTGAATTCAGTCCTTCTCACGAACCAAGGCAGTACTGATGGCATGCTGAGATACCATCAAGTAAACATATAATTCCTTATGATCAACAGGCCTTGACAAATCGGATGAGGCATAGCGTTTCATTTCTTTCCAACTCTTGTCTGCTGGATGAGGCCCACCGATTATCGTGTTTATGATAAGTCTACCTACGGTTCGAGCAGGTTCCTCAGGGTGATGTGGAGCCTGCCTGGGACCAGGGTTGGACATTCCTTATCCGCCTTCCTACGGATTCTTAACAAACTGCTGTAACTTATTTTGCCAAATCAGTTTTTCTATAGCATCATGGAAGTGTCTACATTCCTCGGTATTATGCCCGTAAGTCTCATGGAAGCGACAATACTTACCAGTCTGCTTTTGTTCCTCAGTGGATTCTTTTGGGCGCGGCTTTCGGTATTGGAAAGTATTACAAGTTGACATATAAATATTCTCCAGAGATGTTTTTAGAGAGGTGTATTCGTTACAGCTCGGGATCCTTGGTTTCCACTTTCATGCTTCCCTCTTCCTTCCGAAACTTCCTCCTCCGGATCCTTTAGACAGCTCGGGCTTGTTTGCAACATTGACCTGGACCTTTACGGAGTTGTTTCCAGATTTTTTTTATCGCAATATTGCTTTGTACTGTCTCCTTGCCAGGCCCTAGCGCACTGCCTCGCCTTGTCCACCCGGCTTCCTCCCTTCTCCTAAATTGGTGCGCCTTTGAATAAAAACGTTCCACGGTAGCCGGAGGTTTTCCTGCCAACCAATCACCAAACTTTGAGTCTGGATCTACTCCTCGCATCACAGCCATAAGAATAGCATGGCCATTCGAGTTGCTAACTTCGGTAGCGGCAACGTGAAATCTTTGTAAATATTCCTTTAAGGACTCCCTTGGAGCCTAGATTACACTGGATAAAGACATCACGTCCTTTGGATGAGTGGTATGAATCCTGAATTGCTCCACAAATTTTGTTGCTAACTCATCAAATTTGGAGATTGATTATAGAGAAAGTCGGGTGAACCACATGGTAGCGATTCCAAATAGGGTTATTGGGAAACATCTATATTTAGTCGCATTATTTTCCCGAACCGAGTCCATTAACAACTCGTATCTCATTATATGCTGTCAGGGATCAGTCTTCCCTTCATAGGTTGGAATAGTCGGCATACTAAACTTTCGGGGGTATTTAACCTGTAGGATAGTATCTGTGAATGGAGTATGAATCCTAGCTATGCCCCAATCATCGTTGGATAAGCCCTGATTTTTCCTCATCAGCTGTCTGACCATAGCTGACATATCTGAGGTCTGGATGGGAGGTGGCAAGTTGGACTCCATCCTGTGTGACCGTCCCGGCTGGTGCCTCCTTGATTGGTGGTCTCCCAAACGAGTGTCCTAGGGACATGCTTTATTGCGTTCTTAGTGAGCCAGTCGGTCAGCTTCCACTCGTGCTCCAAATCCTAAGTTTCCCATTCCAACTTGAGTGTGATTTCCCAGGTGCAAGTGAGGGGCCATGGCTCTAGGTAGGGAACCTGGACCATTCCTGTTGGATTGATCTGCTTCAGCTATTTGCGTTGTTTCTATTCTACGGCGTCTACGCCTGGGATGTTCATCAGCTAAAGCGGAGCTATCAGATGATGAGTAGGTAGTTGGACTTCCTCTAGCATTCTGATGATGTTGTTGAGTAAGTTGGATCATGAGATTGGCATTAGCTTGAACCTGCTCGTTAAGCTGTCTCCTGCTTTCCACGAGTTCTCTCATCAGGTCGTTAAACTCTGTCTTGGTAATAACTTCTGTTTGGTTTAGGACGGTGGCGGTCCCTGCACCAAGGTTAGCTTGTTGATTGCTGGGTCCTACTTGTTGGATGCTAGCGTCTCGTTGACATCCGCATTGTGGGATGTTAATCTGGTACGTGGTCTACCCATTGTAGAGTTATCGGTCGATACTCTGAGTAGAATCTGTGAACTCTTGAGAATGAACTTAGATCTTCTTTGGGGGATCTCTTTAATCCAGTAGCGACAAATTAGATTCTAACAGCCTGAGAATGCCATTCTCAGTGAAAGTACCAAAATGTTGGCACCAGAATTGATCACTAACACCCTTGGAAAGATAAATGAAGAAAGTAAATTAAAACAGAGGAATATCATAGTAAGATGCAATTAGAACAGTAAAAACGAGAACACCGGAATTATAATGGTTCGGCGTAACTACCTACGTCCACTTTGAGTGAAATCTTTATTGCTTCTTCAATGAGTTGAATACAGATACAATCCATACACAAACAACTCGAGTACAAATTTTGACAGCAAAGAAATGATATAGAAAATGGCAGAGTCTCCCCAGAGTTCTCGAAAAAGGTCCCTTCAACTGTGGCCCTGCCTCTCTATTTATAGACGAAGATAAGCGGGACTCCCTACACAAGCCCAAAAACAAGGTAGCTCGGCCCATAGTTGTAAGTCAAGTTGACCGAACAAGTTAGGCTGACCCACCTCAACCGAACCGGTAATCCCCGAGCCTCTCTGGTCGAACCACGAGTTCCTCGTGTATGACTTGAAGCGAAGTCTTTCATAACTCGGAATAGCTAGTGATGCAACCCGAGGTAAAGAAAAGTTGACCACATTATCCTGTTGGAAACCTGCTAACTTCCTGGGCCGAACGATGAATGGCCAATCCACGCTACTCTTTCCACTATGACTGAGTGATGAGTGGCCGGTCCACCTTGACCATCCCTCCAAGATCGAGCGACACCTGCTAACCTGTCCAAGTCAAATGACATATGCTAGGCTAACCAGACCGAACCGCTTTATGTTCATGCGCCTTGGCCGAACCATGTTACAGCCGAACCACGCGAAATGAAACTCGCGAGGCCGAACCGGAGAACGCCGAGCCACTTTTCCTTGAGTATCTAGACCAAACTGTCCTGCCCTTCCTTCATTGGCCGAGCGATACACGTCTCAATACCTCTAAGGTCGGACCATCATTGGCCGAACGACCAGGGCCGGACCAACTCCACACCGAATCACCAGTTCCGAAACCTTCTTAACCGAACAACTTTCCCTCGCACATTCTGGCCGAACGAACAAGCCCATACACTACCGTCGTACAACTTCGGCCGAGCCGGTGCTAAACATGTTGACCCATGTATGTAGCCCGGTCCATTCTTGAGTTAAATTGGACTCTTATGCTTAAAATCCCTTTTTGGCTTGAGTCCCATCTAGGTTAATCCATAGGCTCTACGACTATCGCCATGTAGCCGGGCCAAAGTGTCGGGTAACAGGTTCAATTATGGAATCTTATTCCAACTTCTTCAATCGGTTTTTTCAAAATCAATTAGGTTAGTCCCTTAGTAAATAAGTATGCTATAATGTTTTAATTATCCACTATGTCAATCAACTCTCTTCGACGCTGATAAACTATAATGTGGAACAATTCAGAGAATGTCTCTCGACTTCCAGTGAGCTCTAATGTATGTTATGAACTATATGGTGACATGGTTAATGTTAACATTTGGAATCACCATCATCTCAGTTATAAATTTATTTATTAATATTCATATACATTGCTTTTATCGCGATGCTACTCAAGACGATGTACTTAGCATTTTTCATTAAATTAACCACAGTCTTTCATTTAGAACATTTCCAACTTAAACATTCTGAATTTGAATTTATCGTTGATATATTATACTGAATATCACATACGAAAGTTTGAATCTGAACACTCCTTTATAAGGAGTTTGTTGTTTCTATAAACAATTCTTTAGTATTTTTCATAAATCTACGAGAACACCTCAAAAAACCATTTAGTGATATCAATTTGGATTTGATATTTGCTTTGTGTATTAAATACATAAAAAAATCATGATATCGCAGACAACATAGCATGTATGATAGTTCCTATTACTAATGCATAAGCAACCCATCTTACATTTTCCGCATTAAACACTTTAGTAAGGTGTCCTTGCATATCGCTCGGGGCGTTCTCAATATCTTTTATATTTACTATAAAAGACATTATTTACAAATACAACATCGAGCACTAAAACAACTAAAGCTGATTTTAATACAAGAACATTGTTAACAATCAGCAATATGTTGTTCACTTATGGTTCAGAAATATCTATGTACCATTTAACGTTCTTTCTTATGAACACACACTTCCTCTACATTTGGACTGATAACCAAACTATTTGATATTTCTATCATAATATTTATTCAATTCAATGCTTATAAAATGATACTTTCTATCATTTCTAGGATCATATCCAAAAACCCACAAACCCAATGTCGCTTCTACTAACTTCGAGACACTTTGGTTATTATATGCTAACGATTTATTTTAAATCATTATTTATAATATTTAATTTTAGCACATGAGTACCAAAAATAAAGTCATACCAAGCAATAATTTTGTGAGTAAATCTGAACCAACTTAAGCACATCGAATGGTGAACCTGTTACGTTAATTTCAATAATTGAAATTTACGACATTATTCTTATTAGTGTGGCTCACTATATTCCAACTGCATTTTTCTTTCTCTTAAAGATACATTTGCGGCTAATGGATCATATCACTTTGGGTACAACTATCAAAATCAGATTTTGATAAAGTACTAGGAATTTATTTTGGATCCTCACATCATGCCATTATCATAGAATTTTTGCTCTTAATGGTTTAATCAAACAACCGAGGATTGTTTATTCTTGTCATTGACAAGAAACTTGTAGTTTCTCTTTAATGTACAAGAATACTCATTAGATGTACTAGTGTATTGCGTTCATTTTAGTTTGATCAATTTCATTTCATCCCTTGTAATCATTTTTATCTTTGGATTATATCCAAATTTATATTATATCGATAATTTCTTAGAACATCGTTTTGCTATGAAGGTGGTAGTTCTTGAAACAAAAATTGTTTCTTTATGCAATGTAACAGACATTCATAAACATTTTATGAACTGCCATGTACAAAACTGATTTTTGCATTAGTTCACAATACACTTATGTTTGTAACATAAACTAGTCATCTAATGGCTATTGTTTCCAAAATTCTATTGGGACAATTCATACAAGATCCCTTACGTACAATTATCATGGGTAGTCTTTCGAATCATGCAACCTGCCAACTCCTTAGCCTAGGATATGTAAGGGATTCTTATAAAACCTTTATCTGATATGGTTTTGTAAACTATTCTTTGGATGACATTAATTTTAACCTTGTGTATTACCCTTAAGTACACATCTTATAGAAAGAATTTAACTCAAATTCACTCATCATTAATTGTGCTTTGTCCAACAAAGTTTGATTAATCCTTATTAATACATCATTACGTATTATGGGAAGGAGTGACCTTTGAGACTGAATCTTTATTCATGTTAGGTATATACGGAACTCTTTTCAATATACTCACTCATTCGATCAAAACGAATCATTTCTGTCGCATGTTATATTATTTACTTCTGTTTTATATTTTATGAGCTTATCATAGACTTAAACATGCATGTCAAATACACAAGTCTGTGTCTGTGATAACTCATCGGTGAATATGATGAAGTATGTGGAACATTTTGGTATTAATAGACTTACAATTACATACATCTATATATATATATATATCAATCCAAAGAATTCATCAACTCTTATGGCATTCCACTAAATGGTGTCTAGCCCGTGATTGTTTGAGATATAATTAACCGGTATCATATGATTCATAATCATGTAATAAAATTTATTTCTCAAAATTACGGCTTAGTCTATAATTCCAAAATAATCGTAAATAATTTTAGATAATATTTTCCAGTGCATCACTTTTGTTTGAAAAAAAAACCACATTTTGGTTTTAATTCATGATGAATATTCATAATATTCACATTGAAATATAACTATATCTATTTTTCAATCGACACCAAAAATAATCATTATTTCATAAATATGATCAGTGTGTTTTACAATAACAATTTCGTAATTTGATGTAATCGATAAGTGTTATGTGGCATGCGCCTACTATTTCCGACATTACTATAATAGCATACTGAATTCGGAGATCCATCATTCACATAATATATATTATGTATTTCATATACTCCAACTAGTTTACAATGGAGAGTTAATATCTTGAACTCAAAGAAATAAATCTCATAAAAACAGTTTTGATATGAAAATATATTTCAAAATAGAAATCGCATTTCTCATTCTAATGTTAAGTATCAATTATTACTATTACAATTCTTGTTTCTCATGTTTATTTATAAAGTAGAAGTGACTATTCACTCTCTTTATTCCAACTGTACCTTAAATTACATCTTCTTTTGTACACTCATTTTTCTTTTTAAACGGTCGAACCCTCCAAAAGAATACTCTTGCTACAAAATCATAAGGAACTCTTTACAAAAGTGCACTCGATCATCCTTAACATTTAAGGACATCAAATATGTTGCACTTAAACTAATCAAACTTGCATTTCAATGATTGAGTTCTTAGATTTATCATGTAGTTTTAGTCTAGTATTACACTTAACATAATACGATCTTTATTGTAACCAATCATATTGAATACTCAATCTCACAATATGGTTTATTTGTTTGCTCCAAATGAACTAATTTCATCGAAGTATCATATATTACGAACAATGACCATTCACTATATAACACTTATATATGATAGTATGTGGATAAAATATCCATGGCCTTGTATAGCTTTTGAGTTTGGAACTCATTGAATGCAATACATGGCCTCGACCAAATAAACAAGTGAGCGACCAAATTAATGAACATATTACGTAGTTGTAAAATTAGGTACTTGCATAGGTATAGAAAACATTAACATGCAAGAAATGTTTAATAGTAAGAGTGTGTGTGTGTACTATATTTCTATTTGTCAATCTTTAATTTAGTTCATTTTTATATCTTAATTAATAAATGTTTCATTAATCATATCAAATGCACAAATTTATTAATGTAGATTATTGTAGTGTTATATAGCATATGTTCTTATAATATTAGAAAGATTAAATGTTATCACTTCATTTTTTTCTAATAAGGCTCCTACTAGTCTTTTATGTTGCACCAAACCCTAAGCGAAACATACAAGCATTTCAACTTCACTAGTGAGTGTTAGAACTCGTATGCCTTGGGATTCTGACCTCGAGGAAAGCTCAACAAATCATAAGCCCACATACGATGGGTAACTCCTTATCAATTGTATCACATGTAACTCATAACCCGTGGTTCCTTATCCTAATCTCGCCTTTACCTTAAGGAAAGCTCAACAAGCAAAGTTGGACTATTCATTCGTACTATCATTTCACGATAGCCTAAGTATAATGCACATGCCTTGAGGAAAGCTCAACAAATATGTGCAGTTATCTCACCTAGTCTACTTAATATATTAGTGGTACTACACATAACATCCCTAGCTCGAGGAAAGATTAACAACTAAAGAGTATGCAAGTAATCTATTAACATATAAATGATATATGACAACTTTATATTAAAGATTCATAATCTTCATATATTATATCAAGTGATATCGACTTATGGAATAATGTATTTTTATGAAATACCCTCATGACTCAAGTATCGGACATATTAAAATCATGGTATACGTACATATACGTATGTATATATTCCTTAAGTTTATTTAGGGTTTCTTTAATATTTCATCTTTAGTTTATATATTTAAATTATCTAAGTTTTAAACTTTTATATTTTAATTAACTTACATAATAGTTTTATGTAAAACATTATTTTAATTAAATCTAATGTAACTAATTTTAATTAATTAACTCTTAATTTGGTTTTATATTATTCCAATATAACATTTATATTAAATATTTATATACTACAACCTTTATAGTATAATACATGTATCTCATATATGTGTATTTTCATTTAATTAATTAAACTTTAATAAATTTATTTAATTAAACGATTTTAATTAAATTATATTAATTTTGAAAATTATTTTATATGCACTCATGAATACTTATGTTATCTTAAACATTTTAAAATAATATAACATATACAATTATATATAATACATGCATATATTTATTAATCAATTAACTTATTTAATTAATCTTATTAATAAATTTTTATGAATTTCAATATTAATTTTATATAAATTTTCAAACATTTCAAAAAATTACATTATTATAACGTTTATAACATGTATATTTTATTTTATTTAAATTTAACTTTTAAATTTAAATTCTTATATTCTCAATTTTCAAACAATTTTTTCTTAAAATTGACTTTGCGAAAACTTTTGACTCGGTCGATTTGGATTTTCTTATGGATATGTTACTGGATAGAGGCATTAGTCATAAATGGATTGGTTGGATTATGACTTTGCTTAAAACTGGTAACTCTAGTATAATGGTAAATAGGATTTTAGGGAATAAAATTCAGTCAAAATGGGGCTTAAGACAGGGTGATCCTTAATTGCCTCTTTTATTTAACTTGGCTGCTAATGTTTTTGCTATGATAATTAAAAAGGCCGTTGGTAATGGTTCGTTAGAGTGTGTTGGTAGCGAGATTTCATGTAATGGACTCGCTGTACTTCAATTTGAGGAAGATACCTTATTATTTGCCTCTTATTTTCCTAATCATGTCATTACCCTTAAATTTATTTTACACAGCTTTGAACTCCTTTCAGGACTAAAAATTAATTTTGATAAGAGTTCGGTTTTAGTTTCAAATGACGTTAATAAGGTTGAGGGTTTAGTAGCTAATATGTCAAATTGTAAAACCATGAATTTCCATTTGGTTATCTTGGATTTTTGATTAGACCTACTAAGCTCTAACACGATGACTGGCTTATTATTATTGATAAAATTAAAAATAGAATTTTCAATTGGAATGGTAGGTTTTTATCGAGAGTGGATAGATTAGTTCTTATCAATTCTGTTTTATCTACGCTTTCGATTTATTGGATGTCTGTGCATCTTTTTTCTAAATGGGTGATAAATAAAATAGATAAAATAAGAAGGGATTTGTTACGGAGTGGTGATAATCCTAATAATAGTCTAAAATGTTTAGTTAGTTAGGAAACTGTTTGTAAATCGAAAAAGGAAGGAGGTTTAGGAGTTATTAATTTACGTAACATGAATTTGTCTTTATTAGGGAGTGGTTAAGGAAATTTAAAGATATAAATGATAATTTTGTTTGAAACAAATTATATCTAATCATCTCTACTACTAATAAAGGAAATTGGTTGAACTAATTTACTTGGTGTCTTTTTGAAATTCCAAAAAAGCCCTTGCTTTCTTTTTACATGTTTGCGCTCAAACAAAATATTAACGTATACAACAATATAAACAGCCCGTGTGCGAAGCACGGACCAATACTAGTTATAATGGTAGTTATAATTTATACCAAACTACACCTTATGTTAATAAAAAATTGTCTTATTTTTGGAAATCTATTCTAAAATGTCATGAGATTTATAACCTTGGTACTAATACGGTAGTTCATTCCGGTAATAATAGATCCTTTTGGCATGATCGTTGGATAGCTGTTATTCCTCTTACGTTTGAATTTACAAAATTTCTTGAAATTTGTAACTTTAAAAATAATTTAATTAAAGATGTTTTTCTTCGGATAATGGTACCCTTTGGAACTTTAGTTTTAATAGAATCTTAGAAGGTATAACTCTTAGGCAATTTACTTTATTTTGTGTAAGATTGAACTTATATAATATTGATAACGAAAATGATATTATTAATTGGGAATGGGATAAAAGTAAGAAATTCACTTCAAATTCTTTATATAATTTTCTTAAATTCTCGGATGTTACTGAAAATATTTTTAATCTTATTTGGAAAGCTAATACACCTCCAAAAGCTAAGATTCATATATGGTTACATAGGAAGCTAAATACCATTGAGATTTTAAAAAGAAAGGATTTCCCAATTGATAATAAATGTACTTTCTGTAAATTGTATTTTAAAGATATTAATCATATTTGTTTCGATTGTATGGATACTTGTTACATTCTTAATAATACTCTTAAAATTTTTAACTTTATTTTTATAACTAAAGTTACTGACTGTGATTTTTACTGGAATAACTTAAGACTTAAGTTTAAAAAGGGTTATAGATTTTTACTAGATGCTTTATTTATTAAAATTTGGTTGTACATTTGGTTTGAGAAAAACAAGAGACATTTTAATAATAACAATAGTTATATTAGTAGATTGGTATAAACAATAGCATCCTTTTGTTTCAACTGGATTTCAAACTCAAAATATAGATTGGTTAACAATATTCAGTTTAATGAATACCTTAACATGGTTAGAAGAAACATTGAATTATTTAAACATAAAAACAATATTTTTTTTTTAACATTAATAAATATAGCATCAACATTTCTTCGTATCCGAACCAAGGTTTTACTGATAATCATAATGTTCTTTTGATCAGAGGAACAAAATGTTATTGTTTTCTATAGCCTTATATGTATTTAAGTACATTTTGTTAAATTTCTAAGTCCTCTTGTTTTTCGTGATCACTATTTCATAACATTTGAGTTGGTTAAAATGTTGCAAAAGAGTTTTGAATTTTTTATTAGTTCATCTATTATTTTAGTTTCTTTGTTGTCTTGTAGTTTTTCTTTAGTTTATTACTTCTATTTCATTAATATATATATATCTGTATGTATGCATGTATGTATGCATATGAATTATACATATATATGTGTTATTATGATATTTTTGTGTAGTATCTTTTGCAGGTTTGGTTTAGGCTATCGTTGATGCTAAATTTGCTATTTGCAGGGTTTCGAGATTGCTGTCGCTAGGATACTACAGGATTGATGATTGTAGGAACGTTGGTTGGAGAGCTTTAGGCCCGGTTCATCCTGTTTTAGCTATGAGGCATTCATTCTCTGGTGGAGCTACTTATTGATCTCATTGGTGCACTTGGATGTATGGTTTTTTGGGTACTTCTAATATTTCGTTATCGAGTGGTGGCCTTGTCGGAGTTCGATATTGAGGTGTAATGGGCGGTGGCCGTGCCGGAGCTCATGAAAGAAGTTACCTTTTTTTTCTTCGATTTTTCTGTGTTTGAGTTATCACCTGGCAGGCATGTTGGCAGCTCCTTTGTTATTGGTGATACACACACACGTGTGTGCGCGCTCTCCTCTACTATAGAAGATCATATATATCTCCTAAAATTTTCAAACAATTTTGAAACTTGATCCAAGACCCAATTCAAATTGGGCCTTTTACTATTAAGGACAACCTTTGAGCTTACATATCTGTTCGGGCCAGGTTGGTAGCTGGATAGGGAAAAGCGCTTGATTAGCTACCAATCTTGGTGATATACAGACACACATACACACACGTGTGTGCTCGCCTCTACTATAGAGGATCACACATTTCTTTCAAAATTTTCAAACAATTTTGAAACTTAACCCAAGACCCAATTCAAATTGGGACTTTTACTATTAAGGACAACCTTTGAACTTACATAGCTGTTCGGGCCAGGTTGGTTGCTGAATAGGGAAGAGTATTTAATTAGCTAAACCCAATATTACGACACTACCTTTCTAGACACTCTACTATTTGGGCTGTGAGCCTACTTAATTAGGCCTAATGTGACTAATTTAGACTGCATAAGCTATTAGGCTTTGATATTATTATTGTAGCTGTGCCACCTTGTATTGGAAGTAATGGGTGAATTTCATTTCTTTTACCATTTTGGATCTTTATTGGTCATATGAAGTCTAATTTATTTAGAATATTTTTAAATCTCTTTTAAATAAAATCATTATTTTACTTAAAATTGTAATATAATTTTATATTATTTAATCAATGTTTATTACATATATACGTGTATCATGCACACATATTGTGTGTGCATATGCAACGTATAACATGTTTGTGTATAGGTGTTGTGATTTACACCGCAACGAACATGTTAACTCATCTAACATACAAATATAATGTCCAAATGTATGTTTATATATTTTAGTTTATATATATAATGATACAAATACATATATACATATATATAAACTATAGTTTATTTAGATAATTATATAGACACACGTGTACACATACATATACACATATGTATGAAATTTCAATATTATATATATATATAACTATTTAAGATATTAAAAACATTTATAAATCATATTAATTTTTTTTGCAAAGGCGAAAATAATGTATATATATATATTAAATACTTATATACACATATGTAAATAATATATATATTAAAACTTTTAAAATACGTAAATTATATATATATACTTGGTCATGCAAAATAATTTTAAGATTTAAAATATATATTTATATAAATTTTCAGAGGGATATAATTCACAATTTGATAAAAAATTATCATCGTAACATAATTTCGAATTTTAAATTTTTTAGTGAAATTCTAAGTGATATTTTGTAATTTTAATATTAAATACATAATTTTATAATTTAAAATCTATCTTTAATTCTCGACTAATAATTAAATATTTTTAAAATATGATAAAAATGTTTTTTTAATTTTTCTACAAAGTGCATGGTATGCGTTAATTTAATTTTATAAAATATAAAACATAAATTATATGAAGTATATATATTGATATGGTTAACCTATAAAATTAATTGATTAGATATATATAAATAATATTTTTTATTTCTACCGAAAATATTATACTTACAAGCTTTATGTATAAACTTATATAACCATATTTTGAATAAAGCATGATGTAGTATTTAAATTATAAACTAATGTATGTATGTGTATGTATATGTGTATATATATATAACTAAATATTGTATATTAAATTTTTTAAAATAAAAATTATTTTTTTAATTTGGTCCATGCTACTTATAGGCATATACATGACTAAATGTTTTATATATATGTATATGTGTGTGTATATATATAAAATAAACATACAACCAATCTAATTATGTTAATATATATTTATATATTATACTCGCCACCTAACTAACAATATAATATGCATGATATAAACATTATATATATATATACATACATATTAATATTCATAAATAGGTTAGAAATTTACCTAATATCCAGTGCATGTGACATCTTGAAACGGTGAGATCTACTTCTCGAACTAATTTCCAATCCAATAGAGTGCTAGTCCCTGAGCCAATGACCACTAACTCTCGAATAGAATAGTTTATACTTTGATTTATGTTGGAACTGAGCCAGTCCACGGTAAAAGTTATGGGTGAATTTTAATTTTTTACCCTATTGGATCTTTATTGGTCCTATGAATTTTAGTTTATTTAGAACATTACTAAATTTTATTTAAACAAAATCTATATTTGTTTAAATTTATAGATTGTTATAATTTAATTTAATTTATGTTATGGTATATATGTGTGTGTCCATATATAACTGTGTGTCCATGCGTAACATATTAATCTATGCAAGGTATAACATGCTCGTGTATAGATGCTCGGATTTATATCGCAACGGACATGTTAGTTCATCCAATATGCAAATATATTGTTTAAATGTATGTATATGTACTTTTTTGTCTACATATATAAAATATACAAACATCAATTAATTTTTATTATAAATATATATTTATTTAGAAATGTAATTATGAAGTAATAACATTATACATACACATATAATTATGTGAACATACTTGAATAAATTATAAACGTATTAAATAAAATAAGAAAGAAGAAGTTGGTGATGATATTCATCCTAAAGAGAAGGATAAGAAGATATAACAAGTAGGGAAAGAAATCGTACAATGTACAACTGATGATCGGGGCGATGAAGAAAGGAGTGGAAATGTGTCAGCCAACAATCAGGAAACTGTAAATAAAATGGATGTGGAGAAACCAAAAACGAAAGAGGTGAATAATGAAGTTGAAAAATTAATTGATAATATTTTGAAATACAATAAATTTGATGTTCTCCATGAACTGGATGATGAGGATAATTCAAGTAAAATGTATGACACAGAACTGAAAGTGAATGAGAAAAGTAAAGGTATAAATGAAAATATCAAAGAGGTAAGTAAAATAGAAGCCGCAGAAAGTGAAGTGCAAAGGAAAACTAGAAGCAAAAAATCTAAAGCAAGATGAGGCTGAACACTCAGTGCATATGCATGAAGAAGTAGACATTCTAGAAGCCAAAATAACAAGTGAAACTGAAAATAAAGACAACTGGTCTAGCTATGAAGGTAAAAGTAAAGAGGGGCAAAATGCAAGTGATAAGAAAAATAAGAAGAATAAAAAATGAGTGCTTATCTCAGGAAGGATACTTATATGTGTCATGATTCACACATGCACGATGATACATGCACACCAGGCTCTAACCAAACCCTGAATATACCCAAACAAGTGACTGGCAGTTCTCACGTTCCACCACCACATAATGTTTACTCCAAAATCAAACCTCCAACTGCTTACAAATTGCCTCCTCCTGCGTCATACACTTCTCCATCCTCACTTCCCTCCTCTCCTCCTTTACCTATACACTCTAGTCAAGCCACCCCCCCCCCATCAAAAGAAGGTACATCCAATTGTGAAATAACACCACTATCTGTTGTAATTCCTAACTACTTGACCTCTTCTCAAGCAGTGACTAGGAGAATGAAAATAGAAAAGATCAATGCCAGTGCTCATCAATGATGACACACTTTGGAGCATGGAACATACGTGGGGGTCACCATGTCATCAAACTTGATCAATGTAAACAACTTATCAGTTTCCATAAGTTATCAATCCTAGCGATTCTGGAGACTAAGTTAAATCTTACATTAACCGAAAAGGCTGCCAAATATATTAAATCTGACTGGAACTTTATACACAATGTGATTGAAGCCCCATATGGAAGAATATTGATTCTGTTTAATCCCCTACATGTCCTTCTTACACCTATCCTCTCCAATGCTCAAATGATACACTGTCATGCCCAATCATCCTCTGATAATTCTTCCTTTTATATAACCTTTGTTTATGCCTCTAACTCATCTGCAACCAGAGCATCCTTGTTTGATGCCATCCTTGCTTTAAGGCAGTCCACTCATCCTTGGATAATACTCGGTGACTTCAACTGCTGTTATTCGCTCTCTGGTAGAACTGGTGGTAATCCCCTATCCCTAAATGAAATTCAACCTCTTGCTGAAACTCTCAACCAAGCCGATTTAATCACTGTTAGATCTGTTGGAATGCAATATTCTTGGAATAATAAAAGAAGGCATGGTAGTAGGACCTTTACTAGAATCGATCACACTTTCTCTAGCCATGCTGCTCTCACCAAATGGCCTCTATTATACAGCCTTCTTCCTCCTCCTCTAATATCGGACCACTCTCCTCAAATTATCCATCTTCGTGGAGCGGACAAGAGAGGAAAAACAAATTTTAAATTTTTTAACTCTTGGGTTAACGAACCAGACTTTAAGAATACTGCTTTCAATGCATGGACTAAAACTAAGAATGGTAATCACTTATTTATTTTGCAGGAAAAAATTAAAGAGGTTAAAGAAGACTTGAAGCAGTGGTCGTATAAGAGATTTGGCAAAGGAGACAAACTAAGCACTACAATTGGAGATAAACTTGCAGAGGTTCAAACTGAGATGATGACTAATGTTAATAACACTGACCTTTCTTCTGCTGAGTATAACTTGGCCCAACAATACTATAAAGCATTATCTAAAGAGAATGAGATGGTAAGGCAAAAAAACCAGAATAAAATGGCGTGAACAAGGAGATAGAAATAGTGAGTTCTTTCATGCTAGCCTCAGGAACAAACAGCGTAGAGAAAATATTACCACTATCAAAGATAGGAATGGAGTGCTTCATTCTACTGTCGATGAAGTGCAAAATGCTTTTATACAAAACTTCTCATCCATTTATGGCAACGAGAACAACTTCATTCCAAAAATTGACGACATCCCAACTGACATTCTTCCTAGATTAACAGATGATGACTATATCATGCTATGCTCTGAAGTTTCCTCTGAAGAAATTGAGAAAGCGATGTTTTCTTTGAACATCAACTCATGCGGTGGCCCTGATGGGTTGAACGCAAAGTTCTATACTTCATGCTGGTCATTTGTCTCTACTGATGTCATCAATGCCATTAAGCTGTTCTTCAAGAAGTCCAAGCTTTTCAGATGTTTCAATTACACCAATATAGCTTTAATCCCCAAAATTAAAAATGCTCATCATGTTAATGAATATCGTCCTATATCTTACTGTAACACCATATATAAATGCATCTCAAAAGTAATTGCTACCAGACTCAAGCATGTACTTCCTTCACTGGTTTCCAACAACCAAGCAGCATTCCTACCAGGAAGAAACATACTTGATCATATCCTTCTCACTCATGAGCTCCTTAAAGGATATAATCGTAAGAATGCTACCCCGAAAGCTATGTTAAAACTTGATATCATGAAAGCTTTTGATATGTTACAATGGGACAGTATCATACGTATCATGGGTTATATGAACTTCCCACCCCACTTTATTGCTTGGATATATGAATGTATCTCTACACCAACATATTCAATCATTGTCAATGGTATAGCCGTTGGCTTCTTTAGAAGTAAGCAGGGTATAAGGCAGGGAGACCCGATATCAGCTTATGTCTTCATCATGGTAATGGAACTTCTGACTAGAATGATAGACAATCTAATAAACCAAGGAAAGTTTAAACTCCATCAGACGTGCAGTAATCCTCAAATCTCTTTGTTGATGTTTGCTGATGACCTTGTTGTGTTCTGTTCGCCGGACATCACAACTGTCAACAATATAATGAATACCCTAGATCAGTTTTATGTGATGACTGGGCTAAAGGTTAATATCCAAAAATCTGAGATCATTTTAGCTGGAGTCAACATGGAACAAGTGGCCGAAATATCTCTTGCTACTGGCCTATCTCCTTCCCCTGCCACTGTTTCCTACTTGGGCCTTCCTTTGGCAACATCTAAAATAACAACTAATCAATGTCTTCCGCTATTTGAGAGGATTACAGCGAGACTTAACTGCTGGACCACTGGGAAGTTGAGTCAAGCTGGTAGGCTTACTTTAATCAAATTTGTTATTTTTGCAATGCAAGTTTACTGGGCAAGAACATATGTGCTACCCTTTAAGTTAATGAAAATGATAAGAAGTGCATTTATGCGATTTTTGTGGACGGGAAGGACAACAGGGAGGTATATTTCCCCTATCAGGTTTAGCAGAGTTGAACAACCCATGAACAACGGAGGACTTGGTATCATCAACGTAAAGCAATGGAATAAGGTGGCATTTGCTAAACATATTGACACCTTCATCAACAGTACTGATGCTTATGGGCTGAATGGTCTCGTCAAAATGTTGTAAAACAAAAGAGTTTTTGGAATATGACTAAGCCACAGAACCTTAGTTGGACGTGGCAGTGTATTTTCAAGATAAAGGAGGAAGTTCTCCCTCTCAAACAAATGAATACCAACCCTACATACACTGTGAGTTTCTGGGATGATCCGTGGCTCGGCAAAGGGATGATACTACGGAGACAACTTGAGTACAATGAAATTCTACAGACAGGAATTCACCATGCAGCAAAGGTTAGGGATGTTCTTTTTAATATACAAAGTACTTATACGTTTTCATCCAATCAGCGAATACAATATATTTGGAATATGATCAGAAGCTTTTCGCCGCTCTCCTCCACCTCAGATAAGCTTGTTTGGGGTGAGCAAAAGACTAAGTATAAAATTGGCAACGTTTATGATTATTTGATGACGACCACTGCTCAGCCTAAATGGAAATGGAGTAAGAGAGCATGGAATAGGGATAATAGTATGAGAGAGAACCTATTACTGTGGAAAGTGCTTAATCGTGTTAACCTAACTAAAGCCAAACTAGCGAGCATTGGTATGAATGTTGACGTTTTGTGTACATTCTGCCACAAACAGGTGGAAACAGCTGAACAGTTGTTCTTTGAATGTACTGATATTAAACAAGTTTGGACTTCGGTTATGGCAAAGCTAGGTAGATTTAATATTTCACATGACAATCAGAATGAGTGGAACATAATTCATGCGAAAACAGGGCACAAGAAAGAAGATAGGAGAATTTTTCTCTCTGTTCTGAAGAGTTTTATTGCTGCGGTTTGGAGAGAACGAAAGACCCGTGTGTTTGATAACAGCAACGAAAAATCTGACCTAATGTTCAAGCAATGGGTTATGCATGAGATCAGAAGCTCTCTGGGAATGCTTACTTTTGCCTTCGATCCAGGCATTTACAATTCATTCTGAGTGTTTCCTTTGTGTTTTGTTTTTTTTCTTTTTTCTTCTTTAGTATCCAGCTTATTTGTAGCACTTAGTTCTCCTCTGTTTTCTCTGAGCCTAGCTCTATGTTGTTTCTGTTGTAATCCATTTGGTGCTGCAATAAAATGGTCGGGGTCCATCCAACCCCGTCGGCCTTACCAAAAAAACTAATAATATATAAATAATAATATTTTTTTATAAAACTGAAAAAATTCATATGCGAATAAAGTATTTTTTTAAAATAAATAAATATATATATATTATTTATTTATTTATTGTATAATTATATATTAAAATATAGATTAATACTTATAAATACACAAAATATTTATAAAAAAAATACCTGGTCTTACGCCTAACTCAAAAATAATTTTTAAATTTTTGTAAATATTATTTTAATTAATATCCTATGGTTTTTTATTTAAAATGCTAATATAAAATAATTTCAAAACATAATCTTGAAATTTAAATTTCTGGTAAAGTTTAGAATAATATTTTGTGCTTTGAAATTTTATTTCATAATTTTATTGCTTGAAAATAATTTAAAGTTAATTATTGATTTTTGGCTCATGTTTAAAATAGTTTTAAATAATAAAAAATGTTTTATTTCTATTTTTCAACTGAACGTGTATTTTAACATAATATAACTTTAGAAATATGAATATTATATAATATATATATATATATTAACATAATTAATTTATGTAGTTAAATGTTTAAATAATATATATATAACTATCGAATATAATATACGTATAATACTTTATATACAAACTTATATAACATAATTAAGTAAAGTATGATGATGTAATAAATTTATAAACTACATTTATATGCATATATTTACTGTATATATATATATATTATTAAAATGCATAAAAATGTTTTTTTATTTTATTTCTGAGCCACGCCATTATAGGTATGAACATAACCAATCTTTCTATATAAGTATATACATACATAAAACCAAATTAATTTGTCACAATATAATTTTTATATCAATATCGTTACCTAACTTGCAATACAATAATATATATATATATATATATATATATATATAACATTACATCTAAACATGGATAATTATATTTTGGTCAGAAATATACCTTACTTCCAATGCCTTGAAGTACACCTTGAAATTTTGAAATATGCTCCTTGTAACAATTTCCGATCCAAAAGAGTGCTAGTCCTCGAACTATTGACCACCAGCCATCGAATAATAGTTGAATTGATTTTATTTGAGCTTTAGAAAATGGGGAGATAATAAGGAGAATTTAGCCCGTAATTAGGGATGGAGGCACCAAAAGATTAACAGCAAATGAGGGTAGAGATGCTTAAATTGAGGAAATGAAGAAGAGAATTTAGGGCCTCACCTTTTACTCAATCTCCTTCCATCCGAGCCATCCAAAATAAAGCCATACTCTCCCATAATTTGAGCTGCCTCTAGCCCTACTGCGGTCGCATGTACTATCCCCTCTAATGGGCCATGAACCCATCTATGGTCTAAGAAAATATTTTGCATTTTAATCTAATTTAAAATGTTTATCGATATCGTATATCGACTAATATATTATAACCTTTATAAATACATTTAATATCTGTTTATAAAATTAAAATCAAATTTATAAATAATATTTCATAAATGATATTTAATTTAATTAATTTATAACAATTATAAATTAGTTAAATCGTTTGATCAAAGGATAATTCATCGTTTCAGTTGTATGACTCATCAGGTGTAAATTTGGTCGGTGATTAATATCATATTATTCGATTATTAACATTTATGCATCGTTGGCAGGCATTTTTGCCAAAGTTATCACTTGCTTGGTTTCAGTAAAACCCAATTTTACTTTGTTAAGCGTCACACAGGTATGACTTTTATATTTACATAAATTCTCTTTGTCAAAACTATATCACTTTGCACTTATGAAATTTGGTAATGGTCAAAACTCCAACATCGTCCATGTTCAAATTTATAATCTAAACGCAAAGTCCTTGGTTTAATAATAAAAATTATTATTATTAACCGAACTACTCTATTTAGAGATTTTGACTTCAAGTTAACATAGGTTTACTGTGATCCTAACCCCATATAACTAAGGAGGCGAATCCTCTCTTAAATAGTGATTCGCTTCCACTTGACCTAATTATAGTCATTCGACGACACCGTACCATGGTTTGACTATAATCAAAGCGAAGCTTTCATATTGAAGATCAATAATATTCTCAAGTTGAGAGAACTGTGTAAATCAGTCACATCGCTATTTTTTATTTGACCTTAATTATATTAACCAATAAAAAATTGTCGAGCGAGTCATTTCAAAGTTATCCAATAACTATTTGTATGTGAACCCTTGTTAATTAATTTACACCTTTACTATGAACGAGAATTGATTGCATGTTAATTGATTTACAATAAATTATGGAATGGCCCTTAGGACATATCTCTAACTGTATCAATTTGATTTTGTAATAGTGGAGAAAAGGAAAGTTATGGTTCGGCCAAAAAATAGGAGGGATTGGAGGCTTCAAAAGACTTTAATAGGTATGGGTTGAGAGGCTTATATAGAGGAGGAATCAAGACAAGTTAGTATCTAGATCTTTACGAATTCTATCTCCCTTATTTATACAATTCTAGCCTATCGATCTACCACCAAATGGCTGCACCTACATTCCCTTAGCATAGCTGAATACATCAACACCTTATATGGGCTTCGAACCCATTTAAAGCCCAAACAAAATATTTTGCATTTAAATCCAATTCAGACACGATCGCATATCAATTAATATATTTATATCTGTTATAAATATGTTTAACAATATATGTTCGTCAAAGAAAAATAAAAATTTATAACTAGTATTTCGTAAATATTAATTGAGTAAATTAATTTGCAACAACTACAAGTTAATTAAATTGTTGATCAAAGGATTCATCGTTTCAGTTGTGTAATCCATTAACAATTACAAATTAATTAAATCGTTGATCAAAGGAGTGTTGATCATTTCGGTCGTGTGACCCGTAAGGTACAAATTTGGTCGGCGATTAATATCGAACTATTTGAATGTTAAAGTTCACATGTCGCTTAGCATGTGGTGCAATATTTTGGACAAATTTATCGCTTACTTGGTTTTGGTAAAATTCAATTTTACTTTGTTAAGTGTTACCCGGTTGTGACTTTTATTTACACCATGAATATCACACTTACAATATATTTAAGTGTGATATATGTTTTTGAATGTATATATGATACATCTAAGTAAACATTTAGTTAAAATAATTAATATGATTAATTAACAGATGTAATACAAGTTCAAAATAAAATATGGTTTTATTTAATTACTAGATCAAATCTAGTGCAAACCATTAGGCTTTATAGGCCCACTGTGATCCGAATAGGTTTTACTTTTAAATCGACTCATTTCACTCGCTGTTGACCTATACAATTCCTTAAAGTGTTACTATTTTAGATTGCTTTTGGTATGGAGACTTTGTTGATTTACTTGTTGATGCTACTGTCTGCCTATTAATGACTTACCAACTTGTTTATGGTCCTTTGATTTTGGTAAGGTAGTGCTTCTTTTGTCCTGCTTTCTATGATCAGCTTCAATATTTCATTTAGTATACATGGATTGGTCATCGTGTTATTTACATCTCTAGGTAATAGGTTAGGTAGGTTTTTTATTCTTTTCTTTTAGTATGCGCACATTTTTTTCCCACCTGCCAAGCTTATTGACAGCTCCTTTTCAAAGTGTAGAATAAAATTGTACGAGTCTTATACTCTTAAAGAGCAACACTCATTTTACTCAAAATATCTAATTTGACTTAGTAATACACACACACACACACATATTCATTCATCTATATTTATATTTAAAATTATGGTAGCCAAAATAATATTATTTTAAATTATTCATATATTAGTATGAAATTTGATAATTGAATAAATATTGTATATGGATTTACATATGTAATATCTGTTTCATCTAACTTTTAATATATACTAAAATCGAACGAAATATATATAGATATAGATACATAGTAAACATATATATATATCTGTGTGTGCATTTGTTTTAATTCAAATCTAAATATAAATGTATATAATATAGAAGCATTATAGTTTTTTTAATAAATATAATTTAGCCAAAACAAAAATAATTTATTTTATCGTCAAAAAACATTTTATAATAAAAAAAACTACCTTAGATTATTTCAACTTACATATATTTTACAAAGAAATGATTTAATTAATAAAAAAATGCGTAAAATTGATTAAAAAAACATTTTTCATCTAAAAATTAATTTAAATTTTTTAATAAAATTATCATAGACGGAAATATTTAAAAAATAATACAAATACATATAATAATATTAATGAAACACATGGAAAATGAAATGTTTAATTGACATATAAAAAGGCAGACATTAACATATATGAAAGTAATGATATAAACAAAATACAATGAATAATATATATATAACATAAATGTTACACCTAAGAGAAGTAGCCTTTGATTCACATGTCGATTCATTTCGTCTCCTAGATATGCTAATCCCTATCCAAAGGTGCAAGCTTTGGAGTATCACCACTTGAATGAATTTTGTATTTGATTTAGGGTGAAATGTTGCTCAACTATGAGTGCAAATGAAGGGGATGTTGGTGGCCAAGGAGTGGGAGGGTTGAAACTAAAATTAATCAAAAAGGTGGAAGCATAGGTCCACTTAAATATGAAGTATAATAGAAATATCTTCCACCATCTCCTCTTACCATGTCATGCCCTAAGACCCCCTCCTTCCTTTATTTTTGTTCAGCTTAGTCTTTGGTCTATCATGGAACAAATAGACTTCAGACCCACTAATAATTAACTCCTTTTATATCCAATTTAAATTCTTATCGGTATCGTATATTGATATGCAAATATATGACTTTTACATACACATCCCTAATTATCAATAGCACCAAAACATTTGTAGTGGATGCCCTACTTACTAAATACACCTTAAATATTAAACAAAATAATAATTAATATTCCGTAAATACTAAAAAAAATATTCACTTTGTAAACTAATTAAATCAAGCTGTATTTTAGAGCCTAAATGAATTCAGTTGTCCAACTCATAGGTATGAATTCAATAGCGATTAATATTTAGAAAATTCAAATACTAATGTTCACACGTCATTTTAACTAGTGGTTGGCAATTCGGCTGAGCTTATCACTTACAAATCCCATCGAGAAAATCCAACTGTACTATTTTAAGTGAAACCTTTTAGTAACGATTATTTACACTAATTCTATTCATCAACACTATATCATTTTAAAATATATGGAATTTAGTGTTTTTTCGAAATTCCAATACGATCTACATACAACTCAGTTAGTCCATAATTAAAGTCATTAGGCCAATGATAATATTTATCATTAACCGTATTGCTCTGACAGAGATTTTGTAATGACTAGGATTTTCAATCCTCAAAAATCGACATCAATACGTTCACTGTATAACATGTCGAATATTCAAGTTCTGGAACTACCAGATCATTAGGGGTGAAAAATAAAAGGATGGAAGAAAATACAAACAATAACACAGAATCTCACAATCGCAGCTGAATAATATAAAATAACAGATTTTTATAAAAGAATCTATAGTTGTTAATATATGTACACACAATCATCAGAGTACACAATCAATAAGATCTGGACAGTTATAACAACTTGTCCTCACTAGTGCTGAATATACAGTCTACACACATAGCGGAATATAATCAAGTACGTGGAATACGCCTGAGTCTCCTCCAACTCGTCTCCCGAGCTCCATAGCTCTCTAACTTGAATCTGTAATACTCGGCCTACCCGAGCATTAATATAAGATAACAACCGAGTCAGACTGGAACACCAACATAAGAAACACACCCAATTTGAACTTTTTCAAAATCTTTTGAAAACAAAGGTATCTCGTAAGACCACGTCACACATAAAACACGATGGGTTTTTACCTTATGATAAACAAAACACTTTTATAGAAAATCCAGTGATATTATAATAGTGTCTAAGTACAAAAACTTAATAAAATAGACGAAATTGTTACATTAATTAAATTCCATAATACTAGGCTCTACAATCAAAACTGTAAAGGCTCGTAGTGAATATTGGATTCCATACAATGACGGAGCTACTGTGGTACCGTCCATCATATACACCTCTAGAAAAATATACCGAGGACCTCACCTGGATCCCCTGCCAACACAGGATCGGCCTAACCCTAACCTGGATAGTATCGTATAAGTTATCACCACGAGTGTTCCTACCCTTATCAAGTGCTCTCTTTTTATGCACAACCATATCCATAATTTTATAATATATTCGAGGGTATGTAGAAAAGTGATAACATGCCCTAATTAGGTGCGACCGACTTAGCCCTGCTGCATCTCTCTTGTTTTGGTCATTCCCGGTTGATGAAGCTTGAGGCTACATTTTGCCTTCAAAATAGCATTCATACTTGGAACGCTGAAACAGCCTTCCAAGCAATGATGCAATGATAGCATTCATCCATACAAGGGGTTCTGGGTCTGGACAAACCGAATATCCAAATCACCGCCTCCATTAGCTTCTTGATTTCACAATTCATAACGCACAAACCGGATCGAAGTGGTTTTCGGATGAATAAATTCGATCCCGATCTCATGGAAACGATAAACAAATTAGGCAAGATTTGATAGTCGATTATTTAGCTATCAAATTACACACATAAGCAGTGCCTAGGCCCATATTATAATTTTTAGACATTTATTTTCAAAATATCTTTATAAGATTTGTATATTCAAATCTCTCCCAGTATTTCAATATTTGGAAACAAATTCAACTCTTATATCCATAACATGATATTTTATCCATCATTTCAACACTTAAAAATATTTCAGAACTCAAATTTTAATTCAATATTTAGGAATATTTGTAAGTACTAAAAATCCTTTCGCTTCCAACACTCTGGAAAATTCCATTTATTTCTTATTTCTCAAAATCCTTCACAATTTATATGGTAAATTCCTTAACTTATTTATAATGAATTCTATAAGTTCCGAAATTCCTTCATTAATTTCCCTTTAATATTTTCCAACACCAGTTTCACTTGTCTATCATATCCAACTACCCAATTTTAACTTCTTTTATGAATTCTAATCCATCTTTTAGAAGTCCTTTTATTTCAACTATTTAGAAATTTCCTTAAGTTTCCAGAATACCTTTACGAATTTTCTTATAAAACTTCTATCCGTTAAATAACCCTGTCTTCAAATCCTAAGAGAATTTATTAATGTATTTCAGCCATTTAAAAACTATATATGTGCGTGTTAATTATTTTTAAGAATAATAATTTATTTTTTAAAACATGTTTAAATAATTATTTGAAATATCAAACACTTTTAATAAAACATTAATAACTCCTTTCCAATCCATTTTAATTAAAACTAATCGATTTACAAAGCTTGTTATAAAAATTAGAATTTATTTCAATAAAAATCAATATTTGAATAATCCACTTTTTGAAATATTCCAATACTAACTAGCTTAAAATTTCATAGTTTAATAAATAAAATTTCCCTTTTTTAAAAAATAAACTTAACTTCTAAATAAAAATATTTTTTTTAGAAATCTCAATAACCAATTTCAATTTATAAATCCCTCTCGATTCACAACACATCGATTTGCTTTCGATCTCCTAACCATCCTCACATTTCCAAAAATAGAATCCATTATTTTTCCAAAAACCTATTTTGGCATCTCGATAAAAGTTCACACTGTGAATTTTATATTCCCAATTTATTAATCGATATCACTTCCCTTATTTATAAACATTGTTTATAAATTTATCAACTCACTTCCGTTTTTTCCTATCCTAAAAATAACATCATTTATAAAATTTCATTCTATAAATCCATTTCTTAATAAATTCCACTTATATTTCAAATCTATTTTTAATAATGATTTCAACTCCTTTTCACATTTTTCAAAATATCATCTACAAATCCCTTTATATAAATTATTTCAAAAAAAATTCTATTTAAACAATCTACGAAAAGTTAAGTATAACCAAAATCAAATATATTTTTTACATTCCAACTCGATTCCTTTTAAAATAATCCAAGTTCCAATATAAATAATTTTATATCCAAAAATCCTTTTAACACCTTCAAATTTCAAAATAATATTTATGGTATTTAAAATGACGAAATTAAGGCCAGTGCTACTATAGCATCCAAACATTCAATCCACGCAACAATATATAATAGATTATTCAATTCCATCATACGTTACTATATATGAAAAATAATCAATATATATTTGAGGAATCCAGTTGGATCCCTCTAACATGTTTCCCTGTATCCATAGATGTTAGATAACATAAAAATATCAATCTCACTTTGAGGGATATATCGCGGTAATATAGGATCATCCACTATTATGTGGGGCGCATAGTGTCTCATCCGCTCTGATGGCGGGAAATATATCCAACTACTAATATATACTACTATATATATAATATAGCATCCAAATGATAAAAATATATCAATCCAACCAATCATCCAATAGTTAATTTATAATTGCTATAAATAAAACAGTCAACCAAATTGAGTGAGATTTTCTCACCTTGATTTTTCTTTTTCTGAAATTACCAATCGTTCCAATTCCAAATTTATTTCAATGTATAATGTTTTGTTGCTACGATCCAACGTGACGGATTTTATGCTTTTTTTTGAACCTTGTATGAATAAATTATGATATTTATAAGTTAAGGAATTTGAATAAATTAAATTAAATACTTAATCACACAATTAATTACCATAATTAGGGAAATTAATTCCTCACCACTCAGAACATGCCTTTGCACATCATCACGACTTTCCCCAACCTCGCCATTGATCTCCAGTCGATCCCCCACCTCCAGCTTCCACACACATGCCAACCCACGCCGAATGCCACTCCAAACCCAAATGCACTCACCCAAACATCACCACCAATCCAACTACCCATTGATCACCCCTAACATTAACCCTATCTCATACCTGCGACCACCTAAAACCAATCCCATGTGTGCAGCCTCATTGAAAATTCACCCAGCCTTGGTCGCCCTCCACGAACGAATGCCACAAACCCTCCTGCTGCTGCAACTGTCGCACCTATGCATATCCACTTACGCACACGCTCGAGTTTGAATTTCATGGCCAATCGCCGTCCAAAGCTCGTGACTACCACCCCTATACGACCCCTAAAATCTAACTCGCGATCGCCGAAAACCAAAGCCACTCGATGCAACCCTCGATCGGGATGAGCACGCGCGAGTCCTCCTCTTATTCTTTCTTCGAACGATTTAATTTCGTTCTT
Source organism: Allium cepa (assembly GCA_030765085.1). NCBI lineage: Eukaryota > Viridiplantae > Streptophyta > Magnoliopsida > Asparagales > Amaryllidaceae > Allium > Allium cepa. Next base: position 173,923,277 of record CM060939.1, on the reverse strand, counting down.
TCTCTTTTTTTATGTCAATTTCGTTTTTTTCCTGGATTTAATTGTTTAGACAAGAGGAGGAAAAAGGAATTTAAAGAGGATAGATACGGCAGGAATAGGTAGGGGCACGCTCTGTACAAGTAGGGTGGCTTGTGATGCGAAAGAATACGGTTGAGTGAATGTTTTGTGGGCTGAGGTGAAATGAAAATAATATAATATATATATATATATATATATATATATATTAAATTCAAAAATATCTAGATATTAATTTTGAACCCCGATTGAGGCATATCGCCTGGCGTTCCTTAATGTTTTACCCCTATTCTAAACGAAATGGAACAAGTCTTGGAACCTAATTCGATCGTATGTGGAAGATAGATTTTTAAATCGACTATTTAAATTCAATTCGATTAAATTATTTCTAAGCATTTTCAGATCGCATGACCAAACGGTAAATCTAAATGCTATGAAATTAGAAATCCGTTAATAATACACTATTACGGATCCAATGGAACTAGTTTCGTCGAATTCCAAGACCGTGCCCGGGATTACTATTTTAACTCGTCGATTAAATTGACGATTTCAACAATTTACGAAATCACTTGAAATTTCAGTTTTAAAACTTATTAACTAAATTATGATTCAAATAGAATTTATATCAATACTAGAAATCATTTTCGATTCATATTCAATTCTAATTCAATTATTTCCCATTTTCGTATTACAATAAATCGTATTATTTGAAATTTAAGTTTATTTTATAATTTCAAACGAAATCTTCATATTCAAAATCAACTCATATTCCAAATACAATATTTAAAACCATTTAAATATTCCAGATCAAACATCGAGAAATCCGGGTCGTTACATTCCTTCGCCCTTAAAAGAATTTCATCCTCGAAATTACTAAGGTAGGATGAATGATATAAACCCATTAGCTTATCAAACCCACTTAGTTAAAACTCGACATTTCACTTTCCTAATCTTTTAGTTTCACCAAAACAATTAGCTTTCATTTCTAATTCAAACCCTTTATTTCAAATATAATTCAGAAATCAACTTTTCTAGTTAACAAAATATTTTCAAAATTTTTCTAGCATCTTAAATTTCTGAATTTTTTTGGCAGAGTCTCCTTTGTACGGAAAGCCTTTTGTAATACGATAGGAGTGATAAAAATATATACATTGACCCACTTAGTCAGAAAATAAAATATATATCAATATTTATCCATTGCGGTATTTAATCCGAAAATGTGCCTTTATTTAGCATTTTTTAAGCATTATTAAGCAAGCGAGTTTACTTCATATGCAATTTCGCTACCTAAACCTAGCCAAATAGTCTCTCTGCACCTGTAGTTACTTAATTTAAATATGTAAGTACCAGAAATATGAAATTTAACAATTTTTCATTCATTTAAATAGTTAAACACATTGCATAACCAAGCATGTTAAACATATATTTATATGCAATTACAAGGTCCCGATACTAATTTAATTACTTTTAATCGATCCATATACCATTTCATTCGATTCAAATGATTTACAACCAAATTTACTTGCATTCACTTCATAATTACACACATTATATTTATATCCATTCCACATTGGTTCTCACCCACTTTATTCAATTTCCATTGATTCACGGAATTTTATTTACTCATGTTTACATTAACGACACTTCTTTTTATGCCAATTTACTTAATAAACCATTCCATAAATTTATTTGAGGCAACTTCCATCCAAAAACATTGAGTAAGTTAATTCGTCTATTGTCAATTAATTCAACTATATAACTTAAGTTTATCTCCCTCACAAACAAATTTCATTTCAAATTTTAGATTGGTTCCTATTCAATTTATTCACCGTCGATTGATTCACATTTCCTTTACATGGGAATATCTCAATTTCGACTATATTATTTGAGAATCATTTAATAAAATCAATAATAAGGTTTATTATAATCTTTTATACAACATACATATTTATTTCCACTTCAAAACTATATTCCATACTCGAATTCATTCTAAATAATATCTAAAGCAATATTCAATTTATTTACGCTAAGATTGAATTTATCTATAACTCAAGTCATCACTATTCCAATCCATTTTTATTTTATTCGACAACATTTCGAGATATATTTACTTCACGTATATTTAAGTCAAATTTCATTTATAATTCAAGTTCCACATTTAATTCAAATTTTCAATCCACAATTCATTTTGCTTGGCCAAGTTAAGTTCCCTTTCTATATTCAATTAATAATTAATTTATCTAATTAATTCGCTTCCATTTTATAATCCAATATCTGATTTTTATTTCAAAAATCACTTTAGTTAATTTACTTGAGTTCGAATTTATTTTATAATTCAAGTTTAGGTTTCCATCTCTTCACAAAAATATCAAACTACTTTTAATTTTTTTCTGCTCCACTTTTCAAATTTATAATTTATACAACTTATTTTTTGCATTTCCATCAATTCTATACTCGAGTATATTCACGTCTTATTATTAACTCAAGATTATTTATTACTTTATAGCTTAAGTATATTTTTATTCCATTAACTCCAATTTTGTAAGCTATTCAAATTTATTTGTTTACAATTCCAGAATTTTCCTTTCCACTTAAATTTTTATTCTATTCACTAATTAGATAATTTGGTTCATTACTAATTTTCAGAATTCGAAACCCATTTTATTTCAAAAATCGTTTTGAAAGCATACATACATAACTTCTTTTTCACCTTTTTGTCAAATCTACATCATTTTCATTTACAATTTACTTAACTTGCATAAGTTAAATTTCAATTCCATATTGAAATTCACATTTCCCTAGTTTTAGTTCAAAAACTTATTCTCTTTGGTTTCATTTCTCATTTAATTGAAAATTCCAGAACTCAATCACCCATTTTTTTCAATCACTATGAAAAATAATATATAACCCCTTTTGGTTTAAAAAACTATTCCTTTGAAATTTTCAAAATCAACTCGGTTTTATTTCAAAACAAATTCCCTTCACAATTTCCAACACAACACTTGTTTACCAACCAAAAATATCCATATCAAATTACTATGGTAGCAATCCGTCAGTTAGAAGCCGAAATGAACACTAATGATGACGCCGTCATCACCGGAGTTATTTTCCAACGACTGCAGCGAGTTCAGTGCTTTATCACTTTCAAAAATTCATTTAAAACAGATTTTCTATTCAAAAACAATTCACGATAACATTACCATTATTCAATTCAAAAATATTTCCAAAATAACACCAATTTCATTTCCATAACACTTCTAAAAATATTTTCCAAACCTTATGGGATTTAAATTTCTGAATTCTAATTTGAATCTATTATGATTAAAATTTATTTGTATAATTCATACTTATACGATTTTTTTAATTTGGTTTTATATAACCATTTAAATTTTATAATCTTGTTTTGATTATAATAATAACAACCAAACACTCCTATATACTACAATAATTTCAGGAAAATTATTTTTTTCATATCAAAATATAGTTTGTGTAAAATTGTTTCATTTACCCACTTCAAAACCATACTGTGTCGGTTTACATGGTTCAAGTGTTTAGAAACCCCGTCGATTTAGTGGCGTCCTACTACTCGACCAGAATTTATAAGCCACTTAACAGATAAATCAACACAATATAGAATATTTTATATTCATTAACAAATACGTGCTCATATCTATTATACACTTAGACTCATTCTAGGGTACTATTGACCCTTTTTCTAATGAGTAATCCCTACCAAAGCCAAAATTCTCGCTTAACCTTCAGCTCTGATACCAAATGTAACGACTGAGATTTTCGACCCTCGAAAATCCACATCAGTACGTTCATTGTATAACATCCGAATATTCAAGTGCCGGAAATACCAGATCCTTAGGGGTGAAAAATAAAAAGATGGAAGAAAATAGAAACAAGAACACATTATCTCACAATCGCAGTGGAACACTATATTGTATATAAATATAGATTTTTATATAAAAGAATCTATAGCCGTTAATATATATACAATCATTAGAGTACATAATCAACAATCAATTTGGATAGTTATAATAACTTGTCTTCACCAGTGCTGACTAAACAGTCTATACACAGCGGAATATATTCAAGTACATGGAATATGCCTGAGTCTCCTCCAGCTCGACTCCTAAGCTCCATAGAGTTCTAACCTGAACCTTTAATACTCGGTCTGGCCCGAGCATTATAATAAAATAACACCTGAGTTAGTCTGTGACAGCGCACTATTTCGTACCATTCAAATCGACAATAATCCACACATGTCGAACTTAAATGATGCAAAACAGCAGATCTCGTAAATAAATTTGGAGCAAATGAAATCAAATACACAGAATCACAGACACAGAACAATCAGAATAACTCGCAACGGAATATAAAATACCATAGTAGTTCATGAAGCTACTATAACAAAGTCTCAAAACAAATACATAATATCAGTCTAAAAACAACATAATAGAAATCCCAAATACATAGAAGTTCACTAATACATGAGATAAACTAGAACAGCTGAATCTGAAATAGATATATAAATAGATAGGCAGAATCTCCAGCAAAGACCAGCTCCAGAAAGAGAATCCAAAGATGTGAATACTCAGACTGACCCGAGCATAAATCAAAACACAAAACACTCGAGTTAGGACATATATACTTATGTAATGTAAACCAACTCAAGTGAACTGTAATAAAGTACAAGTAACTTAAAGGATGCCTAGGACCGCCCATCCTCTAAGGATCCGTTAAACTATTGACTATGTAGTAATATTGCGCTATTATAATAATGTCTACAGTAAAATAAACTTACTTTAAAATAGTGTCGAAGGGTTACCCATATAGCCCCCAACACATAATACTCCCAATAGTCCATCCAGTATCAGCATATCTCCAGATCAGGAGACTACCCTAAATACTCCATGGGCTACGAGAGAAAAACAAACTCGTAGTAAGGCTCGCTATGGTAGGTGACAAGTCATATGAGGCAAAGTCAAGGTATATGTGACAATTACGCTTTTGGGCTAGTGGTAATGCGTAGCAGCCACTACCGCCCACCTCGAGCCACACTCCCAAAATCAAAGAAGGTGCACCCAGTCAATCACAAAAGCAATAGAATGGTATCGAAGAAGTGTGTCCGATCGGAGGAGCTACCTCACTTGGCTCGTCGATCGCTCCTGTTTTAGCCACCTTAAGCCAACTCATGGGAGTTGGGCCCACGTTCATGCCATAATAGGATCGTCGCCACCATCCTACTTCATTCTGGAATCTCCACCGCGTACATAGTTGTTAAAGTGGTTTTTGGTATCGACAGAGAGTATGTCCATATCCGATCCCGGTCTCTTTAACAACCAATCGTTATTGTAACCCGTAGCTATAATTTAAAAATTGTATTTATACTTCAAAAATCAAATATCATTTCGACAATTCAATATCATTTCAAATCCATTTCAAAAATATTAAAATATCCTATCTTTTCAAAACCTCATTCATTCATTTAATTTAAATATCATTTCAACTTACATTTCAAAATAGTTTATATTTCAAATCAAATACTCCATTTAAACCATTTAAAATGAAGTTATTATATTTAAAATTAAAATATTCAATTTCCAAAATTTACACTTTTCAAAGTTCATTTATTCATTTAAATTTATTTAAAACAGTGAAATTCAAGCTTTCGCAGCACTTAGAAAATGCTACGGAAAGTTATGTGTAAAAAAGAATTCAATTAGCAAAAGACAGCATTTAAAATGCTGTAATAGGTTAATTTAGTTTCAAATAAACTTTACTTAAACTCGGCAACTACAGCACTTACAAAGTGTTGTAATAGTCCTTAGTTCATTTTAGCCATATAGTTCATTTATATCAACTACAACATTTATAAATGTTGTAATATCCTTTACTTAAGAAATGACAGCATTTTAGAAATGCTGTTAATTAAATTCCAAATTTTCAATACAATTTCATAAATAAATAAATTTTTATTTAAACAAATTTTTAACTTATAAAAATCATATTTTCACACTTTAAACTTATCATTTAAATACCTTTTAATTAATGATTTTGTAAAGTGAAATTTCTCAAATAATTATCAAATTTTTTATAATTCAGTTATAAAATAAATGTAAAATCTTTATAACATTTCATTTATTTTACATTTTATTTTAATTTACTACTTCATAAATTAAATTTAAATTCCAATTTATTTTTCTTAACTTAACTTTTAATTTAAAAAAATACATTTCACATTTTCTAGGTTAAGTTATATTTCAAACTTTCAAATTTAAACATTTATTTATTTAACCATTTTTAATTTATAGAAAATCAATAACACTTTATAAAATAATTTAAATTTAAATTTAAAGCAAAATATTATAATATTTACTTTTTAAAAATACTTTAAAATTTAGAAAAATATATACTAACCACGGGTCTGTATATAATTTTCTATCCTAGGTAAAGTAATGCGGATATATATCATTTCAATCCGTAATTTACAAAGAAAACTCGGGTTCTATCATTTCAAACCCGCGGTCCCAAGTAAAATGAAATGAATAAAAATCGCTCAGGCCTATCAATTCAGCCCATAATGATTTTTCCCTATTCTAAAGTTCGTTCGTGTATGTATCATTTCAACCCATAGTGATTCTAATCTACATGGAACTTGCAGTGTGATAAACTGATATAAATAAACAGAATAACATTATATAACAGTAATAGACGATATAACAGGTGTATATAGCGTAGGCAGTTATAACATGATGATATAATTTACAAATTCAAATGCTATCAGTTTACTAGCTATATAAGTATAAAATGTCTGGTGAGAAATACTCACCTCTACAAGCTAGAGATAACAACCAAACACACAAACTAAGATCCACAAAGGCATGAAAGCACGACTACGACTCAAGTGTGGGAAGAGCCAAAGCTATTTGTCTTGTGCATATGAAACAAAACAATATATATAACATGAATTTCAATCCAAAATTTAACATTAACAAGCTAGAAAATAAAGAACAACCAATAATTAAATGGCTTGCACTAGCTTCCACCATCACTATGCTCGGCCAAAGAGTGATAAGGCACGGCCATGGGGTGTAATTTGGTCAAGTGTGGGTTCAATATGGTCGGCCTAGCTATGGTATGAAGGTATGGGAGTTGTTGTGACATGAAAATGCAAGTACAAGACAACAAAGTGGATTTTTGCGCAAATATAAGCTTCAGCCATGGCCTTATATGGCACGGCTAGACCTGGTGGATGCTAGGAGATGGTGTGGCAGTGGTCTTTGGGTCAAGTAGGGCTGGTGGAAGGTGGTGCAAAGGTGGCTAAGGGGTTGAATGAGGTGATGATGTCATGTGGAGGTCGGCAATGCATGATTCAAGTTGTGCTTTGTTAATTTTTGTGGAGCTTCACATCAGGGATGGCCACGGCCAGGTAGGTCAGAGGAGATGGAGGTGTTTGTAGCTGAACAAAGTGGTGGTGAAGGTGGAGGCTACAGGCCGAACACACATAATGAAAGCAAGGCAAGAATTTACACAAAAACAAAGAAGAAAATGGAGAAAAAATTAAAACATTTACCAATTTTTTCTCAGATGATGATGGCCGAAACTTTTAGGTTTGAGAAACAAAATGATGTGCGTGAGAAAGAAAAGATATGTGGCTGATGGCAGTAGATAAGTCGGCCAAAATTAAATGCAAATGTTGTTTGGAATTGAAAAGGCAAAAATGAAGGTGAAAAGACAAAGGCAAATGAAAGGTTTTAAAAACTCTTCAAATTTCTTTTATTCTTTTAACATTTTTAAATACATGAAAAATGAATATAAATAAAATAAAAACACAACAAAATAATGTATGAATAAAAATAAATAAATAAATAAATATTAAATAAATATTAATAAATTAAGAAAATAGCTTAAAAATAGAAACTAGGTTATAAAAATTGAAAATAAATGCAATAATCTTTGGAAATTTTTTATCATCACTTTAAAAATATTTAAAAATGAAATCTTGAAATAAAAATAATTTAAAAATGAAATAAAGTCAAATTTAAAATATATTCAAAAATCTAGGGTTGTTACACAGTCTGTAAAACCAACGTGAGAAAAACACTCAATTTGATTTATTGCTTTGTTAAAAATCATTTGAAAACAAAGGTATCTTGTAAGACCACGTCACACATAAACATGACGGGTTTTTACCTTACGATAACCAAAACACTTTTATAGAAAATTCAATGATATTATAATAGTGTCTAAGTATAAGTACTTGTTATAATAGCCAAAATTGTTACATAAATTAAATTCCAGCAGCTCTACAATCAAAACCGTAAATGCTTGCAGTGGATATTGGATTCCATACAATGGTTGGGCTATTAGGGAACCGCCCATCACAGTACACTTCTAGAAAAATGTATCGAGGACCTCGCTTGGATCCCCTGCCAACACAGGACCGACCTACCCCTAACCTGGATAATACCGAATATGTTATCACCCTGGGTGTTCCCACCCTTATCGAGTGCTCTCTTTTCATGCACAACCATATCCATAATTTTATTATATATCCAAGGGTATCTAGAAAGGTGATAATATACCCTAATTGGGTGCAACCCACTTAGCCCTGTTGCATTTCCCATGTTTTAGTCATTTTCAGTTGATGAGGCTTGAGGCTACGTTTTACCTTCAAAATAGCATTCATAGTTGGAATGCTAACACTGCCATCCAAGCAACGATGCAATGATAGCATTCATCCATACAATTTGTCCTGGATCTGGACAAACTGAATCTCCAAATCACCACCTCAATTAGCTTCTTGATTTCAGAATTCGTAACGCACAAACCAAAATCGAAGTGGTTTTTGGATAACTAAATCTGATCCCTGTCTCTTCAAAACGATCAACGAATTTGGCCAGATTTGATAGTCGGTTATTTAACTATCAAATTACACACATAAGCAGTCACTAGGCCCATATTATAAATTTTTCAGACATTTATTTTTAAAATATCTTTATAAGATTTATATATTCAAATCTCTCCTAGTATTTCAATATTTGGAAACAAATTCAACTTTTATATCCATTACAGGATATTTTATCCACCATTTCAACACTTAAAAATATTACAGAATTCAAATTTAATTCAATATTTAGGAAATATCTATAAGTATATTTCCCTGAAAATCCTTCGTTTCCAACACTTAGAAAAATTCCATTTATTTCTTATTTCTCAAAATCCTTCAACATTTATATGGTAAATTCCTTAACGCGTTATAACAAATTATATAAGTTCCGAAATTCCTTAATTAATTTATCTTTAATATTTTCCAACACCAATTTCACTTGTCTATCATTTCCAACTACCCATTTCTAACTTCTTTTATGATTCTAATCCATCTTTTTGAAGTTCTTTTATTTCAACTATTCGAAAATTTCCCTAAGTTTCTAGAATTCCTAAACAATTTTTTTTATAAAACTCCTGTCCATTAAATAACCCTGTCTTCAAATCCCGATAGAATTTATAAATATATTTCAGCCATTTCAAAACTATATAAGTGTATGTTAATTATTTTTAAGAATAACAATTTTTTTTAAACATGTTTAAATAATTGTTGAAATATCAAGCACTTTTAATAAAACATTAATAACTTATTTCGAACCCATTTTTAATTAAAACTGATCGATTTACAAAGCATGTTATAAAAATTAGAATTTATTTTGATAAAAATTAATATTTGAATAATCCACTTTCTGTAATATTCCAATACTAACTAGTTTAAAATTTCATAGTTTAATAAATAAAATTTCCCTTTTAAAAAAAACAAACTTAACTTATAAATAAAAATATTTTTTTTTAAAATCTCAATAACTAATTTCAATTTATAAATCCCTCTCGGTCCACAACACATCGATTTCCTAACCATTCTCACATTTTCAAAAATAGAATCCACTATTTTTCCAAAAACCTATTTTTACATCTCGATAAAAATTCACACTGTGAATTTTGTATTCCTAATTTATCAATCGATATCACTTCCCTTAATTATAAACATTGTTTATAAATTCATGTACTCATTTTTATTTTTTCGTATTCTAAAAATAACCTCATTATAAAATTTCATTCTATAAATCCATTTCTTAATAAATTCCATTTATATTTCAAATATATTTTTAATAATGATTTCAACTCCTTTTCACATTTTTCAAAATATCATCTACAAATCCCTTTATATAAATTATTTTAAAAAAAAATTATTTAAGTAATTTACGAAAAGTTAAGTATAACCAAAATCAGATATATTTTTTACTTTATTCATTCCAACTCGATTCCTTTTAAAATAATCCAAGTTCCAATATAAATATTTTTATATCCAAAAATCCTTTTAATTGCTTAAAATTTCAAAATAATATTTATGGTATTTAAAATGTCGAAATTAAGGCCGGTGCTACTATAGCATCCAAACAATCAATCTACGCAACAATCTATAACAGATTATTCAATTCCATCATACGTTACTATATATGAAAAACAATATATATATATATATATATATATATATATATATATTAGGAATTCAGTTGGATCCCTCCAACCTGTTTCCCTACATCCATAGATGTTAGATAACATAAAAATATCAATCCCACTTTGAGGGGGTTATCGCGGTAATATAGGGTCATCAGCGATTATACGGGGCGCATAGTGTTTCATCCGCTCCGACGGCGGGAAATATATCCAACTATTAATATATACTACTGTATATATAACACAGTATCCAACTGTTAAAAATTTATCAACCCAACCAATCATACAATAATTAATTTATAATTGCTATAAATAAAACAGTTAATCAAATTGAGTGAGATTTTCTCACCTTGATTTTCCCTTTTTTGAAATTTACAATCGCTCCAATACCAAATTTATTCCAGTGTATAATGTTTTATTGCTATGATCCAACATGACTGCTTTTATGATTTTTTTAACCTCGTATGAATAAATTATGATATTTACAAGTTAACGAATTTGAATAAATTAAATACTTAATCACATAATTAATTACCATAATTAGAGAAAATAATTCTTCACCGCTCATAATATGCCCATACACATCATTGTGACCTTCCCCAACCTCACCATCGATCTCCAATCGAGCCCCCACCTCCAGCTTCCACGCACACACGCCCACCCACACCGAATGCCACTCCAAACCCAAATGCACTCTCCAAAACATCACCACCAATCGCAGCCACCCATCTAACACCCCTAGCATCAACCCTATCTCATAGCTTCAACCACTTAAGACCAACCCCATTATTGCAACCTCATCGAAAATTCGCCTATCCTTGGTCGCCCTCCACGAGCGAATGCTAAAAACTGCTCTACTGTTGCTGCACCTATGCATATCCCACTTACGCGTGCGCCCGAGTTTAAATTTCATGGCCAGTCGCCGTCTAAAGCTCACGACTGTCTCCCCCTTACGGCCCTCAAAATCTACCCACGATCGTCAAAACCCAAAGCCACTCCACGCAACCCTCGACGTGATGAGCACACGCAAGCCCTCCTCTTATTCTTTCTTCGAACGTTAATTTTGTTCTTTCTCTTTTCTTTAGGTTTTGATGTCGATTATTTTTTATTTTATTTTGTTTCCTGGCTTTAACTGTTTAGACAAGAGAGGGAAAAAGGAATTTAAAGAGGATAGGCGCACTCTGTACAAGTAGGTTAGCTTGTGATGCGAAAGAATACGGCTGAGTGAATGTTTTATGGGCTGAGGTGAAATGAAAACAATATATATATTTTAAATTCAAAAATATCTAGATGTTAATTCTAAACCCAGATCGAGGCATGCCGCCCGAAGTTCTTAATGTTTTACCGCTATTTCGAACGAAATGGAACAAGTTTCGGAACCTAATTCGATTGTATGTGGAAGATGGCTTTTCAAATCAACTATTTAAATTAAATTATTTCTAGGCGTTTTCAGATTGCATGACCAAACGGTAAATTCCAAACGTTATGAAATTTGAAATCCAATAATAACACACTATTACAGATCTAATGGAACTAGTTTGGTCGAATTTCGAGACTATGCCCCGTTTGCTATTTTAACACGTCGATTAAATTGACGATTCAAAAATTTACGAAATCACTTGAAATTTCAGTTTTGAGTACTTATTAACTAATTTCTAATTCAAATAGAATTTATATCTACATTTGAAATCGTTTTAGACTCATATTCAATTCCAATTCAATTATTTCCCATTTTCATATTACGAGAAATCGTATCATTTGAAATTTAAGTTTATTTTATAATTTCAAATTAAATCTTCGAATTCAAAATCAACTCATATTCCAAATCCAATATTTAAAACCATTTAAATATTCCAGATCAAACGTCGAAAAATCTAGATCGTTATAGATTTTGACATTGAATTGACTTTAGTAGAGCATGATACTAGGCTCATATAAACGAGGAGATGAATTCTCTACTGAACAGTGCTTCGCTTCCAATGTTTCAACTTAGACCTAAGTATAGTCATTCGACGATCATCATGCTATGATTTAATAATAATTAAAGTGAAGTATTTGTTATTAACTAATATAAAACTCTTGCATGAGTCATTCCATTGTTATATAAATACTACCAGTACGTAAGCCTTTAGTTCCCCTAGCAGTCGTAATTAATACATAGTCTAATATTTGGAGAGCATTACTACTCTATTTCCAATGGACATTTCGATATTCTTTCTCAAAACATCTTGACTAGGAATATTTAAAGTAATATAATGCTTTATATTATGATAATTTTTCATGATTTACAAAGCCTTGTAATTATTATCAGATGATATATTATTTAGGATTTTCTATTTAATACACTTAATTAATATATCATAATATTAAAAGTATATAATAGAAATTAAACACCTTTATTACAAATAAGATTGATTGCAGAGTTAAATATATGTAACATATTACATAATTTCCCCTAGGGCATACCCCTAACTCTCTCACTAACAATTCTATTGCGTTGACTCCCTGGTGTGAACTTTTTTCAGTTAACATTTAAACAATTTAAATATTAAAGCTTGTACATACTTCATTGAAGTACATTATCGAGCATGAGTTCAGTTGCTTATACATCATTTAAGCGAAATCTAATTTCTAATATTAAGAAACACTAGCCTATCACATTTTGCTTCTATGCAAACGAATTGGAGTCTAGGGATTTGAAGTGCCTTGGTAAATGATTTTGGCTATTTATAAAAGAGTTTTATAAATGATTTTGAATATTTATAGAACAAGTTTTATATATGGTTTTGGATATTTTTAAAAGAGTTTTGTAGATGACTTTGGATAGTTATAAAGGAGTTTTATAATGATTTCTGGATATTTATAAAAGAATAAATTTTATAAATGGATTTAGAATTTAAGAAAAGGATATTTATAAATAAAGAGATTTATTAAAAGAATTTATTAAAGAAAAATTATAAAAGGATTAAAGATGGGACTTCCCCTAACCGACCTTCTTAATTCTAGTGGTGTGGACATTTGTTCCTTGCTTAACACTAAAGAAATAGTGTTTGGGGTTATTCTTATCTCTAATTTAAATAACATTTGTTTGATCCTTTTAATATGATTTTGAAATAAGAAATCTTTCATAATGTTTTATGAATATACTTATTCCAATGTGATAAGTATATGAATATTTTGATAAATATAATGAAAAGAGAATTAAATAAATGAAAACTTATTTTGAGGCTTAATGGTTGCTATAGAAAAATTAAATCTCTGGATTATTTTTTGATTGTGTATTTGATAGTTAAATAACCAACTATCTAACTCAAAAAGTATGTGGTGTGTATTTGAGTTCCTCGATGATGACTCGAATACCTATTGCATACTTCAAAAGAATCAGAATTGAGTTAGCTAGAAATTGTCGCTTAGTTGGGAGAGACAGGTTTCAAATAAGTATGATTTATCTGAACCGGTCCAAACCAATAGCATCGTGATGGATCACCATAAATTATGCTATGTAGTTATACTATTTTTCTTGAGGGTGATTCCAAAATGGAAGATAGTAAATTTTGGATGTTTGTTCGATCCCGAAACAACATATATAGATGAATGCTGGCATTGCATTTCTTTTTTGAAGGTTAGTGTTAGCATTCTAAGACGGTCTGCTATGAGGAAAAGGTAATCGTGGCCTCTTGAAACCTTACACCTCTGGAATGGCTAAAATAGGGTGGACTGCAAGGCCATGTGTATCGCACCCATTAGAGTATGATCATCCCAAGATCTGGAGTCGATATCCATACGTATACTTCGGGGACCATTTTTGGTTGTTCATCACAGCTAAGGGATGATCATATTCGGTACCATCCAATAAGGGGTAGACCAACCTTGTAATGTTGAGATCGAAAGGTTTTTGATCTCACTAAACATTTTATCTAGAGATGTACAAATTTTCAAAAGGTAGTCCCTTACCTTACCATTTGTTGGGAATCCATTCTTCAATAAGTGTCTTTGGTTGTTTATTGTATACTTATTATTGCTGTTATGTACACACATCATAGTTCCTCGATTATAAATATTTTAAACCTTAGACATTATGATAATATCATTGGATTTTGTACTAAAAATGGTTTGGTTATCATAAGGTAAAAACTGGTCCATGTTTATTGGGGCGTGGTCTTACGAGATACTTTCGATTTAAAAGGATTTTGTAAGCTATAATAAAATTCCTTGTGATTCGAGTTTCTCACGCTGAATTTACTAGATTGACCTGGGTGTTGTTTTCTTATAATGCTCGGGTCAGACCGAGCATGTTTTTAGATTACATTTGGATGCTTTGGAGCTCGGGAGCCAAGATGGAGGTCCAAGATGTATCTCTCGTATATTTCTATATTTCCGCTGTGTTGCATGAAATTTGTAACAATTATGTAGGGACAGGCAGTTAAAACTGTCCTAGGTAGGAAGTTGATGATTATGTAATATTTTATATTGATTATTATATGTTTCTACTTTGCGTTGTGAGATTTTGTTTTGCTTATTTATTTCTACTCTTCTTTCTTCTCCTTTCCCCTAATAATCTGTCTTTCGAGAAGTTGGTTGTTCGGTATGTGAATATCGTGGATGTATTAGTTTTGACTTTTGAGGGTCGAAAAGGTAGATCATTACATTTGATATTAAAGTCGAAGGGTTAAGCGAGAACCTTGACTTTGGAGGGATAATCTCATTAAAGATAGGATAAGTGATACCCTAGAATGAGTTGACTGTATTATATAAGAGCGGGTATTTGTTAGTGATATAAAAATGTTTTATATTGTGTTAATTGATCTATTAAGTGGCATATAAATTCTGGTTGATGCGTCCGGCTAACTTTGTCAATAAGGATTTCTAAACACTTGAACAGGACCAACCGATACAATATTGTTTTAAAACTGGTAAATGAAATGATTTTACCTATATATTCTATAATACCAAAAAGATTTTCAAAAATAGAATAGTGTTTTTGAAATTCTTTTTGGATAGGAATTGATAATATTCTATTATTATCATTTAGGATTTAGTTTAGTCATGCTCATCCCATTTGAGCATTGACTGTTGTTGAATGTTAAGGGTAGCTTCCTTTTCTAACATAGGTTGGGTAAATAGAAAATTGGGAAACATTAAAATAAACACCTTGTGAACTAAGTTTCACAATTTGATCTTATGGCGTTTGATGTTAATGTTGGGCTAAGGATTTGGTTTAATAAAAGATGTTTATTAAAAGATAAAATATTTAGAAATGATTTTGTATAAGAAAATGAATTTATAAAATTGGTTTATAAGATGTGACTTATAAATAAAAAGAATTTAAGTAGAAAACTTGTGGACTTAATTCTCGGTGCTTCTGAAAAATGATTTTCAAAGTTTTGGGAAAGTAATAATAATATTACTTGAAAATATTTTGGTTTAAATATAAAATTTGGGAATGAAAATTTTGAGTAAGAAGTAGTTTCTTTGGATTGGTTCGGGTAACGAGTTTCGATTTGTTTTGTGATGATCCGAATAATCTTCAATGTGACGATAGGATGTTTGCTTAGACGAACGTTGTGGTATACTTAGTAAATTATTCTCTTTATCATTGTACGATCAAAACAAGTTCAAATCTGAATGAACCATAAGCAAGTTAGTAATAAATATTTGTTAGAAATACGTAAAGTATTGTTTCAAAAAGGGAATTTCGTAATAAAGGAGTATTTTTAAGTTTTAGTGGCCTGGAAATAACTTATAATGGTAAAGAGACGTGTTCGGATGGTAAACAGTTCTCTTGAGTATTAGCCTTCTAGGTTAGGGAACGTATGATACTGTTTGGTAGTACTCAGTTCCTTAGTATCATTTCGGGGTTACTCGAGCTATACATATATTTTCTATGAATAAAATATACAGTATTATTTCAAAAGTTTTTTGAAATAAAACCCTGTTATTTGACTCCTAAGTTTTCAGGATGTAAGGGTATCTTGATTCAAAATGGTTATAAATAAAGTTACAAAATTGAAATAATTTAATAAGAACGTTTAATAAACTTGGTTTTTGTTAAACAATGTCTTTTGGATTTCGATACTTAGGAGGTTAAATATTATTTATTGTTATTGGGTCGGCTAATAAACACCATTACCTTAAAGGAATCCAAGAAAAAGTAGACTCTTGAATTGAGGTTGGATATCAGCATCATATTCTTCTTAGTTATTTATTAGACTAAATGGGTAAAGAGGTTGAATTGTTCGACTTCGTTTTTAACACACAAAATTATTTTGTGCCTACAACTGAATAGTTAAAAGTGAAGAAAATTAAAAAATCAATTTTTTGTATATATATACTCCTAGGATGTATGAGAGTATTATCTAAGTTAATAATTTTTATGATTCTATAAAACGTTTGATAAATAAGTTATATCATATAGAAATGTTTGAACCTAATTTGAAATGGTTATGAAATGATTTCATAAATATTTATGGGAGGGTAAATGGGTAAATAAGAACCTTTAGATGAGAGTGTAGATTGTACGTAGATCATTTCCCTTTCTCCCATAGTTCTCGATCCTAGATTCGAGTACATGACGTGAGGTGTTTTACACCATTTCGGATAAGGATTTATCATCGATTTTTGATGGCGATCACACAATGAGGGTTATTGATAGGAAATTGAATTTTTCTATCATAGTATATGACTATGTAAGGAGAACAGAGGTTTCTAGTCAAAAAGCCTGATCGAAGTTCGCAATAGTGAATCGGGTGAGTGATACTGTTATTCGATTTCTAACCCATCAGGATCCGAGAGAATATTGAATGACTTGATGAAGTCAGAACTGCTCAGAACTCAAGAGAAAAAAGGCTAAAGCAACGATTCAGTTTGACTAGATCAAGAAGCCAGCGTCCGTCTGATCAAATCAGTAACTAAATATAACTAGCTAGTAAATCATCATCAAAAAAAAGTAACAAATGCATGCCAGACATCAAAGTCCAGAGAAAGTCTAAGTTCATGGATCGCTAGCGATCCATACTTCATCACTGGGTCACTAAGACACATGGGAAGTAAAGAAAAGCAAAATATGCTAAGTGTATGGAACGCCAGCGATCCATACACCATGGATCGCTAGCGATCCATACAAGTTCAGGGACTCTTGGCAAGCTAACTAGGCGAAGAAGGGAAAATAGGAGCAAAGTGATTAGCTTGCGCACGAGCTAAATCTATGGCCCGCCAGCGATCCATAGACTACGGGTCGTTAGTGATCCATTGTTTTGGCTCGGGTCGTAGGCCGAGCTTTGTTGCATCTTCCTGATTCCATCTGCAACAATCATTGAACATGCCCGACCCATAAACTCTCTGAACTCTATAAATACCATCCTACCTTCCACACAAAGAAGATCTTCTTCGGATTGGTTGTTGAAGCTCCGATGGAAACATTCTTCACTCTCTACCTCCCACACAACGATCTCCAATGGGGTTCACTGTGATTCTCCAGTGGATTCCAACTCTGGGAATTCAATCTACCTAAGGATAATCAAAGCCTTATAATCAAATACTTCTTGTAATAGTAATCAGCCTATAATAAAACTATAAATTGGACGTAGGCTTCATTAACCGCCGAACCACTATAAATATTCTCTACCTTCTTTCTTTTACCGTTCTTTTTCTATATCTATGATTCTATATCTGTTGTCACAACTCTGTCAGAATATGGCTGGTGCTTTCAAACTCAAATTAGGGTGTTGATCCATTTTTTGGGTTAACATTTTGGTGCTTTCACTAAGAACCCAACTCAGGCAAAGATCTAGCTATCTACTTTTTATCAGATATGTTAAAAAGTTAGATCAAAACCGCCGCTTAGAGGATTTGCTATCGAGAATCCATGGCAATAGGAAAAAAAAGAAAAGGAAAATACTCTAAGAGCATGGATCACTAGCGATCCATAGCATTACTCGAAGGTTCATGAACGACATCAACACGAGATAATAGGTGTGGTCCAAAAAGCAAAGCTCATAAATCAACTAAGTACATGGATCACTAGCGATCCATGCACTATGGATCGCTATCAATCCATACCTTTTCACTAAACCGCCGTAAACTCCAGAAAGCAAAGTCTAATGATATTCTAAGTATATGGATTTCCAGCGATCCATATGCCATGCTATTGATCGCTAGCGATCCATATGCTATGCTATTGATCGCTAGCGATCCATATGCTATGCTATTGATCGCTAGCGATCCATACTATTTCATTGATTTACAGCGACCTACATGGAACAAGACGGGAGAAGGATGCTAAGGGGTTGGCTCGATTTCCAGCATACTTTTTGGATCGCCAGTGATCCATAAGCTATGGATCGCTAGCGATCCATTGAATTGGCTCGGGTCGCAATGCTTTCTGCAATGAATCGGCTTATCGGAAGTGTTGTTACATATACCTGGAACTTCTAGGGCATTGCCCCCGAACCCCCAAACCAGGGCGCTTCACCCATGGACCCCCGCTGTCTGGGTCATTCATAGGGGATATGATCGATAAAAGGCAAAAGCAATAGGAGCTAGTGGGAAGAGCTCCAAGAATCATGACGGAAGAAAATGTTAGCACTCCACCAACTATAGAAGCGCTTGCGACAAACACAAACTTGGGGGTGAAAACCCTACGGGGCCACGAGGAGATAACAATAACTCTCTCCTACTCTGAAGATGACAAACAATTTGAGGAAGAAAAATTGGATGAAAACGCTAACGTGTCGAATGCTAGAAGAAGATCTAAAACCTATGCCGTAGCATAGTGCCAAGCAATGGACGAGGAACTGCTACTCAAGCGGTACTTCTATAGGCAGGATAACTAAGAAGATATGAGATAAACCCAAATCGCTTAGATGACCAAGCTCCCGTGGTATATTGTGATCACTTCCAACTGACCAGTCTCTAATCCCATCATGGAGCTCCAATCGTCGAATCACGAATGATCGTCGTTGAGAATCATCAAAAAATTTCAAAATGATCATTGAAAAACTAATTTCAGGGTTGACTCGAAGTCAAACTCGGGTAATTTCATATATGACTCGAAGCAGATTTTAGAAGTCCCGACTCGAAGTTGAACTTGGGTAATAATCCATTTGACTCGAAGCAAACCTAGGAAATTCTGGCACTAAATCAGACTTGGGTAAAACCAAGATTTTCCCCCAGCATACATGTAAATAACTCCAAGCACCATTTGTCACCAACCCAGCACTTTAAATACCGTGATTCCAAGTGAACCACGTGTCGGCTTCAAGTAAATGGCAAATTTTCTTGGGTCGAACTTCAAATAAACTACCACCAATCCATCAGTGCTGATCCATCTTCTTTTGCCAAAACTCAAATGTACGAATTCCAAATGCTTTGAAATTTGGAATGCAACCTTATAGGCCCTTCGTTGTCGTCCCAGACCAATCTCACTTAGTTTGAATTTTTTTTGGGATCATCAATGACCCATGGCCCTATAATAAGTGATTTGTCAATCAACCGACATTTCCAATCATCAAGAATAGACAATCATGCATATATCATTCTCGAGCATTATAAATAGCCGTAACTTTAAAATGGACCGATCTGACAACAGTTAGAGCATCTTCCCTAATCGAAACTCATTCACCAAAGTCGTTCAACCTGCAGAATATCCGAAGAAGTTTATCATGCCAACTATGCCTTTTATATAACTATATAACTAATTTGAAATTACTTCTTTACAGGAATGACTAGATATAGATGAAGCGAGGGCGACGAATGCAGTCTCCTGAAAGGCTCTCAGAAATTATTAAAGGATGAAATAACCTACTACCCTGGAAGAATTCTATGGGAAGGCAAACCGGTTCTAAAGACTAGAAGTAGTGCAATTAGAAGAAGGCAAACTCGGCAGTGTGCTAAATAACATACCAAACGGTGAAGGAGCTACAGAACTTCAAGGACTTCTGCCCAAGCAAGGCTACTAAGACCCAGTAGAAAAGCTCCCCAACTAACTGACGAAATCAAACGAAAAGATGATTATCAAATAACATACTAGCTAGCTAGCAACTAAGGAGTGGGACAACAACCTTAGCCAATAGGAAAAACGACATTGTTGGTGGCGTCGAGAAGTCTTGTCTAAAGGATCGTCGAAAAAACAGATCCAACACCTTAGCCTATAGGAATCGACAAAACTGTGTTCATAATAACCACCCGCCTGGTTGATGGAAGCAAATTGACTCAAACCGCTGGATTGGTGGAACCCGATCCTTGCCTTCTAAAAATTGGTGTTGCTCTGGCAACATTGGGAAGGCCCAAAATTACACTCCTCGCATTGCCTAAAGATAGGCAACAACAAGAAGCACCAAAAGCCGTGCATTTCATAAGCCGCGCCAAAACATATGCTCCTCGTGTTGCTTGGAGATATGCAACATCGAGGAGCACCAAAAGCAGTGCATTCCATAAGCCACGCCAAAACTTACACTCCTCGCATTGCTCGGAGATAGGCAACGCCGAGGAGCACGAAAAACTAACTCCTCGCTTTGCCTGGAGATAGGTAACGCCGAGGACCACAAAAAACTAACTCCTCGCGTTACCCAGAGATAGGCAAAGCTAAGGACCACCAAAAATAAACTCATCGCATTGCCCAGAGATAGGCAATGCTTACTAACATGTTGTCCGAAGATAGGCAATACCGAGGAGCGTGAAAAGCCACGCATTTCGTAAGCCATGCACTAACTTCCAAAACATACGCTTCTCGCGTTACCCAAAGATAGGCAACACCGAGGAGCGCGAAAAGCCACGCACTCTGCAAGCCGCACATTAAATTCTAAGATACTAATTCCTCACGTTGCCCGAAGATAGGAAACTCCGTGAGAAAAATCACACACTAATTCTTAAAACTTAAACTCCTTACCCCGCCCGAAGATAGGCAGCATCGGGGAGCACTAAAACATACGCTCCTCACGTTGTCCGAAGATAGGCAACGCCGAGAAGCACCGAAAACCTTGCATCTCATAACCAGTGCCGAATCAAGAAAACGATAGAGGTTTATATGGATGGCATGTTAGTAAAATCACGAGCAGCTGTTAACCACCCAGATGACCTCGTTGAAATGTTCAAAATACTCCGAAAATACAGAATTAAACTCAATCCACTCAAGTGTCACTTCGGAGTGGCCTTTGGAAAATTCTTAGGGTTCATCATAAGTGAGAGGGGCATCGAAGCAAATACTAAACAAATAACGACACTATGAGAAGTCCAAGATCCCAAGAATAAGAAGGAACTGCAAAGTTTGAATGGAAAACTTGCAGCGCTAATTTGATTTATTTCGAAAGCTACCGACAAGTGTATGTCATCTTTGATGCACTGAAGAAAGGAAAGAAGAACTCCGAATGGAGTGAAGCTTGTCAAACAACATTCAAAGAACTGCTGCGACACATGGAGGCTTCGCCAATCCTATCAATGCCAGTGAATGGAGAAGACCTATTCATTTACTTAGTGATCTCTCCTCATACATTGAGCGCTGCTCTGGTGCATGAAGAAGCAAAAATCTAGCGAACCGTGTATTACAATAGCAAGCAGTTCACTAGAGCAATGAAAAACTAAGCCAAAACTGAACCGACCTTGTGATCGATCAGAGGTCAACTCAAATTAAGCCAAGATTCGGCACATGGGAGAACCGCACACACTCGACCAGGGTCAACCAAACGAGTTATGGAGAGGCGTTGGATACAGTTCAAGCACGCCAACAACCCTGTGGCATAGGGGCACCGCACACATTTGAATAACCATATGAAAGGCCGAGACAAATCATACCATAGTTCTGTTATGCCCGATCAAAAATTCTGGCATTCTGACGACCGTGGACTTAATGACCTAGCTAGTGCAACAAAGGAATACTAGCATAATACTTGCCCACTTCTTTCCAACTACCATTTTACTGCTCTTGGTGACCAATTCCTCTTCCTCTTAGACCATATGCTAGTTAAAGACCCATTCTTTAAACGTAATTTGGACCAAGAGCTAAGAGTTATGCCCTAAACTCCCATAGGCTCTTTCTTCAATCCATCTTCATGCGTTCAATTATAGATCTCTCCACCATGGCAGCACGATCTATTTACATGTGTACATCTTCCATAAACTTGAATGGATCACACAAGCCATGGCTACCCAAACCAAAAACTGTTTAGCTTCTTGAACTAATAAAACAGTGCTCATGTAAGTAACCTGCTGAGTCAACGAGGTCAAATCGACTCGAAAATCATTCTTTAGCTGCTTGGACTGGTCAAACTGCGCCCGAGTATGCTCCATAAACTTGCTGAGTCGAAGAAAGAAAATCGAATCAAACTGCCAACTCATCGCATTGCTCGAAGATTGGAAACATTAAGAAGTTCCAAACCGTTCCGGATCGATGGGTCATATCAATCCCATAAGCCGCGCACTTCGTAAGCTGTGCACTTCATAAGCTATGCACTCTTAAAAATCGTGCATTTCACAAGCCATGCAATCACCGCTTGATGTTGCTTCGGCATCAACAACAAACCATTAAAATTTTCTAAGTACCAGTGTTGTCCTGACAACACTGGGAAACTTATCTATTGCAGGATTAATAGGGATCAACTCCCGCAACCAGAACAACATTGCTCTGACAGTGCCACAAATTTCACAAACTAAGAAGTCGACAAAGAATTCTGATCTTTGACCAAAGTTAATGTACAAAATGTATAAATTCAAGACAACCAAGTCACAAGTTCCCAGAGATAGGAGCTTCATCGTACCTTTGACTACAGGCATCCAGGGAGCCGACCTAAACATCAAGTCTCACATCAAATGTTCAGAATAATCAGCCTTGTGGATTTAGGGGAAAAAACACATTAAGGCTTAGTCGGGATAGAAAATTTCTCCAACTTGCAATAAAAGGAGGAACTTACCGTCGTCCAGAGGTAGATGACGACAGAAGGTATTTTTAGAATCAAATCATCAATGCACCAGTTCCCAAAAACAAAAGCAGGTGCTCGACTGAGATCTCAAACCCTAAATTGTAGAAAATCAACTGTTATCCAAAGACAGACAATAGCAAGAACAGAACGCTCGAAATTGAATAACTAAGCCACTGATTTTCGAAGATTGGAACCAACAGATAAGGCAGATATCCATAACAATGTTAATGCGCTAGCAGAGCACATATGGCGTGAAACAAGCAAAGTTAATTGTCATAGGCTCAAGACAAACATTACCAAACTCTTTCGATCCATAATTACAATAGGAAGAGTGCAAGCATACCGGAGGGCAATGTAACAACTCGCCCCACAACATCTAATCTTCTATAAGTGCTCGAAATTTAGCAATTGGGAATAACGGGTTCTGCAACCAGAAGTCAGTTTGCAACAAAAATCAACCGTAGGAAATTTGATCCTACACAAGGGTAAATATGGAATTGATTAAACAGTGGCCCTGTACCGCCAAAGGGAGCACTTGACGGTTATAAACAAAGCAAAGTAACGGAGGTGCCTAAGACTCTCATCCTTTCATAAAATGGTCTATCCTGGAGTTAAGCAATGCTAAGAAAATAACCACATTGGGTTAGAAGGAATCTACTCAACTCTACAGGATCAGATGAATGACTCAATCCTTACCATCATGACTTAATACTACTCAAAGATAAGCAGCGCTAAAAAATGACTTCTACAATCCAGTCATCGAAGTGCAAGTTTTCAAAGATCGAAACTTATGCCCAGCTGGATTAAAAGCATTGCCGGATCGGTAGGGAAAATAGATCCCAACCTCCTGAGTGTTGATGTTGCCTCGGCAACGCTAAGGCCCTTTTCTCATTTCCTAAGTGCCGACATTGCCCTGTAATGCCGAGAAATTTGCTATTCACTATGTATCGGTATTGCCTTGGCAACACCAGGAAAACTTTGGCTACAGGTTCCATAAGAAACACTCACTGTAGTAAACCATCAACGCACTAGCTTCCGGAGATAGAAGTTGGTTCTCAACTAAGATTCTACCTTTATCTTCAGAAAACTACCACTGCCCAGAAATGGATAACAACAAGAAGACATAACCTTTCATAGGCAGCCGGGCAGATTGGCCTTTCATCATAGGAATCAACCGCTGCACAGGAAAAAAGCAGCGTCGAAAGGAAATCCTAGAATTGAATTGCTCATGTGCTAATTTCTAGGAATGAAAGCTGGTGCATAACTGAATTTCGTGAATCCAGTTTAGAAAGAATTTAGATACAACTAAAAGATAGACATCTATGAGGAAATGTCGCTTAGAGCCAAGTAGCTAGTTATCAACTCACAGAGGCATGAGTTGACACATGAACAATACTTCCATGAGGACATCATCAACTAAGAAAAGCATGCATGGCCAATGAAAAAAGGGAAAAATCATGGAAGGCTGGAAACAAAATCCCCGAACTTCCTTAATTCTAGAATGGGATTGAGAGCCAAAAGGGGGGTAGTTGAGCAATTCTCCCCACATTCCATCTCTCGCAAGCGTAAAAATACGAGCATCCAAAATAGCTAATCCTGCAAACAGGGATAGGCATATGAATCCTCAGTCCAAACCATAGAGTGGGTTAGATAACAGTTTCGTTCTGCCAAATAGACATTTCTAACAGCAAATTGCTAGTAAGGGAAATGAAAGATTCAATTTTCAAAAATTAACCGTCACTCAAAGTCTGGCGACAACAAGAAAGATTAATGACCTACTTACGATTCGACTATATCATTTGGTCCTATCTTGCAGGAATATGCCATTAGCCAAAGTTTGGTGATGCTAGAAAGAAAGCCCAAGGCGAAACTATCGACAAATCAGCTTTTAGAAATAGAAGCAAGAGTTTGATCGAATCTTCAGCCCTACCTTCTTGCATCTCATGCTATTTGAAGATTCACAACATCAAGGAAAATTCCACAGAGTTGAGTCATCTGCGTATGAGTTTTCGAAGATAGATACTAGCACATGATTAAGATCTTAATGCCGGACTCAAAAGAATTTACTTTAGCAAAAGATGCCAGAAACACATCGTTCCAATACATACTGACATCATTACAAAGCTTAGATCTTGGGTCAAGCAACAAAGTCCCTAATTCCAGAAGATTGGAGCTATCATGTCAATCAAACTTATCGCCTAGGAGACCTAGTGTCCTAAAACATGTTGGTTAAGTAGTTACTGTAATCAGCCCTATGGACTAAGGAATTTACACCAATGCTTTGTTGAATGAACTTAGTTGAGCATGAACTCATATGAACATAAACAAGAATAGTCACGAAATTGGCTAGACTAGGGTATCTCATAATTCTAGAAAAATAATGCTCGGAATCGAGCAATTAAACCAATAGTCCCCGGAGACAAAGGCTGATGTGCAGATTGAATTTCAAAAAACGTAAAGAAAGGATAATCGCAATCAAACAACTCATGCGCTAGTTTCTGAAGGCTAAAACTATGCCTGATTGAACTTCAACTACAACTCTACAAGAGCAACTATGCCTTGTAATTTAACTATAGTCAATCATCCTAGTATGATAGGCATAATAAGCGAAGCTAAGTTGCGAAGGACCCAGCTTCTGGAGGAGTGGAAGTACCTCCACTAGACTAAAGATTGGATGACCAAAAAATCATTTTCAACAGCAAAACTTGGCATTCGACCCTGTCAGGTATGTTTTGCTTTAAATAATATCCTCATGCAACCAATGCCTGGGATCGAAAGGAAGTCGGCGTAAGTTGACCGTCGGATTCCGAGTATTGACCGGGGTAGACGCAGTGTACTATCTACATAAGAAGAGTCCAGTATCCTGAATGCTGCAAACAAATAATATGGTGTAGATAGCTTGTTCACATTTGAAAAACAATCCATATCGTCCTTTGAAATTATCTCTTCCACACTTACCCGTTATCGATCAACGATCGATAATGGAGCCGTTGTCCGAAGCGATGTAGAAGCTTTTCTTTCCAGAATCACTAGAATACAGAAACGGAAGAGTGAAACGATTGAATCGTCCATTGTATCTGATTTTGGAATAAATCATTACATTAGAATTCAAAAACATCGACGGGAACTTAACCAAATTCTTGAGAAGAAAAGGCTAAAGACAAAAGGCGAGACTTTGCCCTAGAACGACATACACTCGTTCGAGACAAAACTTAGCTTCACCACCGGTCGAATTAAAACTATATAGGACAACTCCAAACCTACATCATGCACCCACTCATCGACCTAAACCCTTGCATAAACTACGGAGCAAAGATTGCATCACCAATACCAGGAATTGAAATTTAGATCGAAATAAAAAAACCGAATGGCTGTCAGAAGTCAGTTAATTGAGAACAACATCTTGAGGTGGACTCTGCGATTCACACCAAAAAATTCAATAGTCAAAGCCAAATTTTTATGGTAACCTCAACACGATCAAGTAGATTTCACGAAATGAAGACTCAAAAGAAGTTACTTCCAGAGCACGCCTTGTTTTCAATTAAGGCATACTTTGGGGGCAAATGTTATCCGGGATTTTAACCTATCAGGGTCAAAGAGAATACGGAACGAATTGATGGAGTTAGAATGGCTTAGAACCCAAGCAAAAAAGGCTAAAGCAAAGACTGAATTTGGTAGACTAAGAGGCCAGCGTCTATCCAATCGGCAGCTAGTAAATCATCATCAAAATAAAGCAACAAAAGCATGCAAGACATCAAAACCTAAAAAAAGTCTAAGTGCAATCTCCAAAGAGAATCACTATGATTCTCCAGTGGATTCCAATTCTAGGGATGCAATCTAACTAAGGACAATCAAAAGCCTTATAACCAAACACTGCTTATAACAGCAACCAGTTTATAATTAAACTATAAAGTGGGCGTAGGCTTCATTAACGGTCGAACCACTATAAAAATTCCTTGTCTTCTTTCTTTAACTGTCTTTTTCTATACATATTATCTGTGTTATTGCTCTGTAAGAACAGGCTGGTGCTTTCACACTCAAACGAAGGTGTTGATCCATTTTTTAGGTTAACGGGTACTAGTTTGAAAATGAAGTTATGTATTTAAAATGTGATCGAATGAGATTTGTATATGGATGATCAATAAACATCATGTGGACTTATGAATAATATTGGGTTTTCATTTGACGAAATTTCAGGGATGAAATTCTTTTAGGAGGAAGGAATATAACGATCCTGAATTTTATTGCTTTGATTTGTGAATATTTAATTAATTTTAAATATTCAAATTAATGGTTTTAAAAATTAAAATACCTTTTTATAATTTATAGCTAGTAATGGTGAAATTATATTCAAAATGTGTTTACAAAAATATTTAGTTCAAAGGAAAATAGTAAATGTGACCGAAAAGCTTTTTCAAAATTTCACCATTAAAAAGTTGTTTAAAATGCTGTAAACACTTTAGTTAACATATTTACATATTTTAAATAACTTAATCATTAGTAAATAAACTAAAGATTAATAACATACGTGTATTTATGATAAGAAATAATGTCACAAGTTTCATAAGATTTAAATAAAATAAAAAGGAAATCATGACACGTCACTTTAATCTTACACCTAAATACAAGAGAAGGCTTTTGCATGTTGGGTAAAAGGTATGAACCCTTGGTTCATATGGGTAGAAGAGAGTGGGAGGAGGTGGATGGGTGATGTGGAAAAGCTAAATGGAGAGTAAGTACTTAGGAAGCATTTTGGTGAGTTTATAATTTCATTTCATATAAACCAATTCAAAATTTCTCTCTCCCCTTCACCATTCCATTTTATACCTTTTAAAAAAAGATCAACTCCTTCTTTAAGCTTTTAAAGTTTTAGTGCCTTCCTCTTTCTTTTAACCAGAGTATAAAAATCAAAACGTTTCTTTTTAATCCTTTTTAAAAAGTTGTTTAAACCATTGTTCATCCTTTTCCACAGCTTCCTCTTTCAAAATCAAACACATACACCTCCTTTCCAAACTAGGTCCTGCCTAAACTACCCTTTAGCCTAGCCTACTTGGCCTTCTCTTGGCGAAAAATTGAGTTTTGGTTTTAGGAAATGCAAGATCTAGAGTTTATTTCAAAGTTTTAAAAAGATTTGGTTTGCTTTCATAATTTTGGTCAGTACAAACTCACATCCCTTTTGAAAATTACATCTTTGATTTATGTTTGTTGTTATTATGTGATATTTTTTGGTTATTGGTTATTTACATGCTTTGTAAACGAATATATTGTGGTTAGATGTGTTAGAATGTGATATGTAGTTTAGACTTGAAAATAAAGTTTAAAAGTGATGTTAATGTGGTAAAGATTTGATCTTTGTTTATGATATGGCTTGTAAAATGTTTTATATGATATGGACTTGGATATGCGTATATGTTAAGGAAAGTTAGAACCTTTACATGGTATTGGCGATTTGGAATCTTTATGTGAAAACTATGGTTTTTAGTTTTATAAATCAAATCATATTTTAAAGTTTCAAACTTTGTTTTTCCTTTACAAACACTTACTTATGTTTTGAAAAAGTTAGCATGCTTTCCAATGTTAAGTTTTCAAAGAGAAACCTAAGTAACATATTCTAGTCATGGCATCCATAGTGACAGTCGTTATGGATGTAGTTTCGCTAAAAAATCCACTTCTTGCAAATTAAAGTTTCTATACTTAATAACATTTCTGAAAATGTTTTATAAACTTAATAATGATTATTAAGGAAAGTTAATTAAGGATTTATTTATTAATTATTAATTATTTAAGTTTGATAATTAATAATGATTTAAGTACCAAGTAAGGTTTATTAATTCTAATAAAGTGAAACTAATTTTATTTATATATTGATTAAGTAAGGTTAATTTTAATTAATTATATTTAATTAATTATTAATAAAGCATAGGGTTAATTGTTTATTAATTAATTATTAAGTAAGTGTTTAATTATTTTATTTATAAATTAATTAAGGGTTTATTTTTATAAAAAAATTATTTATTAAAGGCTAATTATTTCTTAACTAATAATTAAGCTAAGTTAAGACTTAATTAAGATTTAATTATGATTTAATAAAGGGTTTAACTTGTAATTAATGATTTTAAAAGGGGTTTAAGTTTTAATTACTTTGTTTTCCAAAGATCAATTTGTTTAAACGCAACATTCTTTCTAAAGAATAGTTTGAACATAAGAGATTCGATTGTCAATACCATTAAGTAACCATACAAACGTGATTAGGTTATACTAAAATTGAAATCCGTTTAGCAGAATAAATCCCCGTTCTGCTATAACTCAACTGTTTAATTATATGGACATTTGTTCAGCTGAATAAATCCCTATTGTGCTATAACTCAACTGTTTTAATTATATGAACATCTGTTAACAGAATGAATCCCCGTTGCTAATATTAAACTCCATAGATTGTTTGGACATCTATTTAGCAGATTAAATCACCATCCTACTATTATGTTAACTGGACATTGAAAGTCTTGTGGATCGTACACTGCCTAACTTGTGTATAATATGCAAGTGTATAAGTTAATACAATAGTAGACAATAAATAGTAAGGTATAAAAAGCGTACAAACTAGAGTTTTTATATTGGTTCGGACCTCCCGTCCTACGTCCAGTATCGAAGCCCCTCTTCGGTATTTCCTTTAAATAAATTACCCTTGCTTCACCCGAAGGAATAGGCTAATACAAAAATATCTCTAACAATCCCGTATTCCAAATAACACAGTTTTTGACTTATAGTTCCAATCTTCCTATGATCTCCTTTAAGTATATGAATATGAATGCTTTGAGTGGTAGAAAGTGATTTAATCAAAATTATATTTTGGTTATAATAGATTGAGAGTATGTGAACAATGTATTAGTAAGAGAGTGTTTAGAAATCAAGACAGTAAAGAATAGACTAATTCAACTTAGATGATTTCTACTTTTCAATCAAAGTAGTATTTATAAATT
The DNA here is from genome assembly GCA_030765085.1 of Allium cepa. Classification (NCBI taxonomy): domain Eukaryota; kingdom Viridiplantae; phylum Streptophyta; class Magnoliopsida; order Asparagales; family Amaryllidaceae; genus Allium; species Allium cepa. The sequence continues at coordinate 173,892,853 of CM060939.1, read as the reverse complement.
CAAAAAGGTGCAGATGAAAAGTTGTTAATATTTGAGAAAGTATATTCATTTTAATGGCTGCAACCTTTCATTGAGTCGTGATTTCCTTTTGTTTCAAAATAGAAGTGTCTTTTCAGAATTGACAATTTTTGCACATGACAACCGTCTGTGGTAAAACCTCAAATGTTTGTGACTTGTTTAAATTTTAGCCCAAGAATTTTCACAGATGTCTATGGTTTTATCTCAAACGTCTATGAGGTGTAAAAATAGTTTTTCACCTTAATTTTGATATATATGAAATTGTGTGTGATTGCATATATACTCAGGGAGACCATAGCAATATTTTGTCTAGGACTCTTTCACAGTAAAATAACCTTATTAACCGCGGTATGGTTAATAAATCTTCGTTTCTCTTTGAGTCTCAATATCTTCGAGCATGGTGTTTTCTTGTAACATATACCTGCAATCTCGATAAGATCTATATATGTATATGATTGTATAGTTGTTATCATTGAAATAAAAATTGGAGGTTCTAACATACATCTATCTGCCAGTTCGTTTGTATTGACATATTTTTCTCTGATTTGGTTATGGATTTTATTTACATATATGTTGGCTTATGTAAATAACTTTTATGTGACTTAGCAGTCAAATTTAATTAAAATTATAACTTGATTTAGTACCGTTGTGGTCACTAAGCCTCCTTTTAAATTTACAAAATTATAGTTTTAAAGTCGACTTCAATTCTATATCAATCTAAGGTTAAGTGTTTATATGATTTTGTATGTTGTGCAATTGTTTTAATAAAGGTATTTACAATGATATTTTGTGAATAATATTCTATAAAGGATGTATTTAAAGGAATTTATGAATGATATTTGTAAACGATATTTTTTCTAAAGGGAATTTATTAATGAAGATCTATAAAAGAAGCTTTATAAATGATTTTGGATATTTAAAGAGGAAGTTTCATTGTCTTTTTGTATAGAGGACAGTTTTAGTATTCCAAGATGGTCTGCTATGAGGGAAATGGAATCATGCCGTCTCAAAGCCTCACACCACAAGAATGGCTAAAACAAGGTAGGTAGCAAGACTATATGGGTCGCACCCATAAGGGTATGATCATCCCAAGATCTAAAGTCGATATCTCTATGCATGCTTTGGGATCCATTTTTGATTGTTGATCACAGACAAGGGGTGGTCATACTCGGTACTATCCAGTAAGGGATAGGTCGGCCTTGTCATGCCAAGGTCGAAAGGTTTTCGATCTCATTGTACATTTTATCTAGATATGTACAGATTTTTGAAAGGTAGTCCCCTACCTTGTCATTTGTTGGAAATCCATTCTCCAATAAGCACCTTCGATTTTTGATTGTATACCTATTATTGTTGTCATGTGCACACATCATAGCTAGTTGATTATAAATATTTTAAACCTTACACATTATGATATCATTACTGGATTTTTCGATAAAAATGGTTTGGTTATCGTAAAGTAAAAACTCCTCCGTTTTTATATGCGGCATGGTCTTACAAGATACCTTTGATTTAAAAGGATTTTGTAGGTTATAATAAAATTCCTTGTGATTTGTGTTTCTCACGCTGATTTTACCAGACTTACCCGGGCGTTGTTTTCTTATAATGCTCGGGTCATGCCGAGCATGTTTTCAGATTACCTTTGGATGCTTTGGAGCTCAAGAGACGAGATGGAAGTCCAAAACGTATCTCTTGTATATTTCTTTATTTCCGCCGTGTAGCATGAAATTTGTAGCAGTTACGTAGGACAGATAGTTATAACTGTCCAATGTAGGAAGTTGTACTATTATGACTCTGATGCGTTATTTTGGAAATGATTATATAAAATTTTATATTGATTATTATACATTGTTCCTTTTCGTTGTGAGATTCTATGTTGTTTAGTTTCTTTTTATCTTCTTTCTTTTCCTTTTCCCTAATCATCTATTTTTTCGACGCTTGGTTGTTCTGTAAGTGAATACCGCGGATGTATTAGTGTCGGCTTTTGAGGGTCGAAAAAACGGATCGTTACATTCACTATCCATCATATGGTTAGTATCATGTATACTAGTCTCAACAGATGTATTGGTATTTTTTTCTCGATATATCTTAATTAGGGACATTTAATGTTAAGTATTTTGAATAACCGATTAAAATGTCATGATTACAAATACATTCACAACTGCAACGATAAAACACTTTTTCTAAGGATTTTCTACTTATATATATTTAGTAAATATATAAAGCATTACTTATATCCAATATAACAATGCAAATAATAGAAAATCAAAACCAGAAGCTTACTTCATTTTGACATGATTCTCAAAGAGTTAAGTTATATAATCAAATTATATAATTGCCCTAGGGTACACCCTTAACTCTATCATCCACAATAGGACTTCAATTATGCCTAAAGACCACGTACATGACTTCAACACCAATTGCCATAAGAATCTGCAACAGGACTTTAACGCCAATGCCTGAACACTCTGCAACAGTCTTCGACTTTTCTTTCTACAAAAAAATAAAATGACTGCAGATAGTGTCTTCGATACATTAATTAGTCAACTCTAAGTATAATTTCCTCTAACTCCCACAAATAATATTTGAGTGGATGTGTAGAGATTTAGAAGAAATAAAATCGATAACTTAAGATAGTGAAGTTGAATGATTGTTAGTCTACAAATTGCCGTTGAATGAATTAAAAATGAATATTTAAGAAAAACTTCAGAGATTGGATGGGCAATGGAAGTTCTTTTGTAAGCAATAGAAATGTATACCTGATCAAGTTGTAAGGGGCTTTTTATAATAGTCTAGGATGCTTTTTGAAGAGTTACAACATGTTTAAATGGGGAACTACAACTTCAGAACGAAGAGGAAAATAAAGAAAGCCGTGACGATTTAAAATCTGCTCGTTGCAAAACCTAACGTGCACCAACATTGCCTCTACAATGGTTGCATGTCGACCTGTGACACATGCTGGTTGACTTGTGCCTAATGCACATGTCGACCCGCACCTAATGCGCATGTCGACTTGCGTGGCTATGCTATGCCCAGTCTAGGTCTTTACAACATCGAACGATTCTTCATCGTTCTTCTATGCTTTGAAAAATTCCAAAAAATTCTCATACTAAATGATGTGTAAAATGCTGCATCAGAATTTGAATTGGTTTGAAGATTATTTGTGGAGTTTTAACAAAACCGGTAGATAATATACTTAACTTTAGTGCTCATTTGTATATTTTCGAGTGTTTTTTCGACCTTGTTGAATTCCAGTAAATTTGTTAACTTCCTTATAACTCTTTGAAAGCTCGTACTTCCTACTCTTTCATTGTCTTGGTAGTTTTGATTTAGACCTTCATGCATATGTATATCATGTTTTAACTCGTGGGTTGTTTTGTATGACAACCCATTGAATATTGTGACAGATTGTTCTCCACCCCTCTTTGTATATGTTCAATTCTATAATTAGTCTTTGTGTTGATATTGCTTAACTTCAACATGTGACACTTGTTAGCTCAGTATTGTTTATCTTTATCCTGTAACACTTGTTAAATTCGTTAGTAGCATTGTCGTATAGTTTTTTATCATCAAAACACCAAAATCATGGTTTTAACAATAGGAAACGAGTTAGGGCAACCTTGTGCAATACCTAAAGGTTGAAGAACTATTAAGAAAGAGGAAAACTACGACCAAAAATGTACTCATAAAAGGTGTACATGGAGGAAAAGGTGGCTAATAACATCTCATAAACAACCTAGCCAGGACTCAGCAGGGCTGCATCCTAGGGCAAAGAATAAAGAAAATAATCAGGTATGCCATGTAGCTTTTCAAAAGAAAATACGTGGGCTGAAGAAATTAGGGTGTATTTGGCATACATACCCGGTAAGGTTTGAAAATACACAAAATATTCCTCTTTTTTCATTAATAAGTTTTCGGTCCCTGTTTTCAAATTCATGCGCGCATAAAGACCTAAATACCCTTTACGTTTTCAACATTTCAAACGCGTATAATTTTCCGTAGAAATATTGGATCAGCATACCGTTTTCATCACAAAAATTATGATATTTAAAATGAGATCTATTGTTGATACCAAAATAATAATAATAATTGCAGTAAAGATGCAATTATTCCATATATTTGTAGATAATTCTGCAAATTTCGAATATCTTCGATTTTTCTTCAAGTATGCAATTATTGCATATAATTGCAAACATTTCTGCAATTATATGGTATAATTATAGACATGTCTACAATTATTGCATATAGTTGCAGATTGCATATGGTATAATTGTAGACATGTCTGCAATTATTGCATATAGTTGCAGAAATATTCGCAACTATCGCATATAATTGCAGACATTTCTGCAATTATATATGGTATAGTTGCAGATTGCATATAATTGAAAAAAAGTCTACAACTATTGCATATAATTGTAGAAATTTCTGCAATTACATGTAGTTGAAGAAATGTCTGCAATTATTGCACATAGTTGCAGCAATGTCTGCAATCATACCATATAATTGCAGAAATTTGAAAAACATCAATTTAAAATTTTTCTTCGGGGCTCCCCGAACCTCACTTTCGGACAGGGATGCTGCCCCTTGTAAACCCCCAGCCAGCTCAGCGTGGGGTTGGATCTGCGGATAGCTTGTCCTGCCGTTGTTTTTATATATGCACAAACGCGGCTCGTTAGAAATATAATAAAATTTATGATTTATGGGTGAAAACTGTTTATTATTCTGTACGTTTTATTAAGTACTTAATAATCTTAATATTATATTATATTTTTTTTTTTTTTTTTTTGAAATGGTACTTTATATACAACAAATCATTGGGACAACATATCCCATGTCAATAAACGTTGGAAAGCAAGTTTCGAACTTGTGACTTCTTGCACCACGCCGAATCAATTAACCACTTGGACAATGGTGCTTGTCATTATTATATTATATTATATTATTTATAATAATTATAATATAATATAATAGATATACTTACTTTATACTTATAATAGATACAAATGTTAAATTGAGGTACCCGTTCTATGACTGATCTTTACTTACCTTCTTTTTTTGCCCCTTTAGCAGGCCTAGTATTTCCGGCAATTGCAATGACTTTTTATTTCTTCATTGAAAAAAAAAAAAAAAGATTGTCATTTTTTTGGGAACAGTGTTTAGTGTCGCCTAAGTGTGATCTGCCTGATATTTTTTCCCCTTCCTGCCTTGCCATTCTCGATCGCCGTGAGTGGCGTTGTCTTCGTCTCACCATTCCTAGTCGCCGACTCCACCTCTCCACTTTAGTGATTCCATCTTCTCATTATAACTAAAATTCAAAATTATTACATATCCTTAGCTTATTAACCTTAGTTCGAGAGAAGTGGAGAACGCTAACGAAATTTCCAAGGAGAAGGTCATGGTCAAAACAGATCCAAAATACGGTACTTTCTTTTAAAGTTATCTTTCATTTTTTGCCTTTTACAATGAAATTTGATGACTGATTACCATTTAGTACTGTAATGATCTTACAACTGAAATATTTTTACCGTATCGACATTCATGAATATACCTAATGTTTATGTAATTAGTTTTTATTTGGAAATAAAGTCGATGAAACAAATCAAACAATAATTGATTTTGAAACGCGTACACAGTGAATTTGAATTTAAAATTTATATATTGCAAAGACTTGAAATTAAAGCTAATTATTTTGCAATTCACCCTACCCACCGCGCCCGCCAACACCCCCCGGGTTATATTCTGGGTCCCTCCTTGCTTGCAAAACTCTTTTATTCAAAAGAAGAAATCTCAAAACAATCAAAATTTCTAACATTTAGTGATGTATGTTATGTGCCTAAAGTTAGAAGAAACCTTCTATCGAGCAGTCTTATGAACAAGGTTGGTTCAACACAAATCTTCAAGCGAGACAGGTATGTGCTAAATAAAGATGGTGTGTTTGTGGAAATAGGGTACATGTTTGATGGAATGTTCAAACTTCAAACTGACTATTAATAAAACTATTGTTTCTGCTGATATTGTTCATTTTCTGCATGACGTAGTAGACTATGACATATCTAGACACTTACACGGACCTCCTGATCAATGTGGATATGGCAGTAAAAAATTGTATTTGTTAGCAATAAACTCTCTTATTCTCCACTTCTCCTTAGAACTGACACTTCACCAGTGTCCGATCAGAGCGTAGATTTTTCATAATTTGAAAGGGTTTAATGCTATAAAATCTGTTCTTTAATAAATTACACATCGGTTATTTAGTATTATATTATTACAGTAAACTATAAAGCGTTATATTAGGACAAATTTCATATGTAGGTTCGGTAAAAAAAAAAAAAAACACATTTCACCTTAGACCTTGTTACAAACTTATCCCAAAAATAGACTTGGTTTTCACCAAGCCAGGATTTGTATTTCCACAATTTTAAAGTACACAAGCACAAATTTACAATTTATGCTTGCGCATTGCGCACTTTGGAATTGCGCAAGTATACTTTAAAGGAAAGAATATATATTTGTATTTGCACACATTCAAATTGCGCAATTATAAAATGCTAATATGGTGAGAAAAAAGCCCATTTTTGCAACAAGTTTCGAACGAGATCTAAAGTGAAATATGTTTTTTTTCCTTCTTGGGCCTATAAATAAAATTTATGTCTATTATATTGGTGTTACTTTTATTTACTATATACAATATCTATACATTCGATTCAATTTATATGGAGATGTTCTATTTATTTTTCTCTTTTTATATATAGAGCTAACGATCGTTTTATGTCTTCTACTGAATATAAACTGGCTGATTAAGCTGATGATATGAGGACTTTGATGTTTTAAAGTTATTGTTTTATGTCTGTATATGCCAGGTTATCAAAATGGAATTCAAATTAAGCTTTATAAAGTTCAAATTTGATATCGGAATTTGATTTAGATCGTGACTTTTAGATTGAATTTTATTTTATTTTATATAAATTAGTATGTAAGAGGGAGGGTACATACACCCATTCTTGCATCTTAAAAACTGCACTAGTTTATTATATATGAGATTTAAGTACATGTAAACACTGATTTTACACTCCATGGTAATGATTCATATTTTTAAAACTGATTTTGATACTTAAGATTTTAAATCTAAACCTAAAGCTAAATTATTTCTTGTCTATCTTTATTTTATTTTGAAAACAATAAAATGTGAACTGTAAGTTCAGTTCAGTATCTTGATATATTTTAGTTCAACATAAAATTTGAAATCCGGTTCGGAATTTGAAAATCAAATCGTAGTTGGAGAGATAAGAGTGTAAGATTTTAAGTTTTTGCAATTATTGTGTATAATAAGTATTTTTTTTTCTCTTTGGTCAGTTGGAGATTTATCACATTTTTATAAGTTCACCATAAATATTCTGTTTTGCAAAATTACATTTCCCAATTTCTAAAAAAATGCATGGTTGGTAGATAGAAGAACGAAGGGAAAAAATAGTATGTGCATGCTTACACAAACCCAAGAGATTTTATTCGATTATGTACATGTTATTATATGAGCTTAGTTTAATTCTGAAAATGGTTTAAAACTTGCTATCAACTAGATTTAAACATGAGACTGTATGATGCCTGGACTTGTATCTTTAGCTCTTTACCCTTTCAAGTTGATTCTGCTTGCATAAGTTTAGTTCATAACGTTCATCCTTTGAATCAATTGTTCGATGCCAAACTGATTGGGGTTGAATGTTGCTGGTGCCTTGTACTTGAATGACATCTTGCACGAAATCTTTTCTTTGGTTTGTAAATAAAGATCAAATAAATGTGTTCCCACACGGACCAGGAAAATTTCTTACTCAGGTTGAATCCTATGACTTAGCTAAATATTATTTTTGTTCATCTTATCATCATGGTCAAAAGGTGTACAATTCTGAAACCACTCAAGTTTGACTTGAACGATCAAATGCATGTAATTTTGGTCATCAATAGGAAGTATAAGTTTTATACATGTAGAAAATTTACTCCTGTTGTGTGCAATTCAGTGTTCAAAGTTATCGATATTTATAATGACTCTATGTTAACAAATAAAAACATATTTGTATGTTTATACTTGACATCGCTTGACAATGTCAAGATGGTTGAGCACCAAAGAAGGTGCATAGTTTGACCCACATTGCTGGTGATATAAAACACACACCCTTCAAATAACTGGATGCATATTAGGAAAATGCATATATTCCTTAGGATTTATTCCTTCGATGTATTCTTTTTTTCAATAATCTGTTATCAGTTTGTTTCATTTGTCTGAATATATTGCCTATGTTGTTCCATTTTTGTATACTGTATTATCCCCCGTTGCAGTCTTCATTTTACTTAACATATTTTGTCTTTAAAATTTACACTCAGTTTCTTACATTTTATTTCATTTTAATTTGGACAAATTTTCATTTAGGCCTCCAAAAAAACTATTTTCAAGTTTAGGCATCATTTGAAACTTAATATGGAAATAGACATCTTTTTCATAGTACAACATTTGAGTATATGCACATTCCGTAAACGAGCATGTACAAAACTTTAATCTGTACTTGCGCAAATTCAAAGTGCGTAAGTATATTTTCTTTTTTCAATTTTTTTTTTGTACATGCTCATTTATGGAATGCGCAGGTACAAAAAAGCTGTATTATGAAAAAGAGGCTTATTTTCGTAATAAATTTCAAACGAGACCTAAACTTGAAATGATTTTTTTTGGAGGTCTATTGACCAAATTTTCTGATTTTACAGCATTGATGGATTCACTTCAAAAATGAACTTACAATAGTATAGTTTTTGGTACTACTTAACTACTTGTTTAGTAGTAGTGTTATTATTGGTATGATATCCATTTCACCGCATATTTATTCTACTTGAATATACAACCCTTTTGATGGTAGTTTGTTCACTTCTTTTTTACTACTTTTGTTTTAAGCTGGCAATAATCTGTATTCTCGACTTTGTTTAAAAGATCCTTAAATCTCTTGATTTTGTAATCCATTTGTTTAAGTTAGTTAATCACATAAATGTTGATTTCTCATTCTCTGTGCTGCTTTTTTATTACTTGATGATACCAATGTTGCTAATATTTTTTTTGTTAGCATTTAAGTTCATACCATAAATGAATTTAAACCTATGTTACCTGATGCGTTGATCAATGCGGTATGCGGAACGAAAATGGATATAGAAAACGTTACATACTACGAAATGCAATACGTTATGAGTAGGCTTAATCGAAACTCTTAGCCGGAACGGTATACAATTTGCTAGAACGTAGAATGTTTCCACGAAACGCTCTCTTTACACAGAACTATGTCTAATATTGTTAACCACTATAAATAGATGATCACAAATTAACTCAAGTACAAGACAAAGCTTTTTAGTCTTTTTATGACTGATTTGAAATAATCTTTATCATTTTCCATAAGTAATCATTATTACTTAATGCATATTGATATAACACACTTAAAATCATTGAAATGAATTGAAACATCAAAACCATTGTTTTGAAACGTTAAAATTGATGTTTTGAAATGTTAAAATCGATGTTCCAAAAACACCAAATTCGATGTTTCAGATCGTCAAGACTAGTGTACCAAATTGTGTGTGCATAGTGTTTCAAAATGCTAGTGTATTGCGTTCCGGAATGCATGTACCAAAACAGTGTTAGCTAAAATGTGAATTGTGGTAAGAATGATTTGAACAAGATAATCATAATCACATTTGTGTAATAAATGAATTTTAACAGGTTTGAATTTGTGATGACACCAAGCACCTTCCTCTACTTGAATGATTTGTTTCACTGAGATATCGATCACTCCTTTTTGAAGGTTTGGATAGAAAAGTTTGACTTGGGTCATTGTATTTTCAATGTTTAGAGCACAATGACTCATATTGGTGGTTCAGACTTGTCATTTTCTTGTTTGTAGAGTTTTGAAATTAATTTCTTTTTGTTTTGCAAATTGTAAATGATAATTTGTGTTAAGGATTCTACTTGAATATATCCTCATCTGTGTATTAATGAATTTGTCTGTCTGTCCAGGTAATCTTCTATGTACTAGCGTGACTTCTTGTTAATAAAGCTAGAACATGACATTAATAAGCTATTATAACTTCACAACAATTCTACAATCATAAATAGATTTAATGCTATATGCCTATTAGGATACATTTATCCAAAATAGATGAGATTTTATCACAAAATAAATATAAAATTGGTGTACTGAATAGAAATTGTTTATGGATCTTGTCTTATCCCATTTATCAATCATCCTTTTTCATGCAAAGTTACAAAAGAATCGTGTCAAATATGTTTGATAAAGTAAATAGATGATAATTCATATCAAAAACAGTTGTGTGAAAATATCTTAAAAATTTTCTTCCTTTTGATTGACCATGGTTGATGTCTGCCAACAAGTTCTATATACTATTTTGATTTCTGTTTATAGGTAACATTGAAGTTCAAAAATCTCTTTCAGTGTGAACTATAATGATACAACTTATATGTAAAATTCAACTTCTCTTACTCATTTTGCAGCAAGCTGCTTTCAATAATTAGTTTGGTCTCAAAGTAGTTGTTTTTTTGTTTCAAATCGCTAACCGCTCTGTTTTGCAGAAAAAATTTCTTCATGTGAAAAATTGCATACATTGTTGCATATCATAAAGAAATTTGACATAAAGCTCTATAAAATTTAAGATCAGTTGAATGAAAGAAAATTCGAGAATTTTTTCTACAGTATCTTATATTGTTTAAAGTAACATTATGTATCATTTAATACACAGTGAAAGGCATAATGACCATAAGTTTTTTTTAAGACCTGAACCATAGCAGCGTTGTAGGAAAAAAACTCAAGGGTAGCTCTACTTAACAACCCCACCCCCACCCCTGACTCAACCCAAACAACCAGGGAGGGAGGAAGTGTAACGATCCACCTTTTTGGACGGTTTAAATCGACGATAAATCACATACGTCAGACTCAAACCATTCAAAATGAAGGATTGTTATGGGGTAAATAAGAAAAAAACAGAGAAAAAAAATCTCACAGCAGAATGACAAAATATAATAATCAAATAAACAGTTTATAAAGCTGTTTTACAAATAACATTTGAATATACTTTTACAATACAGAATCATAGTACGTACAACATTAATAAATAAATAATGCAACGGAACAATATGATAAAGTGTGATAAAGATAATAGATAATAATAGTACTAAATCTTCGTTTATGTCCTCTAAAAGCAGTCTTCGATGTACTGAAAAGCTCAGACTGACCCAGACGAATTGAAAAGACAAAACACTCGAGTTAGAACTAAAAGATTTTATGTAAGTTAAATTAACAGCAAATAAATATTAGTGTAATGACGTCAGAGATGTTTACGGGTTTTGACATCTTCTATCTAGTGTGAAACGTGAGTGAAACGTGAGTGCAATAACTTAAGAGATGTTCGGGATTACATCTTCTAAGGATCCGTTAAACTATCTACATACATAGTACAATACGCTATTATAATAGTGTTTACAGTAAAGTATTAAAATAGCGTTAAGGCGTTATGATATTCTCCTTAACACATTTTATATATTCCCGCAGTCTATACAGTACCGTAATTCATCCGTAAACTGGAGGACTATCAGAGGACACTCCATGAGTATGGTACAAACCAAACTCGTACAAGACGCGATAAGGCATGCGACAAGGCACGCGAGGCAATGCCTAAGGTAGGATACTACCGTTTTGCGGATCTGGACTGGTGGTAACGCATAACAGCTACTACTGCCCACCTTGGAACACACTTTCATAATCAAAATTAAGGGGTGACCACCAAATCAATCACAAAGTCATAATATGACATCGAAGAAATGTGCCCGATAGAAGGAGCGACCTCACTTGGCCCGGCGTGGCTCCTGTTTTAGTCGCATCAAGCTGACTCACGGGAGTCAGGGCTGCGTTAATACCTCATGGAGAATCGTTCGCCAAAGCATCATACTTCATTCTGGAATCTCGACCACGTACACGGTTGTTGAAGTGTTTTCGGTATTGGCAGAGAGTATGACAATATCTGATCCCGATCTCTTTAACAACCAAACGCTTATTTCATACCGGATGGTTATTTTACATTTCCGAAACCGATTCATAATTGATATCAAAATATCATATTTAATTCAAACCATACCACTTCCGAAATCATATTCACTTTTGAAATTATATCACATTTGAAACCATATCACTTCCGAAATCATATTTACTTTCGAAATCATATCACATTTGAAATCATATCACTTCCGAAATCATATTTACCTTCGAAATTATAATTCCAAAGTAGGTTAAACCCTCATTTTAAATTCATCATATATAATCAGAATATGTAATTTCACTAGAAAATATCATTTCAAATCCCAACTTAGATTACAACATCATTTAACCATATTCGTTTTTAAATTAAGGATTTAAATGTAACCAATTTAACCTTGCACCATTAAAATTTAGAAATATAGTTTAGATAGTCCTAAATAGTTTAAAATAGTCAACGTAGTTTAAAATACTTTAAAATAGTTTAATATAGTTTAAAATAGATTAAAATAAATTAAAATAGATTAAAATGGATTAAATAGTTTAAAAATAGTTTTAGAATTTAGAATAGATTAAAATAGTTTAATATAGTTTAAATATTTTAAAATAGATTAAAATAGTTTAATATAGTTTATATAAATTAAAATAGATTAAAATAGATAAAATAGTTTAAAATAGATTAACATAGATTGAAATAGTTTAAATTAGATTAAAATAGTTTAATAGTTTGAAAATCTTAGTAATCGGGATTTTTAAAATAATGTATCTTTACACAATTTATATTAAAATAAATTAATTTGAAATTAATATCAAATTAGACTATTTCTTTTATTTCAATACATCTGGAGCACGTTCAGCTTTCAAATTTTAATTTAAATCCTTTAAACAATTCATTTAAATCAATTTCAATTTCAATATTTAAAGCTTGGATTTTCAAAATAAGTCGGTTTATATAAATCAAATTTTGTTTCAAAGTATCATTTAACTGAATTTAAATTTAAAGGATTTAAAAATCATTTAATTTAACCAAATCCGGTGTCCGTATATAGTTTTCTACCCAATGGTCAAGTGATACGGACATATATCATTTCAATGCGCAATAAATTTAAATTTACGGGTATATATTATTTCAGCCCGCGATCCCAAAATAAATTCAAAATCCATAAAATCGCTCGGGTTTATCATTTCAACGCGTAACGATTTTTCTCTAATATATAGATCGTTCGGGTATGTATCATTTCAACCCATAGTGATTTTCCTAGCAATAACTAAGTGAACTTGCAGTATTATAACAATATAAAATATAACATCCAGTCATCCAATATCAACAATCAAACATCCATCACAATCACCATTCAAATCAACAAATAAATAATAACAATTGACTGATCATCAATAGCAGGAATTAACAGGTAATTTAAAATTTAATATTAAATTGGCGATTAAATTCAATAAAAGTTAGATTTAACTAGAATGACAAATTAAATATATCAAACATCAACCAATCAATTTCAAATCAAATCGTAAATTTAATTTAACTAATATAAGATAATCTAGTAGTTGTGAGTGAGTTAAAACACTCACTTTTGATTTCAAATCGATTTGAAATTCAAAATAAGGTCCAAAATTCAACAGTCTCAGAATTCGTTCAAACCAGTTCCATAATGTTCGAAATTTCGACCGGATCGTAGCGGAGCTAACCATGCGCAAATCCGACCTTGTACGTAAAAGTTATGGAAATTAGAACATTACGCGATTTATATTAAAATAAATAAAATAGATTAAATTAATCAAACACGTATACCTTTACACGTCAGCCTTTCTCCAAACGTTTGAAACCCTACCCTGTTCGTTCGAAAGCCTGAGCTGCCACCTACATCGACGTTCGCACACCGCCTCAGGCAACTCCGATCAAATCCAACGACGCCAGAGACTCCACCCTCGGCCGCACCTAGGCCCTATGCCCTGAGACGTCCGGTCATCCCTATCAATGACGTCGCTGCTGATGATAAACGGTCAAATTCGGCGAACACTGACCAATTCGAGACGAGCGAGTACCACTGATGCATGCTACTCGACGACCACAACAATCCCATGCCATCCAATCGACCCAGGACAAAGATCCACCGTTAAAAATCAAAACCCTAATTTCGACGGCTGAGATTCATTCTCGATTTCTGGCCAAACAATGAACCAAATTGAAAAATGAACCACCGTAGTAGATTACTCTCGTCGAGAGGTTTCCAATGATATATATTTTGCTATGTTTTGAGGAGTTTGAATTTTTGAAATTGATTTTGATTTGAATTTAGATTTGGAAATTAGGTTTTCAGCCATTGAGAAGAGAGAAACGACAAAAATTTCAGTACGTATGCTAATGAGAAATAAAAAGGCTGCTAGGGTTAGAGCAATACTATTTTTATGAACAAAGTCTGATAAGAAAATGAACACATATCGAATTGGTTCGAACAACAATAACGACTCGAAAAGTCGGTTTCGCTTCCGAAACAAAAATAGATCATCCTATATATCTAAATAAATATTTTCGATATTTTTAAACTCAATAGAACATATTTCAATTCCTAATTCCATCGTATGGAGAAGTTAGCTTTTCAAATCAGCTTATTTTAAATTGATTTCGTTAAATTGATTTCTACGCGTTTTGAGTCCGTACGATCAAACGAAAGTCCGATCGCTGCGAAATTTGAAACCTTATAATAATTCACTGTTACAGATCCGATGAAACTGATTTCGTCGAAATCCGATACAGTGGCCGAAATGGCTATTTTCACGTTAAATAAATAAATAATTATTAAATTAATTTAATCCACTTTTAATTTCAAATTTAATAACTAACAATTTTTATCATTTCTACTTTCACAGCATTTAACAATCATTTTAAAACCAATTTCCCATGTCAAATTCAACATTAATCATTGCAATAATTACATCATTCAAATTCCAATTGAAATAAATTCATTGATTATTGATTTAAATTTCAATAAATCCATTTATTTGATTTTTCATCTTATTATTCAATCATCTGTCATCTTATGGATATAATTAACATTGGTTTATATCTTATTACACTAATATTCTACAATTATCATCTTAGTTCATATTAATGTTGTATTTAATTACATTTAATCGCAATTGATTTTCAATTTAATTCAACATATAAACTAAATAGGCAACGAATAACAATTGTCACTTTTTACTTAATCACATTTACAAGTTTATTATGTACAAACAAATGTTATAACTACTTACACAACACTGATTGTGTCCAATTACAATTAATTACATATTATTTCATCAATTAATACAACACTTGGTTTATTTCCTTATTTGCAATT
This sequence comes from Allium cepa, assembly GCA_030765085.1. Classification (NCBI taxonomy): domain Eukaryota; kingdom Viridiplantae; phylum Streptophyta; class Magnoliopsida; order Asparagales; family Amaryllidaceae; genus Allium; species Allium cepa. The sequence goes on along the minus strand of CM060939.1, from coordinate 173,877,411 downwards.
TATAATCAAATTTTATGTTTACAATCATTTCAATTTATTGAAATTTCTTTAAAATAATTATCAATTGCCTTAAATTAACATTATTAAATTTCATTCTAGTTATTATTCTTATTCATACATCATAAATTACTAGTGCGAACTCGTGCTTCGCACACAGATGTTGAAAAAATATTGTTGTTGCATAAGTCATATTCAAATGTATAAGAAATTTGGTGGGGTAAAGAATGCTTAGATATATTTGGTTATGATAATTACAATTAAAATCGAACAAAACAATTACAGTGAATATGTTAAAGTTCACAGACTATTTAGAGGATAATGTGTTAAAAATTTATCCGCTAATGCATAGATATATTCACCGTGGCATATAATGCCAATGTTGTTGCTTTTGCAATTACACAGCTGCTTCAATGTACATAGATATAGTTGAAGTATTCGCTGTGAACTGCAGACACAAAGACACAGTGCAGTTCGATTCAATTAAATAAGAGTAACAAAAGCTTTTTGCAATGGGGAGAAATATAGTAATAGGACGAAATTTGTAAACAGTCAGGAAAAGTATTTGTCAACAGCTGAAAAAAGGAAGGGGAAAAAAGGAAAAATCAACAGATGTAGTACATGATAAAGTAGTAAAATAGAAGATTCAATTGAAATAGAAATGATGATGCAATAAGAAAATAACATGTGTTCCAATATAAATTACTATTGTTCACTGAATCTGATCTATGTCGATGCAGGGTAAAAAACACGGCATACAGTTAGTCGCAGTAACCAATATTTGAAAATATCCAAAACATATAGAAGAGAACAATTGTGAGGAGTCTATTCATTTTTCAGACTCAGAAATAACTGCTAGCAACGCATGTATGATATTGGGCTTGAGTGCAAATAGGTGATGTTTTCTTGGCCCTAATAGATGCATTACATCAGTCAATTATTTTAACCATTAAAGATATTTGTACCTGCAGCCAAAATAGGCAAAAATGTCATTGGCGGTATTATTACTAAATTCTTTCACCGCTCGTCTGGCCTAGTTAACTATATCTAATAATCAAACTATGACTACATGATCATCTATACAAAGACACATTCTTAAATTATTTTCTAGAAGTTTTCCGCCAGTGGTGGTGCAAGTGATTTTAGAATTTACTGCAAAAAATAAAAAATAAACTCATTTAGATGGTTATCAACATTATTCTCACTACAGCACATGTTTTGATCCAGCACTTAAACTGTGCATCTACCTTAAGCCTGATTACAACAACTTATATGCTTATCGTATTATTGATCATCGTAATTGTAAACGAAATTGAGTAAACTTAGCCAAATTGTGTCATCAAACTTGGAAGCAATGTATTAAACGTTGAGCTGCAAGGTTGAATCAAGCGTTAATTATGTGAAGTCACCATTTAATCATCCCATGCTATCAAAAAGCAAAATTCATTTTTCAATTATATTTTCACAATGCGGTTGAATTATTATCGTTAACATCAAACAAAATCATTACTACAGCTAAATTAGTATTGCATCACACAAATGCAGTATAAATATTCAGATACAACAATAATTGCTTAATTCCAAAAATACTGCAAAATAATAGCCGCTTTTGCTTAATGCATTTAAATTTTAACTACAGTAAGCTCGAATAAATCATCGTGTACAACCAAAATTATTACCGCATCATATAAATATAGTTGAAATATTCAATTTCTACCATGCATAATTCAAAATTGTTATTAAATTATAACTGTATTTTATTAATTTAGTTATATTTTAATTGTATTAAGATTGAATAAATTCCTAAAATGTAGCCAAATTTATTACTACATCACATAAATGTGGTTAAAATCTTCAAATATAGTTAAATTTACCCAAAACTCGCCGGTAAATTATAATTGCATTTTCATAATTTCATTAATTTATAACCGTTTTAAAATTAAATAAAATTATCAAATATAGTCAAAATCATCAATAGTAAATGCAATAAAAAATGCTAATGTAGTTAAATTAATTCAAAAAATGCCTATAAATTATTACACCATTTTTTGATGGGGTAAATTGTAGCTACACTAAGTTTGAATAAACTATCAAACACAATCAAAATTATTACTTTATTACATAATGCAGTTATAATATTCAAAGGCAACCATAATTGTACAATTCAAAAAAAAATTCCTTTCAAATATGTTAAAATATAATAAATACATCATAATAATCTAGGTAAAACTACCATGTAATATTTATGATCATCATAATAATGCTGTTACAGAAACGCGGTACACAGCGGTGACACAAAATAATTGGATTATATAAATGCAGTTAAAACTGCTATATAAAATTACGATTTTAAAATTTTTATTTTATGTATCAACAATGGATATCATTGGAAAAAATATTAAATTTGAGATTTTATAGTGAAAACGATTCTTAAATCCAATTAATGTAGAAAAAGTTATCAGATTTCAAAGTTTGAAATAGAAAGAAATTAAAAATGTGACTGTTCATTTTTCAAAATATGAAGGAGGCCCGTGTGCTCTTGAAATCTAACTCAATAATAATAATATAGTATAAATATTTTCTTTTAATATTAAATTTCAAAATCTTATTAAATTCAATATTTTTAATTATCGAAAAATTATGGGTCGTTACAGTTAAAAAGTAGAAGACCACCGTACACCTCCCATTAGAAGTGATAAAATCTTAGTTACCGTTATACCCCTCTTTTGTGACTAAACCTGTATTATTTCATTTCCCCCTTTTTTTTGAAAGAAGAAAATGAGCATCCTAATGGTTCCGAGGTTCGCTTGCCTAGGACTTATCTTGGTACTAATCCATAACGATCAAACCAGAATCGCGAGCCTATAAATGAAACAAATTCAATGAAACAACAACTGGTACCATAGAGAATAAACCATAAACTGGAGAGTCTTGACCAATTCTAAAGATCATTTATTGTAGTTGAAATAACGGAATTCGGGGTTGTTTGGTCCGTTTGATAGAGATAAAAAAGGGAATAGTCATAGATTATGGAAGTCACTTCTTTTTCTTCCAAGTCTGTACATATAACATAAATTAGATAAATAAGCGTTGTATGTTTTTTAATTGAAACTTAGCACGCTATGCACCATGATTTGATGAAAACCTAGCGTGCTATGCACTAGGATTTAAACAAAACCTAGTGTGACATTTATTAGAAACTGATGAAAATCTAGTGTGATACATGGTTAGAAACAGTAACTATGTTGAGACTGGCATATTCGCTTTAGTATTGCAACCTTATGATGTAAATGACCCGTTCATTATTATATCTTGCACAATTATACGCTATTAGGGACATTCTATATTAAAGCAACATAATTTATTCATATATTGAGATCCTTACAAGTATGTTATTCACATCAATCTATTTAGGCTTACAACACCAACACATTAAAATCCATGGCCATCCGAAATTACAATAACCCGATACATATCCTCTGTTTTTGCATGCATTTTCGCAATTCAAGTTCGATTCTTTGGTGTTAATGCAAATCCCCCGATATCTGTTAATTGTTTCACACTTTTTTTCCCAGTCTGCATTTGCTTCTGTCATTTAGAACATCCATATAAATAAACTGGGCATCACAAGTGCAAACATAGTATTCAAACGAAAAAAGTTCAGGCAACACACCATGATTAAGTTGTATGTCTTCAAACATATTTGTCCTTGTTAGGTGTTAATCATAAAATCTGAACAAGTATAGTCATGACATCTTATGTTTCAAAACGTTGATTGTCACTTTAGACATTTTTAGGTTTCAAGGAGGTATTTTCTCCCATGTATGTCGGACTTTGATTAGACATTGAAACCTGAGTTTTGAGATCGAGTGGAAGGCATTTTTGAAGATTAACATGGCATTTTCTTAAAAACAATGCAACATATTGATTTGGTCCGTTTGATCCATGTGCTATTGGAGACTGTCTGCTGTTTGCAGATGTATGCTATTACAAAATTCGTTAAAAAGAAACTTTTTAATTTTATTATATTTGCATGTATTCTTTGGATTTAGTGTTATTTATTATACAGTTAGACATGGTAGATTGTATGATTGAATTCAAAGGTAGAAAAAATGTTTAAGCTAAGTTGAAAATCTTACTTATAAAGAGAACAATAGCTGTTGAGGGTATTTTTGAATTCCAGGCTTCCAGCATCAACAATGATATTCTTAAAAAAATAAAAGTAATACTTTTTGGACTGGTGAAACATGAAATAGAGTTTTGTACAGATCATGACACTTCAAAATTAAAATAATAAAATAATAATTTATTGAGCGATAACCTCTAGGTTCTATAGCGTATGGTATTCGATTTAACTTCCTGATTGAAATTGTTGTTTTTTGATTTATTAAAGCAGAATGCGAGGGGTTATATGTTTTACTGAATCACAAGTAAATCTTCTTACAAACCCCCCTAGGTTCTTGGCTACGTTGTGTAAACCATGGTTTGAGGTATCGGATGATACTTTAAAATTTTGGTGGTACCGTACCCGTGTCGACGGCAGTAAAGATTGAACTCGAAATTGTATGCGGCAGTAAAGATCGACCTCGAAATTGTATGCGACAGTAAAGATCGACCTCCAGATTGTGTGTGGCAGTGAAAATTAACCTCGAAAACGTGTGCGGTGGTGAAGATTGACGGTGAAGATCGAAATTAAATTGTCGCCGACGAATCTGAGCATCTTTTTTTCTTCAGCGTTATTTTCTATGCCGTAGCCTTTTGTGGACAGTGAATTTGAGTGGTAGTATAGTGCAACAGAAATAATTTGCCAGTTTAGTTTTGTTGGATTTAACTTGTGTTGTTCTTTGTCGAGTAATTTAGCTTTATTGGTTTAACTTATGTTGGGCTTTGTGTTGTGTAAATTGTTGAGCTAGAATTATTTAATTTGGGTTACTATGTTAAGTTAAATTTGGTGTTGATCTGGCTCATTATTGTGTTAAGTTTGATATGATGTCAAGTGAAATTTAATTTGAAAGCATTTAATTTAATTTAACTTAATTTATTATTGTTAAATCTAAATTGAATAGAATTTAGTGTAAAATTCAATTTAATTTAAACCATTATAAACGGGGATTGAAACTGAAATCAAAACTGAAACTTTCGAAATCGTCCGAAACTAACAAAATTTCAAATGAACGAAACTGAATTCTCGAACTTGGTGTAAACAAATTGATTTTTTGAAATTCATTTCTACATACAAAATTTATTGAATTATTCATGTTGTGTTTAATTAAACGGTGAAAACTAGTATTGTTATGGTAAGGTATCTACTGCAGGTACAAGAAAACCGTTACCATATCGATACTATTTGTAGATCAAAAATGGTTATTGATACTTTACCGTTACCATTGGTATACCGATAGACTAATAAATCGTTGATTGATAATGGTAAATTTACCAATACGTAAAAACATTAAAAAGTTTATTGTATCAAAATTTTGATAATGTTAAAAATAGTTATTTTGTTATTAATTTTAACTCCGTTAATTCTTATACCAACATTTCAACTTATTTTACTTAGATATAGAAAATTTTCTTAGTTTATGATTAATTATTTAAAACGATATGAAACAATAACGTTGCTAATCTTAGAGTGCAATAAAAGCCAAAAAAAAACATCATTATAAATAACACTACTAACATTTTAAAAAAACAAGATATACCTTCAAAATTGTTTGTGGTTAGGATTAATTGAAATAGTGAAAAAACAAAATTAATAAAACTAGTAAATTTACCGTTACCACTGGTTTTCACATTTCTTTACTTCTACATTACCGTTTCCGCTAATTTTCACATTTCTTTATCACTACATTTACCGTTAACAATATTAAATTTACCATTACTATATTGGTTACATCGATACATTGATGTAGCTCAATATCAATTACCAATTGCTTGGTATTGATGTGGTAATGATAAACTTACTATTACCATAATGGTCCTACTGCCCTGGTGAAAACGTATCATCAATCCGACTTTTTGATAGAAATATAACACATTTTAAATTTCTCTGTTTTTATGATTTATGGTGATGGACAATATAAAGACAGCTATGGCATAGAGAGGTCAGAAAATGAAATATCTGGGTACAATGACATAAACATATAACAAAATTGATATGACACATGAATTTGCAAGTTCACGTTCAATACAAAGTACTAGTTAAACTTCAATTTTTCAACGTAGCATTAAGATACTTACACAAGAATGTAACCAGCAACTCTATCTACAAAAACAAAATTATCCCGTATTAAACTACTAAAAAAAGATTTAAGACTAGTAAAATATTAATATTAATTTTGAGTAACCATACACCGAATATGATTCAAACATATAAATTTGTAAGTTTTTGTTTAATACTAAAAAATAATTTTAACTACTCAACCAAAGCACGAGGATACGTTAGAAGGTACAGTCTACCCAATTTTCTAACATGATCTTCAAATTTAATGATATATTAGTCAAATTAGTGATTTTGATATATACATCTTAGATATATGGAGAATGTTAACCATACTTCCATCTCATTTTAATTATCCTCTACACCGACATAAATTTCAAATGATGTAGATGTTACATGGAAGTTTGATTATCATTCCTTCATTATTATTGCTCAAAGAAAGTCGAAAATGGTATTATATGAAAGGACTTGGAACTAACCAAAACAAGTAAATAGCAGCAAAAACAGGAGGTAAACTGAAGCAATCATCATCTTAGGATTCATGTCAATGAAGCAGAAGTTTTCTTTTGTATTTATATTGATATTTATACATTAATTTGTTTTAGGCATCACCATATATGTAGTGTTGTTTGTTGTCTAGAACATTCTTTAAAGATAAATTTGAAAATCTAATAATTTTAGTCAGCAAAATATAATTAATTAATCAATTGCTATATTCTTTGAAGATAAGTTGGAAAATCTAATTATTTGATTTAGCAAATATAAATAATTAGTTGCTTACTGTATTCTTTGAAGATAAATTTGAAGTCTATTATTTAATTAGCAAAATATAGTTAATTAATTACTATATCTTTTTATAAGCGCAATAGATATTTTATTGGGGATTTTCACATAAAGGGCCACATAATTCAAGGTAATAAGTTTCTAGGATAGTATTTTAGAATAAGTAGTTTCAGGAACATTTTTCATTTATCAATTTTCTTTAGAAAAATGATGATTTCTTTTATCGTTTATCATTTTCCTTCAGAAAAATTATGATTTTTCTTATCTTTTCTCCCTAATTATTTTGAAGTTTTGTTACTTGTGCTGAAAAGCGCTTCAACCTAATTTCTTTTATTCTATTTATTTATATCATTAAAAACTAACATACTTTTGAATTTTCATTGCACGAACGAGGTACAATTTAAGGTAGTAAATAGCTTATTAGAAGATAATTACACTCTAGTGCAATAGCAAGCTGAATTTAATCACTACATTTTTTTTGCAATTTCAGACACCCTGTTTAACGTAGTTTGGCATCAAAAGATTGCATTCATTAGCCAAAAATATCGCTACCTTCACCTCAAAACCGTTATTTTAACATATAATTATTTAAGTTAGTAAAATTTATTGATTTTTGAAATTCTAATCATTTAAGTTAGCAAACTATAATTAATTAATATATTCTTTGAAGATAAGATTGAAAATCTAATTATTTAAGTGAGAAAATATAATTATTAATTGATTACTATATTCTCTGAAGATAAATTTGAAATCTAATTATTTAAGTTAGCAAAATATATTTAATTAATTACTATATCTTTTTATAAGCACAATAGATAGTTTATTTATATCATCAGGAACTAACAGTTTTGAATTTTCATTACATGAATGAAGCACGGTTTAAGGTAGTAAATAGCTTTTTAAAAGAGAAATACAGTCTAGTGCAGTGGCTAGTCGAAATTAATCACTGCATATATAATCAAAAATGATCTTATTATCAGTAAGTTTAGCTTTCTCAAGAATATTTATGACATATTTTGACTGAGAAAGAAGATGACCTTTTGGTGGGTATGTTACTTCAATTTCTAGAAAATATTTTAGAGAACCCAAAATTTTCATTTCAAAATTTCTAGCCAACTATTTTTCAAGATAAAAATGTCATCCACGTCATTTTCTGTAATAATCATATCATCAACATATAACGATAGTATGATACGACCTGCATTAGTGTTTTTAACAAACTATGCGTTAAGCTAGAGGCAAAGCCAAGAGATTTAATTACAATAGCAAATTTCTCTGCTTGAGTCTGTACAATGTTTTCTTAAGCTTGCAAACATACTCAGATTTATAAGAAACACCTGAAGGAGACTCCATATAAATTTCTTCTTGACTATCTCCATTTAAGAAGACATTTTTGATATCCAAGTTTTGAAATAGACTACTGTCAAATGGAAAGCTATAGCAATGAGAGTATAAATGGTAGTTATTTTTGCAACAAGAGCAAAAGTCCATTCAAATCCATGCCATACCGTTGAGAGCAACCTTTTGCAACCAATCTAGCTTTATATCTTTCAATTGATCCATCATATTTGATTTTTGTTTTATATATCCAATAACAACCGACAATGTTCTTACCACGAGGTAGAGAAACCAAATCCTAAGCACCTGTCTTTTGTAATGCAGAATGTTCTTTGTTCATAATCTCTCGCCAACAAGAATTAAGAATTGTCTTTTTACAAAGAGTTGGCTGGCAAAAATTATGTATTGTGGTTAGGAATGAAGAAAATGATGAACAGTAACAATAAAAAAAATCAGGTAACTTTGTAGGCCTACGAATGCATGTGGAATGACAAAGAGGTAGATCTACATGTTTAAATGATGATTGAGAGACCATAGAAGAGGAGGCGGATTCAGATGTTCCAGTCTCTATGGACCTATTAGTATGATTATTATTCTAAAATAAAAAGATTAGACCTAGTTAAACTATTAATGTTAGATGGAATATAGTAAAATGATATGTGTTCGAGAAAAATAACATTTCGAGACAAATAAAGTTTTTAAACGGTTGAATCAAAATATCCATAACCCTTTTTACCTTCACTATAGCCAAGAAACACACAAATGACAGACATACAAGATAACTTGTTACGCTCTATATGAGGAAGGAGGATAAAACAAATACATCCAAACACCTTAAAAACAGAATAATCTTATGTACATATAATTTTTCAAAATGTGAAATACCTGAAATGTGAGAAGATGATGTATTATTAATTAATCTGACTGCTATGAGAACAACTCCATCCTAAAATTCTCTAGGAACAAAAGCAGAAAGTAACATAAATCAAACAATTTCAAGAATATGTCTATGTTTTCTTTTTGCAACACCATTGTGCTAAGGAGTAGCCGGGCATGAGGTTTGTTGGATGGTACCATCTAAGAAAAATAGTTCACAAAATTTATTAGAAGTGTATTCTCCACTTTGATCAAATCTAAAACATTTTGATAACACTCAAATGTTTTGTTTTGACAAGTGATCTGAAATATATAATAGAAGGTTACAATACTTTTTAATTAACATCATTAAAACATAATATTTATAAATTTTCTATTAAATAAATTTTCAATTAAATTAATTAATTAATATAACACATAATCTCAAGTATATAATAGAAAGAAAACACTTTTTATTTCAAACAAGTTTGGTTATCGAGTTAGATATATGTAATAATTACATAATTGCTTTTAGAGCATACCCCTAACACTGTCAATGATGAGGATCATACTAAAGAAAAAAATGGAACAATGATAGGTTATCGAGTCACTTTTTCTTCCATGTCTTAACATATAACATAAACGATAGAAATAAGTGTTGTTGTAGATTTTCTTATTGAAACTTAGCGTGCTGTGCACCACGATTTGATCAAAACCCAGTGCGCTATGCACTAGGATTTAATCAAAACCTAGTGTGACACACTAGAAATTCGTGAAAATCTAGGGTGTTATATATTATAGGAAAATCTAGCATAATACATGGTTAGAAACAATAACAGCACTCGTCTTCGACGAGGGTTAAAAAACAATGGTTTAGCTGGACAAGAGGAAACTAGGGAACAATGTTCAAGCTTAGCGTGGAATACTGAAAGATCTTGTTTGTTCTTCATGTTGATTTGATGAAACTATATGGAAAGGAAGGTATAAAAGGGTGAAATGGAATATAATGTGGTGTAAAAAGAAATATATGAGATGTATAATTTTTTTTAACCAGCAGCGGGGTGTGAACGAAAATTAAAGGTATCAGTAGGTCTAGCCAATTCTCAATAGCATTTGACCAACTTGCATTGCTTTTCTTTTTTTCTTTCTTCTTTCACACATATCAACTACATTGAAACTGGCATATTAACTCTAGTACAATAATTTTCAACATTAACTAATGTTGCAAAAAAGACTCATTCATTGTTATTTCTTGCACAATTATACAATATTTAGGAACATTCTATACTAATGTATTCGTATATTGAGATCCTTTCAAGTATGTTATTCACATCAATTCTATTTAGGCTTACAACACCAACACATTAATACAATATTTAGGAACACTCTATATCACTGTACTCATATATTGAGATTCTTACAAGTATGTTATTTACATCAATTCTATTTAGGCTTACAACACCAACACATTAAAATCCATGGCCATCTGAAATTACAATAACCTGTCACGTATCTTCTGTTTATGCATGCATTTTCGAAATTCGAATTTGATTCTTTGGTATTAATGCAAATCCCCCGATAACTGTTTATTGTTTCACACATTTTTTCCCCGTATGCATTTGCTTCTATCATTTAGAACAACAGCCTATAAATAAACTGGACACCACAAGTGCAAACATAGTATTCAAAATAAAAAAGTTAAGGCAGCACACCATGATTAAGTTGTATTTTTTTTAACATAGTTGTCCTTGTTGAGGTGGAGCCTTGGCGCAACGGTTATGTTAATACGAGGGGAGTACATTATCGACCTCCTCAGAGTCCGCTATCGTGCGGGAACCTCTTGCACTGGGTTCCACCTACCTAGTTGTCACTGTTAGGAGTTAATCACAAAATCTGAACAAGTACGGTCATGACATCTTATGTTTCAGAACATTGATTATCACTTTAGTCATTTAGGTTTCAAGAGGGTGTTTTCTCCCCTGTATGGTGGGCTTTGATTAGACATTGAAACATGAGTTTTGAGATCGAGAGGAAGGCATATTTTGAGATGCATTTACTTCAAAATAAGGCACCATATTGATTTGGTCCGTTTGATCCATGTGCTATTAGAGACTGTATGCTGTTTGCAGTCACATGCTTTTACGTAATTCGTTAACAAGGAACTATTAGAGGCCTTTATAGATGAATGAGATATTGTCACACATCGCAAAAATAAGTTAGTATTCATGTTTATATACTACTTCCCTTAAATCCATATTGGCCCTTAGAGTTAGGTAATTTTGTGCGAGGGGAGGATCTATATGGCCATGAACTAACACACACGCATGTGAGAGGGTGACCTTATATTTTTGCTGCACAGAAGCAAACAGTTTTCTACTGTTTAAATCCAAACAGAAGCGACTATCGAATTTGAATGGACGTGGATTTTTTCAACGGAAATGGCCGTTGCGAACTGTCTAAACGGATGCCGTTTTTCAAATAGAAATAGACGTTGTAAATGAAGAGACGCGACCGTTGCAAACGAAAAGGCGTGATCATTTTTGGCCGTTGCAGACGAAGAGATGTGGCTATTCCAAACGAACATAACCGTTGGTAATTCGCCTATAAAAGTAGGAAACCTGATCAGTTTCTCACTCCGATTTTTCTCTTCTTCCTTGTTTTCGAAAACTCTAAAATTCGTGCGCTCCTGCGTATCACACAAAAGATCATAAACGCCACAATCTCGAGCAGATCACGTCTGTTGTATCTTCAAAGACTTTGAATAAAGTCTTGAGGAAATTGTTACGACAAATCTCGAATGAAATTTCCTTCTTCATCCGGTTAGATTTCTTGTTTATTTATATATTAATATACATCGTTCTGTAATATTTCCATTTCAACGTTATGCTTGAAGTAGTACAACGCTTGTTATTGTTATAGTTTGTTATTGTAAATTAATTACAACATAATTATTGTTCAAAATTACTGATAAGAATTCCAAAGTAATGGAAATCTGATTTGTAAACTTGTGTGACGAGTTTATAACATATTGGTCTCTGTTTTGGTATACTGGTTAAATAACATCTTAAGACTTCCTTATTTCACTAAAACAGAGATGACGACGGTTGAACTATCGAAAAAAACTGCTACCCACAACATACCTGATAGGAGATGGTGACGACTTCGTGACATGGCAGAATCAAATGCTGTTTTATCTCACCACGTTAGGACTGCAGAAGTGCATTGAAGAGGATGAACCAAAGCCCAAAGACGGGCAGACTAGAGAAAAAGACGTAGATGTTTTTCTTAAAATTGACTCATGGAAGCATTCAGACTTCCTATGCCGAAATTACATTCTGAATTGTTTGGATAAAGTACTATATAAAGTATATCAGCCACACCAGACAGCAAAATCCCTATGGACTGCACTTGCAAATAAATACAAGATGCAGAATGTCAGTTTGAAGAAGTTCTTAGTACATAAATTTATGGAATACAAAACGGTGGATTTCAAATCCGTAACTAGTCAAGTGCGGAAAATCTAACTTATAATTCATGAACTTGAAGAGGAAGGACATCAAGTTGGAGAATCGTTCCTTGTTGAAGCGATAACAGGAAAATTACCACCATCATGGAGAGACTACCGCAACTATCTAATATATAAGAAAAAAGAGATTTTCTTAGAAGATCTCGTTGTCAGATTAAAAATTGAGGCAGATAATCACGGAATAACACAACCCAAAGACGAAGAGGCACTTCTTACAGAAGGGTCAAAGAAGAAAAGACATTTCAACGACAAAAAGAAAAAGAGAAAGACACTAGATAATCATCCAAAGATAAGCAAATCAAGAAGTTCAAAGGCGAACGTTAGGTTTGCGGAAAGACGGCACACATCTAAAGATTGTAGACACAAGAAGATGAATGACAAATCGGTGGCAAATATAGTGGAAAATTTGAGTTCAACCATTGAGGAGATGAACTTTTCAGGAGTTATTTCTGTTCTGATAAACGCTACTAGTCATGTCTGTTTTGATATATCTCTGTTCTCCACTTATAAGACATACGATCAGGAAGAAAAACTATACATGGATAATTCTGCAGTTTTCATGATCGAAGGTACGACACCGTCATTCTCAAATTTACATCCGAAAAAACCGTGACACTAAATGAAGTTCTTAATTTTTCGGATATCCGCAAGAATATTATCTCTGGACCCGTGCTCTCAAAGAAAGGCTTCCGTATGGTATTCGAGTCAGATAAAGTAGTTCTATCTGAGGCTGGAATTTATATAGGAAATGGTTATTTATGCGATGACCTATTTATGGAAAATGTAGCCGTAATCGGCAATAAAACATGTATTATGATTGTGCTATTAATAAAAATGAAGTTTCTTATGTGGTTGAGCATAGAATTTTACTATGACATGATAGATTAGGACACATAAAATTCCGAAAAATGAAAAAAATTAGCAAACTTAGGATTAATTCCTAATTTTCAAGTAGATAAAAATTATAAATGTGAGACATGTGTAGAAGCTAAATTGGTTAAAAAACCACTTCTACTGTTGATAGAAGTACCGAACCACTAGGTTTGGTTCATACTGATTCATGTGATTTTAAATCATTACCTACCAGAGGTGGTAAAAAGTACTTTATCACTTTTATTGACGACTATACACGATATTGCTAATATATATCTTTGAAATAGTAAAGATGAAGCAATTACATCATCTATATAATATAAGGCTGAAGTAGAAAATCAGTTAAATAAAAAGATCAAGATATTGAGATCTGATTGAGGTGGAGAATATGAATCACTATTTGACAAATTGTGTGTAGAAAATGGTATAATTCATCAAACAACAGCTCCATATTCACCACAACAAAATGGTATTGCCGAGAGAAAGAATAGAACATTAAAAGATGATGAATGCAATACTATTGACCTCTGCCTATCGACGAACTTGTGGGGGGAAACCTTAAATATGTCTAATCACATATTAAACAAGGTTCCTCACAATTAAATAGAAACAATTCCATATGAGTTATGAAAATGACACATACCAAGTTTCAAATACCTCAAAAGTGTGGGGTGCTTGGCAAAAGTTCCAGTTCCGCCTCCTGTAACGCCCCACTCCGAGACCCACTATAGTAAAGAGTATTACGGAGTAATACCGTCTACTAGAACGGAGAATAAAGTATAATGGAAGCGACCATGTGTAATCAAGCTATAACTAACTACTGAACACGTCGAATATATGGTTTTCTTTTCTCAAGTGGTTCGACATGTCCAATAGATATTTATAACGAAGTTACAATGGCTAAGGAAAATAGGTTCAGAACAAACATAATACTAAATGATAACATCATCATCACAGAGCAGTCACATAACAGTCACAGAACATAGGTACAATATATCGTCAATACAGATCCGAATATCAAAAGGTGGGTACAAAGCCACCGCTCACACATGTGAGTCAAAAATATGTACATAAGAGACTGAATAATCAGAGTATCAAAATAGTGGACAAATATAAAGAGCTATCTATCAGCATAGCAGATAATGTCCAAGCGGAAGCACGGAAAGCTAAGTCCAGAGACCTAACCTGAAACAACTCGGTCTGACCCGAGCGAAAAACACTCGGGTCAGGCTAGCTAAACAATCAGTTAATAAACTGAGATAAACATAATGCGGAACATAAATCAAACAGTACTTCTCCAAAGAGAAGAGTAATAATGACGATCCCTAATAAACAGTAAAAATCTCCAAAGAGAATATCAACACCAAAGTGTTAAATAAATATAATTGCCTCATATCATCGGCGTAGCCAAAGCTATATAAAGTTGCCCATAGGCAATAATCCCAAGAGTGACCAGAGTCTGTAATCAATGCCCAAGCAAAGATCGATGCTCCAAGGAGCAATAGGGATATACTGAAAAGTCAATGAAATAGAATACTGAAAAGCAGTGTCCAGAGACACTGTGAATCCACAAGGTAATCACACTTACATCGTATGGTTCCATAGAACCAACACCGAATGACGGTACTCGAATGGATATAAAAATCATCAGATAATACAAGTATGGCAGGTGCACCGACCAGAGTCGTTATTGCCAAGTACTGTAGAGTTGCGATCGATCACTCGCACAGATGCGGAACGCGCGAGACGGCGAGATCCTTCCCAGAAGGATAAAGGCCCAGAGGCACATGCCGAAAAACCGCTCCATAGAGCAGGTGTCCAGAGACGGTTGCCCAGAGGCGTGGTGACCCAGAGGTCCAGTACTGGCCGCCCAGAGGCTAACGTGTCACAAACTTCTTGGAAAGGAACCCGTAAAGTGTTAACAATGAGTCCCATACCCCACGTTCGCACTAAACGGTTTACTAACCAATAGCAAACTCACACTCCAAACAATAAAAAGTCCACCTCGTATCATCGGTAAGCTAGACCCAAAGGTCAAAACGATCAATCGAATATGTCGGGGATTAACCGGAAAGAAAATACACACGGTTCCAGAGATTTCCTAACCGTTTAAGCACCTTTCCACTTCGCTCGATGTGCTAAAAGTGAGTGTGAGATTTTTATTATAGAAAATAATGGTGCGAAACGGATTTATAATTGATTTTGAAATCACTTTAAAACGGCTTTTGAAAACTCTCCTATTATGGAGTAATTAATTTAATAATTAAAAATAATATTATATAATAATTTCAAAAGCCATTTAGGAGTGAAAAATCCTTTTAAAATAGTTCATAAAAACCCGTGTACGAAATCCAGAGACAAATCTCAAAGAAATCGATAAATCAGAAAATCACTGAAAACCAATATTCGCGTTGGAAAATATTCCGAATGGTTGTGAACCAAAGTTCGACAAATTTTTATTTTTTTTATTTTTGAAGCCGGTTGCACCGCATGGTGCAGCCCGTTTCTGCGAACCAGGCTGCACCATGCGGTGCAGCTGGTTCAGTCCAGCCCCAGCCCACATGGGCCGGGAAGAATTTGCAAGCCCCAGCCCTTTTGGGCTGGGGAATTTGGGCCCGCCCCCAGCCCACATGGGCTGGGGGATTTTGGGGCCCGGCCCCCAGCCCGCGCGGGCTGGGGGATTTGGGGGCCGCCCCCAGCCCACGCAGGCTGGGGGATTTGGGCCCGTGCGCGCCATCCCGCATGGGCTGGCCTGCTGCGCCCGGGCTGCATCCTGGGTGCAACCCAGGCCTGTCCTGG
Organism: Allium cepa; assembly: GCA_030765085.1. NCBI lineage: Eukaryota > Viridiplantae > Streptophyta > Magnoliopsida > Asparagales > Amaryllidaceae > Allium > Allium cepa. Next base: position 173,861,020 of record CM060939.1, on the reverse strand, counting down.
TGCACCCAGAGCCCTGTTTTCAGCCTGTTTCAGGCTGAAACATTTCCAGCCAGCTTATTTTGCAGTTTTTGATGGTTTTGGGGTGTTTTTTTTCAAGTTTTTGGCATCAAATTTCACTAATAACAATCTCTAACCACCATATAATGATTACTACACTATATTAAAGGAAACAAAGGGCCAAAGCTTAGCATTACCTTATGAAGCAATATCACAAACACCTTATGTGCACACCCAAAATGAAAGCAAAGATGATCAAAGATCTATGATTCACATGTTACATAATAAAACATGTGTTACTAAATGATCATTGAAGTCAAAAGAGGATTAAACACATATTAGAAGAGGTTTTTAGCAATATACTTCTCTAGAAAGCAACAAAGACCACTATAGCATCAACCCAAATTAGCAAAAGATTATGAGGCTATAAGATTAAAAAAACACATAAAACATGTGTTACCAAATAAATTTTAGAAATTAGAAAGATATAAAAATGGATTTGAGGTGGGTATTTGCATTACCTTTGCATAGAATGACTTGTATAAGCTAAAACTAGAAGGAGATGAAGATGGAGGCCATTTTTGTTAAGAAAGCTTTAGGAAATGATTAGCGTTTTGATTAGGGATGCATGAATGAGGTTAGGAGAGTTTGAGATAATTTATAGAGGAGGTTTATGGTGGGTTATTGGGTTAAGTTTAGTAACCCAATAAGAAGAGGGTTATTTACATGTTTCCAAAAATTATTCTAAGTGTTCATGTAAGTTTATAAAACTCATTTTTCTTACCCAAACCCGTTTTAAAATCTCTCCTAAAATATTTAACTTTTCAAAAATAACATTTTATCCTCATTTTAAAATCCCATATTTTCCATTTAATTAAAATAGCTTTTTTCAAATAAATTTTGTTATTCCAAATCCTTTTACGCTTCATTAAAATAAATAAAAATCCTAACTTTTATTTATTAATTGGTAATGCAAATCTCGGGTTGTTACACCTCCAAGAAAGTCAAACTTGGACCAAAAACCGTAGACTGTTACTATCTAGGGCCAGCCCAAAATAGTAGTGTCTACATATTTTTGGTATTCAAGTCTGATATAGCTGATATTAATGTAAATACAATCATAGAGTCGAGAGATGCCTCATTCTTTGAAGATGTGTTTCCGCATAAAAGGAAGGAAATTGTATTCCTAAAAGGACAAGAGAAGAATCAAGTAAGCCACATGAAGATGAAACTCATCGTGAATTGAGGAAACTGAACCAAGAAGAAGCGTAAGGGCAAGAACGTCCAAGATATTTTTTTCAAAATTTCTAACATACATGTTAGAACACGAATCTCAAACATATAAGGAAGCAATATCATCTTCTGAATCTTCATGTTGGAAAGAAGCGATCAAAAGTGAAATTTATTCAATTCTAAGTAATAAAACTTGGAAAATAGTTGATCTTCCACTAGAATAAAACAGATCGGTTGTAAATGGATCTTCAAAAAGAAGATGAAACCATATGGCTATATTGACAAATATAAAGCAAGATTGGTAGCCAAATGATATCGTCAAAAAGAAGGTATAGACTTTTTTGATATTTATTCACCAGTTACACGAATAATCTCTATAAAAATGTTAATAGCAATTACATCCGTATATAATTTAGAGATTCATTAAATGGATGTAAAGACATCATTTTTAAATAGAAATCTTGATGATGAGATTTACATGGAGCAAGCTGAGAGTTTTGTTTTCAAAGAAAATGAAAACAAAGCATGTAGATTAGTTAAATCGTTATATGGACTAAAACAAGCTTCAAAACAAATGACACGTAAATTTTGATAGTGTCATGATGAAAAATGATTTCTGTATAAATGAATGTGATAAATGTGTTTATTATAAACAAGTTAGACAATCATACATGATGATTTGTTTATATGTAGACGATATGCTAATCTCTGGTCCAAATAGTAAAGTAATAGAGACCATAAAGAAAATGTTAATCGGCAATTTCGACATGAAAGATTTATGAGTTGCAGACGTTATTTTGGGAATCAAAATAATAAAAATACCTAATGGAATTGAACTATTTTAGTCACACTATGTGGAAAAAGTGATTGAAAAATTTCAAAATTATAGAATTAAAGGAGTAAGAACACATTTTAATCCATCGGAAGTAGTGCATAGAAACACTAATGAGAATGTAATGCAACTGGAATACTCTCGTGTAATAAGATGTCTAATGTACCTCATGAATCGCACAAGACTAGATATAGCTTATGCAGTAAGTCGACTGAGCAAGTATATACCAACAACCCATAGAAGAAACACTGGAAAACACTAATAAGAGTGTAGGGATATTTAAATAATATCACGAACTTTTCCCTACACTATGAAAAATATCCTGTCATCTTAGAAGGATATAGTGATGTAAACTGGATTTCTGATTCAGAGGAATCTAAATCAACTAGTGATTATGTCTTCGCCTTAGCAGGAGCAGCAGAGTCATGGAAATCTACTAAACAAACGTGTATAGCTTGATCCACTACGGAGTCAGAGTTCATCGTTTTAGATAAAGCAGGCGAAGAAGTCGAATGACTTTGTCATTTTTTAGAAGATATTCCATTTTGACCTAAACCTGTACCGACCATATGCATACATTATGATAATCAAGTAGCGTTAAGTAGAGCGCAAAACTTTGTGTATAATGGAAAGTCCTGACATATTCGTCGATGCCATAACACAATTAGCCAGTTGCTCTCAAATGGAACTATTTTTATTGATTATATGGGAACTACTGATAACCTTGCGGATCCATTTACTAAAAATTTATCAAGAGAGAAAATAGGCTGCTCATCGAGGGGATTGAGTTTAAAGCCTAAACCAATAAGAGTTATCTTATACGGAAACCTATTCTAGCGACTGGAGATCCCACGGACTAGGAACAATAGGCAAACCAGTTCTGTGTAACTCAAGAAGTAATGCATTTGTTTGGACTTAGTCCTACTCCATTCCTATGGTGCACAATATAATGCATACCTACAGAAGTATTAAAAGGTTAAAGCTATGCTTTTTAATGAAGACCATATCTTGAAAATAAGAAGTGAGGTATATGTATGATACTCTTAATGGTTGCGATTACGTATGTTAGTGTGAGCTGGGTTGTCTCTATGAGAATATTAAAGGCTTAAATTCTCTAAAACACTCGCAGAACCAAATTTGTTCAGAACCAATAATGCACAACGAAGAGATTGGATGTGAAGGAAAACAATGTTTTGTAAAGCTTATTGTTTGGTTATGCACAAACGGCTGATGGTTCAAGATGAAATAATTCACCGATTAGCCAAGTATATCCGATAAGTTTTAATTAGGAAAAGTTCAAAGTGAAATATCTACTTATCCTCGATATAACATTATTTTCATATGAACTGTGTGATATTACACTTTGTGTGGAGGAGACATATATAGTCATTCATGTGGGGGATTGTTAGAGGCCTTTATAGATGAATGAGATATTGTCCCACATCGACAAAAATAAGTTAGTATTCATATTTATATACCACTTTCCTCAAACTCATATTGGCCTTTCGGGTCAGATAATTTTGTGTGAGGGGAGGACCTATGTGGCCATGAACTAACACACGCGCGCGTGCCGCTGTCCGAACCGAACCGGGTCGGGTGCAATAACAGTGGACCGTGTTATATTTTTGCTGCACAGAAGTAAACAGTTTTCTATTGTTTAAGTTCAAAAAGAAGCGACCATTGGATTTGAATGGACGCGGTCCCAACGGAAATGACCGTTGCGAACTGTCTGAACGGACGCGGCTTTTCAAACAGAAATATGCATTGCAAATAAAGAAACGCGATCGTTGCAAACGGAGAGGCGTGACCTTTTTGCCATTGCAGACAAAGAGACGCAGCTATTCCCAACGGAAATAACCGTTGAGAATTCGTCTATAAAAGAAGTAGAAAACCTGATTAGTTTTCCACTTCGATTTTTCTCTTCTTCCTCCTTGTTTCTGAAAACTCTAAAATCCGTGCGCTCCTGCGTATCACACAGAAGATCATACACACCACAATATCGAGCAGATCACGTCTGTTGTATCTTGGGAGACGTTGAATAAAGTCTTAAGGAAATTGTTACGACAACCTCAGACGAAATTTCCTTGTTCATCCGGTTAGAATTCTTGTTTATTTATATATTAATATACATCGTTCTGTAATCTTTCCAACGTTGTGCTGTTTCTGCGAAGTAGTACAACGCTTATTTATCGCTATAGTTTAACACAACAATTTGTTGTTGTAAATTAATTACAACATAGTTATTGTTCAAAATTACTATGTAACGACCCAATATTCTCAACCATTCGCATCCATTATAAGTGTATATGCAGACACTCATGCCGGAATTGAATTGCTCAAAATACCGCGTTGTAGATAAAAATTTGGCAAATCTCAGAATATACAGTAAATAAAAATCACAGATCACAGACACAGAGTAATAATAATGCATCGGAAGTAAAAGAAATAGTAGTTCATGAAGCTACTATATAAAAATATCAGAGTTACATAAAATACAACAGAAGAAATAAAGTACAAAGGAAGTCTCACTACATAGAAGTCTACTAATACAAGAGCTGAAAGGAACAACAGACTGCAAAAGATAAAACTTGACAAGTAGATAATCTCCAGCGATTTCAATCTCCAGAAAGTGGAAATCCAAATCTGTGAATAACTCAGGCTGACCCGAGCGTAAATAAAAATACAAATACTCGAGTCAGGGCATACATACTTATACAATGTAAACCAACTCAAGTGAACTGTAGTAAAGGTACAAGTAACTTAGAAGATGTTTGGGACCGCCCATCCTCTAAGGATCCGTTAAACTATTTATTATATAGTAATATACACTATATACAGTAGTGTCTAATCAGTAAAGTATAATCATATAGAAAATAACGTTAAGGGGATGGTGAACCTTAACGCGGTCGGATCTTTAAACCAAAATCGTAGTGGGCTCGATATAAGGATATGACACGGCACACGAGACAATGCCAGGGTGGATACACCGTTTGCACTCCCGGACCGGTGGTGACGGCAAGCCAGCAGCTTCCGCCCACCTCGAACAATACCTCCGAATCAAAGTGGCGCCACGTATCGAATCACAAAAGTAATAGAATTGTTTCCGATGGAGCATGCTCGATGAAAGGGTGCGACCCTTTGTGTAGCCCGGTATAGCTCATGTTTGTCATATATACCAACTCACGGGACTTGGGTCCACGTAATATACCTCGAGAACGTCGCCACCATCCTACTTCATTTTGGAATCTCCACCGCGTACACAGTTGTTAAAGTGGTTTTCGGTATTGGCCGGCTATAAGACAATATCCGATCCCGGTCTCTTTAACAACCAATCGTTATTATAACCCATAGTTATAATTTTAAAACAATATTATATACTTTAAAATAAAATATCATTTCAACCCAAATCTTTATCAAAATAAAGATTAAATCATTTCCAAACCATTTTAATATATCATCATACCATATCTTTCAATTCAAATATGTATCAAAATAAATATCAAGTCATTTCTAACCATTTCAATATATTAAATTATCATATCCTTTCAAAACTTCCTTTCAAATCATTTTAATATATCAAAATATCATAACCTTTCAAAGCTTCATTTCCAAAATATCATATCTTTCAGAACTTCTTTTCAAATCATTTTAATATCAAAATATCATATCTTTCAAAACTCCATTTTTCAAATCATTTAATATCAAAATATCATATCTTTCAAAACTCCATTTTTCAAATCATTTAATATCAAAATATCATATCTTTCCAAACTTCGTTTCAAATCATTTTAGTATATCAAAATATCATATCTTTTCGAAACCACATTTCAATCATTTTAATATATCAAAATATCATATCTTTCGAAATCACATTTCAATCATTTTAATATATCAAAATATCATATGTTTCAAAACCACATTTCAATCATTTCAATATATCAAATAGTTATATTTCAAAACAAATTACTTCATTATTAGATCATAAAAATGAAGTTATTACATTTAATAATTAAATTATTAAATGCCAAAAGTTTAAACTTTTCAATGTTCATTTATGCACTTAAATTTATTAAAACAATGAAAATTCAAGTTTCGCAGCATTTAAAAAATGCTACATAAAGTTACATTCAAAAAAACAATTAAATTTAACAAAAGACAGTATTAAAAATGTTGTTAATTAACTTCAAATATTCAATAGAATTTCACAAACAATTATATTTTTATTTAAATTATTTTTAACTTGTAAAATCATACATTTTCACATTTATAAGCATCATTTAATTTTCCTTAAATTCATGATTTTATAAAGTTAAGTTTCCTTCCAAAAATGAATATTTATTAATAATTCACTTATTAAATTTCAACATTCAAATTTAAGTTTATTACATTAAATTTCAACTTAACACTTAAGTTTAAAATTTCAAATATAACTTTATTCCATTTTATTTAACTTAACTTAAAATTCACTTTTAAACCAAATTCATAAATTCCAATTTAAGTTATATTTCCAAATTCAACTCAATATTCACTCATTAACATTTTAACTTTATTCAAAAATCATTAATATGTTATACAAATCATTTTAAATTAATTTAAAATTCAAAATATCATAAATTTATTATATTTTCAAAGTTAATTTAAATTCCATTAAAAATTAAATCAAAATTTCCAAAATAACTTACATTCAGATTTTCTAACTTTTCCATAATTTATTTAACTTATAGATTTCCAGAAAATCAATAATACTTTACAAAAATTATATTTTTATTTAATTTTAAATCAAAATATTATAATAATTAAATTTCTAAAATATTTTAAATTTTTTAGAAAAACATATTTTAACTATGCGCCTGTATATAATTTTCTACGCTAGGTAAATTGATACGGGTAATGTATCATTTCAACCCATAATTGACAAAGAAAAATCCGGGTTTTATCATTTCAAACCCGCAGTCCCAAGTAAATAAGTTGAAAATCATTCAGGCCTATCATTTCAGCCCATAACGATTTTCCCCTATTCTAAAGTTCGTTCGGGTATGTATCATTTCAACCCATAGTGATTCTAATCTAAAGGGAACTTGCAGTGTGATAAACTGATAAAAATAACAGAACAACATAATATAACAGTAACAGATGTTATAACAGGTGTTTAAGCATGGGTGAACATCATAAAATCATAATATAGCAGGTGTAACATGATAATGCATTTTACAGATTCAAAGGGGGTCAATTTACTAGTTATATATGTACATATTGTCTGGTGAGAATAACTCACATGTTCAAAGCTGGAGATTGCTGCCAAAGCACACATACCGACACTACGAAGGCACGACAACACAGATACGACAAGAGAGTGGAGAGCCAAAGCTAATAGCCTTGTTCAAACATTTACACAAAATAATACAGATATATGTAAGTTTCAACACGATTTAAACATCAAATAACATTAGAATTCAAAGCCCAAAACAACATCGAATGAATTGCACTTGTTCTCAACTTCACATACTTCAGTTATGAACTGAAATAGCACAGCCAATGCATGAATTTAGGTCTAGTTTGGGTCCATATAGGGTCGGCCTACACATGGGTTTGAATGGCGAGTGAGAGTTATAAGTAGAGAAGGCAATGGAATACAAAGGGTTCTAAGGCAAATGGTGGCTTTTGTTGCAACATAGGGTTCGGCCCTCAAGCTATAGGGGCATGGCCAGGTGTCCAGATGGTGATGAGTGATGTGGCAGAGGGTGGTGGTCAGATCTAGGCTGGTGGTGGTGGTGGAAGTGGCGGCTAAAGGAAGGTGAAGGTGGTGCTAGCAAACTAGGCTCGGTTTGTGTGAATAGGTGATGTATTTGTGGATTTTGGTGATGATCTTCACCTTGGATTGGCTCGGCCTGAAATGGAGAGGTAGTAGGATTGGTGATGGTCATAGGAAGGGGTGGTGGAGGTCAGGTCAGAGCTGGAGGAGGAGGAGCCAATCAAATCTAGATGAGAACAAGTGCAAAAATCAATGTAAACAAGGAAGAAGAATAAGAAAAGTTGAAAAATCATTACCCAAACTCTTCTCAATAGCCATGAACGAATTTTTTTTGTTTCAGAAATGAAAATGAATGTACGTGAATAGGAAATAGAGTATGTAGCTGAAAGATGTGGCTAATAAATGAAAAAAACTGCCAAAGAGTAAATGAAGAAACGGTAAAAGAAACGACTTAGGAGGTGAAACGACTTTACGTTTCAAAAGCTTTTAAAACCTTTCAAATTTCCTTAATTTATTCATATAAGTTTACATTACTGAAAGTAATAATAATTCCAGTCAAAATTTCGAAAATATAACCAAATATAAAATATATATAAATATTTATTAATTATATAAGGTTAAAATAAGAAAATAGCACAAATTTGCAAATTAGTCTAGAAAAATGGAAAATAAACAGAATGAGCTTTGGAAAATTTATATGGACTTGTAAAAATATTTATAACAAAGATAATAACATAAAATAAAATGCATTCACAAATAAATATATAAATTTTAAATTTAAATATAATTTAAATAAAGAAAATAGCAGAAAAATGGAAACTAGGCTTTAAAATTTGGAAATAGATTCAATAAGCTTTGGAAAAATTCAAACATCACTTTAAAAACATTTAAAAGACAAAATACACCTAAAATAACATATTAACACATATAAAAAAAATTAAATTTAAAGAAAATAGAAAAAGATTTAAAGAAATAGCTTAAAAATCCAAAACGCTGTCCAGAAAATACAAATAAACCACCATTGACTTTGAAAAATTGTTTACTTCATTTTAAAATTATTATAATACAAAAATATACATACAATAACATATTAAAATAAATATGACAAATTTTTTTTATATAATTTATAATAGACAAAATTGTTAAATAAATCAAACTACACTCAAAATTGAAATGTACATAACTTTTACAGTTTAACTCCGTTTCCAACGAAACGAAAAGCAGTGTTCAAGTTATTACTTCTATTTTCATAATAAAAGATAAAAATTAAGATTTTAAATAATTTAAATTTGAAGTTTAAAAGTCACAGTTTGAACAACTTGACCAGAAATCCACTTTACAGTAAAATATTCAAATTATACCGGTTTGAACTATAAATCATTTAATAATCATTATTTATATTTAAAAATGAAATGTTTTGAATAAAACAAATTTAAAATAATTTAAAAATAAAAGAAAGTCCAATTTAAATAATATACAAAAATCCAGGGTTGTTACACTCTCCCTCACTCAAAACTTTTCGTCCTCGAAAAGGGATGAGGTACGGAAAAGCACAGAAAAAGATAAAGTGAAATAAGATTAAGACAAGATGATAAGGAGATTGAAATTATACCTGATAACTATTGTTATAGGTAAGTTTAACAAGGTGCAGATTATCAAAGATTATAGAAAGATTTCTAAACAGAAAGATTATAGAAAGATGCCTATACCAGTCTATAGCAAGATAAGGATGATAAGGACAACCAAAAGATAGTTTGAAAAAAACAAAATAAGGAAATAAATTTGAAAGCATAGGAATTTCAACTTAAAATTTCCCTTTTTTTTCATAAGTTAAATAAATCGTTAACTATCTCAAATTTCATTATCTTATTATCCAATCATCTTAAATTAACAATTTTTAAACAATGGGTTTGAAAAATAATCATTTATTACATTCACAATGTACTTAATAAATCTTATTCTTCTTTATTCCTAATTAAAATTAATTTTATTCCGCTCAATATATTTATCACTTATGTTAAATATACTTACACTTATTATAACTGCTTTCTTTTATTCTTAGTTCTTTTAACATTATTTTATATTGTAAATTATTCAATTACCCATTTATTCTATTTACCTCTGTTAATCATTTTATAATTAAAAATTAAGTGTATAACATTTATTATAACCACTCAAATTTTATTTATAAAATCTTTTTATATTGTATATTATCTAATTACATTGTTAACATTTGAAAAATTAAGGTAAGTTGTATTGAATGCAATTGTATTATACAATTAAATCATTTCATGCTTGAATGTTCATCCAAAAATTTTATTTTCTTTTTATAATTGAAATTATTCTTAAAAATAAAATTTAAGAATTAAATTTTCGATTTCTTCAAACCATTTAGAGATAACTAAAGGTATGTACATAGTTTATCAAATCAAATTTAAATCATATGTCTATATATATTATAGATCAAGTCATATTTTAGAAATTCAAATCAAATGATTTCCAAAACAAAGCTGTAGCAAGATTACAGAGCGGTCTCTTCACTTCGAAATTCGAAAATGAATGTCGATGATGCTGTAGTCATCACCGAAGTTATTTTCCAGCGACAAAGAGAAGAACACTAATTTTTAAACTTTCTAGTTCTTTGAAAACAAATTTCTATTCGAAAATACTTTAAATAATATAACCCTTTAAAACTTTAAACACAAGGTTTGAAAACATCGGAAATTAAATTCTCAAATTTCTTGTTTTAAATTCATTTCATGTTCCCAAATAAATTTATAAACAACTATCTATAAATTCATTTATAGAACAATAAATGATAAATTAAGTATTATCATTTCAAATAATCAATTTATTAAGTTCCATAAATTTACTTATATATCAAAAATTTATTTCATTAACCAAATTTTAAAATAATATTGTGTCAGTTTGTTCTGTCAATGTGTTTTAGAAATCCTATCGATAGCGTTGATCAGACGAATCGATCGAAAACCCAAATCAACATCAACAACCCAAACAACACAATATATAAAACAAAACATAGATATACAAGTACAATTCAAAATGTTTGGAAGAATAGGTTGGAAACAAAAGACAAGATGATTAAATAACAAAATAGGGAGGTGGATAAGCTTAAATAAATCACAGGCAACATTTACCGGGTCAACCGTGGCTTAAAGAATAAGATCAATGTGGATTTTTCTAGGGTAAATCTACATTCGATCTCAATAGATAAAGTTTGGAATAACAAAAGATATTAGCATCTAAACCAAGGATAGATATAAATCTCTGGTGAATCGATGCTAATTGTAAAGGAATTTTCCCGCTTTTTTCAATTCAATTTGAAATTGGCGTGACCGCCGACTCACTTGAAAGATCATTCGAAGTGGAGTTTTGGAATACTCCAGAGTCAAAAGAAGATGAATAGTGAGGGACACGAATGGATTTTGGAACCGTAGGGAGTGTTCCAAAATTCAAAGGAATCGAGTCAAAAAGGAAGAGATTCAAACTCGAATGAAAGTGATTCTGTAAATACATTCACTCCATATGCTGAGTTTTGCCTAGAGCTACCAAAGCTCTGATACCAGCTGTAACGACCCGATATTTTCAACCATTCGCATTCATTATAAGTGTATAGGTAGACACTCATGCCGGAATTGAATTGCTCAAAATGCCGCGTTGTAGATAAAAATTTGGCAAATCTTAGAATATACAGTAAATAAAAATCACAGATCACAGACACAGAGTAATAATAATGCTGCGGAAGTAAAAGAAATAGTAGTTCATGAAGCTACTATATAAAAATACCAGAGTTACATAAAATACAACAGAAGAAATAAAGTACAAAGGAAGTCTCACTACATAGAAGTCTACTAATACAAGAGCTGAAAGGAACAACAGACTGCAAAAGATAAAACTTGACAAGTAGATGATCTCCAGCGATTTCAATCTCCAGAAAGTGGAAATCCAAATCTGTGAATAACTCAGGCTGACCCGAGCGTAAATAAAAATACAAACACTCGAGTCAGGACATACATACTTATACAATGTAAACCAACTCAAGTGAGCTGTAGTAAAGGTACAAGTAACTTAGAAGATGCTTGGGACTGCCCATCCTCTAAGAATCCGTTAAACTATTTATTATATAGTAACATACGCTATATACAGTAGTGTCTAATCAGTAAAGTATAATCATATAGAAAATAACGTTAAGGGGATAGTGAACCTTAAAGCGGTCGGATCTTTAAAACCAAAATCGTAGTGGGCTCGATATAAGGATATGACACGGCACGCGAGGCAATGCTAGGGTGGATACAACGTTTGCACTCCCGGACCGGTGGTGACGGCAAGCCAGCAGCTTCCGCCCACCTCGAACAATACCCCCGAATCAAAGTGGCGCCACGTATCGAATCACAAAAGTAATAGAATGGTTTCTGATGGAGCATGCTCGATGAAAGGGTGCGACCCTTTGTGTAGCCCGGTATAGCTCCTGTTTTAGTCATATATGCCAACTCACGGGAGTTGGGTCCACGTAATATACCTCGAGAACGTCGCCGCCATCCTACTTCATTCTGAAATCTCCACCGCGTACACAGTTGTTAAAGTGGTTTTCGGTATTGGCCGGCTATAAGACAATATCCGATCCCGGTCTCTTTAACAACCAATCGTTATTATAACCCGTAGTTATAACTTTAAAACAATATTATATACTTCAAAATAAAATATCATTTCAACCCAAATCTTTATCAAAATAAAGATTAAATCATTTCCAAACCATTTCAATATATCATCATACCATATCTTTCAATTCAAATATGTATCAAAATAAATATCAAGTCATTTCTAACCATTTCAATATATTAAATTATCATATCCTTTCAAAACTTCCTTTCAAATCATTTTAATATATCAAAATATCATAACCTTTCAAAGCTTCATTTCCAAAATATCATGTCTTTCAGAACTTCTTTTCAAATCATTTTAATATCAAAATATCATATCTTTCAAAACTCCATTTTTCAAATCATTTAATATCAAAATATCATATCTTTCAAAACTTCATTTTTCAAATCATTTAATATCAAAATATCATATCTTTTCAAACTTCGTTTCAAATCATTTTAATATATCAAAATATCATATCTTTTCGAAACCACATTTCAATCATTTTAATATATCAAAATATCATATCTTTCGAAACCACATTTCAATCATTTTAATATATCAAATAGTTATATTTCGAAACAAATTACTTCATTATTAAATCATAAAAATGAAGTTATTACATTTAATAATTGAATTATTAAATGCCAAAAGTTTAAACTTTTCAATGTTCATTTATGCACTTAAATTTATTAAAACAATGAAAATTCAAGTTTCGCAGCATTTAGAAAATGCTACATAAAGTTACATTCAAAAAAACAATTAAATTTAACAAAAGACAGTATTAAAAATGCTGTTAATTAACTTCAAATATTCAATATAATTTCACAAACACTTATATTTTTATTTAAATCATTTTTAACTTGTAAAATCATACATTTTCACATTTATAAGCATCATTTAATTTTCCTTAAATTCATGATTTTATAAAGTTAAGTTTCCTTCCAAAAATCAATATTTATTAATAATTCACTTATTAAATTTCAACATTCAAATTTAAATTCATTACATTAAATTTCAACTTAACACTTAAGTTTAAAATTTCAAATATAACTTAATTCCATTTTATTTAACTTAACTTAAAATTTCACTTTTAAACCAAATTCATAAATTCCAATTTAAGTTATATTTCCAAATTCAACTCAATATTCACTCATTAACATTTTAACTTTATTCAAAAACCATTAATATGTTATACAAATCATTTTAAATTAATTTAAAATTCAAAATATCATAAATTTATCATATTTTCAAAGTGAATTTAAATTCCATTAAAAATTAAATTAAAATTTCCAAAATAACTTACATTCAGATTTTCTAACTTTTCCATAATTTATTTAACTTATAGATTTCCAAAAAATCAGTATTACTTTACAAAAATTATATTTTTATTTAATTTTAAATCAAAATATTATAATAATTAAATTTCTAAAATATTTTAAATTTTTTAGAAAAACATATTTTAACTACGGGCCTGTATATAATTTTCTACGCTAGGTAAAGTGATACGGGTAATGTATCATTTCAACCCATAATTTACAAAGAAAAATCCGGGTTTTATCATTTCAAACCCGCAGTCCCAAGTAAATAAAATATGTTGAAAATCGTTCAGGCCTATCATTTCAGCCCATAACGATTTTCCCCTATTCTAAAGTTCGTTCGGGTATGTATCATTTCAACACATAGTGATTCTAATCTAAAGGGAACTTACAGTGTGATAAACTGATAAAAATAACAGAACAACATAATATAACAGTAACAAATGTTATAACTGGTGTTTAAGCATGGATGAACATCATAAAATCATAATATAGCAGGTGTAACATGGTAATGTATTTTACAGATTCAAAAGGGGTCAATTTTCTAGTTATATATGTACATATTGTCTGGTGAGAATAACTCACATGTTCAAAGCTGGAGATTGCTGCCAAAGCACACATACCGACACTACGAAAGCACGACAACACGGATACGACAAGAGAGTGGAGAGCCAAAGCTAATAGCCTTGTTCAAACATTTACAAAAAATAATACAAATATATGTAAGTTTCAACACGATTTAAACATCAAATAACATTAGAATTCAAAGCCCAAAACAACATCGAATGAATTGCACTTGTTCTCAACTTCACATGCTTCAGTTCTGAACTGAAATAGCACAGCCAAGGCATGGATTTAGGTCTAGTTTGGGTCCCTATAGGGTCGGCCTACACATGGGTTTGAATGGTGAGTGGGAGTTACAAGTAGAGAAGGCAATGTAATACAAAGGGTTCTAAGGCAAATGGTGGCTTTTGTTGCACCATAGGGTTCGGCCCTCAAGCTATAGGGGCATGGCCAGGTGTCCAGATGGTGATGAGTGATGTGGCTGAGGGTGGTGGTCAGATCTGGATTGGTGGTGATGGTGGAAGTGGCGGCTAAAGGAAGGTGAAGGTGGTGCTAGCAAACTAGGCTCGGTTTGTGTGAATAGGTTATGTATTTGTGGATTTTGGTGATGATCTTTACCTTGGATTGGCTCGGCCTGAAATGGAGAGGTAGTAGGATTGGTGATGGTCATAGGAAGGGGGTGGTGGAGGTCAGGTCAGAGCTGGAGGAGGAGGAGCCAATCAAATCTAGATGAGAACAAGTGCAAAAATCAATGTAAACAAGGAAGAAGAATAAGAAAAGTTGAAAAATCATTACCCAAACTCTTCTCAATAGCCATGGCCGAAATTTTTTTGTTTCAGAA
The DNA here is from genome assembly GCA_030765085.1 of Allium cepa. Lineage (NCBI taxonomy): Eukaryota > Viridiplantae > Streptophyta > Magnoliopsida > Asparagales > Amaryllidaceae > Allium > Allium cepa. Next base: position 173,845,820 of record CM060939.1, on the reverse strand, counting down.
ATGAAAATGAATGTACGTGAATAGGAAATAGAGTATGTAGCTGAAAGATGTGGCTAATAAATAAAAAAACTGCCAAAGAGTAAATGAAGAAACGGTAAAAGAAACGACTTAGGAGGTGAAACGACTTTACGTTTCAAAAGTTTTTAAAACCTTTCAAATTTCCTTAATTTATTCATATAAGTTTACATTACTGAAAGTAATAATAATTCCAGTCAAAATTTCGAAAATATAACCAAATATAAAATATATATAAATATTTATTAATTATATAAGGTTAAATTAAGAAAATAGCACAAATTTGCAAACTAGTCTAGAAAAATGGAAAATAAACAGAATGAGCTTTGGAAAATTTATATGGACTTGTAAAAATATTTATAACAAAGATAATAACATAAAATAAAATGCATTCACAAATAAATATATAAATTTTAAATTTAAATATAATTTAAATAAAGAAAATAGCAGAAAAATGGAAACTAGGCTTTAAAATTTGGAAATAGATTCAATAAGCTTTGGAAAAATTCAAACATCACTTTAAAAACATTTAAAAGACAAAATACACCTAAAATAACATATTAACACATATAAAAAAAATATTAAATTTAAAGAAAGTAGAAAAAGATTTAAAGAAATTTCTTAAAAATCCAAAACGCTGTCCAGAAATTACAAATAAATCACCATTGACTTTGAAAAATTGTTTACTTCATTTTAAAATTATTATAATACAAAAATATACATACAATAACATATTAAAATAAATATGACAAAGATTTTTTTTTATATAATTTATAATAGATAAAATTGTTAAATAAATCAAACTACACTCAAAATTGAAATGTACATAACTTTTACAGTTTAACTCCGTTTTCAACGAAACGAAAAGCAGTGTTCAAGTTATTACATTTATTTTCATAATAAAAGATAAAATTTAAGATTTTAAATAATTTAAATTTGAAGTTTAAAAGTCACAGTTTGAACAGCTTGACCAGAAATCCACTTTACAGTAAAATATTCAAATTATACTGGTTTGAACTATAAATCATTTAATAATCATCATTTATATTTAAAAATGAAATGTTTGAAATAAAACAAATTTAAAATAATTTAAAAATAAAAGAAAGTCCAATTTAAATAATATACAAAAATCTAGGGTTGTTACATACTAATACAAAATTCCAAAGTAGTGGAAATTTGATTTGTAAACTTGTGTGACGAGTTTATAACATATTGTCTCTGTTTTGGTATACTGGTTAAATAACAGAAACCTTTTATTTTTATGATATTTGTATGTATTCTTTGGATTTGGTGTTATTTGTTATGCAGTTTGAGCATAGTAGGTTATATGATTGAATTCAAAGGTAAAAAAATTGTAGTTGTTGAGGGTATTTTTGGGTTCCAGGCTTCCAGCATCAACAATGATATTCTTTTTATTTTAAAAAGATACTTTTTGGATTGGTGAAACGTCAAATAGAGTTTTGTACACTTAAAAATTAAAATTAAGACAATAATATATTAAGTGATAACCTCTATAATAATCCAAATGCAGAAAAAACCTCTTTCACTAATACCTCAGGAATAGTCCTCTCATCCAATTATTCAATTTATATATTATAATAGAAAATATAACTTTTAGAATACAATATTTTTTCATAAAAACAAGTTAAATTGAAAATTTATTTTCACCATTAAATGATCATACGCAACTCATGAGTTGATATGCATTTTGTATTTTTAAAAATCAAATTATAGTCTGAATTCTAAAATAAGATTCTTTTTTAATATAAAAAATCCGAATGATAATTCATCAAAACCACTTAATTATATGCATTAAAAAGTTTATAATCGGACATAATTCAATACTTACAATACGTTTTTCTTATAAATATTGACCGACTTAAACCGTTTCCAAAAAAAGTTGAACTTCTTTTTCAACTAATGCATCATATGGATTAATTTACGAATCAAAGAATTCTTTTATTTTTGAAAGTAACTATTACAAAATAAGTTTCTATATCCAAATAGGGGAAACAAAATAAAAATGCATTTAAATGGTGAACAAGCAGTTAAAATTTATTGGAGAAAGTTCAAACTTTCTTTCTGAATAATAGTTCATAAATTATGTTTTACATCGTTAGAAAAGTTTCACCGTGTATGATTAAATGAAAAAAAAAGGGGCTTTCAGTTTCACGTTTATGTATAAAAATTTCATGAACTACAATAAAGGCAAAGCGTCTCGTACTTCAATTTTGTATATTGTTATTTGTACTTTCCATCTTATAAACCGACTCCTCCTAAATGATTTATTTTCCAGGGCTTTTGAAGAAAATTTCAAGACTACTCATGTTATCAATTCAATATTTAACATATATTATTAGAGAAGCATTCCTATCAACTCTGTTTATAATTAAGAGACTAATGTTTTGATGTAAAATAACATTATTCATATAATGGAATTCTTTCATAATAATGAACTTAGATATCTTTTTTGAAAGTCAAGCTACGGAATGATATCAAATGATGGTAAAGATTAAACAAATATCTAAATAGTTGTATTCAGATTTTAAGTTCCTAGTTAATTTGTTTTTCAATGGACTTGCGATCAGAAATAAGAATAGGATAGAATTGTATTATATAGCTAAACTTACTAAATTGCATCAAGTAAATATATGAAGTTGCATCTCTTAACTAGACATTCATCTGATTGACATTTTGCATAAGAAAGATTTCAAATTTTTTATTCTTTTGAAAAGTTTATAAAGACCATGAATATTAGAGTAGTGTTTTAAATGAGAAAAAAAAAGTGCAGTGTCATGGTATTTTATGATTTTGATCATTTAACTTCCTGGTTGAAATTGTTGTTTTTTTATTTTGATGTTTTATTGAATTACCAGTAATTCTTCGAATAAACCCACCTTAAGTTCCTGGTACATCGCTGTGTAAACAAATTGCTTTCATGAAAATCATTTCTGCATGTAAAATTTCTATCATTAAAACATTTAAGAATGCTCTGTTTTACAATTTATGGTGATGGACAGTATAAAGGCAACTATGATATAGAGAGGTCACAAAATGAAATATATGTGTTACATTAACATATGATAAAATTGATATAACACATGAATTTGCAAGTAATAGTTAAACTTCAATTATTCAACGAAGTATTAAGATACTTAAATAAGAATGAAACCATCAACTCTATCTGCAAAAACAAAAATTTCTCATATTAAAACTACCGACAAAAGATTTAAAACTAGAAAAATGTTTATACTAATTTAGAGTAAGTATGCAACGAATATGATTTAAATGTATAATTTTGTAGGTTTTAGTTTAACACTGAACAATAATTTATACTATTCAACCATAGCACCATAATACTTTTCATAAGGTATCGTCATCTTAATTTTCTGACACGATTTTCAAATTTAATGATATATTAGTCAAATTAGTGATTTTGATATACAAAAAGAACTGGTGAATATCTTATATATATGTAGAATGTTAACCATACTTCCATCTCATGTTACGTATCATCTGCACTTGTATAATCGTCAAATGATGTAGATGTTACATGGAAGTTTGCTTATCATCCCTTCGTTATTATTACTCAAAGAAATCGAACATAATATTATATAATAGGACTTAGAACTCACTGAAACAAGTAAATAGCAGCTAAAACAAAAAGTAAACTGAAGCAATCATCATCTTAGGATTCATGTCAATGAAGTAGAAGTTTTCTTTTGTATTTAAATTGATATTTATATATTAATTTGTTTTAGGCATCACTATATATGTAGTGTTGTTTGTTGGCTAGAATATTCTTTGAAGATAAATTTGAAAATGCAATAATTTTAGTTAGCCTGAAGTAAATAAATAAATACTATTTTGAGGGTATTAGGGGCAATGACAAACTTTGGAAAAAAGTTAGACTGACGGACACCAATTTTCATTTTTAGGTTGAAGGACAAACTTTGAAAAAAATTAGACCGAAGGACAATGCTAATTATAACTAGCATTATATTCAGTTTACACTGTACAAAATGCTAGCTATAATTAGCATTGTTCTTCAGTCTAATTTTTTTCAGTTTGCCCTTCAGTCCGAAAATGAAATTTGTTGTCCTTCAGCAAATTTTTTTACAAAGTTTGTCTTTATGCCTATTTTTCACTACTATTTTTTTAAGATAAGTTTGAAATAAGATAACAAAAATAATTGATTGATTGATTACCATATATTTTGAAGATAAATTTGAAATATGATTATTTAAGTTAGCAAAATATAACTAATTAATTACTATATCTATTTATAAGCACAAATATATTTTATTTTTGTATCATCAAATACCAACATAGTTTTGAATTTTCATTACACGAACGTACAATTTAAGATAGTAGATAGATTATCAGAAGAAAAAACAGGCTAGATAGCTAGTCGAAACTAATCACTGCATTTATTTGCGAATTTGGACTACCTATTCAACGTAGATTGGCATCAAAAGATTGCATTCATTAGCCAAGAAATATTGTTGCTTTCATCTCAGGACCATTATTTTTAATTTAATTATTTATGTTAGCAAAATCTAATTATTTCGAAAATTTAATTATTTAAATTAGCGAAATAAAATTAATTATTATATTCTTTGAAGATAAGTTTGAAAATCTAATTACTTAAGCGTGCAAATATAATTGATTAGTTAATTACTATATTCTTTGAAGATAAATTTGAAATTTAACTATTTAAGTTAGCAAAGTATCATTAATTAATTACTATATTTTTTTATAAGCACAATAGACATTTTATTAATATCATCAAAAGTTAACATAGTTTTGAATTTTCATTACATGAACGAAATACAATTTAAGCTAGCAAATAGCTTTTTAGAAGAGAAATATAGTTTAGTGCAATAGCTAGTTGAAATTAATCACTGCAAATATTTGCAAATTTTGACTCCCTGTTGATAGAGCATCAAAATATTGCATTTATTAGCCAAAATATAATGTTGCCTTCATCTTAGAACCATTATTTTTAATCTCTCCCCGCTCGAATGAAACCCTCTTTTTTGTATTAGTGCAAAATGAATAACACATTTTGATGAAAACTCATTTAAACTTTACCACGATCAATATTTTACATGAAACAAACATTTTATATGAATTTGGACAAATTTTGCTTATAGACCCTAAAAAAAATAACATATTTCAAATTTAGGCCTTATTCAAAACTTATTACAAAGATAGCCTAGTTTTGCGCAAGTATATATTAAAAAAAAATTATGTTTGCGCAAATTTGAATTGCGTAAGTATAATATTTATTTAAAAATTTTTTGTGCTTGCTTAAATTTGAAATGCGCAAGCGTAATTTAAAAAGAAAAAAATTTATGCTTGCGCAAATTTAGAATGCGCAAGTATAAAGTGCTGTTATATATAAAAAAAATACCTATTTTTGTAATAAGTTTTGAAGGACGTCTAAAGTTGAAATAAGTTCGTATTATGTGAAATTAGGTTGTTTTAGGTTGGACTTACGCAAAATGAATAACAGATTCTGATAAAATTTCATTTAAACCGTATCACGATCTACCAAAACCTCGATTATTGTTGACCCGCAACTCGCAAGTGATATTTCATATGAAATTAGGTTTGTTTTAGGCAATCAATTTTTATACAAAATGGAAACACAAATTTGGAATACTTTTCTTGCCCATCTTAGATTTTCGATTTGACTTTCAACATATTTTTATTTCTTACCTTTTGTAACTTTTCAACCCTTATATTACATGCATATGAAAGGTGATACCCAACCCACAAGGCTCCTGCTGTAAGTGGTTTCAAGGATAGTCAAGATAGTGCGCAGCCTTATCCTAGAATGTGAAGAGCCTGTTTTTGGGACTTAATCCTATCATACCCAAGTCGCAAAGCCACAAACTTACTGTTATGCCAAGGATCACCTTCAAGTTGCGTTCTGATATTACCATTACTATTTTATGTATGCCTTCGTTTCTTTGGAAGCTTGGAGCAAGTAATGAATTTTGATTTGTTTCTCAAGCATGAATTTTAACTTATGGTATAAATAGAATACGGTAGTAGTAAGACCTGAAAGTATGTGAATGTCGTGTGTGAACTAAAATATATAAAATATATCATTGGTATTGTCATGTGCATCTTAACACAACAAATTAAGTAAAACAAAACTATCGTTTTAAGGTAATAATTATGAATTTAGTTTTATCATCATTGTCATTACCCCTTTTCTATGCGCGAAGCAATTTCAACATAAAATATACTCTTGAGTAGTCATGAGATCAACGTTAGACCTCAGGATATAAATCCAGGATGGCAATTCAAGATAATCCATCACATCTGTGATCTTGATATGGGATATCACAGGTGAAATTTCTAAGAAAAGACGTGACTTAAATTCCAAAATATCGCTCAAAACCGACCTTAGTACCAACATTTTGTGAAAACATTCATAACTCATTATTTAGAGGGGCTTAATGCTAAAAAGGTTCTTTGATGAAGTAGCACATCAGGTATTGAGTATTATTAGTTATTACATTACTATCTTATAAAAAGTTATATTAGTATTATTTTTGTCTGTGTTCAACAATTTTTTTTTACAGTTGATTCAAATTATCTAAAGATGTTCGACTGTTTTTCTCATTTCATACATGGAACCAAGTATCATTTAATGATTTAAACTGAATATAAACTGGCTGATTAAACTAATAATAAGAGGGCATTCATATTTTAAAGTGCTTGTTTTATATATGTATATGCAAGGTTATTAAAAGGAATTTCAAAACGTAAATCGTACCGTTTAAATTTTAAATTCAAATTGAATTTAAATCATGAATCATAGTTTGAATGGATTCAAATTTTAATATGTATATATACTTATATGCTAGAAATTTTGTTAGGTTATTACGTCAAATTTAATTATGTAATAACATGATTCTACTTTTCATGGCAATACTTAACAATTTTGAAATTGATTTGGATATTTGACCTTCTACATACCAACCTAAACTTAATTTTCCTCCTTGTTTCATCTCTATTTTGTTTAGTAAATAATAAAATTTGGTCCAGTATCCTTTATTTTAGCACGGAATGAATTATTAATATTAGTTTTCATATTAGTTGGGTTTTGAATTGAATATTCGAGAGTCAAATTTGAGTTTGATAATAGAGACGTAACAAGTGAGTCCTTATTTATGGAATCATCGCGTATATGTATATTCTTCTCTGGAATGTTGGAGATACATTAGTCTTGTAAGTTATTCTATTTTGCAAAATAACATTTCCCACCACCAAGAATCTATACCATAATCTAAAGTACGAAGGATGGTGAGAAAAACGTCTATAAGATAGCTAAGCTCCGCGAGAGGAAGACAAGAGACTTCAACTAAGTTAAATGCATCAAAGATGACAATAATAGACTTTTGGTGAAGGACGAGGAGATAAAAAATAGATGGAGAGATTACTTCGACAAGCTATTTAATGAAGAAGATGATAGCATTATGATCGAGATAGACGACTCTTCGGATGACACCTGTAGACGTTTTGTTCGGAGATTTCAAGAATCCGAGGTAAAAGAGGCACTAAAACGGATGAAAGCAGGCAAGACATTGTGGCCTGATGACATCCCCATTGAGGTGTGGATATGCATTGGAGATGCATGGATAGCCTGGCTAACTAAGTTATTCAACAATATTTCCAAATCAAACAGGATGCCAGATGAGTGGAGGAGAAGCATACGAGTTTCAATTTTTAAGAATAAAGGAGACATCCAAAGTTGCAATAACTACAGAGGAATTAAACTTATGAGTCATACAATGAAGCTTTGGGAGAGAGTCATTGAACATAGATTAAGAAGAATGACAAGTGTTTCAAAATACCAATTTGGCTTCATGCCTGAGAGGTCAACCACAGAGACGATTTTCTTGATAAGACAACTTATAGAGAGGTTTAGGAAGCAAAAGAAGCATCTACACATGGTATTTATCGATTTGGAGAAAGCTTATGACAATGTATCGCGAAAGGTGATGTGGTGGGCTTTGGAAAAGAAGAGAGTCTCAACAAAGTACATTACACTTATTAAGGATATGTACGATGATGTTGTGACTAGTGTCAGAGCATGCGATGGTGAAACTAGCGACTTTCCCATTAACATAAGATTACATCAAGGGTCGGCTTTGAGTCCCTATATTCTCTAGTGATGGATGATGTCACGAAGGATATACAAGGTGAGATTCCTTGGTGTATGCTATTTGCTGATGATGTTGTGCTAATTGATGTAAGTAGGATTGATGTTGATAGACAACTGGAGTTGTGGAGATAGACTTTAGAATCGAAGGGATTTAGACTTAGCAGAACTAAAACAGAGTATATGAAGTGCGGGTTCAGCGGTGTCAGGTCGGAGGATGGAAATGTCACTCTGCCCGGAAAATTAGTTCCCAAAAAGGAATCATTTCGATATCTTGGATCAATATTGCAGTATAATGGTGAGATTGATGAAGATGTTAGTTTTAGAATTCGAGCGGGATGGGTGAAATGGCGACAAGCGTCTGGAATTCTCTGTGACAGGAAGGTCCCACAAAAGCTTAAAGGAAAGTTCTACAAAATGGCAATCAGGCCTGCGATGTTGTATGGTGCAGAATGTTGGCCTACTAAAAGCCAACACGTCCAAAAGATAAACGTAGCAGAGATGCGTATGCTGCGATGGAGCTGCGGTCATACAAGAAGAGACCGAATTAGAAATGATGATATACGTGATAAACTTGGAGTAGCACCAATTGATGAGAAGTTAATTCAACATCGCTTAAGATGGTTTGGACATCTTCAACGAAGGCCTCCCGAGGCACCTGTGAGTGTTGGAATTATAGGCCGCGTTGATTGCTCAAAGAGAGGTAGATGTCGACCAAGAATAACATGGGAGGAAGTAGTAAAAAGGGATTTGAAAGATTGGGGTATATCTGAATAGCTGGTGACGGATCAGAGCGAGTGGAAGTTATCGATTTACGTACTAGAACCATGAGCATTGAGTTTTAGATTATAGGACTAGAGAACATGAGCCTAAGACGTAGGTTTAGTCTTTGACCAATATTACCGTTGATATCATTAGTGCTATTAGTATTATTATTATCATTCCTCTTATATATACATATACATTTTTATTTTATCTTATTTTACTTAGTTATTATTATTAATTTACGTATTTGACTTTTTTTTTTAGAGTTCCATCTCTAGCCGACCCCAACTTATTTGAGAATAATGGCTTTGTTGTTGTTGTTGTAACATTTTCCACCCTTGAGAATTTGTGTAGATGGTAGATTGAAGCATAAGGGCAGAAGTAGTAAAAGCTTGCACTAACCCAAGAGATTTTGTTCAATTCTATGCATGTTCAAATATTAGCTTGGAGCATCTCCAACCGAAGCCCATTCAGACTTTAGATTCAACAGGGAAGAAATTATGGCTCTCGACCGGAAGAAAAGATGCTTAATATCAAGCGTAATATTCATAGACCAATTCATTGGTCCAAAAGCTTATATAATATGCGCTTATTAAATAGACGTCTAAAGTTCAGACGGTTATTAAATTGGCATTTGAGATATGTTATTAAATAATAAGAGATTAATTCTCAGACGCCTATTAAATAAGAGTCCGATTGTTGGTAAGTTTCACTCAAATTCAGGGCGTAATATTCAACAACGGAATATTAAACTTTGATCGATTGGAGATCCTCTTGGGTTACTCTTTAAAATGGAACAGAAACTTATTCCCAAGTACATACGAACATGAGAGTTTCTGATGCCTGGACTTGTACCTTTAGCTCTTACCATTTTTAGTTGATTCTATTTGCGTAAGTCTAGTTAATGATGTTTTTCCTTTGAATTGAGTCCTTCAGTAGTTGTTCAAATGCTAAACTGATTGGGGTTGAGTTTTGTTGGTCACTTCTACTTCATTGACGTCTTACGTGGCATCTTGTTGGTTTTTTGGAACTTAACGTTTCACCTAATCCGATATTTCATCGTTATTCTTCCTTCATTTTCTCTCTATTATTTTATGTGCGTGCTCTTGTTAAAGCACAATGTAGATGGGAGGCTTTTAAATGCCTTGAATATTAATAATACCTACAATTGACACAGGTATTTTAACTACAGTTAATAAATAACATGTAGGACAAATTTTATCTATAGGTACCATGGAAAAATCTAATTCAGCTTTAGGCCTCAATCAAAATTTATTACCAAAATAGACATGGTTTTCACTACATTAGAATTTATACTTGCGCAATTTGAAATTGCGCAAACATAAAATCCCGATTGCACTTGCTCAATTTGGGCGAACGGCAGGGCAAGGATAGTCGGGCGGTCGTACAGGAGTAGGTGGGCGACAATGGAGTGTAGGCGGCAGCGACAACTTCGACTTTGGCAGTGGAGTGTACGTGAGCGGCGATGGAGTGGTAGCGAAGGTGATGGCGATGACCCATGGTGTTGTAATGAACTATAAAAATAAATATTATATTAACCTAACGTCATGCTATATTAACTTGGCATTTCTTGAACTGTGAAAATAAATGCTATTTTAGTTCAACCAGTATAGTTCTTTCGACGCTAGTTTAATTTAACATTTCGTTTGGCCAGATACTAGTTTAATATAACATTTTGTTTTATCCGACCTTAGTTTAATATAGGATTATGTCGTCGTTCGAACTAAATTTTAAAACTCGTGTCCTTTAAAATCGATCTCAGGCTTTTCTTTAAACTAATTACCTCATTTATTAAACTCTTTCATTCACATGCCTTATAGCCGTAAGTTGGTCCCAATAATTTGATGGTTATTCTTGTTCTAGTACTGGAAATTAGGGGCACGTACCTCTTTTTTAAACATATTTGTTTTACATACTTTCTTTTAGAAACTATTTTCTACCTCCTTTTTTTTTGAATTTTTTTAACTTTTCTTATTTCTAAATTTAAAAACGGCCGCTTCAACGTACATTACGACACTTATGAGTTATGGACGTATATCTTTAAAGCGCACGTTAAGGTCGGTAAATTTACCCAAAAACCACCGTGAATTTTATCTTTTTAAAAGAAAATAGAGATGTAATTTAAAAAGAAAATTGGAAGGGACCCAAGACTGATTTTTTATAATCATAAGGATGTATGTAAAAATTTCATTTATATATACTTGGTTGAATTCTTGTACTATCATGTGTCATTGTGGGACTACACTGCACCTAATTTCATACTATCATTGGTTTCATAATTATTTCTCTTGTTTCTGTGCATGACTTTCAAGTGTGCCTTTGGCTCTAGTTAGTTTGTTAATAAGGATCAAATAAATATATTACACCAAGGAGTTGGAAATCTGCCTACTCATATTGATACCATGACTTATCAAAATATCATGTTAATTCATCCTATCACCATAGTCCGCAGTCGCTGCATGGAGCCTAAACAAAACGAGCACCTAAGAAAAAGAAATACCGTATGCAGATAATGAAGAACCATAAAACTAAATTCCCTGTGATGCCAAAATCACGAAGCCAATCATTAATGGTAATGGAATTATGTGCAAAATTCCCTCCTCTTATATAAGTTTCCACTCCGATTACTTATAATGCCCCAAACATCAGACTAGAAAAGGGAAAATGACTATTGAAATTGCATTTTACATCCAGACTAAACCTAAAAAGACGTGATTCTGAGTGGATACTTTGACATGTCCCCCTCTTCATGCATATAACATTTCCATGTACTCTTTGTTATTGAACTTTCCAGGAATATAATCTGGAAGCCTCTAAACTTTGAGGTTTGAACCAACGAATGCATGAAATTTGAAGTTTTCGATAGGAGTATGATTTTTATAGGCATGTAGAAATTCTACTTGTGTTGTGCAACTTCAGCATGCCGGGTATCAATATGAAATAGGGCAAATTTTCGTTTTAGGCCTCGGAAACAACTTATTTCAAGTTTAGGCCTCATTTAAATTTATTATGAAAATATGCATGTTTTTCACTGTTCAACGTTGTATGCTTGTGTATTCTAGAAATGCACAAGAACAAAATTTTGATTTGTATCTGTCTTTGTGCAGAAGTCAAAATGCACAGTTATATATATATATATATATATATAAAAATTGTACATGCACATTTATAGATATTGCACATGTACAAAAACGCAGTATTATGAAAAATAGTCATTTTCATAATGAGTTTCGAACGAGGCGTAAACTTGAAATGATTTTTTTTGGACGGCCTGAAATGAAATTGCCTATGATATAACTATTTGATAACTATAAAAAAGAAACTCTTACAGGTTCACGAGAAATACTCTGTTTGGCAAAATTACATTCCTACAAATGAAAATTTGCGTAGATAGTAGGTAGAAGCATAAGATTCAGAACAATAAATGCTTACACTAACCAGGATATTTTGTTCAATTATATGTTGAATTTGGATGATTCAAATATTTGTTAAAGAGGAAAGAAATTGATTAATTGATTCAATCAAATCAATTAATTTGGCTGGTATATGGAAGGATATTTTGAAGGAAACTAATTAATTAGTCAATCAATTAATTAGTCAATATATTTGCTATATGAAGAAATAAATGATTAGACATGAAGAATAAAGAAAAGATATGTAAACGAAAATTACGCCATCTATTTGTACTAAAATCAAATCACGCAATTTGGAAAGATATCCGGGTAATCGGGAAATTGATTTGCTTAATCTCCAAGCAACCCTTCATTATCAAGTCTATTTAAATGAAAGAATTTTATCTTCATATTATCTTCATATGTATAAGCAATTGTAGTATCCACCATTATTCTTTCCTCTCTTTTATACTATTTTCTTTAATGAAATAAAAAGTTATTGGTTCTCCGTGGACGTAGGTATTCATATCTGAAACACATTAAATTTTCTGTATCTCTTATTTCTGTTATGTTTCTGTGAGACTGCATAATTTTTTTTAAGTGTCATTGGTATCTAAATAGGCAATACTAGATCCTGAACAAATAAACCGCTTCCGCTCAAATTAAAACAAATTTCACTGCATTATATGTGTCCTAATATGAGCATAGATTATTCCTGAACAAGGTTCATTAGATATAAACACGTGACTTCTGATGCCTGGACCTGTACCTTTATCTCTTACCTTATTAAGACGATTCCTTGCATAAGTCTAGTTCATGGTGTTCCTACTTTGAATTGAATCCTTTAATAGTTGTTCAAAGGCCAACCTGATTGGGGTTGAGTTTTGTTGGTCCCTTGTACTTAGATGACATCTTACATGACATCTTGTTGGTTATATTCCCAGTTTTGGTATTCAACTATTCACCAAATCCGGTATTTCATTGTTATTTTCCCTTCATTTTTTTCTCTATAATCATTTCATATATGTTTCAGGTTGGTGTTGTTCTAAAGGCGTAATGTAGGTGGAGACTTATTTACACCTTGCATATTAATGATACCTACAATTGATACAGGTATATGGACTAATTAACACCTTGTTATATATTTGGACTATACACATTAGTTATTATTGCACTATTCAAACTGATGGGCTATCAATCTAGCTGCTTGAATTTCCCGAGTGCTTATTGAAGTTAAAAATCTTCGTTACACATGCGTGGATTGTTTTATTAAACTCTCATTGACTAGCCTTACAACCACACATTGGTCCTAGTAGTTTGGTTGGTCTTGTTCGACTCTTTATTTAAATTTGGTTGGATCTTTCTACTACCATGGACTTAATATTGTCATGGTGGGACTACACTGTACCTAATTTCATATTGTCATATTTATTTATCTTGTTTCATTGTATGAATTTCAAGTGTGCCTTAATTTATCTTTAGTTAGTTTGTCAATAGAGTTCAAATTAATGTCTTACCACACCCAGTAGGAAATTCTCCTGCTCATGTTAAAACCCATGACTTTGCAAAATATTATGCTCGTTCATCTTATAATTATAGTCAAAAACGTGCATATAACATATGCATTTACTCTAGTCTTGATTATTGGACTTGCCCAGATTATGATTGGGAAGCCCCTAAACTTTGAACATATAAATGCATGAGTTGAATAGACATGTTGAACTTTTACTCCCGTACGTCACGCCAGGGTGCAAAATGACTGTTTGATAACGAATAATAAAGAAAACTTGTATAATTACATTACCTGTTAAGCTTAACAATATGTTTCCAATCTGTATTATTTGCTTCTGTTTTGATGATGCATACGTTAGAGAAGAGAAGAAGGAAATAATATGATTGATGCTACTAGAGAATCACTTGCTTTATTACAAAACCAACTGGTTATGCAAAGAGTGATATATGTAGAGCCAATTGTTTTATTTGGAAGATGTGAGACTACTCTCAACAACATATTCACTTTTCTATACGATTATCTGTGGCTGCAATTTTATTTTCTACTCACGGGTATCCGTAGACAATTCATAATCTTACTATTTATATAAAGCCAATTTTTTATTTGAACTTTGATATCCCATTATGTATATTTTGCTATGCTTGTTTATAACTTGGTGATATCAATGTTACAATATCTTCGTATATTCTGTTATTTTGTGTTAGCGCTCAGCTTCAACCTGATCTAGATTTTCGTATTTAATTAAGCGAATAATATGCTGGAATTATTTATTTATCTAACATGATATAAAAAACTCTTAGGCGCAAACTAGAACTGCTGTTCTTCCTTTCCAGTGCAGTTTAAGTTGAATCAGCTGATATATGTGCCCAAGTCCTACTTCATTCTCTGTTTAGAACATATTGCATTGTTCAATTGTTTGCTGTCAATACTGTTTATTTGTACTAACGTGAACAATCATGTACTCCTAATTTTGATTGTTTTTGTCATAAAGTTTCTAAATCAAAGTCCACAGGCCATCTACGGGCAGCATTTTTTTAATATTTGTTATTGCCCTACAATTGACTGCTGGTGCTTTTATACTCCAGGTATGTTCTTTGTAATGACAGCAAGTCAATAAGTCCACTTCTTATCTTTATCTTTAAGTACAAAACTGTGTATTTTACATTAGTTGATGAGTCTGCTAATAAATATTAAGTAGTGTGATTCCATTTTAACAGAATATCTTCACTTGGATATCCTGCACGGCTGTTCATATTATCTTTGACGACTTTCTTCAAGCACATCATATCTCTGTATCCAGGAAATTTTGCCGATTTCGGCCTGTTTTTAGAAAAATAACAAGTTTAGGCATGTTTTAAAAGCAATTACAATTACATTTATATGCCACTTTTGGCCACGTCAACGGCTAACTAGGTATACTGTGAAGGCGATATTGAAAAGTCGTCCATAAGCGATTTTTCAAATCGCCTTCACCCAATATTGGGAAAAAACTTCGGTGATTTTTGAAAAATCGCTTATTGGCGACATTCAAAAGTCGCTTTGTATGATTGCATGTACTTAATCCAGTCATCATTCTTCTCCAATCTTACTTCTCACTTTATCAAAAACAAGCCCAAACGGAAAAAAAAAACCCCTAAAACTGATTCTCTTATTCATCCGATCCAAAATCAAGTTAATTCCTTCAAAATAAAGCCAAATTAGTATCAATTTTGAGATGCCTTCTTGATTGCAAGGTCATAGGGCTAACCCTAGTAGTTTATTAAGTTTGTTTAGCATAGTTTGTATATTAGTTATATTTTGTATATTAATTTTGTTTAGCTTATTTTGAAGTTAGACATGAATGATTAGAAGATTGACAATGAAACGTTGATGATATATTGTGCTGAATTTGAAGCGCAAGAAGTAATGCTGTGCAGCGTTACAAGGGTGTTGAAGTTGATTATGTTTCGAAGACACAATTTGATTAATTACCGCAGATATTAGATTGTAGAACATCAAGGATAGAGCATCGTGTGTGCGAAGTTGTAGCGAATCAAAGACCGAGCAAACAATTTTGCATTTGTCGGGATGTAGTTGATTTTCAATATGTTGTTCCTGCTATGGCAATCGAGCAACCGTCATATCCAGCTTGTTACTGTGGAATCGAGTGTGAAGTTGTTGTTTGCAGGACTAAAAAGAATGCAGGGCGTCGGTTTGATGGATGCAATGCATATAACTATCACAGGATAAACCCTGATCAAGTTGGCTGCTGTAGTTATTTTGATTGGCTAGATCCTCCGATATGTCCAAGGAGAGTTGAAAATGCCCTTAAAGTGCAAGCCGAAGTTAGTCGTTTGGAAAAACTGAATCGTGAACTAAGGGGAAATATTTGGTTCAGGCCAACATTTTGTCCCAACTTTGCTTCGTATGGGCCGAGGAGAGCATCGAATGAAAAGTGAACTGTTGTTTATATATTTTAAGGCATTGATTATGTAGTGTTGTTTGCCGTACTGTATTTACGTATTTGCTAGTTGTCGATCGAATTATCATGTAACATCGTCACTTGTTTGCTGTTTGATTTTATGTACTAGTTGAATTTTCGTATTGTTTATTTAATTTACGAATATGTACTAGTTGTGTTGTGCTTGAACTTATTAAATGTTTGATGTTGTATTAGCGTAAGTTATTGTTGTGTCGATAATGAAGTTGCTGTGTCAATAAGTTCCTCATGTGTCAAATTTTTATACTAGGGTATTACTAAGGCGGTCTTTGAAAATTCGTCTACAGGTGACTTTTCAAAAATCGTCTTCAGTACGTAACCTGGTACAATACAGAGAGCATCCTGCCCACCTCTCCTCATTATTAGAACATTCTCCATACCTCAAAAATGAACCCCTTTCGTTCGGATTTTCCAAAATTCACCAATTTCTTCATTTCTTTTAATAAATTCAACCTGTATTTGAACCATGGTTAGCACATCCGACGTCGAAGAAGATATAGGTATTGTTTTACTCTCTGCTTTGGTATTTTTTCAAAATTAAGGTTTTGAAGATGTGATTTTTTTAAATAAATGTCATCAATGTTTAGCGTGTATGTCGATTAGCGTAGTTTAGTTATTAACAAATATGATTTCATTTTGAATTGTACGAATGATTGGGACAAAACTTGTATTGTTTAAGGGCTTAAGCAAACTTTTGTTTTGTTGTAGAGTATGTTGAGTTGGAGCTCGGTTCAGTAGACGGTGGTGTGTTGTACCTTCAAGCGACATATCGTACATAGAATGAAAATTGGATGATGGTAACTTACATTAAATTTAAGTTTTTTGCCTTATTGTTAATCACATTTGTTAATAGTAATGTATTTATTTTTGAACAATACGAAGATCCAGACTTTGCTATCAACTCCACTTCTCTAAAGAAAGTTACTTCTCATCATCCTAGAGTTTTGGAAAAGATAGTGGACACGATTTTTAACTGTAATGAAGTTAGGTTACACGCAGCGAGACCACTGTCATTACCGCTGTAGTAGATAAAAGGAGGCCAGAGACTTCCACTTTCCACTTCACTGTTGGAGAGATGACTATCACGTTAGGAGATACGACGGTGCTGTTAGGTTTGCTTATTGAAGTCAATCCATTGAGTCTTGATGAGCAGTATGATTACATGCAGCTATGCAAGGAATTATTTGGTCTTGCTCCTCCTCTGAACAGATGAGGAGGAACGAAATGGTGGAGGTAAAGTGGTATTGAGAGACAAGCACCATTGTCCAAGTGGTTAATTGATTCGGCTTTGGTGCAAGAGGTCACTAGTTCGAAACTTGCTTTTGAACGTTTATTGACATGGGACATGTTGTCCGAATGATTTGTTGTATATAAAGTACCATTTAAAAAAAAAAGTGGTATTGAGAAGCATAATCTCATGATATACTTACTGATGCTGCAGACGCTCAAATTCAGCAGCGTGCAAGAGCAATTATTCTGTACTTCACGGTTGATGTGTGATCACTCCAAGAATCGAGTGGATCTCAGGTGGCTGCCATTCCTAGCTGATTTAAGTGACCGTGGAAAGTATTCGCGGGGTAGTGCGGTACTATGTTATACGCATATAGAACTTTATAGACTAGATCTCAAGTTTGCGTTTAGATGTGTTGTACAATACCTATGCTTGTGTGGTTCTACCCATTTCTCATGTAAAGCTTTTGAAATTTCTTTCATCCTATCCGATATGAAAATATGTCGATCATGGACGCTATGAATGAATTCATGCATGTAAGAAAGAAAAAACAACCCCAACTATCACATAACTCTCATACAATAGTTGCATAAGCGAAAGGAAAATGACAATCATCCGCATATACCGCAGTAACAACAAACAATATCCCTTTGTATTTACCATACAAATACGTCCCATCAATACATAGCAACGGCCGACAGTACATAAAACCTATAATGCAAGGCCCAAATGCTCAAAAGGCACGATCAAATCCTTCAGCTTCATCATGGGTCACATTACCTACATTGCCTGGATTGATCTGATCCTCTTTATCTTCTTAAAATACTGTGACAATGTCGCATATGAATTGGCCCAACCATCATTTTTTTTATTGCTTTGATGCTCGTCAAGATTTCATGTAACTAATTTTGATGAACAACTGGTCGTGTACATGCACTTGCACTGTACCAGTTGAAATATTTAAATCAGCCTTGATAAAATACATGATATTTGTGACAAGAAATTTGGAAGTGGCTTGTCTATGATTCGAATGAATTGTTGGGCTGATACAACCATGTTCACTTGGATATTTTCAAATTTCACACTGCTCAAATTGCGATTTTTTCGATACTATCACATGTATTCTGCACAGACAATTATTATCAACATTGCATATAGCAGGGTATTTGGTTTTATTTGACTTGACTGGTTTGTATAAAACTACATGTAAAATGGGCCATTCATTTAATTGTTAAAGGAAATTTTCTTTTGTCTTAAAAATCATTCCGACACCGAATCCATTTTGAGCGCAAGCAGTTGAAAATGTTCGTCCACACATTGAATATCAGCAATAATAGATCTTGCCATCATTTGCGCATCACTTAGATCATCATCCAAAGTTACTTCCATCTCTAGTTCATCACTATCACCATCGATACAATCTCCGTTCGTAAAGTCATAGTTTAAAGCTTCATTGTTAACTTGCATTCTTTTAATCCATGACCCGTCATTATCATTCCTATTTGCAACAGTCATGCTATTGATTTGAGTCGCCAATTACTATACCCACATCAACATCCATATCAACGTCAACATTTGCATCCAGAGAATGATGCGATGATCTTGCACTACATTGTGCAGCAATATCAATTGTCATACATCTGTTAACATTTGAAAAATCAGTTGACCACCAGTCATGAAGATAAGGCACCCAAACACAAATATATTTAAAAGCCCACCTAGACTCATATCATAGAATTTGGATGGAGTGGGGTACAAAAAATGCGATACATGAGTATTTGATAATTCTGCATAGTTGTGTTGAACGGTTTGTTGTTGGAAGCTAATTACATAATAAGATATTGTAAGAAAAGTGAAATGTAAACTATTATATCAAACTATTTATTATAACAATGTTACCTCTAACACATCAGTGGATCCACTGACAGTGTATAACATTTAAAGTTCTATTGCATTGGCGATTTTGAAATCATGTACGACATGAATTCGTAATGCATGGGAGGATGACAATAACTTCCAGCATTTAATTACGGGTTGCTATAACTAGTAATCCTAGGCCATCAGAGGGGGTCGTCGTCTTCAACATTTGTGTAAATTCCACTACTAACCACAGGAGATGGCAAATGATGTTCTGATTGTTCTTTGGCAGTTTTTCCCACATATAACACAATCGATTTTGTAACAGCAGAATGCATTACTTCAACGTCGTCGTCATCTGATAGTGATATTGCTTTCGAACACGAGTCCGTCGGCCAATTAACCACTAATTCAATTTCACATTCTTTGGATTAATTTTCGTATTTTGTAAGAAGATTCTTTCAATTCGAATAAGTCGCAACGTTTGCGCACTCTTCTTGGTTTACACATCTCCTACATATTTTTCATTTTTCTGCTCATCGAAGAACAATTCATCGTCATAATAGCAAAGTGTAGAAATTAATTTTTTTGCCTTTCTACAAATAAAAAGAGGGGAGATTTTGTATCAATAAATAAGTAATCGCACAATAATTAACTTATCCCATCTTCCAACTTAATTTCTCTACCAATTTCAAAAAATAAAAAAAAACTAGGGTTTTGTGATTTTACCTTGAACTTTGTAGAAGACCTTCGTCTAGATCTACAAATATAACACATAACCAACAATTTAATAAAACAAAAAAGTTTTGAGTGGGAATGGAAGAATTCTGGAATTTTGGGTTTTCAATACGTTTTAGTGAGAAGTGAGGAAGGAGGAGAGATGCTGACTGGATTAAATGCTGAAAAATATAGCAGGGAAGCGATTTTTGAAAAATCGCTAAGATGTTTTAACTAATTAACTAAAAGGCGATTTTTCGAAATGCACCTTTGAACGATTTCTATAAAGTTGCCTTAAGGTTTATACCCAATCAACGCCGAGTTGATCAAAAGTGACCTATAAATGTAATTAATTTCAAAACAGACATAAACTTGTTATTTTTTCTAAAAATAGGCCTAAGTGAGCAAAAATTTCCTATGTATAATAAGTTTTATTCAATATCTAACAACTATAACGTTGTTCGAAAACTAATATTTTTCTAAATAAATATCTTGAATGGGACATCTAGTTTGAGTAGTGGTTAGAGTTCTTGGGTTCTAATCTGGGTGTATACAATAAACATATTTTCTAAAACAAGTAATGTTTTGTCTGAATAAAAACAGGAAGAATCTGTGGCATATAGTTTGAGTTTGTGATCCCGTGCCGTTCTTGAATCAATTATTTCACTGACATGCTGATTGATTCTTAATATATGATAAAGGCCATGATAAAAAGTTTGACTTTGGTTCCAGGATTTTCAATGTTTGGAATATAATAAAGCAAGTTGCTGGTACAGAACTGTCTTCTTTTCTCATTTATATATTTTTTGAAATTAATGTCTTACTGTTTTGTAAACTGAAAAGGCTAATACAAATATCCTTTGCAGTTTCTATAATTTGCGTTAAGGATTGTACTTGCATGTGTTCTCATCTTTAATTTAATGAATTTGCGTATATTCTGGTCATCTTACATGGTTTCTTGTTTAAAATGCTTAGACCACGAGAGTAAGCATCTATTATATGTTCACACCAATTTCACAACTATAATAGAATATATGCTGTACACCTAATAGAATACATATTCTTTTCCAATTAGATGAGAATTTATCACAATATTAGCATAAAAGATCAGTGTGCTAATTAAAAAATGCATGTGAAGCTTGTCTTATTACCTGTATCAATCAAATTTTTCATGCAAAGTTACAAAAGAACCGTGTCATGTACTTGATAAAAGATTAAAAGATGGTTCATTTGAGTTTGAATGTTCTCAAAATGTCAAACATTTTGCTACTTGGCTTCATTTTTCACATGATATGATAATGATGTATGTACACATGCATTATTCTCTGTTGGTTGTCCTGCCTCATGGATTGTTACACACTAGATATAGAGATCTTTATATATAACCACAGACCATAGGAAAACAGAGGGGAAAAAAAATGCTAGAAGCTACTAAATTATTTTTCCTTAAAACAAAATTCCATTTTGTGCTGCTACATTTTGCGACTTATTCAAATCCAGATTCTGAACCAAATCATATTTCCCACTAGGTGACTAATTGTCATAACGTTTGGAGAACTTCAAATTACAGAAAAACAAATGTCTACATACACAAATAGAATGTATTACATAATATCAAGCACAATCAAAAAGCAAAAAAAGTTCCTGGTTTATCCATCAAATTTCGGAACGGATTTTCAATGAATCAGATGCTTGGAAGCGCAAGTAATGCATTCATAAGCACCTGACACGGAGGGTCATCTTCATCTGCTATGACTTCATTGTTACCTTCATCTGCTTTAACTCCATCATTAAATTAATTAATAAGAGGTCCTATATCTTTATGGTTTGCCATTCAAGTTAGAGCAGTTTGTTGGGTTCTGGATCGGTTTGATAAGCCTGATTGTCATTTGCGATGATCTTATTTGAATGAAACTGAGAATTTCTATTTATACGTCTTTAGAGGATCCATTCAACCATACTGAACTGCTCTAGAACCAGAGCTTCAGTTGGCAAATGCACTAATAGATGTTTCATGCAATTATAAACCGTAAGAATTTTTTTCTTAAATCCAGCAGAACCATACGGACCGGTAAACCTCCGATGAGGGTATAGCATAATGGTCCGCTGATCACGTCCCAGTTTCATATCTCTTGATAAATTTATATAGGATATGAAGCGCATGATAGGAATCGAATAGTTCCTTACGAATTATCTTATAAAATTAACTTTGAGTTATCTTAATATAGATATCAATTACTTTTAAGCTACTTATAAATTGAAATCTAATGAATTATCTTATAAATTACTTTTACATTAATTACCTATATGAATTTATATTATTACCTTAATTCATATATGAATTTTAATTATTTACTTATAAATCAAAAGAGGGAATTAGCCACGATGACAAATTTTATGAATTTTTTTTTTTGATATAACCACATGTTTTAAAATTTAGGCCAAAGGTTAAATCTCCAACTTCAGATCTCCTCGTCAATCTCGTCTAAGCATCTAGTCGATCACCTGATCTTACCTCCACATCATTGCATGATTTTCCATCATCACTGTCGCCTCCACAATCCATCCTGCTCTATCTCGTCGTCACCTCCAATCACTAGTGACTCCACGCTCTACTCAATATAGAGCAAACCCTAGCTGCATCATATCTCATGGCGTTAGCCACTACCGTCTGACCAAAATCCTAACCACTCCTTTTCCACTGCACTCTGGCATCAACAACGAAATAATTTTTTTTGCAGTAAAATAAAAGTGCTAAATTAAACTAGATTTAGATGAATTTTTCTTTTTTAATTCCCTTTTATGATTCGAAAAATGCTAAATTAAACTATCACAAATGGAAAAAAAAGCTAAATTTGTTTTCACTGTTCGAAAAATGGTAAATTAAACTAGACATATAAAATACGATGCCATATTCAACTTTCCATAAGCAAATGCTAAAATAAGTTCGTATTATATAATATCATGTTATGCTTATTTTTACGATTCATAAAATGCTAGTTATGACTAGCATTTAAAAATTTAACGCTACATTCGTTTTCACATTACAAAAAATGCTAAATGTATCTAGCATTTGAATATTATTTCTGTATAACTAAAACAACCACCACCAGACATCGTCACCTCCTTCTCCATCACCGTCGATTTCCAAATTCCACCACGAAATCATGTAACATTAACACTGTCACCTCTATTAACGCTATACACATGCTTTGAATGAAGAGGTTATGGATGATCCGGAAGACATAGTCATTACTTGGGCCATCAAGCATAAGTTTGGGTCCTAACCGCAGGAGGTGAAGAACTTGCAAGTTAAGAAGGTCGGAGTGGTTAAGAAGGTCGAAGGGATTAAGAAGGAAAAGATCGACGATGTTCCTCCACTTCTTTCAATTTTGTTGGCTATACCGCCAGTTGTTATTCCCACTTCTACTCCCGTGATAGGAAGCATTCAAGCTGATGCCCCAGAACCTCCGAGGAGAAATTACGACTGGAACATAAATTCTAAGGTCTACCCATCCGACCCTATCCGATGGAAGAAAAAGTGGTAGATCTGGCATACGGTGTCTTCGAAGGGAAAAATTAATAAGAAGAAGAGAACTTGACCACCGTTTTCTTATGCTGTCTTTTGTTTGTTTTAGTTCAAGTTTATGTACATATGCACCGCTTATGTCGTGCGGGTATGGGCCCCGCTTTTATTTGTGAATTTCTCTCGGTTGTTAATAAAATAGACTTTTCCTTCTAACTTTTATCCTGTTTTCCTACATACTTAGTTTATTTATGTCTATTGTGATTGCATTCGAATCAGAGCAATGTTACTATCCACCGTAACTCTGTATGTATGAATAACTCCTCGCTATTACTCTGCTGTGTTTCATTATTTCATTCTGTTCATTGTTGCCAAAACATTTTCATGTTGGCTAGCAGAACTATAATCGTTTAGCTAACTCCGTAACCTACTTGGCTTACCTTCAGTCATGTTCCATTTGGCCAAAGACAAGGTCGAATCATCCACATCGCTTCCTACCTTCAGGAAGTAATGTTTTGGACATCTATTTCTGGACATTTGTACATGATCTTGCCTATCCGTGGCCATTGCTTGTAAGTATTTGTAAGAAGTGATCTTCATGACGTCTATCTCTGGACATCTGTACTAGATCTCGCCTATCTTTGGGCATCAATAGTATTTGATAAAAGAGATTTAATCTTTTGTAGGGTCCTATCTTTGAGACATGATGTTTAAAATGCCTGTCTCTAGGCATTGCATTTAGGTCTTCCCTATCTTTTGGTAATGGTCGAAAGTTAGAGGTACAGGGCGAATCATCACGATTGACCCTAGTGTGATTGTATGTAGTTAAAGCCTTGCTAAATCCCTGCTATAGCGCATATCACTCTTCAACCGCTATGCTATTTTTATTTAGCATTATTTAATAGTTGATCCGTTTTAAACCCCGCTATTTTCTGCTACATCCACTAAATCAAGGCCTTTTAGCACCCGCTTTAGAAGCATTAATGTACAAAAGTTAATTTGACTAGTTCTCTTATAAACCAAATCAATAAAGTTATGGTAAAGACCTAATTCAAAGGCATAAGTGTTCAATATAAGTTAGAAATCTATTATGGTCACCAAATCTAGTTTGCATAAATCATGGTATTCTTCGGTTTTGTTATACAAGATTAAACTGTGTTTTATTTTTGTACACAAATGATATGAGAAAGAGAATAAATTAACTGTTTTATATATAATGAAGCTTTTTTCACATCGTTTCTTTTCCACTATATTTATGCTTTATCCCTGCTATAACATTTCATACCTCCTACACTATATTACTGCTAAGGGCTTTAACTGCACGGGTGTGATTATGCTTCGACAATCTGATTTTGTTGAGGGAGTCCATCGGCTGGTACCTACATAATATGCATTTTTAAAACACAGAATATACACAACATAAAGTTAGGGTTTTGAGAATATAGTTCCATTGATACCCGAAGCCAATTCCATTTATAAACATAAGAATGGAATAGTTGGCCTTATTACATCAGAGCCCGGTCATATATTTACATAGATACATTTAAGCGAAATAGCATCTCGGGTGTTTGCTATTCCACATCCTTGGAAATAATATTCCGCCAATGGTTGCTAGCTTGAATGGTCCATCTCCATGCTTGTGTTTAATGGCATACAGACCTTCCCCTTCAGGCCCAGTGCCACTAGACTAGGGAAGATTCATTTCAGAACGAGATCATCAATCTTGAAGTTTCAATTCCTGACATTTGCATTGAATTGTCGTGCTACTTTTTTCTGGTGAGTAACAACCCTTAAATCAGCTTCTTCACGCTTCTCATCGATCATATCAAGGGACTCCAGTAGGAATTCATCATTGGTCTTAGGATCCTAATGAATCGTCTGACGAGAAGAAACTTCAAATTTAATTGGAATAATGGCCTCTGATCCATATGCCACAGCGAACAGAGTATGTCGATCATGGACTTGTGAGTCGTTCAGTAAGTCCTCAATACTAGAGTTAATTCATCGACCCACTTGCCCTTAGCATTTGTCAGTCATTTCTTTAAGACGAACTTGATGATCTTATTCACCACCTCCGCTTATCGATTCGCTTGTGTGTATGTAGCAGTCACAAATCTCTTTTTAATCCAATACTTGTTGTAGAAATCCTTGAATTCAAAAACGTCGAATTGGGTTCCGTTGTCAGAGGTGATTGTTTATGTAAACCTAAATCGAAAAATAATGTTCTTTAATACATAGTTTATCACCTTCTGTGTAGTGATCATGGCAAGCGGTTCTACTTCGGTCCACTCCATATAATCTGCTACAATAATGACATACTTCGCTCCGCCCTTAGACATTTGTAGCACAACGAGGATGTCAATTCCCTAAACTGCAAATGATCATGGATTGACTATTGTGTAATTTTTGTGGATGGGACTCTAGGAATCTTTGCAAATCTTTGGCATATATCACACTTTTTTGTGTATTCGCCTCATCTTGGTTAATCGTTAGCCAAAAATATCCATAGCGAAGAATCTTCCTTGCCAAAGTTTATCCACCTGTGTAATCGCCATAAGCTTCTTCGTGTACATCTGCAAGGATCTTTTTAGCTTTCTCATTGGCGCTACATCGTAGTAGGAAAGCAGAAAATCCTCTCCTGTATAACACTTCCTTATGAACAATAAATTAAGGTGCTTTATGTAGGAGTTTCCTTCGTTTTTTCTTCTATTCGGGAGTGCTTCCTTTAATAAGTACTCCTTAACCAAGGTCGCTCATGACTCCTTTTCCACTTGGCTTCCAAGATCCAATCGACATCCATCTGGTTGATGCTCAAGGCCAACAATACCTCTATAGGAACCAATCCTATAAGTTGCACATCCCTAAAGCTAGCCAGTTTGGCCAATGAATCACCTTTCTTGTTCTTCTCCCTTGGAATGTGTTATCGTGTAATATTCGAAATCATTTAGCAATTCCAAAACCTCCGTCAAATAAAAGGATAGTCCCGCACCCTTAGCCTGATATTCCTTCTTCACCCGATAGACCATTAATTAAAAGTCGTTATATATATGCAATACTTTAACTTCCAATTCTTTCGCTATCTTGAGCCATGCAAACAGTATTCATACGCAACTTCATTATTCATTGCGGGTCCGTCCTTTTAGGGTCACTAAGATCACTTCTAGTGCAGAGTCACATTCATTGGATGCCCTATCCGTGTACAATTCTCACTAAGCGAGTCACTCAGCTTCTTCCATTGCGTCTCTATCTCGGGTGGTAAACTCGACAATGAAATCATTTAATGTCTATCCTCCTATCGTCCTTCTATAATGGTAGGCTATATCATACTGGCTCAACTCGATGTTCCATTTTAGTAGCCTTTCCAAAGTATCGGGTCGGTGCAACATTTTTTTGGTTGATCACAATAAACTCTTTTATCTGATGAGTCTGGAAGTAGGGTGTAATTTCCTCGGGGTGATAAACAAGCAATATGCTAGCTTCTTTAACTTTTGATAGTTCTTCTTTGCTTCAGTGAACCGCTTGCAGATGTAACACATAAGCCTTTGGATTTTGGATTCTCTACGTACCAAGGAAGCACTCAGCGCATGATCAGATATTGCCAACTAATGGAATAAGGCATCTATTTCCAAAGTCTTTGATAAGACTTGTGGTCTTTCAATGCGATCGAGTAAAGTATGGAAAGCTTTCTGACATTCTTCCGTTCAGATAAACTTCAGTTTCTACATTTTAAGGGCATCAAATAATGACACATCCTTATCTGTCGCTTTTGAGATGAACCGACTTAGCACCGCGACCTTTCTATTCAAGCTTTGCATTTCTCTCCTTGTTATCAGGGCTTTGACATCTCTCAATGTCTTAATCTGCTCTGAATTAGCTTCTATTCCCCTTGAGTTTACTATGAAATCCTAAAACTTGATTGAAGCGACTCTGAAAGAACATTTCATTGGGTTGAGCTTTTTCCTGCATCTTTGAAGTACATCAAGCATCTTCGAGAAGGTATCTCATATGATTCACCAATTACTATAACTTCACCAGGATATTGTCCGTATAGACCTCCATTTTGTGTCCAATCTGATCTTTGAACATTGAATTTACCAATCTCTTGTAGGTAGCTTATGCATTCTTCAGACAGAACGGAATGACACAGTAACAATACAGTCCTAGATCAGTAATAAAATTGGCATGCTCTTAGTCTTGAATGTGCATTGGTATTTGATTATAACCGAAATAAGCATCCATAAAGGATAGCCACTCATGTCCAGCAACTGAGTCCACCGGCTAATCAATCTTCGGCAGTGGGAAACTATTGTTTGGGCACGCTTTATTCAAATCTGAACAGTCGATGCATGCACGTCATTTTCTGTTGTGTTTCTTGACCAGCACTGCATTTGATACCTATTCGTGGTATATAGCTTCGCGAATGAAGCTGTTAGCTTTCAGCTTATCCACTTCCTCCTTCAATGCAGCAGATCTCTCAGGACACGGGTTATGTTTTTCTGCTTTACAAGAAGGCATCTGGGGTTCACATTCAACATACGACATGCTATCTTTGACGATATTCCATATATATCAGATTGCATCTAGGAAAATAAATCCTAGTTGAACCAGATAAACCCCGTCGGCTCCTTCTTCATCTTCACACTGAGTTGAGCCCGATCTTTAGAACCCGAGTGGGGTCGTCCTGATTGACTAGGATGTTAATTGTTAGCTCATTTAGGGCCACCCTCGCCTTCTTTGGCTCTTTCATTAGATTCATATGTTTGTTGAATTTACTATGCTGTCCAAACTAAGGCTCGGGTGGTTGCTATGCATCAACTGATTTGATGTAGAGAGTTTTATCTACACCTTTTCCTTTTTCACGTTGCTTCACCTCTCTACGACGTAGCTTTCACGGCACGTACTTTGATCTCCTTGAATGACACCAACCTCGTTCTCAGCTAAGAATTTCATCATTAAGCACTATGGGACTAGGGTCACTCTGAAGCTAGCAAGGGCCGCTCGGTCAAGAAAACGTTATAAGCTGAATTGTATCTACCACAATGAAGATCTGCACCCAGACTCTCTTGTGGTCACCTTCACCAAGTTCCACCAATAAATCAACACATCCTACAGCCTTTATAGCTTCTTTGTAAGTCAATGAATGCAGGATTTACATGGCTTAAGGTCTTGCCCATCCATCCTTATCTGGTCATAAGTTTTCTTAACCAAAATGTTGACTATGATCCCATAATGAATGAGAACTCATTTCACAATCGTCATAATTATCACTATCTTAATCATGGCCATAATCACCAAGGGGTTAAGCGTTTGCACTTCTATCCTATCTGCATCGCGATATCTGAACATAGTATTATCAATTCTAGAATCTTTGTCAGAGCTCCATCTTATACAACAAAGCAACTTCCCTGCACAACATATTTCACTGAACTCCCGTATCGTTCCATCTTATTCCAGCTTTTCTTGGCTGGATGAGGTCCACTAGCTTTTGTGTTATTTACGAGCCTTCATTCAAGCTGCTTAGGTCCAGCCTCACTAAGCCCAGCTTGCCCCTCATTAAGCCATCTGCCACTAGATCGATTGTTCACTTGCCCACCATCCTATGGGTCTTTTACATAATATTAAATCATTTCTTCCCGATCAAGTCCTCAATCATATCCTGCAAATATCGACACTCATTTCATGGTTAGTGGCGGTTTCATCTTTAAAACGCAGATAGTGGGTTGCATTCCTATAAAACTCATCCATGGTTAGTGGCGGTTTCATCTTTAGACACTCACCAAAATTTGTATCTAGATGAATTCCTCTGATCAATGCTATCAAGATAATGTTCTCTTTGGCATTGCTCACTTCAGTCACAACTGTGTTGAATCTACTTAAGTAATGTTTCAAAGACTGGTCGGGCCTTGAAAAATGCTAAACAAGGACAACATATCTTTGGATCGAGCAGTATGCAACTTGAACAGCTCCAAACTTCCTAGCCAATTGGTCAAATGAGGATATGTACCTCGCTGGGAGCCAAGTGAACCACATCGTAGCCACTCCTTTGAGAAATATCAAGAAACATATACATCAATATCTCACAACATTTGTTGCCCTGGCGCCATCCATGTGCCACTCGTATTTTAGAAGATGTTGTCTTGGATCAAACTTTCAAGGAAAGATGGCATTGTAGGCATCACAAATCTTCTAGGATACTACTCCCGTAGAATCTCATCAGCGAGCGGGTTCCAACTAGGAGAAAAACCAAATTATCGCTATTTCTATGTTGGTTTACATTCATTGGCTTTCTCACCATATCATCCAAGAACTATAGTTCAATCGAATCGATCGAATGCTGATCATCAAGGCCTTCCTTGAGTGTTTGGCTCCTCAAACGATTTTGGTTAGTTCCATGATATTTGGATTTTCCTATCTGTAGGGGAACCGTTCATCCAATCATTTGACTTCTACGTTCTCCACGTGATGGCTCAGCAACAATTGTTTGAACTCCACCACTCTAGCCACCGACTGCATGACCAGCATCAACAGAAACATCATCTTGCAACTCAACATCTACGTCGCCAATAATGACTGAGACCTTGGATCAGTGCCAACTTATAAAGTCGGATTGGTACCAAGTTGACTTTTGTCTAACCGAGCTTTTCCAGTTCCAACTTTTGAAGTCCCGGCTTCCTACCTCTTGATTTTTTGTTTTCCATTTTTGTGGTTTCTATCCAATAAGGAAAATTTTCTTCTTCCAAATCAAAGGATGATAATTCCTTTCTACTCTTTCTGCATCTCTGGGATTGCTAGGTCACCAAATCTATATTCTCCTTCATCGTAGCATTTTGACTCTCTATCAACTTTTCATTCATTTCCATTATCATCCTATCCAAATCAATCATAGTTACCATTTCTAAGGCACTATGAATTTATGTACCAACAAGTTGATTGTCTCCTCTTTATGTTAAAAGCCTTCAGTTATAGGAACATTGGTAAGTCTAGAAGTAGTTGACTTCCCTTTAGCATTTCTAGATTGCATGGGTTTCTTGGATCCAATGATTGACTATAAGAAAATCTAAGGAATCAAGGATCCTCTAACAATAATTTTTTAATCTAACTCGTGCATTATAGCAATCCTAAGGTTCAACATAGATCCAATTAGTGAGAATTTTGGGTTTTCTTAGTGAAAGCACCACAATGTTTGCATCCAAAGTTGGACAAACACTCGATCGAATTGTAAGAAGAATTAATAAAGAACTTAAATGGAAAAGGAAGCAAATAGCACACAAAAATTTATAGTGGTTCGGCAAATGCTCCTGCCTACGTTCACTTAAACTTTGCTAATGATTGTTGAAGTTCTTTACAACTGTGATTTTAGAACTCGATTGCTTACAAGTTGGTAAGGATCCAATAGAGCCCCAAGGTAAAATTAGAAAATTTTGAAAGTAAAGGAAAAAAAATCCTATTTTTATGCTCATTTCCTCCTATTTATAAATGTAGATCGATGAAATAAGCTCTGATATTTGCTATCCACTTTCTTCAAATTCAAGAAGAGGTTCAAAAGGGAGATCATAATCACATTGTCATTGTGATAGTCAACTGGTGCCGAGTTGTGGTAAAACACCCTACGCCCCTTAATATACCCAAAATGACACATTAAAGGCGTGGTGCGTTGTAGGTGTAACTGAAACAAACAAAGAATAAGATTCATAAGACAAAAATAGATAAAAGTAGCAGAAACTAAATAAGTATTTAATTAAGAAAAGCCTTAGAATTAGTTCATAAATAAGTCACATGCCAAATACAACATTCAAAACCCATCGTGTTTATGAAATAAAAATTCATTGTCTCAAAATCTGAATATGTAATATCCCTCATAAATAAACCAGTGCTTACAAGAAAAACAGTTGAAAATAAAAGAAGTACATAGAAAAAGTCTCCTCCAAGAAGAACTCCAAGCTGCAACAATCTACTAGTTTCTTCCTTAATTGCCTAAGGAGGAAATAAAGGAGTGGGCCAGACTAAAAGTTTGGTGAATGATAGCAATTACTAGAGTCTTTAAGCAAGATAAAATAATAGACTCTACAACGGTTCTAGCATAAATAAGGATAACAAAGGAAAATAGGAAAGAGATAAACTAAAAATGAGTACGATTAAATATTGCTCAATATAGGTTAACTTTGATTGCTTGCACTTGTTTTGATTTAATTAGGCTGAATTTCTAATCCTGTAATTATGACGTGACCCTAGTTATACCCTTTTTGATCGGCATGCTGCTCCATAGACCTTCCTGTGGATCAGCCGCTATATAACTCCCTACACAACAGCTATGATATTTACGGAAGATACACAGAGCAACTACCAAGGATTCAGACGACACATAAGCTCCCTACACAGAAGGCACTGGTGCCTACTAAGACACCATACTAAGTGCTTGGAACTCATAGCTATTATTGAGCACCCGAATTGAAGTCACACGCGTAACTGCCACCATTCCCATGCTACCTTTTGCTCCACCTATTGGGTCTTCTTATTACCTCCAACGTACAACATAGCGCGCCCCTCATCTCACTTCAGGCTAATGCGAGATCATCGTTTTTCCATAGAAAAATAGGGAAAATGATGTTGGTACTGGTCCTTCATCCAAACAATATCCAGTTGCGCCTCTTATCCAAATCCCCATGATTTGGACTTCTATTTGACCAATTACTACCGTTCTTAGCATAAGCATGCCCTAGGGAATGCTATTTAGTACAGATCCTACTTTCGTCTTTGTTATTAACTTAGATAAATTATTTAAATAAGCCTTTATTATCATTTTTACTTTCTACGCTTATCAATTTATCCCAAGACTTAAAATAAGCCCAGTTCTAATCTTTTTCTTATTATAACCTACGCATAATCATGCTCATTACTTAACCCAAGGTCTAAGTGTGAAAATAAGCTTCTTTCATCTTTTACTTCATTTAGTTATAATTCTAAGTTATAACAATGTCAATTATCTTTAATTAGTCCAATTCTAATTATAATTTAGGCGTAATTGCAGTCCAATTCCATTATTTATTACAGTCTTTATAATTTACATCTCATTTTCTTTATTTAATATTCTTACTTATAATATCCATATTCGTGTTCAACTTTTCTAATCCATATGCAAAGAAAAGGAGAATGAAGATAATAGACGCTTGCATAAAATCCAAAACGTCGTAAAGATGTAAATAAGAAATAAATAACAGTAAATAAACTTAAATACTGTAAATAGACTGTAAATTAATAAAAAGCTATGCTTACAGTAATATTTTATAATTAACAGAAATAATACTAAAATTATTGAAAGAATTGCTGAATAGACTGAAAATAATTAAAAAATGTGAATAATTACTGAAAAAGGCCATTTCAAAAATCATAGTAAAAATGTAACCATTGGAAACCTTTTATTTTAAATTACTTAAAAAAATCTTAAAACAATTACAATAACTTACCTCCGGTCCTAAGCTCTTCCTTTGGTCTTTTCAGATCCACTTGGAGTTGTAAAATAATTTTTATTAAAAAGATTCTCTCCTTGGAAAATTATTCCTTTTAGGGTCCTTCCTGAAATGGTGAACCCAAGCGGAGAAAATCTAGAATGAGAAAAGGTGTTAGGTCTAGAGGTCTATTTATATGTGTAAAAGCGGACCTCGAACCGTTGGATTTGGAGATTGAATAGAATGCGACCACATCATAGGCTGAATATGAGCCATCGGATGTTGAAACGGAGGGATTGGATTAAACTAAAGGGTGAAAATGACGTGTTCCGATGCTTCTCATTCGTTCGAACGAACTAACGTTTATGCGCCTGTAAAATTACAAGGCAGATCGACTGGGTGGTCAATCGCCCCCTTGCGCAGGTCGACCAGCCGGTCGACCTGACCGTGTGTGTGTTTGTGTATGTGTGTGCATATATATATCGTTATATTTCTGCTTATTTTGATAATTTTGTAAGTTGGTCATATTAGCTCGGTTTCTTACGTTCTATGTTTGGAAATTGACCAGAAAATTACCACGGACACAATGGTGCAACTTCTGTGGCTTAATTCTGATAATTTCACAAAGTTATTTTATTATTTAATAATTAACAAATTAATTATTACGGATTAAATTTTGGATTGTTACATTCTCCTTTCGTTAAGGAATTTCGTCCTCGAAATCTCTAAGGATAAAAGAATGTATTAAATGTTTTCATCCAGTTTTACAACCAACTACTCAATCATCAAACATTCATCTATGTCCTTATGTTTTTCTAATATCATTTATGATACTTATGTAATTAGTGTAGTGTAAATATCTCTAACTAATGCAAAAGATTAGATGGTCCACTGATTCAGTTGACCTCCTTTTATGCAACAATATATGTGCCATGTATCCAAATGAATGCAAAAATTTCTTAAAGATACTGATAATTTTATATGCATGTTACAAACATCATCCAAATGCAACAATCATGTGATAAACATCCATTTATAGCAATCGTGAGAATATAGTAAAATGCACACATCCATATGCATATGCTCTAGTGTCCTAGTTAGGTCAATCCCTATAGAATAATAGTGCCTAGTGTATCTATATGCGCACATAGCATCCACTAGCAAACACTTGCAACCACTAGCATACATCATTCATAACATGTTCTATTAACATGTTTACATCAAATCCTACCATTGATAGGTTAAATCCTAAGTCCTACCCTCCCAAAGGATAATAAAGGAAGAACCTATTCAAATCTAAAGATGGAAAAAGGAATTCTAAATCTTATCATCAAAAAGATGGGAATAGGAAGTACGAATCATCTCTTCTGCTTCCTAAGTGGCGTTTGCAACATCTTCTCCCCACTGCACCTTTACCAGTGGAACCTCCTTGTTCCTTAGTCGCTTGATATCTCTTCCAAAAATATTTGTGGGGATACGCCGAATAGAATCTTCTCTTTCTACCTCCACCTCCTCTAATTGACTAGGCTCTACAACCTCGAGTCATGTAAGCACTTTCGCAAGTGCGAAACATGGAAAACGTCATGCACTCCTGCAAGCCTATTTGGTAGTTTCACCCGGTAAGCCATCTACCCAACTCTCTCTGTGATAGGAAATGGTCCAACAAATCTAGGGGCTAACTTTCCATTAGATCTGAATATTACCACCTTCCTAAGCGAGGATACTTTGATAAAAACTAAGTCTCTAACCTCAAACTCAAAGTCTCTCCTCCGTCTATCTGCGTACAACTTCTGTCTGCCTTGAGCCATCTTCATCCTTCATTGAATCAACTCCACCCTCTCAGAGGTCTTCCTAACCGTATCAGGTCCAAGTAATAACTTCTCCGTAGACTCTACCCAACATGATGGGGACTTGCAGGGTCTCCTATATAAAGCCTCAAATGATGCCATTCCTATACTTGTTTGGTGACTATTATTATATGCAAACTCAACCAATGGAAGATGCTCCTTCGAAGTTCCTCCAAAGTCCAAAATGCACATCCACAGCAAATCCTGATGCTTTATATTTACCCTCTCTGTTTGGCCATCCGTCTGGGGTTCATAGGCCGTACTCAACCTAAGTTGCATCCTTAGCGCCTCTTTTAAGATTCTCCAAAACTCACTAGTGAAAATGGGATCTCTATCATTAACAACACTGGAAGGAACTTTGTGTAGACAGAATATCTCTCGAATATACAAGGATGCCATATACGAAGTCGTACGCTTACTCTTAATTGGGATGAAGTGAGCACTCTTGGTCAATTTATCAACAACCACCCAAATGATAGTGTTCCATTTCCTAGAATGGGATAAACCATCAATGAAATCTATAGAAATACTATCCCACTTCCAATCTGATACATCTAAGAGCTGAAGCAATCCACCGGGCTTCTGCTGCTCTGCTTTTACCCTTTGGCGTATGAGACCCTTAGTTATGAATTCTACCACATCCATACCACCCAAATGGAACATCCTCTTCATATCTTGATATATTTTGTCACCACCCGGATGAATAGTCATACAAGAATGATGTGCCTCCTTCAAAACTGCTCTCAATAAGTCACCGGCGTGTGGAACACAAAGCCTCCCATCTCTCCTAAGCCAACCTTTACTATTAATGAAATAGCATTGGAGATGTCTTGAGACCTCTCCTCGGCTAATCCTATCCATAATGTCCATGAGTTATGAATCCTCCCGCTGCCTCAAGGCAATCTGATCCATAAGGGTAGGCCTTACCTCTAAGGTTGCCAACAATCCAGGAGTAATGTCCGTAGAGGGCTTAAAATCAAAAGTAGAAATAAACTCCAAGCTCCTCCACTCTATGAACAAAGGACTAAGGGTTGCTTTCTTTCTACTTAATGCATTTGTAACCACATTACCCTTGCCAGAGGTATAAGCTATCTCAAAATCAGACGAGGCTAAAAACTCCATCCACATTTGTTGCCTCAAGTTCAAGTCCTTCTGCGAGAATAAGTACTTTAAAGACTTATGGTCGGTAAAAAGCTCAAACATCTCTCCAAACAAATAGGGTCTCCAAGCCTTAAGTGCAAAAACTATGGCAGCCAATTCTAAATCGTGGGTAGGATAGTTCTTCTCATGCGTCCTCAACTGTCTACTACCATAACACACTACTCTCCCTTCTTGCATCAACACCGCTTCTGAACCCGTTCCACATGCATCAGTGTATACAGTGAAAGGCTTAGCTCCATCGGGTAAAACTAACACCGGTGCACTAGTAAGGGTTGTCTTAAGCTTCGTGAAGGAATCCTCACAATCCACGTCCCATACGAAAGTTTTATTCTTCTTAGTAAGGCGTGTGAGTGGTGCCGAAATCTTGGCAAAGTCTCTAATGAACTTCCTGTAGTAGCCTGCCAATCCTAGGAAGCTCCTAACCTCGGTAATGTTCTTGGGGGCCTTCCAATCTTGTACTGCAATGACCTTGGCGGGGTCAACAGCCAAACCTTCCTTCAGGACTACATGCCCCAGGAAACGAACTTCCTCTCTCCAAAAATGACACTTAGGTATCAAATGATGGCTACGAAGTGTGCGAAGAATTTCTCCCAAATGAACAACTTGCTCCTCCTTACTCTTGGAAAATACCAAGATATCTTCTATGAATACCACCACAAACTTATATAGTACATCCCTAAAGACGTGGCTCGTCAAATCAACGACTCTGAGATGATGGAATTCCATGGATAAATAAAGTTGAGAGAAAGCCCGAAGAACCTACTAACCGGTCAAAGAGATCATCAATCCTAGGAAGTGGATATCGGTTCTTCTTGGTGAGCTTTTTAGATTCCCTATAGTCCATGCAAAGTCGGAGAGAACCATCCATCTTAGTGGCGAAAATGACTAGCGCTCCCCACTCTGATATGCTCCTTCTTATGAATCCCTTAAGATCTCACAAATCTACTTGCTCAACTCTTTCCTCTCCCTAGGCGCCATGTGTCTCACAGGTAACGCTACTGGCTTGGCATTCTCGGTCAAATAAATCCTGAAGTCAATCTCTCTCTTAGGGGATAGTCCTCTAACCTCCTCAAAGACGTCTGCAAAATCGTTGACGACAGGAACCGAATGCAACTCTGATGAAGATGAATCGATGGAATAGAGAAAACTCAACAGGACTGACTCTTGCGGGTCACAAGATACCTCCAAAGTCCAACCACTACAAGTCTCAAGTCTAACGACTCTCCTCTCGCAGTCTAAGATAGCACCGTATGTGGATACCCAATCCATCCCTTAGATCATCCCATATCCCGAGAATCCCAAAACATAGGCATCACAGTCAAACTCTACGCTTAGGATAAAGATTTTCAAACCCCTACAAATCATAGATAAGTGTGTCGATCCTCCTATGGGGTTTGAAACAACAATGGGGTCTACTACTAATGATATGTAGGTTGATTTCTTGGGCCTCCTTGCTGAATGCTAGCAGTCTCATTTCCATCCATATTATGAGAAGTAAATCTAGTATGTCTCACCATTATCAATCTCCTTGCTTAGATTTCGGTAAATATGAATAGTATATGCAACTTTATGAAGATAACTATGGATCTTCTTTGGGGGATTTGCCCAATCCAATAACAAGAAAGGAGATACTAACAAGCTGAGAATCAGGTTTGCAGTAAAGCACCAAAATGTTTGCAACCAAATTAGTTGCAAACACCCAAGAGTGGATTTAAGTAAATGAACATAAGAATAGATTAAATTAACAGACTAATCAAAGAAAAAATCAAGAACACAGGAATTTATAGTGGTTCGGCATTGTATGCCTACGTCCACTGTAAAGATCATCTTTACTGATTCACTAATAGTATGATTACAGCGGCAAGAAGTAAGAAAAAACTTGATTACAATAAAGACTCAAGTAATCAACAATGTAAAGATCCACAGAATGACCCCCTAGACCAGTATTTATAGATGAACATGACCACCAATCTCTCTGAAACTTTGGCTATAGGACCTTCTAATCCATATGGGCCCACCAAAGGGTCGCCAGGCCCAAATCCCAATGAAGAAGGATCGATGCCCATCCCTTCAATGATCAATTTTTGGGCAAAGATCCCCATGCTAGCATCTACATACTTAAATATATTGGCTCTTTAATTTTCACGTCATTTGGATCGACGAAGCTCGAGTTATTGCATGATCTTTGATCTAAGATTGTTTATGCCATTATTTCCTGTCGGTCCCTAGAGATGATTGTATGCCGATCCCTCTTTCTTTACTCATTTTCCATGCAATACCTAAGGAAGGTTCCTTAGGGTCTATATACATTGCTCTCCAAATTTCATCTACCTTGGACCTTTAGATCCCAAAACATTGATCGTTGAATGCGAGAATGCACTTGGTCTCTGACATGTGCCGATACCTCCTTGGTGGACTTAAGTATGCCGATCCATCCATCTATGCTGAGCCTTTTTATATACTATGTCGATCCCTTCCTTATGAGTTGAAGTATAACTTTCCAAGCCAACAAACCATGCCGATCCATCTACTTTCATCTACGTCGATCCCTTTCTTGCTTCAACCATGCCAACACTCATCCATCCAACCATATCAGTCCTTATAGTGCTTCTAAGCCAGACCGATCCCTTGCTTGTCTAAGCTAAAGCTCATATACATTGTTTATCCATCAATTCTACCTTTACATAACCATTGCTCCATGGTCATTGCTCTTGATAACAATCGAACCTATCTTGTACAATCAGTTCAATCTAACCGGTACAAGGTATCAGGTAACATAAACACACTGTTTAATATTGTTCAAAATATCAAATAAAATTTTATAACTAATATTTCAAAAATATTATTTAATTTTTAACAATTGAAATTTAATTAAATCAGGTGGTAACATGAGCATTAAATTTGGTCAGCTATTAATATCGAACAATTTGAATATTAGTGTTCTTACTTAGCAAGTGGAGTGGCATTATAACAAAATTTATCGCTTACTTCATATAGGTAAAATCCAATTTTACTTTATTAATAGTTACCCAGTAGTGAGAATTATTTATACTAATTCTCTTCATCAAAACTATATTATTTTAGACTTAAGGAATTTGGTAATGGTGAAAGTTCCAATATTGTCCACATTCAACTCCGTAGGCTGAATACAAAATCCTTGGATCAACCATAACTATTATTATTAACCAAATTATTTGTGTCAGAAATTTTGACTTTTAGTTGACTTTTGTTGACCTGATACTAATCATGTATAACTAAGGAGACGAATCCTCTCTCAAATATTGTTTCACTTCCAATACTTCCACTCTACCCACCATAGTCGTTGATGGTTTTGTGCCATGATTTAACTATAACCAAAGTGGTGCTTTCATATTGAAGATCAACAGTATTTTCAAGTCAAGAGAACCGTATAAAATAGTCGCATCGATATTTTCTGTTTAACCTGACTTGTATTAACCGATAGAAAACTATTAAGTGACTCATTCCACAGAATATCCAAAAGTATCGGAACTTAACCCCTTGGTGTCCATGGCTGTCATGAGTAATACACTATTCAACATTTAGAGAGTGTTACGTACTCTAGTCTCAATGGATGTATTGATATCCAGTCTTGATGTTGACTAGAAATATTCAAAATGATGTGTTTATTATATTATGATACAATACTTTTGGTTGCAACTATTTGTAAAAACTATCATAAATAGACCATTTATGGATTTTTTATTAAAAATATTTAATTAAATATTTAATTATCTATAGCATATTATAATAAATATATAATAGAAATAAAATACTTTTTTATTACGAATGAGAATTTATTACCGAGTTAATAATTTACAATAGATTACAAAATTAGCTTTAGGGCATGCTCTTAACTCTATTAGGAGAATGATAAAGTTAGTGGTATGCCTAAGGGGTAATTATGTAATTTGTTACATATATCTAACTTGATAACAAATCTTGTCCGAAATATAAGGTATTTTCTTTCTATTATGTACTTGATATATGTGTTATATTAATTGATTTATTTGATTAAAAACATATTTAATAGAAAACCCATAAATGGTATGTTTTTCGATAGTAGTTGAAATGTGTTGTAATCATGAATGGTTTATCATAATAAAATAAATGTACTATTTTGAATATTCCTAGTCAAGAAGTATCGAGACTAGATGTTGATACATCAATTGAGACTAAAGTACATAACGCTATCCAAATTTTAGGCAATGTATTACTCATGACTGCTGGGGAAACTAAGGAGTTATGTACTGATATTTATTGGATAATTACGTAATGGCTCAATCGATAGTTTTATGTTGGTTAATACAACTAAGGTCAAAAATAAAATATCGATGTGATAAAATTTCACGGTTCTCTCGACTTGAGAATACTGTTGATCTTCAATGTGGTAGCTCCACTTTAATTATAGTTAAATCATGGCATGACATCCATTGAATGACCAGTCAAGTGGAAGCATTGAAGTGAAGCACCATTCAAGATAGGATTCATCTTCTTAGTTATATGAGGTTCGTATCACGATCAACTGAAGTCAACTCAAAGTCAAAGTCTCTAGCCAGAGCATTTCGGTTAATAATTATTATTAGTGAACCAACGACTTTGTGTTTGAACTATAAATTTGAATATGGACGATATTGGAATTTTGACCATAATCAAATTCCATAAGTCCAAAGTGATAAGATTTTGACGAAGAGAATTGGTGTAAATAATTATCATTAACAGGCACCGCTTAAAAAAGTTAACTTGAATTTTACCAGAAAAATGTGTGAGCGATAAATTCGACCAAACTATCGCACCACTAGCTAAGGTGACGTGTGAACGTTAATATTTGAATAATTCGATAGTAATCACTAACAAATTTACACTCGCGAGTTGCAAAAACGCATTGTTAGATTCTTTGATATACCATATGATTAATTGGTTTTTAATTGTTATAAATCGATCAAATAAATATTTATCAAATATCATAGATAAAAAATTCTTAGTCCCCTTTCGAAAAGGAAGATTTACTCACGTCATCCCCAACATCTGAAGATTCAGGCCCGATAACATAATAAAATCTAGAAAATAGATTTGCTAAGTTAGGTATGAAGTCCATCGAGTCCTTACATTATAAGTGTTTCCAATCCTATGTATCATATGATAAAATAGTGCTATTCATATCGCCAAACGTCCAAGAACATTGAGTGCTAAACCTTCTCCCTTAACAAGATAATATAGTCGCCTAACTTCCTTATCTCTGCCTACATTCTTATTAAATCAACCGCCCTTAGGATCATACCTCATATCTGAAGATTTGTGAATCCTAGCCTGCTCAAATGCACCATAAAAGAAATCATCTAAGGGAGGAAGATCCACTACCTCAGCAATAGTTTCCACCAACTCGGATAGGGAAACGACAATAGCCAGGCAAGACATAAGAACTCACTTCAAGACCGGGCAAGGTAGAGGAATCCTATCTGAAAGCGAGATAGAGGGAACATCAATCTGATGTTTACAAGATTCCTTAAGGCGACTGAAGGTGTGAAAAGCTATGCAAATATCAATTTTCCACCTATAGTGGATATCGACAACCGTGACATGCCCTTCTTCAATACGAGTAGGTATCTGGGAAGGCTACAGCTTATCCGAAGTAATTTTAATAAGGTCCTTAGAATATACTAGTCTATCGTAAGCTACGGTGCTACCACCAAAACATTTAAGATTTCTAACAACATTGGCGAACCAATTTAACCTAATCATGGGTTGCAACGGAGAAGAAAAGTGAGAAAATTGTGTCCAGATTGGAATAGATAGAATTTGTTCCATTACTTAATCCACCAACGAACTCCAAGGGGTGGTAATGAACGGTTGACCTCCAATAATGTAAGGAGCCACTTCCAGAGCATGAAGCTATCCTTCTTTTCTTGAGTACTTGAAGAAAAACAATGAATTATCAAAGTGAACATGAAGCCCAACTCTTAACTTCCAAAGTCAACGATAATGATCCTTAACTATAACAATCTAGAAATTCAAACAATTCATCTTCGAATATCTAAACATTTTGAACATAATTAAATGTTATAAAATGATTTTATAACCTTCTTAGACATCATTTAATTAGTTAATAATAAGAAGAAACTTATTTTGAAAAATTATTTACAAAAAATATTCTTCGAAGAAAAATCGATAATGTGACCAGAAATTGGTTTATCGTTGAACAGTTTTTAATCGATATAAGTTGTTCAAACTCTTTCGTACTTGCCCAATGATCGCATAAACACATTAGCAACTAATTAACACACTTCTCTTTGTAAAGCAATGGAGGGTTCTAGAAGCTTCCAAAAAGATTAGAGATATTTTAAAAAGTTAAGGGTATAAGGGTATTTTGTTAAGAGAAATGATGTAAAGGGGAAGTGATGGGCATGTGGAGTGGTGAGCCTTCCATGGCATGATAGAGGGGTGAGTGCAAGCTTAAATAGCACCATTTGAAGCTTATATAAGTAGGGGCATAATCCTTCAAATTCATATCAAAATTTCTACACAAAAATAACACTCTTTTCATATCTTTTTCTACTTAAAATTCCTAAAGAAAATTATTGCAAATCTTATCAAATCAACTCAAATTTGGACTAGAGCCTTACTACAATATTAAATCACCTTTTACGAAGTTAAATTGTGAAAAAATAAAGCACATATCTTTTCACATCCATAGGCCATGAGAAATTTGTGAGGGGAGAAGGCAAAAGAAGGTGAAAGCAAGGAGGAGGAAAAGAAGGAAAGGTGTTGCAAAAGAGAAGTTGGACTTGGTTTGCTTAGTCTCCATTATTTGTTAGGTTAAAGGTGGGCTAACTCACCACTTTGATTGAAAATATAACTCACATTTGTTTGTGTTTGATTGTGTTTAAGTTATTTGAATTGATGTGACGTTTGTTGAAACTTTGGTTTTGATTCTTGCTTTAAAAGTGAGTGACATATATATGGACTTAAACAGAGTTGAATGGCTTGTTTGATATGTGACATAATCTTGAAACAAAGCACTTATATTGTAGATGGACTTTGGTTTAGGTGGGTCTTGGATTTGAAAGTGCACTTATAGCGATAATCGCTATGGATGCATTTTGGAATTACCCTGTTTTTGGCGACTTATGTGGAACGTTGTAAAGAGATACTTAAGGGTTTCTTGCCATATTTAAAATGTTTTATAGGTATGTTTATTGCCATAAAAATTTTGGATGGTAAAAAGTTAATAACATTTCAAAAAGCAAACTTCATTTGTGCAAAACTGCCCCGTTTAAACTTTGATTTTTGAGCTTTAAATGTTTCAAAAGATATTTAAATTTATGTATTTTATTTTGTTTCATACTTTTACAAGTGTTTACCAACTATTATTATAGCATTCTGAAAGTGGTTTGAGATTTTTATGAATTTATAAGATTTAATTTTGAATTTTTAAAGAAGAGGTTTTTATAATGAAAACTTGTTTTTCCAAGTTTTAAAGAATATTATAAACTTATTATATTTAAGTAATATTTTCGATAAATGTTTTAAAATCTAGTATAAGTTTTTTAAAAGAATAAAAAAATGCTTTTGAAAAGGGATAAGAATTGCTTGGTGGCTAAATGGTTTTATTGTGTGATTGCTTGTTGAAAAGTAATTAACTATGCTTAACACTAAAAGCCGAGCGAGGTAGACTTCTCTATTTGTGAGTGTTAAAATTTATGTTCGAATAGGGATAAAGTAATAGCACTTTAATCCTCTCTTGACCAATAAATAGTTAAGTTGGAATGTCGAAAACATGTTAATCTTGATTTTTTATGGAAATCATTAATAGTATACTTAACACTAAAGGCCGAGGAGTAGGTTTGACTATCTGGAGTCAATAATGAAGTGCCTAGGCAAAGCTTTGATATGCAACCAGTGCCCTAACTTACCTGGCTTCACTCTTGAAAAAGGGATAATATAAGTTGAAATGTCGAAAATGTGCTATGTATACAAACATTGATTTATATAAGTGGACATTTTAACTTGATAGCCGATTAGTCGACTATCAACCTTGACCAATTATAATTTAAGAAGTAATCGAAAGGCTTTGCGATTTCATACCAGTGAGAACCCCCGGGGAGGAGTATTGGTACAAAATATCTCTAGCATACGCTTTCTTTTGAAAGAACTGGAATTGTGTTAATCGAAAATTCATCGATTGGTTTTGAGGAGTCTAGAATTAGTAAGTGTTTTTCTTATAGAATACCATTTCAAACTAGAATACGGGTTCTATGTTTTGGAAGCGGTTGCAAAAAGGAATCTATGTGGAGATTCGTGATCTATTCGAGATGCTCGAATCCATGTAGTAATTTGTGATCTGTTCGAGATGTGGGAATCCATATGGAAATTCGTGTTCTACTCGAGTGATAAAGACTCGCGTGAAAGATACAGAACATAACCTCAACATCGGAAATGGCTAAAGATAGAGTAAGCTGCACAACTTGGGGTTTAGCCGACCGATGTCAAGATATTATCGACCCTGTATCTAGAGCTACTTATCGAATGTTGATAGAGGAAGTTGATGATATTGGGTTCCACATGGTTCATGTTTATTTTCGGACATGGGCCGCTTGTGCTTACTTTAAGGTATATTTTATCTAGAGATATATGATGTACATAAGGTGTT
Organism: Allium cepa; assembly: GCA_030765085.1. Taxonomy (NCBI): domain Eukaryota; kingdom Viridiplantae; phylum Streptophyta; class Magnoliopsida; order Asparagales; family Amaryllidaceae; genus Allium; species Allium cepa. Next base: position 173,801,000 of record CM060939.1, on the reverse strand, counting down.
TTATGATCCTTATGATTGGAGACCCACTTCAGTTTACTGGAGGCATCGTCATGGAAAATCCAATATGTAATCGTACCTTAGCAGTTTTGGATGTACCCTAATACGTTGTGGTGTGATCAATGCAAGCATCTCAGCTATTTGAAATGATTTATATTCAACACTCTAGACATTATCACTATATTAAACTTAACGAATGGTTGGTTTCTGTGAGGGAAAAGCGTTATGGAAAGCCATACGGTCTTAATAGTAATTGTTGCATATTGCACGTATCTCCGATTTGCTCATATCAGACTTATGTTTGATGCTTGGTTTTTGTTTTCCGTAAATTCCTTGCATACTCTTTTGAGTAAGCCGAGCCTAGCAGGTTTTATTTTGGACGCTTTAGAGTTCAAGAGAAGAGCTGGAGGCTTTCATTATCTATCTATTTCTATTTTTTTGTATCGTATTAGTTATGTATATATCAACATTATAAGGACAGGCAGTTATAACTGTCCGGGCTGATAGTAGTGGTTAGGTTTTGTAACTTCGAATTTTTATATTTCGAGTAACCCTTTGTACTGTCCTTTTGGTATTATATAATATCATTTCATTATGAGAATCTAATGTTGTGTTTTTCTTTTCTTGTTCTATACCCTTTTTATTTTACCCTAACCTTTTATCTTTTCAGCACTTGGGTTTTCGGTGCATAAATACCACAAATATATTTAGTGTCGACATTTGAGGGTCAAAAAGTCGGGTTGTTATATTAATAACTTGGTATAAAGGATTAGAATCAAGAAAAATACCACTAAATACTTTGACTAAAAATCAAGCCCTACTTCAAACACTTTGGTCAGAGGAACCATCGCTCTATCCAACTCCACGGTATTAAAAAAGCAAGGAATGTAATCCCCGACATTTTCTAGGCAAAGTAGTAAATAAATCGACCACTTGGAAGTAGTTTTATTAGCTAAAATATGAGTGGTTGTATCATGCACTACAGCAGCCCTAAACTCAGCAGAGGCATTATCAAAAACAGATTTTGTGCCAAGAGCATCTGCCACAGCAACAAACTCAACCACTTTACATGCATCATCCACATCCTTTTCTTTACCCAAGCTATTATCAACATCACTGGAGGCAACATTAAAATCATGAACATCAGTATTGGCCCTTGCCAAACACTTGTTTAAGGCCTATAATGCCGACTTCCTATACTTTATTTCCTTTTAGCTGTTATGACGCCTGTACCGAACACCTATATCTTATTATTTTATAGATTATGGACGGCCCATAATCATGCTGGCTAGTTTTGCTAAAAAATATATTTATTAGATATAATTATTTTTTATTTAATGTGTTGGGTGCCATTACCATTTTCTTGGTACCAATAGTAATTAATCTAATGCATATATAAATGTTATATATATACGTATCAATTTTGATATCAATATGTATTTAAAAATTGGATTTACATATGATTAATGTCTAATGGGTTTAGAATAACTTAAGGCCTATATTACCTTATCTAATAACCATAGAAGAGTAAGAGAGAGGCTAAAGATTCAAAAAGTTAGATCTTGATTTGGTAATATAATTCGCAATAATTTTCAAACGACTAAAAACTATTTTAAATTGATTTACCAATGTCTTAACTACAAATATAAATAAACAAATAAGTATATGTAATTATATATAAAAAATTATTTAATTATTTATCATAAAATAATGTTACAGCAAAAAATTAAAATTTATTTTCATTTTAAATTTAAAGTTTATATATACGAATGTGTGTGTATGTATGTATATTACAAAATAATACTTTGTTGTTTAAAGAATTGAAAAAACAATATATATATATATATATATATATATATAAAATTTATCTTTGTCGTAAAGCATTTTATTTAAATACATAGAATTTGATTACGTTATAATTAATTTTATTGTATAATTATTAAGTATATAAAATTATTTTTAGAAACTATTTGATATAAATATATTTATGATATTTTTAATATATATATATATATATTTAATATAAATCCGTAGATGTAGATCGGTTTTTAAACTGTTTTATTAATTAAAAAAATTAGATATTTTGAAATTGAATTTTGAATTTCAAAATTATTAACTTATTCAAAATAAATTATCTAATTTATATTTATAATATTTTATTTAAATTTATAATATGCATATTTATTTATTTAATTTAAATCTATATATCCAAATTTATTTTTAAATAGTTTTACTAATTAGAAAAAATATGGTATTTAAAATGAAATTTGAATTTCAAAATAACTTGTTTTTTTACAGAATAAATATTCAAAATTTTAAATATATTATATATATATATAATTTAAATTTGATTTGGATAGCAATTGCATATAAAGGGCTAATGTGTCTATCGCTATATAAATCCCAATACTTATGTATGGGCATATTATACCATGCACACATTTATATGTTGCACGCACACTTACACGTATGTGTGTAATTCATATGCATATAAACTTTATATATTACATATTTATGCAAAATAAAATCTTTATACAAATTAAATATATAAAATAAAGATTTTATTTAAAATGTTTAGATTTAGACTTCATAGGCCCAATAAGATCTAATACAGTGATTTTTTATTTGAAATTCACCAATTTACTACTGTAGGCTAGCCTAATTCTAATAGTAAATAGTTGCAATCGTGAGTAAATTATCATAATATAAAATAACCTTTTATTTTAAATGTTCCTGATTAAACTTTTTCGAGAAAGTCAATCGGTAAATCCATTGAGACCAGAGTACGTATTCTCGTCAAATGTTGGAAAGTGTATTACTCATGACTATTGTGGCACCAAGGGGTACATACCGATAGTTATTGGATATCTATGGAATGATTCATCCGAGAGTTTCCTATCGGTTAACAATAACTACATCAAATAGGAAATATTGAAGTGACGATATTACACAGTTCCTACGACTTGAGAATACATTGGAGCTTTGATGTGAAATACTCACTCTTATTATAATTAAACCATGACACGACATCCATTGAATGACTATAGTTGAGTTTGCGTTGAAGCATTAAAAGTGAAACACTATTCAATAGAGAATTCATCCCCTTAGTTGTATAAGGTTAGTATCACGATTAACCGTAGTCAACTCGAAATATCTAACCATAGTATGTTTAATAATAAATGTTATTATTGGACTAAGAACTTTGTTTATGGACTAGCCAAGTTGAACATGGACGATATTGGAATTTTAACCAAAACCAAGTTTCATTAGTCATGATGTGATATAGTGTCGATGAATAAATTTGGTGCAAATTTTCATTACTAATTGGTACTACTTAAGAAATTATAAAATATGATCTTACTAAAAAGGTCTATAAGCAATGATTCAAAAAAAATGTCACACCACTGGCTAAGGCGACATGTGAACGTCGATATTTGAATTATTTAATATAAATTGCTAACGAAATTCACATCTTTCAGTCATACATCCGTATTTTTAAATTCTTCGAAAAACCACACGATTTAACTAATTTATAAAATATTGTAAATTAATTAATATTTGAGAAATATTGATTATTATTCAATTTATTTGATGTTTTAGTGTTGTTAGCAATTATTTAGATGTATATATAAAAATTATATACGTTCATATTGACATACAATATAGGTACAATATGTAAACGGGTTTTTAATATAGTTAATTGCTTAACAAGCTTTTCGAAAAATTATTCATGCGATGGAATGATGTTGCCTACCATGCTAGAGAGCAATAGGAAGGGATATGGATGGGCGCTGATTGACAACTAATAGAGAATTAAAAATTGATTAAGGAATCAACGTAACCAAAATAGAGTTTGTCTCAATGACCCAGATGTGGGAGATTTTTCCTCCCCTACAATTTTGAATCTTAATTCATTTTTCCAATCCCTTCTTGTTCTTCTTATGACTTCAAATTAGCACCCTCCTCGCCTCTTTTGTGCTTGCACATTGTCAGTTGGCGTTGCCATGCCCAGTCATCCCTCGCCTCTTATCAACGTGGCCTCATTCCTACCTTTGGGCCCTACTTTGGGTAATCCTTCTCTCTCCATTACTCCACCAAGATCAATTGTGAGTGGCTCTAGGGCAGGTGCTAGAAATTTTTGGGGTAACTCATTAGTTGATTATTTTGGTACTAAGCAAGTGATTCAAGGGATGGTTGTGGTTGTTCCTTCCATTTCAATCATAACTTGTGATGTTGAACTGGTGGCCCTTAAGGATGGTATTTCCTTGCTTCATCTTTAGATTCTACTACATCTTCTGTTGTGCCTATCTGAGTTACTATGCTTGCTGATACTCAACTGTGCCAAGTAGCCCCTTACTTCCTTTGTTATCTGTTAATGTTGATGACTACAGTGGTGGTTGCAGTAATCTAGTTCACAATTCGGTCCAATATGAGAACCCCAACCTCTACAAAAAATGGCCATCTTTGTTTAAAAGAAAACCGAGCGATATTTGATCATATATCCCTAGACAATATGTGGTCAATTTCAATGGTTCACATTTTCCCCTTTTGAAGGAAATTATTGATGTTGGCATTTCCATCTGAAAAGATCGCCTTATTCGCTTCTTCTTAGATGAATCTCCTTCTTTTTCCTTGGTAAAAAAGGCAAGTTCTTAAGGCTTGGAAACTTCGTAGAGCAATCGATGTAAGATGTGGCAGTTCCATATGCTTCTTCAAATTCTCTTGCCCTACATAGATATCCCAGATTTTGGAAGCGGATCCAATTATTATTGATGGGAAATGTTTATTATTACGTAGTGGTCCTCCTTTATTGACCTAGCCCGTGAATAAATTCAATCTATTCCTGTTTGGGTACATCTGTCTAACATCCCATATGTCTTCCAACCTTTAGAAGATATAAATTGGATTACAAACCATATTGGCCATTTGATTTGCTTCGACGTCTCTATGGAAAGACACAATCACCTCATGTTTGCAAAAGCCATAGTTGAAGTTACTTCCTCAAGGCAACTAATTACCGATATACCATTCTCCTTGGTGAAAACATAATTGCCCCATGAAAATGTCAATTACCATTGTAAGCCGCTAATATGCGATAATTGCCGCTCCTTTAGCCATGTTACCATGGCTTGTACTCTTTTCAACTCCTCACCTGTTGAACTCCCTAAGAAAATCCCCCTTTCGAAGACCAATCATAAAGGTCCCCCTGCCTCGTCCCCTTCATCTTGTTGCTCACCTCCCTCACCTGTCACTCAAGCCACCACAGTCGTAGTTTGCTTGACCCCTATCATTCCAGTCTCTCTAAGATTTCTCCATCTCTGCCTTCCCCTGTCTGTTCATCTCCCTCAAATACGCCACCATTGATTTCGAATCGGTTCCACTTTCTGACTTTGACTCTCCGATTACTTCTCTTAAGAAGCATTTTGTCCATACCCTGCTATCCAATCTTTATAGCGCAGAGCATGTTGCTTAGAGCTAGTTGATAAACTTTCAGATAATATTCTATGGTTTTGGTGCAAAAAGGCTAGAATTTAAACTCACCTGGAAAATGGCCTTTTCTACAACTCAGCATGGAAGGTTTCACATAACGTATTCAAATGATGAAATGGATAAGCATGAACTATTTGACTGGCTCTTGGGTGATGAGTTGGTCCTTTACAATGACGAAGATTTTTGCGCTAACAATAAAGTGATTCTAGCTACCACAGACTAGGACTGGAAGTTTATTTCCTTACCTCACATCCCAAGTTTCTACTTCGAGTTATAGGACGGTTTCGTAGATGCGCCAGGATTTAGTTTGCTTTGTTCTCTTCAAGGTTGTCATACAATGTTGTATTATAGATTTATATTTCCATGGAATTTGATCATGATATTTCTATTCTGCCAAGCATATTAGCTTTTCTTATATGAGATTTTGTGCTATCTTGTTAGGCATGATGGTAATGTGCTTGCTGTGTGGACCTTGGGGTCCTTGACTTCTGTATATTTCATACACACACATAAATATAGTATGACTATATGATTCTCGAATCATGCATTCTTTATATCGAAAAATGGAAGTTTTAAAGATAGAATAAGAAAGGTTTTTCTCTTTCATTGTAACAAATCCTCTCATTTATTTTCTTTCATGTATTCATTCTTTCATTCACTTTTCATTTTCTCCTCCTCTTTCTCCTATGGTCGAATTTTGATCACCCCCTTTCCAATATTATCAACTCCGAATAAAAAAGAAGACATCAAAAGAAAATAAAACAAGTGGTTCATCCTTCTCTTGGAAAGCTGAGTGTGGATCTACTTGAGGTTCGAGGAGAAATATCAAATCAAGATGTTATTAAAGGAAAGTCTTTTTAGGTTTAATTGCTCAATGTGATTTAGATTTTTATATATTCATTATTATCGTTTGCACATATAGTTAATCACCTTGTTATAATCTTGTATAAATAATATATTTCAACAATTGATTAAAAGTATTTAATATCTTAAAGTATAATTGTTTAAATAAAAGTGAACCATATGTTGAAATTATTTTGGCCATGGAATTTTTTACAAGTTAACACATAGAAAACTTACTTTTGTCCATAGCCTTGTACTATGTTTTACATATTGAAGTTGATCTAGATCTTAACCAATTCTCTCTCCCTTATCTTTATAAATCTAGCCCATCTATTTGCCATGAAATGGTTGTACCATATGCCATCATCATGGTCGAGTACAATAGCCCCTTATATGGGCTTTAAACCCATTTAAAGCCTAAACAAAATATTTTCATTTAAATCTAATTTAAACGCGTGTCGATATCGCATATCAATTAATATATATATAACTATTATTAATATATTTAATAATATTTGTTCATCAAATCAAAATAAAATTTTATAACTAATATTTCATAAATTTTAATTAATTTATATCAATTAAAAATTAATTAAATCATTTGGTCAAAGGAGCATTCATCATTTCGGTTGTATGACCTGTTAGAGGTAAATTTGGTCAGCGGTTAATATCAAACTAATTGAATATTAATGTTCACACGTCACTTAGCAGGTGATGTGATATTTTGGCCGAATTTACCACTTTAATGGTTTCAATAAAATCCAATTTTAGTTTCTTAAATGTTATCTTGTTGTAACACTTACTTGCACCAATTCTCTTCGTTAGAACTATATCATTTTGGATTATAGAATTTGGTTATGATCAAAATTCCAATATCATCCATATCCAACTCTATAGTCCAAACGCAAAGTCCTTGATTTAATAATAACAATTATTATTAATCGAAATGCCCTGGCCAGAGATTTGACTTTGAGTTGACTTTAGTTGATTGTGATATAACCTCATATAACCGAGGAGACGAATCCTCTCTTGAACAGTGTTTCACTTCCAGTGTTTCACTTCCAGTGCTTCCACGTGACCAACTACAGTCGTTCGATGGACGTCGTGCTATGATTTAACTACAACCAAAGTGGAGTTTCCATAATAAAGCTTGAGAATATTCTCAAGTCGAGGGAATTGTGTAATATTGTCACATCGATACTTTCTGTTTGACCTTGGTTATATTAACCAACATAAAACTATCGAATGAGTCATTCCATAATTGTCCAATAACCATTAGTACGTAACTTCTTGGTGCTCCCAATGACCATGAGTAATTTACTACCCAACATTTAAGAGCGTTATGTACTCTAGTCTCAATGGATATACCGATAACCAGTTTCGGTACATCTTGACTAGGAATATTTAAAATGGTATATTTATTTTCATTATGATAAATTGTTCACGGTTACAACACTTCGTAACTACTATCACAAAATGTACAAAATTTATGGATTTTATATTAAATATACTTTTAATTAAATTTAATTAATTAATATAAAAAATTATATCAAGTATATGGTAGAAAGAAAATACCTTTTATTTCGAATAAGATTGGTTATCAAGTTAGATATATGTACTAAATTGCATAATTGCCCCTACGCATATCCTAACTCTATCAACCTCCCTCGTGCACTTGGGTTCTGTTAGCACCAGAATTGGCCACTAACACCCTTGATTAGAATTATGTAGAGAGATTAATGAAGAAAGTATATTAAAATAGAGGAATATCACAGTCATATGCAATTAGAATAGTAAAAAGGAGAACACCCGAATTATAGTGGTTCGGCGTAACTGCCTACGTCCACTATGAGTGAAATCTTTATTGCTTCTTCAATGAGTTGAATACAGATACAATTTGTACATAAACATATCGAGTACAAATTTTGACAGCAAAGAAATGAGTATAAAAAACGGTAGAGCCTCCCTGGAGTTCTCGAAAAAGGGTCCCTTCAATTGTGCCCCTGCCTCTTTATTTGTAGATGAAGATAGGCGGGATTCCCTGTGCAAGCCCAAGAACAAGATAGCTCGGCCCATAGTTGTAAGTCAAGTTGACCGAACTAGTCAGGCTGAGCCACCTCCACCGAACCGGTAATCCTCGAGCCTCTCTGGCCGAACCACGAGTTCCTCGTGTATGACTTGAAGCAAAGTCTTCCATAACTCGGATAGCTAGTGATGCAACCCGAAGTAAGGAAAAGCCGAACCACATTGTCTTGCTGGAAACCTGCTAACTCCCTGGGCCGAATGATGAATGACTGATCCACGCTAGTCTTTCCACTATGACTGAGCGATGAGCGGCCAGTCCACCTTGACCTTCCCTCCAAGACCGAGCGACACCTGCTAACCTGTCCAAACCGAACGACGTATGCTGGCTAACCAGACGCCTCCATGCACCTTGGCTGAACCATGTTACAGCCGAGCTATGCGAAATGAAATTCGCGAGGCTGAACCGGAGAACGTAGAGCCACTCTTCCCTGGGTATCTAGACCGAACTGTCCTGCCCTTTCTTCACTGGTCGAGCGACACACATCTCGATACCTCTAAGGCCGGACCATCATCGGTCGAACGACCAAGGCCGGACCAACTCTACATTGAACCAACAGTTCCGAAACCTTCTTGACCGAACCACTTTGCCTCACACATTCTGGCCGAACGAACAAGCCTACACTCTACCGCCGTACAACTTAGGCCGAGCCATTGCCGAACATGTCGACCTATGTATGTAGGCCGGTCCAACTTTAAGTTAAACCGGACTCTTATGCTTATAATCCATTCTTGGCTTGAGTTCCGTCTAGGTTCATCCATTGGCTCTACAACTATCGCCATGTAGCCGGGCCACAGTGTCATGTAACATTTGCCCCCCAAAGCGCGTCGAGTCAACATGATGCACTTTGAACCATGGGCGATCCATGCTTTCGACATCTTGTTTTAACTTCTCAGAAGTTGAATGCATGCGATTTCCTGAAGGCTGAACCACATTGCGGGTGGAATCTATTCCTCCATTGCGCTATCATCTTCGATGCTAGTCGGTCGAAGTACGAGTGCCTTACCACTTGTCCGACATACCTATTATCGCTCGGTATGTTTGCTCACTGCCCCACTGAGGTACTCTGACCGTATCCACTGGTTAAGGCCCGTTCGCCTCCCTCTTCCCACATATAAATGCCCATATTTCTTCTCTTCCTTCCCACTTTTCGTCTCATATCTTATTTCCTAGCACTTTTCTAAGCTTTATCCTCCTTACTCCACAGAACTACCTCGTCCCTTCGCCCTAATATTATCCAAACGCGACTTCACCATTCCTCGCAATTCCAAATTCCGATAATCACTTGCCCCCACACTGGATTAACACACATATCGGTGAGTTTCTTCATATCATCATGAAATTCTAGGCCACCCCTTTTTGAAATCGAACTAGATTTGAACCTTAAGCACATATATCCATGCACAATAAAAAGGGAAAATGAGAAGAGCGTGGCGAGACATGATTGATAGGAGCAGACAATGAAGCATTTCCGAAGCAGGTTTACACCAGATTGAGAGGAATTAGCATAGACGTTGGTAGGAATTAAGTCGGTGCCATATAGGGGAAGTGAGTTGTATTTCATGGGAGAGATGAGTTCTGTACTTTGAATAGGAGTGGTTCGGTAGGTCGTCCAAGGAAGCCTGGGCCGGTAGGATTTTGTCAGCTGAAGAGTTCGATAGGGGTTTAGAAAAAGAGTGGATCGACATAAATTGAGTGAGGCTTGTTTTGTATAATTTAGGTGAGCGAGTGGATCAGATTTCGCATTCGAGTGGGTCGGTTGTATTTGGTCTAAGTAGCTATTCGGTATTTGTTGGTGAGTGGGTCGGTGAGTAGAGAGAGGAAAGGGGAAGCGAGATAGGTTTTAAGGATTGGCACCGAGCGAGGCCTTACGGTTCGGCGTGCATGCATTTGAATAGACGAACGGTCCTAAGTTCGGGGATCGACATTGACAAACACACTTACTTGCCTTAACTCATAGAACATATTATCACCGTTTGTTTCCATACTTAATCACATTCCAATAAACCCGTGATATGAACTTAAGCACAAGCACATGAAACTGATTAGGACTAACAACTTCACAGGTTGAATCGTTGCAGATGTGAACTTAAAGCTTGTTAAAGATGACAACTAAAGGTCGTCATACCACATTTTACTTTTCTGAACTCTAATTTATTTGTACTCTTTACTCGAACCATCACAATAACTCACACACCACGCATGGGAATATTTTTGTTGTTATATCTGATATCAATTGTCTTTCAAGTATAGTTTAAACAGGATTCTGTTCACATCCATCATTCTTTAAATATGTCCAAAAAATTGAGCTCTGCTACAGTTTCCAATAGACCTGAGCCAGGTTCTCGGCAAGAGGTAGTAGGAACTTCGAATCCACCGACAACCTCCACACAGGGTATTCCGGATCCATCTGATGCAGTGGTTGGCTCGGCTTCTGATGTTATAGATGGAGCAGTCATCTTAGATAATCCTACTGATTCATAAGCTTCAAAAATTTGGTAAAGCCGCTCTTCATCGGTTATGTTCGATTCATGGAATTCCCTTTGACGACATTTTAGTTCCATCAGGACAACATCGGCCTCACCCGACCCCGATCGGGTATACAACGTGCAACAAATTCATATGCTGGGTTGGAAGTGTGCCACCTTTCAATTCATTTCTCCATGAGGTGTTGCTGTATATCGGGATTGCTCCGGCACAGCTTCACCCCAACAGTCATGCATTTATCCATGGCACTTGTATTCTCTTCATGAGCATCTTATTCAGGCTCCCTACTCCCGAGGATATCCGTTACATTTATCGCTTCAAAAGATGGTCTGACAGTCCATCCTTCATATTTCTTGAGCCACACTCCAAATGTCAGATCTTGATGGCATCATGGAGTAAATTCTCCCAGTATAAGTAAGAATGGTTTTATGTACATTGCCCCCCAGCTTTACGAGAAGATGGCTAGAAGGGTGTAAGTTTCATTTCTAGACTCTAAGGCACGAAGTGCATTCTTTCCAAACTTCTTTCGACTTTTACAGGTATCAGCCCACGTCTTGAAGCCACTGGGTATTCTAAGGCTGTCGAGGCTATTCAAGCTATTCTCATGGAAGATCGAAAGATCAAATCCATTATTTCCAATGAATCGCTTTTAAAGTTTGGATTGTTGGCGAAAGGTCATCGATCTAGTCTCCCAACTGGCGCCACTACAACTGGATCTGCGGTGGAGAAAGGAAAAGATCAGGTCGAGCCTTCGGTGCACCTACTGTTGGGGCCCCCGACACATCCGAGGAAGGTGAAATTAAAGAGGTCGGGGTGCTAGGAGCGTCCGATGAGAATATAAGTCCCGATTCAGCACCGGTGACTGATGTACCCGGCATCAATGAACCGCCTCCTCCTTCAAAGGGGAAAATGAAATTAGCCTGCAAACTAAGAAAGAAAACAGTGGGCGGAACATCAAAAGTTACAATTACTCTGGTTGAGAAAGAGTCATCTCCCCAACATCTAGAGGGTTCACTAAAAGGTCTATTAGATCTGACCATCCTTGATGACTTACTTAATTACGATTTCAAAGATCCAGAGGCCTTGGGACTTAATTCGCCCGCGAGAGGCAATGAAGCCGATCAAGTTCATCATCAGGGAGAAAAAACTCCAATAAGTAAAGCAAAAGAAACTGGTACATCGGGGGGAAACACTAGGAGACACACGAACACACACTTCACCTACACTTAAGTTTTAGCCATAATGCGATTCTCACTAACTCGTCTTCGCTTGGTTTCTGTGTAGGTGATATAGGGTGCATACACGGCTTTGACTGCCTTCGTGGGTCCTCTATCTTCCACCACTCCAGTCGGGATTCAGGATCAGGTAGACGTCGAGATAGAGATGACAGTGGCGATAGAAACTACCATCCCAGAGATTCCTCGTCTTCCCGAGAAAAATTTATAGCCACTCTTCATATCCCAATGATCTCCCCCTCGTTCAGAGCACAACAAGGAGAAATCTGCTCAGAGGGGATCTTAATATGAAGCTCCTCGTGACCAACATTTCGGCTTGTCTAGCATTAAGCAATCTTGTGAGCCCTATAAGAAGTTGGTGACTCCAGCTAAGCAAACTCCTCCAATCACTGCACTTGATCCGTCGATAGCCGAAAGATTAGCCGAGCTTAAAGCTACATTTTCGAAGATATGCTTGGACGGACTAAAATTTCTTCCTATGATTCACCTAATTCCAGGGCAGTCAAACAAAGTACCATCGCCTGCATTAACGATGTCTATGTCCAACACGATGCGTTTGTTCATTTGGCAGAAAAAGTTTTAGAAGTTTCAACGGAATGTCAGCACGAGATTGATCGCCTGAAACTTGAAGCCATCCATGATAAAGATATCATTAAAGCCCAGGATGAAGAGCTTTCCTTGTACAAGTCTCAACTTGAAGCTGTCCAGCAAAGCGCTAAAGACATAGCCGAGGCAGTCCGTCGTCTGGAAGCTACCCACAAAAAGGAAATTGATGAGGAAGTTCAACGCAGTGGTGCTTTAGCCATAGAAAAAGACTCCATCCAGAAAGAAAAGGATATCCTCACTCGATGAGTTAAAGAACTGGAGGAGCTGCTGCTTAAAGAGAAAGAAGAAAAAATTGCTGCACAAGAAGAGACACAGATTGCGATGAAATCGTCACAACACGATTCTTAAAGGCGAAGCTCGATGAGGAACTTTCTAAAGCTAAAGTGTTAAAGGATGTAGACTGTGAGGAGGGCAAAAGAATGGCACTGGCAGAAATCAATTTTCTCCTCGAGGCAGCTGCTGAAGCCGGCAGGGAAGAAATTAAATGCTTATTTGATCCGCTAATTGCTGAATATAACGCTCGAGTTATCATGCATTGAGATCTATCTTTTCTAGGCGAGGGTTACCTCGAATCATTAGCCGAAGGATGAGACGCTTTAATAAAAATTAATTGAGTGGAGCTGGGCATCGAAGAGGTTGATGAAGAAGCTCTTGTGAAGGAAGTGCTTCATGAGAATGAGCGTTCCGACTTATCTACGGCGAAGGCCTTCTACGGAAAAGACTCATCCTCATCAAAAGGAAAAGATGACATTGCTGGCCCTCCGAAACTGAGTCTCTGGTTCCTCTTTCCGCTACTCCGGCTGGTTTCTCTTCACTCAATCCTTTCGAGCAACATGCTGGCTATGACCCAGAGAAAACTGGGCTTGATGTTCACGTCCTTTCTCCTATTCCAGAGGGTGAGACTCCTAAAATAGCTGAGAGTCAACTGAAAGCCGGTATGTAATTTTTCTTTCTAGGGTTGAAAGGACCATCGCTTTTGATGAATAATAAATGTATTCTAACACTTCTCCTTAACTACTCCATGTAGGTCCTTCTGATCCCGTACTAACTCCAAGGAGTGATGTCGCCATGGGGAAGGAAGAAAAAAATACCGGAAGAGCTCCACACTGCGGATACTCCTAGTCCCGATGCCCAAGTATTCAGAGCACTCGATGAGGACAAACCCAAGAATCCCTAGCCTGTGGACGAACATGACGAGGTTAAAATCATGGGCTCTTCCTAACCTACTTTAAAACTTAGCATGGGGGAACAAATTTTAGAGGAGGAGAAAAAGAAGGCCGAATTTAAGATTGAACCTCAGGTGGCGGAACTTGGTGATCCTCTAAATAAGCCACTTAAGGTAATTCTCCTAGGTAGAACAACACCTCTGGAGGTCCCCTTTCCTTCCCCGGATACCATCTCATTAAGAAGCAAAGCATCAAAGAGAAAGCGCTCTGGTGAGGAGCCTTCGGAGAAATCGAAGAAGGAGAAAAATAAAAAAAGTAGCTATCCAACCATGCCTCGTTCAACTCGAATAAACCTGAATCACGTGGTTGTTTCTATTTATTTTTATAGTTGTTATGAATTGTCTTTGCTCCACATTTTAGAAAAGTTGTAATGGAACTTAATTTTGGATTAGTAAATAAAATTATGTTTCTTTGTCTTTCAAGACTTTTATTGTTTAACTCATTGTCTAACTTGTAGTTGAAATTTGAAATCTTGCGGGTTACATAAGCTCCGGTCCGCTTCCACATGAATTGGAAATTTTTTTGAATCGTTTATACTCTAGTTCACACTCCGGGGACTCATGGTACTCTAGTCCTTGCTCCGTGGACTTAGAAATTTTTAAGTCATTTATACTCTAGTCCACACTCTGGGGATTCAGAGTACTCTAGTCCACGCTCCAGGAACTTAGAGATTTTTAAGTCGTTTATACTCTAGTCCGCACTCCGGGGACTCAGAATACTCTACTCCGCACACCGGGGACATGGAGATTTTTAAGTCGTTTATACTCTAGTCTGCCCTCAGGGGACTCAGAGTACTCTAGTCCGTGCTCTGGGGACTTGGAGATTTTTAAGTCATTTATACTCTGGTCCACGTTTCGGGGACTTAGAGATTTTTAAATCGTTTATACTTTAGTGCGCACTTCGAGGATGCAGGGTACTCTAGTCCGCGCTCCGGGGACTTAGAGATTTTAAGTCGTTTATACTCTATTCCGCACTTTGGGGACTCAGAGTACTCTAGTCCGCACTTCGGGGACTTAGAGATTTTTAAGTCATTTATACTCTAGTCCGCACTTCGGGAACTCAGAGTACTCTAGTCCATGCCCTGGGGACTTAGAGATTTTTATTTTACCGATTGACTTTAAATTTTATATGTGCATTCATATGCCGGACAGAATAATGTAATTTAATTTTTGCCATGGAATTATAACACACGAAACATCAACAATTCAAAGAAAAACGACTTCAAGCCTTTATTGATCATAACAAATATGAACAAACTGAATTGTCTTATAAAATGCCGAAAACAAAGAACAAGAAAGAAACATATAATGGAAACAGTTGCCACTAAAATGCCAAAAAAATAGACTAAGTGTAATAATGGCGCAAATGCTCGCTATTCCATGTTCGAGGGAGCTTCATGCCATCGACGGTCGCTAGATTGAAAGTTCCTTCTCTAAGCTTCCGTTCGATGACATATGGACCTTCCCATGTGGGATTCATATGTGATGGGATCGGAAAAACTCGTTTCAAAATAACATCACCCACATCAAAGATTCTCAGTCGAACTTTTTCATTATAATATCGAGCGACTCGGTGCCAATATGCAGCCGCCCTTAAATCGGCTTCTTTACATTTTTCGTCGATAAAGTCCAGCGATTCTAGTAAGAGATGCTGATTCGAATTAGGATCATAATGAGTCACCCAATAAGAAGGAACTTCAAGTTCCATGAGTATAACAGCTTCAGTGTTGTATGCCAAAGTGAATGGAGTGTGGCCAGTCGCGGAGTTGTGGGTGGTTCTGAAAGCCTAGAATGTCGTCGGAAGCTCATCCACCCACTTGCCTCTAGCCTTCTCCAAACATTTTCTCAATATTGATTTGATTATTTTATTTAAGGCTTCAACTTATCCATTGTCTTTAGGGTGAGCCCTTCTCAACGCAATCCTTTTGGCAAAATTCTTTGAACTCCCTACTTTTAAATTGAGTTCCATTCTCCGTAATGATGTTCATAGGAGGCCAAAATAGCATATAATGCTTCGCACAATGAAATTAATGACCTGTTCGGTGGTGATCGTAGCTAAGGGCTCTGCTTCCACCTACTTGGTAAAGTAATCAACCGCAATAATTGCATATTTTTCACCACCTTTGGAGATTGGCAAGGAGTCGATTATATCGATCCCCCATATCGCAAATGGCTAGGGACTAACCATTTGTCTGAGTTCCGTTGGCCGAGCTCTCGGGATTTGCGCATATTTTTGACATTTATCACAACTTACTACATAGTCCGCGGCGTCTCGATTCACGGTTAGCCAATAGTATCCATAGTGAAGGATTTTTGGCTAATGTCAGCCTCCCAGTATGGTCACTACATTTTCTTTCATGAACTTATTTCAAAACCCGCTTTATCTCATCGTGGGCGATGCACCAAGTAAGGGAACCGAGAATCCTTTTCGATACATTATTTCATCTTACATTACATACCGTGAACCTTTGCGAATGACTTGTCGTCTTTTGTTCTTTCTCTCGGGAAAAGTTCCATATATATTGTTTTATCGGGGTTATCCATGACTCCTCTTCAATTTCTGTTTCTAACACAAAATCTACTTCCATCTTGCTTATACTCGGAGCATGTAAGATCTCGACGGGAACCAAGCCCATCTGTTGTGCATTACCAGTACTTGCGATTTCTGCCAGTGAAGTGGCTTCCCTATTTTATTTACGTGGGATGTGTGAAATATCATAATATTCAAGGTCTGCTAACAGTTCTTGAACTCGAGCAAGGTATGGGCCAAGTCTCTGCCCCTTTGCTTGATAGTCTCCCCGCACTTGATACACTACCAATTGTGTATCACAAAAGATTTCAACCGATTTTACTCCGAGTTCCCTGGTAAGTTTCAAGCCAGCAATCAATGCTTCATACTTAGCTTCATTATTTGTAGCTGGGAAATTGAGCTTCAAAGCATAAAAAATTGATCGGTTTTTGGAAGTTACAAGAATAACACCAGCCCCAGAACAACAGTCGTTGGATGTAACATCCCGCCTTTTCGCACACTTTAAACCGACACACGTGCCAATTCAAAACATAACGGAAGGACGGATTGTTATGGGGTAAATAAGAAAAACAGAGAAGAAATAAAAACAAAATAGAATCTCACCTCGGAAGGATAAATTATAATAATAAATATACAGTTCAAAACAGTTTACAAACACTTGATTTGCTTTATACAATAAATAGCAGAGTTACACCTACTAATACAATCAATGCAGCGGAACAGTATGAGTGTGGTGCAATACTATAGATAATAATAATACGACTCCTTCGTCTTCGTCCTTCAAAGCTAAAGTCTTCGATCCTGAAACGCTCGGACTGACCCGAGCGATTTTGAAAAGACAAAAACACTCGAGTCAGACTAAAAGATCTTATGTGAGTTAAATTTACAGAAATAAATATGAGTACAGTAACTCAAGAGATGTTCGGGATTTACATCTCCTAAGGATCCGTTAAACTATTTACTATGTAGTATATTGCGCTATTATAATAGTGTCTATTTATAAAATAAACTTACTTTTAAATAGCGTTAAGGCTTTACATTTTCCATCTTAACACATTTATATATTCCCATAGTCTATACAGTACCGTAATCTCCCCCGTACTGGGCGTCGTCAGAGGGCACTCCATAGGTATGGTACAAAACATAACTCGTAGTAAAGGCTCGGTATGGTAGGTGACACGGCACAACAAGGCAATGCCAGGGTAGATATACCAATTGCGTACCCAGGCTGATGGAAACGCGTAGCCACAGTTACCGCTCACCTCGAACAAACTCCCCAAAATCAAATAAAAGTTGCCACTGAATCAATCCAAAGTCATAGTATAATATCGAAGAGGAGTGTCCGATCAGAGGAATGACCTCATTGGCCTGGGAATAGCTCCTGTTTTAGCCACCTTATGCCAACTCACGGGAGTTGGGTCCACGTATTTACCTTACAGGAAACGTCGCCGCCACCTACTTCATTCTGGAATCTCCACCGCGTACACGGTTAGTCAAAGTGGTTTTCGGTATCAACAGAGAGTATGTCCATATCCGATCCTGGTCTCTTTGCCAACCCATCGTTATTATAACACCGCGGTCATTTAAAAATAGGTTATACTTTAAAAATCAGAATAAACATTCCATTTCATAACCATGAATACGATATCATTTCAAAACCCAAAACCATATTTTATCACTTATCCCAAATATAATTCTTTTCCAAAATCAAAATGCTTTAACTTCATAACGTCTGAAAATCAAATATTTTCAAAGCATAGTATTTTGAAAATCAAAATTTAAACCATAACTTCTAAAACTTGAATGGTTTGGACATTCAACGGTATATGAATTAAATGGTTTAACTTAAATGTTACTTTGTAAAGAAAATAGTTCTCATGGCTTTACAAATACATTTCTTTATTAAAGTCTAAACCAAAATTTATATTATCTCTCTCAAGTTCCAAAACCACTTCAATTTATTTATATATACGTATATCCATTTTGAGTATCAATATTTCAAACTAAAGTTGGATTTTATTCTTTCAACAAATCAATTGTTCTATTAATTAGTCTTGAATATTCATATAAAATCCATAAATAATAAGACTTCAATTTCTAGTAATAATATATATATATTTTTCCCAATTCAAATTATACTAGAATATTCATTTCAATTTATTTTGGGAAAAATCCAATTATAAATATCATATCTTAAAATTTCCAAACTTAACATTTAAACATATGATATAAATTATTAAACTCCATTTTCTTAATTTTCTTCCATTTTTAATAAAGATTTTTATACACCCTTTAATTTCAAAATTTTCAACTTCATATGTATATATATATGGAAGAAAAATAATATTTATAAATTATCAAAATTTAATTTCTATAAATCGTATCACATCCGAACCATAGAAATCACCTTTAACATAATTTATATATAGACCACGGTGCCTGTATAAAATTTTCTATCCTATGGTCAAGTGATACGGATATTTATCATTTCAATCCGCAATTAAAAATAAAACTTTGCGGTTTTATATCATTTCAAACCACAAATCCCAAATGAAAAGAAAGATGCATGCTAACTTGCAGTTTAATGATATACAAATAAAACATCCATTCATCAACAACATCCATCATCCAATCACAATCATCAATCAATATCAATCAATAACAATATATATTTGATAATATATGACAGGTAATAACTGGCAGTTATATTCAAAAATAAATTTAACAACTATTAAACTAACAGTTTATATGCAAATAAATAACTATAACTGTAAATCTATATGCAGTAATAAAATTAAATGAACAGTTATATTAAATAAATGCGATTTAACAGATATGATAAATAAAACATGCCAAACAGTCATAAATAAATTTCTATTCATTTCTAAAATTAATTTAACAAACATAAAAGCTTCTAGTAGTTGTGAGTGGGTTAAAACACTCACCTTTTGAATTTAAATCGAATTTAAATTCGATTTAAACCCAAAAATTCGCCCTTCTCGGAATTCGTCCAAACCAGCGTCATCAAATCCGGAATTAAATTACGATCCTAACAAAAGAAATTTCGTGTGAATCCGACTTCGTATGAGAAAGTTATGGCGAAAAATGATGATTGAATTCAAAATTGAAAATAAATAAAACGATACACATTCATCACTTACAAATATATGTGCCACGTCACTCCTTCTATTCCCAGAAACGCACGCGGCCCCCTTCCAGAAACCCTAATCGAAGATCTACGACGATCTAACCGTTGAATCGACACAAAAACCATATAGATGCGATCCCCATCGTCCACTCTACAAAACCCAGAAAAGGTTTGACGATCCGACGAAGTTTGCGACGACGATGATGAATGGTCACGGACTGTTTGAATTAATTCTGGTCAACGAATGTTCAAAACAGAAAACGAATTGCACCAGTAGATTACGTGCCTCGAGAACATTAACATATATTTTTTTGTGGAATTTTTTTCTGAAGTGTTTGCATTTTCATTGAAATTTGGATTGAAGTAGATCTAGGTTTTGCAACCATTTGAGGAGGAGAAGGAGAAGGAGATGAAGAAATGAATATACAGCAAATGACAATAGGATGGAGCTAGGGTTTATAACTGTATATATATATTAAATTTCCAAAATTTAATTAAATTTACTTTCCATTATTTATTGTCAATTAGATTGATTTATCATTGGATTCATATTTCAATATGTAAATATCCCCAATTTCATCTGCACTTATTTTTACATAGTTTCTAAATCTTAAATTTCAAATATTACTTCATTTAACGTTACGTATTTATTATTTATTACTTGCTGCAGTTGATTATCAATTATACTTAATATACTAAATAGATGGTAAATTTTGAATACTTGTTATCATTAACGTTTTATTTCCACTTACAAAATAAATGAAATTATTACATAAACTCCCTTAATTAAGTCAACCATTATCTTATATAACTTAACTGGTAATATATATACCCAATTGCCCTAATTGGTTTATAGTTATCAGCTAAATACATACTAACTTGTAAATAAATTCGTTTGATTGCAAATGGATCTGATCAAATTTAATAGATTGAATAGATGGGTAAGCAAATAATAAATTTTCCTTTTTGTCAAATTCAAACCCATTCCTACTTAATTATCAATTACAATTTATTACGAAACATTGATTTTATGCAGTTACCTTTTATATGCGTAGTATTACATCAATTCCTATAACCTTGGATTCATTCCCAATTCACCAAATTCAATTAATTACACTTTACAAATGTGTTTCCAATATATAGGTATTGCCCAAGTTAAATTTATTAGCTAACTCATATTAATAAACAAATGACTTATATGAATGATTAAAATTTTCAATTATCTCACTTTACTCCTAAACTTCTGTTATTTAATAATTATTGCTTAGAACCTGATTTTAATCTTCCCATTATCTATTTAATTCCTTCTAGAATCATAGCTAATATTTGTCATCCCTTCATTACCCAAATGTTCTTATCCCATCAAATTTTAAGTTATCGAAATATTAAATGTCAATTTCTTTAATTGCACTAAATTTATCTATTAAAGGTTGCACTTAACCCAAATACATAAAACTTGCCCAATTTCTCCTTAAATCAATAACCTTCATATACAAATATGTTTATCATAAATTTTATCTACTCTTCCTTTTAGGTAATGTCATATATATTAGATTTCCATGTAATTTGCAATAAATCATACTCGTAGTTATATCACATTAAATGAATAAATAAGTGTTGACTCTATTCTTTTGATTCAACATTGGTTTACGTTATATTTCATAAATATTTCTACATACATCAGGATTTTTAAAAATGGTTGTAACGTGAAATCTCGTCTACTTCCCATTTTATATTTAAGGCTTCTAAAACCGATTCATATCATTTCTCTAGTCCAAATTTTATTAATATAACCTTAAATTTAATTTATTCCTATCGATGTAATGGTTAAACACAAATTTCACTTATTTGCAATAAATCCACAAATTGGATTTCAAATTTTCAAATAAATAAATAAATTTTAGTTTATCACTTCTTAAATTCCCAAACGTCAATGCCTTAATTTAAACTGCATTTATTACATTTTATAAAATCCTCCATCTTAAGTGACAAATCAAAACTACCCTAACTACACAAATCATCGTATTATAAAGATATTTACACTATCCTCCATTTATTACCTTAATTTATTTAAGGTAACCTTAAATTAATATCTATTGCAATGATTTCAAATTATTATTCCCCCATTCCTTTTTAATTTCAATAACGCCAAATTTAACTGTTATATTCTCTTTATTTATGCGATAAATGCAATTATTGAATCTAATACTCCATTTAATTAATAGGTCCTGCTTCCTAGAATCTATATCAACAATAGGTCAAATATATACATAGAATTAGCCTTAACTTTACCTAAAAGAATTAGCTATTTCAACTACCGCACAAAACTACGCTACTGCACTATTTAATCAAATAAATTAATTGAACTTAAATCAGCATAAAGGTTATAAAATTATAAATGTAATCTTAATAAATTCATTTATTGATTTAGACTCTTTCTATACAGTAATTAACCTATTTGTGGGTATAAATAACTTTGGAATTATATTACATCTCATTAGTGCGCGTTTTATTTCCTATAACTTCTCCTTATTTAACTATACCCATTAACAACCAAAAAAAATTAAATTAGCTTTATTTCAATCTATTTCCCTTCTTAACTAAATAAAATAAATGGTTAACCTAAACACTTGTTATCCTTTGATATATTCAAATTCACTTCCAACATTTATTAACAAAATGTTGCCATAGGTTTAGATTTACATAAATAAATTATATGAATAGGTAGAAAAATTGGTAATCCGCAAATGCCCAATATACACGCATTAATTACTACCTATTGTTAGAATCCATTTATTAATTTACTAGTTAATAACGGTCTTTTTATTTCTATTTACTACCAAACTCTCTATTTTATTATAGTTCCAATATATTAATACTTAGGCACATCAAGTGCTAGCCCTTTTGTTATTTATATTAAATTGGGTATGCACAAATAAGTTGTTAATTGACTATTTCTACAAAATTATATTCATACATTCAGTTCCATATCTTATAGGGTTAAATTCTAATTACTTACGCTTAATCTATCAATTTAATACTCTATTCAAGCATGCATTTAAATTCTTTTTATTCTAAATAAATTTTATTAAGTGTTGACATCCACTGATAGCATTCACCTTTATTACAACCAAAGGTGACATCTTCACTACTGATTTTATATTAATGAATCTCATTTTAGTTAATATTTTTTATTAATATTCTCAATTCAACATTTATTGATTTCTTAAAATTTACTTTTAACAAAAAGTGACAAATTACATTATCCAAATCTATTGTCATAAAATTTTATTGTTACACTAGGTTACAACTACTATACCAAATTTCTACATTTATTCTTAAACAAATTAGAAATTATATTAATTTAATTTATTAAATATTATTAATTTAACGGGTCGTTACATTGGATGCCTTATCGGTGTTTAGTTTCCATCGAATGGGGGAATAACATCATCACTACTTGGCTCGTCTGATATGGTGAATTCTGCAATGTAGTTTACTAGCGCCTGCCCTTGATAGCCCTCCATGGCAGGTAGGTGATATCGATTGACTCAACTCAATGTTTCATTTTAACAACCTTCTAGAGGTTTTTGGTCGTTAAAGCACCTGTCGCAGAGGTTGATCGGTATAAACACTGATCGGGTGTGTCTGAAAATATAGACGAAGCTTGCGTGATGCAATCACCAAGCAGTAGGCTAGCTTCTCTATCTTAGGATAATTTCTCTCCACTCCCACTAGACGTTTACTAACATAGTACACTGGTTTTTGAATTCAGTCCTCCTCACGAACTAAGGCAGTATTGATGGCATGCCGAGATACCATCAAGTAAACATATAATTCCTTATGATCAACAGGCTTTGACAGAACCAGAGGTGTCTCCAGGTGTCTCACCGAAGCTCGGAATGCATCCTCACAGTTCGGCGTCCATTCAAAATTTCTCTTCCCTTTCCTTATCACATCAAAGAAAAGAATACACTTATTGGTCACTCTGGATATGAATCGACTCAACACGGCAACTTTTCCATTTAGGCTTTATACTTGCTTTATAGTTCTGGGCGCTTATATGTCTCGAATAGCCATACTCTTTTCCGGGTTAGCTTCAATTCCCCATGCATTGAAAATAAAACCCAAAAACTTTCCCGATGCAACACCAAAGGAACACTTATATGGATTGATCTTCATTTCACAGTATCTAAGTATATCAAACATCTCCGCTAAGTCTCGAATGTGGTCGTTTGACTGTCGTGACTTCATGAGCACGTCATCCATATAGACTTCCATCATTTTCACTCCCACATTCTTCAACCCAAAGGGCATCACTACATAACAGTATAGTGCAACATCCGTAACAAAACTAGTGCGTCCCTGATCTGGAATGTGACGAGATTTGATTGTATGTCTAATACGGATCCATTAATGACAATAACTCATGTCCTGCTGTTGAGTCGACCAGCTGATCAATTCTGGGTAAAGGGAAACTATCCTTAGGGCATGCCTTGTTCAGGTCTGAGTAATCAACACTGGTACTCTATTTCCCATTCGCTTTTATCACTAGTACGGGTTTAGAGACCCATTTTGGGTAGAGGGCATCACGGACAAACCCATTGGCTTTGAGTTTGTCCACTTCCTCTCTGAGAGCAACGGACCTCTCCGGGCCCATACCTCTCCTTTTTTGCTTCACCGGCACGTATTTTGGATCCATGTTCAACATTTGAGTCACTATGGCGGGAGAAATCCCGCACATGTTAGAATGTGTCCAAGCGAAATCATCTGAATTCGCTCGGAGGAAATTGGTAAGATTCCCAGTTATCGAGGGGGTTAGTTGTGATCCAATCTTGAGCACCTGTGATGGTTCATCATGGCTGAGCGTAATGTCGATCGTCAATTCAGCTGGTGCTACTTTAGACTCCTTAGGTTCTTCATCATCGTCTCTCGGATCTATGTCTCTGTATATCCAACTCTGTTGCCTAAGCCAAGGCTCGGGTGTTACTTTTCAATTTTGAGCAACGTGGATGCGGACAGAGTTGTCCACAACCTTTCACTTCTCTCTCCGCTGGGCCTCTCTCAGCTCAACCATATAACATGTACGACTGGTCGCTTGATCGCCATGCACTACACTAACTCCTCTATCCATTGGAAACTTCAAAGTCAAACACCATAAGGCCAATACTACCCTAAACTCCGCCAGGGCCGCTCGGCTTAGAAAAACATTATACGGGGAATCGATATCCAAAATAATGAATTGTAGGATCCGTACGCTCCTATGTTCACTCTCTCCTAGCTCAACTGGTAATTCGACAAAACCCACTGCATCGGTAGTTGCACCATTAAAGACATGAATGTGGGATTTTAGATGGTTTCAGATCATTCGCCTCAATCTTCATTTGATCGTAGGCCTTTTTGAAACTAATATTCACAGAACTCACGTAATCAATCTGTATCCTTCTCACAAACGTTAGCCCCAATCGTGGACGAAATGACCATCGGGTCGATAGTGGGTGCCTCCACTCGGTCGGCATCCCTGCCCCTAAATACAATATCATATGTCATCATTCGCTGCTGTTTCGTTGGAGTCCCGTCTTCTGAGTTTGAGCAGCATTCGAAATCCGCATGTTTTAAGGAATTAGCATAGCATTTCATTTCTTGCCAACTCTTATCTGTTGGATGAGGCCCACCGATTATCGTGTTTATGATAAGTCTACCTATGGTTCGAGCAGGTTCCTCAGGGTGATGTGGAGCCTACCTGCGAGTAGGGTTGGAAATTCCTTGTCCGCCTTCCTACGAATTCTTAACAAACTGCTGTAACTTCTTTTGCCGGATCAGTTTGTCTATAGCATCATGGAGGTGTCTACATTCCTAGGTATTGTGCCCGTAAGTCTCATGGAAGCGACAATACTTACCAGTCTGCTTTTGTTCCTCAGTAGATTCTTTTGGGCGCGGCTTTCACTATTGGAAGGTATTACAAGTTGACAAATAAATATTCTCCAGAGATGTGTTCAGAGGGGTGTATTTGTTATAGCTCGGGATCCTTGGTTTCCACATTCCTGCTTCCCTCTTCCTTCTGGAACTTCCTCCTTCGAATCCTTTAGACAAATCGGGCTTGTTTTCAACATTGACCTAGAGCTTTTCGGAGTTGTTTCCAGATTTTTTTTACCGCAATATTGCTTTGTACTGTCTCCTTGCCAGGCCCTAGCGCACCGCCTCGCCTCGTTCACCTGGCTTCCTCCCTTCTCATAAATTGGTGCGCCTTTGAATAAAAACGTTCCAGGGTAGCTGGAGGTTTTCTTGCAGCCAATCACCAAACTTTGAGTCTGGATCTACTCCTCGCATCACGACCATAAGAATAGCATGGTCATTCGAGTTGCTAACTTCGATAGTGGCAACGTGAAATCTTTGCAAATATTCCTTTAAGGACTCCCTTGGAGCCTGGATTACACTGGATAAAGACATCACGTCCTTTGGATGAGTGGTATGAATCCTGAGTTGCTCCATAAATTTCGTTGCTAACTCATCAAATCTGGAGATCGATTATAAAGGAAGTCTAGTGAACCACATGGTAGCGATTCCAAATAGGGTTATTGGGAAACATCTATATTTCGTTGCATCATTTTCCCTAACCGAGTCCATTAACCACTCGTATCTCATTATATGCTGTCGGGGATCAGTCTTCCCTTCATAGGTTGGAATAGTGGGCATACTAAACTTTCGGGGGTATTCAACCTGTAGGATAGTCTCTATGAATAGAGTATGAATCCTAGCTATGCCCCAATCATCGTTGGATAAACCTTGATTTTCTCTCATCAGCTGTCTGACCATAGCTGACAGATCCGAAGTCTAGATGGGAGGTGGCAAGTTGGACTCCATCCTGCGTGACTGTCCCGGCTGGTGCCTCCTTGATTGGCGATCTCCCAAACGAGTGTCCTGCGGACCTGCTTCATTGCGTTCTTGGTGAGCCAGTCGGTCAGCTTCCGCTCGTGCTCCAAATCCTAAGTTTCCCATTCCAACTTGAGTGTGATTTCCCAGGTGCAAGTGAGGGGCCATGGCTCTAGGTAGGGAACCTGGACTATTCCTGTTGGATTGATCTGCTTCAGCTATTTGCGCTGTTCTATTCTACGGCGTCTACGCCTGGGATGTTCATCAGCTAAAGCGGAGCTATCAGATGATGAGTAGGTAGTTGGACTTCCTCGAGCATTCTTACGATGTTGTTGAGTAAGCTGGGTCATGAAATTGGCGTTAACGTGAACCTGCTCGTTAAGCTGTCTCCTACTTTGCATGAGTTCTCTCATCAGTTCGTTAAACTCTATCTTGGTGACAACTTCTGTTTGGTTTAGGACGGTGGCGGTCCCTACACCTGGGTTAGCTTGTTGATTGCTGGGTCCTACTTGTTAGACGCCAGCGGTCTCGTTGACATCCACATTGTGGGATGCTGATCTGGTACGTGGTCTACCCATTGTAGAGTTATCGGTCAAAACTCTGAGTAGAATCTGTGAACTTTTGAGAATGAACCTGGATCTTCTTTGGAGGATCTCTTTAATCCAGTAGCAACAAAGTAGATTCTAACAGCTTGAGAATGCCATTCCCAGCGAAAGTACCAAAATGTTTGCACCAGAATTGGTCACTAACACCCTTGAGTTGAATTATGTAGAGAGATTAATGAAGAAAGTAAATTAAAACAGAGGAATATCATAGTAAGATGCAATTAGAACAGTAAAAACGAGAACACCAGAATTATAATGGTTCGGCGTAACTACCTAGGTCCACTTTGAGTGAAATCTTTATTGCTTCTTCAATGAGTTGAATATAGATACAATCCACACACAAACAACTCGAGTACAAATTTTGATAGCAAAGAAATGAGTATAGAAAATGGTAGAGTCTCCCTAGAGTTCTCGAAAAAAGGTTCCTTCAGCTGTTTCCCTACCTCTCTATTTATAGACGAAGATAGGCGGGACTCCCTACACAAGCCCAAGAACAAGGTAGCTCGGCCCATAGTTGTAAGTCAAGTTGACCGAACAAGTCAGGCCGACCCACCTCCACCGAACCAGTAATCCCCGAGCCTCTCTGGCCGAACCACGAGTTCCTCGTGTATGACTTGAAGTGAAGTCTTCCATAACTCGGAATAGCTAGTGATGCAACCCGAAGTATAGAAAAGCTGACCACATTGTCCTATTGGAAACCTGCTAACTTCCTGGGCCGAACGTTGAATGGCCGATCCACGCTAGTCTTCCCACTATGACTGAGCGATGAGTGGACGGTCCACCTTGACCTTCTCTCCAAGATCAAGCGAAACCTGCTAACCTGTCCAAGTCAAACGACGTATGCTGGGCTAACCAGACCGAACCGCTTTGTCTTTATGCGCCTTGGCCGAACCACGCCAAATGAAACTCGTGAGGCCGAACCAGAGAACGTCGAGCCACTCTTCCTTGAGTATCTAGACCGAACTGTCCTATCGTTCCTTCATTGGCCGAGCGTTACACGTCTCAATACCCCTCAGGCCGGACCATCAATGGCCGAATGACCAGAGCCGGACCAACTCCACATCGAACCACCAGTTTTGAAACCTTCTTGACCGAACAACTTTCCCTCGCACATTCTGGCCGAACGAACAAGCCTATACTATGCCGTCATACAACTTCGGCCGAGCCAGTGCCAAACCTGCCGACCCATGTATGTAGTATGGTCCATTCTTAAGTTAAATCGGACTTTTATGCTTAAAATCCCTTCTTGGCTTGACTCTCGTCTAGGTTAATCCATATGCTCTACGACTATCGCCATGTAGCTGGGCCAAAGTGCTAGGTAACAGGTTAAATTATGGAATCATATTCCAAATTCTTCAATTGGTTTTTTCAAAACCAATTAGGTTAGTCCCTTAGTAAATAAGTATGCTATGATGTTTTAGTTATCCACTATGTCAATCAACTCTCTTCGACGCAGATAAACTATAATGTGGAACGATTCGAAGAATGTCTCTCGACTTCCAGTGAGCTCTAATGTATGTTATGAACTATATGGTGACATGGTTAATGTTAACATTTGGAATCACCATCATCTCTATTATAAATTTATTTATTGATATTCATATACATTGCTTTTATCGCGATGCTACTCAAGACGGTGTACTTAGCATTTTTCATTGAATTAACCACAGTCTTTCTCATTTAGAACATTTTGAACTTAAACATTCTTAAGTTAAATTTATCGTTGATATATTATACTGAATACCACATACGAAAGTTCGAATCTGAACACTCTTTTATAAGGAGTTTGTTGTTTCTGTAAACAATTCTTTAGTATTTCATAAATATACGAGAACACCTCAAAAACCATTTAGTGATATCAATTTGGATTTGATATTTGCTTTGTGTATTAAATACATAAACAAATCACGATATCGCGGACAACATAACATGTATGATAGTTCCTATTACTAATGCATAAGCAACCCACCTTACATGTTCTGCGTTAAAAACTTTAGTAAGGTGTCCTTGCATATCGTTCGAGGCATTCTCAATATCTTTTATATTTACTATAAAAGACATTATTTACAAATACAACATCGAGCACTAAAACAACTAATGATGATTTTATTACAAGAGCATTGTTAATAATCAGCAATGTGTTGTTCACTTATGTTTCAGAAATATCTATGTACCATTTAACGTTCTTTCTTATGAACACACACTTCCTCTACATTTGGACTGATAACTAAACTATTTGATATTTCTATCATGATATTTATTCAATTCAATGCTTATAAAATGATACTTTCTATCATTTCTAGGATCATATCCAAAAACTCACAAACTCAATGTCGCTTCTACTAACTTCGAGACACTTTGGTTATTATGCGCTAAAGATTTATTTTAAATCATTATTTATAATATTTAATTTTAGCATATGCGTACCAAAAATAAAGTCATACCAAGCAACAATTTTGTGGGTAAATATGAACCAACTTAAGCACATCGAATGGTGAACCTGTTACGTTAATTTCAAGATTTGAAACTTATGATATTATTCTTATCAGTGTGGCTCACTATATTCCAACTGCATTTTTCTTTCTCTTAAAGATACATTTGCGGCTAATGGATCATATCCTTTTGGGTACAATTATCAAAATCATATTTTGGTAAAGTACTAGGAATCTATATTGGATCCTTACATCTTGCCATTATCATAGAGTTTGTACTCTTAATGATTTAATCAAACAACCGAGGATTATTTATTCTTGTGATGAACAAGAAACTTGTAGTTTCTCTTTAATGTACAAGAATACTCATTAGATGTTCTAGTGTATTGTGTTCATTTTAGTTTGATCAATTTCATTTCATCCCTTGTAATCAGTTTTATCTTTGGATTATATCCAAATTTATTTTATATCGATAATTTCTTAGAACATCGTTTTGGTATGAAGTTGGTATTTCTTAAAGCAAAAATTGTTTCTTTATGCAATGTAACGGACATTCATAAACATTTTATGAATTTCCATGTACAAAACTGATTTTTGCATTAGTTCACAATACACTTATGTTTGTAACATAAACTAGTCATCTAATGGCTATTGTTTCCAAAATTCTATTGGGACAGTTCATACAAGATCCCTTACGTACAATTATCATGGGCAGTTTTTTGAATCGTGCAACCTGCCAACTCCTTAGCCTAGGATATGTATGGGATTCTTATAAAACCTTTGTTTGATATGGTGTAAACTATTCTTTGGATGATATTAATTTTAACCGTGTGTATTACCCTTAAGTACGCACCTTATAGAAAGAATTTAACTAAAATTCACTCATCATTAATTGTGCTTTGTCCAACAAAGTTTGATTAATCCTTATTAATACATCATTACGTATTATGGGAAGGAGTGACCTTTGAGACTGAATCTTTATTCATATTAGGTATATACGGAACTCTTTTCAATATACTCACTCATTCGATCAAAATGAATCATTTGTGTCGCATGTTTTATTGTTTACTTCTGTTTTAAATTCTATGAGCTTATCATAGACTTATACATGCATATCAAATACACATGTCTATGTCTGTGATAACTCATCGGTGAATATGATGAAGTACGTGGAATCATTTTGGTATTAATAGACTTGAAATTACATACATCTATATGTATCAATCCAAAGAATTCATCAACTCTTATGGCATTCCACTAAATGGTGTCTAGCCGTTGGTTGTTTGATATATAATTAAACAGTATCATATGATTCATAATCATGTAATAAAAATTATTTCTCAAAACTACGGCTTAGTCTATACTTTCAAAATAATTGTAAATAATTTTAGATAATATTTTCCAGTGCATCGCTTTAGTTTGGAAAAAAGCCACATTTTGGTTTTATTTCATGATGAATATTCATAATATTCACATTGAAAAATAACTCTATCAATTTTTCAACCGACACCAAAAAATAATCATTATTTCATAAATATGATCAGTGTATTTTACAATAATAATTTTCGTAATTTGATGTAATGGATAAATGCTATGTGGCATGCGCCTACTACTTCTAACATTACTACAATAGCATACTGAATTCGGAGATCCATCATTCACATAATATATATTATGTATTTCATATACTCCAACTAGTTTACAATGGAGAGTTAATATCTTGAACTCAAAGAAATATATCTCATAAAACGGTTTTCGATATGAAAATATATTTCAAGATAGACATCGCATTTCTCATTCTAATGTTAAGTATCGATTATTATTATTACAATTCTTGTTTCTCATGTTTCTTTATAAAGTAGAAGTGACTATTCACTCTCTTTATTCTAACTGTACCTTAAATTACATCTTCTTTTGTGCACTCATTTTTCTTTTTAAATGGTTGAACCCTTCAAAAGAATACTCTTGCTACAAAATCATAAGGAACTCTTTACAAAAGTTCACTCGATCATCCTCAACATTTAAGGACATCAAATATGTTGCACTTAAACTAATCAAACTTGCATTATGATTGAGTTCTTAGATTTATCATGTAGTTTTAGTCTAGTATTACATTTAACATAATATGATCTTTATTGTAACTAAGCATATTGAATACTCAATCTCACAATATGGTTTATTTGTTTGCTCCAAATGAACTAATTTCATCGAAGTATCATATATTATGAACAATGACCTTTCACCATATAACACTTATATATGATAGTATATGGATCAAATATCCATGGCCGTGTATTGCTTTTGAGTTTGGAACTCATTGAATGCAATACATGACCTCAACCAAATAAACACGTGAGCAACCAAATTAACGAACATATTAAGTAGTTGGTAAATTAGGTACTTGCATAGGTATAGAAAACGTTAACATGCAAGAAATGTCTAATAGTAAGAGTGTGTGTATTATATTTCTATTTTTCAATCTTTAATTCAGTTCATTTTTATATCTTAATTAATAAATGTTTTTTAATCATATCAAATGCACAAATTTATCAATGTAGGTTATTGTAGCGTTATATAGCATATGTTCTTATAATAATAGAAAGATTAAATGCTATCATTTCATTTTTTTTCTAATAAGGCTCCTACTAGTCTTTTATGTTACACCAAACCCTAAGCAAAACATACAAGCCTTTCAACTTCACTAGTGAGTGTTAGAAATCGTATGCCTTGGGATTCTGACCTCGAGGAAAGCTCAACAAATCATAAGCCCACATACGATGGATAACTCCTTATCAATTGTATTACATGTAACTCATAACCCATGGTTCCTTGTCCTAATCTCGCCTTTACCTTAAGGAAAGCTTAACAAGCAAAGTGGGACTATTCATTTGTACTATCATTTCACGATAGCCTAAGTATAATACACATGACTTAAGGAAAGTTCAACAAATACGTGCAGTTATCTTACCCAGTCTACTTAATATATTGGTAGTACTCCACATAACATCCCTAGCTCGAGGAAAGATTAACAACTAAAGAGTATGCAAGTAATCTATTAACACATAAACGATAAAGGACAACTTTATATTAAAGATTCATAATCTTTATATATTATATCAAGTGATATCGACTTATGGAATAATGTATTTTTTATGAAATACCCTCATGATTCAAGTATCGGACATATTAAAATCATGGTATACGTACATATACGTATGTATTTATTCCTTAAGTTTATTTAGGGTTTCTTTAATATTTCATCTTTATTTTATATATTTATATTATCTAAGTTTTAAATTTTTAAATTTTAATTAATTACATAATAGTCTTATGTAAAACATTAGTTTAATTAAATCTAATGTAACTAATTTTAATTAATTAACTCTTTAATTGATTTTATATTATTCCAATATAACACTTATATTAAATATTTATATACTATAACATTTATAGTATAATACATGTATCTCATATATGTGTATTTTCATTTAATTAATTAACCTTTAATAAATTTATTTAATTAAACGATTTTAATTAAATTATATTAATTTTGAAAATTATTTTATATGCATACATGAATACTTATGTTATCTTAAACATTTTAAAATAATATAACATATACAATTATATATAATACATGCATATATTTATTAATCAATTAACTTATTTAATTAATATATTTAATTAATCTTATTAATAAATTTTTATGAATTTCAAAATTAATTTTATATAAATTTTCAAACATTTCAAAAAAAATTACATTATTATAACGTTCATAACATGTATATATTTTATTTTATATTTAAATTTTAAATTTAAATTCTTATATTATAATTTTTTTTAAATTGACTTTGCGAAAGCTTTTGACTCGGTCGATTTGGATTTTCTTATGGATATGTTACTGGATAGAGGCTTTAGTCATAAATGGATTGGTTGGATTATGACTTTGCTTAAAACTGGTAATTCTAGTATAATGGTAAATAGGATTTTAGGGAATAAAATTCAGTCAAAATGGGGCTTAAGACAGGGTGATCCTTAATCGCCTCTTTTATTTAACTTGGCTGCTAATGTTTTTGCTTTGATAATTAAAAAGGCTATTGGTAATGGTTCGTTAGAGTGTGTTGGTAGCGAGATTTCATGTAATGGACTCGATGTACTTCAATTTGCGGACGATACCTTATTATTTGCCTCTTATTTTCCTAATCATGTCATTACCCTTAAATTTATTTTACACAGCTTTGAACTCCTTTCAGGACTAAAAATTAATTTTGATAAGAGTTCGGTTTTAATTTCAAATGACGTTGATAAGGTTGAGGGTTTAGTAGCTAATATGTCAAATTGTAAAACCATGAATTTCCTTTTGATTATCTTGGATTTTTGATTAGACCTACTAAGCTCTAACATGACGACTGGCTTATTATTATTGATAAAATTAAAAATAGAATTTTCAACTGGAATGGTAGGTTTTTATCGAGAGTGGATATATTAGTTCTTATCAATTCTGTTTTATCTACGCTTTCGATTTATTGGATGTCTATGCATCTTTTTTCTGAATGGGCGATAAATAAAAAAGATAAAATAAGAAGGGATTTGTTACGGAGTGGTGATAATCCTAATAATAGTCTAAAATGTTTAGCTAGTTAGGAAACTGTTTGTAGATCGAAAAAGAAAGGAGGTTTAGGAGTTATTAATTTACGCAACATGAATTTGTCTTTATTAGGGAAGTGGTTACGGAAATTTAAAGATATAAATGATAATTTTGTTTGAAGCAAATTATATCTAATCATTATTATAATGATAGTTATAATTTATACCAAACTACACCTTCTGTTAATAATAAATTTTCTTATTTTTGGAAATCTATTCTAAAATGTCATGAGATTTATGACCTTGGTACTAATACGATAGTTCATTCTGGTAATAATACATCTTTTTGGCATGATCGTTAGATAGCTGTTATTCCTCTTACGGTCGAATTTACAAAACTTCTTGAAATTTGTAAATTTAAAAATAATTTAATTATAGATGTTTTTCTTTGGATAATGGTGCCCTTTGGAACTTTAATTTTAATAGAATCTTAGAAGGTATAACTCTTAGGCAATTTACTTTATTTTGTCTAAGATTGAACTTATATAATATTGATAACGAAAATGATATTATTAAATGGGAATGGGATAAAAGTAAGAAATTCACTTCAAATTCTTTATATAATTTTCCTAATTTCTCGGATGTTATTGAAAATATTTTTAATCTTATTTGGAAAGCTAATGCACCTCCACAAGCTAAGATTCATATGTGGTTAATCATATATAGGAAGCTAAATACCATTGAGATTTTAAAAAGAGAGGATTTCCCAATTGATAATAAATGTACTTTTTGTAAATTGTATTTTGAAGATATTAATCATATTTGTTTCGATTGTATGGATACTTGTTACATTCTTTATAATACTCTTAAAATTTTTAACTTTATTTTTATAACTAAAGTTACTGACTGTGATTTTTACGAGAATAACTTAAGACTTAAGTTTAAAAAGGGTTATAGATTTTTACTACTTGCTTTATTCATTATAATTTGGTGGTACATTTGGTTTGAGAAAAACAAGAGACTTTTTAATAATAATGATAATTATATTAGTAGAGTGGTATAAACAATAGCATCCTTTTGTTTCAACTGGTTTTCAAACCCAAAATATAGATTGGTTAAAAATATTCAGTTTAATGAATACCTTAACATAGTTAGAAGAAACATTGAATTATTTAAACATAAAAACAATATTTTTTTGACATTAATAAATATTGCATTAACATTTCTTCGTATCTGAATGAAGGTTTTACTAATAATCATAATGTTCTTTTGATCAGAGGAACATAATGTTATTGTTTTCTAAAGCCTTATATGTATTTAAGTACATTTTGTTAAATTTCTAAGTCCTTTTGTTTTTCGTGATCACTATTCATAACATTTGAGTTGGTTAAAAATGTTGCAAAAAGAGTTTTGAATTTTTTATTAGTTCATCTGTTACTTTAGTTTCTTTGTTGTCTTATAGTTCTTTTTAGTTTAATTACTTTTATTTCATTAATATATATACACACACCCACGTATGTATATATGTATGCATATGAATTATACATATATATGTATTATTATGATATTTTTGTGTTAGCACTAGAATCGGTCACTAACACCCTCAAGAGTGATTATGTAATGAAGAAAGTAAAGTTAAACAGAGAATAATATGCTGAATTAAACACAGAAAATAAGAACACCAGATTTATAGTGGTTCGGCGTAACTGCGTAACTGCCTACGTCCACTTTGAGGTTAATCTTTATTGCTTTTCTCTATAATCGGTTAAAGATGTAAGCTGTATCTC
Organism: Allium cepa; assembly: GCA_030765085.1. NCBI lineage: Eukaryota > Viridiplantae > Streptophyta > Magnoliopsida > Asparagales > Amaryllidaceae > Allium > Allium cepa. The sequence continues at coordinate 173,765,072 of CM060939.1, read as the reverse complement.
AACTATTTGATTACAATTTTTGAGAAAAAAAGACAAGTCTTGAATGAGTCTTGAATGCAGCAGAGTCTCCCTAGTGTTCTCGAAAAAAGGTCCCTTTCACTGTGCCCCTGCCTCCCTATTTATAGACGAAGAGGGGTTGGACTTCCCTGGTAGGCCAGGTAGCTAAGTAATTTGGCCCAAAAAGAGTGATCTCTATGCGCCGATCCATAGATGCCGAACGGCAAAATGCTGAACAAGGCATGAATGCCAAACGATATCCTTATGCCGACCGAAGTGATGCCGAACGATATCTTCTTGCCGATCGAAGTGATGCCAAACGATATCTTCATGCCAATCGAAGTGATGCCGAACACTCTGAATGCCGAACGAAGTATTTGTGCCGAACAACTCTAGAAGCCGACCCAGTGTGTTGCGTCGAACGACTCTGGATGTCGATCGATCTCGAATGCCGAACGAGATTTATGCCGAACAAAGTGATGCGCCGAATAAGGTCTGGATGTCGAGCAGTATGGACTGCCGAATGACTCTGCCGTGCCGAACGTCCATAGATGCCGAACGATATACGATACCAAACGGCTCTCAATGCCGAACGCTCTTGCATGTCGGTCGTCCCATAGATGCCGATCGAACATGAGTGCCGAACGAACCATTTGTGCCGGACGACTCTGGAAGCCGAGCGCTTTCTAATGCCAAACGCTCCTAAATGCCGAGTGTTCCTGAATGCCGAGCGTTCTCTAATGCCGAACGATCTGGATGTTGAACGGTGCATAAATGCCGACCAGTATGCAAATGCCGAGAACTTTGTTGCCTGGTCAAACCTTCAGGTAACACTTGCCCCCCTTAAGTGCATCATGTAGTCGAACGTGATGTGCTTTGAGTCATGAGTCTACCGTGCTTTGCTTTAAGCTATGGCTTAGTTTCCTCGATGGTGACTTCCTTTGATTACTAGGTGAGGCGATGTGTGTCGAATGTCATGCAAATGCCGAACAGTACAGCCGAAGCCGAACGTTCCATGTATGCCGAACGAATTTGAATGCCGATGCCAAACGATGTCGTTTTGATCGGTTCTACCGGTCATTGTCCCTTCGGCTCGCTCTCTTCCCCTATAAAGTTCGGCACTTTCCTCCTTCCTTTCTTCTTCACTTTAACCTCAGCTATCTTGTACTCACGAACTTCGCCTTTCAACAAACTCCAAAAATTTAACAACCCTTCCCTCCTCTTGCATCATACATTGCCTCACTTCCTTCTCTAATCATTCGAAATTAATTAAAACCGTGCCCTTAACTCCAGAATTCTCCCGAGTCTCGACCCCTTTACTAGGTATCGACCCCTCTTTTTAAATGCTCTCCCTTGACTTAATAGTTTTAATACGAGGCTCAAATTCACAAATTTTGGTACAACTGTAAGAAATAGGTGTTTTGTGGATGAAAGAATCGAAGTGGGATTAGGATACATTCTAAGGTTAGATGATATGGATGAAAGGAGAAGTGGTCAGAGGTAAGCACATGAGGGAGTTGTTGGGAGATGCACTATGGTTCGGTATGGTTCCCCCATGCCGAACGAGATTGGAGGGAAGAGTAGAGGAGGAGCAGGAATTAGCTAGAATGCCATGGTTTGCCATATGCCGAGCAGTGGAATGGGAAAAATAGGAAGGAAGTACGAATTGGGTAGAATGCCAAACGACATGGCTTGGCATGACTTGCCGAACGACTCGGCCATGCCGATCAAGAGAGATGGAGGAAAAAAAAGGCAGATAATGTTTAGGGCATAATGCCGAGAGATATGGCTCGGTACAAACACGGTTCGGCAGAATTTGCCGCGTGCCGAACGGCCAAGAGGAAGGGTTGGAAGATTGATATTTAACACTTATATTTAAGCCGAGCAGAACAAAGGCCAATCAATATTTAGGCCGAGTGGCGCTTAGGCCGAACAACATGAATGTCGACCGATACTTAGGCCGAACGACATTACAGCCGAACGATACTTAGGCCGATCAGTATTTTGGTCGAACGATATTTAGGCCAAACAACTATTCACTTTGCCTAATCTTATGACAAAAAACAAGGACAAGGACCTAAGCAAACTAGCATATCGAACTAATCTGGATCGATAACTTCCTAGTTTCAATAATCACAAGCCTGAACTTTAGTCGACAAAAATAGATAAAAACTTTTAATATACAACGCCAATGCCCGAGCCTAAAATTGAAAACATTGCAAGGCTGGCTTTCGGAGACGGTCAGCGATGACGGTCTTCGAAGATGACAGTTCAAAGCTCAACTTTATACCATCAACTCTGTGACTTTCAATTTATCAGCCCTATATTTGAATTATCACACTAGTTCACACACTACACGGTAGGAATATTTATGTCGTTAAGTCTAACGTCGATTGTTTTTCAAGTATAGTTCAAACAGGTACTCTACTAGATTCAATCTCTATCAAAGATGTCTAGGAAATCTAGCTCCTCCACGATCTTAGATAGACCTGGGACGTCTTCTAGACAAGGAGTCGCAGATACTTTAAACCCTCGACTTCCCCTGCTCATAACTTAGCTCCCCACGCCCTGGAGGCATCAATTTTCTTGGACAACCCAGTTGATTCACAGGCTTCGAAGATTAACGAAAGTGCGCTCCGTCGGATATGCTTTGTCCATGGAATCCCCTTTGATGACGTGCTAGTTCCATCGGGACACGATCGTCCACACTTGCCCCCAGTCGGATACACAGCTTGTAATAAGTTCATGTGCTGGGTTGGCAGCCTGCCCCCGTTCAATACATTTCTTCAGGATGTGCTGCAATACATCGACATTGCCCCGTCGCAACTGCACCCAAACGGTCACGCCTTCATCTACGGTACCTACATCCTCTTCATGAATGTCCTCTCTAGGCCTCCAAACCCGAGTGACATCAGATATATATATCATCAAGAAGCGGAGAGATAGCCCCTCTTTCATGTTTCTTGAGCCGCACCACAAATGCCAGATCTTGACTGGGGCACGTAGCAAGTTTGCCCTATACAAACAAGAATGGTTTTGTCTGCATTGCCCTCCTGGTTTCTCGAGGAGATGGGTGGAAGGAAGTAAGTCTTTTCTCTGGATCGATATTCATACTTGGTCAAAGCCATGCCATTTCTAACTCTTTTTTCCATCTTTTCAGGTATCAATCCGTGTCTTGATGGCCGCAGATATTCTGAAGCCGTCGAAGCTATTAGAGCCCTTCCTGCCGAAGAATGGGACATCCGAACTCTCATTTCGAATGAGTCACTTACGACGTTTGGACTGTTGGCAGAAGGTCGTCGGATAAGCCTTCCTCAGGGCGTTACCATACCCAGGCCTGCCTCTAGCAAAGGGAAAAAGCAAGCTGAGTTTTCAGCACGTAACACCCCTGGTGCACTAGAAGAAGGAGAGATCAAGGAAACCGAAACACCCGAAGCACAAGATGAGAATGTTGGTCCTACTCAGGACCCTATAGTCGAAGTTCACGACATCGAAACGTCATCTTCTCCTTCGAAGAGGAAAAAAGACTGACGTACAAGATAAGGAAGGAAAAAGTTGGCGCAAACTCTAAAGTAACTCTTATTCCAATAGAGAAAGAGGCTTCCTCAGAACGTTTTGAAAGTTCTCTAAAGGGTCTCTCGAACCTCTCCATACCTGATGATCAACTTAATTATGATTTTGACGATCCGAAGGCACTTAGACTTCACTCGCCTATCAGAGGCGATGCAGGCGTTCAAGCCCAAACTCAGGGAGAAAAAACTCCCATTAGTAAAGAAACTGGTCCGTCGGGGGGAAACACTAGGACATACACAAACACATGCACTCCACCTAGCACTTAAATTTCCGTCGTTACACTACTCTTTGCTAATTCGTTGTTATTTAAATTCTGTGTAGGTGACATGGGGCGTACACACGGAATTGATCATCTCCGCGGGTCGTCTATTTTCCCTCATTCTGGACGGGACTCAGGTTCCGAAAAATGTCGGGACAGAGATGGTGATGGCGATAGGGATTATCATTCCCGGGACTCATCATCTCGGAAGAAAACATATTATCATCCCAAATACCACCAACATCCCTCTTCTCACTCGGAGCAAAGCAAAGGTAAGCACGGCCATAAGGGGTCACAATCCAATGTTCCTCGTGATCAACACTTCGATTCCTCTTCCACACGACAGTCTCGGGATCCTTATAGGAGAGCCAAACTTTTGAAGACGTCTCCTCCTATTCCTGCAACAGATCCATCAGTATCGGAGAGACTGGCCGAGCTTAAAGTTAAATTTTCAAAAATCTGCTTTGATGGTATGAAGTTTCTCCCAATGATCCATCATATTCCTGGAGATGTCAAGCAGAGCGCTATCGCCTGCACCAACGACGTTTATGTTTAGCATGACGCATTCGTTCATCTTACTGAGAAAGTGTCAGAAGTCTCCATAGAACGCCAACATGAGATTGATCGACTGAAGCTTGAGGCTATTCATGACAAAGACATTATCAAAGCTCAGGACAAAGAGATTGCGTCTTATAAATCTCAGCTTGAGGCCGCCCAACAGAGCACCAAAGATACTGCCGAAGTCGTAACTCATTTGGAATCAACTCACAAAAAAGAAATCGACGAGGCGGCACAACGCTGTGGGGCTTTAGCTTTGGAGAAAGACTCGGTGAAAAAAGAGAGGGATGCATTCTGCCTTCGAGTCAAAGAACTTGAGCCGCAAAGAGCAGGAAGAGAAGATTGCTGCCCTAGAAGAGTCACAACGGTATTGCGACGAAATCGTTGCTACGCGACTCCTAAAGGCGAAACTTGAGGGCCAGCTTTCTAAAGTTGAGGCGCTGAAGAATGAAGCCCGTGAAGAGGGCAAAAAGATAGCATCTACGAAGATCGACTCCCGTCTTGAGGCGGCCAAGGAAGAAGGTAGGGAAGAGGTTAAAAGCTTGTTCGACCCGCTTGTTGCCGAATTCAATGCCCGCGTTCTCATGCACCGGGACTTAACTTTTCTGGGCGAGGGCTATCTCGAATCTTTAGCCGAGGCATAGGAGACCTTAATTGAAATCAAGAAGGCCGAACATGGTATTGAGGAGGTTGATGAGGGGGCTTTGATAAAAGAATTCCTTAAGGGAAACGAGCCTTTGGACTTGTCATCGGCCAAAGCCCTTTATTACAAAGGCTTCCCCTCAACGAAAGGGAAAGAAGTTATCGCCGGTCCATCCGAGATCGACTCTCCATCTTGTGTGCCTACCTAGCCGGTCGATCAGCCGATACTCATCCTTTTGAACAGCACATCGGTTATGACCCAGAGGACCCCGGCCTTGGTGTTCATGTTTTGTTCCCTATTCCAGAGGGTGAGACCCCCTTGACGGATGAGAGCCAGCCGGAATCTGGTAGGCAACTCTTTTGCTTTAACATTCCAAGAGTTTTCGTTTTTCACCAGAAGCTATCGCATTCTAATACTTGATTTTCATGATTTTGTGCAGGCTGTTCTGATCTTGAGCCCACTCCGAGGAGCGATGTCGCCAAGAAGGTGAGGGGAAAAATGAGTGAAGCCACTCACACAGGAGAGGCTCTCGGTCCAGATGCTCAGGTGATCGGAGCGCTTGATGGGGACAAATCTGAGACTTCCCCTCCCATCGATGGGAGTTGTGAAGTTGAAATTACAGGCGTCTCTGAGCACACATCTGAACTGAGCATGAAGGAGCAGCTTGAGAAAGAGAAGGAAAAGACGGTCAAGATCAAGGTCGAACCTCAAGCTGTGGACCTGGATGATCCTTTGAACAAGCCATTGAAGGCCATCCTCCCAGGCGAGTCCAAACCCATAGATGTTCCTCGTACTTCTTCAGCTGTCACTCCCCCGTCAAAGAAAGCTATCAAGGGTAAACGTACCGGGGAGGAGTCATTAGGCAAAAAGTCGAAGAAGTCGAAGAAATAGTCTTCACTTTCGTTCAACAAGAGCTAGTTTAGATTATGTAATTATTTTTGTTTTCGTAGTTCATGTAAATAAAATTATTTGTGATGAATAAAACTTAGTTCTTTTCCCTCTCAAAGGACTGCTGTTGTTTGGTTTTTTGTATAATCGTGGTCAAAACCCGAGCTGCTGCGAGTTACATGAACTTCTCGATTCATCTTCAAACAAGTTGACAACTTTTTTGGTATTTGCACATTCTTTTATCCCATGCTCTGGGGACTTAGAATATTTTCCAATCCGTATGCCAAGGGCTCGATGACTTCAATTCATTGATATCCAGTCTGCCCTCAGGGAACTTGGACATTTAAATTGTTTATACTCTGGTCCGCACTCCGGGGACTCAGAGTACTCTAATCCGCACTCCGAGGACTTGGAGATTCTCAGTCATTTATACTCTGGTCCGCACTCCGGAGACTCAGGGTACTCCAGTCCGCACTTCGGAGACTTGGATATTTTTAGTCGTTTATACTCGAGTCTGCACTCTGGGGACTTAGAGTACTCCAGTCCGCATTCCGGGGACTTGGAGATTTTGAGTCGTTTATACTCGAATCCGCACTCTGGGGACCTAGAGTACTCCAGTCTGCACTCTGGGGACTTGGAGATTTTGAGTCATTTATACTGGATTCCGCACTCTGGGGACTTAGAGTACTCCAGTCTGCACTCCGGGGACTTGGAGATTTTGAGTCGTTTATACTCGAGTCCGCACTCTGGGGACTTCGAGATTTTTGAGTCATTTATACTCTAGTCTGCACTCTGGGGACTTAGAGGTTTTGAGTCGTTTATACTCGAATCCACACTCTGGGGACTTAGACTACTCCAGTCCGCACTCCGGGGACTTGGAGATTTTGAGTCGTTTATACTCGAGTCCGCACTATGGGGACTTAGAGTACTCCAGTCCGCACTCCGGGGACTTGGAGATTTTTAGTCGTTTATACTCGAGTCTGCACTCTGGGGACTTAGAGTACTCCAGTCCGCACTACGGGGACTTGGAGATTTTGAGTCGTTTAAACTCGAGTCCGCGCTCTAGGGACTTGGAGATTTTGAGTCGTTTAAACTCGAGTCCGCGCTCTAGGGACTTGGAGATTTTGAGTCGTTTATACTCGAGTCCGCGCTCTAGGGACTTGGAGTACTCCAGTCCGCCCTTCGGGGACTTGGAGATTGAGTCATTTATACTTGAGTCCGCTCTTTGGGGACATAGAGTACTTCAGTCCACACTCCGAGGACTTGGAGATGTTTAGTCGTTTATACTCGTTTGTACATCAGACAGAGTAATGTATCTCTTAGTCATTTGTTATGACGTTATCATACACAGGAACATCGATAATTCATGGGAAAAAAGATGGCTTCAAGCCTTTATTAATGCAAATAAGCTAAATTATCTTTTTACATGTCGTAAGATAGGAATAAAAACTTGCTGGAAATAAATGCAACTAAAATATGATAGAAATGAACTTAGTGTAATAATGCTGCAAATGTTCACCATTCCATGCTCGGGGGAGTGTCGCACCATCGACGGTCGCTAGCTTGAAAGTTCCTTCTCTAAGCTTCCGTTCAATGACTTATGGACCTTCCCATGCGGGGATCGTGTGTGATGGAACTGGGAAAAATCGTTTCAAAACAAGATCACCCACGCCAAAGATTCTCGGTCGGACTTTTTCATTATAATATCGAGCAACTCGGTGCGTGTATGCAGCCGCTCTTAAATTAGCTTCTTCGCGTTTTTCATCAATGAAGTCCAACGACTCGAGCAAGAGATCTTGATTTGACTCAGGGTCATAATAAGTTACCCGATGTGATGGAACTTCAAGTTCCACGGGTATGACAGCTTCCATGCCATATGCTAATGCGAATGGAGTGTGGCCAGTCGCGGACTTTTGGGTGGTTCTGTAAGCCCAAAGTGCTGTCGGAAGCTCATCCACCCACTTGCCTCTTGCCTTTTCCAAACGTTTTTTAATATGGATTTGATTATCTTGTTTATGGCCTCCACTTGTCCATTAGTTTCGGATGAGCAACTGTTGAAAACTTTTTCTCAATACCATATTTTTGGCAAAATCCCCTGAACTCTTTGCTTTCAAACTGAGTTCCGTTGTCTGACGGTGGTTCATGGAAGGCCAAAACGGCATATAATATTTCGTACAACGAAATTAATGACTTTCTTGGTGGTGATACTAGCCAAAGGCTCTGCTTCTGCCCACTTGGTAAAGTAATCGAACGCAACAATCGCGTATTTTGCACCACCTTTGGATAGGGGTAAGGAACCGACTATATCGATCCCCCACATTGCAAATGGCCTAGGACTAACCATTTGTGTGAGTTCCGTCGGCGGAGCTCTTGGGATTTTAGCATACTTCTGGCATTTGTCACATCTTCTTACGTAGTCTGCGGCATCCCGATTTACAGTTGGCCAATAGTATCCATAGCGGAGGATTTTCTTTGCTAACGTCTGCCCTCCGGTATGGTCGCCACATTCACCTTCATGGACTTCCGTCAGGACTCGTTTTATCTCATCATGGGCAATGCACCAGAGCAATGGGGTCGAGAATCCCCTCCGATACATTATTCCATCATGCATTACATAACGAGAAGCCTTACGAATGACTTGTCGTCTTTCGCTCCTTCTTTCGGGCACGACCCAGTGTAACAAGTATTGCTTGAATAGGATCATCCATGACTCCTTCTCGATTTCTGTTTCTAACATGAAATCTACCTCCATTATATTTATGCTCGGAACATGTAAGGTTTCAACGGGAAACAATCCCATCTGCTGCGCATCGCCAGTGCTTGCAAATTTTGCCAATGAATCAGCTGCTCTATTTTGCTCACGCGGAACATGTGAAATATCATAATACTCGAGATTCGCTAGCAGCTCCTGAACTTGGGCCAAAGCAAGGGGGCAAGTCTCTGCCCCCTTGCTTGGTAGTCTCCACGCACTTGATACACCACCAGTTGTGAGTTGTAAAAGATTTCAACCGATCGTATTCCTAGTTCTTTGACGAGTCTTAAGCCGACAATCATTGCTTCATACTCGGCTTCGTTATTCGTTGCTGTGAATTCGAGCTTCAAAGCGTAGCAAACTGATCGGTTTGCAGGAGTTACAAGAAATATGCCAACCCTAAAACAAAGGTCATTAGATGCCCCATCGGTGTACGTCTTCCATCGGACGGGAGGTATGACATTGCAGCCGTTTGATTCGTCTGTCATGGTGAATTTAGCGATGAAATCCGGTAGTGCTTGTCCTTATATGGCCTTTCACGGCAGGTAAGTAATATCGAACTGACTCAGCTCGATATTCCATTTTAACATTCTTCTAGAAATTTTCGATCGTTAGAGTATCTGACACAAGGGTTGATCAGTGTAAACACTGATTGGGTGTGCCTGAAAATATGGGTGAAGCTTGCGTGATGCAATCACCAAACAGTAGGCTAATTTCTTGATCTTGGGATAGTTTCTTTCTGCCACCGTCAGACGTTTACTAAGATAGTAAACTGGTTTTTGAACTCGGTCCTCTTCACGAACCAAAGCCGTACTGATACCATGTTGCGATACTGCCAGGTACACATACAACATTTCATGGTCTATTGGTTTTGATAGCACTGGGGGCTCTCCAAATGCCTTACCAGTGCTCGGATTGCTTCCTTGCAGTCGGATGTACACTCGAAATTCCTTTTTCCCTTCTTTATCACATCAAAGAAAGGAATGCACTTATCCGTGGCTCTGGATATGAATCGGCTCAGCGCTGCCACCTTTCCATTCAAGCTTTGTACTTGCTTTATAGTTCTGAGCACTTGTATGTCCCAAATAGCTTGAATCTTTTCTGGGCTAGCTTCAATTCCATGTGCATTTACAATGAAACCCAAGAACTTTCCAGATGCCACGCCAAAAGAGCACTTCAAGGGGTTGATCTTCATACTGTAATGTCTGAGTATATCAAACAATTCTGCTAAGTCTCGGATGTGGTCGTTTGACTGCCGTGACTTCACGAGCATGTCATCCACATAGACTTCCATCATCTTACCGATCTGGTCCTTAAACATTTGATTCACTAGACGCTGATAAGTTGCTCCCGTGTTTTTCAATCCAAAGGGCATTACTACATAGCAATATAGCCCCATATTTATGACAAAACGGGTGTGCTCTTGGTCTGGAATGTGCATCGGGATCTGATTGTATCCTGAGTACGCATCCATAAATGACAATAATTCATGTGCAGCAGTAGAGTCAATGAGCTGGTCGATTCTAGATAAAGGGAAACTATCCTTCGGGCATGCTTTATTCAGATCGGAGTAATCAACACAAGTTCTACACTTTCCATTTGCTTTCTTCACTAGAACTGGGTTAGATACCCATTCAGGGTAGAGGGCGTCGTGGACGAACCCATTGGCTTTGAGTTTGTCCACCTCCTCTTTGAGAGCCGCAGACCTTTCCAGGTCCATACCTCTCCTTTTCTATTTTACGGAAACGTGTTTCGGGTCTATATTCAACATATGACTCGCAATTGTTGGAGAAATCCTGCACATATCAGAGTGTGCCCAAGCGAAAATGTCCAGATTCGCCCGGAGGAAATCAGTAAGATCCTCGGCCACTGAAAGGTCGAGTTGCAATCCAATGTTAAGAACTCATGATCGGTCATCCCGGCTGACTGGGATGTCGATCGTCAGCTCAGCCGGTGCTGCATTCATTTGCCTGGGTTCCCCATCATCATCTATCGTATCTATGTCTCTAAGGATCCGAGAATGCTGCCCGAGCCAGGGCTCCGACACGACTTGTCAATCATCAGTATTTAGGATGCGGACGGAGCTGTCCGCAACCTTTCCCTTCTCTCTCCACTGAGCTTCTCTCGGTTCCGCCACATAACATGCGCGACGGTCGCCTGATCGCCATGTACAGCACCGACTCCTTTGTCTGTCAGAAATTTTAATGTCAAACACCATGGGGCCAAAGCAGCCCTAAATTCTGCCAAGGCTGGGCGACCCAAAAAGACATTGTATGGAGAGTCAACATCCATTACTATGAACGGTAGGACTCGCACTCTCCTCTACTATAAAGGATCACACATTTTTCTCAAAATTTTCAAACAATTTTGAAACTTAACCCAAGACCCAATTCAAATTGGGCATTTTACTATTAAGGACAACCTTTAAACTTACGTATCTGTTCGGGCCAGGTTGGTTGCTGGATAGGGAAGAGTATTTAATTAGCTAAACCCAATATTTCGACACTACCTTTCTGGACACTCTACTATTTGGGCTGTGAGCCTACTTATTAGCCCTAATGTGACTAATTTAGACTGCATAGGCTATTAGGCTTTGATATTATTGTTGTAGCTGTGCCACCTTGTATTGAAGTAATGGGTGAATTTCATTTCTTTTACCATTTTGGATCTTTATTGGGCTTATGAAGTCTAATTTATTTAGAACATTTTTAAATCTCTTTTAAATAAAATCATTATTTTACTTAAAATTGTAATATAATTTTATATTATTTAATCATTGTTTTATTACAAATATACGTGTCTCATACACAAATATTATGTGTGCATATATAACATATCAATCCATGCAACGTATAACATGTTTGTGTATAGGTGTTGCGATTTACACCGCAAAGAACATGTTAACTCATATAATATAAAAATATAATGTCCAAATGTATGTTTATATATTTTAGTTTATATATATATATATAATGATACAAATACATATATACATACATATATATAAACTATATTTTATTTAGATAATTATATAGACACACGTGTACACATACACATACACGTATGTATGAAATTTCAATATTATATATTTATAACTATTTAAGATATTAAAAACATTTATAAATTATATTTTTTTTTTTGCAAAGCCAAAAACAATGTGTATATATATATATATATTAAATACTTATATATACATATGTAAATAATATATATATTAAAACTTTTAAAATACGTAAATTATATATATATATATACTTGGTCATGCACATGATCTATATTTTTATTTTAAATTTTTTAGATCTATATGTATTTATATAAATATTCATAGGGATATAATTTACAAGTTGATAAAAAATTATTATCATAACATATTCGATTTTAAAGTTTTTAATGAAATTCTAAGTGATATTTTGTAATTTTAATATTAAATACATAATTTTATAATTTAAAATCTATCTTTAATTCTCGACTAATAATTAAATATTTTTAAAATATGATAAAAATGTTTTTTAATTTTTCTACAAAGTGCATGGTATGCATTAATTTAATTTTATAAAATATAAAACATAAATTATATGAAGTATATATATTGATATGGTTAACCTATAAAATTAATTGATTAGATATATATATAATATTTTTTATTTCTACCCAAAATATTATACTTACGAACTTTATGTATAAACTTATATAACCATATTTTGAATAAAGTATGATATAGTATTTAAATTATAAACTATATTTATGTATGTATGTGTGTGTATGTATATGTGTGTGTGTGTGTATATAACTAAATATTGTATATTAATTTTTTTAAAATAAAATTTATTTTTTTAATTTGGTCCATGCTACTTATAGGAATATACATGACTAAATGTTATATATATATATATATATATTAAACATACAACCAATCTAATTATGTTAATATATATTTATATATTATACCCGCCACCTAACTAACAATATAATATGCATGATATAAACATTATATATATACATTAAAATTCATAAATAGGTTAGAAACTTACCCAATATCCAGTGCATGTGACATCTTGAAACAATGAGATCTACTTCTCGAACTAATTTCCAATCCAATAGAGTGCTAGTCCCTGAGCCAATGACCACTGACTCTAGAATAGAATCGTTTATACTTTGATTTATGTTGGAACTGAGCCAGCCCACGGTAAAAGTTATGGGTGAATTTTAATTTTTTTTACCTTATTGGATCTTTATTGGTCCTATGAATTTTAGTTTATTTAGAACATTTCTAAATTTATTTAAATAAAATCTATATTTGTTTAAATTTATAGATTGTTATAATTTTATTTAATTTATGTTATGGTATATATGTGTGTGTCCATATATAACTGTGTGTCCATGCGTAACATATTAATCCATGCAAGGTATAACATGCTCGTGTATAGATGCTCGGATTTATGTGGCAACTGACATGTTAGTTCATCCAATATGCAAATATACCTTTTAAATGTATGTACATGTACTTTTGTCTACATATATAAAATATATAAACCTCATCAATTTTTATTATAAATTTATATTTATTTATGAATGTAATTATGAAATAATAACATTATACATTCATATATAATTATGTGAACATACTTAAATTACAAATGTATTAAATAAAAATTAATAATAATATTTTTTTTATAAAACCGAAAAAATTCATATGTGAATAAAGAATTTTTTTAAAATAAATAAATAAATATATATTAATTATTTATTTATTATATAATTATATATTAAAATATAGATTAATACTTATAAATACACAAAATATTTTAAAAAAATATACCTGGCCTTACGCCTAACTCAAAAATAATTTTTAAATTTTTGTAAATATTATTTTAATTAATATCCTATGGTTTTTATTTAAAATGCTAATATAAAATAATTTCAAAACATAATTTTGAAATTTAAATTTCTGGTAAAGTTCAGAATAATATTTTGTACTTTGAAATTTTATTTCATAATTTTATTGCTTGAAAACAATTTTAAAGTCAACTATTGATTTTTGGCTCATGTTTAAAATAGTTTTAAATAATAAAAAATGTTTTATTTTTATTTTTCAACCGAACGTGTATTTTAAGATAAAATAACTTTAGAAATATGAAATATAATTTTTATATAATATATATATTAACATAATTAATTTATGTAGTTAAATGTTTAAATAATATATATATATATATAACTATCGAATATAATATACATATAATACTTTATATACAAACTTATATAACATAATTAAGTAAAGTATGATGATGTAATAAATTTATAAACTACATTTATATGCATATATTACTATATATATATATATATCACTAAAATGCACAAAAATGTTTATTTATTTATTTCTGAGCCACGCCATTATAGGTATGAACATAACCAATCTTTCTATATCAGTATATACATACATAAAACCAAATTAATCTGTCACAATATAATTTTTAAATCAATATCGTTACCTAACTTGCAATACAATAACACACACATATGTATATATATAACATTACATCTAAACGTGGATAATTATATTTTGGTTAGAAATATACCTTACTTCCAATGCCTTGAATTACACCTTGAAATTTTGATGTATGCTCCTTGTAACAATTTCCGATCCAAAAGAGTGCTAGTCCTCGAACTATTGACCACCAGCCATCGAATAACAGTTGAACTGATTTTATTTGAGCTTTAGAAAATGGGGAGATAATAAGGAGAATTTAGCTCGTAATTAAGGATGGAGGCACCAAAAGATTAACAGCAAATGAGGGTAGAGATGCTTAAATTGAGGAAACGAAGAAGAGAATTTAGGGCCTTACCTTTTACTCAATCTCCTTCCATCTGAGCCATCCAAAATATAGCCATTCTCTTCCATAATTTGAGCTGCCTCTAGCCCTATTGCGGTCGCACATACTAGCCCCTCTAATGGGCCATGAACCCATCTATGGTCTAAGCAAATATTTTGCATTTTAATCAAATTTAAAATGTTTATCGATATCGTATATTGATTAATATATTATAACTTTTATAAATACATTTAATATATGTTTATCAAATTAAAATCAAATTTATAAATAATATTTCATAAATGATATATAATTTAATTAATTTATAACAATTATAAATTAGTTAAATCATTTGATCAAAGGATAATTCATCGTTTCGGTTGTGTGACTCATCAGCTGTAAATTTGGCCAGTGATTAATATCAAACTACTCGAATATTAACATTTATGCATCGTTGGCAGGTGATGTGACATTTTTGCCAAAGTTATCACTTGCTTGGTTTCGGTAAAACCCAATTTTACTTTGTTAAGCGTCACGCGGGTATGACTTTTATATTTACAAAAATTCTCTTTGTCAAAACTATATCACTTTGAAC
Organism: Allium cepa; assembly: GCA_030765085.1. NCBI lineage: Eukaryota > Viridiplantae > Streptophyta > Magnoliopsida > Asparagales > Amaryllidaceae > Allium > Allium cepa. Next base: position 173,749,994 of record CM060939.1, on the reverse strand, counting down.
TTATGCAATTTGGTAATGGTCAAAACTCCAACATTGTCCATGTTCAACTCTATAATCCAAACGCAAAGTCCTTGGTTTAATAATAAATATTATTATTATTAACCGAACTACTCTATTTAGAGATTTTGACTTCAAGTTAACATGGGTTTACTGTGATCCTAACCCCATATACTCTATTTAGAGATTTTGACTTCAAGTTAATCTGTGTGTGTATTTGTTTTAATTCAAATCTAAATATAAATGTATATAATATAAAAGTATTATAGTTTTTTTAATAAATATAATTTAGCCAAAACAAAAATAACTTATTTTATCATCAAAAAACATTTTATAATAAAAAAACTACCTTACATTATTTCATCTTACATATAATTTACAAATAAATGATTTAATTAATAAAAAAATGTGTAAGATTGATTAAAATAACATTTTTCATCTGAAAATTAATTTAATTTTTTTAATAAAATTATCATAGATGGAAATATTTAAAAAATAATTCAAATACATATAATAATATTAATGAAACACATGGAAAATGAAATGTTTAATTGACATATAAAAAGGCATACATTGACATATATGAAAGTAATGATATAAACAAAATATAATGAATAATATATATAACATAAAGGTTACACCTATGAGAAGTAGCCTTTGATTCACGTGTCAATTCATTTCATCTCCTAGATATGCTAATCCCTATCCAAAGATGCAAGCTTCGGTGTATCATCGCTTGAATGAATTTTATATTCGATTTAAGGTGAAATGCTGCTCAAATATGAGTGGCAATGAAGGGGATGTTGGTGGCCAAGGAGTGGGAGGGATGAAACTAAAATTAATCATAAAGGTGGAAGCGTAGGTTCACTTAAATATGAAGTATAATAGAAATATCTTCCACCACCTTCTCTTACCATGTCATGCCCTAAGACCCCCTCCCGCCCTTATTTTTGTTCGGCTTAGTCTTTGGTCTATCATGGAACAAATAGACTTCAGACCCACAAACAATTAACTCTTTTTATATCCAATTTAAATTCTTATCGGTATCGTATATTGATATGAAAATATATAACTTTTACATACACATCCCTAATTATTAATAGCACCAAAACATTTGTAGTGGATACCCTACTTACTAAATACATCTTAAATATTAAACAAAATAATAATTAATATTCCTTAAATACTAAAAAAATTATTACACTTTGTAAACTAATTAAATCAAGCAGTATTTTATAGACTAAATGAATTCAGTTGTGCAATTCATAAGTATGAATTCAATAGCGATTAATATTTAGATAATTCAAATACTAATGTTCACACGTCATCTTAACTAGTGGTGTGGCAATTCGGCTGGGCTTATCACTTACAAATCCCATCGGGAAAATGCAACTGTACTATTTTAAGCGATACCTTTTAGTAACGATTATTTACACTAATTCTATTCATCAATACCGTATCACTTTAAAATATATGGAATTTAGTTTTTTTTTCAAAATTACAATACGATCCACATACAACTCAGTTAGTCCATAAACAAAGTCATTGGGCCAATGATAATATTTATCATTAACCATATTGCTCTGATGGAGATTTTGTAACGACCGGGATTTTCAATCCTCGAAAATCGACATCAATACGTTCACTGTATGACATGTTGAATATTCAAGTTCTGGAAATACTAGATCATTAGGGGTGAAAAATAAAAATATGAAAGAAAATATAAACATTAACACGGAATCTCACAGTCACAGCTGAATAATATATAATAACAGGTTATAAAAGAATCTGTAGCTGTTAATATGTATACACACAATCATTAGAGTACATAATCAACAATCGATCTGGACAGTTATAACAACTTGTCCTCACTAGTTCTGAATATACAGTCTACACACATAGCAGAATATAATCAAGTACGTGGAATACGCCTGAGTCTCCTCTAACTCGTCTCCTGAGCTCCATAGCATTCTAACCTGAATCTGTAATACTCGACCTACCCGAGCATTAATATAAGATAACACCCGAGTCAGTCTACAAAACCAACATAAGAAACACACTCAATTTGAACTTTTTCAAAATCCTTCGAAAACAAAGGTATCTCGTAAGACCACGTCACACATAAAACACGATGGGTTTTTACCTTATGATAACCAAAACACTTTTATGGAAAATCCAGTGATATTATAATAGTGTCTAAGTACAAATACTTAATAAAATAGACAAAATTGTTACATTAATTAAATTCCATAATATTAGGCTCTACAATCAAAATTGTAAAGGCTCGTGGTGGATATTGGATTCCATACAATGACGGAGCTACTGTGGTACCGTCCATCACATACACCTCTAGAAAAATGTACCTAGGACCTCTCCTGGATCCCCTACCAACACAGGATCGGTCTAACCCTAACCTGGATAGTACAGTATATGTTATCACCCCGAGTTTCCCACCCTTATCGAGTACTCTCTTTTTATGCACAACCATATCCATAATTTTATAATATATCCGAGGGTATGTAGAAAAGTGATAACATGACCTAAATAGGTGCGACCAACTTAGCCCTGCTGCATCTCTCTTGTTTTAGTCATTCTCGGTTGATGAGGCATGAGGCTACATTTTGCCTTCAAAATAGCATTCATGCTTGGAATGCTAAAACTACCTTCCAAGCAATGATGCAATGATAGCATTCATCCATACATTGGTTTTGGGTCTGGACAAACCGAATATCCAAATCACCGCCTCCATTAGCTTCTTGATTTCACAATTCATAACGCACAAATCAGATCAAAGTGGTTTTCGGATGAATAAATTCGATCCTGATCTCTTGGAAACGATAAACAAATTAGGCCAGATTTGATAGTCGATTATTTAACTATCAAATTACACACATAAGCAGTCAGTAAGCCCATATTATAATTTTTTAGACATTTATTTTCAAAATATCTTTATAAGATTTGTATATTCAAATCTCTCCCAGTGTTTCAATATCTGAAAACAAATTCAACTCTTATATCCATAACATGATATTTTATCCATCATTTCAACACTTAAAAATATTTCAGAACTCAAATTTTAATTCAATATTTAGGAAATATTTGTAAGTATATTCCCTGAAAATCCTTCCGTTTCCAACAATTTGGAAAATTCCATTTATTTCTTATTTCTCAAAATCCTTCATAATTTATATGGTAAATTCCTTAACTCGTTTATAACGAATTCTATAAGTTCCGAAATTCCTTCATTAATTTTCCTTTAATATTTTCCAACACCAGTTTCACTTGTCTATCATTTCCAACTGCCCATTTTTAACTAATTTTATGAATTCTAATCCATCTTTTCGAAGTCCTTTTATTTCAACTATTTAGAATTTCCTTAAGTTTCTAGAATTCCTTTACAAATTTTCTTATAAAACTTCTATCCGTTAAATAACCCTGTCTTCAAAGCCTAAGAGAATTTATTAATGTATTTCAGCCATTTCAAAACTATATATGTGCGTGTTAATTACTTTTAAGAATAATAATTTATTTTTTGAAAACATGTTTAAATAATTATTTGAAATATCAAACACTTTTAATAAAACATTAATAACTCCTTTCCAATCCATTTAAAACTAATCGATTTACAAAGCTTGTTATAAAAATTAGAATTTATTTCAATAAAAATCAATATTTGAATAATCCACTTTTTGAAATATTCCAATACTAACTAGCTTAAAATTTCATAGTTTAATAAATAAATGCCCTTTTTAAAAAATAAAATTAACTTCTAAATAAAAATATATTTTTTTAAAATCTCAATAACAATTTCAATTTATAAATCCCTCTCGATTCACAACACATCGATTTGCTTTCGATTTCCTAACCATCCTCACATTTCCAAAAATAGAATCCATTATTTTTCTAAAAACCTATTTTCACACCTCGATAAAAGTTCACACTGTGAATTTTATATTCCTAATTTATTAATCGATATCACTTCCCTTATTTATAAACATTGTTTATAAATTTATCAACTCACTTCCGTTTTTCTTATTCTAAAATAACATCATTTCTAAAATTTCATTCTATAAATCCATTTCTTAATAAATTCCATTTATATTTCAAATCTATTTTTAATGATGATTTCAACTCCTTTTCACGTTTTTCCAAATATCATCTACAAATCCTTTTATATAAATTATTTCAAAAAAAATTCTATTTAAACAATTTACGAAAAGTTAAGTATAACCAGAATCAAATATTTTTTTACTTTATTCATTCCAACTCGATTCCTTTTAAAATAATCCAAGTTCCAATATAAATAATTTTATATCCAAAAATCCTTTTAATTCCTTCAAATTTCAAAATAATATTTATGGTATTTAAAATGCCAAAATTAAGGCCAGTGCTACTATAGCATCCAAACATTCAATCCACGCAACAATATATAATAGATTATTCAATTCCATCATATGTTACTATATATGAAAAACAATCAATATATATTTGAGGGATCCAGTTGGATCCCTCCAACCTGTTTCCCTGCATCCATAGATATTAGATGACATAAAAATATCAATCCCACTTTGAGGGAGACATCGCGGTAATAAGGGTCATCCGCTATTATGCGGGGCACATAGTGTCTCATCCGCTCCGATGGCGGGAAATATATCCAACTACTAATATATACTACTATATGTATAATATAACATCCAAATGATAAAAATATATCAATCCAACCAATCATCCAATAATTAATTTATAATTGCTATAAATAAAACAGACAATCAAATTGAGTGAGATTTTCTCATCTTGTTTTTTCTTTTTCTGAAACTGCCAATCGTTCCAATTCCGAATTTATTTCAATGTATAATGTTTTGTTGCTACGATCCAACGTGACTGATTTTATGCTTTTTTCGAACCTTGTATGAATAAATTATGATATTTATAAGTTAACGAATTTGAATAAATTAAATTAAATACTTAATCACACAATTAATTACCATAATAGGGAAATTAATTCCTCACCACTCAGAACATGCCTTTGCACATCAACGCGACTTTCCCCAACCTCGCCATCGATCTCCAGTCGAGCCCCCATCTCCAGCTTCCACGCACACATGCCCACCCACGCCGAATGACATTCCAAACCCAAATGCACTCACCCAAACATCGCCACCAATCCAACCACTCATCGATCACCCCTAACATCAACCTATCTCATACCCACGACCACATAAGACCAACCCTATAAGTGCAGCCTCATTGAAAATTCGCCCAGCCTTGGTCGCCCTCAACGAACAAATGCCACAAACACTTCTGCCGCTGCCGCTGTATCTGCCGCTACCGCACCTATGCATATCCACTTACGCGCGCGCTCGAGTTCGAATTTAATGGCCAGTAGCGGACCAAAGCTCATGACCGCCACCCCTTTATGACCCCTAAAATCTAACTCGCGGTCGTCGAAACCCAAAGCCACTCGACGCAACCCTCGATCGGGATGAGCACACGCGATTCCTCCTCTTATTCTTTCTTCGAACGATTTAATTTCGTTCTTTCTCTTTTTTTTATGTCGATTTCATTTTTATTTTATTTTGTTTCCTGGATTTAATTATTTAGATAAGAGGAGGAAAAAGGAATTTAAAGAGGATAGATATGGCAAGAATAGGTAGGGGAACGCTCTGTACGAGTAGGGTGGCTTGTGATGCGAAAGAATACGGCTGAGTGAATGTTTTGTAGGCTAAGGTGAAATGAAAATAATATATATATTTGAAATTCAAAAATATTTAGATATTAATTTTGAACCCCGATCGAGGCATATCGCCTGGCATTCCTTAATGTTTTGCCCCTATTATAAACTAAATGGAACAAGTTTTGGAACCTAATTCGATCGTATGTGGAAGATAGCTTTTTAAATCGACTATTTAAATTCAATTCGATTAAATTATTTCTAGGCATTTTCAGATCTCATGACCAAACGGTAAATCCAAATGTTATGAAATTTGAAATTCGTTAATAATACACTATTACGGATCCAATGGAACTAGGTTCGTCGAATTCCAAGACCGTGCCCCGGATCACTATTTTAACGCGTCGATTAAATTGACGATTTCAATAATTTACGAAATCACTCGAAATTTCAGTTTTAAAAACTTATTAACTAAATTATGATTCAAATAGAATTATATCAATACTAGAAATCATTTTCGATTCGTATTCAATTCTAATTCAATTATTTCCCATTTTCGTATTACGATAAATCGTATTATTTGAAATTTAAGTTTATTTTATAATTTCAAACGAAATCTTTATATTCAAAATCAACTTATATTCCAAATCCAATATTTAAAACCACTTAAATATTCCAGATCAAACATCGAGAAATCAGGGTCATTACATTCCTCCCTCCTAAAAGAATTGCATCCTCGAAATTGCTAAGGTAGGACGAATGATACAAACCCATTAGCTTATCAAACCCACTTAGTTAAAACTCGACATTTCACTTTCCTAATCTTTTAGTTTCGACCAAAACACTTAGCTTTCATTTCTAATTCAAACCCTTTATTTCAAATATAATTCAAAAATCAACTTTTCTAGTTAACAAAAAAATTTCAAATTTTTCTAGCATCCTAAATTTCTGGAATTTTTTGGAAGAGTCTCCTTTGTACGGAGAACCTTTTGCAATACGACAGGAGTGATAAATATATATACATTAACCCACTTATTCAGAAAATATAATATATATATCAATATTTTTTCATTGCAGTATTTAATCCAAAAACATACCTTTATTTAGCATTTATTAAGCAAGCGAGTTTACTTCATATGCAATTTAGCTACCTAAATCTAGCCAAATAGTCTCTTTATACCAGTAGTTACTTAATTTAAATATGTAAGTACCAGAAATATGAAATTTAACGACTTTTCATTCGTTTAAATAGTTAAACACATTGCATAACCAAGAATGTTAAACATATATTTATAAGCAATTATAAGGTCCTGATACTAATTTAATTACTTTTAATCAATCCATGTACCATTTCATTCGATTCAAATGATTTACAACCAAATTTACTTGCATTCACTTCATAATTACACACGTTATGTTTATATCCATTCCACACTGGTTCTAACCCACTTTACTCAATCTTCATTGATTCATAGAATTTTATTTACTCATGTTTATATTAACGACACTTTGTTTTATGCCAATTTACTTAATAAACCATTCCATGAATTTATTTGAGGCAACTTCCATCCAAAAACATTGACTTAAGTTAATTCGTCTATTGTCAATTAATTTGACTATATAACTTAAGTTTATCTCCCTCACAAACAAATTTCATTTCAAATTTTAGATTGGTTCCTATTCAATTTATTCACCGTCGATTGATTCGCATTTCCTTTAAATGGGCATATCTCAATTTCTACTATATTATTTGAGAATCATTTAATAAAATCAATAATAAGGTTTATTATAAACTTTTATACAACACACATATTCATTTCCACTTCAAAACTATATTCCATACATGAATTCATTCTAAATAATATCTAAAGCAATATTCAATTTATTTACACTAAGATTGAATTTATTTATAACTCAAGTCATCACTATTCCAATCCATTTCTATTTTATTCGACAACATTTCAAGATATATTTACTTCACTTATATTCAAGTCGAATTTCATTTAATTCAAGTTCCACATTTAATTCAAATTTTCAATACACAATTCATTTTGCTTAACTAAGTTAAGATCCATTTCTATATTCAATTAACTAATTAATTTATCTAATTAGTTCACTTCCATTTTATAATCCAATATCTGATTTTTATTTCAAAAATCACTTTAGTTGATTTACTTGAGTTCGAATTTATTTTATAATTCAAGTTTGGGTTTCCATCCATTCACAAAAATACCAAACTATTTTTAATTTTTTTCTACTCCACTTTTCAATTTTATAATTTACACAACTTATTTTTCGCATTTCCATCAATTCTATACTCGAGTATATTCGCATCTTATTATTAACTCAAGATTATATATTACTTTATAGCTTAAGTATATTTTTATTCCATTAACTCCAATTTTGTAAGCTATTCAAACTTATTTGTTCACAATTTCAGAATTTTCCTTTCCACTTAAATTTTTATTCAATTCACTAATTAGATAATTTGGTTCATTACTAATTTCCAGAATTTGAAACCCATTTTATTTCAAAAATCATTTTGAAAGCATACATACATAACTTCTTTTTCACCTTTTTGTCAAATCTACATCATTTTCATTTACAATTTACTTAATTTGCATAAGTCAAATTTCAATTCCATATTGAAATTCATATTTCCCTAGTTTTAAATCAAAAACTTATTCTCTTTGGTTCCACTTCTCATTTAATTGAAAATTCCAGAATTCAATCACCCATTTTTATTTCAATCATTATGAAAAATAATATATAACCCCTTTTGGTTTAAAAAACTATTCCTTCGAAATTTTCAAAATCAACTCGGTTTTATTTCAAAACAAATTCCCTTCGGAATTTCCAACACAACACTTGTTTACCACCCATAAATATCCATATCAAATTACTATGGTAGCAATCCGTCAGTTAGAGAGCCGAAAATGAACACTAATGATGATGTTGTCATCACCAGAGTTATTTTCCAGCGACTGCAGCGAGTTCGGTGCTTTATCACTTTCAAAAATTCATTTAAAACCGATTTTCTATTAAAAAACAATTCACAATAACATTACCATTATTCAATTCAAAAATATTTCCGAAATAGCACCAATTTCATTTCCACAACACTTCTGATAATATTTTTCAAACCTTATGGGTTTTAAATTTCTGAATTCTAATTTGAAGCCATTATGATTAAAATTTATTTATATAATTCATACTTATACGATTTTTAAGATTTGGTTATATATAACCATTTAAATTTTATAATCTTGTTTTGATTATATTAATAACTACCAAACACTCCAATATACTATAATAATTTCAAGAAAATTAATTTTTTCATATCAAAATACAATTTGTGTAAAATTATTTCATTTACCCGCTTCAAAACCATACTGTGTCGGTTTACCTAGTTCAAGTGTTTAGAAACCCCATCGATTTAGTGGCATCCTACTACTCGACCAGAATTTATATGCCACTTAACAGATAAATCAACACAATATAAAATATTTTATATTCATTAACAAATACGTGCTCATATCTATTATACACTCAGACTCATTCTAGGGTACTATTGACCCTTTTTCTAATGAGTAATCCTTACCAAAGTCAAAGTTCTCGCTTAACCTTCAGCTCCGATACCAAATGTAACGACCGAGATTTTCAACCCTCGAAAATCGACATCAGTACGTTCACTGTATAACATGCCGAATATTTAAGTGTCGGAAATACCAAATCGTTTGGGGTGAAAAATAAAAAGATGGAAGAAAATAGAAACAACAACACAGAATCTCACAATCACAGTGGAACACTATATAGGATATAAATATAGATTTTTATACAAAAGAATCTGTAGCTGTTAATATATATACAATCATTAAAGTACATAATCAACAATCAATTTGGATAGTTATAATAACTTGCCTTCACCAGTGCTGACTAAACAGTCTACACACAACGGAATATATTCAAGTACATGGAATATGCCTGAGTCTCCTCCAGCTCATCTCCTGAACTCCGTAGCATTCTAACCCGAATCCGTAATACTCGGTCTGACCCGAGCATTATAATAAAATAACACCCGAGTCAGTCTGTGACAACCCATTATTTTGTACAATTCAAATCGACAATAATCCACATATGTCGGACTTGAATGATGCAAAATGACAGATCGTAAATAAATTTGGAGCAAATGAAATCAAATACACAGAATCACAGACACGGAACAATCAGAATAACTCGCAGCGGAATATAAAATACTATAGTAGTTCATGAAGCTACTATAACAAAGTCTCAAAACAAATACATAATATCAGTCTGAAAACAACATAATAGAAATCCCAAATACATAGAAGTTCACTAATACATGATAAAATAGAACAGCTGAATCTGAAATAGCTATATAAATAGATAGGTAGAATCTCCAGCAAAGACCAGCTCCAGAAAGAGAATCCAAAGTTGTGAATACTCGGACTGACCCGAGCATAAAGCAAAACACAAAACACTCGAGTCAGGACATATATACTTATATAATGTAAACCAACTCAAGTGAACTGTACCGCCCATCCTCTAAGGATCCGTTAAACTATTTACTATGTAGTAATATTGCGCTATTATAATAATGTCTATAGTAAAATAAACTTACTTTAAAATAGCGTCGAAGGGTTACCCATATAGCCTTCAATACATAATAGTCTCAATAGTCCATCCAGTATCAGCATATCTCCAGATCGGGAGACTACGCTAAATACTCCATGGGCTTCGGGAGAAAAACAAACTCATAGTAAGGCTCGCTATGCTAGGTGACAAGGCACACGAGGCAATGCCAGGGTAGATATACCAATTACGCTTCCGGGCTGGTGGTAACGCGTAGGATCCACTACCGCCCACGTCGAGCCACACTCCCAAAATCAAAGAAGGTGCACCCAATCAATCACAAAAGCAATAGAATGGTATCGAAGAAGTGTGTCCGATTGGAGGAGCTAACTCACTTGGCCCGTCGATCGCTCCTGTTTTAGCCACCTTAAGCCAACTCACGGGAATCGGGTCCACGTTCATATCATAATAGGATCGTTGCCACCATCCTACTTCGTTCTGGAATCTCCACCGCGTACACAGTTGTTAAAGTGGTTTTCGGTATCAACAGAGAGTATGTCCATATCCGATCCCGGTCTCTTTAACAACCAATCGTTATTATAACCCGTAGCTATAATTTAAAAATGGTATCTATACTTCAAAAATCAAATATCATTTCAAAAATTCAATATCATTTCATATCCATTTCAAAATATCAAAATATCCTATCTTTTCAAAACCTCATTCATTCATTCATTTAATTTAAATATCATTTCAACTCACATTTCAAAATAGTTTATATTTCAAATCAAATACTCCATTTAAACCATTTAAAAATAAAGTTATTATATTTACAATTCAAATATTCAATTTCCAAAATTTACACTTTTCAAAGTTCATTTATTCATTTAAATTTATTAAAACAGTGAAATTCCAACTTTTGCAGCACTTAGAAAATGCTACGGAAAGTTATGTTTAAAAAAAATTCAAGTAGCAAAAGGCGGCATTTAAAATGTTGTAATAGGTTAATTTAGTTTCAAATAAACTTTACTTAAACTCATCAACTACAGCATTTACAAAGTGCTGTAATAGCCCTTAGTTCATTTGTATCAACTACAGCATTTACAAATGCCATAATATCCTTTACTTAAGAAATGATAGCATTTTAGAAATGATGTTACTTAAATTCCAAATTTTCAATATAATTTCGTAAATAAATAAACTTTTATTTAAACGAATTTTTAACTCATAAAACCATATTTTCACACTTTAAACTTATCATTTAAATACCTTTTAATTAATGATTTTATAAAGTGAAATTTCTCAAATAATTATCAAATTTTTTATAATTCAGTTATAAAATAAATGTAAAATCTTTATAACATTTCATTTATTTTACATTTTATTTTAATTTGCTACTTCATAAATTAGATTTAAATTCCATTTTATTTTTCTTAACTTAACTTCTAATTTAAAAAAAAAAACACATTTCACATTTTCTAGGTTAAGTTATATTGCAAAATTTCAAATTTAAACATTTATTTAACCATTTTTAATTTATAGAAAATCTATAGCACTTTGTAAAATCATTTAAATTCAAATTTAAATCAAAATATTATAATATTTACTTTTTAAAAATACTTTAAAATTTAGAAAAATATATACTAACCACGGGTCTGTATATAATTTTCGATCCTAGGTAAAGTGATTAAGATATATATCATTTCAACCCGTAATTTACAAAGAAAGCCCGGGTTCTGTCATTTCAAACCCGCGGTCCCAAGTGAAATGAAATGAATAAAAATCGCTCAGGCCTATCATTTCATTCCATAATGATTTTTCCCTATTCTAAAGTCCGTTCGGGTATGTATCATTTCAACCCATAGTGATTCTAATCTACAGGGAACTTGCAGTGTAATAAACTGATATAAATAAATAGAATAACATTATATAACAGTAACAGATGGTATAGCAGGTGTATGAACAGGGGTGAACATCATATGATCATAGCATAGGCAGTTATAACATGATGATATAATTTACATATTCAAATGCTATTAGTTTACTAGTTATATAAGTATAAAATGTCTGGTGAGAAATACTCACCTCTACAAGCTGGAGATAACAACCAAACACACAAACTAAGATCCACAAAAGCATGAAAGCACGACTACAATTCAAGTGTGGGAAGAGCCAAAGCTATTTGTCTTGTGCATATGAAACAAAGCAATATATATAACATGAATTTCAACCCAAAATTTAACATTAACAAGCTAGAAAATAAAGAACAACAAATAATTAAAGGGCTTGCACTTGCTTCCACCATCACCATGCTCGGACAATGAGTGATAAGGCACGGCCATGGGGTGTAATTTCGTCAAGTGTGGGTTCAATATAGTCGGCCTAGCTATGGTATGAAGGTATGGGAGTTGTTGTGACATGAAAATGTAAGTACAAGGCAACAAAGTGGATTTTTGTGCAAATATAAGCTTCGGCCATGGCCTTATATGGCACGGCCAGACCTGGTGGGTGCTAGGAGATGGTGGGGTAGTGGTCTTTGGGTCAAGAAAGGCTGGTGGAAGGTGGTGCAAAGGTGGCTAAGGGGTTGTATGAGGTGATGATGTCATGTGGAGGTCGGCAATGCATGATTCAAGTTATGCTTTGTTAATTTTTGTAGAGCTTCACATTAGGGATTGCCATGGCTAGGTAGGTCAGAGGAGATGGAGGTGTTTGCAGCTGAACAAAGTGATGATGAAGGTAGAGGCTACAGGCCGAACACACATAATGAAAGCAAGGCAAGAATTTACACAAAAACAAAGAAGAAAATGGAAAAAAAATGAAAACATTTACCAATTTTTTCTCAGATGATGATGGTCAAAACTTTTAGGGTTGAGAAACAAAATGATGTGCGTGAGAAAGAAAAGATATGCGGCTGAAGGTAGTAGATAAGTCGGCCAAAATTAAATGCAAATGTGGTTTGGAATTGAAAAGGCAAAAATGAAGGTGAAAAGACAAAGGCAAGTGAAAGGTTTTAAAAACTCTTCAAATTTCTTTTATTCTTTTAACATTTTTAAATACATGAAAAATTAATATAAATAAAATAAAAACACAAAAAAATAATGTATGAATAAAAATAAATAAATAAATTTTACATAAATATAAGTAAATTAAGAAAATGGCTTAAAAATTGAAAATAAATGCAATAATCTTTGGAATTTTTTTATCATCACTTTACAAAATATTTAAAAATGAAATCTTTAAATAAAAATAAATTTAAAATAATTTAAAAATGAAATAAAGTCAAATTTAAAATATATTCAAAAATCTAGGGTTGTTACACAGTCTGTAAAACCAACGTGACAAAAACACTTAATTTGAATTATTAATTTACCAAAAATCATTTGAAAACAAAGGTATCTCGTAAGACCATGTCACACATAAACACGACGGGTTTCTACCTTACGATAACCAAAACACTTTTTACAGAAAATCCAATGATATTATGTCTAAGTATAAGTACTTGTTAAAATAGCCGAAATTGTTACATTAATTAAATTCCAGTATACTAGGCTCTACAATCAATACCGTAAATGCTCGCAGTGGATATTGGATTCTATACAATGGTTGGGCTACTAGGGAACCGCCCATCACAGTACACTTCTAGAAAAATGTATCGAGGACCCCGCTTGGATCCCCGCCAACACAGGACCGGCCTACCCCTAACCTGGATAATACCGAATATGTTATCACCTTGGGTGTTCCCACCCTTATCGAGCGCTCTCTTTTCATGCACAACCATATCCATAATTTTATTATATCCAAGGGTATCTAGAAAAGTGATAACATACCCTAATTGGTTGCAACTCACTTAGCCCTATTGCATTTCCCATGTTTTAGTCATTTTCGGTTGATGAGGCTTGAGGCTACATTTTACCTTCAAAATAGCATTCATAGTTGGAATGCTAACACTGCCTTCCAAGCAACGATGCAATGATAGCATTCATCCATACAATTTGTCCTGGATCTGGACAAACCAAATCTCCAAATCACTACCTCCATTAGCTTCTTGATTTCAGAATTTGTAACGCACAAACCAGATCGAAGTGGTTTTTAGATAAATAAATCTGATCCTTGTCTCTTCAAAATGATCAACGAATTTGGCCAGATTTGATAGTCGGTTATTTAACTGTCAAATTACACACATAAGCAGTCACTGGGCCCATATTATAAATTTTTCAGACATTTATTTTTAAAATATCTTTATAAGATTTATATATTCAAATCTCTCTTAGTATTTCAATATTTGGAAACAAAGTCAACTTTTATATCCATAACAAGATATTTTATCCACCATTTGAACACTTAAAAATATTTCAGAATTCAAATTTAATTCAATGTTTAAGAAATATTTACAAGAATATTTCCTTAAAAATCCTTTCGTTTCCAACACTTAGAAAAATTCCATTAATTTCTTATTTCTCAAAGTCCTTCAACATTTATATGGTAAATTCCTTAACTCATTATAACAAATTCTATAAGTTCCGGAATTCCTTAATTAATTTATCTTTAATATTTTCCAACACCAATTTCACTTGTCTATCATTTCCAACTTCCCGTTCCTAACTTCTTTTATGATTCTAATCCATCTTTTCGAAGTTCTTTTATTTCAACCATTCGAAAATTTCCTTAAGTTTCTAGAATTCCTATACAACTTTTTTTATAAAACTCCTGTCCGTTAAATAACCCCGTCTTCAAATCCCGAGAGAATTTATAAATATATTTCAGCAATTTCAAAACTATATATGTGTATGTTAATTATTTTTAAGAATAATAATTTATTTTTTTAAAACATGTTTAAATAATTATTGAAATATCAAACACTTTTAATAAAACATTAATAACTTATTTCCAACCCATTTTTAATTAAAATCGATCAATTTACAAAGCATGTTATAAAAATTAGAATTTATTTTAACAAAAATTAATATTTGAATAATCTACTTTCTGAAATATTCCAAAACTAACTAGTTCAAAATTTCATAGTTTAATAAATAAAATTTCCCTTTAAAAAAACTTAACTTCTAAATAATTTTTTTTTTTAAATCTCAATAACCAATTTCAATTTATAAATCCCTCTCGATTCATAACACATCGATTTCCTTTCGATTTCCTAACCATTCTCACATTTTCAAAAATAGAATCCACTATTTTTCCAAAAACTTATTTTTACATCTCGATAAAAATTCACACTGTGAATTTTATATTCCTAATTTATCAATCGAGATCACTTCCTTAATTATAAACATTGTTTATAAATTCATGTACTCATTTTTATTTTATCGTATTCTAAAAATAACCTCATTTATAAAATTTCATTCTATAAATCCATTTCTTAATAAATTCCATTTATATTTCAAATTTATTTTTAATAATGATTTCAACTCCTTTTCACATTTTTCAAAATATCATCTACAAATCCCTTTATATAAATTATTCCAAAAAAAATTATTTAAACAATTTACGAAAACTTAAGTATAACCAAAATCAAATCTTTTTTTTACTTTATTCATTCCAACTCGATTCCTTTTCAAATAATCCAAGTTCCAATATAAATATTTTTATATCCAAAAATCCTTTTAACTCCTTAAAATTTCAAAATAATATTTATGGCATTTAAAATGCTAAAATTAAGGTCAGTGCTACTACAGCATCCAACATTCAATCCACGCAACAATCTATAACATCTTATTCAATTCCATCATACGTTACTATATATGAAAAACAATCAATATTTATGTTTGAGGAATCCAATTGGATTCCTCCAACATGTTTCCCTACATCCATAGATGTTAGATAACATAAAAATATCAATCCCACTTTGAGGGGGATATCGCGGTAATATAGGTCATCCGCTATTATACGGGCGCATAGTGTCTCATCCGCTTCGAGGTGGGAAATATATCCAACTACTAATATATACTACTATATATATAATACAATATCCAACTGATAAAAATCTATCAACCCAACCAACCATACAATAATTAATTTATAATTTCTATAAATAAAACAGTCAACCAAATTGAGTGAGATTTTCTCACCTTGATTTTTCCCTTTTTGAAATTTCCAATCGCTCCAATTCCAAATTTATTCCAGTGTATAATGTTTTATTGCTACGATCCAATATGACTGCTTTTATGATTTTTTTTTAACCTCGTATGAATAAATTATGATATTTACAAGTTAATGAATTTGAATAAATTAAATACTTAATCACACAATTAATTACCATAATTAGAGAAATTAATTCTTCACCACTCAAAATATGCCCCTATACATCATCGCAACCTTCCCCAACCTCACCATCGATCTTCAATCGAGCCCCCACCTCCAGCTTCCACGCACACACGCCCACCCACACCGAATTCCACTCCAAACCCAAATGCACTCTCCAAAACATCACCACCAATCGCAGCCACCCATCGAACACCCCTAGCATCAACCCTATCTCATAGTTTCGACCACTTAAGACCAACCCCATTATTGCAACCTCATCGAAAATTCGCCCATCCTTGGTCGCCCTCCACGAGTGAATGCTAAAAAATGCCCTGCTGCTGCACCTATGCATATCCACTTACGTGTGCTCCCGGGTTCGAATTTCATGGCCAGTCGCTGTCCAAAGCTCATGACTATCTCCCCCTTATGGCCCCCAAATCTGATCCGCGATCGTCAAAACCCAAAGCCACTCCATGCAACCATCGATCGTGATGAGCACACGCAAGCCCTCCTCTTGTTCTTTCTTCGAACGTTAGTTTTGTTCTTTCTCTTTTCTTTTAGGTTTTGATGTCGATTATTTTTTATTTTATTTTTTTTCTTGGCTTTAATTGTTTAAACAAGAGAGGGAAAAAGGAATTTAAAGAGGATAGATATGGCAGGAACAGGTAGGGGCGCTCTATACAAGTAAGTTAGCTTGTTATGCGAAAGAATATGGTTGAGTGAATGTTTTGTGGGTTGAGGTGAAATGAAAACAATATATATATTTTAAATTCAAAAGTAACTAGATGTTAATTCTGAACCCCGATTGAGGCGTGCCGCCTGGAGTTCTTAACATTTTACCGCTATTCCGAACGAAATGGAACAAGTTTCGAAACCTAATTCGATCGTATGTGAAGATAGCTTTTTAAATCGACTATTTAAATTAAATTATTTATAGGCGTTTTCATATTGCATGACCAAACGGTAAATCCAAACACTATGAAATTTGAAATCTAATAATAATACACTATTACGGATCTAATGGAACTGGTTTGGTCGAATTTCGAGACTATGCCTCGGTTGCTATTTTAACGCGTTGATTAAATTGACGGTTCGAAAATTTACGAAATCACTTGAAATTTCAGTTTTGAGAACTTATTAACTAATTTCTAATTCAAATAGAATTTATATCAACATTTGAAATCGTTTTAGACTCATATTCAATTCCAGTTCAATTATTTCCCATTTTCATATTACGATAAATCATATCATTTGAAATTTAAGTTTATTATATAATTTCAAATGAAATCTTCGTATTCAAAATCAACTCATATTCCAAATCCAATATTTAAAACCATTTAAATATTCCATGTCAAACGTTGAAAAATCTGGATCGTTACAGATTTTGACTTTGAATTGACTTTAGTAGAGCATGATACTAGGCTCATATAACCGAGGAGATGAATTCTCTACTGAACAGTGCTTCGCTTCCAATGTTTCAATTTAGACCTAAGTATAGTCATTCGACGATCATCATGCTATGATTTAACTATAATTAAAGTGATGTATTTGTTATTAACTATATAAAACCCGTCATTCCATTGTTATATAAATACTACCAGTACGTAAGCCTTTAGTGCCCCCTACAGTCATAATTAATACACAGTCCAATATTTGAAGAGCGTTACTACTCTATTTCCAATGGACATTTCGATATTCTTTCTCAAAACATCTTGACTAGGAATATTTAAAGTAATATAATGCTTTATATTATGATAATTTTTTCATGATTTACAAAGCCTTGTAATTTTTATCAGATGATATATTATTTAGGATTTTCTATTTAACATACTTAATTAATATATCATAATATTAAAAGTATATAATAGAAATTAAACATCTTTGTTACAAATAAGATTGATTGCAGAGTTAAATATATGTAACATATTACATAATTGCCCCTAGGGCATACCCCTAACTCTCTCACTAACAATTCTATTGCGTTGACTCCCTGGTGTGAACTTTTTTTAGTTAACATTTAAATAATTTAATATTAAAGCTTGTACGTACTTCGTTGAAGTACATTATCGAGCATAAGTTCAGTTGCGTATACATGATTTAAGCGAAATCTAATTTCTAATATTAAGAAACACTAGACTGTCACATTTTGCTTCTATGAAAACGAATTGGAGTTTAGGGATTTGAAGTGCCTTGGTAAATGATTTTGGTTATTTATAAAAGAGTTTTATAAATGAATTTGAATATCTATAGAAGAAGATTTATAAATGGTTTTGGATATTTTTAAAAGAGTTTTGTAGATGACTTTGGATAGTTGTGAAGGAGTTTTATAACGATTTCTGGATATTTATAAAAGAATAAATTTTATGAATGGATTTAGAATTTAAGAAAAGGATATTTATAGATAAGGAGATTTATTAAAAGAATTTATTAAAGAAAATATATAAAAGGATTAAAGATGGGATTTCCCCTAACTGACCTTCTTAATTCTAGTGGTGTGGACATTTGTTCCTTGCTTAACACTAAAGAAATAGTGTTTGGGGTTATTCTTATCTCTAATTTAAATAACATTTGTTTGATCCTTTTAATATGATTTTGAAATAAGAAGTCTTTCATAATGTTTTATGAATATACTTATTCCAATGTGATAAGTATATGAATATTTTGATAAATATTATGAAAAGAGATTTAAATAAATGAAAACTTATTTTGAGGCTTAGTGGTTGCTATAGAAAAATTAAATCTCTGGATTATTTTTTGATTATGTATTTGATAGTTAAATAACCAACTATCTAACTCAAAAGGTATGTGGTGTGTATTTGAGTTCCCCGATGAGGACTCGAATAGCTGTTGCATCCTTCAAAAAAACCAGAATTGAGTTAGCTAGAAATTGTCGCTTCGTTGGGAGAGACAGGTTTCAAATAAGTATGATTTATCTGAATCGGTCCAAACTAATAGCGTCAAGATGGATCATTATAAATTATGTTATGTAGCTATACTATTTTTCTTGAGGGTGATTCCAAAATGGAAGATAGTAAATTTTGGTTGTTTGTTCGATCCCGAAACAACCTATATAGATGAATGCTGGCATTGCATTTTTCTTAAAGGTTAGTGTTAGCATTCTAAGATGGTCTGCTATAAGGAAAAGGTAATCGTGGCCTCTTAAAACCTCACACCTCTGGAATGGCTAAAATAAGGTAGACTGCAAGGCTATGTGGATCGCACCCATTAGAGTATGATCATCCCAAGATCAAGAGTCGGTATCTATACGTATGCTTTGGGGCCCATTTTTGGTTGTTCATCACAGCCAAGGGATGATCATATTCGGTAACATCCAATAAGGGGTAGACCAACCTTGTCATGTCGAGATCGAAAGGTTTTTGATCTCACTATACATTTTATCTAGAGATGTACAAATTTCAAAAGGTAGTCCCTTACCTTACTATTTGTTGGAAATCCATTCTTCAATAAGTGTCTTTGGTTTTTATTGTATACTTATTATTGTGTTATGTACACACATCATAGTTCCTCCATTATAAATATTTTAAACCTTAGACATTATGATAATATCATTGGATTTTGTACTAAAAATGGTTTGGCTATTATAAGGTAAAAACTGGTCCATGTTTATTGGGGCGTGGTCTTACAAGATACTTTCGATTTAAAAGGATTTTGTAAGCTATAATAAAATTCCTTATGATTCGAGTTTCTCACGCTGAATTTACCAGATTGACCTGGGTGTTGTTTTCTTATAATACACGGGTCAGACCGAGCATGTTTTTAGATTACATTTGGATGCTTTGGAGCTCGGGAGCCAAGATGGAGGCCCAAGATGTATCGCTCGTATATTTCTATATTTCCGCTGTGTTGCATGAAATTTGTAACGGTTATGTAGGGACATGCAGTTATAACTGTCATAGGTAGGAAGTTGATGATTATGTAAAATTTTATATTGATTATTATATGTTTCTACTTTGCATTGTGAGATTCTGTTTTGTTTATTTATTTCTACTCTTCTTTCTTCTCCTTTCCCCTAATAATATGTCTTTCTAGAAGTTGGTTGTTCGGCATGTGAATACCGCGTATGTATTAGTTTTGACTTTTGAGGGTCAAAAAGGTAGATCATTACATTTGATATTAAAGATGAAGGGTTAAGCGAGAACCTTGACTTTGGAGGGATAATCTCATTAGAGATAGGATAAGTGATACCCTAGAATGGGTTTGACTGTATTATATAAGAGCGGTTATTTGTTAGTGATATGAAAAAGTTTTATATTGTGTTAATTGATCTATTAAGTGGCATATGAATCATGGTCGATGCGTCCGGCTAACTTTATCAATAAGGATTTCTAAACACTTGAACAAGACCAACCGATACAATATTGTTTTAAAATTGGTAAATGAAATAATTTTACCTATATATTTTATAATACAAAAATGATTTTCAAAAATAGTATAGTGTTTTTGAGATTCTTTTTGGATAGGAATTGATAATATTCTATTATTATCATTTAGGATTTGGTTTAGTCATGCTCATCCCATTTGAGCATTGACTGTTGTGAATGTTAAGGGCAGCTTCCTTTTTTAACATGGGTTGGGTAAATAGAAAATTGGGAAACATTAAAATGAACACCTTGTGAACTAAGTTTCACAATTTGATCATAAGGCGTTTGATGTTAATGTTGGCCTAAGGATTTGGTTTAATAAAAGATGTTTTTTAAAAAAGTTAAAATATTTAGAAATGATTTTATATAAGAAAATGAATTTATAAAATTGGTTTATAAGATGTGACTTATGAATAAAAAAAATTTAAGTAGAAAACTTGTGGACTTAATTCTCGGTGCTTTTGAAAAATGATTTTCAAAGTTTTGGGAAAGTAATAATAATAATACTTGAAAATATTTTGGTTTAAGTATAAAATTTGGGAATGAAAATTTTGAGTAAGAAGTAGTTTCTTTGGATTGGTTCAGGTAACGAGTTTTGATTTGTTTTGTGACGATCTGAATAATCTTCACTGTGACGATAGGACGTTTGCTTAGACGAACATTGTTGTGGACTTAGTAAATTATTCTCTTTATCATTGTACGATCAAAACAAGTTCAAATCTGAATGAACCAAAAGCAAGTTAGTAATAAATATTTGTTAGAAATATGTAAAGTATTGTTTCAAAAAGGGAATTTTGAAATAAAGGAGTATTTTTAAGTTTTAGTGGCTCAGAAATAACTTATAATGGCAAAGAGACGTGTTCGGATGGTAAACAGTTCTCTTGAGTATTAGCCTTCTAGGTAAGGGAACGTATGATACTGTTTGGTAGTACTCAATTCCTTAGTATCATTTCGGGGTTACTCGAGCTATACGTATATTTTCTATGAATAAAATATACAGCATTAGTTCAAAAGATTTTTTAAATAAAACCCTGTTATTTGACTCCTAAGTTTTCGGGTTGTAAGGGTATCTTGATTTAAAATGGTTATAAATAAAGTTACAAAATTGAAATAATTTAATAAGAATGTTTAATAAACTTGGTTTTTGTTAAACAATGTCTTTTGGATTTTAATACTTAGGAGGTTAAATATTATTTATTGTTATTGGGTCTGCTAATAAACACCATTACCCTAGAGGCATCCAAGAAAAAGTAGACTCTTGAATTGAGTTTGGATATCAGCATCCTATTCTTCTTAGTTATTTATCAGACTAAATGGGTAAAGAGGTTGAATTGGTCGACTTCGTTTTTAACACACAAAATTATTTTGTGCCTACATCTGAATAGTTAAAAGTGAATAGAATTAAAAAATCAATTTTTTTGTATACATATACTCCTAGGATGTATGGGAGTATCATCTAAGTTAATAATTTTTATGATTTTATGAAATGTTTGATAAATAAGTTATACCATATAGAAATGTTTGAACCTAATTTGAAATGATTATGAAATGATTTCATAAATATTTGTGGGAGGGTAAGAAGGTAAATGGGTAAATAAGAACCTTTAGATGAGTATGTAGATTGTACGTAGATCATTTCCCTTTCTCCCATAGTTCTCGATCCTAGATTCGAGTACATGACGTGAGGTGTTTTACACCATTTTGGATAAGGATTTTATCATCGATTTTTGATGGTGATGACTCAATGAGGGTTATTGATAGGAAATTGAATTTTTCTATCATAGTATATGACTATTTAAGGAGAATAGAGGTTTCTAGTCAAAAAGCCTGATCGAAGTTCGCAATAGTGAATCGAGTGAGCGATACGGTTATCCGGTTTCTAACCCATCAGGATCCGAGAGAATATTGAATGACTTGATGGAGTCAGAACGACTCAGAGCTCAAGAGAAAAAAGGCTAAAGCAACGATTTAGTTTGACTAGATCAAGAAGCCAGCGTCCGTCTGATCCAGTCGGCAACTAAATATAACTAGCTAGTAAATCGTCATTAAAACAAAGCAACAAACGCATGTCAGACATCAAAGTCCAGTGAAAGTCTAAGTTCATGGATCGCTGGCGATCCATACTTCATCACTAGGTCACTAAGACACGTGGGAAGTAAAGAAAAGCAAAATATGCTAAGTGTATGGATTGCCAGCAATCCATACAAGTTCAGGGACACTTGGCAAGCTTACTAGGCGAAGAATGAAAAAAAGGAGCAAAGTGATCGGCTTGCACACGAGCTAAATCTATGGCCCGCTAGCGATCCATAGACTATGGGCCGTTAGTGATAGAATGTTTTGGCTCGGCTCGTAGGCTGAGCTTTGTTGCATCTTCCTGAGTCCATCTGCAAGCAATCAGTGAATAGGCCTGGCCCATAAACTCTCTGAACTCTATAAATATCATCCTACATGCAACGCAAAGGAGATCTTCTTCGGATTGGTTGTTGAAGCTCCGGTGGAAACATTCTTCACTCTCTACCTCCCACACAACGATCTCCAATGGGATTCACTGTGATTCTCCAGTGGATTCCAACTCTGGGGATTCAATCTACCTAAGGATAATTAAAGCCTTATAATCAAATACTTCTTGTAGTAGTAATCAGTCCATAATAAAACTATAAAGTGGACGTAGGCTTCATTAACCGTCGAACCACTATAAAAATTCTCTATCTTCTTTCTTTTACTATTCTTTTTCTATGTCATTGATTCTATATCTGCTATCACAACTCTGTCAGAATAGGGCTGGTGCTTTCAAACTCAAATTAGTGTGTTGATCCATTTTTTGGGTAAACCTTTTGGTGCTTTTACTAAGAACCCAACTCAGGCAAAGATCTAGCTATCTACTTTTTATCAGATAGGTTCAAAAGTTAGATCATAAACCACCGCTTAGAGGATTTGCTGTTGAGAATCCATGGCAATAGGAAAAAAGAAAAAAAGGAAAATACTCTAAGGGCATGGATCGGTAGCGATCCATAGCATTAACTCGAGGGTTCGTGAACGACATCAACACGAGATAATAGGTGTGATCCAAAAAGCAAAGCTCATAAATCAACTAATGTAACGTTTTCGATTCTTTTCGACGCTCGAAAACCGACATCAATACGTCCACTGTATCAACTGCCGAGCAATCGAATGCCGGAAAACCGTGCCGTTATGGTTAAAGAAGAAGAAAAAGGTACAAGAAGAGAGAAAAGATAGAACACAACAGAAAGACACAACAAAACAATATCAGAATCTCACAATCGCAGCGGAACAACATATAATAAATAAATGAATAATCTTTAAACAAATAACTATATCAGTTATTACATTACATCACATCACATTATATTACATCATCAGAGTGTACAACAACAAAACAGCGGAAAAGAAATACTATATACTAGTGAATACGCCATGCCCTCCAGCAACTCCTGGATTCCAGAATATCCTGATAACCTAACTCTAGACTGTCCGTGTGGAAATTGGTGGGCACACCAGAGTTTAGGAAGGAAAACAATAAACTCCGAGTCAGTCATGTGATTGGTTTGAGAACTAAAACAGTTTATTTTTTTAAAACAAAGAACGAGATAATTTTAAAATAGATTCACAATGCTTTTTAGAAAATGAGACTACCATAAGGCCTCCCGCACACGCATAATGCAAACGCAGAATCAGAGCAGATTTCTCCTTATGATAGTCAAAGATGCTTGATACGCATTAAAAAGAAACATTTGATATTATTACTAGTGCATAGTGTAGGAAAAATCATTTCGAAAGTAAAGATATAAATCTTAGCCAGCATAGGCATTTCGCACTTATGCCTACTATAGCTACCATGTTCAATAGCAGGTTACCGCCACATTCCATGGCAGGTTATACAACTAAAACCGTACAGGGTTCGTATTGTTTCTTTGGATTTCCAACAAATGGTCAGGCCAAGGAACTTCCCATTCCCACATGGGTACGCCTCTGGAAAGACGACCCGAGAACCTAACCGGATCTCTGCCAACACAAGGCCGGGTTACCTTTCAAACTAGGTAACTACTGACACGAATATGTCATTCCCCGATCGTAACCGATCTATATCCGAGGATCCTTGATTCCAACAACCACAAAGCAATAAATTTGCAGCAACAACATAGGTTAAGTATCTGGGCTCCATACCATGATACCACCTCTATCCAGAAGGAATGACATACACTAAAGGGGCGCTACCCCCTAATAACCTTGTCGCATCCTTCATGTTTTGACCATTTCCGGGGTGTGAGGTCCGACGAAGTCTCGTCCACAAAGCCACGCTTTATATAAAAGCTGTTCTTTGATCATCAAATGCTCAACAGCACTTCGTATGCCACATTACCAATTTGGGAATGTATCACTAGTAACCATCAACTACATAACCTTTAAGGGTGTTAATCTAAGAGAATAAATTCTCCGCCACCAACGGAAATATATTTGATAGAAACCAACTTTACATCTCAAATTGTAATGTCAGACACACATCCATATAAGTCCGTTCCAGGATCGAACGGAACCGAAGGCACTTACAAAGAAGTCCTTGCAATCCGGATATTCACCAATCACGACCGGACTTCCCATCACAAAGGGTAATAAATTTCTATATCGGAGATCAGCCGATGTAGAAATATTCGACGGTAATTCTTCCGTTTTTATAAATATCCGGTCTTCAACACCGGTCATCAAATGCAATTCATAACGACGTATCACATATGCATAATGGGTTATACGACCCCAAGGTCCTTTCCCGGCTAACCCGAATAGTGAGCGCTTATTCAAAAATAAGTGTGGCATTCAAATTCAAGCAATCACAACAAATACCTATTTAAAGGTAAATATTGATAGTCGGTTATTTAACTATCAATAGGCGTGTTCAGCATCACCAAATTCCAAATAATTTCCCAAATTATTTATTTTCCAAAAATATCTTTACTAGATATATAATTTCCACACTTTAACCATTTGAAAACAAATTTCAATCATTTTCCTAACGCAGAAAAAACTTTCATTTCAAAATGGTTCATTTAAACCAATTAAATAAATCCTTAACGATTTACTTTATATTTACGTTCCAAATCCGTAATTTCATTCCCACACTTCAAAAATAAATCAACGTTTATTTTTAAACAAATTTCATTTTCTTTTATAAATTCCATAGTGAATTTACAATTCCAAAATATCTATGAATATACGATTTCAAATCGATTTCTGATATTCATTTTCAATTTATCTTAAAAAGATAAATCTCAAAATATTCACTTCATATTATAAAACATTTCCATACTTATTTGATAATAAGTAATTCACAAATCAATTTATTTTCAACACTTGGAAAATATTCAATATACTTAAATCGAAATTAAGTATATATTTCATTCTTTAAAGAAAACGTGCGCTTAAACACATTTATTTGAGTCAAAACGAATGTTGCGTAAACATCGTTACGATGACCCAAAATCACTAGTATAAGGATTCAAAATTAAGATAGATATATAAATCCCAATACTATATAAAATATTTCCTTTCGGAAATCGTTTACTATAACAACAGTGTTATAGTCCACCATTTCCTTATATTTCTCGAAACCGTCTATTTCAACAATGAATGTTGAAATCTATGTATTTGATTCATAACACATTTTAAAACATCTTTTTAAAATAATTAACTTCATTTTATAATATTGCTTTCCCAAAACATAACCATTTTATTTAATGATATATTCACCGTCTAAAACCGTGAATATACTTCACTAACCAAATTTCAATATTTCTACACATTTTATATAAAGAATAGTTCTCTATCCAAAATCGCGAATATACTTCTTTTAATAAATTTCTATATTCAATTTATCAAATTCCATTGATTTCGAATTTATAAACAATGTCTATGAATTCCATTTCTACTTATAAACTTCGATTTATAAATCTCCTTTATTAATCCAATTCAATTTATATATCTCAAATATATACCAACAGTCCATTTTATAAGTTAAATGCTTATAATTCATTTATTTACAAAATCGTTCTTTTTAAAACTTCAATTGCTTATAAGATTCCTTTATATTTTATAACAACTTCAACTTATAAAATCTCCTTTTTTAACAATTTCTATTAATTTCTATTACTTATAAATCTTTTATTTTACAACATCTATTCATTTTATAATCTTCACAATTTATAAATCTATAATTTTTAATGAAATCCATTTCATACTTCATTTTAACACTTAATAAACTCGTTTTATAATTCCAATATTTTATATATATATATATATATATATATATATTTATAAATATCAATGTTAAAAATCTTTTATATACATCCTTTATAATAATTCAAAAATCCAAATTTAATCTATTTTATAAATCTATTTATTTTAAAAATCACCTTCTGGTTATATTTCACAAAAATCTTAATTTTTATAACATAAAAATTTATAACGTTTTAATTATTTAAAATGAATCAATTTAAAAATTTAATAAAACGTATACTTTGAAAAATCATTTTTTAAAAAAACTTTTAAAATCAAAATCATTATTTTTAAACTTTAAAAATGGATCCGATGATGCAACAACACCCAATAGTCAATCACGACAACAAACATCATATATCATCATATGATAATCAACAAACAACAAAATATCTGTAATCAAATAAATACTGGTGAGGAATCCGGTTGGATCCCTTCAACCTGTTTCCCTACATCCACAAACATTAGCACAATACCAATTCTGTTCAAAGCGGAATATCGCGGTATGTGGGATTTATAAAATATTATCCGCTTAATAGACGACGCAATAGGGTCTCATCCGCTATATAGTGCGGGAAATCAACTCCAGGTACATAAATAATACCAATTTCACTTTTCAGTGAAATTATCGCGGTATATGTTTTTAATAAATAACATCCGCTTACTAACGGCGTATAACGTCTATTTAACAATCAATAGATAATAATTCATCATTCAGGCATACAATCAACAATTTTAAATATAAATCGAAACAGATTCGATTGAGTGAGAAGTTCTCACCTTGCTTTCAATTCAGTTTTAGCGTTTTATTTCGAATAAAATTAAACCTGCGTTTAATTTTATCCGAAATTTTCACTATCTCCAAATGACTCCAAACCACCTTCATTGCATAGAGCTCGACAAAACGAAGCCAACACAATTCGTTTCGTCCAAAACGGTCCTCGTAAGAAAGAGATACAACGTTTTAAAATTTATACGATTTAAAAAAAATATAACTGTTTACTATTTTCTTTTATAATTACTGGAATTAAACCTAGGCCGCACGATTTCACAAATTAACTTTTAATTTGATTTTAAAAGTACTAAAACATCTTTCTAACTCCAACATGATTAAATAAAATTTTACAAATCAATTTTAATCATATTTAACCCAATTTCCAATTATTTCTGTATTTTCAACCATTAAATTATCGATTTAATTATTCAATTAAATCCAATTATTCGAAATAAAATTTATTCGACTGATTAATTTCACTTATTAATATTTAAAATCAATTAAATATACAAATTTTAATTAATAGAAATTCTGGGTCGTTACAACTAAGTACATGGATCGCTAGCGATCCATATAGCGATCCATGCACTATGGATCGCTACCGATCCATACCTTTTCACTAAACCGCCATAAACTCCAGAAATCAAAGTCTAATAATATTCTAAGTATATGGATTTCCAGCGATCCATATGCTATGCTATTGATCGCTAGCAATCAATACTATTTCATTGATTTACAGCAACCTACATGGAACAAGACGAGAGAAGGATGCTAGGGGTTGGCTCGATTTCCAGCATACTTTTTGGATCGCCAGTGATCCATAAGCTATGGATCGCTAGCGATCCATTGAATTGGCTTGGGTCGCAATGCTTTCTCCAATGAATCAGCTTATCGGAAGTGTTGTTACATATACCTGGAACTTCTTGGGCATTGCCTCCGAACCCCCAAACCAAGGCGCTTCACCCCTGGACCCCCGCCGTCTGGGTCGTTGATAGGGGATATGATCGATAAAAGGCAAAAGCAATAGGAGCTAGTGGGAAGCATTCCAAGAATCATGATGAAAGAAAATGTTAGCAATCCACCCACTGTAGAAGCGCTTGCGACAAACACGAACTTGGGGGTGAAACCCTACAGGGCCATGAGTAGATAACAATAACTCTCTCCTACTCTGAAGATGAAAAACAATTGGAGGAAGAAAAATTGGATGAAAACGCTAAAGTGTCGAATGCTAGAAGTAGCTCTAAAACCTATGTCGTAGCACAGTGCCAAGCAATGGACGAGGAACTGCTACTCAAGCGGCACTTCTATAGGTAGGATAACCAAGAAGATATGAGATAAACCCAAATCACTTACAAGACCAAGCTCCGTGGTATATTGTGATCACTTGCAACTGATCAGTCTCCAATCCCTTCATGGAGCTCCAATCGTCGAATCACGAATGATCGTCGTTGAGAATCATCAAAAAATTTCAAAATGACCATTGAAAAACTAACTTCAGGGTTGACTCGAAGTCAAACTTGGGTAATTTCATATATGACTCGAAGCAGATTTTAGAAGTCCCCACTCGAAGTCAAACTTGGGTAATAATCCATTTGATTCGAAGCAAACCTAGGAAATTCTGGCACAAATCAGACTTGGGTAAAACCAAGATTTCCCCCCAGCAAACATGTAAATAACTCCAAGCACCATTTGCCACCAACCCAGCACTTTAAATTCCGTGACTCCAAGTGAACCACGTGCTGGCTTCAAGTAAATGGCAAATTTTTTCAGGTCGAACTTCAAATAAAATGCCACCAATCCATCAACGCTGATCCATCTTCTTTTGCCCATGACTCGAATGTACGAACTCCAAATGCTTTGAAATTTGGAATGCAACCTTATAGGCCCTTCGTTGTCGTCCCAGATCAATCTCACTTAGTTTGAATTTTTTTTAGGATCATCAATGACCTATGGCCCCATAATAAGTGATTTTCCAATCAATCAGCATTTCCAATCATCAAGAATAGACTATCATGCATATATCATTCTCAAGCATTATAAATAGCCGTAACTTTAAAATGGACCGATCTGACAACAATTAGAGCATCTTCCCCAATCAGAACTCATTCATCAAAGTTGTTCAGCCTGCAGAATATCCAAAGAAGTTTATCGTGCGAACTATACCTTTTATATAACTATATAACTAATTTGAAATTACTTCTTTACAGGAATGACTAGATATAGATGAAGCGAGGGCGAGGGATGCAGTCTTCTGCAAGGCTCTAAGAAATTATTAAAAGATGAAACAACCTGCTACCCTGGAAGAATTCTATGGGAAGACAAACTGGTTCTAAAGAATAGAAGTAGTGCAATTAGAAGAAGGCAAACCCGGCAGTGTGCTAAATAACATACCAAACGGTGAAGGAGCTACAGAACCTCAAGGACCTTCTGTCCAAGCAAGGCTACTAAGACCCAGTTTAAAAGCTCTCTAACTAACTGACGAAATCAGACGGAAAGATGATTATCAAATAACACACTAGCTAGCTAGCAACTAAGGAGTGGGACAACAACCTTAGCCAACAGGAAAAATGGCATTGCTGGTGGCATCGAGAAGTCTTGTCTAAAGGATCGTCGAACAAACAGATCCAACACCTTAGCCTATAGGAATCGATAAAACTGTGTTCATAATAACCACCCGTCGGGTTGATGGAAGCAAACTGACTCAAACCGCTGGATTGGCGGAACCCGATCCGTGCCTTCTAAAAATTGGTGTTGCTCTGGCAACATCGGGAATGCCCAAAATTACACTCCTCGCATTGCCTGAAGATAGGCAACAATGAGAAGCACCAAAAGTCGTGCATTTCATAAGCCGCGCAAAAAACATATGCTCCTCGTGTTGCTTGGAGATATGCAACGTCGAGGAGCACCAAAAGCCGTGCATTCCATAAACCGCGCTAAAACTTACTCTCCTCGCGTTGCTCGGAGATAGGCAACACCGAGGAGCACTGGTCGTCGAACGGAAATTCTATCGGTTTAGAAAACCGTCGAACGAATTTAAATTTAAAAATAACCGCAAGCGCACGGTGTACGAATGTAGCACGCGGCGAATACGGGTCGATCCACAGGGAATTGATGATTTAAAATTCTACTCAATCAAATTAACCAAAGTTGGAAGAGTGATTAACTAAAAAAAGAAGAAAAATGACAAAAGAAAATAGATAAAAATATGAGAGTGTTAAGACAATTTAGAGGCAATTTCCACTCTCTAGATCACATAAATCAACAAAATGAAGTTATGATCTCTCTTTTCTTGTCATTAGTGAATTAGTTGATATGCTTATCATAAGTATGGTATATTTGTGCTATTAATTAGCTCAATATAAACCATCAAACTATAACACAACCACTAATACACTTTTAAATCTCATGAAATATGACAACAAAGTTGAAATAAAAATCTATTTTAAGCATAGCCTATTAACTATTGTTTAGAAATATAGGCTATCAAATTTCAATTTCAACATTCACTTCTTTGCCATAATCATAATTAGATGAAGAGGCAATTTGTGTTATGTTTGTTTAAGCATAGCCTATTTGTTATGAACAACATAGACTATCAAATTCAAAGTTAAACAACAAGTTAACCACTTCATACATTCACATTAAAGCACAAAAAGAGAGTACAAAACATCAAAATGTTGAAGCTACATGATTAGAGGCTTCATTACCCCTAAATTGAAGGGATTAGCCTCTCATATTTGTCATTATATGAACAAATGTAGCAAGCAACATTGAATAAAAAGAAGAGGAAAAAGAGAGCAAAGAGAAAAACTATACTACTTGCATGAAAAATAAATCTACACTACAACATGAAAGTAAATAAGCATGAAAATAAAAAGAACATGTATTGAAGTTGCATAAAAAAAACTACATAAAGAGAAATGGCCAAGTAGCCATGAAAGAAAAAAGAGAACTTGTCTTTATTTTGATCCTAAACTAATGAAGAGAGACTAAGAGAAGAGATTAAGAGATGGAGGCTACATGAAACTTATGGGTATTTATACATGTTTAAAACCCTAATTCCTATTTTTGGGGAATGCCCAAAATGCCCATGAGAAAGTGTGGAGGCCAAGTTATCATTAGCATGTTTTAATCCCCACTTAAATGTACATGAAGCCATTAAATCCATAAGCATGTGCTTTAGCCTTTAATTTGTACATTAAGGTAGGTGGGTAAGTGGGGTCCTCCATGATCTTCACTTTGAATTATTTCCATCTTCATTCCTTTGTAATTATTTTGTGCATGCATATGTCTTCATGAACCCACCAATATGAGAAGCTAAATTCCTACAAAATATTATAGAAATTTCCAATTAAATTCTCTCAAATTAATATATGCACACAAATGACCATTTTGCCCTTATATGAAGATGAATATGTGAAAATTTGGAATCAATATGGATTTTGGTTAAAACAAGTTAAAATACCCAATATGATCATTTATTTAATCTAAATAGACTAAATATGGTGGTAAAAATATGCACATTTACGTGCACATCAAATACCCCCACACTTATCTTTTTATTCGTCCTCGAATAAACTAAAACTAAGATAAATCCGTTTTCGTAGGGAGCGCGATTGCATTGAGCGTATGCAATAAGCCGTTAAACCTCTGGGTGTCCCCAGTAGGACGAGTGTTGTCTCGTGAGGGTTTTCAGCGGATACTACCCACAAAATCCAAATGCAGGATGAAAATATTTACCAATGCAAGATTTATTTACAAAGAGAGATGAATGCAAATTTTGAAAATATTTACAAATGAAGGATTTATTTTTAAATTGACACGAATAAGTTAAATATAGGTTTTGGTTATTATCTTGAAAATTTATGTCATTTACTCGTCAAAATTTCCAACAAAAATCAAGTTATCATATCAAATAGACTATAGTTTAACTCGTTGTTTTGGTTAATAACAAAGTGTAACTATGAAATGGATCCTTAGTTGATTATCAAAGTTTATCAAAGTGGTATTTTCATTTCTTTTCAATAACAAATCAAATCAACTAAGTAAAAATAGTGCTAGGATTTCAATTGCTTGCTCTCTCATTATTTGCAAGAAAAATTACACACCTAGCTCAGGTAAACTGAGGCCAGATTTACCACCCATGCACTGCCTTTCGGGCTTATGTGAGGGGAGCACAGAGCATGGCGAGTGCACACACTTTCGTGCATACACCTATCGACCGTAGGTGGTTTTTATTATGTTTTTGTTTTTGCATGTGTTCCATACATGCATAACCGTGAGGACTTTTAAATGAGTATGGAAGCACATAATTAAAGATTCCAAGTAATTCACCCATGCATAACCGTGAGGACTTTTAAATGAGAGTGAATACTTGGATGTTATTATTTTTTTATTATTTTTTTTTAAGAGAGAGAGTTTTGCAAAATCATCTTAGCACCATTTAACTTAGAAGACAAAAAAATGTTATATCCTTTACTTTAAATCAACCACTTTTTAAAACAAAGATTTTCAATTAGGATATACTTCATAATTAACACCATGAATCTTCCTATATACTAGTTAAACCATTATTATTTGTAATCAAACTTCAATTTTATTTTTGTTTAGACAAATAAATTTCCAAAAATTTCAATTTAATAAACCAAAGCCATATATTTATCTTATAGTGTTTCTTTTAAAAATAAATCAAAAGAAAATTTGTTTTTGGGATTTTTTTTTGTTTTTTTTTGTTTTTGTGATTTTAAAGTAAAAATAAACCATGAAAAAAAAAAAGAATGAAGATGAGTCTCCCCTCACACTTGATTTTGACTGCGTCCCCACAGTCAACCCAAGTGAAAGAGATGTTTATTATTATTTACGTGAAAACGAACGGTATTTACACGAGATCAGAAAGTATATTGTCAAAAAGTAAATGAAACGGTCTTCCAAAAACCGATTCATTTGTCTCGTCGAGTACACGAGACACAGCCTAAGCTCAAAAAACCAAATCGTAAAAGATTTCAAAGTTGAATGTGGATTTGGAAAAACAAATTTTGTTTTATTAAAAATTGAACGAGTTGTTTTGTTTACAATGATTTTTGGGGTTGATAAAACAATTGGTTGAAATTCACATTTATTTTCACCAAATTGAAATTCAAGTTTATTATTGAAAACATTTTCAGAGTTATTGATTTCAAAATCAAGATGGTGATTTTCATCTTCCTCGTCGGAATTTAACAACTCGTCATCCAAAAGTCCAAAAAATTCGTGTTCATTACATTCGTCTTCCTTTGTTGGATTATCAACAACTTTATTACATATCTCAAGTTCAAAATCCAAAGTTGTTGTATTCAAATTTTCGAAACCGAGAAAAGGAAGATCGAATTTTAAATCGAGTTTCGCACCCTCAAAAGAATTGAAATCCAACATAGTTACCGTCTTTTCAACAACTTCGTTAAGATCATCATTTTCAGTTTCAAAAGTTGTTCTTTGAGAATCATCGATTTGGGTAAAAGATGGATTATCGTTTGACTCGTCACATATTGAAACTTGATTTTGTTTCTCACGAAATTTTTCCAATGTTTTAATCAACAAATTCATGTGATCATCGTAAATTTCATTCATTTGCTCAACAAAGTCAAATTTGCAATTATTAACTTGAAAATTTTCGATTTGGACTTGTTGAGAATAAGAATTGTCAATTTCGATAAACGGTAGATTATTATTTGATTCTTCGTGGGTTGAGATTTGATTATGATTTTCACGATAAGTTTTATATTTTTCAAGTAATAAATCTCCGTTATCTTTTTCCCTTTCGTCAACAAAATCAAATTCATGATTATTAATTTGAAAATTTTCACTGTGAATTTGTTGATAACCAAAGTTTTCAATCATATCGCAATTGAAACTATTCCCATTACCAAAATTATTTGAAAATCTGTTCACATTTTCGTCTTGATTTTGAAATTCATTTTGAAGCTCGAAATTGAATTGGCATGGGTTACACTCGAAATCATTTGAATTTTGAAGTGAATTACAATTTTGATTTTTTTGACTTGAACTATTGCACAAATAAGAGTTACACAATTCGTTTACACTTTGGTTTTGTTGTGTAGAGAGTTCAAGTAAAGATGAAATGCTATTTTCGAGATTTGAGGATTGATCATTGTTTTGAAAAATTTGTTGTTCGAAATTTGAATCGTTTAAACAATAGTTGTTGTTAAAATATCCATTCGAATTTGGAGTGAAATCGTATGGATTATATTGATTTTCACAACTATCGTAAAACTCACGTAAGTGGGGAAACTCGGACATTTTCAAGATTTTTTTTTTGGTTTTTTTTTATAAACGAAAAATATTTACAAAGAAAATTTATTTTTGAAAAGGGAAATCGATTTTTGTTTTGTTTTCATTTTTCAAATTTTTTTTTTCGAATTTTGGTTTTTCTAATTTTTTTATGGATTTTTTTTTGAAATTTCAAAGAAAAGGATTTAAAAATTTCAAAAGAGAAGGAATATTTACAATTTTTTTTAGTTTTGAATTTTGAATTTTTTTGTTTTTTTTTTATATGCATGAACTAATGCAACTAAATGAATGCAAGGGTTAATTACAAATGATTTATCCTAAGTTAACCCAAAATTGTACAATCACAAATTGTCTTAAATCAACAAGATAATTCTCAGCCAGGTAACGGACAGGATTTATCGGTGCACCATGAATCACCGTAGCAATGCAGCCGAAGGTTTAAGTACCTTCAGAGGAACAACCACTATAATATTTACGAATCACCGTAATATTTATAAATGGTTATTACTCTGCCGTAGCCTAGACACCAAGAAATTAAATTGTTTAAAGAAGACAACTTGTCAATATACAGTTAAGAGCTATCGTTATTATTAATCAAGATTCTAAGATGAAATGCAAAACAGAAATTAAACGTGTATTAACAATGCAACTACAAATGAATTTTTTTTTGTTTTTGAATTTTTTTCTTAAAATGCAAGCAACCAACTATGCAGATTAGAACTAGAGATTAGAACACAACAGCAGAGCTTTCAGAATTTATTAGCAATTATTTTAAAGCGGAATTCTTTTTTGGCAAGCAAGCTAAGCAGTTCTTCTTTGCAGTTTCCTGCTCTGGCAACCTGAAAATGAAAACAAGATATATATGCACAAGTTTTTTTTTTTTTTTTTTAAAGGAAAGGAAACTTAAAAGTAGGGTTTTACTTAAAAAAAAAAAAAAAAAAAAAAAATTGGAAATTAAAAAAGAAATTACAAACTGAAAAAAAAAGTAAGAGAAGAGCTTAACACAACCTAAAAAAAAAATTAAACACACACAACCCACAAATTATACCCGGCCCAAACCCACTAGTCAATTGCAAATGCCCAAACTCACCTCTTTCCTGTTAGCACGAATTTAAACATCATCTAAACGTAAACACAAACTGAAGAAGGAAAAGAAGAAAGGGGGAGGGGAAAAAAGAACGAAAAAGAAAATCGCGACTTGGAATCGGTGATTCTGATCTTCGAATTGGGTGTGGGCAGAGTGGAAGAGGGCGAATTCGCGAGTTGGAATTTGGAAGGGGTGGGATGTTGAATCTCGAGTTGCTGCAGGTAGGGGTCTGGATGCGCGCCGAGGTCGCGGTGATGCGGTTTCGTGGTAGTAGCAGAGGGGATTGCAGAATCGAGGCGGTGCGATATGAAGATGGGCGAAGTTGCGATTGCTGGTTGAGGAAGTTGGTGGTGTTTCGGTTGGAGATGAGGTTCGGTGATGGTTGTTGGTGATAGAGGTTGTGGCGTTCGCGGCTGGTTCGGTGACAGTGGAATGGTGTTGTGTAGTGGCTATAGAATGTTTGAGAAAATGGATGTTTGTGGGGGTAGTGGGAGTGGCTGGAGGTGGTGATGTAGTTAAGAAGTGAGGCAGTGGTTTGGGTTGTGAGTGAATGGCGGAGATGTCAGAGTTGAGGGTGATATATCAGTGGTGGGGAAGTTGTCGACGTGGCTAGTGATTGGGTATTGGCTGTTGGAGTTTGATGCTGTTGACAGTTGATGTAGTTGGTTTGGCGGTCTGGAAGCTTGGTGTTTGATGTTGTATTGCGTGATATGGCTGCTTCTGGCGATGATGGTCTGTTAATGGAAATGCAGTGTGAATTTGTAGGAGGAGAATGTTGATGGAGTGGTGAACTTGTATTGACAGTGAAGTTGTGGTTTGTGGTTGATGCTGCAAATGTTTGTATTGGTGTTAGAAAGGGAAAGGTTAGACAGAGGAGTGAACTGTGAAGTTTTGTGATGGGTACAGCAAGGGGATGTAAGTGGTGGAGTGAGAAGTTTGTTGAGTTGTTGATGTTGGCAGTAGCTCAATTGAATGAAGGTTGAAGTATAGGCTGTTGCAAGCAAGTGATTTGGTAAATGTCGATTGTGGGCGGCGAGATGACGATTTCGAGTTTGGAGTCGGTTGGTGATTGATGAAGTATGGGATTGTGATGTGGGTTGGGGATGTGTGGTCAGGGGTAAAGGAGATGGTTATTTGTATGAGGATGGTGAGGCTGCAGTTGCTTGTGACATGGGTAGTGATGAAGGCAATTTGATTGGTTGCCGGAGTTTGGTGGTTTGGGGAGAAGAAGTTGGTCAGTATGGCACTAATGGTTGAACTGCAGACAGTAATGTAGGGATGAAGGTGGTAACTCGGTGATAGTCAAAGGGAGCAGTGGTTTGTGCGATGATATGCACAGTCGTATCAGCAATGGCTATTTGAAGGCAGTGATGTAAATGGGTAGGGGATTGAAGTGAAGAAGGAAGATGTGGTCTATGCAGAAGTTTGTAGTGACTGTAGGTATGTGGTTCAGTTTGTATGGTAGAGGTGTTAGTGAGTGGAAGAGAAGTGCTCAAGTTGGTTTGGTGTAAGTATGACAGTGGTTCTGATGGTAAAGAAGATTTGTGTTGTGTATGGGTGAACTAGATAACAGTTTGGTGTGGAGGAAACAGAGATGAGAATAGGATGAATTGTGCACTGTTAGAAGAACAGGTAAACAGAGAAGGGGGAATTTGCAGAGAGATATGCAGTTTGTACAAAGAAAAGAAAAGGAATGTAATTGTAAATGAAAATGCAAATTGAATGCAATAAAATATGCTTGTTTTTGAAATGCAATTGTGTATTTTTTTTTTTTAATATGCAAATGGAAATGCAAAATGAAAAGAAAAACAAGCA
Source organism: Allium cepa (assembly GCA_030765085.1). NCBI lineage: Eukaryota > Viridiplantae > Streptophyta > Magnoliopsida > Asparagales > Amaryllidaceae > Allium > Allium cepa. The sequence goes on along the minus strand of CM060939.1, from coordinate 173,711,844 downwards.
CACAAACAAAATACCATAAAAATCACACGCAAACAATTTTTTTTTTTTTTGGACTACAAATTAACACAACAACAAACACACACTGAAAATTCAAACGAAATAATTCGAAGAATAGAAAATTAAAATCAAAACAATATCCCCGGCAACGGCGCCAAAAACTTGGTCGTCGAACGGAAATTCTATCGGTTTAGAAAACCGTCGAACGAATTTAAATTTAAAAATAACCGCAAGCGCACGGTGTACGAATGTAGCACGCGGCGAATACGGGTCGATCCACAGGGAATTGATGATTTAAAATTCTACTCAATCAAATTAACCAAAGTTGGAAGAGTGATTAACTAAAAAAAGAAGAAAAATGACAAAAGAAAATAGATAAAAATATGAGAGTGTTAAGACAATTTAGAGGCAATTTCCACTCTCTAGATCACATAAATCAACAAAATGAAGTTATGATCTCTCTTTTCTTGTCATTAGTGAATTAGTTGATATGCTTATCATAAGTATGGTATATTTGTGCTATTAATTAGCTCAATATAAACCATCAAACTATAACACAACCACTAATACACTTTTAAATCTCATGAAATATGACAACAAAGTTGAAATAAAAATCTATTTTAAGCATAGCCTATTAACTATTGTTTAGAAATATAGGCTATCAAATTTCAATTTCAACATTCACTTCTTTGCCATAATCATAATTAGATGAAGAGGCAATTTGTGTTATGTTTGTTTAAGCATAGCCTATTTGTTATGAACAACATAGACTATCAAATTCAAAGTTAAACAACAAGTTAACCACTTCATACATTCACATTAAAGCACAAAAAGAGAGTACAAAACATCAAAATGTTGAAGCTACATGATTAGAGGCTTCATTACCCCTAAATTGAAGGGATTAGCCTCTCATATTTGTCATTATATGAACAAATGTAGCAAGCAACATTGAATAAAAAGAAGAGGAAAAAGAGAGCAAAGAGAAAAACTATACTACTTGCATGAAAAATAAATCTACACTACAACATGAAAGTAAATAAGCATGAAAATAAAAAGAACATGTATTGAAGTTGCATAAAAAAAACTACATAAAGAGAAATGGCCAAGTAGCCATGAAAGAAAAAAGAGAACTTGTCTTTATTTTGATCCTAAACTAATGAAGAGAGACTAAGAGAAGAGATTAAGAGATGGAGGCTACATGAAACTTATGGGTATTTATACATGTTTAAAACCCTAATTCCTATTTTTGGGGAATGCCCAAAATGCCCATGAGAAAGTGTGGAGGCCAAGTTATCATTAGCATGTTTTAATCCCCACTTAAATGTACATGAAGCCATTAAATCCATAAGCATGTGCTTTAGCCTTTAATTTGTACATTAAGGTAGGTGGGTAAGTGGGGTCCTCCATGATCTTCACTTTGAATTATTTCCATCTTCATTCCTTTGTAATTATTTTGTGCATGCATATGTCTTCATGAACCCACCAATATGAGAAGCTAAATTCCTACAAAATATTATAGAAATTTCCAATTAAATTCTCTCAAATTAATATATGCACACAAATGACCATTTTGCCCTTATATGAAGATGAATATGTGAAAATTTGGAATCAATATGGATTTTGGTTAAAACAAGTTAAAATACCCAATATGATCATTTATTTAATCTAAATAGACTAAATATGGTGGTAAAAATATGCACATTTACGTGCACATCAAGCACCAAAAACTAACTCCTCGCTTTTCTTGGAGATAGGAAACGCCGAGGACCATCAAAAACTAACTCCTCGCGTTGCCCGAAGATAGGCAACGCCAAGGACCACCCAAAATAAACTTCTCGCATTGCCCAGAGATAGGCGATGCTTACTAACACGTTGTCCGAAGATAGGAAACACTAAGGAGCACGAAAAGCCACACATTTCGTAAGCCGTGCACTAACATCCAAAACATACGCTTCTCGTGTTACCCAAAGATAGGCAACACCGAGGAGCGCGAAAAGCCACGCACTCCATAAGCCGTGCATTAAATTCTAAGACACTAATTCCTCGTTGCCCGAAGATAGACAGCTCCAAGGAGCACGAAAAATCACGCACCAATTCTTAAAACTTAAGCTCCTTACCCTGCCTGAAGATAGGCAGCATCGGGGAGCACTAAAACATACGCTCCTCACGTTGCCCGAAGATAGGCAACGCCGAGCAGCATCGAAAACCATGCATCTCATAACCAGTGCCAGATCAGGAAAACGATAGAGGTTTATATGGATGGCATGTTTGTAAAATCATGAGTAGCTGTTAACCACCCGCATGACCTCGTTGAAATGTTCAAAATACTCTGAAAATACGGAATGAAACTCAATCCACTCAAGTGTCACTTTGGAGTGGCCTTTGGAAAATTCCTAGGGTTCATCATAAGTGACAGGGGCATCGAAGAAAATCCTGAACAAATAACGACACTATAAGAAGTCCAAGATCCCAAGAATAATAAGGAACTGCAAAGTTTGAATGGAAAACTTACAGCGCTAATTTGATTTATCTCGAAAGCTATCGACAAGTGTATATCATCTTTGATGCACTAAAGAAAGGAAAGAAGAACTTCGAATGGAGTAAAGCTTGTCAAACAACATCCGAAGAACTGGGGCGGCACATAGAGGCTTCGCCAATCTTATCAAAGCCCGTGGATGGAGAAGACCTATTCATTTACTTGGTGACCTTTCCTCATACATTGAGCGCCGCTCAGGTGCATGAAGAAGCAAAAATCCAGCGAACCGTGTATTACATTAGCAAGCGTTTCACTGGAGCAATGAAAAACTAAGCCAAAACTGAACCGACCTTATGATCGATCAGAGGTCAACTCAAATTGAGCCAAGATTCGGCACCTAAGAGAATCGCACACACTGGACCGAGGGAAACCAAACGAGTTATGGAGGGGCGTTGGATACAGTTCAAGCACGCCAACAACCCTGTGACATTGGGGCACCGCACACACTTGAATAACCATAAGAAAGATCAAGACAAATCGTACCACGATTCTGTTATTGCTGATCAAAAATTCTAGCATTCTGACGACCGTGGACTTAATGATCTAGCTAGTGCAACAAACGAAATACTAGCATAATACTTGCCCACTTCTTTCCAACTACTATTTTACCGCTCTTGGTGACCAATTCCTCTTCCTCTTAGACCATATGCTAGTTAAAGCCCCATTCTTTAAACGTAGTTTGGACCAAGAGCTAAGAGTTATGCTCTGAACTCCCAAAGGCTCTTTCTTCAATCCATCTTCATGCGTTCAGTTATAGATCTCTCCACCATGGCAGCACGATCTATTTAGACGTGTACATCTTCTAGAAACATGAAAGTATCACACAAGCCACGGCTACCCAAATCAAAAACTGTTTAGCTTCTCGAACTAATAAAACAGTGTTCATGTAAGTAACCTGCTGAGTCTATGAGGTCAAATCGACTCAAAAATCATTGTTTAGCTGCTTGGACTGGTCAAACTGCGCCCGAGTATGCTCCATCAACTTGCTGAGTCGAAGAAAGCAAATAGACTCAAATTGCCAACTCATCGCATTGCTTGAAGATTGGCAACATTAAGAAGTTCCAAACCGTTCCGGATCGATGGGTCATACCAATCCCATAAGCTGCTCACTTCGTAAGACATGCACTTCATAAGCTACGCACTCTTAAAAGTCGTGCATTTTATAAGCCATGCAATCACCGCTTGATGTTGCTTCGGCATCAACAACAAACCATTAAAATTTTCTAAGTACCAGTGTTGTCCTGACAACACCAGGAAACTTATTTATTGAAGGATTAATAGGGATCAACTCCCGCTACCAGAACAATATTGCTCTGATAGTGCCATAAATTTCACAAACTAAGAAGTTGATAAAGAATTCTGATCTTTGACCAAAGTTAATGTGCAAAATGTATAAATTCAAGACAACCAAGTCACAAGTTCCCAGAGATAGGAGCTTCATTGTACCTTTGACTACATGCATCCAAGGAGCCGGCCTAAACATCAAGTCTCACATTAAATGTTCAGAATAATCAGCCTTGTGGATTGAGGGGCACATAACACATTAACGCTTAGTCAGGATAGAAAATTGCTCCAACTTGCAATAAAAGGAGGAACTTACCATTGTCCAGAGGTAGATGATGACGGAAGGTATTTCAGAATCAAATCATCATTGCACTAGTTCCCAAAGACAAAAGCAGGTGCTCGACTGAGATCTCAAACCCTAAATTGTAGAAAATCAGCTGTTATCCAAAGACAGACAACAACAAGAACAGAATGCTCGAAATTGAATAACTAAGCCACTGATTTTCAAAGATTGGAACCAACGGATAAGGCAGATATCCGTAACAATGTTAACGCGCTAACAGAGCACATATGGCGTGAAACAAGCAAAGTTAATTGTCATAGACTCAAGGAAAACATTACCAAACTCTTTCGATCCATAATTACGATGGGAAGAGTGCAAGCATACTGGAGGGAAATGTAACAACTCGCCCCACAACATCTAATCTTCTATAAGTGCTTGAAATTTAGCAACTGGGAATAATGGGTTCCACAACCAGAAGTCAGTTTGCAATAAAAATCAACCAAAGGAAATTTGATCCTACACAAGGGTAACCATGGATTGATTAAACAGTGACCCCATACTGCCAAAGGGAGCACCTGATAGTTATAAACAAAGTAAAGTAATGGTGGTGCCTAAGACTCTCATCCTTTCATAAAATGGTGTATCCTGTAGTTAAGCAATGCTAAGAAAATAACCACATTGGGTTAGAAGGAATCTACTCAACTCTATAGGATCAGATGAATGACTCAATCCTTACCATCGTGACTTAGTACTACCCGAAGATAGGTAGTGCTAAAAAATGACTTCTACAATCCAATCATCGAAGTGCATATTTTCAAAGATCGAAACTTGTGCCCACCTGGATTAAAAGCATTCCCGGATCGGTAGGGAAAATAGATCCCAACCTTCTGAGTGTAGATGTTGCCCCGACAACGCTAAGGCCCTTTTCTCATTTCTTAGGTACCGACATTGCCCTGTAATCCTGAGAAATTGGCTATTCACTATGTATCGGAACTTTGGCTACAGGTTCGATAAGAAACACTCACCGTAGTAAACCATCAACACACTAGCTTCCGAAGATAGAAGTTGGTTCTCAACTAAGATTCTACCTTTGTCCTCAGAAAACTACCATTGCCCAGAAATGGATAACAACAAGAAGACATAACCTTTCATAGGTCAGCCGGCTGGATCGGCCTTTCATCATAGGAATCAACCGCTGCACAGGAAAAAGAGCAGCATCGAAAGAAAATCCTAGAATTGAATTGCTCATGTGCTAATTTCTAGGAATGAAAGATGATGCATAACTGAATTTCCTGAATTCAGTTTAGAAAGAATTTAGATACAACCAAAAGATAGACATCTATGAGGAAATGTCGCTTAGAACCAAGTAGCTAGTTATCAACTCACAAAGACATGAGTTGACACATGAACAATACTTCCATGAGGACATCATCAACTAAGAAAAGCATGCATGGCCAAGGACAAACGGGGGAAATCATGGAAGGCTGGAAACAAAATCCCCGAACTTCCTTAATTCTAGAATGGGATTAAGAGCCAAATGGGGGTAATTGAGCAATTCTCCCCACATTCCATCTCTCGTAAGCATATAAATACGAGCATCCAAAATAGCTAATCCTGCAAACAGGGATAGGCATATGAATCCTCGGTCCAAACCATAGAATGGGCCAGATAATAGTTTTGTTCCGCCAAATAGACATTTCTAATAGCAAATTTCTAGTAAGGGAAATGAAAGATTCAATTTTCAGAAATTAATTGTCACTCAAAGTCTGGCGACAACAAGAAAGATTGACGACCTATTTACGATTAGACTAGATCATTTGGTCCTATCTTGCAGGAATATGCCGTTAGCCAAAGTTGGTGATGCTAGGAAGAAATCCCAAAACGAAACTATCGATAAATCAACTTTCAGAATTAGAAGCAAGACTTTGATCGAATCTTCAGCCCTACCTTTTTGCATCTCATGCTATTTGAAGATTCACAACATCAAGGAAAAATCCACAGAGTTGAGTCATCCGTGTATGAGTTTTCGAAGATAGAAACTAGCACATGATTAAGATCTTAATGTCGGACTCAAAATAATTTACTTTAGCAAAAGATGCTGAAACACATCTTTCCAATACATACTGACATCATTACAAAACTTAGATCTTGGGTCAAGCAACAAAGTCCCTAATTCCAGAAGATTGGAGCTATCATGTTAATCGAACTTATCGCCTAGGAGACCTAGTGTCCCAAAACATGTTGGTTAAGTAGTCACTGTAATCAGCCCTATGGACTAAGGAATTTACACCAATGCTTTGTCGAATGAACTTAGTTGAGCACGAACTCATATGAACATAAACAAGAACAGTCATGAAATTAGCTAGACTAGGGTATCTCATAATTCTAGAAAAAATAATGCTTGGAATCGAGCAATTAAACCAATAGTCCCCGGAGACAAAGGCTGATGTGCAGATTGAATTTCAAAAAATGCAAAGAAAGCATAATCGCAATCGAACAACTCATGCGCTAGTTTCCGAAGGCTAAAACTACGGCTGATTGAACTTCAACTACAACACTACAAGAGCAACTGTGCCTTGTAATTTAACTATAGTCAATCATCCTAGTATGATAGGCATAATAAGCGAAGCCTAAGTTGCGAAGGACCCAGCCTCTGGAGGAGTGGAAGTACCTCCACTAGACTAAAGATTGGATGACCAAAAAATCATTTTAAACAGAAAAACTTGGCATTCGACCCTATCAGGTATGTTTTACTTTAAATAATATCCTCGTGTAACCAATGCCCGAGATCGAAGGGAAGTCGGCGTAAGTTGACCGCCGGATTCCGAGTATTGACCGAGGCAGATGCAGTGTGCTATCTACATAAGAAGAGTCTAGTATCCTGAATGCTACAAACAAATAATATGGTGTAGATAGCTTGTTCACATTTGAAAAACAATCCATATCGTCCTTTGAAATTATCTCTTCCACACTTACCCGTTATCGATCAACGATCGATAATGGAGCCGCTGTCCGAAGTGATGCAGAAGCTTTTCTTTCCAAGATCACTGGAATACAGAAACGGAAAGAGTGATACGATTGAATCGTCCATTGTACCTGATTTTGGAATAAATCATTACATTAGAATTCAAAAACAATGACGGGAACTTAACCAAATTCTGGAGAAGAAAAAGCTAAAGACAAAAGGCGAGACTTTGCCCTAGAACAACATATAATCGTTCGAGACAAAACTTAGCTTCACCACCGGTCGAATTAAAACTATATAGGACAACTCCAAACCTATCTCATGCACCCACTTACCGACCTAAACCTTTGCATAAACTACGGAGAAAAAATTGCATCACCAATACCAGGAATTGAAATTCAAATCGAAATAAAAAACCGAACGGCTGTCAGAAGTCAGTTAATTGAGAACAACGTCTTGAGGTGGACTCTGACGATTCACACCAAAAATTTCACTAGTCAAACCCAAATTTTCATGGTAACCTCAACACGATCAAGTAGATTTCATGAAATGAAGACTCAAAAGAAGTTACTTCCAAAGCATTCCTTGTTTTCAATGAAGGCATACTTTGGGGGCAAATGTTATCCTGGTTTTTAATCTATCAGGGTCAAAGAGAATATGGAACGAATTGATGGAGTTAGAATGGCTTAGAACCCAAGCAAAAAAGGCTAAAGCAAAGATTGAGTTTGACTAGATCAAGAGGCCAGCGTCTATCCAATCAGCAGCTAGTAAATCATCATCAGAACAAAGCAACAAAAGCATGCAAGACATCAAAATCTAAAAAAAGTCTAAGTGCATGGATCGCTAGCGATCCATACTTCTTCACTGGGTCACTAAGGCACATGGGAAGTGAAGAAAACCAAAATATGCTAAGTGTATAGATCGTTAGCGATCCATACACCATGGGTCGCCAGTGATCCATACATGTTCAGGGACTCTTGGCGAGCTAACTAGGTGAAGAAGGGAAAATGGGAGCAAAGTGATCGGCTCGCATGCGAGCTAAATCTATGGATCGTTAGCGATCCATGGTTTTGGCTTGGGTCCTGGGCTAAGCTTTGTTGCATCTTTCTAAGTCCATCTGCAAGCTGTCAGCGAACAGGTTTGGTCTAGAAACTCTCCAATCTCTATAAATACCATCCAACTTGCAACACAAAGAAGATCTTCTTGGGATTGGTTTCTGAAGCTCTGCTGGAAACTTTCTTCACTCTCTACCTCCCTCGTAACAATCTCCAAAGAGAATCACTTGGTTCTCCACTGGATTCTACTTCTAGGGATTCAATCTAACTAAGGACAATCAAAAGCCTTATAACCAAACACTGCTTATAACAGCAATCAGTTTATAATTAAACTATAAAGTGGACGTAGGCTTCATTAACGGTCGAACCACTATAAAAATTCCTTGTCTTCTTTCTTTAACTGTCTTTTTCTATACATATTATCTGTGTTATTGCTGTGTAAGAAAAGGCTGGTGCTTTCACAGTCAAATCAAGGTGTTGATCCATTTTTTGGGTTAACGGATAATTGTTTGGAAATGAAGTTATGTATTTAAATAGTGGTCGAATGAGATTTGTATATGGATGATCAATAAACATCCTGCGGACTTATGAATAATATTGGGTTTTCATTTGACGAAATTTCGGGGATGAAATTCTTTTAGGGGGGAAGAATATAACGATCCGGAGTTTTATTGCTTTGATTTGTGAATATTTAATAAATTTTAAATATTCAAGTTAATGGTTTTAAAAATTAAAATACCCCTTTATAATCTATAACTAGTAATGGTAAAATTATATTTAAAAGTGTTTACAAAAATATTTAGTTCAAAGGAAAATAGTAAATGTGACCGAAAAGCCTTTTCAAAATTTTCAAAATTTCACTATTAAGAAGTTGTTTAAAATGCTATAAACACTTCAGTTAACATATTTACATATTTTAAATAATTTAATCATTAGTAAATAAACTAAAGATTAATAACATATGTGTATTTATGATAAGAAATAATGTCACAAGTTTCATAAGATTTAAATTAAATAAAAAGGAAATCATGACAGGTCACTTCAATCTTACGCCTAAATACAAGAGAAGGCTTTTGCATGTTGGGTAAAGGGTATGAACCCTTGGTTCATATGGGTAGAAGAGAGTGGGGGGAGGTGGATGGGTGATGTGGAAATATCTAAATGGAGGGTAAGCACTTAGGAAGCATTTTGGTAAGTTTATAATTTCATTTCATATAAACCAATTCAAAATTTCTCTCTCCCCTTCACCATTCCATTTTATACTTTTAAAAAAAAAATTCAACTCCTTCTTTAAGCTTTTAAAGTTTTAATGCCTTCCTCTTTCTTTTAACCGGAGTATAAAAATCAAAACCTTTCTTTTTAATCCTTTTAAAAAAGTTGTTTAAACCTGTTCATCCTTTTCCACAGCTTCCTCTTCCAAAATCAAGCACATATACCTCCTTTCCAAACCAGGCCCTGCCTAAAATACCCTTTAGCCGAGCCTACTTGGCCTTCTCTTGGCGAAAAATTGAGTTTTGTTTTTAGGAAATGCAAGATCTAGAGTTTATTTTAAAGTTTTAAAAAGATTTGGTTTGCTTTCATAATTTTGGTGAGTAAAAACTCACATCCCTTTTGAAAATTACATCTTTGATTTATGTTTGTTGTTATTATGTGATATTTTTTGGTTATTGGTTATTTACATGCTTTGTAAATGAATATATTGTGGTTAGATGTGTTAGAATGTGATATGTAGTTTAGACTTGAAAATAAAGTTTAAAAGTGATGTTAATATGGTAAAGATTTGATCTTTGTTTATGATATGGATTGTAAAATGTTTTATATGATATGGACTTGGATACGCGTATATGTTAAGGAAAGTTAGAACCTTTACATGGTATTGGCGATTTGGAATCTTTGTGTGAAAACTATGGTTTTTAGTTTTATAAATCAAATCATATTTTAAAGTTTCAAACTTTGTTTTTCCTTTATGAACACTTACTTGTGTTTTGAAAAAGTTAGCTTGCTTTCCAATGTTAAGTTTTCAAAGAGCAACCTAAGTGACATATTCTAGTTATGGCATCCATAGCGACAGTCGTTATGGATGCAGTTTCGCTAAAAAAATCCACTTCTAGCAAATTAAAGTTTCTATACTTAATATCATTTCTGCAAATGTTTTATAAACTTAATAATAATTATTAAGGAAAGTTATTTAAGGATTTATTTATTAATTATTAATTATTTAAGTTTGATAATTAATAATGATTTAAGTACTAAATAAGGTTTATTAATTCTAAATAAAGTGAAACTAATTTTATTTATATATTGATTAAGTAAGGTTAATTTTAATTAATTAGTAAGTGTATGATTTATATTTAATTAATTATTAATTAATTATTAATAAATTATTAAGTAAGTGTTTAATTATTCTATTTATAAAGTAATTAAGGGTTTATTTTTATAAAAAAATTATTTATTAAAGGCAAATTATTTCTTAACTAATAACTAAGCTAAGCTAAGACTTAATTAAGATTTAATTATGATTTAATAATGGGTTTAGCTTTTAATTAATGATTTTAAAAGGGGTTTAAGTTTTAATTACTTCGTTTTCCAAAGATCAATTTGTTTAAACGCAACATTCTTTCTAAAGAATAGTTTGAACACAAGAGATTCGATTGTTAATACCATTAAGTAACCATACAAACGTGATTAGGTTATACTAAAATTGAATTCTGTTTAGCAGAATAAATCCCCGTTCTGCTATAACTCAACTGTTTAATTATATGGACATTTGTTCAGCTGAATAAATCCCTGCTGCGCTATAATTCAATTGTTTTAATTATATGGACATCTGTTAACAGAATGAATCCCCGTTGCTAGTATTAAACTCCATAAATTGTTTGGACATCTATTTAGCATATTAAATCACCATCCTACTATTATGTTAATTGGACATTGAAAGTCTCGTGGATCGTACATTACTTAACTTGTGTATAATATGCAAGTGTATAAGTTAATGCAACAGTAGACAGTAAATAGTAAAGTATAAAAAGCGTGCAAACCAGAGTTTTTATCTTGGTTCGGACCTCCCGTCCTACGTCCAGTACCGAAGCTCTCCTTGGGTATTTCCTTTAAACAATTACCCTCACTTCACCCGAAGGAATATGCTAATACAAAAATATCTCTGACAATCCTGTATTCCAAAAAACACAGTTTTTGACTTATAGTTCCAATCTTCCTATGATCTCCTTTGAGATATGAATATGAATGCTTTGAGTGGTAGAAAGTGATTTAATCAAAATTATATTTTGGTTATAATAGATTGAGAGTATGCGAACAATGTATAAGTAAGAGAGTGTTTAGAAATCAAGACAGTAAAGAATAGACTAATTCAACTTAGATGATTTCTACTTTTCAATCAAAGTAGTGTTTATAAATTCAAAAAGGTGCAGATGAAAAGTTGTTACTATTTGAGAACGTATATTCATTTTAATGTCTGCAACCTTTCATTGAGTCGTGATTTCCTTTTGTTTCAAAATAGAAGTGTCTTTTCAGAATTGGCAATTTTTGCACATGACAGCCGTCCGTGGTAAAACCTCAAATGTTTGTGACTTGTTTAAATGTTTACCCAAGAATTGTCAGGACATCTTTGGTTTTATCTCAGACATCTATGAGGTGTAAAAATAGTTTCACCTTAATTTTGACATATATGAAATTGTGTGTGATTGTGTATGCATATATACTCAGGGAGACCTTAACAATATTTTGTCTAGGACTCTTTCACAGTAAAATAACCTTACAAACCGCAGTATGGTCAATAAATCTTTGTTTCTCTTTGAGTCTCAATATCTTCAAGCATGGTGTCTTCTTCTAACATATACCTGCAATCTTGATAAGATCTATATATGTATATGATTGTATAGTTGTTATCATTGAAACATAAATTGGAGGTTCTAACATACGTGTATCTTCCAGTTGGTTTGTATTGACATATTTTTTCCTGATTTGGTTATGGATTTTATTTACATATATGTTGGTTTATGTAAATAACTTTTATATGACTTAGTGGTCAAATTTAATTAAATTTATAACTTGATTTAGTACTGTTGTGGTCACTAAGCCTCCTTTTAAATTTATAAAATTATAGTTTTAAAGTCGACTTCAATTCTATATCAATCTAAGGTTAAGTGTTTATATGATTTTGTATATTGTCCAATTGTTTTAATAAAGGTATTTACAATGATATTTTGTAATAATATTTTATAAGGATGTATTTAAAAGAATCTATTAATGATATTTGTAAACGATATTTTTTCTAAAGGGAATTTATAAATGAAGATCTAAAAGAAGCTTTATAAATGATTTTGGATATTAACAAAGGAAGTTTCATTGTCTTTCTGTATAGAGGGCAGTGTTAGTATTCCAAGATGGTCTGCTATGAGGGAAATGGAATCGTGCAGTCTCAAACCCTCACGACTCAAGAATGGCTAAAACAAGGTAGGTAGCAAGGCTATGTGGGTCGCACCCATAAGGGTATGATCATCCCAAGATCTAAAGTCGATATCTCTATGCATATTTCGGGATCCATTTTTGATTGTCAATCACAACCAAGGGTTGGTCATACTCGGTACTATCCAGTAAGGGATATGTCGGTCTTATCATGCCAAGGTCGAAAGGTTTTCGATCTCATTGTACATTTTATCTAGATATGTACAGATTTTTGAAAGGTAGTCCCCTACCTTGTCATTTGTTAGAAATCCATTCTCCAATAAGCAACTTCGATTGTTGATTGTATACTTATTATTGTTGTCATGTACACACATCATAGCTAGTTGATTATAAATATTTTAACCTTAGACATTATGATAATATTACTGGGTTTTACGATAAAAATGGTTTGTTTATCGTAAATTAAAAACTCCTCTATGTTTATATGCGGCATGGTCTTATGAGATACCTTTGATTTAAAACAATTTTGTAAGTTATAATAAAATTCCTTGTGATTTGTGTTTTCTCACGCTGATTTTACCAGACCGATCCGGGCGTTGTTTTCTTATAATGCTCGGGTCATGCCGAGCATGTTTTCAGATTACCTTTGGATGCTTTGGAGCGCAAGAGACGAGCTGGAAGTCCAAAACGTATCTCTCGTATATTTTTTATTTCGCTGTGTAGCATGAAATTTGTAGCAGTTACGTAGGAAAGATAGTTATAGCTGTCCCATGAGGAAGTTGTACTATTATGACTCCGATGCATTATTTTGGAAATGATTTTGTAAAATTTTATATTGATTATTATACATTGTTCCTTTGCGTTGTGAGATTCTATGTTGTTTAGTTTCTTTTTCTCTTCTTTCTTTTCCTTCTCCCTAATCATCTGTCTTTTCGGTGCTTGGTTGTTCTGTAAGTGAATACCGCGGATGTATTAGTATCGACTTTTGAGGGTCGAAAAAGCGGATCGTTACATTCACTATCCATCGTATGGTTAGCATCATGTACACTAGTCTCAACGGATGTATTGGTATTTTTTTCTTGATATATCTTAATTAGGGACATTTAATGTTAAGTATTTTGAATAACCGATTAAAATGTCATTATTACAAATACATTCACAACTACAACGATAAAACACTTTTTCTAAGGATTTTCTACTTATATATATTTAGTAAATATATAAAGCATTACTTATATCTAATATAACAATGCAAATAATAGAAAATCAAAACCAGAAGCTTACTTCATTTCGACATGATTCTCAAAGAGTTAAGTTATATAATCAAATTATATAATTGCCCTAGGGTACACCCTTAACTCTATCATCCACAATAGGACTTCAATTATGCCCAAAGACCACGTACATGACTTCAACACCAATTGCCATAAGAATCTGCAATAGGACTTTAACGCCAATGCCTGACACTCTGCAACAGTCTTCGATTTTTCTTTAACGCCAATGCCTGACACGCGCATGTCGACTTGCGTGGCTATGCTATGCCCAGTCTAGGTCTTTATAACATCGAACGATTCTTCATCATTCTTCTATGCTTTGAAAAATTCCAAAAAATTCTCATACTAAATGATGTGTAAAATGCTGCATCAGAATTTGAAGTGGTTTGAAGATTATTTGTGGAGTTTTAGCAAAACTAAACTATAAAGACTCGGTAGATAATATACTTAACTTTAGTGCTCATTTGTATATTTTCGAGTGTTTTTTCGACTTTGTTGAATACCAGTAAATTTGTTAACTTCATTATCTCTTTGAAAGCTCGTACACTCTTTCATTGTCTTGGTGGTTTTGATTTAGACCTTCATGCATATGTATATCATGTTTTAACTCGTGGGTTGTTTTGTATGACAACCCATTGAATATTGTGACAGATTGTTCTCCACTTCTCTTTGTATATGTTCAATTCTATAATTAGTCTTTGTGTTGATATTGCTTAACTTCAACCTGTGACACTTGTTAGCTCAGTATTGTTTATCTTTATCCTGTAACACTTGTTAAATTCGTCAGTTGCATTGTCGTATAGTTTTTTATCATCAAAACACCAAAATCATGGTTTTAACAATAGGAAACGAGTTAGGACAACCTTGTGCAATACCTAAAGATTGAAGAACTATTAAGAAAGAGGAAAACTACGACCAAAAATGTACTCATAAAAGGTGTACATGGAGGAAAAGGTGGCTAATAACATCTCACAAACAGCCTAGCCAGGGCTCAGCAGGGCTGCAGCCTAGGGCAAAGAATAAAGAAAATAATCAGGTATGTCGTGTAGCTTTTCAAAAGAAAATACGTGGGCTGATGAAATTAAGGTGTATTTGGCATACATACCCGGTAAGGTTTGAAAATACACAAAATATTCCTCTTTTTTTTATAATAAGTTTCCGGTCCATGTTTCCAAATTCATGCGCACATAAAGACCCAAATACCCTTTACGTTTTCAACATTTCAAACGCGTATAATTTTCCGTAGAAATATTGGATCAGCATACCGTTTTCACCAAAAAATCAAAAAATTTACGATCTTTAAAATGAGATCTATTGTTGATAACAAAATAATAATAATAATTGCAGTAAAGATGTATTTATTCCATATATTTGTAGACAATTCTGTAAATTTTGAATATCTTCGATTTTATTCAAGTCTGCAACTATTGCATATAATTGCAGACACTTCTGCAATTATATGGTATAACATATAGTTGCAGATTGCATATGGTATAATTGTAGACATGTCTGCAATTATTGCATATAGTTGCAGAAATATTCACAACTATCGCATATAATTGCAGACATTTCTGCAATTATATATGTTATAATTGCAGATTGCGTATAATTGAAAAAAAGTCTGCAACTATTGCATATAATTGTAGAAATTTCTACAATTACACGTAGTTGAAGAAATGTCTGGAATTATTGCATATAGCTTCAGGAATGTCTGCAATTATACCATATAATTGCAGAAATTTGAAAAACATCAATTTAAAATTTTTCTTCGGGACTCCGCCCCGAACCTCGCTTTCTGACAGGGGCGCTGTCCCCTTGTAAACCCCCAGCCAGCTCTTTCTTCGAGACTCCGCCCCAAACCTCGCTTTCTGACAGGGGCGCTGTCCCCTTGTAAATCCCAGCCGACTCAGCGCGGGGTTGGATCCGCGGATAGCTTGTCCTGCCGTTGTTTTTATATATGCATAAACGCGGCTCATTAGAAATATAATAAAATTTATGATTTATGTGTGAAAACAGTTTATTATTATGTGCGTTTTATTAAGTACTTAGTAATCTTATTATATTATTTATAATAATTATAATATAATATAATAGACATACTTATGATATCTTTATATTTATAATAGATATAAATGTTAAATTGAGGTACTCGTTCTATGACAGATCTTTACTTGCCTTTTTTTTGTCCTTTTAGTAGGCCTGTTGTTTGCGGCGACTGCAATAACTTCTTTATTTCTTTATAAAAAAATAAGATTGTGTAGACGTGATGGTTCCAACCAGAATTTTTTTTTTTGGAACAGTGTTTAGTGTCGCCTAAGTGTGATCTGCCTGATATTTTTTCCCCTCCCTGCCTTGCCATTCTCGATCGCCGTGAGTGGCGTTGTCTTCGTCTCACCATTCCTAGTCGCCGACTCCACCTCTCCACTTTAGTGATTCTATAACGACCCGCCTTTTTGGACAGTTTAAACCGACGATCAAATACACATGTCGATTCCAAACCATTAAAAGGGCAGATAGTTATTGGGGTAATTAAGAAAAGAAAAGGAAGGGAAATAAAGGAAATGAAACAACACAGAATCTCACAGCGGAAGGCTAAAGTATAATAATAAAATAACAGTTCATGAAGCTGTTAATTAAATGAATACATTTGAAATGAATACATTTGATTATCATTATACAACATTTATCAGAGTTACATACACAGCAAATATCATACAACAATGCAGCGGAATGGAATGAATATAATAGTAGTAGATAATATACCAAATCTTCGTCTTCATCCTCCAGAAATAGATCCTCAAAAATCTGAAAACTCAGGGCTGACCCGAGCGTAATGAAAAGACAAAACACTCGAGTCAGGACTAAAATATCCTTATGAAAGTGAAATCAATCGTAAATAAATATGAGTGTAACGGCGTCGGAGATGTTTACGGGTTTTGACATCTCTTAGCCAGTGTTAACGTGAGTGCAATAACTTAAGAGATGTTACGGGATTTTCCATCTCTCAAGGATCCGTGAAAATATCTACTATGTAGTAATATACGCTAAGTAAATAATGCCTATCAGTAATATAAAGTATCAAAATAGCGTTAAGGCGTTACCATAATCCCCCTTAACACATTTTTATATTCCCAAAAGCATATACAAGACCGTAGTTTCCCCAAAACCGGAAGTCACCAGAGGGCAATCCATATACTCAAGGTACAAATCAAAACGTAGTGGTCGCGAATAGGATAATCAGTATGACAAGGTACATGAGGCAATACCAACTAGGATACTAGTAGTTGCGTGATCCGGACTGATGTTGGGCATAGCCAGCAGCTACCCCAACACCGCGAAACAACACTCCCAAATCAAGGGGTGCACCCAAATCGCATCACAAATGTAATAGATATGGTATCGAAGAAGTGTGTCCGCTAGAGGTGGCGAACCTCAATGGCCCGGCGCGGCTCCTGTTTTAGTCATGTCAGGGGTCATCCAATAATCGTTCTCTTTCTTCAGTCAACGCGTTCACCAAACCATCCACTTCATTCTGGATCAACACTCCGCGTATAATAGTTATTAAAGTGGTTTTCGGTATCGACAGAGAGTATGTCCATATCCGATCCCGGTCTCTTTAATAACTACGTATTATTACACCGTTGGCTCTTTTACATTTCAAATCGATTCATAATTGATATTAAAATATCATGTTTGCTTCAAAATCAAATCCATTTCAAATATCGACATAGCCATTCAAAATATAAGGTTCCTTTCAAAAATCATTTTTCGTCTCAATATCTCATTTCGTTTTCAAAATCATTTCGAATTTCCATTTAGATTGCAACTTCATTTAACTCAATTCATATTTAAATTCAAGATTTAAACATAAACATTTCACCTTATTAACCAGTTTGGAATCTTAGAAAATAGTTTTAAGTAGTTTAAAGTAGTTTTTAATAATTAAAATAGTTAAAAATACTTAAAATCTTAAAATGGAGTTCAAATAGATAAATTAGTTTAAAATAATTTAAATCGGGTTAAGTAGATTTAAAATAGATTAAAATAGTTTAAGTGTTCAAAAATGGTTTTATATAACCGAGAAATTTGGAAAACAAAATAAAACAGCTTCAAAACTAATCCATTTCAATTACATCTTCCCAATTCAAATCAATTTCAATTTCCATTCTACCGATTCAATTTCGATTTCAATTCAAAACAATGTCAACTTTGACTCAAATTAATTAAATTTTCATTCAACTTCAATTTATTCAATTTCAATTTTTATCGATTTGGAGCTTGATTTCTCAAAAATATCGATTCATAACACTTAACAAATTTTCCATCAATATTCAAGTTTAAATCCAAATTTCAAATATGGTTCAATACCAAGCTCGATTTCAAAATATCATTTTCATATCACTTTTACTTAGTAATATTCAAAGCCCGAATTAAGGTTAAACCTTCAAACAATTAATTTTCGAAATCCAATCATATCCAATTTCAAACCTCAAAATCTCAACTTAAATTATTTAACAAAATCCCTTTAACCAAAATTTATTTCAACATTCCAACTCACATTTTCGATAAATTCGATTTTTATAAATTGATTTCTATTTATAACCTTTAAATCAAAACAATTAAATAAATTTCAAATCGACGATTTTTAAAATTATTAATTTAGCCAATTCGGTGTCCGTATATAATTTTCTATCCTATGGCCAAGTAATTATTTATTTCAACTGAATGTCAGGGATGAACATATATTACTTAAATTTAATCACAGTATCATATGTATGCATAACAGGATCTATATAAGCAAATAAACATCCAAACACTCAATTATCAACCAATAGCATCCATCAAAATACATCATCCAATAAACAATACAATTCATGGCAGTTTCATAGTTATCAAAGTCAGGTAATTTAATTGCAATTCAATTTTAACTTCAATTTAACTGTCAATTTAACGGTTAACTCGAATGACAATCTATATGACAATTAAATTCTATCAAACAACGACTAATAAAATTCATAACACTTCATAATATCAAATTTAACTAACATAAAGATATTTAGTACGTTGTGAGCGTTAAAAACACTCACCTTGATTTTACGATTTTAAATCAAATCGAACGGCGTTCAATTTAACTCAAAATTTCTCTAGCTCCAAATGCTACCAATCCAACTCCATAGCGTAGAGTTCGTCCATACGATTCCAACGCAACTAGTTTCGCGCGTTTCCGACCTCGTATGAAAAAGATATGAATTTTCAAAGTTACACGAATTTAAATATAATTAATTTGCTATTTTCTTTCATACTTTTACAACTTTCAGATCTGGCCGCTCATTCCCACACTTCAGATCTGAGCCGTGCCTTCATTTCTTCCACCTTCCCAGGTTTATACGTGAGCAACACAACCCACCTCTTCCAACCTTTGACCGACGAATTCGCCACCATCACTCGACGAGAAGTTGATCGGAGACCCACGTTAGAAGCGCCTATGCAAGAGCTACCCACGGCCAGGAGATGGATGAACTCGGCTCCCCTCATCACCTCGATTTGCGTGAAAAACGCAGCGACTTCCATCTCGATTTCCCGTTGACTCGAAGCTCCGTTTCCGATCATCTCCGTATGGATTTGAAGCTCTCGTCGTGCTCTACAACTTTGTAGTTGACGACTTTTGCTAATTGCTGATGGATTGAGAGATATTAAGGGAAGAAGTTTCGAAAATTTTCAGCCATTGAGATTAGGGCCGGCTGCTGTTGAAGACAAGGGCTTGAGTGCAAATGAAATGATAAAGGGGTCCTTTTATAGAAATTTACCGAAAATCACTATTCACTCGATTTTTCGAACTCTGATTTACGCGCGGTGACCGGCGTTTCTAGGGTTTATCCCACGTTCCGGACACAAT
Source organism: Allium cepa (assembly GCA_030765085.1). Taxonomy (NCBI): domain Eukaryota; kingdom Viridiplantae; phylum Streptophyta; class Magnoliopsida; order Asparagales; family Amaryllidaceae; genus Allium; species Allium cepa. The sequence goes on along the minus strand of CM060939.1, from coordinate 173,692,129 downwards.
GGAATAGGTTTCGAAAGCTAATTCGATCGTATGTGTGAGTTACGGCAATAAACGATCAATTTTAAATTAAACCGATTAAACGAATTTCTATGCGTTGTGGCTTGTCCCGGACAAACGGTAAATCCGTTTGACTTGAAATTTGAAACCTTACAATAATATCACATTACGGATCCAATGAAACTGGTTTCGTCTAAATCCGAGATCGTTTGAAAAATGACTATTTTAACCCGCCAAAATAATATTAAAACAATTTCAACGCGTTTCGAGCTGCCATGGTCAAACCGTAATTCCGATTGATACGAAAATTGAAATCCGGTAATAACTAACTATTACGGACCCAATGGAACTTGTTTCGTTCAATTCTGAGACTGTTCAAAAATTAGCTATTTTACAGTCGATAATTAAATATTAAAATATTCAATTTTCACAAATTAACTCAAAATTTAATTTTAAAATTTCTATAACATTCTTATAACTCCAATATGATAAGATAAAATTTTACAAATCATTTTCAATCATATTCAACTCGATTTTCAATTATTTCTGAAATTTAACTTATTAAATTATCGATTTAATTACCTAATTAAATCCAATATTCGAAAAGTAAATTATTCGACTGTTTAATTTCAATATAAAATTCCCAATTTTATATTATTAACTTTTAAATCAAATTTCAATTGTTCACAAATCCTATTTTTAATTTCACAGTAATTAACAATCTTTTACAAGGCAGTTTTCCATTATAGATCCAATATAAAAGATTAGATTAGATTCAGCGTTCAATTATATTGTAATTCAAATTCAAGTTATTTAATTTCAAATGAATTCTTTTATTTCGATTTACACTTTCATTAATGAATCAACCATTTACTTATGCATTATTATCAATGGTTTATAATTCATTTACTTTCATTTTCTTCAGCAATCATCTTATTTAAATTCACAATAATATTAAATTATATTCATTTACGTTGATTTCCATATTATAACTTCAATATTAAATGTAACATTTTATTTATCCTTTGTTTACAATCATAACCAATTTGGTTTACAATCACATTAATTCATTATCTATATTCACTATAAGTTAACATCCATATTTCATTTACAAATAAGTTATTTCAGAATTCAGTTTTGTATTTTAACTTGTAATTCACATTTAACAACACAAAATTTTATTTCCTTCGGGTTTTTTTTTTTTTCTCTATCAAATTTTTTTTTTTTAATTTTAATTCGTATTTTTAAAGTGTTAAAAATACGGGTCGTTACATTCTCCCCCACTTAAAACTTTTCGTCCTCGAAAAGGAACGGAGAAGGGAAAAGAACTAAGTATAGAATTCAACATTAGATGTATTATATTCGAAATTATCTACTTATAAAATAATGAAATTCCATTTATAAAGTCATTACACCGCTTTTACTAAGTTATTCCAAACGCCTTTTAACTTTAAAAGTTAGTTATCAAAACAAGTTATAAAAAAATTTAAATCTTGAAAAATTTTCTAACACCCGGATTTACGGAAAATTTCGACAGCACCTCCTTTGCGCGGCTAGGACCGAAAAAATTTCACAGTGGTAAAAATTGCATGATGTACATCTCATTACAAGAATGAGGCATCCCAAAACATGGGGAACACAATAATATACCAAAACATAAACCGAAATCCGAGAACGTACCTTTTATTAAGCGTTTATTAGCAATTTAACTTACATTTTGCATTTTAGCGCAGAAGCGAGCTCCACAAGCGAAGCGCAACCCCTTTGCTACCTACTAAAATGCTCAATAACCAAGTTAGAACCATGCATATAAAGATAGATCAATATACTTAGCATAAACAACATACATATAACATGTTTAGCTCCAAAACTTAAATTCCAATTCCAGGACAGCAACGAATCTCAGTTTTTTTGGTCAGCAAAACGATAAAGTTTGACAATGGAATGTAAACAAAAGTTGTTGCATTCGTTTCAGGCTTTCCGGAATGTCCAAAATTATCAAATTCGGACCATCCGTCCAAAAGTTACGGCCGTTTTACTAAAATGATACGCTTCAGCCCCGAGCAATTAGTGCAGGCCTGAAATGTAATTTCAGATTTTCGACCTCTTAAATGACAGAAATAAGAAAAGCTTATAATATAAAAGTTGGAGCTTAGGTTCTAAGCTTTCCAGAAAGTGCAAGATCGTCAAAATCCGATATACCAGTAAAAAGTTATGGTGAGAATACTAAGGTGCTTTAGATTTCTACTTCGCCCAGGCCAGCGACTAATATTGGTGTTTTAAGCCTAGTGGATGAAGGTATTTATCAAAACATTCTAAACAAAAGATGTAGCACAGTTTCTAGGGTTTCCGAAAAGTCCGAGATCGTCGTATTCCGTTAAGCCATTTAAAAGTTATGGTTGTTTTCGTTTCAGCATATACTGGACAATTTTGGTTTTTTTTTCAAATTTTCTTTTATTATTTCAAAGTACAAACCATCAAAACTTCAAATTTTCTAAAGAACAATCTTAACCACAAAGTCATTTATTTTCTTATTCATCCATGCAATATGTTTACATTCAAAATTTTTTTTTTTCCCGATTTATTCTAGTTTGTTTCATTCACATTTTTAAATTCAAGTCAATTTACTTCAATTTAAATTGAATTCAATCATATCTATTTCACTTTGCTTCAAATTTGAATTTAATTATTTTAAAATTTTATTTCATTTATTTAATTCCATTAACACCAATGAATTCTACTTAATCAATTACCATCCATCTAACAACCAATGCATATCAAACATTAACATCCATCCAAAATCTACACAAAATCAATTATACATATCCAAGTCAAATTTTAATTTCACACACTTCCAAGTTTATTAACATTTAGTTATATTCAAATTTAATTATTTTCCATTTAAAATTTTTATATTTCATTAATTTTAAACTTTTTTTTTCATACACTTGTATATATCATTCATTTTACAGCTTAAATTTCTTTTATATTTACAACTATCAATAGATCTTCACATTTTATTATTTACTCTCTCACTGGTATATTATTCCTCTACTTATCCTTATTAGCACTTTAAACTTTTAAAATATTTGGTAAGTTATAGTTATGCAAATAGAATGTAGTTAAACAACATACAACTCTTTTTTTTTTTTATTCAGAGTTGAATTTTCAATTAATTAATTCTTTAGTCATTACCTAAATTTCACTATAATTTAATTTTACATTTACATTCACATATAGTATTTCCATTTTATATTCATCATAATTTTGAATCACCTTTAATGTCATTTAAATTCCAATTATTTACTAACAATTTTATTTATATTTGCAAATCATTAATTAAATGCATATTTCATTATTCAAACTTATTCGTGTATATTATCCAATTAACAATTCATATAACATTTTTGAACTTCTTAAATATTTTGGTAAGTTATATCTATGCTATAGAATGAAATTTAATACTATGTGAGTTTTACAGTTTCAATTTTATTTTTAACTTCATAGTTTCCTAATTCTGAGGATTTCTACTTCAATTGATATTTCACTTAGCTCTTAGGTTTATTTCTCATTTCACAATTCAGAAGTTCCTTAATGATTTAAGTATTAATTCATTACAATTATAAAAAAAATAAAAAAATAAAAAAATAAAAAAAAATCATTAATTATTAAAGAACTTAAGAATTCCAATCCCGGTTTCATTTCAAATCAAGTTTTGAAATAATATATACTTATATAATTTATATATCAAATCATACTATAGAGAACACAAAATAAAATTCAATTTGAATCAAACAAGGTTTAGACAAGCTAGTAAGTGGTCTCCCCCACTCGGACTCTCGAAAATAAACGCCGATGATGCGTGCACTCATCACCGAAATCATTTTCTAGCGTCAAGAGAAGGGAATATAACACTTATCATAAAAAAAAAAATCCTTCGAAAACAATTTCAACTCAAATATACTATCATATAATACTCATATTATATTTTCAAGTTCTTGTAAGTCAATTTCAAACACCGGAATTTAAATTCCCAAATCCAAGTTAAAATTCATTTATATTCATTATCAATTGTGTTTACAAGATTTCATTTTCCTAAATCCATTGTTATTTAATCAATTGTTGTAAATATTGACTAATCAAACAATAACGATAATAATCTAATATTATCACCTCCTAACAATCAATTCAATCAAAATAAATAAATATTCGAAAAATTCTTTTATATAAAGATATATTCCAAAACGATATTGTGTTGGTTTGTCCTATTCTAGTATTTAGAAATTCCTATCGACGCCTTGGCGTCCCAAGTATCGACCAGAATTCATAAATACTCAACGGAACAAATTAACACAATATAAAACCATTTTATATCAAATAACAAGTACGCTCTCTCATATACACTCAACTCATTCATATAGTTTATCTCTATTTCAATGAGTTATTCCCCACTAGAGCCAAGGTTTATCGCTAAACCAAAGCTCTGATACCAACTATAACGACCCGCCTTTTTGGACAGTTTAAACCGACGATCAAATACACATGTCGATTCCAAACCATTAAAAGGGCAGATAGTTATTGGGGTAATTAAGAAAAGAAAAGGAAGGGAAATAAAGGAAATGAAACAACACAGAATCTCACAGCGGAAGGCTAAAGTATAATAATAAAATAACAGTTCATGAAGCTGTTAATTAAATGAATACATTTGAAATGAATACATTTGATTATCATTATACAACATTTATCAGAGTTACATACACAGCAAATATCATACAACAATGCAGCGGAATGGAATGAATATAATAGTAGTAGATAATATACCAAATCTTCGTCTTCATCCTCCAGAAATAGATCCTCAAAAATCTGAAAACTCAGGGCTGACCCGAGCGTAATGAAAAGACAAAACACTCGAGTCAGGACTAAAATATCCTTATGAAAGTGAAATCAATCGTAAATAAATATGAGTGTAACGGCGTCGGAGATGTTTACGGGTTTTGACATCTCTTAGCCAGTGTTAACGTGAGTGCAATAACTTAAGAGATGTTACGGGATTTTCCATCTCTCAAGGATCCGTGAAAATATCTACTATGTAGTAATATACGCTAAGTAAATAATGCCTATCAGTAATATAAAGTATCAAAATAGCGTTAAGGCGTTACCATAATCCCCCTTAACACATTTTTATATTCCCAAAAGCATATACAAGACCGTAGTTTCCCCAAAACCGGAAGTCACCAGAGGGCAATCCATATACTCAAGGTACAAATCAAAACGTAGTGGTCGCGAATAGGATAATCAGTATGACAAGGTACATGAGGCAATACCAACTAGGATACTAGTAGTTGCGTGATCCGGACTGATGTTGGGCATAGCCAGCAGCTACCCCAACACCGCGAAACAACACTCCCAAATCAAGGGGTGCACCCAAATCGCATCACAAATGTAATAGATATGGTATCGAAGAAGTGTGTCCGCTAGAGGTGGCGAACCTCAATGGCCCGGCGCGGCTCCTGTTTTAGTCATGTCAGGGGTCATCCAATAATCGTTCTCTTTCTTCAGTCAACGCGTTCACCAAACCATCCACTTCATTCTGGATCAACACTCCGCGTATAATAGTTATTAAAGTGGTTTTCGGTATCGACAGAGAGTATGTCCATATCCGATCCCGGTCTCTTTAATAACTACGTATTATTACACCGTTGGCTCTTTTACATTTCAAATCGATTCATAATTGATATTAAAATATCATGTTTGCTTCAAAATCAAATCCATTTCAAATATCGACATAGCCATTCAAAATATAAGGTTCCTTTCAAAAATCATTTTTCGTCTCAATATCTCATTTCGTTTTCAAAATCATTTCGAATTTCCATTTAGATTGCAACTTCATTTAACTCAATTCATATTTAAATTCAAGATTTAAACATAAACATTTCACCTTATTAACCAGTTTGGAATCTTAGAAAATAGTTTTAAGTAGTTTAAAGTAGTTTTTAATAATTAAAATAGTTAAAAATACTTAAAATCTTAAAATGGAGTTCAAATAGATAAATTAGTTTAAAATAATTTAAATCGGGTTAAGTAGATTTAAAATAGATTAAAATAGTTTAAGTGTTCAAAAATGGTTTTATATAACCGAGAAATTTGGAAAACAAAATAAAACAGCTTCAAAACTAATCCATTTCAATTACATCTTCCCAATTCAAATCAATTTCAATTTCCATTCTACCGATTCAATTTCGATTTCAATTCAAAACAATGTCAACTTTGACTCAAATTAATTAAATTTTCATTCAACTTCAATTTATTCAATTTCAATTTTTATCGATTTGGAGCTTGATTTCTCAAAAATATCGATTCATAACACTTAACAAATTTTCCATCAATATTCAAGTTTAAATCCAAATTTCAAATATGGTTCAATACCAAGCTCGATTTCAAAATATCATTTTCATATCACTTTTACTTAGTAATATTCAAAGCCCGAATTAAGGTTAAACCTTCAAACAATTAATTTTCGAAATCCAATCATATCCAATTTCAAACCTCAAAATCTCAACTTAAATTATTTAACAAAATCCCTTTAACCAAAATTTATTTCAACATTCCAACTCACATTTTCGATAAATTCGATTTTTATAAATTGATTTCTATTTATAACCTTTAAATCAAAACAATTAAATAAATTTCAAATCGACGATTTTTAAAATTATTAATTTAGCCAATTCGGTGTCCGTATATAATTTTCTATCCTATGGCCAAGTAATTATTTATTTCAACTGAATGTCAGGGATGAACATATATTACTTAAATTTAATCACAGTATCATATGTATGCATAACAGGATCTATATAAGCAAATAAACATCCAAACACTCAATTATCAACCAATAGCATCCATCAAAATACATCATCCAATAAACAATACAATTCATGGCAGTTTCATAGTTATCAAAGTCAGGTAATTTAATTGCAATTCAATTTTAACTTCAATTTAACTGTCAATTTAACGGTTAACTCGAATGACAATCTATATGACAATTAAATTCTATCAAACAACGACTAATAAAATTCATAACACTTCATAATATCAAATTTAACTAACATAAAGATATTTAGTACGTTGTGAGCGTTAAAAACACTCACCTTGATTTTACGATTTTAAATCAAATCGAACGGCGTTCAATTTAACTCAAAATTTCTCTAGCTCCAAATGCTACCAATCCAACTCCATAGCGTAGAGTTCGTCCATACGATTCCAACGCAACTAGTTTCGCGCGTTTCCGACCTCGTATGAAAAAGATATGAATTTTCAAAGTTACACGAATTTAAATATAATTAATTTGCTATTTTCTTTCATACTTTTACAACTTTCAGATCTGGCCGCTCATTCCCACACTTCAGATCTGAGCCGTGCCTTCATTTCTTCCACCTTCCCAGGTTTATACGTGAGCAACACAACCCACCTCTTCCAACCTTTGACCGACGAATTCGCCACCATCACTCGACGAGAAGTTGATCGGAGACCCACGTTAGAAGCGCCTATGCAAGAGCTACCCACGGCCAGGAGATGGATGAACTCGGCTCCCCTCATCACCTCGATTTGCGTGAAAAACGCAGCGACTTCCATCTCGATTTCCCGTTGACTCGAAGCTCCGTTTCCGATCATCTCCGTATGGATTTGAAGCTCTCGTCGTGCTCTACAACTTTGTAGTTGACGACTTTTGCTAATTGCTGATGGATTGAGAGATATTAAGGGAAGAAGTTTCGAAAATTTTCAGCCATTGAGATTAGGGCCGGCTGCTGTTGAAGACAAGGGCTTGAGTGCAAATGAAATGATAAAGGGGTCCTTTTATAGAAATTTACCGAAAATCACTATTCACTCGATTTTTCGAACTCTGATTTACGCGCGGTGACCGGCGTTTCTAGGGTTTATCCCACGTTCCGGACACAATGGAATAGGTTTCGAAAGCTAATTCGATCGTATGTGTGAGTTACGGCAATAAACGATCAATTTTAAATTAAACCGATTAAACGAATTTCTATGCGTTGTGGCTTGTCCCGGACAAACGGTAAATCCGTTTGACTTGAAATTTGAAACCTTACAATAATATCACATTACGGATCCAATGAAACTGGTTTCGTCTAAATCCGAGATCGTTTGAAAAATGACTATTTTAACCCGCCAAAATAATATTAAAACAATTTCAACGCGTTTCGAGCTGCCATGGTCAAACCGTAATTCCGATTGATACGAAAATTGAAATCCGGTAATAACTAACTATTACGGACCCAATGGAACTTGTTTCGTTCAATTCTGAGACTGTTCAAAAATTAGCTATTTTACAGTCGATAATTAAATATTAAAATATTCAATTTTCACAAATTAACTCAAAATTTAATTTTAAAATTTCTATAACATTCTTATAACTCCAATATGATAAGATAAAATTTTACAAATCATTTTCAATCATATTCAACTCGATTTTCAATTATTTCTGAAATTTAACTTATTAAATTATCGATTTAATTACCTAATTAAATCCAATATTCGAAAAGTAAATTATTCGACTGTTTAATTTCAATATAAAATTCCCAATTTTATATTATTAACTTTTAAATCAAATTTCAATTGTTCACAAATCCTATTTTTAATTTCACAGTAATTAACAATCTTTTACAAGGCAGTTTTCCATTATAGATCCAATATAAAAGATTAGATTAGATTCAGCGTTCAATTATATTGTAATTCAAATTCAAGTTATTTAATTTCAAATGAATTCTTTTATTTCGATTTACACTTTCATTAATGAATCAACCATTTACTTATGCATTATTATCAATGGTTTATAATTCATTTACTTTCATTTTCTTCAGCAATCATCTTATTTAAATTCACAATAATATTAAATTATATTCATTTACGTTGATTTCCATATTATAACTTCAATATTAAATGTAACATTTTATTTATCCTTTGTTTACAATCATAACCAATTTGGTTTACAATCACATTAATTCATTATCTATATTCACTATAAGTTAACATCCATATTTCATTTACAAATAAGTTATTTCAGAATTCAGTTTTGTATTTTAACTTGTAATTCACATTTAACAACACAAAATTTTATTTCCTTCGGGTTTTTTTTTTTTTCTCTATCAAATTTTTTTTTTTTAATTTTAATTCGTATTTTTAAAGTGTTAAAAATACGGGTCGTTACAGATTCCATCTTCTCATTATAGCTAAAATTCAAAATTATTACATATCGTTAGCTTATTAACCTTAGTTCGAGAGAAGTGGAGAACGCTCACGAAATTTCCAGGTCATTGTCAAAACAGATCCAAAATACGGTACTTTCTTTTAAAGTTATCTTTCCTTTTTTGCCTTTTACAATGAAATGTGATGACTGATTACCATTTAGTACTGTAATGATCTTACAACTGAAATATTTTTACCGTATTGACATTCATGAATATACCTAATGTTTATGTAATTAGTTTTTATTTGGAAATAAAGTCGATGAAACAAATCAAACAATAATTGATTTTGAAATGCGTACACAGTGAATTTGAATTTAAAATTTATATATTGCAAAGACTTGAAATTAAAGCTAATTATTTTGCAATTCACCCTACCCACCGCGCCCGCCAACACCCCCCGGGTTATATTCTGGGTCCCTCCTTGCTCGCAAAACTCTTTTATTCAAAAGAAGAAATCTCAAAACAATCAAAATTTCTAACATTTAGTGATGTATGTTATGTGCCTAAAGTTAGAAGAAACCTTCTATCGAGCAGTCTTATGAACAAGGTTAGTTCAACACAAATCTTCAAGCGAGACAGGTGTGTGCTAAATAAAGATGGTGTGTTTGTGGAAATAGGGTACATGTTTGATGGAATGTTCAAACTTCAAACTGACTATTAATAAAACTATTGTTTCTGCTGATATTGTTCATTTTCTGCATGACATAGTAGATTATGACATATCTAGACACTTACACGGACCTCCTGATCAATGTGGATATGGCAGTAAAAAATTGTATTTGTTTGCAATAAACTCTCTTATTCTCCACTTCTCCTTAGAACTGACACTTCACCAATATCCGATCAGAACGTAGATTTTTCATTATTTCATATGTAGGTTCGGAACAAAAAAACGTAGTTCACCTTAGACCTCGTTACAAATTTATCACAAAAATAGACTTGGTTTTCACCAAGCCAGGATTTGTATTTCCACAATTTTAAAGTACACAAGCACAAATTTACAATTTATGCTTGCGCATTGCGCACTTTGGAATTGCGCAAGTATACTTTAAAGGAAAGAATATATATTTGTATTTGCACACATTCAAATTGCACAGTTATAAAATGCTAATATGGTGAGAAAAAAGCCTATTTTTGCAACAAGTTTGGAACGAGATCTAAAGTGAAATATGTTTTTTTCCTTCTTGGGCCTATAAATAAAATTTATGTCCATTATATTGGTGTTACTTTTATTTACTATATACAATATCTATACAATCGATTCAATTTATATGGAGATGTTCTATTTATTTTTCTCTTTTTATATATAGAGTTAATGATCGTTTTATGTCTTGAACTGAATATAAACTGGCTGATTAAGCTGATGATATGAGGACTTTGATGTTTTAAAGTTATTGTTTTATGTCTGTATATGCCAGGTTATCAAAATGGAATTCAAATTAAGCATTATAAAGTTCAAATTTGATATCGGAATTTGATTTAGATCGTGACTTTTTTAGATTGAATTTTATTTTATTTTACATAAATTAGTATGTAAGAGGGAGGGAGGGAGGGAGGGTACATACACCCATTCTTGCATCTTAAAAACTGCACTAGTTTATTATATATGAGATTTAAGTACATGTAAACACTGATTTTACACTCCATGGTAATGATTCATATTTTTAAAACTGATTTTGATACTTAAGATTTTAAATCTAAACCTAAAGCTAAATTATTTCTTGTCTATCTTTATTTTATTTTGAAAACAATAAAATGTGAACTGTAAGTTCAGTTCAGTATCTTGATATATTTTAGTTCAACATAAAATTTGAAATCCGGTTCAGAATTTGAAAATCAAATCGTAGTTGGAGAGATAAGAGTGTAAGATTTTAAGATTTTTGCAATTATTGTGTATAATAAGTATTTTTTTTTCTTTGGTCTGTTGGAGATTTATCACATTTTTATAAGTTCACCATAAATATTCTGTTTTGCAAAATTACATTTCCCAATTTCTAGTATGTGCATGCTTACACAAATCCAAGAGATTTTATTCGATTATATACCTGTTCTTATATGAGCTTAGTTTAATTCTGAAAATGGTTTAAAACTTGCTATCAACTAGATTTAAACATGAGACTGTATGACGCCTGGACTTGTACCTTTAGCTCTTTACCCTTTCAAGTTGATTCTGCTTGCATAAGTTTAGTTCATGATGTTCATCCTTTGAATCAATTGTTCGATGCCAAACTGATTGGGGTTGAATGTTGCTGGTGCCTTGTACTTGAATGACATCTTGCACGAAATCTTTTCTTTGGTTTGTAAATAAAGATCAAATAAATGTGTTCCCACACGGACCAGGAAAATTTCTTACTTAGGTTGAATCCTATGACTTAGCTAAATATTATTTTTGTTCATCTTATCATCATGGTCAAAAAGGTGTACAATTCTGAAACCACTCAAGTTTGACTTGAACAATCAAATGCATGTAATTTTGGTCGTCGATAGGAAGTATAAGTTTTATACATGTAGAAAATTTACTCCTGTTGTGTGCAATTCAGTGTTCAAAGTTATCGATATTTATAATGACTCTATGTTAACAAATAAAAACATATTTGTATGTTTATACTTGACATCGCTTGACAATGGCAAGATGGTTGAGCGCCAAAGAAGGTGCTGTTGGAATTCCTAAGGAAAAAAAATGAATGAAATATACAAATCCCACATCGTCAAATTATTGAAGCTATATTGGTTTATATATGGCTTTCTTATGAGTAGGTTGTGGGCCTGGGGTTACCAAATGTATGCTTCGTTGTGAGGAGGAAGATCATGCATCTCCACCACATGCGCGTGCACCGCCGTCCGATCGAACCGGGTCTAAAATGACCATTCTTTTTGCCATGCCATTGTTTAACGGTTTTTGGGTTTCGTCTGAAACTGAGCTGGGCCTGCGATTTAAAGAGAAGCGGGCGGGTGAAGACGGACGTAGGTTTTGGCCTGAAGAGGTGCGACCTGTTGGCAGCATTTTTCTGAACGGATGCGACCCGTTATGGCATGCGGCCCGTTAGCAGGCGCAGTTTAATTTTGGCGAACGGATGTGGCCTATTCAAAATGAATGGGCGCGACCGTTTGGACAAACGGGTGCAGACGCGACAGTTCGAAGGGATACGAACCAACTATAAATAAGGAGGAAAACTGATCACTTTCCTCACTCACTTCCGATTCGAAAATCTCATCTCTTCTAACCGTTGTTCTTACATATTCAAATCACAGAGTGATATACTCATTATAATTTCGAGCAGAATTCGTCTGTTGTATATTGGGAGAATTTTTGAAATAAAATTCTTAAGGAAATCGTTACGACGAGCCTCAGACATAATCCGGTTAGAATTCTAGTCTGTTTGTATATTTATATACATTATTCTATATTCTATCTGTTATTCTGGTTATACTATTTATTCAAAATAGTATAACGCTGTTGTTGTAACTTATTTACAACATTCATATTGTTACAATAATTAATACAGAATTCCAGTGTAGTGGAAATCTAAGTTATAAACTTGTGCGACGAGTTTATAATTGATTATTCTCTATTTTGGTATACTAGACGTATAGCAGGTGCATAGTTTGACCCACATTGCTGGTGATATAAAACACACACCCTTCAAATAACTGGATGTATATTAGGAAAATGCATATCTTCCTTAGGATTTATTCCTTCGATGTATTCTTTTTTTCAATAATCTGTTATCAGTTTGTTTCATTTGTCTGAATATATTGCCTATGTTGTTCCATTTTTGTATACTGCCTCCAAACAAACTATTTTCAAGTTTAGGCATCATTTGAAAATTAATATGAAAATAGACATCTTTTTCATAGTACAACATTTGAGTATATGCACATTCCGTAAACGAGCATGTACAAAACTTTAATCTGTACTTGCGCAAATTCAAAGTGCGTAAGTATTTTTTTTTTCTTCTAATTTTTTTTGTTTGTACATGTTCATTTATGGAATGCGCAGGTACAAAAAAGCTGTATTATGAAAAAGAGGGTTATTTTCATAATAAATGTCAAACGAGACCTAAACTTGAAATGATTTTTTTTGGAGGTCTATTGATCAAATTTTCTGATTTTACAGCATTGATGGATTCACTTCAAAAATGAACTTACAATAGTATAGTTTTTGGTACTACTTAACTACTTGTTTAGTAGTAGTGTTATTATTGGTATGATATCCATTTCACCGCATATTTATTCTACTTAAACATACAACCCTTTTGATGGTAGTTTGTTCACTTCTTTTTTACTACTTTTGTTTTAAGCTGGCAATAATCTGTATTCTCGACTTTGTTTAAAAGATCCTTAAATCTCTTGATTTTGTTATCCATTTGTTTAAGTTAGTTAATCACATAAATGTTGATTTCTCATTCTCTGTGCTGCTTTTTTATTACTTGATGATACCAATGTTGCTAATATTTTTTGTGTTAGCATTTAAGTTCATACCATAAATGAATTTAAACCTATGTTACTTGATGCGTTGATCAATGCGGTATGCGGAACGAAAATGGAAATAGAAAACGTTACATGCTACGAAATGCAATACGTTATGAGTAGGCTTAATCGAAACTCTTAGCCGGAACGGTATACAATTAGCTAGAACGTAGAATGTTTCCACAAAACGCTCTCTTTACACAGAACTATGTCTAATATTGTTAACCACTATAAATAGATGATCACAAATTAACTCAAGTACAAGACAAAGCTTTTTAGTCTTTTTATGACTGATTTGAAATAATCTTTATCATTTTCCGTAAGTAATCATTATTACTTAATGCATATTGATATAACACACTTAAAATCATTGAAATGAATTGGAACATCATAACCAATGTTTTGAAACGTTAAAATCGATGTTTTGAAATGTTAAAATCGATGTTCCAAAAACACCAAATTCGATGTTTCAGATCGTCAAGACTAGCGTACCAAATTGTGTGTGCATGGTGTTTCAAAATGCTAGTGTATTGCGTTCCCGAATGCATGTACCAAAACAGTGTTAGCTAAAATGTGAATTGTGGTAAGAATGATTTGAACAAGATAATCATAATCGCATTTGTGTAATAAATGAATTTTAACAGGTTTGAATTTGTGATGACACCAAGCACCTTCCTCTACTTGAATGATTTGTTTCACTGAGATATTGATCACTCCTTTTTGAAGGTTTGGATAGAAAAGTTTGACTTGGGTCATTGTATTTTCAATGTTTAGAGCACAATGACTCATATTGGTGGTTCAGACTTGTCATTTTCTTGTTTGTAGAGTTTTGAAATTAATTTCTTTTTGTTTTGCAAATTGTAAATGATAATTTGTGTTAAGGATTCTACTTGAATATATTCTCATCTGTGTATTAATGAATTTGTCTGTCTGTCCAGGTAATCTTCTATGTACTAGCATGACTTCTTGTTAATAATGCTAGAACATGACATTAATAAGCCATTATAACTTCACAACAATTCTACAGTCATAAGTAGATTTAATGCTATATGCCTATTTGGATACATTTATCCAAAATAGATGAGATTTTATCACAAAATAAATATAAAATTGGTGTACTGAATAAAAATTGTTTATGGATCTTGTCTTATCCCATGTATCAATCATCCTTTTTCATGCAAAGTTACAAAAGAATCGTGTCAAATATGTTTGATAAAGTAAATAGATGATAATTCATATCAAAAACAGTTGTGTGAAAATATCTTAAAACTTTTCTTCCTTTTGATTGGCCATGGTTGATGTCTGCCAACAAGTTCTATATACTATTTTGATTTCTGTTTATAGGTAACATTGAAGTTCAAAAATCTCTCTCAGTGTGAACTATGATGATACAACTTATATGTAAAATTCAAACTTCTCTTACTCATTTTGCAGCAAGTTGCTTTCAATAATTAGTTTGGTCTCAAAGTAGTTGTTTTTTTGTTTCAAATCGCTAACCTCTCTGTTTTGCAGAAAAGGTTTCTTCACGTGAAAAATTGCATACATTGTTGCATATCATAAAGAAATTTGACATAAAGCTCTATAAAATTTAAGACAATAACTCAGTTGAATGAAAGAAAAATTGAGAATTTTTTCTACAGTATCTTATATTGTTTAAAGTAACATTATGTATCATTTAATACACAGCGAAAGGCGTAATGACCATAAGTTTTTTTTAAGACCTGACCCATAGCAGCGTTGTAGGAAAAAAACTCAAGGGTAGCTCTACTTAACAACCCCACCCCCACCCCTGACTCAACCCAAACCCGAGACCCATATTAACAAAGAGAATTACTGGATAATTCTGTCTGCTAATGTGGAGAATAGGGTTGGTAAAGAGCGACCATCTATAATTTCGTCTTAAACATCTACTGTATATGTCGATAAATGCTTTATATTTTTTTTTACTCAAGTGGATCGACATATCCAATAAATGCTTAATACAAAACTATAGGTGGCTAATGGATCTATCTGAACAAAATACAATAACAGAATGCATATCACATCACAGAACAATAATCATCATATACATATACATATACACAGATACATCCCAGTATGATACAAACTGATACACAAAAGTGGTACAGAGACCACACTATATACATCTAATCAAACACATATCAGAGTCAAGCGGAAAGAAATATGAACTACACAAAAGTGCTAGGCTGTTATCTAAGCAGATGCATCAAAGCTTAGTCCCATAACTGATAGCTAGCCTGAAACAATCCGGTCTGACCCAAGTACAAAATACACGGGTCAGTGTAGCTAAAACAATCGGTTAATAAGGATAGACGATAATATGAAGCATAGGACACAAGGTGATAATTCTTTTCGAATGAGAAAAGGCAATAGAAAGAATACAACCCATGACTTAAGTGAACTAATGCCACTTAAGTATATAAATACCTCAAAAGAGGTAAATTCAATAATAATACTCAAATAATATAAACATTCGTCTCATATCATCAGCGACATCCCAAAATGTCTACATGGTTTCCATGAACGATATCTCCTCAAAAGAAGAAACATCAATACATACTCTCGCCAAAATGGCAAACATAAAGCATTCTCACATAGGATGATCTAAAACTCAAATATAGAAGAATCTCTAAATTTAATTATACCTTATCTCATTGGTATAAATGTATATAAATCTCAATCTCAACTCGTCAAAATGACAAAACCCAGAATATTATATAAAATCATGAAATCATCCGAACTCATGACTTAAGGAACTCAATAAGGGTTCAAGACATCATAAATGAAATCAGCACATATATAGCATCTTATATAGCACTAGACTATCGATGTAACAAAATATCTTAAAATGGTGAAATCACAATAAAATAGAAAACCTGGATTGGCCAAATCCCCGATTGCAATGCCGAAGCAATACTGCACGTGCTAAACTCAGATGGCGAAGCCTCAGACAAGGTCGCTAACACCTTCCAAAGCAATTCGTCCTCATGACAAGGTCGCTGACACCTCTACAAGCCGTTTTGTCCGCCCTAACAAGATCGCTAACACCACTCAAAGCAGTTCGTCCTCATGGCAAGGTCGCTAACGCCTCTCAAAGCAGTTCTGTTAGGTAAATATCATGAATGTGTCACAAACTCACGGATAGAAACCCAAAAAGTGTTAACGTGTGTCCCATACCACACATTCACACTTAACGGTTTACTAACCGCTAGTCGATGCCACACTAGTAACATCATAAAACTCAGAAAATCATATCTCGCCTCATCTCATTGGCGAGTGATAAAAAGACACCAAACTTGTCTCATCTCATCGACAAGTATTAAATTGCATCATAACTCGTCTCATCTCATCGAAAAGTGAAAACATCATGATGGTTCCTCATAAACCATAAATCTCAAAGTAAAAATCTCAAACCAAAAACCCGCCAAATATTGGTCTTCCCAAATAATTCATAAATATAGGAATTATAATCTCAAAAACTCGCCATAAATTGGCTAAGTAACTTAGAAATCATAACCCGGATAGTTTCGATCGTAAAAGTCCGAAATTAACCGAAATAGTAAACGCACATGTCCCATACCATCTTTTTTATTAAATCGTTTAATGCTCTTTCTCATACGTTTGAATAGTGCAAAAATGTGTATTTTATATTTAAAATAGTTTACTAGAAAAAACAAGCTTTTAAAACTTTTTCCCGAAAAGATTAATAAATCCAGTATTTGAAATTCCTTTATTATAGAAAATAAACAGACTTTATATTAGAAAAATAATTTTAAAATACTACATAATAATAAATTTGAAATTTCTATTTATTTCAAAAAAATCACTTCAAAATTGTTTAGTGAAAACCATGCTCGAAAACAATGAAAAACAAGAAAGATAACTCAAGACCGATAACTTGAATTCAATACGAATTCAATTCAAATTTAACCCAAAATCAATTCAAATTCTATTTAAATTTGAATTTCAAATTCTCTAGATATAGCTAGCTTATTGATATGCATCGTAGCTCTCAAAACATCTCAAAAGCAACATCAAAATCGAACAAGAATGAGAGCAAAATAAGGTAATAAAATTCTCAGGTCAATGATTGTTATTGCCGTCGTTTTGCTCTCAGGACAGCAACAAACAAACATAGTTTTGACCAAGCTAACTTCGAAATTTCAGAAAACTCAAAACATGAAACTTTAAACATAAAGTCTATTCTTTCCGAAATATCTAAAATTATTGAATTTGCATTAGAAACGTGAAAGATATGGTCAATTTAATTTTCAGATTTTAGATTCACTGTCGCTGTCGTTTATTCACAAGGCAACAGCAAAGAAATAATGTTTCGACTATCTTAACCTCAAAATTTTGCAAAACTCAAAACAAGAAATTTTTATAAAATAGTCTAAGCTTTCCAAAACATCAAGAATTATCTAAATCCGACTTGAAACCCAAAAGATACGCCTAATTTACTCACTGTACTTAGTTTAGATAGTGTAATTACCAAAGTGACAGAGCTGGGAGTTTATGATGGAATTTCAATCAACTTGTGCTCAAAATTTGTAAATATGTCCAACATGAAAGTTTTCATATTTAAAATAAGATTTCCTGAACATTAAAAATTGTTGAATTCCGATAAACGATGAAAAAGTTACAACTAAAACAATTTTCAAATTTGAAGTTCACGTCCGCTGTCGTTTTAGTCTCGAGACAACGTCACTAGAAGTAATTTTCGACCAATCTAACATCAAAATTTAATAAAACCCAAAACATGAAAGTTATGGCAGACAGCCTAAGCTTTCTGGAACATTAAGAATTGTTAAATTTGGACATCAAATGAGAAAGATATGCTCAAATTATCAACGACGTTAAGCATAGAAATAAACGGTTTTACAATGACAGGACAGCGAGTTTGTATCGAGTTTTTCGACCATCTATGATCAAAATTTGCGAAAGTGTTTAATATGAAAGTTATCACAATCTCTTTAAGCTTTCCAGAACTTCAAACAAAATCAAATTCCGACTTAAAACGAAAAAATTATGCCAAATTTACTGATAGCGGTTTATAAATGAACGTGCAGTAAAAATCAAATTGAGATTTCTGACCTTGAAATCTCAATCTATGCTAGAAAATGTGAGTTTTCAACTCACCTTTGATTTAGATAGCAAATACCCGAATTTGTGAAGAAATATTGGAGCTTGAATGTGAAATTGGTCTTCAAGAGCCTGTACAGTAAATAAGAATTGTATGTAAGAAAAAGTTTACTGTAAATTAGGAAATCTCATCCTTCGTGTAGTAATTAATGAAATTAATAAGTTTGGAGTTTGATTACCTTTCAATTTACTATCATTTGAAAAAGTTTCATCTTGAATTGAAGAAAATTAGCTTAAGATTTGAATTTGAAGAAGAAGGGTGTTTTCTTTTTACTGTTTTTTTTGTCTCAGGGAAGAAAGAAGAAGAGGAGCTGAGTTATGAACGTACAGTAACTAAGTTTCTTCTTTTCTCACCTGGTTAAGACTATAATGAGCCTTGGACCCAAAATGAATAAAAGAAACAATAAGTCTAAGTTTCAATTCATGCTTAAACTAAAATGCATATATTTATATTTAACCATATGCAATTAACAAATGCCACTATCTTTCAAATTTTTACACAAATAAAATTCTAAACTTACACACTTATAAGCTAAATCATTTTCCATCATATAAGAAGATAAATTTATATTTATAAAATATTTTTATTATTAAAATCTTTTATTTCACAAAAATGCACTATTTCCACAATTAAATGCAAAACCATACATTTTTAACTTTTAAAATTCCATAAAAATTATTTTCTTACTTAGAAAAATATTACAAACGGTATCCAAACTTTATTTATAACCAACATTCATTTTTAAACTAATTTCCATCTTTTTACTTAATTAAACACCCTTCAAAAATCAAATACTTCATTTAAAAATTATTAGAAGAAGTAACTGGCAATAATTTATAAAAATTATTTCGTTTCTCTAAATAAAGATCATTCTCCATCACTATTAATCCAAATAAATAAATAAAGTTTCAAACTTTATTTTTCTCATTTTATTTTCAAAATTCATTGTTTATTCCAAATAAACAATATAAAACTTCCAATTTTATTATATTTACAATATTAAATTATAACTACCGTTATAATTTAATATTAATAGGTAATCTCCAAAAGCAGGGTTGTTACAGACTCTTCTCCTTATCAAAATTGCGTCCTCGCAATTTCTAGAGAAGAGTTTGTATTCAACATAAGTATTTCGTCAATCAAAGAACGATGGACATGCACAAGATCACAATTCCTCACTCTCAACTCAAGATGAAAGAAGACCAATATAAGATTGCTCGATTAATTCTGTGGTTTTTAAAGTGCAAATATGGAATTAGCGAACCATTGAATTTTCCAATCAGCACATAAGGTTTCGAAGGCGTCTCACCTTCGAATAAGAGCACAACAAGATGCAACAAAAAGGATCAATCAAATGAGATTGATTTCTCATAAGCTCCTCAAACAGAGTTGGGATTTAGCACAACTTCAACCCAAACTCTAATCAACAAGATGATTATCGATATGATTTTTCCGTATGACACTACGGAAGGAACAACACCGATACAAGATAGACATAATAGAGGCAAGATAATTCAACCAAAAGGTGGTTTCAAACTCGAACGACCGCATAAATGCCCGTCATTAGAAAAAAGCACAAGAGTAAGATACTCACAAGGAACTAAAATATACGTATATACTCAATCAAAAATTCTTAGAGTTCCAAAAGATCGATACTTTATACTTATAACCACAATTTTCAACACTTGAAAATTTTCCAAAACTTCTTACTTAGATTTTAAATTTAAATTTACTACCCTTCGTTAGTGTAAATAAAGTTTGAGTTGTATATTCTCTAATGGTCGATGTATATTATATAATTTATTTTTGTAATATTGTGTATGACCCTCCATACAAAGGAGACTCCGTCGATTTTTTCGAAAATTTCTAACACTTAGAAGATTTGAGAAACAAATTGAAAAATAATATGTTGCAAAAACCAGGGAGGGAGGAAGTGTAACGACCCACTTTTTTGGACGGTTTAAATCGACCATAAACCACACACGTCAGACTCAAACCATTCAAAATGGAGGATTGTTATAGGGTAAATAAGAAAAAACAGAGAAATCAAAATCTCACAGCAGAATGGCAAAATATGACAATCAAATAAACAGTTCATAAAACTGTTTAATAAATAACATTTGAATATACTTTTACAATACAGAATCAGAGTACGTACATCAGTAATAAATAAATAATGCAGCGGAACAATATGATAAAGTGTGATAAAGATAATAGATAATAATAGTACTAAATCTCCGTTTACGTCCTCCAAAAGCTGTCTTCGATGCACTGAAAAGCTCAGACTGACCCGAGCGAATTGAAAAGACAAAATACTCGAGTTAGAACTAAAAGATCTTATGTAAGTTAAATTAACAGCAAATAAATATTAGTGTAATGGCGTCAGAGATGTTTACGGGTTTTGACATCTTCTATCTAGTGTGAAACGTGAATGCAATAACTTAAGAGATGTTCGAGATTCCATCTCCTAAGGATCCGTTAAACTATCTACATACATAGTACAATACGCTATTATAATAGTGTCTACAGTAAAGTATTAAAATAGCGTTAATGTGTTACGATATTCTCCTCAACACATTTTATATATTACCGTAGTCTATACAGTACCGTAATTCATCCGTAAACTGGAGGGCTATCAGAGGGCGCTCCATGAGTATGGTACAAACCAAACTCGTACAAGGCGCGATAAGGCATGTGACAAGGCACGCGAGGCAATGCCTAAGGTAGGATACTACCGTTTTGCGGATCCGGACTGGTGGTAACGCATAGCAGCTACTACTGCCCACCTTGGAACACACTTTCATAATCAAAATCTAGGGATGACCGCCAAATCAATCACAAAGTCATAATATGACATCGAAGAAATGTGCCCGATAGGAGGAGCGACCTCACTTGGCCCGGCGTGGCTCCTGTTTTTGTCACATCAAGCTGACTCACGGGAGTCAGGGCTGCGTTAATACCTCATACAGAATCGTTCGCCAAACCATCCTACTTCATTCTGGAATCTCGACCACGTACACAGTTGTTAAAGTGGTTTTCGGTATTGGCAGAGAGTATGATAATATCTGATCGCGGTCTCTTTAACAACCAAACGCTTATTTCACACCGGATGGTTCTTTTACATTTCCGAAACCGATTCATAATTGATATCAAAATATCATATTCAATTCAAACCATACCACTTCCGAAATCATATTCACTTTCAAAATCATATCACATTTGAAATCATATCACTTCCGAAATCATATTTACTTTCGAAATCATATCACATTTGAAATCATATCACTTCCGAAATCATATACCTTCAAAATTATAATTCCAAAATAGGTTAAACCCTCATTTTAAAATCATCATATTTACTCAGAATATGTAATTTCACTAGAAAATATCATTTCAAATCCCAACTTAGATTACAACATCATTTAACCATATTCGTTTTTAAATCAAGGATTTAAATATAACCAATTTAACCTTGCACCATTAAAATTTAGAAATATAGTTTAGATAGTCCTAAATAGTTTAAAATAGTCAACGTAGTTTAAAATACTTTAAAATAGTTTAATATAGTTTAAAATAGATTAAAATAAATTAAAATAGATTAAAATGGATTAAATAGTTTAAAAATAGTTTTAGAGTTTAGAATAGATTAAAATAGTTTAATATAGTTTAAAATTTTAAAATAGATTAAAATAGTTTAATATAGTTTATATAAATTAAAATAGATTAAAATATATAAAATAGTTTAAATAGTTTAAATAGATTAACATAGATTAAAATAGTTTATATTAGATTAAAATAGTTTAATAGTTTGAAAATCTTAGTAATCAGGATTTTTAAAATAATGTATCTTTACACAATTTATATTAAAATATATTAATTTGAAATTAATATCAAATTAGACTATTTCTTTCATTTCAACACATCTGGACCACGTCCAGCTTTCAAATTTCAATTTAAATCCTTTAAACAATTCATTTAAATCAATTTCAATTTCAATATTTAAAGCTTGGATTTTCAAAATAATTCGGTGTATATAAATCAAATTTTGTTTCAAAGTATCATTTAACCGAATTCAAATTTATAGGATTTAAAAATCATTTAATTTAACCAAATCCGGTGTCCGTATATAGTTTTCTACCCTATGGTCAAGTGATACAGACATATATTATTTCAATTCGCAATAAATTTAAATTTACGGTATAAATTATTTCAACCCGCGATCCCAAAATAAATTCAAAATCCATAAAATCGCTCGGGTTTATCATTTCAACGCGTAACGATTTTTCTCTAATATATAGATCGTTCGGGTATGTATCATTTCAACCCATAGTGATTTTTCTAGTAATAACTAAGGGAACTTGCAGTATTATAACAATATAAAATATAACATCCAGTCATCCAATATCAACAATCAAACATCCATCACAATCACCATTCAAATCAACAAATAATAACAATTGACTGATCATCAATAGCAGGTATCAACAGACAATTTAAAATTTAATATTAAATTAATGGCGATTAAATTCAATAAAAGTCGGATTTAACTGGAATGACAAATTAAATATATCAAACATCAACCAGTCAATTTCAAATTACATTGTAAATTTAATTTAACTAACATAAGATAATCTAGTAGTTGTGAGTGGGTTAAAACACTTCCTTTTGATTTCAAATCAATTTGAAATCCAAAATAAGATCCAAAATTCAACAGTCTCAGAATTCATTTAAACCGGTTTCATAATGTCCGAAATTTCGACAGGATCGTAGCGGAGCTAACCATGCATAAATCCGACATCGTACGTAAAAGTTATGGAAATTAGAACATTACACGATTTATATTAAAATAAATAAAATAGATTAAATTAATCAAACACGTATACCTTTACACGTCAGCCTCTCTCCAAACGTTCGAAACCCTACCCTGTTCGTTCGAAAGCCTGAGCCACGACCTACATCGACGTTCGCACGCCTCCTCAGGCAACTCCGATCAAATCCAACGACGCCAGAGACTCCTCCACCCTCGGCCGCACCTAGGCCCTATGCCCTGAGACGTCCTTTCATCCCTATCAATGACGCCGCTGCTAATGATAAGCGATCAAATTCGGCGAACTCTGACCAATTCGAGACGAGCGAGTACCACTGATGCATGCTACTCGACGACCACAACAAGCCCATGCCATCCAATCGACCCAGGACGAAGATCCATCGTTAAAAATCAAAACCCTAATTTCGACGGCTGAGGTTCATCCTCGATTTCTAGCCAAACAATGAACCAAATTGAAAAATGAACCACCGCAGTAGATTACTCTCGTCGAGAGGTTTCCAATGATATATAATTTGCTATGTTTTGAGCAGTTTGAATTTTTGAAATTGATTTTGATTTGAATTTGGATTTGGGAATTAGGTTTTCAGCCATTGAGAAGAGAGAAATGACAAAAATTTCAGTACGTACACTAATGAGAAATAAAAAGGCTGCTAGGGTTAAAACAAAACTATTTTTATGAACAAAGTCCGATAAGAAAATGAACACGCATCGAATTGGTTCGAACAACAATAACGACCCGAAAAGTCCGTTTCGCTTCCGAAACGAAAATAGATCATCCCATATATCTAAATAGATGTTTTCGATATTTTTAAACTCAATAGAACATATTTCAATTCCTAATTCCATCGTATGAAGAAGTTAGCTTTTCAAATCAGCTTATTTTAAATTGATTTCGCTAAATTGATTTCTACGCGTTTCGAGTCCGTACGATCAAACGGAAGTCCGATCGCTGCGAAACTTGAAACCTTACAATAATTAACTGTTACGGATCCGATGAAACTGATTTCGTCGAAATCCGATACAGTGACCGAAATGGCTATTTTCACGTTAAATAAATAAATAATTATTAAATTAATTTAATCCACTTTTAATTTCAAATTTAATAACTAACAATTTTTATCATTTCTACTTTCACAGCATTTAACAATCATTTTAAAACCAATTTCTCATGTCAAATTCAACATTAATCATTGCAATAATTACATCATTCAAATTCCAATTGAAATAAATTCATTGATTATTGATTTAAATTCCAATAAATCCATTTATTTGATTTTTCATCTTATTATTCAATCATTTGTCATCTTATGGATATAATTAACATTGGTTTATATCTTATTACACCAATATACTACAATTATCATCTTAGTTCATATTAACGTAGTATTTAATTACATTTAATCGCAATTGATTTTCAATTTAATTCAACATATAAAATAAATAGGTAACGAATAACAATTGTCACCTTTTACTTAATTTAATCACATTTATAAGTTTATTATGTACAAACAAATGTTATGACTACTTACACAACACTGATTGTGTCTAATTACAATTAATTACATATTATTTCATCAATTAATACAACATTTGGTTTATTTTCTTATTTGCAATTTATAATCAAATTTTATGTTTACAATCATTTCAATTTATTGAAATTTCTTTAAAATAATTATCAATTGCCTTAAATTAACATTATTAAATTTCATTCTAGTTATTATTCTTATTCATACATCATAAATTACTAGTGCGAACTCGTGCTTCGCACACGGATGTCGAAAAAAATATTGTTGTTGCATAAGTCATATTCAAATGTATAAGAAATTTAATATGGTGGTAATGAAAAAACATTGTTGAACGATAGTGTTACATCATGAATAACAATTTGGTGGGGTAAAGAATACATAGATATATTTGGTTTTGATAATTACAATTAAAATCGAACAAAACAATTACAGTGAATATGTTAAAGTTCACAGACTATTTAGAGGATAATGTGTTAAAAATTTATCCGCTAATGCATAGATATATTCACTGTGGCATATAATGCAAATGTTGTTGCTTTTGCAATTACACAGCTGCTTCAATGTGCATAAATATAGTTGAAGTATTCGCTGCAAACTGCAGACACAAGGACACAATGCAGTTCGATTCAATTAAATAAGAGTAACAAAAGCTTTTTGCAATGGGGAGAAATATAGTAATAGGACGAAATTTGTAAACAGTCAGGAAAAGTATTTGTCAACAGCTGAAAAAAGGGAGGAGAAAAAAGGAAAAATCAATAGATGTAGTACAGGGGAAAAGTAGTAAAATAGAAGATTCAATTGAAATAGAAATGATGATGCAATAAGAAAATAACGTGGGTACCAATATAAATTACTATTGTTCACTGAATCTGATCTATGTCGATGCAGGGTAAAAAACACGGCATACAGCTAGTCGCAGTAACCAATATTTGAAAATATCCAAAACATACAGAAGAGAACAATTGTGAGGAGTCTATTCATTTTTCAGCCTCAGAAATAACTGCTAGCAACGTATGTATGATATTGGGCTTGAGTGCAAATAAGTGATGTTTTCTTGGCCCTAATAGATGCAATGTATTAAACGTTGAGCTGCAAGGTTGAATCAAGCGTTAATTATGTGAAGTCACCATTTAATCATCTCATGCTATCAAAAAGAAAAATTCAATTTTCAATTATATTTTCACAACGCGGTTAAATTATTATCGTTAACATCAAACAAAATCATTACTATAGCTAAATTAGTATTGCATCACACAAATGCAGTTAAAATATTCAGATACAAGAATAATTGCTTAATTTCAAAAATACTGTAAAATAATAACCGCTTTTGCTTAATGCATTTAAATTTTAACTGCAGTAAGCTCGAATAAATCATCGTGTACAACCAAAATTATTACCGCATCACATAAATATAGTTGAAATATTCAATTTCTACCATGCATAATTCAAAATTGTCATTAAATTATAACTGTATTTTATTAATGTAGTTAAATTTTAATTGTATTAAGATTGAATAAATTTCTGAAATGTAGCCAAATTTATTACTACATCACATAAATGTGGTTAAAATCTTCAAATATAGTTAAATTTACCCAAAACTCGCAGGTAAATTATAATTGCATTTTCGTAATTTCATTAATTTATAACTGTTTTAAAATTGAATGAAATTATCAAATATAGTCAAAATCAAGTTAATTCAAAAAATGCCTATAAATTATTACACCATTTTTTGATGGGGTTAAATTGTAACTACACTAAGTTTGAATAAACTATCAAACACAATCAAAATTATTACTTTATTACATAATGCAGTTATAATATTCAAATGCAACCATAATTGTATAATTCAAAAAAAATATTCCTTTCAAATATGTTAAAATACAATAAATACATTATAATAATCTAGGTAAAACTACTATGTAATATTTATGATCATCATAATAATGCTGTTACAGAAACGCGGTACACAACGGTGATACAAAATAATTGGATTATATAAATGCAGTTAAAACTGCTATATAAAATTACGATTTTAAAATTTTTATTTCTAGGTATCAACAATGGATATCATTGGAAAACATATTAAATTTGAGATTTTTCAGTGAAAACGATTCTTAAATCCAATTAATGTAGAAAAAGTTATCAGATTTCAAAATTTGAAATAGAAAGAAATTAAAAATGTGACTGTTCATTTTCCAAAATACGAAGGAGGCCTGTGTGCTCTTGAAATCTAACTCAATAATAATAATATAGTATAGATATTTTCTTTTAATATTAAATTTCAAAATCTTATTAAATTCAATATTTTTAATTACCGGAAAATTATGAGTCGTTACAGTTAAAAAGTAGAAGACCACCATACACCTCCCATTAGAAGTGATAAAATCTTAGTTACCGTTATACCCCTCTATTGTGACTAAACCTGTATTATTTCAGTTTTCCCTTTTTGTTTGAAAGAAGAAAATGAGCATCCTAATGGTTCTGAGGTTCGCTTGCCTAGGACTTATCTTGGTACTAATCCATAACGATCAAACTAGAATCGCGAGCCTATAAATGAAACAAATTCAATGAAACAACAACTAGTACCATAGAGAATAAACCATAAACTGGAGAGTCTTGACCAATTCTAAAGATCATTTGTTGTAGTTGAAATAACGAAATTCGGGGTTGTTTGGTCCGTTTGATAGAGATAAAAAAGGGTATAGTCATAGATTATGGAAGTCACTTCTTTTTCTTCCATGTCTGTACATATAACATAAATTAGATAAATAAGCGTTGTTGTATGTTTTTTAATTGAAACTTCGCACGCTATGCACCATGATTTGATGAAAACCTTGTGCGCTATGCACTAGGATTTAAACAAAACCTAGTGTGACATTTATTAGAAACTGATGAAAATCTACTGTGATACATGGTTAGAAACAGTAACTATGTTGAGACTGGCATATTCGCTTTAGTACAATAATCTTTAACATTAACTAATGTTGCAACCTCATGGTGTAAAAGACTCGTTCATTATTATATCTTGCACAATTATACACTATTTAGGGACATTCTATATTAAAGCAACATAATTTATTCATATATTGAGATCCTTACAAGCATGTTATTCACATCAATCTATTTAGGCTTACAACACCAACACATTAAAATCCATGGCCATCCGAAATTACAATAACCCGTTACATATCCTCTGTTTTTGCATGCATTTTCGCAATTCAAGTTCGATTCCTCGGTGTTAATGCAAATCTCACGATATCTGTTAATTGTTTCACACGTTTTTTCCCAGTATGCATTTGCTTCTGTCATTTAGAATATCCATATAAATAAACTGGGCATCACAAGTGCAAACATAGTATTCAAACGGAAAAAGTTCAGGCAACACACCATGATTAAGTTGTATGTTTTCAAACATATTTGTCCTTGTTAGGTGTTAATCATAAAATCTGAACAAGTATAGTCATGACATCTTATGTTTCAAAACGTTGATGGTAAAGTTAAAACAGACATCTAAATAGTTGT
The DNA here is from genome assembly GCA_030765085.1 of Allium cepa. NCBI lineage: Eukaryota > Viridiplantae > Streptophyta > Magnoliopsida > Asparagales > Amaryllidaceae > Allium > Allium cepa. Next base: position 173,663,359 of record CM060939.1, on the reverse strand, counting down.
ATTAAGATTTTAAGTTCCTAATTAATTTATTTTTCAATGGACTCGCGATCAGCAATAAAAATCGGCTAAAATTGTATTAGCTAAATTTACTAAATTGTATCGCTTAACTTGACACATCCGATTGGCATTTTGCACTTGAATGTTTTTATCTTTTTCCATTTAGAATTTCTGTAAAGGCCATGAATATATATATATATATATATATATATATTAACATAAATAAAATGTTTATAAAGACCATGAATATTACAATAATGTTTAAAATGAGAAACAAATGTATATAGCATATGGTATTCCATTTAACTTCCTGGTTGAAATTGTTGTTTTTTGATTTATTAAAGCAGAATGCGAGGGGTTATATGTTTTACTGAATCACAAGTAAATCTTCTAACAAACCCCCTTAGGTTTTTGGCTACGTTGTGTAAACCATGGTTTGAGGTATCGGATGATACTTTAAAATTTTGGTGGTACCGTACCGGTGTCGTCGGCAGGAAAGATTGACCTCGAAATTGTATGCGGCAGCAAAGATCGACCTCGAAATTGTATGCGACAGTAAAGATCGACCTCCAGATTGTGTGTGGCAGTGAAAATTAACCTCGAAAACTTGTGCGGTGGTGAAGATTGACGGTGAAGATCGAAATTGAATTGTCGTCGACGAATCTGAGCATCTTTTTTTCTTCAGCTTTATTTTTTATGCCGTAGCCTTTTGTGGACAGTGAATTTGAGTGGTAGTATAGTGCAACAGAAATAATTTGCCAGTTTAGTTTTGTTGGTCGTGTAATTTAGCTTTATTGGTTTAACTTATGTTGGGCTTTGTGTTGTGTAAATTGTTGAGCTAGAATTATTTAATTTGGGTTACTATGTTAAGTTAAATTTGGTGTTGATCTGGCTTATTATTGTGTTAAGTTTAATATGATGTCAAGTGAAATTTAATTTGAAAGCATTTAATTTAATTTAACTTAATTTATTATTGCTAAATCGAAATTGAATAGAATTTAGTGTAAAATTCAATTTAATTTAAATCATTATAAATGGGGATCGAAACTGAAATCAAAACTGAAACTTTCGAAATCGTCCGAAACTAACAAAATTTCAAATGAACGAAACTGAAATCTCGAACTTGGTGTAAACAAATTGATTTATTGAAATTTATTTCTACATACAAAATTTATTGAATTATTCATGTTGTGTTTAATTAAACGGTGAAAACTAGTATTGTATGGTAAGGTATCTACAGCCGGTACAAGAAAACTGTTACCATATCGATACTATTGGTAGATCAAAAATGGTTATTGATACTTTACTGTTACCATTGGTTTACCGATAGACTAATAAATCGTTGATTGATAATGGTAAATTTACCAATACATAAAAACATAAAAAGTTTACTCTATCAAAATTTTGATAATGTTAAAAATAATTATTTTGTTACTAATTTTAACTCCGTTAATTCTTATACCAACATTTCGACTTATTTTACTTAGATATAGAAAATTTTCTTAGTTTATCATTAATTATTTAAAATGATATGAAACAATAACGTTGCTAATCTTAGAGTGCAATAAAAGCCAAAAAAAAACATCATTATAAATAACACTACAAACGTTTTAAAAAAACAAGATATACCTTCAAAATTGTTTGTGGTTAGGATTAACTGAAATAGCGAAAAAAATAAAACTAGTAAATTTACCGTTACCACTGGTTTTCACATTTCTTTACTTCTACATTTACCGTTTCCGCTAGTTTTCACATTTCTTTATCACTACATTTACCGTTAACAGCGCAGTTGGTTGATGGTCCGGACTGCGTGATCGAAGGTCACGAGTTCGAGCCCCGAAACTGACAACCCTGTAACAAGTACCCGAAGTATGTGTTTGACAGACACATACTTCTCTAGAGTTTACAAGCGAAGCTTAGTTCTCTAGGTAATTCAAAAAAAAAACAACCGTTAACAATATTAAATTTACCATTACTATACTGGTAACATCGATACATTGATGTAGCTCGATATCAATTACCAATTGCTTGGTATTGATGTGGTAATGATAAGCTTACTATTACCATAATGGTCCTACTGCCCTGGTGAAAACGTATCATCAATCCGACTTTTTGATAGAAATATAACACATTTTAAATTTCTCTGTTTTTATGATTTATGGTGATGGACAATATAAAGACAGCTATGGAATAGAGAGGTCAGAAAATGAAGTATCTGGGTACAATGACATAAACATATAACAAAATTGATATGACCCTTGAATTTGCAAGTTCATGTTCAATACAAAGTACTAGTTAAACTTCAATTATTCAACGTAGCATTAAGATACTTACACAAGAATGTAACCAACAACTCTATCTACAAAAACAAAATTATCCCATATTAAACTACTAAAAAAAGATTTAAAACTAGTAAAATATTAATATTAATTTCGAGTAACTATACACTGAATATGATTCAAACATATAAATTTGTAAGTTTTTGTTTAATACTAAAAAATAATTTTAACTACTCAACCAAAGCACGAGGATATGTTAGAAGGTACAGTCTACCAATTTTCTAACATGATCTTCAAATTTAATGATATATTAGTCAAATTAGTGATTTTGATATATACATCTTAGATATATGGAGAATGTTAACCATACTTCCATCTCATTTTAATTATCCTCTACACTGACATAAATTTCAAATGATGTAGATGTTACATGGAAGTTTGATTATCATTCCTTCATTATTATTGCTCAAAGAAAGTCGAAAATGGTATTATATGAAAGGACTTGGAACTAACCAAAACAAGTAAATAGCAGCAAAAACAAGAGGTAAACTGAAGCAATCATCATCTTAGGATTCATGTCAATGAAGCAGAAGTTTTCTTTTGTATTTATATTGATATTTATACATTAATTTGTTTTAGGCATCACCATATATGTAGTGGTGTTTGTTGTCTAGAACATTCTTCAAAGATAAATTTGAAAATCTAATAATTTTAGTCAGCAAAATATAATTAATTAATCAATTGCTATATTCTTTGAAGATAAGTTGGAAAATCTAATTATTTGATTTAGCAAATATAAATAATTAGTTGCTTACTGTATTCTTTGAAGATAAATTTGAAGTCTATTATTTAATTAGCAAAATATAATTAATTAATTACTATATCTTTTTATAAGCGCAATAGATATTTTATTGGGGATTTTCACATAAAGGGCCACATAATTCAAGGTAATAAGTTTTAGGATAGTATTTTAGAATAAATATTTTCAGGAACATTTTTCATTTATCAATTTTCTTTAGAAAAATGATGATTTCTTTTATCGTTTATCATTTTCTTCAGAAAAGTGATGATTTCTCTTATCTTTTCTCCCTAATTATTTTGAAGTTGTCCTAGAAACTTGTTACTTGTGCTGAAAAACGCTTCAACCTAATTTCTTTTATTCTATTTATTTATATCATTAAAAACTAACATGCTTTTGAATTTTCATTGCGCGAACGTGGTACAATTTAAGGTAGTAAATAGCTTATTAGAAGATAATTACAGTCTAGTGCAATAGCAAGCTGAATTTAATCACTACATTTTTTTTGCAATTTCAGACACCCTGTTTAACGTAGTTTGGCATCAAAAGATTGCATTTATTAGCCAAAAATGTCGCTACCTTCACCTCAAGACCGTTATTTTAATATATAATTATTTAAGTTAGTAAAATCTATTGATTTTTGAAATTCTAATCATTTAAGTTAGCAAACTATAATTAATTAATTATTCTTTGAAGATAAGATTGAAAATCTAATTATTTAAGTGAGAAAATATAATTATTAATTGATTACTATATTCTCTGAAGATAAATTTGAAATCTAATTATTTAAGTTAGCAAAATATAATTAATTAATTACTAAATCTTTTTATAAGCACAATAGATAGTTTATTTATATCATCAGGAGCTAACAGTTTTAAATTTTCATTACATGAATGAAGCACGGTTTAAGGTAGTAAATAGCTTTTTAAAAGAGAAATATAGTCTAGTGCAGTGGCTAGTCGAAATTAATCACTGCATATATGATCAAAAATGATTTTATTATCAGTAAGTTTAGCTTTCTCAAGAATATTTATGACATATTTTGACTGAGAAAGAAGATAACCTTTTGGTGAGTATGTTACTTCAATTTCTAGAAAATATTTTAGAGAACCCAAAATTTTCATTTCAAAATTCCTAGCCAACTATTTTTCAAGATAAAAATGTCATCCACATCATTTTCTGTAATAATCATATCATCAACATATAACGATAGTATGATACGACCTGCATTAGTGTTTTTAACAAACTCTGCGTTAAGCTAGAGGCAAAGCCAAGAGATTTAATTACAATAGCAAATTTCTCTGCTTGAGTCTGTACAATGTTTTCTTAAGCTTGCAAACATATTCAGATTCATAAGAAACACCTGAAGGAGACTCTGTATAAATTTCTTCTTGAATATCTCCATTTAAGAAGACATTTTTAATATCCAAGTTTTGAAATAGACTATTGTCAGATGGAAAGCTATAGCAATGAGAGTATAAATGGTAGTTATTTTTGCAACAAGAGCAAAAGTCCATTCAAATCCATGCCATACCGTTGAGAGCAACCTTTTGCAACCAATCTAGCTTATATCTTTCAATTGATCCATCATATTTGATTTTTATTTTATATATCCAATAACAACCGACAATGTTCTTACCACAAGGTAGAGAAACCAAATCCTAAGCACCTGTCTTATGCAATGCAGAATGTTCTTTGTTCATAATCTCTTGCCAACAAGAATTAAGAATTGTCTTTTTACAAAGAGTTGGCTGGCAAAAATTATGTATTGTGGTTAGGACTGAAGAAAATGATGAACGGTAACAATAAAAAAAAACCAGGTAACTTTGTAGGCCTACGAATGCATGTGGAATGAAAAAGAGGTAGATCTACATGCTTAAATGAAGATTGAGAGACCATAGAAGAGGAGGAGGCGGCTTCAGATGTTCCACTCTCTATGGACCTATTAGTGTGATTATTATTCTAAAATAAAAAGATCAGACCTAGTTAAACTATTAATGTTAGATGGAATATAGTAAAATGATATGTGTTCGAGAAAAATAACATTTCGAGACAAATAAAGTTTTTGAATGGTTGAATCAAAATATCCATAACCCTTTTTACTTTCACTATAGCCTAGAAACACACAAATGACAGACATACAAGATAACTTGTTACGCTCATAAAACAAATACATCCAGACACCTTAAAAACAGAATAATCTTATGTATGTCCATATAATTTTTCAAAATGTGAAATACCTGAAATGTGAGAAGCTGATGTATTGTTAATTAATCTGACTGCTATGAGAACAACTCCACCTTAAAATTCTCTAGGAACAACAGCAGAAAGTAACATAAATCAAACAATTTCAAGAATATGTCTATGTTTTCTTTTTGCAACACCATTTTGCTAAGGAGTAGCGGTGCATGAGGTTTGTTGGATGGTACCATCTAAGAAAAATAGTTCACAAAATTTATTAGAAGTGTATTCTCCACTTTGATCAAATCTAAAACATTTTGATAACACTCGAATTTTGTTTTGACAAGTGACCTGAAATATATAATAGAAGGTTACAATACTTTGTAACTAACATCATTAAAACATAATATTTATAAATTTTCTATTAAATATATTTTCAATTAAATTAATTAATTAATATAACACATAATCTCAAGTATATAATAAAAAGAAAACACTTTTTATTTCAAACAAGTTTGGTTATCGAGTTAGATATATGTAATAATTACATGATTGCTTTAGAGCATACCCCTAACACTGTCAATGATGAGGATCATACTAAAGAAAAAAATGGAACAATGATAGGTTATCGAGTCACTTTTTCTTCCATGTCTAAACATATAACATAAACGATAGAAATAAGTGTTGTTGTAGATTTTCTTATTGAAACTTAGCGTGCTATGCACCACGATTTGATCAAAACCCAGTGCGCTATGCACTAGGATTTAATCAAAACCTAGTGCGACACACTAGAAATTGATGAAAACCTAGGGTGTTATATATTATAGGAAAATCTAGCATAATACATGGTTAGAAACAATAACAGCACTCGTCTTCGACGAGGGCTAAAAAAACAATGGTTTAGCTGGACAAGAGGAAACTAGGGGACAAAGTTCAAGCTTAGCGTGGAATACTAAAAGATCTTGTTTGTTCTTCATGTTGATTTGATGAAACTATATGGAGAGGAACGTATAAAAGGGTGAAAATGGAATATAATGTGGTGTAAAAAGAAATATATGAGATGTATAATTTTTTTAACTAGCTGCGGGGTGCGAAAGAAAATTAAAGGTATTAGTAGGTCTAGCCAATTCTCAATAGCATTTGACCAACTTGCATTGCTTTTTTTTCTTTCTTTCTTCTTTCACACATATCAACTACATTGAAACTGGCATATTAACTCTAGTACAATAATTTTCAACATTAACTAATGTTGCAAAAAAGACTCATTCATGTTATATCTTGCACAATTATACAATATTTAGGAACATTCTATACTAATGTATTCGTATATTGAGATCCTTTCAAGTATGTTATTCACATCAATTCTATTTAGGCTTACAACACCAACACATTAATACAATATTTAGGAACACTCTATATTAATGTTCTCATATATTGAGATTCTTACAAGTATGTTATTTACATCAATTCTATTTAGGCTTACAACACCAACACATTAAAATCCATGGCCATCTGAAATTACAATAACCTGTCACGTATCCTTTGTTTATGCATGCATTTTCGCAATTCGAATTTGATTTTTCGGTATTAATGCAAATCCCCCGATAACTGTTTACTGTTTCACACATTTTTTCCCCGTATGCATTTTCTTCTATCATTTAGAACAACAGCCTATAAATAAACTGGACACCACAAGTGCAAACATCGTATTCAAAATAAAAAAGTTAAGGCAGCACACCATGATTAAGTTGTATTTTTTTTAACATAGTTGTCCTTGTTGAGGTGGAGCCTTGGCGCAACGGTTATGTTAATGCGAGGGGCGTACATTATCGACCTCCTCAGAGTCCGCTATCGTGCGGGAACCTCTTGCACTGGGTTCCACCTACCTAGTTGTCATTGTTAGGAGTTAATCACAAAATCTGAACAAGTATAGTCATGACATCTTATGTTTCAGAACATTGATTATCACTTTAGTCATTTAGGTTTCAAGAGGGTATTTTCTCCCCTGTATGGTGGGCTTTGATCAAACATTGAAACATGAGTTTTGAGATCGAGAGGAAGGCATATTTTGAGGATGCATTTACTTCAAAACAAGGCAACATATTGATTTGGTCCGTTTGATCCATGTGCTATTAGAGGCTGTATGCTGTTTGCAGTTGTATGCTTTTATGTAATTCGTTAACAAGGAACTGTTAGAGGCCTTTATAGATGAATGAGATATTGTCACACATCGTCAAAAATAAGTTAGTATTCATGTTTATATACTACTTCCCTCAAAGCCATATTGGCCCTTAGAGTTAGGTAATTTTGTGCGAGGGGAGGATCTATATGACCATGAACTAACACATGCGTGTGAGGGGGTGACCTTATATTTTTGCTGCACAGAAGTAAACAGTTTTATACTGTTTAAATCCAAACAGAAGCGACTATCGAATTTGAACGGACGTGGATTTTTTCAATGGAAATGGTCGTTGCGAACTGTCTGAACGGATGCTGCTTTTCAAACAGAAATAGACGTTGTAAATGAAGAGACGCGACCGTTGCAAACGAAAAAGCATGATCGTTTTTTGCCGTTGCAGACGAAGAGACGTGGCTATTCCCAACGGACATAACCGTTGGGAATTCACCTATAAAAGGAGTAGGAAACCTGATCAAAACAACCATCAGAGGATATGGCTTGTAAGAATTTGTTTATGGCACCTCAATTACCCCACCAAGATTCACTACAGATAATGAAGGAAAACTAGTCAGTAACAAAGACTATATTACCCATGAATGACAAGATAGTCTGATTAGTTCTTGGCTACTATCTTCAGTTGGTGCAAATCTCATGCCACAGTTGGTTGGATGCAAAACATCACATGATATTTGGCACACAATCGAACAAATATTTAGCGCTCAATCTGCAGTAAGAATAATGCAATATAAAAGACAATTACAGAACCTAAGGAAAGATAGTGACAGTATGAGGGACTATCTGTCAAAGGCAAAAACTATATGTGATCAACTGGCATGTGCTGGACATAAAGTAGCAGACACAGAACAGATACTGTGTATTTTAAGTGGTTTGGATGAAGAGTATGAAGCTGTAGTAGCCATAATATCATCCAATGAAAAGCTACCCTCACTTCAATCTGTTCAGTCAATGTTAATTGCCCATGGAGGCAGGTTAGAGTTAAAGAAATCAATAAATGTGGAGTGTAATTTCAATTATGCATCTATCAGCAGAAATAGGAATCAAGACAAAAATCAAAGCAATAGAAATCAGTCAGGGAATTACAGAGGTAGCCAACCTAATAGAGGCAGAGGAAGGAGTGGCAGATCAAATTATAACAACAACAACAAACCAAGATGTCAAATTTGCGAGAAGTATGGTCACACTGCAAAAAATTGCTAGTTTAGATTTGATGCTAACTTCACTCCTGTTCAACAGAACAACAACAATGCAAGATCTCAAAATCACAGCATTAACTTGGTAAACATGCAGCAAGAAACCAAGTCTGAAAATTCAAACAACAACATAGCAAAGGTTGAAGACATTCAAGATGGCAGCTGGTTTCCAGATTCTGGTGCAACTAACCATGTGACAAACAATTTGAATCAACTAAACCTTGGCAATAGGGAATATAAAGGTAAACATCTACTGTACATGGGTGATGGTATATCCATACACATATCTCATACTGGAAATGCAAGCATTAATGGTACCTGGAAACTCTACCTCAAAAATTTACTAAGAGTACCATTAATTAGAAAAAACTTGATGAGTGTTTCACAGTTTGCTAAAGACAATAATGTCTATTTTGAATTTCACTCAAAATACTGTGTTGTGAAGGATAATCTAACTGATGAAGTTCTTTTGCAGGGTAGAGAACACAATGGCTTATACAAATTTGATGTCATAAGCACAAGAAAACCTGACTGCAAAAGCAGATCATGTCATGCAATAGAAATAAGAAATGTTGAAAAATCTAGTGACAAATTTGATGTATGGCACTGTAGGCTGGGACATCCCAGCATAAATGTTGTTAAACATGTTTTGAATGAATGTGATAATACTCTTGTTAAAAAAATCCCCATTTTTTATATATGCACATATTGTCAATTAGGTAAAAGTCATAAACTTGCATTTTCAGATTCAGAAACTGTGTATAAGAATACACTTGAACTAGTTGCTGCAGACCTCTGAGGCCTGCTCCAATTAGTACTGACTATGGTTACAAGTACTATATTTCTTTCATTGATGCTCATTCTAGACATGTGTGGATCTATTTTCTAAAATCAAAATCTGAGACTAACAATGCAGTGATACAATTCATCACAAATGTTGAAAGGCAAACAAATAATCAGGTGAAAATTATGCAGACAGATGGAGGTAAGGAATTCTTACCATTAAAAGGGTATTTTCAAAACAAAGGAATCACACACAGAATCACTTGTCCTTACACATCTGAGCAAAATGATCTCATTGAGAGAAAACACCGACACATTATTGAAACTGGTCTGACCTTGTTAGCACAAGCATCTATGCCAATTAAATTCTGGCATGATGCCTTCTCTACTGCAGTCTATTTGATCAACAGACTGCCTACAAAAGTGCTGAAATATAAGAGTCCAATGGAAGTGCTAACCAAAGTCAGACCAAACTATCAAACTTTAAAGATGTTTGGGTGTCAGTGTTTTCCCTATCTAAGACCATATAACTCACATAAACTTGACTATAGATCTACACCTTGCACATTCTTGGGTTATCCCACAAATAAAAAAGGCTACAAGTGCCTTGATAGTAATGGCAGAATTTATATTTCCCGACATGTGATATTTAATGAGAATGAATTTCCTTTTAGTAATGCAGATATCAAGACATCTAAAAAAATACACAATGCCAAACATTCTATACCCCCTAAATCACATCACCAGAGATAATCATACCTGTTCATAGTGAAGATAACCATGCTAGAAAAGGCTTCATCCCATAACACACAATGCTCACAAGTGAATCAGGTCATGGGCAGAATGAAGCATCAACAAGAGTCACTGAATCTGACAGCAACAACTTAGATGATCCATGTCAAGTACTAAGTGATCAGCAGTTCACTGATGCTCAACAAGGAACCACTGACACTGAAGAGAATCAATTCACTATTTCTGCAAACACTGGTCACCACATGATAACTAGGGCAAAAGTGGTATATACAAACCAAAAGTTTTCAGTGTTGAATTAGATACAAGTGAGCCTAGCACATATCAACATGCAGTTGCAGATGACAACTGGAGAGTTGCTACGAGAGAGGAATATAATGCATTAATCAAAAATAACACTTGGGATCTTGTACCACGACCTATAAATAAAAATATTATAGGATGCAAGTGGACATACAAGTTAAAGAAAAATTCTGATGGCACAATTCTTAGGCATAAAGCAAGATTGGTGGCTAAGGGATTCTCACAACAAAATGGGTTTGATTTTAATGAAACATTTTCCCCAGTTGTGAAACCAACATCAATCAGAATAATTCTAACTATTGCTTTGCGTAAGAATTAGGCCATTCAACAATTAGATGTGAATAATGCATTCCTTAATGGTGAATTTCAGAAAGAAGTATACATGGAGCAACCATATGGATTCACAAAGAGTGGCAGTGAGCAACTTGTGTGCAAACTTAACAAAGCACTTTATGGCCTCAAACAAGCCCCTAGAGTCTGGTTCGAGAAACTGAAGACTACATTATGCAGACACAACTACCATCAAACAAAATCTGATAACTCCTTGTTTATTAAATTTTTTAATCATACTATCACATATATACTAATTTATGTAGATGACTTTATCATTACAGGAAATAGCAAATCTGAGATTGATAACATCACACAATGTTTAAAGGAAGAGTTCTCCATTAAAGATCTGGGAGAATTAAATTATTTTTTAGGCATTGAGGTTAAAAGAATATCAAATTCTGAAATTCATCTTAACCTAAAAAAATACATCAATGACATTTTGGTTAAAGCCAAGATGGACAAGGCTAATCCACTTCCCACTCCAATGACAAGTAATTTACATCTCTCAAAAAATAAAGGTGATCCAATACTGAATGACAAGCAATACATGAGTATAGTGGGGGCATTACAGTATGTTACTATAACCAGACCAGACATTGCCTATAGTGTTAATAAAGTCAACCAATTCATGCAAAGACCACTAGATGAGTATTGGAAAGCTGTAAAAAGGATTTTGAGATATCTCAAAGGATCTATTAATCAAGGGCTAATTCTACAATCATGTTCATCACTACACATCACTGGTTATTCAGATTCAGATTGGGCAACAGATTGTGATAATAGAAAATCAACTACTGGCTACTGTATGTTCTTAGGTAACAATCTTATATCATGGTGTGCAAAAAAACGGCAAACAGTTTCAAGGTCTAGCGCTGAAGCCGAATACCGAAGCATAGCAAGCACTACTGCAGAAATTATGTGGATAAAATCTCTTCTAAGTGAATTTTATATCAAATTTAACAGCAGAGCTACTATATGGTGCGATAATCAAAGTGCTATATCACTCACAGCCATTCCAGTTCTACATTCTCGTATGAAACATATAGAACTGGATCTATACTTCGTACGTGAGCAAGTTATCAAAGGAGAATTAAAGGTTAACTACGTACCTTCCACTTACCAGAAGGCCGACATCCTAACTAAGCCCCTGTCGAGACAGAGCTTTACTCGCTTCAGGCATGAGCTCAACGTTGATGAAGTCGATAGTAATCTGAGGTCAAAAACTCAGATTTACATTCCTGAAACCCCACAACCAACAACTGAAGCATACGATGACCAACAACATAACTCGACTTCAAAAACAAGCTCGCCGAAGTTTTCAACAGGAAGCAACATGTCTTAATCCTGAAGACATCTGATTGATGTAATCTTTCGTCTCAATTAATTTTCTCAAAGTTTTCAAGTTAGCAGTGGATCTGAAGAATCGTTCGCAAACCCTAAACATTGAAGTCATCTGGAATCATTCGCCTCACTTAATTTTCTTAAAGTTTTCAAGTTAGCAGCGGATCTGAAGAATCGCTCACAAACCCTAAACCTAATTTGGGTTTGAGGGGGGTGAATAAGTGAACGCATATCTCAGAAGACTGTTGCTATAAGAGTTATTATATCAAATGCGGGTTGTTTACAAAGGGCCAATCCGCAGCCCATTTGCTATGTTAATTGCCTATATAAAGGCACGTATGTAATACAATGTTCATCTCTTTGTTTTTTAATCATAATACAATAAAACAACATTCCTTTGCAAACTTTATCTAACATATATTATTAGAGAAGCATTCCTATCAACTCTGTTTATAATTAAGAGACTAATGTTTTGATGTAAAATAATATTATTCATATAATGGAATTCTTTCATATTAATGAACTTAGGTATCTTTTTTGAAAGTCAAGCTACGGAATGATATCAAATGATGCTAAAGATTAAACAAATATCTAAATAGTTGTATTCAGATTTTAAGTTCCAAGTTAATTTGTTTTTCAATGGACTTGCGATCAGAAATAAGAATAGGATAGAATTGTATTATATAGCTAAACTTACTAAATTGCATCAAGTAAATATATGAAGTTGCATCTCTTAACTAGACATTCATCTGATTGACATTTTGCATAAGAAAGATTTCAAAATTTTTATTCTTTTGAAAAGTTTATAAAGACCGTGAATATTAGAGTAGTGTTTTAAATGAGAAAAAAAAAGTGCAGTGTCATGGTATTTTATGATTTTGATCATTTAACTTCCTGGTTGAAATTGTTGTTTTTTGATTTTGATGTTTTATTGAATTACCATTAAATCTTCGAATAAACCCACCTTAAGTACCTGGTACATCGCTGTGCAAACAAATTGCTTTCATGAAAATCATTTCTGCATGCAAAATTTCTATCATTAAAACATTTAGGAAATTTTACATATATAGGCCAGTTGCAAAAGTATTTACAAATATAGACCAGTTTTCGTTTTGCTGGTCTATAGCGTTGGCGATTTTCCAAAAATCGCCCAGATAGAATAATTTGTTTTGCTTTGGGCAATTTTTCAAAAATCGCCAACTTGCGATTTTTCAAAAATCGCCCAGATCGAAATAACTACAAACAACCCTCCCTTTCTCTCTCATTTCCACCATTTCCTCAAAACAAAAAAAAAATTCTTTAATGGCAGATCTGTTTTGAAATCTTTTTTCATATTCTTTAAAACTTTGGTTCAGTATTAAATCTGTAGATCGAGTCTACGTTGCTTAGCAAATTTAAGCTTGGTGAAGGTAAATTCGCCAAACCCTAGTTGTTTTTTCTAATTTCTGTATTTTGGTGAACTTAATAATTGGTTATGGTAAGCTAGAAAATTGGTATAATGTGTACGTACTGAACGATTTGTATATTGATCTGTAGAATGACGAGAAATATGATTCCTACGCTTTGCTACTACGACGGCGAACTACTTGTCGATGATCAAAGGAATGGTACATATGTTGGGGGTATTTGTAAAACAGGAAGAGTGCGGAAATGTTGCAAATTGACGGAATTAAAAGATGCTGTGTACAGAATGACGAAGATTAATAAAGAAGAATTTGAACTTGAGCTAGTGGTTAACTGGCCTACGGACTCGGGTTTTAAAGCAATAGCATTGGCGGACGATGACGATGTAGAAGTAATGTTTTCTGCTGATGCAAAATCTATTGAGTTATACGTAGGGTAAGTAGTAAAGCAACAACAAGAACATCAGGTGACATCTCCCGTCGTGAGTACTGGAATTGGATACTATACGCAGATGTTGGAGACTGCGGATGCATCTACTGACTACGTATCTCCTAGCTATAGCAATCCTTTTCCAAACGATGACATAAACTGTCCTCCATCTATGCAGTACGGATTTATGCCGTACGAAGACGCGCAACAATTTACGCAAGAAAACAACATTTATTGCAACCCGTCTATGGATGCAAATACGATTCCAAGGTAATTTTTTTTGGTGAAGTTATAGATGTACTATTATGTAGTTAATTTTTCTTATGTTACGCCATAATTTAAACAGCTTCCAACAACAAGACATTCAGCATGACGAAAGCGATGGACATGTTAATGCAAATATGTCGCAGTCAATGTATCCTAATTCATGCGAACTATATCATATGAGTCAAAGGTATGTTTGCAGATTGGGCTCTATTTTTCGTCTCATTTGGTTTCTATTGTCGTTTAGTTGACTTCTATATATGAATTAGGTATACGACACTTGATTCTGGTGCGCAATGGAGTGCTGGACCATCCACTCATTCTCCGTATGCAAATTTTGACAATGATATGGATGTTGGTGGGAATGCAGCCGTGGATGAACGTCACGTAGATAACATGGTCGTTGCTTCTATGAATGTTAACAAAGACTCTTGGTTATAAAGAATGCAAGTTAACAACGAGCCGTTGAATTATGACTTCCCTGCAGCAGATGACAATGATGCAGATAGTGATGAAGCAGAGATGGAAGTGCCTTTGGATGATGATCTTTGCACCGCTCAAATGTTGACAAGATCTGTTGTAGGTAAACTTCAATTTTCCGGTGAACGATTTTCGACCTCTTGCGTTCAAGCTGGTTTCAGTGTTGGAATGGTTTTTGAGACAAAAAAGAAGTTTTTTCAACAATTAATGGAATGGTCAATTTTGCATGCCTCATACAAACCAATAAAGTCGAACAAAACACAATATACCGCTATATGCACCGTTGAAGGTAATTGTCCGTGGAGAATACATGCCATAGTTTCGAAAAAATCCTAGTCGGGATGGTGGGAAATTCGGAAGTATCCAAGCAACACACTTGTGTCAACCCAATAGTTAATTCCAACCATAAGCAAGCAACTTCGAAATTTCTTGTGACAAAAATCATATCTTTTGTCAAAGCCGATTTGGATATTTCAGCTGGTACAGTCCAAGTGCTTGTGCACGATCAGTTGTTCATCAACATAAGTTACATGAAAGCGTGGCGAGCATTAAGCAAAGCAATAGAGAGAATTTATGACGATTGGGCAGAATCGTACTCAACTTTACCGCAGTTCTTTGACGAGATAAAAAGAACGAACCCTGGCTCTATAGGTCACGTGACACATGATGAAGTGGGAGTGTTCGATCGAGCTTTTTGGGCATTTGGGCCTTGCATGACAGGTTTTGCGCATTGTCGGCCGTTGTTATGTATTGACGGTACGCACTTGTACGGTAAATACAAAGGCACATTGCTTGTTGCAACCGCGATAGATGCAGATGATTGTCTTTATTTTTTGGCATATGCAGTAGTTGAATCGGAGTCATGTGATTCTTAGGGTTGGTTTTTTTCCTGCATGCTAGAATTCATACATAGTGTTCGCGGTCGTTGTATTACTTTCATATCCGATGGGATGAAAGGAATTCCAAAAGCTTTACACGGAAAATGGCGACAACTGCACAAACATCGTTATTGTGCAAGACATATAAAAGCCAACTTTCAAGCGGCATGATTCAGAGATAAGCGTTTGATAGGGTTATTTTATTCGGCAGCGTGCGCTTCTGAGGTAGTGGAGTACATGAAAATTAGAGAAGAGATAAAAGCAACAAGTAGGCGTGCGCATGAGTGGATTGAGCGTAGTCTGGGAATTTTGAAGAAAACTGGGCTTTGTGCAAAGACGATGGAGGACGCTTTCATGTAATGAAAACTAATGCTTTTGAAAATTTTAACGGTGTATTGAAAGGAGCTAGATCGCTACCTATAAAGGCCTTGCTTGCACGAGCATTCTATCGCTCAGTTGAATATTTCTGCAAGCGTCGCCAAATTGCAGATGAACTAGCGACACGCTTGACTCCAAAGTGGGAAGCCAAAATAGCAGAAAGAGCCAGTGAAGCACGTCGCTGTAGACTAGTACGATTTAGTCAAACCGAATGGCAGGTAATTCACTACTTTGGTGATGAATACAAAGTTATAATCAACGGCACCAACTGCTCGTGCACATGCAACATTCCGATACTGCAGAAGATACCATGCTGTCATGTAATGGCAGCTTGTTCGGCGCAAACAGGTGGGGCTAATAGAGCACATCATGACTTAGTGTCAAGCTGGTACTCCGTTGACAGCTACAAAGCCGCTTATAAACCGGAGTTTCATCCCGTGCGTGATCAGAGGTTTTGGGGCACATATAATGGTCCTCACATATTGTCGCCGACTGTGAGACGGCAACCGGGAAGGCCACGGTCTACAAGGATGAAAGGTGTGATGGATGAAGGCCAGTCGTCAAAATCAAACAGGTGTACCAAATGCGGTGTGCTAGGCCATAATCGTAAGCGATGTGTTACTGCCGTGTAGATGTGTTTGTATTATTTGACTTCTATGTAATTGAACTCTACTGTCTACTTAATATGTCATGTTGTTTGCTGCCGTAAGAAAATTTGTCAAATGCTATATATTGCAGGTCCTTGCTTTGTTTGTTATATATGAAACAAGCTGCTCCTGTCTGGCAGTTGCAGTAGGAAAAGTGCGATTTTTGGAAAATCGCAGAGGGCGATTTTTGAAAAATCGCAGAGGGCGTTTTTCAAAATTCGCCTTCAACAATCTGCTGCTAACAAACAGCAACAAGTCCACACCCATAATAATGCATACAAATATCACAATCTTTTTCATCCCATACAAAAAGATTAGTAGTAGCCATATCCAATCAGTACACAAAAGCATGTTCATACCATACACAATTACACCGTACACAACACCATTCAAATTACATAGCCATATCCAATATAATGCACGTATCATCTACGCAAGCGACGAAGTTCCATAGGCGTACGACGACGACGACGTTCCGGCCGTTGAGACATGTACTCTTCTTCCTCGATCTCGGTGGTAGGATCAAATGTACATGGTGGTTGAGAAGGTCCATGGGTGAAATCATCCGGTTGTTGGGACGTCGAAGGGCCTTCTTCGTACGAAGTTCCTTCACCTCTTCTGTGTCGCCGCCTGTAAGTAAGTAGGAGCGGCGGTGCCTCCCCTTGAGGTGGAGGTATGTCTACTGGAGGTGGAGGTATAGGAGGGAATGACGTCTTGGCCTCTCTAATTTGTTTCTTCCCAAGACTGCGCGTAGAATGTTTTTGATGTTCATGCACATTCCTTTCGACTGCGCATCGTGATCTAGACGTTGTTCGAGCTTTTCGGCGGTTTCCAACACCTTGTAAATGCCATCAGCCTGTACAATGCAAAGACAATTAGTTATCTTTTTTTCGAAAATAATCGGGTAGGTGATGTGTGCAACAAGTAGTGCAAATAAGTGGAAGCCTGGCAGTCCACAGATATCTAGCGGCCGTACATATAGCCGGAAGACCCTCCAATACATCCTGCGTGTATGGATTCCAGGTCACTGCAGCTGGGTCTAGAACGTCTAGCTCATTACGGTAAAAGCGTACATTCCGCCGGGGGGGGTCTGAGATGTCTTTTTTAGACCAACCCATCTGTCAACAAGCGAAGAAACAATATTTTAGCGTAAACAAATTTCGAATTACAAAATTAATTTTCAAAGGACATGAAGTTATACCGAGATCCAAGAGGGCGTGTGTGATCGACGACAACATTTCGGACTTGGATCCGTCCGACAGGTAGATATGTCCATGACCAAATCTATAAGGAAAAAACAATTTAGCTACTCACAACATATTTCAAATTTGGTCGAAGGAGCAAGATAAATTATACGTGTACCTGAACAAGCGTCAAACACCCGCCTATAAGCTTAGTCACCATAAGAGCGAGATTGGAGAGCTCCATATAGGTGTACGCCAAAACAGCACTACCCCATGAGTACTGGGCACACTGATCGAGATCGGCTAAATATGGTAGCCATTTCAAGTCCACGCGATTTTTGGAATGATCGCACGTTAAACGGGATGCAATGATGTGTAGAATAATGGCTCGTGCCCGCTGCTGTATCTGAATCTCTGTAGCATCGACAGGTATATCATCAGCTACAGCTTGTCGAAATCATTTCACTTCTACCATGTCGTTACCCCTTACTTGTTGCGGAGGAGTAATACCGAGCAAATCCGTGCACAACTGAATATAATCATGATGGTCCTCACCCATCACTGGATTGCCTTCTATAGGCAAACCTAAAAGCACGGCCACATCCCCTAATGTGATCGTCATCTTTCCGACAGGAAGATGGAATGTAGATGTCTCCGGTCTTCATCTATCGACAAGAGCTGTGATCAGATGATGATCTAACTGGAGGTAGCCTAACCGCAGTACTGTCGAAAAGCCTGCTCGATCAATCTCCTCTAATACTCTAAGATGATGTGAAGTGACTTTCTTGAGAGAAATAGAGTGATCGATGGTGAAATCTGCTTCTTCGCTCTGTTTAACATTACATGTACATATATTAGCATTCACACAATTTGTGAAACGAAAATCATAGGAAATTACCATCATATACGCTTCACTAGACGTGCGGTGTCTAGGCTGTAGGTACAACACGCTCGGGTCTACTGGACCGGGCTCCATCTCGATGTAATCTACAACGCAAAGATTAATGCATACAACCCTTAACTATCATGAATTAAATTCTCTTCAATCTACACTAAAGCACACGCAATTGAATGAACATTCACTTGCAAATACCTCGTAATGCAATCTACAACACTTAGTTTTCACAAGAAATTGCAAAAAATTGAAATCTAGAAAACCCTAAAAATGCCCTAAATCAAGAAATTGGAGATGGGTGCATTACCAATATCCTCCACTATTCCGGATGTTGAAGCCATGGTCCGAATGAGATTCGAATTTGATTAAAAAGCAAAGAAAATATTAATTTTTGGGAGGGAGAGAGCTCAAACCCGGAATGGGTTTTTTGGAGCTTGGTTTAAAGTTGTAGAGTGAGTGGGGGAGGGCTTGCTGCCTGTCTGTTTTGTAACAAGCGAAACAGCGGGCGATTTTTCAAAAATCGCCAATGGACGATTTTTGAAAAATCGCAAAAACAAAATAACAGAATGCGATTTTCCAAAAATCGCCCTCGGCGATTTTTGAAAAATCGCCACATTCAGAACAGTGGGCTGCCTATTTTGGCAATTGTTTGTTTTCACTTAAAAGATAGAACTGATGCAGTGATTCCTCCAAACAACTCTATATGATCATATAAATTCATCCGACGACAAATACTTTGATATAACCATCAATTTCAGACAAAATCATACATTCTACGAATAGGTGAGATTATCCCTCAGTTACAAAGTACTAACAACAAATAAATCTAACAACACAAAACTACTAACGTACGATCTACGAAAGGTTAAAATATCCATCGATTACATGAAAATAAATGAAGTACGCAACATAGAGTTCATGATATGAAATCGTTTGTCAAATGTTTTCATTGCGAACATAAGCTAAATATGACATTTTCTTCTCTACCAACATTTTCTATTCATTTCTTCAACTACTTTTTCAAACAACTAACTTCAGCTTGCATTTCGAGGGCGTATTTCACTCCTCGAGCACACATTGGAGGATCGATCCACTTCATAAATTTACAGCACCCCACTTCGCCATTATTCATCATGTGATCTTCGTAAGAAGCACAACCGTAAAATCTTCATCCAACATTGGTTTCAGTTTTGCCTACGACAATCACAGATTCATCGTCACATCGACAAACTGGATATGCATCGGATGACAATGTAGGCCCTACAGGATTACAAGGACTAAGTACTTTACCTTCAAAAGAAATTTGCTTGCCCGGTTTTTGGTTCGCTACAACTTCACGTAAGCGAGTGTTGAGAGATGATGTTCCTGAATGGAACTTTTGACGTATTGGCCTAAATTGCGTTTCCGGAACAAATTCAACATCACTTAAATGCGTAATGTCCCTTCGTGCTTCAAACTCATCGTAACATTTCGACATCGTCTCGTCGTCTATCTCCCAATCATCCATGTTTGTTTCAGCTGCGAGTACGTCAACAATGGTTAGAATACACAACAGCTCCGAATTAGGATTTTAGTAAGTGTAAATCGATATACATTACCCTGTACCGAACATTACACTTACTTGTTCAGAAGCTTTGATTGTATCTTGTGAGAATCAGACTTTTTTTGGGTTTTCTATGAAGTAGGGTTTGCAAACTTTGAGGAATTTGATGATAAGTTTGGTAAGTTTGGTAAAGTTGATAGTGAAAGAAGATGGTAGGTGGCTGGTTGGATTTATAGCAGGGTTTCTTCTGGCGATTTTTGAAAAATCGTCCAAAGCAAAACAAATTATTTTATCTGGGCGATTTTTGAAAAATCGCACGTTGGCGATTTTCGAAAAATTGCCAACGCTATAGACCAACAAAACAAAAACTGGTCTATATTTGTAAATACTTTTGAAACTGGCCTATATTTGTAAATACTTTTGGAACTGACCTATATTTGTTATATCTTTTCAAAACTGGCCTATGTATGTAAAATTTCCAAACATTTAAGAATGCTCTGTTTTACAATTTATGGTGATGGACAGTATAAAGGCAACTATGATATAGAGAGGTCACAAAATGAAATATATGTGTTACATTAACATATGGTAAAATTGATATAACACATGAATTTGCAAGTAATAGTTAAACTTCAATTATTCAGCGAAGTATTAAGATACTTAAATAAGAATGAAACCATCAACTCTATCTACAAAAACAAAAATTTCTCATATTAAAACTACCGACAAAAGATTTAAAACTAGAAAAATGTTTATATTAATTTAGAGTAAGTATGCACCGAATATGATTTAAACGTATAATTTTGTAGGTTTTAGTTTAACACTGAACAATAATTTTAACTATTCAACCATAGCACCATAATACTTTTCATAAGGTATCGTCATCTTAATTTTCTGACACGATTTTCAAATTTAATGATATATTAGTCAAATTAGTGATTTTGATATACAAAAAGAACTAGTGAATATCTTATATATATGTAGAATGTTAACCATACTTCCATCTCATGTTACGTATCATCTGCACTTGTATAATCGTCAAATGATGTAGATGTTACATGGAAGTTTGCTTATCATACCTTCGTTATTATTACTCAAAGAAATCAAAAATAATATTATATGATAGGACTTAGAACTCACTGAAACAAGTAAATAACAGCTAAAACAAAAGGTAAACTGAAGCAATCATCATCTTAGGATTCATGTCAATGAAGTAGGAGTTTTCTTTTGTATCTAAATTGATATTTATATATTAATTTGTTTTAGGCATCACTATATATGTAGTGTTGTTTGTTGGCTAGAACATTCTTTGAAGATAAATTTGAAAATGCAATAATTTTAGTTAGCCTGAAGTAAATAAATAAATACTATTTTGACGGTATTAGGGGCAATGATAAACTTTGAAAAAAATTAGACCGAAGGACACCAATTTTCATTCTTGGATTGAAGGACAAACTTTGAAAAAAAATTAGACCGAAGAACAATGCTAATTATAACTTGCATTATATTCAGTTTACACTGTACAAAATGCTAGCTATAATTAACATTGTTCTTCAGTCTAATTTTTTTCAGTTTGTCTTTCAGTTCGAAAATGAAATTTGTTGTTCTTCAGCAATTTTTTTACAAAGTTTGTCTTTATGTCTATTTTTCACTACTATTTTTTTAAGATAAGTTTGAAATAAGATAACAAAAATAATTAATTGATTGATTACCATATATTTCGAAGATAAATTTGTAATCGATTATTTAAGTTAGCAAAATATAACTAATTAATAACTATATCTATTTATAAGCACGATATATATTTTATTTTTGTATCATCAAATACCAACATAGTTTTGAATTTTCATTACACGAACGTACAATTTAAGATAGTAGACAGATTATCAGAAGAAAAAACAGGCTAGTGCAATAGCTAGCCGAAACCAATCACTGCATTTATTTGCGAATTTGGACTACCTAATCAACGTAGATTGGCATCAAAAGATTGCATTCATTAGCCAAGAAATATTGTTGCTTTCATCTCAGGACCATTATTTTTAATCTAATTATTTATGTTAGCAAAATCTAATTATTTCGAAAATTTAATCATTTAAATTAGCGAAATAAAATTAATTATTATATTCTTTGAAGATAAGTTTGAAAATCTAATTACTTAAGCATGCAAATATAATTGATTAGTTAATTACTATATTCTTTGAAGATAAATTTGAAATTTAATTATTTAAGTTAGCAAAATATCATTTATTAATTACTATATTTTTTTATAAGCACAATAGACATTTTATTAATGTCATCAAAAGTTAACATAGTTTTGAATTTTCATTACACGAACGAAATACAATTTAAGCTAGCAAATAGCTTTTTAGAAGAGAAATATAGTTTAGTGCAATAGCTAGTTGAAATTAATCACTGCAAATATTTGCAAATTTTGACTCCGTGTTGATAGAGCATCAAAATATTGCATTTATTAGCCAAAATATAATGTTGCCTTCATCTTAGGACCATTATTTTTAATCTCTCCCCGCTCGAATGAAACCCTCTTTTTTGTATTAGTGCAAAATGAATAACACATTTTGATAAAAACTCATTTAAACCTACCACGATCAATATTTTACATGAAACAAACATTTTATATGAATTTGGACAAATTTTGCTTATAGACCCTGAAAAAATAACATATTTCAAATTTAGGCCTTATTCAAAACTTATTACAAAGATACAAGTATATATTAAAAAAAATTTATGCTTGCAAATTTGAATTCCGCAAGTATAATATTTATTTAAAAAAAAATTTGTGCTTGCTTAAATTTGAAATGCGCAAGCGTAATTTAAAAAGAAAAAAATTTATGCTTGCGCAAATTTAGAATGCGCAAGTATAAAATGCTGTTATATGTAAAAAAAATACCTATTTTTGTAATAAGTTTTGAAGGACGTCTAAAGTTGAAATAAGTCCATACTATGTGAAATTAGGTTGTTTTAGGTTGGACTTACGCAAACTGAATAACAGATTCTGATAAAATTTCATTTAAACCGTATCACGATCTACCAAAACCTCTATTATTGTTGACCCGCAACTCGCAAGTGATATTTCATATGAAATTAGGTTTGTTTTAGGCAATCCATTTTTATACAAAATGGAAACAAAAATTTGGAATACTTTTCTTGCCCATCTTAGATTTTTCGATTTGACTTTCAACATATTTTTATTTCTTACTTTTTGTAACTTTTCAACCCTTGTATTACCAGGGCCGGCCCAAAGAATTTATTGTCCAAGCCACACTCGAATTTTGTTGCCCATTGCTATAAAAAATTTCAATATTTTTTTTGAATATTAAGTATAAGATAACATACAAGATTATAACATACAAAATGTTCACTTTCCATTCAAAATACACTGCATGAGGAAGGTTACAACATTCAATTGAAAAAATAAATAAACTAAACATCAACTTTTCATACAAAATAACGGCCAACTTTCTTCAAAAGGTTCAAAGAAAAATGCTTCTTTTTGCATTTTTTGTTGCAAATTCTTCGATCAAATTGTCATAATTAAGCTTCTCTAAAAACCCACTTTCTATTGAAATCATTGCTAGCCCATTCAGCCGTTCTTGTGACATGCTAGTTCGAAGATAGTTTTTAATCAATTTCAATTTAGAAAAATTTCTTTCCGCGGAAGCAACCGTAGCCGGAATAGTTAACAAAATCCGATAAGCAACCCATGCACATTGGAAACCACCTTCTTCTACATAAGAACTTATGAAGTGAAGAATTTCGATCGATTTAACTATTTCTTTAGGTAACATAGTTTGCAAAGCTCTTAAATCTTGAAATAAATCTTTTCCATATATATCATATTGTTCATTGTATTTCAAGTAACTTTCTAAACGAATACAATGTTCCATTAACTCTTCTTTACCAAGATTCATAAACTTTGCTTTCAACAAAAATGCAAAGATATTGTCATAAAGTTCAATTTGTTTAAGAACATCCCACCGATGAGTAGATCCCGAAAATAATGTATAAATCTTTTGTACGAATGCAAAAAAGCTTCTCGCTTTAACACAAGATTTAGCCATATCACATAAAGCAAGGTTTAAACTATGACAACCACATGACATATAAAATGCTCGAGGATTTATATCAAGAAGTCTTTTTTGTACACCTTGATGCTTACCTTTCATATTGGATCCATTGTCATAACCTTGACCTCTTATATCATCAATGTTAAGTTTAAGCTCATGCAAAACATTTGTAAGTTGTTTAAAAAGGCCAAGCCCCGGTGTATCATCAACTACTATAAATCCAAGAAAAAACTCTTCTACATTCACTTCATTAATATCTTCAATATCCACACATCTTATAATAATCGATATTTGTTCTTCATGACTTAAATCCGGTGTGCAATCAAGAATAACCGAAAAATATTTTGCTTTTAAGATCTTGGTTATTATTTTGACTTTGATCTCATTCGATAATAGAAGTATTATCTCATTTTGAATCTTATGACTAAGATAATGATGTTGAATTTCTTTATCTACCACACGACGAAGGTGATCTTGCATAATCGGATCAAATTTCGCAAGAAACTCAATAAATTGGCAAAAAAGTCCATTATTTTTTTCATATATCTTCTCATTGCTTCCACGAAATGACAAACTATTTCTACAAAGTGTTTTCACAACTTCGATTATCCGAATTAATATCATCTTCCAACGAACTTTCTCCTTCTCAATTTGAGCTTCCATTTTTTATCAACCGTTGCTTTCAAGTTTAGTCCCTTTTGCAAATCAACCCACTTCACAACATTTTCGCAATATTTCGGATTAGTTTCATGCTCTCTAAGTTTATGTGGAAGGTTATGCCAATCATCAATTCCATCTTCCGACAATTTGCTTGCCATTAATTTATTTTTAAATAGCTTGCAACAAAAACAAAATACTTTATTCAATGTATTAGAATATACAAGCCACTTCCTTTCATGTTCCTCACCATTTGGAAAACAACGAATATAATGCTTAGATGAAAAACTTGTACTTTTCCCCAACTTTATGACGCTTGGAAATTTGTCATTTTTTTAAGGATTTTGATTGGGCCCCTTTGAACTATTATTATTCTTTTAGCATCATTAATAGGTCCCCATAAACCCGGATCATGATCTACATCAACATCTTTGTTCAAATCAAGCATACTTTCTTCGTTCGCCTCTTCTTCACGATTATCATTGTTTGTTTCTTCATCAACAATTTCATTCACATAAACATCTTCATTAATATGAATTTCATGATTTTTATATGTTTCTATAACATCGTCAACATTTTCATCAATAGCTTTACTTGTTTCTCCGACTTGACTTGAAACAATTGAATGTTGTGCTTTTGCATTGAATAGTTTAGAAATTGAACCGACTAATGATGTAGATATTGCATCTTGACGTTGTTTCATTCTTCTATTATAAGCACCGGAGTTTTACTTTCTATTTCTCACCCGTTTCTTATCGTCTTCTTCTTTTGTCATACTTTCCACTATCTAATAACATAATTAAATTAAATTATGTTACTCCTTTTAATCTAAAAATATATATATGAAGTTTGGAAAAATTGGTTCCAAAAATATATTAATGTACATAATTCCTACATACTGCAGTATGTAGCATTAAGCAACCAATTCTAAATTCATGATTTGTAAATTTCTAATCAAAATTTCTACCTAAATCAAAATTCATGGCTGTCATATTATCCACTATCTACCAATTCTAAGTATCTAAGCAACCAAATTATTTCAGAAATCAGTTTTAGACTTTTAGTTACCTCTACAGTTGCTGCTGCCTTGCAAGGGGAGATGGAGCACTGCTGCGCTGGCTGGAGGCTGGCGTCGGAGTTCTGGAGCTTAGGAGCAGCAATCAGTGGAGCTTGAAGGCTAGCGTCGGTCGATCGCTTGTGCTTGCTTTTTTTTTTGTGACAAATAACCCTAATTTGAACGAGTCTCTGTTTGAAGAGAAAGAAACGTGAGTTTATGTTCAAAGAGGAACAGCAAAGTGGAGGCTGAGCAGGCCCAATTCCTTGGGCTGCATCTTTTTTTTTTTTTTTTTGCTGCTGAACTGTATTTTTTTTTTTGGCCCTAGGCCTGGGGGGTTGCCCCAGCCCATGGGCTTGGTGGGCTTCCCCCCAGGCCGGCCCTGTGTATTACATGCATATGAAAGGTGATACCCAACCCACAAGCCTCCTGCTGTAAGTAGTTTGAAGGAATAGTCAAGATAGTGCGCAGCCTTATCCTAGAATGTGAAGAGCCTGTTTCCGGGACTTAATCCTATCATACCAAAGTCGCAAAGCCACAAACTTACTTTTATGCCAAGGATCACCTTCAAGTTGCGTTCTGATATTACCATTACTATTTTATGTATGTCTTCGTTTCTTTGGAAGCGTGGAGCAAGTAATGAATTTTGATTTGTTTCTCAGACATGAATTTTATCTTATGGTATAAATAGAATACGGTAGTAGTAAGACCTGAAAGTATGTGAACGTTGTGTGTGAACTAAAATATATAAAATATATCGTTGGTATTGTCATGTGCATCTTAACACAACAAATTAAGTAAAACAAAACTATCGTTTTAAGGTAATAATTATGAATTTAGTTTTATCATCATTGTCATTACCTTTTTTCTATGTGCGAAGCAATTTCAACATAAAATATACTCTTGAGCAGTCATGAGATCAACGTTAGACCTCAGGATATAAATCCAGGATGGCAATTCAAGATAATCCGTCACACCTGTGATCTTGATATGGGATACCACAGGTGAAATTTCTAAGAAAAGACGTGACTTAAATTCCAAAATATCGCTCAAAACCGACCTTAGTACCAACATTTTGTGAAAACATTCATAAGTCATTATTTAGAAGCGCTTAATGCTAAAAAGGTTCTTGATGAAGTAGCACATCAGGTATTGAGTATTATTAGTTATTACATTATTATCTTATAAAAAGTTATATTAGTATTATTTTTGTCTGTGTCCAACAATTTTTTTTACAGTTGATTCAAATTATCTAAAGATGTTCGACTTGTTTTCCTCATTTCATACATGGAACCAAGCATCATTTAATGACTTAAACTGAATATAAACTGGCTGATTAAACTAATAATAAAAGGGCATTCATATTTTAAAGTGCTTGTTTTATATATGTATATGCAAGGTTATTAAAAGAAATTTCAAAACGTAAATCGTACCGTTTAAATTTTAAATTCGAATTGAATTTAAATCAGAATGGATTCAAACTTTAATATGTATATATACTTATATGCTAGAAATTTTGTTAGGTTATTACGTCAAATTTAATTATGTAATAACACGATTCTACTTTTCATGGCAATACTTAACATTTTTGAAATTGATTTGGATATTTGACCTTCTACATACCAACCTAAACTTAATTTTCCTCCTTGTTTCATCTCTATTTTGTTTAGTAAACAATAAAATTTGGTCCAGTATCCTTTATTTTAGCACGGAATGAATAATTAATATTAGTTTTCATATTAGTTGGGTTTTGAATTGAATATTCGAGAGTCAAATTTGAGTTTGATAATAGGGACGTAACAAGTGAGTCCTTATTTATGGAATCATCGCGTATATGTATATTCTTCTCTAGAATGTTGGAGATACGTCAGTCTTGTAAGTTATTCTATTTTGCAAAATAACATTTCCCACCCTTGAGAATTTGTGTAGATGGTAGATTGAAGCATAAGGGCAGAAGTAGTACAAGCTTGCACTGACCCAAGAGATTTTGTTCAATTCTATGCATGTTCAAATATTAGCTTGGAGCATCTCCAACCGAAGCCCATTCAGACTTTAGATTCAACAGGGAAGAAATTATGGCTCTTGACCGGAAGAAAAGATACTTAATATCAAGCGTAACATTCATGGACCAATTCATTGGTCCAGAAGCTTATATAATAGGCGCTTATTAAATAGACGTCTAAAGTTCAAAGGTATATTAAATAGGCATTTGAGATCTGTTATTAAATAATAAGAGATTAATTCTTAGACGCCTATTAAATAAGAGTCCGATTGTTGGCAAGTTTCACTCAAATTCAGGGCTTAATGTTCAACCACGGAATATTAAACCTTGATCGATTGGAGATCCTCTTGGGTTACTCTTTAAAATGGAACAGAAACTTATTCCCAAGTACATATGAACATGAGAGTTTCTGATGCCTGGACTTGTACCTTTAGCTCTTACCATTTTTAGTTGATTCTATTTGCGTAAGTCTAGTTCATGATGTTTTTCCTTTGAATTGAGTCCTTCAGTAGTTGTTCAAATGCTAAACTGATTGGGGTTGAGTTTTGTTGGTCACTTCTACTTCATTGACATCTTGTGGCATCTTGTTGGTTTTTTGGAACTTAACGTTTCACCTAATCCGATATTTCATCGTTATTCTTCCTTCATTTTCTTTCTATTATTTATGTGCGTGCTCTTGTTAAAGCACAATGTAGACGGGAGGCTTTTAAACGCCTTGAATATTAATAATGCCTACAATTGACACGGGTATTTTAACTACAGTTAATAAATAACATGTAGGACATATTTTATCTATAGGTACCATGGAAAAATCTATTTCAGCTTTAGGCCTCAATCAAAATTTATTACAAAAATAGACATGGTTTTCACTAAATCAGAATTTATACTTGCACAATTTGAAATTGCGCAAACATAAAATCCCAATTGCACTTGCTCAATTTGGGCGAACGGCAGGGCAAGGATAGTCGGGCGGTCGTACAGGAGTAGGTAGGCGGCAATAGAGTGTAGGCGGCAGCGACAACTTCGACGTTCAACGACTTTGGCAGTGGAGTGTAGGTGAGCGGCGATGGGGTGGTAGCGAAGGTGATGGTGATGACCCATGGTGTTGTAATGAACTATAAAAATAAATGTTATATTAACTTAACGTCATGCTATATTAACTTGGCATTTCTTGAACTGTGAAAATAGATGCTATTTTAGTTCAACCAGTGTAGTTCTTTCGACGCTAGTTTAATTTAACATTTCGTTTGGCCAGATGCTAGTTTAATATAACATTTTGTTTTATCCGACCTTAGTTTAATATAGGATTATGTTGTCGTTCGAACTAAATTTTAAAATCTGTGTCTTTTAAAATCGATCTCAGGCTTTTCTCTAAACTAATTACCTCATTTATTAAACTCTTTCATTCACATGCCTTATAGCCGTAAGTTGGTCCCAATTATTTGATGGTTATTCTTGTTCTAGTACCGGAAATTTGGGACACATCCCTCTTTTTTAAACATATTTGTTTTACATACTTTGTTTTACATACTTTCTTTTAGAAACTATTTTCTACCTTCTTTTTTTTTTGTAATTTTTTTGCTTTTCTTATTTCTAAATTTAAAAACGGCCGTTTCAGCGTATATTATGACACTTATGAGTTATGGACGTATATCTTAAAAGCGCACGTTAAGTTCGGTAAATTTACCCAAAAACCACCGTGAATTTTATCTTTTTAAAAGAAAATAGAGATGTAATTTAAAAAGAAAATTGGAAGGGACCTAAGATTGATTTTTTATAATCATAAGAATGTATGTAAAAATTTCATTTATATATACTTGTTGAATTCTTGTACTATCATGTGTCATCGTGGGACTACACTGCACCTAATTTCATACTATCATTGGTTTCATAATTATTTCTCTTGTTTCTGTGCATGACTTTCAAGTGTGCCTTTGGCTTTAGTTTGTTAATGAGGATCAAATAAATATATTACACCAAGGAGTTGGAAATCTGCCTGCTCATATTGATACCATGACTTATCAAAATATCATGTTAATTCATCCTATCACCAAAGTCCGCAGTCGCTGCATGGAGCCTAAACAAAACGAGCACCTAAGAAAAAGAAACACCGTATGCAGATAATGAAGAACGATAAAACTAAATTCCCTGTGATGCCAAAATCACGAAGCCAATCATTAATGGTAATGGAATTATGTGCAAAATTCCCTCCTTTTATATAAGTTTCCACTCCGATTACTTATAATACCCCAAACATCAGACTAGAAAAGGGAAAATGACTATTGAAACTGCATTCTACATCCAGACTAAACCTAAAAAGACGCGATTCTGAGCGGATACTTTGACATGTCCCCCTCTTCATGCATATAACATTTCCATGTACTCTTTGTTATTGAACTTGCTAGGAATATAATCTGGAAGCCTCTAAACTTTGAGGTTTGAACCAACGAATGCATGAAATTTGAAGTTTTCGATAGGAGTATGATTTTTATAGGCATGTAGAAATTCTAATTGTGTTGTGCAACTTCAGCATGCCGGGTATCAATATGAAATAGGGCAAATTTTCGTTTTAGGCCTCGGAAACAACTTATTTCAAGTTTAGGCCTCGTTTACATTTATTATGAAAATATGCATGTTTGTCACTGTTCAACGTTGTATGCTTGTGTATTCTAGAAATGCACAAGAACAAAATTTTGATTTGTATCTGTCTTTGCGCAGAAGTCAAAATGCACAGTTATATATATAAATAAAAAAATTGTACATGCACATTTATAGATATTGCACATGTACAAAAACACAGTATTATGAAAAAGAGTCATTTTCATAATGAGTTTCGAATGAGGCGTAAACTTGAAATGATTTTTTTTGGACGGCCTGAAATGAAATTGCCTATGATATAACTATTTGATAACTATAATAAAGAAGGGGTTTTTAGGCTTAAGGAAAAAGTTAGAGAAAAATTTAGTCTTAGGGACAAGAAGTTTGTTTTTTAGGCTGAAGGACACTTTTTAGTGTAAATCACAGAATGATAGTTGTAACTATCATTGTCAGTTTACACTAAAAAGTGTCCTTCAGACCAAAAAGCAAACTTGTTGTCCTGAGACTAAATTTTTTTGCAACTTCTTCCCTGTGCCTATTTACCTGAATAAAGAAATACTCTTACAGGTTCACTAGATATATTCTGTTTTGCAAAATTACATTCCTACAAATGAAAATTTGCGTAGATAGTAGGTAGAAGCATAAGATTCAGAACAATAAATGCTTATACTAACCAGGATATTTTGTTCAATTATATGTTCAATTTGGATGATTCAAATATTTGTTAAAGAGGAAAGAAATCGATTAATTGATTCAATCAAATCAATTAATTTGGCTGCTATATGGATGGATATGTTGAAGGAAACTAATTAATTAGTCAATCAATTAATTAGTCAATATATTTGCTAATATGAAGAAATAAATGATTAGGCATGAAGAATAAAGGAAAGATATGTAAACGAAGATTACGCTATTTATTTGTACTAAAATCAAATCACGCATTTTTGGAAAGATATCCGGGTAATCGGAAAATTGATTTGCTTAATCTCCAAGCAACCCTTCATTATCAAGTCTATTTAAATGAAGGAATTTTATCTTCATATGTACAAGCAATTGTAGTATCCACCATTATTTTTTCCTCTCTTTTGTACTCTTTTCTTTAGTGAAATAAAAAGTTATTGGTTCTCCGTGGACGTAGGTATTTATATCTGAAACACATTAAATCTTCTGTGTCTCTTATTTCTGTTATTTTTCTGTGAGACTGCATAATTTTTTTTAAGTGTCATTGGTATCTAAATAGGCTATACTAGATCCTGAACAAATAAACCGCTTCCGCTCAAATTAAAACAAATTTCACTGCATTATATGTGTCCTAATATGAGCATAGATTATTCCTGAACAACGTTCATTAGATATAAACACGTGACTTCTGATGCCTGGACCTGTACCTTTATCTCTTACCTTATTAAGACGATTCCTTGCATAAGTCTAGTTCATGGTGTTCCTACTTTGAATTGAATCCTTTAATAGTTGTTCAAAGGCCAACCTGATTGGGGTTGCGTTTTGTTGGTCCCTTGTACTTAGATGACATCTTACATGACATCTTGTTGGTTATATTCCCAGTTTTGGTATTCAACTATTCACCAAATCCGGTATTTCATTGTTATTTTCCCTTCATTTTTTTCTCTATAATCATTTCACATATGTTTCAGGTTGGTGTTGTTCTAAAGGCGTAATGTAGGTGGAGACTTATTTACACCTTGCATATTAATGATACCTACAATTGATACAGGTATATGGACTAATTAACACCTTGTTATATATTTGGACTATACACATTAGTTATTATTGCACTATTCAAACTGATGGGCTATCATTGAATATTAAGTCCATGGTAGTAGAAAGATCCAACCAAATTTAAATAAAGAGTCGAACAAGACCAACCAAACTACTAGGACCAATGTGTGGTTGTAAGGCTAGTCAATGAGAGTTTAATAAAACAATCCACGCATGTGTAATGAAGATTTTTAACTTCAATAAGCACTCGGGAAATTCAAGCAGCTAGAGTTGAGAGTAGTCTCACATCTTCCAAATAAAACAATTGGCTCTACATATATCACTCTTTGCATAACCAGTTGGTTTTGTAATAAAGCAAGTGATTCTCTAGTAGCATCAATCATATTATTTCCTTCTTCTCTTCTCTAACGTATGCATCATCAAAACAGAAGCAAATAATACAGATTGGAAACATATTGTTAAGCTTAACAGGTAATGTAAGTATACAAGTTTTCTTTATTATTCGTTATCAAACAGTCATTTTGCACCCTGACGTGACGTACGGGAGTAAAAGTTCAACATGTCTATTCAACTCATGCATTTATATGTTCAAAGTTTAGGGGCTTCCCAATCATAATCTGGGCAAGTCCAATAATCAAGACTAGAGTAAATGCATATGTTATATGCACGTTTTTGACTATAATTATAAGATGAACGAGCATAATATTTTGCAAAGTCATGGGTTTTAACATGAGCAGGAGAATTTCCTACTGGGTGTGGTAAGACATTAATTTGAACTCTGTTGACAAACTAACTAAAGATAAATTAAGGCACACTTGAAATTCATACAATGAAACAAGATAAATAAATATGAAAATATGAAATTAGGTACAGTGTAGTCCCACCATGACTCTCAACAACATATTCACTTTTCTGTACGATTATCTGTGGCTGCAATTTTATTTTCTACTCACGGGTATCCGTAGACAATTCATAATCTTACTATTTATATAAAGCCAATTTTTTATTTGAACTTTGATATCCCATTATGTATATTTTGCTATGCTTGTTTATAACTTGGTGATATCAATGCTACAATATCTTCGTATATTCTGTTATTTTGTGTTAGCACTCAGCTTCAACCTGATCTAGATTTTCGTATTTAATTAAGTGAATGATATGCTGGAATTATTTATTTATCTAACATGATATAAAAAACTCTTAGGCGCAAACTAGAATTGCTGTTCTTCCTTTCCAGTGCAGTTTAAGTTGAATCAGCTGATAAATGTGCCCAAGTCCTACTTCATTCTCTGTTTAGAACATATTGCATTGTTCAATTGTTTGCTGTCAATACTGTTTATTTGTACTAACGTGAACAATCATGTACTCCCAATTTTGATTGTTTTTGTCATTAAGTTTCTAAATCAAAGTTCACAGGCCATCTACGTGCAGCATTTTTTTATTATTTGTTATTGCCCTACAATTGACTGCTGGTGCTTTTATACTCCAGGTATGTTCTTTGTAATGACAGTAAGTCAATAAGTCCACTTCTTATCTTTATCTTTAGGTACAAAATTGTGTGTTTTACATTAGTTGATGTGTCTGCTAATAAATATTAAGTAGTGTGATTCCATTTTAATAGAATATCTTCGCTTGGTTATCCCTGCACGGCTGTTCATATTATCTTTGACGGCTTTCTTCAAGCACATCATATCTCTGTATCCAGGAAATTTTGCCGATTTAGGCCTGTTTTTAGAAAAATAACAAGTTTAGGCATGTTTTAAAAGCAATTATGTTGAAAATTTTCAAAAGATTTGGGCTTTGGGATTTTTGTTTGGAAGAGATAGAAGGAAGGAAGAAGAAAGAACTAAGTCCCACATCATAGAAACTTCTACAAGATATTTGTATAAGTATAGCTTTCTCAAGTGAATGATGGAGCCTTGGAGCTCCCACATGTTTACTTTGTTGTGAGAAGAGAAGTCTTGCAACACCACACGCATGCCGTCATCGTCCGACTGGACCGGGTTCGATTCAGAAAATATTTTTGGACCGTATATGTAGAGTAACGTGCCATATTTCGGCCCGTTAAGAACCCAATTTGGATAACGGGCGGGAATTTGTAACGTTTTTCTACACGTTACAAACTGAATGGACGCGACTTTTGAATTAGTAACGTTTTACTGAACGTTGCAGATGAAAGGTCGCGACGTTTAAGAACCGTTGCAAACGGTCGTGACTCTTGACGAATAGACACATCCTCACGTATATAAATAGCAACGCCCATAACAGTTGCAAAAACAGTTCCGCATCTTCTTCTTCTTCCTACAGCAGTTCTGCGACGCCGGGATAGCGTTACTAAACGCTCTGTTTTGTGACGCCTCCAAGGTGTTGCAAATTCAGAAACCGTTGCAGCATTGTATTCTTCTTTCTCTTCATTCTATTCTATATAAATTGCATCATCGGATACATTTTCTGAAGTGTTCTTGGTCGGATCAAAGTCGTACAAACTTTGAATCCGATTACGCTGTTATAGGGCTTCATTGAATTCTGAAAGTCGATAGTTCAATAACTCGTTTGTACCTGGTGGGTTGAACTATTGTCTGAAAGAATCTATTCCATAGATCCTTGAAGTCGGAAGTACAACATTGTCTTCATCACTTTCGCCGTCAAATCCGTCTCGAACCGCAAAATCCCCAACAAATTTTCAGACAATATTCTTCAACCATGAAAGGTTCGAGCGCTCTACAAGTTATGAATCAGCATCTAACTCGATTGGAGCGTTTTGATGGTGACAATTTCACTCGTTGGCAAGAGACGATGAAATTTTTCCTAGTCACCGTCAAGTTGTTCTACATCTTGGAAGATGACTTGGAAGAAATCCCGGAG
This sequence comes from Allium cepa, assembly GCA_030765085.1. Lineage (NCBI taxonomy): Eukaryota > Viridiplantae > Streptophyta > Magnoliopsida > Asparagales > Amaryllidaceae > Allium > Allium cepa. The sequence continues at coordinate 173,628,103 of CM060939.1, read as the reverse complement.
GAAACTGATAAGGACGATGCTGCTCTAAAGGCTAAACGTGCAAAGCGCAAAGAGGACAATTTCTTATGCAGAGGCCATATTCTGAATGTGCTATCTACCCCAGTCTACAATGCTCATAGGACCTTGGAAACAGCGAAGGCACTCTGGACTGCTCTGGAGAATAAATACCGCATATCCGAGGCAAGCAATAAAATGTTTCTTATTTCTAATTTTATGGATTTCAAAATTATCACCAATAAGTCCATAATTGGACAAGTAAGCGAAATCTTACTGTTGGTGAATCAACTTAAAGATGCTGAAATTGATCTCCCTGAATCTTTTGTTGTTGGAGTTATAATTTCTAGACTTCCGCATAGTTGGAATGATTATAAGAAAAAGATGAAGCATGCGGAAACGGATTATAATTTAGACGGTTTACAGCGTCATCTTCGTATTGAAGAAGACTCTCGCAAACGCGATCTAGATGATAATTCACAAACTGAGTCACATTCTAAGGCAAATAATGTTGAAATTACTAATAAATTAAAGCCAAAGAATGAGACACGGTTTAAGAAAAATCATTCCAAAACTAACAACAAAAAGAAAGGTGCTTGTTATTTTTGTAACAAGCCCGGCCACTATGCCCGAGACTGTCGTCTGCGGAAGAAACAACAAAAAGTGAATGTGGTCGAAGACTCGCTTGTGGCTGTAGTGCAAGAGACAAACTCCGTTAGTGGCAATGATAACGATTGGTGGTTCGATACTGGAGCAACCATTCACATTTGCAAAGACCGTAATCTGTTCAAGAGTTACGAAAAAAATAAAGGAGAAGCCGTCGAAGTTACTGGAGCAAATAAGGTTCCAAGCAAAGTTCTGGGAAAAGGCACTATAGAACTTCTTCTCACCTCTGGAAAAGTTCTTACATTAGTCAATGTAATTTATGTACCTGATATGTGTAAGAATTTGGTCTCTGGATACCTTCTTAACAAAGGAGGATTCAAGATGGTGTATGAGTCTGATAAGCTAGTGTTGTCTAAGAATGGCAAATTCATTGGACAAGGATACTCTTGTAACGGCATGATTAAGTTGAATTTAATAAAGAAATCTTTTGTTTATATTGTTGATTCTATTAGTTTATGGCATGGTAGATTAGGACATGTTAATTATAATTCCATTAGGAATATGAATAAATTAGGATTAATTTCTGATTGTGATTTCGATACCATCTCTAAATGTGAAATATGCGTTCAAGCAAAAATACACCGGAAATCCTTTAAATCCGTAGAAAGGAAAACTGGTTTGCTTGATTTGGTATATAATGATGTGGGTGACTTAAAAAAGTCATATCACCTATGGTGGTAACCAATACTATATAACATTCATTGATGATTATACTAGATATGCATATATATATCTAATGAAAGCTAAAGATGAGGCTTTTGATAAATTCAAAATTTACAAAGCAGAAGTCGAAACACAATTAGGAGTTAAAATTAAAATATTACATTCAGATCGTGGTGGTGAATATTTCTCAAATGAATTCACCTTGTTTTGTAAACAACAAGGTATAATTCACCAATGTACTGCCCCATATACACCACAACAAAATGGTGTTGCTGAAAGGAAGAATAGAACTTTAGTAGAAATGGTTAATTCCATGCTCATAAGTTCTAATTTACCTTATAACCTTTGGGGTGATGCTATGTTATCTGCATGCTATATTTTAAATAGAGTACCACTTAAAAAGAATAATATTTCCCCTTATGAATTATGGTTTAATAGGAAACCTAACCTAACTAGACTTAAAGTTTGGGGTTGCTTAGCTTATGTTAGAAAACCAGACCCTAAACGACCAAAGTTAGGAAATAGAGCATTTAAATGTGTTTTCATAGGATATTCACTTAATAGTATAACTTATAGATTTCTTATTCTTGACACCCTAGAAGTTATAGAATCTGTAGATGTAGAATTTTTTGAAAATCAAACTGTTGAGATTCCATTGAGATCATCTAGTCTAGAACGTAGTATGACTAATGATATCAATGACGATGATTATGCTCCTGCTCAAAACAGCAAGGAAGTGTCAGTACCAGATAATAGTACTGAACAACGGAGAAGTAAAAAAGCGAGAACAGAGAAGGACTATGGTCCTGACTTCATTACATATCTTGTAGAAGGCAGTAAGGACGAAGTCCTTAATGTGACTAAATATGTAATGAACGTTGATGATGATCCCAAAACTTATTCTAAAGCTATGAGTTCCAGAGATTCAAATTTCTAGAAAGAAGCTATCAATGATGAAATGAATTTCATAATGTTAAACCAAACTTGGGTTTTAACTGATTTACCTCTTGGTGCTAAACCTATAGGATGTAAATGGATATTCAAGAAAAAGTTGAATACAAATGGGTCCATTGATAAGTTTAAAGCCAGATTATTTGCTAAGGGATATAAGCAAAGGCATGGAGTAGATTATTTTGATACATATGCTCCAGTTGCTCGCATAACTTCTATACGCTGTTTAATTGCACTTGCATCAATTCATAAATTAGTCATACATCAAATGGATGTAAAGACTGCTTTTCTAAATGGAGATTTAGAAGAAGAGATATATATGGAACAACCTGAAGGTTTCAAAACCCCAGGCCAAGAAAAGAAAGTTTGCAAATTAGTAAAATCTCTTTATGGTCTGAAGCAAGCTCCCATGCAATGGCATGAGAAGTTTGATAAAGTTGCACTGTCATATGGATTCATTGTTAATGATGCTGATAAATGTATTTATAGCAAATCGGATAACAACGGAATTGTTATAATATGTTTATGTGTTGATGACATGCTAATATTTGGTTCCAATATATCATGTGTGAATGAAACTAAAAAGTTTCTGCTTCTAAATTCGATATGAAAGATCTAGGAGTGGCTTATGTAATTCTGGGAGTTAAAATTATAGGAAAGAGGGGAAGTTATTACTAACCCAATCCCATTATATAGAGAAATTCCTACAAAAGTATGGTCATTACGATGACAAACCAGCACCAACTCCTTTAGATCCTAGTATTAAATTAGAAAAGAACACTGGACGTACTATCTCTCAACTAGAGTATTCCAGTGTTATTGGGAGTCTTATGTATGCTATGCATTGCACTAGACCAGACATCGCGCATGCTATAAGTATATTGTGTCGATTTACGAGTAATCCAGGTTTCGAACATTGGAAAGCCATTTCCAGAGTTTTAGCTTATTTGAAAGGAACCATTGAATATGGTTTATCTTATAAAGGATATCCTTCTGTAATAGAAGGATATAGTGATGCAACCTGGAACAATGTAGAATCCAAATCCAAGTCTACGACTGGATGGATCTTTACATTAGGAGGCGCTGCTGTATCTTGGGCTTCCAAGAAGCAGACCTGTATTTCTGACTCAACAATGTTGTCAGAATTGATTGCATTAGCAGATACATGTAAAGAAGCGGAATGACTTAGGAATTTATTAATGGAAATCCCTTTGTGGAAGAAGCCATCTCCAGCAGTCTTGATTAACTGTGACAATCAAGCAACAATATACAATGTGTCTAATAAGACATATAATGGAAAGTCTAGACATGTGAGTCTAAGACATCAAATGGTGAGACAGTTACTCAAAAGAGGAGTTATAACTGTTGACTACATAGAAACGAAGAAAAACTTGGCTGACCCACATACAAAAGTTCTTCCAAAGGCAATGGTTTATATAAAGTCACAAGAAATGGGACTAAGGTCTGTGAATGAAGGTTGATCATCCTTAACAGAAACCCAACTTATGTCTTGAAAAGGATAGACAAAGTTCAATGGGTAACAAGTTAAGAGAATGATTATGGAACACTAAATTGATAATCCCATAATATTTAGTGTTGGATTCTGCAAGAACAAAGGATGGATATATATCCTTAATAAGTTTAGAAACCTTAAAAGGTGTATCGCAGAAACACCTTAAGAGACTTACCTATATGAGTATGGAAATCAGGCCGTTTCCTAGGAAAGTATGACCGCTTTCTAAGTAGACTCATGAAACAGGATTTAAGCACATGGCCATTAACGTGCTGAGCAATACAGAACACTTTACCTAAGGAAATCAATATGTGTGATTGTTCCGGTTTTATCATTAGGGATACTTGGTTCAAGATTCGTTCACCATAGAATCTCGATAAGGCTTTGAATGGTTTACACTAAGTAAAGGTTCAAATCCAAAAGATACCTTTTATTTATGTGTTGGTTTTCACGATGATGCAAAACTTGATCTTAGAACTACATAGGCTTGATCCCACTTGGGTACTTAGGAAGTCACTCTAGTGATTCAGCCGTCCTGTTTATTTATTTTCTTATTTTGAAAATTGGGGTAGATTGTTGAAAATTTTCAAAAGATTTGGGCTTTGGGATTTTTGTTTGGAAGAGAAAGAAGGAAGGAAGAAGAAAGAACTAAGTCCCACATCATAGAAACTTATACAAGATATTTGTATAAGTATAACTTTCTCAAGTGGATGATGGGGCTTGGGGCTCCCACATGTTTGCTTTGTTATGAGGAGAGAAGTCATGCAACACCACACGCGCGCCGCCGCCGCCGTCTGTCCGACCGAACCGAACCGGGCCGGGCCGGGTTTCGGGTTCGGTTCAGAAAATATTTTTGGACCGTATATGTACAGTAACGGGCTTCCGCATCTTCTTCTTCTTCCTACAGCAGTTCTGCGACGCCGGGATAGCGTTACTAAACGCTCTGTTTTGTGACGCCTCCAAGGTGTTGCAAATTCAGAAAGCGTTGCAGGATTGTATTCTTCTTCCTCTTCATTCTATTCTATATAAATTGCATCATCAGATACATTTTCTGAAGTGTTCTTGGTCGGATCAAAGTCGTACAAACTTTGAATCCGATTACGCTGTTATAGGGCTTCATTGAATCCTGAAAGTCGATAGTTCGATAACCCGTTTGTACCTGGTGGGTTGAACTATTGTCTGAAAGAATCTATTCCATAGATCCTTGAAGTCGGAAGTACAGCATTGTCTTCATCACTTTCGCCGTCAAATCCGTCTCGAACCGCAAAATCCCCAACAAATTACAATTACATTTATAGGCCACTTTTGGCCACGTCAGCGGCTGACTAGGTATACTGTGAAGGCGGTATTGAAAAGTCGTCCATAGGCGATTTTTCAAATCGCCTTCACCCAATATTGGGAAAAAACTTCGGCGATTTTTGAAAAATCGCTTATTGACGACATTCAAAAGTCGCGTTGTATGATTGCATGTACTTAATCCAGTCATCATTCTTCTCCAATCTCACTTCTCGCTTTATCAAAAACAAGCCCAAACGGAAATAAAAAAACCCTAAAACTGATTTTCTTATTCATCCGATCCAAAATCAAGTTAATTCCCTTAAAATAAAGCCAAATTAGTATCAATTTTGAGATGCCTTCTTCATTGCAAGGTAATAGGGCTAACCCTAGTAGTTTATTAAGTTTGTTTAGCATAGTTTGTATATTAGTTATATTTTGTATATTAATTTTGTTTAGCTTATTTTGAAGTTAGACATGAATGATTGGAAGATTGACAATGAAACGTTGATGATATATTGTGCTGAATTTGAAGCGCAAGAAGTAACGCGGTGCAGCGTTACATAAGTTGATTATGTTCCGAAGACACAATTTGATTAATTACCGCAGATATTAGATTGTAGAACATCAAGGATAGAGCATCGTGTGTGCGAAGTTGTAGCGAATCAAAGACCGAGCAAACAATTCTGCATTGGTCGGGATGTAGTTGATTTTCAATATGTTGTTCCTGCTATGGCAATCGAGCAACCGTCATATCCAGCTTGTTACTGTGGAATCGAGTATGAAGTTGTTTGCAGGACTAAAAAGAATGCAGACGTCGATTTGATGGATGCAGTGCATATAACTATCACAGGATAAACCCTAATCAAGTTGGCTGCTGTAGTTATTTTGATTGGCTAGATCCTCCGATATGTCCAAGGAGAGTTGAAAATGCCCTTGAAATGCAAGCCAAAGTTAGTCGTTTGGAAAAACTGAATCGTGAACTAAGGGGAAATAGTTGGTTCATGCCAACATTTTGCCCCAACTTTGCTTCGTATGGGCCGAGGAGAGCATCGAATGAAAAGTGAACTGTTGTTTATATATTTTAAGGCATTGATTATTTAGTGTTGTTTGTCGTACTGTATTTACGTATTTGCTAGTTGTCGATCGAATTATCATGTAACATCGTCACTTGTTTGCTGTTTGATTTTACGTACTAGTTGAATTTGATGTTGTATTAGTGGAAGTTATTGTTGTGTCGATAATGAAGTTGTTGTGTCAATATGTAAGCTCCTGATGTGTCAAATTTTTATACTAGGGTATTACTGAAGGCGATCTTTGAAAATTCGTCTACAGGTGATTTTTCAAAAATCGTCTTCAGTATGTAACCTGCTACTATACAGAGAGCAATCTGTCCACCTCTCCTCATTATTAAAACATTCTCCATACCTCAAAAATGAACCCCTTCCGTTCGGATTTTCCAAAATTCCAAAATTCACCAATTTCTTCATTTTTTTAATAAATTCAACCTCTATTTGAACCATGGTTAGCACATCCGGCGTCGAAGAAGATACAGGTATTGTTTTACTCTCTGCTTTGGTATTTTTTCAAAATTAAGGTTTTGTAGATGTGATTTTTTTTAATAAATATCATCAATGTTTAGCTTGTACGTCGAGTAGTGTAGTTTAGTTATTAACAAATATGATTTCATTTTGAATTGTACGAATGATTGGGACAAAACTTGTATTGTTTAAGGGCTTAAGCAAACTTTTGTTTTGTTGTAGAGTATGTTGAGTTGGAGCTCGGTTCAGTAGACGATGGTGTGTTGTACCTTCAAGCGACACATCGTACTTAGAATGAAATTGGACGATGGTAACTTACATTAAATTTAAGTTTTTTGCCTTATTGTTAATCACATTTGTTAATAGTAATGTATTTTTATTTTTGAACAGTACGAAGATCCAGACTTTGCTATCAACTCCACTTCTCTAAAGAAAGTTACTTCTCATCATCCTAGAGTTTTGGAAAAGATAGAGCGAGCACGATTTTTAACTGTAACGAAGTTAGGTTACACGCAGCGGGACCACTGTCATTACCGCTGTAGTAGATAAATGGAGGCCAGAGACTTCCACTTTCCACTTCACTGTTGGAGAGATGACTATCACGTTAGGAGATACGGCGGTGCTGTTAGGTTTGCTTATTGAAGTCAATCCATTGAGTCTTGATGAGCAGTATGATTACATACAACTATGTAAGGAATTATTTGGTCTTGCTCCTCCTCTGAACAGATGAGGAGGAACGAAATGGTGGAGATAAAGTGGTATTGAGAAGCATAATCTCATGATATACTTACTGATGTTGCAGACACTCAAATTCAGCAGCGTGCAAGAGCAATTATTCTGTACATTATTACTACACGGCTGATGTGTGATCACTCCAAGAATCTAGTGGATCTCAAGTGGCTGCCATTCCTAGTTGATTTAAGTCACCGTGGAAAGTATTCGTGGGCAGTGCGGTACTATGTTACACGTATATAGAGCTTTATAGACTAGATCTCAAGTTTGCTTTTAGATGTCTTGTACAATACCTATGCTTGTGTGGTTCTACCCATTTCTCATGTAAAGCTTTCGAAATTTCTTTCGTCCTATCCGATATGAAAATATGTCGATCATGGACACTATGAATGAGTTCACGCATGTAAGAAAGAAAAAACAACCCCAACTATCACATAACTCTCACACAATAGTTGCATAAGCGAAAAAAAATGACAATCATCTGCATCTACCGCATAACAACAAGCAATGTCCCTTTGTATTTAACATACAAATACGTCCCGTCAATACATAGCAATGGCCGACAGTGCATAAAACCTGTAATGCAAGGCCCAAATGCTCAAAAGGCACGATCAAATCCTTCAACTTCATCATGGGTCACATGACCTACATTGCCTGGATTGATCCTCTTTATCTTCTTACAATACTGTGACAATGTCGCATATGAATTGGCCCAACCATCATTTTTTTTATTGCTTTGATGCTCGCCAAGCTTTCATGTAACTAATTTTGATGAACAACTGGTCGTGTACAGGCACTTGCACCGTACCAGTTGAAATATCTAAATCAGCCTTGATAAAATACATGATATTTGTGACAAGAAATTTGGAAGTGGCTTGCCTATGATTCGAATTAATTGTTGGGCTGATACAACCATGTTCACTTGGATATATTCAAATTTCACACCATTCAGATTGCGATTTTTTCGATACTATCACATGTATTCTGCACAGACAATTATTATCAACATTGCATATAGCAGGGTATTTGGTTTTATTTGACTTGACTGGTTTGTATAAAACTACATGTAAAATGGGCCATACATTTAATTGTTGAAGGAAATTTTCTTTTGTCTTAAAAATCATTCCGACACCGAATCCATTTTGAGCGCAAGCAGTTGAAAATGTTCGCCCACAAATTGAATATCAGCCACAATAGATCTTGCCATCATTTGCGCATCACTTAGATCGTCATCCAAAGTTACTTCCATCTCTAGTTCATCACTATCTATATCGATGTAATCTTCGTCCGAAAAGTCATAGTTTAAAGCTTCATTGTTAACTTGCATTCTTTTAATCCAAGATCCGTCATTATCATTTCTATTTGCAACAGTCATGCTGTTGATTTGAGGATCGTCGCCAATTACTATACCCACATAAACGTCCATATCAACGTCAACATTTGCATCCAGAGAATGATGCGATGATCTTGCACTACATTGTGCAGCAATATCAACTGTCATACATCTGTTAACATTTGAAAAATCAGTTGACCACCAGTCATGAAGATAAGGCACCACAACACAAATATATTTAAAAGCCCACCTAGACTCATATCATAGAATTTGGATGAAGTGGGATACAAAAAATGCGATAAATGAGTATTTGATAATTCTGCATAGTTGTGCTGAACGATTTGTTGTTGGAAGCTAATTACATAATAAGATATTGTAAGAAAAGTGAAATATAAACTATTATATTAAACTATTTATTATAACAATGTTACCTCTAACACATCAATGGATCCATTGGCGGTGTATAACATTTAAAATTCTATTGCATTGGCGATTTTGAAATCATGTACGGCATGAATTCGTAATGCATGGGAGGATGACAGTAACTTTCAGCATTTAATTACGGGTTACTATAACTAGTAATCCTAGGCCATCAGAGGGGGTCGTCGTCTTCAACATTTGTGTAAATTCCACTACTAACCACAGGAGATGGCAAATGATGTTCTGATTGTTCTTTGGCAGTTTTTTCCACATATAACACAATCGATTTTGTAACGGCAGAATGCATTACTTCAACATCGTCGTCATCTGATAGTGATATTGCTTTCGAACACGAGTCCGTCGGCCAATTAACCACCAATTCAATTTCACATTCTTTGGATTAATTTTCGTATTTTGTAAGCAGTCTTTCAATTCGAATAAGTCGCAACGTTTGCGCACTCTTCCTGGTTTACACATCTCCTACATATTTTTCATTTTTCTGCTCATCGAAGAACAGTTCATCGTCATAATAGCAAAGTGTAGAAATTATATTTTTTGCCTTTCTACAAATAAAAAGAGGGGAGATTTTGTATCAATAAATAAGTAATCGCACAATAATTATCTTATTCCATCTTCCAATTTGATTTCTCTACCAATTTCAAAAAATAAAAAAACTAGGGTTTTGTGATTTTACCTTGAACTTTGTAGAAGACCTTCGTCTAGGTCTGCAAATATAACAAAGAACCAACAATTTAATAAAACAACAAAGTTTTGAGTGGGAATTGAAGAATTATGGAATTTTGGGTTTTCAATACGTTTCAGTGAGAAGTGAGGAAGGAGGAGAGATGCTGACTGGATTAAATGCCGAAAAATATAGTAGGGAAGCGATTTTTGAAAAATCACTAAGATGTTTTAACTAATTAATTAAAAGGCAATTTTTCGAAATGCACCTTTGAACGATTTCTAAAAAGTCGTCTTAAGGTTTATACCCAATCAACGCCGAGTTGATCAAAAGTGACCTATAAATGTAATTAATTTCAAAACAGACATAAACTTGTTATTTTTTCTAAAAATAGGCCTAAGTGAGCAAAAATTTCCTATGTATAATAAGTTTTATTCAATATCTAACAACTATAACGTTGTTCGAAAACTAATATTTTTCTAAATAAATATCTTGAATGGGACATCTAGTTTGAGTAGTGGTTAGAGTTCTTGGGTTCTAACCTGGGTGTATACAATAAACATATTTTCTAAAACAAGTAATGTTTTGTCTGAATAAAAACAGGAAGAATCTGTGGCATATAGTTTGAGTTTGTGATCCCGTGCCGTTCTTGAATCAATTATTTCACTGACATGCTGATTGATTCTTAATATATGATAAAGGCTATGATAAAAAGTTTGACTTTGGTTCCACGATTTTCAATGTTTGGAATATAATAAAGCAAGTTGCTGGTACAGAACTGTCTTCTTTTCTCATTTATATATTTTTTGAAATTAATGTCTTACTGTTTTGTAAACTGAAAAGGCTAATACAAATATCCTTTGCAGTTTCTATAATTTGCGTTAAGGATTGTACTTGCATGTGTTCTCATCTTTAATTTAATGAATTTGTGTATATTCTGGTCATCTTACATGGTTTCTTGTTTAAAATGCTTAGACCACGAGAGTAAGCATCTATTATATGTTCACACCAATTCCACAACTATAATAGAATATATGCTGTACACCTAATAGAATACATATTCTTTTCCAATTAGATGAGAATTTATCACAATATTAGCATAAAAGATCAGTGTGCTAATTAAAAAATGCATGTGAAGCTTGTCTTATTACCTGTATCAATCAAATTTTTCATGCAAAGTTACAAAAGAACCGTGTCATGTACTTGATAAAAGATTAAAAGATGGTTCATTTGAGTTTGAATGTTCTCAAAATGTCAAACATTTTGCTACTTGGCTTCATTTTTCACATGATATGATAATGATGTATGTACACATGCATTATTCTCTGTTGGTTGTCCTTCCTCATGGATTGTTACACACTAGATATAGAGATCTTTATATATGACCACAGACCATAGGAAAACAGAGGGGAAAAAAAATGCTAGAAGCTACTAAATTATTTTTCCTTAAAACAAAATTCCATTTTGTGCTGCTACATTTTGCGACTTATTCAAATCCAGATTCTGAACCAAATCATATTTCCCACTAGGTGACTAATTGTCATAACGTTTGGAGAACTTCAAATTACAGAAAAACAAATGTCTACATACACAAATAGAATGTATTACATAATATCAAGCACAATCAAAAAGCAAAAAAAGTTCCTGGTTTATCCATCAAATTTCAGAACGGATTTTCAATGAATCAGATGCTTGGAAGCGCAAGTAATGCATTCATAAGCACCTGACACGGAGGGTCATCTTCATCTGCTATGACTTCATTATTATCTTCATCTGCTTTAACTCCATCATTAAATTAATTAATAAGAGGTCCTATATCTTTATGGTTTGCCATTCAAGTTAGAGCAGTTTGTTGGGTTCTGGATCGGTTTGATAAGCCTGATTGGCTGATTGTCATTTGCGATGATCTTATTTGAATGAAACTGAGAATTTCTATTTATACGTCTTTAGAGGATCCATTCAACCATACTGAACTGTTCTAGAACCAGAGCTTCAGTTGGCAAATGCACTAATAGATGTTTCATGCAATTATAAACCGTAAGAATTTTTTTCTTAAATCCAGCAGAACCATACGGACCGGTAAACCTCCGATGAGGGTATAGCATAGTGGTCCGCTGATCACGTCCTAGTTTCATATCCCTTGGTAAATTTATATAGGATATGAAGCGCATGATAGGAATCGAACAGTTCCTTACGAATTATCTTATGAAATTAACTTTGAGTTATCTTAATATAGATATCAATTACTTTTAAGCTACTTATAAATTGAAATCTAATGAATTATCTTATAAATTACTTTTACATTAATTACCTATGTGAATATATATTATTACCTTAATTCATATATGAATTTTAATTATTTACTTATAAATCAAAAGAGGGAATTAGCCATGATGACAAATTTTATGAATTTTTTTTTTTTGATATAACCACATGTTTTAAAATTTAGGCCAAAGGTTAAATCTCCAACTTCAGATCTCCTCGTCAATCTCGTCTAAGCATCTAGTCGATCACCTGATCTTACCTCCACATCATTGCATGATTTTCCATCATCACTGTCGCCTCCACAATCCATCCTGCTCTATCTCGTCGTCACCTCCAATCACTAGTGACTCCACGCTCTACTCAATATAGAGCAAACCCTAGCTGCATCATATCTCATGGCGTTAGCCACTACCGTCTGACCAAAATCCGAACCACTCCTTTTCCACTGCACTCTGGCATCAACAACGAAATAATTCTTTTTGCAGTAAAATAAAAGTGCTAAATTAAACTAGATTTAGATGAATTTTTCTTTTTTAATTCCCTTTTATGATTCGAAAAATGCTAAATTAAACTATCACAAATGGAAAAAAAAGCTAAATTTGTTTTCACTGTTCGAAAAATGGTAAATTAAACTAGACATATAAAATACGATGCCATATTCAACTTTTCATAAGCAAATGCTAAAATAAGTTCGTATTATATAATATCGTGTTATGCTTATTTTTACGATTCATAAAATGCTAGTTATGACTAGCATTTAAAAATTTAACGCTACATTCGTTTTCACATTACAAAAAATGCTAAATGTATCTAGCATTTGAATATTATTTCTCTATAATTAAAACAACCACCACCAGACACCGTCACCTCCTTCTCCATCACCGTCGATTTCCAAATTCCACCACGAAATCATGTAACATTAACATTGTCACCTCTATTAACGCTATACACATGCTTTGAATGAAGAGGTTATGGATGATCCGGAAGACATAGTCATTACTTGGGCCATCAAGCATAAGTTTGGGTCCTAACCGCAGGAGGTGAAGAACTTGCAAGTTAAGAAGGTCGGAGTGGTTAAGAAGGTCGAAGGGATTAAGAAGGAAAAGATCGACGATGTTCCTCCACTTCTTTCAATTTTGTTGGCTATACCGCCAGTTGTTATTCCCACTTCTACTCCCGTGATAGGAAGCATTCAAGCTGATGCCCCATAACCTCCGAGGAGAAATTACGACTGGAACATAAATTCTAAGGTCTACCCATCCGACCCTATCTGATGGAAGAAAAAGTGGTAGATCTGACATAAGGCATGTCACGGTGTCTTCGAAGGGAAAAATTAATAAGAAGAAGAGAACTTGACCACCGTTTTCTTATGCTGTCTTTTGTTTGTTTTTGTTCAAGTTTATGTACATATGCACCGCTTATGTCGTGCGGGTATGGGCCCCGCTTTTATTTGTGAATTTCTCTCGGTTGTTAATAAAATAGACTTTTCCTTCTAACTTTTATCCTGTTTTCCTACATACTTAGTTTATTTATGTCTATTGTGATTGCATTCGAATCAGAGCAATGTTACTATCCACCGTAACTCTGTATGTATGAATAACTCCTCGCTATTACTCTGCTGTGTTTCATTATTTCATTCTATTCATTGTTGCCAAAACATTTTCATGTTGGCTAGCAGAATTATAATCGTTTAGCTAACTCCGTAACCTACTTGGCTTACCTTCAGTCATGTTCCATTTGGCCAAAGACAAGGTCGAATCATCCACATCGCTTCCTACCTTCAGGAAGTAATGTTTTGGACATCTATTTCTGGACATTTGTACATGATCTTGCCTATCCGTGGCCATTGCTTGTAAGTATTTGTAAGAAGTGATCTTCATGACGTCTATCTCTGGACATCTGTACTAGATCTCGCCTATCTTTGGGCATCAATAGTATTTGATAAAAGAGATTTAATCTTTTGTAGGGTCCTATCTTTGAGACATGATGTTTAAAATGCCTGTCTCTAGGCATTGCATTTAGGTCTTCCCTATCTTTTGGTAATGGTCGAAAGTTAGAGGTACAGGGCGAATCATCACGATTGACCCTAGTGTGATTGTATGTAGTTAAAGCCTTGCTAAATCCCTGCTATAGCGCATATCACTCTTCAACCGCTATGTTATTTTTACTTAGCATTATTTAATAGTTGATCCGTTTTAAACCCCGCTATTTTCTGCTACATCCACTAAATCAAGGCGTTTTAGCACCCGCTTTAGAAGCATTAATGTACAAAAGTTAATTTGACTAGTTCTCTTATAAACCAAATCAATAAAGTTATGGTAAAGACCTAATTCAAAGGCATAAGTGTTCAATATAAGTTAGAAATCTATTATGGTCACCAAATCTAGTTTGTATAAATCAAGGTATTCTTCGGTTTTGTTATACAAGATTAAACTGTGTTTTATTTTTGTACATAAATGATATGAGAAAGAGAATAAATTAACTGTTTTATATATAATGAAGCTTTTTTCACATCGTTTCTTTTCCACTATATTTATGCTTTATCCCTGCTATAACATTTCATACCTCCTACACTATATTACTGCTAAGGGCTTTAACTGCACGGGTGTGATTATGCTTCGACAATCTGATTTTGTTGAGGGAGTCCATCGGCTGGTACCTACATAATATGCATTTTTAAAACACAGAATATACACAACATAAAGTTAGGGTTTTGAGAATATAGTTCCATTGATACCCGAAGCCAATTCCATTTATAAACATAAGAATGGCATAGTTGGCCTTATTACATCAGAGCCCGATCATATATTTACATAGATACATTTAAGCGAAATAGCATCTCGGGTGTTTGCTATTCCACATCTTTGGAAATAATATTCCGCCAATGGTTGCTAGCTTGAATGGTCCATCTCCATGCTTGTGTTTAATGGCATACAGACCTTCCCCTTCAGGCCCAGTGCCACTAGACTAGGGAAGATTCATTTCAGAACGAGATCATCAATCTTGAAGTTTCAATTCCTGACATTTGCATTGAATTGTCGTGCTACTTTTTTCTGGTGAGTAACAACCCTTAAATCAGCTTCTTCACGCTTCTCATCGATCATATCAAGGGACTCCAGTAGGAATTCATCATTGGTCTTAGGATCCTAATGAATCGTCTGACGATAAGAAACTTCAAATTTAATTGGAATAATGGCCTCTGATCCATATGCCACAGCGAACAGAGTATGTCGATCACGGACTTGTGAGTCGTTCAGTAAGTCCTCAATACTAGAGTTAATTCATCGACCCACTTGCCCTTAGCATTTGTCAGTCATTTCTTTAAGACGAACTTGATGATCTTATTCACCACCTCCGCTTATCGATTCGCTTGTGTGTATGTAGCAGTCACAAATCTCTTTTTAATCCAATACTTGTTGTAGAAATCCTTGAATTCAAAAACGTCGAATTGGGTTCCGTTGTCAGAGGTGATTGTTTATGTAAACCTAAATCGAAAAATAATGTTCTTTAATACATAGTTGATCACCTTCTGTGTAGTGATCATGGCAAGCGGTTCTACTTCGGTCCACTCCATATAATCTGCTACAATAATGACATACTTCGCTTCGCCCTTAGACATTTGTAGCACACCGAGGATGTCAATTCCCTAAACTGCAAATGATCATGGATTGACTATTGTGTAATTTTTGTGGATGGGACTCTAGGAATCTTTGCAAATCTTTGGCATATATCACACTTTTTTGTGTATTCGCCTCATCTTGGTTAATCGTTAGCCAAAAATATCCATAGCGAAGAATCTTCCTTGCCAAAGTTTATCCACCTGTGTAATCGCCATAAGCTTCTTCGTGTACATCTGCAAGGATCTTTTTAGCTTTCTCATTGGCGCTACATCGTAGTAGGAAAGCAGAAAATCCTCTCATGTATAACACTTCCTTATGAACAATAAATTAAGGTGCTTTATGTAGGAGTTTCCTTCGTTTTTTCTTCTATTCGGGAGTGCTTCCTTTAACAAGTACTCCTTAACCAAGGTCGCTCATGACTCCTTTTCCACTTGGCTTCCAAGATCCAATCGACATCCATTTGGTTGATGCTCAAGGCCAACAATACCTCTATAGGAACCAATCCTATAAGTTGCACATCCCTAAAGCTAGCCAGTTTGGCCAATGAATCACCTTTCTTGTTCTTCTCCCTTGGAATGTGTTATCGTGTAATATTCGAAATCATTTAGCAATTCCAAAACCTCCATCAAATAAAAGGATAGTCCCGCACCCTTAGCCTGATATTCCTTCTTCACCCGATAGACCATTAATTAAAAGTCGTTATATATATGCAATACTTTAACTTCCAATTCTTTCGCTATCTTGAGCCATGCAAACAGTCTTCATACACAACTTCATTATTCATTGCGGGTCCGTCCTTTTAGGGTCACTAAGATCACTTCTAGTGCAGAGTCACATTCATTGGATGCCCTATCTGTGTACAATTCTCACTAAGCAAGTCACTCAGCTTCTTCCATTGCGTCTCTATCTCGGGTGGTAAACTCGACAATGAAATCATTTAATGTCTATCCTCTTATCGTCCTTCTATAATGGTAGGCTATATCATACTGGCTCAACTCGATGTTCCATTTTAGTAGCCTTTCCAAAGTCTCGGGTCGGTGCAACATTTTTTTGGTTGATCACAATAAACTCTTTTATCTGATGAGTCTGGAAGTAGGGTGTAACTTCCTCGGGGTGATAAACAAGCAATATGCTAGCTTCTTTAACTTTTGATAGTTCTTCTTTGCTTCAGTGAACCGCTTGCAGATGTAACACATAAGCCTTTGGATTTTGGATTCTCTACGTACCAAGGAAGCACTCAGCGCATGATTAGATATTGCCAACTAATCGAATAAGGCATCTATTTCCAAAGTCTTTGATAAGACTTGTGGTCTTTCAATGCGATCGAGTAAAGTATGGAAAGCTTTCTGACATTCTTCCGTCCAGATAAACTTCAGTTTCTACATTTTAAGGGCATCAAATAATGACACATCCTTATCTGTCGCTTTTGAGATGAACCGACTTAGCACCGCGACCTTTCTATTCAAGATTTTCATTTCTCTCCTTGTTATCAGGGCTTTGACATCTCTCAATGTCTTAATCTGCTCTGAATTAACTTCTATTCCCCTTGAGTTTACTATGAAATCCTAAAACTTGATTGAAGCGACTCTGAAAGAACATTTCATTGGGTTGAGCTTTTTCCTGCATCTTTGAAGTACATCAAGCATCTTCGAGAAGGTATCTCATATGATTCACCAATTACTGTAACTTCACCAGGATATTGTCCGTATAGACCTCCATTTTGTGTCCAATCTGATCTTTGAACATTGAATTTACCAATCTCTTGTAGGTAGCTTATGCATTCTTCAGACAGAACGGAATGACACAGTAACAATACAGTCCTAGATCAGTAATAAAATTGGCATGCTCTTAGTCTTGAATGTGCATTGGTATTTGATTATAACCGAAATAAGCATCCATAAAGGATAGCCACTCATGTCCAGCAATTGAGTCCACCGGCTAATCAATCTTCGGCAGTGGGAAACTATTGTTTGGGCACGCTTTATTCAAATCTGAACAGTCGATGCATGCACGTCATTTTCTGTTGTGTTTCTTGACCAGCACTGCATTTGATACCTATTCGTGGTATATAGCTTCGCGAATGAAGCTGTTAGCTTTCAGCTTATCCACTTCCTCCTTCAATGCAGCAGATCTCTCAGGACATGGGTTATGTTTTTCTGCTTTACAAGAAGGCATCTGGGGTTCACATTCAACATACGACATGCTATCTTTGACGATATTCCATATATATCAGATTGCATCTAGGAAAACAAATCCTAGTTGAACCAGATAAACCCCGTCGGCTCCTTCTTCATCTTCACACTGAGTTGAGCCCGATCTTTAGAACCCGAGTGGGGTCGTCCTGATTGACTAGGATGTTAATTGTTAGCTCATTTAGGGCCACCCTCGCCTTCTTTGGCTCTTTCATTAGATTCATATGTTTGTTGAATTTACTATGCTGTCCAAACTAAGGCTCAGGTGGTTGCTATGCATCAATTGATTTGATGTAGAGAGTTTTATCTACACCTTTTCCTTTTTCACGTTGCTTCACCTCTCTACGACGTAGCTTTCACGGCACGTACTTTGATCTCCTTGAATGACACCAACCTCGTTCTCAGCTAAGAATTTCATTAAGCACTATGGGACTAGGGTCACTCTGAAGCTAGCAAGGGCCGCTCGGTCAAGAAAACGTTATAAGCTGAATTGTATCTACCACAATGAAGATCTGCACCCAGACTCTCTTGTGGTCACCTTCACCAAGTTCCACCAATAAATCAACACATCCTACAGCCTTTATAGCTTCTTTGTAAGTCAATGAATGCAGGATTTACATGGCTTAAGGTCTTGCCCATCCATCCTTATCTGGTCATAAGTTTTCTTAACCAAAATGTTGACTATGATCCCATAATGAATGAGAACTCATTTCACAATCGTCATAATTATCACTATCTTAATCATGGCCATAATCACCAAGGGGTTAAGCGTTTGCACTTCTATCCTATCTGCATCGCGATATCTGAACATAGTATTATCAATTCTAGAATCTTTGTCAGAGCTCCATCTTATACAACAAAGCAACTTCCCTGCACAACATATTTCACTGAACTCCCGTATCGTTCCATCTTATTCCAGCTTTTCTTGGCTGGATGAGGTCCACTAGCTTTTGTGTTATTTATGAGCCTTCATTCAAGCTGCTTAGGTCCAGCCTCACTAAGCCCAGCTTGCCCCTCATTAAGCCATCTGCCACTAGATCGATTGTTCACTTGCCCACCATCCTATGGGTCTTTTACATAATATTAAATCATTTCTTCCCGATCAAGTCCTCAATCATATCCTGCAAATATCGACACTCATTTCATGGTTAGTGGCGGTTTCATCTTTAAAACGCAGATAGTGGGTTGCATTCCTATAAAACTCATCCATGGTTAGTGGCGGTTTCATCTTTAGACACTCACCAAAATTTGTATCTAGATGAATTCCTCTGATCAATGCCATCAAGATAATGTTCTATTTGGCATTGCTCACTTCAGTCACAACTGTGTTGAATCTACTTAAGTAATGTTTCAAAGACTGGTCGGGCCTTGAAAAATGCTAAACAAGGACAACATATCTTTGGATCGAGCAGTATGCAACTTGAACAGCTCCAAACTTCCTAGCCAATTGGTCAAATGAGGATATGTACCTCGGTGGGAGCCAAGTGAACCACATCGTAGCCACTCCTTTGAGAAATATCAAGAAACATATACATCAATATCTCACAACATTTGTTGCCCTGGCGCCATCCATGTGCCACTCGTATTTTAGAAGATGTTGTCTTGGACCAAACTTTCAAGGCAAGATGGCATTGTAGGCATCACAAATCTTCTAGGATACTACTCCCGTAGAATCTCATCAGCGAGCGGGTTCCAACTAGGAGAAAAACCAAATTATCGCTATTTCTATGTTGGTTTACATTCATTGGCTTTCTCACCATATCATCCAAGAATTATAGTTCAATCGAATCGATCGAATGCTGATCATCAAGGCCTTCCTTGAGTGTTTGGCTCCTCAAACGATTTTGGTTAGTTCCATGATATTTGGATTTTCCTATCTGTAGGGGAACCGTTCATCCAATCATTTGACTTCTACGTTCTCCACGTGATGGCTCAGCAACAATTGTTTGAACTCCACCACTCTAGCCACCGACTGCATGACCAGCATCAACAGTAACATCATCTTGCAACTCAACATCTACGTCGCCAATAATGACTGAGACCTTGGATCGGTGCCAACTTATAAAGTCGGATTGGTACCAAGTTGACTTTTGTCTAACCGAGCTTTTCCAGTTCCAACTTTTGAAGTCCCGGCTTCCTACCTCTTGATTTTTTGTTTTCCATTTTTGTGGTTTCTATCCAATGAGGGAAATTTTCTTCTTCCAAATCAAAGGATGATAATTCCTTTCTACTCTTTCTGCATCTCTGGGATTGCTAGGTCACCAAATCTATATTCTCCTTCATCGTAGCATTTTGGCTCTCTATCAACTTTTCATTCATTTCCATTATCATCCTATCCAAATCAATCATAGTTACCATTTCTAAGGCACTATGAATTTATGTACCAACAAGTTGATTGTCTCCTCTTTATGTTAAAAGCCTTCAGTTATAGGAACATTGGTAAGTCTAGAAGTAGTTGACTTCCCTTTAGCATTTCTAGATTGCATGGGTTTCTTGGATCCAATGATTGACTATAAGAAAATCTAAGGAATCAAGGATCCTCTAACAATAATTTTTTAATCTAACTCGTGCATTATAGCAATCCTAAGGTTCAACATAGATCCAATTAGTGAGAATTTTGGGTTTTCTTAGTGAAAGCACCACAATGTTTGCATCCAAAGTTGGACAAACACTCGATCGAATTGTAAGAAGAATTAATAAAGAACTTAAATGGAAAAGGAAGCAAATAGCACACAAAAATTTATAGTGGTTCGGCAAATGCTCCTGCCTACGTTCACTTAAACTTTGCTAATGATTTTTGAAGTTCTTTACAACTGTGATTTTAGAACTCGATTGCTTACAAGTCGGTAAGGATCCAATAGAGCCCCAAGGTAAAATTAGAAAATTTTGAAAGTAAAGGAAAAAAAATCCTATTTTTATGCTCATTTCCTCCTATTTATAAATGTAGATCGACGAAATAAGCTCTGATATTTGCTATCCACTTTCTTCAAATTCAAGAAGAGGTTCAAAAGGGAGATCATAATCACATTGTCATTGTGATAGTCAACTGGTGCCGAGTTGTGCTAAAACACCCTACGCCCCTTAATATACCCAAAACGACACATTAAAGGCGTGGTGCGTTGTAGGTGTAACTGAAACAAACAAAGGATAAGATTCATAAGACAAAAATAGATAAAAGTAGCAGAAACTAAATAAGTATTTAATTAAGAAAAGCCTTAGAATTAGTTCATAAATAAGTCACATGCCAAATACAACATTCAAAACCCATCGTGTTTATGAAATAAAAATTCATTGTCTCAAAATCTGAATATGTAATATCCCTCATAAATAAACCAGTGCTTACAAGAAAAACAGTTGAAAATAAAAGAAGTACATAGAAAAAGTCTCCTCCAAGAAGAACTCCAAGCTGCAACAATCTACTAGCTTCTTCCTTAATTGCCTAAGGGGGAAATAAAGGAGTGGGCCAGACTAAAAGTTTGGTGAATGATAGCAATTACTAGAGTCTTTAAGCAAGATAAAATAATAGACTCTACAATGGTTCTGGCATAAATAAGGATAACAAAGGAAAATAGGAAAGAGATAAACTAGAAATGAATACGATTAAATATTGCTCAATATAGGTTAACTTTGATTGCTTGCACTTGTTTTGATTTAATTAGGCTGAATTTCTAATCCTGTAATTATACCATGACCCTAGTTATACCCTTTTTGATCGGCATGCTGCTCCATAGACCTTCCTGTGGATCAGCCGCTATATAACTCCCTACACAACAGCTATGATATTTACGGAAGATACACAGAGCAACTACCAAGGATTCAGACGACACATATAGCTCCCTACACAGAAGGCACTGGTGCCTACTAAGACACCATACTAAGTGCTTGGAACTCATAGCTATTATTGAGCACCCGAATTGAAGTCACACGCGTAACTGCCACCATTCCCATGCTACCTTTTGCTCCACCTATTGGGTCTTCTTATTACCTCCAACGTACAACATAGCGCGCCCCTCATCTCACTTCAGGCTAATGCGAGATCATCGTTTTTCCATAGAAAAATAGGGAAAATGATGTTGGTACTGGTCCTTCATCCAAACAATATCCAGTTGCGCCTCTTATCCAAATCCCCATGATTTGGACTTCTATTTGACCAATTACTACCGTTCTTAGCATAAGCATGCCCTAGGGAATGCTATTTAGTACAGATCCTACTTTCGGCTTTGTTATTAACTTAGATAAATTATTTAAATAAGCCTTTATTATCATTTTTACTTTCTACGCTTATCAATTTATCCCAAGACTTAAAATAAGCCCAGTTCTAATCTTTTTCTTATTATAACCTACGCATAATCATGCTTATTACTTAACCCAAGGTCTAAGTGTGAAAATAAGCTTCTTTCATCTTTTACTTCATTTAGTTATAATTCTAAGTTATAACAATGTCAATTATCTTTAATTAGTCCAATTCTAATTATAATTTAGGCGTAATTGCAGTCCAATTCCATTATTTATTACAGTCTTTATAATTTACATCTCATTTTCTTTATTTAATATTCTTACTTATAATATCCATATTCGTGTTCAACTTTTCTAATCGATATGCAAAGAAAAGGAGAATGAAGATAATAGACGCTTGCATAAAATCCAAAACGTCGAAAAGATGTAAATAAGAAATAAATAACAGTAAATAAACTTAAATACTGTAAATAGACTGTAAATTAATAAAAAGCTATGCTTACAGTAATAATTTATAATTAACAGAAATAATACTAAAATTATTGAAAGAATTGCTGAATAGACTGAAAATAATTAAAAAATGTGAATAATTACTGAAAAAGGCCATTTCAAAAATCATAGTAAAAATGTAACCATTGGAAACCTTTTATTTTAAATTACTTAAAAAAATCTTAAAACAATTACAATAACTTACCTCCGGTCCTAAGCTCTTCCTTTGGTCTTTTCAGATCCACTTGGAGTTGTAAAATAATTTTTATTAAAAAGATTCTCTCCTTGGAAAATTATTCCTTTTAGGGTCCTTCCTGAAATGGTGAACCCAAGCGGAGAAAATCTAGAATGAGAAAAGGTGTTAGGTCTAGAGGTCTATTTATATGTGTAAAAGTGGACCTCGAACCGTTGGATTTGGAGATTGAATAGGATGCGACCACATCATAGGCTGAATACGAGCCATCGGATGTTGAAACGGAGGGATTGGATTAAACTAAAGGGTGAAAATGACGTGTTCCGATGCTTCTCATTTGTTCGAACGAACTAACGTTTATGCGCCTGTAAAATTACAAGGCAGATCGACTGGGTGGTCAATCGCCCCCTTGCGCAGGTCGACCAGCCGGTCGACCTGACCGTGTGTGTGTTTGTGTATGTGTGTGCATATATATATCGTTATATTTCTGCTTATTTTGATAATTTTGTAAGTTGGTCATATTAGCTCGGTTTCTTACGTTCTATGTTTGGAAATTGACCGGAAAATTACCACGGACACAATGGTGCAACTTCTGTGGCTTAATTCTGATAATTTCACAAAGTTATTTTATTATTTAATAATTAACAAATTAATTATTACGGATTAAATTTCGGATTGTTACATTCTCCTTTCCTTAAGGAATTTCGTCCTCGAAATCTCTAAGGATAAAAGAATGTATTAAATGTTTTCATCCAATTTTACAACCAACTACTCAATCATCAAACATTCATCTATGTCCTTATGTTTTTCTAATATCATTTATGATACTTATGTAATTAGTGTAGTGTAAATATCTCTAACTAATGCAAAAGATTAGATGGTCCACTGATTCAGTTGACCTCCTTTTATGCAACAATATATGTGCCATGTATCCAAATGAATGCGAAAATTTCTTAAAGATACTGATAATTTTATATGCATGCTACAAACATCATCCAAATGCAACAATCATGTGATAAACATCCATTTATAGCAATCGTGAGAATAAAGTAAAATGCACACATCCATATGCATATGCTCTAGTGTCTTAGTTAGGTCAATCCCTATAGAATAATAGTGCCTAGTGTATCTATATGCGCACATAGCATCCACTAGCAAACACTTGCAACCACTAGCATACATCATTCATAACATGTTCTATTAACATGTTTACATCAAATCCTACCATTGATAGGTTAAATCCTAAGTCCTACCCTCCCAAAGGATAATAAAGGAAGAACCTATTCAAATCTAAAGATGGAAAAAGGAATTCTAAATCTTATCATCAAAAAGATGGGAATAGGAAGTACGAATCATCTCTTCTGCTTCCTAAGTGGCGTTTGCAACATCTTCTCCCCGCTGCACCTTTACCAGTGGAACCTCCTTGTTCCTTAGTCACTTGATATCTCTTCCAAAAATATTTGTGGGGATACGCCGAATAGAATCTTCTCTTTCTACCTCCACCTCCTCTAATTGACTAGGCTCTACAACCTCGAGTCATGTAAGCACTTTCGCAAGTGCGAAACATGGAAAACGTCATGCACTCCTGCAAGCCTATTTGGTAGTTTCACCCGGTAAGCCATCTACCCAACTCTCTCTGTGATAGGAAATGGTCCAACAAATCTAGGGGCTAACTTTCCATTAGATCCGAATATTACCACCTTCCTAAGCGAGGATACTTTGATAAAAACTAAGTCTCCAACCTCAAACTCAAAGTCTCTCCTCCGCCTATCTGCGTACAACTTCTGTCTGCCTTGAGCCATCTTCATCCTTCATTGAATCAACTCCACCCTCTCAGAGGTCTTCCTAACCGTATCAGGTCCAAGTAATAACTTCTCCGTAGACTCTACCCAACATGATGGGGACTTGCAGGGTCTCCTATATAAAGCCTTAAATGATGCCATTCCTATACTTGTTTGGTGACTATTATTATACGCAAACTCAACCAACGGAAGATGCTCCTTCGAAGTTCCTCCAAAGTCCAAAATGCACATCCACAGCAAATCCTGATGCTTTATATTTACCCTCTTTGTTTGGCCATCCGTCTGGGGTTCATAGGCCGTACTCAACCTAAGTTGCATCCTTAGCGCCTCTTTTAAGATTCTCCAAAACTCACTAGTGAAAATGGGATCTCTATCATTAACAACACTGGAAGGAACTTTGTGTAGACGGAATATCTCTCGAATATACAAGGATGCCATATACGAAGTCGTACGCTTACTCTTAATTGGGATGAAGTGAGCACTCTTGGTCAATTTATCAACAACCACCCAAATGATAGTGTTCCATTTCCTAGAATGGGATAAACCATCAATGAAATCTATAGAAATACTGTCCCACTTCCAATCTGATACATCTAAGAGCTGAAGCAATCCACCGGGCTTCTGCTGCTCTGCTTTTACCCTTTGGCGTATGAGACCCTTAGCTATGAATTCTACCACATCCTTCTTCATACCACCCAAATGGAACATCCTCTTCATATCTTGATATATTTTGTCACCACCCGGATGAATAGTCATACAAGAATGATGTGCCTCCTTCAAAACTGCTCTCAATAAGTCACCGGCGTGTGGAACACAAAGCCTCCCATCTCTCCTAAGCCAACCTTTACTATTAATGAAATAGCATTGGAGATGTCTTGAGACCTCTCCTCGGCTAATCCTATCCATAATGTCCATGAGTTATGAATCCTCCCGCTGCCTCAAGGCAATCTGATCCATAAGGGTAGGCCTTACCTCTAAGGTTGCCAACAATCCAGGAGTAATGTCCGTAGAGGGCTTAAAATCAAAAGTAGAAATAAACTCCAAGCTCCTCCACTCTATGAACAAAGGACTAAGGGTTGCTTTCTTTCTACTTAATGCATTTGTAACCACATTACCCTTGCCAGAGGTATAAGCTATCTCAAAATCAGACGAGGCTAAAAACTCCATCCACATTTGTTGCCTCAAGTTCAAGTCCTTTTGCGAGAATAAGTACTTCAAAGACTTATGGTCGGTAAAAAGCTCAAACATCTCTCCAAACAAATAAGGTCTCCAAGCCTTAAGTGCAAAAACTATGGCAGCCAATTCTAAATCGTGGGTAGGATAGTTCTTCTCATGCGTCCTCAACTGTCTACTACCATAACACACTACTCTCCCTTCTTGCATCAACACCGCTTCTGAACCCCTTCCACATGCATCAGTGTATACAGTGAAAGGCTTAGCTCCATCGGGTAAAACTAACACTGGTGCACTAGTAAGGGTTGTCTTAAGCTTCGTGAAGGAATCCTCACAATCCACGTCCCATACGAAAGTTTTATTCTTCTTAGTAAGGCGTGTGAGTGGTGCCGAAATCTTGGCAAAGTCTCTAATGAACTTCCTGTAGTAGCCTGCCAATCCTAGGAAGCTCCTAACCTCGGTAATGTTCTTGGGGGCCTTCCAATCTTGTACTGCAATGACCTTGGCGGGGTCAACAGCCAAACCTTCCTTCGAGACTACATGCCCCAGGAAACGAACTTCCTCTCTCCAAAAATGACACTTAGCTATCAAATGATGGCTACGAAGTGTGCGAAGAATTTCTCCCAAATGAACAACTTGCTCCTCCTTACTCTTGGAAAATACCAAGATATCTTCTATGAATACCACCACAAACTTATATAGTACATCCCTAAAGACGTGGCTCGTCAAATCAACGACTCTGAGATGATGGAATTCCATGGATAAATAAAGTTGAGAGAAAACCCGAAGAACCTACTAACCGGTCAAAGAGATCATCAATCCTAGGAAGTGGATATCGGTTCTTCTTGGTGAGCTTTTTAGATTCCCTATAGTCCATGCAAAGTCGGAGAGAACCATCCGTCTTAGTGGCGAAAATGACTAGCGCTCCCCACTCTGATATGCTCCTTCTTATGAATCCCTTAAGATCTCACAAATCTACTTGCTCAACTCTTTCCTCTCCCTAGGCGCCATGTGTCTCATAGGTAACGCTACTGGCTTGGCATTCTCGGTCAAATAAATCCTAAAGTCAATCTCTCTCTTAGGGGATAGTCCTCTAACCTCCTCAAAGACGTCTGCAAAATCGTTGATGACAGGAACCGAATGCAACTCTGATGAAGATGAATCGATGGAATAGAGAAAACTCAACAGGACTGACTCTTGCGGGTCACAAGATACGTCCAAAGTCCAACCACTACAAGTCTCAAGTCTAACGACTCTCCTCTCGCAGTCTAAGATAGCACCATATGTGGATACCCAATCCATCCCTTAGATCATCCCATATCCCGAGAATCCCAAAACATAGGCATCACAGTCAAACTCTACGCTTAGGATAAAGATTTTCAAACCCCTACAAATCATAGATAAGTGTGTCGATCCTCCTATGGGGTTTGAAACAACAATGGGGTCTACTACTAATGATATGTAGGTTGATTTCTTGGGCCTCCTTGCTGAATGCTAGCAGTCTCATTTCCATCCATATTATGAGAAGTAAATCTAGTATGTCTCACCATTATCAATCTCCTTGCTTAGATTTTGGTAAATATGAATAGTATATGCAACTTTATGAAGATAACTATGGATCTTCTTTGGGGGATTTGCCCAATCCAATAGCAAGAAAGGAGATACTAACAAGCTGAGAATCAGGTTTGCAGTAAAGCACCAAAATGTTTGCAACCAAATTAGTTGCAAACACCCAAGAGTGGATTTAAGTAAATGAACATAAGAATAGATTAAATTAACAGACTAATCAAAGAAAAAATCAAGAACACAGGAATTTATAGTGGTTCGGCATTGTATGCCTGCGTCCACTTTGAAGATCATCTTTACTGATTCACTAATAGTATGATTACAGCGGCAAGAAGTAAGAAAAAACTTGATTACAATAAAGACTCAAGTAATCAACAATGTAAAGATCCACAGAATGACCCCCTAGACCAGTATTTATAGATGAACATGACCACCAATCTCTCTGAAACTTTGGCTATAGGACCTTCTAATCCATATGGGCCCACCAAAGGGTCGCCAGGCCCAAATCCCAATGAAGAAGGATCGATGCCCATCCCTTCAATGATCAATTTTTGGGCAAAGATCCCCATGCTAGCATCTACATACTTAAATATATTGGCTCTTTAATTTTCACGTCATTTGGATCGACGAAGCTCGAGTTATTGCATGATCTTTGATCTAAGATTGTTTATGCCATTATTTCCTGTCGATCCCTAGAGATGGTTGTATGCCGATCCCTCTTTCTTTACTCATTTTCCATGCAATACCTAAGGAAGGTTCCCTAGGGTCTATATACATTGCTCTCCAAATTTCATCTACCTTGGACCTTTAGATCCCAAAACATTGATCGTTGAATGCGAGAATGCACTTGGTCTCTGACATGTGCCGATACCTCCTCGGTGGACTTAAGTATGTCGATCCATCCATCTATGCTGAGCCTTTTTATATACTATGTCGATCCCTTCCTTATGAGTTGAAGTATAACTTTCCAAGCCAACAAACCATGCCGATCCATCTACTTTCATCTACGTCGATCCCTTTCTTGCTTCAACCATGCCAACACTCATCCATCCAACCATATCAGTCCTTATAGTGCTTCTAAGCCAGACCGATCCCTTGCTTGTCTAAGCTAAAGCTCATATACATTGTTTATCCATCAATTCTACCTTTACATAACCATTGCTCCATGGTCATTGCTCTTGATAACAATCGAACCTATCTTGTACAATCAGTTCAATCTAACCGGTACAAGGTATCAGGTAACATAAACACACTGTTTAATATTGTTCAAAATATCAAATAAAATTTTATAACTAATATTTCAAAAATATTATTTAATTTTTAACAATTGAAATTTAATTAAATCAGGTGGTAACATGAGCATTAAATTTGGTCAGCTATTAATATCGAACAATTTGAATATTAGTGTTCTTACTTAGCAAGTGGAGTGGCATTATAACAAAATTTATCGCTTACTTCATATAGGTAAAATCCAATTTTACTTTATTAATAGTTACCCAGTAGTGAGAATTATTTATACTAATTCTCTTCATCAAAACTATATTATTTTAGACTTAAGGAATTTGGTAATGGTGAAAGTTCCAATATTGTCCACATTCAACTCCGTAGGCTGAATACAAAATCCTTGGATCAACCATAACTATTATTATTAACCAAATTATTTGTGTCAGAAATTTTGACTTTTAGTTGACTTTTGTTGACCTGATACTAATCATGTATAACTAAGGAGACGAATCCTCTCTCGAATATTGTTTCACTTCCAATACTTCCACTCTACCCACCATAGTCGTTGATGGTTTTGTGCCATGATTTAACTATAACCAAAGTGGTGCTTTTATATTGAAGATCAACATTATTTTCAAGTCAAGAGAACCGTATAAAATAGTCGCATCGATATTTTCTGTTTAACCTGACTTGTATTAACCAATAGAAAACTATCGAGTGACTCATTCCACAGAATATCCAAAAGTATCGGAACTTAACCCCTTGGTGTCCATGGCTGTCATGAGTAATACACTATTCAACATTTAGAGAGTGTTACGTACTCTAGTCTCAATGGATGTATTGATATCCAGTCTTGATGTTGACTAGAAATATTCAAAATGATGTGTTTATTATATTATGATACAATACTTTTGGTTGCAACTATTTGTAAAAACTATCATAAATAGACCATTTATGGATTTTTTATTAAAAATATTTAATTAAATATTTAATTATCTATATCATATTATAATAAATATATAATAGAAATAAAATACTTTTTTATTACGAATGAGAATTTATTACCAAGTTAATAATTTACAATAGATTACAAAATTAGCTTTAGGGCATGCTCTTAACTCTATTAGGAGAATGATAAAGCTAGTGGTATGCCTAAGGGGTAATTATGTAATTTGTTACATATATCTAACTTGATAACAAATCTTGTCCGAAATATAAGGTATTTTCTTTCTATTATGTACTTGATATAATGTGTTATATTAATTGATTTATTTGATTAAAAACATATTTAATAGAAAACCCATAAATGGTATGTTTTTCGATAGTAGTTGAAATGTGTTGTAATCATGAATGATTTATCATAATAAAATAAATGTACTATTTTGAATATTCCTAGTCAA
The DNA here is from genome assembly GCA_030765085.1 of Allium cepa. Classification (NCBI taxonomy): domain Eukaryota; kingdom Viridiplantae; phylum Streptophyta; class Magnoliopsida; order Asparagales; family Amaryllidaceae; genus Allium; species Allium cepa. The sequence continues at coordinate 173,598,173 of CM060939.1, read as the reverse complement.
GAAGTATCGAGACTAGATGTTGATACATCAATTGAGACTAAAGTACATAACGCTATCCAAATTTTAGGCAATGTATTACTCATGACTGCTGGGGAAACTAAGGAGTTATGTACTGATATTTATTGGATAATTACGTAATGGCTCAATCGATAGTTTTATGTTGGTTAATACAACTAAGGTCAAAAATAAAATATCGATGTGATAAAATTTCACGGTTCTCTCGACTTGAGAATACTGTTGATCTTCAATGTGGTAGCTCCACTTTAATTATAGTTAAATCATGGCATGACATCCATTGAATGACCAGTCAAGTGGAAGCATTGAAGTGAAGCACCATTCAAGATAGGATTCATCTTCTTAGTTATATGAGGTTCGTATCACGATCAACTGAAGTCAACTCAAAGTCAAAGTCTCTAGCCAGAGCATTTCGGTTAATAATTATTATTAGTGAACCAAGGACTTTGTGTTTGAACTATAAATTTGAATATGGACGATATTGGAATTTTGACCATAATCAAATTCCATAAGTCCAAAGTGATAAGATTTTGACGAAGAGAATTGGTGTAAATAATTATCATTAACAGGCACCGCTTAAAAAAATTAACTTGAATTTTACCAGAAAAATGTGTGAGCGATAAATTCGACCAAGCTATCGCACCACTAGCTAAGGTGACGTGTGAACGTTAATATTTGAATAATTCGATAGTAATCACTAACAAATTTACACTCGCGAGTCGCAAAAACGCATTGTTAGATTCTTTGATATACCACATGATTAATTGGTTTTTAATTGTTATAAATCGATCAAATCAATATTTATCAAATATCATAGATAAAAAATTCTTAGTCCCCTTTCGAAAAGGAAGATTTACTCACGTCATCCCCAACATCTGAAGATTCAGGCCCGATAACATAATAAAATCTAGAAAATAGATTTGCTAAGTTAGGTATGAAGTCCATCGAGTCCTTACATTATAAGTGTTTCCAATCCTATGTATCATATGATAAAATAGTGCTATTCATATCGCCAAACGTCCAAGAACATTGAGTGCTAAACCTTCTTCCTTAACAAGATAATATAGTCGCCTAACTTCCTTATCTCTGCCTACATTCTTATTAAATCAACAGCCCTTAGGATCATACCTCATATCTGAAGATTTGTGAATCCTAGCCTGCTCAAATGCACCATAAAAGAAATCATCTAAGGGAGGAAGATCCACTACCTCAGCAATAGTTTCCACCAACTCGGATAGGGAAACGACAATAGCCAGGCAAGACATAAGAACTCACTTCAAGACCGGGCAAGGTAGAGGAATCCTATCTGAAAGCGAGATAGAGGGAACATCAATCTGATGTTTACAAGATTCCTTAAGGCGACTGAAGGTGTGAAAAGCTATGCAAATATCAAGTTTCCACCTATAATGGATATCGACAACCGTGACATGCCCTTCTTCAATACGAGTAGGTATCTGGGAAGGCTACAGCTTATCCAAAGTAATTTTAATAAGGTCCTTAGAATATACTAATCTATCGTAAGCTACGGTGCTACCACCAAAACATTTAAGAGTTCTAACAACATTGGCGAACCAATTTAACCTAATCATGGGTTGCAACGGAGAAGAAAAGTGAGAAAATTGTGTCCAGATTGGAATAGATAGAATTTGTTCCATTACTTAATCCACCAACGAACTCCAAGGGGTGATGATGAACGGCTGACCTCCAATAATGTAAGGAGCCACTTCCAGAGCATGAAGCTATCCTTCTTTTCTTGAGTACTTGAAGAAAAACAATGAATTATCAAAGTGAACATGAAGCCCAACTCTTAACTTCAAAGTCAACGATAATGATCCTTAACTATAACAATCTAGAAATTCAAACAATTCATCTTCGAATATCTAAACATTTTGAACATAATTAAATGTTATAAAATGATTTTATAACCTTCTTAGACATCATGTAATTAGTTAATAATAAGAAGAAACTTGTTTTGAAAAATTATTTACAAAAAATATTCTTCGAAGAAAAATCGATAATGTGACCAGAAATTGGTTTATCGTTGAACAGTTTTTAATCGATATAAGTTGTTCAAACTCTTTCGTACTTGCCCAATGATCGCATAAACACATTAGCAACTAATTAACACACCTCTCTTTGTAAAGCAATGGAGGGTTCTAGAAGCTTCCAAAAAGATTAGAGATATTTTAAAAAGTTAAGGGTATAAGGGTATTTTGTTAAGAGAAATGATGTAAAGGGGAAGTGATGGGCATGTGGAGTGGTGAGCCTTCCATGGCATGATAGAGGGGTGAGTGCAAGCTTAAATAGCACCATTTGAAGCTTATATAAGAAGGGGCATAATCCTTCAAATTCATATCAAAATTTCTACACAAAAATAACACTCTTTTCATATCTTTTTCTACTTAAAATTCCTAAAGAAAATTATTGCAAATCTTATCAAATCAACTCAAATTTGGACTAGAGCCTTACTACAATATTAAATCACCTTTACGAAGTTAAATTGTGAAAAAATAAAGCACATATCTTTTCACATCCATAGGCCATGAGAAATTTGTGAGGGGAGAAGGCAAAAGAAGGTGAAAGCAAGGAGGAGGAAAAGAAGGAAAGGTGTTGCAAAAGAGAAGTTGGACTTGGTTTGCTTAGTCTCCATTATTTGTTAGGTTAAAGGTGGGCTAACTCACCACTTTGATTGAAAATATAACTCACATTTGTTTGTGTTTGATTGTGTTTAAGTTATTTGAATTGATGTGACGTTTGTTGAAACTTTGGTTTTGATTCTTGCTTTAAAAGTGAGTGACATATATATGGACTTAAACAGAGTTGAATGGCTTGTTTGATATGTGACATAATCTTGAAACAAAGCACTTATATTGTAGATGGACTTTGGTTTAGGTGGGTCTTGGATTTGAAAGTGCACTTATAGCGATAATCGCTATGGATGCATTTTGGAATTACCCTGTTTTTGGCGACTTATGTGGAACGTTGTAAAGAGATACTTAAGGGTTTCTTGCCATATTTAAAATGTTTTATAGGTATGTTTATTGCCATAAAAATTTTGGATGGTAAAAAGTTAATAACATTTCAAAAAGCAAACTTCATTTGTGCAAAACTGCCCCGTTTAAACTTTGATTTTTGAGCTTTAAATGTTTCAAAAGATATTTAAATTTATGTATTTTATTTTGTTTCATACTTTTACAAGTGTTTACTAACTATTATTATAGCATTCTGAAAGTGGTTTGAGATTTTTATGAATTTATAAGAATTTATTTTGAATTTTTAAAGAAGAGGTTTTTATAATGAAAACTTGTTTTTCCAAGTTTTAAAGAATATTATAAACTTATTATATTTAAGTAATATTTTCGATAAATGTTTTAAAATCTAGTATAAGTTTTTTAAAAGAATAAAAAAATGCTTTTGAAAAGGGATAAGAATTGCTTGGTGGCTAAATGGTTTTATTGTGTGATTGCTTGTTGAAAAGTAACTAACTATGCTTAACACTAAAAGCCGAGCGAGGTAGACTTCTCTATTTGTGAGTGTTAAAATTTATGTTCGAATAGGGATAAAGTAATAGCACTTTAATCCTCTCTTGACCAATAAATAGTTAAGTTGGAATGTCGAAAACATGTTAATCTTGATTTTTTATGGAAATCATTAATAGTATACTTAACACTAAAGGCCGAGGAGTAGGTTTGACTATCTGGAGTCAATAATGAAGTGCCTAGGCAAAGCTTTGATATGCAACCAGTGCCCTAACTTACCTGGCTTCACTCTTGAAAAAGGGATAATATAAGTTGAAATGTCGAAAATGTGCTATGTATACAAACATTGATTTATATAAGTGGACATTTTAACTTGATAGCCGATTAGTCGACTATCAACCTTGACCAATTATAATTTAAGAAGTAATCGAAAGGCTTTGCGATTTCATACCAGCGAGAACCCCCGGGGAGGAGTATTGGTACAAAATATCTCTAGCATACGCTTTCTTTTGAAAGAACTGGAATTGTGTTAATCGAAAATTCACCGATTGGTTTTGAGGAGTCTAGGATTAGTAAGTGTTTTTCTTATAGAATACCATTTCATACTAGAATACGGGTTCTATGTTTTGGAAGCGGTTGCAAAAAGGAATCTATGTTGAGATTCGTGATCTATTCGAGATGCTCGAATCCATGTAGTAATTTGTGATCTGTTCAAGATGTGGGAATCCATATGGAAATTCGTGTTCTACTCGAGTGATAAAGACTCGCGTGAAAGATACAGAACATAACCTCAACATCGGAAATGGCTAAAGATAGAGTAAGCTGCACAACTTGGGGTTTAGCCGACCGATGTCAAGATATTATCGACCCTGTATCTAGAGCTACTTATCGAATGTTGATAGAGGAAGTTGATGATATTGGGTTCCACATGGTTCATGTTTATTTTCGAACATGGGCCGCTTGTGCTTACTTTAAGGTATATTTTATCTAGAGATATATGATGTACATAAGGTGTTTTATGATCCTTATGATTGGAGACCCACTTCAGTTTACTGGAGGCATCGCCATGGAAAATCCAATATGTAATCGTACCTTAGCAGTTTTGGATGTACCCTAATACGTTGTGGTGTGATCAATGCAAGCATCTCAGCTATTTGAAATGATTTATATTCAACACTCTAGACATTATCACTATATTAAACTTAAAGAATGGTTGGTTTCTGTGAGGGAAAAGCGTTATGGAAAGCCATACGGTCTCAATAGTAATTGTTGCATATTGCACGTATCTCCGATTTGCTCATATCAGACTTATGTTTGATGCTTGGTTTTTGTTTTCCGTAAATTCCTTGCATACTCTTTTGAGTAAGCCGAGTCTGGCAGGTTTTATTTTGGACGCTTTAGAGTTCAAGAGAAGAGGTGGAGGCTTTCATTATCTATCTATTTCTATTTTTTTGTATCGTATTAGTTATGTATATATCAACATTATAAGGACAGGCAGTTATAACTGTCCGGGCTGATAGTAGTGGTTAGGTTTTGTAACTTCGAATTTTTATATTTTGAGTAACCCTTTGTACTGTCCTTTTGGTATTATATAATATCATTTCATTATGAGATTCTAATGTTGTGTTTTTCTTTTCTTGTTCTATACCCTTTTTATTTTACCCTAACCTTTTATCTTTTCAGCACTTGGGTTTTCGGTGCATAAATACCACAAATATATTTAGTGTCGACATTTGAGGGTCAAAAAGTCGGGTTGTTATATTAATAACTTGGTATAGAGGATTAGAATCAAGAAAAATACCACTAAATACTTTGACTAAAAATCAAGCCCTACTTCAAACACTTTGGTCAGAGGAACCATCGCTCTATCCAACTCCATGGTATTAAAAAAGCAAGGAATGTAATCCCCGACATTTTCTAGGCAAAGTAGTAGATAAATCGACCACTTGGAAGTAGTTTTATTAGCTAAAATATGAGCGGTTGTATCATGCACTACAGCAGCCCTAAACTCAGCAGAGGCATTATCAAAAACAGATTTTGTGCCAAGAGCATCTGCCACAACAACAAACTCAACCACTTTACATACATCATCCACATCCTTTTCTTTACCCAAGCTATTATCAACATCACTGGAGGCAACATTAAAATCATGAACATCAGTATTGGCCCTTGCCAAACACTTGTTTAAGGCCTATAATGCCGACTTCCTATACTTTATTTCCTTTTAGCTGTTATGACGCCTGTACCGAACACCTATATCTTATTATTTTATAGATTATGGACGGCCCATAATCATGCCGGCTAGTTTTGCTAAAAAATATATTTATTAGATATAATTATTTTTTATTTAATGTGTTGGGTGCCATTACCATTTTCTTGGTACCAATAGTAATTAATCTAATGCATATATAAATGTTATATATATACGTATCAATTTTGATATCAATATGTATTTAAAAATTGGATTTACATATGATTAATGTCTAATGGGTTTAGAATAACTTAAGGCCTATATTACCTTATCTAATAACCATAGAAGAGTAAGAGAGAGGCTAAAGATTCAAAAAGTTAGATCTTGATTTGGTAATATAATTCGCAATAATTTTCAAACGACTAAAAACTATTTTAAATTGATTTACCAATGTCTTAACTACAAATATAAATAAACAAATAAGTATATGTAATTATATATCAAAAATTATTTAATTATTTATCATAAAATAATGTTACAGCAAAAAATTAAAATTTATTTTGATTTTAAATTTAAAGTTTATATATACGAATGTGTGTGTATGTATGTATATTACAAAATAATACTTTGTTGTTTAAAGAATTGAAAAAACAATATATATATATATATATATATATATATAAAATTTATCTTTATCGTAAAGCATTTTATTTAAATACATAGAATTTGATTACGTTGTAATTAATTTTATTGTATAATTATTAAGTATATAAAATTATTTTTAGAAACTATTTGAGATAAATATATTTATGATATTTTTAATATATATATATATTTAATATAAATCCGTAGATGTAGATCGGTTTTTAAACTGTTTTATTAATTAAAAAAATTAGATATTTTGAAATTGAATTTTGAATTTCAAAATTATTAACTTATTCAAAATAAATTATCTAATTTATATTTATAATATTTTATTTAAATTTATAATATGCATATTTATTTATTTAATTTAAATCTATAGATCCAAATTTATTTTTAAACAGTTTTACTAATTAGAAAAAATATGGTATTTAAAATGAAATTTGAATTTCAAAATAACTTGTTTTTTTGCAGAATAAATATTCAAAATTTTAAATATATTATATATATATATAATTTAAATTTGATTTGGATAGCAATTGCATATAAAGGGCTAATGTGTCTATCGCTATATAAATCCCAATACTTATGTATGGGCATATTATACCATGCACACATTTATATGTTGCACGCACACTTACACGTATGTGTGTAATTCATATGCATATAAACTTTATATATTACATATTTATGCAAAATAAAATCTTTATACAAATTAAATATATAAAATAAAGATTTTATTTAAAATGTTTAGATTTAGACTTCATAGGCCCAATAAGATCTAATACGGTGATTTTTTATTTGAAATTCACCAATTTACTACTGTAGGCTAGCCTAATTCTAATAGTAAATAGTTGCAATCGTGAGTAAATTATCATAATATAAAATAACCTTTTATTTTAAATGTTCCTGATCAAATTTTTTCGAGAAAGTCAATCGGTAAATCCATTGAGACCAGAGTACGTATTCTCGTCAAATGTTGGAAAGTGTATTACTCATGACTATTATGGCACCAAGGGGTACATACCGATAGTTATTGGATATCTATGGAATGATTCATCCGAGAGTTTCCTATCGGTTAACAATAACTACATCAAATAGGAAATATTGAAGTGACGATATTACACAGTTCCTACGACTTGAGAATACATTGGAGCTTTGATGTGAATTACTCACTCTTATTATAATTAAACCATGACACGACATCCATTGAATGACTATAGTTGAGTTTGCGTTGAAGCATTAAAAGTGAAACACTATTCAATAGAGAATTCATCCCCTTAGTTGTATAAGGTTAGTATCACAATTAACCGTAGTCAACTCGAAATATCTAACCATAGTATGTTTAATAATAAATGTTATTATTGGACTAAGAACTTTGTTTATGGACTAGCCAAGTTGAACATGGACGATATTGGAATTTTAACCAAAACCAAGTTTCATTAGTCATGATGTGATATAGTGTCGATGAATAAATTTGGTGCAAATTTTCATTACTAATTGGTACTACTTAAGAAATTATAAAATATGATCTTACTAAAAAGGTCTATAAGCAATGATTCAAAAATAATGTCACACCACTGGCTAAGGCGACATGTGAACGTCGATATTTGAATTATTTAATATAAATTGCTAACGAAATTCACATCTTTCAGTCATACATCCGTATTTTTAAATTCTTCGAAAAACCACACGATTTAACTAATTTATAAAATATTGTAAATTAATTAATATTTGAGAAATATTGATTATTATTCAATTTATTTGATGTTTTAGTGTTGTTAGCAATTATTTAGATGTATATATAAAAATTATATACGTGCATATTGACATACAATATAGGTACAATATGTAAACGGGTTTTTAATATAGTTAATTGCTTAACAAGCTTTTCGAAAAATTATTCATGCGATGGAATGATGTTGCCTACCATGCTAGAGAGCAATAGGAAGGGATATGGATGGGCGCTGATTGACAACTAATAGAGAATTAAAAATTGATTAAGGAATCAACGTAACCAAAATAGAGTTTGTCTCAATGACCCAGATGTGGGAGATTTTTCCTCCCCTACAATTTTGAATCTTAATTCATTTTTCCAATCCCTTCTTGTTCTTCTTATGACTTCAAATTAGCATCCTCCTCGCCTCGTTTGTGCTTGCACATTGTCAGTTGGCGTTGCCATGCCCAGTCGTCCCTCGCCTCTTATCAACGTGGCCTCATTCCTACCTTTGGGCCCTACTTTGGGTAATCCTTCTCTCTCCATTACTCCACCAAGATCAATTGTGAGTGGCTCTAGGGCAGGTGCTAGAAATTTTTGGGGTAACTCATTAGTTGATTATTTTGGTACTAAGCAAGTGATTCAAGGGATGGTTGTGGTTGTTCCTTCCATTTAAATCATAACTTGTGATGTTGAACCGGTGGCCCTTAAGGATGGTATTTCCTTGCTTCATCTTTAGATTCTACTACATCTTCTATTGTGCCTATCTGAGTTACTATGCTTGCTGATACTCAACTGTGCCAAGTAGCCCCTTACTTCCTTTGTTATCTGTTAATGTTGATGACTACAGTGGTGGTTGCAGTAATCTAGTTCACAATTCGGTCCAATACGAGAACCCCAACCTCTACAAAAAATGGCCATCTTTGTTTAAAAGAAAACCGAGAGATATTTGATCATATATCCCTAGACAATATGTAGTCAATTTCAATGGTTCACATTTTCCCCTTTTGAAGGAAATTATTGATGTTGGCATTTCCATCTGAAAAGATCGCCTTATTCGCTTCTTCTTAGATGAATCTCCTTCTTTTTCCTTGGTAAAAAAGGCAAGTTCTTAAGGCTTGGAAACTTCGTAGGGCAATCGATGTAAGATGTGGCAGTTCCATATGCTTCTTCAAATTCTCTTGCCCTACATAGATATCCCAGATTTTGGAAGCGGATCCAATTATTATTGATGGGAAATGTTTATTATTACGTAGTGGTCCTCCTTTATTGACCTAGCCCATGAATAAATTCAATCTATTCCTGTTTGGGTACATCTGTCTAACATCCCATATGTCTTCCAACCTTTAGAAGATATAAATTGGATTACAAACCATATTGGCCATTTGATTTGCTTCGACGTCTCTATGGAAAGACACAATCACCTCATGTTTGCAAAAGCCATAGTTGAAGTTACTTCCTCAAGGCAACTAATTACCGATATACCATTCTCCTTGGTGAAAACATAACTGCCCCATGAAAATGTCAATTACCATTGTAAGCCGCTAATATGCGATAATTGCCGCTCCTTTAGCCACGTTACCATGGCTTGTACTCTTTTCAACTCCTCACCTGTTGAACTCCCTAAGAAAATCCCCCTTTCGAAGACCAATCATAAAGGTCCCCCTGCCTCGTCCCCTTTATCTTGTTGCTCACCTCCCTCACCTGTAACTCAAGCCACCACAGTCGTAGTTTGCTTGACCCCTATCATTCCAGTCTCTCTAAGATTTCTCCATCTCTGCCTTCCCCTGTCTGTTCATCTCCCTCAAATACGCCACCATTGATTTCGAATCGGTTCCACTTTCTGACTTTGACTCTCCGATTACTTCTCTTAAGAAGTATTTTGTCCATACCCTGCTATCCAATCTTTATAGCGCAGAGCATGTTGCTTAGAGCTAGTTGATAAACTTTCAGATAATATTCTATGGTTTTGGTGCAAAAAGGCTAGAATTTAAACTCACCTGGAAAATGGCCTTTTCTACAACTCAGCATGGAAGGTTTCACATAACGTATTCAAATGATGAAATGGATAAGCATGAACTATTTGACTGGCTCTTGGGTGATGAGTTGGTCCTTTACAATGACGAAGATTTTTGCGCTAACAATAAAGTGATTCTAGCTACCACAGACTAGGACTGGAAGTTTATTTCCTTACCTCACATCCCAAGTTTCTACTTCGAGTTATAGGACGGTTTCGTAGATGCACCAGGATTTAGTTTGCTTTGTTCTCTTCAAGGTTGTCATACAATGTTGTATTATAGATTTATATTTCCATAGAATTTCATCATGATATTGCTATTCTTCCAAGCATATTAGCTTTTCTTATATGAGATTTTGTGCTATCTTGTTAGGCATGATGGTAATGTGCTTGCTGTGTGGACCTTGGGGTCCTTGACTTCTGTATATTTCATACACACACACACACATAAATATAGTATGACTATATGATTCTCGAATCATGCATTCTTTATATCGAAAAATGGAAGTTTTAAAGACAGAATAAGAAAGGTTTTTCTCTTTCATTGGAACAAATCCTCTCATTTATTTTCTTTCATGTATTCATTCTTTCATTCACTTTTCATTTTCTCCTCCTCTTTCTCCTATGGTCGAATTTTGATCACCCCCTTTCCGATATTATCAACTCCGAATAAAAAAGAAGACATCAAAAGAAAATAAAACAAGTGGTTCATCCTTCTCTTGGAAAGCTGAGTGTGGATCTACTTGAGATTAGAGGAGAAATATCAAATCAAGATGTTATTAAAGGAAAGTCTTTTTAGGTTTAATTGCTCAATGTGATTTAGATTTTTATATATTCATTATTATCGTTTGCACATATAGTTAATCACCTTGTTATAATCTTGTATAAATAATATATTTCAACAATTGATTAAAAGTCTTTAATATCTTAAAGTATAATTGTTTAAATAAAAGTGAACCATATGTTGAAATTATTTTGGCCATGGAATTTTTTACAAGTTAACACATAGAAAACTTACTTTTGTCCATAGCCTTGTACTATGTTTTACATATTGAAGTTGATCTAGATCTTAACCAATTCTCTCTCCCTTATCTTTATAAATCTAGCCCATCTATTTGCCATGAAATGGTTGTACCATATGCCATCATCATGGTCGAGTACAATAGCCCCTTATATGGGCTTCAAACCCATTTAAAGCCTAAACAAAATATTTTCATTTAAATCTAATTTAAACGCGTGTCGATATCGCATATCAATTAATATATATATATATATAACTATTATTAATATATTTAATAATATTTGTTCATCAAATCAAAATAAAATTTTCAACTAATATTTCATAAATTTTAATTAATTTATATCAATTAAAAATTAATTAAATCATTTGGTCAAAGGAGCATTCATCATTTCGGTTGTATGACCTGTTAGAGGTAAATTTGGTCAGCGGTTAATATCAAACTAATTGAATATTAATGTTCACACGTCACTTAGCAGGTGATGTGATATTTTGGCCGAATTTACCACTTAAATGGTTTCAATAAAATCCAATTTTAGTTTCTTAAATGTTATCTTGTTGTAACACTTACTTGCACCAATTCTCTTCATTAGAACTATATCATTTTGGATTATAGAATTTGGTTATGGTCAAAATTCCAATATCATCCATATCCAACTCTATAGTCCAAACACAAAGTCCTTGATTTAATAATAACAATTATTATTAATCGAAATGCTCTGGCCAGAGATTTGACTTTGAGTTGACTTTAGTTGATCGTAATATAACCTCATATAACCGAGGAGACGAATCCTCTCTTGAACAGTGTTTCACTTCCAGTGCTTCCACGTGACCAACTAAAGTTTTTCGATGGACGTCGTGATATGATTTAACTACAACCAAAGTGGAGTTTCCATAATAAAGCTTGAGAATATTCTCAAGGCGAGGGAATTGTGTAATATTGTCACATCGATACTTTCTGTTTGACCTTGGTTATATTAACCAACATAAAACTATCGAATGAGTCATTCCATAATTGTCCAATAACCATTAGTACGTAACCTCTTGGTGCTCCCAATGACCATGAGTAATTTACTACCCAACATTTAAGAGCGTTATGTACTCTACTCTCAATGGATATACCGATAACCAGTTTCGGTACATCTTGACTAGGAATATTTAAAATGGTATATTTATTTTCATTATGATAAATTGTTCACGGTTACAACACTTCGTAACTACTGTCACAAAATGTACAAAATTTATGGATTTTATATTAAATATACTTTTAATTAAATTTAATTAATTAATATAAAAAATTATATCAAGTATATGGTAGAAAGAAAATACCTTTTATTTCGAATAAGATTGGTTATCAAGTTAGATATATGTACTAAATTGCATAATTGCCCCTACGCATATCCTAACTCTATCAACCTCCCTCGTGCACTTGGGTTCTGTTAGCACCAGAATTGGCCACTAACACCCTTGAGTAGAATTATGTAGAGAGATTAACAAAGAAAGTATATTAAAATAGAGGAATATCACAGTTATATGCAATTAGAATAGTAAAAAGGAGAACACCCGAATTATAGTGGTTCGGCGTAACTGCCTACGTCCACTATGAGTGAAATCTTTATTGCTTCTTCAATGAGTTGAATACAGATACAATTTGTACATAAACATATCGAGTACAAATTTTGACAGCAAAGAAATGAGTATAAAAAACGGTAGAGCCTCCCTGGAGTTCTCGAAAAAGGGTCCCTTCAATTGTGCCCCTGCCTCTTTATTTGTAGATGAAGATAGGCGGGATTCCCTGTGCAAGCCCAAGAACAAGATAGCTCGGCCCATAGTTGTAAGTCAAGTTGACCGAACTAGTCAGGCTGAGCCACCTCCACCGAACCGGTAATCCTCGAGCCTCTCTGGCCGAACCACGAGTTCCTCGTGTATGACTTGAAGCAAAGTCTTCCATAACTCGGATAGTTAGTGATGCAACCCGAAGTAAGGAAAAGCCGAACCACATTGTCTAGCTGGAAACCTGCTAACTCCCTGGGCCGAACGATGAATGACTGATCCACGCTAGTCTTTCCACTATGACTGAGCGATGAGTGGCCAGTCCACCTTGACCTTCCCTCCAAGACCGAGCGACACCTGCTAACCTATCCAAACCGAACGACGTATGCTGGCTAACCAGACGCCTCCATGCACCTTGGCTGAACCGTGTTACAGCCGAGCTATGCGAAATGAAATTCACGAGGCTGAACCGGAGAACGTCGAGCCACTCTTCCCTGGGTATCTAGACCGAACTGTCCTGCCCTTTCTTCACTGGTCGAACGACACACATCTCGATACCTCTAAGGCCGGACCATCATCGGTCGAACGACCAAGGCCGGACCAACTCCACATCGAACCAACAGTTCCGAAACCTTCTTGACCGAACCACTTTGCCTCACACATTCTGGCCGAACGAACAGGCCTACACTCTACCGCCGTACAACTTAAGCTGAGCCATTGCCGAACATGTCGACCTATGTATGTAGGCCGGTCCAACTTTAAGTTAAACCGGACTCTTATGCTTATAATCCCTTCTTGGCTTGAGTCCCGTCTAGGTTCATCTATAGGCTCTACGACTATCGCCATGTAGCCGGGCCACAGTGTCGTGTAACATTTGCCCCCCAAAGCGCGTCGAGTCAACATGATGCACTTTGAACCATGGGCGATCCATGCTTTCGACATCTTGTTTTAACTTCTCAGAAGTTGAATGCATGCGATTTCCTGAAGGCTGAACCACATTGCGGGTGGAATCTATTCCTCCATTGCGCTATCATCTTCGATGCTAGTCGGTCGAAGTACGAGTGCCTTACCACTTGTCCGATATACCTATTATCGCTCGGTATGTTTGCTCACTGCCCCACTGAGGTACTCTGACCATATCCACTGGTTAAGGCCCGTTCGCCTCCCTCTTCCCACGTATAAAGCCCATATTTCTTATCTTCCTTCCCACTTTTCGTCTCATATCTTATTTCCTAGCACTTTTCTAAGCTTTATCCTCCTTACTCCACAGAACTACCTCGTCCCTTCGCCCTAATATTATCCAAATGCGACTTCACCATTCCTCGCAATTCCAAATTTCGATAATCACTTGCCCCCACTCTGGATTAACACACATATCGGTGAGTTTCTTCATATCATCATGAAATTCTAGGCCACCCCTTTTTGAAATCGAACTAGATTTGAACCTTAGGCACATATATCCATGCACAATAAAAAGGGAAAATGAGAAGAGCGTGGCAAGACATGATTGATAGGAGCAGACAATGAAGCATTTCCGAAGCAGGTTTACACCAGATTGAGAGGAATTAGCATAGACGTTGGTAGGAATTAAGTCGGTGCCATATAGGGGAAGTGAGTTGTATTTCATGGGAGAGATGAGTTCTGTACTTTGAATAGGAGTGGTTCGGTAGGTGGTCCAAGGAAGCCTGGGCCGGTAGGATTTTGTCAGCTAAAGAGTTCGATAGGGGTTTAGAAAAAGAGTGGATCGACATAAATTGAGTGAGGCTTGTTTTGTATAATTTAGGCGAGCGAGTGGATCAGATTTCGCATTCGAGTGGGTCGGTTGTATTTGGTCTAAGTAGCTATTTGGTATTTGTTGGTGAGTGGGTCGGTGAGTAGAGAGAGGAAAGGGGAAGCGAGATAGGTTTTAAGGATTGGCACCGAGCGAGGCCTTACGGTTCGGCGTGCATGCATTTGAATAGACGAACGGTCCTAAGTTCGGGGATCGACATTGACAAACACACTTACTTGCCTTAACTCATAGAACATAATATCACCGTTTGTTTCCATACTTAATCACATTCCAATAAACCCGTGATATGAACTTAAGCACAAGCACATGAAACTGATTAGGACTAACAACTTCACAGGTTGAATCGTTGCAGATGTGAACTTAAAGCTTGTTAAAGATGACAACAAAAGGTCGTCGTACCACATTTTACTTTTCTGAACTCTAATTTATTTGTACTCTTTACTCGAACCATCACAATAACTCACACACCACGCATGGGAATATTTTTGTTGTTATATCTGATATCAATTGTCTTTCAAGTATAGTTTAAACAGGATTCTGTTCACATCCATCATTCTTTAAAGATGTTCAAAAAATTGAGCTCTGCTACAGTTTCCAATAGACCTGAGCCAGGTTCTCGGCAAGAGGTAGTAGGAACTTCAAATCCACCGACAACCTCCACACAGGGTATTCCGGATCCATCTGATGCAGTGGTTGGCTCGGCTTCTTATGTTATAGATGGAGCAGTTATCTTAGATAATCCTACTGATTCATAAGCTTCAAAAATTTGGTGAAGCCGCTCTTCATCGGTTATGTTCGATTCATGGAATTCCCTTTGACGACATTTTAGTTCCATCAGGACAACATCGGCCTCACCCGACCCCGATCGGGTATACAACGTGCAACAAATTCATATGCTGGGTTGGAAGTGTGCCACCTTTCAATTCATTTCTCCATGAGGTGTTGCTGTATATCGGGATTGCTCCGGCACAGCTTCACCCCAACAGTCATGCATTTATCCATGGCACTTGTATTCTCTTCATGAGCATCTTATTCAGGCTCCCTACTCCCGAGGATATCCGCTACATTTATCGCTTCAAAAGATGGTCTGACAGTCCATCCTTCATATTTCTTGAGCCACACTCCAAATGTCAGATCTTGATGGCATCATGGAGTAAATTCTCCCAGTATAAGTAAGAATGGTTTTATGTACATTGCCCCCCAGCTTTGCGAGAAGATGGCTAGAAGGGTGTAAGTTTCATTTCTAGACTCTAAGGCACGAAGTGCATTCTTTCCAAACTTCTTTCGACTTTTACAGGTATCAGCCCACGTCTTGAAGGCACTGGGTATTCTAAGGCTGTCGAGGCTATTCAAGCTATTCTCATGGAAGATCGAAAGATCAAATCCATTATTTCCAATGAATCGCTTTTAAAGTTTGGATTGTTGGCGAAAGGTCATCGATCTAGTCTCCCAACTGGCGCCACTACAACTGGATCTGCGGTGGAGAAAGGAAAAGATCAGGTCGAGCCTTCGATGCCCCTACTGTTGGGGCCCCCGACACATCCGAGGAAGGTGAAATTAAAGAGGTCGGGGTGCTAGGAGCGTCTGATGAGAATATAAGTCCCGATTCAGCACCGGTGACTGATGTACCCGGCATCAATGAACCGCCTCCTCCTTCAAAGGGGAAAATGAAATTAGCCTGCAAACTAAGAAAGAAAATAGTGGGCAGAACCTCAAAAGTTACAACTACTCTGGTTGAGAAAGAGTCATCTCCCCAATATCTAGAGGGTTCACTAAAAGGTCTATTAGATCTGACCATCCTTGATGACTTACTTAATTACGATTTCAAAGATCCAGAGGCCTTGGGACTTAATTCGCCCGCGAGAGGCAATGAAGGCGATCAAGTTCATCATCAGGGAGAAAAAACTCCAATAAGTAAAGCAAAAGAAACTGGTACATCGGGGGGAAACACTAGGAGACACACGAACACACACTTCACCTACACTTAAGTTTTAGCCATAATGCGATTCTCACTAACTCGTCTTCGCTTGGTTTCTGTGTAGGTGATATAGGGTGCATACATGGCTTTGACTGCCTTCGTGGGTCCTCTATCTTCCACCACTCCAGTCGGGATTCAGGATCAGGTAGACGTCGAGATAGAGATGACAGTGGCGATAGAAACTACCATCCCAGAGATTCCTCGTCTTCCCGAAGAAAAATTTATAGCCACTCTTCATATCCCAATGATCTCCCCCTCGTTCAGAGCACAATAAGGAGAAATCTGCTCAGAGGGGATCTTAATATGAAGCTCGTCGTGACCAACATTTCGGCTTGTCTAGCATTAAGCAATCTTGTGAGCCCTATAAGAAGTTGGTGACTCCAGCTAAGCAAACTCCTCCAATCACTGCACTTGATCCGTCGATAGCCGAAAGATTAGCCGAGCTTAAAGCTACATTTTTGAAGATATGCTTGGACGGACTAAAATTTCTTCCTATGATTCACCTAATTCCAGGGCAGTCAAACAAAGTACCATCGCCTGCATTAACGATGTCTATGTCCAACACGATGCGTTTGTTCATTTGGCAGAAAAAGTTTTAGAAGTTTCAACGTAATGTCAGCACGAGATTGATCGCCTGAAACTTGAAGCCATCCATGATAAAGATATCATTAAAGCCCAGGATGAAGAGCTTTCCTTGTACAAGTCTCAACTTGAAGCTGTCCAGCAAAGCGCTAAAGACATAGCCGAGGCAGTCCGTCGTCTGGAAGCTACCCACAAAAAGGAAATTGATGAGGAAGTTGAACGCAGTGTTGCTTTAGCCATAGAAAAAGACTCCATCCAGAAAGAAAAGGACATCCTCACTCGATGAGTTAAAGAACTGGAGGAGCTGCTGCTTAAAGAGAAAGAAGAAAAAATTGCTGCACAAGAAGAGACACGGATTGCGATGAAATCGTCACAACACGATTCTTAAAGGCGAAGCTCGACGAGGAACTTTCTAAAGCTAAAGTGTTAAAGGATGTAGACTGTGAGGAGGGCAAAAGAATGGCACTGGCAGAAATCAATTTTCTCCTCGAGGCAGCTGCTGAAGCCGGCAGGGAAGAAATTAAATGCTTATTTGATCCGCTAATTGCTGAATATAACGCTCGAGTTATCATGCATTGAGATCTATCTTTTCTAGGCGAGGGTTACCTCGAATCATTAGCCGAAGGATGAGACGCTTTAATAAAAATTAATTGAGTGGAGCTGGGCATCGAAGAGGTTGATGAAGAAGCTCTTGTGAAGGAAGTGCTTCGTGAGAATGAGCGTTCCGACTTATCTACGGCGAAGGCCTTCTACGGAAAAGACTCATCCTCATCAAAAGGAAAAGATGACATTGCTGGCCCTCCGAAACTGAGTCTCTGGTTCCTCTTTCCGCTACTCCGGCTGGTTTCTCTTCACTCAATCCTTTCGAGCAACATGCTGGCTATGACCCAGAGAAAACTGGGCTTGATGTTCACGTCCTTTCTCCTATTCCAGAGGGTGAGACTCCTAAAATAGCTGAGAGTCAACTGAAAGCCGGTATGTAATTTTTCTTTCTAGGGTTGAAAGGACCATCTCTTTTGATGAATAATAAATGTATTCTAACACTTCTCCTTAACTACTCCATGTAGGTCCTTCTGATCCCGTACTAACTCAAGAATCCCTAGCCTGTGGACGAACATGATGAGGTTAAAATCATGGGCTCTTCCGAACCTACTTTAAAACTTAGCATGGGGGAACAAATTTTAAAGGAGGAGAAAAAGAAGGCCGAATTTAAGATTGAACCTCAGGTGGCGGAACTTGGTGATCCTCTAAATAAGCCACTGAAGGTAATTCTCCTAGGTAGAACAACACCTCTGGAGGTCCCCTTTCCTTCCCCGGATACCATCTCATTAAGAATCAAAGCATCAAAGAGAAAGCGCTCTGGTGAGGAGCCTTCGGAGAAATCGAAGAAGGAGAAAAATAAAAAAAGTAGCTATCCAACCATGCCTCGTTCAGCTCGAATAAACCTGAATCACGTGGTTGTTTCTATTTATTTTTATAGTTGTTGTGAATTGTCTTTGCTCCACATTTTAGAAAAGTTGTAATGGAACTTAATTTTGGATTAGTAAATAAAATTATGTTTCTTTGTCTTTCAAGACTTTTATTGTTTAACTCATTGTCTAACTTGTAGTTGAAATTTGAAATCTTGCGGGTTACATAAGCTCCGGTCCGCTTCCACATGAATTGGAAATTTTTTTGAATCGTTTATACTCTAGTTCACACTCCGGGGACTCATGGTACTCTAGTCCTTGCTCCGCGGACTTAGAAATTTTTAAATCATTTATACTCTAG
This sequence comes from Allium cepa, assembly GCA_030765085.1. NCBI lineage: Eukaryota > Viridiplantae > Streptophyta > Magnoliopsida > Asparagales > Amaryllidaceae > Allium > Allium cepa. The sequence continues at coordinate 173,579,199 of CM060939.1, read as the reverse complement.
TCCACACTCTGGGGATTCAGAGTACTCTAGTCCACGCTCCAGGAACTTAGAGATTTTTAAGTCGTTTATACTCTAGTCCGCACTCCGGGGACTCAGAGTACTCTACTCCGCACACCCGGGACATGGAGATTTTTAAGTCGTTTATACTCTAGTCTGCCCTCAGGGGACTCAGAGTACTCTAGTCCCTGCTCTGGGGACTTGGAGATTTTTAAGTCATTTATACTCTAGTCCACGTTTCGGGGACTTAGAGATTTTTAAATCGTTTATACTTTAGTGCGCACTTCGAGGATGCAGAGTACTCTAGTCCGCGCTCCCGGGACTTAGAGATTTTAAGTCGTTTATACTCTATTCCGCACTTTGGGGACTCAGAGTACTCTAGTCCGCACTTCGGGGACTTAGAGATTTTTAAGTCATTTATACTCTAGTCCGCACTTCGGGAACTCAGAGTACTCTAGTCCATGCCCTGGGGACTTAGAGATTTTTATTTTATCGATTGACTTTAAATTTTATATGTGCATTCATATGCCGGACAGAATAATGTAATTTAATTTTTGCCATGGAATTATAACACACGAAACATCAACAATTCAACGAAAAACCACTTCAAGCCTTTATTGATCATAACAAATATGAACAAACTGAATTGTCTTATAAAATGCCGAAAACAAAGAACAAGAAAGAAACATATAATGGAAACAGTTGCCACTAAAATGCCAAAAAAATAGACTAAGTGTAATAACGGCGCAAATGCTCGCTATTCCATGTTCGAGGGAGCTTCATGCCACCGACGGTCGCTAGATTGAAAGTTCCTTCTCTAAGCTTCCGTTCGATGACATATGGACCTTCCCATGTGGGATTCATATGTGATGGGATCGGAAAAACTCGCTTCAAAATAAGATCACCCACATCAAAGATTCTCAGTCGAACTTTTTCATTATAATATCGAGCGACTTGGTGCCAATATGCAGCCGCCCTTAAATCGGCTTCTTTACATTTTTCGTCGATAAAGTCCAGCGATTCTAGTAAGAGATGCTGATTCGAATTAGGATCATAATGAGTCACCCAATAAGAAGGAACTTCAAGTTCCATGAGTATAACAGCTTCAGTGTTGTATGCCAAAGTGAATGGAGTGTGGCCAGTCGCGGAGTTGTGGGTGGTTCTGAAAGCCTAGAATGTCGTCTGAAGCTCATCCACCCACTTGCCTCTAGCCTTCTCCAAACGTTTTCTCAATATTGATTTGATTATTTTATTTAAGGCTTCAACTTATCCATTGTCTTTAGGGTGAGCCCTTCTCAACGCAATCCTTTTGGCAAAATTCTTTGAACTCCCTACTTTCAAATTGAGTTCCATTCTCCGTAATGATGTTCATAGGAGGCCAAAACAGCATATAATGCTTCGCACAATGAAATTAATGACCTGTTCGGTGGTGATCGTAGCTAAGGGCTCTGCTTCCACCTACTTGGTAAAGTAATCAACCGCAACAATTGCATATTTTGCACCACCTTTGGAGATTGGCAAGGAGTCGATTATATCGATCCCCCATATCGCAAATGGCCAGGGACTAACCATTTGTGTGAGTTCCGTTGGCCGAGCTCTCGGGATTTGCACATATTTTTGACATTTATCACAACTTACTACATAGTCCGCGGCGTCTCGATTCACGGTTAGCCAATAGTATCCATAGTGAAGGATTTTTGGCTAATGTCAGCCTCCCAGTACGGTCACTACATTTTCTTTCATGAACTTATTTCAAAACCCGCTTTATCTCATCGTGGGCGATGCACCGAAGTAAGGGAACCGAGAATCCTTTTCGATACATTATTTCATCTTACATTACATACCGTGAACCTTTGCGAATGACTTGTCATCTTTTGTTCTTTCTCTCGGGAAAAGTTCCATATATATTGTTTTATCGGGGTTATCCATGACTCCCCTTCAATTTCCGTTTCTAACACAAAATCTACTTCCATCTTGCTTATACTCGGAGCATGTAAGATCTCGACGGGAACCAAGCCCATCTGTTGTGCATTACCAGTACTTGCGATTTCTGCCAGTGAAGTGGCTTCCCTATTTTATTTACGTGGGATGTGTGAAATATCATAATATTCAAGGTCTGCTAACAGTTCTTGAACTCGAGCAAGGTATGGGCCAAGTCTCTGCCCCTTTGCTTGATAGTCTCCCCGCACTTGATACACTACCAATTGTGTATCACAAAAGATTTCAACCGATTTTACTCCGAGTTCCCTGGTAAGTTTCAAGCCAGCAATCAATGCTTCATACTTAGCTTCATTATTTGTAGCTGGGAAATTGAGCTTCAAAGCATAAAAAATTGATCGGTTTTTGGAAGTTACAAGAATAACACCAGCCCTAGAACAACAGTCGTTGGATGCCTCATCGGTGTTTAGTTTCCATCGAATGGGGGAATAACATCATAACTACTTGGCTCGTCTGATATGGTGAATTCTGCAATGAAGTTTACTAGCGCCTGCCCTTGGATAGCCCTCCATGGCAGGTAGGTGATATCGATTGACTCAACTCAATGTTTCATTTTAACAACCTTCTAGAGGTTTTTGGTCGTTAAAGCACCTGTCGCAGAGGTTGATCGGTATAAACACTGATCGGGTGTGTCTGAAAATATAGACGAAGCTTGCGTGATGCAATCACCAAGCAGTAGGCTAGCTTCTCTATCTTAGGATAATTTCTCTCCACTCCCACTAGACGTTTACTAACATAGTACACTGGTTTTTGAATTCAGTCCTCCTCACGAACTAAGGCAGTATTGATGGCATGCCGAGATACCATCAAGTAAACATATAATTCCTTATGATCAACAGGCTTTGACAGAACCAGAGGTGTCTCCAGGTGTCTCACCGAAGCTCGGAATGCATCCACATAGTTCGGCGTCCATTCAAAATTTCTCTTCCCTTTCCTTATCACATCAAAGAAAAGAATACACTTATTGGTCACTCTGGATATGAATCGACTCAACACGGCAACTTTTCCATTTAGGCTTTATACTTGCTTTATAGTTCTGGGCGCTTATATGTCTCGAATAGCCATACTCTTTTCCGGGTTAGTTTCAATTCCCCATGCATTGAAAATAAAACCCAAAAATTTCCCGACGCAACACCAAAGGAACACTTATATGGATTGATCTTCATTTCATAGTATCTAAGTATATCAAACATCTCCGCTAAGTCTCGAATGTGGTCGTTTGACTGTCGTGACTTCATGAGCACGTCATCCATATAGACTTCCATCATTTTCACTCCCACATTCTTCAACCCAAAGGGCATCACTACATAACAGTATAGTGCAACATCCGTAACAAAACTAGTGCGTCCCTGATCTGGAATGTGACGAGATTTGATTGTATGTCTAATACGGATCCATTAATGACAATAACTCATGTCCTGCTGTTGAGTCGACCAGCTGATCAATTCTGGGTAAAGGGAAACTATCCTTAGGGCATGCCTTGTTCAGGTCTGAGTAATCAACACTGGTACTCTATTTCCCATTCGCTTTTATCACTAGTACGGGTTTAGAGACCCATTTTGGGTAGAGGGCATCGCGGACAAACCCATTGGCTTTGAGTTTGTCCACTTCCTCTCTGAGAGCAACGGACCTCTCCAGGCCCATACCTCTCCTTTTTTGCTTCACCGGCACGTATTTTGGATCCATGTTCAACATTTGAGTCACTATGGCGGGAGAAATCCCGCACATGTTAGAATGTGTCCAAGCGAAATCATCCGAATTTGCTCGGAGGAAATTGGTAAGATTCCCAGTCATCGAGGGGTTAGTTGTGATCCAATCTTGAGCACCTGTGATGGTTCATCATGGCTGAGCGTAATGTCGATCGTCAATTCAGCTGGTGCTACTTTAGACTCCTTAGGTTCTTCATCATCGTCTCTCGGATCTATGTCTCTGTATATCCAACTCTGTTGCCTAAGCCAAGGCTCGGGTGTTACTTTTCAATTTTGAGCAACGTGGATGCGGACAGAGTTGTCCACAACCTTTCACTTCTCTCTCCGCTGGGCCTCTCTCAGCTCAACCATATAACATGTACGACTGGTCGCTTGATCGCCATGCACTACACTAACTCCTCTATCCATCGGAAACTTCAAAGTCAAACACCATAAGGCCAATGCTACCCTAAACTCCGCCAGGGCCGCTTGGCTTAGAAAAACATTATACGGGGAATCAATATCCAAAATAATGAATTGTAGGATCCGTACGCTCCTACGTTCACTCTCTCCTAGCTCAACTGGTAATTCGACAAAACCCACTGCATCGGTAGCTGCACCATTAAAGACATGAATGTGGGATTTTAGATGGTTTCAGATCATTCGCCTCAATCTTCATTTGATCGTAGGTCTTTTTGAAACTAATATTCACAGAACTCACGTAATCAATCTGTATCCTTCTCACAAACGTTAGCCCCAATCGTGGACGAAATGACCATCGGGTCGATAGTGGGTGCCTCCACTCGGTCGGCATCCCTGCCCCTAAATACAATATCATATGTCATCATTCGCTGCTGTTTCGTTGGAGTCCCGTCTTCTGAGTTTGACCAGCACTCGAAATCCGCATGTTTTAAGGAATTAGCATAGCATTTCATTTCTTGCCAACTCTTATCTGTTGGATGAGGCCCACCGATTATCGTGTTTATGATAAGTCTACCTATGGTTCGAGCAGGTTCCTCAGGGTGATGTGGAGCCTACCTGCGACTAGGGTTGGAAATTCCTTGTCCGCCTTCCTACGAATTCTTAACAAACTGCTGTAACTTCTTTTGCCGGATCAGTTTGTCTATAGCATCATGGAGGTGTCTACATTCCTCGGTATTGTGCCCGTAAGTCTCATGGAAGCGACAATACTTACCAGTCTGCTTTTGTTCCTCAGTAGATTCTTTTGGGCGCGGCTTTCACTATTGGAAGGTATTACAAGTTGACAAATAAATATTCTCCAGAGATGTGTTCAGAGGGGTGTATTTGTTATAGCTCGGGATCCTTGGTTTCCACATTCCTGCTTCCCTCTTCCTTCTGGAACTTCCTCCTTCGAATCCTTTAGACAAATCGGGCTTGTTTTCAACATTGACCTGGAGCTTTTCGGAGTTGTTTCCAGATTTTTTTTACCGCAATATTGCTTTGTACTGTCTCCTTGCCAGGCCCTAGCGCACTGCCTCGCCTCGTTCACCTGGCTTCCTCCCTTCTCATAAATTGGTGCGCCTTTAAATAAAAACGTTCCAGGGTAGCCGGAGGTTTTCCTGCAGCCAATCACCGAACTTTGAGTCTGGATCTACTCCTCGCATCACGGCCATAAGAATAGCATTGTCATTCGAGTTGCTAACTTCGATAGCGGCAACGTGAAATCTTTGCAAATATTCCTTTAAGGACTCCCTTGGAGCCTGGATTACACTGGATAAAGACATCACGTCCTTTGGATGAGTGGTATGAATCCTGAGTTGCTCCATAAATTTCGTTGCTAACTCATCAAATCTGGAGATCGATTATAAAGGAAGTCTAGTGAACCACATGGTAGCGATTCCAAATAGGGTTATTGGGAAACATCTATATTTCGTTGCATCATTTTCCCTAACCGAGTCCATTAACCACTCGTATCTCATTATATGCTGTCGGGGATCAGTCTTCCTTTCATAGGTTGGAATAGTGGGCATACTAAACTTTCGGGGGTATTCAACCTGTAGGATAGTCTCTATGAATAGAGTATGAATCCTAGCTATGCCCCAATCATCGTTGGATAAACCTTGATTTTCTCTCATCAGCTGTCTGACCATAGCTGACAAATCCGAAGTCTAGATGGGAGGTGGCAAGTTGGACTCCATCCTGCGTGACTGTCCCGGCCGGTGCCTCCTTGATTGGCGATCTCCCAAACGAGTGTCCTGCGGACCTGCTTCATTGCGTTCTTGGTGAGCCAGTCGGTCAGCTTCCGCTCGTGCTCCAAATCCTAAGTTTACCATTCCAACTTGAGTGTGATTTCCCAGGTGCAAGTGAGGGGCCATGGCTCTAGGTAGGGAACCTAGACTATTCCTGTTGGATTGATCTGCTTCAGCTATTTGCGCTATTCTATTCTACGGCGTCTACGCCTGGGATGTTCATCAGCTAAAGCGGAGCTATCAGATGATGAGTAGGTAGTTGGACTTCCTCGAGCATTCTTACAATGTTGTTGAGTAAGCTGGGTCATGAAATTGGCGTTAACGTGAACCTGCTCGTTAAGCTGTCTCCTACTTTGCATGAGTTCTCTCATCAGTTCGTTAAACTCTATCTTGGTGACAACTTCTGTTTGGTTTAGGACGGTGGCGGTCCCTATACCTGGGTTAGCTTGTTGATTGCTGGGTCCTACTTGTTAGACGCCAGCGGTCTCGTTGACATCCACATTGTGGGATGCTGATCTGGTACGTGGTCTACCCATTGTAGAGTTATCGGTCAAAACTCTGAGTAGAATCTGTGAACTTTTGAGAATGAACCTGGATCTTCTTTGGAGGATCTCTTTAATCCAGTAGCAACAAAGTAGATTCTAACAGCTTGAGAATGCCATTCCCAGCGAAAGTACCAAAATGTTTGCACCAGAATTGGTCACTAACACCCTTGAGTTGAATTATGTAGAGAGATTAATGAAGAAAGTAAATTAAAACAGAGGAATATCATAGTAAGATGCAATTAGAACAGTAAAAACGAGAACACCAGAATTATAATGGTTCGGCGTAACTACCTAGGTCCACTTTGAGTGAAATCTTTATTGCTTCTTCAATGAGTTGAATATAGATACAATCCACACACAAACAACTCGAGTACAAATTTTGATAGCAAAGAAATGAGTATAGAAAATGGTAGAGTCTCCCTAGAGTTCTCGAAAAAAGGTTCCTTCAGCTGTTCCCCTACCTCTCTATTTATAGACGAAGATAGGCGGGACTCCCTACACAAGCCCGAGAACAAGGTAGCTCGGCCCATAGTTGTAAGTCAAGTTGACCGAACAAGTCAGGCCGACCCACCTCCACCGAACCAGTAATCCCCGAGCCTCTCTGGCCGAACCACGAGTTCCTCGTGTATGACTTGAAGTGAAGTCTTCCATAACTCGGAATAGCTAGTGATGCAACCCGAAGTATAGAAAAGCTGACCACATTGTCCTATTGGAAACCTGCTAACTTCCTGGGCCGAACGTTGAATGGCCGATCCACGCTAGTCTTCCCACTATGACTGAGCGATGAGTGGACGGTCCACCTTGACCTTCTCTCCAAGATCGAGCGAAACCTGCTAACCTGTCCAAGTCAAACGACGTATGTTGGGCTAACCAGACCGAACCGCTTTGTCTTTATGCGCCTTGGCCGAACCACGCCAAATGAAACTCGTGAGGCCGAACCAGAGAACGTCGAGCCACTCTTTCTTGAGTATCTAGACCGAACTGTCCTATCGTTCCTTCATTGGCCGAGCGTTACACGTCTCAATACCCCTCAGGCCGGACCTTCATTGGACGAATGACCAGGGCCGGACCAACTCCACATCGAACCACCAGTTTTGAAACCTTCTTGACCGAACAACTTTCCCTCGCACATTCTGGCCGAACGAACAAGCCTATACCATGCCGTCATACAACTTCGGCCGAGCCAGTGCCAAACCTGCCGACCCATGTATGTAGTCTGGTCCATTCTTAAGTTAAATCGGACTTTTATGCTTAAAATCCCTTCTTGGCTTGAGTCTCGTCTAGGTTAATCCATATGCTCTACGACTATCGCCATGTAGCTGGGCCAAAGTGCCAGGTAACAGGTTCAATTATGGAATCATATTCCAAATTCTTCAATTGGTTTTTTCAAAACCAATTAGGTTAGTCCCTTAGTAAATAAGTATGCTATGATGTTTTAGTTATCCACTATGTCAATCAACTCTCTTCGACGCAGATAAACTATAATGTGGAACGATTCGGAGAATGTCTCTCGACTTCCAGTGAGCTCTAATGTATGTTATGAACTATATGGTGACATGGTTAATGTTAACATTTGGAATCACCATCATCTCTGTTATAAATTTATTTATTGATATTCATATACATTGCTTTTATCGCGATGCTACTCAAGACGATGTACTTAGCATTTTTCATTGAATTAACCACAGTCTTTCTCATTTAGAACATTTTGAACTTAAACATTCTTAAGTTGAATTTATCGTTGATATATTATACTGAATACCACATACGAAAGTTCGAATCTGAACACTCTTTTATAAGGAGTTTGTTGTTTGTGTAAACAATTCTTTAGTATTTCATAAATATACGAGAACACCTCGAAAACCATTTAGTGATATCAATTTGGATTTGATATTTGCTTTGTGTATTAAATACATAAACAAATCACGATATCGCGGACAACATAACATGTATGATAGTTCCTATTACTAATGCATAAGCAACCCACCTTACATGTTCTGCGTTAAAAACTTTAGTAAGGTGTCCTTGCATATCGTTCGAGGCATTCTCAATATCTTTTATATTTACTATAAAAGACATTATTTACAAATACAACATCGAGCACTAAAACAACTAATGATGATTTTATTACAAGAGCATTGTTAATAATCAGCAATGTGTTGTTCACTTATGGTTCAGAAATATCTATGTACCATTTAACGTTCTTTCTTATGAACACACGCTTGCTCTACATTTGGACTGATAACCAAACTATTTGATATTTCTACCATGATATTTATTCAATTCAATGCTTATAAAATGATACTTTCTATCATTTCTAGGATCATATCCAAAAACTCACAAACTCAATGTCGCTTCTACTAACTTCGAGACACTTTGGTTATTATGCGCTAAAGATTTATTTTAAATCATTATTTATAATATTTAATTTTAGCATATGCGTACCAAAAATAAAGTCATACCAAGCAACAATTTTGTGGGTAAATCTGAACCAACTTAAGCACATCGAATGGTGAACCTGTTACGTTAATTTCAAGATTTGAAATTTATGATATTATTCTTATCAGTGTGGCTCACTATATTCCAACTGCATTTTTCTTTCTCTTAAAGATACATTTGCGGCTAATGGATCATATCCTTTTGGGTACAATTATCAAAATCATATTTTGGTAAAGTACTAGGAATCTATATTGGATCCTTACATCTTGCCATTATCATAGAGTTTGTACTCTTAATGGTTTAATCAAACAACCGAGGATTATTTATTCTTGTGATGAACAAGAAACTTGTAGTTTCTCTTTAATGTACAAGAATACTCATTAGATGTTCTAGTGTATTGTGTTCATTTTAGTTTGATCAATTTCATTTCATCCCTTGTAATCAGTTTTATCTTTGGATTATATCCAAATTTATTTTATATCGATAATTTCTTAGAACATCGTTTTGGTATGAAGTTGGTATTTCTTAAAGCAAAAATTGTTTCTTTATGCAATGTAACGGACATTCATAAACATTTTATGAATTGCCGTGTACAAAACTGATTTTTGCATTAGTTCACAATACACTTATGTTTGTAACATAAACTAGTCATCTAATGGCTATTGTTTCCAAAATTCTATTGGGACAGTTCATACAAGATCCCTTACGTACAATTATCATGGGCAGTTTTTTGAATCGTGCAACCTGCCAACTCCTTAGCCTAGGATATGTATGGGATTCTTATAAAACCTTTGTTTGATATGGTGTAAACTATTCTTTGGATGATATTAATTTTAACCGTGTGTATTACCCTTAAGTTCACACCTTATAGAAAGAATTTAACTAAAATTCACTCATCATTAATTGTGCTTTGTCCAACAAAGTTTGATTAATCCTTATTAATACATCATTACGTATTATGGGAAGGAGTGACCTTTGAGACTGAATCTTTATTCATATTAGGTATATACGGAACTCTTTTCAATATACTCACTCATGCGATCAAAATGAATCATTTGTGTCGCATGTTTTATTGTTTACTTCTGTTTTAAATTCTATGAGCTTATCATAGACTTATACATGCATATCAAATACACATGTCTATGTCTGTGATAACTCATCGGTGAATATGATGAAGTACGTGGAATCATTTTGGTATTAATAGACTTGAAATTACATACATCTATATGTATCAATCCAAAGAATTCATCAACTCTTATGGCATTCCACTAAATGGTGTCTAGCCCTTGGTTGTTTGATATATAATTAAACAGTATCATATGATTCATAATCATGTAATAAAAATTATTTCTCAAAACTATGGCTTAGTCTATACTTTCAAAATAATTGTAAATAATTTTAGATAATATTTTCCAGTGCATCGCTTTTGTTTGGAAAAAAACCACATTTCGGTTTTATTTCATGATGAATATTCATAATATTCACATTGAAAAATAACTCTATCAATTTTTCAATCGACACCAAAAAATAATCATTATTTCATAAATATGATCAGTGTATTTTACAATAATAATTTTCGTAATTTGATGTAATGGATAAATGCTATGTGGCATGCGCCTACTATTTCTAACATTACTACAATAGCATACTGAATTCGGAGATCCATCATTCACATAATATATATTATGTATTTCATATACTCCAACTAGTTTACAATGGAGAGTTAATATCTTGAACTCTAAGAAATATATCTCATAAAACGGTTTTCGATATGAAAATATATTTCAAGATAGACATCGCATTTCTCATTCTAATGTTAAGTATCGATTATTATTATTACAATTCTTGTTTCTCATATTTCTTTATAAAGTAGAAGTGACTATTCACTCTCTTTATTCTAACTGTACCTTAAATTACATCTTCTTTTGTGCACTCATTTTTCTTTTTAAATGGTTGAACCCTTCAAAAGAATACTCTTGCTACAAAATCATAAGGAACTCTTTACAAAAGTGCACTCGATCATCCTCAACATTTAAGGACATCAAATATGTTGCACTTAAACTAATCAAACTTGCATTATGATTGAGTTCTTAGATTTATCATGTAGTTTTAGTCTAGTATTACATTTAACATAATATGATCTTTATTGTAACTAATCATATTGAATACTCAATCTCACAATATGGTTTATTTGTTTGCTCCAAATGAACTAATTTCATCGAAGTATCATATATTATGAACAATGACCTTTCACCATATAACACTTATATATGATAGTATATGGATCAAATATCCATGGCCGTGTATTGCTTTTGAGTTTGGAACTCATTGAATGCAATACATGACCTCAACCAAATAAACACGTGAGCAACCAAATTAACGAACATATTAAGTAGTTGGTAAATTAGGTACTTGCATAGGTATAGAAAACGTTAACATGCAAGAAATGTCTAATAGTAAGAGTGTGTGTGTATTATATTTCTATTTGTCAATCTTTAATTCAGTTCATTTTTATATCTTAATTAATAAATGTTTTTTAATCATATCAAATGCACAAATTTATCAAAGTAGGTTATTGTAGCGTTATATAGCATATGTTCTTATAATAATAGAAAGATTAAATGCTATCATTTCATTTTTTTTCTAATAAGGCTCCTACTAGTCTTTTATGTTACACCAAACCCTAAGCGAAACATACAAGCCTTTCAACTTCACTAGTGAGTGTTAGAACTCGTATGCCTTGGGATTCTGACCTCGAGGAAAGCTCAACAAATCATAAGCCCACATACGATGGATAACTCCTTATCAATTGTATTACATGTAACTCATAACCCATGGTTCCTTGTCCTAATCTCGCCTTTACCTTAAGGAAAGCTCAACAAGCAAAGTGGGACTATTCATTTGTACTATCATTTCATGATAGCCTAAGTATAATACACATGACTTAAGGAAAGCTCAACAAATACGTGCAGTTATCTTACCTAGTCTACTTAATATATTGGTAGTACTCCACATAACATCCCTAGCTCGAGGAAAGATTAACAACTAAAGAGTATGCAAGTAATCTATCAACACATAAATGATAAAGGACAACTTTATATTAAAGATTCATAATCTTTATATATTATATCAAGTGATATCGACTTATGGAATAATGTATTTTTTATGAAATACCCTCATGATTCAAGTATCGGACATATTAAAATCATGGTATACGTACATATACGTATGTATTTATTCCTTAAGTTTATTTAGGGTTTCTTTAATATTTCATCTTTATTTTATATATTTATATTATCTAAGTTTTAAATTTTTAAATTTTAATTAATTACATAATAGTCTTATGTAAAACATTATTTTAATTAAATCTAATGTAACTAATTTTAATTAATTAACTCTTTAATTGATTTTATATTATTCCAATATAACACTTATATTAAATATTTATATACTATAACATTTATAGTATAATACATGTATCTCATATATGTGTATTTTCATTTAATTAATTAACCTTTAATAAATTTATTTAATTAAACGATTTTAATTAAATTATATTAATTTTGAAAATTATTTTATATGCATACATGAATACTTATGTTATCTTAAACATTTTAAAATAATATAACATATACAATTATATATAATACATGCATATATTTATTAATCAATTAACTTATTTAATTAATATATTTAATTAATCTTATTAATAAATTTTTATGAATTTCAAAATTAATTTTATATAAATTTTTAAACATTTCAAAAAAAATTACATTATTATAACGTTCATAACATGTATATATTTTATTTTATATTTAAATTTTAAATTTAAATTCTTATATTCTCAATTACAATTTTTTTTAAATTGACTTTGCGAAAGCTTTGACTCGGTCGATTTGGATTTTCTTATGGATATGTTACTGGATAGAGGCTTTAGTCATAAATGGATTGGTTGGATTATGACTTTGCTTAAAACTGGTAATTCTAGTATAATGGTAAATAGGATTTTAGGGAATAAAATTCAGTCAAAATGGGGCTTAAGACAGGGTGATCCTTAATCGCCTCTTTTATTTAACTTGGCTGCTAATGTTTTTGCTATGATAATTAAAAAGGCTATTGGTAATGGTTCGTTAGAGTGTGTTGGTAGCGAGATTTCATGTAATGGACTCGATGTACTTCAATTTGCGGACGATACCTTATTATTTTCCTCTTATTTTCCTAATCGTGTCATTACCCTTAAATTTATTTTACACAGCTTTGAACTCCTTTCAGGACTAAAAATTAATTTTGATAAGAGTTCGGTTTTAATTTCAAATGACGTTGATAAGGTTGAGGGTTTAGTAGCTAATATGTCAAATTGTAAAACCATGAATTTCCTTTTGATTATCTTGGATTTTTGATTAGACCTACTAAGCTCTAACATGACGACTGGCTTATTATTATTGATAAAATTAAAAATAGAATTTTCAACTGGAATGGTAGGTTTTTATCGAGAGTGGATATATTAGTTCTTATCAATTCTGTTTTATCTACGCTTTCGATTTATTGGATGTCTATGCATCTTTTTTCTGAATGGGAGATAAATAAAAAAGATAAAACAAGAAAGGATTTGTTACGGAGTGGTGATAATCCTAATAATAGTCTAAAATGTTTAGCTAGTTAGGAAACTGTTTGTAGATCGAAAAAGAAAGGAGGTTTAGGAGTTATTAATTTACGCAACATGAATTTGTCTTTATTAGGGAAGTGGTTACGGAAATTTAAAGATATAAATGATAATTTTGTTTGAAGCAAATTATATCTAATCATTATTATAATGATAGTTATAATTTATACCAAACTACACCTTCTGTTAATAATAATTTTTCTTATTTTTGGAAATCTATTCTAAAGTGTCATGAGATTTATGACCTTGGTACTAATACGATAGTTCATTCTGGTAATAATACATCTTTTTGGCATGATCGTTAGATAGCTGTTATTCCTCTTACGGTCGAATTTACAAAACTTCTTGAAATTTGTAAATTTAAAAATAATTTAATTAAAGATGTTTTTCTTTGGATAATGGTGCCCTTTGGAACTTTAATTTTAATAGAATCTTAGAAGGTATAACTCTTAGGCAATTTACTTTATTTTGTGTAAGATTGAACTTATATAATATTGATAACGAAAATGATATTATTAAATGGGAATGGGATAAAAGTAAGAAATTCACTTCAAATTCTTTATATAATTTTCCTAATTTCTCGGATGTTATTGAAAATATTTTTAATCTTATTTGGAAAGCTAATGCACCTCCACAAGCTAAGATTCATATGTGGTTAATCATATATAGGAAGCTAAATACCATTGAGATTTTAAAAAGAGAGGATTTCCCAATTGATAATAAATGTACTTTTTGTAAATTGTATTTTGAAGATATTAATCATATTTGTTTCGATTGTATGGATACTTGTTACATTCTTTATAATACTCTTAAAATTTTTAACTTTATTTTTATAACTAAAGTTACTGACTGTGATTTTTACGGGAATAACTTAAGACTTAAGTTTAAAAAGGGTTATAGATTTTTACTACTTGCTTTATTCATTATAATTTGGTGGTACATTTGTTTTGAGAAAAACAAGAGACTTTTTAATAATAACAATAGTTATATTAGTAGAGTGGTATAAACAATAGCATCCTTTTGTTTCAACTGGTTTTCAAACCCAAAATATAGATTGGTTAAAAATATTCAGTTTAATGAATACCTTAACATGGTTAGAAGAAACATTGAATTATTTAAACATAAAAACAATATTTTTTTGACATTAATAAATATAGCATTAACATTTCTTTGTATATGAATGAAGGTTTTACTAATAATCATAATGTTCTTTTGATCAGAGGAACATTATGTTATTGTTTTCTAAAGCCTTATATGTATTTAAGTACATTTTGTTAAATTTCTAAGTCCTTTTGTTTTTCGTGATCACTATTCATAACATTTGAGTTGGTTAAAATTTTACAAAAAGAGTTTTGAATTTTTTATTAGTTCATCTGTTACTTTAGTTTCTTTGTTGTCTTATAGTTCTTTTTAGTTTTAATTACTTTTATTTCATTAATATATATATACACACCCACGTATGTATATATGTATGCATATGAATTATACATATATATGTATTATTATGATATTTTTGTGTTAGCACTAGAATCGGTCACTAACACCCTCAAGAGTGATTATGTAATGAAGAAAGTAAAGTTAAATAGAGAATAATATGCTGAATTAAATACAGAAAATAAGAACACCAGATTTATAGTGGTTCGGCGTAACTGCGTAACTGCCTACGTCCACTTTGAGGTTAATCTTTATTGCTTTTCTCTATAATCGGTTACAGATGTAAGCCGTATCTCAACTATTTGATTACAATTGTTGAGAAAAAAAGATAAGTCTTGAATGAGTCTTGAATGCAGCAGAGTCTCCCTAGTGTTCTCGAAAAAAGGTCCCTTTCACTATGCCCCTGCCTCCCTATTTATAGACGAAGAGGGGTTGGACTTCCCTGGTAGGCCAGGTAGCTAAGTAATTTGGCCCAAAAAGAGTGATCTCTATGCGCCGATCCATAGATGCCGAACGGCAAAATGCTGAACAAGGCATGAATGCCAAACGATATCCTCATGCCGACCGAAGTGATGCCGAACGATATCTTCTTGCCGATCGAAGTGATGCCAAACGATATCTTCATGCCGATCGAAGTGACGCCGAACACTCTGAATGCCGAACGAAGTATTTGTGCCGAACAACTCTAGAAGCCGACCCAGTGTGTTGCGTCGAACGACTCTGGATGTCGATCGATCTCGAATGCCGAACGAGATTTATGCCGAACAAAGTGATGCGCCGAATAAGGTCTGGATGTCGAGCAGTATGGACTGCCGAATGACTCTGCCGTGCCGAACGTCCATAGATGCCGAACGATATACGATACCAAACGGCTCTCAATGCCGAACGCTCTTGCATGTCGGTCGTCCCATAGATGTCGATCGAACATGAGTGC
This sequence comes from Allium cepa, assembly GCA_030765085.1. NCBI lineage: Eukaryota > Viridiplantae > Streptophyta > Magnoliopsida > Asparagales > Amaryllidaceae > Allium > Allium cepa. Next base: position 173,563,291 of record CM060939.1, on the reverse strand, counting down.
CGAACGAACCATTTGTGCCGGACGACTCTGGAAGCCGAGCGCTTTCTAATGCCAAACGCTCCTAAATGCCGAGTGTTCCTGAATGCCGAGCGTTCTCTAATGCCGAACGATCTGGATGTTGAACGGTGCATAAATGCCGACCAGTATGCAAATGCCGAGAACTTTGTTGCCTGGTCAAACCTTCAGGTAACACTTGCCCCCCTTAAGTGCATCATGTGGTCGAACGTGATGTGCTTTGAGTCATGAGTCTACCGTGCTTTGCTTTAAGCTATGGCTTAGTTTCCTCGATGGTGACTTCCTTTGATTACTAGGTGAGGCGATGTGTGTCGAATGTCATGCAAATGCCGAACAGTACAGCCGAAGCCGAACGTTCCATGTATGCCGAACGAATTTGAATGCCGATGCCAAACGATGTCGTTTTGATCGGTTCTACCGGTCATTGTCCCTTCGGCTCGCTCTCTTCCCCTATAAAGTTCGGCACTTTCCTCCTTCCTTTCTTCTTCACTTTAACCTCAGCTATCTTGTACTCACGAACTTCGCCTTTCAACAAACTCCAAAAATTTAACAACCCTTCCCTCCTCTTGCATCATACATTGCCTCACTTCCTTCTCTAATCATTCGAAATTAATTAAAACCGTGCCCTTAACTCCAGAATTCTCCCGAGTCTCGACCCCTTTACTAGGTATCGACCCCTCTTTTTAAATGCTCTCCCTTGACTTAATAGTTTTAATACGAGGCTCAAATTCACAAATTTTGGTACAACTGTAAGAAATAGGTGTTTTGTGGATGAAAGAATCGAAGTGGGATTAGGATACATTCTAAGGTTAGATGATATGGATGAAAGGAGAAGTGGTCAGAGGTAAGCACATGAGGGAGTTGTTGGGAGATGCACTATGGTTCGGTATGGTTCCCCCATGCCAAACGAGATTGGAGGGAAGAGTAGAGGAGGAGCAGGAATTAGCTAGAATGCCATGGTTCGCCATATGCCGAGCAGTGGAATGGGAAAAATAGAAAGGAAGTACGAATTGGGTAGAATGCCAAACGACATGGCTCGGCATGACTTGCCGAACGACTCGGCCATGCCGATCGAGAGAGATGGAGGAAAAAAAAGGCAGATAATGTTTAGGGCATAATGCCGAGAGATATGGCTCGGCACAAACACGGTTCGGCAGAATTTGCCGCGTGCCGAACGACCAAGAGGAAGGGTTGGAAGATTGATATTTAACACTTATATTTAAGCCGAGCAGAACAAAGGCCAATCAATATTTAGGCCGAGTGGCGCTTAGGCCGAACAACATGAATGTCGACCGATACTTAGGCCGAACGACATTACGGCCGAACGATACTTAGGCCGATCAGTATTTTGGTCGAACGATATTTAGGCCAAACAACTATTCACTTTGCCAAATCTTATGACAAAAAACAAGGACAAGGACCTAAGCAAACTAGCATATCGAACTAATCTGGATCGATAACTTCCTAGTTTCAGTAATCACAAGCCTGAACTTTAGTCGACAAAAATAGATAAAAACTTTTAATATACAACGCCAATGCCCGAGCCTAAAATTGAAAACATTGCAAGGCTGGCTTTCGGAGACGGTCAGCGATGACGGTCTTCGAAGATGACAGTTCAAAGCTCAACTTTATACCATCAACTCTGTGACTTTCAATTTATCAGCCCTATATTTGAATTATCACACTAGTTCACACATTACACGGTAGGAATATTTATGTCGTTAAGTCTAACGTCGATTGTTTTTCAAGTATAGTTCAAACAGGTACTCTACTAGATTCAATCTCTATCAAAGATGTCTAGGAAATCTAGCTCCTCCACGATCTTAGATAGACCTGGGACGTCTTCTAGACAAGGAGTCGCAGATACTTCAAACCCGTCGACTTCCCCTGCTCATAACTTAGCTCCCCATGCCCTGGAGGCATCAATTTTCTTGGACAACCCAGTTGATTCACAGGCTTCGAAGATTAACGAAAGTGAGCTCCGTCGGATATGCTTTGTCCACGGAATCCCCTTTGATGACGTGCTAGTTCCATCGGGACACGATCGTCCACACTTGCCCCCAGTCGGATACACAGCTTGTAATAAGTTCATGTGCTGGGTTGGCAGCCTGCCCCCGTTCAATACATTTCTTCAGGATGTGCTGCAATACATCGACATTGCCCCGTCGCAACTGCACCCAAACGGTCACGCCTTCATCTACGGTACCTACATCCTCTTCATGAATGTCCTCTCTAGGCCTCCAAACCCGAGTGACATCAGATATATATATCATCAAGAAGCAGAGAGATAGCCCCTCTTTCATGTTTCTTGAGCCGTACCACAAATGCCAGATCTTGACTGGGGCACGTAGCAAGTTTGCCCTATACAAACAGGAATGGTTTTGTCTGCGTTGCCCTCCTGGTTTCTCAAGGAGATGGGTGGAAGGAAGTAAGTCTTTTCTCTGGATCGATATTCATACTTGGTCAAAGCCATGCCATTTCTAACTCTTTTTTCCATCTTTTCAGGTATCAATCCGTGTCTTGATGGCCGTAGATATTCTGAAGCCGTCGAAGCTATTAGAGCCCTTCCTGCCGAAGAATGGGACATCCGAACTCTCATTTCGAATGAGTCACTTACGACGTTTGGACTGTTGGCAGAAGGTGTCGGATAAGCCTTCCTCAGGGCGTTACCATACCCAGGCCTGCCTCTAGCAAAGGGAAAAAGCAAGCTGAGTTTTCAGCACGTAACACCCCTGGCGCACTAGAAGAAGGAGAGATCAAGGAAATCGAAACACCCGAAGCACAAGATGAGAATGTTGGTCCTACTCAGGACCCTATAGTCGAAGTTCACGACATCGAAACGTCATCTTCTCCTTCGAAGAGGAAAAAAGACTGACGTACAATATAAGGAAGGAAAAAGTTGGCGCAACCTCTAAAGTAACTCTTATTCCAATAGAGAAAGAGGCTTCCTCACAACGTTTTGAAAGTTCTCTAAAGGGTCTCTCGAACCTCTCCATACCTGATGATCAACTTAATTATGATTTTGACGATCCGAAGGCACTTAGACTTCACTCGCCTATCAGAGGCGATGCAGGCGTTCAAGCCCAAACTCAGGGAGAAAAAACTCCCATTAGTAAAGAAACTGGTCCGTCGGGGGGAAACACTAGGACATACACAAACACATGCACTCCACCTAGCACTTAAATTTCCGTCGTTACACTACTCTTTGCTAATTCGTTGTTATTTAAATTCTGTGTAGGTGACATGGGGCGTACACACGGAATTGATCGTCTCCGCGGGTCGTCTATTTTCCCTCATTCTGGACGGGACTCAGGTTCCGAAAAATGTCGGGACAGAGATGGTGATGGCGATAGGGATAATCATTCCCGGGACTCATCATCTCGGAAGAAAACATATTATCATCCCAAATACCACCAACATCCCTCTTCTCACTCGGAGCAAAGAAAAGGTAAGCACGGCCATAAGGGGTCACAATCCAATGTTCCTCGTGATCAACACTTCGATTCCTCTTCCACACGACAGTCTCGGGATCCTTATAGGAGAGCCAAACTTTTGAAGACGTCTCCTCCTATTCCTGCAACAGATCCATCAGTATCGGAGAGACTGGCCGAGCTTAAAGTTAAATTTTCAAAAATCTGCTTTGATGGTATGAAGTTTCTCCCAACGATCCATCATATTCCTGGAGATGTCAAGCAGAGCGCTATCGCCTGCACCAACGACGTTTATGTTTAGCATGACGCATTCGTTCATCTTACTGAGAAAGTGTCAGAAGTCTCCATAGAACGCCAACATGAGATTGATCGACTGAAGCTTGAGGCTATTCATGACAAAGACATTATCAAAGCTCAGGACGAAGAGATTGCGTCTTATAAATCTCAGCTTGAGGCCGCCCAACAGAGCACCAAAGATACTGCCGAAGTCGTAACTCATTTGGAATCAACTCACAAAAAAGAAATCGACGAGGCGGTACAACGCTGTGGGGCTTTAGCTTTGGAGAAAGACTCGGTGCAAAAAGAGAGGGATGCATTTTGCCTTTGAGTCAAAGAACTTGAGCCGCAAAGAGCAGGAAGAGAAGATTGCTGCCCTAGAAGAGTCACAACGGTATTGCGACGAAATCGTTGCTACGCGACTCCTAAAGGCGAAACTTGAGGGCCAGCTTTCTAAAGTTGAGGCGCTGAAGAATGAAGCCCGTGAAGAGGGCAAAAAGATAGCATCTACGAAGATCGACTCCCGTCTTGAGGCGGCCAAGGAAGAAGGTAGGGAAGAGGTTAAAAGCTTGTTCGACCCGCTTGTTGTCGAATTCAATGCCCGCGTTCTCATGCACCGGGACTTAACTTTCCTGGGCGAGGGCTATCTCGAATCTTTAGCTGAGGCATAGGAGACCTTAATTGAAATCAAGAAGGCCGAACATGGTATCGAGGAGGTTGATGAGGGGGCTTTGATAAAAGAATTCCTTAAGGGAAACGAGCCTTTTGACTTGTCAGCGGCCAAAGCCCTTTATTACAAAGGCTTCCCCTCAACGAAAGGGAAAGAAGTTATCGCCGGTCCATCCGAGATCGACTCTCCATCTCGTGTGCCTACCTAGCCGGTCGATCAGCCGATACTCATCCTTTTGAACAGCACATCGGCTATGACCCAGAGGACCCCGGCCTTGGCGTTCATGTTTTGTTCCCTATTCCAGAGGGTGAGACCCCCCTGACGGATGAGAGCCAGCCGGAATCTGGTAGGCAACTCTTTTGCTTTAACATTCCAAGAGTTTTCGTTTTTCACCAGAAGCTATCGCATTCTAATACTTGCTTTTCGTGATTTTGTGCAGGCTGTTCTGATCTTGAGCCCACTCCGAGGAGCGATGTCGCCAAGGAGGTGAGGGAAAAAATGAGTGAAGCCACTCACACAGGAGAGGCTCTCGGTCCAGATGCTCAGGTGATCGGAGCGCTTGATGGGGACAAATCTGAGACTTCCCCTCCCATCGATGGGAGTTGTGAAGTTGAAATTACAGGCGTCTCTGAGCACACATCTGAACTGAGCATGAAGGAGCAGCTTGAGAAAGAGAAGGAAAAGACGGTCAAGATCAAGGTCGAACCTCAAGCTGTGGACCTAGATGATCCTTTGAACAAGCCATTGAAGGCCATCCTCCCAGGCGAGTCCAAACCCATAGATGTTCCTCGTACTTCTTCAGCTGTCACTCCCCCGTCAAAGAAAGCTATCAAGGGTAAACGTACCGGGGAGGAGTCATCAGGCAAAAAGTCGAAGAAGTCGAAGAAATAGTCTTCGCTTTCGTTCAACAAGAGCTAGTTTAGATTATGTAATTATTTTTGTTTTCGTAGTTCATGTAAATAAAATTATTTGTGATGAATAAAACTTAGTTCTTTTCCCTCTCAAAGGACTGCTGTTGTTTGGTTTTTTGTATAACCGTGGTCAAAACCCGAGCTGCTGCGAGTTACATGAACTTCTCGATTCATCCTCAAAAAAGTTGACAACTTTTTTGGTATTTGCACATTCTTTTATCCCATGCTCTGGGGACTTAGAATATTTTCCAATCCGTATGCCAGGGGCTCGATGACTTCAAGTCATTGATATCCAGTCCGCCCTTAGGGAACTTGGACATTTAAATTGTTTATACTCTGGTCCGCACTCCGGGGACTCAGAGTACTCTAATCCGCACTCCGAGGACTTGGAGATTCTCAGTCATTTATACTCTGGTCCGCACTCCGGAGACTCAGGGTACTCCAGTCCGCACTTCGGAGACTTGGATATTTTTAGTCGTTTATACTCGAGTCTGCACTCTGGGGACTTAGAGTACTCCAGTCCGCATTCCGGGGACTTGGAGATTTTGAGTCGTTTATACTCGAATCCGCACTCTGGGGACCTAGAGTACTCCAGTCTGCACTCTGGGGACTTGGAGATTTTGAGTCATTTATACTGGATTCCGCACTCTGGGGACTTAGAGTACTCCAGTCTGCACTCCGGGGACTTGGAGATTTTTATTCGTTTATACTCGAGTCCGCACTCTGGGGACTTCGAGATTTTTGAGTCATTTATACTCTAGTCTGCACTCTGGGGACTTAGAGGTTTTGAGTCGTTTATACTCGAATCCGCACTCTGGGGACTTCCAGTCCGCACTCCGGGGACTTGGAGATTTTGAGTCGTTTATACTCGAGTCCGCACTCTGGGGACTTAGAGTACTCCAGTCCGCACTCCGGGGACTTGGAGATTTTTAGTCGTTTATACTCGAGTCCGCACTCTGGGGACTTAGAGTACTCCAGTCCGCACTACGGGGACTTGGAGATTTTGAGTCGTTTAAACTCGAGTCCGCGCTCTAGGGACTTGGAGATTTTGAGTCGTTTATACTCGAGTCCGCGCTCTATGGACTTGGAGTACTCCAGTCCGCCCTTCGGGGACTTGGAGATTGAGTCATTTATACTCGAGTCCGCTCTTTGGGGACATAGAGTACTCCAGTCCACACTCCGAGGACTTGGAGATGTTTAGTCGTTTATACTCGTTTGTACGTCAGACAGAGTAATGTATCTCTTAGTCATTTGTTATGACGTTATCATACACAGGAACATCGATAATTCATGGGAAAAAAGATGGCTTCAAGCCTTTATTAATGCAAATAAGCTAAATTGTCTTTTTACATGCCGTAAGATAGGAATAAAAACTTGTTGGAAATAAATGCAACTAAAATATGATAGAAATGAACTTAGTGTAATAATGCTGCAAATGTTCACCATTCCATGCTCGGGGGAGTGTCGCACCATCGACGGTCGCTAGCTTGAAAGTTCCTTCTCTAAGCTTCCGTTCAATGACTTATGGACCTTCCCATGCGGGGATCGTGTGTGATGGAACTGGGAAAAATCGTTTCAAAACAAGATCACCCACGCCAAAGATTCTCGGTCGGACTTTTTCATTATAATATCGAGCAACTCGGTGCGTGTATGCGGCCGCTCTTAAATTAGCTTCTTCGCGTTTTTCATCAATGAAGTCCAACGACTCGAGAAAGAGATCTTGATTTGACTCAGGGTCATAATAAGTTACCCGATGTGATGGAACTTCAAGTTCCACGGGTATGACAGCTTCCATGCCATATGCTAATGCGAATGGAGTGTGGCCAGTCGCGGACTTTTGGGTGGTTCTGTAAGCCCAAAGTGCTGTCGGAAGCTCATCCCCCACTTGCCTCTTGCCTTTTCCAAACGTTTTTTAATATGGATTTGATTATCTTGTTTATGGCCTCCACTTGTCCATTAGTTTCGGATGAGCAACTGTTGCAAACTTTTCCTCAATACCATATTTTTGGCAAAATTCCCTGAACTCTTTGCTTTCAAACTGAGTTCCGTTGTCCGACGATGGTTTATGGAAGGCCAAAACGGCATATAATATTTCGTACAACGAAATTAATGACTTTCTTGGTGGTGATACTGGCCAAAGGCTCTGCTTCTGCCCACTTGGTAAAGTAATCGAACGCAACAATCGCGTATTTTGCACCACCTTTGGATAAGGGTAAGGAACCGACTATATCGATCCCCCACATTGCAAATGGCCTAGGACTAACCATTTGTGTTAGTTTCGTCGGCGGAGCTCTTGGGATTTTAGCATACTTCTGGCATTTGTCACATCTTCTTGCGTAGTCTGCGGCATCCCGATTTACAGTTGGCCAATAGTATCCATAGCGGAGGATTTTCTTTGCTAACGTCTGCCCTCCGGTATGGTCGCCACATTCACCTTCATGGACTTCCGTCAGGACTCGTTTTATCTCATCATGGGCAATGCACCAGAGAAATGGGGTCGAGAATCCCCTCCGATACATTATTCCATCTTGCATTACATAACGAGAAGCCTTACGAATGACGTGTCGTCTTTTGCTCCTTCTTTCGGGCACGACCCCGTGTAACAAGTACTGCTTGAATAGGGTCATCCATGACTCCTTCTCGATTTCTGTTTCTAACATGAAATCTACCTCCATTATATTTATGCTCGGAACATGTAAGGTTTCAACGGGAAACAATCCCATCTGCTGCGCATCGCCAGTGCTTGCAAATTTTGCCAAAGAATCAGCTACTCTATTTTGCTCACGCGGAACATGTGAAATATCATAATACTCGAGATTCGCTAGCAGCTCCTGAACTTGGGCCAAAGCAAGGGGGCAAGTCTCTGCCCCCTTTCTTGGTAGTCTCCACGCACTTGATACACCACCAGTTGTGAGTTGTAAAAGATTTCAACCGATCTTATTCCTAGTTCTTTGACGAGTCTTAAGCCGACAATCATTGCTTCATACTCGGCTTCGTTATTCGTTGCTGTGAATTCGAGCTTCAAAGCGTAGCAAACTGATCGGTTTGCAGGAGTTACAAGAAATATGCCAACCCTAAAACAAAGGTCGTTAGATGCCCCATCGGTGTACGTCTTCCATCGGACGGGAGGTATGACATTGCAGCCGTTTGATTCGTCTGTCATGGTGAATTCAGCGATGAAATCCGCTAGTGCTTGTCCTTATATGGCCTTTCACGGCAGGTAAGTAATATCGAGCTGACTCAGCTCGATATTCCATTTTAACATTCTTCTAGAAATTTTCGATCGTTAGAGTATCTGACGCAAGGGTTGATCAGTGTAAACACTGATTGGGTGTGCCTGAAAATATGGGTGAAGCTTGCGTTATGCAATCACCAAACAGTAGGCTAATTTCTTGATCTTGGGATAGTTTCTTTCTGCCACCGTCAGACGTTTACTAAGATAGTAAACTGGTTTTTGAACTCGGTCCTCTTCACGAACCAAAGCCGTACTGATACCATGTTACGATACTGCCAGGTACACATACAACATTTCATGGTCTATTGGTTTTGATAGCACTGGGGGCTCTCCAAATGCCTTACCAGAGCTCGGAATGCTTCCTTGCAGTCGGATGTACACTCGAAATTCCTTTTTCCCTTCTTTATCACATCAAAGAAAGGAATGCACTTATCCGTGGCTCTGGATATGAATCGGCTCAGCGCTGCCATCTTTCCATTCAAGCTTTGTACTTGCTTTATAGTTCTGAGCACTTGTATGTCCCAAATAGCTTGAATCTTTTCTGGGCTAGCTTCAATTCCACGTGCATTTACAATGAAACCCAAGAACTTTCCAGATGCCACGCCAAAAGAGCACTTCAAGGGGTTGATCTTCATACTGTAATGTCTGAGTATATCAAACAATTCTGCTAAGTCTCGGATGTGGTCGTTTGACTGCCGTGACTTCACGAGCATGTCATCCACATAGACTTCCATCATCTTACCGATCTGGTCCTTAAACATTTGATTCACTAGACGCTGATAAGTTGCTCCCGTGTTTTTCAATCCAAAGGGCATTACTACATAGCAATATAGCCCCATATTTATGACAAAACTGGTGTGCTCTTGGTCTGGAATGTGCATCGGGATCTAATTGTATCCTGAGTACGCATCCATAAATGACAATAATTCATGTGCAGCAGTAGAGTCAATGAGCTGGTCGATTCTAGATAAAGGGAAACTATCCTTCGGGCATGCTTTATTCAGATCGGAGTAATCAACACAAGTTCTACACTTTCCATTTGCTTTCTTCACTAGAACTGGGTTAGATACCCATTCAGGGTAGAGGGCGTCGTAGACGAACCCATTGGCTATGAGTTTGTCCACCTCCTCTTTGAGAGCCGCAGACCTTTCCAGGTCCATACCTCTCCTTTTCTATTTTACGGGAAAGTGTTTCGGGTCTATATTCAACATATGACTCGCAATTATTGGAGAAATCCTGCACATATCAGAGTGTGCCCAAGCGAAAATGTCTAGATTCGCCCGGAGGAAATCAGTAAGATCCTCGGCCACTGAAAGGTCGAGTTGCAATCCAATGTTAAGAACTCATGATCGGTCATCCCGGCTGACTGGGATGTCGATCGTCAACTCAACCGGTGCTGCATTCATTTGCCTGGGTTCCCCATCATCATCTATCGTATCTATGTCTCTAAGGATCCGAGAATGCTGCCCGAGCCAGGGCTCCGACACGACTTGTCAATCATCAGTATTTAGGATGCGGACGGAGCTGTCCGCAACCTTTCCCTTCTCTCTCCACTGAGCTTCTCTTGGTTCCGCCACATAACATGCGCGACGGTCGCCTGATCGCCATGTACAGCACCGACTCCTTTGTCTGTCAGAAATTTTAATGTCAAACACCATGGGGCCAAAGCAGCCCTAAATTCTGCCAAGGCTGGGCGACCCAAAAAGACATTGTATGGAGAGTCAACATCCATTACTATAAACGGTAGGACTCGCACTCTCCTCTACTATAAAGGATCACACATTTTTCTCAAAATTTTCAAACAATTTTGAAACTTAACCCAAGACCCAATTCAAATTGGGCCTTTTACTGTTAAGGACAACCTTTAAACTTACGTATCTGTTCGGGCCAGGTTGGTTGCTGGATAGGGAAGAGTATTTAATTAGCTAAACCCAATATTTCGACACTACCTTTCTAGACACTCTACTATTTGGGCTGTGAGCCTACTTATTAGCCCTAATGTGACTAATTTAGACTGCATAGGCTATTAGGCTTTGATATTATTGTTGTAGCTGTGCCACCTTGTATTGAAGTAATGGGTGAATTTCATTTCTTTTACCATTTTGGATCTTTATTGGGCTTATGAAGTCTAATTTATTTAGAACATTTTTAAATCTCTTTTAAATAAAATCATTATTTTACTTAAAATTGTAATATAATTTTATATTATTTAATCAATTTTTTACTACAAATATACGTGTCTCATACACAAATATTATGTGTGCATATATAACATATCAATCCATGCAACGTATAACATGTTTGTGTATAGGTGTTGCGATTTACACCGCAAAGAACATGTTAACTCATATAATATACAAATATAATGTCCAAATGTATGTTTATATATTTTAGTTTATATGTATATATAATGATACAAATACATATATACATATATATATAAACTATATTTTATTTAGATAATTATATAGACACACGTGTACACATACACATACACGTATGTATGAAATTTCAATATTATATATTTATAACTATTTAAGATATTAAAAACATTTATAAATTATATTTTTTTTTTGCAAAGCCAAAAACAATGTGTATACATATATATTAAATACTTATATATACATATGTAAATAATATATATATTAAAACTTTTAAAATACGTAAATTATATATATATATACTTGGTCATGCACATGATCTATATTTTTATTTTAAATTTTTTAGATCTATATGTATCTATATAATATTCATAGGGATATAATTTACAATTTGATAAAAAATTATTATCATAACATATTCGATTTTAAAGTTTTTAATGAAATTCTAAGTGATATTTTGTAATTTTAATATTAAATACATAATTTTATAATTTAAAATCTATCTTTAATTCTCGACTAATAATTAAATATTTTTAAAATATGATAAAAATGTTTTTTAATTTTTCTACAAAGTGCATGGTATGCATTAATTTAATTTTATAAAATATAAAACATAAATTATATGAAGTATATATATTGATATGGTTAACCTATAAAATTAATTGATTAGATATATATATATAATATTTTTTATTTCTACCCAAAATATTATACTTACGAACTTTATGTATAAACTTATATAACCATATTTTGAATAAAGTATGATATAGTATTTAAATTATAAACTATATTTATGTATGTATGTGTGTGTATGTATATGTGTGTGTGTATATATAACTAAATATTGTATATTAATTTTTTTAAAATAAAATTTATTTTTTTAATTTGGTCCATGCTACTTATATGCATATACATGACTAAATGTTATATATATATATATATATATATATTAAACATACATCCAATCTAATTATGTTAATATATATTTATATATTATACCCGCCACCTAACTAACAATATAATATGCATGATATAAACATTATATATATACATTAAAATTCATAAATAGGTTAGAAACTTACCCAATATCCAGTGCATGTGACATCTTGAAACAATGAGATCTACTTCTCGAACTAATTTCCAATCCAATAGAGTGCTAGTCCCTGAGCCAATGACCACTGACTCTAGAATAGAATCGTTTATACTTTGATTTATGTTGGAACTGAGCTAGCCCACGGTAAAAGTTATGGGTGAATTTTAATTTTTTTTTTCCTATTGGATCTTTATTGGTCCTGTGAATTTTAGTTTATTTAGAACATTTCTAAATTTATTTAAATAAAATCTATATTTGTTTAAATTTATAGATTGTTATAATTTTATTTAATTTATGTTATGGTATATATGTGTGTGTCCATATATAACTGTGTGTCCATGCGTAACATATTAATCCATGCAAGGTATAACATGCTCGTGTATAGATGCTCGGATTTATATGGCAACTGACATGTTAGTTCATCCAATATGCAAATATACCTTTTAAATGTATGTACATGTACTTTTGTCTACATATATAAAATATATAAACCTCATCAATTTTTATTATAAATATATATTTATTTATGAATGTAATTATGAAATAATAACATTATACATACATATATAATTATGTGAACATACTTAAATTACAAATGTATTAAATAAAATTAATAATATTTTTTTTTTTATAAAACCGAAAAAATTCATATGTGAATAAAGAATTTTTTTAAAATAAATAAATAAATATATATATATTATTTATTTATTATATAATTATATATTAAAATATAGATTAATACTTATAAATACACAAAATATTTTAAAAAAAATATACCTGGCCTTACGCCTAACTCAAAAATAATTTTTAAATTTTTGTAAATATTATTTTAATTAATATCCTATGGTTTTTATTTAAAATGCTAATATAAAATAATTTCAAAACATAATTTTGAAATTTAAATTTCTGGTAAAGTTCAGAATAATATTTTGTACTTTGAAATTTTATTTCATAATTTTATTGCTTGAAAACAATTTTAAAGTCAATTATTGATTTTTGGCTCATGTTTAAAATAGTTTTAAATAATAAAAAATGTTTTATTTTTATTTTTCAACCGAACGTGTATTTTAAGATAAAATAACTTTAGAAATATGAAATATAATTTTTATATAATATATATATTAACATAATTAATTTATGTAGTTAAATGTTTAAATAATATATATATATATATATATAACTATCGAATATAATATACATATAATACTTTATATACAAACTTATATAACATAATTAAGTAAAGTATGATGATGTAATAAATTTATAAACTACATTTATATGCATATATTACTATATATATATATCACTAAAATGCACAAAAATGTTTTTTTATTTTATTTCTGAGCCACGCCATTATAGGTATGAACATAACCAATCTTTCTATATCAGTATATACATACATAAAACCAAATTAATCTGTCACAATATAATTTTTAAATCAATATCGTTACCTAACTTGCAATACAATAACACACACATATGTATATATATAACATTACATCTAAACGTGGATAATTATATTTTGGTTAGAAATATACCTTACTTCCAATGCCTTGAAGCACACCTTGAAATTTTGATTTATGCTCCTTGTAACAATTTCCGATCCAAAAGAGTGCTAGTCCTCGAACTATTGACCACCAGCCATCGAATAACAGTTGAACTGTTTTGATTTGAGCTTTAGAAAATGGGGAGATAATAAGGAGAATTTAGCTCGTAATTAAGGATGGAGGCACCAAAAGATTTACAGCAAATGAGGGTAGAGATGCTTAAATTGAGGAAACGAAGAAGAGAATTTAGGGCCTCACCTTTTACTCAATCTCCTTCCATCTGAGCCATCCAAAATATAGCCATTCTTTCCCATAATTTGAGCTGCCTCTAGCCCTATTGCGGTCGCACATACTAGCCCCTCTAATGGGCCATGAACCCATCTATGGTCTAAGCAAATATTTTGCATTTTAATCAAATTTAAAATGTTTATCGATATCGTATATCGATTAATATATTATAACTTTTATAAATACATTTAATATATGTTTATCAAATTAAAATCAAATTTATAAATAATATTTCATAAATGATATATAATTTAATTAATTTATAACAATTATAAATTAGTTAAATCATTTGATCAAAGGATAATTCATCGTTTCGGTTGTGTGACTCATCAGCTGTAAATTTGGCTAGTGATTAATATCAAACTACTCGAATATTAACATTTATGCATCGTTGGCAGGTGATGTGACATTTTTGCTAAAGTTATCACTTGCTTGGTTTCGGTAAAACCCAATTTTACTTTATTAAGCGTCACGCAGGTATGACTTTTATATTTACAAAAATTCTCTTTGTCAAAACTATATCACTTTGAACTTATGCAATTTGGTAATGGTCAAAACTCCAACATTGTCCATGTTCAACTCTATAATCCAAACGCAAAGTCCTTGGTTTAATAATAAATATTATTATTATTATTAACCGAACTACTCTATTTAGAGATTTTGACTTCAAGTTAACATGGGTTTACTGTGATCCTAACCCCATATACTCTATTTAGAGATTTTGACTTCAAGTTAATCTGTGTGTGTATTTGTTTTAATTCAAATCTAAATATAAATGTACATAATATAAAAGTATTATAGTTTTTTTAATAAATATAATTTAGCCAAAACAAAAATAACTTATTTTATCATCAAAAAACATTTTATAATAAAAAAACTACCTTACATTATTTCATCTTATATATAATTTACAAATAAATGATTTAATTAATAAAAAAATGTGTAAAATTGATTAAAATAACATTTTTCATCTAAAAATTAATTTAATTTTTTTAATAAAATTATCATAGATGGAAATATTTAAAAAATAATTCAAATACATATAATAATATTAATGAAACACATGGAAAATGAAATGTTTAATTGACATATAAAAAGGCATACATTGACATATATGAAAGTAATGATACAAACAAAATATAATGAATAATATATATAACATAAAGGTTACACCTATGAGAAGTAGCCTTTGATTCACATGTCAATTCATTTCATCTCCTAGATATGCTAATCCCTATCCAAAGATGCAAGCTTCGGTGTATCACCGCTTGAATGAATTTTATATTTGATTTAAGGTGAAATGTTGCTTAACTATGAGTGGCAATGAAGGGGATGTTGGTGGCCAAGGAGTGGGAGGGATGAAACTAAAATTAATCATAAAGGTGGAAGCGTAGGTTCACTTAAATATGAAGTATAATAGAAATATCTTCCACCATCTTCTCTTACCATGTCATGCCCTAAGACCCCCTCCCGCCCTTATTTTTGTTCGGCTTAGTCTTTGGTCTATCATGGAACAAATAGACTTCAGACCCACAAACAATTAACTCTTTTTATATCCAATTTAAATTCTTATCGGTATCGTATATTGATATGAAAATATATAACTGTTACATACACATCCCTAATTATTAATAGCACCAAAACATTTGTAGTGGATACCCTACTTACTAAATACATCTTAAATATTAAACAAAATAATAATTAATATTCCTTAAATACTATAAAAATTATTACACTTTGTAAACTAATTAAATCAAGCAGTATTTTATAGACTAAATGAATTCAGTTGTGCAATTCATAAGTATGAATTCAATAGCGATTAATATTTAGATAATTCAAATACTAATGTTCACACGTCATCTTAACTAGTGGTGTGGCAATTCGGCTGGGCTTATCACTTACAAATCCCATCGGGAAAATGCAACTGTACTATTTTAAGCGATACCTTTTAGTAACGATTATTTACACTAATTCTATTCATCAATACCGTATCACTTTAAAATATATGGAATTTAGTTTTTTTTTCAAAATTACAATACGATCCACATACAACTCAGTTAGTCCATAAACAAAGTCATTGGGCCAATGATAATATTTATCATTAACCATATTGCTCTGATGGAGATTTTGTAACGACCGGGATTTTCAATCCTCGAAAATCGACATCAATACGTTCACTGTATGACATGTTGAATATTCAAGTTCTGGAAATACTAGATCATTAGGGGTGAAAAATAAAAATATGAAAGAAAATATAAACATTAACACGGAATCTCACAATCACAGCTGAATAATATATAATAACAGGTTTTTATAAAAGAATCTGTAGCTATTAATATGTATACACACAATCATTAGAGTACATAATCAACAATCGATCTGGACAGTTATAACAACTTGTCCTCACTAATTCTGAATATACAGTCTACACACATAGCAGAATATAATCAAGTACGTGGAATACGCCTGAGTCTCCTCTAACTCGTCTCTTGAGCTCCATAGCATTCTAACCTGAATCTGTAATACTCGACCTACCCGAGCATTAATATAAGATAACACCCGAGTTAGTCTACAAAACCAACATAAGAAACACACTCAATTTGAACTTTTTCAAAATCCTTCGAAAACAAAGGTATCTCGTAAGACCATGTCACACATAAAACACGATGGGTTTTTACCTTATGATAACCAAAACACTTTTATAGAAAATCCAGTGATATTATAATAGTGTCTAAGTACAAATACTTAATAAAATAGACAAAATTGTTACATTAATAAAATTCCATAATATTAGGCTCTACAATCAAAACTGTAAAGGCTCGTGGTGGATATTGGATTCCATACAATGACGGAGCTACTGTGGTACCGTCCATCACATACACCTCTAGAAAAATGTACCTAGGACCTCTCCTGGATCCCCTACCAACACAGGATCGGTCTAACCCTAACCTGGATAGTACAGTATATGTTATCACCCCGAGTGTTCCCACCCTTATCGAGTACTCTCTTTTTATGCACAACCATATCCATAATTTTATAATATATCCGAGGGTATGTAGAAAAGTGATAACATGACCTAAATAGGTGCGACCAACTTAGCCCTGCTGCATCTCTCTTGTTTTAGTCATTCTCGGTTGATGAGGCATGAGGCTACATTTTGCCTTCAAAATAGCATTCATGCTTGGAATGCTAAAACTACCTTCCAAGCAATGATGCAATGATAGCATTCATCCATACATTGGTTTTGGGTCTGGACAAACCGAATATCCAAATCACCGCCTCCATTAGCTTCTTGATTTCACAATTCATAACGCACAAATTGGATCAAAGTGGTTTTCGGATGAATAAATTCGATCCTGGTCTCTTGGAAACGATAAACAAATTAGGCCAGATTTGATAGTCGATTATTTAACTATCAAATTACACACATAAGCAGTCAGTAAGCCCATATTATAATTTTTTAGACATTTATTTTCAAAATATCTTTATAAGATTTGTATATTCAAATCATTCCCAATATTTCAATATCTGAAAACAAATTCAACTCTTATATCCATAACATGATATTTTATCCATCATTTCAACACTTAAAAATATTTCAGAACTCAAATTTTAATTCAATATTTAGGAAATATTTGTAAGTATATTCCCTGAAAATCCTTCCGTTTCCAACAATTTGGAAAATTCCATTTATTTCTTATTTTTCAAAATCCTTCATAATTTATATGGTAAATTCCTTAACTCATTTATAACGAATTCTATAAGTTCCGAAATTCCTTCATTAATTTTCCTTTAATATTTTCCAACACCAGTTTCACTTGTCTATCATTTCCAACTACCCATTTTTAACTACTTTTATGAATTCTAATCCATCTTTTCGAAGTCCTTTTATTTCAACTATTTAGAATTTCCTTAAGTTTCCAGAATTCCTTTACAAATTTTCTTATAAAACTTCTATCCGTTAAATAACCCTGTCTTCAAATCCTAAGAGAATTTATTAATGTATTTCAGCCATTTCAAAACTATATATGTGCGTGTTAATTACTTTTAAGAATAATAATTTATTTTTTGAAAACATGTTTAAATAATTATTTGAAATATCAAACACTTTTAATAAAACAGTAATAACTCCTTTCCAATCCATTTAAAACTAATCGATTTACAAAGCTTGTTATAAAAATTAGAATTTATTTCAATAAAAATCAATATTTGAATAATCCACTTTTTGAAATATTCCAATACTAACTAGCTTAAAATTTCATAGTTTAATAAATAAAATTGCCCTTTTTAAAAAATAAAATTAACTTCTAAATAAAAATATATTTTTTAAAAATCTCAATAACAATTTCAATTTATAAATCCCTCTCGATTCACAACACATCGATTTGCTTTCGATTTCCTAACCATCCTCACATTTCCAAAAATAGAATCCATTATTTTTCTAAAAACCTATTTTCACACCTCGATAAAAGTTCACACTGTGAATTTTATATTCCCAATTTATTAATCGATATCACTTCCCTTATTTATAAACATTGTTTATAAATTTATCAACTCACTTCCGTTTTTCCTATTCTAAAATAACATCATTTATAAAATTTCATTCTATAAATCCATTTCTTAATAAATTCCATTTATATTTCAAATCTATTTTTAATGATGATTTCAACTCCTTTTCACGTTTTTCAAAATATCATCTACAAATCCTTTTATATAAATTATAAAAAAATATATTCTATTTAAACAATTTACGAAAAGTTAAGTATAACCAGAATCAAATATTTTTTTACTTTATTCATTCCAACTCGATTCCTTTTAAAATAATCCAAGTTCCAATATAAATAATTTTATATCCAAAAATCCTTTTAATTCCTTCAAATTTCAAAATAATATTTATGGTATTTAAAATGCCAAAATTAAGGCCAGTGCTACTATAGCATCCAAACACTCAATCCACGCAACAATATATAATAGATTATTCAATTCCATCATATGTTACTATATATGAAAAACAATCAATATATATGTGAGGGATCCAGTTGGATCCCTCCAACCTGTTTCCCTGCATCCATAGATATTAGATGACATAAAAATATCAATCCCACTTTGAGGGAGACATCGCGGTAATAAGGGTCATCCGCTATTATGCGGGGCACATAGTGTCTCATCCGCGCCGATGGCGGGAAATATATCCAACTACTAATATATACTACTATATGTATAATATAACATCCAAATGATAAAAATATATCAATCCAACCAATCATCCAATAATTAATTTATAATTACTATAAATAAAACAGACAACCAAATTGAGTGAGATTTTTTTTCATCTTGTTTTTTCTTTTTCTGAAACTGCCAATCGTTCCAATTCCAAATTTATTTCAATGTATAATGTTTTGTTGCTACGATCCAACGTGACTGATTTTATGCTTTTTTCGAACCTTGTATGAATAAATTATGATATTTATAAGTTAACGAATTTGAATAAATTAAATTAAATACTTAATCACACAATTAATTACCATAATCAGGGAAATTAATTCCTCACCACTCAGAACATGCCTTTGCACATCAACGCGACTTTCCCCAACCTCGCCATCGATCTCCAGTCGAGCCCCCATCTCCAGCTTCCATGCACACATGCCCACCCACGCCGAATGCCATTCCAAAACCAAATGCACTCACCCAAACATCGCCACCAATCCAACCACTCATCGATCACCCCTAACATCAACCCTATCTCATACCCACGACCACCTAAGACCAACCCTATAAGTGCAGCCTCATTGAAAATTCGCCCAGCCTTGGTCGCCCTCAACGAACAAATGCCACAAACACTTCTGCCGCTGCCGCTGTATCTGCCGCTACCGCACCTATGCATATCCACTTACGCGCGCGCTCGAGTTCGAATTTAGTGGCCAGTAGCCGACCAAAGCTCATGACCGCCACCCCTTTATGACCCCTAAAATCTAACTCGCGGTCGTCGAAACCCAAAGCCACTCGACGCAACCCTCGATCGGGATGAGCACACGCGATTCCTCCTCTTATTCTTTCTTCGAACGATTTAATTTCGTTCTTTCTCTTTTTTTTATGTCGATTTCATTTTTATTTTATTTTGTTTCCTGGAATTAATTATTTAGATAAGAGGAGGAAAAAGGAATTTAAAGAGGATAGATATGGCAAGAATAGGTAGGGGCACGCTCTGTACGAGTAGGGTGGCTTGTGATGCGAAAGAATACGGCTGAGTGAATGTTTTGTGGGCTAAGGTGAAATGAAAATAATATATATATTTGAAATTCAAAAATATTTAGATATTAATTTTGAACCCTGATCGAGGCATATCGCCTGGCATTCCTTAATGTTTTGCCCCTATTATAAACTAAATGGAACAAGTTTTGGAACCTAATTCGATCGTATGTGGAAGATAGCTTTTTAAATCGACTATTTAAATTCAATTCGATTAAATTATTTCTAGGCATTTTCAGATCTCATGACCAAACGGTAAATCCAAATGCTATGAAATTTGAAATTCGTTAATAATACACTATTACGGATCCAATGGAACTAGTTTCGTCGAATTCCAAGACCGTGCCCCGGATCACTATTTTAACGCGTCGATTAAATTGACGATTTCAATAATTTACGAAATCACTCGAAATTTCAGTTTTAAAAACTTATTAACTAAATTATGATTCAAATAGAATTTATATCAATACTAGAAATCATTTTCGATTCGTATTCAATTCTAATTCAATTATTTCCCATTTTCGTATTACGATAAATAGTATTATTTGAAATTTAAGTTTATTTTATAATTTCAAACGAAATCTTTATATTCAAAATCAACTTATATTCCAAATCCAATATTTAAAACCACTTAAATATTCCAGATCAAACACCGAGAAATCAGGGTCATTACATTCCTCCCTCCTAAAAGAATTGCATCCTCGAAATTGCTAAGGTAGGACGAATGATACAAACCCATTAGCTTATCAAACCCACTTAGTTAAAACTCAACATTTCACTTTCCTAATCTTTTAGTTTCAACCAAAACACTTAGCTTTCATTTCTAATTCAAACCCTTTATTTCAAATATAATTCAAAAATCAACTTTTCTAGTTAACAAAAAATTTTCAAATTTTTCTAGCATCCTAAATTTCTGGAATTTTTTGGCAGAGTCTCCTTTGTACGGAGAGCCTTTTGCAATACGACAGGAGTGATAAAAATATATACATTAACCCACTTATTCAGAAAATATAATATATATCAATATTTTTTCATTGCAGTATTTAATCTGAAAACATACCTTTATTTAGCATTTATTAAGCAAGCGAGTTTACTTCATATGCAATTTAGCTACCTAAATCTAGCCAAATAGTCTCTTTATACCAGTAGTTACTTAATTTAAATATGTAAGTACCAGAAATATGAAATTTAACAACTTTTCATTCGTTTAAATAGTTAAACACATTGCATAACCAAGAATGTTAAACATATATTTATAAGCAATTATAAGGTCGTGATACTAATTTAATTACTTTTAATCAATCCATGTACCATTTCATTCGATTCAAATGATTTACAACCAAATTTACTTGCATTCACTTCATAATTACACACGTTATGTTTATATCCATTCCACACTAGTTCTAACCCACTTTACTCAATCTTCATTGATTCATAGAATTTTATTTACTCATGTTTATATTAACGACACTTTGTTTTATGCCAATTTACTTAATAAACCATTCCATGAATTTATTTGAGGCAACTTCCATCCAGAAACATTGACTTAAGTTAATTCGTCTATTTTCAATTAATTTAACTATATAACTTAAGTTTATCTCCCTCACAAACAAATTTCATTTCAAATTTTAGATTGGTTCCTATTCAATTTATTCACCGTCGATTGATTCGCATTTCCTTTAAATGGGCATATCTCAATTTCTACTATATTATTTGAGAATCATTTAATAAAATCAATAATAAGGTTTATTATAAACTTTTATACAACACACATATTCATTTCCACTTCAAAACTATATTCCATACATGAATTCATTCTAAATAATATCTAAAGCAATATTCAACTTATTTACACTAAGATTGAATTTATTTATAACTCAAGTCATCACTATTCCAATCCATTTCTATTTTATTCGACAACATTTCAAGATATATTTACTTCACTTATATTTAAGTCGAATTTCATTTAATTCAAGTTCCACATTTAATTCAAATTTTCAATACACAATTCATTTTGCTTAACTAAGTTAAGATCCATTTCTATATTCAATTAACTAATTAATTTATCTAATTAGTTCACTTCCATTTTATAATCCAATATCTGATTTTTATTTCAAAAATCACTTTAGTTGATTTACTTGAGTTCGAATTTATTTTATAATTCAAGTTTGGGTTTCCATCTATTCACAAAAATACCAAACTATTTTTAATTTTTTTCTACTCCACTTTTCAATTTTATAATTTACACAACTTATTTTTCGCATTTCCATCAATTCTATACTCGAGTATATTCGCATCTTATTATTAACTCAAGATTATATATTACTTTATAGCTTAAGTATATTTTTATTCCATTAACTCCAATTTTGTAAGCTATTCAAATTTATTTGTTCACAATTTCAGAATTTTCCTTTCCACTTAAATTTTTATTCAATTCACTAATTAGATAATTTGGTTCATTACTAATTTCCAGAATTTGAAACCCATTTTATTTCAAAAATCATTTTGAAAGCATACATACATAACTTCTTTTTCACCTTTTTGTCAAATCTACATCATTTTCATTTACAATTTACTTAACTTGCATAAGTCAAATTTCAATTCCATATTGAAATTCATATTTCCCTAGTTTTAAATCAAAAACTTATTCTCTTTGGTTCCACTTCTCATTTAATTGAAAATTCCAAAATTCAATCACCCATTTTTATTTCAATCATTATGAAAAATAATATATAACCCCTTTTGGTTTAAAAAACCATTCCTTCGAAATTTTCAAAATCAACTCGGTTTTATTTCAAAACAAATTCCCTTCGGAATTTCCAACACAACACTTGTTTACCACCCATAAATATCCATATCAAATTACTATGGTAGCAATCCGTTAGTTAGAGAGCCGAAAATGAACACTAATGATGATGCTGTCATCATCAGAGTTATTTTCCAGCGACTGCAGCGAGTTCGGTGCTTTATCACTTTCAAAAATTCATTTAAAACCGATTTTCTATTAAAAAACAATTCACAATAACGTTACCATTATTCAATTCAAAAATATTACCGAAATAACACCAATTTCATTTCCACAACACTTCTGATAATATTTTTCAAACCTTATGGGTTTTAAATTTCTGAATTCTAATTTGAAGCCATTATGATTAAAATTTATTTATATAATTCATACTTATACGATTTTTAAGATTTGGTTATATATAACCATTTAAATTTTATAATCTTGTTTTGATTATATTAATAACTACCAAACACTCCAATATACTATAATAATTTCAAGAAAATTAATTTTTTCATATCAAAGTACAATTTGTGTAAAATTATTTCATTTACCCGCTTCAAAACCATACTGTGTCGGTTTACCTAGTTCAAGTGTTTAGAAACCCCATCGATTTAGTGGCATCCTACTACTCGACCAGAATTTATATGCCACTTAACAGATAAATCAACACAATATAAAATATTTTATATTCATTAACAAATACGTGCTCATATCTATTATACACTCAGACTCATTCTAGGGTACTATTGACCCTTTTTCTAATGAGTAATCCTTACCAAAGTCAAAGTTCTCGCTTAACCTTCAGCTCCGATACCAAATGTAACGACCGAGATTTTCAACCCTCGAAAATCGACATCAGTACGTTCACTGTATAACATGCCGAATATTCAAGTGTCGGAAATACCAAATCGTTTGGGGTGAAAAATAAAAAGATGGAAGAAAATAGAAACAACAACACAGAATCTCACAATCACAGTGGAACACTATATACGATATAAATATAGATTTTTATACAAAAGAATCTGTAGCTGTTAATATATATACAATCATTAAAGTACATAATCAACAATCAATTTGGATAGTTATAATAACTTGCCTTCACCAGTGCTGACTAAACAGTCTACACACAACGGAATATATTCAAGTACATGGAATATGCCTGAGTCTTCTCCAGCTCATCTCCTGAACTCCGTAGCATTCTAACCCGAATCCGTAATACTCGGTCTGACCCGAGCATTATAATAAAATAACACCCGAGTCAGTCTGTGACAACCCATTATTTTGTACAATTCAAATCGACAATAATCCACATATGTCGGACTTGAATGATGCAAAATGACAGATCGTAAATAAATTTGGAGCAAATGAAATCAAATACACAGAATCACAGACACGGAACAATCAGAATAACTCGCAGCGGAATATAAAATACTATAGTAGTTCATGAAGCTACTATAACAAAGTCTCAAAACAAATACATAATATCAGTCTGAAAACAACATAATAGAAATCCCAAATACATAGAAGTTCACTAATACATGATAAACTAGAACAGCTGAATCTGAAATAGATATATAAATAGATAGGTAGAATCTCCAGCAAAGACCAGCTCCAGAAAGAGAATCCAAAGTTGTGAATACTCGGACTGACCTGAGCATAAAGCAAAACACAAAACACTCGAGTCAGGACATATATACTTATATAATGTAAACCAACTCAAGTGAACTGTACCGCCCATCCTCTAAGGATCCGTTAAACTATTTACTATGTAGTAATATTGCGCTATTATAATAATGTCTATAGTAAAATAAACTTACTTTAAAATAGCATCGAAGGGTTACCCATATAGCCTTCAACACATAATAGTCTCAGTAGTCCATCCAGTATCAGCATATCTCCAGATCGGGAGACTACGCTAAATACTCCATGGGCTACGGGAGAAAAACAAACTCATAGTAAGGCTCGCTATGCAAGGTGACAAGGCACACGAGGCAATGCCAGGGTAGATATACCAATTACGCTTCCGGGCTGGTGGTAACGCGTAGCATCCACTACCGCCCACGTCGAGCCACACTCCCAAAATCAAAGAAGGTGCACCCAATCAATCACAAAAGCAATAGAATGGTATCGAAGAAGTGTGTTCGATTGGAGGAGCTAACTCACTTGGCCCGTCGATCGCTCCTGTTTTAGCCACCTTAAGCCAACTCACGGGAATCGGGTCCACGTTCATATCATAATAGGATCGTCGCCACCATCCTACTTCGTTCTGGAATTTCCACCGCGTACACAGTTGTTAAAGTGGTTTTCGGTATCAACAGAGAGTATGTCCATATCCGATCCCGGTCTCTTTAACAACCAATCGTTATTATAACCCGTAGCTATAATTTAAAAATGGTATTTATACTTCAAAAATCAAATATCATTTCAAAAATTCAATATCATTTCATATCCATTTCAAAATATCAAAATATCCTATCTTTTCAAAACCTCATTCATTCATTCATTTAATTTAAATATCATTTCAACTCACATTTCAAAATAGTTTATATTTCAAATCAAATACTCCATTTAAACCATTTAAAAATAAAGTTATTATATTTACAATTCAAATATTCAATTTCCAAAATTTACACTTTTCAAAGTTCATTTATTCATTTAAATTTACTAAAACAGTGAAATTCCAACTTTTGCAGCACTTAGAAAATGCTACGGAAAGTTATGTTTAAAAAAAATTCAATTAGCAAAAGGCAGCATTTAAAATGCTGTAATAGGTTAATTTAGTTTCAAATAAACTTTACTTAAACTCATCAACTACAGCATTTACAAAGTGCTGTAATAGCCCTTAGTTCATTTGTATCAACTACAACATTTACAAATGCCATAATATCCTTTACTTAAGAAATGATAGCATTTTAGAATGATGTTAATTAAATTCCAAATTTTCAATATAATTTCGTAAATAAATAAACTTTTATTTAAACGAATTTTTAACTCATAAAATCGTATTTTCACACTTTAAACTTATCATCTAAATACCTTTTAATTAATGATTTTATAAAGTGAAATTACTCAAATAATTATCAATTTTTTTATAATTCAGTTATAAAATAAATGTAAAATCTTTATAACATTTCATTTATTTTACATTTTATTTTAATTTGCTACTTCATAAATTAGATTTAAATTCCATTTTATTTTTCTTAACTTAACTTCTAATTTAAAAAAAAACACATTTCACATTTTCTAGGTTAAGTTATATTTCAAAATTTCAAATTTAAACATTTATTTAACCATTTTTAATTTATAGAAAATCTATAGCACTTTGTAAAATCATTTAAATTCAAATTTAAATCAAAATATTATAATATTTACTTTTTAAAAATACTTTAAAATTTAGAAAAATATATACTAACCACGGGTCTGTATATAATTTTCTATCCTAGGTAAAGTGATTAAGATATATATCATTTAAATCCGTAATTTACAAAGAAAACCCGGGTTCTGTCATTTCAAAATCGCGGTCCCAAGTGAAATGAAATGAATAAAAATCGCTCAGGCCTATCATTTCATCCCATAATGATTTTTCCCTATTCTAAAGTCCGTTCGGGTATGTATCATTTCCACCCATAGTGATTCTAATCTACAGGGAACTTGCAGTGTAATAAACTGATATAAATAAATAGAATAACATTATATAACAGTAACAGATGGTATAGCAGGTGTATGAACAGGGGTGAACATCATATGATCATAGCATAGGCAGTTATAACATGATGATATAATTTACATATTCAAATGCTATTAGTTTACTAGTTATATAAGTATAAAATGTCTGGTGAGAAATACTCACCTCTACAAGCTGGAGATAACAACCAAACACACAAACTAAGATCCACAAAAGCATGAAAGCACGACTACAATTCAAGTGTGGGAAGAGCCAAAGCTATTTGTCTTGTGCATATGAAACAAAACAATATATATAACATGAATTTCAACCCAAAATTTAACATTAAGAAGCTAGAAAATAAAGAACAACAAATAATTAAAGGGCTTGCACTTGCTTCCACCATCACCATGCTCGAACAATGAGTGATAAGGCACGTCCATGGGGTGTAATTTCGTGAAGTGTGGGTTCAATATGGTCGGCCTAGCTATGGTATGAAGGTATGGGAGTTGTTGTGACATGAAAATGTAAGTACAAGGCAACAAAGTGGATTTTTGTGCAAATATAAGCTTCGGCCATGGCCTTATATGGCACGGCCAGACCTGGTGGGTGCTAGGAGATGGTGGGGTAGTGGTCTTTGGGTCAAGCAGGGCTGGTGGAAGGTGGTGCAAAGGTGGCTAAGGGGTTGTATGAGGTGATGATGTCATGTGGAGGTCGGCAATGCATGATTCAAGTTGTGCTTTGTTAATTTTTGTAGAGCTTCACATCAGGGATTGCCATGGCTAGGTAGGTCAGAGGAGATGGAGGTGTTTGCAGCTGAACAAAGTGATGATGAAGGTGGAGGCTACAGGCCGAACACACATAATGAAAGCAAGGCAAGAATTTACACAAAAACAAAGAAGAAAATGGAAAAAAAAATGAAAACATTTACCAATTTTTTCTCAGATGATGATGGTCAAAACTTTTAGGGTTGAGAAACAAAATGATGTGCGTGAGAAAGAAAAGATATGCGGCTGAAGGTAGTAGATAAGTCGGCCAAAATTAAATGCAAATGTGGTTTGGAATTGAAAAGGCAAAAATGAAGGTGAAAAGACAAAGGCAAGTGAAAGGTTTTAAAAACTCTTCAAATTTCTTTTATTCTTTTAACATTTTTAAATACATGAAAAATTAATATAAATAAAATAAAAACACAACAAAATAATGTATGAATAAAAATAAATAAATAAATTTTACATAAATATAAGTAAATTAAGAAAATGGCTTAAAAATTGAAAATAAATGCAATAATCTTTGGAATTTTTTTATCATCACTTTAAAAATATTTAAAAATGAAATCTTTAAATAAAAATAAATTTAAAATAATTTAAAAATGAAATAAAGTCAAATTTAAAATATATTCAAAAATCTAGGGTTGTTACACAGTCTGTAAAACCAACTTGACAAAAACACTTAATTTGAATTATTACTTTACCAAAAATCATTTGAAAACAAAGGTATCTCGTAAGACCACGTCACACATAAACACGACGGGTTTCTACCTTATGATAACCAAAACACTTTTTACAGAAAATCCAATGATATTATGTCTAAGTATAAGTACTTGTTAAAATAGCCAAAATTGTTACATTAATTAAATTCCAGTATACTGGGCTCTACAATCAATACCGTAAATGCTCGCAGTGGATATTGGATTCTATACAATGGTTGGGCTACTAGGGAACCGCCCATCATAGTACACTTCTAGAAAAATGTATCGAGGACCCCGCTTGGATCCCCGCCAACACAGGACCGGCCTACCCCTAACCTGGATAATACCGAATATGTTATCACCTTGGGTGTTCCCACCCTTATCGAGCACTCTCTTTTCATGCACAACCATATCCATAATTTTATTATATCCAAGGGTATCTAGAAAAGTGATAACATACCCTAATTGGTTGCAACTCACTTAGCCCTATTGCATTTCCCATGTTTTAGTCATTTTCGGTTGATGAGGCTTGAGGCTACATTTTACCTTCAAAATAGCATTCATAGTTGGAATGCTAACACTGCCTTCCAAGCAACGATGCAATGATAGCATTCATCCATACAATTTGTCTTGGATCTGGACAAACCAAATCTCCAAATCACTGCCTCCATTAGCTTCTTGATTTCAGAATTTGTAACGCACAAACCAGATCGAAGTGGTTTTTAGATAAATAAATCTGATCCTTGTCTCTTCAAAATGATCAACGAATTTGGCCAGATTTGATAGTCGGTTATTTAACTGTCAAATTACACACATAAGCAGTCACTGGGCCCATATTATAAATTTTTCAGACATTTATTTTTAAAATATCTTTATAAGATTTATATATTCAAATCTCTCTTAGTATTTAAATATTTGGAAACAAAGTCAACTTTTATATCCATAACAAGATATTTTATCCACCATTTGAACACTTAAGAATATTTCGGAATTCAAATTTAATTCAATGTTTAAGAAATATTTATAAGAATATTTCCCTAAAAATCCTTTCGTTTCCAACACTTAGAAAAATTCCATTTATTTCTTATTTCTCAAAATCCTTCAACATTTATATGGTAAATTCCTTAACTCATTGTAACAAATTCTATAAGTTCCGGAATTCCTTAATTAATTTATCTTTAATATTTTCCAACACCAATTTCACTTGTCTGTCATTTCCAACTTCCCATTCCTAACTTCTTTTATGATTCTAATCCATCTTTTCGAAGTTCTTTTATTTCAACCATTCGAAAATTTCCTTAAGTTTCTAGGATTCCTATACAACTTTTTTTATAAAACTCCTGTCCGTTAAATAACCCCGTCTTCAAATCCCGAAGAATTTATAAATATATTTCAGCAATTTCAAAACTATATATGTGTATGTTAATTATTTTTAAGAATAATAATTTATTTTTTTAAAACATGTTTAAATAATTATTGAAATATCAAACACTTTTAATAAAACATGAATAACTTATTTCCAACCCATTTTTAATTAAAACCGATCAATTTACAAAGCATGTTATAAAAATTAGAATTTATTTTAACAAAAATTAATATTTGAATAATCTACTTTCTGAAATATTCCAATACTAACTAGTTCAAAATTTCATAGTTTAATAAATAAAATTTCCCTTTAAAAAAACTTAACTTCTAAATAATTTTTTTTAAAAAAAAAATCTCAATAACCAATTTCAATTTATAAATCCCTCTCGATTCATAACACATCGATTTCCTTTCGATTTCCTAACCATTCTCACATTTTCAAAAATAGAATCCACTATTTTTCCAAAAATTTATTTTTACATCTCGATAAAAATTCACGCTGTGAATTTTATATTCCTAATTTATCAATTGATATCACTTCCTTAATTATAAACATTGTTTATAAATTCATGTACTCATTTTTATTTTATCGTATTCTAAAAATAACCTCATTTATAAAATTTCATTCTATAAATCCATTTCTTAATAAATTCCATTTATATTTCAAATTTATTTTTAATAATGATTTCAACTCCTTTTCACATTTTTCAAAATATCATCTACAAATCCCTTTATATAAATTATTTAAAAAAAAATTATTTAAACAATTTACGAAAACTTAAGTATAACCAAAATCAAATCTTTTTTTACTTTATTCATTCCAACTCGATTCCTTCTAAAATAATCCAAGTTCCAATATAAATATTTTTATATCCAAAAATCCTTTTAATTCCTTAAAATTTCAAAATAATATTTATGGCATTTAAAATGCTAAAATTAAAGTCAGTGCTACTACAGCATCCAACATTCAATCCACGCAACAATCTATAACATCTTATTCAATTCCATCATACGTTACTATATATGAAAAACAATCAATATTTATGTTTGAGGAATCCAAGATTCCTCCAACATGTTTCCCTACATCCATAGATGTTAGATAACATAAAAATATCAATCCCACTTTGAGGGGGATATCGCGGTAATATAGGTCATCCGCTATTATACGGGCGCATAGTGTCTCATCCGCTTCGACGGTGGGAAATATATCCAACTACTAATATATACTGCTATATATATAATACAATATCCAACTGATAAAAATCTATCAACCCAACCAACCATACAATAATTAATTTATAATTTCTATAAATAAAACAGTCAACCAAATTGAGTGAGATTTTCTCACCTTGATTTTTCCTTTTTTGAAATTTCCAATCGCTCCAATTCCAAATTTATTCCAGTGTATAATGTTTTATTGCTACGATCCAATATGACTGCTTTTATGATTTTTTTAACCTCGTATGAATAAATTATGATATTTACAAGTTAACGAATTTGAATAAAGTAAATACTTAATCACACAATTAATTACCATAATTAGAGAAATTAATTCTTCACCACTCAAAATATGCCCCTATACATCATCGCAACCTTCCCCAACCTCACCATCGATCTTCAATCGAGCCCCCACCTCCAGCTTCCACGCACACACGCCCACCCACACCGAATGCCACTCCAAACCCAAATGCACTCTCCAAAACATCACCACCAATCGCAGCCACCCATCGAACACCCCTAGCATCAACCCTATCTCATAGTTTCGACCACTTAAGACCAACCCCATTATTGCAACTTCATCGAAAATTCGCCCATCCTTGGTCGCCCTCCACGAGTGAATGCTAAAAAATGCCCTGCTGCTGCACCCATGCATATCCACTTACGCGTGCTCCCGGGTTCGAATTTCATGGCCAGTCGCTGTCTAAAGCTCATGACTATCTCCCCCTTACGGCCCCCAAATCTGATCCGCGATCGTCAAAACCCAAAGCCACTCCATGCAACCATCGATCGTGATGAGCACACGCAAGCCCTCCTCTTGTTCTTTCTTCGAACGTTAGTTTTGTTCTTTCTCTTTTCTTTTAGGTTTTGATGTCGATTATTTTTTATTTTATTTTTTTTCTTGGCTTTAATTGTTTAAACAGGAGAGGGAAAAAGGAATTTAAAGAGGATATATATGGCAGGAACAGGTAGGGGCGCTCTATACAAGTAAATTAGCTTGTTATGCGAAAGAATATGGCTGAGTGAATGTTTTGTGGGTTGAGTGAATGTTTTGTGGGTTGAGGTGAAATGAAAACAATATATATATTTTAAATTCAAAAATAACTAGATGTTAATTCTGAACCCTGATTGAGGCGTGCCGCCTGGAGTTCTTAACGTTTTACCGCTATTCCGAACGAAATGGAACAAGTTTCGAAACCTAATTCGATCGTATGTGAAGATAGCTTTTTAAATCGACTATTTAAATTAAATTATTCATAGGCGTTTTCATATTGCATGACCAAACGGTAAATCCAAACACTATGAAATTTGAAATCTAATAATAATACACTATTACGGATCTAATGGAACTGGTTTGGTCGAATTTCGAGACTATGCCTCGGTTGCTATTTTAACGCGTTGATTAAATTGACGATTCGAAAATTTACGAAATCACTTGAAATTTCAGTTTTGAGAACTTATTAACTAATTTCTAATTCAAATAGAATTTATATCAACATTTGAAATCGTTTTAGACTCATATTCAATTCCAGTTCAATTATTTCCCATTTTCATATTACGATAAATCATATCATTTGAAATTTAAGTTTATTATATAATTTCAAATGAAATCTTTGTATACAAAATCAACTCATATTCCAAATCCAATAGTTAAAACCATTTAAATATTCCATGTCAAACGTCGAAAAATCTGGATCGTTACAGATTTTGACTTTGAATTGACTTTAGTAGAGCATGATACTAGGCTCATATAACCGAGGAGATGAATTCTCTACTGAACAGTGCTTCGCTTCCAATGTTTCAATTTAGACCTAAGTATAGTCATTCGACGATCATCATGCTATGATTTAACTATAATTAAAGTGAAGTATTTGTTATTAACTATATAAAACCCGTCATTCCATTGTTATATAAATACTACCGGTACGTAAGCCTTTAGTGCCCCCTACAGTCATAATTAATACACAGTCCAATATTTGAAGAGCGTTACTACTCTATTTCCAATGGACATTTCGATATTCTTTCTCAAAACATCTTGACTAGGAATATTTAAAGTAATATAATGCTTTATATTATGATAATTTTTTCATGATTTACAAAGCCTTGTAATTTTTATCAGACGATATATTATTTAGGATTTTCTATTTAACATACTTAATTAATATATCATAATATTAAAAGTATATAATAGAAATTAAACATCTTTGTTACAAATAAGATTGATTGCAGAGTTAAATATATGTAACATATTACATAATTGCCCCTAGGGCATACCCCTAACTCTCTCACTAACAATTCTGTTGCGTTGACTCCCTGGAGTGAACTTTTTTTAGTTAACATTTAAATAATTTAATATTAAAGCTTGTACGTACTTCGTTGAAGTACATTATCGAGCATAAGTTCAGTTGCGTATACATGATTTAAGCGAAATCTAATTTCTAATATTAAGAAACACTAGACTGTCACATTTTGCTTCTATGAAAACGAATTGGAGTTTAGGGATTTGAAGTGCCTTGGTAAATGATTTTGGTTATTTATAAAAGAGTTTTATAAATGAATTTGAATATCTATAGAAGAAGATTTATAAATGGTTTTGGATATTTTTAAAAGAGTTTTGTAGATGACTTTGGATAGTTATGAAGGAGTTTTATAATGATTTCTGGATATTTATAAAAGAATAAATTTTATGAATGGATTTAGAATTTAAGAAAAGGATATTTATAAATAAGGAGATTTATTAAAAGAATTTATTAAAGAAAATATATAAAAGGATTAAAGATAGGATTTCCCCTAACTAACCTTCTTAATACTAGTGGTGTGGACATTTGTTCCTTGCTTAACACTAAAGAAATAGTGTTTGGGGTTATTCTTATCTCTAATTTAAATAACATTTGTTTGATCCTTTTAATATGATTTTGAAATAAGAAGTCTTTCATAATGTTTTATGAATATACTTATTCCAATGTGATAAGTATATGAATATTTTGATAAATATTATGAAAAGAGATTTAAATAAATGAAAACTTATTTTGAGGCTTAGTGGTTGCTATAGAAAAATTAAATCTCTGGATTATTTTTTGATTATGTATTTGATAGTTAAATAACCAACTATCTAACTCAAAAAGTATATGGTGTGTATTTGAGTTCCCCGATGAGGACTCGAATAGCTATTGCATCCTTCAAAAAAACCAGAATTGAGTTAGCTAGAAACTGTCGCTTAGTTGGGAGAGACAGGTTTCAAATAAGTATGATTTATCTGAATCGGTCCAAACTAATAGCGTCAAGATGGAACATTATAAATTATGCTATGTAGCTATACTATTTTTCTTGAGGGTGATTCCAAAATGGAAGATAGTAAATTTTGGTTGATTGTTCGATCCCGAAACAACCTATATAGATGAATGCTGGCATTGCATTTTTCTTGAAGGTTAGTGTTAGCATTCTAAGATGGTCTGCTATGAGGAAAAGGTAATCGTGGCCTCTTAAAACCTCACACCTCTGGAATGGCTAAAAGGTAGACTGCAAGGCTATGTGGATCGCACCCATTAGAGTATGATCATCCCAAGATCAAGAGTCGGTATCTATACGTATGCTTTGGGGCCCATTTTTGGTTGTTCATCACAGCCAAGGGATGATCATATTCGGTAACATCCAATAAGGGGTAGACCAACCTTGTCATGTCGAGATCGAAAGGTTTTTGATCTCACTATACATTTTATCTAGAGATGTACAAATTTCAAAAGGTAGTCCCTTACCTTACCATTTGTTGGAAATCCATTCTTCAATAAGTGTCTTTGGTTTTTATTGTATATTTATTATTGTTGTTATGTACACACATCATAGTTCCTCCATTATAAATATTTTAAACCTTAGACATTATGATAATATCATTGGATTTTGTACTAAAAATGGTTTGGCTATTATAAGGTAAAAACTGATCCATGTTTATTGGGGCGTGGTCTTACAAGATACTTTCGATTTAAAAGGAATTTGTAAGCTATAATAAAATTCCTTATGATTCGAGTTTCTCACGCTGAATTTACCAGATTGACCTGGGTGTTGTTTTCTTATAATACACGGGTCAGACCGAGCATGTTTTTAGATTACATTTGGATGCTTTGGAGCTCGGGAGCCAAGATGGAGGCCCAAGATGTATCGCTCGTATATTTCTATATTTCCGCTGTGTTGCATGAAATTTGTAACGGTTATGTAGGGACATGCAGTTATAACTGTCATAGGTAGGAAGTTGATGATTATGTAAAATTTTATATTGATTATTATATGTTTCTACTTTGCGTTGTGAGATTCTGTTTTGTTTATTTATTTCTACTCTTCTTTCTTCTCCTTTCCCCTAATAATATGTCTTTCTAGAAGTTGGTTGTTCAGCATGTGAATACCGTGTATGTATTAGTTTTGACTTTTGAGGGTCAAAAAGGTAGATCATTACATTTGATATTAAAGATGAAGGGTTAAGCGAGAACCTTGACTTTGGGGGGATAATCTCATTAGAGATAGGATAAGTGATACCCTAGAATGGGTTTGACTGTATTATATAAGAGCGGTTATTTGTTAGTGATATGAAAAAGTTTTATATTGTGTTAATTGATCTATTAAGTGGCATATGAATCATGGTCGATGTGTCCGGCTAACTTTATCAATAAGGATTTCTAAACACCTGAACAAGACCAACCGATACAATATTCTTTTAAAATTGGTAAATGAAATAATTTTACCTATATATTTTATAATACAAAAATGATTTTCAAAAATAGTATAGTGTTTTTGAGATTCTTTTTGGATAGGAATTGATAATATTCTATTATTATCATTTAGGATTTGGTTTAGTCATGCTCATCCCATTTGAGCACTGACTGTTGTTGAATGTTAAGGGCAGCTTACTTTTTTAACATGGGTTGGGTAAATAGAAAATTGGGAAACATTAAAATGAACACCTTGTGAACTAAGTTTCACAATTTGATCTTAAGGCGTTTGATGTTAATGTTGGCCTAAGGATTTGGTTTAATAAAAGATGTTTTTTAAAAAAGTTAAAATATTTAGAAATGATTTTATATAAGAAAATGAATTTATAAAATTGGTTTATAAGATGAGACTTATAAATAAAAAAAATTTAAGTAGAAAACTTGTGGACTTAATTCTCGGTGCTTTTGAAAAATGATTTTCAAAGTTTTGGGAAAGTAATAATAATAATACTTGAAAATATTTTGGTTTAAGTATAAAATTTGGGAATGAAAATTTTGAGTAAGAAGTAGTTTCTTTGGATTGGTTCAGGTAACGAGTTTTGATTTGTTTTGTGACGATCTGAATAATCTTCACTGTGACGATAGGACGTTTGCTTAGACGAACATTGTTGTGTACTTAGTAAATTATTCTCTTTATCATTGTACGATCAAAACAAGTTCAAATCTGAATGAACCAAAAGCAAGTTAGTAATAAATATTTGTTAGAAATATGTAAAGTATTGTTTCAAAAAGGGAATTTTGAAATAAAGGAGTATTTTTAAGTTTTAGTGGCTCAGAAATAACTTATAATGGCAAAGAGACGTGTTCGGATGGTAAACAGTTCTCTTGAGTATTAGCCTTCTAGGTAAGGGAACGTATGATACTGTTTGGTAGTACTCAATTCCTTAGTATCATTTCGGGGTTACTCGAGCTATACGTATATTTTCTATGAATAAAATATACAGCATTATTTCAAAAGATTTTTTAAATAAAACCCTGTTATTTGACTCCTAAGTTTTCAGGATGTAAGGGTATCTTGATTTAAAATGGTTATAAATAAAGTTACAAAATTGAAATAATTTAATAAGAATGTTTAATAAACTTGGTTTTTGTTAAACAATGTCTTTTGGATTTTGATACTTAGGAGGTTAAATATTATTTATTGTTATTGGGTCTGCTAATAAACACCATTACCTTAGAGGCATCCAAGAAAAAGTAGACTCTTGAATTGAGTTTGGATATCAGCATCCTATTCTTCTTAGTTATTTATCAGACTAAATGGGTAAAGAGGTTGAATTGGTCGACTTCTTTTTAACACACAAAATTATTTTGTGCCTACATCTGAATAGTTAAAAGTGAATAGAATTAAAAAATCAATTTTTTTGTATACATATACTCCTAGGATGTATGGGAGTATCATCTAAGTTAATAATTTTTATGATTTTATGAAACGTTTGATAAATAAGTTATACCATATAGAAATGTTTGAACCTAATTTGAAATGATTATGAAATGATTTCATAAATATTTGTGGGAGGGTAAGAAGGTAAATGGGTAAATAAGAACCTTTAGATGAGTATGTAGAAGGTAAAAGGAAACACCGAGGACCATCAAAAACTAACTCCTCGCGTTGCCCGAAGATAGGCAACGCCAAGGACCACCCAAAATAAACTTCTCGCATTGCCCAGAGATAGGCGATGCTTACTAACACGTTGTCCGAAGATAGGAAACACTAAGGAGCACGAAAAGCCACACATTTCGTAAGCCGTGCACTAACATCCAAAACATACGCTTCTCGTGTTACCCAAAGATAGGCAACACCGAGGAGCGCGAAAAGCCACGCACTCCATAAGCCGTGCATTAAATTCTAAGACACTAATTCCTCGTTGCCCGAAGATAGACAGCTCCAAGGAGCGCGAAAAATCACGCACCAATTCTTAAAACTTAAGCTCCTTACCCTGCCTGAAGATAGGCAGCATCGGGGAGCACTAAAACATACGCTCCTCACGTTGCCCGAAGATAGGCAACGCCGAGCAGCATCGAAAACCATGCATCTCATAACCAGTGCCAGATCAGGAAAACGATAGAGGTTTATATGGATGGCATGTTTGTAAAATCGTGAGTAGCTGTTAACCACCCGCATGACCTCGTTGAAATGTTTAAAATACTCTGAAAATACGGAATAAAACTCAATCCACTCAAGTGTCACTTCGGAGTTGCCATTGGAAAATTCCTAGGGTTCATCATAAGTGACAGGGGCATCGAAGAAAATCCTGAACAAATAACGACACTATAAGAAGTCCAAGATCCCAAGAATAATAAGGAACTGCAAAGTTTGAATGGAAAACTTGCAACGCTAATTTGATTTATCTCGAAAGCTATCGACAAGTGTATATCATCTTTGATGCACTGAAGAAAGGAAAGAAGAACTTCGAATGGAGTAAAGCTTGTCAAACAACATCCGAAGAACTGGGGCGGCACATAGAGGCTTCGCCAATCTTATCAAAGCCCGTGGATGGAGAAGACCTATTCATTTACTTGGTGACCTCTCCTCATACATTGAGCGCCGCTCAGGTGCATGAAGAAGCAAAAATCCAGCGAACCGTGTATTACATTAGCAAGCGTTTCACTGGAGCAATGAAAAACTAAGCCAAAACTGAACCGACCTTATGATCGATCAGAGGTCAACTCAAATTGAGCCAAGATTCGGCACCTGAGAGAATCACACACACTGGACCGAGGGCAACCAAACGAGTTATGGAGGGGCGTTGGATACAGTTCAAGCACGCCAACAACCCTGTGACATTGGGGCACCACACACACTTGAATAACCATAAGAAAGATCAAGACAAATCGTACCACGATTCTGTTATTGCTGATCAAAAATTCTAGCATTCTGACGACCGTGGACTTAATGATCTAGCTAGTGCAACAAACGAAATACTAGCATAATACTTGCCCACTTCTTTCCAACTACTATTTTACCGCTCTTGTTGACCAATTCCTCTTCCTCTTAGACCATATGCTAGTTAAAGCCCCATTCTTTAAACGTAGTTTGGACCAAGAGCTAAGAGTTATGCTCTGAACTCCCAAAGGCTCTTTCTTCAATCCATCTTCATGCGTTCAGTTATAGATCTCTCCACCATGGCAGCAAGATCTATTTAGACGTGTACATCTTCTAGAAACATGAAAGTATCACACAAGCCACGGCTACCCAAATCAAAAACTGTTTAGCTTCTCGAACTAATAAAACAGTGTTCATGTAAGTAACCTACTGAGTCTATGAGGTCAAATCGACTCAAAAATCATTGTTTAGCTGCTTGGACTGGTCAAACTGCGCCCGAGTATGCTCCATCAACTTGCTAAGTCGAAGAAAGCAAATAGACTCAAATTGCCAACTCATCGCATTGCTTGAAGATTGGCAAC
The DNA here is from genome assembly GCA_030765085.1 of Allium cepa. Lineage (NCBI taxonomy): Eukaryota > Viridiplantae > Streptophyta > Magnoliopsida > Asparagales > Amaryllidaceae > Allium > Allium cepa. The sequence goes on along the minus strand of CM060939.1, from coordinate 173,524,527 downwards.
ATTAAGAAGTTCCAAACCGTTCCGGATCGATGGGTCATACCAATCCCATAAGCCGCTCACTTCGTAAGACATGCACTTCATAAGCTACGCACTCTTAAAAGTCGTGCATTTTATAAGCCATGCAATCACCGCTTGATGTTGCTTCGGCATCAACAACAAACCATTAAAATTTTCTAAGTACCAGTGTTGTCCTGACAACACCGGGAAACTTATTTATTGCAGGATTAATAGGGATCAACTCCCGCTACCAGAACAATATTGCTCTGATAGTGCCATAAATTTCACAAACTAAGAAGTGACAAAGAATTCTGATCTTTGACCAAAGTTAATGTGCAAAATGTATAAATTCAAGACAACCAAGTCACAAGTTCCCAGAGGTAGGAGCTTCATTGTACCTTTGACTACATGCATCCAAGGAGCCGGCCTAAACATCAAGTCTCACATTAAATGTTCAGAATAATCAGCCTTGTGGATTGAGGGGCACATAACACATTAACGCTTAGTCAGGATAGAAAATTGCTCCAACTTGCAATAAAAGGAGGAACTTACCATTGTCCAGAGGTAGATGACGACGGAAGGTATTTCAGAATCAAATCATCATTGCACTAGTTCCCAAAGACAAAAGCAGGTGCTCGACTGAGATCTCAAACCCTAAATTGTAGAAAATTAGCTGTTATCCAAAGACAGACAACAACAATAACAGAATGCTCGAAATTGAATAACTAAGCCACTGATTTTCAAAGATTGGAACCAACGGATAAGGCAAATATCCGTAACAATGTTAACGCGCTAACAGAGCACATATGGCGTAAAACAAGCAAAGTTAATTGTCATAGGCTCAAGGAAAACATTACCAAACTCTTTCGATCCATAATTACGATGGGAAGAGTGCAAGCATACTGGAGGGAAATGTAACAACTCGCCCCACAACATCTAATCTTCTATAAGTGCTTGAAATTTAGCAACTGGGAATAATGGGTTCCACAACCAGAAGTCAGTTTGCAATAAAAATCAACCAAAGGAAATTTGATCCTACACAAGGGTAACCATGGATTGATTAAACAGTGACCCCATACTGCCAAAGGGAGCACCTGATAGTTATAAACAAAGTAAAGTAATGGTGGTGCCTAAGACTCTCATCCTTTCATAAAATGGTGTATCCTGTAGTTAAGCAATGCTAAGAAAATAACCACATTGGGTTAGAAGGAATCTACTCAACTCTATAGGATCAGATGAATGACTCAATCCTTACCATCGTGACTTAGTACTACCCGAAGATAGGTAGTGCTAAAAAATGACTTCTACAATCCAATCATCGAAGTGCATATTTTCAAAGATCGAAACTTGTGCCCACCTGGATTAAAAGCATTCCCGGATCGGTAGGGAAAATAGATCCCAACCTTCTGAGTGTAGATGTTGCCCCGGCAACGCTAAGGCCCTTTTCTCATTTCTTAGGTACCGACATTGCCCTGTAATCCCGAGAAATTGGCTATTCACTATGTATCGGAACTTTGGCTACAGGTTCGATAAGAAACACTCACCGTAGTAAACCATCAACACACTAGCTTCCGAAGATAGAAGTTGGTTCTCAACTAAGATTCTACCTTTGTCTTCAGAAAACTACCATTGCCCAGAAATGGATAACAACAAGAAGACATAACCTTTCATAGGTCAGCCGGCTGGATCGGCCTTTCATCATAGGAATCAACCGCTGCACAGGAAAAAGAGCAGCATCGAAAGGAAATCCTAGAATTGAATTTCTCATGTGCTAATTTCTAGGAATGAAAGATGATGCATAACTGAATTTCCTGAATTCAGTTTAGAATGAATTTAGATACAACCAAAAGATAGACATCTATGAGGAAATGTCGCTTAGAACCAAGTAGCTAGTTATCAACTCACAAAGACATGAGTTGACACATGAACAATACTTCCATGAGGACATCATCAACTAAGAAAAGCATGCATGGCCAAGGACAAACGGGGGAAATCATGGAAGGCTGGAAACAAAATCCCCGAACTTCCTTAATTCTAGAATGGGATTAAGAGCCAAATGGGGGTAATTGAGCAATTCTCCCCACATTCCATCTCTCGTAAGCATATAAATACGAGCATCCAAAATAGCTAATCCTGCAAACAGGGATAGGCATATGAATCCTCGGTCCAAACCATAGAATGGGTCAGATAATAGTTTCGTTCCGCCAAATAGACATTTCTAATAGCAAATTTCTAGTAAGGGAAATGAAAGATTCAATTTTCAGAAATTAATTATCACTCAAAGTCTGGCAACAAGAAGAAAGATTGACGACCTATTTACGATTCGACTAGATCATTTGGTCCTATCTTGCAGGAATATGCCGTTAGCCAAAGTTGGTGATGCTAGGAAGAAATCCCAAAACGAAACTATCGATAAATCAACTTTCAGAATTAGAAGCAAGACTTTGATCGAATCTTCAGCCCTACCTTTTTGCATCTCATGCTATTTGAAGATTCACAACATCAAGGAAAAATCCACAGAGTTGAGTCATCCATGTATGAGTTTTCGAAGATAGAAACTAGCACATGATTAAGATCTTAATGTCGGACTCAAAATAATTTACTTTAGCAAAAGATGCCTGAAACACATCTTTCCAATACATACTGACATCATTACAAAACTTAGATCTTGGGTAAAGCAACAAAGTCCCTAATTCCAGAAGATTGGAGCTATCATGTTAATCGAACTTATCGCCTAGGAGACCTAGTGTCCCAAAAAATGTTGGTTAAGTAGTCACTGTAATCAGCCCTATGGACTAAGGAATTTACACCAATGCTTTGTCGAATGAACTTAGTTGAGCACGAACTCATATGAGCATAAACAAGAACAGTCATGAAATTAGCTAGACTAGGGTATCTCATAATTCTAGAAAAAATAATGCTTGGAATCGAGCAATTAAACCAATAGTCCCCGGAGACAAAGGCTGATGTGCAGATTGAATTTCAAAAAATGCAAAGAAAGGATAATCGCAATCGAACAACTCATGCGCTAGTTTCTGAAGGCTAAAACTACGGCTGATTGAACTTCAACTACAACACTACAAGAGCAACTGTGCCTTGTAATTTAACTATAGTCAATCATCCTAGTATGATAGGCATAATAAGCGAAGCCTAAGTTGCGAAGGACCCAGCCTTTGGAGGAGTGGAAGTACCTCCACTAGACTAAAGATTGGATGACCAAAAAATCATTTTAAACAGAAAAACTTGGCATTCGACCCTATCAGGTATGTTTTACTTTAAATAATATCCTCATGTAACCAATGCCCGAGATCGAAGGGAAGTCGGCGTAAGTTGACCGCCGGATTCCGAGTATTGACCGAGGCAGATGCAGTGTGCTATCTACATAAGAAGAGTCTAGTATCCTGAATGCTACAAACAAATAATATGGTGTAGATAGCTTGTTCACATTTGAAAAACAATCCATATCGTCCTTTGAAATTATCTCTTCCACACTTACCCGTTATCGATCAACGATCGATAATGGAGCCGCTGTACGAAGTGATGCAGAAGCTTTTCTTTCCAAGATCACTGGAATACAGAAACGGAAAGAGTGATACGATTGAATCATCCATTGTACCTGATTTTGGAATAAATCATTACATTAGAATTCAAAAACAATGACAGGAACTTAACCAAATTCTGGAGAAGAAAAAGCTAAAGACAAAAGGCGAGACTTTGCCCTAGAACAACATATAATCGTTCGAGACAAAACTTAGCTTCACCACCGGTCGAATTAAAATTATATAGGACAACTCCAAACCTATCTCATGCACCCACTTACCGACCTAAACCTTTGCATAAACTACGGAGAAAAAATTGCATCACCAATACCAGGAATTGAAATTCAGATCGAAATAAAAAACCGAACGGCTGTCAGAAGTCAGTTAATTGAGAACAACGTCTTGAGGTGGACTCTGACGATTCACACCAAAAAATTCAATAGTCAAACCCAAATTTTCATGGTAACCTCAACACGATCAAGTAGATTTCATGAAATGAAGACTCAAAAGAAGTTACTTCCAAAGCATGCCTTGTTTTCAATGAAGGCATACTTTGGGGGCAAATGTTATCCTGGTTTTTAATCTATCAGGGTCAAAGAGAATATGGAACGAATTGATGGAGTTAGAATGGCTTAGAACCCAAGCAAAAAAGGCTAAAGCAAAGATTGAGTTTGACTAGATCAAGAGGCCAGCGTCTATCCAATCAGCAACTAGTAAATCATCATCAGAACAAAGCAACAAAAGCATGCAAGACATCAAAATCTAAAAAAAGTCTAAGTGCATGGATCGCTAGCGATCCATACTTCATCACTGGGTCACTAAGGCACATGGGAAGTGAAGAAAACCAAAATATGCTAAGTGTATAGATCGTTAGCGATCCATACACCATGGGTCGCCAGTGATCCATACATGTTCAGGGACTCTTGGCGAGCTAACTAGGTGAAGAAGGGAAAATGGGAGCAAAGTGATCGGCTCGCATGCGAGCTAAATCTATGGATCGTTAGCGATCCATGGTTTTGGCTTGGGTCCTGGGCTAAGCTTTGTTGCATCTTCCTAAGTCCATCTGCAAGCTGTCAGCGAACAGGTTTGGTCTAGAAACTCTCCAATCTCTATAAATACCATCCAACTTGCAACACAAAGAAGATCTTCTTGGGATTGGTTTCTGAAGCTCTGCTGGAAACTTTCTTCACTCTCTACCTCCCTCGTAACAATCTCCAAAGAGAATCACTTGGTTCTCCACTGGATTCTACTTCTAGGAATTCAATCTAACTAAGGACAGTCAAAAGCCTTATAACCAAACACTGCTTATAACAGCAATCAGTTTATAATTAAACTATAAAGTGGACGTAGGCTTCATTAACGGTCGAACCACTATAAAAATTCCTTGTCTTCTTTCTTTAACTGTCTTTTTCTATACATATTATATGTGTTATTGCTGTGTAAGAAAAGGATGGTGCTTTCACAGTCAAATCAAGGTGTTGATCCATTTTTTGGGTTAACGGATAATAGTTTGGAAATGAAGTTATGTATTTAAATAGTGGTCGAATGAGATTTGTATATGGATGATCAATAAACATCCTGCGGACTTATGAATAATATTGGGTTTTCATTTGACGAAATTTCGGGGATGAAATTCTTTTAGGGGGGAAGAATATAACGATCCGGAGTTTTATTGCTTTGATTTGTGAATATTTAATAAATTTTAAATATTCAAGTTAATGGTTTTAAAAATTAAAATACCCCTTTATAATTTATAACTAGTAATGGTAAAATTATATTTAAAAGTGTTTACAAAATATTTAGTTCAAAGGAAAATAGTAAATGTGACCGAAAAGCTTTTTCAAAATTTTCAAAATTTCACTATTAAGAAGTTGTTTAAAATGCTATAAACACTTCAGTTAACATATTTACATATTTTAAATAATTTAATCATTAGTAAATAAACTAAAGATTAATAACATATGTGTATTTATGATAAGAAATAATGTCACAAGTTTCATAAGATTTAAATTAAATAAAAAGGAAATCATGACAGGTCACTTCAATCTTACACCCTAAATACAAGAGAAGGCTTTTGCATGTTGGGTAAAGGGTATGAACCCTTGGTTCATATGGGTAGAAGAGAGTGGGGGGAGGTGGATGGGTGATGTGGAAATATCTAAATGGAGGGTAAGCACTTAGGAAGCATTTTGGTAAGTTTATAATTTCATTTCATATAAACCAATTCAAAATTTCTCTCTCCCCTTCACCATTCCATTTTATGCTTTTAAAAAAAAAATTCAACTCCTTCTTTAAGCTTTTAAAGTTTTAATGCCTTCCTCTTTCTTTTAACCGGAGTATAAAAATCAAAACTTTTCTTTTTAATCCTTTTAAAAAAGTTGTTTAAACCTGTTCATCCTTTTCCACAGCTTCCTCTTCCAAAATCAAGCACATATACCTCCTTTCCAAACCAGGCCCTGCCTAAAATACCCTTTAGCCGAGCCTACTTGGCCTTCTCTTGGCGAAAAATTGAGTTTTGTTTTTAGGAAATGCAAGATCTAGAGTTTATTTTAAAGTTTTAAAAAGATTTGGTTTGCTTTCATAATTTTGGTGAGTAAAAACTCACATCCCTTTTGAAAATTACATCTTTGATTTATGTTTGTTGTTATTATGTGATATTTTTTGGTTATTGGTTATTTACTTGCTTTGTAAATGAATATATTGTGGTTAGATGTGTTAGAATGTGATATGTAGTTTAGACTTGAAAATAAAGTTTAAAAGTGATGTTAATATGGTAAAGATTTGATCTTTGTTTATGATATGGATTGTAAAATGTTTTATATGATATGGACTTGGATACGCGTATATGTTAAGGAAAGTTAGAACCTTTACATGGTATTGGCGATTTGGAATCTTTGTGTGAAAACTATGGTTTTTAGTTTTATAAATCAAATCATATTTTAAAGTTTCAAACTTTGTTTTTCCTTTACGAACACTTACTTATGTTTTGAAAAAGTTAGCTTGCTTTCCAATGTTAAGTTTTCAAAGAGCAACCTAAGTGACATATTCTAGTTATGGCATCCATAGCGACAATCGTTATGGATGCAGTTTCGCTAAAAAAATCCACTTCTAGCAAATTAAAGTTTCTATACTTAATATCATTTCTGAAAATGTTTTATAAACTTAATAATAATTATTAAGGAAAGTTATTTAAGGATTTATTTATTAATTATTAATTATTAATTATTTAAGTTTGATAATTAATAATGATTTAAGTACTAAATAAGGTTTATTAATTCTAAATAAAGTGAAACTAATTTTATTTATATATTGATTAAGTAAGGTTAATTTTAATTAATTAGTAAGTGTATGATTTATATTTAATTAATTATTAATAAATTATTAAGTAAGTGTTTAATTATTCTATTTAAAAAGTAATTAAGGGTTTATTTTTATAAAAAAATTATTTATTAAAGGCAAATTATTTCTTAACTAATAACTAAGCTAAGTTAAGACTTAATTAAGATTTAATTATGATTTAATAATGGGTTTAGCTTTTAATTAATGATTTTAAAAGGGGTTTAAGTTTTAATTACTTCGTTTTCCAAAGATCAATTTGTTTAAACGCAACATTCTTTCTAAAGAATAGTTTGAACACAAGAGGTTCGATTGTTAATACCATTAAGTAACCATACAAACGTGATTAGGTTATACTAAAATTGAATTCTTGTAACATCCCGTATTTTTAAGCTATTTAATTTAAACATTTAATTCGATTTAAATGTTTAATGTGGAATCTTATTGATTTTGAAATGAATGGATTCGAATTCAATCAATGAAATAAGCTATAATTTTTAATTATAGTAATTCCGGTTGAATTTGAATAATGGGAAAAACAATAATTTAAACATTCGGAATTTAAATAAAGGTAAAACTTGATGTAAATAGTGATAAAATGGTTGTAAAAATTTATCTTGGGATATTTGAGTGTCAATAGTGTGGTGGAAATTTTAGAAGAATTTTATAGTCGATAAATTAATATTTGGTATTTTATATTAATTTAAAAATGAATTTTTTTATTTTTTTATTATTAAATATTGAAATTAATTCCATTTAAGTCCAGAGTGAGCCAGAATGATTTTTAATGTGCTTATAAATTTTATATGAATTATTGTTAATTTAATAAAATTTGAAAAGCAGAAATTTTGAGTGATTTCGGTAATTTCGAGAATCGCTTGATTTAATAGACGAGTTAAAATAGCCTTCCGGGGCACAGTCTCGGAATTCGACGAAACCAGTTCCATTGGATCCGTAATAGTTAGTTATTATCGGATTTCAATTTTCGTAGCAATCGGAGTTGTCGTTTGACCCCGGCAGCTCGAAACGCATCGAAATCGTTTTGAATCGGTTTAATTTTTTTTAATTGATCGTTTAATTCTGTAACTCGCTCATACGACCGAATTAGCTTACGAAACCTGTTCCATTGTGTCCGGAACGCGGAAAAACCTTAGAATCGTCTGTCGGAACGTGAGAATTGGAGTTCGTTTGCATACGATGTTAAATTAAGAAGAATATTATTAAAATATTATTAAATTTATATTATATATTAACTTTTCAATCTAAACCCTAGCATATATACGTGAGCCGCCGCTTATCTATTTCAATGGACGAAACCTCGTATCGTTCTTCTTCTTTTTCCTTCAAATCTACTTAGTTTTTGCAAAAATTCCCAACTGGAGAATCGAAGAGAACTTCGAGATCTACGAAGTGAACGGGTATGATCGTGTATTGTTGAGTATATTGTCAGAAAACACGCCACGAAGGCTGCGCGTTCGTGCTCAAATTTAGAGATGTATGGGCGACCGAGTTCAACGAGGGTGGGGCCGTGGGTGGTGCTCGCGGAGGCCTTCGATGCGGTGGTTCCCGATCGAGTTGAATGCGATGTGAGTGGCGGCGATTTCGAACCCTATTTGGCAATGAATGGGTTCAAGCTTCTGAAGCTTGCGTGCGTTCAAAACCCTATTCACGCGCCTGGAAGAAGATGTATGGTACAAGCCGTGTTTTGTTGGTATTTCGTTTAAAGGGAAATTTTGTTTTAAAATTGTTGTTCAAACTTTATAAAATCGTAACTCATTCATACGTTATCAGAAATTAACGAAATTTGCGGCGCTGGAATCGCAGAGTCGAGCACTACGCGATGGTATAGATCCGGAGTCATTCCGGGCAAGTAGGAATTTGGGTTAAATCGGACGCCGTCCGGTTTAATTTGAATTTCGAACGCTCGCCGAAACTCAAGGTGAGTTATTCTCACTCACATCTGGATACTAGTAAAGTTAGACAGTTAATATTGATTATTGTTTGGATGTTTGGCTGTTTATGTTAATTATTATCAAATTGAATTGATATATATTTGGTTGTGCTAATATTTGTGGATGCAGGGAAAACAGGTTGGAGGGATCCAACTGGATTCCTCACAATGTAGTAATATTTTTATAGTGATGATGATGCCTGTTATATTCTGTGATTGGTAAATTTGGAATTAAATTGTATGGTGACATTGTAGAATAAACTGTAAACCCAAATGTTAATTATAAAGGAATTTGGGGTTTTAATTATAAAGGAATTTAATTGGGTTTTCAAGAAGCTAAGAAAATTAATAAATAGGAAATTTAAAAGAATAAATAAAATTAGAATCTTTTGGATGGAAAACTGAACTAAAATTTAATCGGAATAATGTTGAGTAAATTATAAATCCATAAATAATTATAAATGGATAAATTGAATTTTAGAGAAACAAAAGATATGGTTAATAAAGAATTTTAAAGGGTTAAATTTGAAATCTATTTAGAATGGAAATTGAAAATTTGTGAAATCTGGAATGGCAATTAAAGATAAATGTTATTAGTTGAAAATTTGGGAAAATAAATTTATGTTATTCAAAATATAAAACTAAATTGAAATAAATTGACAGAAATCGTGAGAAGGATTTCTGTGATGTTTAAGTGGAAATGAGATTTCCTGGGAAAAACCCAAGTTCGAGTTTAAACTGTTTTTATGAAAAGAAAGTTCTAAAAGTTAAGCTTGTTTTAAAAGAGTGGTTTGAAAATTACTGTTTTAAAGTAATTATATGTATATTAGTAATAGTAAATTTTATAAATACCTTAATAATTATTTTTACAAATGGATTTATTTAAAGGCTAGTTTTTGAATAAAGTTGTTTGAAATTATTAAATTCCTTTAAACTCTATTTTTAAATCATAGTATAACTAAAAACCCATACTTTAAATCAAGTTATATCTTATAAAGTAGTTTTACTTTAAATATTTTGAGAATTTTATTCTGAGTAAATAACTAGAAGTAAATTCTAAATGGTTTGAACTTGGTTATTTCCAATGGGAATATATGGTAAATGATTTACCTTGTAAAGGAGGAATTTTGGGAAATGTTTTCAAATGAGATTTGAAAATTGGGTAACATATCCTTTAAAGATATTTGAGGCAAATAAATAAATTGGAATTATTTATTTGATGGATGCATATGGATGCTTATGAATATTAATTGATAGTTAAATCACCGACTATCAATACTGGACAATGCGTTGATCGTTTCGAAGAGACCGGGATCGAGATTTATTTCTCGATAACCACTTCGATCCGATTTGTACGTTTTCGTGCGATAAAACGTGTTCGGAATCGAAGATGGAGCAGTGAAGTGCAAGGGCTAGTCGCTACTAATCCTGAGGATATTTCCAAAATGGATGTAGTAGGAGTAGTGCCTTCGGTTCCGTTCGAACCCGGGACGGACTTGTATGGATGAATGCTTGCGAAACATCGTCAGGTGGACGATGGGCATTCCAAGTGAAAACGTTCTAAAGGTAACGCTTAGCCTCAAGCCTCATCAAATGGGAATGACTGAAAATCAGGGGATATGCAGCAAGGTTAGGTGGGTCATGCCCAAGCAGGACAAGATATTTCCCCTGTCTAGATGTCCCTTATATCTTTCGGCTTAGTGGGTGGTTGGTCGCGCCAACCACGGGGTTTATCTTGTTCGGGACTGTTCAGTAAGGAATGGTTCCGGCCTTGTGTTGCAGGGGATGAAGGGAGTAGTCCTCGGTACGGTGATCTAGGCCCCGTACTGTGACAGGTGGTACCCCAGTGCCTAGTCATTGTTGGAAATCCATTCTCCCTACGAGCCTTGTACGAGTTTTGTTTGTATTACCCACTTCGGTGGCTAGTAGCTGGAATTTAATCATGTAACAATTTCGGCTATTTTATAAGTATTTGTAAATAGACCCTATTATAATATCAGAGGATTTCTATAAAAATTGTTTTAGCTATCGTAAGGTAAAAACCCGACATGTTTATTTGTGGCGTGGTCTTACGAGATGCTTTTGTTTTCAAAGGATTTTTGAAACTTTAATAATCAATTTGGATGCATATTTATTATCAGCTGGTATTCCAGACTGACTCGGGTGTTATTTCATTATAATGCTCGGGTCAGACCGAGTATTATTTGTACAGGACAGGATGCTTTGGAGCAGGAGAGGAGCTGGAGCCCGAGACGTATTATCTATATATATATATATATGTATATTCCGCTGCTGTGATTGTATGGTATGTCTGATAGGTAATTTGATGTATGAGATACTCTGATTGTGATGATGTGATATATGTAAAACAGTGATAGTTTTCATTTTGTGTAAAGTTCTATATTCATTATTATATTTTATTCCGTTGCGACTGTGAGATTCTGATATTGTTTAGTTTCTTCTTCTTCTATCTTTTTTCTTTAACCCTAATGGTTCGTAATTCTGTGCCACTTGAGTTAATAGAGGTAGAATAGTGTTGAGGGGTTCAGATTTGCGGGCTGTCACACTTGGTATCAGAGCTTAGGTTGGCGACAACCTAGGCTTTGGTGGGGAAATTACTCATTAATCAGAGTCAATTGTACTCTATAATGAGTTGAGAGTAATAATAGATATGAGAGCGTATTTGTTAGTGGATATAAAATTATTTTTTATACTGTGTTGACTTATCGGTTGAGTGTTTATGAATTCTGGTCGGTGCGGGAAGTACAACCGTATCGATAGGGGTTTCTAAACTCTTAAACAAGGTAAACCGACATAGTATTGTTTTAAAAGTGGATAAATGAAATAATTTTACCCAAATTTATATTTTGATATAAAAGAAATAATTTTCTGAAATTATTATATATATTTGAATGATTGGTTGTTAATGTCTAAATCAAATAAGAATATAAAATTTAATCTGAAATGTGAAATAGTTATAGTGAAAATAAAATTCTACAACTATAAATTATATAAAGGGAAGAATAACTAAATGTGAATTAAACCAGAATTTAAAACCCGGAAGTTTTGGAAAGGATTTTAAATAAAATAAAAATAAAAGTTTGAAAATTTAAAATCCTGGGAAAGTTTGAAATGTTTGTTGAGATTTGAAGGTATTTGAAGGTAATGATGGAAAATTGTTTTGGGAAATATTTTTGAATGGAAACTGTTTTGAAATGAATTTGGGAAAGTAAGAAGCATTGAACTCACTTCAGTCGCTGGAAAATAATCCTGATGATGCTGGCCACATCATTAGAATTCATTTTCGAGTTTCTAAAGTGATGGATTGCTTCCCTAGTATTGTTTGGATTTTGGGTATGCTAGTTGTTTGGGAAATCTCAAAGAAGGAAATTTGTTTTGGTATAAACAAATTGTTTTGGAAATCTGGTAATTTGATTGATATACCTAATGGGTAGGTATTGATTATTATTTCAAAATGGTTTTGAAATAAAACCGGGTAATTGAATTCTGGAAAATTCTATTTAAATGAAGAGTAAAGTTAAAATGCATCAATTAATGAACTTATTTTAGTAGAACTGATGTTAATAAGAAATGAAATTTTAATCTTGAAATTAAAATTTAATTTGAGTAATTGAAAGTGAATAAAATATATTGAAGTACATAAAATATGTTGAAATAAATAGAAAATTTGAATTTAACTTGGATAAGATAAATAAATTGAACTTAAAATAAAAATGATTTGAATCAAATTAAAATGTAAGATGACCTTGGAATTATGGGTCATTGTGAAATGAATTGAACTCCTGAGCTATCAGGTGTTATGCTTATAGGTTGAAACTATGGATTTGGAATTAGCAAAGGATTAAGGTGTAAGAAGGTTGGTAACCTTAAGAATTCAGATGTATATACATATGCATATGGAATTTGAAATTGTGATTATAGGATGTAAATGGATTAAAATGAGCTATGTAAGCTTTTAAAATAAATAAGTTGGTGAACATATATAATGAAGTGAATGAATTTCACTAGGTAAACAAGTTTTGAACTTGTATTTAAAGAATTAAATTAAATCTAAATGAATTGGAATTAAAGTAAATGGATATAAAAGGTGAAATGTAAATTGTTTATAATTGCATAAAGGAATTCACATACTTAAGTTATTAAGTGTTATAATTTAAATTGTGAATGTAAAATGGAAGTGAACCTAAATAAGAAATCTAAACTCTTGAATGGAAGTGAAATTGTAAGTTATTAAAGAAAAGAGTGAATGGTGTAGCAAATTCAAAATTTGTACATAAATGAAATGTAAAGTGTAATAAAGCAAGTAAGAATTGAAGGTGGATGTACATAAGTTAGCAAATAAGTTTTGGACTTATGTATGGGACAATGAGAAATCTGTCTCGATAATAAAATTGAAATTTAATTTCAATTGTGTAATAAATAATATTGAAAGAAATTTAAATTCTATTAAAGAAGTATAAGGAAATAAATATTGGAAGGGTGAATGAATAATGGAATTAGCTATATTAATGATGATTTGAATTGTGAATAAAAATTCAAATGAGTGAAGAAAAAAAATAAATAAATGGTCTCTTTGTTAATAAAATAAACTTAACATGGATTGGATAACTAAACGAAGGACATTAAATTTGAATATGAATTGAAGTTTGATTTGAATGAGAATCAAATGGAAATAAAAAATTAATTTGATAAGAAAATAATGAAAATATTGTTAAATAATAAAATAATGGTTGGGAATGAGCTTTATTAAGTAATGTTGAATTAAATTTGTTGGATAATAAAATTTTTAATTGCAAGTGAAATGGTATTAATTAATTTCTATGGTAAATTAAAGATGTATGAGTTGTCAATAATCTAGAATGGAATGATATTCATATAAATCTATTGGACAATGAATTGGAAATATAAGATTTGAGATATAATTCAATGATTGTAATAAAGCAAGAATGTTTGGACTGTAAATAAAATAGAATGAGATGTTATTAATTTGAATTTAAATGATGATCTTGAAGTGTGAATAAGAAATTGATTTAATAAATGGAAATGAAATAAGATGTAAGAAAATATGATTTAACAATTGCATTGGAAAAAGGAAATGTTTGTTTTGTGAACCTTGTAATGGAGTAAAATTAATTTGAATCTAAGCTGAAATTAATTTTTAAATGGTTATAAGTTTAAGTGGCAATTGTTTTGCTTGAATGACTTGAATATTTGAATGTATTTAGAATTGAGTTGTTTAAACAATAAATGAATTGGTTCTGGATAAATTGGAATTTGATTAAGTAAAGTCAAATTAAAATAAAACTAAGATTTGGTATGCGAGAAAGAATTGAGATATTATGCAATGGAATTGATTCTTGAATAAAATTGATATGGATTAGAATCCAATTCAAAGAGTTGGTAAATGAATGCAAGTGAATAGGTTTTAAGAAGCAAGTGGAATTGATTTTAAATCAATTGGAGTGAATTATCATTTAACAAGCAATGTTTGCATATAAATGACTTAAAGCACATATTCATAATATTGAAGTGAATATGAATGAGTGTCTTATTGTATTCAAAATTTAATTGGTTTTGAATTGATGTGAAGGGATTGGAAATTTCTCAAGTGACTTTACATATGAATGAAAATGGATTACCATAGTAATGCAAATGCTCCAAGATTCGAAATAAGAATTTGGTGTGAATCAACTTGATATTGAAATGATATAGAAAGATGTTAGTGAAGCAAATAAAGTATGGTAACATTGTTAAACTAAGAAATTTGGGTTTGTAGTGAGAGTTTAAACAATGTTGAAATTGTAAAATTGTTTATAAAGGTGGATAGCATGCATAATTATGGAAGTTGCTTGGTTTTGGTTATGAAATGATATAAATTGAAAAAGCAGAATCTATATGTAAATCATTTGTGTTAACTTGGAGTTAGCATTGGAAAATGAACTTTGTGCATGTTATAAAACACAGTTTACTTATGAAATTATACAAAGTGTTGTTTGGAATAAAAATGGATATGTTGGTTTATATTTTATTGATAATGTTGTTAAAAATGCTCATATCTTTAGAAACTAATGTGTTTGTTGAGTATAGCACAGGTGCGGAAGGCGTTTGAGAGAGTCGGAGTGAGTATATGCATTATATTAGCTGCTTGCTATTAAAAATTTGCTAAAAAGGTACGCCTACGCAAATATAATTGGGAAATGATATATATATTGTGTTATATTTTGGTTTCCGGCCGTGTGGGCCGATGTATATATATTTGTGTATCCTGCGATATCGCAGAAGCTCCTCCGTACAGGGGAGACTCTGCCGAAATTTTCCGTAAATTTTGGGAGTTAGAAAATTTTTGGGGTTTTGGGAAAAAGTTAAATAACTTGGAAAGTTATAAGTAAAAATTTAAGCTTTAGAGTTGATAAAGCAAATAGGTTTGGGAATCGAGAAAAGGATTTTGTGAAGTGTATATAAGCTTTTAACTAAGCAAATAGGGTAAGTAAATGGGTTTGAAAGTATGTTCTACCTTATACAAATTTCGGGGACGAAATTTTTATAAGGGGGGAGGAATGTAACATCCCGTATTTTTAAGCTATTTAATTTAAACATTTAATTCGATTTAAATGTTTAATGTGGAATCTTATTGATTTTGAAATGAATGGATTCGAATTCAATCAATGAAATAAGCTATAATTTTTAATTATAGTAATTCCGGTTGAATTTGAATAATGGGAAAAACAATAATTTAAACATTCGGAATTTAAATAAAGGTAAAACTTGATGTAAATAGTGATAAAATGGTTGTAAAAATTTATCTTGGGATATTTGAGTGTCAATAGTGTGGTGGAAATTTTAGAAGAATTTTATAGTCGATAAATTAATATTTGGTATTTTATATTAATTTAAAAATGAATTTTTTTTATTATTATTAAATATTGAAATTAATTCCATTTAAGTCCAGAGTGAGCCAGAATGATTTTTAATGTGCTTATAAATTTTATATGAATTATTGTTAATTTAATAAAATTTGAAAAGCAGAAATTTTGAGTGATTTCGGTAATTTCGAGAATCGCTTGATTTAATAGACGAGTTAAAATAGCCTTCCGGGGCACAGTCTCGGAATTCGACGAAACCAGTTCCATTGGATCCGTAATAGTTAGTTATTATCGGATTTCAATTTTCGTAGCAATCGGAGTTGTCGTTTGACCCCGGCAGCTCGAAACGCATCGAAATCGTTTTGAATCGGTTTAATTTTTTTTAATTGATCGTTTAATTCTGTAACTCGCTCATACGACCGAATTAGCTTACGAAACCTGTTCCATTGTGTCCGGAACGCGGAAAAACCTTAGAATCGTCTGTCGGAACGTGAGAATTGGAGTTCGTTTGCATACGATGTTAAATTAAGAAGAATATTATTAAAATATTATTAAATTTATATTATATATTAACTTTTCAATCTAAACCCTAGCATATATACGTGAGCCGCCGCTTATCTATTTCAATGGACGAAACCTCATATCGTTCTTCTTCTTTTTCCTTCAAATCTACTTAGTTTTTGCAAAAATTCCCAACTGGAGAATCGAAGAGAACTTCGAGATCTACGAAGTGAACGGGTATGATCGTGTATTGTTGAGTATATTGTCAGAAAACACGCCACGAAGGCTGCGCGTTCGTGCTCAAATTTAGAGATGTATGGGCGACCGAGTTCAACGAGGGTGGGGCCGTGGGTGGTGCTCGCGGAGGCCTTCGATGCGGTGGTTCCCGATCGAGTTGAATGCGATGTGAGTGGGGCGATTTCGAACCCTATTTGGCAATAAATGGGTTCAAGCTTCTGAAGCTTGCGTGCGTTCAAAACCCTATTCACGCGCCTGGAAGAAGATGTATGGTACAAGCCGTGTTTTGTTGGTATTTCGTTTAAAGGGAAATTTTGTTTTAAAATTGTTGTTCAAACTTTATAAAATCGTAACTCATTCATACGTTATCAGAAATTAACGAAATTTGCGGCGCTGGAATCGCAGAGTCGAGCACTACGCGATGGTATAGATCCGGAGTCATTCCGGGCAAGTAGGAATTTGGGTTAAATCGGACGCCGTCCGGTTTAATTTGAATTTCGAACGCTCGCCGAAACTCAAGGTGAGTTATTCTCACTCACATCTGGATACTAGTAAAGTTAGACAGTTAATATTGATTATTGTTTGGATGTTTGGCTGTTTATGTTAATTATTATCAAATTGAATTGATATATATTTGGTTGTGCTAATATTTGTGGATGCAGGGAAAACAGGTTGGAGGGATCCAACTGGATTCCTCACAATGTAGTAATATTTTTATAGTGATGATGATGCCTGTTATATTCTGTGATTGGTAAATTTGGAATTAAATTGTATGGTGACATTGTAGAATAAACTGTAAACCCAAATGTTAATTATAAAGGAATTTGGGGTTTTAATTATAAAGGAATTTAATTGGGTTTTCAAGAAGCTAAGAAAATTAATAAATAGGAAATTTAAAAGAATAAATAAAATTAGAATCTTTTGGATGGAAAACTGAACTAAAATTTAATCGGAATAATGTTGAGTAAATTATAAATCCATAAATAATTATAAATGGATAAATTGAATTTTAGAGAAACAAAAGATATGGTTAATAAAGAATTTTAAAGGGTTAAATTTGAAATCTATTTAGAATGGAATTGAAAATTTGTGAAATCTGGAATGGCAATTAAAGATAAATGTTATTAGTTGAAAATTTGGGAAAATAAATTTATGTTATTCAAAATATAAAACTAAATTGAAATAAATTGACAGAAATCGTGAGAAGGATTTCTGTGATGTTTAAGTGGAAATGAGATTTCCTGGGAAAAACCCAAGTTCGAGTTTAAACTGTTTTTATGAAAAGAAAGTTCTAAAAGTTAAGCTTGTTTTAAAAGAGTGGTTTGAAAATTACTGTTTTAAAGTAATTATATGTATATTAGTAATAGTAAATTTTATAAATACCTTAATAATTATTTTTACAAATGGATTTATTTAAAGGCTAGTTTTTGAATAAAGTTGTTTGAAATTATTAAATTCCTTTAAACTCTATTTTTAAATCATAGTATAACTAAAAACCCATACTTTAAATCAAGTTATATCTTATAAAGTAGTTTTACTTTAAATATTTTGAGAATTTTATTCTGAGTAAATAACTAGAAGTAAATTCTAAATGGTTTGAACTTGGTTATTTCCAATGGGAATATATGGTAAATGATTTACCTTGTAAAGGAGGAATTTTGGGAAATGTTTTCAAATGAGATTTGAAAATTGGGTAACATATCCTTTAAAGATATTTGAGGCAAATAAATAAATTGGAATTATTTATTTGATGGATGCATATGGATGCTTATGAATATTAATTGATAGTTAAATCACCGACTATCAATACTGGACAATGCGTTGATCGTTTCGAAGAGACCGGGATCGAGATTTATTTCTCGATAACCACTTCGATACGATTTGTACGTTTTCGTGCGATAAAACGTGTTCGGAATCGAAGATGGAGCAGTGAAGTGCAAGGGCTAGTCGCTACTAATCCTGAGGATATTTTCAAAATGGATGTAGTAGGAGTAGTGCCTTCGGTTCCGTTCGAACCCGGGACGGACTTGTATGGATGAATGCTTGCGAAACATCGTCAGGTGGACGATGGGCATTCCAAGTGAAAACGTTCTAAAGGTAACGCTTAGCCTCAAGCCTCATCAAATGGGAATGACTGAAAATCAGGGGATATGCAGCAAGGTTAGGTGGGTCATGCCCAAGCAGGACAAGATATTTCCCCTGTCTAGATGTCCCTTATATCTTTCGGCTTAGTGGGTGGTTGGTCGCGCCAACCACGGGGTTTATCTTGTTCGGGACTGTTCAGTAAGGAATGGTTCCGGCCTTGTGTTGCAGGGGATGAAGGGAGTAGTCCTCGGTACGGTGATCTAGGCCCCGTACTGTGACAGGTGGTACCCCAGTGCCTAGTCATTGTTGGAAATCCATTCTCCCTACGAGCCTTGTACGAGTTTTGTTTGTATTACCCACTTCGGTGGCTAGTAGCTGGAATTTAATCATGTAACAATTTCGGCTATTTTATAAGTATTTGTAAATAGACCCTATTATAATATCAGAGGATTTCTATAAAAATTGTTTTAGCTATCGTAAGGTAAAAACCCGACATGTTTATTTGTGGCGTGGTCTTACGAGATGCTTTTGTTTTCAAAGGATTTTTGAAACTTTAATAATCAATTTGGATGCATATTTATTATCAGCTGGTATTCCAGACTGACTCGGGTGTTATTTCATTATAATGCTCGGGTCAGACCGAGTATTATTTGTACAGGACAGGATGCTTTGGAGCAGGAGAGGAGCTGGAGCCCGAGACGTATTATCTATATATATATATATATGTATATTCCGCTGCTGTGATTGTATGGTATGTCTGATAGGTAATTTGATGTATGAGATACTCTGATTGTGATGATGTGATATATGTAAAACAGTGATAGTTTTCATTTTGTGTAAAGTTCTATATTCATTATTATATTTTATTCCGTTGCGACTGTGAGATTCTGATATTGTTTAGTTTCTTCTTCTTCTATCTTTTTTCTTTAACCCTAATGGTTCGTAATTCTGTGCCACTTGAGTTAATAGAGGTAGAATAGTGTTGATTCAAGGGGTTCAGATTTGCGGGCTGTCACAATTCTGTTTAGCAGAATAAATCCCCGTTCTGCTATAACTCAACTGTTTAATTATATGGACATTTGTTCAGCTGAATAAATCCCTGCTGCGCTATAATTCAATTGTTTTAATTATATGTACATCTGTTAACAGAATGAATCC
This sequence comes from Allium cepa, assembly GCA_030765085.1. NCBI lineage: Eukaryota > Viridiplantae > Streptophyta > Magnoliopsida > Asparagales > Amaryllidaceae > Allium > Allium cepa. Next base: position 173,504,839 of record CM060939.1, on the reverse strand, counting down.
CCGTTGCTAGTATTAAACTCCATAAATTGTTTGGACATCTATTTAGCATATTAAATCACCATCCTACTATTATGTTAATTGGACATTGAAAGTCTCGTGGATCGTACATTACTTAACTTGTGTATAATATGCAAGTGTATAAGTTAATGCAACAGTAGACAGTAAATAGTAAAGTATAAAAAGCGTGCAAACCAGAGTTTTTATCTTGGTTCGGACCCCCGTCCTACGTCCAGTACCGAAGCTCTCCTTGGGTATTTCCTTTAAACAATTACCCTCACTTCACCCGAAGGAATAGGCTAATACAAAAATATCTCTGACAATCCTGTATTCCAAAAAACACAGTTTTTGACTTATAGTTCCAATCTTCCTATGATCTCCTTTGAGATATGAATATGAATGCTTTGAGTGGTAGAAAGTGATTAATCAAAATTATATTTTGGTTATAATAGATTGAGAGTATGCGAACAATGTATAAGTAAGAGAGTGTTTAGAAATCAAGACAGTAAAGAATAGACTAATTCAACTTAGATGATTTCTACTTTTCAATCAAAGTAGTATTTATAAATTCAAAAAGGTGCAGATGAAAAGTTGTTACTATTTGAGAATGTATATTCATTTTAATGTCTGCAACCCGAGTCGTGATTTCCTTTTGTTTCAAAATAGAAGTGTCTTTTCAGAATTGGCAATTTTTGCACATGACAGCCGTCCGTGGTAAAACCTCAAATGTTTGTGACTTGTTTAAATGTTTACCCAAGAATTGTCAGGACATCTTTGGTTTTATCTCAGACATCTATGAGGTGTAAAAATAGTTTCACCTTAATTTTGACATATATGAAATTGTGTGTGATTGTGTATGCATATATACTCAGGGAGACCTTAACATTATTTTGTCTAGGACTCTTTCACAGTAAAATAACCTTACTAACCGCAGTATGGTCAATAAATCTTTGTTTCTCTTTGAGTCTCAATATCTTCAAGCATGGTGTCTTCTTCTAACATATACCTGCAATCTTGATAAGATCTATATATGTATATGATTGTATAGTTGTTATCATTGAAACATAAATTGGAGGTTCTAGCATACGTGTATCTTCCAGTTGGTTTGTATTGACATATTTTTTCCTGATTTGATTATGGATTTTATTTACATATATGTTGGTTTATGTAAATAACTTTTATATGACTTAGTGGTCAAATTTAATTAAAATTATAACTTGATTTAGTACCGTTGTGGTCACTAAGCCTCCTTTTAAATTTATAAAATTATAGTTTTAAAGTCGACTTCAATTCTATGTCAATCTAAGGTTAAGTGTTTATATGATTTTGTATATTGTCCAATTGTTTTAATAAAGGTATTTACAATTATATTTTGTAATAATACTTTATAAGGATATATTTAAAAGGATCTATTAATGATATTTGTAAACGATGTTTTTTCTAAAGGGAATTTATAAATGAAGATCTATAAAAGAAGCTTTATAAATGATTTTGGATATTAACAGAGGAAGTTTCATTGTCTTTCTGTATAGAGGGCAGTGTTAGTATTCCAAGATGGTCTGCTATGAGGGAAATGGAATCGTGCAGTCTCAAACCCTCACGACTCAAGAATGGCTAAAACAAGGTAGGTAGCAAGGCTATGTGGGTCGCACCCATAAGGGTATGATCATCCCAAGATCTAAAGTCGATATCTCTATGCATGCTTCGGGATCCATTTTTGATTGTCAATCACAACCAAGGGTTGGTCATACTCGGTACTATCCAGTAAGGGATATGTCGGTCTTATCATGCCAAGGTCGAAAGGTTTTCGATCTCATTGTACATTTTATCTAGATATGTACAGATTTTTGAAAGGTAGTCCCCTACCTTGTCATTTGTTAGAAATCCATTCTCCAATAAGCAACTTCGATTGTTGATTGTATACTTATTATTGTTGTCATGTATACACATCATAGCCAGCTGATTATAAATATTTTAACCTTAGACATTATGATAATATTACTGGGTTTTACGATAAAAATGGTTTGTTTATCGTAAATTAAAAACTCCTCTGTGTTTATATGCGGCATGGTCTTACGAGATACCTTTGATTTAAAACAATTTTGTAAGTTATAATAAAATTCCTTGTGATTTGTGTTTTCTCACGCTGATTTTACCAGACCGATCCGGGCGTTGTTTTCTTATAATGCTCGGGTCATGCCGAGCATGTTTTCAGATTACCTTTGGATGCTTTGGAGCGCAAGAGACGAGCTGGAAGTCCAAAACGTACCTCTCGTATATTTTTTATTTCCGCTGTGTAGCATGAAATTTGTAGTAGTTACGTAGGAAAGATAGTTATAACTGTCCCATGAGGAAGTTGTACTATTATGACTCTGATGCATTATTTTGGAAATGATTATGTAAAATTTTATATTGATTATTATACATTGTTCCTTTGCGTTGTGAGATTCTATGTTGTTTAGTTTCTTTTTCTCTTCTTTCTTTTCCTTCTCCCTAATCATCTGTCTTTTCGATGCTTGGTTGTTCTGTAAGTGAATACCGCGGATGTATTAGTATCGACTTTTGAGGGTCGAAAAAGCGGATCGTTACATTCACTATCCATCGTATGGTTAGCATCATGTACACTAGTCTCAACGGATGTATTGGTATTTTTTTCTTGATATATCTTAATCAGGGACATTTAATGTTAAGTATTTTGAATAACCGATTAAAATGTCATTATTACAAATACATTCACAACTGCAACGATAAAACACTTTTTCTAAGGATTTTCTACTTATATATATTTAGTAAATATATAAAGCATTACTTATATCTAATATAACAATGCAAATAATAGAAAATCAAAACCAGAAGCTTACTTCATTTCGACATGATTCTCAAAGAGTTAAGTTATATAATCAAATTATATAACTGCCCTAGGGTACACCCTTAACTCTATCATCCACAATAGGACTTCAATTATGCCCAAAGACCACGTACATGACTTCAACACCAATTGCCATAAGAATCTGCAATAGGACTTTAACGCCAATGCCTGAACACTCTGCAACAGTCTTCGATTTTTCTTTTTACAAAAAATAAAATGACTGCAGATAGCGTCTTCAATAAATTAATTAGTCAACTCTAAGTATAAATTTCTCTAACTCCCACAAATGATATTTGAGTGGATGTGTAGAGATTTAGAAGACATAAAATCGATAACTTAAGATAGTGAAGTTGAATGATTGTTAGTCTATAAATTGCCGTTGAATGAATTGAAAATGAATATTTAAGAAAAACTTCAGAGATTGGATGGGCAATGGAAGTTCTTTTGTAAGCAATAGAAATGTGCATCTGATCAAGATGTAAGGGGGCTTTTTATAATAGTCTAGGGATGCTTTTTGAAGAGTTACAACACGTTTAAATGGGGAACTACAACTCAGAACGAAGAGGAAAATAAAGAAAGCCGTGACGATTTAAAATCTGCTCGTTGCAAAACCTAGACGTGCACCAACATTGCCTCTACAATGGTTGCATGTCAACCTGTGACACATGCTGGTTGACTTGTGCCTAATGCACATGTCGACCCACACCTAATGCGCATGTCGACTTGCGTGGCTATGCTATGCCCAGTCTAGGTCTTTATAACATCGAACGATTCTTCATCATTCTTCTATGCTTTGAAAAATTCCAAAAAATTCTCATACTAAATGATGTGTAAAATGCTGCATCAGAATTTGAAGTGGTTTGAAGATTATTTGTGGAGTTTTAGCAAAACTAAACTATAAAGACTCAGTAGATAATATACTTAACTTTAGTGCTCATTTGTATATTTTCGAGTGTTTTTTCGACTTTGTTGAATACCGGTAAATTTGTTAACTTCATTATAACTCTTTGAAAGCTCGTACACTCTTTCATTGTCTTGGTGGTTTTGATTTAGACCTTCGTGCATATGTATATCATGTTTTAACTCGTGGGTTGTTTTGTATGACAACCCATTGAATATTGTGACAGATTGTTCTCCACTTCTCTTTGTATATGTTCAATTCTATAATTAGTCTTTGTGTTGATATTGCTTAACTTCAACCTGTGACACTTGTTAGCTCAGTATTGTTTATCTTTATCCTGTAACACTTGTTAAATTCGTCAGTTGCATTGTCGTATAGTTTTTTATCATCAAAACACCAAAATCATGGTTTTAACAATAGGAAACGAGTTAGGACAACCTTGTGCAATACCTAAAGATTGAAGAACTATTAAGAAAGAGGAAAACTACGACCAAAAATGTACTCATAAAAGGTGTACATGGAGGAAAAGGTGGCTAATAACATCTCACAAACAGCCTAGCCAGGGCTCAGCAGGGCTGCAGCCTAGGGCAAAGAATAAAGAAAATAATCAGGTATGTCGTGTAGCTTTTCAAAAGAAAATACGTGGGCTGATGAAATTAAGGTGTATTTGGCATACATACCCGGTAAGCTTTGAAAATACACAAAATATTCCTCTTTTTTTTATAATAAGTTTCCGGTCCATGTTTCCAAATTCATGCGCACATAAAGACCCAAATACCCTTTACGTTTTCAACATTTCAAACGCGTATAATTTTCCGTAGAAATATTGGACCAGCATACCGTTTTCACCAAAAAATCAAAAAATTTACGATCTTTAAAATGAGATCTATTGTTGATAACAAAATAATAATAATAATTGCAGTAAAGATGTATTTATTCCATATATTTGTAGACAATTCTGTAAATTTTGAATATCTTCGATTTTATTCAAGTCTGCAACTATTGCATATAATTGCAGACACTTCTGCAATTATATGGTATAACATATAGTTGCAGATTGCATATGGTATAATTGTAGACATGTCTGCAATTATTGCATATAGTTGCAGAAATATTCGCAACTATCGCATATAATTGCAGACATTTCTGCAATTATATATGTTATAATTGCAGATTGCGTATAATTGAAAAAAAGTCTGCAACTATTGCATATAATTGTAGAAATTTCTACAATTACACGTAGTTGAAGAAATGTCTGGAATTATTGCATATAGCTTCAGGAATGTCTGCAATCATACCATATAATTGCAGAAATTTGAAAAACATCAATTTAAAATTTTTCTTCGGGACTCCGCCCCGAACCTCGCTTTCTGACAGGGGCGCTGTCCCCTTGTAAACCCCCAGCCAGCTCTTTCTTCGGGACTCCGCCCCAAACCTCGCTTTCTGACAGGGGCGCTGTCCTCTTGTAAACCCCAGCCAACTCAGCGCGGGGTTGGATCCACGGATAGCTTGTCCTGCCGTTGTTTTTATATATGCATAAACGCGGCTCGTTAGAAATATAATAAAATTTATGATTTATGTGTGAAAACGGTTTATTATTATGTGCGTTTTATTAAGTACTTAGTAATCTTATTATATTATTTATAATAATTATAATATAATATAATAGACATACTTATGATATCTTTGCTTGCCTTCTTTTCTGTCCTTTTAGTAGGCCTATTGTTTGCGGCAACTGCAATAACTTCTTTATTTCTTTCGTATAAAAAAAAATAAGATTGTGTAGACGTGATGGTTCCAACCAGAAATTTTTTTTTTTTTGGAACAGTGTTTACTGTCGCCTAAGTGTGATCTGCCTGATATTCTTTCCCCTCCCTGCCTTGCCATTCTCGATCGCCGTGAGTGGCGTTGTCTTCGTCTCACCATTCCTAGTCGCCGACTCCACCTCTCCACTTTAGTGATTCCATCTTCTCATTATAGCTAAAATTCAAAATTACATATCCTTAGCTTATTAACCTTAGTTCGAGAGAAGTGGAGAACGCTCACGAAATTTCCAGGTCATTGTCAAAACAGATCCAAAATACGGTACTTTCTTTTAAAGTTATCTTTCCTTTTTTGCCTTTTACAATGAAATGTGATGACTGATTACCATTTAGTACTGTAATGATCTTACAACTGAAATATTTTTACCGTATTGACATTCATGAATATACCTAATGTTTATGTAATTAGTTTTTATTTGGAAATAAAGTCGATGAAACAAATCAAACAATAATTGATTTTGAAATGCGTACACAGTGAATTTGAATTTAAAATTTATATATTGCAAAGACTTGAAATTAAAGCTAATTATTTTGCAATTCACCCTACCCACCGCGCCCGCCAACACCCCCCGGGTTATATTCTGGGTCCCTCCTTGCTCGCAAAACTCTTTTATTCAAAAGAAGAAATCTCAAAACAATCAAAATTTCTAACATTTAGTGATGTATGTTATGTGCCTAAAGTTAGAAGAAACCTTCTATCGAGCAGTCTTATGAACAAGGTTAGTTCAACACAAATCTTCAAGCGAGACAGGTGTGTGCTAAATAAAGATGGTGTGTTTGTGGAAATAGGGTACATGTTTGATGGAATGTTCAAACTTCAAACTGACTATTAATAAAACTATTGTTTCTGCTGATATTGTTCATTTTCTGCATGACATAGTAGATTATGACATATCTAGACACTTACACGGACCTCCTGATCAATGTGGATATGGCAGTAAAAAATTGTATTTGTTTGCAATAAACTATCTTATTCTCCACTTCTCCTTAGAACTGACACTTCACCAATATCCGATCAGAACGTAGATTTTTCATTATTTCATATGTAGGTTCGGAACAAAAAAACGTAGTTCACCTTAGACCTCGTTACAAACTTATCACAAAAATAGACTTGGTTTTCACCAAGCCAGGATTTGTATTTCCACAATTTTAAAGTACATAAGCACAAATTTACAATTTATGCTTGCGCATTGCGCACTTTGGAATTGCGCAAGTATACTTTAAAGGAAAGAATATATATTTGTATTTGCACACATTCAAATTGCACAGTTATAAAATGCTAATATGGTGAGAAAAAAGCCTATTTTTGCAACAAGTTTGGAACGAGATCTAAAGTGAAATATGTTTTTTTCCTTCTTGGGCCTATAAATAAAATTTATGTCCATTATATTGGTGTTACTTTTATTTACTATATACAATATCTATACAATCGATTCAATTTATATGGAGATGTTCTATTTATTTTTCTCTTTTTATATATAGAGTTAATGATCGTTTTATGTCTTGAACTGGATATAAACTGGCTGATTAAGCTGATGATATGAGGACTTTGATGTTTTAAAGTTATTGTTTTATGTCTGTATATGCCAGGTTATCGAAATGGAATTCAAATTAAGCATTATAAAGTTCAAATTTGATATCGGAATTTGATTTAGATCGTGACTTTTTTAGATTGAATTTTATTTTATTTTACATAAATTAGTATGTAAGAGGGAGGGAGGGAGGGAGGGAGGGTACATACACCCATTCTTGCATCTTAAAAACTGCACTAGTTTATTATATATGAGATTTAAGTACATGTAAACACTGATTTTACACTCCATGGTAATGATTCATATTTTTAAAACTGATTTTGATACTTAAGATTTTAAATCTAAACCTAAAGCTAAATTATTTCTTGTCTATCTTTATTTTATTTTGAAAACAATAAAATGTGAACTGTAAGTTCAGTTCAGTATCTTGATATATTTTAGTTCAACATAAAATTTGAAATCCGGTTCAGAATTTGAAAATCAAATCGTAGTTGGAGAGATAAGAGTGTAAGATTTTAAGATTTTTGCAATTATTGTGTATAATAAGTATTTTTTTTTTTCTTTGGTCTGTTGGAGATTTATCACATTTTTATAAGTTCACCATAAATATTCTGTTTTGCAAAATTACATTTCCCAATTTCTAGTATGTGCATGCTTACACAAATCCAAGAGATTTTATTCGATTATATACCTGTTCTTATATGAGCTTAGTTTAATTCTGAAAATGGTTTAAAACTTGCTATCAACTAGATTTAAACATGAGACTGTATGATGCCTGGACTTGTACCTTTAGCTCTTTACCCTTTCAAGTTGATTCTGCTTGCATAAGTTTAGTTCATGATGTTCATCCTTTGAATCAATTGTTCGATGCCAAACTGATTGGGGTTGAATGTTGCTGGTGCCTTGTACTTGAATGACATCTTGCACGAAATCTTTTCTTTGGTTTGTAAATAAAGATCAAATAAATGTGTTCCCACACGGACCAGGAAAATTTCTTACTCAGGTTGAATCCTATGACTTAGCTAAATATTATTTTTGTTCATCTTATCATCATGGTCAAAAAGGTGTACAATTCTGAAACCACTCAAGTTTGACTTGAACAATCAAATGCATGTAATTTTGGTCGTCGATAGGAAGTATAAGTTTTATACATGTTGAAAATTTACTCCTGTTGTGTGCAATTCAGTGTTCAAAGTTATCGATATTTATAATGACTCTATGTTAACAAATAAAAACATATTTGTATGTTTATACTTGACATCGCTTGACAATGGCAAGATGGTTGAGCGCCAAAGAAGGTGCTGTTGGAATTCCTAAGGAAAAAAAATGAATGAAATATACAAATCCCACATCGTCAAATTATTGAAGCTATATTGGTTTATATATGGCTTTCTCATGAGTAGGTTGGGGGCCTGGGGTTCCCAAATGTATGCTTCGTTGTGAGGAGGAAGATCATGCATCTCCACCACACGTGCGTGCACCGCCGTCCGATCGAACCGGGTCTAAAATGACCATTCTTTTTGCTATGTCATTGTTTAACGGTTTTTGGGCTTCGTCTGAAACTGGGCTGGGCCTGCGATTTAAAGAGAAGCGGGCGGGTGAAGACGGACGCTGTTCTTATATATTCAAATCACAGAGTGATATACTCATTATAATTTCGAGCAGAATTCGTCTGTTGTATATTGGGAGAATTTTTGAAATAAAATTCTTAAGGAAATCGTTACGACGAGCCTCAGACATAATCCGGTTAGAATTCTAGTCTGTTTGTATATTTATATACATTATTCTATATTCTATCTGTTATTCTGGTTATACTATTTATTCAAAATAGTATAACGTTGTTGTTGTAACTTATTTACAATATTCATATTGTTACAATAATTAATACAGAATTCCAGTGTAGTGGAAATCTAAGTTATAAACTTGTGCGACGAATTTAGAATTGATTATTCTCTATTTTGGTATACTAGACGTATAACATGTGCATAGTTTGACCCACATTGCTGGTGATATAAAACACACACCCTTCAAATAACTGGATGTATATTAGGAAAATGCATATCTTCCTTAGGATTTATTCCTTCGATGTATTCTTTTTTTCAATAATCTGTTATCAGTTTGTTTCATTTGTCTGAATATATTGCCTATGTTGTTCCATTTTTGTATACTGCCTCCAAACAAACTATTTTCAAGTTTAGGCATCATTTGAAAATTAATATGAAAATAGACATCTTTTTCATAGTACAACATTTGAGTATATGCACATTCCGTAAACGAGCATTTACAAAACTTTAATCTGTACTTGCGCAAATTCAAAGTGCGTAAGTATTTTTTTTTTCTTCTAATTTTTTTTGTTTGTACATGCTCATTTATGGAATGCGCAGATACAAAAAAGCTGTATTATGAAAAAGAGGGTTATTTTCATAATAAATGTCAAACGAGACCTAAACTTGAAATGATTTTTTTTGGAGGTCTATTGATCAAATTTTCTGATTTTACAGCATTGATGGATTCACTTCAAAAATGAACTTACAATAGTATAGTTTTTGGTACTACTTAACTACTTGTTTAGTAGTAGTGTTATTATTGGTATGATATCCATTTCACCGCATATTTATTCTACTTAAATATACAACCCTTTTGATGGTAGTTTGTTCACTTCTTTTTTACTACTTTTGTTTTAAGCTGGCAATAATCTGTATTCTCGACTTTGTTTAAAAGATCCTTAAATCTCTTGATTTTGTTATCCATTTGTTTAAGTTAGTTAATCACATAAATGTTGATTTCTCATTCTCTGTGCTGCTTTTTTATTACTTGATGATACCAATGTTGCTAATATTTTTTGTGTTAGCATTTAAGTTCATACCATAAATAAATTTAAACCTATGTTACCTGATGCGTTGATCAATGCGGTATGCGGAACGAAAATGGAAATAGAAAACGTTACATACTACGAAATGCAATACGTTATGAGTAGGCTTAATCGAAACTCTTAGCCGGAACGGTATACAATTAGCTAGAACGTAGAATGTTTCCACAAAACGCTCTCTTTACACAGAACTATGTCTAATATTGTTAACCACTATAAATAGATGATCACAAATTAACTCAAGTACAAGACAAAGCTTTTTAGTCTTTTTATGACTGATTTGAAATAATCTTTATCATTTTCCATAAGTAATCATTATTACTTAATGCATATTGATATAACACACTTAAAATCATTGAAATGAATTGGAACATCATAACCAATGTTTTGAAACGTTAAAATCGATGTTTTGAAATGTTAAAATCGATGTTCCAAAAACACCAAATTCGATGTTTCAGATCGTCAAGACTAGCGTACCAAATTGTGTGTGCATGGTGTTTCAAAATGCTAGTGTATTGCGTTCCCGAATGCATGTACCAAAACAGTGTTAGCTAAAATGTGAATTGTGGTAAGAATGATTTGAACAAGATAATCATAATCGCATTTGTGTAATAAATGAATTTTAACAGGTTTGAATTTGTGATGACACCAAGCACCTTCCTCTACTTGAATGATTTGTTTCACTGAGATATTGATCACTCCTTTTTGAAGGTTTGGATAGAAAAGTTTGACTTGGGTCATTGTATTTTCAATGTTTAGAGCACAATGACTCATATTGGTGGTTCAGACTTGTCATTTTCTTGTTTGTAGAGTTTTGAAATTAATTTCTTTTTGTTTTGCAAATTGTAAATGATAATTTGTGTTAAGGATTCTACTTGAATATATTCTCATCTGTGTATTAATGAATTTGTCTGTCTGTCCAGGTAATCTTCTATGTACTATCATGACTTCTTGTTAATAATGCTAGAACATGACATTAATAAGCCATTATAACTTCACAACAATTCTACAGTCATAAGTAGATTTAATGCTATATGCCTATTTGGATACATTTATCCAAAATAGATGAGATTTTATCACAAAATAAATATAAAATTGGTGTACTGAATAAAAATTGTTTATGGATCTTGTCTTATCCCATGTATCAATCATCCTTTTTCATGCAAAGTTACAAAAGAATCGTGTCAAATATGTTTGATAAATTAAATAGATGATAATTCATATCAAAAACAGTTGTGTGAAAATATCTTAAAACTTTTCTTCCTTTTGATTGGCCATGGTTGATGTCTGCCAACAAGTTCTATATACTATTTTGATTTCTGTTTATAGGTAACATTGAAGTTCAAAAATCTCTCTCAGTGTGAACTATGATGATACAACTTATATGTAAAATTCAAACTTCTCTTACTCATTTTGCAGCAAGTTGCTTTCAATAATTAGTTTGGTCTCAAAGTAGTTGTTTTTTTGTTTCAAATCGCTAACCTCTCTGTTTTGCAGAAAAGGTTTCTTCACGTGAAAAATTGCATACATTGTTGCATATCATAAAGAAATTTGACATAAAGCTCTATAAAATTTAAGACAATAACTCAGTTGAATGAAAGAAAAATTGAGAATTTTTTCTACAGTATCTTATATTGTTTAAAGTAACATTATGTATCATTTAATACACAGCGAAAGGCGTAATGACCATAAGTTTTTTTTAAGACCTGACCCATAGCAGCGTTGTAGGAAAAAAACTCAAGGGTAGCTCTACTTAACAACCCCACCCCCACCCCTGACTCAACCCAAACCCGAGACCCACATTAACAAAGAGAATTACTGGATAATTCTGTCTGCTAATGTGGAGAATAGGGTTGGTAAGGAGCGACCATCTATAATCTCGTCTTAAACATCTACTGTATATGTCGATAAATGCTTTATATTTTTTTTTACTCAAGTGGATCGACATATCCAATAAATGCTTAATACAAAATTATAGGTGGCTAATGGATCTATCTGAACAAAATACAATAACATAATGCATATCACATCACAGAACAATAATCATCATATACATATACATATACGCAGATACATCCCAGTATGATACAAACTGATACACAAAAGTGGTACAGAGACCACATTATATACATCTAATCAAATACATATCAGAGTCAAGCGGAAAGAAATATGAACTACACAAAAGTGCTAGGCTGTTATCTAAGCAGATGCATCAAAGCTTAGTCCCATAACTGATAGCTAGCCTGAAACAATCCGGTCTGACCCAAGTACAAAATACACGGGTCAGTGTAGCTAAAACAATCGGTTAATAAGGATAGACGATAATATGAAGCATAGGACACAAGGTGATAATTCTTTTCGAATGAGAAAAGACAATAGAAAGAATACAACCCATGACTTAAGTGAACTAATGCCACTTAAGTATATAAATACCTCAAAAGAGGTAAATTCAATAATAATACTCAAATAATATAAACATTCGTCTCATATCATCAGCGACATCCCAAAATGTCTACATGGTTTCCATGAACGATATCTCCTCAAAAGAAGAAACATCAATACATACTCTCGCCAAAATGGCAAACATAAAGCATTCTCACATAGGATGATCTAAAACTCAAATATAGAAGAATCTCTAAATTCAATTATACCTTATCTCATTGATATAAATGTATATAAATCTCAATCTCAACTCGCCAAAATGACAAAACCCAGAATATTATATAAAATCATGAAATCATCCGAACTCATGACTCAAGGAACTCAATAAGGGTTCAAGACATCATAAATGAAATCACCACATATATAGCATCTTATATAGCACTAGACTATCGATGTAACAAAATATCTTAAAATGATGAAATCACAATAAAATAGAAAACCTGGATTGGCCAAATCCCCGATTGCAATGCCGAAGCAATACTGCACGTGCTAAACTCAGATGGCGAAGCCTCGGACAAGGTCGCTAACACCTTCCAAAGCAATTCGTCCTCATGACAAGGTCTCTGACACCTCTACAAGCCGTTTTGTCCGCCCTAACAAGGTCGCTAACACCACTCAAAGCAGTTCGTCCTCATGGCAAGGTTGCTAACGCCTCTCAAAGCAGTTCTGTTAGGTAAATATCATGAATGTGTCACAAACTCACGGATAGAAACCCAAAAAGTGTTAACGTGTGTCCCATACCACACATTCACACTTAACGGTTTACTAACCGCTAGTCGATGCCACACTAGTAGCATCATAAAACTCAGAAAATCATATCTCGCCTCATCTCATTGGCGAGTGATAAAAAGACACCAAACTTGTCTCATCTCATCGACAAGTATTAAATTGCATCATAACTCGTCTCATCTCATCGAAAAGTGAAAACATCATGATGGTTCCTCATAAACCATAAATCTCAAAGTAAAAATCTCAAGCCAAAAACTCGCCAAATATTGGTCTTCCCAAATAATTCCTAAATATAGGAATTATAATCTCAAAAACTCGCCATAAATTGGCTAAGTAACTTAGAAATCATAACCCGGATAGTTTCGATCGTACAAGTCCGAAATTAACCGAAATAGTAAACGCACATGTCCCATACCATCTTTTTTATTAAATCGTTTAATTCTCTTTCTCATACGTTTGAATAGTGCAAAAGTGTGTATTTTATATTTAAAATAGTTTACTAGAAAAAACAAGCTTTTAAAACTTTTTCCCGAAAAGATTAATAAATCCAGTATTTGAAATTCCTTTATTATAGAAAATAAACAGACTTTATATTAGAAAAATAATTTTAAAATACTACATAATAATAAATTTGAAATTTCTATTTATTTCAAAAAAATCACTTCAAAATTGTTTAGTGAAAACCATGCTCGAAAACAATGAAAAACAAGAAAGATAACTCAAGACCGATAACTTGAATTCAATTCAAATTTAACCCAAAATCAATTCAAATTCTATTTAAATTTGAATTTCAAATTCTCTAGATATAGATAGCTTATTGATATGCATCGTAGCTCTCAAAACATCTCAAAAGCAACATCAAAATCGAACAAGAATGAGAGCAAAATAAGGTAATAAAATTCTCAGGTCAATGATTGTTATTGCCGTCGTTTTGCTCTCAGGACAGCAACAAACAAACATAGTTTTGACCAAGCTAACTTCGAAATTTCAGAAAACTCAAATCATGAAACTTTAAACATAAAGTCTATTCTTTTCGAAATATTTAAAATTATTGAATTTGCATTAGAAACGTGAAAGATATGGTCAATTTAATTTTCAGATTTTAGATTCACTGTCGCTGTCGTTTATTCACAAGGCAACAACAAAGAAATAATGTTTCGACTTTCTTAACCTCAAAATTTTGCAAAACTCAAAACAAGAAATTTTTATAAAATAGTCTAAGCTTTCCAAAACATCAAGAATTATCTAAATCTGACTTGAAACCCAAAAGATACGCCTAATTTACTCACTGTACTTAGTTTAGATAGTGTAATTACCAAAGTGACAGAGCTGGGAGTTTATGATGGAATTTCAATCAACTTGTACTCAAAATTTGTAAATATGTTCAACAAGAAAGTTTTCATATTTAAAATAAGATTTCCTGAACATTAAAAATTGTTGAATTCCGATAAACGATGAAAAAGTTACAACTAAAACAATTTTCAAATTTGAAGTTCACATCTGCTGTCGTTTTAGTCTCGAGACAACGTCACTAGAAGTAATTTTCGACCAATCTAACATCAAAATTTAATAAAACCCAAAACATGAAAGTTATGGCAGACAGCCTAAGCTTTCTGGAACATTAAGAATTGTTAAATTTGGACATCAAATGAGAAAGATATGCTCAAATTATCAACAACGTTAAGCATAGAAATAAACAGTTTTACAATGACAGGACAGCGAGTTTGTATCGAGTTTTTCGACCATCTATGATCAAAATTTGCGAAAGTGTTTAACATGAAAGTTATCACAATCTCTTTAATCTTTCCAGAACTTCAAACAAAATCAAATTCCGACTTAAAACGAAAAAATTATGCCAAATTTACTGATAGCGGTTTATAAATGAACGTGCAGTAAAAATCAAATTGAGATTTCTGACCTTGAAATCTCAATCTATGCTAGAAAATGTGAGTTTTCAACTCACCTTTGATTTAGATAGCAAATACCCGAATTTGTGAAGAAATATTGGAGCTTGAATGTGAAATTGGTCTTCAAGAGCCTGTACAGTAAATAAGAATTGTATGTAAGAAAAAGTTTACTGTAAATTAGGAAATCTCATCCTTCGTGTAGTAATTAATGAAATTAATAAGTTTGGAGTTTGATTACCTTTCAATTTACTATCATTTGAAAAAGTTTCATCTTGAATTGAAGAAAATTAGCTTAAGATTTGAATTTGAAGAAGAAGGGTGTTTTCTTTTTACTGTTTTTTTTGTCTCAGGGAAGAAAGAAGAAGAGGAGCTGAGTTATGAACGTACAGTAACTAAGTTTCTTCTTTTCTCACCTGGTTAAGACTATAATGAGCCTTGGACCCAAAATGAATAAAAGAAACAATAAGTCTAAGTTTCAATTCATGCTTAAACTAAAATGCATATATTTATATTTAACCATATGCAATTAACAAATGCCACTATCTTTCAAATTTTTACACAAATAAAATTCTAAACTTACACACTTATAAGCTAAATCATTTTCCATCATATAAGAAGATAAATTTATATTTATAAAATATTTTTATTATTAAAATCTTTTATTTCACAAAAATGCACTATTTCCACAATTAAATGCAAAACCATACATTTTTAACTTTTAAAATTCCATAAAAATTATTTTCTTACTTAGAAAAATATTACAAACGGTATCCAAACTTTATTTATAACCAACATTCATTTTTAAACTAATTTCCATCTTTTTACTTAATTAAACACCCTTCAAAAATCAAATACTTCATTTAAAAATTATTAGAAGAAGTAATTGACAATAATTTATAAAAATTATTTCGTTTCTCTAAATAAAGATCATTCTCCATCACTATTAATCCAAATAAATAAATAAAGTTTCAAACTTTATTTTTCTCATTTTATTTTCAAAATTCATTGTTTATTCCAAATAAACAATATAAAACTTCCAATTTTATTATATTTACAATATTAAATTATAACTACCGTTATAATTTAATATTAATAGGTAATCTCCAAAAGCAGGGTTGTTACAGACTCTTCTCCTTATCAAAATTGCGTCCTCGCAATTTCTAGAGAAGAGTTTGTATTCAACATAAGTATTTCGTCAATCAAAGAACGATGGACATGCACAAGATCACAATTCCTCACTCTCAACTCAAGATGAAAGAAGACCAAGATAAGATTGCTCGATTAATTCTGTGGTTTTTAAAGTGCAAATATGGAATTAGCGAACCATTGAATTTTCCAATCAGCACATAAGATTTCGAAGGCGTCTCACCTTCGAATAAGAGCACAACAAGATGCAACAAAAAGGATCAATCAAATGAGATTAATTTCTCATAAGCTCCTCAAATAGAGTTGAGATTTAGCACAACTTCAACCCAAACTCTAATCAACAAGATGATTATCGATATGATTTTTCCGTATGACACTACGGAAGGAACAACACCGATACAAGATAGACATAATAGAGGCAAGATAATTCAACCAAAAGGTGGTTTCAAACTCGAACGACCGCATAAATGCCCGTCATTAGAAAATAGCACAAGAGTAAGATACTCACAAGGAACTAAAATATACGTATATACTCTCAATCAAAAATTCTTAGAGTTCCAAAAGATCGATACTTTATACTTATAACCACAATTTTCAACACTTGAAAATTTTCCAAAACTTCTTACTTCGATTTTAAATTTAAATTTACTACTCTTCGTTAGTGTAAATGAAGTTTAAGTTGTTTATTCTCTAATGGTCGATGTTCGTTAGTGTAAATAAAGTTTAAGTTGTTTATTCTCTAATGGTCGATGTATATTATATAATTTATTTTTGTAATATTGTGTATGACCCTCCATACAAAGGAGACTCCGTCGATTTTTTCAAAAATTTCTAACACTTAGAAGATTTGAGAAACAAATTGAAAAATAATATGTTGCAAAAACCAGGGAGGGAGGAAGTGTAACGACCCACTTTTTTGGACGGTTTAAATCGACGATAAACCACACACGTCAGACTCAAACCATTCAAAATGGAGGATTGTTATAGGGTAAATAAGAAAAAACAGAGAAATCAAAATCTCACAGCAGAATGACAAAATATGACAATCAAATAAACAGTTCATAAAGCTGTTTAATAAATAACATTTGAATATACTTTACAATACAGAATCAGAGTACGTACATCAGTAATAAATAAATAATGCAGCGGAACAATATGATAAAGTGTGATAAAGATAATAGATAATAATAGTACTAAATCTCCGTTTACGTCCTCCAAAAGCTGTTTTCGATGCACTGAAAAGCTCAGACTGACCCGAGCGAATTGAAAAGACAAAATACTCGAGTTAGAAGTAAAAGATCTTATGTAAGTTAAATTAACAGCAAATAAATATTAGTGTAATGGCGTCAGAGATGTTTACGGGTTTTGACATCTTCTATCTAGTGTGAAACGTGAATGCAATAACTTAAGAGATGTTCGAGATTCCATCTCCTAAGGATCCGTTAAACTATCTACATACATAGTACAATACGCTATTATAATAGTGTCTACAGTAAAGTATTAAAATAGCATTAATGCGTTACGATATTCTCCTCAACACATTTTATATATTACCGTAGTCTATACAGTACCGTAATTCATCCGTAAACTGGAGGGCTATCAGAGGACGCTCCATGAGTATGGTACAAACCAAACTCGTACAAGGCGCGATAAGGCATGTGACAAGGCACGCGAGGCAATGCCTAAGGTAGGATGCTACCGTTTTGCGGATCCGGACTGGTGGTAACGCATAGCAGCTACTACTGCCCACCTTGGAACACACTTTCATAATCAAAATCTAGGGATGACCGCCAAATCAATCACAAAGTCATAATATGACATCGAAGAAATGTGCCCGATAGGAGGAGCGACCTCACTTGGCCCGGCGTGGCTCCTGTTTTTGTCACATCAAGTTGACTCACGGGAGTCAGGGCTGCGTTAATACCTCATATAGAATCGTTCGCCAAACCATCCTACTTCATTCTGGAATCTCGACCACATACGCAGTTGTTAAAGTGGTTTTCGGTATTGGCAGAGAGTATGACAATATCCGATCGCGGTCTCTTTAACAACCAAACGCTTATTTCACACCGGATGGTTCTTTTACATTTCCGAAACCGATTCATAATTGATATCAAAATATCATATTCAATTCAAACCATACCACTTCCGAAATCATATTCACTTTCAAAATCATATCACATTTGAAATCATATCACTTCCGAAATCATATTTACTTTCGAAATCATATCACATTTGAAATCATATCACTTCCGAAATCATATTTACCTTCAAAATTATAATTCCAAAATAGGTTAAACCCTCATTTTAAAATCATCATATTTACTCAGAATATGTAATTTCACTAGAAAATATCATTTCAAATCCCAACTTAGATTACAACATCATTTAACCATATTCGTTTTTAAATCAAGGATTTAAATATAACCAATTTAACCTTGCACCATTAAAATTTAGAAATATAGTTTAGACAGTCCTAAATAGTTTAAAATAGTCAACGTAGTTTAAAATACTTTAAAATAGTTTAATATAGTTTAAAATAGATTAAAATAAATTAAAATGGATTAAAATGGATTAAATAGTTTAAAAATAGTTTTAGAGTTTAGAATAGATTAAAATAGTTTAATATAGTTTAAAATTTTAAAATAGATTAAAATAGTTTAATATAGTTTATATAAATTAAAATAGATTAAAATATATAAAATAGTTTAAATAGATTAACATAGATTAAAATAGTTTATATTAGATTAAAATAGTTTAATAGTTTGAAAATCTTAGTAATCAGGATTTTTAAAATAATGTATCTTTACACAATTTATATTAAAATATATTAATTTGAAATTAATATCAAATTAGACTATTTCTTTCATTTCAACACATCTGGACCACGTCCAGCTTTCAAATTTCAATTTAAATCCTTTAAACAATTCATTTAAATCAATTTCAATTTCAATATTTAAAGCTTGGATTTTCAAAATAATTCGGTTTATATAAATCAAATTTTGTTTCAAAGTATCATTTAACTGAATTCAAATTTATAGGATTTAAAAATCATTTAATTTAACCAAATTCGGTGTCCGTATATAGTTTTCTACCCTATGGTCAAGTGATACAAACATATATTATTTCAATTCGCAATAAATTTAAATTTACGGTATAAATTATTTCAACCCGCGATCCCAAAATAAATTCAAAATCCATAAAATCGCTCGGGTTTATCATTTCAACGCGTAACGATTTTTCTCTAATATATAGATCGTTCGGGTATGTATCATTTCAACCCATAGTGATTTTCCTAGTAATAACTAAGGGAACTTGCAGTATTATAACAATATAAAATATAACATCCAGTCATCCAATATCAACAATCAAACATCCATCACAATCACCATTCAAATCAACAAATAATAACAATTGGCTGATCATCAATAGCAGGTATCAACAGGCAATTTAAAATTTAATATTAAATTAATGGCGATTAAATTCAATAAAAGTCGGATTTAACTGGAATGACAAATTAAATATATCAAACATCAACCAGTCAATTTCAAATCACATTGTAAATTTAATTTAACTAACATAAGATAATCTAGTAGTTGTGAGTGGGTTAAAACACTCACTTTTGATTTCAAATCAATTTGAAATCCAAAATAAGATCCAAAATTCAACAGTCTCAGAATTCATTTAAACCGGTTTCATAATGTCCGAAATTTCGACAGGATCGTAGCGGAGCTAATTACCATGCATAAATCCGACATCGTACGTAAAAGTTATGGAAATTAGAACATTACACGATTTATATTAAAATAAATAAAATAGATTAAATTAATCAAACACGTATACCTTTACACGTCAGCCTCTCTCCAAACGTTCGAAACCCTACCCTGTTCGTTCGAAAGCCTGAGCCACGACCTACATCGACGTTCGCACGCCTCCTCAGGCAACTCCGATCAAATCCAACGACGCCAGAGACTCCTCCATCCTCGGCCGCACCTAGGCCCTATGCCCTGAGACGTCCTGTCATCCCTATCAATGACGCCGCTGCTAATGATAAGCGGTCAAATTCGACGAACTCTGACCAATTCGAGACGAGCGAGTACCACTGATGCATGCTACTCGACGACCACAACAAGCCTATGCCATCCAATCGACCCAGGACGAAGATCCATCGTTAAAAATCAAAACCCTAATTTCGACGGCTGAGGTTCATCCTCGATTTCTGGCCAAACAATGAACCAAATTGAAAAATGAACCACCGCAGTAGATTACTCTCGTCGAGAGGTTTCCAATGATATATAATTTGCTATGTTTTGAGGAGTTTGAATTTTTGAAATTGATTTTGATTTGAATTTGGATTTGGGAATTAGGTTTTCAGCCATTGAGAAGAGAGAAATGACAAAAATTTCAGTACGAACACTAATGAGAAATAAAAAGGCTGCTAGGGTTAAAACAAAACTATTTTTATGAACAAAGTCCGATAAGAAAATGAACACGCATCGAATTGGTTCGAACAACAATAACGACCCGAAAAGTCCGTTTCGCTTCCGAAACGAAAATAGATCATCCCATATATCTAAATAGATGTTTTCGATATTTTTAAACTCAATAGAACATATTTCAATTCCTAATTCCATCGTATGAAGAAGTTAGCTTTTCAAATCAGCTTATTTTAAATTGATTTCGTTAAATTGATTTCTACGCGTTTCGAGTCCGTACGATCAAACGGAAGTCCGATCCCTGCGAAACTTGAAACCTTACAATAATTAACTGTTACGGATCCGATGAAACTGATTTCGTCGAAATCCGATACAGTGACCGAAATGGCTATTTTCACGTTAAATAAATAAATAATTATTAAATTAATTTAATCCACTTTTAATTTCAAATTTAATAACTAACAATTTTTATCATTTCTACTTTCACAGCATTTAACAATCATTTTAAAACCAATTTCCTATGTCAAATTCAACATTAATCATTGCAATAATTACATCATTCAAATTCCAATTGAAATAAATTCATTGATTATTGATTTAAATTCCAATAAATCCATTTATTTGATTTTTCATCTTATTATTCAATCATTTGTCATCTTATGGATATAATTAACATTGGTTTATATCTTATTACACCAATATACTACAATTATCATCTTAGTTCATATTAACGTAGTATTTAATTAGATTTAATCGCAATTGATTTTCAATTTAATTCAACATATAAAATAAATAGGTAACGAATAACAATTGTCACCTTTTACTTAATTTAATCACATTTATAAGTTTATTATGTACAATCAAATGTTATGACTACTTACACAACACTGATTGTGTCTAATTACAATTAATTACATATTATTTCATCAATTAATACAACATTTGGTTTATTTCCTTATTTGCAATTTATAATCAAATTTTATGTTTACAATCATTTCAATTTATTGAAATTTCTTTAAAATAATTATCAATTGCCTTAAATTAACATTATTAAATTTTATTTTAGTTATTATTCTTATTCATACATCATAAATTACTAGTGCGAACTCGTGCTTCGCACACGGATGTCGAAAAAAATATTGTTGTTGCATAAGTCATATTCAAATGTATAAGAAATTTAATATGGTGGTAATGAAAAAACATTGTTGAACGATAGTGTTACATCATGAATAACAATTTGGTGGGGTAAAGAATACATAGATATATTTGGTTTTGATAATTACAATTAAAATCGAACAAAACAATTACAGTGAATATGTTAAAGTTCACAGACTATTTAGAGGATAATGTGTTAAAAATTTATCCGCTAATGCATAGATATATTCACGGTGGCATATAATGCAAATGTTGTTGCTTTTGCAATTATACAGCTGCTTCAATGTGCATAAATATAGTTGAAGTATTCGCTGTAAACTGCAGACACAAGAACACAATGCAGTTCGATTCAATTAAATAAGAGTAACAATAGCTTTTTGCAATTGGGGAGAAATATAGTAATAGGACGAAATTTGTAAACAGTCAGGAAAAGTATTTGTCAACAACTGAAAAAAGGGAGGAGAAAAAAGGAAAAATCAATAGATGTAGTACAGGGGAAAAGTAGTAAAATAGAAGATTCAATTGAAATAGAAATGATGATGCAATAAGAAAATAACGTGGGTTCCAATATAAATTACTATTGTTCACTGAATCTGATCTATGTCGATGTAGGGTAAAAAACACGGCATACAGCTAGTCGCAGTAACCAATATTTGAAAATATCCAAAACATACAGAAGAGAACAATTGTGAGGAGTCTATTCATTTTTCAGCCTCAGAAATAACTGCTAGCAACGCATGTATGATATTGGGCTTGAGTGCAAATAAGTGATGTTTTCTTGGCCCTAATAGATGCATTACATCAGTCAATTATTTTAACCATTGAAGGTATTTGTACCTACAGCCAAAAAAGGCAAAAATGTCATTGATGCGGTATTATTACTAAATTCTTTCACCGCTCGTCTGGCCTAGTTAACTATATCTAATAATCAAATTATGACTACATGATCATCCATATAAAGATACATTCTTAAATTGTTTTCTAGAAGTTTTCCGTCAGTGGTGGTGCAAGTGATTTTAGAATTTACTGCAAAAAATAAAAAATAAAATCATTTAGGTGGTTATCAACATTATTCTCACTACAACACATGTTTTGGCCCAGCACTTAAACTGTGCATCTACCTTAAGCCCGAATACGACAACTTATATGCTTATCGTATTATTGATCGTCGTAATTGTAAACGAAATTGAGTAAACTTAGCCAAATTATGTCATCAAACTTGAAAGCAATGTATTAAACGTTGAGCTGCAAGGTTGAATCAAGCGTTAAGTATGTGAAGTCACCATTTAATCATCTCATGCTATCAAAAAGAAAAATTCAATTTTCAATTATATTTTCACAATGCGGTTAAATTATTATCGTTAACATCAAATAAAATCATTACTACAGCTAAATTAGTATTGCATCACACAAATGCAGTTAAAATATTCAGATACAAGAATAATTGCTTAATTTCAAAAATACTGTAAAATAATAACCGCATTTGCTTAATGCATTTAAATTTTAACTGCAGTAAGCTCGAATAAATCATCGTGTACAACCAAAATTATTACCGCATCACATAAATATAGTTGAAATATTCAATTTCTACCATGCATAATTCAAAATTGTCATTAAATTATAACTGTATTTTATTAATGTAGTTAAATTTTAATTGTATTAAAATTGAATAAATTTCTGAAATGTAGCCAAATTTATTACTACATCACATAAATGTGGTTAAAATCTTCAAATATAGTTAAATTTACCCAAAACTCGCTGGTAAATTATAATTGCATTCTCGTAATTTCATTAATTTATAACTGTTTTAAAATTGAATGAAATTATCAAATACAGTCAAAATCAAGTTAATTCAAAAAATGCCTATAAATTATTACACCATTTTTTGATGGGGTTAAATTGTAACTACACTAAGTTTGAATAAACTATCAAACACAATCAAAATTATTACTTTATTACATAATGCAGTTATAACATTCAAATGCAACCATAATTGTACAATTCAAAAAATATATTCCTTTCAAATATGTTAAAATACAATTAATACATTATAATAATCTAGGTAAAACTACTATGTAATATTTATGATCATCATAATAATGCTGTTACAGAAACGCGGTACACAGCGGTGACACAAAATAATTGGATTATATAAATGCAGTTAAAACTGCTATATAAAATTACGATTTTAAAAATTTTATTTCTAGGTATCAACAATGGACATCATTGGAAAACATATTAAATTTGAGATTTTTCAGTGAAAACGATTCTTAAATCCAATTAATGTAGAAAAAGTTATCAGATTTCAAAGTTTGAAATAAAAAGAAATTAAAAATGTGACTGTTCATTTTCCAAAATACGAAGGAGGCATGTGTGCTCTTGAAATCTAACTCAATAATAATAATATAGTATAGATATTTTCTTTTAATATTAAATTTCAAAATCTTATTAAATTCAATATTTTTAATTATCGGAAAATTATGAGTCGTTACAGTTAAAAAGTAGAAGACCACCATACACCTCCCATTAGAAGTGATAAAATCTTAGTTACCGTTATACCCCTCTATTGTGACTAAACCTGTATTATTTCAGTTTTCCCTTTTTGTTTGAAAGAAGAAAATGAGCATCCTAATGGTTCTAAGGTTCGCTTGCCCAGGACTTATCTTGGTACTAATCCATAACGATCAAACTAGAATCGCGAGCCTATAAATGAAACAAATTCAATGAAACAACAACTAGTACCATAGAGAATAAACCATAAACTGGAGAGTCTTGACCAATTCTAAAGATCATTTGTTGTAGTTGAAATAAAGAAATTCGGGGTTGTTTGGTCCGTTTGATAGAGATAAAAAAGGGTATAGTCATAGATTATGGAAGTCACTTCTTTTTCTTCCATGTCTGTACGTATAACATAAATTAGATAAATAAGCGTTGTTGTATGTTTTTTAATTGAAACTTCGCACGCTATGCACCATGATTTGATGAAAACCTAGTGCGCTATGCACTAGGATTTAAACAAAACCTAGTGTGACATTTATTAGAAACTGATGAAAATCTACTGTGATACATGGTTAGAAACAGTAACTATGTTGAGACTGGCATATTCGCTTTAGTACAATAATCTTTAACATTAACTAATGTTGCAACCTCATGATGTAAAAGACTCGTTCATTATTATATCTTGCACAATTATACACTATTTAGGGACATTCTATATTAAAGCAACATAATTTATTCATATATTGAGATCCTTACAAGCATGTTATTCACATCAATCTATTTAGGCTTACAACACCAACACATTAAAATCCATGGCCATCCGAAATTACAATAACCCGTTACATATCCTCTGTTTTTGCATGCATTTTCGTAATTCAAGTTCGATTCCTCGGTGTTAATGCAAATCCCTCGATATCTGTTAATTGTTTCACACGTTTTTTCCCAGTATGCATTTGCTTCTGTCATTTAGAATATCCATATAAATAAACTGGGCATCACAAGTGCAAACATAGTATTCAAACGAAAAAAGTTCAGGCAACACACCATGGTTAAGTTGTATGTTTTCAAACATATTTGTCCTTGTTAGGTGTTAATCATAAAATCTGAACAAGTATGGTCATGACATCTTATGTTTCAAAACGTTGATGGTAAAGTTAAAACAGACATCTAAATAGTTGTATTAAGATTTTAAGTTCCTAATTAATTTATTTTTCAATGGACTCGCGATCAGCAATAAAAATCGGCTAAAATTGTATTAGCTAAATTTACTAAATTGTATCGCTTAACTTGACACATCCGATTGGCATTTTGCACTTGAATGTTTTTATCTTTTTCCATTTAGAATTTCTATAAAGGCCATGAATATATATATATATATATATATATATATTAACATAAATAAAATGTTTATAAAGACCATGAATATTACAATAATGTTTAAAATGAGAAACAAATGTATATAGCGTATGGTATTCGATTTAACTTCCTGGTTGAAATTGTTGTTTTTTGATTTATTAAAGCAGAATGCGAGGGGTTATATGTTTTACTGAATCACAAGTAAATCTTCTAACAAACCCCCTTAGGTTTTTGGCTACGTTGTGTAAACCATGGTTTGAGGTATCGGATGATACTTTAAAATTTTGGTGGTACCGTACCGGTGTCGTCGGCAGTAAAGATTGACCTCGAAATTGTATGCGGCAGCAAAGATCGACCTCGAAATTGTATGCGACAGTAAAGATCGACCTCCAGATTGTGTGTGGCAGTGAAAATTAACCTCGAAAACTTGTGCGGTGGTGAAGATTGACGGTGAAGATCGAAATTGCATTGTCGTCGACGAATCTGAGCATCTTTTTTTCTTCAGCTTTATTTTTTATGCCGTAGCCTTTTGTGGACAGTGAATTTGAGTGGTAGTATAGTGCAACAGAAATAATTTGCCAGTTTAGTTTTGTTGGATTTAACTTGTGTTGTTCTTTGTCGTGTAATTTAGCTTTATTGGTTTAACTTATGTTGGGCTTTGTGTTGTGTAAATTGTTGAGCTAGAATTATTTAATTTGGGTTACTATGTTAAGTTAAATTTGGTGTTGATCTGGCTTATTATTGTGTTAAGTTTAATATGATGTCAAGTGAAATTTAATTTGAAAGCATTTAATTTAATTTAACTTAATTTATTATTGCTAAATCGAAATTGAATAGAATTTAGTGTAAAATTCAATTTAATTTAAACCATTATAAATGGGGATCGAAACTGAAATCAAAACTGAAACTTTCGAAATCGTCCGAAACTAACAAAATTTCAAATGAACGAAACTGAAATCTCGAACTTGGTGTAAACAAATTGATTTATTGAAATTCATTTCTACATACAAAATTTATTGAATTATTCATGTTGTGTTTAATTAAACGGTGAAAACTAGTATTGTATGGTAAGGTATCTACTGCCGGTACAAGAAAACTGTTACCATATCGATACTATTGGTAGATCAAAAATGGTTATTGATACTTTACTGTTACCATTGGTTTACCGATAGACTAATAAATCGTTGATTGATAATGGTAAATTTACCAATACGTAAAAACATAAAAAGTTTACTGTATCAAAATTTTGATAATGTTAAAAATAGTTATTTTGTTACTAATTTTAACTCCGTTAATTCTTATACCAACATTTCGACTTATTTTACTTAGATATAGAAAATTTTCTTACTTTATCATTAATTATTTAAAATGATATGAAACAATAACGTTGCTAATCTTAGAGTGCAATAAAAGCCAAAAAAAAAACATCATTATAAATAACACTACAAACGTTTTAAAAAAACAAGATATACCTTCAAAATTGTTTGTGGTTAGGATTAATTGAAATAGTGAAAAAACTAAAACTAGTAAATTTACCGTTACCACTGGTTTTCACATTTCTTTACTTCTACATTTACCGTTTCCGCTAGTTTTCACATTTCTTTATCACTACATTTACCGTTAACAGCGCAGTTGGTTGATGGTCCGGACTGCGTGATCGAAGGTCACGAGTTCGAGCCCCGAAACTGACAACCCTGTAACAAGTACCCGAAGTATGTGTTTGACAGACACATACTTCTCTAGAGTTTACAAGCGAAGCTTGGTTCTCTAGGTAATTCAAAAAAAAAAACATTTACCGTTAACAATATTAAATTTCTCTGTTTTTATGATTTATGGTGATGGACAATATAAAGGCAGCTATGGAATAGAGAGGTCAGCAAATGAAGTATCTGGGTACAATGACATAAACATATAACAAAATTGATATGACCCTTGAATTTGCAAGTTCATGTTCAATACAAAGTACTAGTTAAACTTCAATTATTCAACGTAGCATTAAGATACTTACACAAGAATGTAACCAACAACTCTATCTACAAAAACAAAATTATCCCATGTTAAACTACTAAAATAAGATTTAAAACTAGTAAAATATTAATATTAATTTCGAGTAACTATACACTGAATATGATTCAAACATATAAATTTGTAAGTTTTTGTTTAATACTAAAAAATAATTTTAACTACTCAACCAAAGCACGAGGATACGTTAGAAGGTACAGTCTACCAATTTTCTAACATGATCTTCAAATTTAATGATATATTAGTCAAATTAGTGATTTTGATATATACATCTTAGATATATGGAGAATGTTAACCATACTTCCATCTCATTTTAATTATCCTCTACACTGACATAAATTTCAAATGATGTAGATGTTACATGGAAGTTTGATTATCATTCCTTCATTATTATTGCTCAAAGAAAGTCGAAAATGGTATTATATGAAAGGACTTGGAACTAACCAAAACAAGTAAATAGCAGCAAAAACAAGAGGTAAACTGAAGCAATCATCATCTTAGGATTCATGTCAATGAAGCAGAAGTTTTCTTTTGTATTTATATTGATATTTATACATTAATTTGTTTTAGGCATCACCATATATGTAGTGTTGTTTGTTGTCTAGAACATTCTTCAAAGATAAATTTGAAAATCTAATAATTTTAGTCAGCAAAATATAATTAATTAATCAATTGCTATATTCTTTGAAGATAAGTTGGAAAATCTAATTATTTGATTTAGCAAATATAAATAATTAGTTGCTTACTGTATTCTTTGAAGATAAATTTGAAGTCTATTATTTAATTAGCAAAATATAATTAATTAATTACTATATCTTTTTATAAGCGCAATAGATATTTTATTGGGGATTTTCACATAAAGGGCCACATAATTCAAGGTAATAAGTTTTAGGATAGTATTTTAGAATAAATATTTTCAGGAACATTTTTCATTTATCAATTTTCTTTAGAAAAATGATGATTTCTTTTATCGTTTATCATTTTCTTCAGAAAAGTGATGATTTCTCTTATCTTTTCTCCCTAATTATTTTGAAGTTGTCCTAGAAACTTGTTACTTGTGCTGAAAAACGCTTCAACCTAATTTCTTTTATTCTATTTATTTATATCATTAAAAACTAACATGCTTTTGAATTTTCATTGCGCGAACATGGTACAATTTAAGGTAGTAAATAGCTTATTAGAAGATAATTACAGTCTAGTGCAATAGCAAGCTGAATTTAATCACTACATTTTTTTTGCAATTTCAGACACCCTGTTTAACGTAGTTTGGCATCAAAAGATTTTATTTATTAGCCAAAAATGTCGCTACCTTCACCTCAAGACCGTTATTTTAATATATAATTATTTAAGTTAGTAAAATCTATTGATTTTTGAAATTCTAATCATTTAAGTTAGCAAACTATAATTAATTAATTATTCTTTGAAGATAAGATTGAAAATCTAATTATTTAAGTGAGAAAATATAATTATTAATTGATTACTATATTCTCTGAAGATAAATTTGAAATCTAATTATTTAAGTTAGCAAAATATAATTAATTAATTACTAAATCTTTTTATAAGCACAATAGATAGTTTATTTATATCATCAGGAACTAACAGTTTTGAATTTTCATTACATGAATGAAGCACGGTTTAAGGTAGTAAATAGCTTTTTAAAAGAGAAATATAGTCTAGTGCAGTGGCTAGTCGAAATTAATCACTGCATATATAATCAAAAATGATTTTATTATCAGTAAGTTTAGCTTTCTCAAGAATATTTATGACATATTTTGACTGAGAAAGAAGATAACCTTTTGGTGAGTATGTTACTTCAATTTCTAGAAAATATTTTAGAGAACCCAAAATTTTCATTTCAAAATTTCTAGCCAACTATTTTTCAAGATAAAAATGTCATCCACATCATTTTCTTTAATAATCATATCATCAACATATAACGATAGTATGATACGACCTGCATTAGTGTTTTTAACAAACTCTGCGTTAAGCTAGAGGCAAAGCCAAGAGATTTAATTACAATAGCAAATTTCTCTGCTTGAGTCTATACAATGTTTTCTTAAGCTTGCAAACATATTCAGATTCATAAGAAACACCTGAAGGAGACTCTGTATAAATTTCTTCTTGAATATCTCCATTTAAGAAGACATTTTTAATATCCAAGTTTTGAAATAGACTATTGTCAGATGGAAAGCTATAGCAATGAGAGTATAAATGGTAGTTATTTTTGCAACAAGAACAAAAGTCCATTCAAATCCATGCCATACCGTTGAGAGCAACCTTTTGCAACCAATCTAGCTTATATCTTTCAATTGATCCATCATATTTGATTTTTATTTTATATATCCAATAACAACCGACAATGTTCTTACCACAAGGTAGAGAAACCAAATCCTAAGCACCTGTCTTTTGCAATGCAGAATGTTCTTTGTTCATAATCTCTTGCCAACAAGAATTAAGAATTGTCTTTTTACAAAGAGTTGGCTTGCAAAAATTATGTATTGTGGTTAGGACTGAAGAAAATGATGAACGGTAACAATAAAAAAAACCAGGTAACTTTGTAGGCCTACGAATGCATGTGGAATGAAAAAGAGGTAGATCTACATGCTTAAATGAAGATTGAGAGACCATAGAAGAGGAGGAGGCGGCTTCAGATGTTCCACTCTCTATGGACCTATTAGTGTGATTATTATTCTAAAATAAAAAGATCAGACCTAGTTAAACTATTAATGTTAGATGGAATATAGTAAAATGATATGTGTTCGAGAAAAATAATATTTCGAGACAAATAAAGTTTTTAAATGGTTGAATCAAAATATCCATAACCCTTTTTACTTTCACTATAGCCTAGAAACACACAAATGACAGACATACAAGATAACTTGTTACGCTCATAAAACAAATACATCCAGACACCTTAAAAACAGAATAATCTTATGTATGTCCATATAATTTTTCAAAATGTGAAATACCTGAAATGTGAGAAGCTGATGTATTGTTAATTAATCTGACTGCTATGAGAACAACTCCACCTTAAAATTCTCTAGGAACAAAAGCAGAAAGTAACATAAATTAAACAATTTCAAGAATATGTCTATGTTTTCTTTTTGCAACACCATTTTGCTAAGGAGTAGCGGTGCATGAGGTTTGTTGGATGGTACCATCTAAGAAAAATAGTTCACAAAATTTATTAGAAGTGTATTCTCCACTTTGATCAAATCTAAAACATTTTGATAACACTCGAATTTTGTTTTGACAAGTGACCTGAAATATATAATAGAAGGTTATAATACTTTGTAACTAACATCATTAAAACATAATATTTATAAATTTTCTATTAAATATATTTTCAATTAAATTAATTAATTAATATAACACATAATCTCAAGTATATAATAAAAAGAAAACACTTTTTATTTCAAACAAGTTTGGTTATCGAGTTAGATATATGTAATAATTACATAATTGCTTTTAGAGCATACCCCTAACACTGTCAATGATGAGGATCATACTAAAGAAAAAAATGGAACAATGATAGGTTATCGAGTCACTTTTTCTTCCATGTCTAAACATATAACATAAACGATAGAAATAAGTGTTGTTGTAGATTTTCTTATTGAAACTTAGCGTGCTATGCACCACGATTTGATCAAAACCCAGTGCGCTATGCACTAGGATTTAATCAAAACCTAGCGCGACACACTAGAAATTGATGAAAACCTAGGGTGTTATATACTATAGGAAAATCTAGCATAATACATGGTTAGAAACAATAACAGCACTCGTCTTCGACGAGGGCTTAAAAAACAATGGTTTAGCTGGACAAGAGGAAACTAGGGGACAAAGTTCAAGCTTAGCGTGGAATACTAAAAGATCTTGTTTGTTCTTCATGTTGATTTGATGAAACTATATGGAAAGGAAGGTATAAAAGGGTGAAAATGGAATATAATGTGGTGTAAAAAGAAATATATGAGATGTATAATTTTTTTAACTAGCTGCGGGGTGCGAAATTTGAAGGTATTAGTAGGTCTAGCCAATTCTTAATAGCATTTGACCAACTTGCATTGCTTTTTTTTTCTTTCTTTCTTCTTTCACACATATCAACTACATTGAAACTGGCATATTAACTCTAGTACAATAATTTTCAACATTAACTAATGTTGCAAAAAAGACTCATTCATGTTATATCTTGCACAATTATACAATATTTAGGAACATTCTATACTAATGTATTCGTATATTGAGATCCTTTCAAGTATGTTATTCACATCAATTCTATTTAGGCTTACAACACAACACATTAATACAATATTTAGGAACACTCTATATTAATGTTCTCATATATTGAGATTCTTACAAGTATGTTATTTACATCAATTCTATTTAGGCTTACAACACCAACACATTAAAATCCATGGCCATCTGAAATTACAATAACCTGTCACGTATCCTTTGTTTATGCATGCATTTTCGCAATTCGAATTTGATTTTTCGGTATTAATGCAAATCCCCCGATAACTGTTTACTGTTTCACACATTTTTTCCCCGTATGCATTTGCTTCTATCATTTAGAACAATAGCCTATAAATAAACTGGACACCACAAGTGCAAACATAGTATTCAAAATAAAAAAGTTAAGGCAGCACACCATGATTAAGTTGTATTTTTTTAACATAGTTGTCCTTGTTGAGGTGGAGCCTTGGCGCAACGGTTATGTTAATGCGAGGGGCGTACATTATCGACCTCCTCAGAGTCCGCTATCGTGCGGGAACCTCTTGCACTGGGTTCCACCTACCTAGTTGTCATTGTTAGGAGTTAATCACAAAATCTGAACAAGTATAGTCATGACATCTTATGTTTCAGAACATTGATTATCACTTTAGTCATTTAGGTTTCAAGAGGGTATTTTCTCCCCTGTATGGTGGGCTTTGATCAGACATTGAAACATGAGTTTTGAGATCGAGAGGAAGGCATATTTTGAGGATGCATTTACTTCAAAACAAGGCAACATATTGATTTGGTCCGTTTGATCCATGTGCTATTAGAGACTGTATGCTGTTTGCAGTTGTATGCTTTTATGTAATTCGTTAACAAGGAACTGTTAGAGGCCTTTATAGATGAATGAGATATTGTCACACATCGTCAAAAATAAGTTAGTATTCATGTTTATATACTACTTCCCTCAAACCCATATTGGCCCTTAGAGTTAGGTAATTTTGTGCGAGGGGAGGATCTATATGACCATGAACTAACACATGCGTGTGAGGGGGTGACCTTATATTTTTGCTGCACAGAAGTAAACAGTTTTATACTGTTTAAATCCAAACAGAAGCGACTATCGAATTTGAACGGACGTGGATTTTTTCAATGGAAATGGTCGTTGCGAACTGTCTAAACGGATGCTGCTTTTCAAACAGAAATAGACGTTGTAAATGAAGAGACGCGACCGTTGCAAACGAAAAAGCGTGATCGTTTTTGGCCGTTGCAGACGAAGAGACGTGGCTATTCCCAACGGACATAACCGTTGGGAATTCACCTATAAAAGGAGTAGGAAACATGATCAAAACAGCCATCAGAGGATATGGCTTGTAAGAATTTGTTTATGGCACCTCAATTACCCCACCAAGATTCACTACAGATAATGAAGGAAAACTAGTCAGTAACAAAGACTATATTACCCATGAATGACAAGATAGTCTGATTAGTTCTTGGCTACTATCTTCAGTTGGTGCAAATCTCATGCCGCAGTTGGTTGGATGCAAAACATCACATGATATTTGGCACACAATCGAACAAATATTTAGCGCTCAATCTGCAGCAAGAATAATGCAATATAAACGACAATTACAGAACCTAAGGAAAGATAGTGACAGTATGAGGGACTATCTGTCAAAGGAAAAAACTATATGTGATCAACTGGCATGTGCTGGACATAAAGTAGCAGACACAGAACAGATACTGCGTATTTTAAGTGGTTTGGATGAAGAGTATGAAGCTGTAGTAGCCATAATATCATCCAATGAAAAGCTACCCTCACTTCAATCTGTTCAGTCAATGTTAATTTCCCATGGAGGCAGGTTAGAGTTAAAGAAATCAATAAATGTGGAGTGTAATTTCAATTATGCATCTATCAGCAGAAATAGGAATCAAGACAAAAATCAAAGCAATAGAAATCAGTCAGGGAATTACAGAGGTAGCCAACCTAATAGAGGCAGAGGAAGGAGTGGCAGATCAAATTATAATAACAACAACAAACCAAGATGTCAAATTTGAGAGAAGTATGGTCACACTGCAAACAATTGCTACTTTAGATTTGATGCTAACTTCACTCCTGTTCAACAGAACAACAACAATGCAAGATCTCAAAATCACAGCATTAACTTGGTAAACATGCAGCAAGAAACCAAGTCTGAAAATTCAAACAACAACATAGCAAAGGTTGAAGACATTCAAGATGGCAGCTGGTTTCCAGATTCTGGTGCAACTAACCATGTGACAAACAATTTGAATCAACTAAACCTTGGCAATAGGGAATATAAAGGTAAACATCTACTGTACATGGGTGATGGTATATCCATACACATATCTCATACTGGAAATGCAAGCATTAATGGTACCTGGAAACTCTACCTCAAAAATTTACTAAGAGTACCATTAATTAGAAAAAACTTGATGAGTGTTTCACAGTTTGCTAAAGACAATAATGTCTATTTTGAATTTCACTCAAAATACTGTGTTGTGAAGGATAATCTAACTGATGAAGTTCTTTTGCAGGGTAGAGAACGCAATGGCTTATACAAATTTGATGTCATAAGCACAAGAAAACCTGACTGCAAAAGCAGATCATGTCATGCAATAGAAATAAGAAATGTTGAAAAATCTAGTGACAAATTTGATGTATGGCACTGTAGGCTGGGACATCCCAGCATAAATGTTGTTAAACATGTTTTGAATGAATGTGATAATACTCTTGTTAAAAAAATCCCCATTTTTTATATATGCACATATTGTCAACTAGGTAAAAGTCATAAACTTGCATTTTCAGATTCAGAAACTGTGTATAAGAATACACTTGAACTAGTTGCTGCAGACCTCTGAGGCCTGCTCCAATTAGTACTGACTATGGTTACAAGTACTATATTTCTTTCATTGATGCTCATTCTAGACATGTATGGATCTATTTTCTAAAATCAAAATCTGAGACTAACAATGCAGTGATACAATTCATCACAAATGTTGAAAAGCAAACAAATAATCAGGTGAAAATTATGCGGATAGATGGAGGTAAGGAATTCTTACCATTAAAAAGGTATTTTCAAAACAAAGGAATCACACACAGAATCACTTGTCCTTACACATCTGAGCAAAATGGTCTCATTGAGAGAAAACACCGACACATTGTTGAAACTGGTCTGACCTTGTTAGCACAAGCATCTATGCCAATTAAATTCTGGCATGATGCCTTCTCTACTGCAGTCTATTTGATCAACAGACTGCCTACAAAAGTGCTGAAATATAAGAGTCCAATGGAAGTGCTAACCAAAGTCAGACCAAACTATCAAACTTTAAAGATGTTTGGGTGTCAGTGTTTTCCCTATCTAAGACCATATAACTCACATAAACTTGACTATAGATCTACACCTTGCACATTCTTGGGTTATCCCACAAATCAAAAAGGCTACAAGTGCCTTGATAGTAATGGCATAATTTATATTTCCCGACATGTGATATTTAATGAGAATGAATTTCCTTTTAGTAATGCAGATATCAAGACATATAAAAAAATACACAATGCCAAACATTCTGTACCCCCTAAATCACATCACCAGAGATAATCATACCTGTTCATAGTGAAGATAACCATGCTAGAAAAGGCTTCATCCCATAACAC
Source organism: Allium cepa (assembly GCA_030765085.1). Taxonomy (NCBI): domain Eukaryota; kingdom Viridiplantae; phylum Streptophyta; class Magnoliopsida; order Asparagales; family Amaryllidaceae; genus Allium; species Allium cepa. Next base: position 173,469,268 of record CM060939.1, on the reverse strand, counting down.
ACAATGCTCACAAGTGAATCAGGTCATGGGCAGAATGAAGCATCAACAAGAGTCACTGAATCTGACAGCAACAACTTAGATGATCCATGTCAAGTACTAAGTGATCAGCAGTTCACTGATGCTCAACAAGGAACCACTGACACTGAAGAGAATCAATCCACTATTCCTTCAAACACTGGTCACCACATGATAACTAGGGCAAAAGTGGTATATACAAACCAAAAGTTTTCGGTGTTGAATCAGATACAAGTGAGCCTAGCACATATCAACATGCAGTTGCAGATGACAACTGGAGAGTTGCTACGAGAGAGGAATATAATGCATTAATCAAAAATAACACTTGGGATCTTGTACCACGACCTATAAATAAAAATATTATAGGATGCAAGTGGACATACAAGTTAAAGAAAAATTCTGATGGCACAATTCTTAGGCATAAAGCAAGATTGGTGGCTAAGGGATTCTCACAACAAAATGGGTTTGATTTTAATGAAACATTTTCCCCAGTTGTGAAACCAACATCAATCAGAATAATTCTAACTATTGCTTTGCGTAAGAATTAGGCCATTCAACAATTAGATGTGAATAATGCATTCCTTAATGGTGAATTTCAGAAAGAAGTATACATGGAGCAACCATATGGATTCACAAAGAGTGGCAGTGAGCAACTTGTGTGCAAACTTAACAAAGCACTTTATGGCCTCAAACAAGTCCCTAGAGTCTGGTTCGAGAAACTGAAGACTACATTATGCAGACACAACTACCATCAAACAAAATCTGATAACTCCTTGTTTATTAAATTTTTTAACCATACTATCACATATATACTAATTTATGTAGATGACTTTATCATTACAGGAAATAGCAAATCTGAGATTGATAACATCACACAATGTTTAAAGGAAGAGTTCTCCATTAAAGATCTGGGAGAATTAAATTATTTTTTAGGCATTGAGGTTAAAAGAATATCAGATTCTGAAATTCATCTTAACCTAAAAAAATACATCAATGACATTTTGGTTAAAGCCAAGATGGACAAGGCTAATCCACTTCCCACTCCAATGACAAGTAATTTACATCTCTCAAAAAATAAAGGTGATCCAATACTGAATGACAAGCAATACATGAGTATAGTGGGGGCATTACAGTATGTTACCATAACCAGACCAGACATTGCCTATAGTGTTAATAAAGTCAACCAATTCATGCAAAGACCACTAGATGAGTATTGGAAAGCTGTAAAAAGGATTTTGAGATATCTCAAAGGATCTATTAATCAAGGGCTAATTCTACAATCATGTTCATCACTACACATCACTGGTTATTCAGATTCAGATTGGGCAACAGATTGTGATGATAGAAAATCAACTACTGGCTACTGTATGTTCTTAGGTAACAATCTTATATCATGGTGTGCAAAAAAACAGCAAACAGTTTCAAGGTCTAGCGCTGAAGCCGAATACCGAAGCATAGCAAGCACTACTGCAGAAATTATGTGGATAAAATCTCTTCTAAGTGAATTTTATATCAAATTTAACAGCAGAGCTACTATATGGTGCGATAATCAAAGTGCTATATCACTCACGGCCAATCCAGTTCTACATTCTCGTATGAAACATATAGAACTGGATCTATACTTCGTACGTGAGCAAGTTATCAAAGGAGAATTAACGGTTAACTACGTACCTTCCACTTACCAGAAGGCCGACATCCTAACTAAGCCCCTGTCGAGACAGAGCTTTACTCGCTTCAGGCATGAGCTCAACGTTGATGAAGTCGATAGTAATCTGAGGTCAAAAACTCAGATTTACATTCCTGAAGCCCCACAACCAACAACTGAAGCATACGATGACCAACAACATAACTCGACTTCAAAAACAAGCTCGCCGAAGTTTTCAACAGGAAGCAACATGTCTTAATCCTGAAGACATCTGATTGATGTAATCTTTCGTCTCAATTAATTTTCTCAAAGTTTTCAAGTTAGCAGTGGATCTGAAGAATCGTTCGCAAACCCTAAACATTGAAGTCATCTGGAATCATTCGCCTCACTTAATTTTCTTAAAGTTTTCAAGTTAGAAGCGAATCTGAAGAATCGCTCACAAACCCTAAACCTAATTTGGGTTTGAGGGGGGTGAATAAGTGAACGCATATCTCAGAAGACTGTTGCTATAAGAGTTATTATATCAAATGCGGGTTGTTTACAAAGGGCCAATCCGCGGCCCATTTGCTATGTTAATTGCCTATATAAAGGCACGTATGTAATACAATGTTCATCTCTTTGTTTTTTAATCATAATACAATAAAACAACATTCCTTTGCAAACTTTATCTAACATATATTATTAGAGAAGCATTCCTATCAACTCTGTTTATAATTAAGAGACTAATGTTTTGATGTAAAATAATATTATTCATATAATGGAATTCTTTCATATTAATGAACTTAGGTATCTTTTTTGAAAGTCAAGCTACGGAATGATATCAAATGATGCTAAAGATTAAACAAATATCTAAATAGTTGTATTCAGATTTTAAGTTCCTAGTTAATTTGTTTTTCAATGGACTTGCGATCAGAAATAAGAATAGGATAGAATTGTATTATATAGCTAAACTTACTAAATTGCATCAAGTAAATATATGAAGTTGCATCTCTTAACTAGACATTCATCTGATTGACATTTTGCATAAGAAAGATTTCAAATTTTTTATTCTTTTGAAAAGTTTATAAAGACCATGAATATTAGAGTAGTGTTTTAAATGAGAAAAAAAAGTGCAGTGTCATGGTATTTTATGATTTTGATCATTTAACTTCCTGGTTGAAATTGTTGTTTTTTGATTTTGATGTTTTATTGAATTACCATTAAATCTTCGAATAAACCCACCTTAAGTTCCTGGTACATCGCTGTGCAAACAAATTGCTTTCATGAAAATCATTTCTGCATGCAAAATTTCTATCATTAAAACATTTAAGAAATTTTACATATATAGGCCAGTTTTGAAAAGATATAACAAATATAGACCAGTTGCAAAAGTATTTACAAATATAGACCAGTTTTCGTTTTGCTGGTCTATAGCGTTGGCGATTTTTCAAAAATCGCCCAGATAGAATAATTTGTTTTGCTTTGGGCGATTTTTCAAAAATCGCCAACGTGCGATTTTTCAAAAATCGCCCAGATCGAAATAACCACAAACAACCCTCCCTTTCTCTCTCATTTCCACCATTTCCTCAAAACAAAAAAAAATTCTTTAATGGCAGATCTGTTCCGAAATCTTTCTTCATATTCTTTAAAACTTTGGTTCAGTATTAAATTTGTAGATCGAGTCTACGTTGTGTCAACCCAATAGTTAATTCGGAAGTATCCAAGCGAACACACTTGTGTCAACCCAATAGTTAATTCCAACCATAAGCAAGCAACTTCGAAATTTCTTGTGACAAAAATCATATCTTTTGTCAAAGCCGATTTGGATATTTCAGCTGGTACAGTCCAAGTGCTTGTGCACGATCAGTTGTTCATCAACATAAGTTACATGAAAGCGTGGCGAGCATTAAGCAAAGCAATAGAGAGAATTTATGGCGATTGGGCAGAATCGTACTCAACTTTACCGCAGTTCTTTGACGAGATAAAAAGAACGAACCCTGGCTCTATAGGTCACGTGACACATGATGAAGTGGGAGTGTTCGATCGAGCTTTTGGGCATTTGGGCCTTGCGTGACAGGTTTTGCGCATTGTCGGCCGTTGTTATGTATTGACGGTACGCACTTGTACGGTAAATACAAAGGCACATTGCTTGTTGCAACCGCGATAGATGCAGATGATTGTCTTTATCCTTTGGCATACGCAGTAGTTGAATCGGAGTTATGTGATTCTTAGGGTTGGTTTTTTTCCTGCATGCTAGAATTCATACATAGTGTTCGCGGTCGTTGTATTACTTTCATATCCGATGGGATGAAAGGAATTCCAAAAGCTTTACACGGAAAATGGCGACAACCGCACAAACATCGTTATTGTGCAAGACATATAAAAGCCAACTTTCAAGCGGCATGATTCAGAGATAAGCGTTTGATAGGGTTATTTTATTCGGCAGCATGCGCGTCTGAGGTAGTGGGGTACATGAAAATTAGAGAAGAGATAAAAGCAACAAGTAGGCGTGCGCATGAGTGGATTGAGCGTAGTCTGGGAATTTTGAAGAAAACTGGGCTTTGTGCAAAGACGATGGAGGACGCTTTCATGTAATGACAACTAATGCTTCTGAAAATTTTAACGGTGTATTGAAAGGAGCTAGATCGCTACCTATAAAGGCCTTGGTTGCACGAGCATTCTATCGCTCAGTTGAATATTTCTGCAAGCGTCGCCAAATTGCAGATGAACTAGCGACACGCTTGACTCCAAAGTGGGAAGCCAAAATAGCAGAAAGAGCCAGTGAAGCACGTCGCTGTAGACTAGTACGATTTAGTCAAACCGAATGGCAGGTAATTCACTACTTTGGTGATGAATACAAAGTTATAATCAACGGCACCAACTTCTCGTGCACATGCAACATTCCGATACTGCAGAAGATACCATGCTATCATGTAATGGCAGCTTGTTCGGCGCAAACAGGTGGGGCTAATAGGCACATCATGACTTAGTGTCAAGCTGGTACTCCGTTGACAGCTACAAAGCCGCTTATAAACCGGAGTTTCATCCCGTGCGTGATCGGAGGTTTTGGGGCACATATAATGGTCCTCACATATTGTCGCCGACTGTGAGACGGCAACCGGGAAGGCCACGGTCTACAAGGATGAAAGGTGTGATGGATGAAGGCCAGTCGTCAAAATCAAACAGGTGTACCAAATGCGGTGTGCTAGGCCATAATCGTAAGCGATGTGTTACTGCCGTGTAGATGTGTTTGTATTATTTGACTTCTATGTAATTGAACTCTACTGTCTACTTAATATGTCATGTTGTTTGCTGCTGTAAGAAAATTTGTCAAATGCTATATATTGCAGGTCCTTGCTTTGTTTGTTATATATGAAACAAGCTGCTCCTGTCTGGCAGTTGCAGCAGGAAAAGTGCGATTTTTGGAAAATCGCAGAGGGCGATTTTTGAAAAATCGCAGAGGGCGTTTTTCAAAAATCGCCTTCAACAATCTGCTGCTAACAAACAGCAACAAGTCCACACCCATAATAATGCATACAAATATCACAATCTTGTTCATCCCATACAAAAAGATTAGTAGTAGCCATATCCAATCAGTACACAAAAGCATGTTCATACCATACACAATTATACCGTACACAACACCGTTCAAATTACATAGCCATATCCAATATAATGCACGTATCATCTACGCAAGCGACGAAGTTCCATAGGCGTACGGCGACGACGACGTTCCGGCCGTTGAGACATGTACTCTTCTTCCTCGATATCGGTGGTAGGATCAAATGTACATGGTGGTTGAGAAGGTCCATGGGTGAAATTTTCCGGTTGTTGGGACGTCGAAGGGCCTTCTTCGTACGAAGTTCCTTCACCTCTTCTGTGTTGTCGCCTGTAAGTAAGTAGGAGCGGCGGTGCCTCCCCTTGAGGTGGAGGTATGTCTACTGGAGGTGGAGGTATAGGAGGGAAGGACGTCTTGACCTCTCTAATTTGTTTCTTCCCAAGACTGCGCGTAGAATGTTTTTGATGTTCATGCACATTCCTTTCGACTGCGCATCGTGATCTAGACGTTGTTCGAGCTTTTCGGCGGTTTCCAACGCCTTGTAAATGCCATCAGCCTGTACAATGCAAAGACAATTAGTTATCTTTTTTTCGAAAATATGGTTAACTTAACGGGGTTCAGTATACTTACGACGTTTCTCTCAAGGGGCGCACGGAGGTTGTATGGATGATGGGCAACAGCCTGTACAGGCGCCTGAAGAACATACCTACGCGTGATATGCCAATACCACCGCATATATGTCTCTAGAGGGGTGATCGGCTCTCTTTCAAATTGCGTAAACAAATGGCGCTCGTTCCATATCTCCATAGCATTTGCAATTTCCCCGATATGGTACTCGTCGGTATAGACTGGCGCGTTTTCTGGAATATGCTGCGCCATTGCAAACTGGCGCATGACCCTATCGGGTAGGTGATGTGTGCAACGAGTAGTGCAAATAAGTGGAAGCCTGGCAGTCCACAGATATCTAGCGGCCGTACATATAGCCGGAAGACCCTCCAATACATCCTGCGTGTATGGATTCCAGGTCACTGCAGCTGGGTCTAGAACGTCTAGCTCATTGCGGTAAAACGTACATTCCGCCGGGGGTCTGAGATATCTTTTTTAGACCAACCCATCTGTCAACAAGCGAAGAAACAATATTTTAGCGTAAACAAATTTCGAATTACAAAATTAATTTTCAAAGGACATGAAGTTATACCGAGATCCAAGAGGGAGTGTGTGATCGACGACAACATTTCGGACTTGGATCCGTCCGACAGGTAGATATGTTCATGACCAAATCTATAAGGAAAAAACAATTTAGCTACTTACAACATATTTCAAATTTGGTCGAAAGAGCAAGATAAATTATACGTGTACCTGAACAAGCGTCAAACACCCGCCTATAAGCTTAGTCACCATAAGAGCGAGATTGGAGAGCTCCATATAGGTGTACGCCAAAACAGTACTACCCCATGAGTACTGGGCACACTGATCGAGATCGGCTAAATATGGTAGCCATTTCAAGTCCACGCGATTTTTGGAATGATCGCACGTTAAACGGGATGTAATGATGTGTAGAATAATGGCTCGTGCCCGCTGCTGTATCTGAATCTCTGTAGCATCGGCAGGTATATCATCAGCTACAGCTTGTCGAAATCATTTCACTTCTACCATGTCGTTACCCCTTACTTGTTGCGGAGGAGTAATACCGAGCAAATCCGTGCACAACTGAATATAATCATGATGGTCCTCACCCATCACTGGATTGCCTTCTATAGGCAAACCTAAAAGCACAGTCACATCCCCTAATGTGATCGTCATCTTTCCGACAGGAAGATGGAATGTAGATGTCTCCGGTCTTCATCTATCGACAAGAGCTGTGATCAGATGATGATCTAACTGGAGGTAGCCTAACCGCAGTACTGTCGAAAAGCCCGCTCGATCAATCTCCTCTAATACTCTATGATGATGTGAAGTGACTTTCTTGAGAGAAATAGAGTGATCGATGGTGAAATCTGCTTCTTCGTTCTGTTTAACATTACATGTACATATATTAGCATTCACACAATTTGTGAAACGAAAATCATAGGAAATTACCATCATATACGCTTCACTAGACGTGCGGTGTCTAGGCTGTAGGTACAACACGCTCGGGTCTACTGGACCGGGCTCCATCTCGATGTAATCTACAACGCAAAGATTAATGCATACAACCCTTAACTATCATGAATTAAATTCTCTTCAATCTACACTAAAGCACACGCAATTGAATGAACATTCACTTGCAAATACCTCGTAATGCAATCTACAACACTTAGTTTTCACAAGAAATTGCAAAAAATTGAAATCTAGAAAACCCTAAAAATGCACTAAATCAAGAAATTGGAGATGGGTGCATTACCAATATCCTCCACTATTCCAGATGTTGAAGCCATGGTCCGAATGAGATTCGAATTTGATTAAAAAGCAAAGAAAATATTAATTTTTGGGAGGGAGAGAGCTCAAACCCGGAATGGGTTTTTTGGAGCTTGGTTTAAAGTTGTAGAGTGAGTGGGGGAGGGCTTGCTGCCTGTCTGTTTTGTAACAGGCGAAACAGCGAGCGATTTTTGAAAAATCGCAAAAACAAAATAACAGAACGCGATTTTCCAAAAATCGCCCTTGGCGAATTTTGAAAAATCGCCACATTCAGAACAGTGGGCTGCCTATTTTGGCAATTGTTTGTTTTCACTTAAAAGATATAAGTGATGCAGTGATTCCTCCAAACAACTCTATATGATCATATAAATTCATCCGACGACAAATACTTTGATATAACGATCAATTTCAGACAAAATCAAACATACATTCTACGAATAGGTGAGATTATCCCTCAGTTACAAAGTACTAACAACAAATAAATCTAACAACACAAAACTACTAACGTACGATCTACGAAAGGTTAAAATATCCATCGATTACATGAAAATAAATGAAGTACCCAACATAGAGTTCATGATATGAAATCGTTTGTCAAATGTTTTCATTGCGAACATAAGCTAAATATGACATTTTCTTCTCTACCAACATTTTCTATTCATTTCTTCAACTACTTTTTCAAACGACTAACTTCAGCTTGCATTTCGAGGGCGTATTTCACTCCTCGAACACACATTGGAGGATCGATCCACTTCATAAATTTACAGCACCCCACTTCGCCATTATTCATCATGTGATCTTCGTAAGAAGCACAACCGTAAAATCTTCGTCCAACATTGGTTTCAGTTTTGGCTACGACAACCACAGATTCATCGTCACATCGACAAACTGGATATGCACCGGATGACAATGTAGGCCCTACAGGATTACAAGGACTAAGTACTTTACCTTCAAAAGAAATTTGCTTGCCCGGTTTTTGGTTCGCTACAACTTCACGTAAGCGAGTGTTGAGAGATGATGTTCCCGAATGGAACTTTTGACGTATTGGCCCAAATTGCGTTTTCGGAACAAATTCAACATCACTTAGATGCGTAATGTCCCTTCGTGCTTCAAACTCATCGTAACATTTCGACATCGTCTCGTCGTCTATCTCCCAATCATCCATGTTTGTTTCAGCTGCGAGTACGTCAACAATGGTTAGAATACACAACAGCTCCGAATTAGGATTTTAGTAAGTGTAAATCGATATACATTACCATGTACCGAACATTACACTTACTTGTTCAGAAGGTTTGATTGTATCTTGTGAGAATCAGACTTTTTTTGGGTTTTCTATGAAGTAGAGTTTGCAAACTTTGAGGAATTTGATGATAAGTTTGGTAAGTTTGGTAAAGTTGATAGTGAAAGAAGATGGTAGGTGGCTGGTTGGATTTATAGCAGAGTTTCTTTTGGCGATTTTTAAATATCGTCCAAAGCAAAACACATTATTTTATCTGGGCGATTTTTGAAAAATCGCACATTGGCGATTTTCGAAAAATTGCCAACGCTATAGACCAGCAAAACAAAAACTGGTCTATATTTGTAAATACTTTTGGAACTGGCCTATATTTGTTATCTCTTTTCAAAACTGGCCTATGTATGTAAAATTTCCAAACATTTAAGAATGCTCTATTTTCCAATTTATGGTGATGGACAGTATAAAGGCAACTATGATATAGAGAGGTCACAAAATGAAATATATGTGTTACATTAACATATGGTAAAATTGATATAACACATGAATTTGCAAGTAATAGTTAAACTTCAATTATTCAGCGAAGTATTAAGATACTTAAATAAGAATGAAACCATCAACTCTATCTACAAAAACAAAAATTTCTCATATTAAAACTACCGACAAAAGATTTAAAACTAGAAAAATGTTTATATTAATTTAGAGTAAGTATGCACCGAATATGATTTAAACGTACAAGTATGAAGGCACGTCCGATGGACGTGAGTAAGGCAGGTTGTTGTAAAATTGGTAGGGTGTGAAGAGAGGTAGGGGAAATGTTTAATGGGGAGGACAAATATTACGGTGCGAATTTATTTTGTTCTGAAGTATGCATATTTTGTCAGTTGTCGTATAGAAAATATGTTGGGGGAATGATGAAAGGAAAATACCGTAGTTCAGTTAGCCGGTATCTTTGTCAAGCGTGGTAACGGGTGTTATTTCACTCGAATACAGTTTTGAAAAAGAGAGTTGAATGAATAAAGATTTGGCGATGTCTGTTTGAAATATGTAAAATACCTTCTTAAATTATAGAGTGGGTAATAATGTGTGACGGAAGTTAATGGACGTTTTAAAACTAATCCATTGGGACGTACAGCGGGTTTGTGGGAAAATGTTGGTTGTGGTGTGTAGTACAAAGCTGTACCGTTGAATATGGAGCTAGAGTAGTGGTATTGGTGCTTATGTCGGAGAAGGCAAGTGGATTTGGACGTCTGCGTTAAAGTGAGTTTGTAAAAAGTGGAAAGTAAATTACACGTATATGTTCACATAGACAGCCGATGTTGTGTTGTGTACGGAGGACGTGTGTATGTGTGAGGAAGTATGAATGGTGAAGTTGATGATATGTGCGGACAGCAAAGGAGTGATGCGGGCAAACATATTAAATTTAAAATCTAATTACTTGAAGAATGGAACAGACAAAAGGAAATCAAATGATAATTATGAGAATGGAATGAAAAAATTACATTGCTTAAGTGAGAAAAAAAACACAATGCTGCAGTAGCGAACAAAGGTAAAAAGGAAAATACAAAACGGTGGCTAAAAATGCTAAAATGATGGATGTCGTAAGAGCTCTAGCATGAACGATCGGCTAGAAAATGATCCACAATCTTATCACACTGTTCAATCTGCAAGAGGAATGAAAGTTATGATTAGGTATTAGACGATTAAGATTAGTAGGGTAGGAGTGGACGTAAATACTTAAAACATATAAGAGTATATTAGTAAACAAACATGTATATATGCGTTTGTATGTGTGAACATATGTTGGTAGGAATGAAGGAAGAAGTAGATACATTGCAGCATACCAATTCAGGAGTGAAATAAGTATTCCAGTCATAGTTGTCAGAACAGTGCGGAAGAAGTTGTGGTTCAGTAGTTACTGGTATGTGTACATCATCATCAGAAATGTGAGAGTACTTGTCATTTAATTCCACGTTTTTTCCAGTAAGCGGTCATAGCGGAAGAGGAACGTTGTTGTTCCAGTCGGTATCATTTTTCGATGGAGTAGGAGGAGCAGTGTGGTTTTTGACGGTGTATGAAACTCCAACCTTAGCATTAGTAAATGAGTGATTATGTTTTGTGTGACGTATGCTTTTACGTTCTAGTTTTTCTGTGCCGATGGCTGTTGCAACGTCTTTTTGTTGGAGGACAGATTTCCTTTGGAAGGTAAAACGTGTATGTTAGTGGAGAGATAAAGTTAAAGTGTGGGGTATACAAAATGTGAGCAGTGGAGTTTTAAGTGCAAGTTCAAAATGGAGGGTAGTGTGATGTGTGTTGGCTATAGTGTAAGGAGGTAAAAAAAATTAAGATGAGGTGGAAGAGAGAAGAACCTTTGTCATAATGCTTGGGATAAATAGTGCTGGTAGATTATGAAGGAGAAGAAAAGGAAGTGGACGTTATATACTAATAAGAATAAGAGAACGGAAACTGTTATAGGGTGATAAATGGACCATGTGGTGGGGAGTAAGTAGTAGGGGCGGAAGAGGACTGATTGACTTGGTTATATGTGTAGATTTGAACAATATTTGGTAAAAAGCGGATGCAAAATATGAGGTTGTGAGGTACGTTATGTGAGCTCTGCAAATGGTACAGCCGATCGATGTGGAAACGGTGGAAGGTTGGCATTGGTTGATGGGAAAAAAGAATTTAACGTGTTTAAAAGGGATGGTGTTAATGCCTGCAGTCCCTTATAGTGTGTGTTGTCAGTTCAGCATTGGGTACAATGGTATGCAAAGTTAGCGGTAAAAGAAAGTCAGTTGTTTAGTAGATTAAAGTAGGAAATTAAATTTTGTAAGCAGTAGCATTCATTCATATCATTCTCCAACAACCCTTTGTTAAGGATGCTGCAAACGTACATATATTGTAGGCTAGTCTGTTGCTTAAAATCATCAATTACTGGTGACTGTATATTGTCAGCAACAAAATAACTGTCAATTACATTGTCAAAAGTTTCTAATGCAGTAATTTCCTCAATGCGGCTCCATGTTAGCTTCAGGCTTTGATGTATTTTCGGACATTTTGGACTTATCCTAGTCAAACGTCTGCATGCATGTGTGGAATATTGTTGGATCGTACTCCAAGAACAGTGGGATGAAATTTTGAGCGATGTTTTGAACTCGTTTGTTCCACTGACCTCTTCCTTTTTTTGCATTGCAGGGAACATAATAGGCAGGATGATGTTTATATTTTGCTTTATTACATTGTAGATATGATTGCTGGTCCATAACAAAGGTGCCTGTGAGCCATCTAAAACATGCCAATAAAAAAGTTGATTTAGCTTGCTTGTGTTAACAATCATGGAAAAAAAGGAAAAAAAGAAACATCGCAGTCGTACATCATGTTATGTATTAAATTTGCAGTATGAACGAAAATATAAATCCAATATCTAATATTGGGGATATGTAAGTGTGTGTGTGTATATATATATATGTGTGTGTATATATATACGTGTGTGTATATATATATGTATGTGTATATATATATGTATAAAATGTTGATATGAGTTATGTGTACAGTGTTAAAGGAAGTAGTAGGTGAGTGCAGCACTGCAAAGTTACATTGATATATGAAACAGCAGGTGATAGTGGAGTGGACTAAAAATGTATAAGTAGAGTGGTGTAATAATGTGTAAGTAGTGAAGACAGAGAAAATGCTTGTAAAGGAATGCAAAAAGTAAAAAGTGGAAACAGTACCGTATTAATAAAGCAATGATGTGACAATTCCTAAAAGCAAGCTATAGCCATTTCATGAAGGAAAACTCGATATATGGTCAACCAACAAATATATGTGTAGTGGGTAAAAGGAAAAAATGCTATCTGTTTTGTTTTATGTCTTTACAGCAAATTTTAAGAGGACAGTGGGTAACTATAAGGAGAGAGTAGTAAAAGAAGTAATTTGTTTTGAATAAGTGAAGATAAATTTCCGTTAGAATTAAATTTATGTAAAAGGTCGGTGAAAAAAAATTAAGTCAATCGTGTAAAATTCCAAAGTACACAAACTTAATTAGTTTGTAACAAAATGTACTGCATGTAGGTGAGGTATGAATTGTATGCAGTGGGAAAAATTTAGCATTTGAATATATATTAATTTATGAAGGATATGAGAAAAGAAAGGTTACCAAATGGGTGAACCAATAGCTAAATTAATGGACAGTAATTTTGATGGAAAATAATTATTGGAATAATTTGTATTTAATAAGTGAACATAAATTTTCAGAAGAATAAAATTTTGATAAAACGTGAATGAAAAAATGAAGTCAAGCATATAAAATTCAAAGGTAGACCAATTGAAGTACTGTGTAACAAAATGTACTGTTAGGAAAAGTCATCTGTGAACAAAAAATTTGATGAAAAATAAGTTTTGGAATAATTTGTTTTGAATAAGTGAAGATAAATTTCCGTTAGAATTAAATTTATGTAAAAGGTCGGTGAAAAAAAATTAAGTCAATCGTGTAAAATTCCAAAGTACACAAACTTAATTAGTTTGTAACAAAATGTACTGCATGTAGGTGAGGTATGAATTGTATGCAGTGGGAAAAATTTAGCATTTGAATATATATTAATTTATGAAGGATATGAGAAAAGAAAGGTTACCAAATGGGTGAACCAATAGCTAAATTAATGGACAGTAATTTTGATGGAAAATAATTATTGGAATAATTTGTATTTAATAAGTGAACATAAATTTTCAGAAGAATAAAATTTTGATAAAACGTGAATGAAAAAATGAAGTCAAGCATATAAAATTCAAAGGTAGACCAATTGAAGTACTGTGTAACATAATGTACTGTTAGGAAAAGTCATCTATGAACAAAAAATTTGATGAAAAATAAGTTTTGGAATAATTTGTTTTGAATAAGTGAAGATAAATTTCCGTTAGAATTAAATTTATGTAAAAGGTCGGTGAAAAAAAATTAAGTCAATCGTGTAAAATTCCAAAGTACACAAACTTAATTAGTTTGTAACAAAATGTACTGCATGTCGGTGAAGTATGAATTGTATGCAGTGGAAAAAATTTAGCATTTGAATATATATTAATTTATGAAGGATATGAGAAAAGAAAGGTTACCAAATGGGTGAACCAATAGCTAAATTAATGGACAGTAATTTTGATGGAAAATAATTATTGGAATAATTTGTATTTAATAAGTGAACATAAATTTTCGGAAGAATAAAATTTTGATAAAACGTGAATGAAAAAATGAAGTCAAGCATATAAAATTCAAAGGTAGACCAATTGAAGTACTGTGTAACAAAATGTACTGTTAGGAAAAGTCATCTGTGAACAAAAAATTTGATGAAAAATAAGTTTTGGAATAATTTGTTTTGAATAAGTGAAGATAAATTTCCGTCAGAATTAAATTTATGTAAAAGGTTAGTGAAAAAATCAAGTCAACCGTGTAAAATTCCGAAGTACAAAAACCGAATTAGTCTGTAACAAAATATACTGCATGTCGGTGAAGTATGAATTGTATGCAGTGTAAAAAAATTAGCATTTGAATATATATTAATTCATGAAGGATATGAGAAAAGAAAGGTTACCAAATGGGTGAACCAATAGCTAAATTAATGGACAGTAATTTTGATGGAAAATAATTAGTGGAATAATTTGTATGTAATAAGTGAATATAAATTTTCAAAAAATAAAATTTTGATAAGACATGAATGAGAAAAATGAAGTCAAGCATATAAAATTCAAAGGTAGACCAACTGAAGTACTGTGTAACAAAATGTACTGTTGGAAAAAGTCATCTATAAACAAAAAAGTTGATGAACAATAAGCTTTGGAATAATTTTTTTTGAATAAGTGAAGATAAATTTCCGTCGGAATTAAATTTATGTAAAAGGTCAGTGAATAAAATCAAGTCAACCGTGTAAAATTCCAAAGTACACAAACTGAATTAATCTGTAACAAAATATACTGTATCGTACACAAAGCATACATATTTTAGTAAGTGGACAAAGGAAGTGGACATTTGTATTGTACCTGCCAGCGTTGAAGTCCGCGTCATCCACCACAGTGGCTCTATCAGCAGCATGGGTAGGCATCGCTCAGCTGAGCCAACCTTTTTATGAATGAGCCAGCAGATAGAGGTAGCACATCATGGTATGAAAACTGTGGTCAAAAGAGAGAAAAAATTGTAAAATAATACACATTGGCTGAATAAATTTACAACAGAAGGGAGGAAATATATTGAGATACATAAAGTTGATGTTATGCAGAGGGCACGTGTACGCCCACAAACATAGTAACAGTAACGAAGTAACGTGGCTTAAAATATGAGCAAGCGGACAGTCATTTGTAAGCAGTTAGAATTCAATGGCTAATTAGTTGTGTGGGAAGAGAAAAATCGCAAACGGGTGAGATTTTAATGTCATTAGTGGCCAATCAGTTCATGTTGGCATAGTAAACTTGATAAATGGAGCAAAATGACTACAAATACAGATCATAATTCCAGCGGGAAGCGGAACATAATTTGAATAAAATTAGTACGACAAAATAGAGTAAGTATGTATGTATAACAGCTGAATTTAAAGTAGCCAAATTTAACAACTTACTACGCAAACCTATCAACATACAGTAAAGTTGATAGGAAAAGAAAATAATAAATCAGAACCAGGCATGAAGATTGAAAACAATAAATCTTGGAATGGAAAATGGATGAAGGACACAGGGGTTATATGAAACTGAAGGGATAAGAAATTGTCAAATGCGAAGACCTAATTTCTGCCTAACCAGGTTTACTTCAATAACGGTTAACCATTTAACAGGTAAATAAGTGATGCCAAGACCGAGATGGAAGGAAGGTCGGTAGAGGAGGAGTCAGTAATGGTGATAAAGTGAAAGTGTAAATTTCCATAAATTGCATACAAAAAACAAATTTAAACACAGAAAGGAGAGGTATTTTTTCAAAAGTAGCATCTTTCACATAATTCAAGCAGCACAGAACATGAAGTGGATGGAGTATGAAATGCTTAGGTATGAAGTTTACAAAATGAAGGCAATTAACCATTTCATTGTCTATCCATTTATACAAATCCATGATAAATGGGTAAATTTATCATGGGTAAATATATACCAGTGGGAACAATTTTTCCATAGAATTGACCATAAGTTGATAACTTCAACACATAAAAATCCAAAGCAATTCAACTGTGCAACTTGTGTAAAATATGGAATTACAAAAGCGCATATACCGACTTAATCAATACATTTATTTTGTTTATGGTAAGAATAAAGGTACAGCTACCGCAAGCATAATCAAAAGTAGGGATAAAAGAGCCGGAAGTAGTTTACCTAACTCCAATTTCATCGCGAAATGACCGCTGTTCAACTATAGCCTACAACCTGCCTCGCCAGGCATGAGATCCGGATGCTAGCAAGGGAGAGTGGAAACCGAGGAGAAGTTGGTAGATTTAGGCGGCGACGCGACATCAGGGTCAATTTTGGTTGAGGATGGTGAAGGGGTGGGGGGAAGTTGGACGGTATTGGTAGAAATTTCTGCGTAAGCTTGACCGCTGCTCTACGACCTACCTCGGCAGGCATAAGATCTGGATTTTAGCATGGTGGAACGGAAAAAGAATGGTACGGGGAAGGAAGAAGAGGCGATCAGAAAGTGTGTGGGAGGAGAATTTTGGGGGAAAAGGCGGTTGAATTTTTTTGGAAGACATGTGGAGAAGAAAGTGGGGAGAGGAGTAAACGGCGATGTTGTGGAATTGAACGTGCGAGCGTGAGGAAGACAGATTTGCCCTGGTCTGTCAAGTTGTATGTAGATTTGGGGAAGGGGTTGTTGGGAAGTTTAAAAAAGCTTCACCAAATGAAAGTATTTGTATTATTAGTAGAGATAATTTTGTAGGTTTTAGTTTAACACTGAACAATAATTTTAACTATTCAACCATAGCACCATAATACTTTTCATAAGGTATCGTCATCTTAATTTTCTGACACGATTTTCAAATTTAATGATATATTAGTCAAATTAGTGATTTTGATATACAAAAAGAACTAGTGAATATCTTATATATATATGTAGAACGTTAACCATACTTCCATCTCATGTTACGTATCATCTGCACTTGTATAACCGTCAAATGATGTAGATGTTACATGGAAGTTTGCTTATCATACCTTCGTTATTATTACTCAAAGAAATCAAAAATAATATTATATGATAGGACTTAGAACTCACTGAAACAAGTAAATAGCAGCTAAAACAAAAGGTAAACTGAAGCAATCATCATCTTAGGATTCATGTCAATGAAGTAGGAGTTTTCTTTTGTATCTAAATTGATATTTATATATTAATTTGTTTTAGGCATCACTATATATGTAGTGTTGTTTGTTGGCTAGAACATTCTTTGAAGATAAATTTGAAAATGCAATAATTTTAGTTAGCCTGAAGTAAATAAATAAATACTATTTTGATGGTATTAGGGGCAATGATAAACTTTGAAAAAAATTAGACCGAAGGACACCAATTTTCATTCTTGGATTGAAGGACAAACTTTGAAAAAAAATTAGACCGAAGAATAATGCTAATTATAACTAGCATTATATTCAGTTTACACTGTACAAAATGCTAGCTATAATTAACATTGTTCTTCAGTCTAATTTTTTTCAGTTTGTCCTTCAGTTCGAAAATGAAATTTGTTGTTCTTCAGCAATTTTTTTTTACAAAGTTTGTCTTTATGTCTATTTTTCACTACTATTTTTTTAAGATAAGTTTGAAATAAGATAACAAAAATAATTAATTGATTGATTACCATATATTTCGAAGATAAATTTGTAATCGATTATTTAAGTTAGCAAAATATAACTAATTAATAACTATATCTATTTATAAGCACAATATATATTTTATTTTTGTATCATCAAATACCAACATAGTTTTGAATTTTCATTACACGAACGTACAATTTAAGATAGTAGATAGATTATCAGAAGAAAAAACAGGCTAGTGCAATAGCTAGCCGAAACCAATCACTGCATTTATTTGCGAATTTGGACTACCTAATCAACGTAGATTGGCATCAAAAGATTGCATTCATTAGCCAAGAAATATTGTTGCTTTCATCTCAGGACCATTATTTTTAATCTAATTATTTATGTTAGCAAAATCTAATTATTTTGAAAATTTAATCATTTAAATTAGCGAAATAAAATTAATTATTATATTCTTTGAAGATAAGTTTGAAAATCTAATTACTTAAGCGTGCAAATATAATTGATTAGTTAATTACTATATTCTTTGAAGATAAATTTGAAATTTAATTATTTAAGTTAGCAAAATATCATTAATTAATTACTATATTTTTTTATAAGCACAATAGACATTTTATTAATGTCATCGAAAGTTAACATAGTTTTGAATTTTCATTACACGAACGAAATACAATTTAAGCTAGCAAATAGCTTTTTAGAAGAGAAATATAGTTTAGTGCAATAGCTAGTTGAAATTAATCACTGCAAATATTTGCAAATTTTGACTCCGTGTTGATAGAGCATCAAAATATTGCATTTATTAGCCAAAATATAATGTTGCCTTCATCTTAGGACCATTATTTTTAATCTCTCCCCGCTCGAATGAAACCCTCTTTTTTGTATTAGTGCAAAATGAATAACACATTTTGATAAAAACTCATTTAAATCTACCACGATCAATATTTTACATGAAACAAACATTTTATATGAATTTGGACAAATTTTGCTTATAGACCCTGAAAAAATAACATATTTCAAATTTAGGCCTTATTCAAAACTTATTACAAAGATAGCCTAGTTTTGCGCAAGTATATATTAAAAAAAATTTATGTTTGCAAATTTGAATTCCGCAAGTATAATATTTATTTAAAAAAAAATTTGTGCTTGCTTAAATTTGAAATGCGCAAGCGTAATTTAAAAAGAAAAAAATTTATGCTTGCGCAAATTTAGAATGCGTAAGTATAAAATGCTGTTATATGTAAAAAAAATACCTATTTTTGTAATAAGTTTTGAAGGACGTCTAAAGTTGAAATAAGTTCGTATTATGTGAAATTAGGTCGTTTTAGGTTGGACTTACGCAAACTGAATAACAGATTCTGATAAAATTTCACTTAAACCGTATCACGATCTACCAAAACCTCTATTATTGTTGACCCGCAACTCGCAAGTGATATTTCATATGAAATTAGGTTTGTTTTAGGCAATCCATTTTTATACAAAATGGAAACACAAATTTGGAATACTTTTCTTGCCCATCTTAGATTTTTCGATTTGACTTTCAACATATTTTTATTTCTTACTTTTTGTAACTTTTCAACCCTTGTATTACCAGGGCCGGCCCAAAGAATTTATTGTCCAAGCCACACTCGAATTTTGTTGCCCATTGCTATAAAAAATTTCAATATTTTTTTTGAATATTAAGTATAAGATAACATACAAGATTATAACATACAAAATGTTCACTTTCCATTCAAAATACACTGCATGAGGAAGGTTACAACATTCAATTGAAAAAATAAATCTAAACATCAACTTTTCATACAAAATAACGGCCAACTTTCTTCAAAAGGTTCAAAGAAAAATGCTTCTTCTTGCATTTTTTGTTGCAAATTCTTCGATCAAATTGTCATAATTAAGCTTCTCTAAAAACCCACTTTCTATTGAAATCATTGCTAGCCCATTCAGCCGTTCTTGTGACATGCTAGTTCGAAGATAGTTTTTAATCAATTTCAATTTAGAAAAATTTCTCTCCGCGGAAGCAACCGTAGCCGGAATAGTTAACAAAATCCGATAAGCAACCCATGCATATTGGAAACCACCTTCTTCTACATAAGAACTTATGAAGTGAAGAATTTCGATTGATTCAACTATTTCTTTAGGTAACATAGTTTGCAAAGCTCTTAAATCTTGAAATAAATCTTTTCCATATATATCATATTGTTCATTGTATTTCAAGTAACTTTCTAAACGAATACAATGTTCCATTAACTCTTCTTTACCAAGATTCATAAACTTTGCTTTCAACAAAAATGCAAAGATATTGTCATAAAGTTCAATTTGTTTAAGAACATCCCACCGATGAGTAGATCCCGAAAATAATGTATAAATCTTTTGTACGAATGCAAAAAAGCTTCTCGCTTTAACACAAGATTTAGCCATATCACATAAAGCAAGGTTTAAACTATGACAACCACATGACATATAAAATGCTCGAGGATTTATATCAAGAAGTCTTTTTTGTACACCTTGATGCTTACCTTTCATATTGGATCCATTGTCATAACCTTGACCTCTTATATCATCAATGTTAAGTTTAAGCTCATGCAAAACATTTGCAAGTTGTTTAAAAAGGCCATGCCCCGATGTATCATCAACTACTATAAATCCAAGAAAAAACTCTTCTACATTCACTTCATTAATATCTTCAATATCCACACATCTTATAATAATCGACATTTGTTCTTCATGACTTAAATCCGGTGTGCAATCAAGAATAACCGAAAAATATTTTGCTTTTAAGATCTTGGTTATTATTTTGACTTTGATCTCATTCGATAATAGAAGTATTATCTCATTTTGAATCTTATGACTAAGATAATGATGTTGAATTTCTTTATCTACCACACGACGAAGGTGATCTTGCATAATTGGATCAAATTTCGCAAGAAACTCAATAAATTGGCAAAAAAGTCCATTATTTTTTTCATATATCTTCTCATTGCTTCCACGAAATGGCAAACTATTTCTACAAAGTGTTTTCACAACTTCGATTATCCGAATTAATATCATCTTCCAACGAACTTTCTCCTTCTCAATTTGAGCTTCCATTTTTTTATCAACCGTTGCTTTCAAGTTTAGTCCCTTTTGCAAATCAACTCACTTCACAACATTTTCGCAATATTTCGGATTAGTTTCATGCTCTCTAAGTTTATGTGGAAGGTTATGCCAATCATCAATTCCATCTTCCGACAATTTGCTTGCCATTAATTTATTTTTAAATAGCTTGCAACAAAAACAAAATACTTTATTCAATGTATTAGAATATACAAGCTACTTCCTTTCATGTTCCTCACCATTTGGAAAACAACGAATATAATGCTTAGATGAAAAACTTCTACTTTTCCCCAACTTTATGACGCTTGGAAATTTATCATTTTTTTTAAGGATTTTGATTGGGCCCCTTTGAACTATTATTATTCTTTTAGCATCATTAATAGGTCCCCATAAACCCGGATCATGATCTACATCAACATCTTTGTTCAAATCAAGCATACTTTCTTCGTTCGCCTCTTCTTCACGATTATCATTGTTTGTTTCTTCATCAACAATTTCATTCACATAAACATCTTCATTAATATGAATTTCATGATCTTTATATGTTTCTATAACATCGTCAACATTTTCATCAATAGCTTTACTTGTTTCTCCGACTTGACTTGAAACAATTGAATGTTGTGCTTTTGCATTGAATAGTTTAGAAATTGAACCGACTAATGATGTAGATATTGCATCTTGACGTTGTTTCATTCTTCTATTATAAGCACCGGAGTTTCGCTTTCTATTTCTCACCCGTTTCTTATCGTCTTCTTCTTTTGTCATACTTTCCACTATCTAATAACATAATTAAATTAAATTATGTTACTCCTTTTAATCTAAAAATATATATATGAAGTTTGGAAAAATTGGTTCCAAAAATATATTAATGTACATAATTCCTACATACTGCAGTATGTAGCATTAAGCAACCAATTCTAAATTCATGATTTGTAAATTTCTAATCAAAATTTCTACCTAAATCAAAATTCATGGCTGTCATATTATCCACTATCTACCAATTCTAAGTATCTAAGCAAACAAATTATTTCAGAAATCAGTTTTAGACTTTTAGTTACCTCTACAGTTGCTGCTGCCTTGCAAGGGGAGATGGAGCACTGCTGCGCTGGCTGGAGGCTGGAGACTGGCGTCGGAGTTCTGGAGCTTAGGAGCAGCAATCAGTGGAGCTTGAAGGCTAGCGTCGGTCGATCGCTTGTGCTTGCTTTTTTTTTGTGACAAATAACCCTAATTTGAACGAGTCTCTGTTTGAAGAGAAAGAAACGTGAGTTTATGTTCAAAGAGGAACAGCAAAGTGGAGGCTGAGCAGGCCCAATTCCTTGGGCTGCATCTTTTTTTTTTTTTTGCTGCTGAACTGTATTTTTTTCGGCCTTAGGCCTGGGGGGTTGCCTCAGCCCATGGGCTTGGTGGGCTTCCCCCCAGGCCGGCCCTGTGTATTACATGCATATGAAAGGTGATACCCAACCCACAAGCCTCCTGCTGTAAGTAGTTTCAAGGAATAGTCAAGATAGTGCGCAGCCTTATCCTAGAATGTGAAGAGCCTGTTTCCGGGACTTAATCCTATCATACCAAAGTCGCAAAGCCACAAACTTACTTTTATGCCAAGGATCACCTTCAAGTTGCGTTCTGATATTACCATTACTATTTTATGTATGTCTTCGTTTCTTTGGAAGCGTGGAGCAAGTAATGAATTTTGATTTGTTTCTCAGACATGAATTTTATCTTATGGTATAAATAGAATACGGTAGTCGTAAGACCTGAGAGTATGTGAACGTCGTGTGTGAACTAAAATATATAAAATATATCGTTGGTATTGTCATGTGCATCTTAACATCTTAACACAACAAATTAAGTAAAACAAAACTATCGTTTTAAGGTAATAATTATGAATTTAGTTTTATCATCATTGTCATTACCTTTTTTCTATGTGCGAAGCAATTTCAACATAAAATATACTCTTGAGCAGTCGTGAGATCAACGTTAGACCTCAGGATATAAATCCAGGATGGCAATTCAAGATAATCCATCACACCTGTGATCTTGATATGG
This sequence comes from Allium cepa, assembly GCA_030765085.1. Taxonomy (NCBI): domain Eukaryota; kingdom Viridiplantae; phylum Streptophyta; class Magnoliopsida; order Asparagales; family Amaryllidaceae; genus Allium; species Allium cepa. The sequence goes on along the minus strand of CM060939.1, from coordinate 173,446,540 downwards.
GATATCACAGGTGAAATTTCTAAGAAAAGACGTGACTTAAATTCCAAAATATCGCTCAAAACCGACCTTAGTACCAACATTTTGTGAAAACATTCATAAGTCATTATTTAGAGGCGCTTAATGCTAAAAAGGTTCTTGATGAAGTAGCACATCAGGTATTGAGTATTATTAGTTATTACATTATTATCTTATAAAAAGTTATATTAGTATTATTTTTGTCTGTGTTCAACAATTTTTTTTACAGTTGATTCAAATTATCTAAAGATGTTCGACTTGTTTTCCTCATTTCATACATGGAACCAAGTATCATTTAATGACTTAAACTGAATATAAACTGGCTGATTAAACTAATAATAAAAGGGCATTCATATTTTAAAGTGCTTGTTTTATATATGTATATGCAAGGTTATTAAAAGAAATTTCAAAACGTAAATCGTACCGTTTAAATTTTAAATTCGAATTGAATTTAAATCAGAATGGATTCAAACTTTAATATGTATATATACTTATATGCTAGAAATTTTGTTAGGTTATTACGTCAAATTTAATTATGTAATAACACGATTCTACTTTTCATGGCAATACTTAACATTTTTGAAATTGATTTGGATATTTGACCTTCTACATACCAACCTAAACTTAATTTTCCTCCTTGTTTCATCTCTATTTTGTTTAGTAAACAATAAAATTTGGTCCAGTATCCTTTATTTTAGCACGGAATGAATAATTAATATTAGTTTTCATATTAGTTGGGTTTTGAATTGAATATTCGAGAGTCAAATTTGAGTTTGATAATAGGGACGTAACAAGTGAGTCCTTATTTATGGAATCATCGCGTATATGTATATTCTTCTCTAGAATGTTGGAGATACGTCAGTCTTGTAAGTTATTCTATTTTGCAAAATAACATTTCCCACCCTTGAGAATTTGTGTAGATGGTAGATTGAAGCATAAGGGCAGAAGTAGTACAAGCTTGCACTGACCCAAGAGATTTTGTTCAATTCTATGCATGTTCAAATATTAGCTTGGAGCATCTCCAACCGAAGCCCATTCAGACTTTAGATTCAACAGGGAAGAAATTATGGCTCTTGACCGGAAGAAAAGATACTTAATATCAAGCGTAACATTCATGGACCAATTCATTGGTCCAGAAGCTTATATAATAGGCGCTTATTAAATAGACGTCTAAAGTTCAAAGGTATATTAAATAGGCATTTGAGATCTGTTATTAAATAATAAGAGATTAATTCTTAGACGCCTATTAAATAAGAGTCCGATTGTTGGCAAGTTTCACTCAAATTCAGGGCTTAATGTTCAACCACGGAATATTAAACCTTGATCGATTGGAGATCCTCTTGGGTTACTCTTTAAAATGGAACAGAAACTTATTCCCAAGTACATACGAACATGAGAGTTTCTGATGCCTGGACTTGTACCTTTAGCTCTTACCATTTTTAGTTGATTCTATTTGCGTAAGTCTAGTTCATGATGTTTTTCCTTTGAATTGAGTCCTTCAGTAGTTGTTCAAATGCTAAACTGATTGGGGTTGAGTTTTGTTGGTCACTTCTACTTCATTGACATCTTGTGGCATCTTGTTGGTTTTTTGGAACTTAACGTTTCACCTAATCCGATATTTCATCGTTATTCTTCCTTCATTTTCTTTCTATTATTTATGTGCGTGCTCTTGTTAAAGCACAATGTAGACGGGAGGCTTTTAAACGCCTTGAATATTAATAATGCCTACAATTGACACGGGTATTTTAACTACAGTTAATAAATAACATGTACGACATATTTTATCTATAGGTACCATGGAAAAATCTATTTCAGCTTTAGGCCTCAATCAAAATTTATTACAAAAATAGACATGGTTTTCACTAAATCAGAATTTATACTTGCACAATTTGAAATTGCGCAAACATAAAATCCCAATTGCACTTGCTCAATTTGGGCGAACGGCAGGGCAAGGATAGTCGGGCGGTCGTACAGGAGTAGGTGGGCGGCAATAGAGTGTAGGCGGCAGCGACAACTTCGACGTTCAACGACTTTGGCAGTGGAGTGTAGGTGAGCGGCGATGGGGTGGTAGCGAAGGTGATGGCGATGACCCATGGTGTTGTAATGAACTATGAAAATAAATGTTATATTAACTTAACGTCATGCTATATTAACTTGGCATTTCTTGAACTGTGAAAATAGATGCTATTTTAGTTCAACCAGTATAGTTCTTTCGACGCTAGTTTAATTTAACATTTCGTTTGGCCAGATGCTAGTTTAATATAACATTTTGTTTTATCCGACCTTAGTTTAATATAGGATTATGTTGTCGTTCGAACTAAATTTTAAAATCTGTGTCTTTTAAAATCGATCTCAGGCATTTCTCTAAACTAATTACCTCATTTATTGAACTCTTTCATTCACATGCCTTATAGCCGTAAGTTGGTCCCAATTATTTGATGGTTATTCTTGTTCTAGTACCGGAAATTAGGGACACATCCCTCTTTTTTAAACATATTTGTTTTACATACTTTGTTTTACATACTTTCTTTTAGAAACTATTTTCTACCTTCTTTCTTTTTTTTGAAATTTTTTTGCTTTTCTTATTTCTAAATTTAAAAACGGCCGTTTCAACGTATATTACGACACTTTTGAGTTATGGCCGTATATCTTAAAAGCGCACGTTAAGGTCGGTAAATTTACCCAAAAACCACCGTGAATTTTATCTTTTTAAAAGAAAATAGAGATGTAATTTAAAAAGAAATTTGGAAGGGACCTAAGATTGATTTTTTATAATCATAAGAATGTATGTAAAAATTTCATTTATATATACTTGGTTGAATTCTTGTACTATCATGTGTCATCGTGGGACTACACTGCACCTAATTTCATACTATCATTGGTTTCATAATTATTTCTCTTGTTTCTGTGCATGACTTTCAAGTGTGCCTTTGGCTTTAGTTAGTTTGTTAATAAGGATCAAATAAATATATTACACCAAGGAGTTGGAAATCTGCCTACTCATATTGATACCATGACTTATCAAAATATCATGTTAATTCATCCTATCACCATAGTCCGCGGTCGCTGCATAGAGCCTAAACAAAATGAGCACCTAAGAAAAAGAAAGACCGTATGCAGACAATGAAGAACCGTAAAACTAAATTCCCTGTGATGCCAAAGTCACGAAGCCAATCATTAATGGTAATGGAATCATGTGCAAAATTCCCTCCTCTTATATAAGTTTCCACTCCGATCACTTATAGTACCCCAAAAACATCAGACTAGAAAATGGAAAATGATTATTGAAATTGCATTTTACATCCAGATTAAACCTAAAAAGACGTGATTCTAAGTAGATACTTGACATTCCCCCTCTTCATGCATATAACATTTCCATGTACCCTTTGATATTGAACTTGCCAGGAATATAATCTGGAAGCCTCTAAACTTTGAGATTTGAACCAACGAATGCATGAAATTTGAAGTTTTCGATAGGAGTATGATTTTTATAGGCATGTAGAAATTCTACTTGTGTTGTGCAACTTCAGCATGCCGGGTATCAATATGAAATAGGGCAAATTTTCGTTTTAGGCCTCGGAAACAACTTATTTCAAGTTTAGGCCTCATTTAAATTTATTATGAAAATATGCATGATTTTCACTATTCAACGTTGTATGCTTGTGTATTCTAGAAATGCACAAGAACAAAATTTTGATTTGTATCTGTCTTTGCGCAGAAGTCAAAATGCACAGTTATATATATAAATAAAAAAATTGTGCATGCACATTTATAGATATTGCACATGTACAAAAACGCAGTATTATGAAAAAGAGTTATATTTTCATAATGAGTTTCGAATGAGGCGTAAACTTGAAATGATTTTTTTTGGACGGCCTGAAATGAAATTGCATATGATATAACTATTTGATAACTATAATAAAGAAATACTCTTACAGGTTCACTAGAAATATTCTGTTTTGCAAAATTGCATTCCTACAAATGAAAATTTGCGTAGATAGTAGGTAGAAGCATAAGATTCAGAACAATAAATGCTTACGCTAACCAGGATATTTTGTTCAATTATATGTTCAATTTGGATGATTCAAATATTTGTTAAAGAGGAAAGAAATCGATTAATTGATTCAATCAAATCAATTAATTTGGCTGCTATATGGATGGATATGTTGAAGGAAACTAATTAATTAGTCAATCAATTAATTAGTCAATATATTTGCTAATATGAAGAAATAAATGATTAGGCATGAAGAATAAAGGAAAGATATGTAAACGAAGATTACGCTATTTATTTGTACTAAAATCAAATCACGCATTTTTGGAAAGATATCCGGGTAATCGGAAAATTGATTTGCTTAATCTCCAAGCAACCCTTCATTATCAAGTCTATTTAAATGAAGGAATTTTATCTTCATATGTACAAGCAATTGTAGTATCCACCATTATTTTTTCCTCTCTTTTGTACTCTTTTCTTTAGTGAAATAAAAAGTTATTGGTTCTCCGTGGACGTAGGTATTTATATCTGAAACACATTAAATCTTCTGTGTCTCTTATTTCTGTTATTTTTCTGTGAGACTGCATAATTTTTTTTAAGTGTCATTGGTATCTAAATAGGCTATACTAGATCCTGAACAAATAAACCGCTTCCGCTCAAATTAAAACAAATTTCACTACATTATATGTGTCCTAATATGAGCATAGATTATTCCTGAACAAGGTTCATTAGATATAAACACGTGACTTCTGATGCCTGGACCTGTACCTTTATCTCTTACCTTAATAAGACGATTCCTTGCATAAGTCTAGTTCATGGTGTTCCTACTTTGAATTGAATCCTTTAATAGTTGTTCAAAGGCCAACCTGATTGGGGTTGAGTTTTGTTGGTCCCTTGTACTTAGATGACATCTTACATGACATCTTGTTGGTTATATTCCCAGTTTTGATATTCAATTATTCACCAAATCTGGTATTTCATTGTTATTTTCCCTTCATTTTTTTCTCTATAATCATTTCATATATGTTTCAGGTTGGTGTTGTTCCAAAGGCGTAATGTAGGTGGAGACTTATTTACACCTTGCATATTAATGATACCTACAATTGATACAGGTATATGGACTAATTAACACCTTGTTATATATTTGGACTATACACATTAGTTATTATTGCACTATTCAAACTGATGGGCTATCAATCTAGCTGCTTGAATTTCCCGAGTGCTTATTGAAGTTAAAAATCTTCATTACACATGCGTGGATTGTTTTATTAAACTCTCATTGACTAGCCTTACAACCACACATTGGTCCTAGTAGTTTGGTTGGTCTTGTTCGACTCTTTATTTAAATTTGGTTGGATCTTTCTACTACCATGGACTTAATATTGTCATGGTGGGACTACACTGTGCCTAATTTCATATTTTTATATTTATTTATCTTGTTTCATTGTATGAATTTCAAGTGTGCCTTAATTTGTCTTTAGTTAGTTTGTCAATAGAGTTCAAATTAATGTCTTACCACACCCAGTAGGAAATTCTCCTGCTCATGTTAAAACCCATGCCTTTGCAAAATATTATGCTCGTTCATCTTATAATTATAGTAAAAAACGTGCATATAACATATGCACTTACTCTAGTCTTGATTATTGGGTTTTCCCAGATTATGATTGGGAAGCCCCTAAACTTTGAACATACAAATGCATGAGTTGAATGGACATGTTGAACCTTTACTCCCGTACGTCATGTTAGGGTGCAAAATGACTGTTTGATAACGAGTGATAAAGAAAACTTGTATACTTACATTACCTGTTAAGCTTAACGATATGTATCCAATCTGTATTATTTGCTTCTATTTTGATTTGCATACGTTAGAGAAGAGAAGAAGGAAAGAACATGATTGATGCTACTAGAGAATCACTTGCGTTGTTACAAAACCAATTGGTTATGCAAAGAGTGATATATGTAGAGCTAATTGTTTTATTTGGAAGATGTGAGGCTACTCTCAACAACATATTCAGTTTTCTATACTATTATCTATGGCTGCAATTTATTTTCTACTCACGGGTATACGTAGACAATTCATAATCTTACTATTTATGTAAAGCCAATTTTTTATTTGAACTTTGATATCCCATTGTGTATATTTTGCTATGCTTGTTTATAACTTGGTGATATCAATGTTACAATATCTTCGTATATTCTGTTATTTGTGTTAGCACTCAGCTTCAACCTGATCTAGATTTTCGTATTTAATTAAGTGAATGATATGCTGGAATTATTCATTTATCTAACATGATATAAAAAATTCATAGGCGCAGACTAGAACTGTTCTTCCTTTCCAGTGTAAGTTTAAGTTGAATCAGTTGACATATGTGCCCAAGTCCTACTTCATTCTCTGTTTAGAACATATTGCATTGTTCAATTGTTTGCTGTCAATACTGTTTATTTGTACTAACGTGAACAATCATGTACTCCCAATTTTGATTGTTTTTGTCATTAAGTTTCTAAATCAAAGTACACAGGCCATCTACGTGCTGCATTTTTTTATTATTTGTTATCGCCCTACAATTGACTGCTGGTGCTTTTATACTCCAGGTATGTTCTTTGTAATGACAATAAGTCAGTAAGTCCACTTCTTATCTTTATCTTTAGGTACAAAATTGGGTACTTTACATTAGTTGATGAGTCTGCTAATTACTATTAAGTAGCGTGATTCCATTTTAATAGAATATCTTCACTTGAATATCCCTGCACGGCTGTTCATATTATCTTTGACGACTTTCTTCAAGCACATCATATCTCTGTATCCAGGAAATTTTGCCGATTTAGGCCTGTTTTTAGAAAAATAACAAGTTTAGGCATGTTTTAAAAGCAATTACAATTATATTTATAGGCCACTTTTGGCCACGTCAGCGGCAAAGTAGGTATACTGTGAAGGTGATATTGAAAAGTCGTCCGTAGGCGATTTTTCAAATCGCCTTCACCCGATATTGGGAAAAAACTTCGGCGATTTTTGAAAAATCGCTTATTGGCGACCTTCAAAAGTCGCTTTGTATGATTGCATGTACTTAATCCAGTCATCATTCTTCTCCAATCTCACTTCTCACTTTATCAAAAACAAGCCCAAACGGAAAAGAAAAAAAAACCCCAAAACCGATTCTCTTATTCATCCAATCCCAAATCAAGTTAATTCCCTCAAAATAAGCCAAATTAGTATCAATTTTGAGATGCCTTCTTCATTGCAAGGTACTAGAGCTAACCCTAGTAGTTTATTAAGTTTGTTTAGCATAATTTGTATATTAGTTATATTTTGTATATTAATTTTGTTTAGCTTATTTTGAAGTTAGACATGAATGATTGGAAAATCGACAATGAAACGTTGAAGATGTATTGTGCTGAATTTGAAGCGCAAGAAGTAATGCGGTGCAACGTTACAAGGGTGTTGAAGTTGATTATGTTCTGAAGACACAATCTGATTAATTACCGCAGATATTAGATTGTAGAAAATTAAGGATAGAGCATCGTGTGTGCGAAGTTGTAGCGAATCAAAGACCGAGTAAACAATTTTGCATTGGCCGGGATGTAGTTGATTTTCAACATGTTGTTCCTGCTATGGCAATCGAGCAACCGCCATATCCAGTTTGTTACTGTGGAATCGAGTGTGAAGTTTTTGTTTGCAGGACTAAAAAAAAAGGCAGGGTGTCGATTTTATGGATGTAGTGCGTATAACTATCACAGGATAAACCCTGATCAAGTTGGCTATTGTAATTATTTTGATTGGCTATATCCTCTAATATGTCTAGGAGAGTTGAAAATGCCTTGAAATGCAACCCGAAGCTAGTCGTTTGGAAAAACTGAATCGTGAACTAAGGGAAAATAGTTGGTTCAGGCCAACATTTTGCCCCAACTTTGCTTCGTATGGGTGCCGAGGAGAGCATCGAATGAAAAGTGAATTGTTGTTTATATATTAAGGCATTGATTATTTAGTCATTTAGTGTTGTTTGCCATACTGTATTTACGTATTTGCTAGTTGTTGATCGAATTATCATGTAACATCGTCACTTGTTTGTTGTTTGATTATGTACCAGTTGAATTTCCGTATTGTTTGTTGAATTTACGAATATGTACTAGTTGTGTTGTGCTTGAATTTATTAAATGTTTGATGTTGTATTAGCGGAAGTTATTGTTGTGTCGATAATGAAGTTGCTGTGTCAATATGTAAGTTCCTAATGTGTCAATTTTTTATACCAGGGTATTTATTTTTGAAATGGTATTTTATATACAACAAATCATTGGGACAACATATCCCATGTCAATAAACGTTCGAAAGCAAGTTTCGAACTTGTGACCTCTTGCATCAAAGCCGAATCAATTAACCAGCTGGACAATGGTGCTTGTCCATACCTGCTACAAAATTCGCCTTTGAAAATTCGCCTTCAGGCGATTTTTCAAAAATTGTCTTTAGTACGTAACCTGCTACAAAACAGAGAGCATCTTGCCCACCTCTCATTATTAAAACATTCTCCATACCTCAAAAATGAACCCCTTTCATTCGGATTTTCCAAAATTCCAAAATTCACCAGTTTCTTCATTTTTTTTATAAATTCAACCTCTATTTGAACCATGGTTAGCACATGCGGCGTTGAAGAGGATATAGGTATTGTTTTTGTAACGACCCGAAATTCTCGAAGCCGGAAATTTCAGATAGTTATGAAAAGAAGAAAGAGATAGAAAAAAACAGAAACAACTCAACACAGCGGAATGTACATATATAAACAAGTACGGGGGTACGTATCGTCATCTTGCTCGTCTCCTGAGCTCCACTGCATCATATCCTGTATCCTATAATACTCAGTCTGACCCGAGCATTACAGTTAAATAACACCCGAGTCAGTCGAGAATAACAGAGTGAGAAAATCACACCCAATTGATTATTAAAGTTTTCAAAAAAAATCCTTTGAAAAACAAAAGCATCTCGTAAGACCGCGACACAAATAAACATATCGGGTTTTTACCTTACGATAGCTAAAACAATTTTTATAGAAATCCTCTGATATTATAATAGGGTCTATATACAAATACTTATAAAATAGCCGAAATTGTTACATCTATTAAATTCCAGCTACTAGCCACAGAGTGGGTAATACAAACAAAACTCGTACAAGGCTCGTAGGGAGAATGAATTTCCAACTAATGACTAGGCACTGGGGTACCACCTGTCACAGTACGGGGCCTAGATCACCGTACCGAGGAGTACGCCCGCTCCCCTGCAACACAAGACCGGGACTACCCCTTACTGGATAATCCCGAGTGAGATCACCCCGCGGTTGGGATCAGCAACCGCCCACTAAGCCGAAATAAAAAGGGACATTTAGACTGGAATGACCTCACCCTGCTTGGGTGCTACCCACCTAGCCTTGCTGCATAACCCTTGATTTTCAATCATTCTCATTTGATGAGGCTTGAGGCTAAGCATTACCTTTTTAGAACATATCCCTTAGAATGCCCATCGTCCACCTGACGATGTTTCGCAAGCATTCATCCATGCAAGTCCATCCCGGGTTCGAATGGAACCGAAGACACTATTCCTACTACATCCATTTTGGAAATATCCTCAGGATTAGTAGCGACTAGCCCTTGCACTTCACTGCTCCATCTTCGAATCCAAACTCGTTTCCACGAAACGTACCAAACGAATCGAAGTGGTTTTCGAGAAATTAATCTCGATCCTGGTCTCTTCGAAACGATTAACGCGTTTGGCCAATATTGATAGTCGGTTATTTAACTATCAATTAATATTCACAAACAACCATCAACCAATAATAGTTTCCCATATTATTTATTTACCTAAAAATATCTTTACAAGATATATTCTCACTTTCAAATCCTTTTGAAGAAGTTTCAAAACCATCTGCCTTTCTCAGAATAAATTCCAAGTATTTCTATTTCCACTGGAATCACCAAGCACAACTTGATTTTCTAAATTAATTTAAAACACTTTACTTTTAAAAATATACTTTAAAACATTCAAGTTAAAATTACTTTAATAATTTGTTGAAAATACATACTATATGAATATTTGAAAATAAGGTTACTTAATAAAATATAAAACTAAATTTCTACTTTCAAAAATAAAATACTAAGTTACTTCTTAATAATTACTGCTAAAACAGCTTAAAAGAAAATACTTGCTTTAGACTTAAATATTAGAAATAATAAATTTCACAAAACTTGTTTTCTTTAAAAAAACTTTAAAGCATTTAATTTATATTTAAAAAAAAAATTATCTTTAAAAAAACATGTACTTGGCTATCCAGGGAAGATTCCAACTTCAATCACTTAAATCAATTTTCCAAATTGATTTCCAATTTATTCTATTTGAAATAAATTTCTTTACTTACGCAGTTCATTTCAAAGTTCATTAATTATGGATTTTATTATTATTGTTATTATCTTCCGTTTGATTTTTAATCTTTTAACGGAAATATACAAATTCCAGATTTTCCCAATTTCTTCCTTATTCTTTTCAATAATTTAAATCTTAAACTTTAAATAAATGTTTTCTTCTTCTAATTAATATCACTGAAGATTTAATATTCATTAACTTTCTGTTTATTCAAATTTCCTTTCTATACTCAAGATCTATTTATTAGAATTTTATAGTCACTTCATTCCTTTTCCAATTCATTATTTTTTTATTTTTTATTCTATAATTATTTTATTTACAAATTCACTACTTTTAATTCCGTTCCAAAATCTAATTTATATATTTTTGGAAATTCATTATATCCAATCATAACCAATCGAACCATAGCATTCAATATTCCAATAAAGTTCTTCATAGAATAACAAATGATCACAACAAAGGGTATATAATAATTTAAATAAATATTGAGGGATCCAGTTGGATCCCTCCAACCTGTTTTTCCTGCATACACAGACGTTAGCACAATATAATACATCAATTCCAAAATATCATACTATATCACATCAATCAATTCATCCATTCAAACAATTATTTAAATTTAATCATTTAATTTTAAATTTAACCGGGTGAGATTAACTCACCTTTGATTTTTGTTTTTCCAATCTGATACGATCTTGACTTGTTTTCCCTTGTGGTATTAAATCTTGAATAAACATCTACAATTTATTAACATTGGAACCAATCGATCAGCCTATAATCATCTATTTATTTAATTTTAACTAATTACTTACTAATGATTTTTTTTATAAGTTTAAACATGATTGATCAATGAAGATAATTTAGAAAACATAAGAATTGCCTAAACGGCAATTAACAACAATTCTAATTATTAAATAAATAATTAGTCATAATCTAATTATCAAATAGATAATTAGACAACAACAAAATGATCAAATTAAACCAATTTCAAAATACAATTTCAAAATATTGAATTGGACACACAAAACAATTCAAGCGATTGAAATCATTAATTAAAAACATAAATTCTGGTAGGGCTGCAGCACACGCATGCGTGTACTGCCTCGCCACTACAGCATGAAATACACAAAAGATCAACGAATCAAAAGCAAATGACACCAACTCAAATCAAAATGTAAAGTGACATGTACTAGTAATGTACACATCAATGCTACAATCTGAACAATGAAACTCAGATGCAACTAACTACACGTATGCACAAAGGCAAAACATGCATATACATGAACCAGAGCAATCAGGCTCAGCATGGCAAAAATACAACAAAATGAAACTGCATTAACTCCATGAATACAACATGAGTTACAAAGATAAGAGTGGACAGGAAAGACAAGTACAGTTACACAAAAATGTGGCAACACAGCACCAAAGCATTCTTGACTATATAATAAACAAAGCTGCAAGATCAATATTAAACTGCAACTGACTTCTACATCAAATAGAAAACCATGAAGAACTCATAAGCAAAGACCAGTCACCAACATATAAAACCGAGAAGCAGTGCAACAAATATACAAAGGCTAGAACTATAAGCAAAGCCATATGAAGTGATGTACAGTGGTATATACGTGTGTGCGTACACACTACAACTGACTCGAAGCAATGCTCAGTGCACAGCAACTACACTGCCGATACGAATCAATACAGTAAACTACATGATGAACTTGTATGCAGTGACCAGTGAACAACTAAATGAAGCTGGACCAAGTTCAACTCAAATGCAAATTATATCATACATGATACAGTGACAATATGGATGCAAGCAAATACATCTGATTCAAATAAATGACAAGATTAAAGTCAAGCCCGATGCCAACAGTTAATGGCCAAAGTCATGGAATTGCATAAACAAGTTCAAGTGTGCTACAGGGAAATTGCAACATGAATCTGGACGGTGCAAATATGAGACTCGACTGGACAGCTTCAACAATGAAATGGTTAAAGAAGAAGAAGTAGAAGAAACAAGTACGGGAGTACGTATCGTCATCTTGCTCGTCTCCTGAGCTCCACAGCATCATATCCTGTATCATATAATACTCGGTCTGACCCGAGCATTACAGTTAAATAACACCCGAGTCAGTCTGGAATACCAGAGTGAGAAAATCACACCCAATTGATTATTAAAGTTTTCAAAAAAAAATCCTTTGAAAAACAAAAGCATCTCGTAAGACCACACCACAAATAAACATGTCGGGTTTTTACCTTACGATAGCTAAAACAATTTTTATTGTAACTCTGATATATTAAAGAGTAATTTGACCAGTCCAGTTTTACTTTGTATAACTATTATTTATTTAATATTATATTTTGATCCGTTGCTTTTTAAAATGATTTTCACAACACTATGTAAACTACGTTTGATTTTTCAAAAGATTATTAATTCTTCTAATACATTCTAAAAATATTTATCTTTTTGACAAAACTAGGTTCAAAATCAATCAAAACAGAATAAGGCTTATCAATCTCAACGGTACTTATCAATTCACCATTCACATTTTACAATTTCAAATATTCACCCAATCAACTTCTATAGATTGACATTATATTTCCAAATATGATTAACAGGGAAATACAGGTATATATATGAATAACCGTTCATAATTTAGCAATGCTAGAAACAATTACACAGATAAGATCAGATAGATGGCCCATACAATCAACAAGCGTTAAATTTTATTATTCAGCGGAATGGTGTCAGTTTCCTCTCTTAGGATGTTGAATAGTTTGACAATTAAGCTGTGTAAAATTTCACAACGACATTTGTATTCACACGGTATTTAAATTCAGCCTTTAAGGTTTATAATTTTTTATATTTAATCTTCACAATGGATCGTACCACGGTGTAAAAATCTAGTGGTACGGACAATTTTCTAAACAATACTTTATTTTATGGGAAATTAAATAATTATTATATAATTGCTCAAGAATTTCTTTTTTCTATAAGTATAGCATTTATTTATTTCCCTGAATTACTTTCAATCTATACTTGTGTATCCATTTGTATGATACTGATGTTGGGCTGCGATTGATGTACTCTGATGATGTAATATATATAAACAAAGATATTTGATTTTGAGTAAAGATCATTTATTATCTATTATATTTTATTCCGCTGCGATGGTTAGATTCTGTTGTTGTTTTCTATTTTCTTCTTCTACCTCTTCTTCTTTAAACCTAAATGGTTCGTATTTCTGTACAACTTGAGTTAATTGTTGTAGAATGGTGTTAACTCAAGGGGTACGGATTTACGGGTCGTTACAGTTTTACTCTCCGCTTTGGTATTTTTTCAAAATTAAGGTTTTGTAGATGTGATTTTTTTAATAAATATCATCAATGTTTAGCTTGTACATCAAGTAGTATAGTTTAGTTATTAACAAATATGATTTCATTTTGAATTGTATGAGTGATTGGTACAAAACTTGTATTGTTTATGGGCTTAAGCAAACTTTTGTTTTGTTGTATAGTATATTGAGTTAGAGCTTGGTCAAGTAGACGATGGTGTGTTGTACCTTCAAGCGACACATCGCACTTAGAATGAAAATTGGATAATGATAACTTACATTAAATTTAATTTTTTTGCCTTATTGTTAGTCACATTTGTTAATAGTAATATATTTTTATTTTTGAACAGTACGAAGATCTAGACTTTGCTATCGACCACTCTACTTCTCTAAAGAAAGTTACTTCTCATCATCCTAGAGTTTTGGAAAAGACAGAGTGAGTACGATTTTTAACTGTAATGAAGATACGTTACACGCAGCTAGACCACTATGTCATTACCGCTGTAGCAGATAAATGGAGGCCAGAGACTTCCACTTTCCACTTCACTGTTGGAGAGATGACTATCACGTTATGAGATACGGTAGTGCTGTTAGCTTTGCTTATTGAAGTCAATCCATTGAGTCTTGATGAGCAGTACGATTACACACAGCCATGTAAGGAATTATTTGGTCTTACTCCTCCTCTGAACAGACGAGGGGGAACAAAATGGAGGTAAAGTGGTATTGAGAATCATAATCTCATGATATACTTACTGATGCTGCAGACGCTCAAATTCAGCAGCGTGCAAGAGCAATTATTCTGTACATTATTACTTCACGGTTGTTGTGTGATCACTCCAAGAATCGAGTGGATCTCAAGTGGCTGCCATTCCTAGCATATTTAAATGATCGTGGAAAGTATTTGTGGGGCTGTGCGGTACCATGTTACATGTATATAGAGCTTTATGGACTAGATCTCAAGTTTGCTCTTAGATGTCTTGCACAATACCTATGTTTGTGTGGTTCTATCCATTTCTCATGTAAAGCTTTCGAAATTTCTTTCATCCTATCCGATATGAAAATATGTCGATCATGGACGCAATGAATGAATTCACACATGTAAGAAAAAAAAAACCCCAACTATCATACGACTCTCATGTAATAATTGCATAAGCCAAAGGAAAAGGACAATCGTCTGCATCTACCGCAGTAACAACAAGCAATGTCCCTTTGCATTTACCATACAAATACGTCACGTCAATACATAGCAACGGCCGACAGTGCATAAAACCTGTAATCCAGGGCCCAAATGCTCAAAAGGCACGATCAAATCCTCCAGCTTCATCATGGGTCACATGACCTAATTGTTGAATATGCGCTTATATGATTTTTGTTTGATGATAATAAACATATATACATTCATTTAAATGTATTTGATAATATACTATTTTATTTTTCACATATTAAATAAATATTTGCTGAATAAAATAAATAACACGGAATTTGAATTCAAACGAATATTTTATTCAAACAAATATTTATTACAATTTTGAATAGTATACAATTTCAAGCTCTTACTATAACTATACAACTTTGATTACAATTACATCACATTTCACATTTACAATTCACCTCACTACATATCACTCACACTCGTATTTATCTTCAACTGCATTCCAGTTTGAATCCAGCATCTGAGCAATCTGCAAAAATATAAACTAACGCAGTAAAATTGAAAAAGAAATATTTTTGCAATTCAAAAATAAAAGATAATTTTTGAATATATGATTTGCCTCAGTTATTTGGGTTGTTCGTCATAATTTAAATTTGGATTCATCATACACGAACAACTTGTGACATACACAGTGTATTACTGTATATGCCACAAGGCCGTGCACGCCGATATATACACTTGATAATGCTACAGGGACAGGTGAGCACAAGGTCAAACCCAAATATATGGACAGGTTCAACTCAGGTGCAATAAATTCAAAAATAGGACACGAGCACAAGGTCAAATCCGAGTTTTGAAACTGGATTCAACACAAGTGAATCGAGTTCAAGTCAGACCAAATGCGATTTGCAACAAAACCAAGCAAGATACAGGTGGAAAGTGAAGGCAGCAACACACCACCAAGTGAATGCACAGCAAAAAATAAGACCAAACTGCATAAGTGTACAAACACCAATGAACCAACAAAACCTGGCCAAAAACAAGACAGACCAACATACTACAGTGAACCATCAAAGAATGCAACACAGTAATGAGAACAGATACAAGCTAGTTCCAGTGCCAACATATTCAACTCAATGTGCAACTGCAAGTGTCGACCAAGTGACAATGCAAGCAAGATCAACACAGCAGCCAACTAAAGAACAAAATTACTCACAACATCGACAACAGTGACAAATGCAGACACAACTGAAATAAGACAGGTGCAAGTGAATCAGAATGAAGTAGTGCAACATCTACGACAGCAAGTACATGAATGCAAACTACAAGTACAGGTTCAAGGCCAAAATGAATGAAAAGAACCAGACACAACAGTGCACAAGTACAGGGAACAACATGAATGCAAGTGCAGACGATAGCTACTCATTGTAACACAGTGATACAAGGCAGCAAATGAAACACTGTTGCAAACAACATAACAAATGAAAACAGTATGCAAGCTCGAGCACAAGAACATGACAGCAAACAGAAGTGCACAGCAACAGTAAGACAATGCACAAATACAACAGAATCAAGTGAAGCATTTCTGTCAAAAGTATAGCAACTGCAAGAATATAAACAAGTGATACAGTGAAGTCAAACAGAGGCCACAACTAAGACACAATCAACATATATCAAAGCCGTGTGTTTTAACAAGTCAACAGAAAAAGGAACGAAAACCGTGGTCATCACGAAATTGATCCAAAGCCGTGGGACGCAGGAAATGAAATTATACGTGTATGAAAAAGTCAGAATCAATCTCATTCATTCAAGCATCATCAAGTGGCCGAGATGAAGAATTTGACAAATTCAAACAAAATTGATACGAACGCAATTATAGGAACTGGAATCCTATAAATTACCACAAATCATCATCGGCAATTGATTGAGTTCGAACAAGCCAAAATCAGACAAGCAAAAGGATAAAATACATACCGAAATCACGAATCGAACTCGATCAAAATTGAAGAAACCGTAAGCAAATCAAAAGCATCGAAGCCTACTATCGAACGAAATTGAGCGGCGCTTCAATTTTGCTCAACCCTAGTTTAAATCGCAAGGAGCAATAGCAAATTACCAGAAGCCCTAATTCGCAAAGAGGAACAAAGAGGGGCGGCCATTTTCTTTCTCGAAGAAAAAAATAATAGTAAAAGGAACGGGTTGAAGAAAATAAAGGGCCGGCCTTGTTTATGTTAAAAGGGTTTTTAAAAAAATTATAAGAAGGGTTTAAATTTAAATAGGGTTTTGTTATTTTAATTTGTTTTAATTTGTATTTTTCTTTTAAACCGTTTTTAATTTTCTAGTCGTGTGACTAGGGTACAAACTACGGTGTGTAGTTTGGGAATTCGCAACTCGGTGATTGAGTTGTGGTCAGGGTTTTGAGCGTAGAGTTAGATTAGTCAATAGCGGGTATAGCGAGTTTACGTGTGTAAGCGAGGGACTATCTAATTTCTAGTAGAAACCTTGGGGGCAGCACGTAGGCAGGGTTTTGCCGAAGCTGGGTAAATTCTGTGTTGTTCTGTTTTATTCTGTTATTTATATTCTGCGATATCTGTGCTGCTATTCTGTGATCTGAATTGAAATTAATTGATAAGCTTCCGCGATTAATTTTTATAATTTACACTATCACCCTATTCACCCCCCCTCTAGGGTGAAATCGATCCTACAAGTGGTATCAGAGCTAGGAACAAAAGTCATTTTTGTTTTAAAATTTTGATTTTACAAAAACCAATTTTTCGTTTAAAAATTCGTGTTTCAAAAATCAATTTTTGTTTTAAAAATTCGTGTTTCAAAAATCGGTTTTTGTTTTAAAAATTTGAATTTTTAAAATGGCTTCTTTTAATAATGCTTTTGCAGAAGGGCAATCCATAGTTAGACCACCAATGTTCAATGGTGAATATGCTTACTGGAAAAATAGAATGCAAATTTTTCTGAAAATCATTGACGCTTGGAATATTGTTGAAACAGGTTATAGTATACCAACTATAACTGTAGATAATCAGGAAATAGAGAAACCAAAGGAACAATGGACAGAACTAGAAAATAAATTACAGAATACTAATGCCAAAGCTATGAATTCTATTATCTGTTCATTGGATCAATTTGAATTTAATCGTGTCTCACATTGTCTAACTGCGCAGGAAATATGGCACATACTAGAAGTGACTCACGAAGGAACATCTCAGTCAAAGAATCTCGCCTTGCAATGCTAAGCAGTGAATACGAGAACTTCAAAATGGCGAAGGAAGAAAATGTCAAAGAGATGTACGGACGACTCTCCAATATCGTATACAAATCAAAAGCTCTCGGAAAAACATACACCGAATTAGAAATAGTCCGGAAAATCCTCAGAGTCCTTCCACGAAGCTTTGAAGCAAAAGTAACTGCCATACAAGAATCGAAAGATTTAAAACAACTTAAAGTTGAAGAACTCATCGGAAATCTCACCACTTATGAGCTAGAAATGAAATTCAAAGAAGAGCGTGAAGGAGGTGACACTCAAATGAAATCAATAGCTCTCAAAGGAACAACCAAAAGTGATGATGATAACGATGAAGATGATGGAGCAGCAGAATTGGAGCTGTTGATAAGGAAATTCAAAAAATGGAATCAAAAACATGGTAACTCAGCTCGAATTCAAAAAGCAAAAAGCAGAATAGCCAAAGCACTAGACTACTCGGAAGAACAAAAGTTTATTTGTTATAATTGCAACAAACCCGGCCATATCAAGCCCGATTGTCCACAAATTAAATCCAGCCACGGAAAGAAACAGAAAAAGAAAAGTTTTGCAGCCACTTGGGATGAAATAGACGAGAATGATCAAAGCACTGGCAGTGAAAGCGAAAAGGCAGAATTGTGTCTTCGAGGTGATACAACTGACAGTGACGATGACGAGCCAAGTGAGGTATCAAAACTTACCCATTCTGAGTTGCTTATATATTTTCATGAAGTAAACGGTTGTTTTGAACGACTTAGGGAAAAATACGCCAAACTTGAATCTCAAAAAGATGCTTTGATAGAATGTAATAAACAACTTGATCAATTAGTTAAAACCTATCAAAGTAGGATCCCTAAGTGTGATAAGTGTCCAACATTTGAAAAGGAAATTAAAAAATCAGAAATCAATATAAAAACACTTGAAAATGAAATTCTGATTTTAAAGGAGAATGAAAATACTAGGAGAGAGAATTCTATTAAAAAATGCACACAGTTGTTAAACGAAAATGAATCTCTCAAATCACAAGTCCAACAATTGTCAACAACTTTAGATAAATTTTCAAAAAGTGAAAAATCGTTGAATATGCTATTAGGAAAGCAAACTGTTAATTCGGTTAGACAAGGACTTGGATATAATAGTTCGAAAATTGTTGAAAGCAATATTAGTCAAGCTAAATCCATGTGCACGATTTGTAGAAAATTTGGACACGATCACAATGATTGTTGGTATAGACCCAAACATGTGAAAACTATACCGATTTGGGTTCCAAAAGGCACAAATATAAAATCTCTCAAAGTTAAACAAATTTGGGTGCCAAAGGGAACAATTATAAATAGTTTTGGGTCTACACAAAATTATTTTTCAAAATTTTCTGCCACTAACAACCATGGACCTATAAAAACAAATAGGTCACATAAATCCTTTTCCGTGTAGGTGTGGTGGCAGGCTAAGGAACAACAATAGTGTTCTCTGGATTTTGGCTGTTCCAGAAACACAACGGGCGACAAAGCTAAGTTCCTTAGCCTAGTATAAAGGTGACAGAATCACAACGGACAACAACGAAAAATATCGTAAAGGTAAAACAGGTATGGTATGTTTTAAACGATATATTAAATGTGATAATCTGCACCGTATTTTGAATTAAATCAGCCAATATTGAGATTGATGAAAAGATGATGATTTTTGATTCTAATT
Source organism: Allium cepa (assembly GCA_030765085.1). Classification (NCBI taxonomy): domain Eukaryota; kingdom Viridiplantae; phylum Streptophyta; class Magnoliopsida; order Asparagales; family Amaryllidaceae; genus Allium; species Allium cepa. The sequence goes on along the minus strand of CM060939.1, from coordinate 173,426,689 downwards.
TATTCAAAATAGTTAAGCCAATTATATTCTTATGCCAAAAACACTATAAAAATCTCTAAATTCTTTGAATTACTTCATATATATCATTTTGGATTAAAAATAGTGTTTTGTTGGATAATTATACAATTGGTTATAATTCGGCTAACTCTATATTCACGGTTTTTTTATTATTTACACGGCTTCATTTCAAATTCAAAAGAATGTCATTTAAATTGTTGTTAAAATTGAATTTGAAATTTTTGGTGCACACTTCATGTTTTGGTCTATAAAATTCAATTGATGATAATTTTGAGTGAAAAAGAAATTCAGATGCAGATTACACTGATAATCTAGTTGATAGAAAAATTACTAGTGAAACGTGATTTTTTTTTTGAGACATTTAGTAACTGCATCGTTTTTTCAAAGAAAATATCTGCATATTTTTCATTTCAAATAATTTTCAAATAGCAGAAAATTTTCTTTTAAAAACCCCCTGGAGAAAATCATTTTTGACCATATTTTCAGATTATTCATTTTTGAAAAATTAATTTCATAATTATTTGTGAATTTGATTTTAAATGACTATTATGACTAATCTGACTCCCAAATGATTATCGAAAAGAAAAATAGTGATTGAAAAAGTGATGAGTGTTGATATTGATTATATATTATAACTCCAGAAAGTATAATTAGAAAAAAAATTTAGAAATGTAAACAAGAGTTATAAAACTTTTTGTTGGTAAAAATTCCATGACCATCTCTATACCTATCATATTTCTATCAACCATCACTCATCAAAATTCTATATAGTTTGTCGATATGTGGTACTTTAAACAGGAATCGTTCGTTTTTTCATTTTCACATTTTTTTTAAAATAAAAAAAAATAAAAAATAAAAAAAATAAAAAAAAATAAATAAATACCAAGGTATTCACTCTCATTTAAAAGTCCTCACGGTTATGCATGGGTGAATTACTTGGAATTTGTTATGTGCTTCCATGCTCATTTAAAAGTCCTCGCGGTTATGCATGTATGGAACGCATATCAAAAGTTGATTTGTAAAATAAACAAGTTGATTCTAATCCCATTTAAAAGTCCTCACGGTTATGCGTGGTTAGAAGATACTTGAATTCATTTTTTTTTTAAATAAAACTGGAATACTACTAATCTCATTTAAAAGTCCTAACGGTTATGCATGGTTAGTAGATATTCAAATTCCTGATATAAATATACCACAAATAGACACAACTGTATGGTTTTATATGATGACATCATTTCCATCATTCTAAAAGTGGAATATGCGCCTAACAAAATATTTATGATTTTTGTTTGATTTTTTATTGAAATTTAATATTTATATTCAATTGAGTTTTTAATGTTGGATTGATATCAATTACTTTATCTCTATTTTCTCTAACACTATTATTCTTTTGCTGATAACAAAAGGGGGAGAGAAAAGTTAAGATTTTGTCAAATAGAATCAAGCAAAGGTAAAATAATTTTCCATTTGCATATAGGCTCATTTACATATTTTTATTTGTATGCATATATGTAGGGGGAGCATCGTATAGAGAGGAAGCATTTAAATAGGGGGAGCAATTAGAGCATATCAATGATCAAATACATTTAACATAATCAAAATCTTAAATATATGTTTGTTATCATCAAAAGGGGGAGATTGTTGAATATGCGCTTATATGATTTTTGTTTGATGATAATAAACATATATACATTCATTTAAATGTATTTGATAATATACTATTTTATATTTCACAGATTAAATAAATATTTGCTGAATAAAATAAATAACACGGAATTTGAATTCAAACGAATATTTTATTCAAACAAATATTTATTACAATTTTGAATAGTATACAATTTCAAGCTCTCACTATAACTATACAACTTTGATTACAATTACATCACATTTCACATTTACAATTCACCTCACTACATATCACTCACACTCGTATTTATCTTCAACTGCATTCCAGTTTGAATCCAGCATCTGAGCAATCTGCAAAAATATAAACTAACGCAGTAAAATTGAAAAAGAAATATTTTTGCAATTCAAAAATAAAAGATAATTTTTGAATATATGATTTGCCTCAGTTATTTGGGTTGTTCGTCATAATTTAAATTTGGATTCATCATACACGAACAACTTGTGACATACACAGTGTATTACTGTATATGCCACAAGGCCGTGCACGCCGATATATACACTTGATAATGCTACAGGGACAGGTGAGCACAAGGTCAAACCCAAATATATGGACAGGTTCAACTCAGGTGCAATAAATTCAAAAATAGGACACGAGCACAAGGTCAAATCCGAGTTTTGAAACTGGATTCAACACAAGTGAATCGAGTTCAAGTCAGACCAAATGCAATTTGCAACAAAACCAAGCAAGATACAGGTGGAAAGTGAAGGCAGCAACACACCACCAAGTGAATGCACAGCAAAAAATAAGACCAAACTGCATAAGTGTACAAACACCAATGAACCAACAAAACCTGGCCAAAAACAAGACAGACCAACATACTACAGTGAACCATCAAAGAATGCAACACAGTAATGAGAACAGATACAAGCTAGTTCCAGTGCCAACATATTCAACTCAATGTGCAACTGCAAGTGTCGACCAAGTGACAATGCAAGCAAGATCAACACAGCAGCCAACTAAAGAACAAAATTACTCACAACATCGACAACAGTGACAAATGCAGACACAACTGAAATGAGACAGGTGCAAGTGAATCAGAATGAAGCAGTGCAACATCTACGACAGCAAGTACATGAATGCAAACTACAAGTACAGGTTCAAGGCCAGAATGAATGAAAAGAACCAGACACAACAGTGCACAAGTACAGGGAACAACATGAATGCAAGTGCAGACGATAGCTACTCATTGTAACACAGTGATACAAGGCAGCAAATGAAACACTGTTGCAAACAACATAACAAATGAAAACAGTATGCAAGCTCGAGCACAAGAACATGACAGCAAACAGAAGTGCACAGCAACAGTAAGACAATGCACAAATACAACAGAATCAAGTGAAGCATTTCTGTCAAAAGTATAGCAACTGCAAGAATATAAACAAGTGATACAGTGAAGTCAAACAGAGGCCACAACTAAGACACAATCAACATATATGCACCAGTAAACCAATGAACCAACACAAGCATGAAACCAGTCAATGCCGAGACTAAACAAATCAGTGACATCAAAACATGGCAGTAAGGATGTAATGGCTGTGAACAACAAGAGGGATGCAAGCATCAAGCTGCAGTTTTCAAAACAAGTGACCAAAGTCAAAGCATCAGAGGGAATCATCAATATCCAAACTGCAGATACAAAGCTAAATTTATCAAAGCCGTGTGTTTTAACAAGTCAACAGAAAAAGGAACGAAAACCGTGGTCATCACGAAATTGATCCAAAGCCGTGGGACGCAGGAAATGAAATTATACGTGTATGAAAAAGTCAGAATCAATCTCATTCATTCAAGCATCATCAAGTGGCCGAGATGAAGAATTTGACAAATTCAAACAAAATTGATACGAACGCAATTATAGGAACTGGAATCCTATAAATTACCACAAATCATCATCGGCAATTGATTGAGTTCGAACAAGCCAAAATCAGACAAGCAAAAGGATAAAATACATACCGAAATCACGAATCGAACTCGATCAAAATTGAAGAAGCCGTAAGCAAATCAAAAGCATCGAAGCCTACTATCGAACGAAATTGAGCGGCGCTTCAATTTTGCTCAACCCTAGTTTAAATCGCAAGGAGCAATAGCAAATTACCAGAAGCCCTAATTCGCAAAGAGGAACAAAGAGGGGCGGCCATTTTCTTTCTCGAAGAAAAAAATAATAGTAAAAGGAACGGGTTGAAGAAAATAAAGGGCCGGCCTTGTTTATGTTAAAAGGGTTTTTAAAAAAATTATAAGAAGGGTTTAAATTTAAATATGGTTTTGTTATTTTAATTTGTTTTAATTTGTATTTTTCTTTTAAACCGTTTTTAATTTTCTAGTCGTGTGACTAGGGTACAAACTACGGTGTGTAGTTTGGGAATTCGCAACTCGGTGATTGAGTTGTGGTCAGGGTTTTGAGCGTAGAGTTAGATTAGTCAATAGCGGGTATAGCGAGTTTACGTGTGTAAGCGAGGGACTATCTAATTTCTAGTAGAAACCTTGGGGGCAGCACGTAGGCAGGGTTTTGCCGAAGCTGGGTAAATTCTGTGTTGTTCTGTTTTATTCTGTTATTTATATTCTGCGATATCTGTGCTGCTATTCTGTGATCTGAATTGAAATTAATTGATAAGCTTCCGCGATTAATTTTTATAATTTACACTATCACCCTATTCACCCCCCTCTAGGGTGAAATCGATCCTACAAGTGGTATCAGAGCTAGGAACAAAAGTCATTTTTGTTTTAAAATTTTGATTTTACAAAAACCAATTTTTCGTTTAAAAATTCGTGTTTCAAAAATCAATTTTTGTTTTAAAAATTCGTGTTTCAAAAATCGGTTTTTGTTTTAAAAATTTGAATTTTTAAAATGGCTTCTTTTAATAATGCTTTTGCAGAAGGGCAATCCATAGTTAGACCACCAATGTTCAATGGTGAATATGCTTACTGGAAAAATAGAATGCAAATTTTTCTGAAAATCATTGACGCTTGGAATATTGTTGAAACATGTTATAGTATACCAACTATAACTGTAGATAATCAGGAAATAGAGAAACCAAAGGAACAATGGACAGAACTAGAAAATAAATTACAGAATACTAATGCCAAAGCTATGAATTCTATTATCTGTTCATTGGATCAATTTGAATTTAATCGTGTCTCACATTGTCTAACTGCGCAGGAAATATGGCACATACTAGAAGTGACTCACGAAGGAACATCTCAGTCAAAGAATCTCGCCTTGCAATGCTAAGCAGTGAATACGAGAACTTCAAAATGGCGAAGGAAGAAAATGTCAAAGAGATGTACGGACGACTCTCCAATATCGTATACAAATCAAAAGCTCTCGGAAAAACATACACCGAATTAGAAATAGTCCGGAAAATCCTCAAAGTCCTTCCACGAAGCTTTGAAGCAAAAGTAACTGCCATACAAGAATCGAAAGATTTAAAACAACTTAAAGTTGAAGAACTCATCGGAAATCTCACCACTTATGAGCTAGAAATGAAATTCAAAGAAGAGCGTGAAGGAGGTGACACTCAAAAGAAATCAATAGCTCTCAAAGGAACAACCAAAAGTGATGATGATAACGATGAAGATGATGGAGCAGCAGAATTGGAGCTGTTGATAAGGAAATTCAAAAAATGGAATCAAAAACATGGTAACTCAGCTCGAATTCAAAAAGCAAAAAGCAGAATAGCCAAAGCACTAGACTACTCGGAAGAACAAAAGTTTGTTTGTTATAATTGCAACAAACCCGGCCATATCAAGCCCGATTGTCCACAAATTAAATCCAGCCACGGAAAGAAACAGAAAAAGAAAAGTTTTGCAGCCACTTGGATGAAATAGACGAGAATGATCAAAGCACTGGCAGTGAAAGCGAAAAGGCAGAATTGTGTCTTCGAGGTGATACAACTGACAGTGACGATGACGAGCCAAGTGAGGTATCAAAACTTACCCATTCTGAGTTGCTTATATATTTTCATGAAGTAAACGGTTGTTTTGAAAGACTTAGGGAAAAATACGCCAAACTTGAATCTCAAAAAGATGCTTTGATAGAATGTAATAAACAACTTGATCAATTAGTTAAAACCTATCAAAGTAGGATCCCTAAGTGTGATAAGTGTCGAACATTTGAAAAGGAAATTAAAAAATCAGAAATCAATATAAAAACACTTGAAAATGAAATTCTGATTTTAAAGGAGAATGAAAATACTATGAGAGAGAATTCTATTAAAAAGTGCACACAGTTGTTAAACGAAAATGAATCTCTCAAATCACAAGTCCAACAATTGTCAACAACTTTAGATAAATTTTCAAAAAGTGAAAAATCATTGAATATGCTATTAGGAAAGCAAACTGTTAATTCGGTTAGACAAGGACTTGGATATAATAGTTCGAAAATTGTTGAAAGCAATATTAGTCAAGCTAAATCCATGTGCACGATTTGTAGAAAATTTGGACACGATCACAATGATTGTTGGTATAGACCCAAACATGTGAAAACTATACCGATTTGGGTTCCAAAAGGCACAAATATAAAATCTCTCAAAGTTAAACAAATTTGGGTGCCAAAGGGAACAATTATAAATAGTTTTGGGTCTACACAAAATTATTTTTCAAAATTTTCTGCCACTAACAACCATGGACCTATAAAAACAAATAGGTCACATAAATCCTTTTCCGTGTAGGTGTGGTGGCAGGCTAAGGAACAACAATAGTGTTCTCTGGATTTTGGCTGTTCCAGAAACACAACGGGCGACAAAGCTAAGTTCCTTAGCCTAGTATAAAGGTGACAGAATCACAACGGACAACAACGAAAAATATCGTAAAGGTAAAACAGGTATGGTATGTTTTAAACGATATATTAAATGTGATAATATGCACCGTATTTTGAATTAAATCAGCCAATATTGAGATTGATGAAAAGATGATGATTTTTGATTCTAATTTATTCAAAATAGTTAAGCCAATTATATTCTTATGCCAAAAACACTATAAAAATCTCTAAATTCTTTGAATTACTTCATATATATCATTTTGGATTAAAAATAGTGTTTTGTTGGATAATTATACAATTGGTTATAATTCGGCTAACTCTATATTCACGGTTTTTTTATTATTTACACGGCTTCATTTCAAATTCAAAAGAATGTCATTTAAATTGTTGTTAAAATTGAATTTGAAATTTTTGGTGCACACTTCATGTTTTGGTCTATAAAATTCAATTGATGATAATTTTGAGTGAAAAAGAAATTCAGATGCAGATTACACTGGTAATCTAGTTGATAGAAAAATTACTAGTGAAACGTGATTTTTTTTTTGAGACATTTAGTAACTGCATCGTTTTTTCAAAGAAAATATCTGCATATTTTTCATTTCAAATAATTTTCAAATAGCAGAAAATTTTCTTTTAAAAACCCCCTGGAGAAAATCATTTTTGACCATATTTTCAGATTATTCATTTTTGAAAAATTAATTTCATAATTATTTGTGAATTTGATTTTAAATGACTATTATGACTAATCTGACTCCCAAATGATTATCGAAAAGAAAAATAGTGATTGAAAAAGTGATGAGTGTTGATATTGATTATATATTATAACTCGAGAAAGTATAATTAGAAAATTTCTTTAGAAATGTAAACAAGAGTTATAAAACTTTTTGTTGGTAAAAATTCCATGACCATCTCTATACCTATCATATTTCTATCAACCATCACTCATCAAAATTCTATATAGTTTGTCGACACAACTATTTTCACTTGGATATTTCCAAATTTCCCATCATTCAAATTGCCATTTTTTTCGATACTATCACATGTATTCTACACAGACAATTATTATCAACATTGCATATAGCACAGTATTTGGTTTTATTTGAATTGATTTGTTTGTTTAAACTACATGTAAAATGGGCCATTCAATTAATTGTAGAAGTAAATTTTCTTTTGTCTTAAAAATTATTCCGACACCGAATCCAATTTGAGCGCAAGCAGTTGAAAATCGTTCGTCCACAAATTAAATATTAGCAGCAATAGATCTTTCTATCATTTGCGCATCAAGTAGATTATCATCCAAAGGTACTTTCATCTCTAGTTCATCACTATCACCATCGATGTAATCTCCGTTCGAAAAGTCATAGTTTAAAGGTTCATTGTTAACTTGCATTCTTTTAATTCAAGAACTGTCATTATCATTCCTATTTGCAACAGTCATGCTATTGATTAGAGGATCGTCACCAATTACTGTACCCACATCAACATCCATATCAACATCAACATTTGCATCTAGAGAATGATGCGATGATCTGGCACTACATTGTACAGCAATATCAACTGTCATACATCTGTTAACATTTGAAAAATCTGTTGACTACCCGTCAAGAAGATAAGGCACCAAAACACAAATATATTTAAAAGCCTACCTCTGACTCATATCATAGAATTTGGATGGAGTGGGATACAAAAAATGCGACAAATGAGTATTTGATGATTCTGCATAGTTGTGCTGAGCGGTTTGTTGTTGGAAGCTAATTACATAATAAGCTATTGTAAGAAAAGTGAAATGTAAACTATTATATCAAACTATTTATTATAACAATGTTACCTCTAACACATCAGTGGATCCACGGACGGTGTATAACATTTAAAGTTCTACTGCATTGGCGATTTTGAAATCATGTACGGCATGAATTCGTAATGCATGGGAGGATGACAGTAACTTCCAACATTTAATTACGGGTTGCTATAACTAGTAATCCTAGGCCATCAGAGGGGGTCGTCGTCTTCAACATTTGTGTAAGTTCCACTACTAACCACATGAGATGTCAAATGCTGTTCCGATTGTTCTTTGGCAGTTTTCCCCACATATAACACAATCGATTTTGTAACGGCAGAAAGCATTACTTCAACATCGTCGTCATCTGATAGTGATATTGCTTTCGAACGCGAGTCCGTCGGTCAAGTAACCCCTAATTCAATTTCACGTTCTTTGGATTAATTTTCGTAGTTTTATAAGCCAATTCTTTCAATTCGAATAAGTCGCAACGTTTGCGCACTCTTCCTGGTTTATACATCTCCTACATATTTTTCATTTTTCTGCTTATCGACGATCAATTCATCGTCATAATAGCAAAGTGTAGAAATTAATTTTTTTTGCCGTTTTACCAATAAAAAGAGGTGAAATTTTGTATCAATAAATAAGTAATCGCACAATAATTAACTTATTCCATCCTCCAATTTAATTTCTCTACCAATTTCAAAAAATAAAAAAACTAGGGTTTTGTGTATCTTGAATTTTGTAGAAGACCTTCGTCTAGATCTACGAATATAACACATAACCAACAATTTAATAAAAAAAATCAAGTTTTGAGTGGAATGGAAGAATTCTGGAATTTTGAGTTTTCAATACGTTTTAGTGAAAAGTGAGGAAGGAGGAGAGATGCTGACTTAAACGCCGAAAAATATAGCAGGGAGTGATTATTGAAAAATCGCCAAGATGTTTTAACTAATTAATTAAAAGGCGATTTTTCAAAATGCACCTTTGGACGATTTCTAAAAAGTCGCCTTTAAAGTTTATACACAATCAGCGCCGAGTTGATCAAAAGTGACCTATAAATGTAATTAATTCCAAAACAGACATAAACTTGTTATTTTTTCTAAAAATAGGCCTAAGTGGGCAAAAATTTCCTATTATATAAAGTTTTATTCAATATCTAACATCCACAACATTGTTCGAAAACTAATATTTTTCTAAATAAATATTTTGGATGGGACATCTAGTTT